>CM032466.1:8353754-13153754 GCA_019059595.1 Marasmia exigua
CTCGGAGTCAGATCAATGTATGTGATGTTGTGAAATATTTATTTATTATTTTTTAATATTTATTTCTTTTATCTATTTTATTTATGAGCATATATATTTTTCTTTTACTTATATAAAAAACAAATGATTTTTTCTACAAAAATAAGATTTATTCGATTTTGACTCAGTTACCAATCAAACACAGACCTTCATCATACCAGGCCAACTCTTAGCAGGAAACGACCCCACGACCTTCAGCCCATGAGGCAGGTTCACACCGAATTGAGCCATCGGCAGGTAGTAGTTTAGTTATAACTGATAGTCTTATATTCGGTTAGTCTGTTAAATTATTTACATGTTGACTTGTTAATAACATTGACTGCCTCGGTGGCGCAGTCGACAGTGGGTAGGCCCTTTCAGGCGGGGAGGGTCAACTAACGACGCTAATCGATTTAAATTTTTAGCTACTAAGCCGGATCTATTTCATATAACTTCGGGTTTACAACCTCAAGAGGTTGAGGAGGAGGCAAACACTTGTTCTATTTATTAAATAACCATGCACAAATGTTTGGTCCGCTTTTGTACGCGAAAAATTGATTACCGCCATAAGTGGCCGCTTTTGGCGTAAATCAATTTTTCGCGTACGCGTTGGACCCAACGTTTCTGCATGTTTATTTAATAAATAGTATAAGTGTTTGCCGAGAGGTTGTAACCCCGAAAGTAAGTAAAAATTAAAATCGATTGGCGTCGCTAGTGTGCCCTAACCGGTCACCTTAAAGTGACGGCTACGCAAAAGGTCCCGGTCGGGCCAAACATTTTTAGCCTAAGTTTACGGTAAAAAATTCTTGGCTCAGAATCTGGAAGTTGGCGGTCTTGTAACCCCTTGTGCCTCGAAAAGCACTTAAAGCCGTTGGTCCTGCGTCCCTCTCCGGTCGTGTCCCATCGGGGCATCTCTAACGTGGAAGAGCCACGCTTCGGCATGAATGGGCCGGCTCGACCGGAGTAATACCACGTCCTCACAGAAAACCGGCGTGAAGCAGTGCATGCGCTGTGTTTCGCTGCGTGAGTGAGGGTACCGGAGGCCCAATCCAGGGGAAGGGGGGTTAAAAGGTAAGCAGCGTACTTGTGACACCATTGGTGTTGCAGGTGTCCATGGGCGGCGGTAATTGCTTACCATCAGGTGATCCGTCAGCTCGTCTGCCACCTATATCATAAAAAAAAAAAAAAAATCGGAATATGAGGATAAAGGAATAAAGAGTGCACTTGTGTTTGTGCACACACTTAAGCACTATAATATATCCTACGTACGTGGCTGATCGTTGACATTACCCGCCGTAGCCGTAATCTGTTGGAGCATATTATTGACATTGTTGAATTTTATTTCATAGGGCATAAGGCTCAATACTAGGCAGTTAATTGTGTGGCTGTTATGCACTACCACATAATAAATTAAGCAAACTTTTACTTGACAAATTGAACAGAACTATTAATATTTTATAGGTCAGGTGATTCGGCTGGCCGTGTCAACCGACCGTATAAATAATGCATAGAGTTCTATTTATCATATTACGTAATTACGAACATCTGGTAAATAAACCGTGTTGTTAGTAATTATTTAAGGTGACGGGTAGGGCACACTAGCGACGCCAAAATTTCGGGGTTACAACCTCACGGCAAACACTTATACTGTTTATTAAATAACCATGCACAAATGATCGGTCGTGTCACACTAGTGTCATATCGAAATAAGAGAGTGTACTTGGGTCTGCGCAAATACTTGTGCACTATAATATGGGCGTCCACGCTACCGCTGGCGGGATGAAGGGAACGTGGACCTGCAAGAAATGGAGGCAGGAGATTGGCGTCAAGCTGCACCAGACCGATACAGATGGTGCCATCTCATATCGGAGGCCAAGACTCATTTTGGGTCACTGAACCATTGGAGTAAGTAGCACTTTTTCTAGTTGTTGGTCTGGTTTCTCTATGTGAGGGTTGCATGGGTCAGACGGAAAGATAAAGATAAGATAAAAAAAATATTTATTTAAATTTAGGCCATAAAGAACGTCTTATGAATTTTAAAATAGGTAACATATATTATAATCCACCGACTTATAATATAGTAGAGCGATGGTAGCTCTGTGGATCGGAACGCGCCTTCCATACTGGGGGATTGAGTTCGAATCCGAGCATGTACCTCTGGATATTTTCAAATTTATGTGCGTATTTCTACCATTAGCTCGGAGGTGAGGGAAAACATTGCAAGGAAACCTGCACGTTTCGGGTAGTTTCTGAAACGTGTAACCATGATTCAGTTGGTCTGGTTCCCCTGTCAAAAGGTTGTGAAGGTCAGACGGTAGTCACTTCATTGTAATTACCAGACTCCCCAAATCAAAAATCATGGTTCAATCGTACCCCGGGCTCCAGAGCGATAGGACGAAAGTAAGATGAGGCACTTGATCGATATTTATTTGGGAAAAAAATAAAAATAAAAATCCACACCTCATGTCGAATCAAGCACTTACAAATTTCATCGGCTTATTAACGCGTTCAGTGGTCTAATTGGTAGAACATTCACCCAAATTGTGGAAGGTGTGGGTTTAAGTCCCGCCTGAAAACGAGATGAAATTTTTAAATGTGATATTTACTTAAGAAAAATAGTTACAAACTTTAAAGTTGTAAAAATATGAACTACTTATTAAGCTTTCAACTGTTCTTTCCTACATACGTTTTTCGAGAAACTGCTGCAACCATAAGTATATTTAACAAGGGTTTCCTCGTATAGTAATACCAACAAGCATGAATGTATGATGTTGACGTCTTCTCTGACAAAAATAAAATGCGGCTTTCCTCCTAGGGAGTTCGTTACTTGATGGTTTTACGAGGCGACTACGCCCGGTGCGGAAGATTTCCCGGGAGTAACGCATAACTTATATACGTTGTAATTTAAGTGGCTAGGTACTCTTTTATTATGACATCTTTGTTGCTAACGCGATACATCTGTCACTGTGACGTGTTTTGTATAGTTTGAGGCACAGACGTGCGCCCTAACCAGACTGAGCCTTTTCATAGAAAGCCATACTTGAAAAACCGCGTGAAGCCGTTAGTACGGGGGTGACGTGCTGGGCGACGTTCTTTCTCTACCGCACCCGTATAGAGATGCATTAAAGCTGCGTCATGGCTGGTTGGATCTCTTTCACACTCTGTAACGTTTTTTCGAAAGTGGCACATTCCGTTTAGAGCGCGCGTTTTCTTGTTCCATGGTTTGGAGTGATATGCAACTTGTATATTCAGTCGTCTGGGAGATTGTTATTCTGGTTAAGGCAGCGTTTACATTGAAAATTTTGTTTTTATTAATTAAATTAGTTTTTGTACTTAAATTTACACATCTGTGTCAAACTTTAGAAACAGCAGGATTCCTAAATAACTGTGTTAAAATTAATGACCATGAAAGTTTAAAACAATATCAACAGTTGACTTTAAAACATACATTTGATACTTTTATTGTTTACTTGAAGGTACTTCTGGATGTCTCCAAAGTTATTCGCCAGTGTGACACCACGACCTCACATAAAACTAGCGTGAAGCACCACTTGCGCTGTATTTTGCTGAGTGAATGAGACGCCAAATCTGGGCAGGCCTAAACAGGCCACAGCCCAGAGGATACTGGAGAGAAAACTGGTTGGGATCACGTTGAGGGACCGAAAAACCAATGAGTGGCTTAGACAACAGAGCAAGGTCACCGACGTCGTGAAGTACGTGGCCAAGCTGAAGTGGGAATAGGCTGGTCACATGGCACGCAAGAGTGACTCATAGAGGGACTAAAAGGGAGACCCCAAATGTGTTAGGAGGACGATATAAAAATAACTGCAGGGAAAAAGTGGATCCAAAATCGACACAAGTGGCGTGAATTGAAGGAGGCCTTCACCAAGAAAGTCGAGACAGGCTGAAGAGAGAATTTAATCACGTAAATCTGCTTCTGTTTAGATTTTTAACCATCATCTCAGTACTTTCCATCAACTTGAGTTATACTGATGTGTACAATCTCAAGCAGCAAACAACTTTGCTTTCACTTTGTTTATTCAAATATATTTCGGTTCACAGGTCATCATACCTTTTTTGGGCACTGTTCGCTGGTCAAATGAAGAAATCCTATCAGATAAAATGTATTGAAAAATCAACTGTGGATTTAAATGCATTACAGCCTAAAATATCATAAATATTTTGTGCATAGATTTTTTGAGATCCCAAAAAAGTAACTCATAAACCCAATGCGTAAACATCATAACCATCAAAAGAAAATGGAACCACTTTGTTTATAATATTGGAAATTAGTAATAACCTGAAAATGCCTTAAGTAGGTGGGTTATAACCTTAAGTCGCTAGTAGTGGTAGGTTTTAAACATATGATCCATGCTCGCGTTAGCGTGTCAAAGTTAAGTTCAAGCACGACGAGTAAGCGAGTACCACCGTGTGTTACAAAAACTATTTGTAACAACTATATTGCCCCCCTCATAATAAAAAAAAACTATAAAAAGTATGAATTTAAAAATTCCAAATTAATTTGAAACCGCTGTTGACTATACACGCATGAAAATATTAAAATGACCTAACTAATAAGTCTAGTACTGTACTTGGCACCTATTTAAATCTACTTGTTCTGGCGATTAAGTCAACAAATAAGGCATATTTAAATATTAAACTTGGTCCTAATTACAAACACATTTCTCTTTTGATGGGATTTACAATCATCGTCGAAGGTACCTAATTATAATAACACTTTTATAATTTATTATTATGTTGAAGACCTAATTTACTATACGAAAGCCATACATTTATTATTTGACTGACCGGATGGCGCAATTGGTAGTGACCCTGCCTCTTACGCCAAAGGTCGTGGGTTCGATCCCCACCCTGGACAAACATTCGTGCTATGAACACTTGTGTTTGTTCAGTGTCTGGGTGTAATATATGTATTTAAGTATATATTAGTGTGGTATTAAAGCCGTGTGGTCCCCGGCAGAGTAGAATAGGCCACCCTCACTCTTACCGAGGTGTCGTAAAAGGCGACTAAGGTAAAGCTGCTGGCATGATCATCAGCACCCAGAGAAGGAAAACTCTGCATTTATATCAAAACCCTCGCCAACCCGTCTGCCAAGCGTGGTGAGTATGGCAATTACCCCTCATGTGATTGAGGGAGGCCCGTGCCCCAGCAGTGGGGACTTAAATGGGCTGATGATGATATATTAGTGTTCCTCTGTTGTCTGATATCTGTAACACAAGTGCTTAAGCTACTTAGTACGGAATCAGGTCAACGTATGAGATGTTGTAAGAATTATTTTTTTATTATTTATTATTTATGACATAACTATGTTATAATTACCTCCTCTAGTTGATTTAGTCATATTAAGGAAAGACTCTCAAATCTCGTTTTGACTAAAAAACGACAGTAAATGCTGAAATAAATCATAGCGTTGGAATAAAACTACCAAAATTTAGTAGATTATCAGTTTTTGGTGAGTAACGGCCACAGTTTTCGCATCGGCCAATAGCCCAAAGTACTTTGGTGTTTACGAATTCAACTCGTATAGGACAAAAAACGCGTTTTTTTGCGAAGCACGCGCCCTTGCCGTGTCTGTGACGTAGAATAATGGACCACCCGCTCGCCAAATGGAAATCCGGATTATGATAAATCACAAACTTTTGAAATTGGGCCCCTGTTCCGTGGATTTATTTGCTAACTGTACACATAAAGTCGTGGCGATATGTTTTGTTTTTGTTAAACTGTCATGTACAGGTGTCAGAGAAAATATTATAATCCTTTTAGGAGACATCACATTGTTTTTTTAAGCCGCTAATACTAAAAAAATAACTTTACTTTTAAAATGTATACGTAAAACATTAAATTACGATGAATTAAAAAAAATTGTTTCGAACTAGGAGCTCCATAGTTAGTTTCCTGTAGTCAGTTAAAAGACTAATGAAATATACATTTGACTAAAAATAAAAAAAAAATTGACTTAAGACAATTTTTATTTTGGGAACTAAACTATATTGAACTGTTAACTTTGACTGGACAATTGAAAAATCCAAGTACTGTCAGATCCAAAATGGTCAAAAGTAGCCTAAACCTTTATACTCCTTAAAGTATATCTTTAGAATTAGATTACAATGACAGCACAATTGACCCTAATTTCGAAGAGCATAAAATTTATCATTTACTTAACCAAGTTTCACTTATATAAATTTGTACTTCTATAGTTCCAAAGATAACAATTTATCTGTTACACCAATAGCTATTAATTTAATTAAGCTTCATTTTTCGGATCATAGAAAAAGTCATCTTCACTTCAAATGAGAAAAACGAATAAAATGCCCCAAAACCCCACTTTTGATTACTTACTACTATAATATTATTCACTATCATACAAAACCAAAAAAACATATACCTACTTGAACTCACTCACTGCAGTACTTTTAAGCGTATAACGGGTTTGATACTATCCAATTTGTAAGCTAAGAGCCATCAACCAACAATCAGTACAACAAACGTAGGATCAAGCTGAAGCGGGAACGTTGCAAGTAATTGGAACTCGCCTCTTGTTACTGGGAAATGTATCAAATTGAGGTATTCCGCCAGGCGCACCAACTGAAGTGCACCAGATTCAGAGAGATATATTTATTGGAATATACAGTGCAATACATATACATGTACATGAATATGTCTAATACATACACATAAACATGTCTATGTACAATACATACAGGGTGTATCTGTGAACATTAACATCCCTTTAACCACGTGTTCTACTAACCATTATGAAAAAAAATGTTCTATCACTTTTGGGAATTCGCATTAAAATATTTCAACTTTTCATACAAAGTCGGTCACGTGACTTGGTAATTTTGCCAATTTTTCGATGAATTTCGAAAAGTCGTTGAACAAATGTTGTTCAGAATGGTTGGTAGAACACGTGGTTAAAGGGATGTAAATGTTCACAGATACACCCTGTATACATGGCTCCTGCTTGTCTCAAAGAGCAATTCCAATTCCTAAAACCCACTAAGGATCGTCAGATACGATCATCCCACAAACTCCATCTCGCATTCCCCCTCCACTCCACAAACTCCTACTCACAATCCTTCACTGTCCAATCCACCCGCCTCTAGAACAACCTACTCCTCTCCATCCGGCAATCCGAATCCCTATCTATTTTCAAGTCCCGAGTCAAAGATCATTTCCTATCTTCCTAAGCCTCTGTAGTTCCTTTAATTGTCTCCTATTCCCTGGTTACGTATCTATCAATCCTATAAGCTGTTAGTATGTGTGTTTATTTATTTTGTTTGTTACTAGTATGTATTAGTATTTATAGCTAGTATATATTTATTTAATATAATGTATGTATATGTCGCAGAGATATGATAATAACGGGGATTTGATCAAATCACCGCGGATGTTTAAATAATAACACGATTCTATCTTTACCCTAAACAAATCTAGTGAATGGATCAAATCACTAAATTGGTTCAGTGAAATGTCAAAAATTATTTTGCTGTGTATTTTAAAGGTTTATTTGATAAGATTTACCCCACATATTTATTTCAAGGAAATATTGATGTAAAAAATCACCATTAATTTTATTTAAACTGTTTTTTCTTTAAAATAATTAACTAAAACTTTTTGTTAGCATCTAAACCAGATATCTTTTTAAAAATTTCGAAGTTCGATCCTCTCGGAAAAAATATACATAAACTATTTATTTAATACTTATAATTAACTTTTTTCAAGAAACGAGCCTATACCTTCCTAAAAGGTTGACAACGCATCTCCACTCCCTCTGGTATAATGATGTCCATGGGCTGCGGTGATCGCTTACCATCAGGTGACTCGCTTGCTCGTTTGCCTCCCTTTCTCATAAAAAAAAACATATCCAGTTTAGTTGCTATCAATTGAAATCGAGTAGCGTCTCTAGTTAGGGCCACCCGTCGCCATAAACAGGAACTGACATGTTTTTTTGGCATTTCACTGAACCAATTTAGGGATTTGTTCAATTCACTAGAATTGTTTAGAGAAATGATAAAATCGTGTTGTTATTTTAACATCCTCCGTGATTTGATCAAATCCCTTAGGGAATTGATCAAATCCCTGGTTTTATCATATCCCTGCGACATATATACCATACTCATATTTATACAATGTCTTTTTAGGGTTCCGTACCTCAAAAGGAAAAAACGGAACCCTTATAGGATCACTTTGTTGTCCGTCTGTCCGTCCGTCCGTCTGTCAAGACCCTTTTTCTCAGGAACGCGTGGAGCTATGAAGCTGAAATTTATATCAATTACTCAGGTCTACTGTCCCTTTAAGCTGTGAAAATATCAAACTTCTAAGCCAAGCCAATCAAAAGATACAGCCGATTATGTCGATATTTTCAACAAATTTTCGACACTCGCAAAGGAATCAAAACCTACAGGGTACTTCCCGTAAACTCAGAATCTTGGAATTTGGCATGAAGCATTGTCATATAATGCAAATATAGGAAAAATTCCGAAAATCAAATTTTTTTAGTTATATAATATAATAAAAATATTTTAATAAAATGACACTTACTACCTTATTTCTCACGAAGGAATAAAGGTATCAAATTAAAAATTTATACCAAATACCTAGGTCTACTGTCCCTTTAAGCTGTGAAAAAATCAAACTGCTAAGTTAACGCGAACAAAAGCTGTTTATACCGACACTTCGATTGTAAACCGCTACGTTTGTACGGCGGAACCCTCGGTGCGCGAGTCAGACTCGCACTTGGCCGGTTTTTTTTTTCTGACTTGCACTTTTTTAATTTGCTATACTTTTCCTCTACCCTGAGGATGTCTGGACTAGATCTAGATGAGGAGACTAAGATCTGTAAATTTTGTGCAATAAAGTGTATTTATCTATCTATCTACATAAAGTAAAAATATCAGCCCATATCCCACTGCTGGGCAAAGGCCTCCATCATGAAATCAAGTTATCGCTACTACGATGGGATTGGGCTTAATCACCACGCTTATCAAATACGGATTGGTGATTAAAAACTGAGCAAAGTTGGAAAAATTCGAAATTTACTTTTTGCCCGACCCGGGACTAGAACCCAGGACCCCGAGATCACGGCCAGTACTTAAACCACCGTCTTGGCAAACGTAGTGTAGGGCGCCCTCTGGCTAGATGGAGAGACGATCTGCGCAGGATGGCTAGCAAGAGCTGGATGTGAGATCACGGTGGCGAATAATTGGAGAGGCCTACGTCCAGCAGTGGACTGCGATAGGCTGATGATGATGATGATGACTTAAACCACAAGACCAACAGGGCGTTTGCAATACATAGTCCTTAGTTAATTCTGATGCCCTTTACACTATAAATTGTGACACATGCAATTGGTACCTAAATTAATTCTCTACGTACACTGATACCTTGGGTATAGCTACTGATGGTAAACATGTTGACATTCATAATTGTTCTGTATGGACCTAAATTGAATAAACTATTTTCATTTCATTTCATGATATGTATGATATGACACGTAAAAGATAAGAAAAAAAAATGTATGCAATGTACACTAACTACAAAATCGGAACTAGAGATTGTACCCAACCTTCAAACAAAGGATATTTTGGTTCGTAGGAAACCTAATTTAACTATGCATTTTATTAAGTACATGTGGATTCCAACCAAGGTCATGTTCAACGAGCTCGTTGATCTGGGACCGGTCGCTGTTAATGGAGTACCTCTCGAGATTGTTCAGTTCATATGTCTATCTAGGACAAACGCTCCAATTAGGCAGAAACAACTTCGAGAAAGAAACCAATAGATGAATTCAGCTAGGCTGGGCAGCATTTGGTAGACTTCGTCAAGTCTTCTCGTCACCCATCCCTCAAAGTCTTAAGTCGAAAGTCTTTGACCAGTGCGTCCTTCCGGTCATGATTTACGGTGCCGAGACGTGGACACTCACGGCTGGACTAGTCCACCGGAGTATCTCTGAAGGACCGCATCAGAAATGATGTAATCCGACAGAGAACTAGAATCACCACCCACCGAATTAGCAAACTGAAGTGGCAGTCGGCTGGCCATATTAGCCGCAGAACTGACAGCCGTTGGAGCCGTAAAGTCCTTGAATGGAGACCGCGACTCGGTAAGCGTAGTGTAGGACGCCCTGCGACAAGATGGGATGATGACATTCGAAGGCTGGCTGGTGTGGGCTGGCTGAGAATTGCCGAAAATCGGGAGCAGTGGCGTGCATTAGGGGAGACCTATGTACAGCAGTGGACGAGTGTGGGTTGCTGATGATGTGGATTACAAATATATCATACATATTTCATATAATTCTATTACATAGAAGAATATATATCAAAAGCAAATATTAGGTAAACAAAATAACTGGCCCTCTCTATGCCAATTTGTAATGCGCATAACATATTATGTTCTTTTGATTTGAGATACCAAGACGCACATGTTCTTTTGACTGTGTAATGTTACCATATACCTTGTCATATAGTCATATGTAGTACAAATAAATAGATAAATTAAATTGAATAAATTAAGTATTCGATCGCTGGCGGTTCTTAGGTTATATTAAATATAAGACTCCTCCACCTTCCGCGTACATACTTTTTTTTAAAAGGAGTACGTTGATCTCTCTGATTTCGCGGATGTTAATGGGCGGCGATGAGTGCGGTCCCCGGCAGAGTAGAATAGGCCACCCTCACTATTACCGAGGTGTCGTAAAAGGCGACTAAGGTAAAGCTGCTGGCATGATCATCAGCACCCAGAGAAGGAAAATTCTGCATTTATATCTAAACCCTCCCCAACCCGTCTGCCAAGCGTGGTGAGTATGGCAATTACCCCTCATGTGATTGAGGGAGGCCCGTGCCCCAGCAGTGGGGACTTAAATGGGCTGATGATGATGATGATGATGATGATTGCTTTCCATCACGTGACTTGCTAGCTCGTTTGTCGCCTGTAGAATAAAAAAAAAGAATAACCAAGTCATTTTATTTTCACTTGTCATTGGCAAAATTTTGCACTTTTATAGAAGATGGTTTCTACCTACTACAATATACATATAATTATATTATTTTGTTCGTTTTGAAAAACCATTTGTGTTTTCTTATAATAAGTGCTCATAAGGCTTTGACGTTGGTGCGCATCTATGAATATAAATTCTAACTCCTACCATCACACGATACTCACCACTAATTGAGAATGCATACCTTCGGGTCTTATTGAAGCATCCCTGTACTTCCGATTTCGCAAATAATTTCTTGCTGCCACTCACGAATGCTTCGTATTGTTGCTCGGTTAAAGTCTAAATTTGACCTACCTATTTTGGTCCGTGGAATCAAACACAAAGATCGATTTCCCAGTTTATTTCCGCCGTAACTGTTTCAGAGCTAGTTAATGTAATATAGAATGCTTTAAAGATATTTTTACCTCTTTTATATCGCTGGTGGTCTTACCGAAGTGCTACGCTTATGCTGTTATCTGAGGTACTCCGTCTGGATTTTTTTCACACCTAGAGAGTGAAGAGAGACAGCGCGAAACTGTTCTTCGTCTCCTTTCACTCCAACGCTTTTGGAGCGAGTTTGTAACAGGATCGGCTGGGTAGTTTAGGCAGAATCTTAAAGACATATTAACATACTTACATACATAAATTTCACCAGATTGTCGGTCCACCTGGTAGTAGGCCTGCCACGGCTGCGACTTCCTGTACGTGGCCTCCCCTCGAGCACCTTTCCGCCCCAACGGCCGTCTGTTCTCCTCGCTATGTGCCCTGCCCATTGCCACTTGAGGCATGCAATCCTTTGGGCTTCAGATGAAGATCGCGGGAATCAATTGGATGCGGGAGGCACAGGACCGACCTGTGTGGAGAACATTGGGGGAGGCCTATGTCCAGCAGTGGACGTCTATTGGCTGAAATGATGATGATACATAGACTGCTAAATTCATAACCCTTCTTTTTGGCTTTGGATAAAAAAGAATGAGGTGTAAAGATGAAGGACCCTATTTTTTATGGTTACAATTTGATTATGTAGCCGCGTACAGGGAAGTTCTAACCGAGGCAGGCCCCGGTCAAGGTGGGCCGACGATTTGCGAAGGTCGCAGGAAACTTTTGAATACGGGCTGCACAGGTCTGATCTGAGTGGAAAACATTAGGGGAGGCCTATCTCCAGCAGTGGCTTACAGAAATCTGGCGTGAAGCAGCACTGTGTTTCGTTGCGTGAGTGAGGGTACTGGAGACCCAAATCAGGGGAAAGGGGGGTTTCAAGGTTGCAGCGTACTTTTGACTCTACTGGTGTCACGGATTTCTATGGGCGGCGGCAATTGCTTACCAAAAGGCGATCCGTCTGCTCATCTGCCACCTATCACATTAAAAAATGTGCGTCTATTGGCTGAAAGATGATGATGGCTTACACTTTCGTAAATAATGTCACTTCTTACTGACTATTACGAAGATAAAGTACCTAGGTTACTTATGTGCTGCTATAATTTTTATGTTCTGTAATATTATGTTACGTAGTGTTGGCCAAAATAGAGAGCAACTCACCTCTTTCTCCTAACTGCCGAGCTGGAGCAATGCCGGCGCCGGCGGAACCGCTGTTTGCTCTTTAATTTCGAACTAACGTAACTCCACGCTAAGGTTCACAATTATCCATAGGCCTTGAAAGAATAAGATCCGAAACACCAGGCACTGATTCGCGGCGATAGCATCCGCTAGGACGGGATGCTGGAGAAGACCGTTGATTCGCACGGTCACGCGCCACGGCATTCAGAAGACGACTAGTTTGCCCTTGGTACGCAGGGCGGATGGCGCTGGTGTAGCACCAAGATGGTGATGTGACTATATTCACACCACTACTCCTTTGAAGCTCAACAGCTTCGGATCGGAAGGAATTGCACTAATTTGGCCACAGATTAAAAAATATTTAGAAAAATACCAAACTTCCTTCCAAATTGTGTTGCTTTGTCGTATTTGAAAATAGAACATAACAATCTCTCTTTCGGTACGAAACATACCGCTCACCTTAAAAGTACCACGTATCTTTTAACACGAATAGTTAAAACTAACTAATACTAGAATGAAACTAAGTTGTATGTAGAGCGAAACCTATTCTAATCTTAACCTACTCTAGCATCTACAACTCCTACACTATCTTCCTACTCTATAGGAAGAGGACAAATCTTAACTACAGGGCGTTTTGTAAACGACTGTCCGATTTGTAAAGTCACTACACGGCAGACCCCATCAGGACCTGGGTGCAGAGATTGCACACGAGCAAGTCTCCACTGTAAGGGAGGAACATTGTCTTCGCGTACCACGACAATCATGCCTTCACGGACCGGGGAGCCCCGATCGCTAAACCACTTCGTAGCTTGTTGAATTTGATGCAAGTACTCAATACTCCATCGTCTCCAGAAATGTTGAATGGACTGTTGAATAAGACGCCATCTGACTAGGCGACTAGGATTTTCATTTTCTAATGAAACATCAGGAATTGCCGTCAAAGGCTCACCTATGAGGAAATGAGAGGGAGTTAAGGGCAGAGGATCCGCGGAGTCTGCACTTAACACGCAAAGGGGACGCGAGTTTAAGATCGCCTCAATTTGACACAGAAGTGTATGCATCTCGTCATACTGTAAAGTGCGCGTGCCTATCACGCGGCGAAGATGATGTTTGAAACTTCGAACACTCCGTTCGACTAAACCACCAAAATGACTCGCATATGGAGGTTGAAAATGCCAAGTGATGCCTTGACCAAGCACCTTGGAATTGAGCGTAGTCTGCACTACGTCGCTTCGCAAAAACTCATATAATTCTTTTAGGTATCTCGCGCAACCTACGAAATTCCTTCCACAATCTGAATAGATGTCAGTACATAAACCTCGTCTGGATACGAATCGCCTCAAGGTTGCTAAAAAGGCCTCTGTGGAAAGTTCCGAAACTACCTCGAGATGTACAGCTTTAACACTCGTACATACGAAAATAGCTACATAACATTTTACTATTTTAGCATTACGAACCTTATTCGCACGAACGTAAAAAGGACCCGCGAAATCCACGGCAGTCTTAATGAACGGCCGTTGCGGTCGCAAGCGAGCAGCGGGAAGCGAACCCATAACCGGTTGCGTATGCGCTGGGCGCGCGCGGAAACAACTCACACATCTGTATAGGCGCTGCCGCACTATGTCACGACTAGATAAAATCCAATACTTTTGTAAAAGTGCATATTGGGTGCCTTGTGCTCCAATGTGCATATTCGATACATGCGCGTCATCAATTATCAAATTTGTAAAATGATGTCTCTTAGGTAAAATTATTTGATGTTTTGATTCGAATGGTAGAAGTGATTTATGAATTCTACCGCCTACTCTTAAAAATTGGTTTGGATCAAGAAACGGATTAAGACGCTTTAATTGATTAGAGGGTAGGTTCCCGTTACTAATTCTCGAAATATCTTCTTTGAACGCGGAATTTTGAACTAAACTAATGAGTCTGTTTAACGCGAAATTATACTCTGACACCGTTACATGTGTAGAACATGGTGAATTAGCCCTTTTGCATTTATTGTAAAAGCGGAATACTAAAGCCGTAACACGCACGAGTTTACCAAGTGAAGAAAAACGTGAAATCATTTCAATCTCCTCAGCGGGAGTAGAAGCACTTGAACACAACACGATACTACGCTTTTCTTCATCAGTAGGAAGAATAGGCTTCAATACCGGCCACTTATCCTCGCCCTCGTACAACCAACGAGGGCCACGAAACCACATCTCATGGCTGAGGAATGCAGCGGGCAACATGCCGCGCGAAGCAGCGTCCGCAGGGTTGTCAGCTGACGGCACATGACGCCAACAACGCGCAGGGACCACGTTTAGAATCTCCGTGCAACGATTGGAAACGAAAGTTTTCCACTCGTGAGGAGAGGAAGTTAACCACGATAAAACTATACTCGAATCTGACCATGCATAAATTTGATCGCAATTTATGCGGTCACTATAGTTCTGCAACACCTTGTTTATAAGGCGTGTTAACAGAACTGCTCCCATTAATTCGAGACGGGGTACAGAGATACGACGTGTAGGTGCGACGCGCGTCTTGGCAATCAATAGATATACCTGTACCCTACCATCCGCGCTCCGCACGCGTAGGTACACACAAGCAGCGTACGCCCGTTCTGACGCGTCGGAAAAGCCGTGAAGCTGCATCGAACAGTCAGATGGAAAAGCATGACGTGGGAAACTCACTTGGGCTAAAAGCGGAAGTTGACTCGTAAAGTCGAACCACGAATTAATTATATCTTGGGGCGGGGATTCATCCCAGTCCACAGAAGATATCCATAGCAATTGAATAAGATGCTTTGCATAAAGAGTCACTGGAGATAAAAGACCGAGCGGGTCGTAGATTCGGGCTACTTCTGAAAGAATGGACCTTTTTGTGCATTTTTCAGAGAAAACCTTAACACTAAACCCGAATGTATCTGAGTTAGGGTCCCACTGTAGACCTAACACTTTAGTAGATGTGTCATTCTCCATTTCTGCGAACGGTACATGCTCGAGCCGCTCACCATGAGAAACTGTCGGCTGAGGTGCGAGTCGTAACGCGGGAGAATTACTATGCCACTTATGTAGCTCAAAACCGGCCGATTTGCAAATACCTATAAGCTCTTGTTGTAATGCGAGTGCCCGTGACTCATCACAGTCACCTGACACTACGTCATCAACAAATACATCACTCAAGAGGACCTGTGACGCGCGAGGGAAGCGCGCGGCCTCGTCGAGAGCGAGCTGCTGAATGGTGCGCAGTGCGAGATAGGGCGAAGAACTAACACCGAAGGTCACAGTACACAAACGGTAGTCTCGCAGAGGCTCATCTGGAGATGTGCGCCACAGTATGCGTTGAAAGTCCCTATCAGACTCGCGTATTAGAATGTTACGATACATTTGTTTAATATCGGCGGTAAAGGCGATGGAATGAACACGAAACTTTAATAAAACATCTACTATATCCAAATGAAGTTTGGGACCAATAAACAAACTGTCATTTAAGGAATTACCATTAGTAGTCTTAGACCCTGCGTCATAGACTACTCTGGTTCTCGTAGTTTCACTGGACTCTTTGACCACGGCGTGGTGCGGAATGTAATAAGTACTGCCTGCAACTGCTGGACTATCCACGGGCTCCATGTGGCCAAGGTCCACGTACTCTTGGAGGCACGCGTGGTAATCGCGTTTGAGTTGCGAATTACGCTCAAGTTTGTACTCTAATTTACGAAATCTCGATAAAGCAATATCCCTAGACTCGCCGAGGGGCGGTGCATCAGGTTTGAAAGGAAGGGCGACCACGTATCGTCCTGACTCGTTACGCGTAAACGTGTTTTCAAAGATAGACTCGCACAAAAGTTCATCAGGAGTGAGAGACTTTTGTTCTGAAATTGTTTCCAATTCCCAAAAACGCTGGAGGTCAAAGTTGTCGTTAACAGAGCTATGACACACCTGAACCGGAGGGGAAACCTTACTTGAAGAATTAAACTCGAGTTTACCTAACAATAAATAACCAAAGATACTGTTCATAGCTATTGGTGAACCTGGTGAACCCGTTATCGTGTTATGCAATAAAATTTGGGGAAGAATGTCAGCACCCAAAAGCATTTCCACTGGCTGTGGCGTATGAAAACTCGGATCAGCTAACGTTAAATTTTGTATATGAGACCATCCTGTATAAGGCAACTGACAAGTTGGCATTTTTGTTGTAATCAGTTTAGGTAAAATCAGCGCGTCAACTTGCACCGACGGGTGCGTTTGATTTCTCGGCGAAACAAAACACGAAACAACACCTCTAGGGATAACCGGTTTGCTATCGTTTATTCCGTAGACAGGAGGCATATTGACGCGTTTACGTGTTATACCTAAACGCTGCGCACACGATTCCACTATGAAAGAAGCCTGGCTGCCTGTATCGATAAGACAGCGCACGGTTGATAACTTGTTATTGTTATCGTATACATCGATGAGCGCAGTTGACAACAGTACGGTACTCGTATGCACACTAGAAGCGATGGATGCATTCCCCGGTGCATTGTCGCGTGTTGACGTCATCGCCAGCTGGGTATCGGTCGTAGGTACGCATACACTGCTGCGCTCCGCCGTAGGCGGGAGCGAGACGGAATGACCGCTACCGTTAGAATCAGCTGTTTTGATATCACCTACACGATGATTTAAATGAATTAGAGTATGGTGACGTTTATTGCAACTTCTACACGAAAAATTGGATTTACATTGGCTCACGTTATGGCCGAGATGTAAACAATTATAGCAAATACTTTTCTTTTGAATAAAAGTTAATCTATCGTGAACAGAAAAATTTAAGAACTTAGAACATTTTGTCAAGTTATGTTGAGCATCACATAGCACACAATTAGGATTGAATTTACCATCTTGCTTGTTAGCGTCAGAGAAATGCGAAGCAACATTCGCCGCAAACGAACGCCGCGGAGTGGCGGGCGGATCGCGGCGCTGCGGAGCCGACGAATTGAATCTACCCTCAAGTTTTGTGATATTTTTGCTCGTATGAGCGAATGAATTGGTGGATATTTCGTCAGCCGCAAGCTCACGTACTAGAAATGAAATCAATTGATCGACCTCTGGGACATCGGATGATGACATTAACGTCAACTCGAAACGCTTACGAACAGATGCAGGAATTTTACGTAGTAAAATATGCAGAAGAATAAAACTCCACTCACTAGTGGGAAACTTCATCACTTCTAGGGCCTTAATGTTTTCTTGAAAAGTGTTAAGTAAGTTACGCAAATCATTCGTCGATTTTTCATTGCAAGTATAAATGTTGAAAATATTATCGAGATGATTTGAAGCTATCAACCGTTTATTTTCATAACGCGACGATAGAATTTGTATTGCTACGGAATAGTTAGCGTCGGTAATGGGAATCGATTTAATCAAGTTATAAGGCTCACTTTTAAGCGTAAGAAGTAAATATCGAAACTTTTCTGCATCCGTGTAGGCAACATTGTTGTGAACAAGCGAACAAAACAAATCAAAATATGATCTCCACTCTGTGGTCCCGCCAGAGAAGCTGGGCAAGGGCAAGGTGGGCAGCTTAGCACTATTAGAAAAATCAGAATTAGCAAATGGACGACTCATTCGTCTGCACTGCTGCTCGTCTTGTTTGATTTTGTCTAATTGGGTGACAATGGCGTAATACGCATCGTCGAAATCGTTCCTAGTTTTGATTTGTTCCTCTTTATTGAAAGATTTGGATTTAATGAGACACTTTTCGATCTTTGTTTGTAATTTACTGAACTTTCTTTGCAAAGATGGTAATTCTTTCGAACGTAAAATGAATTTTTGTTTATCTGTTGAAGCAAATTGTAATGTACGTTTTAAATCGTCGAATATGAGATCTCGTTCGAATATATCCTGAACACATGAGTAGTCTTGGTCGCCTGGTTGTTTCGTATCGAAAAATTCCACGTGCGGTGTAGCCATTTTGCGGTACAAAGATGGCGTACACGTGCGCGGACGCAAAAAGGTGGTACGTATGTACGCAAAATATCACGAAAAACAACACAATCTGGTACGAAATTCGGAGAGAAGGTCCAAAAAAAGGGGTATGTTACGTAGTGTTGGCCAAAATAGAGAGCCACTCACCTCTTTCTCCTAACTGCCGAGCTGGAGCAATGCCGGCGCCGGCGGAACCGCTGTTTGCTCTTTAATTTCGAACTAACGTAACTCCACGCTAAGGTTCACAATTATCCATAGGCCTTGAAAGAATAAGATCCGAAACACCAGGCACTGATTCGCGGCGATAGCATCCGCTAGGACGGGATGCTGGAGAAGACCGTTGATTCGCACGGTCACGCGCCACGGCATTCAGAAGACGACTAGTTTGCCCTTGGTACGCAGGGCGGATGGCGCTGGTGTAGCACCAAGATGGTGATGTGACTATATTCACACCACTACTCCTTTGAAGCTCAACAGCTTCGGATCGGAAGGAATTGCACTAATTTGGCCACAGATTAAAAAATATTTAGAAAAATACCAAACTTCCTTCCAAATTGTGTTGCTTTGTCGTATTTGAAAATAGAACATAACAATCTCTCTTTCGGTACGAAACAATTATATCATGTGAATTCAGAAGCTTAACTTCATAAAAGCTCCTGTTCATAAAAGTTAAATCTCATGTAAGTTCACATTTCATTGCAGTACTAATAAAACACAGTTTAGGCTTCTCGTACCTACAAAACTCGATTTAAATTGAAAGAAAGAACATACAAGTACCGTGCGAGTTCCTTTCTCAGAAAGTAATCAGCTAAGGTAAATTTACTTACCTACTCAGTCTCGATGGGCGTACGTATACAAAACAAAGTATGCATGGCACACTATTTAACATAAGCAGGGGATGAAGTATAAAGCTTCACTTTCTTTTTGCTCACTCCGGTTAAGGGTCGCCTTTTAAGTATAAACCTTTGATGTTTTCGCTTAACTTGCATCTAAATTAAACATACGTACGAGAAGGTATAAGCGTAGTGAGTCAAGCCTTATAGGTTTTTTTTCTTCTACATTCAGATTTTTAAACTTCAAAGGAAAAACACGTTGAGATAATGACTGATTAAAAAAATATTTTTCTGGTCGTGACAGGCGTAAAGGTCAAAATGCCCAATTTACTCGATTGTAAGTGTTGGCAAACCGCAATGAAGAAAAATATAACAAACACGTTGTGTCCCATTCAAGCACGTTGTGTGTGTATTTTTTCTCTCTCTGTTTGCAGGCGTGTGGATTGGGCATCACGGTTTGTCTATAACATTTACAGCGGAGTATTAAATACTCATATTAACCTAAATAAACTGTGAAACCTTGTAAAACAAAGGTGTGTTTTCATGCCAAAACCAAATTTTGTTTATTAATCAAGAAACAGTATTTCTCTATTAACATTTTATTGCGTAGCGTGTCTGCCCCCTATCTTTGCTACTAAGAGGTACAGTTACTAACGAAAATAAATGTCTTAGGGAGGTGTTACATTTTATATTATTTTAACACGCAATCGCCTTCGATTTATTAGGGTACCCTTGCAAGCGATCTCGTAATTATTGACTTTATTTGTTTGTTCAGAATAGTTATTGTGAAATACCTATAAAATAATAATAACCTACTAACAACCACTTATTTTACATAGGTAAACCGAAAAGTCAAAACACAAGAAATTAAGCACAGATAACAGGCCGGTGCTGCGTAGCAGCGATGCCACGTCCACGTCCGCCCCACGAAAGTCCTGCGGAAAAAAGCGGAACTTTAATTTAAGATTCCTTTTTTTTTATGTATTGGGTGGCAGACGAGCAGACGGATCACCTGATGGTTAGCGATTGCCGCCGCTCATAGACACTCGCGACAACCGTAGAGTCACAAGTGCGCTGCCAACATTTAAGCCCCCCTTTCCGCAGAATTGGGCTTCCGGTACCATCACTCACGCAGCGAAACACAGCAAAGTGCTGCTTCACGCCGGTTCACAGTCTGTGAGGCCGTGGTATCACTCCGGTCAAGCTGGCCCATTTATTTCGAAGCGTGGCTTTCCGAGGGTTCCTTGAGCATAAAGCTAAAATTTTAATGTGATAGCGACTCTTTCACGGGACTTTTTTTGACGTTGATTTTAGAATCTATTTGTTTGTAGCGAGGATGTGTTCGCTTATTTGAGCCTGGGCAGGGTTGTAATTGCCGGTCAAATGTTCCAAACACCGGTGTAGCCGCGAGATTTCCGCCTGTACTAGCTCCTGTGTTTCAGTTTCATAGCTATACCTACTATTATCTAACTTTTTACTATACACTTCTAGGCTATCAACTGTGAGTCGGTATGCACGGATGTTTTCGTTCTAATTTAAATTTTCCCTTTTTTAAGTGATAGGTGGCAGACGGGCAGATGGGTTGCAGATGAGTCACAACTACGCTGCCAACCTTTAAACCCCCCTTCCCTCGGGATTGGGCTTCCGGTATGCTGCACTCACGCAGCAAAATACAGCACAGTGCTGCTTCGCGCCGGTATTCTGTGAGGTCGTGGTTTCACTCCGGTCGAGCCAGCCCATACGTGGCTCTCCCGCGGTCTTTATATTATTTTCCTACTGCATGGCACAGGTCTACATCATAGCTACTATGATGACATTAGGCTTAATCATCTTATTTAGGGCGCATTGGTGATCACAACCCGAGCTATAGGTATTCTACAAATTCGAAAGTCACTTTTTGCTTGACCCGAGAATCCTCAAGACCTCGATCACGACTCGCTACTTAAACCACTAGATCAAAAAGGCGTTAGGATTATATGAGTATTATAAATAATACACATACATATTTAATACACACGAGTAGGTACTATCTTATCATAATATAACACAAAGTCTTCGCCACACGTTATACCACATAAGCATTTTATCACTCCGTTTGTTTGCACAATAGACCCTGTCTCCAGTACTAAAGAACCCGAGTAGCAAACAGCCGTAAATCTGATGCGTTTCAGTAATGGATTTTCTTGTGTCAACAAATTGTTTGTACTTACGCTACAACGGTTCATATGAAAGAGAAGGGTGTAACACTCACCACCAAGGAAACCTTTCAATTTGACTAATACATTTAAAAACCTTCTGCCCCGGTGGCGCAGTGGGTCGTACTTTAAAGCGACGGCTGCGCAAGAGCTCCCGAGTTCTATCCCCGGGTCGGCCCAAAACTTGTACCTAAGTTTTCGGTAAGAAATTCTTAGTGGCTGCCCGGAGTCTGGAAGTCAGCGGTCTTGTACCCCCTCAGAAAGCACGTTAAGCTGTTGGTCCTGCGCCCGATCCCTCTCGGGTCGTGTCAAACTAGTGTCCCATCGGAATATAAGGGTAAGGGGAAAGAAAGTGCACTTGTGTTTGCGCACACACTTGAGCCTTATAATATATCCTGCGTACGTGGCTGCTCGTTGAGATTGGCCGCGGTAGCCATGATCTTTTGTACTATTACATTTGAAAAGTAACTTATGTACCTATGAATTTGTTTTTTTTGGGAAAATAGGTAAGTTGCCAAAAATAATAATGTTAAAGTTAAACATGTTAGTTTTTTTTTCTTTTTTTTATGCTAGAGGCGGACAAACGAGCAAGCGAGTCACCTGATGGAAAGTAATCATCGCCGCCCAAGTCCATCTGCGAAATCAGAGAGATCGCTAATGTGTTGCCGGCCTTTTACATTTTATGTAATCAGGTATTGTTTCTTTGTGTCCTCGTTCTTTTTGTTGGTCTTTCTTATTATGTCACATTCAAAATTCATTTCGTCACTCAAGGTCCAAACAGCGCGGCAGCGGCTGCAAACCGCTGCAGCACATGCTGAGCTCGGACCTTGTTGACCACTTCACTTTGTTCCTTTTTTCTTCCTTGGTCACTAGTTTATGTATTAACTAATTTTATTTGTTATTGTTGACTAGTTCCTTCCTATGTATTACTGTGCAATATCTTTTAATGTCATTTGTCCTATCACTGTAATTCTTGTATGTGGTCAATAAATGTTTACTCACGTCATCTTTTACCGAATAAAATCTGTCATCGGTTGTACGAGCTATGTCGCACAAACCAACTCAGCAACGACCTACATGCAGCGCGCCTGACCGATGGACCGTCTTCTCGCACCGTCGGCACTCTACACCGACGGCACACTAGCAAACACCTTTTAATGTGATAATAACATAAACAATGTATTTAAACTATTTACTCTCTTATAATAAACAGATTTCAACCGTCTGTGTTGGGGGTCATTTCTCCCGCTGCGGCCAAGATACCTTTAGCCGTCACTATGATCGAGTGAGCCTGCTCGACTGGCAGCGGTTCCCCTCCTACCTAACGTCCTGACTCTTCCCGCTTGCTATCCTGGGCGATCCGGAAGCAATCACTTTATCTATACATGTATTTATTCCCATGGATAGGCAGGGCTATTGCTCTAGCGACTAAGTGTCTTAGACAAAGGGGCTCTAGGCTCACTAGAGAGTTAGGTTCCTTCCTTTCCTTATATTCTGCTCGCCGGGACGCGGTGTCTTACAACCATCGCTTCCCGTCTGTACATCGGTGGGATTCATGAACAGATATGATCTGATGAACGTCAAGACAATGGTTTATTCTTTCCTAAATAGCCAGCAGCGCAAATGATACCTCGGGTATTGTAGGTGTCCGTGGGCGGCGGTGATCACCTACCATCAAGTGTACCGTCTACTCGTTTGACCGCTATAGTAAAAAAAAGTGATTAAAAAGATAAGCCATAAGAAATGAGCAAAGAATATTATTGCTAAACTGCGAGAGCGGATAACACCTTAAGAAGAAGATGAAAAAAGAGTCATACGAGCCATGTTTTGAAAAAAAAAATGCTATCAAAGCAAAAAATTGATTCACGCCAATAGTGGCCGCTTTTGGCGTGAATCAATTTTTCGCGTACGCGTTGGATCCAACATTTTTGCATGGTAATTTAATAAATAGTATAAGTGTTTGCCGAGAGGTTGTAATCCCGAAATTGTTTTAAATAGATCCAGTTCCAGCGTCACCTTAAGGTGCTGACTATTGCTGCTGATTTATATGCCATACCGGTATTTTGTTTTTAAGCAATAGACAGTCTATCTATCTATTCTAATATGAACTTTTACATGTTCTCTCGAGATATTTACGAGTATAATTATTTAATTACACTTGTTTCAAACATTACGAAGATTTTTAACTTGAAAGTTGGCAAAAATCCACGTTGTACAAACGCTTACCTTTTAGATTGTTTCGAAAAAGTACTTCAAAACTTCAACACAAAGCAGAAAAGCGACCAAGTGTGAGTCGGAGTCAGCCATGAGGAGTTCCATTGCAGCGAGTAACTTAAGTTAAAACGTAACTTTATTTTAAAAAATAAATTAATATTTTTTATTACCTATAAGTACAAAATGAAACGATAAAAGAGCTTTATTACGTCCTCAGGAAAATCATATACCTATACCTACATACATTACTTACGTAATATAAATTCAACAGATATATTTATTACAAATTAAATTACAAATATCTAAACTAATACAATTAAATAAAGTCCATAGGTGTTAGTAACAATATTACCTTATAAACTATGTTAGTACATGTTTCTAGTCCCCTAAAAAATACCTTATTATCATAAATTAGAGTACACTAAATTAAAATTAATTGAGGATACATACATAATAAAATAAATCCAGATAAATTATTACAATAAGATTCAAATAAAAATATATAAATTAATAAAAAAATATATTTATCAAATTATTCATTTAAAATAACGAACCGCAATTTATCAACTGCCACAAATCATTTTGGTGCTATAACAGGGTCCATGTTTATATTCATCATCATCATCATCAGCAACCCACACTCGCCCACTGCTGGACATAAGTCTCTTCTAATGCTCGCCACTGCTCCCGATTTTCCACCACTCTCATCCAATCCAATAAAACTAGAAACATCTTTCGGGTTCCAAGTCAACCTCTCCTGCCCGTAGGAGCGTCCTGCTAATCAACAAAAGAGGCCCTGCCGAACCACCCACCAGCCCGCACTGGACCAGCGTGGAGGGTTATGGTCCAATCCTCCTTATGAAAAAGACAATATGTTTATATTAAAATCACTTTATTTTAATAATAATAATAAAGAGCTGAAAGAAGAAATAATCAAAATGTGGAATATGAACAAAGTATATATCGAGCCGCTGGTGCTCTCTAGCACTGGAGTAATCCTTAAGCATTTGCTGGGGTCTCTGAGAAATCTGGACCTACCTGAAGGCACTTATATGACGATGCAGAAAGCCGCGATTCTCAACACCTGCCGTATAGTTCGGAAGTTCCTTCAAGACGATAGTTCAACAACAAATAATTCTACCTTGGAAACTGGGCCTCACTTAGCTTAGGCCCCTGAGCCCAGTCTAATCCGAAATATTAAAAAAAAATATTTCGAGGAAAAAAAATGTTTAAACAAAAATAATTATAATTCTCACAACATCTCATACGTTGACCTGATTCCGTACTAAGTAGCTTAAGCACTTGTATTACAGATATCAGACAAAAGAGGAACACAAATATATACTTAAATACATATATTACACCCAGACTCTGAACAAACACAGGTGTCATCGCACGAATGTTTGTCCAGGGTGGGGATCGAACCCACGACCTTTGGCGTCAGAGGCAGGGTCACTACCAATTGCGCCATTTGGTCAGTCAAGATCATATGCAATTCATTTTAAGACATGAATTGATTTAATGTATGCATAAATAACATTAAATGAATGGGCTGGCTCGATCGCAGTGCATCTGTGTTGTATTACGTTGCGTAAATAATGGTACCGCAGGCCTAAGAAGGTTTACAAGCACACTTGTGACTCAACTAGTGTCGCGGGTGTCCATGGGCGGCGGCAATCACTTACCATCAGGTTATCCATCTGCTCGTCTGCCACCTATCACATAAAAAAGACAGAAAACAACGAAGGCATGAGGGTTCCGTTTTGCCATTTGACTACGGAACCCTAAAAAGCGAGCAAACATTCATAGTCCAACAACCCTTCAAGCAAAATATTGAAACTTGCTCTCAAAACAGAGGGAAAAATAACAATCTCCGTTTAAAAATAAACTGGAACAAATTTGAGCCCGCAAAGTTTGGCAAGTTCGGGCTATTTCTCACTTCTGGCATCAACAATAAAAGAATTCTTAATCAACTAATTATAAAAGGTGGAGCCGTTAAAACAAACTTAACAAACGTCATGAATAATATCACCGCCTGTTTATTGCGGCAATTTATCGCCGAACTTTCTGCCTCTAAAACTCTTAACTGAAAACATAAACAAGGGATTATAGCCGAAATAAAATAATTAATTTCTCTTTTGAGTTAGGGTTAGAATTTTGAGCAGTGAAAAGTTGAAGTGGCCTGTTGATCACTGATAGCGTCTGCGAGAGTGCCGTAAACAAAATGAAAGGGGTGTTGATAAAATGACAAAGACGGTTCAACATTCGTGACGTCATATCAAACTTAGGGGAGGCCAAAGTTAAATTGTATTTAGGTTAGAAACAAGATTTTTTTGTTATTTTGGCTCTACCCGAAGTTCGCGGGAATCTATTACATGCGGGCGGCACAGGACCGATCTGTGTGGAGAACATTGGGGGAGGCCTATGTCCAGCAATGGACGTCTATTGGCTGAAATGATGATGATGATGACCCGAAGATAATTCGCCAATGTCAAGCGACTTATTGAGAATAAGTAAGGTAGTCAACAGTCGAAGTCAGTCAAAGTCAAAGTCACTCAGTAAAACGCCGGTGTTTTACGTTTTATCGACCTACGGATTCAGTGGATATTAGGTCCAAGCAAGTTGTCACGAGACGACGCACTCGACACACAATAGCAGTGTTAAAAACGATATAATCCAACGATTCTTATTATTAGGATCACTTTGCGGCACTTTACTGCACAAATAAACTCCACATTTGTACACTAAAAACCACTAGACACTTATTTAAAACCTTTGAATTGCATCAGCCCATGCGGCTTGTTTTAGCCCTACCTGACGAATCCAATATTAAATCAGAAGTCCATATTATTTGGTATAATAAGTCTAATAAAAAAAAACAAAATCGGTTCATCCGTTAGAGAGCTACAATGCCATAGACACACACACACACACGTGCGCGCGCGCGGGCACACGCATGTCAAACTTATAACATCCGGTCGATTTGATGTTGTTGATGTCGCAGTCATTTTGAAAAAATCCAATGTTTTTGTTCGGCGTCATCCGTTTAGAAACCCTCGGCACTATGTAACACCAAAGGCGTATATTATGTATGTACAACAATAAATGTTACAATGAGTTAAGCCAAATAAAAAATGCATATCAAATTTACACAAATCAAAAAACGTTCTTGCAAATTAATTTAAATATTTACATAATTCTTTTGCATGACAAGTGAAATGTAAATTTTCATATTCTATTTTTTTAACCTAACCTAACCAATGTTTGAAGGCGACGGGTAGCACTAACTAGCGACACCGATCGATTTAAATTTTTAGCTACTAAACCAGATCTATTTTAAGCAATTGCAGGAGTCTCTATGCAAACATTTATACTATTTATTAAATAATTGTGAACTACTTTTTGATCTGTTTTTGCACTCGAAATTTGGATTAACGCCATAAGTGGCTGTTTTTGGCGGTAATTTAAATTTCAAGTACAAAAGCAGACCCAAAAGTCAAGTACAAGTATTAAATAAATAGTATAAGTGATTTATGGGTAACTGCAGTTTCGAAATTGTTAAAAAAACATCCGATTTAGTTGCTTGCAATTTAAATCAATTGGTGTCGCTAGTGTGCCCTACCCGTCACTTTAACGTTTTCCCTCCAGCATTAATAATACGTAATAGCGATCGTTTTTAACTGTCAACGCCATATGTTAAAGGAAGACGTTTTCTCTATACCGGAGGATGGATTTTTTTAATATGCCTGCAACATAGAATCTGTTCTATGGTGCAAGCGCTTCCTACGCTTGGACCATGATGCAGATTTGTTAGGTAATTAACTTCATTGGAGCCATTATTTTCTGACCTTCTAATCCTTAACCTCCTTAATATAAATCGCGGTCTAAAGTTATTACCGTATTAAAACAAATGTCATCCCGTTCCAACACGCAATGTTAATAATAATAATAATTTATTTCGTTTATTCAAGTAACATGACTCATTCGTTAGTTATAAAGGGCTTATCCTATATTAGTAGTACATGGTTATAAAAATTAAATTCATTTAGTTCAGTTCATTAAGTTTTAAAAATAGTTAACACGAATTTTGTTCCGGGACTATTCTAAGTTCGCGATTTGTAATAAGGGAGAAAAGAGCAAACCAGACCAACTGGAGCACATACTCATTTAAACAGGTATGTTAAATGCGATTTCTGTAATCTATACTATATATCTATAGTATATGCAGTTACGAGCTCGAACAGTGATCACTCGTTTTCCTCTACTACAATAGCTAGTGACATTCATAACGCCATTTAAACAATCGAAATAGACAACAGTCTTCAATAACTCTTTTAATCACAACGCTATAAAGTAAAATCGATTTCACTGTTATGTTTAAGGCATAGCGTCGATGTTTGGTTACTTTTACTACTCACGCAATATCACTGATTTTACATTATTCGTTATGAAAACGACGTTTTACATTGACTACCTTACACATAGTTTTGACAACGTGAAAGAGTAAAACGAGTAATGTAAAACGCGCTTAAAAAACAGACGTGTTATGTGTGTATGAAGTCATTAAGTTATATTGCTACCTAACCAAATGATTTTACGTAATTATTATCACGTTTGCTTCGGAACGTTGTGACAATAGCTAGTTTTGAAAATCACTAGTTATGAAACTGAACCGGTTATTTTAAATCACATAACGCTTACGTTACGTTATCTCAAAACCGATAACGAACGACCCATCGCTAATTTATACTATATATAAAGAAATATATTCTATATTCAGCAGCAACGCTTTTAGGTAATCCGAAAACACGAAATACAATCGACACCGAACGCCATCTATTGGTATAAAGTGGAACTAATGTCCCAGAACGAAGTGACCCCCTCACTTCGTTCTGGGGCATTAGTTCCACCACTAGTTATTTTATACAAATAAAGTACATAAACAGATTTCCATAGCTTTTAAAACTATAAACATGTTGCCAGTTTTGTCTATTTGTGATGCTTTTTAATTTACGTAGACAGATGGTACACTTTAAAATAAGTTAGAGTATTTCGGGCATGCTCAATACAGAGTGCGCAGTTTCCGTCTATATTCGTGTCTGTTTCCGTTTCCGGTATGACTGGAAATGAATTCAAAACACCCTGTGTAGCATCCGATCTTGACAGAGATGTAAATGGGTGGACTAGTGAATTGTTAGCAAGATATACGAAGTACCTATCAGGAACATGATAGCCCTATCGGTCAAATGGTTCTACCACAGACTACCTTTGGTATTCAGAATCTTAACCCACATTTGTAAAATGTATCGAACAAGACTCCATATTTGTGTGGATAATAGGTATTAGATAGATAGATAGATAGATAGATATTCTTTATTGCACAAAAATAAAATACAAGTATGATACAACAGCAACAGACAGTACAATAAGGCGGTCTTATCGCTTGTAGCGATTTCTTCCAGACAACCTTTGGGTAGAGGAAAGAAATATCGTATTCGTAATAAGGAAAAGCAGTGCAAAGTAATTTAACAAATGAAATTGAGAATGGCAGAAATATACATTATTTTATATATTAATATTATTACATTACATAAATAAAAATAAACAATACATACATACCCAATAATATATACATAGATAATTTATAACAAAAAATCAATAAAAATATTTCTTATAGATAGGTATAAACGACCAGAGAGCAGACCACATAAAAAAGGGAAGAAGAGACAAGGAAAAAACAGTGTACCTATTTATAGAGATAGGAAGTGAGATTTGACACGGGACTTGAATATAGGAAGGGCAAATGGTTCTACCACAGACTACCTTTGGTATTCAGAATCTTAACCCACATTTGTAAAATGTATCGAACAAGACTCCATATTTGTGTGGATAATAGGTATTAGATAGATAGATAGATAGATAGATATTCTTTATTGCACAAAATAAAATACAAGTATGATACAACAGCAACAGACAGTACAATAAGGCGGTCTTATCGCTTGTAGCGATTTCTTCCAGACAACCTTTGGGTAGAGGAAAGAAATATCGTATTCGTAATAAGGAAAAGCAGTGCAAAGTAATTTAACAAATGAAATTGAGAATGGCAGAAATATACATTATTTTATATATTAATATTATTACATTACATAAATAAAAATAAACAATACATACATACCCAATAATATATACATAGATAATTTATAACAAAAAATCAATAAAAATATTTCTTATAGATAGGTATAAACGACCAGAGAGCAGACCACATAAAAAAGGGAAGAAGAGACAAGGAAAAAACAGTGTACCTATTTATAGAGATAGGAAGTGAGATTTGACACGGGACTTGAATATAGGAAGGGATTGTGATTTCCTGATTGGAAGGGGTAAGGAGTTCCAGAGACGAATGGACTGAACAGTAAAGGATTGTGAATAGGATTCTGAGGAATGAGGAGGGAAGCTAAGATGGAGTTTGCGGCATGACCGCATTTCTCGACCGTCGGCAGGTTGCAAGAATTGGAATCGCTCTTTGAGATAAGCTGGAGCCAGAGGATTAAATAAGACGGTATATAACAGAGAGAGGACATGAAGGTCGCGACGCCGACGAATGGGAATGGGTATTAGTTACGCGAACAATTTTCACAACAAGTGGATGAAACGGCTATGAAGATTTTTGTATAGAGTCTGCTTTACCTAATTACGCAGCTGCCAATTTCGGTAAAATGGTTCTACCACAGACTGCCTTTGGTATTCAGGATCTTTACCCACATTTGTGAAATTTGTCGAACAGGACTTCATATTTGTGTGGATAATAGGAATTTTTATTTGATAGAAATGGGGTGAGCCATGCGTCTTATAGCCACTGCGACCAGTAGATGATCTATTGTGGCAGCCCCGTAGCCTATTACAGCACCTCATGTAGCTCCAGTTCCAGGATAAACCCGAGAATGGAGCTGATGGGGGAGCTCTTGATCTCGTCAGCTGAGATCATGTGTGCTCCCAGGTGCCGGCTTTTGCAGCGGTGCAGCGATAATATGAATTAGTTACGCGAATAATTTTCACAACAAGTGGATGAAATGGCTATGAAGATTATAGTAAAGAGTCCACTTTACTTACTCACGCAGCTGCCATAGTTTTTACACAAATTTCACTTTTTTTGATACGGATACTGTGCCGATTGGACTGTTTTTAATCGAGCGCTGGTGATAGGAAGCCAATAAAAAGTTATGATATCAGCAAAATGGTGTATTTTCTAGTATTCGCAGGTGCATCAGAGACGGACATTAACTAAGACAATCATATAAAACAAAACAATAATATATCAAAATCAGTAAAAAAGTAACAAAACATACAACCAGCGACGACCTGAGAAAGGAATTTGACGACCCGTTTGGAACAGCGGTAGTAAACGCTGCCTTTGGTCTAAGGGTTGCGGGTTCGATCCCCGCACAGTACAAACATATGTGCATGAAGTATGTATTTACAAAAGAAAAGTACTATTATCTATATATTTGTAATCCCACTGTTGGTTCTAATATCCGTAATCCGGTGCTATCTCGGAGTTAGATCAATGTATGTGATGTTGTGAAATATTTATTTATTTATTTTTAACAATATAAAAGAGGCTGGTCCAGCCTTCGATCCTCGACTGATAGTTATTATCAATAGATACAAATATAAAGTAACCTTAGACGAAAACCAGGCCAGTTCACGGCATATTACTATGCTCACACTAAACATTACCAAAGTTTCACTAAATATTTTAATAATTGTATCAAAGGCACTCTTATTTTTTTTTATGGGATAGGGGGCAGACGAGCAGACGGATCACTTGATGGTAAGCGTTACCGCCGCCCATATACACCTGCAACACCAGAGGAGTTACAAGTGCGCTGCCGACCTTTTATAAAGGAATACGCTCTTTTCTTGAAGGTTTGCAGGTTTTATCTGTCCGGAAATACTGCAGGTGATAGTTCATTCCATAGTTTTGTCGTTTCTTCGCGAGGCAGAAAGTTTCTTGAGATACGCACAGTTGAAGACTGCCAACCATCCAGATGATGTCGATGGAACTGTTGTCGAGTGGAACGATGGCGGAATGAAGCGGCAGGGATTAGTCTTATGTGAATAAATTTATTTCATTTATAATAGGCGCACGAATGATAGGTGGACTAAAAACTTACCGAATGGCATCCAAGAATGGGGTGACGATGTCCTGTGGATAAACCACCTGTATGTTTTTTCGACGATATTGTTACGTTAGTAGGGAAACAATGGTAGAGACTAGCAAAGGACCGAAAGGAGTGACGTGATAAAAAAGAAGTCTACTAAAACTCAGCAGTGGTTAGATGTTGGCTGATATCATGATGATGTTATCCTATTCATATGCATTAATGTGCATTATTATTTTACTTTTTTATTCGTACCATATTGTACCGCAGGTGTATACCAACATCCGTATTGTGTTGGATTTGCAAAAAACTGTATTTTTGCCGCTTATCTTCCTACAAGACGTGAATGTTTACTGCACTAGTGCTGCTTATAGTAAAAGTAAAATCAATAGTATCGATACTGTCGATAGTATCGATAGTATTAAAGTATCGGACACATTTAATCAGGCCGCAATACTATCGAAACATAGCTGACCATCAATAGTACAAAACTATAGATATTATCGATAATATTGGGCCAGAAACAATCGATAGTATCGATAGTATTGGCGTTATCAATAGTACTCATAATGATCAAATTTTACTATCGATGCAATAGATAGTATCGATAGATTTGACCTATAGCATATCGATAGTTTTAATGATTTTCGAGGTCAACCAACGATAGGGAAACTATCGATAGTTCCGCAACTGCACTATGTTGAGGTTCAGAATCACTACACAATCAAAAATACTTCAACATATTTTCAAATTCACCCAATTTCTGGGTTCGTTTATCACCTACCACAGTTGGTGGACTTTTAGAAATTTCAACGTCTCTATTTCAAACTGCTGCATGCCATCCGAACAGACACCGTGCTGTGAATAATCTTATTATCTCCCGCTAGCGAGCTGAAACTGCCTCTGCCAATATCCATTGCGTGTCGTGAGTGAGTGAGCGATACAAGCGAAAAGCAACGGGACTAACTTTACAATTTCCCTCCAATGTCTCAAGGCTCCTAATAAATGAAAGCGAAATACTTGTCCCGGTAAGAACGTTTTGAACTAGGAGAAACTGGGGACGAACAATAATACACCAAGGTTTTCATGGAAGTGTTTAGTCATTGGTAAATGTACTTTTTTTTAGCTTATTTGAGTCAACCGAGCGTGGGCGTTTGAGGAGCTAAATAACAATAATATCTCAACCAATGCTTTTTCAAATATTTATGCGTATTTGTTCGACCTGTTATTCGGCAGTGAGGGAAAACATCGTGAGGAAAGCTGCACGTTTCGGATAGTTTCTGAAACGTCTAACCATGATTCAGTGGGTGTGGTTCTTCTGTTAAAGGGTTGCGTAGGTTAGACGGCCGTCGCTTCATTGTAATTACCAGACTCCCCAATCCTGAATCATGGTTTAATAGGCACTGTACCAGGAATTACACGCTAAAATGAGGAAGACTGTTATAGTCACAATCGTCGCAATCCTATGGTATTGTGTTAACACCATAAAATAGAGTTGAAAAAGTGGAACCCGACTATGCAAATGTAGATTCAGAACTGAAAAGGTCAAAACCAATTTTCAATATTTATTAACTAAAACTTGTCGTACAGTAAATTATAATTATTATAAAATATTAGTTTCATATTGCCCCAGTCGCATTATTTTTGTATTTATTTTTTAAAATTTCATTTTTTCTGCGACTATATTCCCCGTAATATATTTTAATATTATGGTTTTAATTCAAACTCGATACCTTCATGTGTTTCCGAATAAAAGGGTGGTACACAAAGACGGATAGACAAACAACAAGCTAATCTTATAAGGGTTCTGTATTTTCCTTTTAAGGTTCGTAACTCTAACAAAAACGCTAACTGCACATGTGCAAAGTGTATTTCCGGAAACTATAACTTATTGCATTGCAACTAAGGTTTATTTTCCATTTACATGGACAGCTGGCATTGACTGATGAATATGTAGGTGCAATAGTGATACCTACTGCATACTTATTATTCAATGCAAGCAGCCTACAAAAACTGGACAGTGTCGTCGTCAATGAAGACAGCCGCTATAGAAAAATCAGGGTGGATTTTATAAACTTTTTAAATTATTATAGTGTGTTAAGTTTTCTTTTTATGCTTTAAATAATAATAATAACAGGCAACAAGATACATTTAAAAGTATTTCATTGGCCCATATAATAAATACCTTACAGTTTAACATACATACATAATAAAAAAATACACATTTTTTTTTAAATTACTACGTGCGGCGCGTAGAGTCAGCTGGTAGCCGTCCTCGAAACTTCCGAAAGACGACTTCCTGCGGCCAGAAGTCCTCCCTAATAAAGGTCGCCAGGGAAGAGGTCGGTATTCTCACCACATATGACCTAAAGTTCACTTTGTGGCGAGACTCCAACCGTTAGACCCTCAGCGTCCAGTTTCGCACGTAGTCTACAACACTTTCGACCTTCGTAGACCAGTGTAGGCGCGACACGTACAGCTGCGTAGTGTGCGTCTCTGGCTGTAACGAGCTACTATACTATAAAGCTTACTACCTACTTACTTAAAGACTTCATCATCATCATCATCAGCCTATCGCAGTCCACTGCTGGACGTAGGCCTCTCCAATTGTTCGCCACTGTGATCTACCCATGGCTTCTCGCATCCAGCTCTTGCCAGCCATCCTGCGCAGATCGTCCTCCCACCTAGCCAGAGGAAGCCCTACATTACGTTTGCCAAGACGCGGTCTCCACTCTAGAACTCGTTTACCCCATCGGCTGTCGGTTCTGCGGCTAATATGGCCAGCCCTCTGCCACTTAAGCTTGCTAATTCGGTGAGCAATGTCGATGACTTTGGTTCTCTGCCGGATCACATCATTACGTATTCGATCTCGGAGAGAGACGCCGAGCATTGCTCGTTCCATAGCCCGCTGAGCGACCTTTAACTTGTGGACCAGCCGTACTGTAAGTGTCCACGTTTCGGCTCTGTATGTCATGACGGGTAGGACGCACTTAAAGACTTAAGTCCTTTTTACTTAAGGAGTCATCATTTATACCTATTGAATAGACTAGTAGACAAATTACAGTTACCATTTGTATGTAAACAAAACAGTCAGTAAATAGGTAATTCCAAAAAAATATAAATATGGTCCATATACATTGTTCGTTCGTTAGGATTAATCGCTCCGGCAACATTGACAACTAAGATTCACATCCAGTATCCGAAGAAGAACTAACATTCTTGTTACTCAAGCAGTTGCCATAGACGATAGATTTTTCTTTTTTCACAACTGCCTGGCTGTGAAACTCATTGGCTTCTAAATAAGTAATCATAAATTAAATACTCTCGAACTTCTGGATGTTTTCTTCAACCCATTTTACTATCGATTATCGAGAGGTAAAAACCTAAATCATAGATGTGGGAGGGTCAGGTAACGTCAGGTAAAGTTACACACCGCAGTGTAAAAATCCAATAAAGGTAACTCCACACGTACTTGATTTTTTTCTAATATTTAAATCAAACCGGTAACAAAAAGGTCAAAGGTCAAATACAGTTGATCAGCCGAAAACGACTCCAGCTCTCAAACTCGAGGACTTGGCAGGATTAACTTTCTCCTAAAACAAAGCCATTAGTAATCTAGGCCTACTTAGATAAGGTTGGATTTCTATGTATCAAAATCAATTACTTTTATATTTTCTAATAAAAGGTCATTCATTTGCATTCAATGCTTACAGTTTTTATTTGAATGTTTTAAATTATGTTCTAAAGACCAAGGTAAACCTGAAGGACATGGATAAAAAACCTTTCCACTGCATTGGAGCCTATGACATTCCGTTTACCACATACCCTTAAAAGTCTTATGCAATAAAATAAAGATCCTCTTTATACAATAATATTGTACAATTACCTAGTTATAGCGGTTATAATTTTCTACGTACACTATCAAAAGTGATAATCGATTTTTTATACATCTTTCTTTTGTAATATTCAAAGTCTTGTCAATTTAGCGAAATAAGGCTTTGCCTAAAAATACTAAAAGAGGGGATCGAAGAGACAGTCGATTTGGCGGAACAAAAAATATTTATTACACTCTAAAAATTTCATTTGTTCACCAAAATATAGCTTGGTTTGCACACACTTTGGTTTGCAGCACATTTTAATGTGCAATATAGTATTTTTTGTGGGTTAGGTTAGATTAATTTGGTGAACAGTTAGATTTGTCTTATTATAGGCGCTATTCTTATTACTGAGTTGAGCCTCCATCGCTAACATCAAAAGTGACTATAAGAAATATTTACAATACCTACATAATTACACATTCATTTGTGTTGACAATCTACAGTCCGAAACTAGGGCAATATTTAGTTACGAGTCCTAACCAAAATTCAAAACTAGCAGAATATTCAAATCAAAGCAAATTTAGAAATGTTTGTTTTCCAAATTGGCTTGACTGCAAATTGAGCCGGATCTTATACAAGTATGTATAAACTTGATTAATGTATATCAACTGACTTACACTAATGAGTATGGTAATTTAATTAATTAGCAATAAACGCTGGCATATGGGCGTGTAGTTTCCGATTTTCATGGGCGTAACAAGTTTAATAATAGTTGATTTTCTACTCTTATCCCATGAAAATAATCTAACGAATGCTTATTTTTTCTTACTTGCCTGATGGCGCATTTAGTCATCATCATCATCATCATCATCAGCCCATTTAAGTCCCCACTGCTGGGGCACGGGCCTCCCTCAATCACATGAGGGGTAATTGCCATACTCACCACGCTTGGCAGACGGGTTGGCGAGGGTTTTGATATAAATGCAGAGTTTTCCTTCTCTGGGTGCTGATGATCATGCCAGCAGCTTTACCTTAGTCGCCTTTTACGACACCTCGGTAAGAGTGAGGGTGGCCTATTCTACTCTTCCGGTGACCACACGGCAAACGGCGCAATTTAGTAATGACTCTGTTGTAACACACCAAGGTCGTGGATTCGATTATTAGGTCAGAACAACAAAAATGCACTACTTGGTGCACCAAAAATATGCTTTTGTACACCAAAGGTATAACAAAAGGTGCACATTTATTAATATTCCCATGCGGAGGCTCTATTTTTGTTCGTGGTATCAAGGCTTTGCCGGATTCATGGACAGCTGGCATTGACTGATGAATATGTAGGTGCAATAGTGATACCTACTGCATACTTATTATTCAATGCAAGCAGCCTACAAAAACTGGACAGTGTCGTCGTCAATGAAGACAGCCGCTATAGAAAAATCAGGGTGGATTTTATAAACTTTTTAAATTATTATAGTGTGTTAAGTTTTCTTTTTATGCTTTAAATAATAATAATAACAGGCAACAAGATACATTTAAAAGTATTTCATTGGCCCATATAATAAATACCTTACAGTTTAACATACATACATAATAAAAAAATACACATTTTTTTTTAAATTACTACGTGCGGCGCGTAGAGTCAGCTGGTAGCCGTCCTCGAAACTTCCGAAAGACGACTCCCTGCGGCCAGAAGTCCTCCCTAATAAAGGTCGCCAGGGAAGAGGTCGGTATTCTCACCACATATGACCTAAAGTTCACTTTGTGGCGAGACTCCAACCGTTAGACCCTCAGCGTCCAGTTTCGCACGTAGTCTACAACACTTTCGACCTTCGTAGACCAGTGTAGGCGCGACACGTACAGCTGCGTAGTGTGCGTCTCTGGCTGTAACGAGCTACTATACTATAAAGCTTACTACCTACTTACTTAAAGACTTCATCATCATCATCATCAGCCTATCGCAGTCCACTGCTGGACGTAGGCCTCTCCAATTGTTCGCCACTGTGATCTACCCATGGCTTCTCGCATCCAGCTCTTGCCAGCCATCCTGCGCAGATCGTCCTCCCACCTAGCCAGAGGAAGCCCTACATTACGTTTGCCAAGACGCGGTCTCCACTCTAGAACTCGTTTACCCCATCGGCTGTCGGTTCTGCGGCTAATATGGCCAGCCCTCTGCCACTTAAGCTTGCTAATTCGGTGAGCAATGTCGATGACTTTGGTTCTCTGCCGGATCACATCATTACGTATTCGATCTCGGAGAGAGACGCCGAGCATTGCTCGTTCCATAGCCCGCTGAGCGACCTTTAACTTGTGGACCAGCCGTACCGTAAGTGTCCACGTTTCGGCTCTGTATGTCATGACGGGTAGGACGCACTTAAAGACTTAAGTCCTTTTTACTTAAGGAGTCATCATTTATACCTATTGAATAGACTAGTAGACAAATTACAGTTACCATTTGTATGTAAACAAAACAGTCAGTAAATAGGTAATTCCAAAAAAATATAAATATGGTCCATATACATTGTTCGTTCGTTAGGATTCATCGCTCCGGCAACATTGACAACTAAGATTCACATCCAGTATCCGAAGAAGAACTAACATTCTTGCTACTCAACCAGTTGCCATAGACGATAGATTTTTCTTTTTTTCACAACTGCCTGGCTGTGAAACTCATTGGCTTCTAAATAAGTAATCATAAATTAAATACTCTCGAACTTCTGGATGTTTTCTTCAACCCATTTTACTATCGATTATCGAGAGGTAAAAACCTAAATCATAGATGTGGGAGGGTCAGTTACCTAGTTATAGGTGTTATAATTTTCTACGTACACTATCAAATGTGATAATCGCTTTTTTATACATCTTTCTTTTGTAATATTCAAAGTCTTGTCTATTTAGCGAAATAAGGCTTTGCCTAAAAATATTAAAAGATCGTAGAGACAGTCGATTTGGCGGAACAAAAAATATTTATTACACTCTAAAAATTTCATTTGTTCACCAAAATATAGCTTGGTTTGCACACACCTTGGTTTGCAGCACATTTAAATAATAATAAATAATAATAATAATAATTCTCACAACATCTCATACATTGACCTGATTCCGTACTAAGTAGCTCAAGCACTTGTGTTACAGATATCAGACAACAGAGGAACACAAATATATACTTAAATACATATATTACACCCAGACACTGAACAAACACAAGTGTTCATCGCACGAATGTTTGTCCAGGGTGGGGATCGAACCCACGACCTTTGGCGTAAGAGGCAGGGTCACTACCAATTGCGCCATCCGGTCAGTCAAATGTGCAATATAGTCATTTTTGTGGGTTAGGTTAGATTAATTTGGTGAACAGTTAGATATGTCTTAATATAGGCACCATTCTTATTTACTGAGTTGAGCCTCCATCGCTAACATCAAAAGTGACTATAAGAAATATTTACAATACCTACATAATTACACATTCATTTGTGTTGACAATACTCCAGTCCGAAACTAGGGCAATATTTAGTTACGAATCCTAACCAAAATTCAAAACTAGCAGAATATTCAAATCAAAGCAAATTTAGAAATGTTTGTTTTCCAAATTGGCTTGACTGCAAATTGAGTCGGATCTTATACAAGTATGTATAAATTTGATTAATGTATACCAACTGACTTACACTAATGAGTATGGTAATTTAATTAATTAGCAATAAACGCTGGCATATGGGCGTGTAGTTTCCGATTTTCATGGGCGTAACAAGTTTAATAATAGTTGATCATCATCATCATCATCATCAGCCCATTTAAGTCCCCACTGCTGGGGCACGGGGCCTCCCTCAATCACATGAGGGGTAATTGCCATACTCACCACGCTTGGCAGACGGGTTGGCGAGGGTTTTGATATAAATGCAGAGTTTTCCTTCTCTGGGTGCTGATGATCATGCCAGCAGCTTTACCTTAGTCGCCTTTTACGACACCTCGGTAAGAGTGAGGGTGGCCTATTCTACTCTTCCGGTGACCACACGGCACACGGCGCATTTAGTAATGACTCTGTTTTACACACCAAAGGTCGTGGATTCGATTCTTAGGCCAGACAACAAAAATGCACTACTTGTGCACCAAAAATATGCTTTTTGTACACCAAAGTATAACAATAGGTGCACATTTATTAATATTCCCCATGCGAGCTCTATTTTTGTCGTGGTAATCCAAGGCTTTGCCGGATTACCCATAACCTTTCCCCAATTGGGCGATGAGGGAACGCCGCTATTTTTTAGTCGGTACTTATGTCTCCTGTATGTATAACGCCCTGTTGGTCTAGTGGCTTAAGTACCGGACCGTGATTTCGGGATCCTGGGTTCCATTCACGGGTCGAGCAAAAAATATGTTGTGAATTTTTCGAACAAAGCTCGGGTTGGTCACAAATCCGCATTTGGCAAGCGTGGTGATTAAGCCTAATCCCATCATAGTAGCGATGACTTGATTTCTATGATGGAGGCCTTTGCCATGCAGTGGTACAGTATATAGGCTAATAGATTCCTATGTCTCTGAGCTCATACCTAGAGGAGACCCCGACATAACTCTTAATGGCTCCGCTATCTTGGGTATGCAAAGGCAATCATTTTTCACAGTGACAAAAAAAATAATAGTACGAAGAATGGTAACACGATATTTTAGGTTACGAACAGTTAAATAACACCCGAACTAATTCGAGTACATCTAAGACACTATTCAGGCTGACAATGGTGTTCCCTCCGTTAGGCTCCCACTGAATTAGACTTGGTTGAAACAGTTCACTCGTGTGAAAATTATGCTGCAGTTCATTTTAAATTTATCTACTAGTATTAGATTCACGCAGTTCATTCGAGTTTACTTGGCCATTGGGTTGAATTGTTTTTTTAATCAGCCTATAAACTGCAGGGCAAAGGCCTCCATCATAGAAATCAAGTTATCGCTACTATGATGGGATTAGGCTTAATCATCACGCTTGCCGGATTGGTGATCACAAACCCGAACTTTGTCTGAAAAATTCGAAACATACTTTTCGCTCGACCCGGGAATCGAACCCAGGGATCATGAGATAAACCACTAGACCAACAGCGCGTTATTATTATTATTAGGGTATTGGGTTGAATCTTAAATAAAAAATTGGTGTTTAACTGAAGTAAAAAATAAACATTTCAGGTCATTATTAGCCCGATAACAAGCATTTTAAAGGAACATCACACAGAACATCACAGGGCGAAACTTGGAAAAAATATTAGTCTTTTTTGCGAATTTTGTAAGTATCAACTAATCTTATCGTTGAGTGAAAGATTATTTTTCAGAAATTTCACTCTATGTATGGACTTGTTTGTGTTGGGATGAAAAGTATGTTAAAAAGCCCAGTGTAAAATAAAATAAAAAAAAATACATTTTCTGTTTTCATTGTAAGGTAATTTTATTTTGCTAATGTACTCAGTTGAGTTAGTAGTATCCATTATTAATTGATTTATCTTCTTTGTAAGATCTGTCCATCAGCTTTTTTGTCATAATTTTTATATTTTTAAGGTCATTAAGGAAGCAATTAAATTGATGAACTATTTAATACATTACATAGCACTCTATGAAACTCACTCACTCACTCTATGTGAAATAATCTGATTGGTTAGTTATGTGAACTAGACACCATTTAACTATTTACTCATTAGGAACTACATAAGTATATGCACATCCCAAGCCTCAGTAATACGATTTCGGTAGTACCTACCGACAAATTTGCGGTTCCCTGAGCCTGCGCTGCGAACGGCCGACGGTTACCAATGCCTTCTAACCGACGATGGATTATACGCCTTCCCACTCACATCCATCAAGATAGAGCAGGACCACACTAACGATTGGAGATTTTCAGTTCACAGCTAGGCCTGTCCGCCGAAATTGTTGTTAATCTGCTTACTAAGCGTGTCCAAAAAAGGTTAGATGTACAGGATATAGAGGGTGATTTTAGCGATTTCGCTGTTAGCAGGCAAGTGTTTTATTCATGAGGGGATAAGTTGTTTTACACTGAGTAATCCGATTTGGTAGTTTTCAGCTAGGCAAATTTAGTGATTAATAAATCAACCAGGTTTGCATACTTTTGGATCATTTGGGTTTTGTTTAAAGGTTATCGTAGATTGTCAGGAAAAGTATCTTACTATAAAATGTTATTTTTATATCGTTACATTCCGTAAACCTCAGCTGTTCTATATAAAATAGAATACCCGCAGTTGATTTTTATTTCGATAATATTGCCGATCTAACATGCTAAATGGACTTAATTCACGACACCTATTATGATGTTTTCGGGACGTAAACGATAAAAAAAACGGTGTGTAACGAAATTGCAGCCAATCATATCTGAACGTTTTTTAATGTAATCTGTGTCTGAACTCACCGAGTAGTACTGTCACGAGCTTTAATTTGGGACCCACCCAAGGTTAGATGTCGTGTAGCAAACTTTCGCTATTAAGAGCTAATATTTTAACGTGTCAAAGTCATAATATTTACCTACGACAACTTATCCTTTCTAGGGGCAACCGTGCAAAATCGTCGAATTGAGCGAGGGCATACGATCATTACCGATGTTTTCCGAGTAATTGCTTTGTAAGTAACGTGCGTAATAACTTTTTGGCCCTGTGTTCTATCTATATAGCAATATCGTTTTTATTTAACAATAAACTATTGTCTTGAATGACACTGACACGAGTGACACAACATAATATGTTCCTAATTAGAAAACCGTAAGAATAGCTTTTTGCAAAGAGGTTATCGTTTTAAGGGTCGATTAGATAAGACATTTTATGTTTTAACTTAAAATTCAACATTATTGCACTGTAGCTTCGACCTTATAGCATTATGAATGTTCTAACGACATTTAACGGAAACGGGTCCCTAAATTAAAGCTCGTGACTCTACTACGATGTAAGAAAATTTGATTTCCGGCATAGTTAAAACACAAAGGATTGTTTTTGACAGCTCTATTTTTTATAATTTTAGCAAAACGCACAGCTAGGTAATTTCATTTCTAGTTTATATTTAAAATATGCAGATACATTTCATGTGACCGATGGCTGATTACAATTTTCCAAATAATTTAGGAAACAGGCAAAGTATAATGAGAAAGCACTTGTTATAGTGGAGGATAGGTTAGGTTAGGTAAAAAAGTAACAGTAGACGACGTAATATTGCTAGAGTAAACAGAAAAAAGGAGTTCAGCCTAAAATGTTGCTAACTCATAAAAGAAACAACAACGTTAAGCGCTTGAGCTTGCTTGCTGCGGTGTTAAGTGGGTCGATGTCATTGTTACCCGACTGCCAAAGAAGGAGGGTAATGTTTTTCGAGTGTATGTAAGTATGTATGTATGTCTTTTCCTTTGTGACCTCCTGTAGCCTAAACGGCTTGATGGATTTTGATGTATGAGGTATCGTTAGATTTGTCTTGATTACGGGAGTGTCATAGGATACATTTTATCCTAAAAGTCCCACGGGATAAAGACATAATAATATTTTTTCTAAATTTCCCTTTAAAAAAATATGTATGCGGTATCATTAGATTCATTTCAATCACGGGAGTAATTAATATAGGATACGTTTTTTCTCAAAATTCCCACGGGAACATGTTAATTCTGATTAATTGATTAATTAATTAATTAATTCACTTTGATGCGCTTCGCGGACAAGGGAAGATTGAACGTCGGATGCTGCCTTTGATACTTTGTTGGGCTGTAACGGTACACAAACTGCAAGGTACCACCTTGGATCGGGCTGTCGTGGACCTATCAAACGTGTTTGCAAAGGGCCAGGCTTATGTAGCCCTAAGCCGTGTTAAAACACTTGCTGGGTTAGCAATAAAAACACTTGACCCAAAAAAGCTGTTGGACCGGCCCCACGACGAATGTTCTTTAACTGAACTTAAACGTTTGCGGGATCTTCAGCAGTAATGACTCACCTAATTCTTTTTCTTCTTCACTACCAACAGTCCAGATTGGCGGTAAATTTATGTTGCGGAGTAACATCACTCGTAATCTAAAGCCAAATGTGGTCGAAATAATTTAAAATGGTACTTACATATACATAGTCTTCTACATCTACAACATTTTCGTTAAATAAAAACAGCTAAAAAGTTATAAATAAAAAAAAATATTATTAAAAAAACAAAATACCCGACTGCACACTAAAAAAAGAGTAAAACAAGCCCCACAATAATATTGATCAATCAAATGCTAAAAACTAATTATGTAATACCGTTTAAACAATACCTATATTAAAATACACTACAATATGTGTTCGTAATCGATAGTTAAATAAACAGAAACTTATTTTGAATACAAATTTACTGAATATAATTTATAAATGTTGATGGAAAGCATCGCAGGCGGGGACCACCTTGACCGCCACCAACGAAAATTCTGCTAAATGGTGCACAACCGAAATGACTATAAATAAGCCTCTGTTGGTAAGCCTCTGTTGGTCCCCGCCTGCGATGCTTTCCATCAACATTTATAAATTATATTCAGTAAATTTGTATTCAAAATAAGTTTCTGTTTATTTAACTATCGATTACGAACACATATTGTAGTGTATTTTAATATAGGTATTGTTTAAACGGTATTACATAATTAGTTTTTAGCATTTGATTGATCAATATTATTGTGGGGCTTGTTTTACTCTTTTTTTAGTGTGCAGTCGGGTATTTTGTTTTTTTAATAATTTACTTTAATCATTGACCAAATTATAAATTAGTTCACGATTTAACAAAAGAGTTGATCGATTTACTTACTCTTATGATAAAAGAGGTCTGCCTAAAGTTTCTCTCTTATTTATTTGTTTACTTAAAGTAAATCTTTGTTCTTTTTTCAGATATTGTTAGACCTTATCATCATCATCATCAGCCCATTTAAGTCCCCACTGCTGGGGCACGGGCCTCCCTCAATCACATGAGGGGTAATTGCCATACTCACCACGCTTGGCAGACGGGTTGGCGAGGGTTTTGATATAAATGCAGAGTTTTCCTTCTCTGGGTGCTGATGATCATGCCAGCAGCTTTACCTTAGTCGCCTTTTACGACATCTCGGTAAGAGTGAGGGTGGCCTATTCTACTCTGCCGGGGACCACACGGCACCCGGGGACCACACGGCACGTTAGACCTTATATAATTAAATAATGTTCTGATTATATTTAAATTCAATTATAAGTCTGAGAAACGCAAGATCATTAACTCAGCTGTCACACCAATCAGCGATTTAGGAAGCGTGATTAGGTTAATAGCTATCGTTTTAGGACGACTTGATCCTAATAGGTATTCATTACTATAGGACATAAATAGACTTTGATAAGTCCTTATGTTAATGCTATTGGAACGTAAGCACCCAGTACGTGCTAAAATCTTTTTCTAGTTTCTCCTTGAGTGAAAACAAAAGAAATATCTTGGCACAAACGGTGCTGAGTATTTAAAAAACCGGTCAAGTGCGAGTCGGGCTCGCTTACCAAGGGTTTCGATCCTACGTTTTGTACATTTTACGTAAGTCATCATCATCATTTCAGACGACCACTGCTGCACATAGGCCTCCCCCAATGTTCTCCACACAGATCGGTCCTGTGCCGCCCGCATCCAATGGATTCCCGCGATCTTCACCAGATCGTCGGTCCACCTTGTAGGAGGCCTGCCACGGCTACGTAAGTAGGTAGTACGTTTATAAATATTTCATTACCTGCGCAGTTTTTTTTTTAATTTAAAGTTATTTTTTTATTTCTCAATATTAATTATAAACTATGGATCGTATAAAAAAATATATATATTTTACAATTTATGTACACATCAAACCCTTTCAAGCGAAGACAAAACTAGAAACTATCATAGTTTTTAATTTAATTGCTAAAAGGAAGTACTGTGAGGCATATGATCCGGTTACCAACCGGCGCCTATGTGCTCCCAGGGCACAAGGTGTGAAATGGGCAACTGGCCACCCTGCCGTGACTCATCAGGCACAGGGCGGAAAAAGTGCTACTGGTGACACTAAGCAAAACACTCACAATAAGAGAAAGAAGATAAGATTGGCGACCTGGAACGTGAGAGGCATGTTAGCCGTAGGGAAAGAGGAGGTAATAGATAAAGAAAAGTTATCCCACAAGGTTGAAATACTTGGTATAAGTGAAACGCACAAGCGAGGATCAGGGTATTATAAATCCCCAGGTGGAAATATTACATATTTCTCCGGCCCTGAAAATGAAAGTAGAAACGGCGTGGCGATATCTATTTCTCCTCAGTTGGAACAGTCTATTCTAGGCTACACTCCCGTCAGCGATCGAATCATCACATTGAAACTGAAATCCTCTCCTTGCAATCTTAATGTCGTGCAGGTATATGCCCCTACATCAGCATCAACTGAGACTGAGTTAGAGCTATTTTATAAAGATCTCAATGACACTCTCGATAAAATACCTAAGAGAGAAATAACTTTAGTTATAGGCGACTTTAACGCGAAAGTGGGCAATACACAGAATGACGACCATATCAGAGAGACTGTAGGAAGATATGGTTTGGGTACTAGAAACGAGCGAGGCGAGCAGCTTATTCACTTCTGCATAAATAACGCACTCACGGTTATGAACACATGTTTCCAACACCATCCCAGGCGGTTATATACTTGGATATCTCCAGGCGACAGATACAGAAACCAAATCGATTACGTTTTAATACACAAAAGGTGGAAAACGTCGATTACGAACGTAAAAACGTACCCTGGAGCGGACTGTGGGAGTGACCATCAACTTTTAGTAGCCGAATTACGGGTCAAGCTCAAAAACTGTGCAAGGAGGAACATAAGGAAAGTAACTCCACTATCACCAGGAGAACTGAAGAACTTCGAAGCTCGAATGACTCAAGTAGCGTATCAACTGCAACTACAGGGGGACGTTGAGAAGGACTGGCAGAAAATCAAAAGCCTCATCAACCTGACGCGAGAAGAAGCCCGAGTAAACAAAGTGAAAGCTAAACGCAAGCCCTGGATGACAACGGAAACATGGGACAAGATTGATGCAAGAAAGATTCTAAAACTTGGGGGTACATCGACTTATAGCAATCAATATGCAGAACTATCCCGAGAAATACAACGACTGTGCCGCCGGGACAAGAACAACGAGTTGGAAAACATCTGCGAAGAGATCGAGTCCCATGCTCGAGAGCTAAATACTAGGGATCTATTCAGGAAAATAAAGCTTCTCACAAAGCAATTTAAGCCAAAGACCTGGGCAATAGAAGATCAAAATGGGCATCTTCTTTCAGAGATAGACGGTGTCATCTGCAGATGGAAGGAGTATGCGGAACAGTTGTACGCAGACAATGAAAATATTGGAATGGAGGTATTAACATCAATGGAGTCAAAATAAACAATCTGACACCACATTGTTTGCGTCGTCAGAAGAAGAGATGAAGGAGTTAATCGACAAAGTGGAGTTTGAAAGCCGAAACCTAGGACTTAGCATAAATCGCTCGAAGACCAAAATTATGATAATAGATAGAGGTAACAATCTAACACGAACAGATGCCCTTCAAAACTTTGAAGTTGTAAGCCAATTTGTCTACTTAGGTTCCACATTAAGCGATGAAGGAGGGTGCGAAACAGAAATTCGTAGAAGGATCCAAATTGCTAAAAACGCCATGACGAACCTGGTGAAAATCTGGCGTGACAGGAACGTTTTTAAGCAGACCAAAGTTAGACTCGTGAAGACGCTGGTATTTTCTATATTCCTCTATGGAGTAGAGACATGGACCTTGCGGAAGTTTGAAAGGGACAAAATTGATGCATTTGAAATGTGGTGTTGGCGTCGAATGCTCCGTATTCCCTGGACTGCAAAACGCACCAATGCATCTATACTCAAAGAGCTAAATATCAAGACTAGGCTTTCTACCATATGCTTACAGAGAATTCTCGCTTATTTTGGTCACATAGCCAGACGAGATGGAGAAAACCTGGAAAAGCTAGTACTTGTAGGCAAAGTACCGGGGAAAAGACCCAGAGGCCGCTCTCCAGTCCGATGGTCTGACCAAATACGGGAGTTCTCGGGAATGTCTGTTAACAACGCCCTACGCAGTGCTCAAGATCGCGAAGAATGGAGGAAGATAACAACTACAGCGGCAGAAGAAACTCCACATAGACACGATCCTCAGCCATGAGGAAAACGACTGAGAAGATCATAGTTTTAATAGCGAATCATATTTTTTTTCGTCTGTGTGTCTCCAATAAGCAGATCTGATCTGTGATCTTCTGAAGGTCGCTGGAATCCATTGGATGCGAGCGGCACCGGATCGATTTATGTGGAGAACGTTGGGGGAGGATTATGTCCAGCAGTGGACGTCTATTGGCTGAAATGATGATGATGAAACATGAAGTGGGACTATATTTTTAGCGTAGTGAAGTTTTACAAAGACAACTACTGGACAAATCGATTATGTACTTGATGTAAATGAAACGGTTAGAGCCGCACCTAAGTAACCTTCAAATAACAAACTAAGCACTTCTGTAATAGGTATTATTAAACTGCGCATTAGAAGTAACATCGTCAAATCTAGACATAATAATATGTCTCATTAATTCATATTTCAAATTAACTCAAAACGTTACAAATCTACCTTAAATGTGGGATTGGTGATCGATAGATGCATGCCAAGGAACGTGTATGAGTTCGATGTTTGAATTAGAATGACGTGCGAGAGAGAGAGAGGGAGATGAGAGACGACGTATGACGGACGATGTAAAGACGTGGAAGACGACGGTCTAAGAAAATAATTAATATAGAATTCTTAAATACAAATCCCAGGCTTTATTTGAAACCCCATCCCACAAAATATACCTACAACATTGATAATACCTATCTTATACCTCATCATCCTAGACCTCTTCATGGCTTTCCATCAGGTGCGATTGTGGTCAAGCGTTATTATAGCCAATTATATTGGCGTTAGCCTATTGACCAATAAAAAAACTTTGGTCAGCTCAAGGCAAATTAAGTATTTAGTTCACGGAAATTCGTTCGTATTCTGTTCGATTGTTCAGCCGAAAGAACATCCATCCGACACATAAAATGTCGTAGATTCCGCTACCAACTGAACTCAACCTATCTTGTTAGATTATTTAGACGCAAGAACATCCACTCGGCACGTACAATGTCATGGGTTCGGTTAGCAACTGAACACGCGGTGCGATATTTACAAAAACATGTCCCTAAAAAGCCAACGACATCAACACCAAAACACGCCTGAAATAAAATAAAAACGAAAAGAGCAAGTGGATCGCATCGCAATCCTAATTAAAAAAGTTTCCCCGAATGTGACGACAATCCCTTTGTAATCCTAAGATAATGATGTCACGTATTATTAGAGACACGTGCCCTTCTGAGCAGTAAAATAAATTGCAAGGATTACGCAATACCGTTGAGCCTGGATATAAAAACTTTAACGTCGACGGTTTCGCAGAAACGTTATCATCAACCAGTAAGTGCTTCGTTATAAGTTGCATAGAGTAACTTATATAACGCCATCTAGAGGAAAACGGCCAATAATAGACGGTTAATATTTTCTAGATCTCTGATTTATTTTTCATACTTTTTTTAAAATTGCCAATGTGGGCAGGTGGTTTGAGGTCATTGTTTCGGAGACACGCTTTACTAACGCGATGTAAAAATGCATTATAACATACACCGAAACAACGCCGAACCATCTGCTTGATTGCTTTTTAATATAATACATGACCCAAATGTTGACTGGTAGAGAATGCCTCTGGGTATTAAGTTCGCCTATTGTATCGTTTTGTGCAATAAAGTTATTAAATAAAAAAAATACATCTGCTTCTTGCAAGCTCAATTTAACGAAAATTGCTGAACTATTCTTTCCCATACTAAGGAAAATACGTACTAAGTGAAATGAGTTATATAAATTGGCTACGCGCATATTGGCTTTACGGTGTGACCAAATTGAGTGCGTTAGCGGCGAGAAACCAGCTTATGGTTGGTCGGCTGCCGCGCATGGCGCAACCGACCGTACCGCAATGGACAACATTTCAAAATTGCTAAGCTCTAAAACAAAAAATACCAATTCTTTGTTTTCTTTTCCGCTGCTCGAATATATATTTATTCATTTTTTATATTGCTTATTTACTGAGAAAAAAATTAAAAACTAAAAAACGTAAGATGACGTCATCGGACGGCAGAATGTAAAATATTTCTTTGCTTAGCACATTATAGTTTTAAATTTACGTAATGCCAAACTCATGACATGTAACTGTCAAAAAAAAAGACAACTTGTCAACGTTGAATGTATGAATGACGTTGACAATGTTGACACTAGTATTATTTACCTTTGACAGTAGTACCTTTTTTTTATTAAAACAATGATAAGCAAAGGAATATCGCTGATTCAGCCGTCCGATGACGTCATTTGGCGCTTACGTCTATTTAGAATAAAAAGAATTTCAATAATTATTTTATGCATGAAAATGGACAAATTTTGAAAAAAGAAAAAATATGGGTCTGTTCATTTTATGTCTACTTTCATATAAAAAAACAATATGGACATGTTAAAAATTTGAAATGTTGTCCATTGCCGACCTTTGCAAGCCCCTTTTTGTTCATTTTTTAATAACATGAGCTTAGTCCACGGACTCTTACTGCCGCACTCAGAGACGTCAATTACGCTAAATGTTCACTTACATACTTCATTATGGAGAGTCTTTATGCGTATTGAAATGTGTCAATATTTTTTCTTAAGTACCAATTAAAGTTAATTTGACGTCTCTGAGTGCGGCCGTTAGTGCCTTTGATTGATTATTATTATTATATTTTGGTTAAATATAATTTACCTCCATACTTTGAAGTCCCCCATTGCTGCCATTTATTTTTTATTGTTAATTTGTCAATCAATTTTCATCTTGTAGTCAGAATAAGAAATAAATTCATATTCAACGTTTGGGTTTGTTTTTTTTTAACTACAAGTTTCAGGCAATAATATAAGATACAACGATACAATTGTATGGTGTGATAGCGTATGCCATAGATTTATTCTCGGATAAAGTTTGGTCGAATCGAGCCTTAATAATGAATGTAAATAATAATGTAGATACCTATATACCTTCATTGTAATTACCAGACTCCCCGAATCCTTGATCATGGTCCAAGTGTACCCTGAGCTCCAAATCGACAGCTTTGAATGCAACCGGGAATTAGGTACACGCTAAGTTGAAGAAGTTCGGTGTAGAAGTAAATAATGCACTTTAAAAAAATTCCACAATCTTCGGGTGGGACTTGAATCCACGATCTTTTGCTAAACGGGCAACTGCTTTACCGGCTAAGCTACCGGAGAATAGAGTGCCATTGTGAACTGAACAAGGTAGGACTCCATAACAAACTGATCCTACAATGGATCAAATGACATATTCAGTGGATTCCTGCGACCTTCACCAGATCGTCGGTCCACCTTGTGGGGTGCCTGCCATGGCTGCGACTTCCTGTCTGCCTGGCCTCCACTCGACTATACGGTACGGTACTGTCACTCATTCGACGAAATATACCACAAGTGCTTTCTCAGGTCGGTGTTCAGTGAGGCTGTGGTATTGATCCGGTCGAGACGGCTCATTTTTGCCTAAGCGTGACTTTCCTATCGTCAAATGCCAACAGTTATTTTCAACGAAATGATAAAGATTAATAGACATAGCAGTAGTAATTGGCTTGATTCCAACACACGCATGCAATAGTTTCACGCCAGTGGAATAATCATCATAATACACACCTAGGTGCTTACATACATGATAATGACTAGAGTGCGTGCTCGATATGTTAGCATCGTGTTTTACTCGTACGCGACAAGTAAGTCTCTAATTTTTTTTTTTTATGTGATAGTTGGCTGACGAGCAGACGGATCACCTGATCGTAAGCGATCGCCGTCGCCCATGGACACCCGCTACACCAGTAGAGTCACAAGTGTGCTACCAACCTTTAAACCCCCCTTTCCCCCGAATTTGGCCTCCAGTACCCTCACTCACGCAGCGGAACACAGCACAGTGCTGCTTCACGACAGTTTTCTGTGAGACCGTGCTATCACTCCGGTCGAGCCAGCCCATTCATGCAGAAGCGTGACTCTCCCACGGTCAAAATATTTCATCCATTTGTAAGAATTAGCAATATCAAATTGATGGTATTTTGGGGTAGTGTTTGGATCATCTTCCATTTACTAATCATTTGAGAAAAATGTAACTACATATGTCAGGGTGGGGTTCGATCCCCACCCTGGACAAACATTCGTGCGATGAACACTTGTGTTTGTTCAGTGTCTGGGTGTAATATATGTATTTAAGTATATATTTGTATTCCTCTGTTATCTGTAATACAAGTGCTTAAGCTACTTAGTACGGAATCAGGTCAACGTATGAAATGTTGTGAGAATTATTAAAAAAAAAACAAAAAAGTGTAGTTCACCAACTAAACATAAACCTCTCCAGGTTTATGTCTAACAGTGGAATGCGACAAGCTAATGATGTGACATATTTATAGGTTTTATCGACAACGATATATGTATTAGTATTTATAAATGTGCCATTTGTCACATTTCGCAGACGCCCTGTTGTTCTAGTGGTTTAAGTACCGGGCCGTGATCTCGGGGTCCTGGTTTCGATTCCCGGGTCGAGCAAAAGGTATGTTTGGAGTTTTACGAACCTAGCTCGGGTTTGTGATCACCACCAATCCGCATTATTCAAGCGTGGTGATTAAGCCTAATCCCATCATAGTAGCGATGACTTGATTTCTATGATGGAGGCTTTTGCCCTGCAGTGGGACTGCGGTTATTTATAAATGTTACAGTGTGTGGTAATCTAACTGAAGTTTAATTTTATTTGAATTTTTCATGTGATAGATGGCAGACGAGCAGACGGATGATCTGATGGTAAGAGTTTGCCTTTTTAATATTGCACCTATTACCACATCTCTACTATCAAAGTCCTTTGCCTGAAGGTTGTTTGGTAGAAATTGATTTCATCGATAAGATTGCCGAAAACATCAAATCTTTGTATTGGTTAGTCCTTAACTTGTTAATTGTGTGCAACAATGTATACCTATCTATATATCTATAAATTATCGACTTTTAGTGCACTATCGATACTATCGTAAATGCTCAAATAGTATTGCTTAGTTTGCATAAAGATGGAAATTCTGAGTAAGTGTTTGCATAGAAATCTTCATCATCATCATCATCAGCCAATCGCAGTCCACTGCTGGACGTAGGCCTCTCCAATTGTTCGCCCCTCTATCCATGGCTTCTCGCATCCAGCTCTTGCCAGCCATCCTGCGCAGATCTTCCCCCCATCTAGCCAGAGGGCGCCCTGCATACATAGAAATCTTATCTTATATATTTTATCGATATTTTCGGTAAAATAACCAATAGTGACAACGCTATGTTGGTCTAGTGGTTTAAGTACCGGATCATGATCTCGGGGTCCTGGGTTCGATTCCCGGGTCGAGCGAAAAGTATATTTCGAATTTTTCGAACATAACTCAGGTTTGTGATCACCAATTCGCATTTGGCAAGCGTGGTGATTAAGCCTAATCCCGTCATAGTAGCGATGACTTGATTTCTATGATGGAGGCCTTTGCCCTGCAGTAGGACAGTATATGGAACGAGCAATGCTCGGCGTCTCTCTCCGAGATCGAATCCGAAATGAGGTTATCCGGCAGAGAACCAAAGTTATCGACATTGCTCACCGGATTAGCAAGCTTAAGTGGCAGTGGGCTGGCCATATTAGCCGCAGAACCGACAACCGATGGGGTAAACGGGTTCTGGAGTGGAGTAATGTAGGACGTCCTCTGGCTAGGTGGGGGGACGATCTGCGCAGGATGGCTGGCAAGAGCTGGATGCGAGAAGCCATGGATAGATCACATTGGCGAACAATTGGAGAGGCCTACGTCCAGCAGTGGACTGCGATAGGCTGATGATGATGAGGACAGTATATACGCTGATACTTTACTTTTTTTTTAACCGATAGTGTGACTGATTTTTGAGGACAACTATGAACAACACTACGGGTAATGTCACTTACGTTGAGGCCTCCACACACGTTCTTGTTTACTATAAAAACGTGATTTGCCGACAAGTCATTTTCGTTCCAGATATTATTATTGGACCGTCAACGGTTTGAATTTTGGGGCTGTTTACTGTATGTGACGATTATGTTTGAGGTTACGTTAACATTAAACATTATACAAACATTTTTTTAGGAAAGGGTAACAAATAAACAAGCGTGTCAGCTGATGATAAATGATCACCGATCGTAAAAGATAGTAAATAAATTATGTACTTATAAAGGGGTGGGGGTGTTACATTACTTTATTAATGTTTAAGTTATGTGCTTTAACCACATTTGAACTAAAATTTTCGACTCAATATCAAACATGTTTTAGTGGTAGAAATAGCAGTTTACAAACTAACCGTTTAAATATCGGTTTATTTGGTTCCTTTTTACGAGATGTAAACTCTACCCTAAATACAAGTACAAGTATTGAATTGTATGTAGAATTAAAAAAAATGTATACAGGCTGTATTTGTAAACATTTACATCATTTTAACCACGTGTTCTATCAACCATTCTGAACAACATTTGTTTTATGATTTTTTTTTTGAAAAAAGGTCAATTTCTCATACAAAGTCGGTCACATGACTTGGACATTTAGTATAGGGAGTCGAAAAAAATATCAACTAATTTCGAAAAGTCGTAGAACAACTGTATGTAAATGTCCATCGATAGACAACATACAGGATGTTGCAAACAATATTGAGGATATCATAGATTTCGTGGGATTCGTTAAACTATTTATACTCTTAGAAGTACCTAATAACTGCAACATCGTATATATTAGTCAATTATTACTCGTTTCTTACACTATTAATCATCATCATTATCATTTCAGCCAATAGACGTCCGCTGGACATAGGCCTCCCCCAATGTTCTCCACACAGATCGGTCCTGTGCCGCCCGCATCCAATGGATTCCCGCGATCTTCACCAGATCGTCGGTTCACCTTGTGGGAGGCCTGCCACGGCTGCGACTTCCTGTACGTGGCCTCCACTCGAGGACCTTTCCGCCCCAACGGCCGTCTGTTCTCCTCGCTATGTGCCTTGCCCATTGCCACTTAAGGCATGCAATCCTTTGGGCTATGTCTGTAACCTTAGTTCTCCTGCGGATCTCATCATTTCTGATACGATCACGCAGGGAAACTCCGAGCATAGCCCTCTCCATTGCTCTCTGGGTGACTTTGAGCCTCCTTAATCGGCACATTGTATGCGGCCACGTTTCGGTTCTGTATGTCATCACTGGCAACACACACGCATTGAAGACTTTCGTCTTGAAAGATTGCTGTAGGTGGGCCGAAAATATGCTGCGTAGCTTCCCGAACGCTGCTCAGCCGAGTTGGATTCGTCGATCGACCTCTTTCTCCGAGGTAGATTTACTTGTCTACAAGTTCTAGTGTAGAGCTGCCAACCTTTACAAGAGTGGGTACGACATGGGAATTCGACATGATTTTCGTCTTGTCCATGTTCATTTTCAGACCCACTTGTTGGGAGACTCTACTGAGGTCGTCAAGCATTGTGCCTAGGTCTCAGCCATGACTACGATATCATCAGCAAATCGAAGGTGCGTCATGTACTCGCCATTTATATTGATGCCAAGTCCATCCCAGTTCAGAAGTTTACACTATTAATCAAATGTACCTTATTTGACTTGAAGGTCACAGCTTGCTTACGCATTTGAACTGCCAAAAAATGACATCTGAACCAAACAATTAATCACCATCCACTGTGCCGCCACCATTGCCGTGTGAGTGAGGTTACCGGAGGCCCAATGGGGGGGGAAGGGAAAAAGGTTGGCAGCGCACTTGTGACTCCACTGGTGTTTCGGGTGTCCATGGGCGGCGGAATTGCTTACCATCAGGTGATCCATGCCATCCTCTGTTTTTAGATTGGTCACCAAGCTCTCTCCAATAGCCAGATCTCTGGCGAACACTTTGGAGCCTTTGTTCCTTGTTGTTTGTTAAAAAAGTATTATATGTATATATTTGTAATCCCACTGTTGATTCTGATATCCGTAACACAGGTGCTTAAGCTACCTATCTAGAAGTCAGATCGATATATGTGATGTTCGATATGTCTGATATCCGGACCAGAAGTGCTTTAACTACTTAGTATGGAATCAGGTCCATGTATGAGATGTATGAATTTATTTGTCATTTATATCCAACGGTCGCAGTTTGGTTTACAATCATGTGAACACAATACAAGCGAGAGCGTAATTACTAACATCAACTTGTTGCTAGACACCGCACGCTGCAGCGAAGTGTGAAACTACTAAGCCAGGTGGTCAAACCAAGAGGCGTGTTGAGCTCGAGTTTCGACCTACAATTTGTGTTTGCAGGCCTTAGCCTCCGTCTCACCCAAGCGAGCCCGGGCACGCCTGCTTGGACCATAATCTAGGAGTAGGTTCGTCTAGTAATTAGTAATTAGTAATTACAATAAAGCGACAGACGTCTGACTTTCGCAAGCAAGGGAACCAGACCAGACTAGACAAAGGTATACTTTTAGAAACTATCCAAAACGTGCAGTTTTCTCATTAAGATTTCCCTCGCCGCTGCTGAGGAAATGAAATATGCACTTATGTCTGAAATATCCAGAGATGCATGCTCGAATTCAATTAAAAGACACACGTTAGGAAGACACACGTTCTCATTCATTCGGCTACAATCGCTCATCGCATGTTTGCATGTCTAAGAGTAGCTTAAATCCGGATGTGAATGTCAGATATTTTCAAACAAGACATGCAATCAACATACTAATGAAGTTTATTAGTTAAAGGTTAGTATTAAAATAAAAATATATTTAGCAAATTTTCTACGCACAACTTTCGATGCATATTACATTTTTACTAGAATAAACATCTAACACTGTATAGATATACCTACTTACTTTATTGCACAAAATAGACAACTTAAAAAAATAGGCATTACAGAAACTTAAATGTCCTTAAATCGCTGTATGACTGCTTCAGCAATCCAAACCTTTCACCATCTTGGTGACCGCCTATACCACTAGGCTACTGCGGTATTAAATTAAAACTTTTCTAGTACTTATCTGCATTTTCGATGCTGTGAGCAAGTGATTCATCAATGTTCGTAAACAAACATCATCATTTCAATTCATTACTTATTCATATCCAGACGATCACTAAACTTCCCTTCCCCACCGCAGATTTTGGCAGAATTTTTCAAAACTAAATCTGCGCTTTTCCACGTCACGTGATGAATACACTCGTGTTTAATAAATGATTAAGCGTTATACTACATACTTATTGAAGTAATACTTCTATGTACCTTTATCGGCCCTGACTCCCATAAGATAAATAACTAGTAGCCTGCCCTTACTTCATTTCGGGACATTCGTTCCATTTAAAACCCATAGATGGCGCTAGGTATCGATTACAACGCGCAAGGGTTTCGTGTTTTACGGATTACCTATAAGCGTTGTCACCGTCTTCAGAAATTACCTCTTTATAAATATATTAGTATAGATAAAACCACTCACTTTGTGTTTAAAGACGGATTTGCACAGTGAGAGCTGCTTTCTAGCCCGAAGGCGAAGATACTCAGCTTGTCATACGAGCTAACTTTCTGCTTCGCTCGAGCGAGTTACTTCAACGCAGGAGCCCATTTCTCGGTGATGGTTTGTCATCATATAATAAAATTATCGCCAAAACTTGGTTTTTTGTATGGCTTTCATGTGATATCCATGTTTTTTCATATTATGAAAATTCCGAGAATTGGGCTCCAGATACTCCAGATGCTAACTCGTACGTTGGCTCGCACTATGTAAACCAGTATTATGTAAGTCAATATTATAAGCCAGCCTTATACACCTTGGTTTGTTGTACATTTTCTGTAATACAAAGTTTCAAGTTTTTTTTTTACGATATAGGGGGCAGAGTAGACAAGCAGACGTATCACCTGATGGTAAGTGATTACCGCCGCCCATGGACACCTGCCACGACAAATGGGTCACAAGTGCGCTGCCGGCCTTTTTAAAAGAGAGTACGGTGTTTTCTAACGCCCTGTTGGTCTAGTAGTTTAAGAACCGGGCCGTCATATCGGGGTCCTGGGTTCAATTTCAGGGTCGAGCAAAGTATGTTTCGAATTTTTCGAACATACTTCGGGTTTGTGATCACCAACCCGCATTTGGCAAGCGTGGTGATTAAGCCTAATCCCATAATAGTAGCGATGACTTGATTTCTATGATGGAAGCCTTTGCCCTGCAGTGGGACAGTTTATAGGCTGATACTTTACTTTTTTTTTTACGCTCTTTTCTTGAAGGTTTGTTGTGGTTCGGAAACACCGCAGGCGATACTCATTCCACATCCATACTTGGCTTTTAATGCAATAAAAGCATAATCTATTATTATTACTTGAACGCCATTTTGAACGTCAGTAACCTTGTCATCCACATTATCACCTTGATGCGATTATTTGGTAATTACCATAACCATATAATCTACGTGGTCAAAGTGACAATTACTGTTTATATACTGTTAGAGTACAGATAGTTTCAATGTATGTAAGTACATTGCAACATGTTACTGGGCTGATTTGGCTGGGATATGAAATTGACAGATTTTTTTAAATTTTGTATCCCAGACAAATAAAAAAACATAATATCAAATACCATTTCAAACACTTCTTAAAAATAAAATCTCTTACTACACTTCATCATCATCATCATCATTTCAGCCAATGGACGTCCACTGCTGGACATAGGCCTCCCCCAATGTTCTCCACACTGATCGGTCCTGTGCCTCCCGCATCCAATGGATTCCCGCGATCTTCACCAGATCGTCGGTCCACCTTGTAGGAGGCCTGCCACGGCTGCCACTTCCTGTACGTGGCCTCCACTCGAGGACCTTTCCGCCCCAACGGCAGTCTGTTCTCCTCGCTATGTGCCCCGCCCATTGCCACTTGAGGCATGTAATTCTTTGGGCTACGTCTGTGACCTTAGTTCTCCTGCGGATCTCATCATTTCAGACTCCGGGCATAGCCCTCTCCATTGCTCTCTGGGTGACTTTGAGCCTCCTTAATCGGCACATTGTAAGTGGTTACTACACTTGCGAGCAAGTAAATCGGCTTAGAGCCAATTTCTGTACCGACATACTTAATTCACGGTATATATGTAGACGTGACATAATATAATGTCGTGTTATAATAATCATTATTACTTGTATAGACCACTTTGATACGTCTTTTTTACGTTTTTTTTTACTTAAATTAATTACCTTAATGCTTATTACATTATTTTTTTATTTTATAAAAATAATTTTATCAGCCATGTTACGCAGGATATATTTTAGTAGCTGAAGTGTGTGCGCAAACACAAGTGCACTCTCTATTCCCTTGTTCCTGATATTACGATGTGACACCAGTGTGACACGACCGGAGAGGGATCGGGCGCAGGACCAACGGCTTAACGTGCTTTCCGGGGCACGGGGGTACAAGACCGCCAACTTCCTGACTAATGGCTGACACTGAGATCAAACCCCAAGCGCAGCCGTCGCTTCAAAGTGCGAAGGGTAGTGCCTCGTTAGGCAATATTTATAATAATCTATGATAAAGAGCGCAATTCTCTGCTGATTAGTGTACCCTAAACAATATGATTTGGACATTTTCAAGAGAAGAGTATAGACCCTTTTACGACAGAGATAATCCACCCTCGGCCACATCATTATTAACATCAGATAAGTTTGTTGCCAAATGTCTGGCTATTCAAAAAAATCTCATTATTAGTTTAGATATGTAGTTATGTAATTATTTTTAAAAGTTTGGATTATTTTTTACGCTTCCGTATTCGAGTAATTTTTAAGTCAAAAAAGTCATGGGAGAGCCACGCTTCGGCATGAATGGGCCGGCTCATCGTCATCGTCAGCCCATTTAAGTCCCCACTGCTGTGGCACGGGCCTCCCTCAATCACATGAGGGGTAATCGCCATACTCACCACGCTTGGCAGACGGGTTGGCGAGGGTTTTGATATAAATGCAGAGTTTTCCTTCTCTGGGTGCTGATGATTATGCCAGCAGCTTTATCTTAGTCGCCTTTTACGACACCTCGGTAAGAGTGAGGGTGGCCTATTCTACTCTGCCGGGGACCACACAGCCGGGGGCCGGCTCAACCGGAGTGATACCACGGCCTCCCAGAAAACCGACGTGAAGCAGCACTGTGCTGTGTTTCGCTGCGTGAGTGAGGGTACCGGAGGCCCAATCCGGGGTAAGCGGGGAATGGCAGCACACTTGTGACTCCACTGGTGTCACGGGTGTCCATGGGCGGCGGCAATCGCTTACCATCAGGTGATATGGATCAGCAGACGGCTGCTCGTCTGCCACCTATGATAAAAAAAAGATAGTTATCTCATTATTTTCAAAAGTTTGAATTATTTTTTACGCTTCTGTATCAAAATAATTTTTAAATCAAAACAGCCACACACCAGAAAATATCGATCTAAATAATATTCCGACACAGCAAATACGGTTTAGAAGTCAACCTTATTTCAACGAACGCGAAAAGGGCGAACGTATGTATGTATATTTATAGGTAAGGATTCTTATTGAGCGATTACTTTTTCGATTGATGTGACATTTTCTATGGCACACGTGTTCGCTTGGATTGGAGATCAGAGTCAAGCCTGTTGTGTATTAGCACCGTATTGAGAATGACAGGTCATTTTTACTCTGTTCGTGTTTAGCTACACGAAAAACCTTGACTTATATTTTTATTCTCACGAATTTCACGTGTGAAATGGAAGAGAACGACAGAAACATACATATTTATTCAAAAAAGTCTAAAAGAAGAACGTAGTTACATTTTGGTAGTGTATGTACTCATTGTACTCAAAAATATTCCAGAAATAATATACAACCTGTGCGGATAAATAATGGGATCAGAAATGGCGGCGCATGTATTCACTTCTCGCTCGCATACACACGAGTGCAAGTAGGTATAGACGCAAATAGTGTGCGAGCGAGAAGTGAATAGATTCGCCGCCATTTCTGATCCCATTCTTTATCCGCACAGGTTGTACCAATCCTTCACACGGAATTGATCAGGAGACTAATTATTTGTACAGTTAGGACTCTATTAACAATTTTGACTCATATTTCTTTGGAAAGCTATCGGCAATGTTCACTGGATAGTCGTTTCAGAATAATCCTGTATGTATTACGTAAGGCTAAAAATCTTTGTTGTAGATAAGTACATACCATATCTAAATTTATTTTTAAAAATGTCAATAATATTAAAGCGTATTAATGTTTAATTAAATTATTACTTATTTAAAAAATGCAAATAAAATGTAACCTCATAAAACATGGGGAAATTATGTTAATTATTTGCAATAATTAGACAACCCATGTCTAAAAGTAATTAAAATGTCTAATAAGCTGCAACAAAATGTAATTGATTAATGGTAGGGTAATTCCAGGAGAGATGAACCACATTTTTTTGATGACCTTTATTTAAATAAGGTAAATGAAACACAGTTTCAACTTTTTTATAAATATTCTATCAATAATTAACTGTTTATAAATTATATACGGCCTATAAAATAATAGTTATCAGAAATACGTTAGTTTAAAAAAAAAGCTTCTCTGACCCATCTGTCCTCTAATGTATGGGTGAGTTGGACCACTTGTTGAGGATAGGTGGACCAATGCAATTATTTCAGCTACATATTTATTAAAGAGTAAAAACACAAAAAAATATTATTCATATAATTAAATCCCATGTTATACTTATTGAGTCATAGTATCACCGCATCTGTCGCAATATTAGGATATTTGGTGCAGCTTTCGTGGGACCAACGCTCACAGATAGTGCATTGCAGCCACTCATCTTTGCTCGTAGTATTCTTATAATTTTCCTCACAGCCTGCACATATATTATCATCCCATTCCGTTATTTCTGGGCTGTCACGTAGTGTAATTATTACTTCTTCATCATCAAAGCTTTCTTTTTTGTTGGTTTTCCTGGATCTTCGAATTATTCTATTGTCTTTTGACGTGTTATTGCTCTTGATGTGCATTTATTTTTTCCTTTTTCTTTCTCTTTTTGCCTCATTTTTAAACTTTGTATGTTTTCTTTAGAGTTGAATATTTCTGCTAACTGCCGTGATCTCTGACGTACACTTGAGGATTTTTCAACACATGGAACTGGCGACACAACATCTAAAATCTTACACAGTGTCAAGTCATCTGAGTTCTTTTAAGTACTTGGAACAGGAACAGCCAAATCAGATTGTTTTTTTTAAACAGTTTGTCAATATTGTTATTTGCCTGAAAACTGGTAGAAGGCTGATCCAGAAGAATGTTTTCTTCAGGCTCAGAAGAAGAACCATCTGCCTTAGTGATATTGTTATTAGAGCTAGAAGTCAAAAACGCATAATCAGGAATGATATTCTTGTTGAAAATAATGATCCCAGTAGACGAAAACCCCGATCATGCGTTATTAACAGAAGCTGACCTGTTCCATGCTGAAGCCAATAATTCACCAAACTGGAAACGAGTTAGTTTTCTTGATCTAATGCTTGATCTCTGGCCCATCTCACCCCTAAATAAGTGGTCCATCTCTCCTAAATGCTGGAGAGAGATGGACCAGCTAATAAAAAATAATTTGTAAGAGATAACACATTTTTTTGAGGTTAAGTTACAAATACATGAACACAAAAACACTAAAACACCGTAAATCACAATAAAAATACCGAATTCTTGACTTACCTCGAAGAACAAAACACACTGTGAAAAGTTTTACCGGGATTGAAATGTTCTTCTACCTATTTTTTAAAAGTTTTAGTAAAATCGCACCTGCTTGTATCTAATTTAGGAAGAACTGGTTGACAGAAAGGCACGGGTGCTGCCATATAAAAAAAATGTTTTAGTTTGGTAGAATTTAAAACGGCCCATCTCTCCCACTGACCCATCTCTCCTGGAATTACCCTACATAAATTTAAGTTGCAAATTAACAGTTTGAATATTGAAGATTATTTGAATACTAAGAATTCATAGACTTGTTGATCTAATAAAAAGAACAGGCGAGGGTTATTTTTATGTTAGTTAAATACTTGATTTTACTTTGACGATTATAATAAATATTAATAGTGTATTACTTGTTAGCAAAATCAAAAATCTAATTATAATAATATGTATATTTGAAAAAAGTAACTAGTAAGTTTATAATCTAATAGATTGCAAATTTGACATTCACAAGTGTTCTGATTTGACTTAAACTAAATATAGAATTTTTATTTTCAAATCTGTTCTATCGAAAAATGAAATAATATGTAAACATATAATCTATTGTCGAGATGAAAACAAATCCATCCCTATCAGATCGTGTTCTACAAACAATTTAGAACCTTCGCGTTAACATAATAAGTGTATAGTTTTCTATAGCATAAACGATATTCCGCCTATAAAGCGAAGAAACGTACTCATAACATATCCTACCTCCATTAGGTTGGGTTATAATACAATACAAGTGGAGGAAGGAAACAATTAGGGGAACAATATACAAGCTATCCTATAGCTAAACACTAGTATAAAAATAGCCAGTAGTAAAACATCCAGTCCTGATAACGATCAGGGTCATTTCACTTGGTACTTTTTTCCTTCCTGTATAATATGCAGTACTTTACGGCTTTTCCTAGGTAGTTGGATACTAAATATTACACCATAGTCAAATATCGTAAATGGCGGAATAAAATTAAAAGTAATTTCGTTAAAAAAATGGTGAATTATATTTTTTTTTCCCAATTCGATTCCCGTACCATACACAAATTAATATTTGAAAAAAAAAAACAACGCTAAGGAATCTTTTATGTAAGTAAGGTGTGCTGGCACATTTTTTTCCACCCTGGATAATATACCGTATAGTATGTAACTCATGCCGAACTTCGCCGATATTACTGTACGCGAGCATGAATATGTGCGTAGCATATTTAGCACGCCTCGGTGGCGCAGTGGGTAGTGGGTCGCGCTTTAAGGCGACGGTTGCGCAAGAGGTCCCGGGCGCGATCCTCGGGTCGGGCCAAAAGTTTGTACCTGAGTTTTCGGTAAGAAATTTTTAGTGTTAGCCCGGAGTCTAGAAGTCGGCGGTCATGTACCCCCGTGCAAAGAAAAGCACGCTAAGCCGTTGGTCCTGCGCCCAATCCCTCTCCGGTCGTGTCATGCTGGTGTCCCATCAGAATATGAGGGTAAGGGAATAGAGAGTGTACTTGTGTTTGCGCACACAATTGTGCATACTTGGCTGATCGTTGAGATTGGCCGCCATAGCCGTAATCACTTAGAGGATATTATTTAATGTAGATGAGACGGCCTTTGCATGTCATCATCCCATCTTGTCGCAGGGCGTCCAACACTATGCTTACCGAGTCGCGGTCTCCACTCAAGGTCTTTACGGCTCCATCGGCTGTCAGTTCTGCGGCTAATGTGACCAGCCCACACTTCAGTTTGCTGATTCGGTTTTCTGGTATGGGCTGGATGAGAGTGGCCGAAAATCGGGAGCAGTGGCGTGCATTAGGGGAGACCTATGTCCAGCAATGGACGAGTGTGGGTTGCTGGTGATGATGATGATAGACGGCAGGTGTTCTGTGACCATGTATATTATGTCAAAATGGAACTGCCGTTCATATCAATACTGTGACTTAACTGTTGCAACCCTATAACTCTAACCTAACCAGTATGTTCTCCATTTTGAATTAGCTTTATTATGGAGCAGTTACAAGGGTTAGTTGCAGAAATATTCCACTATGCAAGACAGTTTAATAATAATCCTCCAATTGATTACGGCTACGGCGGTGAGGAAAGCTGTGTCCGCCTCTAACACCAACAAGGACGCCTCAACGTGACCACGACGCGACAGAGAAGATACACATAAATTAAACCGAGACACTAAAATGAATAACATGAATGCTGGCGAATGAAAGGTCTCTACCAAATGCGCCATAGGACCAATTTATTTCACAAGAACTGATCTTTTTTTATTCTACTACGACTAAACATATTTTTTCTAATATGCTTCTCTTTCATGCCTAAAGTAAACAATGAACAAATATCATCTCATGCTTAAAAGTCATAAACAGATTGAATTAATCATTTTTATGACCAAACATATCAAGCGTGTTCGTGACTACACGAAAAAGTGGCTTAAGCTCGTTCCTGTTCGATGTATGTTATCAGGAGTGGTTTAATTTAAGTCTAATTTAAGTCGCTGAGGTTGCAAGTAGGTCAATACTTGTAACATTTGTTGCAGTGTACCCTTATATTTAATGAATTTAATCTAAGAGTGTACCTTATAAAATACCTTACTAATAATGCCCCATTGGCCTAGTGGTTTAAGGACCGGGCGGTGATCTCGGGGTCTCAGTTCGATTTCCGGGTCAAACAAAGGTATGTTTCGAATTTTTCGAACATAGCTCGAATTGTGATCACCAATCTTAGTAGCGATGACTTGATGTCTATGATGGAGGTCATTACCATGCAGAAGGACGGTATATATGCTGGTACTTTACTTCACTTTCTACCCGACTACGGCGAAGCAAAAAGGTGGGTTATGATTTTGACCTGTATGTATGTATGGTTGTTCATCTGTTTCCTCATAACTTCTAAACTAGTTATCATATTTGAACAAATGAGGTGTCATTAGAAGCGTTTTGATTGTTATCTGTTTATAGGCGACATGACGTCCCGTAAAATTGACTACAGCGCATTCATTAAAATACAAAAATAAAATCGATGTGGCATACGACCACGGCGATGCGGCATAATAATTTCAGCACAGACAATTTTCCTGTTTCGCACTTTTTAGAACGTGTTTTTTTGGTAGTCGGGTTTTAGTTTTTTAACTTTAGTTTTACCTTATTAAGTGCCCTCTTTATTTCTAAGGACATAGTGCGTAGAATAAACTGAAAAAAAGATTAACAGAAATTTTAGGAGAAACACAATTTTTTTTGGACCGTAATACTAAAATGGAGAAACATCTTCATTCAACGGCTCCAAAAATACAGACTAATATTGGACCTATATCAAGCGCAACGGGACAATCTCTCTTTTCAGAATATAGGGGTCTAATTAATTGAACGTTAAGACGAATTCTGATCGATCTCCTCGAAAGGGCATTTATTCTGAGGAATCAGCAATCCTTGATAGTTCACGGGACTTAATAAGTGTTGCCAATTTAGTGTGTCCACTACTACGAATAGTTTGTAAATCATCATCATCGTCATCTATCTGTTCTGTGTCAAGGTTATCCGGAGTCGACCCAGGAAAGTACATTTAATATTGTGTACATTTTATTGAAAGAAGACATTATTTTAATTTAAAAAACAATCTAAACTGCATTCATGGATTTTTACACGGTACGGTAGAAAAATTACACAGTTGAACCAGGAATCGAACCCGCTACACGAGAAAAAAAATATCCTGTGGCTTTATCATACCAATCGGAAGGCTACATCATAAGGATTATTTTTTGCTAAATAACATACTATCAGGAATAAGAGGAAGACCATGAATCTTAACATTTGTTGTAAAATTTCGTTAAGAAATATTAAAAGCTAAAATTGCCGTAAGGACATACAACCTCGTTAGATTTTTTATGGGGTCATGTAAAAAAAAAAAATTTAAAAGAACCAGTATGAAAGTGTCCATCGGGCTATAAAACAGAAGTAAGACGTATTAATGAGGGATGCCCTGTATATAAACTATAATCTGGACATCTTTAAGGCAAGAGTGAACAAGCATCTTTTATGCAAACGCGTATCATCCTAGACCTCATGGCCGCTTTCCATCAGGTGCGATTGTGGTCAAGCATTAGCCTATTGACCGAAAAAAAATATGTTTGGAGGCTGATGGCGCTGCCACGATACTGCAGCGCGGGGATAGTTTCAAAAGGAAACGCATCCCTCATGCAGCGCATGCATCACCAACAGCCTCCTGATGATGACGGTCGCAGCGAGATTGCACGCAGTCCGTCGACACTCCGAAGAAATGTAAATGAAATGTTTTTTTTCTAACTTTTATTTTATTTCATTCACTCTAGAATTACTATGATTTGTAGCATTTTAATTTTCCATTCTTTTGAAATTTTTAAAGAAACTTTTTAATTGTATTTCCTCCTAAATCAATATTGTAAATCATGGATATGGTCCTCGCAGGACAGGCTATGCCTAGTGCGAGGTCCACTGTCTATATCATATTATTTGTTGTATACTTGTGTTTACTTAATTTAATGTTCGCCTGTCTTTGTGTACCTTATTGTTACCGCCTAGCTTTAAGTAAATAAAAAGTTTTTTTTTTATTTATTTATTTGGGTGAATTTAATATAATTAAGTTACAACGCCATCTAGTGAAATATTGAATAAATAACTTCTAAAATATTTATTCTGACCTGATGGTTGGTATTGAATTGGTTTAAAGCAGTAAGTAGGTTGGTCAAAGTTGGAATAACAGATATTTTAACAGAACTGACAGACAGGTGCTTGTATGGAAGTGCCGACTCTTAAAACGTTCACTACGTTTATTCTCTTTGATTTCACGTGGACAGTGTTGTAATGCAACACTGGACTCGCGTGCATATTTGCAAATATACTAAAATAAGCTTCAATATTTTTTTAAATAACAACAACAAATAATGTCATGTATTTGTAAGTTTTTGAAATACTAACATATAATGTTACTGTCTCTATATGGATTTTTTCAATTTTTCGCGTTGCATTATAAACTATTAATCAAGACGGGAGTTACTACCTGTGCGGATAAAGAATAGGATCAGAAATGGCGGCGCATCTATTTACTTCTCGCTCGCACACTATTTGCGTCTATACTCGCACTCGTGGGGTGCGAGACGAGTGCGAGTATAGACGCAAATAGTGTGCGAGCGAGAAGTGAATAGATGCGCCGCCATTTCTGATCCCATTCTTTATCCGCACTAGTTGTAACACGATATTTATTATGTGATACAACATTGTGTACTCACATATTTTACATTTCGGCTACGTTACAGCAGCCGTGGTCACGAGCGGACTGCTAAATATCGTTTTAATTCTCGTTTTGATTTTCCGAAATAAACACTTTTTATTATGTCACGCAGTATCATAATTAGAGACTTAGGACCAGGCCATAGATTAAGGTAATAATAGTCTGGCCTAGACTAAACGACTCCATCCTACAGCTTTGAAAAAAAATAGCGGCCCAAAACTATATCCCGATTATATGAGGTCGATAAATCTATATTTCATCATCATCAGCCCATTTAAGTCCCCACTGCTGAGGCACGGGCCTCGCTCAATCACACGAGGGGTAATTGCCATACTCACCACGCTTGGCAGACGGGTTGGCGAGGGTTTTGATATAAATGCAGAGTTTTCCTTCTCTGGGTGCTGATGATCATGCCAGCAGCTTTACCTTAGTCGCCTTTTACGACACCTCGGTAAGAGTGAGGGTGGCCTATTCTACTCTGCCGGGACCACACGGCTATCTATATTTACATCTCAGCAAATATCATAATTTGATGATACTTCGAACCAGTTCGAATAAGATAAGGTAAGAAATCATTTATTCGACACTTAACAACAATGACTCCTCTCTACTGTAGGTCCATATAGAGGAGCCGCTGGGGGTTTAGATATTAAATTTCTGGGTATCTTTTTCCCCTGAATCATTCACGTAGCACTACCGCTTGCCGAAAATGAGTATGAGAAAATGGGCAGTTGGCCCACTTTGGTATGCCTCCTAAGCAATTAAAAAATGCCAGCGAAGCCGCTGGAAAGATGAGGTCGATAAGAATTTGCGCGGACTTTGGGTGGATGACTGGCAGGAAGTGGCGCAAGACCGACTGAGGCGGAGACTCTTATTATCGGAGGCCAAGACTCACAATAGGTAGCTGTGCCAACTTAACTAGCTAGCTATTTATTATTTTTATTAATATTAAATCTTAGGTAATTATTTATATTCAATTTATCTCTCATCCCTTTCTCTTAGCATATCCTGCCATTCTAAAATGTACCTACTTGCTTTAATTGAAAGTAGATAATTAGAATCAAGCAACTGGTAACATTTATATCCATCATTTCGAATTCGTGATTAATCCCACTCAATCCTGCGGTCGTAGGACAGCCTGTACTAATCGGGCTCTTGCGTGACCCTCCCTGACGCTTCAATTAACAAAATGGATAATCCAAGCACGACAAGGCGACAAACTTATATCTAGAGATCGGGCAATCAGATGCATACCATTATCTACCTTAAACAAACAAAGATGTATTTCCTATCATTCAAAATCAAAAATTGAAAATTCTTTATTCAATTTAAGTCTATACAGAACATTTATGAATGTCAAATATGAATCTACCGATATAGAATGTGCACTTTCCGCTTTAGATTCTAATAGAACTGAACTGCCAAGTCTACACAATTCATACCGATCTGCTTGTCTCTAAGAAGGACATTCAGACAATAGGGTATACGACTAAGGTCAAGATTTTACAAAATATAAATATTTTGTCGAAAAATAGGTCAATATGTGCCAATCGCAAAAATTCTCAATTAAAAATATAACGTCTAGCTGGTTTTATGGTCATTCAAAGATTCATGGGCAAGTCCATTTTAAAAGTATGAAATTATTAAAAAATAATTATACCATTGAATAACCCATACAATTTGCACCAATTATTATAATAGAACCATTGACATAAACGAAACATTTGATATAGCTACCATACAAAATTCAAATGAAATGCATACAAAATACTTAAGTGTGACGTCACATCTAAGTAGCCATTTGTATGGAGCGTTTTGGGTTTGCCCAAAATAATGTGATTTTAAAGTTGTGATATCTCAGGTAGTTTAAATGAGAATCAAGTGATTCTTTCAACGATGTTTCTATCATTGTGAGGTCTTTTGATTGCAAAATTAAAAAAAAAAGTAGTCGTATACAGTATTACACGGGTAATAGCTGAAGACAGCTTAGAGTATATCCGAACATACCCAAACCCGAGTCAATGGAAAAGTTCTATTTCTTAATCAATCAGACTTGGACTTGATCGAAACCGCTGACTTCCATGCTCGGGCATACTCGAGACATCATGGACACTGCATCATGTAGATAATAAATCCATCAGCCAATCGCCTCAATTATTTAACGTCCTGCAAAGAGCGCTTACCATCCCGGCGGTGCTGCGAAGTCTACATCCAACATACATGAGTGATTTTTCTCAAAATGATGTCAATAAAGCTAGAAAGAAAAGAACTATGGTTGAGTAGCAAGAAAGTTGGTTCTTCTTTCGCAACTGTGAGTTTCACAAACAGGCAGTTGTGAAAAAAAATCTATCGTCTTTGGCAACTAGTTATAGTAGCAAGAATGTTAGTTCTTTTTCGGCAACTGGTTGTGAATCTTAGTTGCCAATTTGGCCGGAGGGGTTCGTCCCTTGCTTGGCATCCCAAACTTATGCAACATGGCGACCACTTCACTCTTGACTCGACTCTTTGGTCTATCAGTTTGTCTAGCAACTTGGTCAACCCACTTCTACTTCAAAATGGCAATCAATGATCTTTTCCGCGCATGACTTGGGTCATCTGGCGAACAGGTAATGTAAAAGTATAATCTAAAAATGACTAGAAAAATATATCGCTTGCCGACGCGTGAGTAACCGCAGATAAGATTAAATCCACCGGCGGGCCCAAAATACGCGGCTTTATAAACGATCAGTTTGCTTTCACAGCACGGACTGATTAATGAACGAATTTAGTGTGGCCAGTGGGCATGCGAGGGATTGTCGGGAACGGCCGGGCGGTTGGACGAATGCGCTAATTTGCAATGCTACTATGGCACTTTTCGTCGGCCGTCGCTGTATACGATTTGAACAATAGTATATCCGCTAGTAGGTTGACGCATCGCGTAACTAGCACCGCCAATAAATGTGTTTTAATTGTGGCAATTTTGCGACATTTTTAAAAAATTACAATGGTGAATCAATAAAGGAAAGTAACATAAATATTTTTTGAGATGTCCTTGTGTAATATTATGTTCGTACAAGTAATCATAATCTTATTATTGCCTAAGGTGGTCACTTTTAACAATTATAAAAAATATGGTTACTTGTAGGGAGAAATTATAACATAATTTTGTTTCAAAAAATCCTTTATACGTTTCTTTGTGGATTCATCGTTGTACTTTTTTAAAAAATGTCTCAATATCGCCACAATTAATACAAATATATTTGCGGCGCTAGTTTTGCCGATGCATCACCTTAAGCTTACGGGTAGAGTCAACTAGCGACGCCAATTAATTTTAATTGTTAGCAACTAAACCAGATATCTTTTTAACAATTTCGAGGCTACGATCTCTTCGAAAACGTTTACTTTTTATTTAATACTTATATTTAATTTTTGGGTCTACTTTTGTACTCGAAATTTGAATTGCCGCCAAAAACGTCCACCTATGGCGTTAATCCATTTCGAGTACCAAAACAAACTCAAAAATTAAGTATAAATATTGAATAAATAGTATAAGTGTTTTCCGAGAGACCGTAGCCTCGAAATTGTTAAAAAGATATCCGGTTTAGTTGCTAACAATTAAAATCTATTGGTGTCGCTAGTGGGAATACCCTTCACCTAAATAGAATGTACCGCTTACGGAATAAATGTGTGCGTAGGTGCTGGGTTCCGTGTACATATGCGCTGCCATACACACGTTATCACAATATATGGGTACACATGGGGTGTCAATACCGTGACTTCGCGCGCATTCACATGTACGTACAGTGCAATGAAATGTACACCTGAACTCTAAAGACCGAGCAATAAGGTTCATATTTTAATGAGGTTGTATACTTATTAGACCACGTGACTGCACTCGTATGTACCATCTCGAAAATCCCGGTATACCACCATGCAACAACGTCGAAAAGTGGTACACCAGGCACTTTCGCGATCGTACACGCTGCCCGCTTGCTAAATAGTGACACCCCTATTTTTGGTAACCCTACTCAAGAGTAGGCTAATAACTCACACCCACTTGTCTTTAATTCATCATCATCATCAGCCCATTTAAGTCCCCACTGCTGGGGCACGGGCCTCCCTCAATCACATGAGGGGTAATTGCCATACTCACCATGCTTTCCAAAATAAACACTTTTTATTATGTCAGGCAGTATCATAATTAAAGACTTCGGACCAGACCATAGATTAGGGTAATAATAGTCTGGCCTAGATTGAACGACTCCATCCTACAGCTTTGAAAAAAAATAGCGGCCCAAAACTATATCCCGATTATATGAGGTCGATAAATCTATATTTCATCATCATCAGCCCATTTAAGTCCCCACTGCTGGGGCACGGGCCTCCCTCAATCACATGAGGGGTAATTGCCATACTCACCACGCATGGCAGACGGGTTGGCGAGGGTTTTGATATAAATGCAGAGTTTTCCTTCTCTGGGTACTGATGATCATGCCAGCAGATTTACCTTAGCCTCACTCTTACCGAGGTGTCGTAAAAGGCGTTTACGACACCTCGGTAAGAGTGAGGGTGGCTTTGTCTTTAATTAAATTACTATATTATTAAATATTACTTAACAAACTGTGCTATAGTGGTCATTCAGCTCATTATTACAGCTATAGTGTAGAAAAAGTAATGATCCTCTTGCCTAAGCAGTCTGATGGAATCAGTAGTGGAAAAACTTGTGGAAGTGGTAGTTCTAAACCTTCTTATTATTTAAATTTGGGCAGGAGGTTCCTTTAATAGTGAAAGTAAGCACTAAGAAGGGATTTTTAAACATCCAACCTTTAAGGGAGTAAAAAAAGGGTTAGAAGTTTGTATGAAAGTAATCTTTGATATTAGGAACGAGACAATTAGTATTTAGACTAATAATGGAAATTAAAAATAACTCATCTAAAGTTTTCTGGAAAATCATCCTTAAAGGGGAATAGAGGCAGAAACGCGATATTGAGGTTTAGCAGTTTTAATGTAAGTATCTTGAAAATCATTATTTGGGCTCCTAATCAGAAACAATTTGTTTAGACATTTTTGTAAATTCAATCCTTAAGGGGTTGAAAAATGGAATTCAAGATTATACAATCACAAGACGACACTATCATACGATAGTGTCGTCTTTGATGTTAGGAATGTGAAAATGTGTACTTATACGTATAATTAAAAAAAAACAGAAATTCACTTAATGTTTTTGGAAAATCACCCATTGAATGGGTGAAATAGAGGGTCAAATGCTGTATAGGGGCTTGCTAATTTGTAGAGCAAGAAATCATAATTGATGTTTTGGCACGGGTTTTGAATAAAAAAGGGACTTTTGAACTTTCTACCCCTAAGGGGGTTTGAAGTTTGAATGAAGACTAAAACTGCGTGAGTAACGCCGCGGGCGCAGTCTAGTGTGCAAATAAAGAGCAGCTACACCCGATATACATAAAGTAATCTTCCAACTTCTCGTCACCTATCCCTCAAAGCCTTAAGTCGAAAGTCTTCGCCCAGTGCGTCCTTCCGGTCATGACTTACGCGGCGAGACGTGGACACTCACGGCTGGACTAATCCACCGCTTCAAAGTCGCTCAAAGAGCTATAGAAAGGGATATGCTCGGAGTATCTCTGAAGGACCGCATGAGAAATGATGTAATCCGACAGAGTCCGATCCGAGAGTGGCAGTGGGCTGGTCATATTAGCCGCAGAACTGACAGCCGTTGAAGCCGCATAGTCCTTGATTGGAGACCGCTGACTCGGTAAGCGTAGTGTAGGACGCCCTGCGATAAGATGGGATGATGACATTCGAAGGCTGGCTGGTGTGGGCTGGATGAGAGTGGCCGAAAATCGGGAGCAGTGGCGTGCATTAGAGGAGACCTATGTCCAGCAGTGGACGAGTGTGGGTTGCTGATGATGATGATAAATCTTGCAACTGATTCGGCTACCGTGGCCGATCACAACGATTAGCCACGTATGCAGGATACACTGGTGTCTATTAAACTGCTCATTTGTCTCTCTATTGCCTTATACCCTTCTTATCTTGATGGGACACCAAAGTGACACGACCGAGGGATCAGGTGCAGGACCAACGGCTTCCAAGGCACGGAGATACAAGACCGCGAACTTGCAGGCTTCGGGCTGACGCTAAAAAATTCTAAAGAGAAAAACTTAGGTACAAATTTTGGCCTGACCCGGGAGCTCGGGCGCAACCGTCACTTTAAAGTGTGATATAGTAAACATTGAATAACAATACTTTATTTGAAACTGAATGAATAAAAAGCAAATATTGTTATTTATTTAAATATGGTTACAAGCTTTTGTACTTCAAATTCAAAATACAACCGCAAACAAACTGTAGTTTCTAATTGAGTCAACTGTTCAAATTGTAGGGAATAGTTTTTGGTTTTCCGTCCACATTCATAATTAGAGTTACGGAAAATGTACGCAAAATACGTCAAGCAAATATACAGTTATTTGTCACTAATTTAAATTGAAAATATGAGGACTGCGAGTCTACATAAAACATAATGTTTAAATGTTACAATTTCTAAGAATTTAATTAAAGGATTTGCAACAAACGTTACTAATAACACAAGAGCGAGAGCGAAGCTGTTGTTATATATTGCTAATGTTGTACACTGTGTTATATGAAAGAGTTATGATAAACATTTTTACATATTATTATATTTTCAACTTTTTCTCTCGATTTTGTCTCGATGCTCTTAGTTCAGAATGACCCGCATTAGATACTTCAAAATGAATGTTTTTTTTGGGATGACTATTCTACACGGAAATTCGATGTTTTTGATTTCAATAGTAAATAGCGGTGGGCATGCAATTACGACCTTCGGTCTTCGACCAGTGCGTCCTTCCGGTCATGACTTACGGTGCTGAGACGTGGACACTCACGGCTGGACTAGTCCACCGGTTCAAAGTCGCTCAAAGAGCTATGGAAAGGGCTATGCTCGGAATATCTCTGAAGGACCGCATCAGAAATGATGTAATCCGACAGAGAACCAGAGTCACCGACATAGCCCACCGAATTAGCAAACTGAAGTGGCAGTGGGCTGGTCATATTAGCCGCAGAACTCACAGCCGTTGGAGCCGTAAAGTCCTTGAGTGGAGACCGCGACTCGGTAAGCGTTGTGTAGGACGCCCTGCGACAAGATGGGATGATGACATTCGAAGGCTGGCTGGTGTGGGCTGGAAGAGAGTGGCCGAAAATCGGGAGCAGTGGCGTGCATTAGGGAAGACCTATGTCCAGCAGTGGACGATTGTGGGTTGCTGATGATGATGCAATTACGAACCTTAATAATAATAATCTCTAAAGGCTTTATTCATAAACGTTCAATAAAACTTTGTTGACTAAAACGGTATTATAGAGAGCAGTTTTGACGTTTCAAACGAAATATGTTATAACAAAGTTTTCAAATTTAAAAACCCTCAATAATTTAACGTCCAAAACCCTCAATAAAATAAAAGTCCAAAAACAAATTGAAACTACTGTAGACTGTCCTAAATTTTCTCTTATTATGTCCTAAATCTCTCTTATTATATTTAGCATAACGTTTTGTTAAAGCACACATTTTAAAGGTAGGTAGTAATGAGCGGTCCCCGACGCGATAATATTTAAGCAAAAATGTTCATACGTAGGAAAGCCAATAGCAGTTTCAATTTGTGTTGGGACTTTTTGAATATTTTTTGAAGGTTTTTAAATATTTAATTTATTTTTTGCTTTTAAAAGCGACTCTATATTTTTTTTTACTTAAGTACATATCAGTTCCCGCTTTCAATAGGCACCCTACCCCACCCAAGTACATATTGAAATTTATTGTTTCGTCATTTTATGGGGGCGGCCATATTGATTTTGAAATTATTTATAGTGTATTGTATTCTACTACTCAAACCCTTTTTTATACCTACCTATATCGAGGAGGGTCGTCATAAAATATGTAAATCATCACACACACACACAAACACACACACACCTACACACACCCACCCACCCACCCACACACACACACACACACACACACACACACCTACACACACCCACCCACCCACCCACACACACACACACACACACACACACACACACACACACACACACACACACACGCGCGCGCGCACACACACACGCGCACACACACACGCGAGCACACACACACACGAGCACACACACACACACACACACGCACACCCACACACGCGCGCACACACACGCGCACACACACACAGAGAGAGAGAGAGAGAGAGACATTTCAGACTTTAACACCCCGTTGATTTTTCATCGAGGGTTAAAAAATAATGAATACACCGTTTTTGTTAGCAAAGGTTTAACAACCGTTTTATACTATTAAAAAGAATCTATCAGATCAGTTCTCACGGTTGCTAAAGCGCATCTCTGTTCCGCTCTAGCAAAGTAAACCTGACATCCGGAGTAAAAGATACAGTAACAGTATAAGAAACAGCAAATAGAACACAATCAAAGTAAGTGCACTCTTCACTCCAACCAGTGCGGTTATTTCTAAAGATGTCTACTGTAGAATTTCCTTTGCTCTAAATGCTCTGACATTTTTCATTTAAGACAGCCCCTGTTCGACCAAGAAAGTATGAAGTGTATGTGGTCGGAGCATTCTTATATTTTTCAATGTTTACGCCGTAAATTGACCTCAAATAGTTTCAGCGAAGTAATTTCTAGTGATATTTTTTTAAAGATAGATCTTAATAATTTTGTTATTTTTATTACTTAGTTACTAGTTGTATGGGAAGCCGCATCTAGTGAAGTAGTTACAGGTAAGTTTTCGGTAAGAAATTCTTAGTGGCAGCCCCGAGCCTGGAAGTTGGCGGTCTTGCACCCCCGTGCCTCGCAAAACACTTTAAGCTGTTGGCCCTGCTCCCGATCCCTCTCCGGTCGTGTCACAGTAGTCGGAATATGAGAGTAAGGGAATAGAGAGTGCACTTGTGTTTGCGCACACACTTAAGCTCTATAATATATCCTGCGTACGTGGCTATTCGTTGAGATTGGCCGCCGTAGCCGTAATCCATTGGAGGATATTATTATTATTATCGGTACGTACGGCCACACATCAAAGTTAACAAAACTGACCAATTACTTCTTTCGATTATCTCCTTAATATTTCACACACACACGCACACACACTTTCAGTTCAATATCAATTGCGGAATTTTGACCTGTTAGTTAGAATATAATGCATTTTTTTAAGTGATAGGTGGCAGAAGAGCAGATGGATCGCCTGATGGTAATGAACAAACGTTTACAAACATGTTATACCAAGCGGACTTAACAGACGAAGATATGCACCTCCAGTCTGCTTGTAGCCTAGGTGGTGGTCGAAACGTCCGTTTTTGACCGGTTATAGGTACATGGTGGAAAAACATTGAGGCCGGGTGAGAAACTACCTAAAATACCTTTTTTTTTGTCGCATACCCTCCTGCTGGGGAGTAGCAGGGTTATGTCGGGCGCTCCTCTGGCGGGGGCTTCTCCTAACGAGAAGCCGGCCAGAGGCATACCGACTAAACCCCAGCGGTTTTCCCTCATCGCCTTTGAGTAGGGAGAAGTCATGGGTTCAAAAAAGGCGAATCTTGGCACCATAAACCCCCCCACCCCCCTCCGGCGGGCGCCAGGCTTAAATTACTTAGCGCGAAGAAATAATCATTCCTTTTTCGTTTCGCTTCAAGAATCATTCGTTTTATTAATTTGTGTTTTCCGGGAATCGAACCAGTTTTTTTTTTTAAGTTACGCTATTTTATTACACTAATCAACGCCAACAATTTTTTGCTTATTTAAACATAACTTTTCTCCAAGAAATATTAGGTCTTAAACGCGCTTATTTAAGTATTCCCTCCAGAGCCCAATGTTTTTTTCTCCACACTGGATAAATGAGTGGTTAAGTGCAGAAACAGAATGAACATGAATTTGTTTGATTGCGCCAAAAACGCACCAAAATTGCAATTCCCCAGCAACAACAAACCAGAAACAACAGCTAAATAGATACATACCGCAAACACTAAGGTGAACATTTATTTCACCCACGCAAATTTCCTCTCCCCAAACCACAACATCGTTCTACCAGGAGGATAGTTAGGGTGTTCACACACTGCGGGTACTGCAGCGATACAGTTCATATAGTCACGAATTTTGTTACAGCACGTTTCCACCGTGTTATCCTCCGCAGAACGCCGTGTGGTCCCCGGCAGAGTAGAATAGGCCACCCTCACTCTTACCGAGGTGTCGTAAAAGGCGACTAAGGTAAAGCTGCTGGCATGATCATCAGCACCCAGAGAAGGAAAACTCGTCGTCGTCTGCCAAGCGTGGTGAGTATGGCAATTACCCCTCATGTGATTGGGGTAAGGGAGGCCCGTGCCCCAGCAGTGGGGACTTAAATGGGCTGACGATGACGATGACGTTTCCACGCAATTGGACGGTTGGTAGGCTTGCTACGCACAAAGCACCGCAACCAAGACAATTATTATTTTTTTCACCAACGCCAATTTTCCCTGTTTCAAATCGCAACATCGGCATCGTTCTTCCAGGCCCCTATTTCTATGAATGACTGACCGGATGGCGCAATTGGTAGTGACCCTATCTCTTACGCCAAAGGTCGTGGGTTCGATCCCCACCCTAGACAAACATTCGTGCGATGAACACTTGTGTTTGTTCAGTGTCTGGGTGTAATATATGTATTTAAGTATTTTTTTTTTCCTCTGTTGTCTGATATCTGTAACACAAGTGCTTAAGCTTCTTAGTACGGAATCAGGTCAACCTATGAGATGTTGTAAGAATTATTAATTATTATTATTTTTAATAGATATATTTGTAGATTCATCTACCATTTTTCGAAGCTATGTCGGATTTGCGTGATAACTGTGGTGTTCCATGGTACACATACATACGTGTAATTCATTCTTTTTTACTCACGCTAGTGATGATAAAGCAGACCAGAATTGTTAGGAAGCGGATTGTTAGGATGGTCACCCATTGTGACTACTATAATAGCAATACAGTCCCGCGTTTTCATCGCTAAGGGGCAGCTAGACCTGCAACCAAGATGTTTCAAAGGTATTACAACCAAGCCAAATATTACTCTTTTAGTGTTGATGATGATTGAATGACTGTGATGTGACTGATGATGATTTGACTGTGATTTTACTGTGACTACTTAAGTGACGTAGTGTCTAGTGATTGTAAAGCGATTTAAAGCGACGGCTGCTATTGAGTTCCCGGGTTCGATTCCCGGTTTGAGCTAACATTTGCACCTGACTTTTTCGAGAAGAAATGTTCAGTGTCAGGCCGGAGTCTGAAGTTTGGTGGTTTTGTACCCCATTGCCTGGGAAAGCTCGTTAAGCCGTTGATCTTGTACTTGATCCCTCTTCATTTGTGTAACACGACGTATCCCATCAAATATCAAATTATCGGTAAAGGGAATACATAGTACTCTCTATCATGTATACGTGGTTGAACTTTCTAATCGGCCACAGTAACCGATGCTCGGATTCAAATCTACGACCTCCCATCATGAAAGCGTACGGTTTTACTCACTGGGCTACTGTCCTTCTCATCATCATCATCGTCATCATTTCAGCCAATAGACGTCCACTGCTGGACATAGGCCTCCCCCAATGTTCTCCACATAGATCGGTCCTGTGCCTCCCGCATCCAATAGATTCCCGCGATCTTCACCAGATCGTCGGTCCACCTTGTAGGAGGCCTGCCACGGCTGCAACTTCCTGTACGTGGCCTCCACTCGAGGACCTTTCCGCCCCAACGGTCGTCTATTCTCCTCGCTATGTGCCCTGCCCATTGCCACTTGAGGCCGTGACTGTCCTTCTATAATCGTCTAAAACAAACATAGCAGAATCTTGACCAAATCGCTACAAACATGCACTACGGATTATTTTACCTACCCCTATATCGAAACGAATCATCGAAATATCTACGTGATATCGCCAGCACAAAAACCAACTGTGCCGAAATATTGCAAAAACTTATCGCGGTTGAATGAATTCAAAAACGTATTTCCAATCAAAAATGGAATGCGAAACTATCACTAGATGTTATCTACGAGTAGGAAGTTATTGTATTTTTTTTTTGTTTTTAATCAAAACCGTACTTTTACCAATTGAGTACAGTGTTTAAGGAAATCCTACAAATAGCTTGTTATTTGTGTTATATTATTTGTATTGTATTATATATTTTAAGTATGTTTTGTTTTTTTGAGATTTTCTATTCTTTTGGTATACAGTAGTAACAAACTGCTTTTGATTTTTGAGTAGTAAAACGTGTACTAATTGTGATCGTTTCTAACTCTTTTTTGAAAATACATGGATTACTCTTTATTTTTCTTCCAATCGGTTCTTTCATATATAATTTAACTTAAAAATTATAACAGCAAATAAGTACCTAGGTACTTTATCTTCGTTAATAGTCAATAAACGTGACATTATTTACGATACTGTAAGCCATCATCATCATTTCAGCCTATTGACGGTCACTTTTTTATGTGATAGGTGGCAGACGAGCAGACGGATCGCCTTTTGGTAAGCCATTGCGGCCGCCCATAGAAATCCGTGACAACAGTGGAGTGACAAGTGCGGTGCAACCTTTAAACCCTCCTTTCCCCTGATTTGGGCCTCCAGTACCCTCACCCACGCAACGAAATACAGCACAGTGCTGCTTCACGCCAGTTTTCTGTGAGCCACTGCTGGAGATAGGCCTCCCCTAATGTTTTCCACTCATATCACATGTTTCCCGCGACCTTTGCAAATCGTCGGCCCACCTTGAGAGAAGCCTGTCACGGTTAGGACTTCCCTGTACGCGGCTACATACTCAAATTGTAACCATAAAAATAATTGGGTCCTTCATCTTTACATCTTATTCTTTTTTATTCAAAGCCAAAAAGGAAGGGTTATGAATTTAGCAGTCTATGTATGTAAATGTCTGTATGTTCCAAGATTCTGCCTAAACTACCCAGCCGATTTTGATGAATGAGGTTTTTCAAATAATATAACGTAAAAAAACAATATTTTCCAACAACTCTATATTCCAAATTTAAAAATAATAAAAATAAAATCAACCGTTGCCTTGTATCCGATTTAGAACTTTACATTGCAATTCGAAAACAAAATCCGACTAAAAAGTGAAATAACTTGTCAATAAAATTTTGCTGGCAGATACGGAATAGATCTGTGTACCACTAATGCGCGTATTCCATCTCACGGTCGGTAGAACGATGCATATTTGATTTGTTTCCAATTTTCACTATGTAGGCACAGGCACGGCACGAGCCGCAAAAAATAGACCGGATCAAATGCACTTTGAATCAAGAATAGTGACGAACATGAATGTGTCGATAGTCATCGACATTACAGTATTTCTGGGCGTCACGTTAGACTCAAAATTACAGTGGGGTTCTCATATTGCAGCCCTGGCAGGGAGACTTAGTTCGGCTGCATATGCAGTCAAAAAAATAAGACATCTGACCGATATTGAAGCAGCCAGACTTGTGTATTTCAGTCATTTTCATAGCGTTATGTCTTATGATCTGCTGTTATGGGGCTCTGCGGCTTATATTCAAGCTATTTTTGTGCTACAGAAACGAGCTGTCAGGGCCATATACGGACTTAGGCCACGAGACTCGCTTAGAAACTTGTTTTAATGAAATTAACATTTTAACATTAGCTTCACAGAACATCTTTGTCTGTATTATGCATTTTTATAAAAATTTAGAAAACTTCTCTCAAAAATCCGATAACCATAACCTAAATACTAGAAATAAACACAAGCTTGCTCTTCCAGATCTCACACTTCATTTGTAGGAATGAGTATTAAAATATTTAATAAGTTAACACAAAATCTTGTTGATTTGCCAATGCCTAAATTTAAAATACATGTTAAAAATTATTTAATGGCAAAAGCCTATTATACAGTTGATGATTACATAAATGACAAGAATTTGTGGAAATGATAAACTGTTCGCGTACACCCATGATAGTGTACTTATAAAAATTTTGGCGATTTAAAAGAGTAACTGCCGAGTTTCTTGCCAGATCTTCTCGTCAGAATCAACTTTCCGATTCCGGTGGTAGAATCACATTATATTTATTCATTTCTTAGTATAATTTTTGTATCGACATATATGTGTAATAAAACATGTATAATATACGTAGTTATTATTTATATTTATCATGTATGACGATTTGTCAGAGCTGTATATAAGCCTATGCAAATAAATTACTTTTGATTTTTTTAAATTTTGAATTGTATACGAAAGAATTAAATTCGCAATCATTCTATTACTTCAATAATAAAAAAAATCTGATTTACCATACTATTAATCCTATTAAAAATAAGCTTTTTCTCAACTGTATTATAAAGACAATAGCAAGCCCTTCGCCAATAAAAAGAAGTCAATAAGAAGAAGTATTGTAGGTTGGGCATCGTTATGAATAAAATTGGACTCGAGCTTTTAGCATCACTATCCAGGAACGGTTGGTTATCAATGGACAAACTCTCAATAAAGTGCATTAATTTTGCAGTCGATTGAAAAATGAGCTTGTAGCTTATCCAATTAGTTTTTGTTTATTCCAATAGCTGAGTTATTTGCTATGTGAATTTTTAACAAAGGCACGAGAGACGTTGCATAAATGATTCCGATTGCAATCGACACTTTTGATTTTACATATTTTCATTTGTACTCAGCTGGCCGCCCGAATTTTTTACTTTAATTTATTGGAAATCACTTTACGTTTGCGGATATCTGGAATGCAGGAAGAATAATGTTTATCATGTTTCAAAAAGCGAAAAAACCTCGCAGTTTCATGTATGGTACGCTCAATGTTTGTTTATTTTTTATATTTAATATCACCTTTTTTTAAAAATTAATTATTGAATTTAAAAAAAAGTATTATTGTATATATTTGTAATCCCACTATTGATTCCGATATCCGTAACACATGTTCTTGAGCTTACCTATCTCGGATTCAGATCAATGTATGTGATATTGTGAAAGATTTATTTATTTTATTTAAAACCATTCATTCATTTATTCACGCATTTGCGCTGACACTCGTGAATCTGGAAACAGGGCAGACGAATGATGACTAGATTTTTGATACTGGCGTGACTTTTTTAATTTCAAAGGATTTCAAAATTAATGGAGCTAAGATTCTTTGATGTTATATGATGGTAAATTTGGCGATTAAATTGGATCTGTGAATTATTTTGAATATTTGCTTATTTTAAATAAGTAGTTGTTTGTTTTACACAATAATATTTATCGACTACCTCTTTAGCGCAGTGGGTAGTGCGTCGCATTTTAAAGCGAAAGCTGCGCTTGGGGTTTCGGGTTCGATCCCCAGGGCAAGCCAAAAATTTGTAACCAGAGCTCTTATGGGTATTATAAATTAAAATATTTTATTATTAGTAGAATATTTTATTTAATTTTCATTTTCTTTATTATTCCAATTTGATTTATGTACCTAGTAAGACGAGCCGGATATTCTCATTTTTGATCAAGAATTGAATGAATCATGGAACCTTCTAATTTGCCCAAAAACTTAATCTACTAATATCATGAAAATTGCCAACAATCTATTTACTTCATAAAGTGATTGATTGAATTTATCATTGTAAAGTATTAAGTATAATAGGGCTATTATACTTAATACTTTAAAACTTCTCCTCCGCCCTCACTTCGTTTCGGGACATTAGTGCCACTTTAAACCAATAGATGGCGCTACATCGTGCAATATAAGCGTCGCCGCTGTCTGTTTACCTCTTTCCTAGTATAGATGACATTAGTAGATGAATTTTTTGGGCATATTGGAAGGTTCCTTAATTGATTTAAATGCATGATTAAAACGAGTAAATATGCTTTATTGTATGTCCCTTATCGTTGTACTATTATTTTATGTGCTAGGTGGCAGACGAGCAGACGGATCACCTGATGATAAGTGAGTCACTAGTTCGCTGCCAACCTTTAAACTCCCCTTTTCCCCGAATTAGGCCTCCATTGTACTCACTCACCCAGCGAAACACAGCACAGTGCTGCTTTACGTCGGTTTTCTGTGAGGCCGTGGTATTACTGCGGTCGAGCCGGCCCACTCATGCCCAAGCGTGGCTCTCCCACGATCAAATTTGTTGCTGTACAATAAAATAGGTATATCTATCTTTTCTATGCATTGAATTAAAGTCCAGTCACCTCCATGCAATAAAAGGTGCACCTCTTTAGATTGTTTATGTCACTCGTAGACTGCGGGCTTTACAGCTGGCTGGAACGTGACCACGGCTCGGACCTAATAGATGTAGCGACTGTAACTCCCTTATTACAAAACGAGTTTAAAAATAGTTCCTGGACTAAATTGCGTGTTTTTCACATTTATGTCGACCGCCACCCAGGGTAGACAGATAACGTTGGACAGCAGAAAAAGCCCTATAATATCTAGGAGCCTTTTCTTTAGAGCCCGGAAGGTTGTGGATTCCATATTCTAATGTGTTCCTTAGTATATAGAAGTAGTTAATTAAAGTTTTTTTAGACCCGATTCGAATAATCTTTATCCGTGGATAAATCTATGGTATAACGTCACTTTGCCGTGTGGTTCCCGGCAGAGTAGAATAGGCCACCCTCACTCTTACCGAGGTGTCGTAAAAGGCGACTAAGGTAAAGCTGCTGGCATGATCATCAGCACCCAGAGAAGGAAAACTCTGCATTTATATCAAAACCCTCGCCAACCCGTCTGCCGAGCGTGGTGAGTATGGCATTTACCCCTCATGTGATGGAGGGAGGCCCGTGCCCCAGCAGTGGGGACTTAAATGGGCTGATGATGAACGTCAGATTTCTATAGAATGACAGCACTATACCATAGATATAGTATCGGAATAAGATTGGTTGAATTGACCCTTAGAGCATGAATAGGACTATAGATATATGGGCCTAATAAATTTATTGTCTTAAAAAATATGTTTTTCTCCTCTGTATGGTACGGTTCAATTAATAAAAATTATAAGAAGTTTTAAAACAAACTTTAGCATTCCTATATGAACACCAAATTACCACACTGCACAGGTAACTTAGTCTATAAATATTTTAACATTAAACTTTATAACTCGACCGTGAGGAAAATATTATTATGAGAAAATCCGTACAAATGTATTGCATACTTTGGAAGTTTGTCGGTGCTCCTTAAACTTGTTACGTTGGCTGCTAACCTAAGTTTAAGAAGAGTTAATATTATGAGACCTACTCATACGAATATTATAACTTCAATATTTAAGAACAGGGATTATCTTGGCTATATTCAATTACATGTTAATGACCTCATTGCTGGACGTTTCGGCTACGTTACAGCAGAAAATTTGTAACTTTTTTGTAGAGGCGCAGTGTATTGGCTCTCTTGAGCCTGATGGTAGCAAAAATAGTGTTGCTCAACGGACGCGATGATCCCATGCAGAGATCACTTTCGTTGGCACTGTTGGGGCCGTTTCCCGTCTGTGAATCTTTGAACACCCTATATTTATAATAATAATAATTCTCACAACATCTCATACGTTGACCTGATTCCGTACTAAGTAGCTTAAGCACTTGTGTTACAGATATTAGACAACAGAGGAACACAAATATATACTTAAATACATATATTACACCCAGACACCGAACAAAGACAAGTATTCATCACACGAGTGTTTGTCCAGGGTGGGGATCGAACCCACGACTTTGGCGTAAGAGGCAGGGTCACTACCAATTGCGCCATCCGGTCAAACTTATTATCTTACAACTAGATGAAATACTTCAATACGCTACACTATTAATTAAAATGGACGCCGATGGCTACATTTTTAGTGACGGGTGTAATCAGTTCACCATTTAAAACGCGAACAACGCATCTAAAATTCATACGATTTGTTGAATGTCTACGGTGATTACTAGCTACATCGATATAAATAAATCGATGACTCGGTATCAAACGACCCGTTTGTTCAATAGTCTACCTTACAAAAAAAAAGTAGTCGCCTGGCCTATTGATACTGTTCATACGACAAATAAGCGTTGTCAGTACAAATGTGTGGAATAGAATTCTTTCTAGTACATTAAGTAGCAGCAGTACGTAACTGTTAACATGTCGCATGACGTCAAATTTGATGTTGCATATTCAGTATGTGATGATTTGCTCTGAATAATTCAGAATTCTCATTATTTATGCGTTCGAAACCGGCGTGACCGTGACCTCAGCACTCAATATAGCCGATCCCAATATCCAGGTCAAAAAAATAGATTCAGGCTATTTCTCGGGAATTCCACACTCAGTGATGTTTCGCCTTTTCTGCTAAAGTGACGAAACATGTCCCCTGGAGCAGAGATGTTTGCATTACGCTCACGTACTCCTGCGACCGCGTCGTCTGCGATATTCCATAGTAATTCAAAGAATAAATATTCCGAAAGAGGTGGGAATAAAACCAATAGTCGTGTTCACTGACACTTGAAAGCTTTGATGGACCAGCTTGAATATTTCAGTGGAATTTGCAAATTTTTGAGCTTGAATTCAATTTTTTTTTGTCAAAGTAGTAGAGTCTTAAGTGCGCTGCCAACCTTTAAACCCTCCTTTCTCCCGGATTGGGATCCGGTACCCTCACTCATGCAGCGAAACAGCACAGTGCTGCTCCACGGTTTTCTGTGAGGCCGTGGTATCACTCCGATCGAGCCGGCCCCGTCATGCCGAAGCGTGGCTGAATTCTATGTAATTGTAGAATTGTAATTACATTATTTACGTTGTGTTGATAAATGAGTCGTCCACATCCCAAAGCCCAAGTAAATCGATTTTAATTTTAGCCACTAAACCGGATCTCTTTTAAATATGCTAAAAAGCCCCCGAGTGGAGGCCACGTACAGGAAGTCGCAGCCGTGGCAGGCCCCCCGTAAGGTGGACCGACGATCTGGCAAAGGTCGCGGGAATCCATTGGATGTGGGCGGCACAGGACCGATCTGTGTGGAGAACATTGGGGGAGGCCTATGTCCAGCGGTGGACGTCTGTTGGCTGAAATGATGATGATGATCATAAACTATGTATCATTCATTTTTAATTAATTAATGAATGAAATTCTCTACTTCTTGCACTTACTATAGTAAATAATACATCGCGTTCATCGCTCAAGTCTCACTAAGGCAAATATTTGTCTAATTAAAATAGCTGCGTGGGAATACACGCAACGCAATCCAATGAGAAAAAGCAGATGTAAATTTTATTCATACAAGTAGGGCTTATCCTGACTCATTTTGGTATGCGTCATATTTGCTAATGAATATTACAGAGATACATTGTAACATCCGAGAGCTACACGGATTCAAAGTTAATACGAGATTCCGCTAAAATATTTTAATCTGCTTTTCAGGTAATAAATTCGTTTTCGAAATGAAATGTTCAAATGGAAAGTTGTAATACTAATACAACGTGGAAGTGGAGATATAGTTATATAATCACTTGTAGGAGTTGTAGATTAATTCTTATATACATATATTTTTGAGCCATTTGATACAGGGATGCAGAAATACGCAAAGTTATTTTTTATTTTGCGTATTGCTCAAGTAGAACTTAGTTTAAAACAGAAACCTACAACCTTCACATTAAAATGTTTATCTATAAGTGTTCGTGTCTATGTTACGGGTAACTCTATGATACGGACCGGTCATTATGAATAATGCCTGTCGGTCAATTTGATAAATGTATTATTTTGACCAGCCTTTTAATAAAGTTGTGTGTAGCAATGAATGATAATCGGTTTTAGGATTCAGTAAGATCTATTCAGATAAATCAATATAAAACAAAATATAGGTAATTTTAAACGCGCGGTGTGTGTTTTCATCTACACAATTTTGCGTAGACATATAGTTTTCTTAAAATCTAAAGGGTAGGGTTAAAACAAACCACGTGGGTTGATGTATTTCAAAGGTTTTAAATTAGTGTCTAATGGTTTTTTGTGTGCAAATTTGGTGTTTATTTGTACAGTGAAGTGCCGCAAAGTGATCCTAATATCTTGAGTCGTTGGATTGTATCATTTCTAGCACTGCTATTGTGTTTCGAGTCCGTTGTCTCGTGACAACTTGCTTGGACCTAATAGAGCCTTAAAATCCGCGATTGCTTTTAGAGTGATATCCGCAAAATCAAAAAAAAACTGGGTTCGATCCCCACCCTGGACCAACATTCGTGCGATGAACACTTGTGTTTGTTCAGTGTCTGGGTGTAATATATGTATTTAAGTATATATATTTGTGTTCCTCTGTTGTCTGATATCTATAACACAAGTGCTTACGCTACTTAGTACGGAATCAGGTCTCTGTCTCAATCAGGTCTCAGGTCTCTGGAGAATTGTGAGAATTGTGAATCCGTAGGTCAATAATACGTAAAATACCGGCTTTTTATTGAGTGACTGTGACTCTGACTACCTACTTATTCTCAATAAGTTACTTGACATTGGCGAATTATCTTCGGGTAAAGCCGAAACAAAATAAAAAATAGACAATATCTAGGACAACTTTATAACGAAACAAAAATATGATTTGATCAAACTCCGAGAATGGTTACAAAAATATAATGACGTAACCAAATTATGTTAGCTAGGTGGAGAGGTGTGACGTGGTTTCGCACATCTGAAACAAATTAGGCTGCACAAGTCACGTCGGAGCACATCAACAACGTGACACTGCCCCAAAATGGAGCCGTTGAGGTTAAAATAGATGAAGTTGGATACGAACCAACTCGTAGCATACTAACTTATACCTATTAAAATTTTGTTGTATTAATACCAGAGCCCTCTTAATGAATGTCATGAATTAAATCTTTTTTGCATGTTGTAATATTATACTAACTAACTAACTAGGTTGGCTCAGCGACCCATAGTGAATCTTGACCTCCGATAATAAGAGCCTCCATCTTGGTCGATCCTGCGCCACCTCCTGCCAGTCATCTGCCGAGAGTCCGCGCAAGTCTTTTTCGACCTCATCCTTCCAGCGATATCTCGGACGGCCGACTGGCCTTTTGCCATTAGGACGTCCCTGATACGCTCGCTTTACCGCACGATCGTCTCCCATTCTTTCTAGGTGGCCGAGCCAGCGCAGTCTATGCGCTTTAGTGTAATATTTATTATACGCCAAATACAATCAGTTGTAATTCAAATAACCATAAGACATGAGCGACTGCCACAATAGATCTTCTACTGGTCGCAGTGGCTATGAGACGCAATGCTCACCCCATTTCTTTCAAATAATAAAGACATATATGAGCGTACTTTTTAATTAAAAACTAAAACACGCTCTAAAAAGTACGAAACAAGAAAATTGTCTCTGTTGAAATTATTTTGCCGTATCGTCGTGGTCGTATGCCACATTGATTTTATTTTATTATTATAATAAATATGTTTTGGAACAATAGGTGGCATACGACCACGGCGATACGGCATAATAATTTCAGCAGAGACGATTTTCTTGTTTCGTATACTCTTTAGAGCGTGTTTTTTTTGGTAGTCGGGTTTTAGTTTTTAAACTCAATTTTATTTAACATATTTATAGTTATGTAAATAAAATAACATATTTGAAATGTGCTAAAAAATTTTATAGCCCACCCACACGGTACCATCACAGTAGATAAATAATAGTATATATCTACTGTGGTACCGTCAAGCAAACATTTTTTTAGTTCCTTACTCTAAGTCCTCTGTAGTCAATTTAACGTGACGTTATGTCGCCTTCAACCAAAAGACAATCAAGATGCTTCTAACGACACCTCATTGGTTCAAATATGATAACTAGTTTAGAAGTTATGAGGGAACAGGCGAACAACCATACATACATACAGGTCAACACCAGAACCCTCCTTTTTGCTACGCCGTAGTTGGGTAATAAAAACGCACCAGCGACTCATCTGTCACCGACACTCATGAGCGGTGATAACTTACTATCAAGTAACTGGCTTTCTGGTTTACCTGTCTAGCATAAAAAAGATAATTGCCGAGCAGTTGTTCATTTATTTCTCAATTGCCCATTTTTAACCTTTTTTTTACGGTGCCGAGACGTGGACACCCACGGCTGGACTAGTCCACCGGTTCAAAGTCGCTCAAAGAGCTATGGAAAGGGCTATGCTCGGAGTCTCTCTGAAGGACCGCATCAGAAATGATGTAATCCGACAGAGAACCAGAGTCACCGACATAGCCCACCGAATTAGCAAACTGAAGTGGCAGTGGGCTGGTCATATTAGCCGCAGAACTGACAGCCGTTGGAGCCGTAAAGTCCTTGAGTGGAGACCGCGACTCGGTAAGCGTAGTGTAGGACGCCCAGCGACAAGATGGGATGATGACATTCGAAGGCTGGCTGGTGTGGGCTGGATGAGAGTGGCCGAAAATTGGGAGCAGTGGCGTGCATCAGGGGAGACCTATGTCCAACAGTGGACGAGTGTGGGTTGCTGATGATGATGATGAACCTTTTTTTTATGATATAGGTGGCAGACGAGCCGATGGATCACCGCCGCCCATGGACACCTGCAACACCAGTGGTGTCACAAGTGCACCTACTCACACAGGGAAACACTGCACATGCACTGCTTCACGCCGGTTTTCTGTGAGAACGTGGTATTACTTAGGTCGACCCGGCCCGTTCATGCTGAAGCGTAGCTCTCCCACTATCACTGCCACTGTTTTAAAACTTTGTCCAGGACCCGTTATCTCCCACCTCTCCAGCCAGCTGCTAGTGGTAAATTACACCTTATTTTTTATCGTTTACATCCCGAAAACCTCATAATTAGTATCTATTCAAAATAGAATATCCGCCCAGCAATAATGCATGGAATAACTGTTTTTTTTTTGCTTATTTTGTTGATCTAACATGCTAAACACGCAAACGTAAACGTAATGTAGGGCGCCCTCTGGCTAGATGGGGGGACGATCTGCGCAGGATGGCTGGCAAGAGCTGGATGCGAGAAGCCATGGATAGATCACAGTGGCGAACAATTGGAGAGGCCTACGTCCAGCAGTGGACTGCGATAGGCTGATGATGATGATGATGATGATGATAAACATGCTAAATGGACTTTATTCGCAATACCTATTATAAGTTTTTCGGGAGGTAAAGGATAAAAAAACAGTGTAAATGCTACTGATGCGATGTGTTGGTAATGCGGCATGGTAGTGGTATTGCTGGGCCCTTTACGAAAGCGACGTTATCACCTTGGAAGGTGTAAAGCCTGCATGGTTTTTCCATAGACAAAGTCAACACTCTGTTTGTAAGAAGACATTCTGTAAGTCAGTATGTTCGGTGTTCACTTGTCTCAATACCATCATCATCATCATCATCATCAGCCCATTTAAGTCCCCACTGCTGGGGCACGGGCCTCTCTCAATCACATGAGGGGTAATTGGCGAGGGTTTTGATATAAAAACAGAGTTTTCCTTCTCTGGGTGCTGATGATCATGCCAGCAGCTTTACCTTAGTCGCCTTTTACGACACCTCGGTAAGAGTGAGGGTGGCCTATTCTACTCTGCCGGGGACCACACGGCATACCATAGAGTAACTTAAATACTGGGTTCTTTGCGATACGATAAAAGAAAGATGAAAAAGCCGAAGTAAGCTTAATGGGTTTGCCAAGGATATTCTCCCTGAAAAATCATGCCAAACGGAGAGCCCCATTTATAGGTTATTATTACCGTGGGAGAGCCAAGCTTCGGCATGAATGGGACGGCTCGACCGGAGTGATACCACGGCCTCACAGAAAACCAGCGCGAAGCAGCAGTGTGCTGTTTCGCTGCGTGAGTGAGAATACCGGAGGCCCAATCCGGGGGATAGGGGGGTTTAAAGGTTGGCAGCGCACTTAACTCCACTGGTGTCGCGGGTGTCCATGGGCGGCGGCAATTGCTTACCATCAGGTGATCCGTCTGTTCGTCTGCCTACCTATTACATACAAAATATATATATATCCTACCGACATCCGTTGGCACCATTGAATCTGAAGCAAAAAAACTTGCCTTTTGAATAGACTACTCTTCAATTATTATGTAAGGTAAATTTTCTTAGCATAATATAAGGAACACTCTGGATTTTGCAATAGACTGCATTAAAACAAGAGGCTGAAAAGCCATTTGTCTCATTTGTACTAGTTATTAATTGTTATTGAATACTACTTGTAAACTAATGTATTGCCCTATAGGACTGACATGTACTTTTGTATAAAAGTCCTTAAATAAAGAAAAAAAATAAGGAACACTATTTGAGAATTAATTTAAATAGTTCTTCGATAATGTAACTGAAAATAATAATTAGCGCTAGTGCGCTAGTAGATACTGTAGCGCATAGCGGCTTTTCACTAGTGTTCAAAGATTTCTTTTCAGAATTGTTTTAGCAAATTTTCATCTAGGTTGCACAGTGGACGTTCAACCAGTTTTCTCTTTAAACATATTTTAATCAAAGGTAATTTATTCAATAAAATCTCTTTGTCGGCAAACCACGACATCGAACGGAAAATGGAATATTGATGGCATCGAAATTGATTTTAATTTTCGCCATTTAAATTATGCAATTCATTTTTCTGAAATATATTATCCACTGCCGATATTCTTAATGACTTTTTTATGACATTTTTAATAACAAATCCAAGACACTCATCTCAAGATTTCGACTACAAGTTTGAGAGTAATTAAAGTTTGAAATTAAGCTTAATTTTCTTTATATATTTTTTAATCATTTACGTTTTGTTACAAGACCATTATTTTTATATACTCGTGGGTAACCTATGATATGATAATAACTTCTGTTAGGTATTTGAATAATAAAAATTAACAAAAATCCCTAATATTTACTTACTTCCCTTTTATTTAAAAGGGGTACCTCTTTGAATATTTTGAACATGCAAAAGGTAGTTTGGTCTATTGCATCAAATACCTAGGGTAAACAGCTGCGCTATCAAAAAGCCGAGAAAAATGTATGGTCTTCATTTCATTTTGTTCTTGTCAACTACACTAATGGTAACAGGAAAAGTCTCCGGCAAACGCCCTAGAGGTTGCAGTTCCTTGAGATAATCCAACGAGATCCGTAAAACCCTCAACATGGTTGTGCACGAGGCCCTCCGCGTTGCCAAAGACAGACAGAGATGGCGGAAGTTTGTCCGCGAAAAATTCGTTCCTCGGGGGATCACGACAATCAGTAATAAGGACATCGACGCGAGGAGGAGGTTAATCATCATCATCAGCAACCCACACTTGTCCACTGCTGGACATAGGTTTCCCCTAATGCACGCCACTGCTCCTGATTTTCGGCCACTCTCATCCAGCCTTCGAATGTCATCATCCCATCTTGTCGCAGGGCGTCCTACACTACGCTTACCAAGTCGCAATCTCCACTCAAGGACTTTACGGCTCCAACGGCTGTCAGTTCTGCGGCTAATATGATCAGCCCACTACCACTTCAGTTTGCTAATCCGGTGGGCTATGTCGGTGACTCTGATTCTCTGTCGGATTACATCATTTCTGATGCGATCCTTCAGAGATACTCCGAGCATAGCCCTTTCCATAGCTTTTTGAGCGACTTTGAACCGGTGTACTAGTCCAGCCGTGAGTGTCCACGTCTCGGCACCGTAAGTCATGACCGGAAGGACGCACTGGTCGAAGACTTGGAGGAGGAGGAGGTTACAACTGCAGAATCACATCAGCCATAAAAACTGCGCAGTTTCCATTAAACTAACATTTCGAGCAAGATACAAGTTGAACTATGCCTGGACTGTTCGCTTTTATCTCATTCATTCATTGTATGCTGACAAAGTATTATTTTACGAGCAACTTTACTACTTCTTGCCGGCGATAGAATAGTGATGCTAAGTGAAAATACCTTTTCGGAGTACACGTTAACAGGTTTTATATAGTTCCTTGTTTGCAGTGTGAGCCGCTTACGACTGCAGTTAAATTTACGTCTCAAATGTGTCCCGAATACTTAGGAGTTGGTAGTGTTGAGTGCATTTGACATTGCTAAAGGAATAATGTCAAGCGTTTTTTCGTTTTTATGATTCTGTGCTTTGAAAAGTTGGAGCACTCTGCTTTTATTTTCGTAGTAAAGTGTAGAAAGTGTGATATTAAAAATTATAATGCATTTTAACGATGTTCTTCTGTTTATGGCAATACTTAGGTATTCTAAGTATTAATAACTTTTTGAGTAGACAAGTTTTTTATTTACAGAAGACAGACCATAATGTATTCATAAATAATTTCTCAATACACAAATTATAGGGACACTCATTTTGGAAGATTTTATTTTTAAGATTGTCCTTGTTAAAAAAAAAACAATAACATAGTTGGCAATCAACTTTATTGTCCTGACATCACAGATTTTACTTAATTACAAAACTTAATAACAAGTATAGCAGAAGTCGATCATCCTAGTAATACTTCGAGACAACTTCATAATCAAAGCCGCACTGCGGTTTGGCTGCTATAAAAAATAATTCCTCGAACGGAATGGACTATCCGAACAAAATAAAATAAATAAGGTTTATTGTAATACCCAAGGCAGTTCTAAAGCTTCAACGACCTGTTTATCATTACGTAATGTTCTCTAGTCTGGTAAGATTAGGTATTAGCACAGTGTAGTATTTTTAGTAGCGAGACATCGAATACTTAGAGAATGTGAATCCAGTTTCCAAAAACTATGATCTAAAGATTAGGATAAGGTATCAACCGCCTGTGTGCGAGGGACAGTAAAAACACTAGACACGGATGTCCGCATTGTGACTAAGAAAACGTATCGTCTTACCGAACGTCTCTACAACAGAATTCCATGGACGAATGTATGGAAATCTGAATTGATTTCTATGTCAAGTACAAGAATTGGGTGCCAGAGGCCCTATTCTCAAGGACTCGACATACTCGTAGAAGTGGAATTTAGAGATTAAATACATTCCTCCGTACAAATGTCTCATTCGTCAGCCATGTCGAGTGCCCGAGAAATGGCCTCCTGAGCGCCTATTGTTCGAGAATAGGCCCACAACATCTATGTCGAAAGTATTTATAAATAAATAAATACAAATTTCCAACTCGACTTCTAAGTCGATATTTTTATTAATTTATTTATAAAAACTTTTACGGACACATTATTTAACTTAATAGGACCTAAAAGCCTACATTAGGTTTGTCTGGATACTGTAGTTCTTTAGGCAAACTGAATTAGGGAAAGCATCCATACGATAAAACAAAATGCATTAGCAAATAATACAACAAAAATCTATTGCGCGCGCGCTCTCAGCGATAACCCCCAGATGCGCAGAGTTGGAGATTTGTATTTATTTACTAGTGGCTCCCGGCGAACTTCGTTCCGCCTACTTTTTGTTTAATTTCTAACCTCTTAGACCTTCCCTGGAAAACTAAAATCAGCTCAATCGGTCCAGCTGTTCTCGGGTTTTTATCAGACTAACGAACATCAATTTAAGGATTGCACCACCCTCCCCTCTTCTATTTAATGTCCTTTACCTGAAGGTTGTCTGGTAGAGATCGCTCCCAGCGATAAGACCGCCTAAATTGTACATTGTATCTCTGTATACCTAGCTTTTAAGTTTTGTATGTTGTGCAATAAAGAGTATCTATCGATCTATCTATCTATCAATTCATTTTTATTTATATAGATTTATAAAAACTTTAACGGACACATTATTTGACTAAATAGTATCTAAAAGTCTACATTAATAAGTAACTAATTAAGTAAACATTTATTAACCAAATAAAATATTTACATAGATAGGACACATAACATAAACGTAAGGAAATTGCACAGTAATACATAGGAAAAAATATTTAAACAAATAATGTAAGTTAATACATAAACTAGTGACCAAGGAAGAAGAAAAAGAACAAAGTGTAGTCAACAAGGTACATGCTCAGCATGTGCTCTAGCGATTACATTAGGTTTGTCTAGATACTATAGTTCTAGCAAGAGGCAAACTGAATCAGGTAAAGCATTCATATAATACTTAATAAAAAAAAGGCATTGGCAGATATTACAACAAAATTCTTCTACCAGCGCGCGCACAGCGATACCTTGGTGTGCTTAGGCGCGTGAACATATGGACGAATGCATAAAATCTCTAAATTCGACTGGAATGTTGATTGCCCCTCAGGTTGGCAAAACTGTGCGCAGGAGAATTTCATACCTCATGTCCAAGTAGAAGGTGAAGTCGTAAAAAAGATCCACGTACAAACCCGATCAGCTGATCGTCCAGAGAGTGAAATTTTACTGTCATTTATACATAGGTCCCACAGTAATAGTGCAGTAAAATCCTAATGATGAAACCGGTGGAAGAAAATTTCATACCACCTTATATAAGTTTAGTACTGGGGATATTTCAACTGTGATATATTAGATTCCTTTTCTGTGAAAAGCTTATTATTTTATTCATTGCTTATGTTATCTGCCTAATGAACTCTGGAGCAAAATAACCGCAGTCTGGGTGCCTCAAATGGAAAATTGCGTTAGAGTGAACCAAGGCAGCTCTACGGTACACTCATACACTTGAGTTGTAGGTTTTCTTTTATACTTAAGAGTGAATTTTTGACGATTAAATAAAAAATTACTAAACTTTAAAAAAAAATTTTTTTTATAAGTTTTTCATAAAAAAAATGAGCAATCATGGACATCAGCCACACCAGAGGGAGTGGAGATACGTTACCAGCCTTTTAGGAATGTATAGGCTCGTTTCTTGAAGATCTCAATGTGGTGCCGGTTCCGAAATACCACTGCGGGAAGTTGACTCCGCAATGAGGAGGTGCGTGGCAAATGATGTTCGACCAGTCATAAATTGTACATTCAATTGAATTAAATTAAATTATTTCTTTATGTGATAGGTGGCAGACCTTCAGACCAGTTATCTGACGATAAGCGGTAACCGCCTCCCATCGACATGTGCAATATTAGGCGGAGTCACAAGTGCGCTTCTCTCCAATTTGGGCAACCGGTACCTTTAGGGAGTTGTCACACTGGCGTTTTCAAAACGGAGCGGCGACGCAGCGCAGCGTTCGCGCTGTGGATGCGCAACGGACTAACCGCGGCTGCGCAACGGATTCGCCGGACGGATTTTTCTGCGTGGCTGCCACAAAAAAAAATGGCGTTAAGACTTATCTCTGCGTCGAAACAGTGGCGCCGCGGCGTGAACTTCGCTGAAACGTCGCTCCGCTTTGGAAAGATTCGCAATCCGCCAGTGTGGTAACTCTCTCTCTCTCTCTCTCTCGGCCATATATACACATAAAAGTTTCTGTACACATGAAATAAAATTTATCTTTATCTTTAGGTACCTTGCATCACGATTCTTGATATATTACAAAGTTTTTCCATTTTATTTCGGAGGACGCGATCCCGGAAGGAACTAATTTTAGCAACAAATAATTGATTATAACAATGTTAAGCTCCAGTATAAAAATACACAGTAGCTAATAGCGAAACTTACGTAGCTGCATTCCAGTGACCTAACAAACAAAACCTTTGAGTTCTCAAAAAAGTCTGAAAACCAATTCACGATCAAATCATTATCCCCATAGTAATATATATAACCAATGACTGTTAAGTCCTCTAACCAATCTCATCGATCAGCCATATACGCAGGATATATTATAGTGCTCAAGTGTATGCGCAAACGCAAGTGCACTCTCTATTCCATTAACTTGATAATCCCATGGGACACCAGTGTGATACGACCGGAGAGATCGGGCACAGGACCAACAGCTTAACGTGATTTCCGAGGCACGGTACAAGACCTCCAATTTCCAGACTCCGGGCTGATACTATAAATTTCCTACCTAAAACTTAGGTACACTTTTTTGGCCCGACCCGGGATCAAACCCGGGACCTCTTGCACAGCCGTCGCTTTAAAGTGCAACCCACTACCCATTGCGTCATCGAGGCAGTTATTATCGCCATACTATTAACATACAATACACAAAAAAGTGATGGGTGTGGATATAAATTCGGTTGTGTATTTGTTTTTAGATTAGACCCAATATGCGTGGAATATTAACAATCGCGTGCGCACATAGTTTTTAATGAACACGAGATTTATAAACATAGCCGGCCGCCGATATCGCAAGCTAAACAGGCTTCGCAAGAGAATTTCTTAACCGAACTTACTTAACGACCTTTTGACCGCGTTCAACGTCGTGCAACTCGAGTAGTCGATGACGAGAACCTCACTGATCGCTTAGACTCTGGCCCTGCGGAGAGAAGTCGCATCTCTATGTGTCTTTTACCGCCTTTACCACGGTGAGTGTTCCAAGGAGTTCTCTCAGCCGAATACCCGCTGCTGAATTTCACCACCGTACTACACGCCGTAAACTAGGATTCCACCCGTACCATCTGGATGGGAGGTCGACCACCGTGCGCTTTACACGTCATTTTATACCACGCACTTCCTCATTGTGGAATCAACGTCTTTAAGAAACGAGCCCATACCTTCTTAAAAGGCCGGCAACGCATCTCCACTCCTTCTCGTGTGGCTGATGTCCATGGGCGGCGGTGATCACATACCATCAGGTGATTCGCTTGCTACTTTGCCTCCCTTTCTAGGGAGGTAGGGAGTAGGTGCAATGGGCCCACTTTCTTAACTTTGACCCTGCAACCCACTCGTTAAATGTGTACTGTGCTTAAACTCAATAAGAAGGTTCCCCCAGGGACTTGAAAATTAAATGAATTGTACTGAATATTAATGTTTGCTTATGCTTGTTGAAAACGTTTGGATTACGGACTCAGCATTCAATGAGAAGATCTTCCATAAATTAGGGGGAAAAAGTTAAAACATTTCCAGATTCGAATAAATTATCATCTAATTACCAACCCCCTGAAATAAGTTATTTTCGTTTTTATGGTGCCTGGCACAATGGCTCACCTTAGCAGCCTCCATATCTTTGACAAAGCAGTCAAACTGCAGGAGAGTTACCTACGCTAGGACGGTCATGTCCTGCGATAACCTGATAGCGACGTGGAAAACAAACGTCTGTCCATGCTACCACCGTCAAGTCCTGGCTGACGTGGGTAAATAAAAAAGGTGGGGCTTGACGTTGTAAGGGATGTACACAAAATTTCTGTAATGCCTAGTACGGTGTATTTTGTGCAATAAAGTATATCTATCTATGCGTGCGAACAAGGTAACCACTATGGATGTCCAAGACCGTGCGAAGTGAAGCAATAGCAGGAGGAAGGCGGACTAATACTGTGCATTTCTCGCGTAACTTTCTACCAAGTACCTTGTTCTGTGGAACGGTTTGGCTGTAGGAGTATTTACTCTGATTTCGGATGTTCATGGGCGGCGCTTGCTCGTTTGTCGCTTCTCGCGTAAAAAAAAAGGAAAGCAACCGGGAAAATGCTTAAGATGAAGAAAAAGATTGACTTTACTTAGCCTCATGGTATACAGAAGCAGATCCCACGTTGCAATTACAACGGACCCGTGACATGACATCCAGATTCGTTTGATGGAATCTATTTTGTAGGACGATGGAAATACGTACGCGGGCAAAAAGTTCCATTTCCTAATCTTGCAAAAAATTAAGTATTTTTTGCAATTTTTGAAATTTTTTATATCTACATTACTTATATTGATATATCGTACTGGTTTGTCAGCTAGCGCCACTATTAGAATGAATTTTTTAATTGCATTAATATTTAGACACTACGAAAATATTTTATTTCAAAATGTTATTTATTGCTAAAATTAGGCAGACGAGAATAGGGCCCATCTGATAGTATTAATTGTTACCGCCGCTCATAGACATCAACAATGCCGGATCACATCATGCCGTTCCCTACCGTAAGAAGAACTCTTGAAACTTCTTGCAATGACGCACTGTTTCGTCAAGGCAGTCAACAATAATTATCTTCACAAGATAATTACTCTATTGACAATCAATAAACACCGATACAACTTAATTATATCAGCTTATTGACTGAACTACTTGTATTATCATAACAAGAAGCTATTTCCTTAACGACTGATAGAGATGGAGAGATAGTACACAGAATGAGAGAACGAGAGAGACGATGCCATTAATACGGCGGTTAGTTCGTTATTAATAATGTCATGTGCAAACTTTGTTATTATTTCTTACGTTTATAGATATCGAATGTATGTATTGATATCCTGATTCGTATTGGAGAATGTTATTCTCAGAACGAACATAGGTTTTTTTAGCCTTTTTTGAAACAACTATGTACATAATTGTAGGTATTTAGGATGATGATGGGATATTTATTAGGTGCAGCATTATTATTACTCAGATGCCAGAAAATCGACCTTCTACCTATTTTTCATAATTAACGTGCTTTGTTTCCGATTTCATATTTAAAAAGTGAAAAAAAAAACAATGCAATTTAACGTAACCTGGAGCCCAATTCTCGTGCTCGTGACATTTATTATTATACGACATACGACTTTTTGACGTTTCGTGCGCCATACTGCGAGGTCACTGTGCTGTTTTTCTATCAAGTTTCGTCTGCTTCTGCGTATTGTTTGGTTCCGTGACTGTGTTTGGTGGATCCCTGTAGTGACTGCGAACTGTACGAGTGTGGGTTTCAGTATTCTTGCAAAGAGTGCTTTGGAATCGCAATTTATCTGCTGCTCGCGAACTGGATTTTTTCTTCACGAGGGTAAATCTGCTTAGCGGCTTCTCCAGTTGCCTCCCTTTTACAACCGCAACCAGCGCCATCTAGTGGGCAATAGTACACACGCCACCTAGCGGTAATACTAGACACCGATTCACAAACCCGTCGCAGGTCTGAACCTTTTGCTCTGCTTTATTTGCTTGAGACGCCATCTAGCGACGAGTAGCGGAAGACCGTCACCATGGTCAATTGTGGTGCGTGCGGTAAATTTATGGCGGCGACAGGGGGCGTTGCGTGTACGTCGTGCGTACTTAAGTATCATCGGGCCTGCCTTGCGATCCCAGAGCGCGCGCCTGTCGGGAAAGACTGGTCGTGCCCGAACTGCAAGAAGAATGTGCGTAAGGGTGACAACAACCATACACCTGTGAAAGGCCTGTACGACGAGCCGATCGCCGCTGCTGGTGCTGTGCAGTCGTCTCCACCAAAACAGGGGACGCCTTCGGATGCTCTCGGCCGTGGGGGCTGCGGAGATGGAGAGCTGGCAGTCTTCATGGCGGAGATGAGGGAGTTCCGCAAGGAGATGACCCAGTTGCTGGGCGCTTTAAAATGTCGGATGGATAGCGTTGAGCGCAGGCTTGACGCTTTGGAACAGGCTGAGCCGGGCACCGCTGGCCATGGTGGGACAGCCGAGCTGGAGCAGACCATCGTGGAGCTCAAGCAAGAACTGAACGACCGCGACCAGGAGGCTCTGCTGTCAGACCTCGAGATCGGGCAGCTGCCTGAGGAGAGCGGGACGTCCGTAGCCCAGTCGGTCACTGTGTTGGCCGCGCGGCTGGGCGTGCAGCTGGAAGAGCGGGACATCGTCTTCGCGGAGCGCGTGGGCCCTCCAGTGAAGGAAGCGGGCGGGCGGCCGAGGCGCGTCGTGGTGCGGCTCGCGCGGCGCGGGCTGCGCGACGAGCTGCTGCAAGCCGCGCGCGTGCTCCGCACGCTCACCGCCGCGGATGGGGCCCGCGTCTTCGTCAATGAAAGTCTGACACGGTTTAATCGTCAGCTATTCCATCGGGTGCGCGAGGAGTGCCGCAGGCTGCGTTGGCGGTATTCCTGGACGAGACGTGGCCGCATTTACGTCCGTCAGGCGGATGGGTCTCCAGTGTTTCAGTTGCGATCTGATTCCGATGTCGACCGCGTGCTGGGTTCCACTAACCCCTGACTCGTACACCTGGAAGTACAATGACTTTATTAGTCTAATTATTATTATCTTGCCTAACTTGTTTCATAACTTTATTATTTATCAGATTTTTTTACCTGTTTTCATCTATTATGTGTCTATGCTATCGAGTGTTCAGGGTAGACCTCCAAGGAGGAAGAATCTTTACACAGTAATGAAAATAAAATATTGTATATATCACATAGTTCTATCATCACATATACACTCACAAAATTATACACTAACACTAACTCTAATCATCGGTCAAAAATATCCAAACATAAAATACTTTACAAACTATACTCAGCCTATACATACACTATACAACACACTAGCACACACTATACAATCTACAATTCTAACTATTCTACATGCTATAACTATACATAATCTACACCTATTTTTATTTTACATATTATTTACATTTTTACACTTCCTTTAAAAAATCTGAGAATTGGTTTGTTCAATGCAGGTTCACTTAGCACGAGACATGAGGAGTTCATAGTGGCAATGGAGGAGCTAGGCCCTGACATCCTTGCGGTGAATGAAACGTGGCTCAAGCCCGGTGAAGAGGATAGGGCCCCCAAGATTGTTGGCTACCGACTGAAGCACAGACCTAGACCATCCAACATCCGCAGTGGCAGAGGGGGTGGAGTGGGGTTCTATATTCGCAGGGGTGTAAACACTCGTTTGTGCGATTGGCCATTAGCTTCGGGGATTGAGCAGATGTGGCTCAGGGTCCACACATGTGGAAGGACGGTGGTTTTGGGTACTGCCTATAGACCCCCTTGGCAAGACGTGGATATTTTCCTCGATGCGATCGCAGACTCTATTGTATCGTTTGCAAACTATGATGCACTTATCGTGACAGGGGACTTCAATATTAACCTCATGGATACCGGTAGCGGCAAGACAAGACTTCTCAATCAGTTCCTAGGCAGTACTGGCCTTAACCAGGTAGTCTCGGAGCCAACACATTTCACTGAGCACAGCTGCAGCCTCATTGATGTCATATGCACGGACACTCGAACTCTTGATGTAGTTGTTAAACACACTCCGAACTTGGGAGGCCATGCCATGATCACAGCAGACTTTAAAATTAAAGCTGAGAAACCCCTTCCGCAGTGGGTTACATATAGACCTATAAAGAATATACTAGTGGAGCAATTTAATAAAGACTTGGATTCTATTGACTGGAGTAACTACTTGCAGATTGATGACACTAATGCCCTGGTCAGTGCTCTCACTGACTGCATCATTGGTCTTTTTGATGTGCACGCTCCTACCAAAACTAGGAAATTCCGTCATTCTCCTCATCCTTGGATAACAGACACAGTAAATTCTATGATGCGAATCAGGGATGACTACCATACAGTCTGGAAACGCCATGGCACTGGTTCTGCTAAAGAAAACTACAAAACCATGAAACATATAGTGATTGAGGCGATTGAACGTGAGAAACGTTGCTATTTTGGCAGGCACATAAACAGGCACTTAAGGGATTCAAAAAAGCTTTGGCAAAATCTTAAGGCCTCTGTCATTGCTAGAAAGACCACCGATCTACCTTTGTCTTTTAGGGACCCGGACGCAATAAACGCTCACTTTTTAAATGTGCCTGGAGACGGAGATGTTCAAATGACACAACTGTCATATTTTGGGCATCACCGCTTTAGCTCGTCCGAATTCTCTTTACAAGCAGTGACAGAGGACAAAGTTTTTAAAATAATTAGGGGGCTGAAATCCAATGCTTTGGGAATAGATGAGATATCACTGGATATGATCGTCCTATCCTTGCCTCAAATCTTGCCCGCCATTACTCTCATCATCAATAACTCAATGAGAAGTGGCGTTTTTCCTAGCAGCTGGAAGGTGGCAGTAGTTAAGCCTCTACCAAAGACCAACAATCCCAGCACCATGAGCGATCTCCGGCCAATAAGCTTGCTACCGTGTCTTTCTAAGGTCTTGGAAAAGGTGGTCTGCGAACAGGTGACAGAATATGTGGAGCTAATGACATACTGCCGCAATTACAGTCTGGCTTCCGTAGGGGCCATGGTACAGCGACTGCTTTATCTGATGTGGTGGATAACCTGTTAGTGGGTCAGGATCGCGGAGAGGTCAGCGCTCTGATACTGCTCGATTTTTCTCGAGCATTCGACACCATCAACACCTCTCTCCTGCTTTCCAAGTTGTCGTACTACGGGTTTGATGCTGCCGCGGTTCGCTGGTTCGATAGCTACCTGAGAGATAGGTGGCAGCTTGTCGAGCTGGTGAACTCTGACGGCTCCAGGTCACGTTCGGCTAGACTGGCTGTAACTCGAGGTGTCCCACAGGGATCGATCCTCGGTCCCCTGCTGTATGCCCTTTATGGAGCTGACATCGTAAACTGCATCAGAAACTGTAATTTCCACCTTTATTTATTTATTTATTTATTTATTGGCACACAAAACAGAATAACATCAAAAAAGCATCAAAATTAACAAATTAAATATTTTTAGTCCAGACATTATCCCAAAATCATGTGTACACATCATGACATCAAAAGCAATGAGACTAAATAAAAATGTCTGCTATTTAAAAAAAAAAACACAAACCTCAGATCTTAAAATAACAATTAATAATATTACAAGTAACGTACGGCTATATTGGTCTAAATTATACGTTTTTGGAGATATTTTTTATTGCTGCCCGTTTGAAACTTAGCAGGTTGTCATTAAGTATATCTATAGAATTATAATTATTTATCAGGAGTTCATTGTAGAGGCGACACATTCTAACTACAGGGTTAAAGTATGATGTGTTGTTTTTATATGTTAAAAGGGAAAAGGTATTTAGGAAGGGATACCGATGTCTTGGTTTGGTGTTAAAAGTGATAAAGGAAAGGAGACTCGGGGAATCTATATAGGAGTGTATAATTTTAAAGAGATTTACTATGTCATGGTACGAGCGACGAGCCTGGAGAGATAGGATATTAAAACGTTTAAGTTTGTCTTCGTATTTGGGTAAACTTCTATTCAGGCCACAACGGAAACTGAGAACAGTAAGGAATCTCCTCTGAATGCCTTCAATTCGATTGCTGTGAACAGCGTAATATGGAGACCAAACAGACGAGTTATATTCAAGGGTGCTGCGCACAAGAGAATTATATAGGTAGAGCAGACTATTGGGATTCCTGAATTCTTTTGTCGTTCTGTATAAGAAACCAAGAAGTTTCCAGCATTTAGCTGAGATATCGTCGTAGTGTGCATGGAAAGTTAGTTTTTCATCAAAAAATACTCCGAGATCTCGGGCCACAGTCTTTCTTTGAAGCACCTGGCCACCAAGGCAGTAATCGTGTAGTATTTTTAGTTTTTTATGGCCAAAAGTCAAGACAAAACATTTTCCAACATTTAAGTGCATGTGATTTATATTGCACCAGCTCTGAATTATGTTTAAGTCAGATTGTAGAACCGAAACATCTGCAAAACAGTTAATAGTAGAAAACACCTTGAGGTCATCTGCATAGAGTAAACATCTGCATAGAGTAAACATGGACACGTAATTTGATCAATGAGATCGTTGATAAAAGTAATGAAAAACAGCGGACCAAGGTGCGAACCCTGTGGCACCCCGGAACTAACAGGAGCTGGAGTGGATAAAATGCCCTTAACAGCAACCAATTGACTTCTGTTATGCAGATACGATTCAATCCATCTCAACAAGTTTCCATGTATCCCATAAGAGGCCAGTTTGACACACAAAATACGGTGGTTTACCTTGTCAAAGGCTTTGGAAAAATCCGTGTAAATGCTGTCCACTTGTGACGTCTTAGCAAAGACATGACAAATATAGTTCTTGTATTCGAGCAAGTTCGATGCCGTAGATCTATTCCTGACGAAACCATGCTGTTTCGGAGAAAGGTATGGGTAAATATGGTGATACAGAAAATCATAAACGACAGATTCGAATAATTTACCAAAACAAGATAAGATGCTAATTGGTCGATAGTTTTCGCATTTAGACTTATCACCAGATTTGTAGATGGGAGTGATATGAGCCAATTTCCATTTTGTTGGGAAAGTACCCGCCCGAAGAGAAGCATTAAATACTTTGCATAGTGGAACACTTAATTCTTTGGCACAGTTTTTTATAAGCAATGGAGGAAGTCCATCGGGTCCAGCCCCCTTATTAGAGTCGAGTTGCCCAATCTTTTTTTCAATGATTTCGCGAGTAACAACAATATTACTCAAAATAGTGCTACTGCGATTTGGTTCAGCCTCTATGTTGAATGTGGCGTCTGGTTCAAAAACGGACCCGAAGTAGCTGGAAAAAAGATCACAGGTCTCTCTTTGGTTGGATGAGATATTATTACCATATTGCATAGAGTGAGGGATTGCACTTGTATTTTTCTTTTTGTTGTTGACAAAACGCCAAAAGCTCTTTATATTGGTTTTCAAAGAAGACTCCACCGAGGTTGTAAAGGTGCGATAGTCGCTTTCTATGAGTTTTTTACAGCGAGCACGGAGTAATACAAAAGTGTCATAGTCTCTGGGGTTTTTAAATTTTTTAAAAAGACGGTGGTATTTAAGTTTTTCCTTGAGACAGCGTTTTGTGGCTGGGGTAAACCAAGTAGGATGCTTTTGTTAGTTATCATTCCTCATGGGGGTATGGGCTCTTATAACTTTATCAACTTCCGCGTAGAACACGTCAGTCATATCATCAATGTTGTGCGATGATGACAAAACGCCATCCCAGTCTATGACGGAAAGATCACTGCAGATTTTTGAAAAATTACACTTGAAAAAATTTAGGCGTCCTTTATTTTTACTTTTAAATGTATTAATTTTAGGTTTGTTTATTAAATCAATATCTATTACTATGGGAGGGTGATGTCTATCTTCTCTACTCAAGGGTTCTGCGCCATATACTTGAATGGAGTTGACACTAAAGATAACTAAGTCGAGAAATCTACCATAGACATTGGGGATATTGTTGTACTGGTTAAGGTTACAAAGGGAAAGAGTGTCACACAGGAGCTGGGCCCTATATCCATGGGGCTCCAGTGGACTCATGGAATCATATTTTGGGAATTTGGTCCATCGGATATTAGGAGTATTGAAGTCGCCTATACAGAGAAACTCTTCATCATCGCGAAACCGTGTGACCACGTTCTGAAGATTTATATAAAACTTTTGAAAATATTCATTTGGTAAATCTGGTGGAAGGTAACAAAGACAGATGTTAATCGTCTGAGCTTTTAAAGAATCTGGAAAGACACTAATCCATAAGTCTTCAATCTCGCTGTCCCACGATTTCCGCCTTGTGTAGCGTATTTCCTTTTTAAGCGACACCTCCACCCTCACACTTGTGCACAGACGAGTCACACCTGTCTCGTCTTAAAACATTATAACGTGAGTCAAAGAGTTTCCCGATCAAAAACACTATTGTTCAGATTTGTTTCAGTAAGGCAAATAATGTCATAGTCATTATTGAGTACATTTATGTAAAAATCTTTAGTTTTCGATCTAATACGGTTAACATTTTGATAGTAAATTAACATAAAATAAAGGCAAATGAATTAAATAATATCAGCCACTAATGTTCCAGAGTAATACTAATTATCTTAACACTACAGTTTGTTCAAAGTGTCCATATTTTTTATGTGTATACATGCCGCATCGTCCGTCTTACGCATATATACTCTTCCATATTTGACCCAGATATATTTGTAGCTTTTTTCTCTGGCCACTTTTCTAGCAGCTGCGTGGAGAGCTTTACAGTCTGCAGAGAGATGTTCAGTCACATATATTCTGCGCCTTTCTGTGGTCAGTCCTAGGTGTGTGGTGTCCAGGGGCTCGTTTTTGTGCGTTTTGTTATAGCGGTGGCATGCTGAGAGTATTTGATCCCTTACGCGAGGGTTAATGAGGGATACAAGAATATTACGAGGACGTTCGGAGGATGGATTTAATTTAGCGACTCTGCGGCAGGAGGGGATATTATCTTCGTTAATCTGAAGGTTAATAATTTTGCATAGATTTTGAAAAACAGCTAAAGGATTGTCGTTTCGGCCTTCAGGCACTGCCTGGATCTCCAAGTTTTGATTGCGCGTCATTTTTTCAATAGAAGCAAGACGATTTCCCAGAGAATTGAGTTCGATTTGGAGCCGAGAGTTTTCAGCCTCTAAGTCTTTAATCATTTGTGATTTACTGTCAATGTTTCGTTTAATAGACAGCTGTTCCTCGCAGATAAAGTCGGTTGTGGAGGTGAAATCATCTTTGAGGTGCTGTATCTTTGAATCTATCTCCGCTTGAACTAAGTTATGGACATCAACCTTTAATGCTTTTCTAAAGTTTTCTGTGAACACTGTTAAGTACGCCTGAAGTTTTTGATCTAGCAACGCGCTCATTTTGTCCATTGTAATAACATCGCTTCCTTGAACCGATAGTGACGAGTTTAAAGTTGATCTATCTAATACTTCGCACGACATGTTCATTGAATCCTCTATTGACGGCACTTGTGTATGTCGCACAGGAGTGTGGATGTTGCTTTTTGTACGTTTAGTAATATTATTATAAGTTGGACAAACCCATCTAGCACGATAATCCGCTGTCAAAGAAGAGTACTGTTCTTTGCCGATGTTTAGGCATTCAATATGATATTTCTCGCGACACTGACTACACTCTAGACAGCGATCTTTGCTATTATGTACCAAGTTATTACAAGCGGAGCACCTCATTATGTCTTACTAAACTTGGTTATTTTTTATTTCAATAAAAAATGCACTTTGCGCGGCCCGAACTCCGGATCTCTTGATTCAAAGCGGCCGGAGAGCGACGACCGGTGCGTTTACCACTGAGCCAATTGGTCTTGCGGAGAGCGGGCGAATTAGCTGTACTGGTTGCGATCGTAAGTCAGAATTGTTAATAGAGTGCGCGGTAGGTTTTACCACCAATTATTTCTGACTGACTGCAGTCACAAATATAAGTGAAAGAACGTAAACCGCCACTGTTTTTTTATAGAAAAATAGACATTTCCACTTGTATCAGCAATAACTTATTAGTTAAACGGATGCACTGTCAAAAACCGCACACCTTGATGTATGATAGACACTGATTTGATCACTTTCAACTATGTTTTCTAAATTAAATAGCAGGAGCAAGTTTCACCATTACTGCTTAATCGAGGTCCACGTGACATGCAGACGATGTGCAGCTTTACTGCTCCTTCAAACTAAATGACTCTGCCCAAGCTTGTACTAAAATAAACGAAGATCTAGACCGAATTTCAAAGTGGTGCAAATCAAATTGTCTTTTTCTAAACCCAAAAAAATCAAAGCTGCTGGTGACTGGCTCAAAAGGGAATTTGGCTAAACTTAACAGCATTCCGCTGAATATTAACATTAATGGCGAGGCTGTTGAGCGTGTTGCTTCTGCGAGAAACCTGGGACTAATTATGGATGGCCACCTTAATTTCGAAAGTCATATTACTGAGTGTGCACGGAACTGCTTCTACCGGTTAAAACTATTATATAGATTGCGACCTTATCTAGGTGAGGAGGTTAGAATCATACTTTGCGAGTCACTAGTTCTTTCTAAGCTCAACTACTGTGATACTGTTTATGGCTCCTGTATCCTGGCTAGAACCGAGAAGCTGATACAGAGAGTGCAGAATGCCTGCGCTCGCTTCTGCTTCAGTGTTCCACCCAGAGCACATATCACTCCTTTCCTTAATGCAAAAAATCTGCTGAAGATGAAAGCACGAAGACAGTTACATCTGGCCTCGCTGCTGTTTGGCGTTATTGCGACGCGTAGGCCACCGTATCTTTACAAAAAGCTGGTGTGGACCGCAGATATGAGCAAATATCCCAAAAGATCGTGCACTCACGTCCTTGTCACTGCCAAGCACCGCACTGTCGCGTTTCGTGGATCCTTTAGGTTCGCGTCGAGTAAAGCTTGGAACAGCCTTCCACCACCTGTGCGTGACCTGGAAACGTTGCACTCTTTTAAACATCTTTATAAAAAATATTTAATTGCAGAACAAAAGTGTGGAAACGTACCTCCGGGGTATTCACGGGGCTCCTGGGAGGCTGTATCCTGGCGCTGAGGATTATCATCGAAACCTGGGTAGCAGCGAGGGTTGATTGACCATCTGCGTGACTGATATACGTAATCGCATATATTGCTGTTGGGCGCACGCGCTGGTCAGGTCGCCCGTCAATACGCTTCTCCCGTGCAGTAGGTTATGTCATGTACGATATTCACTCTGCATTGAACCAAAACATATCACAATCTCGCCCATTTTATATCATCACTTATAGATTATAATAGGTACTCTTTAGTCATACATAACCCAAGTAAAAAAAAATCCATTCCATGCTGTTGTACGTGGCAAATATGACGTAACGGAACGGATGCATTCCGCTTGTGTCTCGCGGCTCGCGCACAGATAAACCACGCCGGTTCAACCGAGTTCGCAGAGCGGCGCTTCCACACGTTGTGTGCGCGAAACGTCATTTTATTATATTTATGTACTACATATTATGCCTTCAGTACCATTATGTATCTAATTTTTGTTTATTATACCTACACATTTCTATTTATTTTCATTACTATGTGTTGCTTCGTTTTTATTTTATACACTTGTGGATTATTATTTTAAGATAAGATAATTGTTTATTGTTTATTAGGCATCTTAAATTTTCTTCCTGTTATGTACTAATATTGATTTTGTATTTATTATTATTATTTTTCCTTGTTTTGTCCTTCTTCTTTCTTCCTATTGTATGTTATGTATGTGTGCACGTACGTCACCCAAGGCTCTGCCTGAAAACCAGGGCTGCAGCGGCTCCGGCCACTGCAGCAAATGCTGAGGTTGGGCCTTGTTGGCTACAGTATTTGTCATACTTTATTTATGTCACTCATGTTTGATTTGTGTTCTGTGGCCAATAAAGAAATCTTTATCTTTATCTTTTATCTTTACATATATCACTAAAACAAAATTTTTTTGTATGGTTCTCAGGTGAAATCCGCCATGTTTTCAAAATATCACGAGCATGAGAATTGGGCACTAGGTCTGTATTATTATATCATTGTCTTTTAATCAATCATGGAATCTTCCCATTTTTAACCAAAACGCCTGGTTTTACGTTTCACAAAACGCGGAGTTGTCTTTTGGGAAAAATTTCAAATGGTTTTTGTTTCACAAGCATTTTAAATTATATCGGGCAGAAAAATAGACTAAAATTAAACGTGAATATGTAATTTATTTATCGATTCAATGAAACCATTTCACTAGTAAACTTAAAAATTTTTGGCAGACGAGCCGACGGATCACCTGATGGTAAGCGATTAACGCCGCCCATTTGTCCTCGTAATTAATAAAGCTCACTTAAATAAATTTGTCCTCGTAATCAATTAAGCTAAATAAATGTAATTCTTCTAAAAATAGAAACTAAAAGGTATTTGGAAAAAAAAGCTAAAACCGATAAGACCTCTCAGCAATACAATCAAGTATCTCCTGCATCTAACTCCTTATTAAGTAGTAGTAGAGTATCAGTCTATAACTGTCCCACTGCAGGGCAACGGCCTTCATCATAGAAATCAAGTCATCGCTACTATGATGGGATTAGGCTTAATCACCACGCTTGCCAAATGCGGATTGGTGATCACAAACCCAAACTATGTTCGAAAAATTCGAAACGTACTTTTCGCTCGACCCGGCAATCGAACCCAGGACCCCGAGATCACGGCCCGGTACTTAAACCACTAATGTTTTAACCAACAGCGCGTTCCTCAACTCCTTATTATCAAATGAAAAAATCTTTATTTGCATAGGCGTGTCTTCAGCACTTACAAAGGGGAAATGGCGAACCTACATATTACATTTTTTGTAAGTATATTATTTGGCGTCTTGGTATGTAAAATATGTAAAAATACAGCTAGGAGTTCCTCAACAGACTAGCGTTAGATACACGACTGTCCTAAGTCTGGATATAAAGATACCTATATCAGTAATTGACCAAAAAAATTATGTTTGCAGTATTTTTATATCCAATAATCTATAGATAAGTACTTCGGACAGAGTTCCAAGAAGCCAGGCGTTACTTTTGACCAGGTAAGTGAACCCCCAATAGCCCACTCCACACTTGTCGAGTATTGCGCGCGAAGAAGCCGCAAGCGAACACGAAATGTGGAGTGGATTTGCAGATCAAAGCCATGTTTAAAGACTTTCATTTTAATTTACATTTTATATTAGACAATATGAGTTGCTTTTTAAATACCTATATTTTTTCTGGACGTAGTCAGGACTAGATTAAAGTCTAAAATATGTAATTAATTTAAATGCCATCATTTCGTAATACCTAACGACACTAATAAATAACTCAACAAATATTTCGCCATTGTTCTTAAAACCATACTTGGGTTTGGTTGTAAACCATACTTAGGTTTGGTTTTGTGTAATAAAGTATCTCTGAAACTGTTTCGAAACACTTTATTAAATTAACAAAACCAAATTCAGCTGAACCGAAAATTTCATAAATTAAGATTTGGGCTTAAGTGGGCTTCATATTTCCATCTCAATTTACCGGCCGTTGTATGCAGCCTCGTTTGTATCACATGGTAAAATTCTATCATAAATTTCCCTGTTATATTACAAAATTAAGACCTTTGCGTCAAATGGCAAGGATATACAGAGGGTCATAATTTTGAGCGTTGATAGCTCAGTTGTTCAGAACCCGAGAATCATGGTTTGAATCCGAGCATGCACCTCTGGAATTTTCAAATCTATGTGCATATTTCTACCATTAGCTCGGCGGTGACGGAAAATATCGTGAGGAAACCTGCACTGTTTTTTGTAATGTGTAACCATGATTCAGTTGATCTGGTTCCCCTGTTAAAATATTACGAAGGTTAGAAGGCATTTGCTATATTAACAAACACCCTAAATCCAGAATCATGGTCCAAGCGTACCCCGGGCTCCAGAGCAACAGCTTTGGGTGCAATCGGGAATTACAGGCTAAGATGAGGAAGATACAGAGGGTCACAATTGACTTACTTGTCCTATTATCCTATATCCCCGAGCTGGGGCAGACGGCGTCCACAGTGGTCTTCCATCGCGTTCGGTCTTGAGCTTCGCGTTTGACCTCACTTCAAGTTCTGCCGATGTTCTTCACCTCGTCTGCTACAGTGCGTCGCCAAGTTTATTTGGGATGGCCACGTTTGCGTTTCCCTTGGGGATTCCAATCCAGAGCCTGTTTAGGAATATGATCAGAGTCCCTCCGGAGAGTGTGGCCAATCCAGTTCCACTTGCGGCGCTTGATCTGCTGGTCGATCGGGGTTTCGTTGCAGCGTTCCAACAGATGTCAGAGGGTCACAATGGTGCTGGTTATAGACAGCAGCATTGGGGCAGCTATATTTTTTTTTATTATTTTACAGAAGGCTTACAGACTAATTACAAAATAAATGACATAGGATGATGACAGTGCAAATTGCTAATAACAAGCCTCCACATTTGTTTATCTTTATAAATAACATATATTTAGGTAATACACCAGTGGTTTCTCCACTGCTTACCCCAAGCGGATGACTGTCTACAGAACCCGTCAACCGCGACTAAACAGCTCGGTGTAAAATAAACGACTAAGAAGAGAATTAGGACGATTCGTTTGGAACAGTGGTAGTGAACGCTACCTCTGATACAAGGGTTTCGGGTTCGATCCCCGCACAGTACAAACATTTGTGTGCATGAACATGTTTGTGTGTATTGGTCTGGGTGTTTGCTATGTATTATAAGTATGTATTTACAAAAGAAAAGTATTATATGTATATATATGTAATCCCACTGTTGATTCTGATTTCCGTAACACAGGTGCTTGAGCTACCTATCTCGGAGTGAGATCAATGTATGTGATGTTGTGAAATATTTATTTATTTATTTGTTTCATTTGTTTAAAACGGAGTGAACCTTCTGAATAATATTCGACTTGTAATAAACAAGGTTGTTTAGCAGTAAAATGATTACCTGCGCAAAGGATTTATTTGTGTGGGCTTTTAGTTTCCATGGACTTATATGTAATTAGATTGGTGATAGTTTGAATAACTTGCAAATAAGCGTACACACAACCCCATCTGTATTTATCATTAAGGTGCAAATTCAAAAAAAGAATTTTTAAATTGTAGTACCTAAACTACAATTTGAAAAACATTCTTTTTTTATTTGCACCTTAATGATTAATACAGATTTATTCAATTTGCCATTCTCCTGATACATGATTGATTGTACTATCACAACAGGCTGATTGTCGATATTTTAACTGACTTCAAAAAAAGGAGGAGTTTGTTCGTCGATTACTTTACCATTTATGAACCGATTTAGATGGTTCTTTTTTAGTTGAAAACTAGATAATCGACCGGAGTAATACCACGTCCTCACAGAAAACCGGCGTGAAGCAGTGCATACGCTGTGTTTGACTGCGTGAGTGAACCCTCACTCGGAGGCCCTAATCCCGGGGAAGGGGGGATAAAAGGTAAGCAGCGCACTAGTGATACCACTGGTGTTGCAGGTGTCCATGGGGGCGGTAATCTGCTTACTATAATGTGATCCGTCAGCTCGTCTGCAACCTATATCATAAAAAATATTTAGACCCGAAATAGTATAAGGATATCAGGATCTGATGATGGAATCCTGGAAAAATTGAGGCGAACCCTCAAATTTCATAGGGACATGTAATGTTTTTGTATCTTTTTTCTAAGCTGCACCAGTACTTACACCTGATTGTATTAATGTTGTGGCATTGCTGATGATGGAAGGTCAACTCCTCAACGGTAAGAAGTTAAAGGAATAACTCTTTCAATACTGCACTCACAAATAGTTTATTAGTTATTTGCCAAATAATGAGACACTAAAAATCATGAAAAAACAATTTCTACGTTAATAACCGCCTTCAAAAACCAAGAACTAAAAAGTGTAAAATAATATTTTTAACACTTCAAATAACATTTTTTAACAAAACACTCAAGAAGAGGTATTACCCAAGTCGGCACCTAATCCTTGTTGTATAATTGAACGTATACAACATTGAATGTATACAAAATAGTATTGGGCGCTGACTTCGGTAAAAGCTTTTCTCGAGTGTACTGTTATAAAATGTTATTTGATGTGTTTTTAACACTTTTTAGTTCGTGATTTTTTGAAAAATTAATATCCCGATAATCCCGCTGGTGACTTCATAGCATACCCAGTTCAGCGACAATTTAGGAGATGTTATGTATATAGAGATTTCTTAATTAACCTGATACAAAGAATCGAACCCTAAATCATCCAGATGCAGTTCCTTTTAAATTTTTGATTTATTTATTTAAGTTCATAATAATACTTCTAACAACATCTCATACGTTGACCTGATTCCGTACTAAGTAGCTTAAGCACTTGTGTTACAGATATCAGACAACAGAGGAACACAACTATATACTTAAATACATATATTATACCCAGACACTGAACAAACACAAGTGTTCAACGCACGAATGTTTGTCCAGGGTGGGGATCGAACCCACGACCTTTGACGTAAGAGGCAGGGTCACTACCAATTGAGCCATCCGTTCAGTCAAGTTGAAAGGCCAGGCCAGTTGAAAGCAATTTAACACCCGAACTATTTTTAAATTACCTACGTTCGGAACGCGCCATGATCCAGACGAACTCTCACTTGGTCGGTTTTTTATTATATTCTTATGTCATGAACATTTATAAACATAATAAAAATCTTTATTGCAAAGTTTTACAAACGAATATTAAAGTATATAAATTCCGTTTACATCATCAATTACATGTAACAACTATTGCTGAACTAGGTTCTGATAAACCTGTATTTCAGCAAACAGTGCAGCGCATCATTGTGTCAAAATACAAGCCACGGTATATAAATAAATGAATACTCAACTATTTACTTATAAATACATTTTCAGGTACTAGGTGTAGAAACATTTTCCGTTCAAGGAAAAGTTATGTATTCATCTTCAAAATGCAAAACTGTCTTTGAAACTTAACTCCTTAAGAGTTATGCAATTATGGAATAAATTGTCCGCCCACACACTTTACAGTCACTTAGCATGATTTTGTGAAAATACCTCTAGGAATAACCTTTACTTAAAACTTGTTAGTAGATAAAACGAGAGTTTGTTCATTTGATTTAACTTAAGTACTTTATTTTAATGAAACTCGCAGTTTTATGTTATCAATGTTTTAAATTTGTACATAATAATAAAGAGGAAACATTTGTATGTAAGTTTCAAATTAACTCAAATGTTGTTTGTCTTTACGAACAACATTCAAATATGTCAAATATTCTATCGCCTCTATAATGCGACATATGTGATAGGTGGCAGATCAGTAGACGGATCACCTGATGGTAAGCGATTGCCGCCACCCATGGACACCCGTGGCACCAGTGGAGTCACAAGTGCGCTGCCAACCTTTGAATCCTCTTTCCCCAGGATTGGGCCTCCGGTACCTTCACTCACGCAGCGAAACAGCACAGTGCTGCTTTACGCCGGTTTTCTGTGAGGCGGTATCACTTCAGTCGAGCCGGCTCAATCATGCCAAAGCGTGGCTCTCCCACGGTCCAAAATATGCAACGGAGCAAGTAGAGCGATGGTAGTTCATTGGATAGTGTGGAGTGGATGTGAATGTCGAGAAGAACGGGAGGTCGTGGTTTGAATCCGAGCATGCACCTATAGATTTTCAAATCTATGTGCTTAATTCTACCATTACTTAGCGGTGAGGGAAAATATCTTGAGGTAACCTGCAAGTTTCGGATAGTTTTTGAAACGTGTATCCATGATTCAGTTGGTCAGGTTCCTCTGTTAAAAGGTCAGTCCGTAGGTCAGTCCGCAGTCGCTTCATTGTAATTACCAGACTTCCAAAATCCTGAATCATGGTCTAAACGTACCACGGGCTCTTTAGCTCCATAGCGATGCAACCGTAAATTACACTAGAAGGATAAGAATATGACGTAACAAGCCGATCATGTACCTAATGATAAGTGCAACGTCTGCACACAGGATTGCAAAACAATACCAAAAAGGTCTATCTGGCACTGCCATGCGGTCGCCATACCAAGCCCTTCAAATGCCAAATTCCTGATATGGTTATTGACGTAAGACGCGAGAGTGCCATGCGCCTGATATAGGCCCATGAAATTCTGCGACCTATATCGATGCGATAAAGTTGATTTTTTTTATTTTATCTTAATTCTAACGTCAAATATACGAGACTGAGTTACGAAAAATATAGCCTCCCCCAATGTTCTCCACACAGATCGGTCCTGTGCCGCCCGCATTCCAATGGATTCCCGCAACCTTCACGAGATCGTCGGTCCTACCTTGTGGGGGCCTGCCACGGCTGCGACTTCCTGTGCGAAGCCTCCACTCGAGTCCGTCTCTACTGCAAATATTTTTATACTGTTTGTTTCAGACTCGCCTATCCATGAGTATTATTGAAATACGCTCTTCTGGAGATAGATTGATGCAGTGAACGTAAGAAACCTTAGACTTGGCACGACTTAGTCTAGATGTCATTACTTTTTAGAGATAAACAATCAGCTCCATCGAGACTTGGCTAGTTTTTTACAGGATGTTTTTGGTGGGATAGGTAATCACAAAAAAGCACGAAACGCTTGTGCGATGTAATCGACACCTAACGCCGTCTTTTGGCAAAAAGTCGAACTAACGATCCAAAACAAAGTGAGGGCGGGCTGCTAGTTATTCATACACTTACATTGTATTTGTTAAGACTAATCCCCTATCCCCGTCCTTTTCCGAGTTACCATTTAAATAAGAAACTAAGATAATACCAGTGGAGAGAAATCTAACTATTCAAGCTTCATCCCTTGGGACTTGAGGAAGACCGTACCGTCTACTAGCGCCACCACTTTTTTTTATTTAAATAGCCATGGATCGATTTAGACAAAAAGTTGTCTACACTATTATTAGCATCATAGTGTCGAAAGTTCCAGGCAGGCTGGTTAACGGCTAACGAACATGTCATTTTCTCTTCTCTAGTTTATAAAAAATATAAATTGTAAGCTCTTAGATTTAAGGATATCTTACGTATCAACAAAAATTTTAAGACTGATCTTTCGCGGCCTATCATAAATATATCCCTTTCAACGAAAACCAACCCCAATGATATAATAATTCGTTTGTCATTTACATTTTTTTTTGTGTTTGTAGAGCCACGTATTTCCTCACCCTTTGGGCTGGCAAGAAAAAAAAATCGTAGGGTCACGGTCCATCGCAAGGCCCCCTTGAGTACAACGCCCACCCTATATCTATCTATCTCGCTTAACTACATGGGTATTATTTTATTGTTATACGGTAATAAGCAAAAATGCCACCAAATTTCTTTTTCGAAATATATTGTATATCTAAATCAGGTTTTTAATAGTAATTATTATAAAAGAGCATGATTAATAGAAATCCAATGGCAGCGCTAGTTGGGTGGTATATGTACCCTTTCTCACCCTAAAATGCAGATCTTGAAATATTCGAGGCTTCAAAACCCTACTTAGTCCGACGCCTGGACCTTCGGATAACCTAGTCAGCGGTAGGTACATACTGAAATGTACACATTGTTACAAGGGCAGGCTGGCGACCTTATTCAAGAGCCTGTTGGGATCGACGTCACTAGGATTCCTTGGATACATTCGTTAATTCTCGTAACTAGTGTCGTGTCGAGTTTTTTTAAGGACGAAATTTAAAGTTGATATTGGAGCGAATGACGTTATATGCTGAGGCTGAGCCTTGTTGGCCGCAACTTTTATGGTCTATACTGTTTTTATTTAATTTTTATTTTATGTATGTATGTATTTTATGGTTAATAAATAGTTTCTTTCTTTAGTCGTTCCGATCATTCTTACAGCAAGTGCGCGATACCTTACAGTAGTACTTTTACAGCGTGATATTTATGCGGAAATATGTTTACTTTGCGACTCTTTGCAAAACTGTGCCAGAAAATTGTAGTGGTCAAAGCAATAAATAAATATTGATATTGAAAGGCTGGTTTTATTTAAAGGAATTTGAGGGAAATAGGGAAGGAAACTATAACAAGGAAAATTTACAGTTGAGTTATAAAAATCCTCAATACAGATACCTAAGGCATACATGCTTACCCCGTGTGACGGGTTAAGGTGCTGAGTTGGTTCTCTATTATCCGATATTGATGCAAGTCAGTATCTTTGAGGGCTTTTTAGAAGCCTTAGATTTGTGAAGGCTGTTTACTGTTTGACTACTATCGGAAGACTGAATCAAAGGGCCGGGAATCGGATGTATCGCTCGAATTTTAAAAGTAGAATCTATGTAGTAGGTCTTGAGAGGCCAGTACGTAAATACAACAGCAAGTAATTTCCTGTATTCTTCATGGAGGTCTCACCATCCATGAAGACTGGAAAAAAACAACATTGTTACAACTTAAGTAAGAAGATCGTGTTTTTTGTTGTAGTTGCAGACTAAATGTGGTGTGTGTATTCCTCGTTATATTTCCCTTGCGTGTGCATGGGGACAGCTTTCTTTTGTGTCACGCCTTTTATGTGGGTTTGCCCGTAATCCCTAAAAAGTGAAGTTGTAAAAAGGGTACCTAATTCTAGCCTAAAAACTCCAACCCCGGTGTTGGTAAAATTAGCAAACGTGCGGTTATATTAGTCCGACCTTTATATTTTTATTTATTTATTTAGTACTGCCACATGATACATATTAATACAATCGCAGACTATATACTTATTAAAGTTTTACGGAGTATAACTATGCCTCTCGGTAAGACAATGGCTTTGAGAAAATAACCCTTTCCAGTTTCAAAACCTACGCCTCTAATTTACTGCAAAATTCGATTAACTAACACAAGGGCAGCGATCAATCTTCTTTTAAAGTGTCAACTAATTGTTCTTCAAATTAATTGTGACCCGCCAGGTAATAAAGTCTATTTAACGACCCTAAAAAGTTTGTGAAGATTAAGGAGAAAAGATTATGATTTAATGGAGGTATGAAATTCGAACATAAGGGCTACAAGAACAAGCTGGCTAGGATTTGGGATACGACGACGAATTTTTCTACAGCGATATCAGCTCAGTGGACAAGAAGGTACATTGGGGGAGGCCTATGTCCAGCAGTGGACGTCTATTGGCTGAAATGATGATGATTATGATAAGAAGGTACGCATTTAGATCGTAATGTTGTAGTCTCAAATTTGAGTATGCGTTCCTGGATTTTTCAAACCTATTTGTATATTTATACCATTCGCTCCGCAGTGAGACAAAACTTCGAGAGAAAATTTACACGTTCCAGATAGTTTGTCAAAATTTCGGATATTTTGACCGTGGGAGAGCCAAGCTTCGGTATGAATGGGCCAGCTCGACCGAAATGATACCACGGCCTCACAGAAAACCGGCGTGAAGCAGCACTGTGCTGTTTCGCTGCGTGATTGAGGGTACCGGAAGCCCAATCCGGGGAAAAGAGGGGTTATAAAGTTGGCAGCGCACCACCGGTATCGCGGGTGTCTATGGACGGCGGCAGTCGCTTACCATCAGGCGATCCGTCTGCTCGTCTGCCTATCACATAAAAAAATAAAGAAAAACCTATCTTTATATGAATAATACAAATTGTAAAGTTGTCTAAAAACATGACCTTTCCGACAGTAGATATAAGTATTTACTACCGTGCCTTTACTAAAGTAAATGCTCATTTTAACCTTCGCTAGCTCAGTCAGGTTTCTAAATGGGGCGAAATGCGTACACCAGTGAAACATCATGGATTCCAGGTTGCAAACTCATTTACTGTCTTATGAAAAATTTTCACATACATGAACTTTGTTACAATCTTGACAACATAAGAATTACAATTTATTTACAGTTTAAACATCATGCTAAAACTAAACCACATCCTTATTGGCTATAACACAAATTATAACGTCAGATCTGTCACTCCCTGTACCAGGCGGGCAATCTGATTGGTCGATGGCGATTCCTAGACTCTGTGTCATTATGACAGGAGTTGGCGGGATCGCGATCCACTCGAGCGCTCGTCGGTGTAGGTGGCAACACACGCTATATCATTTATTAAAAAGTTAAATACCGTTTAAAATGATTAAAAAACTACATAACATAAATGCAAAGACAAAAAACTTGACTAAATTTAAAAATAGTAAACTTTAATCTACAACTTCCGTACCCCGCAGCTGAATAAATATTTAAAAAATCTTAACTTCCTTCTTTATTCTTATTTGAAACCCAATTACGGCAAAGTAAACTACTGCATTATCTTTTTCCTTTCGGTTTACTTTGTCCCGGCAAGCGCTCTATAGTTGACAGCGGGTGTTCCGCCTACGATTGCATAATTTCCCAGCGGGTACCATCGACCAGTGCCATCCGGAGCGGCGAACAACACATCCTATTGTTGGGCGGTTAAAATTGAGACACCTATTTGGATTACTTGTTTTGAGCAGAACTTAAGCAGACACACACACACGCAAACTAGTAAGAGTGCTTTGAATAAGTAACTCAAATTGTATCCTTATACGTACACATTTGTTTTAATCAAGATCTCAATTCTAAATTAAATTTTAATTGTAATTCTAATAATTATAATTTTGACTCAAAATTTTATTATAATTTAATTTTAATGTTATCTAAGTGAAATGTTAGCTTACAAATATTAATTAAATATAATTGAAATAATATGTATAAAAGTGGAACCTTTTAGATAATATGAAGATATTTTTTTTGTTAAAATAAATCAGTGAGATTCAAATTCAAATTCAAATTCAAATAATTCTGTATTTGCATAGGCTTGTACACAGCACTTACAAATCGTCATACATTTGAATGACTTAAAACTATTTATAAGTACTTATGTATAATTTACATGTTAATACATATATATGTTGATACATAAAATATACTAAAGAAATAAATAAACATAATGCGATTCTACCACCGGCTCGGAAAGTTGTTTCTGGTCGAGAAGATCCGGCAAGAAACTCGCCAGTTACTCTTTTTAATCGCCAACTTTTTTTACAATGGTTTATTATCCTCATACCAAGTCATACAGTCTAATGCAACACAAAATAGAATGAAGCAAATTAAAAGCTAAATATGAGGTAAACCGAAGCGGACCAGTCCCCAAAAGTGGCACCTGTTCACAAGTATGACGTATGTGTCAGCCATCATTTCACTCAACCATATTAGGGGGAATGTAATGACCCGCCACATAACGCCACCACCTCAGAGACATTTGAGTGAGCATGACTACTTAGGTTCCCCTCATAGGTCACAGAGTACTTAATCCAATACTAATAAACTGCAGGACGAGGTGTACAATAGTAGGTGGTTAGCATCTTGTCAATTGTTTGATTAATCAATACTAATCAATTTGTATACAATAATAAATGCTGCTAAGCCTAATTTATTAAAAATGATTAATTATATAATAATAATGATTCCAGTAAATATTTATAAAATTACTACATGTGTGCAGGCACGGAGGTCATCATGTCCATGAATCCTTGTCATTTAAGTAATCTACAATTTTATAGTATCCTTTACTCATTAAACAGGTTTTCACGTGGGATTTAAATTTATGCGTTGGTAACTCAGAGATGGTGGGGGGCCTGGTAATCTGTAACACAGATTCGCCTAGTACGTATACCAATCTCTCACATATAGTTATTTAAAAAGTGCATGTTTTTTCTCATAATATTGTCATTTGTAATAATTTAGCTATATTATGAAAAAGAAATAAAAAAACTAAAACCCAACTACGACAAAAAACGTCGCTGAAAAAGTATAAAACAAGCCTTCGTTGTCAATTTATGCAATATTCACTATGTAGAGATAAAATTTCATGTTTGGAAATCCGCAGTCACACGTTGTCAAAGGGTAGTATATTTAACGTGTGACTACGCCTTTCCAAACATGAAAAAAGCATATTTCGAGAGGAACGCTTTGTTACTCATATATTTTTTAAATTTTATTTTTAAAATTATAAAGTAGCAATGAATAAGTATTAAGTTGAATATTAAAAAAAGAAGTAAAAATATCCAATGACCATCAAAACGCTCCTGAATGCAGATTGGAGACTATAGCGAGAAAGGGTTTCGAAGGGGTGTACGGTGCGGTACTGGTGTGCAGATATGTTTGGCGCTATAATGATAAATATGTAAAGGAATCTCAGGAAAAAAATGGAATGAAATAGGTATGTAGTTGCTTCTGAGTAATGTTTCTCGGGGTGGTGATTAGTAGATCCAAGGGAAAGTAGAAAGCACTAGACCGCGCGGGAGGTCACCCACACGTTGCACTGACTAAACTGCTATTGGAGACTTAGTCAATAAGTGCAGCAGGATGACCTGAGTAGGCAGCGGTGGCGGGACCTGGTGAAGCTCATCACAACTGCCCTTATGCAGACTACGAGTACATGACAATCACTACCACTCTGCTATGAGTGTACCGGATAAGAAAAATATGAGTAATATAAATGCTAAATGAACGTATCAGGTAATTAGGATTAAAAAAAAAGTAAATAGACTGATTAGTGTAGTTGGAAGAGAGAATGGCATAAAAGGGGGTGGATGATTCGACAACAAAAAACAGGGACCTATGGAAGGGGAAGACATACTGCGTCGACCCCAGAAAATCTGGCAAAAAGTCAGAAGGATAATGATGAGACTCTGATGGCAAATTTCCTACTTTAAGTTTGTGCTCAATAATCCAATAATGAGACTATGATGGTAAATTTCCTTCATTAATGTCTTAATAATAATAATAAAACAAGATTTTTATCACCCGACTACGGCAAAGCAAAAGGAGGGTTATGATTTTGACAGGCTATGTATGTATGTATGTATGTATGTATGTATGTTCATCTGTTTCCACGTAACTTCTTAACTACTTATCAGAATTCGACAAATGACATATCATTATAAGCGTCTTGATTGTCCGCTGGTTATAGGCTATATGAAGTTTCACAAAATCTAATGTGGCGCCCTCTAGCGGACAAAACATACAGAGTAAAAAAATAAAGTTATGATAAATATGCCGTGTTTGGTATCATTTGAAAGCGCTTGACTTGTACATTTTGAATATATATATATATATACTAGCACTTGGACACCAAAATAGTACAAATAAAATAAAAGTAAAAAAACTAAAACCCAACTACGACAAAAAACGTCGCTGAAAAAGTATAAAACAAGCCTTCGTTGTCAATTTATGCAATATTCACTATGTAGAGATAAAATTTCATGTTTGGAAATCCGCAGTCACACGTTGTCAAAGGGTAGTATATTTAACGTGTGACTACGCCTTTCCAAACATGAAATTTTATCTCTACATAGTGAATATTGCATAAATTGACAACGAAGGCTTGTTTTATACTTTTTCAGCGACGTTTTTTGTCGTAGTTGGGTTTTAGTTTTTTTACTTTTATTTTATTTGTACTATTTTGGTGTCCAAGTGCTAGTAATATATATATATTCAAAATGTACAAGTCAAGCGCTTTCAAATGATACCAAACACGGCATATTTATCATAACTTTATTTTTTTACTCTGTATGTTTTGTCCGCTAGAGGGCGCCACATTAGATTTTGTGAAACTTCATATAGCCTATAACCAGCGGACAATCAAGACGCTTATAATGATATGTCATTTGTCGAATTCTGATAAGTAGTTAAGAAGTTACGTGGAAACAGATGAACACACATACATACATACATACATACATACATACATACATAGCCTGTCAAAATCATAACCCTCCTTTTGCTTTGCCGTAGTCGGGTGATAAAAATCTTGTTTTATTATTATTATTAAGACATTAATGAAGGAAATTTACCATCATAGTCTCATTATTGGATTATTGAGCACAAACTTAAAGTAGGAAATTTGCCATCAGAGTCTCATCATTATCCTTCTGACTTTTTCCCAGATTTTCTGGGGTCGACGCAGTATGTCTTCCCCTTCCATAGGTCCCTGTTTTTTGTTGTCGAATCATCCACCCCCTTTTATGCCATTCTCTCTTCCAACTACACTAATCAGTCTATTTACTTTTTTTTTAATCCTAATTACCTGATACGTTCATTTAGCATTTATATTACTCATATTTTTCTTATCCGGTACACTCATAGCAGAGTGGTAGTGATTGTCATGTACTCGTAGTCTGCATAAGGGCAGTTGTGATGAGCTTCACCAGGTCCCGCCACCGCTGCCTACTCAGGTCATCCTGCTGCACTTATTGACTAAGTCTCCGATAGCAGTTTAGTCAGTGCAACGTGTGGGTGACCTCCCGCGCGGTCTAGTGCTTTCTACTTTCCCTTGGATCTACTAATCACCACCCCGAGAAACATTACTCAGAAGCAACTACATACCTATTTCATTCCATTTTTTTCCTGAGATTCCTTTACATATTTATCATTATAGCGCCAAACATATCTGCACACCAGTACCGCACCGTACACCCCTTCGAAACCCTTTCTCGCTATAGTCTCCAATCTGCATTCAGGAGCGTTTTGATGGTCATTGGATATTTTTACTTCTTTTTTTAATATTCAACTTAATACTTATTCATTGCTACTTTATAATTTTAAAAATAAAATTTAAAAAATATATGAGTAACAAAGCGTTCCTCTCGAAATATGCTTTATTATGATAAAAAGAGGAAGCTACGAGCTGCGTACTGGCAAAAATTATAACGTTAAAATTGTCTTTGTACTTTCGTGTTCCGTACGTTAAACGAAATGTGAAGCCTATTCTTTATTTTACAATTTGATTTATATCTATATTTTCTGCAGCGAAGAAATAGCTTTAGTCCGAGCACAGTTCGTGTATATTGTATGCAAAAAAGTCGATCAAAATTGTCATAACCAGTACAGATTTTAAAACAATAAGTTTTTAAATCTAATATCTGTGTGTCTATTAGGTGTTCTGTCTCTTCATCTATCTGCCAATTACCACTTAAAAAATCTGTTCAGTATTAGGCATTGACATACATAATAAATAAATAAATTGAGATAACATCACATACATTGTCCTGATCCGAAACTAAGGTTTTCGATTGCACTATGGGAACCATGAATAACGAAGGTACCACAAACACCCTTAAAAACAAATGCCCGTTTAATCTCCGATGAGCCTTAGTTTTTAATTTTATCAGATCTGCTAAAGACTTACGACATATCCAGTCAAGTTTAGTCTATGCCAGCAACTCCTTGCTATAAGGTACCAACAATATAAGCACGGATGCGATAAGCTATTACGCGTTTATCGCGTGTTAAGACCTCAACAAACATCTTTAAAAGAAAAATGTATTTTGAGTGCAGCGAGCCTTACAAAGAATGTTGATCGGCTGGCTTTAGAACTGGCGCTGAAACCGTAATTTATATATCGCGCTAGTCGACCAGCACTCCTGAACTCGGTCTGCACGCGAGCAATGAAAATTATTTAGATTATGTAATATCACGCTTTTGAATAACCGGTAGCTCAACATCTCTCCGTTGCTTCAAACATTGATCTTTCTCAAATGTATTCTCTAACGAACTAAATCTTTTCAATGCTATGTATTCTCAATAGTCTCTAAGATCGCATCACGATTTTGACTGACCCATGAATAACTTTGCGATCCAGACTGGTACGATGAAGCGTTTGGTGCACTGCTTCATGTGCTAAAGGTCAGGGGTTTGATTTCCTCAGTATACAAATATTTGTATCATGAACATTATGTCCAGTGTTTGGGTATCAATCAATCATCAACCAAACAAACCTTTGTTGATTCTGATAACTAGCATAGAAAATGTCAATGCCACCGATCACAAAAAAGGCGCACTATTTTGGCATCTTCAAGTTTACTATTAAAATAGTTTCCCAAACTTATTTTGTACATTGTCCACATTGAAACTAAAGTTTAGCGCCCTTCATTTTTCTACTTACTTAAAAACCTTTATAACTTCCAACATATTAAAAAAAACCTGGGTTTCTTACCGCCTTCCTCAACGTAGGGGGCGCTATTACCCACTTTGGGAAATACTGAATTCGGCTACGTTACTAGAGTGGCTCTCTTAAAAAAAATGTTTTCCTACTGGCTATCGTTATGTTGTGGTAAAATGAGCATAATCTCTTAGTGGCTTGATATCCCAGGCATTTAAAATGCTGGTTTAGTTATTACTTTTAGGATATTTCTGAACTCAACTGTGTCACAAAATAAATAGACACAGAAGGTCGACTCTAACTAACATTAATAGCGATGAGTTCGTTAACATCAACAAACTCGCTAGGCAGTGTATCCTGTCGTGTCTATTCGTCTATACGAATGTCCTTATATACCTTTGCCCCTGTTTCATGCCGGACCTCGCCGAGACGCGTTCTAAGTAACAGCGTATGTGTAAATTTAATGTGTCCCACTGCAGGGCAAAGGCCTAGAATTCAAGTCATCGCTACTATGATGGGATTAGGCTCAATCACCACGCTTGCTTAATGTGGATTGGTGATCATAAGCCCGAGCTGTTTTCGAAAGACTCGAAAAATACTCTTTGTTTGACCCGGGAATCGAACCCAGGACCCCGAGACCATGGCCCGGTGCTTAAACCACTAGACCAACAGGGCGTCGTAGTAGTGGAGTACCTATTATGTGATAAAGTTTTCGCTCTTTAAAACTTTCATTTGGATGTTCGCTAAGGCCTTAAACGTAATTCAGCCCATCCACTTATGTAAGTCTATGTTGGGTAAGCCCTATAGGGTTACGAATATACCTAGATCGTGTGCTCTGGTGGTAATACCTAGAAACTAAGTAATTGATCCTAGATTGCTTGTCTTGCAGATCTAGAATCCTGGGTAGATTGAATATTGGTAAATTGTTTTACTATCATATATCGCACATTTACCAAAATAATGACCTACTCCCAAATTATGATTTTGCGATAAATATTACGTGATAAGTAATGCATAAACAATATATAGGATGCGAGTGGCACAGGGCCGATCTATGTGGAGAACATTGGGGGAGGACTATGTCCAGCAGTGAGCTTCTATTGGTTGAAATGATGATGATGATGAATAGCATAAGGCCTTTCATAGTATTATGGGTGCTTTTGATTGTGTATTTTATGTGATATGTAACAGACGAGTATATCAACAGATTCACTATGTAAACTGTTCCTAAGAAATGGTAACGAATGGGAAAGTGGCAGACGAGCAGACGGAATGCCTGATAGTAAACGATTGCCGCAGCCAATAAACACCCACGACACCATTGGAGTTACAAGTACGCTGCCAACCCTTAAACCCCCCTTTCCCCTGGATTGGGCCTCCAGTACCCTCACTTACGCAGCGAAACACAGCGCAATGCTGCGTATCACTCTGGTCGAGCCGGCCCATTCATGCTCTCCTACGGTCAAAATGTTCCAGCATGCAATCTTCTAAAACAGACTATTCGAACTGTACGCTTTACAGTATAACTATAAACATGAAGGCATCATGAAGACAGTACAGATCAATTGATTGACCTATCTGTGATGGAACACGCCGCAGTGCGAATTAGCCTACGTGAGGTTGCTTTCGTATTCAACCACTTGGCTGCTCTGTAGATCTGTTACCACAGCGTACAAGGAACTAGTATCTTAACTTACGCTGAACGAATCGTGAACCTTTTAGAGAAAGTAAAGTAAAGTATCAGCCTATAACTATCAGGGCAAATTAAATTAAATAGTACAAAATTATGTCAAGTGATATTATCATTATTATTGCAATTAATTAAATAAAATAAATATAAAAATTAAATTAAATTAAAAAACAAATTAATATCAAATAAAAAGAAAATTAAAATAACACTAGCACAATTCACTAAGGTGACGGGTAGGGCACACTAGCGTCGCCGATTTTAAACGATTTCGGGGTTACAACCTCTAGGCAAACACTTATACTATTTATCAAGTAACCAAGTACAAATGTTGGGGCCGTTTATGTACGCGAAAAATTGATTCACGCCAAAAGTGGCCGCTTTTGGCGTGAATCTATTTTTCGCGTACGCGTTGGACCAAACATTTTTGCATGGTTATAGTATAAGTGTTTGCCTAGAGGCTGTAATTCCGGAATTTTAAAAATAGATCCGGTTTAGTAGCTAAAAATTAAAATCGATTGGCGTCGCTAGTGTGCCCTACCCGTCACCTTAATAAATTGCTGCAACACCAGTAACCGTGGCGACGGGAACGTACCCGATACAGCAGCCACGGATAAAGGGACAATCGACCCTATCCGCGATCATCCTAAGGACTTTAGAAGGTTCACGATCCATTCAGCAGGGCTCTAGAGATGCTAAACTTCCTCCTCATCTTAGCGTCTAGTAGAGATGGCTTTATCCTACCTTATTTCATAACGCGATCTACAGTGATAACCGTACTAAAGTTCATGCATCTCGTTCCGGCATGCAATGTTAAATTGGGGCTGGCCGAATTTTGATCTAGAACTATTCCTAGATTCTTTCGGCGTTCTGTAATAAGAGGTGTGGCGATGCGCCACGCTTTTGTAAATATATAATAAAAGTGTAAATTATTTGTAAATATTTTGTGCATCAACCAACGCACGGACAGTATGACCCTTTTATATGTATATAGTTTGAGGTGTACTTCACGCCGCGCGCATGACGGGTCAGCGGCGCGCGCAGGCTCTGGTCATACTGTTCGTCCGTCGGTTGACAATCAAAAACTGTCATAAAAAATTTGAAGACTGATTTTACTGGAATTATTGTACAAATTAATCTAGCCGTTATTCTTCTTATATTTTCTTCATTTTCCTGTTTTATGTTCTCCTTCTTTCTTTAATATATGTGTGGTGTAAATATTGTTTGGTCGAATTGTAAATAAACATTTGTACATAGAGTAATTTCTTTCATACGACCATCCGCCATACTACGGCACACGACGCCCCACCATAGAGGGATCAACATTCACCTTTTAGTTTTTAGAGGTCATACATAAATAACGTCAAAACTAATACCATTGATATTTATGCATTTCCTTAGTACCTATTATCATCATCGAAATGTTTTGTTTCCGATTGCGTCCAAAGCCGTCGCTTTAAAACCCGGGGTATGAACGCGTAGAAGTTTCATGGTAAGTGCTAGATTTCACAAATCCTAGATCATGGAAATTAGGATGTCTAGAAATTACAATGAAACCACTGCCTTTGCAACCCTAACAGGGGAACCAAACAATGCGGATACTCACATAGAGTCACAAGTGCACTGCTGACCTTTGAACACCCTTGACCCTGGGAGAGCCACGCTTCGGCATGAATGGTCCGGCTCGACCGGAGTGATACCACGGCCTCACAGAAAACCAGCGTGAAGCAGTACTGTGCTGTGTTTCGCTGCGTGAGTGAGGGTACCAGAGACCCATTCCAGGCGAACTTGTGACTCCACTGGTGTCGAGGATGTCCATGGGCGGCGGCAATTGCTTACCATTAGGTGATCAGTCTGGTCGTCTGCCACCTATCACATAAAAAAACCCTTTCCCCCGATTAGGCCTCCAGTACGCTCAATTAATCGGCCAATCATAGCGCAGGCTCCGAGTCGCGCCGGTTTTCTGTAAAGCTGTGATGTAAAAAAATCTAACTCATTACAATTTAGGTACAAAAAATCTCTACAAAGTTCCGCACCAGCAGTGTGACTACGAGTCATGGTTTTAATCATTTAATATGGAATTCTTCGTATCCATGTATCATGTATCTACCATGCAGTGTGACAAACCGCGGTGTGGACACGAGTCATACACGGTAACTTCAGTAGAGCCGGCCCATTCATGTCGAAACATGGTTCTCCGACTATAATTACAAAATTATACTTGGAGCGGACATCCAGATTCGGAATTTCAAGTTTCGCCACTGAACATTTGAATACTGTGTCCAATGCTTAATTTTATGAGGTATCCAGGTCACTAGGCCTGACTTTGACTGTTAGTTAAACCTAGTTAGAATGTTAGACCTGTTTTGGTGAGTAGGCCGTAATTAGTAAGCCGTAAATAGTTATCGTTATCATCATCATCATTTCAGCCAATTGACGTCCACTGCTGAACAAAGGACTCCCCCAATGTTGTCCAACAAAGGTTTAAAGTTAGCATGAAAAATACGTAGTCTATGTTCGGACCTCGGCGCCATATTCTAGAAAGAAAACAAATATCTTTGACGGACCAAGATCAGAAGGCACTTTAATATTTTTTCTATGGGAAAATTCGATTTTAATAAATGATTGTGATAAATACCTCGAACCTGTAATCTTATTATTGTCAATAAGTAATAGATTAATAAATAATCACAGTATTTTCTGTTCACAAAGGTACGCAGATTACATATTTCATACACTACTTAGTACGACATAGTTATAGTTATAGGTGTGTATTTCTTTACCTTTGTGAGAGACTGGTGTCTATACTAGGGTAATCCCTGTGTGGCAGATAATTACTGAAAACAGATATTCTAAAATTAAAAAGTATGTTTGATTTAGAACGGTTGTAGTGTACTTGTGTGCTGGTTTATATGAATATGCTCATGTGCGGGTAAGTGTGTGTGTGTGTGTGTGTGTGTGTGTGTGTGCGTGCGTGCGTGCGTGCGTGCGTGCGTGCGTGCGTGCCTGCGTGCGTGTGTTTGTAATCTCAAACACATTTTCATAGAATGCAAGTTCTATTTCCATTCCGTCATAAAAGCCTATCCTACATCAGTGTTAACTGCCATTGTATCATGTGCATTAGAAATGCATATATGTGTTAGCAGCAGCCATAGCTTAAACAATAATTACTGCGCCTGCAGCGTCATTAACAAGGCCGTCTGTGTTCATATGACTGATTACAGTTGTAATTTTGTCCCTGTATCACTAGTCAAAGGCTGTTGGTGAAGTGGAATTTGTATAGTTATTTGCTTTGTAGCCTTCGAGCGATGGTAGCTCAATGGATACGAACGCGCCATCCGAGTAGTCGAGGTTCGAATCCGAGCATGCACCAATGGTTTTTTCAAATCCATGTGCGTTTTTCTACCAATACCACCTGCTCGGCGGTTAGGGCAAACATCGTGAAGAAACCTGCACGTTTCGGAAAAACTTTCTGAAACGTGTAACCATGATTCAGTTGGTCTGGTTCCCCTGTTAAAGGATTGTGAAGGTCAGACGACAGTCGCTTCATTGTAATTACCAGATATAATTAAAAATTAAAATCGACTGACGTCACTAGTGTGCCCTACCCGTCACTTAAAGTATATTTTATATTACACATAACTCCTTAGATAAAAAATATTTTTTCTAGACTCAGTCAGGACTAGATTAAAGTTTAAAAAATCTTACTAAGGCGTTATCTACCTCTTTATTAATAGTGTAGATATTTTCATACCAAAACTAAAAAAAAAACTAACAAAATTATTATGTATACGGAAGTTCGCAATTTTTTAATACTAATCAAGATTAGATTTTCAATAGTAATCAAGTGATTCTCATTATGCATGTAACTAAAATTTTTAACAACTCAAATCTTAAGGTGACGGGTAGGGCACACTAACGACGTCAATCGATTTTAATTTTTAGCTAGTAAACCGGATCTATTTTAAACAATTTCGGGTTACAACCTCTTGGAAAACACTTATATTATTAAATAACCATGTACAAATGTTTGGTCCGTTTTTGTACGCGAAAACTTGATTCACGCCACTTTTGGCGTGAATCAAGTTTTCGCGTACGCGTTGGACCCAACATTATTACGTCATGGTTATTTAATAAATAGTATAAGTGTTTGCCAAGAGGTTGTAACCCCGAAATTGTTTAAAATAGATCCGGTTTATTAGCTAAAAATTAATATCGATTGGCGTCGCTAGTGTGCCCTACCCGTCACCTTAAATTGATAAATTTAAAATTTTAATTGATAAACTCGTTAAATAAATTTAATAATTAACGAATTTATCTGTTAAAGATGAAAGATTATAAATGAACCGATAAATTTACTGAATGCAAAACACAAATATAGCCTTAGAAGTTTATACAGTAAATTCAAACAATTTACTTAAGCAGTCTCGCTTTAATGTGTTTTAAAATCAAAGTGGCAAAGGACTGACAAAATTAAATTAGTTATTTTGAGTCGGGCGCGATAAGATCACGCTATTTACTCTTAAATAAGAGACAATTTGATTTCGACCTTAAGACCTGTCTCAAGTGAGGCTTCTAAACATATTTCAATATTAAATTACATGTTAACGTAGTCAGTAATTGTATCTTTGAAGCCGAATGAAGACGGGTCACGAGAATCGTAAATATGGTGGGTTTAGCTGCAACGTGGCATATTCCACTGGCGCAGTACCTATTGTTATGCAACATCGATGAAGTTTAAGTGGGTGCACCTGGCACTTGCACCGTGCTATAGTAAAGAGAACTTTACAGTAGAGTAAAATGTACGCCAAGATATTTTAATACAACGCGCTCAAGCATGACCGGAATGTTGCTTATCATCACCGTAACTAAAATCTTCCTTTCTATTAGCGTGTAATTTGGTAGCGTCCAAACCTCTCCTAACTATCTAAAGTGACTGCGTTAATCGTATCCTGGGCTCTAGCCCAGGATACGCTTAGACCATGATTCAGGATTTGTGGAGTCTATTTTTTTTATAATAATAATAATAATATCCTCCAAACCAATATTTCGGTCATGGCGGTCAATCTCAGAGATCGGCCATCGACGCAGGACATATTATAGTGCGCAAGTGTTTACGCAGACATAAGTGCACTCTCTATTCCCTTACCCTCGGTGCCTCGGTTGTGGACTGTCTCGGTAGCGCAGTGGTTAGGTCGCACTTTAAAGCGACGGTTGCGCTTGGGGTCCCGGGTTCAATCTCCGGGTCGGGCCAAAATTTTACCCTCAGTGTTTCTGTTAAGAAATTCTCAGTGTCAACCCGGAGTCTGGAAGTTAGCGGTCTTGTACTCCCGTGCCTCGCAAAGTACATTAAGCAGTTGATCCTGCGCCTGTTTCTTTTATACCACGTCGGTGGCGAACAAGCTTGCGGCTCGCGTGATGGTCAGCGACTACCGCCGCCTATGGACGCCTGCAACTCCATAGGACTTGCAAACGTGTTGCTGGCCCTTTAAAACTTTCCTCCTTAATGTAACTAAAGTAAGTAATTAAAAAAAAAGATAACCGTCATTCGAAGCTTTGAAACTGATTTTTAATTCGCCATTGTCGAAGTCAGTCAGTCTGAATAAAACGACGGTTTTTTACGTTTTATCGACCTACCGATTCAGCGGATAACGATACAATCCAACGATACTTTTTATTAGGATCACTTCGCGGCACTTCACTGCACAAATACAAATTTGTACACTAAAAACTACTAGATAATAAAATGTGGGAGAGCCACGCTTAGGCATGAATGGGCCGGCTCGACCGGAATGATACCACTGCCTCACAGAAGACCGGCGTGAAGCAGGGCCTGCGCTGTGTTTCGCCGTGTGAGTGAGGTTACCGGAGGGAAAAGGTTGGCAGCGCACTTGTGACTCCACTGGTGTTGCGGGTGTCCATGGGCGGCGGAATTGCTTACCATCAGGTGTAAAATTCTAACGTAACCTAACCAGCTTCAACTTTACTGAAATGTTTCTCGCACTATGGCGATACCCTGCATATCAACCAGCGAAATTCGCAATGCATACGTAGATGGCACTTGATGAAACGGATATTTGTGTGCGAGCAATGCACTGAATGCTTGTTAGTTCCCACGTTAATATAGTAGAGGATTTGCAAATCTCTGTATTGTGGAAACCACAAAAATTTCAACAATCAAGTTTACAGAGCTAAGTCTAACGAGTAATTCTTGAAATAACACTATTTAAGCAATCGGAATGACTCTTTTATGAAAATTGGTGTTATAATATTTTTAAAATGGCGTAATAAGATCGACGTAACTTTCTTTTAAAGATTTGTTTTCCGCAGATTAGGACCGAAGGTGAAAAAATAATAAAGGATAGACTGGTCCTTGTACTTTTGCTCTACTGTAAATATTAATGGTCAGGCCACGCTAAATAAGTTGAGCGGTGACCTTGAGTTTTTTTTATGTGATAGGTGGCAGACGAGCAGACGGATCACCTGAGCAGGTTGGTGCGCGCGCGCTGCACCGCCCCAGCAGCGGCGGCCGCCGCAAATAATAAAAAACAATATAAGAATCTCTCGTTTCAAAACTTGACAGTCATCACGTTCGTGACATTGCAGACAAGCTGCAAGAGAATCCTGCGCTGGTCGATGTTCTACGGAAACTGGATAGCAATAAGGTAACAAGTGACTGTTCGTACCACCACCGCCGGATACCGGTAGAAGGGCAGACCCAAAAAAGTTTGGCTTGTTGATGTTGCACATGCGTAACAATATCGTCATCACTATGAATGTCAAACACGGTGAGAAGTGGAGGTATGGTAGAACAAAAGCAGACTCAGCTAGGCTTCAGCTAGGCTGGGCAGCATTTGGTAAACTTCGTCAAGTCTTCTCGTCACCCATCCCTCAAAGTCTTAAGTCGAAAGTCTTCGACCAATGCGTCCTTCCGGTAATGACTTACGGTGCCGAGACGTGGACACTCACGGCTGGACTAGTCCACCGGTTCAAAGTCGCTCATAGAGCTATGGAAAGGGCTATGCTCGGACTATCTCTGAAGGACCGCATCAGAAATGATGTAATCCGACAGAGAACCAGAGTCACCGACATAGCCCACCGAATTAGCAAACTGAAGTGGCAGTGGGCTGGTCATATTAGCCGCAGAACTGACAGTCGTTGGAGCCGTAAAGTCCTTGAGTGGAGACCGCGACTCGGTAAGCGTAGTGTAGGACGCCCTGCGACAAGATGGGATGATGACATTCGAAGGCTGGCTGGTGTAGGCTGGATGAGAGTGGCCGGAAATCGGGAGCAGTGGCGTGCATTAGGGCAGACCTATGTTCAGCAGTGGACGAGTGTGGGTTGCTGATGATGATGATGATGAAAAGCAGACTCCGTGCTCCGAAGTGAGGTAATCTAAAATGAACGTACAGTGATGGAACAATAAAGTACTCATGTGTTTCCAGTCTCTAATGGTTGCTAGCGTGGGCTTTTCTCCCGCCTCCTCGTACAAAATACTTATTATATACCTTGCATATTTATCTACTTAACCCTTCCTGTAGCTATTAAAGCATGAAGCACCATCGAGCCACCTGAGTATGTCCCGAATAATAGAAAATTCCCTCGTCCGGAAAAACGTCATCAAGATGAAGAGTAAATTAAGCCCACGTTTAACCCTAAGAGCCTGCCTTGAGAGCTGTACAAGTTTAAAGCGTGTATTGTTTCGGCAAGTTTTGATAAGTATCACAGCCATAATGCCTAGTCTAATTTAGTGATGAGACTAGTCACATTTTCCAACTCGAGTCATAATACCATTTCACACAAAATTTGGGTGAAATTGTATAATGACTTGAAATATGGATCTCTGGGTGAAGAGCAATGCAATTTTTTTTTTCGTTTTCCGTGACTAAAGGGTGTAAAGATTCTGACTCGGACTGGATTCGAGTCAGCATTTTGCACTTGATAATTTTTTTAAAGTTTCGTAAGTATTGTTTGCAAAATTCTGAGTTTGTGAGCTTACGTCGTTAAATCATCATCATCATCATTTCAGCCAATAGACGTCCACTGCTGGACATAGGCCTCCCCCAATGTTCTCCACACAGATCGATCCTGTGCCGCCGATTAAGGAGGCTCAAAGTCACCCAGAGAGCCACGGAGAGGGCTATGCTCGGAGTCTCCCTGCGTGATCGTATCAGAAATGATGAGATCCGCAGGAGAACTAAGGTCACAGACGTCGTTAAATGATCTTGATAAATTTATATTAATTGAATGGAAAAGGTAAACCTTAAACTCATTTAGTATTGTCCTTTTTCGTAAATAAATAATTATTGTTTCTATTCGTTATATTTTTTAAAATCGTGGATCCACTTTGGATGATTTGCACAACACACACAAGCCATAACATTAAACCAAATATGAATTTGGAAATTATAAGCTTGAAACAGATCTGATTAATTGTGTGCTCTGTGGCTAGGGGTGTATAAGAACACTGCCAAGGTGTTCCCGGCCTGTCGTAAGTGGCAACTACTCGGGCCTCCGGAGTACGTGAGCGTACCCACTGCTGGGGAGTTGCTAGTACAGCATACGACTCCGCAGAGGACGATGTTACCGGGTGTCCTGGTAGGTCGTACAGCTGCGAAGGGCTGCATTGCGCCAGGTAGAGGTGAAGCCGCGAGCGCGATCAGCGGCGGTCTAGTCCCGGCTATGGGGTTTCCGACCGCTACTGAGCAGAGATGGACATCCCAGGGGTAATGGTTAGGGTTAGATTCCCACTCACCACCTTGTTTCCTACACGTAGCAAGGTGACGGCAATGATGGTGCCCCCTGGGAGAAAAAAAAAAGATCTGATTAATTGTATAAAAAAAATGATTGGTCGGTCTCGTCATATTGATTGCCTTTTTTTATTTTATACTTGTCAAATCAGCACGATTGATGGTAAGCGATTGGCGCCGCCTATGTGCAGGTGGACAAGTCCCGCAACACGTCACGAGTCACGAGTCCGCTGCCAATCTTTCAATCCTCAACTGCCGGGCTCTGGTATCCATTCGGAAGCTCTAAAGCAGTTTTTAACTCTGATTCTTAAAAAAAAATAGTTTTTTTTTTCTTTTGTGTTTATTAGGAATTGACTGGAGTGCAGTTGAGTGAGTCGTTATTACTGTACTCTACCAACTTCAGCGCCATGCTACTGAAATTGCTTTGAGAACATTTGTGCTACGTGTTAGATATAAGTTTTCGGTATTGTTCTCTTTAATTTATACATTAGACAATTTGTATCATGCTTAGATTCGTTTTGGATTAAATAGAATATTATGCACACGTTTCAATCAAATTTTGTTTTGGCTGTTTAAAAGTTTCTATCTTCAATATGTATATTTAAGGACCATTCATTGAAGACAATTTTAGATTACGAAATTTTAATACTTTCATAAAAGAAATTTTACAAAAAGACTTACGGATGCACTCAGAAACGTCATTTAAGCTTATGTTCATTAACTTTAGTATTGGTAGTCTTTATGCGTATCAAAATAAGTGTCAATATACTCTGAGTGCGGCCGTTATCTTACAAAAACAGATATTTTATTAACATAAAGGCTCGTTACTCCGGTTTTATTCGTATGTCCAGTTGCACTTACTCAAAAATTACAGTGCAATAATGATTATTTGGCCCGTGGCAAAAGTCTAAAGTAACGCTTTTACCTTTACAAGTGTCAGTGTTTTGACATTTTTCGATAGAAAAAATATTGTATAGCAGCGCCATCATATCAATATCACTGTAGTGCCTTCTGTTCTTGGTAGGTCTGTAATCCAACTCGCCCTTGGCTGTTCTTTTTTAATTAATAGTAAACTAATACATTTATTTATGGTTTAAAATCCTACATCGAAGGAGAGTAAATACATAATAAGTACTTGACTGTTTATCGGATTCGGCGGGTAGGGCTAAAACATTCAACGGCTATTCAAAAGTTTGAAAGTAGTGTCTAGTGGTTTTTAGTGTACAAATTTGGTATTTATTTGTGCAGTGAAGTGAAAAGTGATCCTAATAATAAGAATCGTTGGATTGTATCGTTTTTAACACAGCTATTGTGTGTCGAGTGCGTTGTCTCCTGACAACTTGCTTGGACCTAATAGAGTCTTAAAACCCGCGATTGCTTTTAGAGTGATATCTACTGAATCCGTAGGTCGATAAAATGTAAAACACCGGCGTTTTATTGATTGACAGTGACTTTGACTGAGTTTGACTGTTGACTACCTACTTATTTTCAATATATATAATAGTTACTTCACATTGGCGAATTATCTTCGGGTAGAGCCATAATAAAAAAAAATGTTTATCGAGTACACTATTTATAAAAAGGTCAATTCTACAGACAGCGGCAACGCTTATAAGTAATCCGATAACATGAAACGCTTACACAATGTAGGTAATCTATTCCATCTATTGGTATAAAGTGAACCTAATGTCACGAAACGAAATGATGGCGGGCCATTACACTTAAAATAAAAACCAGCCAAGTGCGACTTGGACTCGCCCTTGAAGGGTTCTGTAGCAGCAAGTAAGATACCTTTATATAACTACTATATAGTTACTACGTACCAATTGCTAACACAATACTGTAGCTACAATTTGCTAAAATGTTTGTTTGAGAGCAATAAACCAATTTTTTTATTTATTTATTTACTAGACCTAGTTAAAACCAATTTCCTTGTTAGTTTTCATGGTAATGTACATCATATATTTTTTTTAGTTTTATAATTCTTTTTTTATAGAAGTTAGAGTTGTGTGTCTCCCACGCATATTTTGCTACTTTGGGAAAGTATTAAGTTTAGAAAAAAAAATAGAAACCTCAACATCATTTCTAAAGACCTAACCAGTATCCATAGATATCCCACACGTATGGATTTGATGGAAAAAAAATATAGATTTAGTTCTAAGTATGGGGACCACCCAAAATTTAAATTTTTCCTATTTTTGTATAAAAACCGTTATGTGGTTAACAAAATACATCTATTTACCAAGTTTCAATAGTATAGTTCTTATAGTTTCGGAAAAAAGTGGCTGCGACATACGGACGGACGGACAGACAAACAGACATGACCAATCTATAAGGCTTCCGTTTTTTGCCAGTTCGCTACGGAACCCTAAAAAGGATTTTAACATCATCATCATCATCAGCCCATTTAAGTCCCCACTGCTGGGGCACGGGCCTCCCTCAATCACATGAGGGGTGATTGCCATACTCACCACGCTTGGCAGACGGGTTGGCGAGGGTTTTGATATAAATGCAGTTTTCCTTCTCTGGGTTTGTCTGGGATTTTAACATAAGATTAAATTAATAACTTTGTCTAGAATATCAATACGATTTTCTGAAAAATGTATCCACAAATTCAACAAAGATTTATCCACTCATACAAAACCGCACTTTCAACAATCCTCCCTAAGTCACCGGTCCTTCACCGGGACTTCTTATTCGAACAATTACCCTCAACTCCCCGCGTTCTTGGAAGGACCTTTTCCTCAATAACTAAATAGGATAATAATAATAGGGATTCGTCCCCAAGATTACCTATATTTTGTTTGATTTCCCTTATCACAAGGGTTGGCATGGCTCTTACAAAGTTCCGTACGCGCTTAAATGTTTTATAACAATAAATAGATCCATTTGGAAAAATCGCCGGTCCTAAACAAACTTTCACGATATTCGAGCGGCTGGTACTTATAAGACTGTCCAAATATGGGTGGTTCTTTCTTGAAGACACTTTTAAGAGGTAACTTTTCAAATAAATCAGTAGGCATTGCACTTCACCCGCGCCGCGCGAATAGTCTTTGTTATCTAAAGAGCAAACGCCCAACTTTTACTAACTTATTTAAAATTTCATATGTTTTGCGCACGGTTCAACTCTTCAGCCTCAATTTACTCTTGAAATTATATTTCTTTACTTAAGTTTTCACGGGGAATATGCTCCGTAAAAAGCAGGTTAAATTTTACCTATATAGATTTTTACATTGGAAATGATAGTCAGATACAAAATAATCGGGTAGGGTTTACTCTCTCGTACACTAACCGCCTTCCTAACGCATCGCTATTGTATAAGTAGTCCAATCAATTGTACTCAATAGTCTAATTGTATTTGTAATAAATAATAGTTTATTTTAATTAAGCTACGTTAGTACTTTTAAGGAAATTGGAAGGTAATAAAGAATGTTTATGTTTTATGTTTATGTAATCGCCTGAGACTTATTTTTGGCCATAGTAACAGGATTGCAGAATCGAGATAGATTTTTTTTTTATATAGGTGGTAGACGAGCCGACGGATCACCTGATGGTAAGCGATTACCGCCGCCCATGGACACCTGCAACACCAGTGGTGTCACAAGTGCGCTGCTTACCTTTTAACCCGCTTCCCCTGGATTGGGTCTCTGGTACCGAAAATAGTAAGAAAAGCATGAATCTAATACTCTAACTATAATCAAACCCTTAACAGGTGAATTTTACCTTAAATAAATCCTTCCCGTAGATAACTCATTGTACTGTCGGGTGTGGTATCATACATACTTGTATTTTGTTTTTGTGCAATAATGAATATCTTTCTAATTTTTTTAAAACGCAATAAAACAATATCCACAAGAAGTGTCACTGCACTGGTTTACTTTATAAAAACGACTATATAATATACTATATAAAACTTCTTCTTGAGTCCTACGTCTCCCCTTCAGGGCATAGGGCAGATAAGACGTTTCTTCATCTTACTCTGTCGGAAGCTGCATGCTTAACTTCATTCCAGGCAAGTCCGGGATTCGTGCTCTGGCAAAGACAGTTCGTCACCAAGTTTGCTTCAGACGGCGACGCTTGTGCTTCCCCTGAGGATTCTAGTACGAGTACAACACTCGTTTGGAAACATGGTTTTCCGATCGGAATAGAGTACAACCTATAAAATTCCACTTACAAACGTACCTGTAATGACTCGACACTGGCAGAGTAGATTGTCAAATTTCACTTACAAACGTACCTGTAATGACTCGACACTGGCAGAGTAGATTGTCAAATTTCACTTACAAACGTACCTGTAATGACTCGACACTGGCAGAGTAGATTGTCAAATTCCACTTACAAACGTACCTGTAATGACTCGACACTGGCAGAGTAGATTGTCAAATTCCACTTACAAACTTACCTGTAATGACTCGACACTGGCAGAGTAGATTGTCAAATTCCACTTACAAACGTACCTGTAATGACTGGACCCTGGCAGAGTAGGTTGTCAAATTCCACTTACAAACGTACCTGTAATGACTCGACACTGGCAGAGTAGATTGTCAAATTCCACGTACAAACGTACCTGTAATGACTCGACACTGGCAGAGTAGATTGTCAAATTCCACTTACAAACGCACCTGTAATGACTCGACACTGGCAGAGTAGATTGTCAAATTCCACTTACAAACGTACCTGTAATGACTCGACACTGGCAGAGTGGACCCAGAGTAGAGTGTCAAATTCCACTTACAAAACGTACCTGTAATGACTACTCGACACTGGCAGAGTAGATTGTCAAATTCCACGTACAAACGTACCTGTAATGACTCGACACTGGCAGAGTAGATTGTCAAATTCACGTTACAAACGTACCTGTAATGACTCGGACCCTGGCAGAGTAGATTGTCAAATTCCAATTACAAACGTACCTGTAATGACCTCGACACTGCAGAGTAGATTGTCAAATTCCACTTACAAACTTACCTGTAATGACTCGACACTGGCAGAGTAGATTGTCAAATTCCACTTACAAACGTACCTGTAATGACTGGACCCTGGCAGAGTAGGTTGTCAAATTCCACTTACAAACGTACCTGTAATGACTCGACACTGGCAGAGTAGATTGTCAAATTCCACGTACAAACGTACCTGTAATGACTCGACACTGGCAGAGTAGATTGTGTCTTCGCCAGAGAAAAATACGAAGACTAGAGATACGCTAAAGGCGAAAATAATTCTACATGTTTGTTAAATTTAATATTTGACTTATTATCCTTTGTCTTCTGGCTGGTTCAGAGAGGTCTTTCATCGCGTTCGGTCTTGAGCTTCGCTTTTGACTTCACTCCAAGTACACTCTAACAATTTTAAGGTAAGATAAACCATACAGATTAGAAGACAACGTGCTTATGACTTTCTTTATTTACAATTGTTAATCGCGATCAATACAAATGCTAAATTCATTTCAATACAGAGAACGGGACCGACTCTCGGATATTTTATTGAATAAATTAACTTTTATTAAAATGCTGTTTGTTGCCTTTGCTTGGGCCCACTCGTGTAAGGCGGCCAACCGTGTTTAGTTCTCCGAGACCCCAGTATCAGGCAAATAATACACTTAAGATGACGGGTAGGGCACACTAGCGACGCCAATCGATTTTAATTTTTAGCTACTAAACGGGATCTATTTTAAACAATTTCGGGGTCACAACCTCTCGGCAAACACTTATACTATTTATAAAAAAAAATCCTCATTAAAGAATGAATAAAGATACAGTGTATGCGCGAGTCTACGCGCTGTCACTTCTAAACTAAAATATGTAAGATGTTCGGGCGGATCGCCTAACCGTCTTACCCCAGTTCAGTTCAGCATTGGCCCTAGAGACTACATTCTGTTAGTATTTCTGTGGTGTTCATAGCTTAAAGGGCCGTGTGGTCCCCGGATGAGTAGAATAGGCCCCCTCACTCTTACCGAGGGGTCGTAAAAGGCGACTAAGGTAAAGCTGCTGGCATGATCATCAGCACCCAGAGAAGGAAAACTCTGCATTTATATCAAAACCTTCGCCAACCCGTCGGCCAAGCGTGGTGAGTATGGCAATTACCCCTCATGTGATTGAGGGAGGCCCGTGCCCCAGCAGTGGGGACTGAAATGGGCTGATGATGATGATGATAGCTTAAACAGAACAAGGAATATTTTGATTCATTAAGATTCAATCCTAAGATTCTTTTTCTTGCCCGGTACACTCTTGGCAGAGTGGTCGTGGTCGTCATGTACTCATTATGTGGGTAGGCGCAGTTGTGATGCGCTTCACCAGGTGCCGCCACCGCTGCCTGCTCGAGGGCATCCTGCTGCACTCGTTGACTGAGTCTCCAATGGCAGACTTGATTTGGTCAGTCAAACGTGTGGTTGACCTCCCGCACGATCTAGTGCCTTCAACTTTTCCTTGAAAGACAAGGCGCTCTATATACTGATCTTCACGCCGAGAAACATGTCCGAAAAACGTCATAATGTGAGACTGTACTATAGAAAACAGACGCTGCTTGATACAGTGTTCTTGGAGCATCGAAACGTTCGTGCGAAACTCGCTTCATGAAATTCCAAGCATTCTTCTCCAGCACCTCAGTTCCAGAGTATCTGTTTTCTGCCTATCCACCTCTCGCAAAGTTCATTCTACAATTACCTACTGGTAATTGTAGAATGAACTTTTCCTACCAACCAAAACGACCATAATTGTTGTTGTTATGCTTGCATATGCTGTTTATGTGTTTTCAAACGCGAACACAATGTCCCACTTTACTCGTTATGAAATTGGCCACCTTGAATTTTCCCTGTCTGCGGGATGAGATTATACCAGCAGCAAATAAAGACTGGGATTGCCAAGACACTGCAAATGTACGCAGAGCTTAATAATTTGGAAATTGATAATGCAAACACCCCTTGGGATATTTCCTTGAGATGTTTGACTGTCGAGTCAAACGTAAGTATTTAGCTTTGTACAATTTGCCTAACGATGTCATTATCGTACTTATTACTCATGTTAAGAAATACTAAATCTTTTAGGAAATAATTATGCCACCGAAGAAACTTTTCACGTCTTTTCTTAAGAGGTAGTAAACCTCTTAGCAAAAAATATGCCACGAAGACTAATGAGTTTTTAATAACTAACGTAGGTAAATGTTGTCTTCTTTTGAACAATAAAGTGAAAGGTACTGGAAAAATAATTCAAGTGTTCCTTCCCATTATAATGTAATTAAATAACGTTAAAATCAACCAGACTCTTAAAATAAACTTTTTACCTTTTACCGGCACTTGATTTTCATTTATATCATTTGTCATCGTGAATAAAACATACTCGTGATTTATTTGAACAAAAACTGCTCGTTAATATTATGACGCGATCATGTTTGCTGTGATGCTGTCCGCTGACTAAAAGGTCGCTAAGCCCTTGGGATTTCGTCTTAGAACAAAAGTGTTACTGTATGGAAACTAACGCCATCTTAGTGACTCAACAAAACGTCTGCTTTCCGTATCTGCTAGTTGGTGAACAAGTACTAATTACTAAGTGTTCCGGTAAATGTCACTATGGATTTTTACATCGCAAAGCAAAGCGTGTTTCCGAAACGATGACCCCAAGCCGCTTAATTCATAAGTTTTTTTTTTCAACAGTTTAAACCATTTCACTTAGTCCTTTTTTCCTTAGTTCAGGGTCATTTCACTTTGTCCTTTTTTCCTTAGTTCAGCGGTTTTCGTTAGATGGAGCTTGTAAAAAGCAGATGTAACTTTAAAGCAAATGGTTTGGCGTTGTTTCGGTAGATGTCACTATGCGTTTTTACATCGCGCTAGTAAAGCGTGTTTCCGAAACAAGGACCTAAAGCCGCCTGCCCTTATTAGCAATTTAAAAAGTATGGAAAATATACCAGAGATCTATAAAGTATTGTAAACTTTGTTATAGAGCAAATAAAATTACTTCTGATATTATTTTATTTAATCGTTTCCCCGATTAATTCTCGAAGGTGGCCGTAGTACATAGCCGTTGAGTATTAATCGTTTTCCTCTAGATGATGCTAGCACTGGCTAGCCGACTGATGCCTCTATCTCAGTATATATAAGTTACTCTATGGTTTAGACCACTAGTTGGCGTATGTTCTAACTCTTGTACTAAGTTTTAAGCATACTCTATACTTATGCGTAAGTAAGCATAAGAGGCTGTTGTCTTGTCATTCGTGTTCACTAGGGCGAGGCGACCGGTCGACGGGAAGCAGAAAAAACGCGAAGTTAGCACTCTGTTTCAGATATACATATTACTCTATCGGCTAAGCCTCAAGGGGTCGCTGTGGCTTAGCGACCTTTTAGTTATCGGACGGCAGTGTGTGGAAGGACACATATTACCATTGAAGATAAACAATATAAGTCATTTTTCCTCACTTTGTTCATCCTTTCCCAATTTGTTGCAAATTAAATTCAACGATGTCTTGACAATCTTCGCTCGCTCTCACTACACTATTCTTGTTTATATCCCACCATAATATAAATTTGTATCTTATTGTAAATGTATTTTGTATTTGTATTTGTATTTGCACACCATTAGACAGAACATCATATTTAATTTATTCATAAACTATTTATGTACCATATATATCGTCCGTGCGTCACATTAGGCTCACATAAAACCAGCGCCATGGCCTAAAGGTACTCTTACCTAAAGCCACGGCCGAAGCTGAGTGAGCTACTTTTCACTGACTATCGCGACATACCTTACACACACACACACCTGTACGCAAATACTTATTGCCCGGCTTGAGAAGCCGTATTATTACTTTTTTTTTTTCTCTTTTTTTTATTGTCTCCTTTTATATTTGTAATGTTGTGTTTGCTGTTTTAGTTTGTATTTGTTTCTTTTTCTCTTTGTTTAAATATTATATGATAATACTTGTTGCGTCCTTTCTTATCTGTAAAATGTGGTGTGTCGTATTTTTCAGTGAATAAATGTTTCTATCTATCTACAACGTCACAAAAATCCAGCTAATGTATCTTAAAGTAAAGCATCAGATTGCTGTTTCAGTGAACCCACTAACATACTCACATCAAAGGAGGTGCAAAGGCAAAACTAAACGTCAACGCTATCACTTTTAAGTCTAATTTCGTTCGTCTCGATTGAAATTAATTCGTAGATGTTGACAGTGACATATTCAAGTGCAAGTGGGGTGAGATCTACGGAGCAGATTGCAATTTCTATTAGCTAGACGCTGCGGCGAGATGACTTGTAAGGCAACTTTAAATAATTAAACTAATTTGGATTTTGTAGGATTGAAGCGTACGAGAATCAATCCTCAGTCAAACAACAGTTTAAACGTTGTTACTTGAAAATGTGCACTGTCAAGTCTTTTTACTGTTCAGTTCATCTTTGAATGGCATTTAATTCATTTATCTAGGTATCTATTTTTCATTAACTCAGGTTGCTATACCTAGTTAGATTAAACATGATACTTTACGTGTTTAAATAAGGTTATTGACGGTATTACCACGTACAGGAAGTCGCAGCCGTGGCAGGCCCCCCACAAGGTGGGGGGCCTCAATCCTTACATAAGAATTGGTAACGTGTCAGCTTACAATGTGCCGATTAAGGAGGCTCAAAGTCAGCCAGAGAGCAATGGAGAAGGCTATGCTCGGAGTCTGCCTGCGTGATCGTATCAGAAATGATGAGATCCGCAGGAGAACTAAGATCACAGACATAGCCCAAAGAATTGCATGCCTCAAGTGGCAATGGGAAGGGCACATAGTGAGGAGAACAGACGGCCGTTGGGACGGAAAGGTCCTCGAGTGGAGGCCACGTACAGGAAGACGCAGCCGTGGCAGGCCTCCTACAAGGTGGACCGACGATCTGGTGAAGATCGCGGAAATCCATTGGATACGGGCGGCACAGGACTGATCTGTGTGGAGAACATTGGAGGAGGCCTATGTCCAGTGGACGTCTATTGGCTGAAATGATGATGATGATTGACGGTATATTGTTAATGTGATCCATCTGCTCATATGCTCTGTAAAAATGTATGTAAGAAAACAACAAACAAACTATATAGAAACAGCAAAAAAGACACGGACCTAGAGTCTGTGGTATGTAATTAAACCAATAAAAAAAGTTATGTTATGAGAATAAGTGTATTAATATTATTATTGACGGCCCATTTGGATCAGTGGTAGTGAACGCTGCCTCTGGTGTAAGGGTCGCGGGTTCGATCCCCGCAAACATTTGTGTAGGTACATGAATATGTCTGTTTGTATTGGTCTGGGTGTTTTTATGTATTATAAGTACTTATGTATTTACAAAAGAGAAGTATTAAATGTATTTATTCCGCTGTTGATTTTGATATCCGTAATACAGGTGCTTGAGTTACCTATCTCTGAGTCAGATCAATGTGTTTGATGTTGTGAAATATTTATTTATTTGTTAGGAATCCATTTTCAAAGTAACTATCTAAAAGCCAACAAGTAGAAAAGTCAATAACTTCAAATCCAAAGCTTTGATTTTATTTACACGCCACCATCGTGAAATTAAATAAATAAATTGATTCATACGGACCTCGTATCAATGAACGGTTTCTGTAAAAAGAAATATAGAAGCCCTGGAGCCCAATTCTCGTGCTCGTGATATTTTGAAAACATGGCGGATATCACCTGAAAACCATACAAAAAAAACTTTGTTTTAGTGATATATGTCGTATGAAGATAAATGGCACGAGAACGAGAATTGGGGTCCTGCTCGTTTTAGACCGTTGAAGAAAATATCATCAAATATAAATATAATATTAAAAACCATAAAAATTTTAATCATAAATGTATTTTGGATTTAAAATCTCTTTCAGTTTTTACCTCAACTAGCTCGATGGTCCATTTGGTAAGTCCCTGCCTCATACAGCAAAGGTTGTGGGTTCGAATTGGACGTTAGAATGATCGTCTGATGAACTCTAGTGTTTGTTCGTATAACAAATGTATTTTAAGTATTTTTTCTAAGTCCTCTGTTGTCTGATCAAGTGCTAAAGCTACTTAGTCCCTAATAAGTAGCTTAAGTACTAATGTGTTCCGTAATAATGTTAATGAATGTGATATTTACTGTCTTCATGAATCTCAAACGAATTTGATTTAATTTATACTTTAATAATTGCGCAAGTATAAATTAAATAATTTTGACACAAAAAGGCCCCGCACGTAAAATTAATGTGAAAAAAAGTGTTTTTTTTATGTTTTGTAACACTGTAAGGTACGTATTTAATATATAGGCCAATGAAATATTTTTAATGTATCTTGTTGCCTGAAATAAAAGAATTATAATAAGTATTACTATACTACTTATAGAGAGGTCAACTCAACAGACAGCGGCAACGCTTATAGGTAATCCGAAACGATCGAAACACTTGTGCAATGCAATCGACCCCTAGCGCCATCTATGGGTATTAAGTGTAAATAATGTCCCGAAACAAAGTGAGGGCAGGCCACTAGTTTATTATATAAAGGTAATACAAAAGCACATTATTTCGGATACCAAACAACAGGAGATTTAGTGAATTTGTTCTCTTATCTCGTATTAAATTTCAAAGCAGTCCAATGCGCAAATGCAATCCAATATCAACAACCAATTCGCACTAACCTGGTATCATCCAGTAATGACATTTCAGAATACGGTAGCCAATAAACATGGTCTATTATTTCCCAATGAGAGCAGTGACATGGTTCCAATTATGACCTTTGTTATTGGAGAATGGCCGGCCGAGTGTGCGTTATTGCAAGTTCCCGATCCAAAATAGTTGGAGAGCTGCCAGTCAATCTCGATATGGTAACGAGAAGAATAATAAAAATAGGCTTTCGACGAGGGAGGGTAATGCACGCTTCGTTTTGTGTATTTGTTCAACTGCCAATGATATCCTATCTTATGACTTTTGTTTTATATCACAAAGGTGGGACTGAATAGGGTACTACAGTACACACTATGTCACATTAAGTTACCCTTGTTGGACTTTGGACCGACCCTAGTTCCGAGACACAAGTGTTATTTTTAATGGTCAGTAATGGTGTTTTGAATGGTCTTGAGCTTTGCGATTTACTTCGGTCCAAGGCATTGTTAGAGCCTTCGCTTCTGTAGTGATAATCCGCCGCGAGATTTGTAAACGGAACTATTAGTTTTCCGTAAAAAGCCATACCTACTAAAATTATAAATTAGAAAGTGTATGTGTCCATCTGTCTGTCCATTTGTCGGTCTTTCACGGCAAATGGACTGACAGATTGACGTAATTTATAAGTGGAGATAATTGAATGGATGGAGAGTCACACAGCGTACTTTTTGTAATGTAGACTTTTTTTATGACTCATGTAACTTGCTGATTAAAAATAATACATTATCCTCCCCCTCCTAGTGAATTCTTCTTTAAGCTGGACTGAAGAATTGTGACTTTTTATCCTCCGTGAAAAGAACGGCAGCATAGTTGTAACCCCACTGACGGTGTCCTTAAGTGGGAGCAAACGTTAACAATTAGGTGACCCGTATGCTCGAGTACCTCATATGTAGCTGTTGGCGATGGACTGTATATCAATCTGCTGATTAGATGCTAACAAAAACTTCTGATATTAGCAAAAAATGTATTTTCTCATTCATCAGACATGTGACATTACAACACAATAAACAAAAAAATAGTATATCAAAATCAGTAAAAATGTATAAAAAATAAAAACAATATAAAAGAGGCTGGTCCAGCAGTCGATCCTCAACAGGAGCTATCACATAAAACAAATAGGTTCCCGGGTTTGATCCCCGAGTTTTTATTGAGAAATTTGTAGTGTCAGCCCGAAATCTAGAAGATGCTACGGAAGATCGTGCTACGGAAATCACGTTAAGACGTTGGTTTTGCGCCTAATCCCTCTTCAGTCGTGTCACTATATTGGCTCACTGATAAACGAGGGTAAAGAAAAAGAGAGTGTACTTGTATTTGTGCACACCTTTGAGTAGTATATTATATCCTGCGTACGTAGGAAATCGTTGAGAACGGCCGCCGTGGCAGAATCAGCTGCAGGATAATACTATAACAACAGCGTGGCAGCTGCAGATTTTGAGAGAAAATCAAAAAAAAGCGTAAAAATGTATATTAACAAAGTTTATCTAATAGCCCCTTGACTACTGAGTATGCCGTATGAAACTAGAATGTAAGCAGATAAAATTTAATTGAACATGTGCACAGTTCGCACCGGTTTACGGCGGTTTTCGCCCCTCTAAAGTCGGGTTTCTACCGGTTCTCGTCGGTTTTCGCATCTAGTTTGCACCGGCCTGGATAACCGATAAACGGGAGCCTCGACTCTTCTAGTAAATGAATTTTAATGACTGGCTTAAGTGCAAGCCTGATGGAAAACTTATAAGTAGTTATAGGGTGCAGTGAAAAATTCTAGGAATACGTAAAATGCTGCCTGGAGAGCGTACGCTAATGGCTTTCAGTCTTTGAACTCCTTCATTAAGAATTTAGCATATTACGGCAGCTTAAGTCAATATTTATTTTGCCTATACCTAAAAGATGTACCTACTTAGGAATTGTTTAGCCTTCCATTTTAGATAACGAGTTCTAACATTATATTGAATAAAAAACGTCACGTCGAGTTAACCTTGTAGGATTTTGGACCGTTCTTATGTCTGAGAAACAAATCATGACTACACAATGAAAATGATGCTACCGATGACTCAATCTCTGATCATCTCTATCCTTGCTAATCTAGAGTCACTGAAACAAACTTAAATACGTTTCAACCCACTATACGTCCCTGTTTCAGAGACACTGCCCCTAGCCTATACCAATAAACTACATACGCACAAGCAATATTCAAATAACTAATTCCTATGGAACCAACAATCCGAATAATATTCAAACAACGTATGCTGTTTTACCTGTATCACGCTCTCGTTAAATTTAATGCCGAACTCAATGACATACGTGTTCATGAGACAAACCAACTTCGCCGGAGTAACTCGCGGCACTTTTACAAAGAAGCTACTTGGTACGAAGTTTTACTTGACGTGGAATCCGAACGAATGTCGCCAGAGAGTCGTTTGAATAAAGTTAGGCTACTGATTTATGTGAAAACTTAGAGTTGTACTCCCAGGGATGTGTGGGCCTGTGTATTGTGCCTTATCTTTTCCGTTTGTCCCTGTGTATAGACGATTCCCGCTGGTGCGCCCATCGGACATTGTAAATAATGTGCGGGGTTGAACTGCTGAGTTTAAAGGCGAACGCAGAATTGGAAATTTTTGATATCTTTTTATGTACTAGTAGCTTCCGTTTGCGACTCAATGTGGGCATTGAATCAGTTACTAAAAAAAATGTATCTAGGTTTTTGGGTTGAATTATATAAGTACAAACTAGTACCCCCGGTTAACTTCGTTCCCTCCTCTCCTTGTTCTAAGCTCAAGCCAAATCAATCCAGCAGCCGTTCTTGAGTCATAAATATTGTAACTAAGGGCCGATTTTTTTATCCGTCTTTCTGGTTAAATTAACTATATTAAACTGTTTAACCAATAGTTAAATTGACGGCATCAAAGTGGCGTAATTTCTTCTAAAATAACTATTGGTTACGCTAACTATTGCTAAAAAAACACATATTGGCGATATTTTACCATCGGTTACAACATCACACACATTGATCTAACTCCGAGATAGGTAGCTCAAGAACCTTTGTTACGGATATCAGAACCAACAGTGGAATCACAAATAAATTACAGAATTATAACACTTTTGTTTTGTCAATACATTTCTTATAATATGTAGAAACACTCAGACCAATACAAACAGACATGTTCATGCGCACAAATGTTTTTACTCAAACATTTGTGTTTGATCCAAACAGGTCGTCAAACCGATTACTTTTTTAAACCGTTAGTTCAGTTTAACTACGGACTAAAAATCGGCCCTAACACGACTCTCTTTTATCTTTCTGTACCTTATTTTATACTAAATAAAACTAACCATATTTTAATATAAAAAAGTACGAGTATGTATTGCAGAAGTTCTACTAAGAATTTCAAATGCAATTCAACACGTAGGAACAAATTGCAACATTTGGATGTAAAGCGTTTAATTTTCACCCCTTTATTCATGAAAGGAAGCCTAGCCTGACCCCACAAGCAACTTTATACTCCGTTACCCTCCTTTAGAATGTGAAGAGCCTTGACCCCAATTAAAAGGGAGAAAGTTCAGAATACCTATAATGCCGTTACTCATTATAATAGTTATATTATACTATAGTAAAGGTGCCTATTGATTTATTTTTATTACACCCAGACTCAAAACAAACATTTGTCCAGGGTGGGGATCAAACCAACGATCTTTGGCATATGAGGCAGGGTCACTACCAAATGTATAATATCATCATCATCAGCAACCCACACTCGTCCACTGCTGGACTAATGCACGCCACTGCTCCCGATTTTCGGCCACTCTCATCCAGCTCACACCAGCCAGCCTTCGAATGTCATCATCCCATCTTGTCGCAGGGCGTCCTACACTACGCTTACCGAGTCGCGGTCTCCACTCAAGGACTTTACGGCCCCAACGGCTGTCAGTTCTGCGGCTAATATGACCAGCCCACTGCCACTTCAGTTTGCTAATTCGGTTGGCTATGTCGGTGACTCTGGTTCTCTGTCGGATTACATCATTTCTGATGTATAATATACATAGCTATAATTTATATTTTTCAGGTATGACGATTTGTAAGAGACAGCTCTTACAAATCGTCATGCAAATAAAGTATTTTTGAATTTTGAATGCGCCGTCCTGTAAGTTAAGTATTCTTTGTTCAGTTTAAATCCACACAGAACACTTATAAATATCAAATAATTATGTTATCTACCGCTGATCCGGAATGTCGAAATCTTAGGTGAACCAGATTTTTTTAAAATAATGATCAAAACAGAAGTGAGACCCAGAAAATAGGAAAAACCTACTGCAGATCATCTTCCGCACAACATATCTCTTTATTTTCCAAATAATATAACCGTTAATAAAGACGAATCTTTCCTGTTCTGGACAGGGGCTCTATCAATATGTTAGGTTTCCCGAGATCTAAATCCAACCATACGCATCTAGCCGATCACGTCCTGCGGGAATTTAGCGAAATCCCGTCTTAGCTATAGTCTGACCGAAAAAAAAGAATCAAGCTTTCTTCCTAACGATGTAATCAAGTATCAACCTTTTTACATCGGCATTCTTGTATGAAAGTAGAATAGGATTTTAAGATATTGGTCGATCAATCGTCTTCAATAAAGAAATATAAGTCGCTTACCTTTACGTCTGCCCCCTACCACATAAAAAAGGACAACTTTAAAAATGCTTATTAATTTTCCCTAATTTCTATTGTGTTGTATAAATATCACACACCTAGAACAACAAAGGCGTAACTCAAAAACACCAACTTTGTAGGAGAGCGAAAAAACGGTTATTTTTAGTTTTGCTGGCTAAATGATAAATGGAATATTATATACAATATACATCTTTAACAATTGGCCGTGTGGTCCCCGGCAGAGTAGAATAGGCCACCCTCACTCTTACCGAGGTGTCGTAAAAGGCGACTAAGGTAAAGCTGCTGGCATGATCATCAGCACCCAGAGAAGGAAAACTCTGCATTTATATCAAAACCCTCGCCAACCCGTCTGCCAAGCGTGGTGAGTATGGCAAGTACCCCTCATGTGGTTGAGGGAGGCCCGTGCCCCAGCAGTGGGGACTTAAATGGGCTGACGATGATGATGATACATCTTTAAAAGCCTTTCAACATGTTCTTTATTTCTGTATAATCAGCTTCCTAAATTGATAACTTGATAATGACTTATCACAACTCTCTACTCCTCTTCATCATTTCAGCCAATAGACGTCCACTGCTGGACATAGGCCTCCCCCAACGTTCTCCACACAGATTGTTCCTGTGCCGCCCGCATCCAATGAATTCCCGCGATCATCACTAGATCGTCGGTCCACCTTGTGGGGAGCCTGCCACGGCTGCGACTTCCTGTACCTAGCCTGCACTCGAGGACCTTTCCGCCCCAACGGCCCTCTGTTCTCCTCGCTATGAGCCCTGCCCATTACCACTTGAGGCATGCAATCCTTTGGGCTATGTCTGTGACCTTAGTTCTCCTGCGGATTTCATCATTTCTGATACGATCACGCAAAGAGACTCCGAGCATAGCCCTCTCCATTGCTCTCTAAGTGACTTTGAGCCTCCTTAATCGTCACATTGTAAGCGGCCACATTTCGGTTCCGTATGTCTTCACTGGCAACTGGCAACTCCTCTAAAACCAAAATATTTTTTCTGCATAAAAATAAGAATATGATTTTATCTAATTTACCTGATTTACTTTTCAGGTACTCTTTAGAAACGCAGTGAAGAACCATATTACTATTTGGTTATCAAAAGAGATCTTGTAATTTGAAGACTAAATAAACTTCAGATCCATAGATACCTACTTGTAACATAATTGTCTTCTTATTTACCACAACGTTATATCGATATCATAATAACACTATTTGCAATATCACATTGTTAGCCTGTTATATTAGTGCCTATTTCAAACGTAATTAACGTAGCCACCATAGAACAATGACAATAATTAGGAGACCACCTGCTGATGTACAAGATACATCACAATTATTAAGCCACAATAAACGTTGATTATTATTGTAATGGGAGATAATTTAGATATAATTTGCTTTCACTTTGAAATAGTATTAATTTGAAAACGATTATCTAATCAATTTTCATTAAAGGCTTATTCATTTTAAAATAGTTATCATAATTTTCATAACGGACCTTTGACGCTATTAATTACTTATGCTTTCAAAATAGAAACTAAATAATTTGAAATAAATAATACTTTGAAAAAACTAGAAGACACACTTTTTTAGACAAGCAGACCGATCACCTGGTGGTAAGCGATTGAAGCAAAATATTTCTTAGTTGCTTAATAAATGAGTAAACAACACCGTTATCCACAGATTGGTAATGGTTCTAGTATTGTTCTTCCAAAGTGGATAGTTACAACACTTACAATAAAGCTAATTACTATTATTAAAAAAGGGGACAGATAAATTAACAAAATTCATTTAATTAAATTACTTTGAAAATTAAATTACATTACATTACTTAAATTAATAGTTGATATTTTTATAGCAATCTTTTGCAATTTATTCTTAGGTAAATATCACATTTAAAAATTTCATTCATTACTTAAATTTGTGAAATCAAATAACAGTAAATTAAATTAAGTACTATCATTATTTTATCAGACTAAAATACATTAAATTGGTTTAAATATTTGGTTGGCTGTTTGTATTGGTCTGGGTGTTTTGTATGTATTATAAGTATGTATTTACAAAAGAAAAGTATTATATATATTTGTAATCCCACTGTAGATTCTGATATCCGTAACACAGGTGCTTGAGCTACCTATTTCGAATTCAGATCAATGTATGTGATGTTGTGAAACAATTATTTATTTAAATATTATTACGTTAAAATTATATTTTGTAAAATTGCGTCCAATAGAAAAAAATATGAATGAAATATGACTCCCACTGCCACTAGTTTAGCTCGAGTGTAAAACAGTTACTTCCCTAAACCTATAGAACATTTTGAATAATTCAAACGTCATATAACATTCTCCTCCTCATTTTAATTCCCGGTTGCATCCAAAGCGGTCGTGCTGGAGCCCAGGGTACGCTTGGACCATGATTCAAAATTAAGGGAGTCAGGTTATTACAATGAAGCGACTGCCGTCTGGTCCCCGTGTGGTCCCCGGCAGAGTAGAATAGGCAACCTTCACTCTTACCGAGGTGTCGTAAAAGGCGACTAAAGTAAAGCTGCTGGCATGATCATCAGCACCCAGAGAAGGAAAACTCTGCATTTATATCAAAACCCTCGCCAACCCGTCTGCCAAGCGTGGTGAGTATGGCAATTACGCCTCATGTGATTGAGGGAGGCCCGTGCCCCAGCAGTGGGGACTTAAATGGGCTGACGATGATGATGACTGCCGTCTGACCTTCGCGACACTTTAACAGGGGAACGAGACGAATGAAATCATGGTTACCCATTTTAGAAACTATCCGAAAAGTGCAGGTTTCCTCACAATATAATCCCTCACCACTGAGCTAATGATAGAAATACGTACATATACTTGAAAATTCCAGAAGGTCATGCTCGGATTCCAACCACGACCATCCAAATGGAAGGCGCATTCTGAACCACTGAGATACCATAGCTCTTAAATGTCATATACTATACCGTCTGCTACGAGTTTACGTTTAGTATAGTTGGAAAAACTTGAGTTACATTCTCAACATTCATACATAAGATGAACAAACTTTCATCAGCAACTAAGAAATGAGGCCTTTAACTAGCACAGCCTTCCAGTTGTACCCATAAAACTTTCGGGAACCCTCATCATTTTTCGTCTAGTTGGAACTCGGAAAAGTTATGCAAAATTTCAAGTATGCTGAAAGATATCTAGGAAGTTAGGTTGCACTGTGCAAACATTAGGTAATATTAGCAGGTACTAACATAGCCTGTACGCCTACCTAATTTTAAAGTTTAGTTTATTGTTCGCTATTATATGTTCTAAAAATTTGAAACATACTTTTTTCGACCCGGTAATCGAACCCAAGACCCTGAGATCACGGCCCGGTCGCGGTACTTCAACCACTAGACCAACAGGGCGTTCGTAGTTTACTGTTGCAGTACAAAATAAATTCAATTGTATTGTACATCATTAATAATAATAATATCCTCCAACCAATTACGGCTAAGGCGGCCAATCTCAACGATCAGCCACGAATGCAGGATAAATTATGGTGCTCAAGTGTGTGCGCAAACACAAGTGCACTCTCTATTCCCTTACCCTCATTTCCGATGGGACAACAGGGTGACACGACCGGAGAGGGATTGGGCGCAGGACAAACGGCACAACGTCTTTCCGAGTCACGGGTGTACAAGACCGCCTACTTCCACACTCCGGGCTGGCACTAAGAATGTCTTATCGAAAACTTAGGTACATACTTTTGGCCCGAACAGGCGATTGAACCTCTCCGCAGGGGACTTCCCGGGACCTCTTGCGCAGCCATCGCTATATGGTGCGACCCACTAACCATTACGCCACCGAGGCAGTCACACATCATAAATATTATCTAATCATAGACAGCTGATACTCGTACATTGTTAAACCTAACAAGTTTATAATGTTATCAATGCTCATATATTCGACTGTCAATAAGACTATAAATGTATTGACAAAATCAGCTTCCAGTTACTAATAAACTTGCACATAATTTGGGTTCGTGTTTCGTAATTAGAAGCTAAAATATAATTTTACGAATTGTGTTATGTCCATATATCTATCTTGATATTTTTAACAACGATAATATCTAATCTTTCTAATAGAGATTGTAACCCCGAAATCGTTTTAAATAGATCCGGCAAGTAGCTAAAAATGTAAATCGATTGGCGTCACTAGTGTGCCCTACCCGTCACCTTAACTCTTTACTAAAATGACTCAGTGATCCGACTCAGCCAAATGATACACTGTTCCGAATCGCTAATGTTCGCTCCGAATGTAGGGTCAAGTTGCCTAAGTTGGACCGGTTCGTAATTGGTACCACCTCAATATCTACCAAACCTTAATATTTAGATTTGAATTTGCAACACTAAAAAGAATTGCTACCAATATGACGCAATCGCTGCCATTTTGAATTCGGTGACACAACAGGTTAAATTGTGGTGAACAAAAATAATATAATTATTACGGCGTTTTTATCTTGTTTTTCGGATTTTTGACTAAGGATTTCCTGTTGCAATGATAAGTACACTACAGCTGTGATATACGTTTTTGGAAAGAACGCTTATTAGTGTGCTTTTTAGAAAATATATTTTCACGATTGGAATTTCGAGGTTATAATGCAGGCTCGCATAAAAATAAAACTTAGTGTTGCCTAATTTGTACCAGGTAGGGAACCCCTAAATTATACCGGTACAATTTAGGTGTATGATGGTTCTTCAACTCGATTTTTAACTAGATGAAAATCTTTCCAGATGTCTGGCGACGGTCAAAAGTATTATAAATGGACGCAAGGTGACTTACAAAAAGTCTTAGATTGGTTAAAAAATAAATCTATGGGAATTAATCAGTGTTCACGCACGAAGAGAGTTAATTAAACCTTTTCTTTTTAATGACTCCTCTTTTCAAATGTGTGTTGATTTTTCTTATTTACATTTATAGTATATAAAAGTTCCTATATTGAAATCGCAAGACTGATTAGTTCATAAATATTAACAATATTTTCGACTGATTAAGAGTCAAGTAGATTAAAAGAAAACTTGAGTAGCTTTATATACTTAAAATTATTATTTTATAACGGTGTTCTTTTTGGTTATTGGAAGTTTATTTGGAGTACTTAGGTACATTCTTAACGTTTCGAAATTTATAGATACTATTTTTATAAACATTTATAACACCGAAACTAATTTAAATTTATAAAAGGCATTTGAATTTAATTTAGATCTAAGGGTACAATTTAGGATACCTATGGTACAATTAAGGAAACCGGTTTCCTAAATTGTACTTTTTCTGACTTTTTTTTAAATTCCTATTGTCGTTATATTTTTATACATACTCATTTTATAGTAATAAAAAAATAATGCCAATAGACCAAACCTTTTATTTCTACTGAAAACATACTCATAAGTCAAATAGTTTTTGAGACATCTCGTGAAGTTTGTTAACAGGTACAATATAGGCAACTTTACCCTATATTATCATACAATTTAATTGGATCTGGAGTCCGAGTGAGTTGAATGATCCAAATGATTTGAATGATCAGAGTGAGCCGAATGAACCAAATGAATGGAATGATCTGCATGAGCTGAATGATCCGAGTGAGCCGAATCAATCAATCAAATAGTTCTTTATTTGCATAGGCTTGTACACAGCACTTACAAATCGTCATACATTTAAATGATTTAAAACTATTTATAAGTACTAATGTAATAATTTACATGTTAATACAGATATATGTTGATACATAAAATATACTAAAATAAGTAAATAAACCTCATGCGATTCTAACACCGGCTCGGAAAGTTGTTTCTGGTCGAGAAGATCCGACAAGAAACTCGCCAGTTACTCTTATTAATCTCCAACTTTTTATACAATGGTTTATTATCCTCATGCCAAGTCATACAGTCTTATGCAATACAAAATATAATGAAGCAAATTAAAAGCTAAATATAAGGTAAACCGAAGCGGACCAGTCCCCAAAGGTGGCACCTGTTCACAAGTATGACGTATGTGTCAGCCATCATTTCACTCAACCATATTAGAGGGAATGTAATGACCCGTCACATAACGCCACCACCTCCGAGACTGATCTGAATGAGCAGAATGTTCCAAATTCAGAGCGAAAAAATAAGCTGTGGGATGTTCGGGGTGAATAGGTTACCGTCTTTTCATGTATTACACGGGGAAAAGAGATAGGTATATTATATTACATGGGACATGAGGAGGGGATCAACTATTCAATCGTAACAAAATCAATTAATTATGGATTTATCTGAGAGTTCATATTCCAAATAAAGCATTTCACTGTTCTGTATCTTTGCACTGATCCAGATGCAAATATTCCAATCTTTTGAAAGATACGTTTTTACCAGGTCTAGTAAAAATATACTTTATATAGTATGTACAAGGCACAAGCCTTGTCATATTGGCTTGCTATCTCACTTCTACTTCCTTACACGGATGGTAAGTATTGTGACAAGGTACTAAAGTATGTAGGTATATATATTTTTTCCAGCCGGCTATACCTTACTGTCACAAGAGCTTTGTTTGCTATTTAACAAATAAAACAGTATGCATTTAGAACCCAGTAAGGCTGGCATGTCTAACGCGATTACAAAACTTACGAGACATACCAAAGAACTATTTCGGATCACTAAAAAGCAAACAGAGTAAGTTTTTCACGCTATTTTACGTGAAATATTAAATTCAAATAAAAATACGTTTACAAATCGGGTCGGACACGCAAGGCTTTAGCCAATCAGTGCTGCCAACTTGATATCACGAATTGGGGCTGGTGCCATATGAAAGAAAAGTTTTTATTTAAGTAACTAGTTAATAGTACCTACTTTCATAGCTACTTAAGTAAGCGTAGAAATATAATATTTGCAGCATGCCTAGCACTAGCCTTGGCCTAGCCTATCCTCCGAGGTCTTTATCTACGATGATCACAACAAAAAGCTATCAAATATAATAATAATTTAATGTTGTAAAAATGAGTTGTATAACAAGTACAAATAGTTACCTACTTACTAATTCTAAAGTACCTACATAAAAGTTAAACCAAAAATAAAAAATTTCAACCGGGGCGCCAGACTTAAAAAAAAGTCCCTGCAGATGATAAAAAAGTGGACGTGAAACTCTTTTTTTTTATGCTTTACGCGACAAACGAGCAAGCAAGTCACCTGATGGAAAGAAATCATCTCCACCCATTAACATCAGTGAAATCAGAGAGATCGCTAATGCGTTGCCGGCCTTTTTAAAAAGGAGTACACTCTTCTCTTGAAATGCAAATGTTTGTTAATTTCATATGACTATTATTATAAAAAAAAAAATTGGGCATTTTAATCCATGTTGCTAAAATGGTGCTTAAAAAGTTCTTGGTGCTAAATGTTAAAGCATAAGACTTATGTAAATAGTGCTATGAAGAGCGCCGATAGTGCTAAGTTCGCAACCCTGGATCCAATTTAAGTAAAATTTCCACCCGAGTCTATTCACGCGCTAACAAGAAACGTCAGAAACGCCGCTCACATCTACCACAAAACGCAGTGTAAATAGAAATAAGCGGGGCATCATTCGATTCGCAGAGTACAGGTTCTGGAAAGCACTAATATTTTTGGAGAAAGCAGTAAGAATATATGAATGTTGTTTTTAATGTGCAAATTACATACTAATGTAGTTTACATTAGTATGTAGTCATTAGTATACCATACCAAAGTTAATGAAAGAAAGAATGAAACTATTTATTGACCACCATAGCACATAATAATATCTTCCAACCTATTTCGGCTAAGGCGGCTAATCTCAAGGATCGGTCACATACGCAGAAAATATTATAGTGCTCAAGTGTGTGCGCAAACACAAGTGCACTCTCAATTCCCTTGCTCTCATATTCCGATGGGACACCAGTGTGACAAGACCGGAGAGGGATCGGGCGCAGGACCAATTACTTAACGTACTTTCCGAGGCACGGAGGTACAACACCGTCAACTTCCAGACTCCGGGCTAACACAGAATTTCTTAACAGAAAAACTTACATATAAATTTTAGCCCGACCCGGGAATCGAATCGAGTCCACCCCAAGCGCAGCCGTCGTATTGACGACTACCCAAAGCGCCAACGAGGCAGTCAAACACCACATTATAGAGCAATTAAAAAAATAATAAAAACGGGAGAGAGCATAACAGTGGCAGCCAACAAGGCTCAGCCTCCGCGTATGCAGCTGCAGCGTTGGTTTTCAGGCTGGCAGGCTTTCGGTAAAAGTCGAATAGCTTGCCTTCGTGACTTTATACACATGGATCATGATCGTCAACATGGAAATGGTTGTTATCAGTTGTTCATCGATATCCTATTTTGTATGGAACAGCAAATTGGTTTGAACTTTGATGCAGTTTGGTCCAACGGATAACGTAGTCCCATACGAATTTTAGCCTCCTTTTAAGGGTTTAAATTCAAAATATCCTTTCTTATCTGATGCCTACATCATATTATGAATTTCTTAAAATAAGTATCAGGTCTCTGCAATTTTGCGGTTTAAACTGTTCGTTGATCCGTCAGTCAGTCAGGACCAAGCGTCGTTGGGGGTCAATGAGCTACCGGCTGACGCAGGTCCTCTCGGGGCACGATTGCTTTGGGACATATCTGTGTCTTATCCCCGGCGCAGAATTGACCCAGGGGTGCCACCATTGTAACTATGTAGAAGACACGGCACAGCACACAATGATGGACTGCCTGGCATGGGCTTTGCCGAGGACAACTTTAGCCATGGCTCTGGATGGCGAAGACCTCTCGTTACCAACCGTTCTTGAAAAAATTGTTGGCAGCGTGAGTGCATGGAAGGCGGTAGCTTCCTTCTGCGAGGAGGTGATGGAGCAGAAGGAGGTAGCTGGACGAGAGAGGGAGCGAGATCCGCTCTCTCTTCGACTGCGACGGGGGCGAGGCAGAAGAGGGGCTCGTCAGGGCAATGTTTCGCCCGTAAGGCCTTGGATGACTGGTCTATGAAGTAACTAACAAAGGTAGATAGCGCACTGTATCTAACAAAGGTAGATAGCGCACTGCACGCCGGTGCGCCTTCTGGTGCTACCACCAGTACCCACTCCTACGAGTGGGTGCTATTCCTGCACCCCTCTGAGGAGGTCTGCCCATTTTGTTTGGGTGGTCGTTGGCCGCAAGCGGGGTCATACTGACTGATGAGTGACCGTAGGCCTCGCCTAAGTCAAAAGAGGCGGGCGTCGTAGGGTTTTTAGTGGGTATACCTCTGGGTCACCTTCCCAGAGGGAGTCCCACACACCCCGCCAGGTACCCCGACCTGACGGAACGGTGCGCAAAGCATTTTACCTTCGAGACCAAAAAAAAAAAGGACCAAGCGTCGTGAAGTAAGGTTCTTCAACCCGTACTCATGTCTCCTCTCCACTCTTGCAATGAGAGGTTTAGTCGGTATGACTCTGGTCGGCTTCTCGTTAGGAGAAACCTCCGCTAGAGGAGAGCCTGACATAACCCGCCTGCCCCCCGGCGGGAGGTTTGCATAAGGATGCATTCCCAGCGTGAAAAAAAAACAAGGACCAAGCTTGTAAGTATGTATAGATGACCAGGCAATCGAAGACCGATTGCACGCACTAAAAATTGTCCACGTGGAACACACGGCCCAAGCGTTTAATTTGTGTAAACAGTACGCAATTTTTCATTCATGTTTTTTAGGACAGTATTGCGTAAATTTATCGTTCGTAAACCGTAAACCGACTCTACAGAAAACCAATTTATTTTTTGGTATAAGTATTAGGGCTGAGTTCACCAACTTTTCAAACAGCTGTTAAACAACACTTGAAAACTTGCTTGACATTAACTATCGATTAAAATATTATTTGACAAATCAGTTTAAATCAAGAATGGTTTAGGCAGGATTCGGCCAGCGCGTAGTAAAACTATGGAATCAGCTACCAACGCAGGTGTTTCCGAAGAGATACGACTTGGTGATTTTCAAAAAAAAAAAAGATTATTCCTCCCTTAAGACCCGGCAACGCATCTGTAATGCCCCGTGTGTCGCAGATGTCCATGGGCGGCGGTAATTCACTAACCATCAGGTGAGCCGTCTGCTCGTTTGTGTGCCATAATGTAAAAAAAAAGTCTTTATCCTAATCTATAGTATAACGTCAGATTTGTATAGAATGACAGCGCTATTTCATTCATTTAGTATCGGATTAAGGTTAGTCGAATCGCCCCTAAGAACTGTTTAACGGTTTTAATAGTTCGTGTAAATGCGTGCATTTTAACGGCCCAATAAATATTTCAAGTCATCAGCTTACGTGTACAGCTAATTGTGTCGCTAAACATAATAGATAGTCCTCACATTTGAAGACGTAAACACGCCATCATCTGATTCCCATTGCGGCGTGTGCGTTTGATTTATCCGGAGCGGGATCATGGCGGCGGTTATTTATGGCAAACCAGCCCAGAGGCTGCGGTCGTTAATTCTGGAGACGTGATAACAGGAGAAATGCTGGTTGAAATACCCAAATACGACCGTGTAAGAGGTCCATTATGTCTTGAGCCCACTTACTTATTGTGTTCCGTTCTTTTCATACGAATTGTAGTGCAAAAATAAGTAGGTACTGCCTCGGTGATGTAATGGATAAGAGATACCTATAGAGAGTGGCATGTGTTTGCGCACACACTTTTACACTAAGAACTTATGCTGCGTAGTGTGGCTGATCATTGAGGTGGAGCATAATGTAGGGTGGCGTCTTTAGGATGTGAAACTCTTAAGTACCTTATAGGAAAATTATGTAGGTTACTATCTACATCCCTTTCCCTGGCACAATAGATCATCTACTGGTCGCAGTGGCTATGAGACGCAGGGCTCACCATTTCTATCAAATAATAATAATCTACATTACTTTTACAGTATCTATATTTATAGCAAATTAAGTAACTATTTTTTGTTTTTTGACCTGATAATATCATAATTAGCGCGGTAATCGTGGAACAAACACACGAAAAGATACAGTCAAATGAATAAACTAACACTTTCAGGTTTGAAGTCGCTTAAAAGTTCTACGAGTACGTCTAAAACATAGCAACGATATGTGTAGAAACTTCCTGGAATAGGAGTCGAAATTTAGACTTTATTACGTGAGCTAACATGCAAATTGTGTGCCTATACGTGCACGTGAGTAAAAGCGAATTATATCGTCCTAGTTATACAAATAGGGCTACCGCGTCATCGTCATGATTGGTCTTATATAGAAAAAAAAAATCTATTAATTTGGACACCAAAAAAAACTTGAATTGCACATGCATTAATTGCAAAAACAGATAAGAAAAATCAGCCAAAAAATTAAAATAAAATAAAGCATATAAAAATCCACAAACAATAATAGTAAAACATGAAAAAATTAGCAAAGTTTCCACTTGCTTCATCGAACGCGTTAAGTCAGGCAACCGCCAATTACCCCCTTTAAACTCTGTTCTTCGCAGATTTCTATACCCTCTACCTTCTAGTCAAATTTTAACTAGGCCTTTCTTCTATAGCAGATGTTTTAAACAGAATCACGCGATGTGGTGACATTACAGCTGCGCTCGTGGCTATGTTGTCCTATGCGGGAGTGGATTTTTCGTCCGCAAGTTGCAACGTGAATTGAGCGCTGCTACGATTGAGGTGGGTGGCATGGCGTTTAGCGTGTTTTGCCGCAAGTTGATTATACCAGGCCTAGTCATGTTTCTCTAGACCCTCAGAAACGATACTCCTCCAAGTCAAACGTTCAACAGCGAGCTCCCCCCACTCAGCCACCGGGATCTGAAAAGCTTGCATGTCGCACTTAGAGCAATCTTTCCACCAGAGCATGGGCCTTCCGATGGATCCTTTAGCATCAGCTATCTCTCCCAAGAGAGCACGCCTTGGCAGACGAGCTCTCGATAATGCCCCAGCATACGCAGTCATTTCTGATTTAGCAGTGAGAGATGAAATTTTGTGATTTATCAGTGAAAATTAAATAGATAGATATATAAAAATATCCAAGATAAGCCATAATAGTTTCTGATGAGAGATGTTGCAATGACACAAAGAGACAGTCTAGAAAGATTGAATGCATTCGAGATATGATATTTGGGGCGAATGAAAGGGTGAATGAAGGTCGTATAGAATGAAAAACGGGCGAAGAAATGTTCGAAATGATTAAGATGAAAAGACGCTTGATCCAAACTATCGAAATCAGAAGACGTATGAGACTAAAATATTTGTGATAGGTTTAAATCATAAGATCATTTTGATGTTCACTGTACAACGAACTTTGTACTTTGTCCTTGAATAAAGTCACTTACCAACTTAGGTTAGTACCTAGAGCTAAGATAAGGATAGTTCCTTATCTTAACTCTAGTCCAAATGACTGAGGCAATAAGTTTTTATTATCCGACTGACAATAATCTTGCGCGGTAGCCCTACATCCAGCTAGTACTCCCTTCGTTACTAAGTACTTACGGCGTCGTAATTACTGTATGAAGTTTCACAGCCTTTTCGTGTTCGCAAACGAACTCAAGCAATTTGACCGAAAAATTAAATTTCATCCGCTTTTATTTTTAAGAGTTCTAACTTTTGTTTTCGTGAAGTACTTTTTTACACGCTCCAGCTGCATATTACTTTTGCATTTTTATTGACTTTTACAACATTTAAAAATGAAAACATTATGTATTACAAAAGTAACTCTTACGCTTTAGACTGGACAGCTCAAAATTCTGCTGACATCCTACCTACTTCTACAGACAGGCTGAGTTCAGGCTATTTTTAGCCGGTATATTGAAAAAATCCGCGGTTATACCTATACTAATAGATGAACGTATCTAAACTGACCCCGTATGTAAAAGGCAGATTTATTCAAAATGCTTGCAATACTAACATGTTCATTCATCATCATCATCAGCCCATTTAAGTCCCCACTGCTAGGGCACGGGCCTCCCTCAATCACATGAGGGGTAATTGCCATACTCACCACGCTTGGCAGACGGGTTGGCGAGGGTTTTGATATAAATGCAGAGTTTTCCTTCTCTGGGTGCTGATGATCATGCCAGCAGCTTTACCTTAGTCGCCTTTTACGACACCTCGGTAAGAGTGAGGGTGGCCTATTCTTCTCTGCCGGGGACCACGCGGCTAACACATGTTCATTAACCGATTTCAAAAAAGTAGGAGGATGTTCGACTGTATGTCTATTTCTTTTTTTTTTTTGGCTGTTCACCGATTTCTCCGCCAATTATTAACAGATTTCCACAAATATTTATTTTATTTGAAATAACACACTCCCAACAAGTTGGTCCCATTGTTACTATGTCAGTTACTGATTTGACTACCTGATGTAGTGGGTCGCACTATAAAGCGACGGTTGCGCAAGAGGTCCCAGGTTCGATCCCCGGGTTGGGCCAAACATTTGTGCCTATTTTTTATGTAAGAAATTCTTAGTGTCAGCCTAGAGTCTGAAAGTTGGCGGTCTTGTATAGGTACAAAACCGCCAACTTTCAGACTCTGGCCTGACACTGAGAATTTCTTACATAAAAAATAGGCACAAATGGCCGTGTCTCGGAAAGCACGTTAAGCCGTTGGTCCTGCGTCCAATCCTTCTCCGGTCGTGGTACGCTGGTGTCCAATCGGAATATGAGGATAAGGGAATAGAGCGTGCACTTGTGTTTGCGCACACACTTGAGCACAATATATCCTGCGTATGTGGCTGATCGTTGAATTGGCCACCGTAGCCGTAATCGGTTAAAGGATTATGAGTACTCAGATTACCTACCATATTTTTATACGTCCCAGAGTTGGAAATTAAATAAAATGTATCAGTGTAATATAGACTAAATTGCAGTTTTCACAATGTAACAAGAGTATTTTTGGTGGTTTTTTTTCATTTAATTTTTTTTGGTGGTTTTTTATATTTATACACTTATTTACTAAGTTCAAAGAATATTTAATTTTCTCTAAAATTAACGCTATTTTCATGTATTATTTGAGTAGTTACTATATTCAACACTAAACTGGGCGGCATATTTGTGTAATTTATTGAATTTAACAAAATATAATTATTTTACATCTTTTCTTCTTTTTTTTAATCAGCCTATATACTATCCCACTGCAGGGCAAAGGCCTCCATCATAGAAATTAAGTTATCGCTACTATGATGGGATTAGTCTTAATCACCACGCTTGCCAAATGCGGATTGGTGATCACAAACCTGAGGTATGTCCGAAAAATTCGAAACATACTTTTCGCTCGGCCCGGGAATCGAACCCAGGACCCTGAGATCACGGCCTGGTACTTAAACCACTAGACCAAGAGGGCGTTATTTACATCTTTTCCCCATTAAATACTATTTTGTCACTTATAAAATAAAATTATTTTGGTACAGGACCAATAGTTTAACGAAGTTTCTGAGACCGATGGACCGAGACTCCTGGTGAACACTCAGAAATATTTTTTTTTAATTTTTATAAATTAGGATTTTTTTTTTAATTTTGAAATTTTCCTTTTGTTTATAAATTAAGAAACTTTTGTTTTGAATGCCTTTTTATACGTATAGATTTTGGTCTGACCGTGGAATCGAACCCGTGCAGCCGACGTTTAAAGCGCCACCATGCATCTGCGTCGCTAGTGTGCAGACTGCCCCCTCTTAAGATAGAAATAAACGTTTATTTACTTTCTTTCTGGCTGGATTGCGCAAAATGTAGCGCATGCGGGCTCCATTGCTGAAGATAAACGAAAGAAGTCTGGTAAATTCATTGTAGGAATCCGTGTCTAACCAGCAACCGTTTCAAGAAAATAACGCGTTTGTCTTTGGAATATAAATTTAAGAAAATAAAGAGTGCACTTGAGCATGCGCACACACTTGTGCACTATAAAACCTGAAATACGTGACTGAGCGTTGAGAATGCCACCGTAACCTAATTTGCTGGATGAAACAAATTTACTTATTACTTTGATAATGGCAATTAAAAAATAACTCGTATCGTATCAGTTTACTAATTAATTAAGCAATTATCTTTGAAATTTACGTACAACATAATGAAATGTAATTATATCTCATATGAGTTGTTAATTATAGGTAAACAGTTGTGAAAAGTTTTTTAGTGTTAATTAATGTGATATGTAGAACATAATACACATCATAGTAGATACAAGTGCGCTGCCAATCTTTTATGTATTTTCCATCCCCCTGATTTGCCCTCCAGTACCCTCCACTCACTCTGTTTTCTGTAAGGCTGTGATGCATGCATATCCAAAGCACTGAGGTGAAAAAAATAGTTTCTTTATTCGCATAACTAGATACATTTTATTGCTGTTTTTTATTGCTATTTTAGTGCTATTGAAATCGAAAATTTTGTTTCCATGGTCGTACTAACCTCTTGCAAATCTGGGTGGGACAGTGTGCGACGGCAAGGACACGTCCGTATCTGTGATTTTAAAACTGTAGAGGTAGGCCCTATGATACCCGTAGCCAGTTAGACACTGTGTTAGGTAGAAGGGCGTGCGTGCCACACTGTTCCACGGCAGCAATGACGCCATCTTACTCCAGGCATAAGCCCTTTTGGATGACTACCTTGCTCCGCGTTGGCATAGATGTCCCTCCAACCCTCTGGAGCTACCTTCCTGGCTTCGTGCTTCACGTAACTCAATGAGAACTTGCCATAGGAGTATGCGGTCCTCGCCTCGGTCGCCCTTTTGCTGCTGCGTCCGCCGCCACATTGCCATCTATACCGGTGTAAGTCAGGGAAGTATACTTGGATTCGACCTCACGTATAGAAGGTGCACTTTTATATCCACTAGGCTACCATCGCTCTTACCTATATTCAATATCAATGACATTCGAAAATCTTAAAAAATGTCATCATTATGTGTTACTCGTACTTACCTATAAGCAGGCAGGTTAAAATTAAAAACCTTACTCACTTTCAAAATCTGCTTCAAAATAGATGCGTTGGGCACGGAATTAAGAAAACCGCCCCGTATTCGTCAGTTTCAGAACCTGGATGACTTTGCACTGATGCGGTGTTAAATGACAAGGTGCAGAATATTAAAAGCATATGTACCTATTACCCGCACCTACTTAGAAGAAAATAAGTTAACATAAAAAGCCTTATTTAATCACTTTCAAAAGCTGTTCAAAATAGCTTTGCGCACGGTATTACTTTCCTAATAAACACTCCCAATACGAGTATATATATTAAAATTTATGTATGTAAACAGATGTCGTTTAATGATAAATCTTCGTTATATCACAACAAACACGCCCGGAGTGAAGTTCAAAGATAATGCTCTATTTAACCAAAGGGTAAAACGGCCTAATTTAGCCACAACCCTGCAGGAATATTTTATCAACCAAAATCCGGGAAATGGTTCATATTTTAGGAAGAGATTGAGAACTTAAGACCGAAAATCGACGGATACGTTGAATAAATTTTGACATCAGTAGTAGATAAGATAAGAGAGGTTGTTTATTTCATTTCAAAATATATTTTGAATTGAATAATTTTCAAATCACAGTATCCATAATCGAACCAGAAAACCATTACTGTAAAACAAATACGTAGAAGAAATATTTTCGTCCTCCGTAAGCTTTCTGAATATTAAAGGTAACGGCACAGATATTGTGACGGGTAGGGCACACTAGCTACGCCAATTTATTTCAATAGTTACCAAGTAAACCGGATATCTTTGTAATAATTTCCAAGCGGCAGCCTCTCGTAATACACTTATACTATTTATTTAATACTTCTACTTAACTTTTTTGCTATTTTTGCATTTGAAATTTGAATTACCGCCAAAAACGGCTACTTATGGCGCTAATCCAAATTTTGAGTGAAAAAAATAATCAAAAAGTAGTGCACAGTTAGTGCCGTGTGCAGTTAGTGCAGTAGTAGTCGTGTGGTCCCCGGCAGAGTAGAATAGGCCACCCTCACTCTTACCGAGGTGTCGTAAAAGGCGACTAAGATAATGCTGCTGTCATGATCATTAGCACCCAGAGAAGGAAACCTCTGCATTTATATCAAAACCCTCGCCAACCCGTCTGCCAAGCGTGGTGAGTATGGCAATTACCCCTCCTTGATTGAGGGAGGCCCGTGTCCCAGCAGTGGGGACTTAAATGGGTTGATGATGAGTGCACAGTTATTAAATAAATTGTATAAATGTTTGCTCTGAGACCGCCGCACCGAAATTGTTTAAAATGGATCCGGTTTAGTAGCTAACAATGTAAATCGATTGGTGTCGCTAGTTACCCGTACCCACCGCCTTAAGGGTACCCGGCGCCTTAAGGTATCATTCGACCTAATATTGTAACCAAATATGTACAAACAACGCTAAATTATGTGGTGTTGTATTATAATGAAATATAAGTAGTAGATATTGAACCAATAGTTAATCTATTGCATGTTATAATAAGTATCCTGGCGATACGTAAGTGGAATTATCCTTGTTGGACTTTGGACCGTGTCTGAGACACAAATGTATTAAAATTTGAAATGAAGAAGTTTCAAAAACGAATGTGCTCCTGTCGAAAAAACACTGCAAAATTTTCTGCAATAGTGTAAGAAGGTGGTCATCATCATCATCATTAGGTGTGTCAATAATATTCCATTTGGAAGGGTACAGATTGGCGCAAAAAAACAAGGAATGTCACAAAACAAACTGAGGAACTAGGTACATAGTTGTCCTTTGCCTGAATGTTGTCTGGTAGAAATCGCTTTCAACATCATTAAGACAGCCAAAATGGTACATTTGTGTAATGCTTACTACTTAAGTTATGTATTTTGAACAATAAAGAATGTCTATCTATCTATCACCTACGCAACTTTTTTTCTTTGTGGTATCTTGTTTTGCTCCTACACCCTTTATTTAGTCCCCATGTATTCATTGGCAAACTTGTAATAATCCCATTAAACCCGTTGCGAATCCCTTTTTCAACACAAAGCATAAGGAGGTGCCTGCTTAAGGGACAATTTACGGTCGAATCCCAACTCCTGTCTCCGGTTTAATTCCGCCCGGATAGCCAGCTCCAGATAGCAGGCAGCCGATTTATTACTTTAATCAAACCTTAGGCGTATGCTGACAAAAACTACGCACTTAATGTATTATTTGCCGTAGCCCGAGATACAACATAGAGATATGACGCGTCTTCTTGTTAATTTCCTTACGTAGCTGGGGTTTTGGTAATGAGTCTTTGATATTGCCAGCGCGTCATCTGTTTGTTCTATAAGAAATGCCTTGGATTCATAATATAAAACCATTTTACGGGCATTTTGTCGATTAACTAAATTTTATTTCTTTTTACGTAATTTATAAGTTAACTAAAACATTGCTTTTGTCGACTACAGGCTGGCTAGGGAGCCTTTTTAGAGTATTTTTATCTTGTTTATGTTCTGTTTTGTTTCTGTCTGTCCTCTTTTTGTATATACGTCATAGCGGTTGGTTTGGTCATTTCTTATTATATTTTTATTTAAATATTTTAATCACTCGTTCATTCATACAGTCCATTTCTATAGGTCCTTCGAGCCTGATGGACTCTAAAAAGGCTCCCTAGCCAGCCTGTTGTCAACAGCTTTCTAATGCTTTTTTATATGATAGGTGGCAGACGAGCAGATCGATCACCTGATGGAAAGCATTTTTTTATATGATAGGTGACAGACAAGCAGACGGATCGCCTGATGGTAAGCGATTGCCGCCGCCCCTATGGGTGGATACATCCGGGACACCAGTGGAGTCACAAGTGCGTTGTCAACCTTTACACTCCCCTTTCCCCCGGATTGGGCCTCCAGTACCCGCACTCACGGAACGAAACACAGCACGTTGCTGCTTCACGCGGGTTTTCTGTGAGCCCGGTATCACTCCGGTTGAGCCGGCCCAATCATGCCGAAGCGTGGCTATCCCACGGTCAAGTGCGCTGCCAACCTTTAAACCCCTCTTTCCTCCGGTACCCTCACGTGAGTAGCGAAACACAGCACAGTGCTGCTTCACGCCGGTTTTCTGTAAGAGTTTTAGTATATTATAAAAATATTTAAAGCATTAGTTAAATCTGGGAGTGTATTTAGCTATAACTCCTGTATCAAAATCACCTTTATTTACATTCGTGAATCTAACCTTAAAGTGCTTTATTATTGATAACAAAACAGCTTTTTGTAATTCACAAAAACTTGAGTATCAGTTATGATCTCAAAAAAACGGCCATAAATAAATCTTCATTACCTTCATATTTCATTCACCACTCCATCACAACCGTCAAAAGAACTTAAACACCCAAGGAAAATACACGCTCAATTTATTTCAATAAAAAGGGCATACTTAAGTTGCCAGTAATAATACTGAGTCAGCACAAATCTTACTGAATAAAGTTATAAGTTTAGAGTCATTAGTGAGTGAAGCGTTGGCCCGATGCCTCCTTGCAGATGTTTGGATCCGGCTGGATTAAGCTTTGTTACAGCGAATGGGTCTGCAATTAGTGCTAGTAAGTTCCTTTTTTTTCCTTATTTTTTTTACATAGCCGCTATTCCGCACACGGGTCGATATGCGCATGACATGGATAGTCTAAAACTACTCCAAAGATCAGGTAGCCATTTAAGGCGACAGGTATAATATATAGTAATAAATGGCCATTTAAGACGACGACCCTAACTAGCGACTCTAATCGATTTAAATTGTTAACTACTTAATTGTTGACTGACCGGATGGCGCAATTGGTAGTGACCCTGCCTCTTACGCCAAAGGTCGTGGGTTCGATCCCCACCCTGGACAAACATTCGTGCAATGAACACTTGTGTTTGTTCAGTGTCTGGGTGTAATATATGTATTTAAGTATATATTTGTGTTCCTCTGTTGTCTGATATCTGTAACACAAGTGCTTAAGCTACTTAGTACGGAATCAGGTCAACGTATGAGATGTTGTGAGAATTATTATTATTGTGAGAATTATTACTTAACCGGATTTATGCTAAACAATTTCGGAGCGGGAGCCTCTAAGCAAACATTTATACTATTTATATAATAGTGCATTACTTTTCGATCTGATTTTGCACTTTTTAAAAATGTATCAATCGCCATAGTTATTACAAATCTACTGATGGCGCTAGTAGCGTCAATGCCTCACCATAATAATACAAATCTCTTTTCTATTTATACTGTAAAATAGTATTTGATGCATTAGTGCTAGTTTTAAAGTTAAATATAAGTCAAATAGCTATCATACATAGCATAAAACTTAGGTTTAATATCGATCAAATGACATTAATTTCTATGTCATACACATTAAAGCCATTTTTGAAATGCCATCAGATATCGGCACTGAACAATTAGATCGCATCCGAGTTTTCTGAATGTACGGACTTCCTCAGTATTTTCCGGTACTTTTAAATCCTTATGTCCGCAGTTCTACTCGTATTTCTACAATAGGATATCACTGAAAGTATTTAAAAAAAAATCGCCAAAGTGCGTGTTGGAAATGGGCACGAAGCGGCTTTTACACAATTCCCTATCTAAACAAAATTTATAGACAAATTTGTATGGTCATAATAGCCCCCATTTTTAACCGACTTCAAAAAAAGGAGGAGGTTCTCAATTCGACATGTATTTTTTTTTATGTTCGTTCGCTGATTACTTTGTCATTTATAAACTGATTTAGATGTTATTTTTTTGTTGGAAAGTAGATAGTTCCGGAATGGTAGCATGATAAGGATATCAGGATCTGATGCTAGGATCCTGGAATTTGTGGCTCTGTTGATGATGGAAGGTCAACTCCTCAACGGTAAAGAATTAGAGGATAATTCTTTCAATACTGTACCTACAATTAGTTTTTTAGTTATTTGGCGGGGGTTTTCCAAAAAATGAGACACTAAAAAGCCATAAATAAATAAAAATTCATTTATTGCAATAGTCTGTGTTACATTGAGTGGTCGAGTCTACCCAGTAAGTTGTCATAGAAACTGTTATTGGGTATGGCTCGCTTCTTCCCTTACGGTTAGCTAACAGACTAATTACATAAATGGCAAATATACGAGAATTTTAATTAACAAAGTATGTAAACTATGAGAAAAAAGGATAAGCAATTTTGTAAAGATGTGATTACTACTTACTCTTTGCTCAATGTGTGTATGTATGTTTGTGCGTGAGTGAGTAGGTGTGTGTGTGTGTGTGTGTGTGTGTGTGTGTGTGTGTGTGTGTGTGTGTGTGTGTGTGTGTGTGTGTGTGTGTGTGTGTGTGTGTGTGTGTGTGTGTGTGGTGTGTGTGTGTGTGTGTGTGTGTGTGTGTGTGTGTGTGTGTGTGTGTGTGTGTGTGTGTGTGTGTGTGTGTGTGTGTGTGTGTGTGTGTGTGTGTGTGTGTGTGTGTGTGTGTAAGAGAGATATATAGAGAGAAAGTGTGTGTACCTAAGTGTTTGGGAGTATAAGTTGGTGGGTATTTGAGTGCATGAGTGCATATTCGGGGGTACGGCAATGCTGATGCCTGTATGCCCTACGGATTGTATGCCTTGGGGTCGGTGATGATAATGAACCACATACAGGCACCAGATATTTAGCTTTTAAACGTTCAGCAAATTCTCACAAATAAGTTTTCTACCTCATCGTATTTGAGTGTGGTTAGCCATATCACAACGGTTTTCTTGCAGAGACGTGGTAACATTGGGTATAAGTCGAGTATTTTATTAATTTTATTATAAATACTACTAATATCACTTTATACACTTCAAATAACATTTTAAAACAGTACACTCGAGAAAAGGTTTCACCAAAGTCGGCGCCTTATTCCTGTTGAATAATTACATGTTGTATTAAATTACAAGATAGTAGGTATTGGGCGCTGAATTCGGTAACACCTTTTCTCGAGTGTATTTTTTTTATACTACATACTACTAACTAAATATTCTGTGAATATTTCAACTGTCTTTAGGATTGTTGCCGGTACTACTTATTTGTATCACTCCATCAAAATAAATTAAATTTTTATTGAATAAATTATTTTTAAAATAAGTGTAAAACTAAAGATTTTGTGCATAATTCAAGCGTCTACCTATATTTTTTTTTATATTGAGTAATCCCTCCCACCCGATCTATCTCCGGTCGTATCACACTGGTGTGGTAAGGGAGAAGAAAGTGCTCTTGTGTTTGCGCACACACTTGAGCACTATACATATCGGGCGTACGTGGCCGATCGTTGAAATTGACCCCTTAACCGCAGTATTATCGAGGAAAGAACGGTAAAAAACTCACGTTTTTTTGTAGGAACTGGGACAACTCGGAGCACGTCCCAATCATGCAGTGACAGGAGGTCTCCTGTAATGCAAACGTCAGTACATTAACGTACATTAACGTATCTAGATACGAGTAGAAATGTGGGGTACAATTCCAGACATTATACACCAAATTGTGCTTGTCTGCTCTAAAACTGGGATATTCTAGTTGCACTTAAGTAAGTACCTACGAATAGGTCTACCTGCACTCAAGGTGTTCGCTATACAAACACACATCTACCACAATGAAGCGGAGAGCAGTAAGATTAGCTTAAAAATTAAGAACTTTATTAACAACCGTTTAATAAACCTTTGTTTTGCTATAAGGTTGCTATAGGGCAAAGATTCAAAGCATTTAATTGCAAAGAATAGGTTACAGTACATGTGTCATAGATAATATAGGTGCTCTACCCTGCTAATATACATTAACATGCAAATCTTTACACAAACATTTCGTAACGCTATAAATGCAAAAAGTAATTAACCACTTTTTTAGCTTTTTCACCGTTATATTCATTGGACCTAATTTATATTCATCATAATGCACATGCAATAACAGCTTTTTTGGCACAGGAATGTCTTAGGGCAAAAGTCTAATACAAGTCTTCCTGATGACCTGATATTTCTTGTATAAATATCAGCGGTTTTAAGTGTGTAGGTATGTGTGTCATGTAAATTTCATAGTCATCAAATTGTTAACTGGGTTATTCATGAATCATTGTCAGGTTTATTTATTTTTAGGTTTTCATTTTTTATATGGGCGTTAGATAAGGTAAATTTGGATTATTATTGTATAATCCAAATTTACCTATTAATAAATAATAACCAAAATAAATAATTGTATAATTTAATGCTTTTTTGTTAAAATTGATAAGCTCATTTTGTCCTTTACTTTCTTTTGTTTTTGCCTGAGATACAGGATATTTTTAGTTCAGGCAACAAACTTAAAATTAATTTCCTTAGTATAAATAGATTATAAGTATTTATATTGTTCCCGTGGTTTATTCAATAAATTATTTATCATCAAATTTGTTTTGGATTTTTTTATTTGTGTTGGCGTAAAAAAAAAGTTTTAGACAACTTCACTGTTTCCTTAACAGTGTGTTCTTACGTACCTACGTAGTTTCATTAGTGGAAATTTACCATGCGAGTGAACTCGTTGCCACTCCGGTTACCACAGTTTTATGCAGATGCGCTGACTTTGCGTGTGTCTGGTTTTAATGGCATTTAAATTTAGCTGTACCAGAAAAAATCCAATTGGAATTTTACGTGGGCTCTAAAGTTCGTTGTATAGGTTTTTTACGGCTGCCATAAAAAGTGCAATGAGGTTTCGCATAAACGTATATCAGTTACCTACTTTTTAACTGTAACAGCCGACTTTACAGATCAACTGTCCAATAAATATTCCCGACTGATTAAATTAATTATTTATTATTAAATGGTTTGCGCAATTCAAAATAGCGAAGTGGGACATTTTTCAATGTAATCCGTACCTATTGACGATGTCAATAATTAAAATTATTATCATCATCAATAGAATAGATCGTCAATAGACGCTGTGTGGTCCCCGGCAGAGTAGAATAGGCCACCCTCACTCTTACCGAGGTGTCGTAAAAGGCGACTAAATTAAAGCTGCTGGCATGATCATCAGCACTCAGCTCTCATCTAACACATAAATAGAGGAAGGTGTGACTGAAAACCAGCGCTTCGCAGGACTCTGCCCTGCGACAGCATAAGCTGAGTCATGACCCTTTGCTCTACCCATTTGTTGATTTGTATGTTTTCTATGTGGTTGGTTTGTCTTGCTTCTATTTAATTAATTATTCGTAGGAAAAACAAATATTGTAAACACTATTTACTGTTATTTTAAACAAAAAATTGTTTTTTTTTATTTATTTAGACGTAGACGTAGACGAGCAGACGAATCACCAGATGGTTAGCGATTCCGCCGCCCATAGACACCTACAACACCAGTGGAGTCACAAGTGCGCTGCCAACCTTTTCCCCTTCCCCCCATTGGGCCTCCGATAACCTCACTCACACGGCGAAACACAGCGCAGGCGCTGCTTTACGCCGGTCTTCTGTGAGGCAGGGGTATCACTCCGGTCGAGCCAGCCCATTCATGCCTTAGCGTGGCTCTCCCACATTTCATTAATTAATTTATTTATTTCTGGTTGCATCCTAAGCTGTCGCTCTGGGTCCCGGGGTACGCTTAAATCATGATTCAGGACTTGGAGAGTCTAGTAATTACAACGAAGCGACTGCCGTCTGACCTTTGCAACCCTTTACCAGGGGAACCACACCAACTGAATCATGGTTAAACTTTTCATAATGCAGGTTTCCTCACGAAGTTATCCCTCACCGCCGAGCCTATGGTAGAAATACGCACATAGATTTCATTCCATTCGAACCACTACCCCCCGTTTGGATTATACGTTCTTAATCATTCCTCATACTTGTACATACATTATTAATTAATAAATGATATATTGATTTGAATTGATTTTTTATGTCTATAAGCAGCAGTGGATAAGGTAACCGCCGTACATCAGATGGTTTGGATATAGGGTGTTTAAGCGAATACTAAAGATATTTAACGTTTTTAGTTAGGTTTTAGCAACCCTACCAAAAGGAACATCCCGGACGAGGATATACAGGGGGAAGAAGTGAGTCGTCCCTACCTGGCAGCACAGCACAGGGGACTAGCACCCCCATACCGCATACTAGCTAGAAAAAAGAAATCTCTTTTACCTCAAATCATTAGATTTATATATCTTTTTATATTATGATAGGTGGTAGATGACCAGAGCTGTGTGGTCCCCGGCAGAGTAGAATAGGCCACCCTCACTCTTACCGAGGTGTCGTAAAAGGCGACTAAGGTAAAGCTGCTGGCATGATCATCAGCACCCAGAGAAGGAAAACTCTGCATTTATATCAAAACCCTCGCCAACCCGTCTGCCAAGCGTGGTGAGTATGGCAATTACCCCTCATGTAATTGAGGGGGGCCCGTGCCCCAGCAGTGGAGACTTAAATGGGCTGACGACGATGATGATGATGAGATGACCAGACGGATCACCTGATGGTAAGCGATCGCCGCCGCCTATGGACACCCTTGTGCTTCCAACCCTTAAACCTCCCTTTCCCCCGAATCCGAATCGGGCCTCCGAAACCCTCACTCACGCAGCGAAACACAACACTGTGCTGCTTCACGCCCGTTTTCTGTGAGGCCGTGGTATCACTCCGGCCATTCATGCCGAAGCGTGGCTCTCCCACGGTATTAGATAAACTATGACAGTGAAAGAGAGCTTCGGCATGAATGGGCCGGCTCGACCAGAGTAATACCACGTCCTCACAGAAAACCCGCGTGAAACAGTCATTGCGCTGTGTTTCGCTGCGTGAGTGAGGGTACCGGAGGCCCAATCCAGGGGAAGGGGAGTTAAAAAGTAAGTAGCGCACTTGTGACACCACTTGTGTTGCAGGTGTCCATGGGCGGCGGTAATCTCTATCCATCAGGTGATCCGTCTGCCACCTATATCATAAAAAAAAGATAAACTTTAAGGAACAGACAATATCTACTAAGTCAGAATTAAATTTTATATTTGAATATCAGATAAAAGTTTATTTATAACCAGTAAACTGGAGTTTGACGAATCATTTTCACATTTTTCAGCAGACGACAAGACTTCGTTACCATAAATACCTAATTGCAGAACTTTATAACGTCGCAAATGGGTGTATTTGTAGAAATATCTATGTCAAGGAAAATATATTTTGTACAGCGTTGTCCCAGGTAGGCGACTTGTCGCAACATATTAAGGTGACGGGTAGGGCACACTAGCGACGCCAATCGATTTTAATTTTTAGCTAGTAAATCGGATCTATATCAAATAATTTCGGGGTCACAACTTCTCGGCAAACACTAATTTATTAAATAACCACGCGAAACATTGATAACCGCCAAAAGCGGCCACTATGAATAAATTTTTCGCGTACAAAAATGAACCCAACATTTGTGCATGGTTATTTAATAAATAGTATAAGTGTTTGCTGAGAGGTTGTATCCCCGAAATTGTTTAAAATAGATCCGGTTTAGTAGCTAAAAATTAAATCGATTGGCGTAACTTGTGTGCCCTACCCGTCACCTTAATATTGATCATCATCATCATCATCAGCCTATCGCAGTCCAATGCTCTCAAATTGTTCGCCACTGTGATCTATCCATGGCTTCTCGCATCCAGCTCTTGCCCGCCATCCTGCGCAGATCGTCCCCCCCCGTCCCCGTACGTTTGCCAAGACGCGGTCTCCACTCTAGAACTCGTTTAACGGAATGGCAACCCTAAGCGTCAAACGTCAAATCGCCAGCTGATAATATTAAAATTAATTTTATTATGTAATTCACTAAACTTTGTATCAAAATTAAGTCAATTACTGAGTTAAGTTGCCAAATAATTAGGATAAATGTGCGCAAACCTGTAGCTTGGATAATTCCTGGAATTTCATACCGATAAATTGTTCGGAGGCAATCTGTCAAAGTGATTCGAACCTACAACGGACAAACCGGGGAAGTATAAGTGTTATTTAATCTTATAATTACATATTTCTACAATGGTATAACGATATAACTGGAATCTTGTATGTTTGAATAAACTTAATGCAAACAATAACCTTCAAATACTTACCTACGAAGAGTTTGCAAACAGGTTATTTACTGTCCCTTTTGTTACTTGTTAAAACATTTCACAGTGCTCAGTGCTGATATATGATTTTAATACTATCATCTTAAACAGACATTCTGAATAATTATTGTTGTCCCAAAATAATCACAAATATAGGTACCTACATAATACCTGTTATGCATCCGAATGTCAAAGTAAATCAGTCAACTAAACTGTGCTTCCTATTTGATTAGTACTTACAAGTACCTAAATACTATTTTATTCATTTTGAATAAAATATATATTAACTTTATCTCCCCAAATTTCTTTAAATATTTGAGTTCTACCCTCCATTAACCTCAACAAATATTTTATTTCCCTTTAAATATCACTCAATTGACTTACCTATAATCAATTAATTTTACAATACATAGGTACAGAACTATTCTCACATAACGTCATAAATAATTTCAAATTTAGTGAAAAGAATAAATTCTTTCAACAACCTATTTATTCTTATCTAAACATTTGTTGTACTTGTCTTTGTAAATAATTCCAGGTTTGAGTATTAGTACACATTGCCAAAATGATGACTCGCAAGGCCACCACTCAACAACTGGAAATAAAACTTAGACGTGCCCTTGAGGAACTGAAGGAACAAAGGGAGGACAATAGTCAACTTCTTAGAGAACGTGAGGAAAATGAGGAGGAGTCTATGAAAATAATAAACATAAATACCCAGTTAAAAACGGAAATGGCAGATATTCACACCCAGCTTATGGATGTCACTGTTCAACGTGATCACCTACTCACCATAGTCAGCAGTTTTGATGAATGTCGGAACACATACGAGCAGGCCCTTAAGGCCCCCCAGGCAGAATTATTTAAGAGCATTAACATCTTAACCGTAGCTTCTCAATACATTTTAGACTGTATTTTGTACGTGCGAAAGAACATGGATATGTTTTCGAAAAAATCTGATTGTCATGGTTTTAACACTAGAAATAAACACAAGCTCGCGATTCCAAATCTGAAACTTCAAAAAATTAATAATTCATTTGTTGGTCTAAGTATTAAAATGTACAATAAGTTGCCACAAAATGTTATTGAGTTACCAACGCATAAATTTAAATCTCACGTGAAAGCCTGTTTAATGAGTAAAGGATACTATAAAATTGTAGACTACTTAAATGATAAGGATTCATGGACATAATGACCTCCATGCTTGCACACTTGTAACATTTTCATATATATTAACAAAAATCATTAATATTATATAATTACTGAATTTTAATAAATTAGGCTTAGCAGCATTTATTACTGTATAAAATTGATTTATATTGATTATTCAATAATTGACAAGATGCTAACCACCTACTATTGTACACCTCGTCCTGCAGTTTATTAGTATTAGATTAAGTAACTACTACTCTTTGTGACCAATGAGGAGAACCTAAGTAGTCATGCTCACTCAAATGTCTCTGAGGTGGTGGCGTTATGTGGCGGGTCATTACATTCCCTCTAATATGGTTGAGTGAAATGATGGCTGACACATACGTCATACTTGTGAACAGGTGCCACCTTTGGGGACTGGTCCGCTTCGGTTTACCTCATATTTAGCTTTTAATTTGCTTCATTCTATTTTGTGTTGCATTAGACTGTATGACTTGGTATGAAGATAATAAACCATTGTAAAAAAGTTGGCGATTAAAAAGAGTAACTGGCGAGTTTCTTGCCGGATCTTCTCGACCAGAAACAACTTTCCGAGCCGGTGGTAGAATCGCATTATGTTTATTTATTTCTTTAGTATATTTTATGTATCAACATATATATGTATTAACATGTAAATTATACATAAGTACTTATAAATAGTTTTAAGTCATTCAAATGTATGACGATTTGTAAGTGCTGTGTACAAGCCTATGCAAATAAAGAATTATTTGAATTGAATTGAATTGTTTACCCCATCGGTTGTCGGTTCTGCGGCTAATATGGCCAGCCCACAGCCACTTAAGCTGGCTAATCCGGTAATATTAATATTGATATCAGGCTACATCCAAAAGTAAGTTAGTCACCGCTTAGCATATTTATTCTTGAATAGTTAGTTACCGGGTTGCGCATAGGGATTTGATTGAACCAGTAAAGGTTACTGGTTAAAAATAACAAGCGCATTCTTAACGAAAGGTCGTTAAGAATGCGCTTGTTATTTTTTATTCTCCTCAACTGTGTCTGATACATTGAGATAAATAAAAGTATAAATTAATGTCAGTGATTCATTTGGCTATTCTAAAGAATCAAGTTACGTATATTATTCAGGCACCTGCCTTTACTTGTTATCGTAACCACACTGATAATTTATCCATCATGTCGGATTTTTGCCCACTTAGAACTACTACAACTTAGTGTCAGTTCGAGATTAGGGTCCACTTCCCAATTTATACAAGTGCAATCCTAGTTTATTTATATGCAAAACTGCTTTTTAGGATTTCTGTACAAAAAAAAATTTTTTTTTTGTACAGAAATCCTAAAAAGCGGTAGTCTTTTTAGTCAAATTATTTATACTTAAAGATAAAGATTTCTTTATTGGCCACAGAATACAAATTTAAACCCAAGTGACATAAATACATATAGAACCAATTCTGTATCCAACACGGCCCAACCTCAGCATTTGCTAAACTTTTACCTTGTGAATTTGTAATTGTTTTTACTGATTGCTGTGTTTAAACATCTCCTTGTTTTTTAATTCTTTTTGTCTCACTTATCCTACTATTCTACACTTCTGTTTTATGCGTCCTTGTACATCCCAGCTATGTTAATTTTTATGCATACTGAAAACTAGCGCCTTGGCATTATCTTTTTCTTGGCATTATGCTGAAGGTCACCTTTTCGGCACAAAACATTATGTTACTAGTTATATAAGATTAAAATGTAATGATTCATATTTTTTTGTTTGCTGAATAAATATATCTATCTACTATCCTCCAACCGATTACGGCTACGGCGGCCAATCTCAACGATCAGCCACGTACGCAGGATATATTATAGTGCTCAAGTGTGTGCGCAAACACAAGTGCACTCTCTATTCCCTTACCCTCATATTCCAATGGGACACTACTGTGACACGACCAGAGAGGGATTGGGCGCAGGACCAACGGCTTAACGTGCTTTCCGAGGCACGGGGGTACAAGACCTCCAACTTCCAGACTCCGGGCTGCCACTAAATATCTATCTATATACCACTAACTTATTTTTTGATGTTTGTTACACATAACATACTAAAAGTTATAAAAAGACATCGTAATTCCGCAGTCTCTTTCTCACGCCTTCTTCAGTTGCGTCGTATAGTAATTTCCCGCCCACCTAGGACAATTCCATAATTCAGATCGCACGGTACACCATTTTTGTTTTTCACTCCTTTATTTGCATCTCGTCGCATCGGATTTCTCGAGTACATAGGACATCAGCTTAGTTGAAAAGTTTCGACAGTGTGTCCCGTCGGTTCATTACCGGGCATTCAGGGCGTCAGCGGTTGGTATCTGTCGACGAAGCGCCAATTCGTTTACATTTGACCTAAATTTATCGCATAGGCTAGCGTGTAGCTATCTGCGCACATTGAGATCGCTTTTTCATTCAAATTGTTTCCGTGAATTCTTTTTCCGATATTGAGCAAAGTAAGAGTAAGAGCGTGTTGACAGTGATGACATACGGAACCGAAACGTGGCCGCTTACAATGTGCCGATTAAAGCTCAAAGTCACCCAGAGAGCAATGGAAAGGCTATGCTCGGAGTCTCCCTGCGTGATCGTATCAGAAATGATGAGATCCGCAGGAGAACTAAGGTGACAGACATAGCCCAAAGGATTGCATGCCTCAAGTGGCAATGGGCAGGGCACATAGCGAGGAGAACAGACGGCCGTTGGGGCGGAAAGGTCCTCGAGTGGAGGCCACGTACAGGAAGTCGCAGCCGTGGCAGGCCCCCCACAAGGTAAACCGACGATCTGGTGAAGATCGCGGGAATCCATTGGATGCGGGCGGCGCAGGACCGATCTGTGTGGAGAACATTGGGGGAGGCCTATGTCCAGCAGTGGACGTCTATTGGCTGAAATGCTGACGATGATGAAGAGTAAGAGCAGTCTTGTCTAGTTGTTAAATTACGAATCAATAATTAAACAGCGGCATCTACCCAGTATCCGATAGATGGCGCAGACCAAATTTATAAATACAAGAAACTTATGTAAATAAATCCTTTTTCATCCTGCAACAGCTCTTACTTACTCCTAACCCCGACTCGCACCAACGACTCAGCACTACTAAATATCTATTCAGCCAGTCTATCCCTTAATTTTCGCCTAACATCTAATACATAATCCCGCGCGCTATAGCGATGTCACAAGTGCGCTGCAAATTTGTAAGCCCCTCTAACCCCATACTTACAGGGGGGAACAGGTAAAAATAAAGTGCAGGCGCAGTTTGACGAAATTCTGCATTCAACCAAGTAACTTCCACATCTTAGCGTCTAATTCCCAGTTGCGACCAAAGATATAATTCCGGAGCCTACAGTTCACTCCGACCACGATCCAGGATTCGGTAAGTCACTTTACTACAACAACCAAAGCCGACTGACCTTCGCAGCCCTAAGACAGGGGAACTAGACTAACAGGTTTCTTCTTGATGTTTTTCTTCACCGACGAGCCTACCCATATTGATTTGAAAAAATCATGGTGCATGCTCGACCTTCCATATGGAAGGAGTGTTCTCCACTGACCTTCCATCGAACTATTCAACTAAGTAACTATTTCCTAAAAATCAAAACGAGTCTTCTTCTTTATCCTAGCCATTTCCCATTACTTTGAGGTCGGCTCTCCTCGTTCTGCGGCGCCAGGACAGTATGTCCTGGGTTGTCGAAATGGTTGCTTGGGCAAGCTTTAAGCCGTCGGCCACAGTGACCCACCAGGTGGTGTCCATCCTCTTTTTCTTCTATTACTTGGCAGTGCTAGGGCCTGTTTCACGACATGGTCTTCAGGGCGTCTCATGACATGACCGAACCATCGTAGGCGGCTTTTGGTGAGTTTTCCTACAGTAAAAATCAAAACGAGTATTTGAAGAATTTCAAATCCGTTAGCAATTTATCAGTGAAACAACGATAAAAGAAAGTTTCTATTTACGGAGAGATCCGTTGTGATCCGCCCGATACGTGATCTAATCAAGGAAGGGTCGCTTGAATGTAGTTAATTAGGCAAATACAAAGTTTGGACCGTTCCCCCGTACTCGCTTGCTGCAAATTTGTTTGTTTTAAAACATTGTAAAATCCTCGACTATTGTTTGATTCGTCAACGTAGATAGAATACGTGGTTCTCTTTGTACGAGCATAAAATTGAATCGTATTAAATGATTATGGATTTTTTTAAAAGTGGGACAGCAATGCTTTCTCATTAATACGCTGACTCGACGGGAGTAATACTCGTACCATAACCTCACACAAAACCGGCGTGAAGAGCGCCTTCAGCAGAGTGAGTGAGGGTACCGGAGGCCCGATCGGGAGAGGGACGTTTATAAGTTCATTCTACCTCCTATGCAAAATAATCATAAGTGGTCTTACTTACTCTAATCATCTATTTTATTATAATATTTGAAAAATACGTTTAAGAATACATAATGTTAAATTTTTTTCATATTTTTCTAATTTTATTTGACGAATTAATGGTAAAAATTCAACATAATATGTTTACTTTTCAAATATGATAAAATGGGTGATTCGAAGTAAGACCACTAATGCTTATCTGTTACATGAAAAAATAATTTGTGATCTAGGTCACAAAATTAAGATTTTTTAAAATCGTAGAACAATAAAAATTGTATTTACGAACGCCCTTGGGGCTTGGGCCCTCTAAGCCGGCAGTGACAGCTTGGTGATAGATATCAACCTACATAATATTGCCGACTAAATATTTCAGCTTTGGTAAAAGTGAGCAGTGAGGAACTCCAGACTTTATTTATTATTCGAGTTACTAATAACTCTCATTGTATATTCAAATCATTTTCTATACATAGTTTAGCTTAGTACTTAATACTAAGAGAAAAGTTCATTTTAAGAAGCTTATAAATGCAAGGAAGCAACACTAAAAAGTAGTAAAGAATTAAAATTCTAAACTTGTGTTCATAACTTAAGTGACTTTATTATGCAGAAAGCATCTCACATTGTACTAATTAAAGAATAATTAAGTCCCAACAAGTAACTAGAGTAAAATCTAGTTAATTTCAAATAAGTTCATGTGCAGACGGATTTCTAGTTTGTAGACGCTTTTATAGTACAGGAGGTATGTCAGAGAGTGTGTGAGTTTTTTTTATGTGATTGATATCACCTAATAGCAAGCGATTGCCGCCGCCCATGGACAACCTCGACACCAGTGGAGTCACAAGACGACCCGATTGGAACAGTGGTAGTGAACGCTACCTCTGATACAAGGGTTGCGGGTTCGATCCCCCCACAGTACAAACATTTTTGTGCATGAACATGTTTGTTTGTATTGGTCTGGGTGTTTGATATGTATTATAAGTATGTATTTACAAAAGAAAAGTATTACGGATTCTGATATCCGTAACACAGGTGCTTGAGCTATCTATCTCGGAGTCAGATCAATGTATGTGATGTTGTGAAATATTTATTTATTATATATTTATTTATTTAAGTGCGATGCCAACCTTTAAGCCCCCCTTTCCCCCGGATTGGGCCTCCACAGCACAATGCTGCTTCACGACGGTTTTCTGTGAGGCCATGGTCGAGCCAGCCCATTCATGCCGAAGCATGGCTCTCCCACTATAATTAGTGATTTTATGTTAGTAAATAATGCATTTATAAATATCGACAGGCTTCGTTTTTACTAACAAATACTAAATTACAAATAATTGCTATTTCCAATATGTTTTTGAGTATTTTATCTTGTGCAACAAGAAACAAATTGGGGTATGCCCTAAGATATCCCGGTATTTCCTCTCAAAGGTACCACATTTCCACATAGACAAGAAAAAGAAGTTTATTTATTATGTATCTTTATTCTACTCACTCATCACAGAATTATTAGATAAGGGTTAAATTAAAGATAGATAGCTATAATATATTCCGGATGGACAGATTTAAGTACAAAAATATTATCTACCACCTAACTTTATGTTTTGCACGAGACTTTTAAAGGTGGTAAAAAACTAACTATATTTTTTGGATAAGTTTGCTGAAACTCATTAGAATTTTATAAATTTATTTAAATATTTTACATTAAGGAAGTCCACCAGGAAATGTTTTTTCCTTCATTATAAAACTATCTCGTTAAATAGAAAAATATTTTAACCGCCTGTACTATAGGAATACGAGTACCTACGTGACCAAAATGACTGTCGCAACTGTACTTTATCAAAGTGAATTCATCAGTTATGTGCATTTTCGTTTACAATGAGAAAAAAGGTAGTCTTTTAGTAGTATTTAGTATATTTATAACCGTGAGAGAGCCATGCTTTGGTCACGGTCATGAACGGTCCGGCTCAACCGGAGTGATACCACGGCCTCACAAAAAAACAGCGTGAAGCAGCACTGTGCTGTTTCGCTGCGTGAGTGAGGGTACCGGAGGCCCAATCAAGGAAAACTAGATCCAGAGAAACTCCGGTAATTTAGATTTGTACTTTTAAGTTTCTGTAATGCCATTTTTTTTTAAGTTGTGTTTTTTGTGCAATAAAGTACCTATATCTATCTATCTATTTAAAAAAGTTTTTGATCAAATAAGAGAATACAGAACGGGGAAGTATTTTCATATTTTAAAATGTTAATGCAGGTAAAACTTTCGTCTTTAACATTATCTGAAAATGCGAGAGTATGGGATAAAAGGAATAAGTGAAGTATTTCTTTGAAATTAATCAAAGATAAACATAATTTGTAATTTTTTGGGGATAGGGGGCAGATAAGCAGTCGTATCACCTGATGGTAAGCGATTACCGCCACCCATGGATACCTGCAACACCAGAAGAGTCACAAGTGCGCTGCCAACCTTTTAAAAAGGAATACGCACTTTTCTTGAAGGTTTGCAGGTCGTATCTATAGTTTTGCCGTACGAGGCAGAAAGTTTATATCATTCATGCCTTTTTTTCATGAGACAGACGTATGGATTGACATCCCTTATCTACATTTTCGTAAAAAGGTTTCTCGTAGTCTACGAAACCCTAAACTTCTTACATTTTCAAAGTACCTACATAAAAGATGAAAAAAAATATTTTTTCTTCTAAACTACTTACATTTGTACCTACATTGCTAGGGTTTTTGTTTTCCAACCCCTAAACATATTTTACATAATAATACATTTGACAATATGATTATAATCATCATAACCAATGGTAAAGAAAACAGTGTTTGATTATATCAAAGAGATGTCAATATTACGTGACATTAATTTATAATTTTGTCACAAACACGTAGAACCGACGCCTAGAATTAAAAAGCGCTTTGACTGCGTAGCCCCTCTCCCACTCACTTCTTTGTTGTGCAAAGAAGGTGAGGGAAAAACCTTCGAGCAACTTGTAAAAGAAAATCAAGCGAATTGCGGCTACAATTTCCCGACGTGAATTAATAGGTGTAGATACAAATTTCTGACGGACCGATAAGTTCTTCGTTTCCTTTTATCACGATGAATCAACATCGTTAGGTGTAGAATTTATCGGATTTACCGTTCGATTGAAAACCGCTACATTTTTTTTCGGCTTTTAAAGAGCTCGTGAAGAATTGTGGATGGGAATATTTAGATAAATGTAAATCACAGGTGGGAGGTACAAATGCCTTTGAGTAAAAGAAAATGGTTGGCAAAAAATTGGATGTCATAGTTAAAACATGCTTACTTAGGGTGGCGTTTACTGTCTTTCATACGGTTTAACATGAAAACGACTGATAATTTGACAATACTCCATAGTATGTATTCTTGTCAAGTAATCAGTTGTTTTCATGTTCAACAGTAAACTTGACCTTATATGATTGTTTGACTTAATTATTTTTATAATAATATTAAACAATAATATTATTAAACAGCTCTCAAGTCCGTATCTGGGGAGGCGATGAAACTGAATCACATAAAACCTATATTTTCTAAAGAATACCTGACATGTTGGTCTAGTGGCTTAAGTACCGGGCCGTGATCTCGGGCTCCTGGGTTCGATCCCCGGGTCGAGCGAAAAGTGTGTTTCGAATTTTTCGAACATAGCTCGAGTTTGTGTTCAACAATCCGCATTAGGCAAGCGTGGTGATTAAGCCTAATCCCATCATAGTAGCGATGACTTGATATCTATGAAGGAGGCCTTGCCCTGCAGTGGGACAGTTTATAGGCTGATACTTTACTTTACTTTTACTTGACATGCGTCAGTTGATTTATGGCTTTGAATAGCTCAAAGTTTTATGGTGTTATATTTATTTGTAGCTGCTATTTGAAATGTACGGAAATGCGATACGCATTTTTTTTTCTTTAAAAGGTAGGTTCAGGTTCTAATAATTTTCATCGCTACCTCAGAATTGTAGTTCTTTTTTTACTATCTCTAGGTATACGCATGAAGCACCATAAATTTTAGCTTGAGTGCCAATACCAATATATATAATATTCGTCAATCAATGAGTACTTTCTTAGTTTTTTTGTGCCTGTCAGCCTCATATTTGGATTTCACGGCCGCTTACCATCAGGCGGAATGAGATCATCCTGATTGGCCTTTTTATAAAAAATGTCTTATATTCTACCTTTACTATGAAATTGCCGTTTTGTATGGCGATTTTCTTAGAAGTTGTATTCTCACTATTAAAATTGTAAAGTATCTATTTATGCTACTAATCCATAATAAAATCGATTTCAACACTATTCACCGACACACACTCATAAATTACAAACTCGAAATCAGAAACTTTATTACGCAGTTTGTCATAGGTATGCACGGATCCGTTGAGTTTATCAGATATTCTACGACTGCGTCCCACCGATCACATACTTGTTAAATTTGTACCCCGAAACTTGCGCATGACAATACCTGATCGCCGGAGTTTCTAACTGCCACATACTCGAAGTTCGTGCCCCTAATATACCTGTGAAAGAAGGATTGCACTGTCATCTATACTATTTATAAAGAGGTTGATACTAGACTTGTGTAACTCATGATTAAGTGATATAAAAGATATATATCTCTTCAACTGAGCGAATCGCTCTTGAACTCACTTACATTTCAAATATATCTTCAACTCATTTCGCTCACTGACCGATACGTATGATTTGGTTCGTACTTCATCAGTCATTGAGTGAGTGATTTAGGCTTCTATATCTTCAACTCATTTAGCTCGCGGAATGCAAAATATGATTAAGAAATTACTGAGTTGTAGTTGAAAATATGAAGAATGAATTGCAGGCAAAGGAGTGAGATATGCTGAGTGAGTGGAAGAGCCGTTTTTATTGCGAGCTTTCAGCTAAATATTTTCTATACGATTTGGAATAAAAAAATTATGAAATTCTAAAATTAATGATAAGTAGAATTATTGATGTCACTTTTGGACAGTGAGCAAAATGAGTTGAAGGTACAAAAGAGTGATATATATCCGCAGGCAGAAAAGATATGTGTCTCTCTTTTTATCTCAGTGATATATTTCGCGCATGTCTAGTTGATACCACAGACAGTGGCAACGCTTATAGGTAATCGGAAAACATGAAACGCTTGCGCGATGAAATCTACACCTAGCGCCATCTATTGGTATAAAATGGAACTAATGTCCTGAATCAATGTGAGGGCAGGCCGCTAATTTGTTAAATATAACAGTCATTGCTACTATGATGGGATTAGGCATAATCACCATGCTTGCCAAACAAACCCGAGCTGCTATAGCTATGAGCAGATAGCGACGTAATTAGAAATTATTACCAACAATACAGTAAAATACTTAAGAGGTGCGTCAGAACATCAAAAAAACTAGAGTATACCAAACAAATTAAAAAATCTGACAATAAATATAAAACAATGTGGAAAATCATAAATAGTAAAACTGGAAAATTAATTAATAAAATTCATAAAAACATTAAATTAAAAAAAGATAACAAAACAATAGATTGCCCCAAAACCATTTGTGAAATCTTTAATAATGCCTTCTCTAATTTAGATATAAGTAATAATAATACAAACTTAAATGCAAATTCACCTCGCGTCATAAATCCACCTATATGTTCATTGTATCTACGTCCTGTAGATATAAAAGAAGTAAAAAAAATGATTTCATCGCTAAAAAATAAAAATAGCTATGGTGTAGATGAAATTCCATCAACACTAATAAAGTCCTGCATTAACGAACTATCTGAACCACTTACTCTCCTCATAAACCAAAGCTTCCAGGAAAATACCTTCCCTGATTTGTTAAAAATAGCCATAATTAAACCTCTACATAAGAAAGGCGATACTATCTCCGTTCAAAATTACAGGCCGATAGCACTATTACCTAGCTTCTCTAAACTTTTCGAAAAGGCAATGTGTAATCGCTTGTATACATTTTTGGAAAAGTACCATGTTCTTGACGAACACCAGAACGGCTTCAGAAAAACTAAATCTACAACACTAGCGGTCTATCAATACATACAAACAGCCCTCAAACATATAAATGATAAATCTTACGGTCTGGGGCTATTGCTGGACATGACAAAAGCATACGAAAGTGTAAATTACGACATCCTGCTGTCTAAATTGTATGGATCAGGTGTTCGGGGCCCTAGCTACTTGTGGTTTAAATCATATCTCCAAAACAGAAAACAAAAAGTTCAGTTAGAATATTATAATCGTCAGGAAAACATAGTTAAATCCGTAGTATCACAAGAAACGTCACTTACGTGCTCAATACCTCAAGGAAGCGTCCTTGGCTGTGTCCTTTTTCTCATTTATATTAATGATTTGCCAAAAATAATTAAAAATAATATAACCTTACCCATTTTGTTCGCTGACGACCTATCAATTTTAATAAAATGTGATAATACCATGAGTGCTAATGTTATTCTTAATGAGATATTACGCTCAGTCACAACTTGGCTACATAATCACAATCTTAAAATTAATTACACTAAAACAAAAATAATACAATTCCGACCATACAATAAAATCCCCTTGGATATAAACGTAACTTTTGAAAATAAAAAGATCGAATCAGTTGATACATTTAAGCTTTTAGGTATGTTAATAGATACGCATTTAAACTGGAAACAACATGTACAACACGTAAAGTCCAAATTATCAAAATTTACTTATGCTCTTTTCGAACTGGTACACAGCACAAACAGGGAAGCTGCTTTATCAGCTTATTACGCATATGCCTACTCGCATCTCAGGTACGGAATAATGTTATGGGGAAATAGTACAAATGCAAACGACCTATTTATAATGCAAAAAAAATGTGTAAGGATAATAGCCCAGATAAACAATACCCAGAGTTGTAAACCATACTTTATAAAATTTAACTTACTTACTTTACCCTCATTATATATTTATGATATTTGCATATTTACATTTAAAAATATAGAAAACTTCATTAGAGTCAGAGACACCCATAATATAAATACTAGGCATAAGAACAGACTTTACCTGCCAAAATCAAGATTAACAATGTTAAATACCAGCCCTTATTATATGGCAGTAAAAATTTATAATAAATTACCCCCCAATATTAAAAATGAACAAAACTTTAAAATATTTACAAGAAACCTTAGATCTCACTTAATTTTAAAATGCTACTACACTATAAATGAATATTTAACACAATAAAAAGATAAATCTATGTATATTAGAAATAAGAAAAAATGTCTATGTCATAACCAGATTATTATTTTAGTATCTACTTATTTAAGATTTTTACATTAATATTGTTATTAGGATAAAGCTGCCCTCACATTTGCAATTACCTAACAAGGTAGCTAAGTTATAAGTACCTGTTTACTAAAAAACACCTAATATTTGTAAGTAACACTTAGCAAGCAAATAAATATTTCATTTCATTTCATTTCATGTTCGTAAAACTCAAAACATACTTTTTGCTCAACCCGGGAATCAAACCCAACACCCCGAGATCAGGGTCCGGTACTTAAACCATTAGACCATCAGGATTATTTTTTGATTATTTGATAGAAATGGGGTGAGCCCTGCGTCGCATGGCCACTTCGACCGGTAGATGATCTATTGTGGCAGCCCCGTAACCTATTACAGCACCTCATGTAGCTCCAGTTCCATGATAAACCCGAGAATGAAGCTGATGGGGGAGCTCTTGATCTCGTCTGCTGAGATCATGTGTGCTCCCAGGTACCGGCTTCTGCAGCGGTGCAGCGCTATGCACTCGCCGTGGACGTGGATAATAGTTTCCTCGTCCTCGCGACAGAACCTGCAGATTTTGGTATCTGAAAGGCCCATGTTGTGCAGGTGCTTGTTTAATTTGCAGTGCCCTGTGAGGGTCCGAGTGAGTGCCCTAACATGTCCTCTACTCAGTTTTATTATTTCTACAGCTCGGCTCTGATCGAACGCCTGTATCAACGCCTTAGACTGTTCTAGTCGAGGTATTCTTTTCCAAAATTCAGTGCTTTGCTTATGCTCCCACTCTTTTAACTCGAACCTGACCATGCAGGCTGGAACGCCACTTATTGGTTCCGGTCTGAGTAGTGGGATCGCTGCCTCAGCCTTTGCTAGCACGTCAGCGACTTCGTTGCCTCTGATATTGCAGTATCCCGGTACCCAAATCAGATTTACGATGTTGGCATTGCCAAGCTGGTTTAGGAGCAGGGAACACTCGCTAGTGAGTTTGGAGTCAAGTACACAGGATGTTAACGGACTTGATCAGGATCTTGACTATCAGAGAAGATGAATATCTTCTTATTCTGGTGATTCATTTGCAGACTCTCTTGGACACAGCCAATTATTGCGAAGACTTCTGCTTGGTACACTGTGGTATAGCGACCCAGGTTGGCGAATTTGCATATTCCGAAGCGATCATTACAAAATCCCGCCCCGGATACGCCCTGCTTCCTGGAACCATCCGTATACCAAACGATGTCATTCAGCTTAACATTTCCGGGAGTTCTAGCCTCCCAGTCTTGTCTACTGGGTAAGACTGTAAACCGCTTATCGAAGCGGTGTTCACCAATCATGGAGTCAGAGGGCATATCCATGACCGGAATTTTCATTAGTTCATTGTAGAGGTTTCTCATGATCCTAGATTGCCATCTCGTCCTCCCTCTGATTTTCGCTCTCGTAATAGACCAATAAGATGTCTGAACTCTATGATGGAGGCCTTTGCCCTGCAGTAGAACAGTTTATAGGCAGAACCACCTTTATACATAATATTCATTAGTAACCATATTGCTAAATTCTACAATAATACAAGATATCCGAAGATATTTTTAAGCCCTCCAAAATGTATATTTTAGTTAACATTGACCACTCTTTACAACTAAAACATATGATTTGACAATCCACATTAAACTGAACTTGTGTCCTTCAGATAATTTTGACCACTTTTAACACTACGATGTTTATGATGCTAACTGTAGCTGTTTTTAATGTGATAGGTGGCAGAAGAGCAAACGGATCACCTGCAAACGATTGCAGCCGCCCAAGGACTGACATCCGCAACACCGGTAGAGTCACAAGTTTCCCCCAGGATTGGACCTCCGGTACACCCACTCGGCGGAGCACAGCGCAGTGCTGCTTTCGATTTTCGGTGAGACCGTGTTTTTTTATGTGATAGGTGGCAGACGAGCCTCCGGTACTTACGCAGCGAAACACAGCACAGCGTGGTGGTGTTCTCGTACGGGACGCTTTTATTAACTCTTCCTTTTTTCTTGCCTTTTAATATTTTACTACTTTTATTCTGCATAAATCTCTTATTATAACAGCAGCAAATTGCGTCGCAATCTCAATGCGAAAAACACCTTCCATCGAATTTGATCTGCATACGTAAAAATAAAGCAGAGTGAAGACGGTCCCCAATGGTTGTATAATTAATGCATCCGAAGAGATGTCGTTTGATCAGAACAATTTGTATTTTTTTTTGCAGTCATGATTATTCCAAGTCTAAGATCTCTCAAACATGGATGTTAAAAATAACGATATTGCATAATCAGATGATGGCATCTGATTATGCAATATCGTTATTTGCGTAAAAACGCCAAATCCTGCAATAGGAAGAAAATGGCACGGAGCAATATTCTAAGAATAACTTAATATTCTGAATTACTCGTGAAAATAGTCAGTTTGTACTCTTTGACTCTTGACTTAAAACACTAGAAAAGCCACTTTTTACAAGTGAGTTCGACTTTTATTGTTCGTATCTAATTAAATAACAAATATATTACCAAGTCCGTCGGTTAAGATGTATGTTCGATTACCACTAAAATTCGTCGAGCTCAAAACTGTGGATAGATCTGATAAGTGCAGTATATTTAAAATATGTATATTTAATTTGAGCTCAGTAGTTTAAGAATTATAACCGAGTATTTTTTTTTAATTTACACACGCAACAAACAAATACACATACACACAGAAGAACTATTATTTTAAATGTTTTGAGAATACAAAATTTATATATTTAAAAAAATATATAATATGTTATCTTTTTAGATGTCAACCAGCCAAAAACACAAATTCTCAACTTCCGCCTTGGAGAGCCGGGAAAAGTTGAAAACCAGCGCTGACCGAGAGGTCACCCTCGAGGTAGCATGAACTTCATCCCTTTGTCTTTCCGAGTTACAAAATAGGTATCGAGAATGTACTGTTTTTTATTACTACTTACTTAATGAGAGACAATATTTTAACGATTTTTATTTTTATTTCGTCTCTCACTGAATTGAAATTCTAAGGCACTTCTAGCAGACATAGAAGCTTCTTTAGAATATGATCATGTAAGTATGTGTCAAAGAAAATTCAAAATATTTTTTGATTTCGGTATACATTTTTATATACATTTACTGCATAATTAATTAGGTGATACCAAAATAATAAAATTGTATAAGATTATTAAGTTATTTACATAGGTACCGTAAAGGAAAAAAGTAGCATCATCTACAAAAAAAAACGAGATCCTATTAAAAAAACAATACTCAAAAAGTCAATGAAATTTTAAAATTCACCGACTTAGTATGTCCAAGTACCTAGTCGGGTAAATTTATATTACATGTGTATCTCACAACTTTGTACGGTATTACTGAGTATCGATGTAGACTTGTTTTATTTTTTACAAATATTGTTTTTATTGGATCGGTTATTATGAAAATGTGCGAATTTTTTGCTTTCAAATCAATTCATTCAAAAAATTATGCTCTCAGATTCTGCTATTGTTTCACAGTTCCCAAATCCTTTGGTTTTCATATTCGTGATAGCGATTTACACATTCATGTCATTTCCAGACGCATATTCCTATGGGTGTAATATCAGAGCCTTCCTTTCTGCAAAGCCTGGAGCCTGCAGACGTGACGTATTATGGAGGTCCACACAACTCTCGACACAATATCCAACAAATGCGCAAGGTATTCTCACGTGAGAACTGAAATTGCAACGTGCACATGTTGAAATTTGTGTGGCGATGCTGAGATGAAATCGCGCTTCCGAATTATTTCGAATCCTACATATGAATGTAGGTAAATAATGCACTTAAAAATTTCATCTCGTGTTCAGGAGGAAAATCGAACCCACATCTTCCACGAAATATAGTTGTACCAATTAGACCACTGATCGCATTTCTAAGCAGACGAAATTCGTAAGTGCTTGATTCTACATGAGCTGACGATAGTCCTGAACATGAAATGCGTTACTTAATTTTTTATGCAATAGGTGGCAGACCTGATCAGATCACCTGTTGGTAAGCGATTGCCGCCGCCCATGAATACCCACGACACCAGTGGAGTCACAAGTGCGCAGCCGACCTTTAAACCCCCTTTCCCCTGGATTGGGCCTCCATTTACCCTCACTCACGCAGTGAAACACAGCACAATGTTGCTTCACGCCGGTTATATGTGAGGCCGTGGTATCACTCCGGTCGAGCTGGCCCGTTCAAGGAGAAGCGTGTCTCTGCCACGGTCAATAAATTGCAAACTTAAGAATAAATTGCAAAAAAAAATGCTATAAAAAATATCAACTATGAAAGTAGGCATTTAAATTGTATACATTTTTTTAACTGAAACTGATGAGCGATAATGAATCAGCGGATAAGAACGCGCCTTCCATACCGGGTATTGTGGTTCAAATCCGAGCCTACACTAAATCTCTGAATTATTTAAATCTATGTGCTTATTTCTAACATTAGCTCGAGGGCACAAGACCGCCAACATCAAGACTTCAGGCAGACACTAAGAGTTTCTTACCGAAAACTTAGGTACACATTTTTGGCCCGACCCGGAAATGAACCCAGGACCTATAGCGCCGTCGTTGCTTTAAAGTGCGATCTACTACACATTGTGCCATTGAGGCAGCCACTTGTAGTGATAAAAAGGATGACAGCTACCATAGAGTAACTTATATATACAGACATCAGTCTGCTAGCCAGTGCTAGCGCCATCTAGAGGAAAACGACCAATACTCAACGGCCATGTAGAACGGCCACTTTCGAGAATTAGTCAGGGAGACGATTATATAAAATATATATGCCATTGAGGCAGCCACTTGTAGTGATAAAAAGGATGACAGCTACCATAGAGTAACTTATATATACAGACATCAGTCTGCTAGCCAGTGCTAGCGCCATCTAGAGGAAAACGACCAATACTCAACGGCCATGTAGAACGGCCACTTTCGAGAATTAGTCAGGGAGACGATTATATAAAATATATATCTAAAATAATTTGATTAGAAACAAAGAAAGAAAGAAAATACATTTATTGGCCACAAACAATATACAATAATAAAGAATGAAATAACATGTGAATAGATGCAGAGCATAGGTATAGGATCTCTCGTATAATTATTTCCTCTACTTTTTTAAATTTGCTTATGTGGACATGCGGCTTGGGGTCATTGTTTTGTAAACAAGCTTTACTAGCGCGATGTGAAAATGCATAGTGACATCTACCGAAACAACGCCGAACCATATTTTTGTTTGCTTTTAAAAGCTACATCTGCTTTAACAAGATCCATCTAACGAAAACCGCTGAACTATTTTTCCCATAAAAATAGTACTAAGTTAAATGACCCTGACAGCTACTTCTTTTGATTGACTCCAAATATACGAAAAAATTTCGTACATTTTCTTTTATACTACTTTATTTTCTTGTGTTTTTTTTTTGTTCAATATAATTGTGACGTACAAGGAGTATTTTAACCAGAGTATTAATACCTAACTCTATGGTAAAAACCATGCACAATGCAATGAATGTGGCTTCAGAACTTTACGAACAAATATTGAAGATTTCAATTTACCGCTATCCAACAACAGTGTATCATTCACTTAGGGTTTGGATATAATTTTGACCCTATCAGTGTAGCATAGCTAGCAGAAATGTTAGGGCCGTTCGAGTATTACTGTAATCGTAGATTTTATAAATATTACCTTCTTGAATACGAACGGCCCCCTATCCAGAATATTATCCTATTTTTTTGTGTCAATATAGAGTCTGGATGTTGACAGTTGTTATGTAAAAATTGTATTTGTGCGCACTCAAAATCAATACTACCTTATTTAATTAATGTCAAAAGTGCAGAATTTCTTAGTTTCAATATGAAGTCTAGATGTTGACTGACTCTATGTAAACAATGTACTTATGCGCTCTTTACTTTAAAGTGACGGGTAGGGCACACTAGCGACGCCAATTGATTTAAATTGTTAGCAACTAAACCGGATATCTTTTTAACAATTTCGAAGCTGCAGCGTCTCGGAAAACACTTATACCTACTATTTATTTAATACTTATACTTAACTTTTGGGTCTATTTTTGTACCCGAAATTTGAAATACCGCCAAAAACGGCCACTTATTGCGTTAATCCAAATTTCGAGAACAAAAAAAGATCTAAAGTAGTGCACAATTAGTATAAATGTTTGTTTAAAGACTCCCGTTCCGAAATCGTTTAAAAAAGATCCGGTTTAGTAGCTAACAATTTAAATCGATTGGTGTCGCTAGTTAGGCTATCCGTCGCCTTAATCAATTACCACAGTTCATAAATCGTTGAATGCCAAAAGTGTATCAGTAGCCTAGATGGACTCCAGGTAAAATTTCACGATTATAAATTTTAAAGAAATAGAGCTAATGTTACAGAGAAAAGACTGCCGGCATAAATGCATCAAGTTTCAAATCCTACGGGGCGAGCGCAGTGCCCGATGCACCTGCTATACGGCTCGGTATCGCAGAGGATATATTATGAGCTTCTACGCGAATTATTTGAAACACTCAAGGGATTCCCGAAATGTGCAAACGTAAATATGTCAAAGTTTGCAAGAACATCCTTAAACATTGGTCAAGGAATTTGATTATATTGGTTACTTGAAGAATGTGTGACTGTTTTAGATAGATGATACAAACACTGTTACTGTACTGTACTGTACTGACTGCCTCAGTGGCGCAGTGCCAAAAATTTGTACCTAAGTCTTCGGTAAGAAATTCTTAGTGTCAGCCCGGAATCTGGAAGTTGGCGGTCTTTTACCCCTGTGCCACGTTACGCTGTTGGTCCTGCGCCCTATCCCTCTCCTGTCGTGTCACGCTGGTGTCCCATCGGATTATGAGTGTAAGGGAATAGAGAGTGCACTTGTGTTTGCGCACACACTTAGCACTATAATATATCCTGCGCACATGACAGATGGTTGAGATTGGCCGCCGTAGCCGTAATCGGTATGGATATTACAAACACTGTGTAGTGATGATTGTTCTGGGAGACGACGCCCCGTTCGTTATCTAGTATTCAGAATACAGAGAATACCTTATTTTATTAAAGTTTCTAGAATAGACAAGATTAGTGAGATTAGTTTGGTGCATTTATTTATCGTTCTTTACTTGAAGTAGATTATAAACATGACTTAAACATGCCACATCTAGATATTTTATACATTTCAATTTAAAAACCAATGAGCATTTTGTTGTAACAACAATAATATAATAGTCACAACCTCCAACCTTGCATCGAGGACTGAGACAAGGGGACGTCATCTCCCCAAAATTGTTCACAAATGCAATGGAGGATATGTTCAAGACACTGAACTGGAAAAGACGTGGCATCAACATCAATGGCGAATACATCTCTCACCTGCGATTTGCAGACGACATCGTCATAATGGCAGAAACGCTGCAGGACCTACAACAGATGCTGAATGACCTGGCTGACTCTTCTAAATGCATCGGCCTACGGATGAACTTGGACAAAACCAAGGTTCAATGAACATGTTCTACCGGAACCGATTGCAATTCACGGTGCCGTCCTCGAAGCTGTTCAAAAATACGTATACCTCGGGCAGACTTTGAAATTGAGTAAAAACAACTTCGAGGATGAGGTGAATAGGAGAATCCAGTTGGGTTGGGCAGCATTTGGAAAACTACGTCGTGTCTTCATATCGTCGATACCACAGTGCCTAAAGACGAAAGTCTTCAATCAGTGCGTCCTACCCGTCATGACATACGGAGCCGAAACGTGGACACTTACGGTACGGCTGGTCCAAAAGTTAAAGGCTTACTTGATTCCCAGCCCTTATAGCTAAACATTTCGTTTTATAATTCCTAAGCCTCTAATCTCGTAACTGTTGAACAATTAAATGGGCATAATTTTAAGATCATAATTACAGTAGCATATGGAATACCTCTCACGGTATTTGTAATTATAACTTTAAGGGTCACTTAAAATTAATTTAGTAAGAGTTGTTAACATTGGTTTGGGTTTTGCTTTATTGCGTGGTATTTTCATTAGGCGCTGTGAAATGTTTTTCAAAAATTTTTGTAGAGCAAGCACGAGGGTGTATTGTTTGAGTGAATAAATTGTAATAAATTTTTTTCATTTCATGATAGGTGGCAGACGAGCAGACGGATCACCTGATGGTAAGCTGTATTCTGTACTAATATTCCTGACTGGTTAAATTATTTGAAAAAAAAATCGACCAAGTGCGAATCGTATCTGCGCGCGAAGTGTTCTCACCAATTTGATCTGTCCTAGAAAAAAAACACGTTTGTTGTATGGGAGCGCTAGTCATATTTATTATGTTCTGCTTTAATAATCCGTAGGTCATCATCATCGTCAGCAACCCACACTCGTCCACTTCTGGACATAGGTCTTCCCTAATGCACGCCACTGCTCCCGATTTTCGGCCACTCTCATCCAGCCCACACCAGCCAGCCTTCGAACGTCATCGTCCCATCTTGTCGCAGGGCGTCCTACACTACGCTTACTGAGTCGCGGTCTCCAATCAAGGACTTTACGGCTCCAACGGCTGTCAGTTCTGCGGCTAATATGACCAGACCACTGCCACTTCAGTTTGCTAATTCGGTGGGCTATGTCGGTGACTCTGGTTCTCTGTCAGATTACATCATTTCTGATGCGGTCCTTCAGAGATATTCCGAGCATAGCCCTTTCCATAGCTCTTTGAGCGATTTTGAACCGGTGGACTAGTCCAGCCGTGAGTGTCCACGTCTCGGCACCGTATATGACCGGATGGACGCACTGGTCGAAGACTTTCGACTTAAGACTTTGAGGGATGGGTGACGAGAAGACTTGACGAAGTTTACCAAATGCTGCCCAGCATAGCTGAATTCTTCTATTGGCTTCTCTCTCGAAGTTGTCCGAATCAGTAGGTACTTACGAATTATTAAAGCAGTAATATAAACATATTACTGTGAAAATTTTAACCTTCTTGCTAATAGTTTATGAGATACAGCCTGGTGACAAAAAAGATAGACAGACATGCTTAGTGGACTCTTTGTGGTTCCTTTTTACCCTCCGGGTATTGAACACTATGAATAAGTTTTTATTATAATATGTTTGATAAAGTCCTTTGACCTTCGCAACCCCTAGACAGGAGAACCAGACAAGCTAGACATGTTTTAAACTTTCATGGTGACTAACATTACAATAGTGTTTTACGAGATTTCTACCATGTACGAGAACCGTATTTTTGAGATTCCGCAAAACTAAACAAATTGACATTTCGCGGCCAGATCCTGTGAATATTGTGTGTCGAGAACAGGTGTGAGAAAATAGTGAGTTAGTGAACAGTGGTACCGGAGGTGCACGAAGTAAAAGACTGCGAAGGAGGGCAGACCATTTTGTCTGCCAGTAACAACTTACCTGCAAAAACTTCAGTAACTACATGACCATGGCGCTTGCAACAGCGCCGAAATATAGAAAACTCAAAAATAAGGTACTTGGTAGAAATCCCGTAAACGACTATCCTAAAGCTGGACGTGATAAGGATAACGATGGTTTTACTTTCCAAAACGTGCAGGATTCCTCACGATATTTTCTATCTTTCCCAACTCATGGCACATAGATTTATAATATCCAGAGGTGCTTGTTCGGACTTGAACCTACCACCGCCCATTTGAAAAGCACACGTTCTTATCCATTGACTCCACTAGTGTCACCGGTGTCCATGGGCGGCGACAATCGCTTACCATCAGGTGATCCGTCTGCTCGTCTGCCATCTATCACATAAAAAAAATTGAGACAACATGGCTCAAAGGCTAAAATCAATTGTAACAAGATTACTTGTATCTATGGATGACCATGAAAAACCATAATTATCCGCTTTTGATTTTAAGCGTCTATTTTAGTCTGTCGGTCTAGTTTAGTCCAATCAAATAGTAGTCGTCATTTATAATTAAACAAAACCGAATACAAAATAACATGATTCCGAAAATAGTAAAATTAATGAACTGTCTCTATCGTTTCCCGCAAACAACCTCAGGTTGGCTGGCACTTATTTATGATGATAACGTCACAATATGACGGGTGACTTAAGTGAAATAAGACAATTCGCTGTTCATGAACATTTTGCTTTTAGCTAATTAAAATGGAAAAGTGCCGATCGTTTTTGATCTCATAGGGCTTAAACCGCGGGCCCGGGTTTCAATGGGCAGACCCAACCAACAGTGGTCCGTTTATTTATGTATGCTTCATCATCAGAGGCATACAAAATCCGCTGCAGCTATCATCGCCATTTGGCTACAATGGGAATATTGCGTGAATAATAGAGTCTTGATGGAAGTTCTATTATCCTTTGCGAAGCATCACAACTTACTTACTTCGCAGGCTCAGCGACCCAAAAGGATATTGGCCCCTCACATCAAAGTGCGCTATGCCTTTCATGTGCTATGTTTAACCAGATGGGCTTCTTTAACTTTATTACGTCTATGGTAACTTCGTCTTTCCAGTGATACCGAGAGCGAAGATTGCCTGCATTTATTCGGTGGTTGTTTTTTTTTCTTATGTGATATGTCGTAGAAGAGCAGACGAATCGGTAAGCGATTGCCGCCGCACACCTACGACACCAGTATCAGTAGCACACTGATCATCTTAAAAGTAGTTGAAATCCTAATTTCATGTTTCAATTGAGAAGAATTTAATTCTTATACTCAGACACTTTTATCATTTATATTTTTTAAATACACCTTTATTTTTATATCGATTACAGTCCGAAAACTCATAATAGGTATCTTGAATGAAGTCTATTTTGCATGTTAGATCAACAAAATAAGCGAAAAAAAATCTGCTGTTCCGTATATTATTGCCGGTAGGATATTTTGTACTTAGTTTGAGCAAGCTTTTTCAGCCTTGGACTTGGTAAGTCTGATTTGTGAGATTGATTGAAAATATCCACAGGTCTTATTACTCGTAGTCTCCTGGAAATCCCTGGAAGTCCCATTTAAATATGAAGAGGTATCTTATTTTCGCTTAAAATTCTGCAGAACAAGACGGTTATCGTTAATATACATAAGTGTCTATACGTTGTTGTGCTGTGGGAAAGGGGCAATATAGCTAGTTTATAATCGTGTAAGACATAACTGCATGTCTTCTGTAAAGAATTGAAGACTTGAGTATTAAATACAAAAATAAAGGTACATAAATAAGAGTTACTTACATACAAGATTTGCATGTGCTTTGATGGTACGCAATTACGTAACCCATTATAATTTTAATCATGTTTGCGTGAAATTATATAGGGCTTTATATATCTTTTTAGGAAAGCCAAAAAACTGATCCGAGTCTTACGTGCTATTTCCATTAGTATTCAATTGTTGACTTCCGTTCTATTACCTATTCAATATTTAAAAGGTTTTGAATGGCCGTAAATGAATTCTGATTGAAAAAAAACGATCCGTCTTCCAAGTCTCTAAGGAATGGTATCAAAATATCATAACCGCCACCAATAATATATTAAAAAAAATGAAAACAAAATGTGACTTACGTGTTCATCTCAAAGCGTAAGTCATTGCATGACTTGCGCGCTGTTACTTTTTCGTAATCTTAAAGGCTTTTATTGGTCGTATCTTGAATTTGATTGGGCGAAATGACGCGTCTATGGATTCTCTAGCGATGGGCATCGAAATGTCAAAAACGCCAAAAAATTTACTTACGTGGTGTTAAAACTTTACCGTCAATATAGAGGTTATATCGACGACGATATATTATAATTCAGTATTTGATAATATCTCCGTCACCTAAATAATACAACTTTACGCCTAAAACCTAGATATGCCCGAAATTTGTCTAGTCACGCAAGAAATGTATTAGTTAAATACAAAGGCTATTTATGACGTAGTTTTGGTGCTTATGTAAAGTAAAGTTAGTATTATGAATATGTATAAAGGGCCAAAGCTAGGTCATGAACAATAATGTGACTGTGGTTATTTTCATGCTTCTCCGACGATATCAATATGATTGTTTTAGTTAGGTTTGACCTTAGAGTTTGACATCAGTTTATAAACGTGTGGTTTTTACTCAACAAATGGATAAATTGCCATTATCTGACTTTGTTTCGACGTCAAATGTCAGTGTCAGGCGGAGTGAGGTCACCCTGATTGGCCTTTTTATAAAAAAAATGATTCGACGTTACGGTGTTAAATGTAACGGGAAAACAATCGGCGTCCATGTAGGTGCTGCAACACGACAGAAACAAAGATTTAAATCTTTGCATAGAAAGACATACAAACACACTTTAAACTATTTACATCTACACCCTTCTTGTTTTTTTTTCTGTGACAAGCAGGGGTAAAAAGCTTTTATATGTAATTATTTAAATCGTTGGTGGGCACGTACTTTGAGAAGGGATGGAGGTTTTGCGTTGACTTAAAGTTACCTTTGTAACCTTGATATCTGCAGATGAAAGGAAATGCAGTTTAAAGTAAAAGTAAAATAAAAAAAAATAGAGCAAAATTAACGAAGCAAATTTTTAACGAACACAAAAGTGTGAGCACCTAGTGCTGTCAAGTTAAAGAAATATAAATAAAAAACTAAACTAGAAACTAGGAGTACTTCCTCGACCTTTCCTACCTTTAAAACTCTGACTCACGAATTTTTTTTTCAACAATGCGTCCCGATGGAAGTACCTGTAGTCTTCTAGTGCATGTAAGCTTGATACTTTATTGCTATTTTCTATTGCTTTAACACCGTAACGTACCGGTACCTACCAATACGTTGAATTGAATATGTTTCCAAGCTTATGCGTGGCCTGTCGGAGTGGGCAATGACCGCACGAATTTCATTTTCTGCTCTCAAATGAAGCCTGCCACTTGTAGGTAAGTATTTTGATGTGATGCAATTTTACAGGTCATTGGTGTATAACAATATTTTGATAAAGTTTTCATTACACCTGTAATATGATCAATTAAGCTTGCAGATATCGAAAAGTATTTTGTAATATGAGGCGTTTAGAACACTGTCAACATAATGGTCTCAGCCTATTCTAAAAGCAACTAAACGGGTATTCTGAGTACGAGCGTGTCCACTACTTGGGACTTACTCGCTCAGCATGATGTCATAAGGAAGACGGCGATACTGGATGTCTCAGTACGCACCAAGAGTTGGCAGGGGGTACGTCTCTGGATTTGATTAGGTATTAGGCAAAACGGATAAGTAACTGTCGGATTTCCTCGTATGCGGTAAGGTACCACATCTACCCCCTCTCTCTCTCTCTCCTTCCCCATTTCCTCTTTGATAAGCACTTGGGAATGCCAGGTAGGAATTCGTGCTGTGTGTTACTGACGTGGCCAGCGCCACGAGCGTTAAGGTCTAACCCAGAAAGTGGGTTGTCTTAACCCAGACGTGCTACCATTTTACTTATAATAAAGATAAGCTACTACTTAATACTTCAAGATGGATCCTGGCGGTTAGGACTAAAACACTCCGCGAGGGCTGATGTAATTCATAGATCTAGTGGTTTTTAGGAAACAAATTTGGTGTTTATTTGTTCAGTGAAGTGCCGCAAAGTGATCCTAAAAATAAGAATCGTTGAATTGTTACGTTTTAACACTGCTATTGTGTGTCGAGTGAGTTGTGAGGTGACAATTTGCTTACCTAATAGAGTCTTAAATCCCGAGATTGTGTTTAAAGTGGTACCGGCAGAATCTGTAAGTCGAAAACGCAAAACACCGGTGTTTCATTGAGTGACTGTGACTTTGACTGACTTCGAGTACTGACTACCCACTTATTCGCAATAAGTTACTTGATATTAGCAAGATATTATGATCGGGTAGAGCTATATTATAAAAAAATAATAACATCGAGCATTTGCATGGCCCCTGCAAACCTTAAGATTTTCAAAACAGCGCATCTATCATTTTTTTTTATGTGATTGGTGGCAGACGAGCAGACGGATCATCTGATGGTAAGCGATTGCCGCCGCCCTTAGACACCCGCGACACCAGCGTGGAGTCACAAGTGCGCTGCCAACCTTTAAACCCCCCTGCGAAGCACAGTGCTGCTTCACGCCGGTTTTCTGGGAGCTCTCCTTAATCTCTCGACTACCAACCGATATGCTATTTGTCCGTATTCCAATGATGTTATGCATCGTTCAGTTAGTCATGATGATTAGGTATACCGCGTCATTTCAGAACAGCCACTATTGCATTTTTCTTTTATAATTGGCGCTATGCTAATTACTACAATAAAAACAATGTACTCAGCCATACGAGATCTGCAGATTTTTCCACGAATAGCCGGAATCGCGCGTACACACGGATAATGGGCACTTTCCTTCTATATTTACATACCTACGACAAAACCGCGATAATTAATCCAGACAGCATTGGTTTTGGCTAACTTTTCCGCTTAGGGAATAAGGTTGGAATTCGCGTGTTTTGGCGTTATGATTCGTACATTCAATTGCACTGGTTATACGAGTACAAAATGTTTTTGAACATTTTTCATTTTCCTGGGGAAACAGTTCCGTGGTTGCGTAAATATCGAGTCAGCGACGTACGCTTTGTGTTTGTTGGTATTCGGTTTACATCTGTATCTTTGTTGGTAATGGGGTTTAAGGTGAAATATAGACACGATCATTTATATTTGTCAAGTTTTTTACGGCGTACGGCAAGGAACGCGAACGAGATGGAAAGAGTGCATTAGCATTAAACATCAACGTCATCTGAGTGTACCCCGGATTCCCGGCAACAATACTTTGAAAATATGAGTGTAGAACTTATTTTTAATGTGATAGGTGTCATACGAGCAGCCGACGAATCACCTGAAGGTAGGTCAGCAATTGCTGCCGCCCATGGACACCCGCGACAGCAGTGGAGTCATAAGTGCACTGCCAACCTTTTAACCCCTTTGCCCCGGAATGGGCCTCCGGTACCCTCACTCACGCAGCGAAACACAGCACAGTGCTGCTTCGTTGTTTTTCTGTGAGGCCGTGGTATCGGAAGTGCCATGGAGCCAGAACATTCATGCCAAAGCGTGGCTCTCCCACAGTGAAAAACTTTAAATATAGTGTATGTTCAAGAGCTTCCGCGGTAATTCTGGACCTTCAAATCTTGGATTGGTAATGCACTTTGTAACTTTGCTGGTGGTGCAGGCTGTCAAGCAATTGGGAACAGTAATAGCTCACAAAAAATTACGTGATACATTACACCTATGGCCATGAAAATTTCCTATACACTCTAAATGCTAAAGACCATGCAAAGTATGTATATCAGGTATATCAAGTATGTATTCGCATAACATTATAACTATTTTTTTTTTAATTTATTTACCATTTTTTACAATGATATTTTATTCTTATAATCTAACAGCACACAAAAGCAATTAATCAAGACGGGAATTAACACGATATTTACTATGTGATACAACATTGTGTACTCACATATTTTGCTCGACGTTTTGGCTACGTTATAGCAGCCGTGGTCACGGTTATTGTAACGTATCGTGTTGATTCCCGTCTTGATTAATTATAGTGACAACAATAAGAATAATGATTCGTTAAAACAGTAAATATTACCTCGTTTTTCTCGTACTGATGTTAGGGTCACGCTAGACCACAATCGCACCACATGGAAAGGGTCGATGATGACTAAGATGTTACACTTTTGCCTAGTAGATGCCTGTGTTACAATAGGCTAATTGAGAGTATGAAAAATAAAAAATATTTATAGTCATCCGCGTAGTTTATAGCTTTATGAAGGAATGAACAATAACACATAAAAATTTTGAATATTTTCACCAAACAAACCAAAATAAAATTAATTTGTTATGTGCTTGGAACCACGTGACCTTAAATGGTTTTTATTGGCTTCCTTTACTATGACGTCAGCCTTTTGTAAGCAAACAAGTGACAGACTCGACGCCATTGTTCCGGATCTATTCCGGATCTTCTATCAAATTTATCGTGTGCTATCGAATTTTCTACTTGTTTACAAAAGATTGACGTCACTTGAATGATTCGACACCATATTGCTGAATGAAGCGTTTTTGACAGATGAAATAATCATTATATTTTATAATGATTTTCTAAACAAAATATTCATAATAAATGAAAATAAATATTATTTTTAGGATTCCTATATACCAATAAAGATTATGAGAAGGTTTTTCAAAACAAGTCAAATAGCATAATGACAGTACGCAAAATCGAAATGGCTAGGTACTGTTGGCTGCACAGAAAATGTTTGTCATAATAGCTATCTCTGATATTTGCTTTCTTACAGGTAGTATTGTGAAAAGGTACTAAAGTGTATACATATTTTTGCAGCTGACTGCATATAAAAGGCAACCCCTTGCTTTAATTAACTTTAGCTTATTCACCACAAATAGCATAGCTATCCTCCATATCTACCAATAGCATTTCTAACTAGTTGCACTAATGACATTACACTGGTCAAATAAATTGGATCGCGGATTAAACCAGAGTCAAACCGGGATAAATCAGGGCAAACATCTAAACGTTACGGTAATGTGATGACGTTTATTTGCTATCGTTAGTTACAGTGTGAATATTACCAGTGGCTTGAAGATATCGAGAGCACAATTCGAGAAGGACTGACGCGTGATCATTTTCATCAACAGCGTAGGGACGTACACTCCACGTCCACTAAAGTCAATATTCACATTAACTTTCAGTGGGGCCACAAGTTCGCTGCCAAACTTTAAGCCCCCCTCTTTCCCCCTTTTTTTATTACCCTGTGGAAATGCATTACGCATACCCGTCCACCGGGGAGCGCGGACGGGTTATGGCGGACTCCCCCCGCGTCGGCGGGAGGGCTACCGACTAAAACCACAGGGGTGCTTCCGTCTGCGCCAGAGTGGAGAGGGGACACGAGAAGCCGACTAAAGAGTCCCATCTTCGCGTCCCTCCCCAGCCCCTCTTTCCCCCTAACCAAAGTCGTTGATCCTGCGCCCGATCCCTCTCCAGTCGTGTCACACTAGTGTACCATTGGAATATGAGGGTAAAGGGAATAGAGAGTGCACTTGTGTTTGCGCATACACTTGAGCACTATAACATATCCCGCGTACGTGGCTGATCTTTGAGATCGACCACCATAACCGAATATCGGTTGGAGGATTATAGCATTTCGCTATGTTTATACTGTGGTAATGTGATGACGTTTATTTGCTAGTGTTTAGCCAACAAACGGGAGATGAATGTAACCAATAAATCGCGCCCGACGCTAATGCAGCTGTCACCGATTGTTACAGTAGCGGGCTGAATACATTTTCATACTTTGCCATGTGGCTTAAGTCACGAGATTAAAATGGCAATAGTTTTGAAATATAGCAATGCAATGCAGCAGTGGAGGATTTATTTGCGTGTAAATCTGTTATGCGATATAAAAATATCAGGTATGCAAAATGCTGGATCGAGTTTTATAAGTGAGCCGGTTGGGCATCACTACAATCGGTGATGTGATCTAGAAAGCTCAAAGTGATAGACCGACTTCGTTGTACATTAGAATAAGATAAATAAGTAAAGTAAAGTATCAGCCTGTAGACTGTATTGTCCCACTGCAAGACAAAGGCCTCCATCATTGAAATCAAGTCATCGCTACTATGATTGCATTAGGCTTAATCACCACACTTGCCAGATGCGGATTGGTGATCACAAACGAGCTTTGTTCGAAAAAGGTTGGGGGTTGTTTTTTATGGGCCTCAGAGTGGGATTTTGAGGTATGTCGTCATCACCCCGGAAGATCGCCATTTTGATGTTCGAAAAATTCGAAACATACCTTTTGCTCGACCCGAGCATCGAGCAAATAAAAGCATACTTCTTTTTAAAAAGGCCGGCAGCGCACTTGTGACTCCTTTGACGTTGCAGGTGTCCATGGGCGGCGATAATCACTTACCATCAGGTGATGCGACTGCTTGTCTGCCCCATATATCATACAAAACCTAGGACCCCGAGGTAACGGACCACTACTTAAATCACTGGCCAACAGTCAATATAAGATAAGATAAAAATATTTATTTGCTAAACCCACACGACTCGTAACATCAATGCAATAAAAGTTGGCTGACACTTATATTAAACCAAAAATAGAAAAAAAACTACCTCAGTCCGAGACACCAAAGAGGTCCCGTGGTAAGAACCACTTCTGTCACGTACAACATTCAAATTTAAGCTTTATTTGTATATCTACAAGGAATCTAAAATTTAGTTCTGTGTTTTACCGCTGGACCTTTTTTCATGGCGCCAACAAAAATGTTATAAAATTAAAATTGGGATTGTTTCTACTGGCCCGCCCTCATTTCGTTTCAGGACATTAATTTCAACCTTTATTATATATATATATATTTTTTGTAATGTTTATTTGTCTCTCATTTCTGAGGGTTTACATTACTATTATTTATTATTTATTTTGACGTCACGAGTCGATGGGTTCAAGATCCAGTTGAACTATCTTCGTAGAAATTCGCTTCCAATTTTGATCCACTATCAGGCAGTGCAGCTTTGTTTCCCCTTATCTTTGCATTACACACACTCAGATACACACAGAGAGAGAGAGAGAGAGAGAAAGACACACAAATGCACACTACACACACATAACTTTGATTTGTTTTTGGTTGTTTTTGATAAGTGTTATTTTTTTTTTTTTTTTCGCTATGAAAAATGCGGGCCTTATGCATACCCGAGATAGTGGGGGCCATCAGGGGTTATGTCGGGCTCTTCTTTAGGTATGCGCCCAGAGACATACCAACTAAAAAACACAGCGGCGTTCCCTCATCGCCCAATTGGGGAAAGGTTATGGGTATCCAGCAAAGCCTTGGACTACCACGACAAACAAGTGTTACCTACATTAACCTAATTAATAAGTGTACTAGGTCACGATTATGATAAGGTTGGAAACTGCGCTAATAACTGCGACATAGTCTCTGACTATTGCAGCTAAATTATTGTTTTTGTGTAATTGTTATGTTTCAAATGCACCCTTTTACAGGGGAACCAGACCAACTGAATCATGGTTACAGAAACTATCCGAAACGCGCAGGTTTCCCAGGTAAAAATACGCACATAGATTTGAAAAAATCATTGGTGCATGTTCGGATTCGAACCTCGACAACCTGCGTGGAAGGCGCGTTCGTATCCATTGAGCTACCACCGCTATTTTACAAAAACGTATCTATGCCTAAGTTTCTGAAGCTGAATTACATTTTTTTTTACATTATGGCAGACAAACGAGAAATTTTCAGAATATAGTCACTAATAATAACTTTTACATCACTTATAACTGCCGCACTCAGATTTGTTGATTAACATAGTTGGCTACTTATGAAAAAATATTGACACTTATTTTGATACGCATAAAGACTACCGATACTAAAGTTAATGAGCATAAGCTTAAATGACGTTTCTGAGTCCGGCCGTAAGACATGAACTGGAAATTCAGTAGACTTGTTCACTAGTGGAAATAGCGAAATTGCGAACGTGGCGTGTTATCATGTTAGCCGAGTTGCTGACTTAGACAGTCGGAAAAAGGTTAGCTTCTTTCCGAGTATGATTGGTTGAGTTTGTTGTTTACAGTTTGTTGACCTTTGTGCGGAATTTATCTGTAGGTACCTTTGATGCTATAGACTGGACCGATGGAGCATTTAGTTGTGATCCTGCCTCATACGCCAAAGGTATCTAGGACTAACATTCGTGTGTGTGAACACTTGTATTTCATCACTTATATATATATGCAATGGAACGGTCGTTAAATTGAGTCCATAGCCAAAACTGCAGCTGAAACGCTAAGCATCCTTTGGAAGGTCAAGCAGTACTTTAAGCCCAACCAGCTCTTAAGTTTATATCGAGCCCAGATTCGCTCCTGCTTGGAGTACTGCTGTCACTTCTGGGACGGTTCTGTCCAATATCAGTTAGACGCTCTGGAAACAATAGAGCGACGTGCGAAGAGGCGCATCGGTGATGACGCGCCGAAGCTGGCCTGCACAGCCTAGACCACCGTCGACGTGTGGCATGCTTCTCGGTCTTCAACCGGATTCATTTCTGGGAGTGTGCGGAGGTTCTACATAATTTGATCCCCCCCCCCACCTTATTCTATCACCGGACGACTAGGCGCGGCGAGGGCTTTCATCCTTATGTGGTAGAACTATCCTTTATCCGCACGAAGCGATTCGCTTCCACATTTTATAATGTGGACGACTAAGGAATGGAACTCCCTGCGGAGGTCTGTTTTTACAGAACAATATTATTTGGACATCAAGGCAAGAGTGAACAGGCATCGTTTAGAGAAACGCGTATTATCCTAGACCTCGTCGTCACTTTCCATCAGGTGCGATTGTCAAGCGTAAGCCTATTGACCAAAAAAAAAATTAATACGCTTTACAAAGCTCTACAATTATTTGAAAAACCGGCCAAGTGCGAGTCAGGCTCTCCCATACAGGGTTCCATAACAGCAAGAAAGATATATGGAAGGTAAATTGCGGTTTACGGTTTATAACGTATTAAAAAAACTACTCACTATATCTAGTTCAAACCAATTTTCTTTGTTAGTTTACATGATTATGTACATAGTACATCATATATTTTTTTAGTTTTATAATTCATTTATTATAAAGGTCAGAGGGGGGGGGGGGGGGACACAATTTACCACTTTGCGCAAAGTATTGTGTTTAGAAAAAAATGATGTTAAAAACCTCAACATCATTTTTAAAGACCTATCCATAGATACCCCACACGTATAGGTTTGATGAAAAAAAAATTGAGTTTAAATTTCAAGTATGGAGACCGCCCCATTTTTTTTATTTTTTCGAATTCTTGTGTGAAAATCGTAATGCGGTCAACAAAATACATCTAATTGCCAAATTTTAATAGTATAGTTCTTATAATTTCGGAGAAAAGTGGCTGTGACATACGGACGGACGGACAGACAGACAGACATGACGAATCTATAAGGGTTCCGTTTATTGCCATTTGGCTACGGAACCCTAAAAATGGATCATCATGATCTGTTTTATATCTATAACCGTTTATAGAGTAATAGATAGTTTTATAGTGATTAAAAGAGTTATACTCTGATTCCTATGCCTACTAAGGAATAAATAATTTCTATTCTAATCCGTAGTGCGTTTTGGCCGCACTCAAAGACGTCATTAATGCTTATGCTCATTAATTTTAGTATCGGTAGTCTTCATGCGTATCAAAATAAGTGTAATTTTTATTTTAAGTTACTCAACGACTCTGAGTGTGGCAGTTAGTCGCGGTTTATTTCGTCGTTCAGTAGATTCGTGAAGATTTGAAGAATCGCTAAGAGCCTCGCTAAGATTATCATTAAAACCAATACGAAATTTACCATTCTTGTAGCATGATAAGAACATACGTTTGCATCGTTACTATTAATCATCATTGTTATTAGACGAAAGAAATATTAATCTACGAGTTGATACGGACTCCTTCGTACTCGGTTCTGAGAAGCTCTGACCCTTTTTAGTCTAGGGCTACGGAGCCAAATGGCAAAAAACGGAACCCTTATAGATTCATCATGTCTGTTTGTCCATTCGTCCGTATGTCACGGCCACTTTTTACCGAAACTACATATAAGAACTATAGTATTAAAACTTGGTAAATAGATGTATTTTGTTTACAAAAATGATACGATTACAATTTTTACAAAAATGGGAAAAAAATGGTCCCTATTATTGGAACTGAAATTCATTTTTTTTTTCATCAAACCCATACGTGTGAGGTATCAATGGATAAGTCTTTAAAAATAATTTTGAGGTTTAATATATTTTTTTTCTAAACTTAAAGTTTTGCGCAAGAGACGTCTCTTACGAGTAAGTCCCAAAGTGGTAAAATTGTGTCCCCCCCCCCCCCTCTTTCTAACTTGTATAATAAAAGAATTATAAAACTAAAAAAATATATGATATACATTACCATGAAAACTAGTAAAACAAAAATTGGTTTGAACTAGATCTAGTAAGTAGTTTTTTTTCATACGTTTTAAACCGCAATTTGCCCTCCATATATTATTTAAATTTTATTGCACAAATTTTGTTACAATGAGGCGAACGTAATGCCAAGAAGCATTCTCTACCAGTCAACCTTTGGATCATGCAGAAAGTGCAGTGGTGCAGCGAAGTGAAGTGGTGTGATATCTTACTTGCTGCAACGGAACCCTTCATGGGCGACTCCGGCTCGCACTTGGCCGGTTTTTTTATAGTCTTAATCTTAAACTAGCTGGAAGTTTCTCGCCAGCCAACTTCTTTTGCACCACCGTTCAATCCCAAGCTGGGGCGTCACTCCTTAAAGCGTCCATAATTGGGTATATTCCGATCACGTATCAAAAGCTGTGTCGCTCGCAGACACCGTCCGATAAAACGACTTTCGTGATGCGATTCATATTTCAAAGGAAATATTCATTTTTATTTAGGTCGCATTACAAGCAATGTGTTTTCAATAATATTTTCATAGTAACACATTCAGTTCGATGTTTTCAGCCTTTTGTTAGCCATTTCTCTTGAACCGTGCTATGCAACGATACGAAGTTCCACCAGGCGATTTCTGGTCGTTCACTTTCACCTGAATCTATTTTCTCTGTGTTGAAAAAGAACAATGACGATAAACAGAAATTTCACACCAATACATTCCATACAACATTTCACACATTGACCTGAGGGCCTTATTTAAAGCAGACGTTACGACCGAATCGGAGTTTCTACTTTGACACGCGCTGAGTGTCTCCTTTGGGTGCGACAGGTATATTCTCGTCGATACGGGATGGCTTTAAATTAAGCCACCTGATTTCCGTATTTTCATGGATATCAAACAACACAAGAATTAGAAACATAATACATAAATGCATTATATTACACTCAGATACTAAAAAAACACAAGTGTGTTTATCATACGAGTTTGTCCAGGGTGGGGATCGAACGCACGATCTTTGGCGTACGATGCAGGATCACATATGCGTCAGCAGACTTGTCAACTCGTATCATTTAACTATGTAAGAACCAGGATGTAAACTAATAAAAAACAATAAATATTTATGATTACATTTTTTTATTGTGATATCGTGTAGGAGGCTAAAATCCAACAACAAAATAAGAGGAGAAAATACTAATCTGCTTAAGAAACATAAAATTAAAATAAAAAACGTAAGATATTTATACTGTAATTAATCAAGACGGGAATTAACACGATATTTATTATGTGATACAACATTGTGTACTCACATAATAAATATCGTAGTCTTCGTACGATGTATAAAAATAAATTCAGAAAACCTAGATGTAAATTAACTCTTGTATCTAATAATACCTTCATTACGTGCATAAAAATTTATAATAAATTGCCAGATCATTTTAGAGAACACACTTTCAAAATTCCAAATTTTACTTAAGATAAGGCTTGTAGAGAAATGTTTCTACAGTATTCAAGAATTTATGCAGTATAGGTAATAATTGAAAAATGTAAATATAATAAATAAATAAGATAAACTCATTATGTACTCCGTTACTGATTTATAAAAAATTTAAAGATTTCTCAGTTTGTGTATACACCCGAAAAGGTAGAACGAAGTGATGCCTGAAATATAATTGTAACAGCCTATGTAACCTTTGTTCCTACACAATAAATACTTACTTACTTACTTACTTACATATTTTACTCGACGTTTCGGCTACGTTAAAGCAGCCGTGGTCACGAGCGGCTGTAACGTAGCCGAAACATCGAGCAAAATATGTGAGCACACAATGTTGTAGCACATAATAAATATCGTGTTAATTCCTGTCTTGATTAATTATACCTAGTTATAATGCAACGCGAAAATTTAAAATAACTTTTTATTTACACTGCCCAAAATGTTTACCTATTACTTTACTTCTTCACTTGCCTTTAGTGCTTTATAGCAATCCTGCATACAATAAGGAATAGACTGAGAAAGTCTACGTGTGATCTATCGTGACCTATGAGGGGAACCTAAGTAGTCATGCTCACTCAAATGTCTCTGAGGTGGTGGCGTTATGTGGCGGGTCATTATATTCCCTCTAATATGGTTGAGTGAAATGATGGCTGACACATACGTCATACTTGTGAACAGGTGCCACCTTTGGGGACTGGTCCGCTTCGGTTTACCTCATATTTAGCTATTAATTTGATTCATTCTATTTTGTCATACAGTCTAATGCAACATTAGACTGTATGACTTGGTATGAGAATAATAAACCATTGTATATAAAGTTGGCGATTAAAAAGAGTAACTGGCGAGTTTCTAGCCGGATCTTCTCGACCAGAAACAACTTTCCGAGCCGGTGGTAGAATCGCATTATGTTTATTTACTTTTTTTAGTATATTTTATGTATCAACATATATATGTATTAATTTGTAAATTATTACATAAGTACTTATAAATAGTCTTAAATCATTCAAATGTTTGACTTGTAAGTGCTGTGTACAAGCCTATGCAAATCAAGAATTATTAGATTTTTTGATTTTGATATTCCTGATTGTATGCAGGATTGTTATCAATTGCGATCCTCTAGTAAGCTAACTTCAGCTAATGGTAACATAATGTCCCTTATAGGTATCATATAAGTACTATTGTCAACACTGCAATTTTCTGTTTTTGAAACAGGTTCAGTGATTCATTGTACTGCATTGTACCACATCATTGCAATAAAACCTACACAAATAGCAAATTATTTTTGCACAATTTTCTCGTTGCGGCGTGTCAGCGGTTTCCATAAATATTAAACGTACTCAAACATTTGCCAGAATTATTAGGTGTGGTGTCCCCAGTTAATAATAGTTCAATGAGTATCCCTCACTCATTGTCACTAGCTTATGTATTTTTCTATCATGTAAATAAACAACACACATACATACAGTTGTGTCAATACAACTTTGAACATCGAATAAACTAGCGCCAGTAGATTCGTATTAATTGTGGCCATTATGAGATTTTTTTTAAAAAGGTACAACGATGAATGCATAAAGGAAAGTGTTTAAAATAAATATTATAAGGTACATGTGTAATATTATCTAGCTTTTAAGTGTTTTTTTATGTTGTGCAATAAAGAGTATCTATCTATCTTTGCACAAGTATCCATAATCCTTATTGCCCAAAATGGTCTCTTTTAGCAATTACAAAAAATATGGTTACTTGTACGAAGAAATTATGACATAATATGGTCTCAAATCTTTTTAATACTTTTCTTTATGGATTCACCGTTGTACATTTGTTTTTAAAATGTCTCATTATAACCACAATGAATAATAAAATTACTGGCGGCACTAGTAGATTCGTTCGATCGAGCCGATTTCGTAGATGCTTCACCTTAAGAAGATTTCTCCCACACACGACATAACCAAACTGGGATAATTATCATCAGCAATATTTCCAGACCTATGCGACCTTCAAGAAATTATAATATTCCTTTTAAAGGGCCGGCAGTGTACTTGTGACTCCAAGTGGTGTTATGGGCTTAATGCTTACCGTCTGTCTCATAACATAAAAAAAATGTAGTAGATGACATTGTGAGTTTGATGCAGACTGCTCAGTTCGAGGTAAGCGAGGAAGTCAGATCAAGCTGAGGCGAGTCAATAAATACACTAGAAAAAAAGTCTGGAAGTAGATATGAATGTACAGACAACCATTCATTAAGTATATGAAATTAAAATTAAATTGGAATTGATTGATAAAAATCCATTGTTTTGGATACTTTAGATAATGGCTGTCCGTGCAAATCACCACACATTTTATATGAAATGAATACTGGAACTGTGCCATCGAATAGCCAACCCTACAGCCAACAACTGGATTCCTTGCAGATTGCACACATAATGGCATCTTGTGGCGCACGCAATGACACAAACAACGTACCTGAACCCGTATACCGGCTGAATAATAAACAGAGTTTCTGGGAGTAAGTCACCTCATTTTGCCAATTCAAGGCTGGATTCTTGGAATGAGAATAATATATGTTCACTATAGTTGACAGCTCTTTTTAATGCTATAGATGGCAGACGAGCAAACGGATCACCTGATGGTAAGTGATTGCTGCCGCCCACGGACAAAACACTAGTGGAGTCACGAGTGCGCTGCCAACCTTAAGCCCCCCTCTCCCCTCTATTGGGCCTCCGGTTGGATAACTCGGTTGATTATCAAATCTTCTGTAAGTTCTGCGTACTGGATTTTGGAACGAGCCTACATCTGATGACAAATATTATTAAACGGCATTTCAATTGTAATTTACGTTTAGCGCAGTGGCTTGTGCGCCGGCTGAGACGCATGGGTCGCGGGTTCAATTGTACCTTCAACACTAATGCTTGTTGATGAAAGAGATACTTGTGTTGGGTCTGGTTGTTGTGGTACCTTCGTTATTCCTGGTTTCCAAAGTACAAGGAAAACCCTTAGTTTTGGATCAGGACAATGTATGTGATGTTGTCTCTAATTATTATTATTCTTATTTATTTACCTAACGAAGCAAGGAAAATGATGCTTTGATAGATCTGCGAATAGGTGTGTGGTATTTTCCTCCATTTCAGTGGCGAAGGAAAACATCGTGAGTAAGCCAGTATTAAATTGAGCAACAAAATTGGTTGAATTTGAAGAACCCGCAAGCGACTTTTATGAAATTTTATTTAAAATGCTTTTCATCCATCAAACAAATCAGATGAGTTGATTTAATTCCGATTCTGAACCAAAATTTTGATAGCTTTGCGTCATTTGACCACGCCTCCACATAAAGGATCGGGATGCAGTCCGGCGCCATTGCACACTGAGCACAGTAATTGCTCACGCGCGTTGTATATGTTACTTTTTCTTTTCTCTTTGTTTAGTTTTTATATCTTTTATTCTTATTATTTATACTTATTACTTATTATTTAAGTATATTATTATTATGTTTTTTTTTGTAATAAAATATTTGACAACATCACATACATTGATCCGACTCCGAGATAGGTAGCTGAAGCACCTGTGTTACGGATATCAGAATCAACAGTGGTATTACAAATATATACATATAATACTTTTCTTTTGTAAATATATACTTATAATATATAGAAAACACCCAGACCAATACAAACAGACATGTTCATGCACACAAATGTTTGTACGTGCGGGGACCGAACCCGCAACCCTTGCACCAGAGGCAGCGTTCACTATCACTGTTCCAAACGGGTCGTCAAAATGTTTATGAATATGAATATGACTGTGAAATATTAATGTTTATAGGTAATTCACCAATACGAATGTCACACGATCACTTGTTCAACCAGACAATTAATCCCGTCACTCAAGGTCCAAACTGAAAACCAACGCTGCAGCGGCTTCAAGCAGTTGCAGCACATGCTGAGGTTGGACCTTATTGACCACTTGGTTTTTCTTGGTAATCTTGCATGCAACAACTGACATACTTATTATTTGTTCATTTTCTGTCTTATTGTTAACATCATGTTGTAATTGTATTCGTGTTTGCGGTCAATAAATGTCTTACTACTTTGTTAGTTACTTCATCATCATCATCAGCCCATTCAAGTCCCCACTGCTGGGGCACGGGCCCCCCTCAAACACATGAGGGGTAATTGCCATACTCACCACGCTTGGCAGACGGGTTGGCGAGGGTTTTGATATAAATGCAGAGTTTTCCTTCTCTGGGTGCTGATGATCATACCAGCAGCTTTACCTTAGTCGCCTTTTACGACACCTCGGTAAGAGTGAGGGTGGCCTATTCTACTCTGCCGGGGACCACACGGCGGTTAGTTACTTACTTCGCTTCATATTTTTTTAAGTTTGGACTTAATTTGAGCACCGCTTAAGTACAGAACAAAGACATTAAAGCTACTGCTTGATACAAAACAAAGGTAACCTATTGATATTTACATAGTTTATTATTTTTTATCATCTTATTTTAAGTATTTTCAGTTCAGAGACGTGCACTTATGTTCATATTATGATAAGTTCTTGATCTTTAATAAAAAAAACTCTAAGACCGCTGCTATTTTCAGTATAAATATTTTTGTTATTTATTCACCTCGGCAGGCGTTGGAAACATTTTTCCTGCCGAGTGCTTTGTCTCGCTTCCCGTCAGGTTAAGCTTTGACCTCATTTTTTACCTGTGAAAAATGCATTAAGTATATCCTACTTGTCAAAGAGGGTTATGACGTGAGAGCGTATGTTTGAGTTAAACAAACACTTTTGTAGTATCCAAATAGCGCGAAAAAGTATTTCGATGAGTTGGTTACTTAAAATATGTTACTATACCTAAATTGCTTTTTGTACAACATAATTTGAAATTTTTGACAAACCATCATTAGCTAGCACTCGTAAACTTTTAAACCACCTTGTTTGTTCGTAGATCTCATAAAAAATAGTTTTTTTACGTAACTTTTTTTTCTATCAATTGTGTCCTATTTATTCAGCATGGGCCTAATTTCTCAATCCTTACATAAGAATTGGTAACGTGTCAGCTTACAATATGCCGATTAAGGAGGCTCAAAGTCACCCAGAGAGCAATGGAGAAGGCTGCTCGGAGTCTCCCTGCGTGATCGTATCAGAAATGATGAGATCCGCAGGGGAACTAAGGTCACAGACATAGCCCCAAGAATTGCATGCCTCAAGTGGCAATGGGCAGGGCACATAGCGAGGAGAACAGACGACCGTTGGGACGGAAAGGTCCTCAAGTGGAGGCCACTTACAGTAAATCGCAGCCGTGGCAGGCCTCCTACAAGGTGGACCGATGATCTGGTGAAGATCGCGGGAATCCATTGGATGCGGGCGGCACAGGACCGATCTGTGTGGAGAACTTTGGGGGAGGCCTATGTCCGGCAGTGGACGTCCATTGACTGAAACGATGATGATGATGACATAAAAATTAGAAATTCAATGAACTAATAAGTATTATTTTTTAAATTACTCGTATAATTTTTACGTCAGCAAAATGGTAGAATATGCTGTAGGTCTAGTTTGAAAACTCGTAATTCATTTCGTTTTTTTTTATTGGAATAGGTGGCAGACGGATTACCTGATAGTAAGCGATACCCACAACACCAGTGGAGTCACAAGTGCGCTGCCAAACTTTAAAGCTCCTTTTCCAAATATTGGGCCTCGGGTCCCTTTACTCATGCAGAAAAACACAACACAACCGCAATTTCTTAGAAAAAACTTAACTTATTTGAAAGTTTTTTTTTACATTATGGCAGACAAACGAGCAGACGGCTCACCTGATGGTAAGTGATTACCGCCGATAATCCACAAATCAAGTTGTCATCCATCATGCATGCATGACCTATATTTTTGTTCACATAAGAACGGTTATTTGACGATTGAAATCTAGGCCCAAATTAAGAATGTTCAGCTTCTCCCTAAACTTAAAAGCCCAAACGCACACACCGACCCCAACCGACCGCCTCAAGAGCATCCCTCAGAAAGCGAATACATTTATGTAAATAGACACAAACCGCACCTAGGTCGGCCGGTTCCTGCTTAATCTTGCAAATTTATGCAACTCGACGACAACACGTCAAACTGTCTTCGCTTCGAGGACGTGATCCAAATCCGATTCAGGGCGTCATTTGGGCCGTAAAACGCTTAGCAGTTGGCACATTTGCCGCATAATTTCGACCTCCTCGGAGGCCAATTCGGCTCCTTAATATTCAAAGCCGTTACGAGTTGGATATGTGCACTCTGTGCGTGTAATCGGCTTGTGATGTTGTATCGTTTCCGTTCCCCTATTCCCAGTGAGAGGATCTTACTAATTTTGAACGAGAGAGAGCGACGGAAATATTTAAAGAAGTGTAGAGAGGCTTGACGTCATCACTAGATGACGTATAAGAGTTAGCATTATATCAATTATAATTAATATTCCTTATCTGTACACGAGTAAAGTAATCGGATACCTTTTTAAACAAGGTATATGTAACGATAAGATATGAATGTTTTGACCTTTTAAGAATACTTTAAAAACCCTTTTTTCATTAAAAAAATCAAGCAGTTAAGAACTGATTCTGTTATATTACTATAGTCGTATATCACGATACGCCCCACATCTCAGAAGTTTGTTTGAATCTGTCGGCGTCCCGCAACGAACGAGAATATGCCTGTCCCATCCAAACAAAAGAGACACACAGCGCGTGTGAAAGAGAGGGAAACTCCGATACATTCGTTACTTTTGCTTGAAATTAGGCCCTCTGGGTTCCTTATTAACTTATGCCTATTTTACAGGAGTAACAAACATCTCATTATTAATTAAGTTTGTAAAATACAGGAAAAAGTTATAAATACAAAGGCGTGGTGAAAAAAGTTTTCCTCATTGCTAACAATATTGAATCTTTTAAATGTCTTATACGTCATCATCATCATCAGCTCATTTAAGTCCCCATTACTGGGGCACGGGCCTCCCTCAATCACATGAGGGGTAATTGCCATACTCACCACGCTTGGCAGACGGGTTGGCGAGGGTTTTGATATAAATGCAGAGTTTTCCTTCTCTGGGTGCTGATGATCATGCCAACAGCTTTACCTTAGTCGCCTTTTACGACGCCTCGGTAAGAGTGAGGGTGGCCTATTCTACTCTGCCGGGACCACACGGCGTAGTAGAATAGTCTATTACGTACAAAGTTTTAAATCGCTAAACATTATGAATTGAAAAAACAATTCTTAGTTTAATAGCTGCGCTAGTGTACCAAATAAGCATTTAATAAAATGAATTTAAATTTAATTTAACACACTTGAGCAACGTCGAGTTTAGTTGACTGCCTCGGTGGCGCAGTGGTTAGTGGGTCGCACTTTAAAGCGACGCCTGCGCAAGAGGTCCCGAGTTCGATCCCCGGCCCGAAACACTTAAGTACAGTGATCATTAGTTTGATTTGAATTTACTCCTCAATATCTTTTTTTTATGATATAGGTGGCAGATGAGCCGACGGATCACCTGATGGTAAGCAATTGCCGCCGCCCATGGACATCTGCAACACCTGTGGTGTCACAAGTGCGCTGCTTACCTTTTAACCCCCCTTACCCTAAATTAGGCCTCCGGTACCCTCACTCACGCAGCGAAACACAGCGCATGCACTGCTTCACGCCGGTTTTCTGTGAGGACGTGGTCGAGCCGGCCCATTCATGCCGAAGCGTGGCTCTCCCACATATCTTCACAACTTTAGAATAAAAACTCCTTTTGACTAAATAAATAAATATTCCACAACATCATTATACATTGATCTGACTCCGAGATAGGTAGCTTAAACATCTGTGTTACGGATATCAGAACCAACAGCGAAATTACAAATATATACTTAATACTTTTCTTATACAAAAACATACATATAATACATAGAAAACACCCGAACCACACTGACATGTTCATTGTAATAATAATATCCTCCAACCGATTACGGCTACGGCGGCCAATCTCAACGATCAGCCAAGTTCGCAGAATATATTATAGTGCTCAAGTGTGTGCGCAAACACAAGTGCACTCTCTATTCCCTTACCCTCATATTCCGATGGGACACTACTGTGACACGACCAGAGAGGGAATGGGCGTAGGACCAACGGCTTAACGTGCTTTCCGAGGCACGGGGGTACAAGACCGCCAACTTCCAGACTCCGGGCTGCCACTAAGAATTTCTTACCGAAAACTTAGGTACAAATTTTTGGCCCGACCCGGAGATCGAACCCGGGACCTCTTGCACAGCCGTCGCTTTAAAGTGCGACCCACTAACCACTGCGTCAATGAGGCAGTCATTGTATCAGAGGCAGGAATCACAATGCAATGGGGGCTAATGTCAAAGATAAAGATAAGATAATGATAAAAAATTCTTTATTCAATTTAGGTCCACACAGAACACTTATGAATGTCAAAATAGTACATATTGTCTACCGCTGGTTCGGAATGTCGATTTCTACTGAGAAGACACATGCAAGAAACTCAGTAGTTACTCTTTTCAAATATTGATGATGTTACAGAGTTTCAATTGAGAAGAGAAAAAAAAATACAATTATGAAAATTAATAGACTACTATAAATAACAACTCAAAAGATTAATGAATTAACATGACCAAATTGTCCATTAACGAATAAATCAGCCAATGATGTTGAAGTTGGACCTCGGTTTCACACGCGATACCCCACATTTAAGTACTATTCCTCCGGTTTTGTTAAAATAAGTGCACTAACAATCTCCCGCTGCGCCACTCAAAATGGAAAAGTGTTAAAAATAATTTTAACGCAATCTAGCACGACAGAACTGCTGATAGAGCAATGCGACAGCAATCTCTACCAGACATTTTCGACCGCACTTAAAATATGTCATCCAACTACCGTTTACGGACGGTTAGGCAAGAATCATCCCAGATATCTTTACAAGGACGGGAACATCAAAAGTCCAATACTGTGAAGGTATTTTTGCGTTTTTAGATTGTATACCTGCCACAACCACTTGAATTTTGTGCGGCATTTATAGGGAAGACATCTGCTTCATCGATAGTTCTGGTCACTTATAGTCACTTATAGATTGTAGTCCTTGGAAATACATCATCATCTCAGCATGTCATTCCCGCTTGCATCCAAAGTTGTCGCTTCAGATCCCAAAGCACGCTTGGGACATGATACGATATATGGTAAGTCTGGTAAGTACCTATGTCATCAAAACAACGGCCTCATAGAAAACCGGCGTGGAACAGCACTGTGCTGAGTTTCGCTGCGTGAGTGAGGGTAACGGAGGCCCAATCCGGGAGAAAGGAGGGTTTAAAGGTTGGCAGCGCACTTGTGACTCCACTGGTGTTGCAGGTGTCCACGGGCGTCTGCTTGTCTTCCACTTATCACATAAAAAAAAAACTTGTAAAAAAACAAGTCCCACAACTCAGCTCTACCGTAAAAAGTTGTGACATCCTTGTGGTACCTAGACAATACATAAAACAACGTTTCTCAGCTAGAAAATACGTTTAAAAACCGGCCAAGTGCGAGTCTGACTCGCGCACCGAGGGTTCCGCCGTACATTTCATTTTATTAAAATATTTTTATTATATTATATAACATAAAAAAATTAGATTTTCGCAATTTTTCCTTTATTTGCATTATATGAAAATGCTTCATGCCAAATTTCAAGATTCTGAGTTTACGGGAAGTACCCTGTAGGTTTTGATTCCTTTGCGAGTGTCGAAAAATTATTTGTGTTGTTGAATATTGATGCAATCCGAGTTTGTTGTTGGTTCTTTTCGGTAGTTGGTAGGTATTCCAAACCAATGATAGATTTCTAAAATAATTGACTAGAAATAATATTTGATAAAATATTAGCAAATGAATTTTGTGTCAAATAAATAATGTTGCAAAGTTGTTCAACGTTTTATTTCCTCGATCCTATTAAATGTCCTCTAACATACCAACATACCAAATATCCATGCAGGTAGGTACACACCTAATGTATCACTTGTATGAGATACAAGTAGTACACTCATCAGCAACCCACACTCGTCCACTCCTGGACATAGGTCTCCCCTAATGCACGCCACTGCTCCCGATTTTCGGCCACTCTCATCCAGCCCACACCAGCCAGCCTTCGAATGTCATCATCCCATCTTGTCGCAGGGCGTCCTACACTACGCTTACCGAGTCGCGGTCTCCACTCAAGGACTTTACAGCTCCAACGGCTGTCAGTTCTGCGGCTAATATGACCAGCTCACTGCCACTTCAGTTTGCTAATTTAAGTAGTACACTACTACACCCTAATAGGCAGGTCTATCTTAAATACATAGATGTTTAACATAAGTTTGTATAGCTGCATATTCACAAATGTAGCTTTTGCTGAAAACCTATACTTACCTACATTAGTATCTAACATATATATAAACAAATCTTACACCTGCGATATATCCATATATATATTTGAGGCGTCAAGCGTTCGCCTATAGTTCTTAAAAAAATCCATTGCATCCACCAGGATTTATATTTCACGCATAGTTCTCAATAAAAACATACAAAAGTTACTCATTATTAAATTTATTTACTAACTATACAGCTAATTACGAGTACAGCGTTCGTAAATAATAATATAGTTTACTGACAGCCAATGAAAAGTTTTCACGTTTAGAGCTTGTATAGTATATAATTACTGTGGAACAAATTAAGTACACTATGCCCAGTAAATGAATCAAGATGAAGATCTTGCAATCGTGAAAATAATAGAATAATAAGTGCTCTAATGCTAAATACTTTTTCGCCGAATTAACATTTGTTTTAATCAAATCTAAGTCGAGCCTTTCGCACACCTAATTTAATTATAATTTATTTTATTACTCATAATTTTGACCAAATATTTTTGTGAGTATTGGTTACTTACATAAATAAATAAAATATATTGTTATGTTTCACGGTCGTTCTATAACCACGGGCAATTATGTCCCGGACTTTTGAAAGGCGTGCGTGGGGTCGAAGCCAAATTCAATTGACAGTAAAGTATCAGCCTATAAACTATCCCACTGCACGGCAAAGGCCTCCATCATAGAAATCAAGTCATCGCTAGTATGATGGGATTAGGCTTAATCACCACGCTTGCCAAATTCGGATTGGTGATCACAAACCCGAGCTATGTTCGAAAAATTAGAAAAATACTTTTCACTCGACCAGGGAATCAGGAATCTTAAACCACTAGACCAACAGGGCGTTCATGTAATTAAAAATATCATTATTATATTACCTTTTGCACATATTAATGAAAAATCGATAGTTTATACATTGCCGACTTCTACGCGCCAACACTAGTGATAGATGTATTTTTAAAACCTTGGTTAGGACGAGCTCTGGTATTCCAACAGATTTGTGCGCTCAATCGCAAATAATCTGGGATTCTTTCATACGAGGACTTTAGATTCGGACCAGTTGGATTTTTGCTCATAGAAAGATATGTACTCGTATGTAATATGACATAGGATTTTCTCGAACCTACTTTCATAGCAGATGCGAGGAATAAATGTTTATGATGTTTTTTGGGATTCTTTTAAAATGACGTTGCTCAGTTAGTTTGTATAGCAAGGAGTTTTATTGTAAATTGATATTTAGCATAAAGCTGTTGGTTTATGTAACCACTTCAGGCAGGCTGTGTCGTATTTTTCTTGCGATAACTTGATTTCTAAGATGGAGGCCATTATCCTGCCTCCTCTTATTAGTCGGCTTCTCGGCGGTCGCTTAGGAGCCCAGGGTGCCCTTGGATCATGATTCAGGATTTAGGGAGTGGTACCAACAACTATAATTATGTATAATGAAGCGACTGCCGTCTGCCCTTAGTAACCCTTTAACAGTGTAACCAGACCAATTGAACGGGGTCCATGGTTACACGTTTCAGAAACTGTACGAAACGTGCTGGTTTACTCAGAGTGTTTTCTCTAGCCGCCGAGCTATTTTTTTATGTCAAAGGTGGCAGACGAGCAGAAGAATTACCTGATGGTAAGCAATTGCCGCCCCCCATGGAAACCCGCGACAATAGTAGAGTCACAAGTGCGCTGCCAACCCCTTTCCCTAGGACTGGGCCTCCGGTACCCTCACTCACGCAGAGAAACACAGCACAATGCTACTTCACGCCGGTTTTCTGTGAAGCCGTGGTATCATCACTCCGGACGAGCCGGCCCATTCATGCCGCAGCGTGGCTCTCCCACAGTGCATGCTCGGATTCAAACCACGACCACCCACATGACGCGTTCTAATCCACTGAGCTACCATCGCTCAAGGAGGCCTTTGCCCTGCAATAGGACAATAAAATTAGGCTGTTACTTAACGGATTTTAGTGTAATGCTGCACAAAATTGATATTAAGGTAAATATATTATATAGTATGAATAAATAAATAAATATAGTACGAATTTCCGCTGATTCTGAAATTTGGACCACACCCTATCATCGGAAGCTTATGAAATATTCAAATTAATTGTACTGGCCTCAACTCTAGTTAATGACACTCCTGCAAAATAAATAGGGATCAAGTAAGTGACGTCAAACTTGTTAAAATAGTGTTTTTTAAGAAAACACTCGTTCCATTTCTATAACAATTTTGTATTTCTTTAATCAAACAGAACGTCTTTTTGTGAAGAAGCAATTTGTATTGGCATTCGTAGAAATTAATAATTCCGATAATATATTGGATGGAATTTCATTCAATAGAAATATTCGTATCTAGTATGGTATCGAGGCAGAAACATTCACTACATGACATTGGAAATTGGAAATGATACGTTTAATATTAATTCCATAAATATTTATCGAAAAAAGCTTTCCTTCCAAACAAAATGATATGTAAGTAAGTTTGATGTTTTATAATATAGGTGACAAACGAACAGATGGATCAACTGATGGTAAGCGATTGCCGTAGCCCATGACAACGCCAGTGAGGTCATAAAATAGGTTGGCAGTGCACTAATCTTTTCACCCCACTTTTCTCTGGATTAGGCCTTGAGTACCCTCATTCACTCGATGAAACAGTAAAGATGCTGTATCATGCCGTTTTTCTCTAAGGTCTCCCACGGTAAAAAAGTCACAAACAGACAATACCGTTTCATCAAGTATCTTATTATTTTGTGCTTTTAATTTTTATGATACTATTTTTTTTTCTTTGATTGTCTAAGCTGAAATGACGGCCACCTCCGCACACAATCATCATCAGCCTATCGCGTTCCATCGCTGGACGTAGGCCTCTCCAATTGTTCGCCACTGTGATCTATCCATGGCTTCTCGCATCCAGCTCTTGCCAGCCATCCTGCGCAGATCGTCCCCCCACCTAGCCAGAGGGCGCCCTACATTACGTTTGCCAAGACGCGGTCTCTACTCTAGGACTCGTTTACCACATAGGTTGTCGGTTCTGCTGCTAATATGGCCAGCCCACTGCCACTTAAGCTTGCTAATCCGGTGAGCAATGTCGATGACTTTGGTTCTCTGCCGGATCACCTCATTTCGGATTCGATCTCGAAGAGAGACGCCGAGCATTGCTCGTTCCATAGCCCGCTGAGCGACATCCGCACACAAGAAAACTTCAAATACCTATGGAACATGCAATTATACTTGGTCGTTTTACAGGTCGTCCTATTTCCGGTTAGATATAAATGTCTACAAAAATCATCTTCGGAGCCAGGTAGTTAGGTTAGGTGGGGTGTGTCATTTTGAAATTTCTAAATAATGCCATCACATTCGATTTTTGAAATACAACAGACTGCATCAAACGCGCGCAGCGCCCGTGCCTGTACCACACAACGAGCCGCTAGCCTATGAAATATTTAAATCGACAGTGCCTGCGGCCCTGGTGATCACATTACGCGTTTCACCTCACTCATAGTTCAGCTTTCGATCTACAAAACAACAGTTTATAATAATTATTATTCATAGGCACGACTCCGTCACCATCGGTGAGAGTGGTGGCCATCCAGAACCTGTTAGTTCTTAAATCTGGTAACTTATACCGGAATCACAAGGTCATTGATTGAAACGATTGACGTGTAACCTTCGTAACTATGTAGATGAAGATTACACGATCAGAATTGTTCTAGGAACTCCTCGAAACGTCTTTGATAATTATAATAATATTTCACAACATCACATACATTGATCTGACTCCGAGATAGGTAGCTGAAGCACCTGTGTTACGGATATCAGAATCAACCGTGGTATTACAAATATATACATATGAAACTTTTCTTTTCTGTAAATATATACTTATAATACATAGGAAACACCCAGACCAATACAAACAGACATGTTCATGCACACAAATGTTTGTATTGTGCGGGGATCGAATCCGCAACCCTTGGACCAAAGGCAGCGTTCACTACCACTGTTCCAAACGGGTCGTCAAACTTATAAAAGCATTGTAGTGCCGTGTTAGTGGTAGTAAAACAAAATCATGATTATATGTTTTATTCATTTTTTAAGACAGCTTTAACATAATAGCAAAAAATCAAAGTGCTATTGACAAGCTATCACACGTAGACTAGAAGCTAAAGTTGATTCTTAGTGAATCCGAATACTGAAGTGTAAGATCCTATAAGTATTAATATTATTATACAACTTCGTTCTGGTCGGACGATAGACATAATAGAAAATCAATTGTTTTTGGCTCAAGGTGACTGATAGTTTTTTAGATTTTCGCGTTGCATTATAACTAAAATGTATTAAGACGGGAATTAACACGATATTTATTATGTGATACAACATTGTGTACTCACATATTTGGCTCGACGTTTCGGCTGCGTTACAGCAGCCGTGGTCACGAGTGGAGTCCGCTCGTGACCACGGCAACTATTACCGCTAAAAACGGCCCCTTATGGCGTTAATCCGAATTTCGAGTGCAAAAACAGATAAAAAAGTAGTGCATATTTTATTAAAATAAATAGTCAAATGTTTGCTTAAAGACTCCCGCTCCGAAATTGTTTATAATAGATACGGTTTAGTAGCTGACAATTTAAATCGATTGGTGTCGCTAGTTAGGGCTATCCGTCGCCTTAAGCTGACGGATAGGGCACAACAGCGACGCCAATCGATTTTAATTTTTAGCTACTAAACCGGATCTATTTTAAACAATTACGAGGTTACAATCTCTCGGCATACGCTTATACTAATTATTAAATAACCAGGCACAAATTGGGGTTGGCTCCGTCCGTGTACGCGAAAAAATTGATTCACGCCAAAAGCGGCCACTTTTAGCGCGTTAGACCCAACATTTTTGCATGGTTATTTAATAAATAGTATAAGTGTTTGCCGAAAACTTGTAACCCCGTAATTGTTTGAAATAATTTCGGTTTAGTAGCTAAAAATTTAAATCGATTGGCGTCGCTAGTGTGCCCTACCTTAATTATGTGAATAAAAATAGTCCTTCCAATCAAATTATATCGCGAACTGGTCAATGAAGAGAAATGCGGAAACGTACAAATCCGTTTTTATCTATTTCCTCAAAGACGACGTCTGAGAAGTTCCAAATTCGAATTGAAAAACTTAGTGATTATTTTTTGTGCGTGCGTCTAAGTTTGTTATTCACAAATCCCTTATAAATCCGGCGGTGTGTTCGCGCTGGGTTCTCGCCAACTTTGGCAAACCCAAAGTAATCTAAAACAAATAAAGATGAGTGGGACCCTTCAGACGTTTCGCGCATATCGAATTCCCCTTTATGTTCATATGAATAATAACAAATTTTGTATTCCGCATTTTACTTGAGTCTCCTATAAGAAGTTTTCCGAGCAAATATTGCTTTTACCCCATTTGTCACAATGGAGTGACTTGAAGTTGAATATTAAATCCACGACAAGCCAGCAGTAGATTTATAGACTTCCCTTCACACGTGTTTTTGTTTAGATTGGGGCAGCTGTTCCTGGCTATTCCTTTTTCATTTGGGTCCACTTATAACATAATGGACCCGATTTGTCTCTTTCAAAAAATAAATAACTGGGATGACGTGGCCTAAATGGAGCTTTATTTATTTTAGCTTTAGAAAGGGTTGTATAAATATTTATTCATAGCTTGCGGCCCCAGGAAATATCGTCTGATGCTATTTTTTACTATTTCGTCGTTTTAAGCAATAGTATTTCTGCTAGTATTTAGTCAAAACGAATCAAACAAAAATCATTCAAATCGGGCAAGCCGTTTTATAGTTTAAAATGGTGTAACTTATAAATAAATAAATATTTCACAACATCACATACATTGATCTGACTCTGAGATAGGTAGCTCAAGCACCTGTGTTACGGATATCAGAATCAACAGTGGGATTACAATTTTATACATATCGCACTCTTAATAAAATAATGACTCAATTCAAAATTGCTAAGTTTTGGTAAATGGCAAAAAATGATTTGTGGTTTTAGAGCATATACTTTAGTCTCCTATAAAATTTTAACTATGATTACTAGGAAGAAACTAAAATTACGGTTTTAAGCCTTCGAACATATTCTTTTAGATTTAGCAAAAAAATAAATGAATTTATATAATATGATGGTAAAAAAAGATGTTTGAAAAAACAATTTTGAGATGCGTCATTATTTCATGAAATCCACCAAGTCAATTTATGACGTAATTAAAAATAGGTCAATATTTTACTCAAAAATTGACAAAAAAATCGGACCACCATTTATTTAGGTCACTGTTTTATTAAGTTTTTAATACAAAAAAAAAAACATATTAAAAGTTAAGTCTCTTTTTGACAAAATATTTTTCCTTGGATAACGACTCAATTTGGAAATAAGTGTAGGCATTTTTAGCTTAATTAGAAAAACAACAGTATAGTTTAAAATGTTTTATTAGAAAAAGTTCACGTAAAAAAAGAAAGTACAAAATTAGCATAGATCTTGGTTCAACTGATAGTTATAGAGTTAAATTTACTCTCAGTAAATTGTATCTTTTGTCTGAACTAAGTAGTTATTTCTTAAAATCTAAAAATAACTCTAAAAATGTATTAAAATCTAAAATAAGTCTATAAAAACGCACTAGGTGCAACTATAATTAAGCATACTAACAATTAATAGCAGTCTAATCATCACCTTAATTTTCATTCTGCAGGGGTGGACCTTTACTTCCCTAGCTTCTCGTAGGAACTATATGGATATTTTAGACATAATAGACGACCATTTAAATTCTACTCAATAGGTACCAGGTACCTCCGAGGCTATGCTCCTTGGTAGCGATACTGAGGAGCATACGAACACTGCTGGAGCACCTGGGACTGAGGGACCAGGTACTTCCAATGCAGAGTCGACCCCTCTGGGCGCAACGCACCAAAGGGACACGTCGACCAAGGGGCCAGAGAGTAAACCCAGGGTTAAGCTCTCTGGAGCTGATAGAAAACAAATATATCGGCTCGTAGCGAAGGGTATGACCTTCGAGCAGGCGACAGAACTGCGCATGAGTGAAAATACCAAGCAGAGGACCCGAGAGAAGGGGGAAACGAGGGAGCGGGCGTCAAAGCGCCCTCTCAATACCTCGTCTACCTCGAATCAAGGTAATCCTACCAAGGCACTGAAACTTGGCGAGCCTTCCACCTCGAAGCCTACCTTTAAGGAGGTTTCTCATCATAGACGCCCTGGGTAAAATGGACCAGGAGAGGGTCGAAATGCTTCAAGGTGCTATCTTGGAGTGTATTGACACCTTAGACGATGGTGACGGCCCCAGCTTTATTGGATGCAAACCGCGCTCGGGTGGCATCCTTTTGGCGCGCGCAGATGAGGACTTGAAGGAGTGTCTCATCCGCAAACTGCCCATCATTAAACCCTGGGATGGGGCTAATCTCTCCGTCGTAAACGAAGAGGAGATGCCCAAGCCCAGGTACCGTACGGCCTGGATACAGGAAGCCAAACACGACGCCGATACCATGCCGGACCTCTCGAGTTGGAGGGTAATCAACCGGAAACCCGAAGCCTACCTTTAAGGAGGTTGCTGGGTCCGTTTTGCTTCGGCTTTCCGGTCTACCTATCTACCGTCCCTAGCACAGGAGCACTCCAGCAGGAAGGCCGCAAGAAACCTGCTTAATAAAACACACCACCATCGTGAAGAAACAGACACAACCTAGGCACCTATATATAATCCTATCCCATCCCTCCGTCTTAGCTAAATTTCCTAGCCCTTCCCCTCCCAATCCCCCAAAACAACACAATGATTAAGGCGATACAAGTAAACCTCCAGCACTCAAAGGCAGCCACAGCTGCCCTTTGCCAAAGATTCCTCTCTGAGGACCTGGATATAGCCTTGATCCAAGAACCGGGGCTGAAAAAAACCACGGTAGTGGGGCTAAACTCGACAGGTAAGATATTAAGTAAAACCTGCGGAGTGAGGCCAAGAGCATGCATGCTCTTCAAGAGAGATATAAATTACTTCCCGATCCCTTCTCTGTGTACGCTGTTGCAGCGTATCATCATCATCGTCAGCCCATTTAAGTCCCCTACTGCTGGGGCACGGGCCTCCTTCAATCACATGAGAGGTAATTGCCATACTCACCACGCTTGGCAGACGGGTTGGCGAGGGTTTAGATATCAATGCAGAGTTTTCCTTCTCTGGGTACTGATGATCATGCCAGCAGCTTTACCTTAGTCGCCTTTTACGACACCTCGGTAAGAGTGAGGGTGGCCTATTCTACTCTACCGGGACCACACGGCAAGTTGCAGCGTATATAGAGGTCTATATATATAGAGGCGTATATAGAGGTCTATTTTCCCCGGGGGGAAAGGTGCAGAGACACTCATAGTCAGCTCCATATATCTACCCGGAGAGGACCAGGATCCGGTGAACAAGGTGACGCCGGTAGTGGAATATTGTTTGGAGAGAGAAACCCAGCTGTTGGTGGGTACCGACTGCAACTCCCACCACACATCATGGGGCAGCTCCGACACGAACGCAAGAGGTGAGTCCTTGTTTGACTACTTGCTCACCAACAATCAATTTGTTCTTAACGTGGGTAGCAAACCAACCTTTACCACACGTTCTAGGCAGGAAGTACTAGATATAACATGGTGTTCAGGTAATCTCGCACACCGAGTAACCAATCGGCACGTCTCAGATGAGCCGTCCATGTCCGACCACACCCATATTAGGTACGACTTAATATGCTCGGGAACAAGGGAACCGAACAAGTACCGAGACCCCATGGGAACAAACTGGGAGGGCTTTAGGAACTCCCTTAGGTTATACTTTGGAGATTTTAAATACATTAAAACTGTGGTCCAAGTGGAAGCCGCAGCAGAAGACTTAGGCAGAAGCCTAATGAAAGCGTATCTAGAAAATTGTCCTCTTAAGACCACTAAGAGCAATAGGAACGCGCCTTGGTGGAACAAGAACCTGGAGCATCTGAGGCAAAAGGCCCGTGCCTTATTTAACAAGGCAAAAAAAGACAAGAACTGGGATGCTTACAGGAAGACGCTAACACGCTTTAATAGGGAGCTCAGGAAAGCAAAAAGGAGATCCTGGCAAAAATTTGGCGGGTCCATCAAAGACACTGCCCAAGCTGCCAGGATCCACAAAATATTAGCCAAGACACCTGAATCCCATCTAGGCCTGCTAAGGAAAGTGGATGGATCTTTCACGGAACCTGCATACAAAGCACTCACACAATCACATTCACAAACGTTAGACTACACACAAATTATCACACTCATCATCACCGCATCCGCGCAGTAAGCAAATCAACGTAAATGGGCACTTTTAAATGGTAATATTTATCTAACAGCATTCCAACTTCATATAAACGACGCGCACGAGCGCGTCCTCGGATCTCGGCATGTGAGTTTCAATCAATAACTGCGCGATTTAACGGCCGTGTCCTTGAAATCCTCATTATAGTATTAGCGTGAATTTGGCTAATTCCCGCGAAAAGCTGAGATACGAAAGTATAAACAACACAGTGACTTAAATTTAAAAGTTGAAACTTATATGAAATGACACGAAGACCTTTTTTTAATTATGACTTGGAATTAATATTTTTTTTTATGAAAAAAAGACCTAAATTTAAACATTACAAAACAGTTATGTAGTTTTTTAACAAAACAGAGACCAAATTCGATTTGAGTTATATTTTGTTTACGATTAAAAAAAAAACATAGACCTAAGTAATAATTTGTCATTGATCCTATAATACATTTCAATAAAATAAAGACTCAATTTAAATGGAGCCTATATCAACTCAGAGAAGTTTAGTAAAACAAAGTCCTATTCCAAAACCAGTCATTATTACAATAAAGATATTAAACAAATTTACCGATTTTTTTAGTAAAACACTGACGCATCTCCAAATCTGCCGGCGTTTCACAAAACCCTCGCGCGCAACCGCCGCCGCAAGACTGAATTGGTCGATATTCGATGAACGAATGAGGTCTGCGCGGCGGGAAAGATAGTGACTCATCAATTCTATACGTTATTGTTTACAGAATAAGGTTGCTTTTTAAAGAAGTATGCTGTGACACTTGGTCCATAAGGTCGATTTTTCACTAAAACTCATTTTTCCGAAATTTTGAGTTAAGGCCCTCCCCTACGCCAATGACCTTGAGAGTTCGTAAGTTCTTTACTTCCGTATGCAGACGCAAGTTCATTGAACCTGAGCAGCGCCATCTCTCAAATTATTTATATACTACGACGTCCCGCTTTCCTGTCGCTACGCAGCACGGTAGATTTATAGTCTAGGAGCGCATGTTCAAATTTCGTTGTAATTAAAATAAAACTAAGGAAATTATTCTTAAAATAATACTGTTTATTACTAAATAATACATGTTTTAAATAAATAATTACAAGTATAAATGTTTCAGAAAAGGTGAAAATGTTGTCTAGTGATACTGACTTTTCTTGGGTTACCTATCTTGTAATTCGAATATTTTTAGTACGAATTTCATTAAAGCGAAAACGCTTTGACACATTTTAGTTTTCCATTTTCATTTGACTTGATTTTTGATAGCTGATATTTCGATTTTCTTATAATTAAGCATGTTCGAATTTATTTTGAAATAAATATAATTCAGTCAATACATCAATACTTGTTTTTTATTTCAATGAATAATGTTTACAAATAAAGTAAGTTCGTTTGCAGTAATAAGTGAAAAGTTACTTCGATATGTAATATGTCTAGAATAAAAAAATATTGTAAGTAATACAACTGTAAAATGAAACAAGAGGTTTTGAAAATCGGCTTTTAGTTTTTCTGGAAAATGAAATATATATAAAATATATTGATTGCATACATTATGTCAAAAAATATATCTTCGATTCAAAAGTTCGATATTACCGTTTTCGAGGTTTTGAAATTCGAATATTAAAGTTTCGAAAGTAAGATAGGTTACCCTTCTCTTGCCCACGATTCAATGTTAGTTATTACTTTTTTTATGTTAGAGGCGGCAAACGAGCAAGTGGGTCACCTGGTGGTAAGTGATCACCGCCGCCTATGAGCACCCGCAAGATCAGAACAAACGCTGATGCGTTGCCGGCCTTTAGGAAGGAAGGAGTTGGTACTGAGGTGTTCCATCCCAGAGATGGCAGCAATATTCCATTATGGGGTCGTAACTCCGGAAGACCATATGATGGAAGTTTAGATAGTAATGAATACTTTGATTTTAATGTTCTTCTTCTTCAGATGTTTGGGCACATTTCTTTATCTTTTTCTTTTTGATTGCCTCTTCTATGTAGCTTGGATTCCTTATTTTCATATTCCGCGGATGTCGGGGGTCTACTAGTTCGGGAAGTAAGCAGTCCGGAAAAATTCGTTAATTTATCCTTCATTTTTGTTTCCCAAAATGTGTCGTTCTTCGTTCAAGTTCTTTGTTGTCCATTTCGACTTCCTCTTGGCACATTTGACTTCTGAAAAAAGGTATATGTATTATTCTTACTATATCTTGGGCATGTACGACAACAGCTATTTAAACTTTATTTTTTTGTAGAAAAAAACCCATTTACAACAGTCTATTATGCCGATTATGGCAGTAAAGTATATTATAAAATCTTATAGTTAAGACTTTGTTATGTATGTCCGAAAAAAATGGATTAATGTTTAAAAAACATTTTTTTTTAATTTTAACTTTTATGCCCGTTATTTCACCAATCGACCCCTAGCCCTAGCCCAAGAGTCTCCTAACCTCATTCCAATATTTTTCTAGGTAACTTTCCAGCGCACCAATTGGTACCTAATGCTATTGAAAAATAAAAGTAGTTCATAAATGTAAATGACAAGCAGATATTTCAAGTACCTTAGTAAAGACACATTTTACCACTTAGGAAACGTGTATCTTTCAAACTTTGGAAAAAATTATATGTTACTAGGTTACACGCGGGTATAAAGAATAGTCACGGAGAGACAAAATAAATGTCATTCAAAAGCGATTACTCATCCACTCAGATATACAATAATTTATTGTAACACAAAACTATAATGTTAATCAGCCCCTAGACTATTTGATTTGTTCCTAGGTGGAATGATGTAAAGTTCGAGTAAAATTAGACCTTTTTTTCCTAAAAATAAAAATAAATACAAATGTATTAAAAATCAATGTGTAGGAATAAAAAACAAACCAAAAAAAGTTAATACTGTGGATGAAGATTTGAACCTGCACCGTGATCTTTTATTGCCTATATGTATGTAGGTATCATTAGGTACCTGCTTAGATTGTACTTGGAGCAAGATAGTTCATTTTCGTTCGGGTTTGTATTTTCCACTTCTTCTACTGCAACTTTTTTTCTTTTGCTGAAATAAAAAAGTATACAAAAATAAATAAAAATTTAAAAAGAGATGCAAGTTTTAATTTTTGCATATGGAAAAACTTCTTGTAAATACACCAATTGAAAATTCGCGAATACGACGAAATTTATGTTTGAAACTGTAAAAGCCATAGGGAATTTCTACCGAACATAGCATTTATAAAAATTGGAAAAGAGGTACTATTATAGGTATTGAAACAAATAACAAAAAATGGGTAGGTACTTACTTTGCATTATGACATTTTTTGATTTTGTCTAAATAAAACCTCTTCCTTTTGGTGGGTCGAGGCATTTTTCTTATTACAAATATATACACAGTAAATAATAGTTAATATTAAAAAATACGTGTCCTTTCACAAATCCACACCACCACAATAAATCGCAAATGTACAACAAATAATCAAAATCAAAAAGAAAACGTGTCTTATCACAAATATATACAAGTATTAGTCTAAATCACTAAAAAACGTGTCCTTTCACAAATTAATTCAAAAAGCAGCAAAATGATTATGCGCGAGAGTCAATCACGTGACTGCACGGCGCCGAGAGACACACCCTTCCCGTACGAAAGCCATCGGCTGTCTGCCGCCCGGCCCCCGCTAGGGCACCCGCTAACCTAGCTCGTAAGTTTAATATGAAAAACGGTTTCCTTTCCAAAAGTAATTATTATAACACAAATTTCAAGTAACAGTTTTAAAGTAGAAATGATATGCTATTTTTTGAATATAGATACAAAACCAATTAATGCATGTTTTGGCAACTATAGGCATATTTAGTGCGAAATTAGATGTTATAAACTTATCAGATTTTTCATAAACTATAACGCTTTTCTATTATTTTCTGCATCAGAATTGGTCAATAGTAAGTGATTAACAACATATATTTTTTTCAGATTTTTACAATAACTTTCAGGGAAGTTATAAGCAATGAAATAGACTTAGTTGGCTTATGGGACAGCCTTAAGTCGTTATCTTACTAAGAGTGCGATATAATACTTTTCTTTTGTAAATACATACTTATAATACATAGATAACACCCAGACTAATACAAACAGATATGTTCATGCACACAAATGTTTGCACTGTACGGGGATCGAACCCGTAACCCTTGCACCAGAGGCAGCATTCACTACCACTGTTCCAAATGGGTCGTCAAAAAGTTTACTTATAAAAGTAAAGGAACGCTCCATTGATCTAGTGGTTTAAATAAGGGCGTGATCTCGGGGTCCTGAGTTCGATTCGCGGGTCGGGCAAAAAATATATATCGAATTTTTCGAATTTATCTCGGTTTTGTGATCCGTGTAACTAATACTTTCTACCAACAAACTAAACAGATACGTTCGACCGTGGAAAGTCCGTCTTAAGCATAAATGGGCTCGACTGTATTAAAACCATGGCCCCACAAAAACTGACGTGAGTGTCAGTGGCATCTACGCTGTAAAGTATCAGCCTATATACTGTCCCACTATATGGCAAAGGCTTCAATCACAGAAATCAAGTCATCGCTACTATGATGGGATTGGGCATAATTACCACGCTTGCCAAATGCCATGCCATACCATGCTCACAAACCCGAGCTATGTTCGAAAAGTTTGAAACATACTTTTTGTCCGACCCGGGAATCGAACCCAGGATCCCGAGGTCACGTCATGGTACTTTAAACACTAGACCAAAAGGACGTTAACATCTGCGCTGTGTTTCAAACCAATTTGTGGGGAAAGAGAGTTAGGAAGTCGACAGCGCACTTGTGACTCCATTGGTGTTATGGTTGTCCACAATGGGCGACGGCAATTGCTCACCATCAATCAAAAAAACTTCTATATTATAGTAATTCTACTGTTTTAATTACGCACGCACACTTATTATTATTCATTAATTAAAATTGCTTATACCGAGGGACCTATTTCCGAAACAAGAGATCGCCAATTAAGTAGATCGTGCGCTACTTCTTGCCACTTATTGACCTAGAGTTCGCGCAGATCAGTCTCGACGACGTCCTTCTGCTAACTGGGTGAAAAAAGCATACCAGTTCCAACGCCCCGTTAGCTTATTAGAAAGAGAAACAAAGAAAGAAAATACATTTATTGAACATCACAACACAGAAAAAGTAAATATGTACAATAGGCATAACACGACACGATACAGATGCAAAGAGAAGAGGCGATATAAGAATAGGTGGTGTGGTTGTGGGTGGTCAATCAGGTCCCGGGGACTCAGGTGCATCTACCTCCTCGAGTGGCCCTGCTGGTAATCAGTTCTGTCCTGATTCCAACTTCGGTTGGTATTAGGCAGAAACGGTTACCGCGGAGCACGGTTTTTCCTGGGCAATGACGGGTAGTAATTCATTCGTGGATTGCTACCTGTTAGCCGAAGGATGCACACCCGACGAACCGGCCCTGTCGCGCGACCGCGCTGAAGCGCACTTCGCTACAGGGCCCACATTGTCGCGCCGAGGGTCTGAGGACCGGCGTCTTCGCGTCGTTCCCTGGCGGTGCACTAGGGCCCGTGAAAGCGGGTCAAACCATTGCACAGCGGGGTTGCAGGCGCCATTTTTGTCTTCGGACCTGGGGATGCTGTGTTCAGCCCCGCCCGCGCGGGTTGCGCGGAGGTTTTCCGGCGGGGCGCTTTGACGTCGGCATCCCCCTAGAGTGGAGCGCCTCCGGGCGCAGTGGCCGCAAGGCCTACGTTTGGGGACCTGCGCCACAAGGTCGCAGCCAGCGGATTGCGGTGGTAGGTCGGAGTTGTTTGCGTCGCGGATTTCCCCGGCTCCGCAGCCAGCGGAGTCGGTTTCTGCGACGCGTTATTATGTTGAAAGCCTGCGGGTTTGTCCCTAACTCGCACTGCACTGCAACCAGCAGTGTATGTGCGGGGAGGGGTGCCCGCAGTTCTCCTCTCGGTGGTGCTTGCACTGCATCCAGCAGCGTGGGTGCTACCCGGGAGGTTGAGTGGAAGAGAGGCCGAGCTGGCGAGCCTCTTCGCCCCGACCGGGCGACGGATGAAGCCCCCGTGGCAGTCCTCACCCCGGTCTGAGTGTTTCCTGGGCGAGGGATGGAAACGCCCCAGTGTTTTTATTGGGTATGCCTCCAGACGGTCTCTGATTAGCAGAGACCTAACCCGGAGGAGAGCCCCTCTCAGCGTGCATAAGGTGCATTTTCACTGGGTCATCAAAAAAAAAACAAGGTCCCGACCTCAGCATTTGCTGCTACGGCACTATCTGCGGTGCCGCAGCAGCGCTGGTATTCTGGTGGGACCTGGTTGCGAGTGATTGTATAAGTAAATTAATTTTTAATAATAATAATTCTCACAACATCTCATACATTGAGCTGAGTCCGTACTAAGTAGCTTAGGCACTTGTGTTACAGATATCAGACAACAGAGGAACACAAATATATACTTAAATACATATATTACACCCAGACACTGAACAAACACAAGTGTTCATCGCACGAATGTTTGTCCAGGGTGGGGATCGAACCCACGACCTTTGGCGTAAGAGGCAGGGTCACTAACAATTGCGCCATCCGGTCAGTCTGTAACAGTTGTAGGTGGTCAGTTTAATGAATGAAATATTTTAATAATACTCATGATCAACGTTGTATACGAATCAAAGCGTATTTTTCCAACATCGTTAAATTCCTTTACGAATGCCGATGGCGTAATCCCGGATTACTTTTGCTGTAACATTTCACGTCGTTTTACCGAAGGGATTATTCTATTCACGAAAATCCGAGTAAACAATGACTTTCAACACATAAATAAAGTCATTGTTATATAGTCATACCGCCTGGCCTCAGTCAACGGGTTGCGACTTGCAATGCTATAAGAAAAGCAACATGCCCTGAAGATTAGACCTTAGAAGAGCCACGCTTCGAATTGGTCGGCTTGACTGAAGTGATACCATGGTCTTAGGGAAAACCGGCGTGGAGCAACGTCTTTGCTGTTTCGCCGAGTGAGTACTTGTGAGTCTACTAGTGGGGTGGATATCAACGGGCGGCGGTGATCTCTTACCATCAGGTGAATCAGATCAGGTATCTGCTGATCTGCCACTTACCAATCCTTCATCGTAACCCAGTAGCAACCGACCGATGGACGTCAACTACGCGGCAGGCCCAAAAAAGATGGTACAGTGACGATTTCAATACATATGTGCAAAAATTGAAAGTCAGGGCATTAGAAAGGGAGGAATAGAGAGACTTGGGGGAGGTCTTTGCCCGGCAGTGGGACTCTGAACACTAATATAAAAAATACTTATCTTACTTATTATATTGCTTGGATGGAAAGTGTATTTCCAAAAATATTAAATGGAATCAATTCGCTACTATAGCAAGTCATTATTTAAATTGTTTTCCTACCACCTCCCGCAGCACGATATCGACCCGGCCGCATCACTATGCCGACAGCTGGGTGTCACAGGCCCCTGCGCGCGCTGAAAGGCGGCGCGCAGCTCGAAGATCTCGCCGGTTAGTCGATCGCTCGCCAGTCTGCCGCCGAGTCCACTCATGAGCGTACTCTGTTGCTCTCGCGCTCCCTCGCTATCGTGATAGCTCGCGCGTACCGCACTTGTTGTCTTGTTGTTGTTTATCGTATCGGTCTAGTTATTATTTATTAGGTTAGGGATACGTTGTGTTTTAATTCTTTCCTGTGCTATCCGTTAATGTGTGTTTGCCAATATACCGTTTATACCGAGAACTTTGTATTTTATTGGCTAAACCGCCACACAGAGACGTTTCCTTCACCCTAAACTACGTATGATTTCCAATATCATGAACATCATGAGGTGATCCGCCTGCTCATCCTCCTCCTCCACCTATCATATAAAGAAACTAAAATAAGGGCACGTATAGAAAAGCGTGAAAGCATGTCACGTAACGGAGGGTTACGGAGCTAAAAGATAGGGGGAAGAAGAAAAGACAAGGATAGAGGGAAGAGGGCTATAATTATAAGCGATATGTACAAAGATGGCTCGTCCTAAAGTCTTAAATCTAACTTAAAACTAACTTAAAACTAGCTATTTACACCGGTACACTACACTAAATATATATATAAGGTAAAAGTTCAAAATGGGCAACCGTGGTAGGACGGTATCACAGGGTGAGCACAGGCAGCGCGCCGGCAGGATCCAGCGTCGCAAGAGGCGGGCGGTAGGGCTCCGCCGAGCGCAGGAGGCAGCAAATGGGGCGCGAGACACAGATACGCGCACGCCGCAAGCCGGCCGCGGGTAGGCGCGACGCGGATACGCGCACGAGTGATGGTAGACGCGCGTAGGTGCAGGGAGGCAACACCTTCCGTGCCCCGGCACCGTTACTCTACGGGTAAACGTATACTGGCACTGTTATAGCTTGAGGTTCTGAGCTCCTTCAGAGCTGGTGGTCGACTGGTGGTCCTGCCCATGTGCGTCCTTTTATATTGCCCATGCGCATTCTATTCTACAACATTTAAATTTTAAAATTCATACAATATAGAATATTCTCGAAACATAGCTAAACTCCATAGTTAAATTTGAATAGACAATTCGATAGAAAAATAAAAACAGTTAGACAACGTCAGCTGTCGGACAATGTCAGATAGACAATCTAAATATTTACAACAATAACTTTAAATTTATTTACAGATAAAAATGTACAAGGAACACAAATAAGAGTAATGCTAATACAAGACATAATCATAAAATGATATACAAGCTCTATAGCAAACGGAAAACGAAGCTCTATAGTTAACACCAAAGGTAACTTTCTTTATGAGTAGTTATGTAGTATAACGAAGCCCCTGCAGGCTGCGTTACATTTCTCCCACGACCCCAGAAAAATTTTCGACTCAGAGAAAATTTTGATTATAAGGTTAAGAGAATACTATCCTTACTATCAGTCTAACCAGTCAACCTTCACTTAAACATACCATTCCACAATCCAAAAACAATTCAAATCCAGTCACTCTAACAATCACTCTAACATACGAACCAATCACAAAGAGGAGTAGGGTTCACTATCAATGACGCAAACTCCATAGGAAGTACCCTATAAGAATGACTTTAGGCTTATTTAGGGAGTTGTCAGCCGCTCCGTTTCCTAAAAACCCATTAGTGTCGATGACCATAGCCGACAATCTAGTCTCTCTCAGGTATTCCCTATCAAAGGACACAAATTTTAAAGGTTGAATTTACCTTTAAAAGAAACGCCTCTGTAGTCAAAGAAGCGCTAAGTAGTAAGTAGATAAGGCAAAAGAGAGCCCTAAAGTTTAGAATTAAAAGGTCAAGAAGCGCCTTTTAAAAGAAAACGTTAAGCAAGTAAGTAGGTACTATAAGAGAGAATCCTATAAGTAAAGAGAGACGAGATTAGTCGCTAAGTATATATAAAAAATATCAGACTGAAGTAGCCAAAAATCAGTCCAATGTGTGTGCAAATAAATACATATAATACTAGTAAAGTCAAACAGTAAGGTAGTCATTTCTTAAAGTCTTTTACATGCCATTTACCGCGGCAACCGTTGCAGTCCTCAAGAATGTATACAAGAGGTGACAATTTCTCAACGACTTTGCATTTAACATATTTAGGTGCTAATTTTGCGCTAAAATATGCACCAGCATTGCTTAAAGAGTAGTCTTTACGCCACACTATATCTCCAACATTGAATTCTTTAAAAGAGTGCCTTAAATTGTAACGGTTAGAATTCTTTACATGAGATATGTGCAGTGCAACCTGAACTCTATCAAAAATTGACGATAGAAGGCCAATATTTCTAGCATATAAATCACGAGGTAAAAAGGTAATTTCTTCTAAGTCGTAACCCTGAGAATAAATAGAACCACAAGTAATGAGTTCACGACCAAATACTAAAAATGCAGGAGTAAATCCAGTTACTTCATTTACAGAGTTATTCATTGCAAACTGAATCTTAGATAGGTGAAGGTCCCAAGACCTATGGTCTTCACCGACCAGTGAAGCTAGTGCGGTAATAATTGTTTTATTGTAGCGTTCTGTAGTATTGACCTGAGGACAATAGTGAGGAGTGTAAGATATATGCGGAATTCTATAACGTCCAAGGAAATTATGGAATTCATGCGATTGAAATTGTGGACCGTTATCCATAATAATTGTTTGAGGTACTCCATGAACTAAGAACACGGAATTCTCTAAGTAATGTATAATACTAGTAGTTATAGCCCGTTTCAAAGGAAAAATAAGTGTATATTTGGTGAATAGACAATTTACAACGAGAATGTACTGGTTACGTCGCCTAGTCATTGGCAATGGACCTATTAAGTCCAAAGAAATGCATTGAAAAGGTCTAGAACAAATTTTGGGTTTTCCCATAGGACCGTAAGGCGAGTGGTTAGAGTGTTTATAAGCCAAACAAGTTTCGCAATTGGAAATAAATTTAGCTATATCTTTAAACATGCCAGACCAGTAATATAACAATGATATTTTTTTGTATGTTTTAAATACGCCCAAATGCGGATCTGTAGCGGAACCATGAGCATTTCTTATCAAAGATTCTCTTTCAGAAGGGATAGGGACTTCTTTCCAGATGAAATCGTCTGTTAAAGAATAAGGAGTATTAGTGCAACGAAATAGTTTATTATCCTTAATCGTATAGTTAGGATGACTTTGAGGATCAGTTAAACAATTACGAAAGATTTTATTATAGCGCTCTAAGTCTAAAGACGTGGCTTCATTCGAAGATAAAGGAGCGATAATATGACTGTCCTCGCTTTTAGAACGAGAAAGTAGATCAGGGACAATATTATCCTTTCCTCTTTTATGTTTCAGCGTGAAATTAAAGCAAGAAAGGCGAAGTGACCAACGAGCGAGTCTACCAGAAGGATTTGTTAAATTCAAAAACCACTTTAATGCGGCATGATCAGTGTATACAGTAAACGGTTTGCCATTGTCAAGATAGCACCGCCAATGTTCTAAGGCAATGATAACAGCTAGAGTTTCTCTTTCAGTAGTAGAGTAGTTTCTTTCATTTTTGTTAAGTGATTTGCTCATGTAGGCTATAACAACTTCTTTGTCGTTAACCGTTTGAGTAAGCATGGCTCCAATGCCAGTGTTAGATGCATCACAATGCACAGAAAACGGTTGATCAAAATCAGGGCAAGCAAGAATTGGGGTAGTTACAAGATATTCTTTTAGTTTCAGAAAGGAAGAGTTAGCCTCAGAACTCCAAGAAAATTTCGGAGAAGTTTTAGCAGATGATGTTAATTTATTAAGAGGTGCAGCTATAGTACTGAAATTAGGAATGAACCTACGAAACCAACTACACGTACCCAGAAATTTACGCACTTCTTTGCGTGAAGTAGGTACAGGAAAGTCCATAATAGCTTGAATTTTGCTAGGATCAGCTCGTAAACCATTATCGTCAACAACATATCCAAGGTACTTTAATTCTTTCTTAAAAAAATGACTTTTTTCAAAGTTAATGGTAAGTTTAGCGTAAGTTAATTTTTCAAGCACTTTAATTAGAAGTCCTATGTGTTCTTGGAACGAGGAGCCTATGATAATAATGTCATCAAGATAACAGAACACTTTGTTGTCAAATTCAGGAGTGAATAAGATATCCATTAACCTCTGCTGTGTAGCAGGTGCATTAGTTAAACCAAAGGGCATAACAGTGAATCTGTACATTCCTCTACCGGGGACATAAAAGGCGGTCTTATCCCGATCGTCTACATGTAAAGGAATCTCCAGAAAGCTTTAGCGATATCGATACTCGATAAAAATTTAGCGTTTTTGAGATGGTCAAGTATTTCATTGATAAAAGGAAGACTATAGGCATCCCTACGAGTAACTGAGTTGAGTTTTCTACTATCGACACAAAATCGCCATTCGCCATTCTTTTTAGGCGTAATAAGAACCGGAGACAACCAAGGGCTTTCACATTTCTCAATGACCTTCCACTCAAACATTTTATCCACCTCAGCAATTAGAGCTTTTTGTTTCTCGGGAGAGAGTCTATAACAACGTTGTTTAATAGGCAGCGTATCTCCAGTATCGATACGATGGCTAACCAGATCAGTACGACCAAGTTCACCCTTAGCTTCAAAGGAAATTTGCTTAAAACGCGAAATAATATCATCAGCGATAACCTTTTCTTCAGAAGTAAGATTTTCGTAAGGTAGGATTTGTTTCTCCACAGAGTTGTTAAAGTGAGATGGTTTATTAAGAGAAAAGGCACACGATAAAAGTTTGGGAACCAAATTAAATTCCCTCCAAAAGTCAACACCAAGTATCAAAGACGGGTATATTTCAGGAATAACATATGTTTTAATAAGTCTAGTTTGGTCGTTAAAGGTAAAAGGAAGAATAAAAAATCCTAAAGATTTAACACGATGCTTACTAGCAGTGCTAACCGTAATATAATCAGACTTGGATAACGAAAAGCCCAGTTCCAAAATTTTAAAGTGCGAGTTATTACCTAAAATAGTCATTGAACTACCGCTATCAAGTAACGCCGTAAACTCAACATTTGAAATAGAAACGTTAATAAAAGGACGGTTAAAATCTCTTTCGTTGTCGTAATAAACCGAAGAAGTTCCATAACTTGCGAAAAAGTTCTTAATTATTTTTAACCAATTATGCCAGTCATCAACATCAAAATTTTCTTTTCGTTTATCCAAGTCATATGTTAGTTTTTTGAGTTAGAGGATGAAGAAGGTTGAGGCTTGTCCGCTTTACATTTCGGGCAATCCGAAGCTCTAAAGTCTTTCAAACCACATTTAAAACAGACTAAGAATCTTGGTTTAGTGCAAGAATTCAAAGAATGACCATTTATTCGACATCGAACGCAAAACAAATGCGCCTGAAACTTGGGAGCATTTTCAGATATCGCATGTGCAGAATTTTTATTCTGCGAAGAAAAGTTCGTACGAAAAGGCTTAAAGTTATTAGATTTATGAGAATCATAATTAGGAGTGAAAGAATGTTTAGAGTGAAAAGTATGTGTAACATTAGGTTTAGTGTTCGGTAAAGGTGTAGAATCGTGTTTAGGTTTATAGGATAATTCAGGAATAAGAGTATTCATTTCAGGTTCTTTAAAATTATTGTCGCGGTCAATACAGCGCTCAAATTGTTGACATACAGAAATTAAAGAGTCAATAGAATCAACTTTATTAAGAGCAACAAAAGAAGTATAACAAGGACGGATGTTACGTAGAAGTATTTGCAGTTTCTCCTGCTCAGGTAATTTCTCGCTTAGTCTCGAGAACATTTCAAACATTTTCGGAATATAAACCATAATAGACTCAGATTTACCCTGAGTACGAGATTTTATTGCCTGCAGTAGTTTATGGTCATAATCAGAATGGCCAAAGTCCTTAATTAACAACTCGGAAACGCGATCCCAAGTTAACGAAGGGTCACGACTTAGTTGGAATTTAAACCAATAAGAAGCATCGTCCTTAAAAATGTTGAAGGCCGAGCTTATAAGTATTTGCTTATCAAGTTTGTTCGTAAGTAAAAATTCATCAATTTTCGATAGAAAAGCTCTAGGACAAGTTGTCCCATCAAAAGTAATTTTTTTTAGCTCATTTAGATAATTTGGTAAGAGAAAATTATGAAAAGGTGGCATACAGTTAGGTTGAGAAATCGGCAAAGGTGAGTCCAAAGAGGTTTGTACCTGTGAAGTCTCCGCTGGTTTTGAAAAAGCGTCAAAACGTTCAGTCAAAAGAGTAAACTTCTTTTTTAAGTCGTCATAGAGTTCTATAAGGTTTGAGTCGCTGTCACTTACATCAGTGTCAATTCTGTCAAGTCGATAAAATAAGTGATTTATATAAGTTTCAATTTTCTTAAATAGTTTCAGATTACCCGATTCGTATCGGTCCAACATCGAAGATAAATATAAGATTGTAGAAGAAGCTTGTGACAAATCGTCACTCAGAGGAACGGGAGAATCAATAATGTCCTCCGTAGGAAAATTACGAAGCAATAAAACAATTTGTTTTCTAAGCGATACAAGATTATCCGCAGGAGTTTCGTTCCTAATTATAAGTTCGTATTCAAGTTCCGCCTTATTAAGTAAATTAAAGTTTATAAGACGAGCCATTTCTAAGATATTTGTAATTTTAAAGCAATAAAATATTTACAATAGTTTTTATTTTATTTACTTTATTTTAGTGAGAAAAATAGAGGAAGAATAGGGAAAGAAATATCTAAGAAGTAAGAGACGTCTAATAGGGAGCCAAAAGGTATGTTATATACAGAAACTTGTGCAAGTTTATTTTAGAATTTTGAGAACAGGGAGGGATTCTATAGAGTTGGGCGCCAAACTGTCACGTAACGGAGGGTTACGGAGCTAAAAGATAGGGGGAAGAAGAAAAGACAAGGATAGAGGGAAGAGGGCTATAATTATAAGCGATATGTACAAAGATGGCTCGTCCTAAAGTCTTAAATCTAACTTAAAACTAACTTAAAACTAGCTATTTACACCGGTACACTACACTAAATATATATATAAGGTAAAAGTTCAAAATGGGCAACCGTGGTAGGACGGTATCACAGGGTGAGCACAGGCAGCGCGCCGGCAGGATCCAGCGTCGCAAGAGGCGGGCGGTAGGGCTCCGCCGAGCGCAGGAGGCAGCAAATGGGGCGCGAGACACAGATACGCGCACGCCGCAAGCCGGCCGCGGGTAGGCGCGACGCGGATACGCGCACGAGTGATGGTAGACGCGCGTAGGTGCAGGGAGGCAACACCTTCCGTGCCCCGGCACCGTTACTCTACGGGTAAACGTATACTGGCACTGTTATAGCTTGAGGTTCTGAGCTCCTTCAGAGCTGGTGGTCGACTGGTGGTCCTGCCCATGTGCGTCCTTTTATATTGCCCATGCGCATTCTATTCTACAACATTTAAATTTTAAAATTCATACAATATAGAATATTCTCGAAACATAGCTAAACTCCATAGTTAAATTTGAATAGACAATTCGATAGAAAAATAAAAACAGTTAGACAACGTCAGCTGTCGGACAATGTCAGATAGACAATCTAAATATTTACAACAATAACTTTAAATTTATTTACAGATAAAAATGTACAAGGAACACAAATAAGAGTAATGCTAATACAAGACATAATCATAAAATGATATACAAGCTCTATAGCAAACGGAAAACGAAGCTCTATAGTTAACACCAAAGGTAACTTTCTTTATGAGTAGTTATGTAGTATAACGAAGCCCCTGCAGGCTGCGTTACAAGCAACAGCATGATTGCAATGATCGAAATCTCAAATTGAAAAAGTTTAGGGGTCACATTTGTGAAACGCGTCGCAGACATCTAACGTACTATTAAGGCACTTATTCTGTAAATGCTCACTGGTTGACTCTTATGGTTGCTCATGCTTTATGAATAAGAATTAACATGAACATTTGATTATGTAGCTGATTTCTCCCATCCATTTTCACGCTTCGACATGAATGGGCCGGCTCGACCGGAGTGATACCACGGCCTCACTGAAAACCGGCATGAAGCAGCACTGTGCTGTGTTTCCCTGCGTGAGTCAGGGTACTGGAGGCTCAATACAGGGAAAAGGGGGGCTTAAAGGTTGGCCACGCACTTGTCACTTCACTAGTGTCGTGGGGTCCATGGGCGACGGCAATTGCTTACCATCAGTGGATCTGTCTGCTCGTCTACCACCCACCACATAAAAAAAATCTGTCGCTCTGGACCCCAGGGTAAGCTAAGGCCATGATACAGGATTTGGAGAGTCTGGTAATTTTACAATGAAGCGGCTGACCTTCACAACCTTTTACAGGGGAACCAGACCAACTGAATCACAGTTAAACATTTTAGAACTTACCAAAACAGGTTTCCTCACGATGTTTTCCCTCACCGCCGAGCTAATGGTAGAAACACGCACATAGATTTGAAAAATTGGGAAAGAGGTGCATGCTCGAATTCGAACCTCGAAGGCGTGTTCAGAACCACTGAGGTACCATCGCTCCCTTACCATCATCGATCGATTTCGTAGCTGATTACTTTGTAATAACGCCAAAAGTTGAATACCTCACATAATAACATAAATAATGAATAAAAAGAAAATCTTGATAAGAATTGGATGTTTCGTTCTTATTCATTGTACTATTTTCTTTTTACAAAAAGTATTAAAAGGTCACGCCATTAAAGAAATTAGTACGGCGAGTTTATTTTTCTTACAGTTGTCGTTAGAAATGGTGGATAGTGTAGTGTGGAATAGGCTCGTTTTTGAAGATCTCAAATCATAACGGGTCGGAAATGCCGCTACGGGAAGATGATTCCACAATAAGAAGCTGCGTGGCAAAAAATTACATGCACAGTTCACGGTGGTGGAAATCCACCCATCCATATGGTACGGGTGGAATCCTAATTTACAGTGTATAGTACGGTAGGTATTAACTCAAACAACTCCTCGGAACACTCACCATGGTAAAGGCGGTAAAAGACACATAGAGATGCGTTTCTTCTCCGCAGGGCCAGAGAGTCCAAGCGATCAGTAAGATTTTCATCGTCGACGAAATACCTCCCTGTTGTACATTTTATAAAGACATACCGGTAAATGCATCTTTACTATTATAGTACTTAATGAAAATTTGGCGGCTTTCATCATAAATGCCTATGAAAACCACCAAACCATGAAATTGGTTACTATCCAAAATCTGATTCGTTTTACACTGGCCTACCAGCGGGTCAACGATCCCAGATTTTCTATAATATAGGTATAAAGTCTACTTACACATACATACGTCTTGTCTGTTTAGTTTTAAACAACTGTTTCCAATATAATACAATATTTCTAAAGTTCAATGGAAAATATTGTTATGACAGGATTTTGTAATTGCCCTATAGGTTAGTGTAATATGACGAGGGTTAACTCAAAATTCAGGTTGATAGAGGGGAACCTCTAAAATGTATGATGTACTGAATCTGGATGTAACAAACCTTTTGTTAGTAATGAGTTTTCATCATCATCATGATCATTTCAGCCAATAGACGTCCACTGCTGGACATTGGTCTGCCCAAATGTTCTCCACACAGATCGGTCCTGTGCCGCCCGCATCCAATGGATTACCGCAACCTTAACCAGATCGTCGGTCCACCTTGTGGGATTTGTAGGTGTGTAATGTGTTTTCAAAAGTCATAACTTAGGACATACGAGGGCTGTTTGATATGTAACCGATTTTAAGAACTTTTTTTTGAAATGTATTAATTTATTTTTCTACATAATCTCCTTGTAGCTCTATACCCTTTTGCCAACGGTGTTCTAGTTTCAGTAAGCCGCCCAAACAATAGGACATCTGAAACTGGTCAAAATAGGCTTCTGTAGCCTGCGGCAACTGACGTCATCGTTGCACGCAAATCTTTTTCCGCCGAGCCATTTTTTTAGATTCGGGAATTAAAAAAAAGTAGCTCAGAGCCAGATCTGGCGAATAAGGTGGATGCGACATCAATTCATACCGTAATTCTTTTAATTTTACCTGCACAATGTTGCACTAATGAGCTGGTGCGTTGTCGTGGTGGAAGAGAAATTTCTTCTTTGCTAAGTGGGGCCGTTTTTTCCTTCAACGCAGAGTCGATTTCGCAAAGTAGGTTGGAATAATTTGCCTGTGATCCTTTTACCTTTTTCTAGGTAATCTATGTGTATGATGCCTTACAAATCCCAAAATACGGTGGCCACGACTTTTCGGCCGATGGGACGGCTTTCGCCTTCTTAGGAGCAGGTTGACCTTGTAAAATCCATTGCTTTGACTGTTGTTTCATCTCCGGAGTGAAATGGTGAATCCATGTTTCGTCCACCGTGACGAAACGACGCTGAAACTCCTTTGAATTTTGTTGAAACTTGGCCAAATAGTGCTCCGAAGTAGTCACTCGCTTCAGTTATGCTCTTCGGTAAGTAAACGCGGCACCCACCTTGCCGATACCTTCTTCATGCCCAAGTTTTCTTCTATTGTGTACCAAACCCTTCAATAGAAACATTAGACTGACGCTAAAGGTCGTGGGTTCGATCCCCACCCTGGACAAACATTCGTGCGATGAACACTTGTGCTTGTTCAGAGTCTGGGTGTAATATATGTATTTAAGTATATATTTGTGTTACTCTGTTGTCTGATATCTGTAACGCAAGTGCTTAAGCTACTTAGTACGGAATCAGGTCAACGTATGAGATGTTGTGAGAATTATTATTATTATTATTTACAATGTCAACAATTTCTCTGATTTTTATTCGTCGGTCAGCCAGTATGACATTTTCAATATTTTTTATCATTTCGCACAAACTACTTATAGACAATGTGTGGACTTAATAATAGTAGGATCGGGAAAAGGGATGTTTGCGAAGCGAAGTGGCACTCTACCCACGTGACGATAGTTAAGACATAATATTATTTTAGGGTAGCAGTAATACCTAAAGCAACAATGAATTAATAACGAACTAACTGAACATCACTTGAAATTTTATACTGAATTTTTGATGTTGGTTCGCGCTCAATTAATACGGTATCATAATGTGGCGGTGAAATACAAAATGATTCTGTCAGGCAATATTTTAAAACGTCAACAAAAGGTGCAAACTTTGTGATGCATTTAAATATTTATTTAATGAGTTATTTTCCGACTCATGGCAATTTACACGTGTATATTAATACAGTTGTATCGGTGAGATTACATCAAAATAATTACAACCTAAATAGAGAGCATGCATGCTGTTTGATGCGTTTTGAGTGTTTGTATGAGTGTGAATGAGTGGGTGTGTGTGTGTCTGTGTGTGTATGTGTGTGTGGTAAATTAATAAGACTATTAGATAATATTATGGTGTTTAAAAGATAGATATCCTGGATTATAAAAGATGCTTGAGTATTAATTCCGTTTCCTCATAATTTAAAGTTTTAAGCCAGGCTGTGATTTTGGACTTACATTCACGCTGTGTCAGAGAGTAGATTTCCAGAATTTGGTTACATTCATTATACAATTTTGATGACATGTACTGGAATTGCGATTGAGCAAATTTCGTGCGAGTCATTTTAGCCCTGGCAACTTTAAAATTCCTTCTTTTGTTTTTAACGTTAGGGATGGAATCTATTTTTGTGTGTTTATATAAAATTATATGTAAGACATAGAGTTTCCTTATTGAGAGGGTATCAGTTAGAGCGTGAAGAGAATGTGTTGTATTAATACAGTTGTATCGGTGAGTTTAATCATAGTCATTGTATTTATTGCTGTCATGTAGTAATTTCATGTAGTGCCCTGCGGTGCGATGGACTGACGATTTGAGAAAGATGGCTGGTGTGAGCTGGATGTAGACCACTCAGGACCGGGTTGGTTGGCGCTCTTTGGGGGAGGCCTACGTTCAGCATTGGACGGCGATAGGCTGATTGATTGATGTAGTACGATACGTTCCTCTAGCTATCTATTATACTGCTTTTTTGGGACTACCCTTTTTTTTAGCCATAGCTTTAGATGGCCATGAACTTGAGAAGGTGAACGAATACGTGTACCTGGGACAAAACATAACTCTCGGAAAGAACTCGTTTAAAAAGGAAATCACTCGTCGGGTACAACTGGCATGGGCAGCTTTCGGAAAAATGGGCATGGTATTCAAGTCTAAAAAGCTACCACAGTCCTTAAAAACGAAGGTGTTCAACCAATGTGTGCTTCCGACAATGACGTACACCTGTGAAACCTGGCCGTTCACCGCAACACTGATACGCAGACTTAAAGTTGCACAGAGAGCTATGGAACGTATCATGCTCGGGATATCCTTACGAGACAGAGTGCGCAACACCATCATCAGGGAACGCACAAAAGTGATAGACGTAGGGTACCGAGCCGCAAAACTAAAATGGGCGTGGACCGGTCATTTGTGCAGAAGGAATGATGAAAGGTGGAGCAAGGATATTCTTGAATAGAGACCAAGAGACGAAAATAGGAGTGTTGGCGGACAAACTGCCAGATGGTCCGATGACATCAAGGCTCAAGCTGGTGTAGCGTGGTCCAGAAAAACCGACGACAGAAAAAAGTGGAGAGAGATTGGAGAGGCATATGCTCTGCAGTAGGCAAAAACATGCTGCTGAAGAAGAAGAAGAAGTATGAAAATAATTTGAAACTTGTCAACAAACGAACAGTTTTGACTTTTTATACTCAATTATTTTGGTCCTTTGTTTGGAAAATGCAAAAAAAACTGAATTTACAAAATCATCAAATTACAAGTAGAAAATGTGTTTTCAGGAACGAGCTATCGATACATCAAGTAACTAAAGAAGTATTTTTCAATCAAGATCTATACAGAACACTAGTTTTTTTTATACGATAGTTGTCAGACGAGCAGACGGATCACCTGATGGTAAGCTATTGCCACCGCTCATGGACATCCACGACACCAATGGTGACACAAGTGGACTGCCAACCTTTAAACCTTCTTTCCGTCGGAAAGGGGGGTTCATGGTCGTATGGATAACTAGGACAGCAAATGGAAATTATAGCTCATCAAAACATTGAAAGAGAAAATTACAAATAGGAAGGTAGCAATGAAAAGCCTTTGGTATATTTTAGATAAGAAATTCACGCGTCATAATGGGATCCGCTTTCACAAAAAGGTTGTGAAACCCTGCAATTATTTAATTATTTAACTTCCTCCATTGTGACGTGTAACATAACTGTTAACGATGTATGTGCGTCGTATTTACCTTATGTCCAGTTAAATTAACTACCAACCTCAGTATAAAAGACAAATACTCGTAAGCGAATGTTTTCGTATACAAATGTCATTTAGTCATTTTAATTTGGCGAGGTATATATCTCAAAAGTTACATAAAAAATTCAGTCGCTGGCGTTGTATGTAAGTAAGTCATTGAAAGCCGAAGCAAAGAATAAAATAAATGTACTATAGAGATGACTTTTAAAATGCCAAAAATAAACTTTATACGATAATTCAACTTATTAGCTTTTATCCCGTGGCTGACCCCTTTTTTGTAGCCTAAAGTTTCTACTGAAAATGAAAGTAAAGTTTTCTAAGACCAAAACTTTCTTTTTCAAACATGACGTTAAAATTATGTAGGTACACTAACTTCATTTTAAATATCTCTTGATATTGCAACACATCGGAAATTTCCGTATGAGCGCACTCATTCCCTCGCAAATGCCCTTTGAATGCTCGATCCAGCCATTGTAATTTATTCACAAAATGCAACAGATAAATTGGATTACACCCACATTAGTAATTGGATTGGAAAAACATTGTAAATGCAGCTGAGAGGAGAAAAGACGAAAAGGGTCGAGTGAGAGATGAGATTTTTGGAAGGGTTCCATGCTCTCAACGGGGCCTTTCAGTTACCAAAATCTGCAGGTTCTGTCGCGAGGACGAGGAAACGATTATCCACGTCCTCGGCGAGTACATAGCGCTGCACCACTGCAGGAGCCAGCACCTGGGAGCACACATTATTTCGGCAGACGAGATCAAAAGCTCCCCCATCAGCTCCATCCTTGGGTTTATTCTGGAGCTGGGGCTACATGAGGTGCTGTAATAAGTTTTGGGGCGGCCACAATAGATCTTCTACTGGTCGCAGTGGCTATGAGATGCAATGTCCACCCCATTTCATTCAAATAAATAAAAAAATGCTCTCAGCGGTTTTATGTTGTAAACTAAAGCTTTATAAAACTATACCACCAATAAGTAAGTATCAGCTCATCCCTTTTGACCGCGTTCAACTTCGTGCAACTTGAATAGTCGACGACGAGAATCTCACTGATCGCTTAGACTCTCGGGCCCTGCGGAGAGAAGTCTCACCTCTATGTGTCTTTTACCGCCTTTACCATGGTGAGTGTTCCGAGGAGTGGTTTGGGTTAATACCCGCTGCTGAATTTCGCCACCGTACTACACGCCGCAAACTAGGACTCCACCCGTACTATCTGGATGGGTTTTTGGACATTTTTTGCCACGCACCTCCTCATTGTGGAATCAACTTCCCGCCAGCGGTATTTCCAAACCAGTACGACAATGTGATCTTAAAAGGCCTCTTTTGTATTTGTTTTAAAAAGGTTGTGTATAAATTTCCAATATTTTTGTCCATGTCATAAATTCTTTAACTAAATAACTTCTAAATGTTTCGATTAAATTAGACAAACTGACACAAACATAAATTTCTACATTGGAGAATCCCGCTTCGGCATAAATAGGTCGGCTCGAGCAGAGTGATGCCACGATCCAGTGGCGTAGCGTGAGTGTTGGCCGCCCGAGGCCGCCTTCTTAACCAAAAAGTGCCGCCCCCTTACTTTCCTCGATACCCCTCCTGCTAAACTAGATTAAGCCGCCCCACTAGGTACGCTACGCCACTGAATAAATATAGGGGAACAGAAGAATCACTTCCGACACTGCCGCAATAAAAAATATATCTTCACCGCCCGGCAATAAGGTCTAAAAACAACACGTTCCTGCACGCTTGCCTTCTGCGATCGCGAGGTACGTTCATTTGTAAACTCGACCTTGTCGCTAAAGAGTCACAGACTAATGTGGTCTAATAGCGCGCGTCTTACATGTATTTTTACGCCGCCCCGTTTACAAAACAGTAGTAAAGTATTCTTTGTAACACAAAAATAAATAAAATGTAACAATAAAATTGAGAATTAATATTTAAGGCGCCCCACACTGCAACAGTTCGCGTGTATGCATCTAAGAGCGCGAGGCAACCGACGAAATATTAGCCGGCAGGCGTGCGGCTCTTAGGTAAACAACTTGGGTGAATTGCGAAGTGAGCCACTCCTGGCTACGCTAAGCTGTGTGTCCTTTTCGGCCTCTTTTCTTCCTTAACACTCCCCGCTCCCCCGGGCCCCCATGCTGAAACACAGATTTTGAAGCCCCCCTAAAACGTGTTTCATTAATTTTAAAATCAATTGAAAGGCGCCAAAACTACACAGTCTGTTAAAAACGAAGACAGAGAACCCTAAAACTTGACGGCAGCACACGCAGGTACCGGTCCGTGAAGTTATAATGAAGTTTTTAAATGAACCCGGTTCATAAAGTGGAGAGTGGGGTTCCAATGGTCTTCTTTTAATTTATAACGCGCCGCCCCATTCTTTGCATAAATGCAAGTGATAGGCGGGGATTCATTTTCTAATGGATATTTGAAAGTGAATAAAATATCAACAATTTTTATTATTAGACACAACTGCATCAATACTTTTAAAAAACTATTACTACTTAAGGTGACGGGTAGGGCACACTAGCGACACTAAACCGGATCTATTTTAAACGATTTGGAGATTACAACCTCTTAGCAAACACCTATACTATTTATTTAATACTTATAGTTAACTGTTTGGTCTCCTTTTGCACTCAAATTTTGGATTACCGCCAAAAGTGGCCGCTTTTGGCGTGAATAAATTTTTCACGTACAAAAACGGACCCAACATTTGTACATGGTTAATAAATAAATAGTATAAGTGTGTGAGAGGTTGGTCCATTAGTGTCACTCCTACCAGCTTTCTCTCTACTGCCCTCTGGGCTACTTCCAGTCTGGTGATAGTATTCCTAGTGAAAACCCAGGTTTCGGCCCCATAAGAGAGCATCCTATACTGGTTAATAATATCCTGGCTTTTGTTCCGCAGAAATTTCATTTTAAAAGCAAAGTCTAGGATTTTTGAAGGTTAAAATACCAATTATTCTTTGAATCTCCTAAAGAAATTGATACAAATTCGCTCTACTTTTTTCTCGTAATAAAGACAATGTTAGCCTTTTTTTTGTTATATTAATCGGTTCTGTGGGCTCCGATCGGTGGGCTCCGAAGCCACGACTTCTGACTAATCCGGGACAAAGCTGTTGTAAATAACACACTTAAAAATTTAATCTCGTGTTCAGGCGGGACTCGAACCTTCCACAATCCGCCACCACCACCGGACAACAAGGCGCGGCGAGGGATTTCATCCATTCGTTGTTGGCTTGCCCCTTATCCGCACGAAGCGATTTGCATCCACGTTCATAATGTGGACAGCTAAGGAATGGAACTCCTTGCCAAGGTCTGTTTTTCCGGGCCACTACAATCTGGACATCTATAAGGCAAGAGTGAACAAGCATCTTCTAGGCAAACACGTTACATCCTAGACCTCATCGTCACTTTCCATCAGGTGAGATTGTGGTCAAGCGATAGCCTACAGTTCATAAAAAAAACCGGGTGAATGTTCTATCCATTAGACCACTGAACGCGTTAATAAGTCGACAATACAATTGTAAATATACTTACAATATTGATGAGACTATTGACAGCTCATGTCGAATTGGTAGAACATTCACCCGGATTGTGGAAGGTGTGAATTTGAGTCCCGCCTGAACACGAGATGAAATTTTTAAGTGTGTTATTTACTTAAGAATAAGTTGCAAAAGATTGCTATAAAAAATATCAACTACAAAACTGTGTTGATTAAGATGATGGTGGTACCCCTTACTTGATTCTGGAGAGATCACCTGAAACTCACAACTCGTTGACTATTATAGATTGTAAATATATTTTTTATGTGATAGATGGCAGACGAGCAGACTGATCACCTCATGGTAAGTGATTGCCGCCGCCCATGGACACCCGCGAAACCAGTGGAGTCACAAGTGCGCTGCCAACCTTTAATCCCCCCTTTCCCTCGGATTGGGCCTCCGATACCCTCACTCACGCAGCTAAACACATCACAGTGCTGCTTCACGCTGATTTTCTCTGAGGCCGTGGTATCAAACCGGTCGAGCCGGCCCATTCATGCCAAAGCCTGGCTCTCCCACGGTATCCTTTCCCCCGGATTGGGCCTACGGTACGGAGTGAGGGACTCACGTGGCGAAACACAGCACAGTGCTGCTTCACGCCGGTGACACCGTCACCATCGCTACCTTAAATATCAGTTAATAGGTAAGTAGCATTATATTGAGTGATTACACCAGCTGGTTGGCTGATTGGACATTGGCATCTAGTATCCCATAATTAATATCTTAAATCCAACTCGGCTCTTGACGCCAGCATATTTTCGGCCCATCTACCGCAGGGTCTCAAGATGAAAGACTTTATCGCGTGTGTGTTGCCAGTGATGACATACGCAACCGAAACATGTCCGCTTGCAATGTGCCAATTAAAAAGGCTCAAAGTCCACCGAGAGAGCATTGGAGAAGGCTGTGCTCGGAATCTCCTTGCGTGATCGTATCAGAAATGATGAGATCCGCTGGAGAACTAAGGTCACAGGCATAGCCCAAAGGATTGCATGCCTCAAGACGTGGCAATGGGCAAGGCACATAGCGAGGAGAACAGACGGTCGCTGGGGCAGAATGGTCCTCGAGTGGAAGTCGCAGCTGTGCCAGGCCCCCCACAAGATGGACCAACGATCTGGTAAAGGTCGCGGGAATCCATTAGATGCGGCCGGCACAGATCCGATCTATGTAAAGAACATTTGAGGAGGCATATGTCCAGCAGTAGGCGTATATTGGCTAAAATTTATTTATTTAATTACACAGGTCCTTAAACCTACTTAAAGACAAAATGATGATGATGATCCCAAACCACAGCAGGAATGTATTATGAGCTAGATTATTTCATGAAATTTTTGAGCGTTTTCTTTCTATAAGTACAAAGTTGTAGGGGTTCGAAGCCCATAAGGGACAAATCACTTTGAGTGAGTGGCCCCGATTAGAATCAAATCCCACGGGGATACATACTACTCTATGTAAGTGGCTCTAGCGAGAGATGGTAGGTCAGTGGATAAAAACGTAGGTTCGAATCAAGAACCTGTAAAAAATCTACAGATTTACCTTTGGATTTTTTAATCTATCTACATTATTTTATCAGTTGGCTAAGGAAAACATCGTGAGGAAACCTATACATTTCGGAAATTTATTCTAATCGTGTAACTATGATTCAGTTTGTCTGGACCCCTGTTTAAGGTCAGACGGCATTAATTTCATCATAATTAATAGACTTCCCGAACCTAACCGTTGAAGTGTTGACATTCCATCATCAGCTGAGCCACAAAATTAATACAATCAGATTTTTAAGAAAAATACAAAAACTTTACATGCGCCTATGAAATTTGAGGGTTGCGCTCGACTTCTCTGGGATTCTATTATCACATCCTTACATAGTGACGACGGCACCGTTTTGGGAGTGTGTTCTTTCAAATAAAAAAAGAATTCTGGGAATTGGTCAATAATTGGAGGAGAAATCCGTGAAACAAAACATACAGTCGCACATAGAACCTCCTCCTTTTTGAAGTCGGCTAAAAATACGCTGAGATGAGATGAGACGAAGACAAATGGCTCCGTTTGATTACGTTTTCAAATTGGAATCTAACTTTTTAAATACCTACTAGTTATGCAAAAATTTAAGTGTTATCGACGTTTGAATTGTATGAAAATAGAATGTATTTTTAAGTAAATAAATAAATACAAAAGCTTTATAGGTAATTCATTGCTTTTTGTTAATCAACAAAAAAATCATGGAAGGGTTTTGGCAAAATAAATCACTTTTTGGGTTCTCATACTTTATCCTCACATTCGCGGTCGCCTTTTCTTTAGGCCTCACCCTTCGGGCGCCATAATACAACACCCAATTCATGTCCATTAAAGCCTTCTGTGTAACGTAAAGTGAATTGAAACATAAGTCCGTTTTAATTAAAACGTTTACTTACCTGTTACATTTTTTCTCCCGTTTTTTCATTCGTTTTTCGAAGTTTGAAAGTCGGAACTTAGGATCGTGGGAAATTAACTTGAATATTCCGGCTTCAGCTATAAAGTTTAGGGCTGGTTAAATATTAATCGTTTTGCAATTATCGATAACTGACCTCTTTTCAGGGTTTTTCTTTTTTAGTTCACAATCGATCCATATCAGGGTGCATAAGAGTATTCTCGTGCAATCGACATTCGAATTCAACATTATGTACGAATGTATGGACATCTCTAATGAAACTTCATTTTCGAGTGCACGTGAATGAGTCCCCAGTTTTTAAACCAACGCTGTTAAGAGTATTGTGCGGCCCAAAAATGGTTTTACCTACAAAAATCTTGGCACAAAACATGTACTTTAATTGTGATAGAAATGAATAACCCAAAACAATTTACTTGACTGTTTAACAGTAGGTATACCGTGATACAAAAGTAAAGGTAAATCTTACCCGTCATTTACAAGTCATGGCAATTTCGTGCTGTCCCAATTTCGCCTTCAATAAAATTAAGAATTAATATTCCCAATTTAATTAAAGCCTGACGCAACAGGTCGGTATCTAAATAATAAATACTCATTATGTTCGTAAAGTACAAGAACAACTGACTTAATTTTGTTGAGCTTACTTTCAAGGTATTTTAGCATTGGAAGGAGATTAAGATGAGAATGCTTAAGGCGCAGAAGTATAATGGAAGATAGGTATCTAGGTCTTTTGGTCAAGTCAAGTATACTCGTAGTATCGGGTAATTTTAGTCACATTACCTACTCAACTCACCAATGGCAACGACGTGGATAACTTGATTCTGAAATATGCTCACTAACTTTTTCGTGGGGATTCTGGCGGTAGGACTCAAACACTTTCCGTGGGTCAATGCAATCCAAAGGTTTTAAATTAGTATCTAGTGGTTTTAGTGAAAAAAGTGGTGCTTATTTGTGCAGTGAAGTGCCGCGAAGTGATCCTGATAATAAGAAACGTTAATTTGTATCATTTTTAACACTGCTATTGTGTGTCGATATAATAGAGTCGTAAAACCCGCGATTGTGTTTAGCGTGGTATCGGCAGAATCTGTAGGTCGATAAAACGTAAAAGACCGGCGTTTTATTGAGTAACTGTACACTTATTCTCAATAAATTACATGACATTGGCGGAATCACACGCGCGGCCTGTGTGCGCGGGAAAGGTCCATAAAAAAAAACTTTTTCCTGATATGTCATGTACTTGTGAGCTCATTGAAATGGACTTAATGAATAGGTTTTTTTTTCTCTTTATTTTAGGAGCTTTGTCAACAATGACCATGTCGCTCCGTCAGGTTTTGGTATTTGGGTATTTGGTCTGTTTAAGGAACAGTTATTGAACCAAGGTATATTAAGAGGTTCAGGTTGTATAGTTTTATACCAGATGCCCTTTGTTTTAGATCTTATGTCAAAAAACTCTTTCCATAATTTTCTGCAATACTCCTTTACCAAGTACAGTCGATCAGAGAAATAAGTTTGAAAGTATAAAGTAATTCCATCATGACAGGCTTTCTTGGAAAGATCATCTACAATTTCATTTCCGGGAATGACAACATGTGAGGGGATCCATTGCAGCTTAACTATTTTAGATTTTTGTTGTAATTCCAAAAGTTGCTTGATAATTATATATGCTATCGGTGTTCCTCGAATAGTCGAGGTACACCGAGCTATATGTTGGAGTGCGCTTTTGGAATCAGTCAAAATAACAAGGTGGTCGTAATTGATATAGCTTCACTTATAGCTAGGAGTTCTATGTATATAATTGATGAATTAGGGTCTATTTTGAAAAGCATGTTGCCCATAACATGTATGGGGGTAGATTTGATGAACCCGCCAATCACCCGCATAGCTTGATTTTGAATTTTGTCTAATTTAAATAGATTGCTCTGACAGCTATCACCAAATAAAAACCCGGCAAAATCTAGCCTGCTCTAAGGAGAGAGATGTATAGCTGTCTCAAATGGGTAGGATGTGTACCCCATTTGGCACACATCCAATTAGCATAATTTGGCATAATTTGGAATAGGTTATAAATTGATAGATAAAAAGTAAATAATTCAGAGGTTCTTTCATTGTTACGTGTTAACTAATACCCCAAACCCATGTAGGTATAGACAGCCACACATAAGGTTACGACAATCTATCAAATTTCCTCAATTGATATTGACCCAAACGCGTTTAACATGAAAATGACATTTGAATAAAGGAATTTGACAGTTGTGTATACTTTGAAAAAAATCATACGGTGCAGCCAAACGGTTGTACATAGGTACGTAGGTACATATTGTAGAAAGTATAAACGATGCAAATACGGGCTTGCTTCGGATCTTGTGTACTCGTGAATGAAGGAATGAATATACTTTTATCGTGCACAGCACATAAATTATAAAAACTTACCAATAGGTATTATAGCAGTAATTTACAAGAAAGGCGGCCTTATCACTATGAGCGATCTTTTTCAGGCAAACTTTGGGTACAAGATCTTGATAAAGGTGTATATAGGACGTTAATTATTAGTGTTTTTTAAACTACCTTGTACTTGAAACTCTTTACTCCTAGAATGCACATTTTAATTATTTTGCTTGATTGAATATCTTATTAAAAATACTGAAAATTACAAAAAAATAAAACATATTAGAAAAAAACCTATAATTTTATTACATTCATGATGTTAAATGTACTCGTAGCTGTGATTTTCTGCCTAGAAAATTTAACGAAGCAAGTGGGCAATATGCCTACCCTTAACTTATTTAGCATAATTTTCAAATTTTCACCTGTCGAGAAGATTATTTATGCCTTTTTAGCCAACACGCGACCACGAACACTGCAAAGTAATTGTCTAAAGTTGCGAAATACTTATGATTAATACTCTTTCGTATCTAATAGGGTTACGCATTGGAAAACTTACTTGATTGGATTACGTAGAATCAGATGGAAAATTTTAATTGTGAATAAGTTTGAAGTGTTTTCAGGAACACGCAGTTGTTACAATTTTAGGCAAATTAACTAATTAAATAAAAACATAAGTAACAATCAGTACAATTCATCAAGTTTCCTGGACGGATATTGGATCAAATATTTTTCAAATTAAAAAATCGTTTAAATAAATTTAATATGTGGCGGTTCGTACTTGATGAGGTTTAATTCTTAGGTATTTATGTAAAAGTAGTTGTGAAACTCTTGTAAAAATATAATAATGGTATTTGTGGGAGATTTGATGGAATAAAACCACTTTTCACCATACTGTATGATATGTACTGATGATTTACGAATGATTACACAGTTTCACATAGTACTTTAGGCACTAAGTAAAATGATAAACTAATTAAAATGTTTAAACAGACGAGAGCGTACATGATGTGCAGAAGCTGAGCCGGAAGACAAAGTGAGTGAGACAGATATATTTACTTTTTGAAAATTTTCAGGATAGAAAAATACTAAACAGTATTAAAACCATTTACAAATCATATATTGTTTTAAACTTACATGGTCACATTACAATAGTTTATAGTTTACACGGTGTACCGTATACATGGCGTTTGCAACAGCGCTGAAATATAATAAATTAAAAAAATATAGCAAATGCGTTATAAAATTTTTTGCCGTGCAGGGGCGGCATCCAAAGAATACTATCCCCTGTCCCATTTCCTGCCCGTGGGTGTCGTAAGAGACGACTATGGGATTACCAGCAGACCATCTGCTTTTCAGGTGGGAGACATTTTGTCGACCGGTTGCTGTTACCACCACACAGTCGCGAAAAACCCGCCAAGTGACTCTGGGCTATCTCGTTCGGGTCGCGTTCCGGGATCAGCGCTGTGCTAACCGGAGCCAGGGGGGCTGTTGATGCGTCAAGTGCTGGACCAGTGGAACCTTTGCGGCGGTATTGTGCAGACAGAGTGGGTCAACCCGCCGGCCAGGGAGACCCGTAGAAACGGTGGTGCCGCTGGCCGCCCGCGGCATAGTACAGGGGCCCAACGGTGGCTAACCACCTCCTAAGGCTGCCCCACCAGGTCGCGCATAATCCCGGGGTGGCTCGTCGTGCCGGGTGGTGCCCGGTCCGAGTGGGGCCCGGCTACCACCTCCGGGGGGGGTACGGGGGCCCTTCCGTCCGGCGGACTGGCGTTCTATGTACTGCACTGTCCAATACCAATGCGGGGCTCCACGCTTTGTCTCGTTCTTGCCGTGATAACAGCCATCCCTTTCACCCCTCCCCTTCCCTCCCTTCTTCAATGGCAGAACAACATCATCGCACATGTTCTACAGCGGCATCCCAAACCCCCACCAACTCGCTGTTTGAGGTGGAGTTCACTAACATCCGTGGACTCCATACAAACCTCAACGCCGCCTCGAGACGACGAGGCCTGCGATGCTGTTTCTGACGGAAACACAGATTTCCTGCCCAGCTGACACGGCATACCTGCACTATCCGGGCTATGTGCTGGAAGAGTCCTTCCACCGCAAGGCCGGTGTATGCCTTTTCGTCAGATCGGATATCTGTTGCGACCGTCTTCACTGCCTTGAAGACCCATCCTTTTCCATCCTTTGTGTACACGTAGACTTAGGCTCGACGAGCAGAATCTACGTGTGCATATACCGTTCCCACAAAGGAGACACCGAGACAACTCGACTCTTCGATCATCTAAGTCAGGTAGCAGACAACGCTCAGGTGCGGTTCCCTAACAGCGAGCTGGTGTTTCTAGGAGATTTTAACGCCCACTATGACACCTGGTTGGGCTCCCCTAAAACAGACCATGCTGGCCGAACCGCCCACGCATTTGCTCTCACCCATGACCTGACCCAACTGGTACTCCAGCCCACCCGGATACCAGACATAGTCGGTCAAGCGCCCTCTTGCTGGATCTTTTGCTGGCGAGTCACCCATCCGGGTACCAAGTGTCGGTTGGCGCCCCACTAGGGTCCTCCGACCACTGCCTGGTTGGCGCAAGAGTGCCCTGCATCGCTCCCCCACAACCCGTAAAGGTGACGCGGAGACTATGGCGCTACTCGTCAGCAGATTGGGATGGCCTGCGAGAATACTACGCGTCCGTCCCTTGGAGGCAGAGCTGCTTTGGGAAAAAGGATCCATCGGAATGTGCAGCAGCCATAGCTGATGAGATCGGTATTGGAATGGAATACTACATTCCATTCACCGATGTCACCAGCGGTCGCAAAGATGAGCTCTGGTTCAACTGGGAGTGTGCTGCAGCCGTTCAAGAGCAACGGGCGGCATACCGCGCCTGGGCCAAGGCTCAAGCCTTCCAGGATCCTAACATAGCCTCCCTAAAAGCAGCCTATAACAAAGCCACCAAAACCACTAAGAGGGCCTACATCAGAGCAGATGCCCAGCGTGTTGCACGTGTCGGCCAGGAACTAATTGCGCACCCTACGGGTAGCCGTTCCTTCTGGCGTCTGGCTAAACATGTGCAATCCAACTTCTGCCTACCTTCGCTGCCCCCGCTAAAATATCCCGATGGATCACTGGCTCATCAGCCGCAAGAGAAAGCGGATCTGTTAGCCGAACTCTTTGCCGCCAATTCCCGCATAGATGACTGTGGAGCACAGCCGCCTAAAATCCCAGACTGCGGCACCACAATGCCTTATATTCGTATCAGGCAATGTGACGTCCGTGCTGAATTACAGTCACTCGATGTGAGAAAATCCAGTGGTCCTGACGGTATTCCAGCGTCGGTTCTTAAAATATGCGCAGCGGAGTTGTCTCCAGTACTCACACGCCTGTACCGCCTCTCTTATTCCTCAGGTATTGTGCCGAAGGCTTGGAAAGTGGCGAATGTTCAACCTATTCCCAAGAAAGTGGATAGGTCCGACCCTGCCAACTACCGGCCTATAGCTATAACCTCAGTACTGGGAAAGGTGTTTGAGCGGATAATTAATACTCAACTTATCCGCTACCTAGAGGATCACTCGCTGCTTCATGACCGACAAATGGTTTCAGACCGAAACGGTCCACGGGTGATCTTCTAGCGTACGTATCGCACCTCTGGGGGGAGGCTATGGAGAAGCATGGTGAATCTTTGGCAGTTAGCCTTGATATCGCCAAGGCTTTCGACCGTGTTTGGCATCGTTCGCTTCTCTCCAAGCTTCCGGCATACGGTCTGCCACTTCGCTTATGCGATTGGGTTGCGGGATTTCTGGAGGGTCGTAGGATTCGTGTTTGCTGTGATGGACGCGCTTCTTGCTTCCTTCCGATAAATTCCGGAGTGCCTCAAGGTTCCGTCCTGTCGCCGACATTGTTTCTTCTGCACATCAATGACATGTTATCATGTGGTAACATCCATTGCTATGCGGATGACAGCACTGTCCACGCACGCTATTTCGGAAGACCTGCGGCAAAGCAGACCGATACCGAGGAAAAGAGAAATCTTCTTGTTACTGAGCTCGACGGGGTCCTGGACCGCATTTCCAAATGGGGTACCAGCAATCTTGTCTAGTTTAACGCTAAGAAAACACAGGTGTGTGTATTCTCTGCTAAGGTGTCACCTTTATCCCACTCTTCAGAACACCCCCTTACCAATACAGGATAGTCTCAGCATCCTTGGCATCGGTGTTCGTAGCAACCTAAATCAACGGGACTATATCGAGAGCGTAATAAGAACTGCTTCCCGTAAACTCGGGATTCTGAACAGAGTGAGACGGTATTTTACTCCGGCGCAGCTTTGTCTCTTGTACAAGGCACAGGTTCGCCCGTGTGTGGAATATTGCTCCCATCTCTGGGATGGTTCTGCTAAGTACTTGCTAGAGGCTCTCGATAGGTTGCAGCGACGTGCTATCCGTATTGTTGGAGATTATGAGGTGACTAAGTCCCTAGAACCTCTTCAGCTACGTAGAGACATTGCCAGTCTAAGTGTTCTCTACCGCCTCTATAACGGGGAATGCTCTGATGAGTTATTTCAACTTATCCCATCCTCCCCTTTCCACTTCCGAACAACACGTGCTGGACAGCGTTGCCATCCGCATACCATCCAGACAATGGCGGCGCGCACCAAGAGGTTTTGCTCCTCGTTCCTGCCCCGAGCCATCAAGGCATGGAATGCCCTCCCAGCTCATGTGTTTCCTCCTTCATACAATCCGGGGTCTTTTAGGCGGGGCGTGAAACGGCATCTCAGCAGGCCATTAGGGTGAGGATGGCAGACACAATGGGTACTTTGTTAGCTCTTCTGTGCCTGTCAGCCTCATTTTTGGATTTCACGGCCGCTTACCATCAGGCGGAGTGAGGTCATCCTGATTGGCCTTTCTATAAAAAAAATTTAAATTACAATCCAACGCGAAGTTCAAAAGATACATATTTGTCTGTTTACTGACTTCTTTGTGTACATATACCTCTTTTAATAATTCCGTTATAAACAACGACAAAAATACCCTTTCAAAAGCGGTGTAACGAGCCGGCAATCAATTTAATAAGAATCGAAGCAATACAAGTAAATTAAATTTCAAACTCTTAATAAAACGCCAAGCCCTCACAAAGCCCGAGCACAGGTAATTGCATAGAAAATGTATCTCCACTGCTACATTACGTATTAAAGTCCACAGTAGGTATGGCGAGTGTTTTCATTTAATTTCCATGAAAAATCCCCGCGTTCCTGTACGTCAGTAGTTTCAAAAGTTGGAAGTAGACCTCCAAGGGTCCATTGGAAATTTGATGGACATATAAGGGAGACTCAACAGAGAACTATTAGAGATCGGGCACCAGGAGTCTTAAGGAGACTAAACCGGGATCTTAGGGAAACTCAAAGGATATATAGATCTCCATTAGGAAGCCGGGTCTTCCAAGGGAAGACCCGAGAGAGATCAAGTGGGAGACACTTCAGGGATTTAAGGTAAATTCGACAGGTGAGAAGATTTGACGAATGGTGTGGATGACTTGACGAGGATCAATCAGACCAGAGGGTTTTTAGTGAGATTCAGCGGAGATGTAATGAAAATCAACGTGTATCTTAGAAAGTCTTGGTGGAATTCTATGAAAGTCTCAAAAAGGATCTAGGAGGGCCTTGTCAGTGAGGAGCTCACCAAAGTATCCTCTTATGTACTTATTTATTAGTTTATAATACTGTATTTTATTTATGTATTAGGGTTATAAGTTATATTTTAACATTTACAGTTTCTTTTTTTTTTTTTTTTTCCTTATCGAATATTGCACCCCCTACCCCTTCTCTACTATCAAATGTCCTTTACCCGAAGGTTGTCTGGTAGAAATCGCTTTCAGCGATAAGACCGCCGAAATTGTACACAAAATTTCTGTAATGCCTAGTACTTAAGTTGTGTATTTTGTGCAATAAAGTATATCTATCTATCTATCTTATGGTAGACTTTACAGAGATCCACGGTAGACTCATAGGGGCACAAAAAAGTTGAAGATTTAATTTTTTTCAGTTACTGAAGTTTCACGCAATTAGTGAGAACAAAGACTATTTATGTGGATAGTATATTTAGACTGTATCTTCAAATGTATCATCACATTTTGAACAATTAGGAATAATAGGCAAAGAAGTAGAGACAAAATATTGAAAAGTGGTCGACGAAATAAAAAGTTTGGAAACCTCTGCTCGACGTAATTACCCACAGCTAACTGAATGTATTGCTTCATCACCGTCTCATCTTTTCACAAGAGATACTTTTGCATTTTTAAAGGCTCCCTCAATTTTCCGCCGCCGGTCTCGGGTTATAATTGAAAATTAGATCGAAGGATTGGCGGGACATTGAACTTTTTACGTCGTCAATTTTGTAATAAAAACGGTGGGCTGCAGAGGACATTTACATAAAACGGCGATTACTTGGTTACTTTCGCATTAAGCAAGTCATGTGTTACACTAAATGCTTCATATATGCCTTCTTTTTTATTTCGATTTGAAACTTAGGTACAGCCACCACGTTTATAAGGTATATCGGCAAAATTCGTCTACGCAAAAGAGCAAGTTAAATCCAATTGATTACAATTGCGACAGCAGTTGAAATACAAACTTTATTGCGTCACATTAGGAATAAATACAATAAATCCAGAGAGGAATGCTATCTCTCTCTCTTAACCGAACATGGTGTTGACGCATCAACCAATAAGAAATTGTAAATTATGGCGCGCGTAAATGAAGCATTATGTTGTGATTGATTGAGATTTTGTCACAGTTTTCGAAAATAAGACTTCTGCGCAGGTACATTGGTGTAACTTATAAAATTAGTAAAACTGTAAGTTTACCTATTCTTTTTGAAATTCTTATTTAAAGATTGTCTTAACTACCTCGGTGGTATCTTTAACCGAAAAGTAGTCGTTACTTTTTTCTTAGCATTGGTAAGTTATTTCGAACTTTCCGATGTTTACCAATCAAACTTAGACACAGCTAGGTCAAGCCAATTGGTCTGGTTCCCTTAACTAAGGGTTCCAAAGGCCGCGGATGCCTTTAGTAATTGTAATTACTAGACTTCCCAAATCGCGAATCATGGTCCAAGTGGACGGTCATCATCAAAAGTAGATTAACACTTTTGTACCATGTAAAAGTAACTGTTCTGCTTATAATAGGCCGTTCCAAGGGGTACGTAATGCTACTTTGACATGGTACTAAAGTATTAAGCTACTTTTGATGCTTAGGTACCGTACCTCGGGTTATACCTACATTACGATGACGTTTGGGTAAATCCAAAATTGAAAAAATGGTTGAATACACGATGGTTTGCCATGAACAAACAAACCATTAACTTAGAAAGGGATAACTTACCTTACAACTTCATTGGCATTAATAACCCTAAAACTGTGTTAAAAGTGGCACGTAAATATTTGAATACTCGACTTATCAGATAATTTTAAATACGCGAAGAATTATCAAGCTTACGAGGTCGTGTTAGGGGAACACGCGAACCGTCGATCAGCCACCGGCACGGGCGGAGTCAATCGAATTTATTCAGTAATTTCCTCCGACATAACGACCTTCACGAATATTCAACTTGTACAATTGTGTTTGGCAAACAGATGGTTTTATGTCGATGGAACTACGTGTAAGCAGGGCCGGGTCTACCACACAAGGCAGGACTAAGTGGTCTCATAACCAGTGAGGGCAAGAGTCAATGAGATTACCAACATCCCAGCAAGTCGCAGTGCACTAGTGAGCTATCTGTTCCTTTATCTTTATCAATGAATGAATTTCGAACGGGAAATATTCCCGCTTTGACATGAATATCTCAGCTCGACCAGAGTACCACGGAGATACAACGGCCTTAAAACCAGCTTGAAGCAACTTGTGCCAATGTTTTGACGACTGATTGAGGATACCAGAAGCCAAATTCAGGGGCAATTGGAAAAAGATAGCAGCGCTCTTGTGACTAAACTAGTGTTTAGGGTGTCTTAAGGCGGTAAGGCCGTGTGGTCCCCGGCATAGTAGAATAGGCCACCCTCAGTCTTACCGAGGTGTCGTAAACGGCGACTAAGGTAAAGCTGCTGGAATGATCATCAGCACCCAGAGAAGGAAAACTCTGCATTTATACCAAAACCCTCGCCAACTCGTCTGCCAAGCGTGGTAAGTATGGCAATTACCCCTCATGATTGATTGAGGGAAGCCCGTGACCCAGCAGTGGGGACTTAAATGGGCTGACGATGACGATGATGAAGGCGGTAAGAATCGCTTACCATCAGATGATCCGTCTTATTGTCTGCCACCTATCAAATAAAAAAAAATATGATGAAGAGGAAATGCTAATTCTAAAGTAGCAGCAAAAAAGTCAAACCGTCTATTATTCCAAAGACGGCCCTGTGTCTCTCCTTGGACAGGAAGTGACGAAATCGCGTGAAGGTAATACAAGTTGGGGAATGACTCACTTATTTTAAATTGTTGCTAAGGGTTGTTTTCGTGTAATGATGGTGCAGCGGAGATTTTGTTTCAAGTATATTTGGCACGAGGGTCCCGTAGTACCGAAATATTAAGGGGGAGATATTCGAATTGCGGTAGTTTAAATGCAATATAGTTTAGGTGTGGGCTCTGGTCTTCTCAATCTTCTCGTACGGCTCTGAGATTTGGACGCTGAAAGCTGCAGAGTGCAAGCGCATAGACGCTTTTGAGATGTGGTGCTGGAGGAGATGTTCCGTATCCCTCGGACAACATTTCGAACCCACGCCTCGAGAACTTAAAACCTCCTCGCGACTCATTTGAATGCCTTCGCAGAATCCTCGAATATTTTGGTCACATTGCAATGAAAGATAGTGATAACCTCGATAAGCTCATCGTGACCGGAAAAGTAAACGGGAAAATGCCTCGTGGACGCAGTCCCATACGTTGGTCTGACCATATCCGCACCTCACTCACCAATGGAGACAGACACAAATGGAGGAAAACCATACGGGGGAAGTGATGCAGAAGGGAGGTCACTACCATCAGCATTGAGGAATAGGACTTAAAGAGGAGGAGGAGTTGCAATATAGGAGAACTGTAAGTGTGTATTCGAACTTAGTGTCTTATCGTACAAAAAAACTGTTGCATACAGTCGAATTAATCTTTGGTTTTTCCCAGGTAAAGAAATTGTATTCTAAATTTTCAATACTATGCCTTTTTTATAGAATCACTCCTCAGCCTGATGGTAAGCAAGACAAGAATAGCTTTTAGGCATATTAGACTAAAATAAAAACGTGGGGCCCATTAACTATTGCTGTAATACTTTCTTCTATACTAAGTGTGGATTGCATCGACTAACTATAATCATAACTGGAGTTTTTGACAATCAACAACCAGCCGTGGCGGCTTCACCAGCAAACGCCCAGCTCATGATCTACCAAAGTATAAAGATATGCTTTGCCATAGGTAGGATTTCAGAGGGGCCCCACGTTTTTATTTTAGTCTAATATGCCTAAAAGCTATTCTGCTTGGAATTAAAATATTTCTGAACTAGAAGATCAAAATACCTAATTGTTATTATTATTTTCTAGTTTTCAGTGCACATAAGATAAAACCGTTTAACTTAAAAGTTTTTTTACCGATTTTTTATTTTATAGTTTTTAGTATTTAACGGAAATGCCTACGTTGAGTGCATCATTATTACATGGTTTTTTACCTGATAATTTATTACAATCTAATTCCTCAAACATAGCCCTTCCAGAGACTTGATCTGTCCTTTTAACGTCACACAATCTTGGACATAACTGTTCTGGACACGACTATCTACTCATGCCCTCACCTAATATGCCATTTTGTAACCACGTCCATCTTGGATTTTAAATTTTGTCGTAATCACAGTATTCTACTAGTAGGTAGTAGTAGTGTAGCCTTTTCATTTGATGCCCATATTGAGGTTGTTGTGGAAAAATATTAAATCCGCCATTTTGCACCGGCGGCCATCTTAGATTTACAACGTTATTGATATTACTATATTGTATTGTCATCGGAACTAAAGGTGTGTACCAAATTTAAGATAAATCTGACAACAGGAAGGTACTCAAATTTCAATTTCTAATTATGACCCAAATAAATAAATACCGTACGGGTCGAGCTAAATAAAACCGTTTAAAAACTGAAGGGAAGGAAAAAAGTCATTACTCTATTGAAGAATTTTTTAAATGTGACATAAGTCAATATGTAATCTCTATAGTATTAATTATTATTGTTCTCTAAATCTCTCTTAATTAGCCAGGGGTACGGATCAGACGAAGGATCGCGCACTCTGACAATCCACGAAGCCCAGGGACAGACGTTCGAGAACGTTGCGATAGTCAGAACAACTGCCAAACAGTCCCATCTCCTGCAAAGTGTCCCACAAGCGGTGGTAGCCATCTCCAGACACACAAGAACTTGTGTATATTATACAGATAACGCCACTAACGACGCCACAGCGCGCCTAATATCCATGGCATCGAAGGCTACCATCGAAAAAATAACCGATTACAACCTCAAAATGGCGATCCGCCGGGGCGATGACGCGGTTAGGGACAAGCTTGCAAATAAAACATAAAGTATTAACATATACCAAAACTCCCCCACTGAGGTCCTTAACTGTTGTTGATACCCATATTGGTGGGATTGATAAAAAAATGTTATCAGCCATTTGGTAGCGGCGGCCATCTTAGATTTCAATTTTTCATAGTAAATTGTATTCTACTTGTTGAGACCTTTCATTTGATACCCATATTGATGGGATTTATAAAACATAAATTATCCGCCATTTTGTAGCGGCGGCCATCTTGAATTTATAATTATAATGAATGAACATAAATGTATTGTCACCAAAATCCAAAGTGTATACAAAATTTCAGATTAATCGGTTGACAGGAAGAGGGTGAAATCTGAATTACTAAATTTGACCCAAGAATAAATGATAAAACAAACGGGTTGAGCTAAATAAAACCGTTTAAAAACTGTTGCATGCAGTCGAATTAATATTTGGTTTTTCCCAGGTAAAGAAATTCTATCCTAAATATTCAAAATTATGGATATGCCTTTTTTATAGAGGCACTTATCACCCTGATGTTAAGCAAGAGAAGAGCCTAAGTTTGACAACGGAAGCGATGTCAAGGCATCACCTCCGTTGGGACCGCCATACTGCCCCGCGAGATGCTTCTTCACGCTTCGTTTGAAGGAATCCATATCGTAAGAAGGGGGAAATACATTCGCCAGCAACGAGTTATATTTCATATGCATATTACTGTTGATACACTGTATCGTACACGACATAATGAGTGTTAAACCTAAGGTTGCTTGTGGAGTACCTTACTTACTCTATAGTTTCTTGGAGGATTATTACACCATGAAGGCAATTTTATTTCTTTAATGAATTAATGTTTCCTTTGCGTTTGCCAAACGTCTTCAACTATTTTTTCATCCACATATAAATAACAAAGTTAACCGTATATTATGTCCCTTAAAAGACTCTTAATCCTGTTTACTGGACCTAAATTACAATAACACAGAACAACGCCTCTCTTAACTATGATGGCGTATAGTTACACTAACATTCACACACACACTCAAACACACACACACACAGACACACACACACAAACACACACACACACACACACACACACACACACACACACACACACACACACACACACACACACACACACACACACACACACACACACACACACACACACACACACACACACACACACACACACGCACTCACGCACGCATGTACGCACGCACGCACGCATGCACGCACGCACGCACGCATGCACGCACGCACTCACGCACGCACTAACGCACGCACGCACGCACGCACGCACGAACGCACGCACGCATGCAGGCACGCACGCACGCACGCAGGCACACACACACGATTACTTTTATTATCCTTCCGAAATAGAAGCTGTCGTTGAATGTAAATATTTGTTAATGTTTACTCAACTCAAGTAATGCGATATAGGCATATCGAGCCTAGTGCATTAATTGATGATACTTCTCAATGTAACATTTAATGTGTCAATAGAGATTGTAAAACGTGCTAAATTCATGACTTAAGGCAGATGCTCCTTTAGTGCCCATTAAGTTTCCATCCTGTACAAGTAAATGGTGTTGTTATTCTTTCTGAGCTTATTTCCGGAAATGTGCCTCTCTTACCCAAATAGTAATAAAAACACCTGAAATCCACTAATTCCGCATTATTTCGCGAATACTCTGGCTGTGGAATGAGCTCTCTTTAGAGGTCTTTGGAGGGACTACAGTATGAGGTCAAAAGGGGGGTTAAGGTTTTTAAAAGATCGCAACACATGTACACGCTCTTTTTTTTTCTCTATTTAAGGACTAATGTCAGTCCTATAGGACAATACATTAGTTTACTCTTAGTATTAAATAACATTAAATAACTAATATAAATGAGACAAGTGGCTTTTCAGCCTCTTGTTTTGATGCAGTCTATTACAAAATCCAGCAGAAACCTTGCACGTTCTGACGTTGGGTCGGCCAAAATCTGGTGGAACATGCCAATATCAGAGAAGTTCAATTCTATTTTTGCTACCAGATCCTGTCTCTTTTGCTGGTACCGAGAACATTCTATCAATAAATGATGGACATCTTCGACACGTCCACATGTATCGCAGTTAGGCGTATCAACTTTTCTCATTAAATGTCCAAATTTATTAAGTGGCATATGTCTAGATCTTAGCCTCCGCGCAATCACAATGTACACGCTCTCTGGAGTTGCAGGTGTCTATATAGGCTGCGATAGTTGCTCACCATCAGGCGAGCCGCACGCTTAATTGCCTCTGACTTTATATAAAGTTCCTCTATTAGTCATCCCGTCACCACAGTATTTTCTTAAATAGACGCAAAGCCAACAGTAAATATTTTATTAGTTCTGGTCCCGCTAGTTAATTAAAGCTCCACTTTGTGAGTCTTCCAAATAGTCTTATTTTTTAGGGTTTCGTATTATCTTAACACTCGACTCTTAAATGAAACCAAACAAATTTTAATTACATTAAAACATAGAAAGCCTTACGTTTTCTCAGAAGTAGCCTTAATAGGTTTGTGCTAATTATTTAGCAGGTATGTATATTAAAATGTTCCTGATTACTGAGCTGAGTTTCGTGATACTATTAATCTGATTATGCGGTGGCGTAAGTGGTAAGTCAGTCGCACTTCAAAGCAACGGCTGCGCAAGGGTTCGACCCCCGGGTCGGGCCAAAAAATATTACCTAAGTTTTCGGTAAGAAATTTTTAGTGTCAGCCCGGAGTCTGCAAGTTGGCGGTCTTGTACCTACCCCCGTGCCTTGGAAAGCAAGTTTAGCAGTTGGTCCTGCACCCGATCCCTCTCCGGTCGTATCACCCTGGTGTCCCCTGGTGGTAAGGGAATACAGAGTGCACTTGTGTTTGCGCACACACTTGAGCACTATTTTATATCCTGCGAGCTACGGCTACGGTGGCCAATCTCGTTCATCCACGTGAACGAGATTGGCCACCGTAGCTGTAATCGGTTGGAGGATATTATTATTAATCTGATTGTGTTAACGTTTTTTTTTTCTTTTTAAATCCCCATCTCTTAGATGTATGATATTGTGATAAAAACTCGGGGCCCAAAGCTCAGACTCACGTCATCTCTTCAAAGTATGAGTTTGGCTTTGTTAACAAAAATAACCTCATAAATACCTTTTCTTTTTTTTGATGACCCTGGGTCATGAAAATGAAATGTGTTACGCATACCCGTCCGCCTGGGGGCGGACGGGTTATGTCGGACTTTCCTCTCGTGACGGCTTCTCCTGGCGAAAAACCGACCAGAGGTATACCGACTAAAACTCCTGGGACTTTCCCTCATATGTCCATGAGTAGGTGAGTGTTTTGGGAGTTGCTCGGAGCCTGGCACCACCACACCCCCCGGACAGAGAAGCCCGCCTACACGGCGGGTACGGTGCTTCTCCCCCCGGGCTCGGAGGGGGATGGGGACAGCCGAGAGAGTCGTGCCGTCTCCACCAGGCATAGGAGGAGGTCCGTGCAATGCCGGTGGTAGGGCCCCAGCCCCACACACCAGTGAACCTGCTCCTCGCAGGGGAAACAGACACAAGTGTTGGCGTCGTCTCTTCCCTCTACATGCCTTGCGGATCGCGAGGGCGAGACCTCTCGCTCGCGCTCCGCCACCTCCTTCGCCGCCATCACGTGCTCGCAATATGCAGCAAAGGCCTTCCAGGCATCCTCACTCACTAATATAGCTCTCGCTTTAATAGAGAGTGAGAGGTCCTGGCCAAAATTTACTGCGCCGTGTCCACAGGGTCGCCGAACCTATAGATACTTACGGGTTGTGTGCTTATGTGTAACATTTTCATACAGAAAATGTTCCACCTTAGTCGTTTACTCTTGACATAGTGATTGTGGTTTAGAGAGTATGGTGAATTTGGTGTAGGATAAAGATTTTGCATTATCGTGTTCGATGTGTCTTCACTTGTTACGGTTTACAGCGTCTCGAGAGTTTTGGACAATGGATTTTAAATATTGCGATGCAGCCCTAATGAAGTCTGTCCAAAGCATGGGTGAGCACTATTTTGGGACAGGTTTACCTTCTACCTGTCCCTGGACAATGAGTCGCTCCATGGAGCGTTCGTGGCCAAAATATTTGAGGATTGCACAGTTGACGATAATAATTGTTACATTTTTTGTTTTTCTAGGATTAAACCTTGCTCCTATGTGCTTTCCAGGGTATTTGTAGCAGTCGCCGCCAGCACATCTCGAGTGCATCGATTTTGAATTTTTGTGTGCGAGATATCAAAATTTCATAACGTAAAAAAACTAACGCTTTGGTACTTAATAACAAAACAGCTGTCTGAGTTGGTATAAAATGCGAAATGTTATTTTGAAATTGCCCTAAAACAATAAGTTGTTTCATTTTAGAAATTATTAATCAGTATTAGAAAGTTATTGCTGTTTCCCAAATAGCTATGTTCTATAACAGAAGCTATATTAATCATTATTAATAATAACCAAGCATTTCCTTACCTCCAGAAATTAATTACACGTATCCTAATTTTCCCGTAATTATCTTGGATGTAATCCTTCGCAACCAATTTGTGCCGAATACAAAATTTACGAGCTTTCACAGAAACGTTACCTATTATCCCTTATCATTTTGGCGTATAGAGAGATAGTGACAGCCGGTATATATCTAATGGAATACGTGGAAACCCCTCGTTTTCATTGGTTATAGTCTTTCTTAAAAGCATTGTGTTGAGTGTAACAACCCTTTGTAAGATGATACTATGGGTTATGATCGGCTCCAGGCAAAATTGACGTTGAATACAATGTTATTGTGTCAGAATACATTGTTCCATTAATTATCGTGAGAATATCAGATAATAGAATGTTACATCACTATTCCGTGGAACGGTGAAGCAGATTAATAAAATTAATGCGAGCGATGGTATGTCAATGGGTAAGAATGTGCCTTCTTGGGGAGTCTTGAATCGAATTCGAGCATGTGTCTCAGGATTCTCTATTGGACAGTTTTACAGAACTTAATGCTATGGTCACTCATAGATAGATAGGCTATTATTATATTACTATATGTGTATATACATAAGCATACTTATAACATACAATTTAATTACTGAAATGCCCAAACACACAAGACAGGCGCACACACAAACATTCACACACCGAAACACTTACACACATGCACACACACACATACTCCCATGCACAAACCCTCTCAAAGGTTCATCTCAAGGTCCTTTCCTATGTAATAGATATTATTATGCATTTGTTATATGCGTAGCACGTTAAAATTAGAATCACAGTTAAATATTATTTCAAAATAAATACTATTTGGCATTCGTCTGTAGTTGACATAAGTCGCATAACGTAAAGTGGTAACCGGTGTTAAATGATTATCTATGTGACAGGCCTAGCCTAGTGTAGAAATCATGGCAACCAGTGCATATGACGCGCTTTTTGCTACAACTTTACCTATTAAGTTAAGAACCAAAATATATTGTAACCCATTCTGTCATATGTTAAAGTTGTTCAATAAACTATTTTTTTATTATTATTTTTTAAACTATGTGCGTATTTCTAAAATTGGTTCGGAGAGGGAAAACATCGTGAGCAAACCTGCACATTTCAGATAGTTTCTGAAACTATGGTAGCTACCCAAAGGTTGTCTGGAAAAAATACAAGCGATAAGTTTACCTTGTTGTTATATTTTTGTTATTGTAATATTGCATACCTGTATTTCATTTTTGTGCAATAAAGAATATCTGTCTAACGTGTGCCTTCCAATGGAAAGGTTGTATACACAGATTTAATAATAGTAATTGTGTGTGAGCGGGGGTACCGGAGCCCCAATCAGGGAAAAGGGGGGTTTGAAGGTTAGCAGCGCACTTTTGACTCCCCTGGTGTTGCGGGTGTCTATGGGTGGCGGGATTTATCAAGTACTGGTGGCCCGCCCTCACTTCGTTTCGGGACATTAGTTCAACTTTATACTAATAGATGGCGCTAGGTGTCTATTGCATCGGGCAAGCGTTTCGTATTTTCGGATTAGCTATAAGCGTTGGCGTTGTCTGTAGAATTTACCTCTTTAAAATGTTAGAGATAGAAGAAGATCTTTATATAAGGCTCTATTCTTAAAAGTTAAATAAACCTTTACATAACCAAGTTTTGAAGTTTGAAATCAGATATCCCTACCATTCGCTCGACGATGAGGAAAAACATTGTTAGGAAACTTGAGTTGCTCAATTGTTTAGATAATTATTCTGAAGATGGTTCAGTTGGTCTGGTTCCCCAGTTTGAGCTTTACGAAGCTCAGACAACATTCGGTTTATAGTTATTCCCTGACTTAAGAAGGTAGGAGGTCAAATCTGGACAAGAAACGAGATGACCTTAAGGCGCGGCCTCCTGCAGCCATCCCCTACCACTACAATAGCGGTGCGCTAACGTGTCCCCTCTGTGGGCGCACGTTCAATGCTAAGATTGGCTAAGATTGGAAAGCGCACCAGAGGGCAGCAACATCTTAGTCCTCAAAATTTACACATCGAATGTACACAAAGTGGTCGCTGTAGCCGAAATCGGCTAGGAAGCCATCATCATCATCATCATCATATCCGGCCTGTGTCATGTGTCAAGCAGATCATCACGGACTCCCATGAAACAGTTTTGGATGCAACTGGGAAAGACACTCTGGGATAATGACATACTTATAATTAAATTGAATATTGCGCAATAAGAATACAGTGGGTGGAACGCCAATGCAGCGGAAACCAGGGACTTTGGAGTAAATTTTGACTACAAACCCTAATTTCCGGGGGCAGATAGCTAGGATTTGTAAGAAAGCGTACCGCAATTTAGGTTTTATTATGCGTCAATCTCAAAGTTTCACGAATTTAAGTGCAGTAAATTCTCCCACCGGGAGAGCCACGCTTCGGCATGAATGGGCCGGCTCGACCGGAGAGATACTACCTCACAGAAAGTCAGCGTGAAGGAGCACTGTGCTGTGTTTCGCTGCGTGAGTGAGGGTACCGGAGGCCCAATCCTGGGGAAAAGGGTTTTAAAGGTTGGCAGCGCACTTGTGACTCCAATGGTGTCACGGGTGTCCATGGGCGGCGGCAATTGCTCACCATCAGGTGATCCGTCAGCTCGTCTGCCACCTATGACATAAAAATAATAAAACCTTTGTGTGAGGCACTGGTAAAATGTCATTTGGAAAGTAGTGCGTTTATCTGTTCTTGTGACGGACGCCCCTGTTCATAGTCCCGCACGCACGGACCAATAAGTTAAAAGAAGCGCCACTAACATGAGCCTTGAGTAACACTTAACAAAGTCGCTGAGATCGTTTGGCTGCTCTTTGACTGAAAGGCTACTTTGTTTGTTGTTTGTTTTAGTGCCAAATAAATCTAGCTAAATTAGTAATCTACACTATCGCATTGGGGTAACCTGTTATGTTAGTTGTACGATTTTTCGCATAAATAAATAAAGAAATAAAAAATCTTGTTCTCGTGACCATATCATATCTGTTAGGGGCCATTTTCATAGGGCACGAGGGATCCTTTGTACCTCCCCTATCCTTTGCGCTCCTACTCACGAAAGATTCGTTTCATCAGTGTCACGATGTCTTTCGGATTGAAGTGCCTGTAGTCTCCTGGTTTTGGATAAGCGTTACTTAGAAGACACATTCTGCCTCTGGCTATATGGTTTCCGTCTCCTCCTTGCGTGCTCTGCTGCAGTCGCTGTTTGATGTTATGTTCATCTTCATCAGCATTTTGTTCGCTGCATACTGCCCTGTTAACGCTCCTATAAGCATCCATGTCTATAGTCTATTGCCTCTAAGAAGATGTTTTTCCATATCTTTTTATTGTCTCCTATGAAGGCATTTGAATGTTTCATTCCTTGTTTTTTCTAAACCATACCATATAAACTGAAGTGGCAGTGGCTGGTCATATTAGCCGAACCGTGGAGAGCAGAACTGACAGCTGTTGGATCCGTAAAGTCCTTAAGTGGAGACCGCGACTCGGTAAGCGTAGTGTTGGACGCCCTGCGACAAGATGGGATGATGACATTCGAAAGCTGGCTGGTGTGGGCTGGATGAGAGTGGCCGAAAATCGGGAGCAGTGGTGTGCATTTGGGGAGACCTATGTCCAGCAGTGGATGAGTGTGGGTTGCTGATGATGATGATGACCATATATTCGTGACCATAAGTATTGTTTGGAATATTTTTTCAAAAGCTACTAGTGTTTTTTATAAAAGAATAGCTGCTTCAAACGAAGAAAACAACAATAAAAAAACGACGACACGACGAAATTGCCATAATCTTCCTTCCTTTAAGATCATTGCAAACATCACTCATAAAAATATTGTAGCGATAAATTCTCCGGACCTACACAAAAATGTGACAATATTTAAATTTAAAATTATACGATCCAGCGAGCGCCCTGTAAAACATTGCCGTGATACGACTTCAGAAAGCAGAGGAGTGAAATAAAACGGAGTCGATTCTCGAATAAGTGGAACACATCTTTCTCTCCCAAGGGATCTATCGACATATCGACAGGGGACTTGGCAGGAGATCCCGTTCAGTCAACTTTATTGGTGGAATTTCAATGGTTTCTCGTCTACGATGTAATAGCAATTTATAAGCGTTTGATACGCACGATTTGGTGCGAGCTTCCCGTGGCAAATGATGAGTTCCAACATTTCAATAGTAGGGTAATTCACTACGCCGTACAGCAATACTTGGCAATACGCCGTTTGTTGATGTAAATTACATACTTATTATGATAATACGATGCCTGTTTATGTTTTATTGTTCTACGTACAATAGGTATAGTCGGTCCAATAAGGTACTGTTACCAAATCAACCAAAAATAATGAAGTAATTTTATAGGCCTAATTACGTCCTGACATCATAAACAGTTGTATTCATCATCATCATCATTTCAGCCAATAGACGTCCACTGCTGGACATAGGCCTCCCCCAATGTTCTCCACACAGATCGGTCCTGTGCCTCCCGCATCCAATGGATTCCCGCGATCTTCACCAGATCGTCGGTCTACCTTGTAGGAGGCCTGCCACGGCTGCGACTTCCTGTACGTGGCCTCCACTCGAGGACCTTGCCGCCCCAACGGCCGTCTGTTCTCCTCGCTATGTGCCCACACAACAGTTGTATTATTAGAGTTAAATAGATAAATATATGTTCTGATTTTCAAAGGTAAAAATACAGATAATATGGTACAACAACGTCGGACAGTAAAACAAGTCTAATGGTTTGTAGTGATATCATATAGAAAACCTTAGGGTAGAGGAAAGACACAAGGTAATGGTAATAGGGTAAAGCAGTGTAAAACGGTCAATAAATGAAATATAAATTAGCAGAAATATGATGTATTAAAGTATGGATTTATTAATATACTATATTTGTACATACATATTTGTATACTTAATAATAAGTGATACATATATCTGCCTCGGTGGCGCAATGGTTAGTGGGACGCATTTTAAAGCGATGGCTGCGCAAGAGGTCCCGAGTTTGATCCCCGGGTGGAGCCAACGTTTGTACCTAAGTTTTCGGTAAGAAATTCTTAGTGGCTGTCCGGAGTCTGGAAGTTGGCGGTCTTGTACGCCCGATCCCTCTCTGGTCGTGTCACAGTAGTGCCTCATCGGAATATGAGGGTAAGGGAACAGAGAGTGCACTTGTGTTTGCGCACACCCTTGAGCACTATAATATATTATGCGTACGAGGCTGATCGTTGAAATTGGTCGCCGTAGCCGCAATCGGTTCGAGTACAGTAAAAAATAATATTTTTAAATAAAACCTATAACATTTAAAATAATATTACCTATACATTACAGTACATTAATATATTAGCTTTACACAAACAAAAACTGCATAAAGAAAACACTAAAAATATTTACCAAGGTGTCGCACCGTCAAAAAGGATTTTCTTCGCCGCCATTTTTATTTCACACTCACTGCTTCGGAAGTAAACAAGTCATTTTGTTCTGTCAGTGGCAAGACGGAAAATGTTGGCTTCGATCTTTAACTGGGGCCTTAGTAAAGTGGGGTCAATTTATAAATGAGTGGGGCAAATCCGTCACCGTCTGCGTGGCCGGCCTTACTGTACGGCCCCTTGATATATTAGCCAAGTTTTACCTCCTTGACGTTTTTTTGAAAACGCCATTCCCGGTAATGTATAGTCGTAGATTTAAAGTAATTTGATGGCAGTCCAAAAAGTTCGCCAATGATTGGCCTTTAATGGTTTTCAATTTAACTTTTCAGATGGTAGCGGAGTTTAATAACTTGATTTTAAGTATGGAACATTTCCGCGTGTGTTTGTTGTTCCGATTGGTATAATGGATGTTGTGAAATTCATAATTTCTCTTAAATATTTGACGGGAGAAGGAAGATACATCACATTTTTGACGTTAACGTGTATTATGGAAAGTGCGTTTTTCTAATGGATAAGTCTCAATTTCATCGCCATTATTAAAGACGTCAACACTTCTTATCCGTTCATACAGGAGATACACATCTAACCGTTCATAGCTTTCAAATATGCGAGAGCCACGCTTAGGCATGAATGGGCCGAATCGACCGGAGTGATACCGCTGCCTCACAGAAGACCGACGTGAAGCAGCGCCTGCGCTGTGTATCGCCGTGTGAGTGAGGTTACCGGAGGCCCAATGGGGGGAAGGGGAAAAGGTTGGCAGCGCATTTGTTACTCCACTGGTGTTGCTGGTGTCCATGGGCGGCGGAATTGCTTACCATCAGGAGATCCGTCTGCTCGTCTCTCATTAAAAAAAAAGCTCCAGCTCCCCTCACCTTAGCGTGTATTCCCAGTTGCATCCAAAGCTGTCGCTTCAGAGCCTGGGGTACGCTTGGACCATGATACGAGATATATATATTTTTTTATATGAAAGGTGGAAGATTAGGGATGTCTGGTAATTACAATGAATCGACTGCCGTCTGACCTTCGCAATCTTTAGACGAGGGAACTGGATCTCCGTTACACGTTCAGAATCGCAATCTCAAATATTGTAGCTATCCACAATTGAGAAACTATCCGAGACGCGCAGGTTTCCTCACTACGGTTTCCCTTATCGCCGAGCTAATAGTAGAAATATGCACATATATTTCCAAAATTCAGAGGAGCATGCTCAAATTCCGAGGCCGTGTGGTGCCCGGCAGAGTAGAATAGGCCACCCACACTCTTACCGAGGTGTCGTAAAAGGCGACTAAGGTAAAGCTGCGGGCATGATCATCAGCACCCAGAGAAGGAAAACTCTGCATTTATATCAAAACCCTCGCCAACCCGTCTGCCAAGCGTGGTGAGTATGGCAATTACCCCTCATGTGATTGAGGGAGGCCCGTGCCCCAGCAGTGGGGACTTAAATGGGCTGACGATGATGATGATGATGCTCAAATTCTAACCACCATCTCGGTATGGAAGGCGCCTACTCATACCTCATTTTTCATGCAAACTTGTTCACTCCACGGTTTTTTAAATTAAAAAGTAAATAGCTTTTGCAACAATTTTTGTATTTCATGACCCATATATTATGTTCATCTTTTAATCAAGCAATTTAATCAACCAAGGAAACCTTCCAATTTGACCAAAAAAGTAAATAAATTTTCTGTTCCATACTTAAGGAACATTTCCGCGTGTGTTTGATGTTCCGATTGGTATAATGGATGTTGTGAAATTCATAATTTCTCTTAAATATTTGACGGGAGAAGGAAGATACATCACATTTTTGACGTTAACGTGTATTATGGAAAGTGCGTTTTTCTAATGGATAAGTCTCAATTTCATCGCCATTATTAAAGACGTCAACACTTCTTACCCGTTCATACAGGAGATACACATCTAACCGCTCATAGCTTTCAAATATGCGAGAGCCACGCTTAGGCATGAATGGGCCGAATCGACCGGAGTGATACCACTGCCTCACAGAAGACCGACGTGAAGCAGCGCCTGCGCTGTGTATCGCCGTGTGAGTGAGGTTACCGGAGGCCCAATGGGGGGAGGGGGGAAGGTGGAAAGGTTGGCAGCGCACATGTGATTCCACTGTGTTGCGGGTGTCCATGGGCGGCGGAATTGCTTACCATCTGGTGATCTGCTCGTCTGCCACCTCTCATATAAAAAAAAAGCTCCAGCTCCCCTCACCTTAGCGTGTATTCCCAGTTGCATCCGAAGCTGTCGCTTCAGAGCCTGGGGTACGCTTAGACCATGATATGAGATTAGGGATGTGTGGTAATTACAATGAATCGACTGCCGTTTGACCTTCGCAATCTTTAGACGAGGGAACTGGATCTCCGTTACACGTTCAGAATCGCAATCTCAAATATTGTAGCTATCCACAATTGAGAAACTATCCGAGACGCGCAGGTTTCCTTACTACGGTTTCCCTTATCGCCGAGCTAATAGTAGAAATATGCACATATATTTCCAAAATTCAGAGGAGCATGCTCAAATTCCGAGGCCGTGTGGTGCCCGGCAGAGTAGAATAGGCCACCCACACTCTTACCGAGGTGTCGTAAAAGGCGACTAAGGTAAAGCTGCGGGCATGATCATCAGCACCCAGAGAAGGAAAACTCTGCATTTATATCAAAACCCTCGCCAACCCGTCTGCCAAGCGTGGTGAGTATGGCAATTACCCCTCATGTGATTGAGGGAGGCCCGTGCCCCAGCAGTGGGGACTTAAATGGGCTGACGATGATGATGATGATGTTCAAATTCTAACCACCATCTCGGTATGGAAGGCGCCTAAACATGCTCAAACCCCACTTTTCATGCAAACTTGTTCACTCTACGGTGTTTTAAATTAAAAAATAAATAGCTTTTGCAACAATTTTTGTATTTCATGACCCATATATTATGTTCATCTTTTAATCAAGCAATTTAATCAACCAAGGAAACCTTCCAATTTAACCAAAAAATTAAAAAAGTAAATAAATTTTCTTGTTGCAAACAACCTTCGATGGAGCTTAAAAAACGATTTACGTTTTAATTTTTGGATAAGTTGGGAACTTTCCGTAGCTGATTAAAATGATTGATTGATATTTAATTGACCGTGGGAGAGCCACACTTCGGCATGAATGGGCCGACTCGACCGGAGTAATAACACGGCCTCACAGAAAACCGGCGTGAAGCAGCACTGTGCTGTGTTTCGCTGCGTGAGTAAGGTTACCGGAGGCCCAATCCGGGGGAAAGGGGGGTTTGAAGGTTGGCAGCGCACTTGTGACTCCACTGTTTTGGCGCATGTCCATAGGCGGCGGCAATGAAACAATACAAACATGAAAAGAGCACGTTTGTATTGTAATTTTGTGAATAATAATGCAGGTGGTTAGTTGCACAGAATACTTCATATACAGGGTGTATCTGTGAACATTTACATCCCTTTAACCACGTGTTATATCAACCATTATGAACAACGTTTGTTCTATGATTTTTGGAAATGCGCATAAAAAAAATTCAACTTTTCATACAAAGTCGGTCTCGTCATCACGTGATTTGGTCATTTTGCATGGGAAGTCGTAAATATTTTTGACGAATTCGAAAATCGTAGAACAAATGTTGCTCAGAGTGGTTGGTTGAACACGTGGTTAAAGCGATGTAAATGTCCACAGATACACCCTGTACAATGTTACTTGTGCCTCTGAGTATATTTCTTATTTATTGATTTAATTCATGTAACCTAATCGGATATTACAGTAGAAAAATTTTTTTATCTCCTGTTTACGTAACCTGTCTAGAGAATCTGATATATTTTGTGTAACATATGACCCGTTGAGGCGCAAGGGTCGCGGGTTCGATTCCCGCACCAACACAAATGTTGGTTGATGAAACAGATATAAGTGTGGGGTCTTGGTGTTTGTGGTACCTTCATTGTTCCTGGTTTCCATAGTACAAGGTAAAACCTTAGATTGTGTTGTGTAGAAATTCTTCCTCTTCTTCTTTTGCTAATCATCAGGCTGAGGAGAGCCAATAGACTGAGCCACTAAAAAAAAGAACATTATTATACATATCTAATTTTATTTAAATATATTCGCGTGGTTTGCTACACAATGAACATGAATGTCCTCAATTGAATTGTTTTCATCCACCTGTATATAGCCATGACTATCTGTTACCAAAGAGTACTAGGTTACTTTGAATATACCGCCCGGAGACAATCCGAAAACTTGGACAAGTTGGTTGTTATGGAGAAGGTCAATGGTAAAAGACGAAGATGCCGTTCACCTCTCACACTCACTTTCCCAATTGCCCTAAGACAAATCGAGGATAGGGAAGAATGGAAAGAGATTGTCACCGCCTCGTTAAAAGCATTTCAAGGAAGGTTCGACCTTTAACAATCAGAAAACGATGTACAAGAAGAAGATATAAAAAATATCAGAATAAAGTCGAACACCCTGTATTAACACGTCCAATAGCCCAAGGACGCCTGCGCACGTCGCAAGCCCGTAATGTATTTGGTCGCCAAACTACTCAATACTTGGTGCCCCGGTTGATGAACCAACTACCGCCTTCTTTAAAATCCAATATAAATTGTAAGAATTTAAAAGCAAAATTAAAATTACACTTTCTCATGAATTAGGAGAACATTTACACGGCTTCCACTTCTTTGGTAATGTACAAATGGAACTTAAATTAGTAGCGTTTCCATGTGATTTTTGTTTGTAATACTACTCGTAGACTATTATTTTTGTATTTAATGCGAGCAATAGGCTGACGTAAAACCCAGCATTGTGGACAAACCTCAGCGGTTTATACAATGCCATTAACGTGATTGTTGGTCAAAAGTCTTTGTATATGATAATAATAAAAAAATACATATTTCAAGCAAATAAATGATTACTGATTTTTGACACATGCATTGTTTTAATATAATATAATATTAGTATGGGTAGTACACACAACTTTTTGATCGTTTTATTTTACGTGCAAACATACTTGTTTAACCCCCGCGGCTAGTATTTAAGTGCACTAAAGTATTGTTGGCAAATAATTATGAAGGGCTCTAGATTTGAAGTATTTAATCGCGCGTTCGCGTGACTAGTACGCGATTGTGCTCTTTACCCAGTCGATAAGGAAGTGTGCGCGTAGTTAGCCCCTGGCTCGGTGTTTATGTTTTTAATCTACACTTGAAGTAGCTATGGGCGAGCGATCGATCGTAACAAGACTCTATTCTGGCTTGAGTGCCTTTTAACCCACGATACGTCGCAAAAAGGGTATTATTGTGAGTGAGGCCCAATGGGGGGAAGGGGAAAAGGTTGGCAGCGCACTTGTGACTCCACTGGTGTTGCGGGTGTCTATGGGCGGCGGAATTGCTTACCATCAGGTGATCCGTCTACTCGTCTGCCTCCTCTCATATAAAAAAAATATTAATAAATTAGTATCTTTGTTCATCGTGTGCATGGATTTTAACTAACATATTCATTGTTAAGAGACCTGCGGAGGTCACTTCAAATTCAATTCGAAGCTATCTTCGCCGTTCCACGGACATCTTGATATCTCTGTCGTGCCAATGAGACCCTTCCATGCGTGTAGAAACAACAATTTGACTGTTTGAAATTAGTAACAAAAATCTGTGCACTTGCGAATACCAAAATTATAAATGAAACTTGATTTTATTTTGGTTTTCTTTACAACATTGTGTAACTTAACAATACAAGCTGTGTTTCTGTTAAATTTGCGTAATGATTAATTGCGATTTTTATGAAACAAATAGGACGTTACCGTCGAAAAATTTCCGAAATGTGATCGCATATATTTTTAAGTAGGTAATTATTTGTAAGATATATTTAACACAGACATAGATAAGGAAGTCCTTAATACGAATAACAGCAATGAAACATCGAGATATTCAATCCAATTGCAAACTATTTTAGTATTACGTTTATATGGAAAATAAGTTGTGCGCCGCCCCCTTAATGAATTAAATACCATCACTACTCTCAAGCACCCGAGTTCGGCAAAATGTAACCCAATTTTTTTTTATTCAATATTGTAACGATATAATATTCTTAAGGTGCTGTCACCTCTGGGACGGTTCTGCCCGGTATCAGTTAGACGCTCTGGACTCAATAGCAACGTGCGAACAGGCTCATCGGTGATGACGCACTCTCCGAAGCTGGCCTGCAGAGCCTGGACCACCATCGGCGTGTGGTATGCCTCTCGGTCTTCTACTCGATTCATTTCGGGGAGTGTGCGGAGGTTCTACATAATTTGATACCCCCTAGACCATTCCATCACCAGACCACAAGGTGCGGCGAGGTCTTTCATCCATATGTGATAGTACTACCCCTTATCCGCACGAAGCGATTCGTTTCCATATTTATAATGCGGACGACTAAGGAATGGAATTTCCTACCGAGGTCTGTTTTTCCTGACCACTATATTCTGGACATCTTTAAGGCAAGAGTGAACAGGCATTTTTTGGGCAAACGCGTATCATCCTAGACCTCATCGTCGCTTTCCATCAGGTGCGATTGTGGTGAAGCGTTAGCCTTTTGACCAAATAAAAAAGACCATTATAGTTTTTTTTACATTGTAGCGGACAAACGAGCAGACGGCACACCTTCTCTTGCACCTACAGAATGTTACAACAGTATCTGTATTTATGATGATAAATTAATTATGAATACAAATATTTACCGACGAGAGTAAAATGTCAAAAACTTATCATACCTAATGTCAATCCCTAATGAATTTTAGATTCCCCGCAGTTTGAGGAATTGGCAACCCTGATAAACCTCAAGGCAAAATACATATTCTCCGTTTAAGTGGCTAGCTTTTAAATATATTTAAAATAAGGCAAGCTTATTAACATTCACCATTATTTTTTATCGTTTATATCCTGAAAACCTCATAATAGGTATCGTGAATAAAGTCCATTTAGCATGTTAGATCAACAAGATTAGCGGAAAATTTTCTGCAAAAAAAACCGCCTTCAACCACGAACTAAAAAGTGTAAAATAATATTTTTAAAACTTTATACACTTCAAAGAACATATTATTTTACACTTTTTAGTTCGTGGTTGAAGGCGGTTTTTTTTCGCAGAAATTTTTTTTTTCAAGCTTTTTAGTGTCTCCTTTTTTGGCAGCCCTCCCCCCTCCCTCTTCCACCCCCGCCAAATAACTAAAAAACTAATTGTGAGTACAGTATAGAAAAAGTTATCCTATAACTCCTTACCATTGAGGAGTTGACCTTTCATCATCAGCAGAGCCACAAAACTAACACAATCAGGCGTAAATGCTGGTGCAGTTTTGAAAAAAGATACAAAAACATACACGTAATGTTTTTTGTATAAAATTTTAGAGTTTCCCTCAATTTTTCCAGGATCCCATCATCAGATCCTTATATCCTGATCATGGTACCAATCCGGGACTATCTACTTTCCAATTAAAAAAGAATCATCTAAATCGCTTCACAAATAGCAAAGTAATCGGCGAACAAATATAAAAAATATATATATACATCGCACTCTTAGTAAGATAACGACTTAACTCAAAATTTCGGAAAAATGAGTTTTAGTGAAAAATCGACCTTATGGAGCAAGGGTCACAGCATACTTCTTTAAAAAGCAACCTTATTCTGTAAACAATAACGTATAGAATTGATGAGTCACTATCTTTCCCGCCCCGCAGACCTCATTCGTTCATCGAATATCGACCAATTCAGTCTTGCGGCGGCGGTTGCGCGCGAGGGTTTTGTGAAACGCCGGCAGATTTGGAGATGCGTCAGTATTTTACTAAAAAAATCGGTAAATTTGTTAAATATCTTTATTGTAATAATGACTGGTTTTGACATAGGACTTTGTTTTAGTAAACTTCTCTGAGTTGATATAGGCTCCATTTAAATTGAGTCTTTATTTTATTGAAATGTATTATAGGATCAATGACAAATTATTACTTAGGTCTAAGTTTTATTTTTAATCGTAAACAAAATATAACTCAAATCAAATTTGGTCTCTGTTTTGTTAAAAAACTACATAACTGTTTTGTAATGTTTAAATTTAGGTCTGTTTTTCATTAAAAAAAATATTAATTCCAAGTCATAATTAAAAAAAGGTCTTCGTGTCATTTCATATAAGTTTCAACTTTTAAATTTAAGTCACTGCGTTGTTTATTCTTTCGTATCTCAGCTTTTCGCGGGAATTAGCCAAATTCACGCTAATACTATAATGAGGATTTCAAGGACACGGCCGTCAAATCGCGCAGTTATTGATTGAAACTCACATGCCGAGATCCGAGCGCGCAGGTATAGCTCGTGCGCGTCGTTTGTATGAAGTTGGAATGCTGTTAGATAAATATTACCATTTAAAAGTGCCCATTTACGTTGATTTGCTTACTGCGCGGATGCGGTGATGATGAGTGTAATAATTTGTGTGTAGTCTAACGTTTGTGAATGTGATTGTGTGAGTGCTTTGTATGCAGGTTCCGTGAAAGATCCATCCACTTTCCTTAGCAGGCCTAGATGGGATTCAGGTGTCTTGGTTAATATTTTGTGGATCCTGGCAGCTTGGGCAGTGTCTTTGATGGACCCGCCAAATTTTTGCCAGAATCTCCTTTTTGCTTTCCTGAGCTCCCTATTAAAGCGTGTTAGCGCCTTCATGTAAGCATCCCAGTTCTTGTCTTTTTTTACCTTGTTAAATAAGGCACGGGCTTTTTGCCTCAGATGCTCCAGGTTTTTGTTCCACCAAGGCGCGTTCCTATTGCTCTTAGTGGTCTTAAGAGGACAATTTTCTAGATATGCTTTCATTAGGCTTCTGCCTAAGTCCTCTGCTGCGGCTTCCACTTGGACCACAGTTTTAATGTATTTAAAATCTCCAAAGTATAACCCAAGGGAGTTCCTAAAGCCGGGAGGGCTTTAGGAACTGGTTCTGGTTTGTTCCCATGGGGTCTCGGTACTTGTTCGGTTCCTTTGTTCCCGAACATATTATGTCGTACCTAATATGGGTGTGGTCGGACATGGACGGCTTATCTGAGACGTGCCGATTGGTTACTCGGTGTGCGAGATTACCTGAACACCATGTTATATCTAGTACTTCCTGCCTAGAACGTGTGGTAAAGGTTGGTTTGCTATCCACGTAAAGAACAAATTGATTGTTGGTGAGCAAGTAGTCAAACAAGGACTCACCTCTTGCATTCGTGTCGGAGCTGCCCCATGATGTGTGTTGGGAGTTGCAGTTGGTACCCACCAACAGCTGGTTTCTCTCTCCAAATAATATTCCACTACCGGCATCACCCTGTTCACCGGATCCTGGTCCTCTCCGGGTAGATATATGGAGCTGACTATGATTGTCTCTGCACCTTTCCCCCCGGGGAGGTCTATATACGCTGCAACAGCGTACACAGAGAAGGGATCGGGAGGTAATTTATATCTCTCTTGAAGAGCATGCATGCTCTTGGCCTCACTCCGCAGGTTTTACTTAATATCTTACCTGTCGAGTTTAGCCCCACTACCGTGGTTTTATTCAGCCCCGGTTCTTGGATCAAGGCTATATCCAGGTCCTCAGAGAAGGAATCTTTGGCAAAGGGCAGCTGTGGCTGCCTTTGAGTGCTGGAGGTTTACTTGTATCGCCTTAATCATTATGTTGTTTTGGGTGATTGGGAGGGGAAGGGCTAGGAAATTTGGCTAAGACGGAGGGATGGGATAGGATTATATATAGGTGCCTAGGTTGTGTCTGTTTCTTTACGATGGTGGTGTGTTTTATTAAGCAGGTTTCTTGCGGCCTTCCTGCTGGAGTGCTCCTGTGCTAGGGACGGTTGATAGGTAGACCGGAAACCCGAAGCAAAACGGACCCAGCAACCTCCTTAAAGGTAGGCTTCGGGTTTCCGGTTGATTACCCTCCAACTCGAGAGGTCCGGCATGGTATCGGCGTCGTGTTTGGCTTCCTGTATCCAGGCCGTACGGTACCTGGGCTTGGGCATCTCCTCTTCGTTTACGACGGAGAGATTAGCCCCATCCCAGAGTTTAATGATGGGCAGTTTGCGGATGAGACACTCCTTCAAGTCCTCATCTGCGCGCGCCAAAAGGATGCCACCCGAGCGCGGTTTGCATCCAATAATGCTGGGGCCGTCACCTTGAAGCACTTTGAAGCATTTCGACCCTCTCCTGGTCCATTTTACCCAGGGTGTCTATGATGAGAAACCTCCTTAAAGGTAGGCTTCGAGGTGGAAGGCTCGCCAAGTTTCAGTGCCTTGGTAGGATTACCTTGATTCGAGGTAGACGAGGTATTGAGAGGGCGCTTTGACGCCCGCTCCCTCCCTTCTCTCGGGTCCTCTGCTTGGTCTTTTCACTCATGCGCAGTTCTATCGCCTGCTCGAAGGTCATACCCTTCGCTACGAGCCGATATATTTGTTTTCCATCAGCTCCAGAGAGCTTAACCCTGGGTTTACTCTCTGGCCCCTTGGTCGACGTGTCCCTTTGATGCGTTGCGCCCAGAGGGGTCGACTCTGCATTGGAAGTACCTGGTCCCTCAGTCCCAGGTGCTCCAGCAGTGTTCGTATGCTCCTCAGTATCGCTACCAAGGAGCATAGCCTCGGAGGTACCTGGTACCTATTGGGTAGAATTTAAATGGTCGTCTATTATGTCTAAAATATCCATATAGCTCCTACAAGAAGCTAGGGAAGTAAAGGTCCACCCCTGCAGAATGAAAATTAAGGTGATGATTAGACTGCTATTAATTGTTAGTATGATTAATTATAGTTGCACCAAGTGCGTTTTAATAAATACTTATTTTAGATTTTAGTAAATTTTTAGAGTTACATTTAAAGAAATAACTACTTAGTTCAGACAAAAGATACAATTTACTGAGAGTAAATTTAACTCTATAACTATCAGTTGGACCAAGATCTATGCTAATTTTGTAATTTCTGTTTTTACGTGAACTTTTTCTAATAAAACATTTTAAACTATACTGTTGTTTTTCTAATTAAGTTAAAAATACCTACACTTATTTCCAAATTGAGTCCTTATTTTTCCTTGACAAAATATTTTTCCTTGGATAAGGAAAAATATTTTGTCAAAAAGAGACTTAACTTTTAATATGTTTTTTTTTTGTATTAAAAACTTAATAAAACAGTGACCTAAATAAATGGTGGTCCGATTTTTTTGTCAATTTTTGAGTAAAATATTGACCTATTTTTAATTACGTCATTTATTGACTGGGTGGATTTCATGAAATAATGACGCATCTCAAAATTGTTTTTTCAAAAATTTTTTTTTACTATTATATTATATAAATTCATTTATATTTTTGCTAAATCTAAAAGAATATATTCGAAGGCTTAAAACCGTAATTTTAGTTTCTTCCTACTCATCATAGTTAAAATTTTATAGGAGACTAAAGTATATGCTCTAAAACCACAAATCATTTTTTGCCATTTACCAAAACTTAGCAATTTCGAATTGAGTCATTATTTTATTAAGAGTGCGACAATGTCGAATTGAGAACCTGTTTTTTTTGAAGTCGGTCAAAAAGAAACGTATTGTTCCATACAAAATTGAATATTCGCCCGGCAATAATGTATGGAATAGCAAATTTTACTTATATGACAGCTGGATTTCGTGATGTAAACGATAAATAAATAAAGGTGAATTTATAGCTAGGTCGACGTTAATTAAAATACGAGTAGGCTCAAAAGATTAAAACCTTAGAAATCTAATTTGATATAATATCAGATTATTGTACTTAGGTCTTAACCAATTTCGTACGATGTGTATTATATTTCTCTTGGGATTTAAGTTACGCATGAATCCAATATCTTCGGGTTTTGGAGCGAAAGTAAATTTAATAAAGACAACTTATAATGTATACACGTATAGGTACAACATGAAACAAAATCCATTTGAAAATTGATCTTACTTTATTTCAATTAATACATTCAGTCAACGTGACTTCAGTTAGGTATATCTTTTAAATATATCTATACTGTAAAATCGTTGAAATATTCATAAGATCTATTTCACGAGCAAAAACTATGTTTCGATCTTTTCAAATATAGCTCGGGTCTGTGATCACAAATGCACATTAGGCATGCGTGGTGATTAAGCCTATTCTCATCATAGTGATAACTTGATTTCTATGATGGAAGCCAGGGCATGAGGCACGCCTGTTGGGGGAATATAAATAGGCTGATACTTTACTTTTTATATACTTAACAGAACAAAAATATTTGCGCAAAGTTGTATTGTGTAGTTGTATTGGATTTTTACTCGGTTGATGCAAACAATAACGTGTTTGCAAGTCCAAGTCTTTAAGTAAGCCTTGTAGAGTGGTGTATTTAAGTACTTATTTCATATACATTTCAAATCAAAATGGCTCGCAATCGTAACAAGGAATAAGTTGAAGTTTTATATTTAGCAACTGTAAAGTGACGTAGTATATTGGCTCGCCTCAGTCGGATGGTAAGCAAAAGGAAAGCACACGTTGCAGTTATCCCGCGATATCAAGGCATCGCATTGTCATGTGCGTATTTCTACCACTTGTTCGGCAGGCAAGGAAAACATCATGAGGATACTTGCAAGTTCCACATCATCATTTCAGCCAATAAACGTCCACTGCTGGAAACAGGCCTCCCCCAATGATCTCCACACAGATCGGTCCTGTGCCGCCTGCATCCAAGGGATTTCTGCGACCTGCACCAGATTGTCGGTTCACCTTGTCCACTCAAGGCCCTTTCTGCCCCATTGGACGTCTGATCTCCTCGCAATGTGCCCATTGCCACTTGAGGCATATAATTCTTTGGGCTATGTCTTTGACCTTGGTTCTCCAGCGGATTTCATCATTCCTGATACGATCACGAAAGGAGACTCCATAGAGCAATAGCCATTTCCATTGCTCTCTGCATGACTTTGAGCCTTCTTAAGCGGCTTATTGTAAGTGGCCACGTTTCGGTTCCGTATGTCATCACTGGCAATTCACACGCATTAAAGACTTTCATCTTGAGGCACTGCGGTAGATGGGCCGAAAATATGCTACGTAACTTCTGGAAATTGAACTTACCAAGTTGAACTTTTTGCCCCAGGTAAATATACTCGTCCACAACTTCTAGTATAGAGCTTCCTGCCTTTAGAAGAGTGGGTTTGACATGGGAGTTCGACATAATTTTCCTCTTGTCCATGTTCATTTTAAGACCCACTTTAAGACACATGATCTGCATAGTTGTTCAAATTATAAACTCTACACCACACTGACAAATTAAAAGTGATTAAAAATAATATAGTTAAAAGTGAATTCGTTTGACAGCTTAAGAAGTAGCAAGTAAGTTGACACTTGAAACCAAATAAAAATTAAACTAGACCACTGAGCCATTTAAAAAAAAATTGCAGCAGACATTAAGAGCCTTTACACACGGGCAGCACATTGACGACAGCAAAAGCGATCGCAGTCGCCATCACTTGTCGGCAGCTAGCCGCCGAAGTGCCCGCAGCAAGCCGTCAAAATGCCCGCAGCAAGCCGCCGAGGTGTCAAAACTCGACAGCTTTTTGCAATGACCGTGTCGGGGTACGTCATTGTACAGGGGACAGTTGAAGAAAGATTATTTTATTAGCTGTATGCGATAGTGACTATAAATTCATAGACATATAATTTGGCGGCAGTCGCCAACGCGTCAACAGCACTGCGGCGGCATGTCGACAGCTAGCCGTCGCCTTTTGATTTCAACTGCAGTTACATGCGTCGGCAGCAAACTCCTGGTCGTGTGTAAGCATTCCAACTCTTAAAAACTGATGTTAAAATCGAAGCTAAATATCAATCAAATTCATAATGTATAATCTATAAATTTAAATATGACGTCTACCGTAAAAATCTCAAAGTAGATTATCCACTTCGGCAGAACGTTAAAGAAATTCAACTGAAATTAGAATCGGATGCTACGCGGCTCTTTGGATAGCGAACGTGTCTCTGGAGACAAAAAAAAGTTGAATTTGAAGGGAAAGTTTTCGACGAATTTCGGTGAAATACGTTTTGCAGATTCTGTTGTAAGTTGAGTTAACAGTTTGCGAATCTCATTTTATAAGAAACCTAAAGAGAGTAATGCTACTTTACATTTTTTAGTATTCGAATCTGCAAAATAGTAATCGGCATTAGCGTCTGAAACTTTTTGGCAGGATTGAGAAAAGTTCATTTTTCTTTTATAATCTTTTGTTGTTTTATTATACACAAAAGAAAGACAGAAGGTTAAAGTATTGAATTTCCCGTATGTTTTCTAAAAAACAAGAGAAATAAAAATCCTATAAAAACCCAAAAAGTTTCTATGGTAAATTTTGATATTTATTAAAAACCACATTTATAATGTGTCTAATGTGATCAGATAAAATTGTATTCTTGATTCAGAAAAAGAAATATTGAAAGGCACTCTTTTTTTGTCACGCAGAATTTACGCTTTCAGCATTCATAACTTTTTAAATAGACAATGCTGATAGTTTTCTGAAAACCTATTCTGAATATAAACGTTCTCCATTGAAACACGGTTAAATATGAAATAATACCATTAATATTTTCCTACTTGGAAAATTAAAAACTGGTAGTATGTAAAACACAGCTTTTCAAAAATCTCCGATACAAATCAGCAATATCATAGTTTAATCCCTGATTATTATTTAAACTAAATCGAGAAAAATAATACTATACTCTCGACGGACCTAATGGCGCATTTGGTAGTGAATTTTAAATTAGATTAGCGATCTCTCTGATTTCGTGGATGTTCATGGGCGGAGTTGATTACTTTGGATCAAGTGACTCGCTTGCTCGTTTGTCGTCTCTAGCATAAAATAATGACGTTTTCGGTTTAGAACTATCATTCCAAAAATTGGTCTCTTCGAAGAAAAGCATTTATCATTTATTAACACCTTATTTTGCTATCACGGTTAACCCTTGCATAATACTTGCATTGTTGCATAATTATACTGCATTGTACAGGCTCATGAGCTTATTTATGTACGTGTAAGCATATCTAGAATGAAATAGCAACATCTTTCAAACATACAATAAGAATAACTTATAAAAGCCTTATCTGCTTACATCCATATCAAACTGCATATTTAGTAATATGTTCCTCATTATTTTCCATAACATTTACTTTAACGCCGTTCCTAAGAGGAATATCGACATGGAGTTCTATTTTATGGGAAGGGATGCCAAGGCAAGTAATCGCTTAGAAATCGCTATCGAAAACCGACTACCGAAAACTACAAGTTAACTGGATGTGACTATTTATTAAAAATATGTTCTAAATGTTTTAATATATTTACCTCTTAAAAAATATTAAATAATTAAGCACATACAGCTACACATCATGTTACTATAATCTGTACTAAAATCTCAATTGATATTGAGCCGAACGTGTTTGACAATGATAATCTGAATATTTTTAATTTATTTTTCTATTTTATCTTGTTTAATTTTGATCATAATGATTGTTTGAAATTGTTGATCTAACTAGCTAATTTGTAATTGTGATACCTATTGAAATATCTTCGGCGGGGCTTTAAAACGACCATTAACGTCATATTAAACCAATTCTTATATTGCACGGAAGCAAAAACAATCATGTTTTTGTTTTTCTTTCGAGCAAACCTCTTTAGAGCACTCAGCAATTTTGCCACAAAAAAAGAGAAAATAACGTACAGCCAAAGGCACTCATGGCACGGTTTGAACAAACATATCAGTCCTTAATAATATTGATATTGAACTTGATTAGGACCATAAAAAAAGAGTCACGCGCTTTTTTCCAGCACCTACTGATGTTGAAATGTAAAAGTGTATCATTGTACAGACAGACACACATAAGTTAACCACAATCTGTCAAATTTCCTCAATTAATGAACGCCAAACGTGTTTGACATTAAAGTGACATTCGATTGTAGAAATTTTTGACAAGTTTTGTTTACGTTGATGTGGATTCGGCGGGTAGGGCAAAACAAGCCGCATGGGCTGATGCAATTCAAAGGTTTTAAATTAGTGTCTAGTGGTTTTAGTGTACAAATTTCGTGTTTATTTGTGCAGTGAAGTGCCGCTTCTAATAATAAAAATCGTTGGATTGTATCGTTTTTAACACTGCTATTGTGTGTCGAGTGAGTTTTCTCGTGATAACTTGCTTGGACCAATAGTCTTAAAACCCGCGATTGCTTTAAGAGTAATATCCGCGGAATCCGTAGATCGATAAAACGTAAAACACCGGCGTTTTATTGAGTGACTGTGACTTTGACTGACTTCGACTGTTGACTACCTACTTATTCTCAATAAGTTACTTAACATTGGCGAATTAGATCCGGGTAGAGCCATAATAAGAAAAAATACTTTGATGTGTGGCTGTGTAGGTATCTACTAGGATCAAATTGAAATAATACAAGTAACATTAATACAATTTTTCATGTCACAGTATTTTGAAAGTTATAATAATACAATTCATTAATTGTCTGCCCGGCTACTCGACATTTCAGGTGACAGTAATGCTGGTTGGCCATTCAAAGAGGTAACGCTGCCAGCATTCTGGGCACGATGAGTAGCGGGGCAGATCTTTCATCTCATCCATCATCTCTTGTAAATAATATTCCTCTTTTTGTTTATTTTTAGCATTCTGTAAATAGGTACTGTTCATTCAGAATCATATGAATATTCTTCGCGTCTGGTATTGTTATTTTTTATTGAATGTTGATTTATTTGAGCAATTTTTTTATATGAGATTACACTACGTTTTTGTGAATTTTTAAAACAAAGGATCCTTCCGTATGGTTTGTTTGTTTGAATTACAAACAATGTGAATATGACGTTGTTGTGAAAGCAACGTCCGTGATTTTAAGCCGACGAAGAAAAACGGAGGATGTCCTCAATTCGATGGTTATAATATTTCTTTATCGTTATTATTTTTTAATGGTTGATCACGTAAGTATAACGTTTTACTAAATAGTTCGATTTAGTTTTTATTTTTGGAAATAGTACACCTGACAGTGAGTCCTTTGGAACCAATTGAGAGAAAAGAGCACTTGCTCTTTTCACCCTTTGGTGAAATCTGCAAAAAACATCTAATTCAAAATGACCAGCTGGTTCATACAAAATTACAAGGAGAGGGTTTATTTTTTCATTTGGCCCTACATTCTGCTACCTATAGTAGCCTGGTAAACTTGAAGTGATGCGAAGTACATACAAAATTTTAATGTTACGACAACTTTTAACATTTCTGAGACCAAACACGCGCGGCGCAGTCTCAAGATATCCAAGATATAACGTTATTTGCAAGTGGTCACGAACAAAACGCACGCGCGGTTCTAGCCCGGCCTCGCGTGAACTTAAACAAGGTTAGGCTTACACAGAGTTACCTCGGAGACAGTGCGCATATTTTTAGGGTTCCGTAGCCAAATGACAAAAAACGGAACCCTTATAGACTCGTAATGTCTGTCCGTCTGTCCGGTCTGTGTGTCCGTCCTGTATGTCATCAGCCACTTTTCTCCGAAACTATAAGAACTATACTATTGAAACTTGGTAAATAGATGTATTTTGTAAACCTGCATTACGATTTTTAAACAAAAATTTTAAAAAATAATAAAATTGGCGGGGTCTCCATATTTGAAACTGAAACTCAAAATTTTTTTCTTCATCAAACCTATACGTGTGGGGTATTTATGGATAGGTCTATAAAAGTGATGTTGAGGTTTTTACATCATCTTTTTCTAAACACAATACTTTGCACAAGAGACTTCCAAAGTGTTAAATTGTGTCCCCCCCCCCCCCCCCCCCCTCTAACTTCTATAATAAATCAATTATAAAACTAAAAAAAATATATGATGTACATAATCATGAAAACTAACAACGAAAATTAGTTTGAACTATATATAGTGAGTAGTTTTTTTTATACGTTATAAACCGTAAACCGCAATTTACCTTCCAGATATATGGAAGGTAAATTGCGGTTTACTTGCTGCTACGGAACCCTTCATGGGTGAGTCCGACTCGCGCTTGGCCGGTTTTTTGTCTATGCAATCGTTAATAGGCCATGTTCCACATACTAAAATATATTTTATTGATTTTATTCGACTCAATTATTGTCCCTCGAAGTTATCAAATATCGTACCGTCATTTTGACTTTTCAAAGGCCGAATAAGTATCAAGAAAGACATTGGTGTTTATTTATGCAGTGAAGTGGCGCAAAGTAATCCTAATAATAAAATTGTATCGTTTTTAACACTGCTATGATAACCGATTGTATGTCGAGTGATTTGTCACGGACAACTTGCTTGGTACCTTATAGAGTCTTACAACCCGCGATTGTGTTTAGAGTGGTATTGGCAAAATCCGTAGGTCAACAAAACGTAAAACACCAGCATTTTGTAGGGTGACTGTGACTTTGAATAATTTCGAACTACCCACTTATTCTCAATAAGTTACTTGACCAATGTCAAGTAATTTATGCCAATGCATGATATCTTCGGGTAGAGACATAATATTAAAAAAAATGGCGTAAGTTAAGTATCTATCTGACAAAGTAACCACAACACCGCTGCGCTTTCAATTTTCGAAATTTTCGTATAAAACAAGGTGAAACAAAAAATATAGGTCTTTTAAAATTAATTACCTTCACAATCTAAAAGTTGAGCACTGTCTCCGACGTAACCCTGTATCTATCTAGCCTAATTCCACCTATTGGCCTAGCCTAGTAACCTATTATTTGTGCCTTGTCTCTTCCAGGCGCGCATAACTCACCCGTTAAGTCCCCACACGTCGGGTCCCGTGTCTTGCTGATCCCCTTTGATTGGATCACGATGTGACGCTGATCAACTATCCGGAGATATATTTGTCACTACCCAATACCAGGCTTTAAGCAAATTCGGACGTGAGGGTAATTTCCCCGCTAGTGTGATATCATCAAAATTAATCTGGCCTCCGTTAGATAAGTGGCCTTCCCCGCATCTATTTATTAGACTCGCGCAAAACATTTCACTGGAGTGAAATGAGTGTCTTTTTTAAGTGATAAGTTTTAACATGCATCAATATTTTAAAGAGAAGTGAAAGTGAAAGAGGTGAGTTTTTGGACCTAAAGAAATGTATAGTTCTTACAGTTTATTGAATTCATTTGATTTTTCTAGTACCTTGTTTATAAGTTATAGTAGCTGCGCGAACATCTATTTAAGTATTTCTTATCAAGTGATAAATAGTCAAATGAGGTAAGAGAGGTGAATGTTTTAAATCTGAAAAACTGTGCGATTTTTATAGTTCATTTGATTTATCTGTACCATATTTTATATATGTTGTATTAAATGCCCGGAAATCTATTTATTAGGCTTATGCAAAACATTTCACTGTAATACAAATAATGGACTTCTTGAACAACTTATAGATCACTTTTTTATTTTCATGTTTATTGCTTCAGTCTTAACATGCCGGGAAATCAGCACGCTCCATAGTGACAGTGGACTGGTTAGATTGTTCTTTATATCTCTCTGTAATAGAGAATCTAGTGTCAACAAAACAAGATGAATTAGTTCATTCAGATTCCATTTTACTTATGGTAAGCATAAGAGGAATCCCGGATGGCTGTGACATGGGATAAGATGGAGTGAGTGGAACGAACTGGCTTATTAAGTGAACTGATACAAATTAACTACTCATTAAAGAACTAGACGAGCCTACTATTTATCTATTTACGTAGTCCTAATACGGACGGGTAGTGCCCTAATTCGACGGGATATGGGCCGGTACCCACACGTTTGGGTGTGACGGGTCGGTTTAAGAGGTACTTTGAGTTGGAAATAAATTATGAAAAGTTTTTAGTGCCATAGCTTTGTCTAAAATAGTGTTATAATTTTGTGCTTCTGAGTTTGAAGAAATCATAAATTTTGCTGTTGAATTTGATTCGTGGTAAAATAAAATAACCTGGTTACTTACTAAGTATCTAATTGTTAAAGTGCCTATTTTTAGGAAACCATAACTTATTTCGATCTAACAACAAAATGTCCTAGTTTGAATGATCAATCAATCGAATGATTGTGGTGTTACAAGTGTCCATGGGCGGCGGCTATCGCCTACCATCAGGGGTCCGTCTGCTTTTTCACCCCCTACTTATCTCCAAAATAAAAACAAGTTTGTTAAAAATTTTCCTCCATCGTAAATATCTAAAGACAAAATGACAAATTTTAACGAAAAAAGGATGATACGTGTTTAATGTACCTACGATAATTCGTTGGTTTTATTTTGATGCAATGCCGTTTGAATGCAATTTGTAGAACTTGCTTAATCCTAATAAAAAGAGACTAATTTGAAGCAGACGTTTCCCTCTCTTTCACACGCACCGTGTGTCACCTTTCTTTGGATGCGACAGGTATATTCTAGTTCGTTAAGGGACGGCTTTAAATTAAGCCACCTGGATCGTGGCCCAAGCGCCCGAAAATGCGAAATGGAATTTAGCGCAAGGAAGATTTTAAGGTTTTCCTATTTGTTATCTTTTACCTTAAAAATAACACATTTTGCTTTTATAAAATAAGTATTTTACTATCATTCCTAAAGTACCTATTATTAATGCAGTCCAATTATTGGTAATAAGTGGTTTGCTTGTTTTAGCGAGAGTCGAATCCAAATCTCGGGTAGAAATATTCTCCCCTAGATTTGGATTCCATTCTATTGAGTAGACTTACCTACATTTTATTTGGTAATAATCACTTTTGGTAATGAAAATGAGCACCAAATAATATTAAGAGTACTTCGCAAATTGACTGCGAGGCTTGAATCAAGTATCATTGACCAACCATAATGAAGATGTTATTAATAAATTGATTAGATTTCGATACTTTGGGTCCTTTGAGGGAACGTAATTAATTTGAAGAAGCTTTGTACATCAATAGCGATGCCATATCTATTCACGAAGCTATTAGGAAAGTTATTCCTGTAAGAGGTTTCATTGAAGAAAAATACACCTCTCGAGAATATTGGAATTATGGGTACCTACTTACTTTTCTTATTGTTACAGTAAATACAAAAAGATCGGTCCATCGAGTTTGATGTTGTAATTCGACAAGGCTGTTTGGCAGAAAAAATACATCAGAAGGTAAGAATCATAATAATTTCTACTATACGGGTGGTGGTATTATACTGGTATGGCGCGTGTCTATGAGCAGCGGCAGCCGCTTACCATTGGGCGATCCGTCTGCTCGACTGCCACCCATCACATAAAAAAAATCATGCAGATCTGTAAGAGAAAATAATGTCAAATGTTGTGATATTAATCTGATAGTCCCTAGAAGATAGCATAAGCTTCAATTTTTGAGGGCACTTAAGAAAAAATATTCTGAGTAATTGATTTTATTGCTGCGGGTTTATGATATAAAATATAGATAGTGTTGGCATTTTACCAACATTAATTAGGCTTACCCCCCAAATGCACAATAAGCTGATAAACAGAAATTGGATTTGTCATGTTGTAAGTTAGCTTAATTTTTGTGGCACTCAATAAGATTTTGTCCAAGTGACAGCTCAAATTAAGTCGCGACTGCAAGTCCAAATGACTGATTAGGTAGCTTTTCTGTTAAAATCAGCGTCCCATGGCGGATTTACATTCATTATTATAGAAGTGTTTAAGTGTAATTTATCACCATAACAATATTATTAATAAGAGCAAAGCATAGGAAACACATAAGTAGGTACCTAATTTAAAGTGCAATAATACAAACACAGCCATACCTAATGTGTCTAAATAAGATCAAATGTTTGTATGAATAAATTGTAATGTACTGTTGGTAAAAACGTGACGCCAATATAAACAATTTCATGTTTTATAAGAAGCACCTCGACCAGCCGTGTGGTCCCCGGCAGAGTAGAATAGGCCACCCTCTTTCTTACCGAGGTGTCGTAAAAGGCGACTAAGGTAAAGCTGCTGGCATGATCATCAGCACCCGAGAAGGAAAACTCTGCGTTTATATCAAATGCCTCGCCAACCCGTCTGCCAAGCGTGGTGAGTATGGCAATTACCCCTCATGTGATTGAGGGAGGCCCGTGCCCCAGCAGTGGGGACTTAAATGGGCTGACGATGATGATGATGATGACCTCCACCAGCTGTCAATAATTCTCTAATTATTATGTACCTTTTGATAAATTGCATATTAAAATTAACAGCATATACTCAAACAGATAGACACTAAATATAACTTTCGTATTCTATACTTTTGAAAGTCATATTCATCCATTGGTTTTTTGTCGCTTATTTATGAAGTATACTAATTTAATGTATCTAGACTGTTACTTACATGTTAATTTACGTTTGTGCCTGATACCTACCCTCTATAGAGTAGCAGAGACAGGTCGGTAACAAAACACTGCGCCACTTCCAGTAAAGACCTCTCAGAGAGCCCGGCACAAACAAATTGGAATCCGATCTGCATTTACATTCCCGATTACGCAAACTTCACTGTCCGACGTCCCCTGTGACACATAATTACCCTGGCTCATGTTGATTACACAATATTTCGTTTTCCAGATAAAACGATTCCGCGTTACTCGAAAAAATCGCGTTGCTCTGCCGAACGGAATTCCAATGCTGTAGTGTAAATACTCGTTTTTCAAAGTGAAAGTGTCAAATGAAAAATAAAAGTGCCCCGATCAAATTAGTCGATTAAAATTCAAGTTTTAAATTACAGTAGTAACATTTTTATTCATTTAAAGAAAATTCAAGTATTGAATATTACGTAGGATCATCAGCCGAGGCATAATACTAGAACAATGGAAATTTCATCACCAAATAGGTAACTCAGCTACAAATTGGCCTATCTCGAGAATGTAACCCGGTTCCCAAGCGGTTACGTGTGAGTGAACTAGCCACTGCGCCTGAGGCTGTCACATAAAGATACACTTTTTATTATAATAATCATTCTCACAACATCTCATACGTTGACCTGATTCCGTACTAAGTAGCTTAAGCACTTGTGTTACAGATATCAAACAACAGAGGAACACAAATATATACTTAAATACATATATTACACCCAGACAACACACCGAACAAACACAAGTGTTCATCGCACGAATGTTTGTCCAGGGTGGGGATCGAACCCACGACCTTTGGCGTAAGAGGCAGGGTCACTACCAATTGTGCCATCCGGTCAGTCATGTTTATGAAATACGTTTTTAGGTACCTACCGAGTTAGTCTCGTATTGGCAAAGTTTTTATTAATAGGTAGTATCACAGTGTAACCAGTGGCTTGACATAATCATACTATTTATTATACGTGTCCCAACTCAGCCAAATGATACACTGTTCCGAATCTCTAATGTTCGCTCCGAATGTATCATTCGACTCAAATGGATCTCGTGGCCAATCGGTACGCGGTAGTAATCTCGCTCACTGATACGGATGAGCCGAAGGATTCGAATGATCCGAGTGAGCCAAATGAGCTGAATGTTGCGAGTGAGCCAAATGAGCTGAATGATCCGAGTGAGCCGAATGATCCGAATGAGCGGAATGATACGAGTGAGCCGAATGAGCGGAAGAGTCGATATTCCAAATGATGCGTTTCACTGTTCCGAATCACTAATCCAGAAGCAAATGTTCCAATCTTTTGAAAGATAAGCTTTTGCTAGGTCTACTATTTATAAAGAGGATGCGGCAACACTTTTAGGTAATCCGAAAACACGAAACGCTTGCGCGTTGTAGTGGACACCTAGCGCCATCTATTGGTATAATATGAAATTAATGTCCCGAAACGAAGTGTGGGCGGGCCACTAGTTGAATATTCGAGAAACGTTGAATTCTCGAGGATATTATAGTATGTTATGAAAACAATCTTATTTCCCCAAAGAACAAAGGCTTTTTAAAAAATGACGTGTGCTTATAGGCCGCCTTATTGGGTAGCCCTAAATATTGGTATGAGACATTGTGCATACTTGTAGTGCACAGTAAGACCTAGGGTGAGCTAGTTAACGAGTCAGCGTGTCGAGTAGCTGTATTGCATTAACTCGTACTGTTTGGAAGTCATTTACGATTAACTGTCAAATGACCAGGCAGCAGCTCGCACGTGTAAAGCAGTTTTTAATTTTCGTTTCGCTTACTTGTCGATTTGACTTGCTACTAGATATTCTGTATTCTGTGGTCCTGTGAAACAAATGACATTTGAGTTTGTTAAATGTGTAGCAGCAAATGATAGTCTGCAGCTGCGTATTAAACAAACTTTTGCGAATTGAGAACAGACTGGAGTTCGCAACGTTTTTCATTTCACCTGGGAGTTGTATTGTTCTTTCCTATAAAGGCCGCGCTAACTTTGATCGTACATTTGCTCTTAATGTTGCATTGAATGGTGTATTATTTTTTATTTGTCTCTCGTTGCATCGTAATGCAGTTCAGCTATTCGATTTACTCACTTCAACTTTGCCTTCAGTTCTCTCGTGTTTGGTTTTGTGAATAAAACTTCCATGTTAAATGTGTTACTTAGATACCTACATGTATTATTTTGCAAAATATGTATGCAGATAACTTTAGAAAAAAAAAAGACGATAATATTGTCCAAGGGTTTGAATTTGTGTGATTTTGATCTCGTATCAACAATAATTCACGTGATGAATGCCCATAACAGTTAAATGGGTGTTTTCTATGTCTTATATGCATTTATTTACAAAAGAAAAGTATTACATGTATAATTTGTAATCCCACTGTTGATTCTATTATTCGTAACACAGGCGCTTGAGCTACCTACCTCGGAGTCAGATCAATGTACATATGTGATGTTGTGAAATATTTATTTAATGATGTCCGTTCTACAGATGCGATGTCAGTCCACTCCCTTAAATTGCGCAGCCACGACTTTTTCCTTCTTCCAACGCGTCGCCTCCCCTCCATTTTACCCATCATGATGAGTTGAAGCAACTTATACCTCTCATGCCTAAGTACGTGACCTAGGTATTTGATTTTCCGCTTTTTAATGGCATTCATAAAGTTACGGGTTATGGCGACATGTTGAAGTACCGTTTCGTTTGTTACTCTATGTGTTACAGCTGATGCGGAGCATACGGCGGTAACACCACATCTCGAATGCCTCCAGACGTCGTCTGGTGTCCTCCTTCAAAGTCCAGGCCTCGCATCTATTAGTGACAATAACAGGCCAAATGTAGCACAGATCACCTATAAATATATTATTTTCTAAGATCGCCCCAGTGGTTAGGTACTTACTCGCGCGCGATGTTCTTAATGCAATAATAATCTAAGTTACTGTGTTTGCGAATGAATGCAAATTTGCGGGCCACGGTAAAACCAACGATGGTTTTTGTTGTACCGTCCATTGAACTAATTATTTTCTATTTGTCTTATGTAACTCGTTCTCGGTTCTCTCTCATTATATGGTTTATGCTGACCGTGGGCCTCAGAAACGATCTATAATTGGGAGCGGAGGTCACAATAGATCAAATTTGGTCGCAGTGACCTCTCGGCAACGAACGCTCCCCAGAACTTTGAATAATAACTCGTTCTCAATTAATAAATAAAATGTTTAAGTGCTATTAGGTTTTACAGGACAGAACACCCTACTTGGATAAAAAGTTACCAAGTAGGGTGTTCTGTCTGTTAGTAAAGACTAAGCATATTTTTTTTGTGTATAGCAATTATTTGCAATTTATTCTTAAGTAAATATGCACATATGTATACCGTCGGCTCACGGCGAAGCAAAGAGCACTTACAAAATTCGTCGACATACCAAGGTCTCCGGTAAAGCAGTTTCCCGGGTAGCATAAAATCGTGGGCTCGAGTCCCACACGAAGACTGTCGAAAGAGTTTTAAGTGCATATTTATTTACTAGGCATTCTTCGAAAACCGTTCTTGACTTCTGTACGCATGGCATTTAGCTTCTTGATCGTCAACCCCCTTTTGTGCTTGATTTTTAAATATACATTAGTAAACCATTTAAAGAGCGGACATTTTAAATTCCAAGTCTCTTACTTCAAAAACTAGGACTCCTAACAAACTTCCAAGCCTGTTTTACCCTCTTAGAAGTGGAGTTTTGTAACATCATTTCTTAGCGGATGTTTACACCCTATTAGCATGGACTAAAAAACTTACCTGTCAAATTTTAAGTTCATAGTTTCTGAAATTGCGTAATTAATGACCTGCTGTTTAGAAAAGGTTTTATAGAGACGTCTCAGGATTTCTTTTTGAAGTATAAATAGAGACCTGTCGTAGTGCCTATGTGATGGACTCACTTGGAACGACACAGCTCTTCGCCGCTGATTGATGTATGCAACACACGCCGACGCCTATATCGGCTGTATGTTAGAGTTACCGCGTAGAAGATAGGGCTGCCAAAAATAAATAGGTCATTTACAATCAAATAAATTAATTGAGACAACACATTATATATTATTATAATATTATATTACATAAATTACCCTGGTCCTGAACTAAGGTTTTCCCTTGCACTATGGAAAACAGAAACAACCAAGGTACCACAAACACCCAGACCAAACACAAATATCTGTTTCATCAACATACATTTATGTTGGCGCGGGAATCAAACCTGGCGTCTCAACCGACGCTCTAAACCACTGCGCTAAATTGGTCGTAATTCATCAACATATCATTTAATACGAGTAGTACTTACAAATCTTAACGCATATATACTTTAAATTATAAATGGGGCTACCAATTATAGTAATAGAAGTAATTTTTATTTATTTTTAAGGGAAATGTACAAATATTTTAGATTATTAACATAATACATATTCCTAATACATGATTCAAACAATTAAATAGTTTTTACAAGTGATTATGCCAAAGGTTTCAACCCTTCACTAACATCTGTTTAATAAAGACTTGTGTTTGTTTAGTCAGTTATTTGTGTAATAAAGTAAAAAAAATGTGAGTCTTCTGTTTATTAAAGGCTTAAGTATTAAGATATTCAATAGGCTACCACAAAATGTATTCAATTGAAACCCTGTTACATCATCAATATTTGAAAAGAGTAATCCAGCCTTAACTGGAAACAATATATTAACCAAGTCCAATCTAAATTATCCCGTTATACCTACGCATTTTATTATTTAAAAATGTAGATGTGTTGTGTTCAGATGTAAAAACAGCCAAATGTGCATATTATGCATAGGTATGCACATTCGTGGTTGCAATACAGACTAGTACAATAGGAGAACAGTACAGATGTATGTAAGCTATTCATATTGCAAAAAAAGACGCCTCTGTATAATTGTTAATTAGATGTCATGAAAAGCTGATAATCATATTTTCGAAGTAAATTTTCTTTAACCCTCATTGGAATATATATTTTAGAAGTGTGCATGTTTGTCCGAAAACATAAAATCCTTTTTCTGTCTATTCTGAGTTTCCCAGTTCCGAACAACACGTGCTGGACAGCGTTGCCATCCGCATACCATCCAGACAATGGCGGCGCGCACCAAGAGGTTTGGCTCCTCGTTCCTGCCCCAGAGCCATCAAGGCATAGAATGCTCTCCCAGTTCATGTGTTTCCTCCTTCATATAATCCGGGGTCTTTTAGGCAGGGCGTGAAACGGCATCTCAGCAGGCCATTAGGGTGAGGATGGCAGACACAATCGGTACTTTGTTAGTTCTTTTGTGCCTGTCAGCCTCATATTTGGATTTCACGGCCGCTTACCATCAGGCGGAGTGAGGTCATCTTATTGGACTTTTTATAAAAAAAAAATCATGGCCCGAAAACCTACGACCTCGGGTCAAACTACCTCCGCCAATAACTACACTAGAATTATAACTAATTCTATCGGGTCCATTCGGCATGCCTTTCAAAATCTATAACAACATTCCCAATCATAGCAAATCAGAAGACAATGAAAATAAGTTTCGAAATAGCCTAAAGACATATTTAATAGAAAAAGTTATTATTCGCTGTCGGAGTTTTTTCGATATTACCTAAATAGTTTGTAAAAAATATTGTGATAAAGATTACAGTGTTATTTAAAAATTGTACGTGATTTGTTAAATTTTGTATAGAATTTTACTGTTTTTAATAATAAGTATATGTAGATATAGGTAATTAGTTTTTAAGATATTGGTGTGCCCTAACAGGGTCCAAGTTCAACCTTAATTATTTTTTAACACCTGTCATTCACAACATGAATGCAATAAATGGTTTGTATTTGTTACTACTGAGTTTCTTGCTGGTATCTTCTCAGTAGAAATCGTCATTCCGAACCAGCGGTAGATGATAATATGTGTACCCTAGTGTATGTGTATTTTGACATTCATAAGTTCTATATGGACCTAAATTGAATAAAGATTTTTTTATCTTATTTTTATCTTATTTTTTATCCTATTTATTTGATATCCGTAACACAAATGCTTAAAAGCTACTTAGTACGGGATCAGTTTAATGTATGAAGTGTAATTTTTCTTTTACTTTCTTACTTAGCTTTGCTTACATTTTCACTCTTCTTTTCTTCGTATCGTATGGCCTGTATCATAGTTTTAACAACCCTAAGGGCTTCTGGCGTAATTGAATAACGACTATTATTAAAGTCACGGAGTCGACGACGAACAGTCATGAGAATTCAAGCAATGTCCTAATTAACCTGAGCTCACTTATTACAAAGTGGTATGTCCCCTGTAGGATACGAACCGTAAACCAACTTAAGAAGACATGAACCAAAGAGCACTAGGTTATCGAGTAACTACATAATACTGACACTAGTTCGCTTACCGAGTGGGTGTAAGAGTCAAAGATAAACCACTTTATTTTATTACCGTACTCTATCTTAATTTATTACTGTACTAAATCTCGTCCCATCACATTCTACAATTTTTTAAACTATCCGGGACGTGCAGGTTTTCTCACTATCTTTACGCTCATCATTCATCATCATTTAAGCCAAAAGACGTCCACTGCTGGACATAGGTCTCCCCCAATGTTCTCCACACAGATCGGTACTGTGCCGCCCATATACAATAGATTCCCGCGATCTTCACCAGATCGTCGGTCCACCTTGTAGGAGGCCTGCCAGGCGAACTTGATGCCAAGAAGCGTTATCTTTTGATCACGCGGATATGATAATGATACGGATTTGTATTATGATATAGGTGGCAATCGCTTGCAGTTGATCCGTTTGCTCGTTTGCCACCTATCACAAAAAAAAATCCAGAAGTACATACTCAGATTCGAACCACGATCTTACGGAAGCCGAGGTCTTATCCACTGAGCTACCATCGCTCTATAAACTTAACACTACAATACCTATTATTTCCCCTGTTCATCTAATCCTAAAGCCAATAACAATCTCACGCAATGTTTACCAATAAAATTGGCGTATTTATTGTTATAAGATTGCCAACCCTAAGGGTACGTCACGTATCTGATACAGAATCGAAGCGATATATCCATCACGGTGCCCGCGGGCATTTAGTACGAAAAAAACTATGCCCAGTTTTTCTACATGAAATCCAAACGGCAGTTACTCTTCTTTTGCTCCCAATTAGACCGTATAAGATTAGATTCTACCGGCTGTTTGGAAAGGAAAACAAACACCTTCAGATGAAAATTGGATAGTCCTGCATAACTAATCATAACGGGATTCTGTCGGTCTGGTTCGGGGGAACAGGGTTTTACAGGGGTAAAAGGGTTGCGTTAGGCGCCGACCATCGGCCCTTCGCCACCTTCTGTGAGGAGGTGGTGGCAGGGAAGGAAGTGGCGGAGTTCGCGTGGGAGGAAGATCCTTGCGCCGACGCGCTCCGAAGAGCGAGGAGGGTTCGGAGACGCCGACAATATGCGCATCTCGGGTACCCGCGCCGGCATTGCACCGGTCACCTCCAATGCTCGGTACGGATGGCTGGTCACCCACGGCTGTCTCTACCCCGGAGGGGCAGCGTGCTGGGGGTCGTGCATATGGCTTCGTGCACGTGCCCGTCACCACGACCCCCCGCTATGGACGATGAGAGGGTGCTCAGGGGTTTTAGTCGGTAGATCCCCGCCGTTATGCGGGGGGAGTCCGACAGACATAACGTATGCGTAATGCATTTCCCCTGGGAGAACAAAAATAATGGCGCCGGATACCGTCACCGACGTCAGCTCCTTCAAAATACCAGACTCTCAAAATCCTGAATCATGGCCCAGCGTACCCGAGCTCCAAAGTGAGAGCTTTGGACGCAACTGGGAAATACATGTTAAGATAAGGAGGATTACAAAACTAATTGGTACAGAGACAGTAAGGTATTTTATATGTACATAGCCCAAGACCTGTCGTAGTTTTGAACGTTGTCACCTGTGCTTAAAAACTAGGAACCTGGGTTATATCAACTATGGCACCGATAAATCAACGATATGGCTGAGTTCCAACTTTGCCTAAGACTTTGAACTCAGAACAATTTACTCAAAGCCCGCGCGTTACGTTTTGTTTAATGGACAGAAAATTAAATAAAGGAAAATTTCAAATGCGTCGCTCTTTCTCGCTTGTCTCTTCGTAAAATATGCGTCGCGCTACTCCTGTTGCAATATACATAATTTACTGTATTTAAACGCGCAGTATACGTAAGTAATATCGATATAGATGCGCCGGCTTGAATCTTTGGTTCTGTGGCAGGATACCTGTAAATGCCCTTTTTTATGTGATAGGTGGCAAACGAGCAGACGGATCGCGTGATGGTAAGCGATTGCCGCCGCCCATAGACACCCGCGACAACAGTGGAGTCACAAGTGCGCTGCAAACCTTCTTTTTTCATCAAACCTATACGTGTGGGTTCTATCGGATTTTTTGCTAAACACAATACTTTGCGCAAGAGACGCTCCCAAAGTGGTAAATTGTGTCGTCCCCCCCCCCCCCCCCCCTCTAACTTCTATAATAAATGAACTATAAAACTAAAAAAAATATATGATATACATTACCATACCGTAAACCGCAATTTATCTTCCATATATCTTACTTGCTGCTACGGAACCCTTCATAGGCGAGTCCGACTCGCACTTGGCCGGTTTTTTTAGTATTTTACTCGGATCGTATACTAGAGATTTACTGGCCGGATGGCGCATGTGTAGTAGCCCTGCCTTATATGCCAAAGGTCGTGGGTTTGATACCTACCCTGGACAAACATTCGTTCCTCGTGACTTGTGTATGTTCAGTGTCTGGGTGTTATATCAGTATTTAAGTATACATTTTTACTTCCTCTGAAGTCTGAAGAATCCCTAACACAATCTGACAAACACTTAATAATAATAATATCCTCCAACCGATTACGGCTAAGGCGGCCAATCTCAACGATCAGCCACGAACGCAGGATATATTATAGTGCTCAAGTGTGTGCGCAAACACAAGTGCACTCTCTATTCCCTATACCCTCATATTCCGATGGGACACCAGCGTGTCACGACCGGAGAGGGATTGAGCGCAGGACCAACGGCTTAACGTGCTTTCCGAGTCACGGGGGTACATGACCGCCGACTTCTAGACTCCCGTCAGCCCGGAGTCACAAACATTTACACATACGCCATAATACATAGTTACACGCAACGAATACACACACGCACACACACATCCGCTACATACCTACTTAGTTACTCGCTACTGACGCTACATCAAACGCATGCTCGAATTGTCGGTGAACTGGACTCTCTCTAGTCAACTTGATACTCTAGCTATATCTAGATAAAGGTTCCCTCAGGATTCTATACCGCACCTATCATGGGGAGTGCTCTAAGGAACTTTTTGATCTACTCCCTGCAGCTGAATTCTTACATTCGAACCACTCGCAAGCTCGGAATGATGGAATGACAATCCACCCCCATCATCTCGATGGATGGCGGTCTAATACTGTGCGTTTTGCGTGGAACTTTGTACCACGTACCTCAGTTCTGTGGAACGGTTTAGCTGCAGGAGTGTTTCCCGACGGCTACGACTTAGGGACCTTCAAGAGAAGAGCGTACTCTTTTTTTAATAAGGCCGGCAACACATCAATGTTTTGCCAGCCTATCTCTGATTTCGGATATCTCTGATTTCGCAGATGTTCATTGGTGGCGTTGATTACTTTCCATCAATTGACTCGCTTGCTCTTTCGTCCGCCTCTAGCAAAAAAAAATGCACAATACTCCACTCTAATTTACATTCAAACATCACGTACACGCACTTCACACGTATCCCTATTTTAACTTTTTGCTATCTACTTTGTTTTTTTATTACACATGTCTCTAAGGTATACAGTCCGATTGCAGTTTTTTGGCACGTGGCAAAAGTTGGAATCAATGCTGTTTTGACATTTTTACATAGAAAATAGGTTTTACAACGCCCCTAGTCAAGTAATTTGACCTTGGGAGAGCCACGCTTCGGCATGGCTTACAGAAAACCGGAGTGAAGCAGCACTTTGCTGTGTTTTGCTTCGTGAGTGAGGGTACCGGAAGCCCAATCCAAAGGGGGGTTTAGAGGTTGGCAGCGCACTTGTGACTACACTGGTCTCGCGGGTGTCTATGGGCGGCGGCAATTGCTTACCATCAGGCGATCCGTCTGCTCGTCGGCCACCTATCACATAAAAAAATAGGTGCTTTGTAACCACCTTCCTAAACCTACAAACTTCCACTAGCAATTCGTAAGTGAACACCATTGCAAAACAATTGAATCGTATTTTTGAATACTAAAGCTTTTTACGCTGCAAGTCCATGAGAGTGCTCTTGAATGAACATTAATTACGTCGGAATTAATTGCTTATTAATACAGAACAATAAATTGGTTGGTTAATTTATCATTGGCAGCACCTGTTCACAATGAAGCGGCGACACGTTGCGTACCTAGATTAATAGTTCGGACTTTAATATAAACTCCGACGGAAAACGTGTTCTTTTTTTATGTGATAGGTGGCAGACGATCAGACGTCTCACCTGATGGTAAGCGATTGCCGCCGCTCATGGACACCCGCGACACCAGTGGAGTCACAAGTGCGCTGCCGACCTTTAAACCACCTTTCCTCCCGATTGGACCTACGGTACCCTCACTCATCGCAGCGAAACACAGCATAATCAAATCAAATCAAAATCAATAATGTCTTTATTAAATTTAAGTCCATACAGAACATTTATGAATGTCGTGTGGTCCCGGCAGAGTAGAATAGGCCACCCTCACTCTTACCGAAGTGTCGTAAAAGGCGACTAAGGTAAAGCTGCTGGCATGATCATCAGCACCCAGAGAAGGAAAACTCTGCATTTACATCAAAACCCTCGCCAACCCGTCTGCCAAGCGTGGTGAGTATGGCAATTACCCCTCATGTGATTGAGGGAGGCCCGTGCCCCAGCAGTGGGGACTTAATGCGCTGACGATGATGATGTACCTAGTTTTAATTTTAGTTTTAATACTATGGCTGTGCCCTAACAGGGTTCATGTTGAACTTTAACCCTATATACCAAAGACTTGTATCCTACAACATGAGTGCAATAAATGATTTGTATTTGTATTTGTCAGTGGCCTTATTTATTCTGAAAATGAATAACTAATCAAATTTATTCACAAACTAATTGATGTGTAATTAAAATCAAAATCACTTCGACTGTGTTTGGTATTCTAATAAACCTTTGTAAATGATTATCTTCTAAATTTATTCTGAATAGTATCGGTATTGAAATAAGGGAACAGGTATACCCGTAGATACTTAAATGGTTATTTCTAAGTTTAAACTTACAGTAATCATATTATAATATCTACTACGAGTATGTACTTACATATAATAATAACCGCGTTTTGTCCCGTGTACATTACTACCTGTGCGGATAAAGAATGGGATCAGAAATGGCGGCGCATCTATTCACTTCTCGCTCGCACACTATTTGCGTCTATACTCGCACTCGTAGGGTGCGAGATAGACGCAAATAGTGTGCGAGCGAGAAGTGAATAGATGCGCCGCGATTTCTGATCCCATTCTTTATCCGCACAGGTTGTAATTATTAGTAATCATATTCATTGTTTGTACCAGACATCAGCATCTAACCAAAATCGCCTAAATTTAGTTAGATGCTGGACTAATTAATAATTAATTAAGTAAATTTAGTTTTAATTTAGGAATACATGGTGAAAATTTCAGCTGCCTAGCTGTCTTTGAGATACGGCCAGGTCAAATGGATAAAAAATTCTAATCTTTTATGGCATCCCCCCTTGTATAATTTTTTAATTTTGCAGTTTTTACACGAATCGTTGATATATATAATAAATGAATTTCATAATGTCGACCCTTCAATGGATCCAAACGTCGATCCTAAATAGAGTTATTTCATATCTTAGTTTAAGTGTGCTACTCGTACCTACTATTACCAAATTGTAACTAAAAACGATTTTCATTTGGTTTGACGCCTTACATCTAGCATCGTATAGCCCTGTCATGATTCACCGTTCCTAATCCTAATAGATTTTTCTTTTTTTTCTCTTTTTAAAAATAAAATTATTAGTTTAGTATCAATCGTATCGTAGGTAGGTATACACTTATACTTAAAATCACGATATAGTACAAATACACATATAACTTTATTGTGCATAAGTAACTACAATTTGTACACACTGTTAATAGTTCAATAACATACTTATACTTAGGTTGGTATATTGAACTAATTAGTGTAATTCTTGTCTGAGCCATATATTATTTAGAATTTGTGTATGATGTGGATGTAAGCCGTGTGGTCCCCGGCAGAGTAGAATAGGCCACCCTCACTCTTACCGAGGTGTCGTAAAAGGCGACTAAGGTAAAGCTGCTGGCATGATGATCAGCACCCAGAGAAGGAAAACTCTGCATTTATATCAAAACCCTCGCCAACCCGTCTGCCAAGCGTGAAGAGTATGGCAACTATCCCTCATGTGATTGAGGGAGGCCCGTGCCCCAGCAGTGGGAACTTAAATGGGCGATGTGGATGTATGTACAGGTGTGTGTTTATTTATATATACATATATCACATAAATATGTAGAAATATAAATATTTTTATGAGCTCGTAATAGCATGTTGTTTCATGCATTCATACCTGTATAATATTATGTATGAATGTGTAAAATAGTTTGTGTCGGTTTCAACTTAGGAATATAAATAGGTATAATGTAAAAACTATATGTAGATATCTTCATTATCAGACTTTTTAATTGATAATGTTACGTGGATAACTGTAATTGGCTTTCAAAATTGTATTAAGTAAGACTGTAACTGAAATCGTAATATGCTGTTGTTATTCCAAATAAATAAATAAATAAATTTTGATTTTAGTATTTAAAAAAAAATCTTGTTCCGGCGGCAACAAAAATACTCAATTTGTGAAAATTGTAACTCTCTAGCTGTCATGGTCCTTGAGATAGAGCCTGGAGACCTATTCTTGAATTTTCGCTTCGTCCAAACAAAACCACTCGTCTTGCAAGTCACGTCGTCTCGTGAGTCGCATAATTCACATTTTTCCCTATTTTTGAAATCACTCGCTTAAGGTGTTGCCAAGCTTGTCAAATGTATGTTTATTTGACGTTTGTGTAGTCTGAATTTGACGTAAAATCGTCCACTCGCCTCACGGAAACGAGTGGTTTGTACCACTCGTTGCAAATCGCTCGTTTTCGAGCGGTTCAAAAATGCCGACGTCAAAAATCATGCGAGTCACACAATTTTCAATGAGACGAAAATTCAAAAATAGGTCTCCAGGAGACAGACTAGCGGACAGCGAAGTGATAGTAATGGCATAGTAGTTATAGCAAGAGGTAATTGGGTCCCGTTTTTACCGATTCAGTGCGGAATCCACAAACGTGTTTTTTTGGTATGTAGTGTCAGTTACGAGTCTGGAAGCTTTTGAAAGCATGGCTAAACGTGCTTTAGAAAGCACTTTCAGCCGTTAATCCTGTGCTCTTTTCGGTCGTGTCACACTGGTGACTCGTTGAATATGAAGGGAAAGAGAGTGCACTTGTATTTCCGCACACACTTGTGAGCTATGATAAATGCCCTGCGTCCTTGGTTAATTTTTGGGATTAGTCATCGTAGCCGAAATATCGTAATTGTTGCCATTAACAAATAATAAGTAAATTAATATTTCACAGCATCACATACATTGATCAAACTGCGAAATTGGTAGTTCAAGCACCTGTGTTACGGATATCAGCATCAACAGTGGGATTACAAATAGAAGAAAGAAAGAAAGAAAATATTTATTATTTTAGACATCACAACACAGAACATATAGCAATTGTAAATAGAACACAATTTGGCACAAACAGAAAACAAAACATAAAACAATTAAAAATACATAAAAATGAAACAAAAGGGAAAAAAAAACAAAACTATATTCAATCATGTCCAGACAGTGCCAAATGAATATTATGATGTGTTATGACGTCTAGTATAATGTAATATATACATATAATACTTTTCTTTTGTAAATACATCTTGTAATACATAGCAAACACCCAGACCAATACAAACAAACATGTTCATGCACAGAAATGTTTGTACTGTGCGAGGATCGAACCCGCAACCCTTGTATCAGAGGCAGCGTTCACTACCACTGTTCCAGTCGGGTCGCCATTGTTATCCACTTTTGACCTAATCTTAACGGGTGCGTCCAATGATGTCGCTTTGGTCCCAGGTTACGCTTACAACCATGGTTCAAATTAATGACAGTTTGGTAGTACAATGAAGCGAGTGCCGTCTGACTTTCGCAGTCCTTTAACAGAGTAACCGTCCTAACTGAATCATGGTTACATTTCTGTAAAAAAATAAGCATACAATCAAATAAAAAACAAAATCAGAGAAGTCTTAATAATTTTATAAGGCGGGAGAGAGGATTACTTGAAATCACCGTTCACTCTGAATTACCAAATACACCGGAGAGATAAAATGAGCCTGTCGTAAAGAACTGAGCGGATCAAATCTAATAATGCTTAATTAAATTTTATTAAAACAAAGGAGCTAGCCACGTTTCGCTATGGAATTATTGTTTGACTTATTTCATCACATTGTGAGTTGGTCTCCTTTGTACAATACGCTTTCCACAAAATCTTATTAAAATTTTAATTAATGCCTACTATAAATTGCTCGTAATTGTTTTGGATGTAAACGGACGGAAATATTACTTTTTTTGGCAACAATTTTAAGCCTCCATTTGTGCCGTCATTTTTATGTGTTTTGTTGCTCTCAAAGCTTTTATTATTATCATGAATGCGGAGTGATTTATACAGCGAGGATAAATTTGGGTACAGGCGCGTTATTTTAACTGTGTTTGTACGGATGACACCATTTCGTATGCCAGATGCAGTTTTGAATTCGAATGTATGTAGAGATGAGTAATGAAGCTCTCAGTTATTGCTTTTTTTAAGTTTTATTACGTTTCAAGGGAATGCGTGATGCAATATTTTCGTTTTGCGTGTAAAAACAAAGTAATTAAATACTCTTGGTATTCAGGCAATGTTCAAAATGAAATTGTAAATCAAAATCGTATAAGCGACAATTAAAACATTAATCAGGTAGGTATCCACACAGAATCAGATGATAATGTTGATGATTAGGTAAGTTTTCCAGACGTCCGGATAAACCCGGATAGTTAACCTTGGTTACAAACACATACCTTTATATTTATTGCGTCTTACTTAATTTTATTGTAAGTTTAGTATGACCAATTTTAGGCCTATAGTTCTTAGTAAGGCTTTATGCAAGGCAAGAAATGTAAACAATACAAAAAAGTTCGACAGTAAAGTTGTGGATTTTGCCTGGAACGGGGTACCTATCTTATCCTGCAAGAAAAATGTTTCAAATAAAAGTACTTCAGACTTCTAATTTGAAGCTATAAGTTCCATAATATTATTCTATGCTTTCAAGAAAAATTTTATTATTCTAAACTTTTGCAAAAACGCATCATTTAAAACTTTACTGGCTTCTGTTAAAAGTTTCTCTTTAACAATCCTTGTACAAACTTATTTATTTTAAATCTTTTTCACTTCTCCTTTTATCTTGTTTGTTTTTCTTTTCAAAAGATTATGGGAATAGTAAAAAATAATTATTCAATATTTACAACAATTATAAATTTTCCATTTTGAAAACTTATGTAACATTGCACACTGAAAGTTTACTGTCATGAATAAATTACTTTTAGATCAATAAAATAAGCGAAAAAAACAGCTGTTTCACACAAAATGAAATAGCTACTCGTCAATAATGTACCGAACAGCAGATTTACGGACGTCGGATATAGAGACGGACTGACGGAAAAACAGATCTGCGCCAGCGCCTTCATGTCCTTTTTGTCTTCGGGCTTTCCCTCAGCCGAAACAGGTCTTCGTGGATAATCTTCATTGCGAATTTCCATGAATGATAATCCATCATACCTTTTCCTTGGTCATTCTCTCTTGACAGATGGACGTGGTCGACTTTTTTTTTATTGCGAAAAATAAGCAGACGAGCATGCGGCCCATCTGATTGTAAATGGTAACCGTCGCTCGTAGACTTCTATAATGCTTCGACATACGAGTGACGGTTACAGTCATGCCGCTGCCTACCGTGAAAGAAAAACTCTTTTCAAACCTCGATGCTGTTTGATAATTTAGATGCTGCATTTGCGTACCAATGCTAATACGGCTCGGGCAATGGCCCCACTTATTTCGTTTTAGGATGATGACCAACTTTTTATCGGACCGATTTATCGGACCTACAAAAAGTCAGTCGCTTTTTCGCACTCTTTCTTACCGACTTTTTGTAAAACGTATGTGTTGCGCTATTCAAACAAAAATGTTCTATTTTTCTCGTGAAAAAATTCAGACGGCGATGGACAATACGACAAAAACAATACATTATTATCATCAAAATGTGTCATTTTATTGAAATTTTTATTTTTTAAATTATTAATTAATATTCGGAAGCTACGTTTTGTGATGTTGCTACCTATATAATGTCCAATAAAAAAGTTTAGGTGACTTTAAGTTTAATTTTTAGTCTTATCATTTTATGATCTGAGATTTTACTTTTTTTTAAATCAACGTGAGCAAAAGTGTTAATAATTTGTCATGCCGAGTGATGACGGCACAGGAGGTTTTAACATGTCTATTTTCTTGTCTTCCATAAATACCGGTTTGAGAATTCTGAATTTTTTTTTTTGGATTTCCATAAGTTCCATTTCCTCCACCTATCTAGATCTAGAATTTATCATTTGGAAAAATGATTTCTGTCATATTGTCCATCATTACTGATAGGTGTGGTTTAGGGTTATAGCGGCAAATCATTTCGTTTGAAAATGAAATTTTTTCTAATCGTTTCATTACATTATTGGACCTTTCAAACCATGCGGATAATTCCCAAACGATGATACTCCAATATCCCCAAATTTTTCGAACTATCCATTAATCGCGAGATTTTCGATGTGTTTTCGTTTTGGAGAGGTGGGTTCATTAATTACAGCGTATTTTTGTCGCTGTCCATTAGAGATACGTCGTGCAGCCATTACCGGAGATTAATGGCTCGTCTAACGAAAATCTAACACCGCTTTAAACATTCCCATGGCCCGGGCGTGGGGTGATTAGTGCGGAAAAAGTTTAGTGTTCAAAGTTCTTTCGGGAAAATTATTTGGGATAAATAATCTCACTTAGGCACGTCAGTGATCTGAAGTCTTGGGTTCTAATGAGCATGTTTGGGTGTTATTCATAAATGTTTGTTAAACCTTTGTTACTTTAAACGGTATTATAAAGAAGTATTCAGTCTTTTTTCAAAAAAATTGTATGACATTTTTTTTGTTTCGAACGTCAAAACTTCTCTATAACACCTTTTTATTTTGGCTAACAAAGGTTTAAAATTTATGAATAAAGCCCTTAGTTATTATATATTTTAATAAATTGACCGTGGGAGAGCCAGGCTTTGGCATGAATGGGCTGGCTTGACCGAAGTGATAACACGGCCTCACAGAATACCGGCGTGCAGCAGTACTTTGCTGTGTTTCGCTGAGTGAATGAGGGTACCGGAGGCCCAATCCAGGGGAGAAGGGGAGTTTAAAGGTTGGCAGCGCACTTGTGACTCCACTGGTGTTGCGGGTGTCCATGGGCGGCGGCAATCGCTTACTTTACTCTGCCACCTATGTCATAAAAATACCTTATCATTGAGCCAAAGAGAACGCTTCTTGGCATCAAGTTACGTAACCCCCTAAAAATTAACATCGATTGGCGTCGCGAGTGTGCCTTACCTGTCACCTTAAGGCCGTGCGCTGTGTTAAGCGGGTGCACGTCGCGAGCATCGGGTGCGGGCATCTGGTGCGTGCATCCGTCCCGGGCATCCTTCGCGGGCATCCGCGCCGTGCTCCGTCGCAGACAATAGCCCGTCCGCAGCTATCAGATATCCGCAACGACCTCGCGTGCTCCGGAAATAACTTGAAACAGCACGCCGCGCGGACGCCCTGCGACGTGCGCCCGCAGCGCTTGTTTCTCCACTGGTGTTTTTGGGTCCCATGGGCTGCGGCAATAGCTTGCCATCAGTTGACCCGTCTGCCACCTATCACGTAAGAAAAGGATGTTTTTCATAAATTAATATCAATAATAAATATTTAAATAATAAGTTATATTTCAAGGTGAATGAGACACGATGATAGGCAGTTAGCAAACGAGAACAGCTCGTTAGCATCCAATTAATCCGAGATATTCTAATTAAACATTTCTATCGGTCAGCATCATCATTCCACCGTTAATGAGTAAAGGGTAATCAATTTCACGATAGAGATATCTACTTCAAACACTTGATAATTAAATGCAAAGTAACTAATGGTTAGGCAGGTACAGGGTTATTTGGAAAATATTAATTCAATAGTACCAGCACACTGTAAGAAAAGCTAGTGTCGTACTGTGGATCAGGATTAAAAACCGGCCAAATGCGAGTCGGACTCACTCCATGAAGGTTCCGTAGCAGCAAGTAATTATGGAATGTAAATTGCAGTTTACGGTCTATAACGTATTAAAAAAACTACTTACTAGATATAGATCAAACCAATTTTCGATGTTAGTTTTCATGGTAATGTATATCATATATGTTTTTTGGTTTTATAATTCTTTTATTTAAAAGTTAGAGGGGAGGGGCACACATTTTACAACTTAGGGAGCGTCTCTTGAGCAAAGTATTAAGTTTAGAAAAAATATATTAGAAACCTAAAATCATTTTTAAAGACCTATCCATACATACACCACACATATGGGTTTAATGAAAAAAAAATTGAGTGGCTGTGACATACGGACGGACGGACAGACGGATAGACGGACAGACGGATAGACGGACAGACGGACAGACGGACAGACGGACAGACGGACAGACGGACAGACGGACAGACGGACAGACGGACAGACGGACAGACGGACAGACGGACAGACGGACAGACGGACAGACGGACAGACGGACAGACGGACAGACGGACAGACGGACAGACGGACAGACGGACAGACGGACAGACGGACAGACGGACAGACGGACAGACGGACAGACGGACAGAACAGACGGACAGACGGACAGACGGACAGACGGACAGACGGACAGACGGACAGACGGACAGACGGACAGACGGACAGACGGACAGACGGACAGACGGACTGACGGACAGACGGATAGACCGACAGACAACGAATCTATAAGGATTCCGTTTTTTGAACTCTAAAAAGATTCAAGTACAAATCAGTATCTAATATAGATGTAAATACGTATAAGTATTTAATTTGGAAGCGTTCAATTCTTTTGTCTGATATTTTGCTACACACTTGCTTAAGATACTAAAGAATGGTTTACATCGTGCAAGTTGCTGCCTAGTAAGTAGATAGTTACTCGTCATGCGAGCTATTTTCTTTTTGTATGCGATAATGCAGACGAGCAGATGGATCAGTTGATGGTAAGCAATTGCCGTCGCCCACGGACACCCGCGACACCAGTGTGGTCACAAGTGCGCTGCCAGCTGCCAACCTTTAAACCCCCTTTCCCTCGGATTGGGCTTCGGGTACCCTCACTAACGCAGTGAAGCACAGCAGAGTGCTGCTTCACGCCGGTTTTCTGTGAGGCCGTAGTATCACTCCGGTCGAGCCGGTCCATTCATGTCGAAGCGTGGCTCTCCATGGTCATGGGGGAAGCTCTAGCTCGTTCGTGAGAGTACCGACCCACCTGTGTTATTACACAGGTGGGTCGTTTTTAGATTTTCGCGTAGTTTTTTAGATTTTCGCGTTGCATTATAACTATAATGTATCAATACGGGGATTAACACGAAATTTATTATGTGAAACAACATTGTGTACTCACATATTTGGCTCGACGTTTCGGCTACGTTTCAGCAGCCGAGGTCACGAGCGGACTATTGTGAGTACACAATGTTGTTTCACAGAATAAATTTCGTGTTAGTCCCCGTATTGATACATTATAGTCAAACTGTGTAAGTTGCTCACACTGTGTAAGTTGATAGCTACTGAGCAGGCAGGTTGACTCATCATTTCAGCCAATAACGTCCACCGCTGGACATAGACCCTCCCCAATGTTTTAAGAAAAAAACTTCTTACGTAAAAGCTCTTAAATGTAAACAGTACTGACTACTCAAGGCGAACAAGGCTAATGAAAAAAGACAACACAAATAGACTGTAAACAAATGCGAAAACAAAAAAATATATAAGGTGAGAACCTTCTAATTCTATGGTCAAACAAAAACAATTTAAAGAACGGCACTCGCAAAACGGTTCTTAACATTTTATTGAATCGTAACCCAGCCGAATGGACTTACATAAATAAAACTATGAAAAATGAATGGCTCAATTCCTTTATCCGAGTTTTTCCTCCGTCGGAGTCCAAATAACGCGTTCGTTTGCCATCCGGGGTCATAAATTCGGCGTTCCTGTGTGCGAGCGACCATTTGCAATTGAAAACGTTCTTTATAACAGGATCTGTCCGAGCGCTTTTACGAGCGAGCGTGTATGCAGACACCTATCTGTGGCACCTACACTCACCGCTCGACAATATTTCTATCGGATTTTGGAGCGCGATTGCTCAGCAATGGTCGGTTAAAATAGTTTTTTAGGTTCCGCAGCGCAAATGGCAAAAAACGGAACCATTGAATGAATGAATGAATATACTTTTATTGCATTCAAAATAAAGTATGAAAACTTAAAACTAGATATTACAGGATGTGTACAACGAAGGCGGCCTTATCACTATGAGCGATCTCTTCCAGACAGCCTTTGGATAAAGGACACTTGATGAAGGTGTAGGGCGGGTCCAATCTTAAATATTTATATACTTACACAGAAAGTTTAAAAGCAAACCATTAAGATTCGTCATGTCTGTCCGTCTGTCCGTCTGTCCGTCTGTCCGTCTGTCCGTCTGATCTGATCTAAACAAAAAATACTGAAACCATAAGAAAAACTCATACATAAGTCGATGACCATGGGTGCATGGATAATAACACTAAAAGTTATAAATCTATTATTGTCATATCAAGAAAGATATAATAGTACAGAAATTTGACGTGGGAGAGCCATGCTTCGGCATGAATGGACTGACTCGACAGGAGTGATACCAGGGCCTCACAGAAAACCGGCGTAATTGAGCAGTGTGTTTCGCTGCGTGAGTGAAGGTACCGGAGGCCCAATCCGGGGGAAATGGGGGGTTTAAGGTTGTGCAGCGCCTTGTGACCCCACTGATGTCGCAGGTGTCCATAGCCGGTGACAATCGCTTGCCATAAGGTGATCCGTCTGATCGTCTGCCACATATCACATAAAAGAAGGAAAATTATAAATTATAATTTCTGCAATGTTCAATGAAATTTTTCAAACAAAAATCGCGTGTTTTAAGAATAACTACACAAAGTTTCCGTGTTGTGTTACGCCCAAATTTTCAAATTTATTTCACGCTCTACGACTACTTATTTATTGTGCAAAATGAATGCTTCTAAATCCCATTCTTTTATTTAAAAGTTAGAGGGGAGGGGCACACATTTTACAACTTTGGGAGCGTCTGTTGAGCAAAGTATTAAGTTTAGAAAAAAATGTATTAGAAACCTAAATATAATTTTTAAAGATCTATCCATAGATACACCACACATATGGGTTTAATGAAAAAAAAAATTAGTGGCTGTGACATACGGACGGACGGACAGACTGACAGACGGACAGACGGACAGACGGACAGACGGACAGACGGACAGACGGACAGACGGACACACGGACAGACGGACAGGCGGACAGACGGACAGACGGACAAAGGACAAAGGACAGACGGACAGACGGACAGACGGACAGACGGACAGACGGACAGACGGACAGACGGACAGACGGACAGACGGACAGACGGACAGACGGACAGACGGACAGACGGACAGACGGACAGACGGACAGACGGACAGACGGACAGACGGACAGACGGACAGACGGACAGACGGACAGACGGACAGACGGACAGACGGACAGACGACAGACGGACAGACGGACAGACGGACAGACGGACAGACGGACAGGACGGACAGACGGACAGACGGACAGACGGACAGACGGACAGACGGACAGACGGACAGACGGACAGACGGACAGACGGACAGACGGACAGACGGACAGACGGACAGACGGACAGACGGCCAGACGGCCAGACGGACAGACGGACAGACGGACAGACGGACAGACGGACAGACGGACAGACGGACAGACGGACAGACGGACAGACGGACAGACGGACAGACGGACAGACGGACAGACGGACAGACGGACAGACGGACAGACGGACAGACGGGACAGACGGACAGACGGACAGACGGACAGACGGACAGACGGACAGACGGACAGACAGACGGACAGACGGACAGACGGACAGACGGACAGACAGACAGACGGACAGACGGACCGACGGATAGACCGACAGACATAACGAATCTATAAGGGTTTCGTTTTTTGAACTCTAAAAAGATAGAGTTACATTCAAGTACAAATCAGTATCTATTATAAATGTAAATACGTATAAGTATTTAATTTGGATGAGTTCAATTCTTTTGTCTGATATTTTGCTACACACTTGCTTAAGATACTAAAGAATGGTTTACATCGTGCAAGTTGCTGCCTAGTAAGTAGATAGTTACTCGTCATGCGAGCTATTTTCTTTTTGTATGCGATAATGCAGACGAGCAGATGGATCACCTGATGGTAAGCAATTGCCGTCGCCCATGGACACCCGCGACACCAGTGTGGTCACAAGTGCGCTGCCCACCTTTAAACCCCCTTTCCCTCGGATTGGGCCTCCGGTACCCTCAGTAACGCACTGAAGCACAGCATAGTGCTGCTTCACGCCGGTTTTCTGTGAGGCCGTAGTATCACTCCGGTCGAGCCGGTCCATTCATGTCGAAGCGTGGCTCTCCATGGTCATGGGGGAAGCTCTAGCTCGTTCGTGAGAGTACCGACCAAACTGTGTAATATAGTTTTTTAAATTTTCGCGTTGCATTATAACTATAATGTATCAATACGGGGATTAACACGAAATTTATTATGTGAAACAACATTGTGTACTCACATATTTGGCTCGACGTTTCGGCTACGTTTCAGCAGCCGTGGTCACGAGCGGACAATTGTGAGTACACAATGTTGTTTCACATAATAAATTTCGTGTTAATCCCCGTATTGATACATTATAGTCAAACTGTGTAAGTTGCTTAGTAGCTACTGAGCAGGCAGGTTGACTCATCATTTCAGCCAATAACGTCCACTGCTGGACATAGACCCTCCCCAATGTCTTAAGAAAAAAACTTCTTACGTAAAAGCTCTTAAATGTAAACAGTACTGACTACTCAAGGCGAACAAGGCTAATGAAAAAAGACAACACAAATAAACGGAAACAAATGCGAAAACAAAAAAATATATAAGGTGAGAACCTTCTAATTCTATGGTCAAACAAAAACAATTTAAAAAATGGCACTCGCAAAACGGTTCTTAACATTTTATTGAATCGTAACCCAGCCGAATGGACTTACATAAATAAAACTATGAAAAATGAATGGCTCAATTCCTTTATCCGAGTTTTTCCTCCGTCGGAGTCCAAATAACGCGTTCGTTTGCCATCCGGGGTCATAAATTCGGCGTTCCTGTGTGCGAGCGACCATTTGCAATTGAAAACGTTCTTTATAACAGGATCTGTCCGAGCGCTTTTACGAGCGAGCGTGTATGCAGACACCTATCTGTGCACCTACACTCACCGCTCGACAATATTTCTATCGGATTTTGGAGCGCGATTGCTCAGCAATGGTCGGTTAAATAGTTTTTTAGGGTTCCGCAGCCAAATGGCAAAAAACGGAACCATTGAATGAATGAATGAATATACTTTTATTGCATTCAAAATAAAGTATGAAAACTTAAAACTAGATATTACAGGATGTGTACAACGAAGGCGGCCTTATCACTATGAGCGATCTCTTCCAGACAACCTTTGGATAAAGGACACTTGATGAAGGTGTAGGGCGGTCCAATCTTAAATATTTATATACTTACACAGAAAGTTTAAAAGCAAACCATTAAGATTCGTCATGTCTGTCCGTCTGTCCGTCTGTCCGTCTGTCCGTCTGTCCGTCTGTCCGTCTGTCCGTCTGATCTGATCTAAACAAAAAATACTGAAACCATAAGAAAAACTCATACATAAGTCGATGACCATGGGTGCATGGATAATAACACTAAAAGTTATAAATCTATTATTGTCATATCAAAGAAAGATATAATAGTAACAGAAATTTGACCGTGGGAGAGCCATGCTTCGGCATGAATGGACTGACTCGACCGGAGTGATACCAGGGCCTCACAGAAAACCGGCGTAAAGCAGTGTGTTTCGCTGCGTGAGTGAAGGTACCGGAGGCCCAATCCGGGGGAAAGGGGGGTTTAAAGGTTGGCAGCGCACTTGTGACCCCACTGATGTCGCAGGTGTCCATAGCCGGTGACAATCGCTTGCCATAAGGTGATCCGTCTGATCGTCTGCCACCTATCACATAAAAGAAGGAAAATTATAAATTGTAATTTCTGCAATGTTCAATGAAATTTTTCAAACAAAATCGCGTGTTTTAAGAATAACTACCCAATAGTTCCGTGTGTGTTACGACCCAATTTTCAAATTTATTTCACGCTCTACGACTACTTATTTATTGTGCAAAATGAATGCTTCTAAATCCCATTCTTTTTATTTAAAACAATTGATAAGGAGTTAAAAGCGTCATTTTTTGTTCGTGAACCAAATTAATTCTTTAAGGTGACGGGTAGGACACACTAGCGACGCCAATCGATTTTAATTTTTAGCTACTAAACCGGATCTATTTTAAACAGTTTCGGGGTTACAACCTCTCGGTAAACACTTATACTATTTATTAAATAACCATGCACAAATGTTGGGTCCAACGCGTACGCGAAAATTTTATTCAGGCTTTTGGCGGTAATCAATTTTTCGCGTACAAAAACTTATACCTAGGATTAAGATGTTACTAACAATATATGAGCTATTGGCTTGAAATAAATGATTACCAATACCAATATTCCCGGTTGCATTCTGACCTGACGCTTCTTCTTCTGAGCCCTTCTTCTTCTTTGAGTGCCTATTCAGTTCTATAGGTTGGCCGTCAACTTTCCAAAATCGTTGTTCGTTGCGGTGCTAGTCCACTTCCTTATATAACGCAGCCTTGACTTTGCAGCTCAGAACCCACTGAATAGTTTGCGCTCTTACGTAAAATACAAGATATTAAATAACATCCTTTATTGTCTGCTCGTCTGCCACATAGCACTCAAAAGTTCATTTACATCGACTTAACGAGGTTTGAGTGTCTAAGCCGTAATTTTAACATCATCATAGGTACGTATCGTGTTTATATTGTAATCATTGAAAAGTAGAGTTATTCTAGAAAACAGTAGTTTAGTGTTCTAATGTAGCAACTTTTAGTGTGGTAATTAATAATTCATCATCATAATAATTTCAGTCAATAGCTGCTCACTGCTAGACATATCCCTCTGCCAATATTCTCCACACAGACCGGTACTCTGCTGCCCGCATCCAATGGATTCCCGCGACCTTCACCAGATCGGCGGTCCACGTTGCATAGTATTAATATTGAATCAAATCATCATCATCATCATCATCATCATTCGCCTGCACTGTTACCAGGTTATCTTGGTTGACGCAGTATGTATTCTTCTTCCATATGTTCATGTCATTTGCCGTCGAATTATCTTCCCTTTCAAACTTATCATTTACTCATTTATGTTACTGCTAGGTATTTGTATTAACTTTAAGTTTTTTTTTTGTTTCCTTAATGATTTAGCCGTCGACTATTCCTTCAGTCAGTTACATTCATACTCATCACTATTTTAATTACGCGCTCTTCATCTCTCTATCACATGTCTATACCATCGAAATGATTTTCCTTTAGTTTTTTATCTCGATTTTACTTTCATTTGTATAAAATGAGGTAACATAATGAGGTAGTTCTCATCATGTTTCCCAAATAACCTTGTAGCCTTAAACAAATACTAACTTATACCCGCAGCGTCGTTCGCGATAGAAAGAGACAAAAAGTAGCCTAAGTTATTCTCCATCTCTTCGTCTACCTCCACTAAAAAATCACGTCAATCCATCGCTCTGTGCCGCCGCGCCGTGAAAGACGGACAAACAGACACACACATTCACATTTATAACATTAGTTCGGATGTAAGTAATAAAGTAACTTACTCTACTAACAAGTTAGTAGACTGCACTTTTTACCAGATACGGTCAATAGTAACTTTTCTCTCGGTTCACGGATAAACCCCTAGTCGCTGCACGCGCCGTAGTAAAACCGGACGCAGACTTTTTGAATTTATTTTATTAGTCGCTTTGTTTGCTAGCTAGTATACATCCAGGAATACAACTATTTTAACTCGAAAATAGATTAGTTGTAACAGAGGTAATTAACTTTATGCAGTTGTTGGAGCGCGAATTTTAAAGTTTTGGCTACTGAAGCTGGGGTCTCGTGTTTGACAAGATAAGATAGGAAACAATTTATTATTTTCAGTAGAGACCGAATCGCGCACTAATTGATTATTTACTTATTTTTGTTCTTCATTATTAACTTTTTTATCGACCCAAAGCGGTTCAATATTGTATGGTCTAAGCTCTTTTGATCAAGAAATTGTGTTATATCCAAGTGTGACGCTTAATATTAAATATTTTATTGATTAATGGGCTACTAGTGACCAACCCTGGTCACTAGTCACGACTGTTTTATTACTTTATCAATTTAAAATAATAAAACGCCCTCTTGATCTAGTGGTTCGATTCCCAGGTCGAGTGAAAAGTGCGTTTCAAATTTTTCGAGTAGCGCTCGGGTTTGTGATCACCAATCCGCATTAGGCAAGCGTGGTGATTAAGCCTATCCCATCCCATCATAGTAGCGATGACTTGATTTCTTTGATGGTTGCCTTCGCCTTGCAGTGGGACAATTTATAGACTGATACTTTACTTTACTTTACAATTAAAAATCTCATCAAAATTGATTGCACAGTTTCAAAGTTCCTAAGTGTGTGGTCAGCGACAGTGTTTTTGTTTCATACTATGTACTGATGACATGATTATTGAAGCTAGGCATTATTCATACGGAATCTAAACGTGGCCGCTTACAATGTGCCGATTAAGGAGGCTCAAAGCCACCCAGAGAGCAATGGAGAGGGCTATACTCGGAGTCTCCTTGCGTGATCGTATCAGAAATGATGAGATCCGCAGGAGAATTAAGGTCACAGACATAGCCCAAAGGTTTGAATGTCTCAAGTGGCAATGGGCAGGGCACATAGCGAGGAGAACAGACGGCCGTTGGGGCGGAAAGGTCATCGAGCGGAGGCCACGTACAGGAAGTCGCAGCCGTGGCAGGCCCCCCACAAGGTGGACCGACGATCTGGTGAAGATCGCGGGAATCTATTGGATGCAGGTGCAGGAACGATCTGTGTGGAGAACATTGGGGAAGGCCTATTTCCAGCAGTGTACGTCTATTGGCTGAAATGATGATGATGATTATTCTAAATACATTTGTTATTTCTGTCGGATCGCTACAGTATAAAATAATATAGATATAGAGAATACTACTAGTATTAAGGCGCACTACAATATTTCCTATGCAATTGAATTGTTCAATCGTCAAAATTGAGCTCCGTGGACGAAATTTGGCTTGAACCACTATTTCGAGTTACCGCCTGCGTTACTATGGTCTCACACTACAACCATAGTAACGTTCACTTGTGCCAAATCCACCACTAATTCCTGCAATGCACCCAGATCCAAAATCCCTGAAGCTAATTGTGAACATTGTGTCCCTTTTTTTTTTTTTTGTTTTCCCGGGAGAAATGCATTACGCAGACCCTGCCGCCGGGGGGTGACAGGGTACTGTGGGACTCACCCTCCAGGCCGCTTCTTCTAACAAGAAGCGGCCTGAGGGCATACCCACTAAAACTCCCGGGGCTCAACCACCCGTGGGTATAGAATGGGGTCACGGGAACTGCACTAGGCTATTCCCCGCAACCCCACTCCCCCACAGGCCCCTACACGGGGTGTGCGGCCACGCCCCTCCTCAGACTAGGAGGAGGGGGGTTGGGGACAGCCGGAAGAGCTGAGCCGTCCCCAACGAGCGGTGGAGGTGCCAATGGCAGTGCCGGCACAGGGACCCCCGTCCCTGTTGCCGGCTGGCCACCTCCACGGAGAGGACGAAGAGTTCTCCGCCGAACTCGTCCTCTCCTTGCTCGAAGCGGGCCTGCGAGGGGGTTAGACTCGCGCTCCCGCTCCGCCGCCTCTTTCTGCGCCACCACTTCCTCACAGAAGTGGGCGAAGGCCGACCATGCACTCTCCCTATCCAGCATAGCTACAACTATGCTGGACAACGAGAGGTCATGTCCGACCTCCGCGACCAGCGCGGACCGCTGTTGGTCGAAGGACGGGCACACCACCAAAGTGTGGTGCGCCGAGTCCTCCGCAGCGCCGCACTGGTGGCACATAGGAGTGTCCTCCCTTGAATTCGGTGCAGGTAGTTACCGAAGCAACCATGCCCGGTAAGTACCTGCACCGTCCGGAAGGACAGAAACCCGTGGGGGCGCTCGAGCCACCGGTCCAAGACCGGGCGAGCGCCGCGAGCGTGGGACGCCGTACCTCTCCACTTGGAGAGAGGCCGTCCATGCATCCGTCATTTGCTGGCGATCCTCTTTTCTTCTCGCCTCCCTTTCTCGGGGGCAGAAGGGATCGCCAGCCGCTCGCTTCCGCCGTCCACTCGTAGACGGCGGCCAGCACTCCAGCCTCCAACTCCCATGGTGAGGTGGAGGCGAGTGCGCAGGCCGCGGAGAAGCCTACCGTTCGGTAGGCTCTCGCGACCCGCTGGGCAATGGCCCTTTGCGGCCTCCTTAGGAGGGCCGCATTGCCCCTCCTGCTCAGGGCCTCCGCCCAAATCGGGGCCCCGTAGAGGGCCATGGAGCGGAGGATGCCGGCATATAGCCGCCGACACCTCTCTCCAGGCCCTCCCAGATTTGGCAGCAGCCACGAAAGGTGGTCTGCCGCCTTTAGGACCCGCGCTGACACCCCCCTAAAGTGGGGGCCAAAGTGCCAGCGCGAACATTGTGTCCCTTCCCTTTAGTAGCTTAGGTCTTATGTTTTCCAGCTATTTAGAAATCTCAAAGATTAACCTAATAAGCATGACCTGATAAAGTGCAAAATTGTGTGTGCAAACACTGGTGCACTCGCTATTCTGTTACTCTTATATTCCAAAAGGACACCAACAAAACTTTCCTAGTTGCATCTAGACCTGGCAAAAACGTATCTTTCAAAATATTGGAACATTTGCATCTGGATCAGTGTAGATATGCGGAACAGTGAAACGCTTCATTTGGAACATCGACTCTCAGATAGATCCGTGATTCATTCCGCTCATTCGGATCACTCGGCTCACTCGGATCAATCAGCACATTCGGATCATTAGGCTCATCGGATAATTTCGCAATTCATGGACACCCGCCATGGACGCCATGCACATCAGTGGAGTCACAAGTGCGCTGCCAACCTGTAAATCTCCCCTTCCTCCGGATCGGGCCTCCGGTACCCTCACTCACGCAGCGAAACATAGCACAGTGCTGCTTCACGACGGTTTTTGTTGATTTTGTATTTCCCAGTCGCGTCCTAAGCTATCACTAGAGCCCAGGAATGCTAGATCATGGTTCCATACCCTTGGACCATGGTCTAGCATTCCGGAAGTCTATTAATTACAAGCAACTGACGTCTGACCATCGCAACCCTTAATCAGGGAAATCAGACTAACTTTATCACGGTAACACATTCAGAATCATATTTAAAATATTGTGGGTATTTACAATTTTGAGAAACTATCCGAGCCGTGCAGCTTTTCTCGCGATATTTTCTCTCACCGCCGAGCTAGTGGTAGAAATATGCATATAAATTTGAAATATCCAGAGGTCTGCACATGCTCGGATTCAAACCACGACACGGAAGGCGCATTCTTATCCACTGAGATACCACCGCTCAATCCTCATACAAGGTGTATCTGTGAACATTTACATCTCTTTAACCACGTGTTCCACTTACTATTCTGAACAACATTTGTTCTATGACTTATTTGCATTAAAAAAAATCAACTTTTCATACAAAGTCAGTTAATTGACTTGGTCATTTTCTATGGAGAGTCGAAAAAATTTTCGACGAATTCCGAAAAGTCTTATAACAAATGTTGTTCCGAATGGTTAGTAGAACACGTGGTTAATAGGATGTAAATGTTTACCCGCCGTGTGGTCCCCGGCAGAGTAGAATAGGCCACCCTCACTCTTACCGAGGTGTCGTAAAAGGCGACTAAGGTAAAGCTGCTTGCATGATCATCAGCGCCCAGAGAAGGAAAACTCTGCATTTATATCAAAACCCTCACCAACCCGTCTGGCAAGCGTGGTGAGTATGGCAATTACCCCTCATGTGATTGAGGGAGGCCCGTGCCCCAGCAGTGGGGACTTAAATGGGCTGATGATGATGATGATGAAATGTTTACAGATACAGCCTGTATAACATAATCCAAAATTATTCCTTACTCCATAACCCGTGGAAAACGGCTTACAAATTTAAATGATATCCTAGTTTCTCCTCGGAAACTTGATCTGAACTCATTCGCTGAAGTCGGGTGGTGTCACAGCGACTTCAAGCAACATGAGTGTGCATAAATAAGACGTGTGCGCATAACTTTCTTGAAATATCGCAACCAAAATATATATTTTCTCACGTAGGGTATAATGCGCTCCTAAGTTGTAAATTAGATTTATACATAGTCTGTCTTATTCCCAGATTATTTGCAGTTCGCGCAGTATGTTTTATTTTACATGTATCCTTAATACATGTAAAATAAACACAACATTGTATGAAAGTTTGGCGATTAAAAAGAGTAACTGGCGAGTTTCTTGCCGGATCTTCTCGACCAGAAACAACTTTCCGAGCCGGTGGTAGAATCGCATTATGTTTATTTATTTCATTAGTATATTTTATGTATCAACATATTTATGTATTAACATGTAAATTATACATAAGTACTTATAAATAGTTTTAAGTCATTCAAATGTTTGACGATTTGTAAGTGCTGTGTACAAGCCTATGCAAATAAAGAATTATTTGACTTTGACTTTGACTTTAATAAAAGTTAGGAAAAAAGTATAGTTTAGAAAACAGGGAACGGGCCAGTCATTTATCATACAGTTAACGTCACATGGGTGAAAGTATATTTGTCACTTTCTAAAGCTAGAGCAACACCTACAAATATCACATTGTAGTGCCAAATAGACTTGTCGCAATTTAGTCCGGTCAGCATCAAAAGTAGCTTAACACTTTAGTACCATGTCGAAGTAACATTTTTTACGAACACCTTGGAAACTGCCTATAATAGGCAGAACAGTTACTTTGACATGGTACTAAAAAGTTAAGCTACTGTTGATACCAACCGTACCAATTTTTCCACTAAATTCATCACCAAAATCATACTGTACCACTGCCTCACAGAAGACCGGCGAGAAGCAGCGCCTGCGCTGTGTCTCGCCGTGTGAGTGAGGTTACCGGAGGCCCAATGGGGGTTAAGGGGAAAAGGCTGGCAGCGCACTTGTGACTGAACTGGTGTTGCGGGTGTCCATAGGCGGCGGAATTGCTTACCATCAGGTGATCCGTCTGCTCGTCTGCCACCTCTAATATAAAAAAAAAACAAAAAACTGGTCTGATCGACCGATCTTTAACCGTAGATAAATCTATGGTATAAGATCAGATTTGTATACCATGTGACAATGACAGCGCTATACCATAGGTTTAGTCTTGGATTAGGGCCCGACTCGACCAATCTTTATCCATGGATAAATCTATGTTATAACGTCAGATTTGTATAGAATGACAGTGCTGTGGTATTTTTTGTTTTGTTTTCAGTAAAATATATTTATTTATTCATTCATTCATTCATTGGCCGACAACAACGGCCATAAACAAGGGTATTTTCATCGGTATGCCATTACGGCAATTATCGAGGAATCCAATCGCCTAAAACGTCATAAATAAAAAGAGATTTGCATAAATCGATGTTAAAGCCCTTAATGAAGAAATAATTTTCAATAAAATACCGTTCCGACAGTATAATTAAACATAATTAATAGTCCCGCGATATATTTACAAGTATTTTTGTTCACTACTAACGGTCACCCGCGGATTCGCTCGCGTGGAATTAGGTTTGTCACAAAGAGGCCTATGTTACTTTCTATTCCTTTAACTTCAATTTGTCGCACCATTTTGCCGTCAAACGGACGTCTGACAGAGAAGCAAACAAAAAACTTTCCTATTTGTAGTATTAGGTAGGTATATTAGTTAAATAGTTGGCTGCAGTTAAGATCGTAGGTTTAAATCCCACCGGGACCGTAGGTACCACTTTGTGTAAGTGGCTTTAAGCCGGAATAGTCCATGCATGATAAACCTGGATTTTATAAAAAAAAACTCTAAGGTCCAATCTTTATCCAACGATGAATATAGCGCAATTATATGCAGTGTGGCCGTGTGGTCCCCGGCAGAGTAGAATAGGCCACCCTCACTCTTACCGAGGTGTCGTAAAAGGCGACTAAGGTAAAGCTGCTGGCACGATCATCAGTACCCAGAGAAGGAAAACTCTGCATTTATATCAAAACCCTCGCCAACCCGTCTGCCAAGCGTGGTGAGTATGGCAATTACCCCTCATGTGATTGACGGAGACCCGTGCCCCAGCAGTGGGGACTTAAAAGGGCTGATGATGAAAATACTCTAAGGTCCAATCTTTATCCAACGATAAATCTATGATATAGCGCAATTATATGCAGTGTAAAATAAAAATCCGTTCTACCGGCTACTTCTCAAACTAACAGTCAACGCTTATTCCAATAAAAAAACGTGAGACCGTCAATTTTGACAGATTAAATCATACCCTAGGTAATTCAAAATGGAGTCGTCATTGTCACAGCTAGTTTTTTTTTTTATAGAAAGGCCAATCAGGATGACCTCACTCCGTCTGATGTTAAGCGACCGTGAAATCCAAATACGAGGCTGACAAGCACAAAAGAACTAACAAAGTATCCATTGAGTCTGCCATCCTCACCCTGATAGCCTGCTGAGATGCCGCTTCACGCCCCGCCTAAAAGACCCCGGATTATATAAAGGAGAAAACAAATGAGCTGGGAGGGCATTCCATGTCTTTTTGTTCGTTTTGACTTTTGACATTACTTGTATAATCTTCATCATCATCATCAGCCTGTATTTTGATCCCACTGCAGGGGCCTCATCCTGTACTCGCCACTCACAACGGTCCTGTGCCAGCCTCAGCCAGGTCTTACCCACCGCTCTGTCTATGTCGTCAACCCATCTGGTTAACGGGCGTCCTCTTTTTTATTTCCCTTGCCTTGGCCACCAGTGTGTTAGGGATTGGCTCCATCAACCGTCACCTCGACGAGGCATGTGCCTTAGTATAATCCAACTTAACAAAAATATCCCGGTGCTATATGACGAACTAAAAATCAAAATAAATTGTTTTTTGCCGGTTTATAAATTCGTTCATTCACTTGTGAAACAAGGTATAGCTATATCAGCTTTGGAAGAACACAATTGAGTTTTTTCCGAAAATATAGTTTATTTTTGTTATGACTCTACCCGAAGATAATTCGCCAATGTCAAGTAACTTATTGTGAATAAGTAGGTAGTCAACAGTCGAAGTCAGTCAAAGTCACTCAATAAAACGCCGGTGTTTTAAGTTTTATCACCCTTGGATTCAGCGGATATCACTCTAAAAACAATGGCGGGTTTTAAGACTCTATTAGGTCCAAGCCAGTTGACACGAGACAACGCACTCGACACACAATAGCAGTGTTAAAAACGATACAATCCAACGATTCTTATTATTAGGATCATTTTGCGGCACTACACTGCACAAATAAACACCAAATTTGTACACTAAAAACCACTATACACTCATTTAAAACCTTTGTATTGCATCAGCCCACGCGGCTTGTTTTAGCCCTACCTTCCGAATCGAAAATATAGTAACTAAATAAATTATCCTGCGGACAGTTATCCTCTTATAACATTTAAACTAAGCTTTAAAACATATCCTAGACGTTTAATTTATAATTCAAGTTTATAATTTTTTTTTTTTCATAAATATGCCAATCAGGATGCTCTCACTCCGCCTGATGGTAAGCGACCGTGAAATCCCAATATGAGGTTGACAGGCACAAAAGAACTAACAAAGTACCCATTATGTCTGCCACTTGCCATTGTGTATTTTTTTGTAATATGTGGCAGACGAGCAGACGGGTCACCTGATGGTAAGCAATTGCCGTCGCCCATGGACACCCGCGACACCAGTGGAGTCACAAGTGCGCTGCTAACCTTTTAGCCCCCTTTTCCCGGATTGGGGTTCCGGTACCCTAACTCATGCAGCGAAACACAGCACAGTGCTGCTTCACGTCGGTTTTCTGTGAGGCCGTGGTATCACTCCGGTCGAGGCGAGCCAGCCCAATCATGTCGAAGCGTGTCCCTCCCACGGTCAATCCCAGCTTAACAACATGCACTTGGGTACATAAATTACTGTGAAAAATTGTTACTCGGTTTCTTGTACGATTTTTTTAGCAGGACATTGCCATTGTGAAGTAAAGTAAAAAGTCGTTATTATCTCAAACGTGATATTTGGTTGCGCCCAAAAAGCATCGCTATAGAGCGCGGGGTATCCAGGATTCGGTTATTAAAAATGATCCGCCTGATTTTTTTTTGTTTTTTTATATATTAAATGGGTTTGCACTTGACCTCATTTCACCTGATGGAAAGTGACAATAAGGTCTAAGATGTAGCGTGCTTACCCAGAAGAAGCCTATTCACTCTCGACTTAAAGACACCCAAATTGTAGCTCTCTGGGAATACAGAGATTATGATTACTTTTAAGAATCATTATCTCATGGTGGGTAACGGTTTGAGATACAATCAAAAACGTATAGTTTACCACACGATGTTTTCAACCAGCCGACGTTATTATAGAAATACGCAAATAGTTTTGAAAATTCCAGTTTCTCCTGTAGGCCTCTAATTAAAAATTGAAAAAAAAATGCACAAAGGGATGAAAGCACAGGTTGAGTATAACATGAACAAACATATAGACGTCACAAGTGCTTCTAATAAGACCTATCTTGGGAGAACCTGAGACGGTCTGGCCCAATATTATATCTTTTCACATCTAATAGTCCTTATATTTGTATTATCTTTATTTATTATTGTTGTAGAACTACGCTCCTTGCTGAGTAGGTAATCTATCAAAGGCCTACACTTATATTGGATGGTATTGATATCAATACAGTTTTTGTCTATTTTGTTTTCTATTTATTTAACGGTGTTTTTAACGATTCTAAATGTGGATTCTATTAGGATACTTAAGATTAATTTATTGTACATTTTGTCAAACAATTATTTTAACAAGGTCCAATTCCATCTGTACTTATATTATAAATGCGAAAGTGCGTCTGTCTGTGACTTTTGTCCTTCTTTCACGGAAAAAACTTTTAAAAAAAGAAGGGGTCTCTCAATTCAACATGTATATATATGTCGCAGGCATATGTTAAAACAAGAGATTTGATCAATTCCCTAAGGGATTTAATCAAATCACGGAGAATGTTAAAATAACAACGCGATTTTATAATTTTCTTCAAAAAAACTAGTAAATTGAACAAATCCCTAAATTGGTTCAGTGAAATGCCAAAAAACATGTCAGTTCCTGTTTAAGGCGACGGGTGGCCCTAACTAGCGGCGCCACTCGATTTCAACGCCGATTGATAGCAACTTAACCGGATATCTTTTTAACAATTTCGAAGTTCGAGCCTCTCGGAAAGAATATATTATACTATTTATTTAATACTTATAATTAACTTTTTGATCTGTTTTTGCAGTCGAAATTTGGATTAACTCCTTTAGTGGCTGTTTTTGGCGCTAATTCATATTTCGAGTAGGAAGCAGACCAAAAAGTTAGTTATAAGTATTGAATAAATAGTATAAAGTTCTTTTCGAAATGCTCGAACTTCGACATTGTAAAAATGAGGTTTAGATGCTAAAAAAGTTTTTGTTAATTTTATTTATAGAAAAAATTAAATTAATGGTGATTTTTATATCAATATTTCATTGATGTACACTCATCTGATTATCATAATTATGTGGGGTATATCTTACCAAATAAACCTTTAAAATACACAGCAAAATTATTTTTGTCATTTCACTGAACCAATTTAGGGATTTGATCAATTCACTAGATTTGTTTAAGAAAAAGATAAAATCGTGTTGTTATTTTAATATCCGCCGTGATTTGATCAAATCCCTTAGGGAATCGATCACATCCCCTTTTTTATCATATCCCTGCGACATATATTTATTTTAATGTTTGTTCGCCGGTTTCTTTGGCATTTATGATCCGATTATTCTTTTTTAGTTGGAAAGTAGATAGTCTTGGATTGATACCATGATAAGGATATCAGGATCTGATGATGGGATCCTGAAAAAATTGAGGGGAACCCTCAAATTTTAAAAGCACATTTAATGTTTTTCTATCTTTTTTCAAAATTGCACCAGTATTAGTAACGACTGATTGTATTAATTTTGTGATCTGCTGATGATGGAAGGTCAACTCCTCAACGGTAAAGAATTAAAGGATAACTCTTTCAATACTGTACTCACAATTAGTTTGTTAGTTATTTGGAGGGGTTGGAAGGGGAAAGGGACCCCTCCCTTGGATGGCTGCCCAAAAATGAGAACCCTCTAATTTTAAAGGAACACGTCGTAATGTTTTTGTATCTTTTTTCAAAGCTGCACTAGTATTTACGACTGATTTTATTAATTTTGTGGCTCTGCTGATTATGAAAGGTCAACTCCTCAACGGTAAGGAGTTACCTAAAGGATAACTCTTTCAATACTGTAATCATAATTAGTTTGTTAGTTATTTGGCGGGGGTGAGAGGGAGAATAGAGGGGGGGGGGGGGGGGGTTGCCAAGAAATGAGACACTAAAAAACTTGAAAAAAAATTTTTCTGCGAAAACAAAAAACTGCCTTCAAAAACCACGAACGAAAAAGTGTAAAATAATAAATATTTTTAACACTTATACACTTTAAAAAAAAATTTATAACAGTAACACTCGAGAAAAGGGTTTACCGAAGTTTTCTCGATTGTAGGTACTGTTATAAAATGTTATTTAAAGTGTAAAGCGCTGGTATTCTGGCAGGGCCTGTTGTGAGTGCCGACCGTGTTAATGAAGAAACTTAGATAAATAAATACTATTGTGAGATATGGAGTTAGGTACGTATATGTACATAGATACGTGATAAAATAAAGCCTTAATCCCACTCACTAATCCTTATTATTAGTACTTACTAGAGAGAACACCTCATTGGCCTAGTGGTTAAAGTACCGGGCCGTGATCTCTGGGTCCTGGGTTCGATTCCCGGGTCGAGCAAAGGTATGTTTGGTCGAATTTTTTGAACATAGCTTTAGGTTGTGATCGCCAATCCGCATTAGGCAAGCGAGGTGATTAAGCCTAATCCTATCATAGTAGCGATGACTTAATTTCTGCGATGGAGGTTATAGGTATAAAGGATTAATACTACTAGAGAGAGAGAGAGAGAAGAGTATAACCACAGATATAGTCGCAGTTAGTTATCTAGAGAACAGCCGGCTCTCTGCGTAAAGGTATCTGTAGCAATCCAATTTGAATGCATTTACTAATTGATTGCTAATCCGTTGGAGCCATGGATCAAAGAGCCGGCACGGTGAGCTCGACAATTTTCAAATGATCCATTATGCATTAAAATGTTAAGTTCCGATTACCATTGTGAGTTTTGTAGTATTCTATTCACAATACCGAAAATCACAAAAATGCCAAAGGTCGGTATTGTTCTAAACAAAATTCAAAATGCTTTTCTACTCTAAGTTATTGAAAAAACCGGCCAAGTGCGAGTCGGACTCGCCCATGAAGGGTTCCGTAGCAGCAAATAAGTTATATGGAAGGTAAATTGCGGTTTAGGGTTTATAACGTATTAAAAAAAAACTACTCATATATCTAGTTCAAACCAATTTTCGTTGTTAGTTTTTATGATATTGTACATCATATATTTTTTTAATTTTATAATTATTTTATTATAGAAGTTAGAGGGGGGGGGGGGGGGGACGACACAATTCAACACTTTGGGAGCGTCTCTTGCGCAAAGTATTGTGTTAAGAAAAAAATGATGTTGAAAAGCTCAGCATCATTTTTAAAGACCATAAATACCCCACACGTATAGGTTTGATGAAAAATTTTTTTAGTTTCAGTTTCAAGTATGGAGACCCCCCGATTTTTTTTAATTTTTTTCAATTTTTATGTAGTATAGTTCTTATAGTTTCGGAGAAAAGTGGCTGTGACATACGGACGCACACACAGATGGACAGACATGACTAATCTATCAGGGTTCGGATTTTTGCCATTTGGCTATGGAAGCCTAAAAATACAATTATGTGCTTAATTGTATTTTTTCAATAAGTTAGAGTAGAAAAGCATTTAGGGTGCCGTGTGGTCCCCGGCAGAGTAGAATAGGCCACCCTCACTCTTACCGAGGTGTCGTAAAAGGTGACTAAGGTAAAGCTGCTGGCATGATCATCAGCACCCAGAGAAGGAAAACTCTGCATTTATATTAAAACCCTCGCCAACCCGTCTGCCAAGCGTGGTGAGTATGGCAATTACCCCTCATGTGATTGAGGGAGGCCCGTGCCCCAGCAGTGGGGACTTAAATGGGCTAATGATGATGATGAGAAAAGCATTTTGAATTTTGTTTGGTTAAATTTTGTTTGGTTACCTACTATTCGGCAACTAGGTATTTGTTAAGTGTTTTTTTTTTTGGAAAATCAACTTCTACTCACAATAGTCTTTACTTATCGTTGCTTTTTTACAGTGGTAGGTAGTAGACAAAGTAAAACAAGATAGCGGCTTTTAATTGGTGGGTCGTAGGTTCGAATTCGAGCACCTCTAGATTGTCAAATATAAGCAGTGTAGGTACAAATAGCCATAATATCGTTTCACTAGTTTCCCATACTAAGGTTAACGAAGGTATTTTCAACTCAAATCATACACTTTGGCTCGAATGGGCCGGCTCGACCGGAGTGACACCACGTGAAGCAGCACTGTGCTGTGTTTCGCTGCGTGAGTGAGGATACCAGAGGCCCAATCCGGGGAAAAGGTGGGTTTAGAGGTTGGCAGCACACTTGTGACTCCACTGGTGTTGCGGGTGTCCCTTGGCGGCAGCTATCGCTTACCATCAGGTGATAAATCTGCCATCTATCACATATTTTTTTTAAAATAATCTGATGTTTATATGGACCGACCAAGATCGTACGGTCAACAGCACATCACGGTATACACTTGCAGTACGATAATAAAGCTTGTGCCCCGGACATAAGGGCGGTCTCAAGGTCAAAGTGTATAGTCTGATGTGCTTTTGACTGTACGTCGGAGGCCTTGACCTCCGATAATCCATCCAAGAGCCAGACAGAGCTGAGACCCATAGTGAGTTGACTCACTAATGGGTCGCTGCGCCAACCTAGTTTAATTTATGTTTATATTTGTGGAAATTGCAATTAAGGCCCTAACTAGCGACACCATTGGTTTTAAATTGTTAGCTACTAAACCGGATCTATTTTAAACAATTTCGGGGTTACAACCTATCGGCAAACACTTATACTATTTATTAAATAACCATGCACAAATGTTGGGTCCGTTTTTGTACGCGGAAAATTGATTACCGCCAAAAGCGGCCACTTTTAGCGAGAATCTGTTTTTCGCGTAGAAATGTTGGGTTTTTATTTGAGCATGGTTATTTAATAAATAGTATAAGTGTTTGCCGAGAGGTTGTAATCCAGAAATTGTTTAAAATAGATCCGGTTGAGTAGCTAAAAATTAAAAACGATTGGCGTCGCTAGTGTGCCCTACCCGTCAACTTAAACCAACTTGGTAAGTACATTTTTTATTTTTGTAGTATATTTCTCAGGTATAATTACGTTGTTTCGTATTTTCAATTTATTTTATTTCAGTATTGCACTTCGGTGGGAGAGGCTTTTATTCCCAAGCGATAGCGACGCATTACAACTTAAGCCTGTTTTAAACTAGAGCGAACAACGTTTTATCTGGATAAGCACCTTCTTACGACACATATTCGGTTAACGTCAGGCGAGAATGCCATACAAAGTAGACTTAACTGGATTGCAAACAAAAAACGTAAAGTCTTTTCAGAAAAACTGAACAATTTAAAGCAGTTTATGGAAAATCTGTATTTTTTTTTAATATTTATGCTATAATTTTATATAGAGAAGTAGTAGAAGACTCTATGACTAGACTAAACATTTTAGGTCAAGGTATCAGAGTAACACTTAGGTGAGTTCCAGGTCACGCGGAGATTGGAGGCAACGAGATTGCTGATGAGCTCGCGAGGGCAGGATCGGAGGGTACATGGTACGGCCCAGAACCCTTCTCTGGCATACCCAAACGTCTTGCCTGTCTGAAACTGGAAAGAATCTATACACACAAATCACTCGAACCATGGCTCAAATTTCCGGGATAAGCCCATTCCAAGCTACTCATAAAGCCCTTTGACCGCAGATCCTCCGCTGCGCTTCTTGAGCTAAGTAGGAAAAACATACGCATCCTAATAAGAGCTTTAACCGGTCACTGTTGCCTCAATAAGCACATGGCCACTATAGGACTGAGTGACACTAGAATCAGCAGAATGTGTAACGAGGCGGATGAAACCCCTATACACATAATCACTGAATGCGAACCACTGATGCGCAAACGTAGCTTACATCTGGGAAAGCACTTTTTGAGCCAAAATGAAGCTAGGGATCTCAGTCCCCTACCAAGTAATACACTGCCTGAAAGGTGTAGGGTTTGGAACTGATATGTATCACAGTGGCGATCACAATAGATCAAACTGGTCGAAGTGATACTGGTCTGAATAGAACCTGCATAGCCGCCCGCTTAAAATAAATAAAAAATAAAATATATATAGAGAAAAAAATCCGTAAATCAAAGTTTAAAAAAAAAACTATTTTAATGCTGCCCTATATTTTACTAAAACAATACTGACTGCCTCTTTGGCGCAGTGGGTAGTGCGTCGCAATTTAATGCGACGGTTGCGTTTGGGGTCCCGGGTTTGATCCCGGGTCGGGTCGAAATTTGTTCCTAAGTTTTTCTGTTAAGAAATTCTCAGTGTCAGCCCGGAGTCTGGAAGTTGGCGGTCATGTACCCCAGTACCTCGCAAAAACACGTTAAGCCGTTGTTCCTGCGCCCGATCCCTCTCCAGTCATGTCACACTGTCCCATCGGATTATGAAGGCAGGGGAATAGAGAGTGCACTTGAGTTTGCGCACACACATGAGCATTATAATAAATCCTACCTTAGTGGCAGCTCATTGAAATTGGCCGTCTTAGCCGAAATCGGTTGGAGGATATTATTACTTGAAAAGCATCCTCGGAGAACTCCCCATTGTACATGCGATACAAGACGCACAGTGTTGCTATATTTATACGCAATGACATAGGAATAAACATGCCGACAACCCTTCGCTGAATACGATCCAGAAGAAGAAGCTGAAGCTTAGCCGATTATTTATTTTCCTTGTCCCCTTCAATTAACAATTTGCAGTCACAATGGACTTTTCCGCTTCTCGAAAACATATTTTTTTATATTTTATACTGCTTATTTACTGAGAAAAAAATTAAAAACTAAAAAACGTAAGACGACGTCATCGGACGGCAGAAGGTAAAATATTTCTTTGCTTAGCACATTATAGTTTTAAACTTACAAAATGTCAAACCCATGACATGCAACTGTCAAAAAAAGAAGACAACTTGTCAACGTTGAATGAATGAATGACGTTAAAATGTTGACACTAGTATTCTTTACCTTTGACTGTAGTACCTTTTTTTATTTAAGTAATGATAAGTAAAGGAATATCGCTGTATTCAGCCGTCCGATGACGTCATTTGGCGCTTACTTCTATTTAGAATATAAAGAATTTTAATAATTATTTTATGTATAAAAATGGTAAATGTTTGAAAAAAGAAAAAATAAGGGTATGTTCATTTTATGTCTATTTTCATACAAAAAAACAATATGGACATGTTAAAAATATGAAATGTTGTCCATTGCGATGGGAAAAGCAAAACTCTCAATCAAACCGTCCAGAATATTTTTCTTACACAGGAGTGTAAGAACAATATTCTGTGCTGAGGGTTATCCAAGTGTCCTCACTATAACCCTCTACAATGAGCGATGACAATCACAATCCTCGAAACATCGGTTGTTAACGAGCTCCTTGATCAACGATGCATTCTCGAGCGATGACGATGGGAAATTACGAACTGGCCACTTGAAATCGGATCACTAAAATACAGTGGTATTAGACGTACGCATTAATTCAAAATGAACACAGCTATCATTGATACTAGATCTATGTAAGAAATTTTCAATGAGCCCCGGTAGGTATGTAAACGAAAAGTTAAAAGCAGTTGCAGCTTGCCACAGAGCGTCCTAAAGTCCAAGTAGACCTGTTAAATTAGTTAAGCGGACTATAAAACTAATTCTTGCAAAGTCAAAGGTGTGGGAAATGATACGATGGATACGACTCACTGAACCCGATGTTTTCTTCTCCCTACAGACAGTGCGCACGATGCAGAGGCTGGTGATTGATCACTAATCAGGAATTTAAGGGGGAGGGCGGAAAGGTCCTCGAGTGGAGGCCACGTACAGGAAGTCGCAGCCGTGGCAGGCCCCCCACAAGGTGGACCGACGATCTGGTGAAGATCGCGGGAATCTATTGCATGCGGGCGGCACAGGACCGATCTGTGTAGAGAACACTGGGGGAGGCCTATGTCCAGCAGTGGACGTCTATTGGCTGAAATGATGATGATGATGATATCATATATTTGTTTAAGTTTTATAATTAATTTATTATAGAAGTTATAGGGGGGGGGGGGGGGGGGGGTGACACACAATTTACCGCTTTGGGAGCGTCTCTTGCGCAAAGTATTGGGTTTAGAAAAAACAACATCATTTTTAAAGACATATCCATAGATTCCCAACTTAATGTTAAACACATTCGGTTCAATATCAACTGTGGAATCCTAACAGATCGTAGTAACCTGATGCGTGGCTGCTTGTACATCAGTTACACTAAACCCGATCTTGCAATTGGTTGTTCGGTGTTTGAGTGCAACTGATGCACACAGTAGGTATATACCTGAGTACTTATACTTGATGCGCGGTTGGGATACCAGCTCAGTGTACGCTGGGCAAGAATACCCAGCACTGGTTTTCAGCTGGTCCCACCCATTACAATTAAGGCGACGGGTAGCCCTAACTAGCGACACCATTCGTTTTTAATTGTTAGCTACTAAACCGGATCTATTTTAAACAATTTCGGGATTACAACCTCTCGGCAAACACTTATACTATTTATTAAATAACTATGCACAAATGATGGGTCCGTTTTTGTAAGCGAAAAATTGATTACCGCCAAATTTGCCGAGAGGTTATAACCCCGATTTTTTTTTAAATAGATCCAGTTTAGTAGCTAAAAATTAAAATCGATCGGCGTCGTTAGTGTGCCCTACCCGTCACCGCACCACGTTATCCATACTAATATACTAATATACTAATAATATTATAAATGCGAAAGTAACTCTGTCTGTCTGTCTGTCTGTCTGTCTGTCTGTCTGCTACTCTTTCACGCCAAAACTACTCAACGGATTTAAATGAAATTTGGTATACAGATAATCTAGACCCTGAGAAAGGACATAGGCTACTTTTTATTGCGAAAAGGGGGTTGTAAGGGGTTGAAAGGGGGTAAAAAGTTACTTTTCCACGCGGACGGAGTCGCGGGCGGCCGCTAGTAGACTATAATCCTAATAAAATTAATAATAAAAACATTGTGTATTATTATTGTACCACTAGAAATGAAAATAAAAGGTGGAATTTTTCGGTCTCAAACTCTCTTCAGTCTTCGTCCATTATACGGTCAGCTGCAAAAAATGTAAACAAATTAGTACCTTGTCATAATAGCTATATCAGACTTTTTCTTTCTTACACAGAATGTTCATTACTATGACAAGGTACTTAAGTGTATACATGGATGGCTTAGTTCACAATTGTACTAACTACAGATTTGTAAATTTTGCTTGTACTAATATAACAATATTGGGGTATGTTAAAATTAAAGAATCACTGCAATGAATAGACTCATATTGTTTTATATTATATGACTTTGCTTTCGACCTGTACACTTTCAAACTTTAAAAAACTAAAAAATGCTCTCCTGCTAAATTTACAAATCTGTAGTTAGTACAATTGTGAACTAAGCCATCGACATATTTTTGCAACAAAGAACTGTACGTGATGTCAAAACGACTACCATAATATTATAATATCAGCGCCAACTACCACCTTAAGCGCACCATCACTCATAGTAATTAATTAAGAGGCCGTGCCTTAAGAGATAATTTAATTACCCTTGTATTCAAATGGATTATGCTGTTAGCTTACACAAGCCGTTGGTCAGTGAATTTAGTTCTGATTTACGCCAGTTCTAAAGTTGCAATGGTAATAATATAATAATAATATCCTCCAACCGATTACGGCTACGGCGGCCAGTCTCAACGATCAGCCACATACGCAGGATATATTATAGTGATCAAGTGTGTGTGCAAACACAAGTGCACTCTCTATTCAATTGCCGTCATATTGCGATGGGACACCAGTGTGACACGACTGGAGAGAGATCGGGCGCAGGACCAACGGCTTAACGTGTTTTCCGAGGCACGGGGGTACCAAACCACCAACTTCTACCCCCTTATTACAAATCGCGAACTAAGGATAATCCCGTAATAAAACTCGTGCCAGCCCTTTTTAACATTGCGTGTTGGAATGGGATGACATGAGCTTTAGTACGGTAATAACTTTAGATTGCGATTTATAATAAGCTGACTAAACTCCGGGCTGACACTAAGAATTTCCTAACAAAAACTCAGGTACGAATTTTGGCCCGACCCGAGGATCAAACTCGGCTCTCCCTGCGAAACAAAGCACCTCCAAAGAATGAGGCTGCTCCGCGCTGGTTTTATATGAGGCCGTGGTATCACTCCGGTCGACCTGCTTCATTCATGTCAAAGGGTTTTTGCATAAAATACATGATATAAAGAGTGTGTAATAATTAATTAATAAATATAAATATAGAATTTAATGAATTTTAAAGGAAATGAACATGTTATTGTTAGTATAAGATAATGAAATAATATTTTTGGTAGTGAACTAATACTTATATATTTGGAAAAATGCACTTGGCATTTCTCACTCAACAATAAAATAATAAATGTAATGTGTCGACAATATTTTTGGTCTTACAATAAATAATATTTATAACTACAATAATGTAAAAAAGATATGTTTTTAAACCGTTTTTTGTCCCAAATAAATGGATAAAAGGGCGTTTGGTAAGCTGAAAATTACTGGTCGCATATTTTACGCGTATATGTTATTTTAAGGTGACGGGTAGGGCACACTAGCGACGCCAATCGATTTTAATTTTTAGCTACTAAACCGGATCTATTTTAAACAATTCCGGAATTGCAACCTCTTGGAAAACATTTATACTATTTATTAAATAAACATGCAAAAATGTTGGGTCCAACTCGTACGTGAAACATTGATTCAAAAAATTGGTAAAAGTGGCCGCTTTCGGCGGTAATCAATTATCGCGTACAAAAACGAACCCAACATTTGTGCATGGTTATTCAATAAATAGTATAAGTATTTGCCGAGAGGTTGTATGTACGAAATTGTTAAAAATAGATCCGGTTTAGTAGCTAACAATTAAAAATGAATGGTGTCACTAGTTAGGGCTACCCGTCACCTTAATAGAAAAAACGCATTAGCCAAGAGCGCTTTAAGAGATAATGAAATTATGCATATAGTTAGATTATGCTGTTAGCTACACAAGCCGTTGCCCAGGAGATTAAATTCTGATTTATACCAGTTCGCTGGCTGCAACGGCTACTCAGCTTTCATCCTCTTATGAGAGATTTGTGAAAGGATACGTCATGGAAACTATACTTCTGCTATATATCTACCTAATACCCGGTATACATTCGACTGCAAAAAGACACGACGCTTTTAGTAACTTGTCGCAATAGTTCTTGTATAACTTCCATGTCAAGAACGTAGAAGTCTAATAGTTAGCTATTATGACAAAGTACTAAAGTCTTTATATATTACAAAATAGAATATCCACAAATATGGTATGGAACAGCTGTTTTTTTTTCACGTATTTTATTGAACTGTCATGCTAAATAGACTTAATTCACTATACCTATCATGTGATATATAGTTATTTGATAAGTTAGTCAAAACTGAACCATATTAGATTATGATCTCCACGACAGTGGACTTTCTTTATTTTGTGTGATAGGTGGCACACAAGAAGATGGATCACCTGATTAGCTATTGCCGCCGCCCAGGATATACGTAACATTATTAAAGTCACAAAGATCCCTTAAATCCCCTTTCCCCCGGATTGGGTCTCCGGTACCCTAACTCACTCGACGCAATACATCGCAGGCGCTGCTTCATGCCAGTTTTCTGTGAAGTATCACTCCGATTGAGCAAGCCCACTTTTATTGTAGACATTCATTGCCTTTGAATAAAAAAATGATAATTGCTACCTGCTTATCGGAATTTTTGTTATTTTTGGCTTCACTTGGGTTAGAAAGAGACAAAAAGCAGCCTATGTTACTCTCCATTACTTCAGCTATCTCCGCTAAAAAACACGTCTATTCGTTTTGCCGTGATAGACGGACAAACAGACAGACACACACACACACTTTCACATTTATAATTAGTATGAATCTTCTCAGTAGAAATCGACATTCCGAACCAGCGGTAGGTTCATTACATGCTGTAGTACGGACCTATTCAATTTTACGTTTTCATTTTCAAAGAACTCGAACTTGGCTTGAACCAGTGCTTACAGGTTTTGATAACTTGCTTACAACTTCCCACATTTCCCATTAAACAGAAAGTCTGATAGGACGACAGATTAAGTAAATGTTCAAATAGCAAAATAGGTTTAAACCTTTTATCGCTTGCGGGCAGTACGAAACCTCAAATATATTACTTCGGACTACTTCGGTTCACCCAGATACCAGTGGCGCGCCGAACATTCCTTTTATGATATTTTATTTTAAGGTATTCGAACAAGATTTAGCTCTTAGTGATTCTTTCAAATAGTCTATAAAATAGTACTTAATACTATTTCTAATGCGGAGAATATCGTATGATCAGCCTTATGAGCCACATGCTAAAAGTCTTCCTGAACATAATACAATACCGAATAAGACTAAAATGCGACGAACAGCTTGGAGATAGATAGCCAGTTTGGATTTCGCTATGGTGTCGGCCCAGAGAGCAATGGAGAGGGCTATGCTCGGAGTCTCCCTGCGTGATCGTATCAGAAATGATGAGATCCGCAGGAGAACTAAGGTCACAGACGTAGCCCAAAGGATTGCATGCCTCAAGTGGCAATGGGCAGGGCACATATCGAGGAGAACAGACGGCCGTTGGGGCGGAAAAGTCCTCGAGTGGAGGCCACGTACAGGAAGTCGCAGCCGTGGCAGGCCTCCTACAAGGTGGACCGACGATCTGGTGAAGATCGCGGGAATCCATTGGATGCGGGAGGCACAGGACCGATCTGTGTGGAGAACATTGGGGGAGGCCTATGTCCAGCAGTGGACGTCTATTGGCTGAAATGATGATGATGATGATGATGGTGTCGGCACCCGAAAGGCCCTGTTCGTTTTAAATGTTCTTGTACTGTTGAGACGTTGGGATATGCAAACCGATTGTTTTCGTCCGCGTTCATTTATTTATTATTCCAAGTTCCAAATTCACCTCTTTAATCCAAGATTTACGCAAATACTAAATGAATGAATGAGTAGGGTATGAAAAGTAAACAAAACTCAATTGAATGAGAGCATGGCGTCCATTTGGCTCAGATTCAGAGGTGGCTCGTTATCGGACAAAGCACAATTGCCTGGCCCCATTCCATGCACCCAGAGATCACAATGGACTTTCATACACAAATACGTCGGCTGCAAATCACTTAACTAATAAAAAATATAAGAAATCCAGCTAATCAATGATCGGGTGAGCTTTACAGGAGAACAATGGTATTCTAAACCATTGATTCTAGAGTAGTGCCTAGTGGTACGCAATGGACAACATTTCAAAATTGCTGAGCTATGAAACAAAAAATACCAATTCTTCATTTACTTTTCCGCTTCTCGAACATTTTTTTTTTTTATTTTATATTTCTTATTTACTAAGAAAAAAATTAAAAACTAAAAAACGTAATATGACGTCATCGGACGGCAGGTTGTAAAATATTTCTTTGCTTAGCACATTACCCATGACATGCAACTGTCAAAAAAAGAAGACTACTTGTCAACGTTGAATGAATGAAAGACGTTGATAATGTTGACACTAGTATTCTTACCGTTGACAGTACTACTTTTTTTTTATTAAAGCAATCATAAGCAAAGGAATATCGCTGTATTCAGCCATCCGATGACGTCATTTGGCGCTTACGTCTATTTAGAATATAAAGAATTTTAATAATTATTTTAAGTATGAAAATGGCAAAATTTTCAAAAAGAAAAAATAAGGGTCTGATCATTTTATGTCTATTTTCATATAAAAAAGCAATATGGACATAATAAAAATATAAAATGTTGTCAATTCTTTAACAAACTTTGGTTAGACAATTACCTGTACCTATAGGTACAAGACGTTAAAATAAAGATGACTACGACGGTGTACCTTTTTATCAGCTTTTTCATCAATCAGCCCTTTTCTCGGCGCTGGAGTCGAAGCACGGTTATACTTAGACGTTTGAAATTGACGTTACAAAGAGGTTTGAATCCTGTTTCCTTATTCGTACTGCAAAACAGTGGAATCAGCTGCATTTTGTCTTTTTTAATTTTAAATTATTACCTTGCCACATTTTTCCTTTCTGGTGAATAAAAATACATATTGTAAATTGATAATAATACTCCAACTGAGAGCGATGGTAGCTCAATGGATACGAACGCGCCTTCCACGCTGGTGGTCGAGGTTCAAATTCGAGCATGCACCAATGGTTTTTTTAAATCTATGTACGTATTTCTACCATTACCATCTGCTCGGCGGTGAGGGAAAACATCGTGAGGAAACCTGCACGTTTCGCAAAAAGTTTCTGAAACGTGTAACCATGATTCAGTTGGTCTGGTTTCCCTGTTAAAGGGTTGCGAAGGTCAGACGGCAGTCGTTTCATTGTAATTACCAGACCCCCCCCCATCCAGAATCATGGTCTAAGTGCACCCTGGGCTCCAAAGCGACAGCTTTGGACACTACCGGGAATTACACGCTAAGATGAAGGACTCCAACTGATTTCGGTTAAGGCGCCCAATCATAACGATCAGCCACTTACGCAGGATATATTATAGTGCTCAAGTGTGTGCGCAAACACAAGTACGCTCTCTATTCCCTAGCCCTCATATTCCAATGGACACCAGTATGACACGACCGGAGAGGATTTGGGCGCAGAACCGACGGCTTAACGTGCTTTCAGAGGCACTTGTAAATTAAATAAATATCAAAAAATAAAATGGGAGGGTGGAACCTCAACCTGTTTAGTCATGCCTCTGAATACCATCTTTTCCGAAGAAGTAGCGAGCATTACAGAAACGATCCGCACCTAGGAGATGGAATAGTCACCCAAGCGGGCCATAACTCCTCCTAGAAAATCAAAAGAAATATATAAATCGTTTTAAATTCTACTCCTAAATCGTTACTTCTAACCAAATTAGCTGAATATAGTTGGGTTCTTGTACAAAACCATGTGTGTATCAAATCTAGCATCAAGCCAAGATTTCGAGTTCTGGTGGCACTAAATGCCTTTGTGCGGCTTACATCGTCCACGCCACAACATAATACTTTTGTTCGATGACCATATCCAGGGTAGCCACATAGGACAACAGAAGGCCGTTTGGGCGGAAAGGTTCTCCAGTGGAGGCCACGTACAAGAAGTCGCAGCCGTGGCAGGCCTCCTAAACGGTGGACCGACGATCTGGTGAAGGTCGCGAATCCATTGGATACGGGCGGTACAGGCAGGACCTATCTGTGTTGAGAACATTGAGGGAGGCCTATGTCCAGCAGTGGACGTCTATTGGCTGAAATGATGATCCAGGGTAGTGCTGACGAGGTATCCTGCTTGCTATTTTGTCACAGGTCAATGGGATGAAAAAATGGAGACTAACACTAGGACTACTACGCAACGATAGATTTTTACTTCTTTTTTTGATCCGCCTGTCGAGTGGTTGAGGTATCGGGCCGTGATCTCGGAGTCCTGGGTTCGATTCCCGGGTCCAGCAAAGGTATGATTCGAATTTTTTGAACATAGCTAGAGTTTGTGATCACCGATCGACATTAGGTAAGCGCGGTGATTAAGCCTAATCCCATCATGGTAGCGATGACTTGATTTCTATGATGGAGGTCCTTGTCTTGCAGTGGTACCGTATATAGGCTGATACTATACTATACTATAATATATTTTTTTAATATCAGAAATAACGAGGGTTTCGATAACACATAAGCCCAACAAAAATTACGCTGGAGTAACATACCTACCGATTGTGTTGGTCCAGCAATGAAACTTACGATCCTTGCGTCTCAACCGGTACCCAAACCACTTCACTAAATTGAAGACCCATAACTTTTAGAATAAATATTTTTATTGACAGTGAAAAAGCAGATAATATTGGTAATATGGAGATAAATGATAGCACATTTATTGGAGTAATGAATGATCAGCCGTCAATGCAACATGACGCATCATCGCTGCCAATCTATTTAACAACGGTGAAATGAATCGATTGTAAAATTTTTGAAATATGTACAGAGTTAAACACGTCATGTAAATATACATTGATAAGATTATAACTTTGGATAAGATTAACTAGATAGTTTCAAACTATGTTTCAAACTCCCAACTATGGCTTTTACTATTCTAACTAGTCCAGTGGCAAACCCGGTAATTGATGCAGACCATCAAAAAGGGGAAGATTAATTCGAGGTAATTAATCTTTCTCTTTTTGATAGTCTGCCACGTATGTAGTACTATGTGTCCACGTGTATAGGCACGACAGACCCAACCTACTCTAAATCATAAGGATGGGCATCAGCCCATTGCTTCCTTCGTCCCATTCCTTGCAAAAAATCGTGCTTGCGAAAAATGCGGGGCTGGCCCTACATGGAACAACTCTCCCGTCACGCTTTTGCGATCTTTTGATAAGAAGGTTGGCAGCGTACTGGTGACTCCACTGCTGTCGCGGGTGTCTATAGGCGGCGGGCGATCGCTTACCATCACCTGTCACATAAAAAAAAGATAGAGAGAAGTTCGAGAAATTGACGACCAACCTTCAAGATTCAAGAGGCACCCTAATAAGATGAAGAACTAGTCTTAAGGTAGTAGATGGTGGTGACAGCCTTTGTAGCCGCCTGATCAAATTTCATAAAAGACAATCCAAAAAAATATTCTAGGAAATATGGGTATAAGGTAGGATATCCATTGCCGCACCTACAGAAACCTATTGAAAACTGAAAGTCAGTTTAATTAATTAAAGAACAAAGAGTGCTATAACAGGGCGTTTTTATTGGCGATCCTATTAAAAGGCGGCCAATCAAACGGCGATGTCTCGCTTTGGCGGACAATTATAAAAGATCCTCTTAGAACGGTCGACTTAAGCGAACCTAATGAAATTGTGGAATTACGGGTTACTTAATACTAACGAATGATACGCGCGTAGGGGTGTGAGGTGTGTAAAAAAATATCGATAGATCCATTTATTTTTTACTCATTTATTTTTATGTTACGCATATATATGGTAAAACAAAATATGTTTTGTTCATACCACGGCGTCACAAAACAGCAGCATGAAGTGGCGCCTATGCGCGTAAGAGACTTGTTTCGCGTGAAAGAGAGTAAGGATACCGGAGTCCCATTTCGGGGCGGGGGGAAAAGGTTTTCTGAGCACTTGCCACTCTACTTGCGGTGAGCGTGTTCATGGGCGGCAGCAATCGCTTCCTATCAGGTAATCCGTCTGCTCGTCTGCCACCTATAACATAGAAATAAAGTGACGGTTTTCTTCACAGTTAAGCTTTTGATATTAATAAATACGAGTACATAGATAGTGCGCGCTTGGATTCGTACCTTCAACCTCCAGTTCAAATTCACACGTTTTTACTCATTGAGCTACCACCGAGAATGTAACATGAACGCCTCAATTTTTTTGACGTTGATATTATATCGATACTTATCAGCTTTTCGATATATCGTTGCGTCCCTACAAGGAAACAACGGTCTTTATGTCCTTTGAAGGTATTCTTTTATTACTAAGTACGTATTACGAACTTAAGTCGCGGTTTGTTTCTACGGTACTCGTTTACATTATAAGACGATGAGTTATTCAAGATCATTTTATTTCCTTTCCAGTTTCTAGTGGCCAATGTATATTCATCATCATCATCATTTCAGCCAATAGGCATCCCCTAATGTTCTCCACATAGATCGGTCCTGTGCCGCCCGCATCCAATGATCTTCACCAGATCGTCGGTCCACCGTTGTGGGGCGCCTGCCACGGCTGCGACTTCCTGTACGTGGCCTCCACTCGAGGACCTTTTCAATGTAAATTAATCTAATATTAATTATACAAGTATTTTTCTCTCATTCAACGGATTAAGACAAAAAATGAGACACTAAAAAGCATGAAAAAATAATTTAAAAGTGTAAAATAATACTACACGTTCAATGCCACTAAGCATTTTCTTACTGCATTCCCAGGTGCCACCTATGTTTCACGGTGGACTCGCTAGGCGAGTCGCCGGCACTACATACCGATTTCAGTGGACTCGCCAGGCGAGTCACTGGCATAGTATTTAGATTGAATTCAATTATTTGTTAGTATTGTGGCCGTCGCAGTCGCCGCAGTGTTTATACGGATATAAAAAGTGTTATCCAAGTATTTAGTGGGTTTCGACGTTATAAAATGTCTTCAAACCCTATAAATAAATAACAAGGCAAGTTTATTTTCGTAATTTATGCAGGGATAGTAAATCTTTGGCTTAAATTCTATTTATGAAGTTGAATTTTGTATTTTTATAAATTCGTATATGACATAGATTTAAAATTCAGTTTGTTCGTCTTCTATTTCTATAAATAATATTCCGATTCAGTAAATGTAGCCTATAATCATGTGTTGAAAAACCAAAATTGTGAAAAATAACATTAGTTACGTTAATTGTAAGGAAAAATATTTATTTAAATTGATTATATTTTGGGGTAGCACCTTTTTTCGAGTGTCCTGTTATTAATTATTTTACTCTTTTCAATTCGATGTTTTGACGACGACTCCGTTTTCTTTTAAAATCATCAGATCATGATATCCTGACAATGGGAACACCTGGGAACCAAACCGTATTGGGCAAAAATCATTTTTTTAAATCAGTTCAGGGGTCTTCGAGTAATCAGCGAACATAAATAAAAAAGATCCCAACAAATTGAGGACCTCCTTCCTCCTTTTTCTGAAGTCATTTCAGTAGTAGTATCTCATTTTCCCATTAGAACGCCTTCACCAAAAATATCGGAATAGAATAAAATATTTCTTTATTTGCGTGAAAAATACTTCCTAACGCGATGAGGTCTAATAATAAAAAGAAATTATCTCTAATTGGAATGTTATAATTTCATTTTTTCCGCTGAATACAACGTTAGTAATAATTTATATTTTATGTATGTACTGCTCTGTAATAAAATAATTTATTAAAAGGTTGAGGACCTGCGTCAGTGAACTTGCCTAGCGAGTTCACGGCATAGTTTAATGCAATTCATTTTCATAAATTATAAACATTATCTTTACCACCACCGTGTAAATGTTCATATTAGCGTTTATTTAGTCTACACTTTGATTTTCAGCATAAAATACGGACGCGTTTTGAAAATATTGGCGAAAAACCTTTGACTCGCCAGGCGAGTCGCCGGCACAGGAACGAAATTTATGTCAACTCGCGAGGCAAGTCATTGAACGTGTTAACCGACTTCAAAAAAAGGAGGAGGTTCTCAATTCGACATGTAATATTTTTTTAACACTTCGAATGACATTTTATAACAGTATACTCTAGACAAGGTATTTCGGAGGTCGGCGCCAAATCCCTGTTGAATAATTATTGAACGTTGTATTACAAGATAGTATTGGTCGCCGACTTCGGTAACACCTTTTCTCTAGTCTACTATTATAAATTGTTATTTGAAGTGTTAAAAATATTATTTTACACTTTTTAGTTCGTGATTTTAAGGCGGTTTTATTTTTCGTAGAAAATAATTTTAAATAATACTTATTCAATTTCAGGCCGGTGACTGGCGACAAGTAGTGCAGGATCGATCAAAGTGGCGTTCACTTGTTTCGGAGGCCAAGACTCGTTTCGGGTCACTGAGCCAGTGGAGTAAGTAAGTACTTTTTTTTTTATGATATAGGTGGCAGACGAGCAGACGGATCACCTGATGGTAAGCGATTACCGCCGCCCATGGACGCCTGCAACACCAGTGGTGTCACAAGTGCACTGCTTACCTTTTAACCCCCCTTCCCCTGGATTGGGCCTCCGGTACCCTCACTCACGCAGCGAAACACAGCGCATGCACTGCTTCACGCCGGTTTTCTGTGAGGACGTGGTATTACTCCGATCGAGCCGGCCCATTCATGCCGAAGCGTGGCTCTCCCACTGTTTAGTTAAGTACTTATTCAATTTACGGACTGAAACAATGATGCGGTGCGGCAGTGATCAAACAAAAGTTTGTTCATCTAACCCTCAATCTTTGGCATATGAGGCCATTATGAGGCAAAGGTCACCAAATATGCTGTCAAAAGAAAAAATATAAAGACGTTTGATCGTCGTCGGTGGGGGCGGTACTCTTAGTCTATGGATATAACACTGGCAGGATGATCGAATTAGATGAATGTGCTCACCTTTTTCTTGAAATTACTTACGTTTCTGAATCGAATTCTCGATGACTAGTCTACAAAATTAAGTGAACGTGTGTTTCATGTAGAACTTTCCTCATTTCATAGCACCCGGCATAATTGCCGTTTAGCAAGCAATTTTAGTTCCGTTCCGGGAAACGAACCCCAACAAATTTCATGCTATATGTATATACCTACCGAATACCTAAATGTTTTGCATTTGGTCAGCAAAATAGTATATTCTTGACAACATCGCTATTAAGGTCATCATCATCATCATCATCATCAGCCCATTTAAGTCCACGCTGCTGGGGCACGGGCCTCCCTCAATCACATGAGGGGTAAATGCCATACTCACCACGCTAGGCAGACGGGTTGGCGAGGGTTTTGATATTAATGCAGAGTTTTCCTTCTCTGGGTGCTGATGATCATGCCAGCAGCTTTACCTTAGTCGCCTTTTACGACACCTCGGTAAGAGTGAGGATGGCCTATTCTACTCTGCCGGGACCACACGGCAAATTAAGGTATTAAGGTATTAAAGAGTATTTTAATAACTGCACAGTCTTGTAATAATTTCCAGGTCACTATACGCAGGTCATATAGACGCGATTGTAACAGCTGATTATAAAATAACTTTGGAAAAATAGAAAAACTGTGAAATTTTATCATATGTATTAATAAATCAGTGTACAATTACCTGCTAGCTTATCCTATAAAATAATCCTAAGCATAAATCACTTTTTGGAAAACTAAAACCACTTCACACAGCACGCACAATGGAGTCATTGCAGACTGCAATTGGGGACATGAAACAGATGTTCTCATCGCAACTCGTCGAGTTCCAGAGAAGCTTGGAGAAGGCTACCCCGTCCCCAACCGTTGCGACCCTGGCTGCCGAGTTCGCCAGCTTCAAAAAAGTTTATAGTGACATCTTTGACACATCTACAGCAACAGGCGGACTGTCTGGCGCAGGAATTGGACAGACTGGAGATGCAGGGGCGGCGAAAGTTTCTTCTGGTGCATGGTGCTGCGGAGGTGCAGGGTGAGGAGACACGTGCCACTGTGCTCAAAATCACTACGCAGCAAACTACGGGTCACTCTTGCTGCAGAGGATATCAGCCGCTGTCATCGCCTGGGACGGGCCGCAGGCAATAAACCTAGGCCCATCCTGGTAAAGTTTGCCCATGCAGCAAACCGGGACAAGTTGTGGTTTGCCAAGACAGCTCTCAGAGGATCCGGAATCACCATCTCGGAGTTTCTAACCCGAACGCGCCATGATGTCTTTATGGAGGCGCGAAGCGTGTGGGTGTCTCCAAATGCTGGACCAGAAAAGGCGTGATAGTGGCCACTACGACGGGACGGCAAGCATCATCGAGTCACAACTATGGGCGAGCTTGACAAAGTTGTGCCAATGACGCAAACTTCAAGTACCCCAACTCCAACATCATCAGGTAGCAGAGGGCAACAGGATGTCACCGCAGCTAGGTCCAAGCGTCTTAAAAAGTAATTAGTTATTCTTAATAGTTTTCAGTCCTCTTCCTCTATTCATTTATCTGTTTTTGTTTACATCTGCCAATGTTTCGAAATACCCTTCTTGCTTGATTCTATCCAAATTGTTAATATTGTTGAGCCTTCGTTGTCTGTAGTTTTAAATAGTTTTGTTTCATTTCACCTCCATTCAATAAAATTTTAGCCTGGCAGATGATATGACATTGACAGTGACAGTTGCGTTTTGTTATTGCTCCGCCCGTCCGTTCGGTAATTACTCGTCCTAAACACATTTTTTTTTAATTTAGTTTTGTAGTAGTTTTGTTATTTTTTTTTCCAGAATTGTATTTTTATGTTCTTAACTTTATTACTTTTTAAATGCAGCTGGCGGGTGAAAGTTGCATTGATAGTAGTGCAAGGAATATTTATCTATCTAGTGTATTCTATTTATATATTTGTAAAAAAACTTTTTTTTTTTTTTTTTGCTTGTAGGTATATTATTATAACTAAGTATTTATTTATTGTTATGGATCATATAGACAGTGACTGCGACGAAAATGAACAATTTATCATCCTTTTCCTCCTCATCCACGAATGATAGTTTTCATTCCACTATCCTTCCTCTTCCCGATGTGCTTGATGCGACCTTCTCCAATGTCCCAAAGAACTTCAACCTTGTCCATATCAACGCACAGAGTATCCCTGCCCATTATCCTGATATGCTGGCAACCTTCGATAACAGGAACATACACGCGGTTCTTGTGTCGGAGACCTGGCTAAATCCTTGCCTTCCCTCTACGTCCTACTCCCTTCCTGGTTTCCAGCTGGTTCGTAATGATCGCATTATTAGATCCGGTGTGGTGTTGCAATTTATATCCGGGCACACATTCCTTTCACTATAGTTGACATATCTCCTCCTACTTCCTCTTCAGAAGTAGCCCAACATTTATTTCTCGAACTTTTTCTCTCCCACACTAAAATACTTCTCGGCGTCTTCTACAGTCCTTCTTTAAGGGTGGATTATTTTTCTACTCTTGAAAAATTGTTGGAGGACCTGACTCCCTTATACAGTCATACCATACTGATGGGAGATTTCAACACCTGTCTTCTCAAACAGGATTCCCGGTCCACTCGTCTTAGATCCATCATCGACTCGTGCAATCTTCATCTTCTCCCTTAAACGCTACGCATTTCTTCCCAAAACTGTGCCCCATCTCTCCTCGACCTCTATGATTGTCTCTTCCGCTGACCACGTGGCTCAGCACGGCCAATGTCACGCAGATGCGTGTTTCTTACCATGATCTTCTCTTCATGTCGTATAAGATCCGACCTCCAAAAATCTAAGGCGAAAATTCTTTTACAGCGCAATTTTGGTGGCATGGACATTGAGAACCTCACACATGACGCTGCTCATATTGACTGGTCCGTGATTGCCGATGCTGAAAGTGTGGATGAGAAAATCACCCTCTTTAATTCTTTCCTACTGCAACTGTATGACAAGCACGCTCCTATTCGACCAGTCAAGATGAAGCACGCTCCAGCACCCTGGCTGACTGAGGACATAAAATCGTACATGGACAAAAAAAAATGCCGCAAAAACAAAGTACAAAATGAACCCGTCCGACAAAAACCGCGATAAATATAAATTACTTCGGAATCGCTGCAATATGTTGTGTAGAGACGCTCAACGACGCCATATTCATAAATCCGTAGAAAACGGTGACCCTGCTAAAAGTCTGGAAATTCTTAAAATCACTTGGTATTGGAAGAACTCGTCATAATTTCTCCTCCAAAGATATTGATATCGATTCTTTAAATAAGCATTTCTCAACGTCTTCGTCCATCAGTGATGCAACAAAAGCAAATACACTACATCAGCTTTCTAGTCTTCCAATGCCTGACCATCCTAGTCTTATTTTTAGTCAAGTAACCGATTGTGATGTTAAGAGGAACATACACTCCATCGCTTCCAACGCCATCGGTACTGATGGCGTCAGCCGTAATATGATCATCCCTCTCCTCGACATCCTCACTCCTATTATTACTCACATCCTCAACCACTCTCTCTCCACGAGTACTTTTCCCGCAGCATGGAAGGACGCGCAGGTTACTCCCCTCCCTAAAAAGTCTAACCCCTCCTCATACTCAGATTATCGACCTATATCTATCCTACCCTTCCTTTCCAAAGTCCTCGAGCGGGTAGTACATCAACAGCTCACTACTTTCCTGTCCGAAAACGAACTCTTGGACCCATTCCAATCCGGTTTCCGTCCAGGTCATAGCACGGCCACAGCGTTAGTCAAAATCACAGACGACATCCGACAAGGCATGGATGAAAAGTTTCTAACTGTTTTAGCGTTGCTAGATTTCAGTAACGCTTTCAACACTGTGGATTTTGACATTTTGCTTGGTTTACTTCATTCTCTTAACATATCTCCAACGGTTATTGATTGGTTTCGTAGTTACTTGTATGGCCGTCGGCAACGCATTCGCACTGAAGACTCCATTTCCACATGGTGCGATATCAGAGCTGGCGTGCCGCAAGGTGGCGTTTCTGTCTCCTCTCCTCTTTGCTATTTTCATCAATTCAATTACTCATAACCTCTCCTCTTCTCATCATCTATATGCAGACGATCTCCAAATTTATAGTCAGGGTAGCCTTGATAATATTACCAGCACCATACAAATTATCAACTCTGACCTAAGCCGGATTTCAGCCTGGAGTCGGTCATTTGGGCTCAAGGTTAACCCTGACAAAACGCAGGTTATAACTGTTGGAAGTGCCAGGCTAATTTCCAGGATCAACTGGAGTGCCTTGCCACCAATACTCTTTGACGGTGTGCAAATTCAATTCAGTACGACAGTAAAAAACCTGGGCATCCACATCGACAGTACGTTATCCTGGACAACACAAATTACCCAGGTTAGTAGGAAAATGTTCGCTGCAGCTGGAGCTCTAAATCGGTTACGCAACTTCATACCAATACCTACCAAAATTGCGCTTGTACAAGCTCTTCTTTTCCCTATCCTTGACTATGCAGACTGCTGCTACTTAGACCTGAATCAAAACCTACTCAACAAGCTTGAACGTCTTCAAAATTTTTGCATCAGAATAATTTATGGTCTACGTAAATATGACCACGTCTCCGAGTATCGATCTCGACTCCAATGGCTCCCTATTCGTCTTCGTCGTGACTTCCACATTCTTCTCTTCTTATATAGAATACTATTCAACCCAAAATCACCACCTTATATCCGGGAGCGTTTCCAGTTTTTGCAGCCCATCCAGGGTCATATGCGTTCTTCCAAACATCTCCGCCTTATGACTCCCTCCCACTCCTCTCATTTCTATACCCAGTCCTTCACTGTCCAGTCCATCCGTCTATGGAACTCCCTACCCCTATCAATAAGACAGTCCTCCATCATTAACCATTTTAAAGCCCGAGTCAAAACTCACCTTTTAAATAAATAAATAGCAATCCCTTTAAGTTTTTTACAGGTCCAGTCATCGGTAGTAGTCGATGGTCCGTCTAAGATCCTAATTTATATGAACGTATATCTAGTACTTTATATTATTTTATCCAAGCATAACATATTTATTTATTAGTATATAATATTTTGTTTATTTATGTATTAGCATTATAAATATTTTAATATATATATACAGTTCACTCTTATTTCCCTTTTTCAATATTGCACCACCTACCCCTCCTCTACTATCAAATGTCCTTTGCCTGAAGGTTGTCTGGTAGAAATCGCTTCCAGCGATAAGACCGCCGAAATTGTACAATTAAGTTTCTGTAATGCCTTTTAAAGTTGTGTTTTTTTTGTGCAATAAAGTATATCTATCTATCTATCTATCTATACTTCTGGTAAAAAAAAAAAAAACCTTAACTACAGCTACACCGCGACGATACTAGCACTGCCAATGAAATAAAAGGTGAATAGAAGATTTTTTTTATAAATAATCAATGAATACTTAAAGTAAAGTAAAAAAAAGTAAACTATCAGCCTATAAACTGTCCCACTGCAGGGCAAAGGCCTCTATCATAGAAATCAAGTCATCGCTACTATGATGGGATTAGGCTTAATCACCACGCTTGCCAAATGCGGATTGGTGATTACAAACCCGAGCTATGTTCGAAAAATTAATTAGGTCGCTCGACCCGGGAATCGAACCCAGGACCCCGAGATCACGGCTCGGTACTAAAACCACTAGACCAACAGGGGTTTTAAAGTAAAGTATGTTTTTTTTTTTTGCGACCTACCTATCTAACAATTTCTTCCTACGAGTACCTAACAATAATTTCCATAATTGCTAAAAGTGGTCACATGGTGGTGGTGCTTACATTGTTTATACTTTCCTTAGAGTATTCATTGCTCACTTAAAAAAAATGTCTCTTATTCGTCATAATAAATAAATATCACTCGGCGGCGCTAGTATCGCGCGGTGTCACCTTAAGAAAATGGGCCTAAAAGAGAACCGTTAAAATTTAGAAAAAGTTGAAAAATGATCTCTCCTCCCTTCCATCTAGCTTTTTACATATTTCATTTCAATAAGGGATATCCTCGGATTGGTGATGTGTTTTTAGAAATAAAAATTCTACATTTGTCTTTATCTTGAAAAGTTTACACATATTTTTTATGTCTGTATAAAACAATGGGTTTGTATAAAACTGTATAAAATGATGGTAAGGTACGGAAGGTATGGTTGGCCGTGTGGTCCCCGGCAGAGTAGAATAGGCCACCCTCACTCTTACCGAGGTGTCGTAAAAGGCGACTAAGGTAAAGCTGCTGGCATGATCATCAGCACCCAGAGAAGGAAAACTCTGCATTTATATCAAAACCCTCGCCATCCCGTCTGCCAAGCGTGGTGAGTATGGCAATTACCCCTCATGTGATTGAGGGAGGCCCGTGCCCCAGCAGTGGGGACAAACGGGCTGATGATGATGATGATCAAGGTACGGAACGGTCAGCATCAAAAGTAGCTTAACACTTTAGCACCATGTCAAAGTAACTGTTCTGCCCATTATAACGAAGGGGTTCGTAAAAATGCTACTTCGACATGGTACTGAAGTGTTAAGCTAATTTTGATGCTGACCGTCCTTAATCATATTTTGAAGGATCGCTTCCTTAAAATTATCTCTAACTTTAAGGAAGCGATCCTTCAAAATAAGGTTGGAAAAATTACTTAGATAATAAAACATGATCATGAAAGCAATATTTTTTTTTATTTCTATAATAAATAGATGATTTAAACTTCTTCACTTCAGTTAGTGTTTAAAATCAATATACTCCCAATCATCAACGACTACAAAACGCCGATCACGTTGCCGTCAAGTGTTCTGCCATATTCCCCCCAGAGGACTAGTGTGGACCAACTACCGATTGTTTCGCTATCGATTCTTTTTATTTTCCTTTTCCTATTGATAGGACTATTTATAGTTTATTTAAGATTTACGACCACGGTAATTGTTTGTATAGTAGTTCCTACATGTAGATAGATAGATAGATAATTAATTTATTGCATCAAAGGACGCACATGCATATACAAAATTTTAAACATTAAAATAAAAATTCCTTGTAAAATAAAGAGTGTGGAACCCTTTCCTAAGTTTTCTGCATGTAGTGCCGCGCAGTGCAAGTGGGCCAAAGCTCAGTGGAGTTTTTGTTCAAAGACACAGTCAAAGAGCAAAACACTGATTTTCAGCTTAAGCCCTGAGAGTACACGTGGCTCACGGCTCACCATAAATACCGAGTCATGTCATTGGAAGTAAGTACAATAATGGCTAATTATTATCATCTTAATATCATAATTATGTCTAATTAAATTAAAAATTGATGATGCCTTATTCAATTAAGTATTATTCTTATTATAAATTTTAGAATTATGATTGTTTATACATAAATTATCGATTGAAATATATAAATTTATAACAGATATTGTTCTAAATTAAGCATTCAAAATTAGTAGCGTGTCATTCCCAGTTAAGTCCTGAGCGATGGTAGATCTGAGGATAACAACGTGCCTTCCAAACTAGGGTTTCCTCCGATTCCTTAATCATGGTCTCAGCATACCCTGGGCTCCGAAGTGACAGCTTTGGACGTAACCGGGAATTACACGCTAAGATGACGAAGTGAAGAGAAGATTCCCAGTTCTGTCCAAAGCTATCGGTTGGAGCCTGGTAAAATCCAGAGGTGCATTCGAACCTACAGCAAACCTCCCGTTAGGAAGGTACTCGTTCTTATAGAGAAGAATTACCCGTTTGGATCAGTGGTAGTGAACGCTGCCTCTGGTTGCGGGTTCCATCTCCGCACACTACAAACATTTGTGTTCCTGAACATGTCTGGGTGTTTTCTATGTATTATAAGTATGTATTTATAAAAGAAAAGTATTGTATGTATATATTTGTAATTCCGCTGTTGGTTCTGACATCCGTAACACAGGTGCTTGAGCTACCTATCTCGGAGTCGGAGGTATGCGATGTTGTGAAATATTTATTTAAAAACAACGTTAAAAATGGTTTGTGCACACATTCGTACACGTTTTGCGTACTGGCTATTGATATTAGCTGTCATTCTTTATGACGACCCGTTTGGAACAGTGGCAGTGAACGCTGCCTCTGGTGCAAGTGTTTGATCCCCGCACAGTACAAACATATCTGTTTGTATTGGTCTGGGCGTTATCTATGTATTATAAGTATGTATTTACAAAAGAAAAGTATTATATGTATATATTTGTAATCCCACTATTGATTCTGATATCCGTAACACAGGTGCTTGATCTACCTATCTCGGAGTCAGATCAAAGTATGTGATGTTATGAAATATTTATTTATTTATTAATTTATTTATTCTTTCTAAAGGACAAATTACTTATCATTGTCGATACTATTCGCTGGCAGCGACATTCGCGTAACCATCAACAACACTAGAGGATACACGGCTTAGTACATTATATGCTACGAAATCTCTCACTCATGTCGACCCCACGACGGGTAACGCGGAAATAAATCTACATTATAGCCTAAAACACATTAATACTTGCCAGACAAGCTGCATTGCAAAACGGCGTGACGTTCCATACATTTTCCTCAAAGCTTTCCATAAAGTTGGTCGGTATTATTTAATGCGTCCTTACTGTAATGTTTTTGCTCGACTCGGGTGTTGGGGTTTTTGTCACTCACAAATTGTACGAACTTACTGTCAAGTTACGAGTGAGTTCCTCTAGTTGCAAAGATATAAGTATTTTTGTGATTACAAGTACATCCGCGAACAGTTTTTCTGGAATTTTTATTTCTTTTAATAAAATCACAACTTTAAATATCAAAATCTCATTCAATAAAATTCATGACTGTGTCTGGTTGCGTGATGCATGATACAAATATTTGACATGGCTCATCTACACTGCTTATTGTTTTTGCTGACCAATCAAATAAAATTAGGTTTAAAGATATTTATTTCCTATAAGAACTTACAGTTCACTTAAAATGAGATACTTAAACTAATTCAAAATATATTTCATTTGCTGGCGAAGCGCTGCTAATTTTGTTCACAAATATTTTTTATACACTACGCAACACTTAACTATGTACTTTCCTATTCAATACTCAATTATATATATGTAGTAGGACTCTTATTATTGACAGCCCCGGTTAGAGTCTGAGGTCAGCTAGTACTTAGAGTATCTTACAAACTGAAATAGAGCCATCAGTCAGCCAACCAGTGCTAGTTCCATCTAGAGGAAACGACTAAAACTCAACGCTATGTAGAACGGCCACCATCGAGAATCAGTCAGGGAGACAGTTGAACAAAACATCAAAATTTGAATAAACGATAAAAATAACGGTGTATATGTATAATAAAACTTCGTATACTTTGTAGATTTCTTGTTTATTGCCCGTACTATTTTAAAGTTAAATTACTTATGCGGGCAGGCGGTTTAAGGTAATTTTCGGTAGCGCGATGTAAAAATGCATAGTGACATCTACCGAAACAACGCCGATCCGCCTGCTTCAATGCTTTATGACAAGCTTCATTTAGCGAAAATCGTTGAATTATTTTTCTCATACAAAATATGAAACTAAGTGAAATTACCCTGAGCAGTACATTGAGATAACTCTTGAATAATATAAAATAAATTTGGTATTACCTTGTTGAAAATAAAAAAGTAATTATGCTACATAAAGAAAAATTAACATTACTCGTAACAAACCTTGATGACATGAAAATTAGAGGCGAAACAAGAGCGTTGAATAACAAATTCAGAGCACATGAACTGGCGCGTACGTCTGACGAATATCTTTAGCTACGCGCCGTGGCTTCGGGGGCTAATGTTTTATTCGCTTTAATCTTCAAGAGTGACTTCTAAATATTCACTTTGGAATGATAATAAATTAACGGATAGGCAGGGAAGTAAATCCGGGCCGTAATTGGACGGGCGGGATGCGTCTAGCAGGTGTGGGTTGCCAGACTATTGCTGTGTTTGTGTGCGGTTCGGGTGATTTATAAAGAAACTGTTAGAATAATGTGGTGCAGTTAGAATACAGCCTGCTATTTAATAGAAAGAGGTTTTTACGTGCCCTTGCGATTAAACAAATACTTAACTAATTTACAGATGATTTATAACTTACAGAAGACCGTGCTTAAATTGGACTAACCATTATAAAGATAAACAGGCAAATTTATTTGTAACACACAAATATCCACAAAACGATTACATCCTCTCAACCCAAATGCTTGTTAGCCCCGTAAAATACTACAAAGTGTAGTAAATGTACTGACTCTATAAGAGTTAGTCCAGATGACATGTTTTATTCGCGCATTTCACACACGTTTGTAATTAATTGCTCTTTAGTAAGAAGCTTTGTAAATAATGCGCAGAACGCATCCAGCAATGTACTACAAATAAATTGAGTGACAAGCTTCTTGATTTTGATAATAAGTTTGTCTCAATTATGTGAGCCTTGGAGCCCAATCCTCATCTTATACGAAAACATGGCGGATATCACCTGAAAACCATACAAAAAAACTACGTTTTACTGATATATGTCGTATGAAAAGAAATGTCACGAGCCCGAGAATTGGGCTCCAGATCATTTCACCACTTATAGGTCAACAGAAAACTTTTCCTTTAATTTATTACCTACATAAGACATCGGTATGCAGGACAGGAAAAAGTGTCTTTTGCCCAGGGCTTACAAGGCATGGCCTATACAACGTCCAAATGTAGACGAAGAAAGTATAACTACTTTGTCTTAGAAAAAAAATTAAAAAAAGTGCTTGACGTGAAGCAGCACTGTGCTAAGTTTTGCTGCGTGAGTGAGGGTACCGGAGCCCAATCCTGAGGATAGGGGAGCTTAAAGTTGGCAGATTATTTGTGATTCTAGTCTTGCGGGTGTCCATGGGCGGCGGCAATCGCTTACCATCAGGCAATCCGTCTGCTCGTCTGCCACCTATCACACTTTTTTATATGATAGTTGGCAGATGCGAAGACACTTGATGGTTAGTAGCAATTGCCACCCCCCATGGACACCGGCAACATCAGTGGAGTGACAATAGGCTTGTGTACTAGGTCAGAGATTGGCAGATTTTTTCAAATTTTTATAACAGTACACTCGAGAAAAAGTTTTACCGAAGTCGGCGCCCAATATTATCTTGTAATTTAATACAACATTCAATTATTCAACAGGGATTAGGCGCCGACTTCGGTAAAACCTTTTCTCGAATGTACTGTTATAACCTTTTAGTTCGTGGTTTTTGAAGGCGGTTCTTTTTCCCAGAATTTTTTTTGAGCCTTTTTAGTGTATCAGCACTTGTATTTTGGCAGCCCCCCTTCCCCCTCTCCCTCTTCCACCCTCGCCCAATAACTAAAAAACTAATTGTGAGTACAGTATTGAAAGAGTTATCCTTTTACTCCTTACCGTTGAGGAGGTGACCTTCCATCATTAGCAGAGCCACAAAATTAATACAGTCAGGCGTAAATGCTGGTGCAATTTTGAAAAAATATATAAAAACATTACGTGTCCCCATAAAATTTGAGAGTTCCCCTCAATTTTTCCAGGATCCCATCATCAGATCCTGATATCCTGATCATGGTACCAATCAAGGACTAACTACTTTCTAACTAAAAAATAATCATCTAAATCGGTTCATAAATGGCAAAATAATCGGCAAACAAACATTAAAAAAATACATGTCGAATTGAGAACCTCCTTTTTTTTGAAGTCGGTTTAAATTTCCTTTAATTAAACTAGCAATCAAAGCGAAACTGCAAGCAATCGCAAAAGCAACACCAGTAGATCGGAAAACTTGTATTTAAACAAGAAAACGTGCTGTTCATGATGAGATTTGTTGTTTCATAACATCGAAAAGCAATATCCGAGCGCAATGTTCCCAATTATCGGAGTTTGCGGTTGTGTTCAGTCAGTGGGTGCGCCGCGAGATGGAATTGCACCGGGGCCTACCCACGGCCACGCGGAACATGCCGCCAATTCCGCTTTACATAATCGGTTTGTTTCTAGTTAGCTCCACTTATGCACTATATGCCTGTAATACTAGGCGACAAAAGAATTGTTTTCTTCTCTCACCACTCACCACATCGGCATCGATATAAAAAAAAATCTGCGAAAAAAAACCGCCTACAAAAACCACGAACTTAATTGTGTATAAATAATATTTTTAACACTTTATACACTTCAAATAATATTTTATAACAGTACACTCGAGAAAAGGTTTTACCGAAGAAGGCGCCCAATATTATCTTGTAATTTAATACAACATTCAATTTTTCAACAGGGATTAGGCGCCGACTTCAGTAAAACCTTTTCTCGAGTGTACTGTAGTAAAATGTTATTTGAAGTGTATAAAGTGTTAAAAATATTATTTTACACATTTTAGTTAGGTTTTTGAAGTCAGTTTTTTTTTGCAGAAAATTTTTGTGTCTCATTTTTTGGCAGCAACTAAAAAATAATCCGTGCCGGGACCATGTGGTCCCGGCAGAGTAGAATAGGCCACCCGCACTCTTACCGAGGTTTCGTAAAAGGCGACTAAGGTAAAGCTGCTAGCATGATCATCAGCACCCAGAGAAGGAAAACTCTGCATTTATATCTAAACCCTCGCCAACCAGTCTGCCAAGCGTGGTGAGTATGGCAATTACCCCTCTTGTGATTGAGGGAGGCCCGTGCCCCAGCAGTGGGGACTTAAATGGGCTGATGATGATGATGATGAAAAAATAATCATCTGAATCGGTTCATAAATGGCAAAGTAATCGGCGAACAGACATTAAAAAATATAGGTACATGTCGAATTGAGAACCTCCTCCTTTTTTTAGAGTTGGTTAAAAACTACTCAGTTAGCATGAAAAATCTGCGTAATAAAATATACTATCACCGGCTCTAATTTATTGGATAGGTGGCCCGTCCTCATTTTGGTTCGGAACATTAGTACCACGCTGTACCAATAGATATCGCTAAACGTTGATTACATCGCGTTTCACCTTTTTAGCTATAAGCTTCGTCGTTGTCTATAGAATTTAACTGTTTTTTCATCCTCCAACCGATTACGGCTACGGCCAATCTCAACGATCAGCCACGTACGCAGGATATATTATAGTGCTCAAGTGTGTGCGCAAACACAAGTGCACTCTCTATTCCCTTACCCTCATATTCCGATGGGACACTACTGTGACACGACCAGAGAGGGATTGGGCGCAGGACCAACGGCTTAACGTGCTTTCCGAGGCATGGGGGTACTTGACCGCCAATTTCCAGACTCCGGGCGGCCACTAAGAATTTCTTACCGAAAACTTAGGTACAAATTTTAGGCCCGACCCGGGGATTGAACCCGGGACCTCTTGCGCAGCCGTCGCTTTAAAGTGCAACCCACTAACCACTGCGCCACCGAGGCAGTCAACTGTTTATTAATAGTATAGATATCATGAACAGACTTTATTATCGAGACGGGATCCTAAGTGAACTCCTTTTTTTATGTGATTTTTTATGAGAAAGGGAGGCAAACGAGCAAACGAGTGACCTAATGATAATGTGATCACCGCCGCCCATGGAGATCAGCCACACAGAGTGAGTGGAGATGCGTTGCTGGCCTTTTAGGAAGGTATAGACTCCTTCTGATAGCTGACAGAAAAGCAGACGGATCACCTGATTGTAAGCTATTGCCACTGCTCTTGGACACCAGAGTCACATATGCACTGCAAAATATTTGACCACCCTTTTCACCGGATTGAGACTGCGGCTCCCTCTCCTATTACATAAAATAAATATTCCCAAAACGCTCCTTACTAATGGCCTATGACGTCATTCAGCTATGTTTTTATATATCGCGTGAGAAGTTTGTCCGATATTATATCACTTCTATGAAAATGGCTTAATAACCTAAGATGCCACAAATTGTATAAGCTTTCGGAATATGGCATTTAATTATAGCTCATTTTACCCGACTATCGTGAACCAAAAAGGAGGGTTATATATGTAACAAAAACGTTAGCTATAAAGCCGCAATTTCGGATAATACTTTCAAAACATTACATTCTTCACTTTTTCTAACTCTCAACGTAATCAAGTATCGACCGGAGCATCACCGTAACTCAAAGGATCTGTTGGCAAATGAAATACATTTACATTTTCCGACGAACATTTCTTAGAACCGATAACGAAGTGACCGCGACACTCCGCAATGTAATTCGAACTGCCTCGGTAAATTCAATTTATGATCCCTTTATAGAGGCAACGAGCAGGCAGAAGTGAATGAAAACATATTGAAGTCTGCGACTGAGCAAAGCCACTTGTGTAGGCCAACTTCTCACAGTACATGAAGAACTTACAGTGTACTTGCCATGTATGTCTTCGTTAAAAGGGGGTAAAAACAATTAATTATATTTACAAATATGTATTTAAAAATTAAAAAAAAAATCAAACCTAAAATTATTTTATAGATTCTCTGCATCTGAATTCTTACATTGAACGCAGACTTCAATATGTTTTCATTCGCTTCTGCCTGCTCATTGCCTCTATAAAGGGATCATAAATTGAATTTACAAATATGTGTTTAAAATTAAAAGACAAAATCAAATCCCAAAAAAAATAGGAAAAAATAAGTAATTTATGTACTTATGCTTATTGCTAAAAGAGAAATCTCTTTTCAAAGTTATTGTTATGTCAGATATCAAATCTTATGTAAAGAAGCAAAAATTATTTTACGTATAGATATACATATAGAGCAGCTGAATTCTTACATCGAACCACACGCAAGCTATTCTCACTCCATCCCCATCATCTCGATGGATGGCGGTCTAATACTGTGCGTTTCTCGCGGAACCTTTTACCTCGTACCTCAGTTCTGTGGAACGGTTCGGCTGGTTTGCTGGCTGAAGCGGTTTGGAGTATTTCCCGACGACTACGACTTAGGGACCTTCAAGAGAAAAGCGTACTCTTTTTAAAAAAGGCCGGCAACAAATTAGCGATCTCTTCGTTTTCGTGGATGTACATGGGCGGCATTGATTACTTTCCATCAGGTGAATCGCTTGCACGTTTGTCGCCTCTAGCATAATAAAAATCGATTGAAGACTCTTTGGTTTAGAAATAATAATTAAGAAAATGAAATGAAAAAAAACATAACTATGAGGCTATAAAGGGGACGGACAAACAGTATCTTCTACTTAGTTTGTGCGGACAAGATAGCACTCTTCTAAAAATATTATTGTGAAAAAGGAAGTTTCCAGGATTCAAGTGCAATGTAAAATGTAAATATTATGTGTTTTGATTAACAATATTCCGATCCTGTAAATTTATTCTGAGGTAACGCTAACCAGAAACCACGCTCTAAAAAGTACGAAACAAGAAAATTGTCTCTGCTGAAATTATTATGCCGTATCGCCGTGGTCGTATGCCACATTGATTTTATTGTATTATTATAATGAATCTTTGTTACAGTGGATGGAATAATTTTTTTTTTTTTTTTACGTAAAAGTATAAATAGAACGGAGTATTTTGTGAATATTTCAAGTGCCTACCTGTTGTCATTATTCATATCGAGCAAGAAACGGCAAAAAATCGTATTTGTTGTTTGAGAACACCCCTAAAATATTTACTCTATTTTGATTTTACTATTTATGGTTATAGCGGCAACACAAAATTATAATTTGTGAAAACCTCAACTGTCTAGCAATCGCGGTCCTTAAGATACAGCCTGGGGACAGGGGCAAATACGCCCGTTTTTGTATGTGAGCCCCACTTAAATATTTTCTTTTTTTCCCTTTTACTATTTGTTGTTATAGCGACAATATTTTCATAGCTTTAACCTTAGATAAGTGATTGTCTAAGGCACACACACACATACACAAAATAAATATAGGCTTGCTGTCCCAAATCTTAGACTTCATAAAATTAGATATTCATTTGTAGGATTGAGCATTAGAATGTTTAATAAGTTACCTCAAAAAATTATTGATTTACCGGTACATAGGTAAGTTTAAGTTGCATGTAAAAAACTGCCTAATGCAGGAAGGCTACTATAAAGTAGATGATTATTTAAATTATAAGAATTCCTGGACATGTGGATTTCTTTGCCGGTCCTCTAATGTATAATATAATTTGATAATTTTACTTTGACGATTTATCTAAACGACACTGATTATAAGCATTATACATCATACTGTCAATGTAATCATAAGTTTGGTATAAGAATGAAAATTGTAATATACTATATTATTTGAAAAGAGTAACTACTGAGTTTCTTGCTGATTCTTCTCGGTAGAAAATGACATTCCGAATTAGCATAGATTACAATGTTTGACATTCATAAATGTTCTGTAAGGACTTAAATTGAATAAAGAGATTTTTACTTTACTTTACGTTAATATAATACATAATTTGTGGAAATTTCAACTACCTACCTACTGCCGTCCTTGAGATACAGCTTGGAGACAGACAGGCGGACAGACGGACATCGAAGTCTAAGTAATAGGGTCTGGTTTTTACCCTTTGGGTACGGAACCATAAAAATAACCAATGGTCAAATATCGCCATAATGTGTTATTTGAGCAATATTATATTACAAGGAATAGACTGTCACTTTGACTATTGGTTTGACAGATAACTATAGTTCATTTAAGGTGACGTGTAGGGCACACTAGCGACGCCAATCGATTTTATTATTTAATAAATTACCATGCACAAATGTTGGGTCCAACGCATACGCGAAAAATAGGGCAAACACTTTTGGCATGATTCAATTTTTCGCGTACAAAAACGAACCCAACGTTTGTACATGGTTATTTAATAAATAGTATTAGTGTTTGCCGAGAGGTTGTAATCCTGAAATTGTTTAAAATAGATCCGGTTTAGTAGCTAAAAATTAAAATCGATTGGCGTCGCTAGTGTGCGCTACCCTTCACCGTAACCAAAAGGTAACTTAAAGATTAAAAACTCGGCCCTAAGCATACCTCGACCTCTCATTCGACGACTTTGGATGCAACCGAGAATGCCATGTTAAGATGAGAGGAGATCAGTATGTACGTCAGCTGCGAGAGTGTACCCGCACTTGAGACTCCACTGGTGTCGCTGGTGTCCATAGGCGGCGGCAATCGCTTACTATCAGGTGGTCCGTTTGCTCTTCTGCTACCTAGCACACAAAAAAAACATGTCTACCTATTGTTGTGTAACGGTTCTACCCAGCCAAGTTACAACGGCACTGTGTGTTTAGTAAACTGTTAAACAAGTTAATTAAGAAATGGGGATCACTTCTTTCCAAAGCAATTCATTTCTTTTTCTTTACTTTCACTTCACATTGGTTGGCTCACTGTAAATATTGGTGACGCTGTTTCGCTCAAGTGCCCACCGCCTACTTTGTTTCGTTAAAGGTCTCTTTTTATTTGTTTTAACCACTCGAAGCCTTGAAAAAGTTTTATTGCTTAGACGTTTTTGAAGAGTTTCAAAGTTAGTACAGTTGTCTGCAATAAAATGTATGCACCCTGACTCTTAAGATGTAACAATAAGGTTCATATTTGAATGAAGCTTTATACTTTTGACCGAGGGAGAGCCACGCGTCGGCATGTATGGGCCGGCTCGACCGGAGTGATACCACGGCCCCGGCGTGAAGCAGCACTGTGCTTTGTTTCGCTGAGTGAGTGAGGGTAAGGGTACCGGAGGACCAATCCAGGGGAAAGGGAGGTTTGAAGGTTGGCAGCACACACAAGTGTATCTCCACTGGTGTCGCAAGTGTCTATGGGCGGCGGCAATCGCTTACCATCTGGTGATCCGTCAGCTCGTCTGCCACCTATCACATAAAAAAAAACTTAATAGTGCACGCGACTGTACAAAATAGACGCAATTAACTCTTCATTAATTGGCGCTCCTTTTATCAGAAGTTAAATATAAGTAACTTTCTCAGGATTTAATGACATTTTTAAGTTTTTTTTTCTACGACTACGGCAAAAAAAAAGGGATGGTTATAATTAATATCAATAATAATAATTCTCACAACATCTCATACATTGACCTGATTCCGTACTATTAAGTAGCTTAAGCACTTGTGTTACAGATATCAGACAACAGAGGGACACAAATATATACTTAAATTCATATATTACACCCAGACACCGAACAAACACAAGTGTTCATCGCAAGAATGTTTGTCCAGGGTGGGGATCGAACCCACGACCTTTGGCATAAGAGGCAGGGTCACTACTGATTGCGCCATCCGGTCAGTCAAAGATTTTATTGAAACAGTTTATGGCGAATTTATGTATTCATATTTTCTCGATAATTATACGGCACTGACCAGGTGAGGTCACCTTTTTTATGTGATAAGTGGCAGACAAGCAGACGGATCACCCGATGGCAAGCGACTGCCTCCGCCCACGGACACCCACAACATCATTGGAGTAAGAAATGCACAGCCAACCTTTAAACCATCCATTCCCCCGGATTGGGCCTCCGGTCTGCGAAACATAGCAGAGACACTGCGTCACGCTGGTTTTCGGTTTTCAAAGGAGTCACTTTCAAAATGTGTTTTTTCTGCATCAAGATTACATTATTATTTTATCTGCACATTACAAATGTGAAGAATGCGTGAAGCAGCATTGTGCTGTGTTTTGCTGCGTGAGTGAGAGTACTGGAGGCCCAATTCGGTGGAAAAGGGGATTTTATGTTTGGCAGCGTATTTCTGACTCCACTGGTATTGCGGGTGTCCATGGGCGGCAGCAATCGCTTACCTGCAGGTGATCAGTCTGTTCGTCTGACACTTATCACACAAAAAGTTACTTTCAAGATTATTTTTTTCTGCATTAACAAATTAAAAATGTTAGAAATATGTACTTTATCAAAATGAAATTAATACAACAGTAACTTTTTACCCGACTACGGTGAAGCAAAAAGGAGGGTTATGATTTTGACCAGAATGGTTATTCATCATAACAAGTTATGAGGGAACACCTTATAACTTCTAAACTAGTTATCATATTTGAACAAATGAGGTGTCGTTAGACACGTTAAAAGCGACTTGATTGTTTTCTGGTTATTGGTGACATGACGTCACGTTAAATTGATTACAGCGCCCTCTAGGGGACGTAGAGTAAGGAACTAAAAAAAATTTGCTTGACGGGTCCATGTGCGGTATCAAATGAAAGATATTTTTAAGCACATTTCAAATATGTAATTTTATTTACATAACTAAAAATATGTTTTATAAAAATAAAGTTTAAAAACTAAAACCCGACTACCAAAAAACACGCTCTAAAAAGTACGGAACAAAACAATTGTCTCTGCTGAAATTACTATGCCGTATCGCCGTGATCGTATGCCATCTACTGTAGCAAAACTGATTCATTATTCATTTCGGCAATACGGCATAATAATTTCAGCAGAGACAATTGTCTTGTTTCGTACTTTTTAGAGCGTGTTTTTTTGGTAGTCGGGTTTTCGTTTTTAAACTTTTTGGTTATTATAGGAATCACCCATATCTAACTACCTACCCATATTATTACTAAAACATATTTAACAACGTGAAACATTATACTGTTCCCAAAGTTAACTTGTTGCATTGACATGATTGGTTCGGCAAAGCAAAGCTGCAATCAACCAAGTTGTACAAGAATTGTTGTATCCGCCGAAGTTCGTTGAAAACCTGCAAAGTTGTAAAGGCGGTAAAAACTCGTTACGCCAAATCGACCACTAAAACTCGTGAAGCGAAAATTCTATCCAACTTCAATTTACTTTTATTGTTTCTACTCTTCCTATCCTTCGCGGGAAAAAGTTTTTTTTTCTTTACGCTTTACAGGCCATCTAAGCCATTTTTTATACGCGTTCAAACCAACACAACGTCAAAATTTCACGTTTGAATTTCCTTGTTTCACTGTATCAAAGGAAATGGGGAGAACCTCGTTCCCACTGTAATGTAAATAATCTTTATTTGAATTTCCGTTTTTACTGCCTTTGGCTCCTAATTTTATATAAGCACCGACTAACTTCTACGGCACAACTCAAAGTATAGTCTGTTTACTATTCGAAACATGTTTGGTATTCATTTTGAGGCTTGGCAATGTCAAAATAACATAGCTTAATTAGGTATTAAATCTTTCTTACTTACTTACTCCACTGGCTCAGTGATCCGAAGCGAGTCTTGGCCTCCGAAACAAGAGACCGCCACTTTGATTGATCCTGCACTACTTGTCGCCAGTCACCGGCCTGAAATTCTCGCAGATCATTCTCTACGACGTCCTTCCAGCGATACCTAGGCCGGCCTACCGGGCGTCAGCCCATCGGTCGGCTCTGGTATGCTTTCTTCACGAGACGATGCTCGTCCAGTCTCTCGAGGTGACCAAGCCAGCGAAGACGATGCGCCTATTACTACTTATATTACTGACACAAACACGAGAGATGACGAGATTGATTTCCGCATCTATAACACCCTACGTTGCAGTGCAGCCCTACATAAAGTATTATCGTCCAAGCTTCTCAGCAGAAGTACGAAATTGAGAATATACAAGACAGTAATACGACCTATACTGATGTACGGCTGTGAGGCTTGGACGCTAACTTTAAAATCTTTCTGAAATAAATATTTTAAGATCCTCATTAGACGTCAGTATGTGTAAACAAAAAAGTGTAATGTGCAGTCACATACCTACGTGCGCCCAAAGGATTGCATGTCTCAAGTGGCTATGGGCAGGGCACATAGCGATGAGAACAGACGGCCGGTGGGGCGGAAAGGTCCTCGAGTGGAAGCCACGTACATTAAGATGGATGGGAGCGGCACAGGACCGATCTGTGTGGATATCATTGGGGTAGGCCTATGTCCAACAGTGAACATCTATTGGCTGAAATGATGATGATGATGATGACAGTCACGTGCTCTAATAAGTATACGACCCCATGTAAATATGAACCTTATTAGGGCGGTATAAGAATCAATGTGTTTGTTTGCAGGCAACTATACCTACGAAATTAAAAAATAAACACCGGTTTTTAATGCTGTATTGCAGGTTCGAGGTATATTTTTGACCTATATTAGGTACGACCTATACGAGATATATTTTACACCTGATGGTAGGGAAGGGATTGCCGCCGCCTATGAAGGGGTATCCTTATTTAAGGGGCAATAATACTAGGTAGGTGAAGCAGTTTCGTGACCTTCAAACAGAGCCAATCAGCGTTTTTTCGGATCTCGCAGATGTTCATGAGTGGTGGCGATCACTTAGGAACTTTTAGATGCCCGCTTCTTCAAAAATGTATCCATTTACGGCGAAGTATCAATGTCTCTGATTGGTATTTTGAGAATATATTTTTTTATGTTCTTATGTTAATTAATGTGTTAATAAGGAGGTGTAGGAGGCACTTCACCGTCGCCATGTACCTGCCGGATTTAATTAAATACTTTTGCAGATATAACGCGAAATGTTTGCCTCTCACTCGCGACTCATAAGCTATCTTTAATCTTCATCCGTACCAATTTGGATTAACAAAACGCTTCAGAAACCGTCTCGGAATTAAATAAGTGAATGATTGATATCCCCGGAGGTCGCAATATTCTGCCCATTAATCCGTATAATTACCATGCGTCGGTGGTCCACATAATACGAACGAGCCCACTTTTCATTGCCCGCGCATTTGAGTGAAATATTGCCCGCCAAGCGCACAAATCTCTCTTCCTATCTAATCAATCAACCGTTCACACCACATAAATAACGCTGAAATTGGACTATTTTGTTTGCACACACACTCGTTCGTTTTTATTTAAATAAATTTCCCTTCGGGAGCAATGGAATCGGAAGGCGCATATGTTATCAACAGGTCATGGATGGTTATGTCAGGCTAGGTGTATTGTTTATTGACAATGTTTCGAACAAATTAAAAATGTGTAATTGGATTATTTTGAACTGGAATGCTGGGAGCTGCATCGGCAGATACGCGAACGTACATCGTTTCAAATTGGATGGACACGTTCGGAAATCGGCAATGTGTTCAGTGAAAATGCTACATCAAAACAGTTTTAAACATTATTGTAAACACAAAAAATAACTATATAAGCGTTTGTTTTCTGATATACATCACTAGAGATCGGATAATTAGTAGCATTTTTTTAATGATATAGGTGGCAGACCTCACCTGATGGTAAGCGATTACCGCCGCCCATGGACACCTGCAACGCTAGTAGTGTCACAAGTGCGCTGCTTACCTTTTAAACCCCCTTCCCCTGGATTGGGCCTCCGGTACCCTCACTCGCACAGCGAAACAGAGCGCATGCACTGCTTCACACCGGTTTTCTGTGAGGACGTAGTATTACTCCGGTCGAGCAGGCCCATTCATGCCGAAGCGTGGCTCTCCCACAGCTATCCCAAAATGTTTACGGTAAGTAAAACATGGTACCTTTTATTGAATTAGTACGATAAGAAAATTACTTTACATAAATATTAATCGTTATTTTAGAATGGTCTTTACAAGATCATAGGATGCGGTAGTCGTTGTACAAAAAAAAGGCTCTATTAATGTCTATATACCATAATTAATTAAGACGGAAATTAACACGAAATTTATTATGTGATACAGCATGTCCGCTTCTTGGCCCGCTTGTGACCGCGGCTGCTGTAACGAAGCCGAAACGTCGAGCAAAATATGTAAGTAAGTACATAATGTTGTATCACATAATCAATTTCGTGTTAATTCCCGTGCTAATTCATTAATAGTTATAAAGCAACGCGAAATACTATAAAATTAAATTGAAAATTGAAAAAACCCCCGACACGACTAAAGCTTTTTTATTTGATACTCATATTGTGGGAGTTGTGTTAAACATAAAATCCAAATCTTCGTGACGGCGGTCATCTTGGATCGATTTTTATCCAACATAGCTAAGAACATTCCCTCCTTATTAATCTTTCAAACAAAAAAAAACAAAATCAAATTCGGTTCATTTATTCGGGAGCTACGATTCCATAGACAGACACACAGACACACACAGACACACACGCACAGACACGTCAAACTTATAACACCCCGTCGTTTTTGCGTCGGGGGTTAAAAATCTACATACCATGTTTTTGTACAACGATATAAAGCGGAAAATATTGTCAAATGGACGTTCTATTTTCTTGGACACAGCAATTGTTTTATATAACATTTTAAATGGGACTTAACCGTGGGAGAGCCACGCTTCGGCATGAATGGGCTGGCTCGACCGGAGTGATACCATACCAGTGATTTTGTGATACAACATTATGTACTTACTCACATATTTTGCTCGATGTTTCGTCTTGGTTACAGCAGCCGCGGTCACAAGCGGGCCAAGAAGCGGACATGCGGACATGCTGTATTACATAATAAATTCCGTGTTAATTCCCGTCGTAATTAATTATGGTATATAGACATTAATAGAGCCTTTTTTTGTACCACGACTACCGCATCCTATGATCTTGTAAATACCATTCTAAAATAACGATTAATATTTATGTAAAGTAATTTTCTTATTCGTAAGAATTCAATAAAAGGTACCATGTTTTACTGACCGTAAACATTTTGAAAACGTATGCTGTGGGATGGGATAACTGTGGGAGAGCCACGCTTAGGCATGAATGGGCCTGCTCGACCGGAGTAATACTACGTCCTCACAGAAAACCGGCGTGAAGCAGCACTGTGCTGAGTTTCGCTGTGTGAGTGAGGGTACCGGAGGCCCAATCCGGGGAAAGGGGACTTAAAGGTTGGCAGCGCACTTGTGACTCCACTGGTATCGCGGGTATCCATGGGCGGCGGCAATCGCTTACCATCAGGTGATCCGTCTGCTCGTCTGCCATATATCACATCAAAAAAAATGAATCCTCCTCATCTTAGCGTGTAAATCCCAGTTGCTTCCAAAACTGTCGCTCTGGAACCCGGGGTACGCTTGGACCATATTTCAGAATTTGGGGAGCTGTCTAACGGGGACAGGATTTTCAATATCAACCAGTTTTTTTTGTATAATATTACCGTATAAGTTATCGCTACTAAGATGAGATTAGGCTTAATCACCACGCTTGCCAAATGCGGATGATGCTTGATTTCTACGATGGAGGCCTTTGCCCTGCAGTGGGACAGTTTATAGGCTAATTAAAAAAAATACAGTATTTATTATCAAACCAAGTCTTTTATTTTCACTCTGATTTAAATTGCAATTACTTTCTTTAAGAATTTTAGGTAACTAGCTTTAGGAGAAGGCCTTATGTCACAACTTAATTACGTTTTAACAAATTGGGTCCCATTTGTGACATCAGTTGATTTTAATTGATAGCTACTAAACCAGATCTATTTTAAAACATTTCGGAGTTTGGGTCTATTGGCAAATACCTGTACTATTTATTTAATACTTACAGATATTTATTTGGTAATCTTTTGCACTCGAATTGAATTAACTGGAACTGGATTACCGCAAAAACCGGTTACTTTTGGCGTTAATCAATTTTTCGAGTACAAAAATGGACCCAACATTTGTGCATGGTTATTTAATAAATAATATAAGTGTTTGCCGAAATTGTTTAAATTAGATCCGGCTTAGTAACTAAAAATTAAAGTCAATTGGCGTCGACAGTGTACCCTACCCTACTCCTATCCCTATTAGACTCCTATCCCATCATTGTAGAGGTGATACCCTAATTTGATATCATTGTCTAGCACATTTATTTTATTTAAAAATTCAGTTCTGTTAAGTTGGTTATTCAACAAAATTGGCTGCCAAATTGTAGCCTGAAAGAAATTGGGACCCAATTTGTTAATACGTAATTAGATTGTGATATAAAGCCTTCCAATTTTAGGTTGACTTAACAAAAACTAGCATAAGATGTTATCCTTCTAATTAAAGCGCGATTTAATCTGCTAAAGAATTAAATAGTACTAAAGTCTCGTGCTGTACGACCATAAATCACCCGGATCGGCAGTTATCGATTATACATTAAGCATACGTTTAACAAACGCGTAATTGTCCCGTCGCGTGACCGAACTCGTGTTAATTTTATGGGATTATTAGTTATTTACAGTTACACGTTACAAAATATCCATTTACTGACTAATCGGAACGTTTGTAACATTAGCTGTTTTGGCGTTCATTGAAACATATTATTGGAATGCTTTGGGAGAGCTTTGGAATGTTTACAGTACCTATTGTTTTTATGAGTATTTGCTTTTGGAACTGATTTTCAATAAAACTGTAGGTCTGTACTTTTAGCTGGATTGAGCGTTATTTTATTATATGCGGTACTTTAAATATCTACTCGCGTTTGTAACCAAGTAATGATGGAATCGGCATTGTGATTGAGGAAAACCCTAACGCCAGAGGCAGATGAGCAAACGGGCCACCGGATGGTAAGCGATCATTGCCGCCTGTGGACATAAGCCACACCAGAAGGAGTGCAGATCGCCAGCCTGTTACAAATGAGAAGGCTCATTTCTTAAGGATTGTCACCATGTCATACTGGTATAGGTAGACAAAAATGGTCAATGGTGAATTCAGTGGCTTGTGCAGGCGTGCTATCCTTTTTGATCCCTTCCCCTTGATTTTCTTATACAAACGCAAACAAGAAAAGAAGGTGTCTAGGTATATCCAGTTTCTTCCTGTTACCTAGACAGGGAAAATGTTTGTTTAATCCAATTAACGAACATCGGTGTGCAATGTAAGCGAGCTGTGGAGTAGAGTGGTGGAACAAATATGTTTGTCCGTTTTCAAATTAATTTCTCTAACATGTTGGCAGACAAAAGTACACATAGTACCTACCTATGCCATCGTTAGAATGTACCGAGTTCTATTATGAACTTCGAGGTGGCCAAGCCAGCGAAGACGATGAGCCTTGGTCTCGCCGATGATGTTAGGCGTATCCACAATATTCTATATTTCGAAATTTGTGCGTATCCTCCAGCCATCGTCATGTAATTTTACTGGGCCCAGAATTTTGCGTAGTACCTGGATCGACCAAAGTGGCGTTCTCTTGTTTCGGAGGCCAAGACTCGTGTCGGGTCACTGAGCCAGTGGAGTAAGGAAGTAAGTATTATGAAATTAAAATCTTGCATGATTATTCTGGTTATTACTACACTCTGTGAAATTTTCTCAATTAATATTAAACCAAACGTTCACATTAAAACAAGAATTGATTGAAGAAATTTGACAGAATTGTTGTATGGCTGTCCGTAATTTAATTTTCTTGTGTAATATCTTCAAAATTTGATTTCGTGTTTTGAAAAGTAAAACAGATTTAATGGTCAAAATGTTGGACCCGCATACCTGACCCGACCAGCCTCGGAAGATACTCCTGGAGCGAAAAGATTACAAGAGCCAATCATACCGAAAATGGGAAAGAGCAAGGAAGAAGAATGTAACAATTTTTTTTTTCATGATATTCAATATTAGCATGCAGGTTGAAAATCTACAGCATCATTCTCTTGATAACCAATTATTCGGCGTCATATCATCTCAACTCCATTATTTTAAAGAACTTAAATTCTCAAGTCAGATGCTGACATCAAATCAAATTGATTGATTCGCTTCAATCCCTTTAAAATGTCCGTGCAAAATCTTTTTACAGCAAACTGACCCAAAAACGGTCCTTTTCGCCCCGCAAATGTACAAATGGGCGACATCCCGATTGCCCAGAGGAGAGACTGGTATCACGGACTTGTATCTGTTCGTTCTCGGCACGTTCCTTCCCGGAACAATGTGCCATTGTCCCGTTTTGTTTGCTCCGAAAGTTGCATAACAAACCTGAATTCTACGCGAAGCTCACAAAGGAAGCGTCAGATATTGGGTTTGACACAACGATCGATGGAAGAAAAAAGTCACATCGTTCTGCCTTATTCACACACAGTCTCAGACACTTGACTTTGCATAATAATGCAAACTATATTCAAGGCGGCACAGATTTATAGTGGAGCTGGGTGTTAGGGGACGTATAAATATCTAAGCAACCCGCTAGCTCATTTTTACTCGTACTCTATAAGTATGTTTTAGCAAATATTTTTTGTGAACGATTTTTTGGTAACGATGTTACAGGAGGATAATGTATGTTCTTAAATTCTACGGTTTCAAGACTTTTATGACAAATATGGTCTCTTCTGAACTTTATCTTCACTGTGAAATATATTAAAGGTCAAATTTGACATCCATCGGACAGTTTCCCACAGTTGAGAAGACCTACAAATGTTGAGATAATGATTCTTACCTAATGAGTGACCTTGATCCAGTTGGTCTTGCTCCACTGTCTTAGGGTTGAGCGAGACAGACGCCAGTGATTTCAATGTAATTACCTGATTTCTTCTTCTTCGGGTGCCTCTTCAGTCTTGAAAGTTGGCCCACAGTTTCTTAAACTTCTCTTTATCTTGAGCGAGACGTAAAAGTTCTTCCAATGACCTGACCTGACAATTACCTGATTTATCAAATCCTAAATCATGGTCCAACCGTAGGGCAGATTGAGAACTGACCGAAACGTGCAGAATTCCTCATAATATTTTCCCTCACCGCCGAGTGAATGGTAGGAATATGCATATACATTTAAAATATCCAGAGATGCATGTTCTGATTCGCTCCTACGACATGCTGTTTAGAAGGCGCACGTTCATAACCACTGAGCTACTATCGTTCTTTCTATAATAATATCGTTAGGAAAAAGTATCCCAGACCTCAAACCTCATTATGCTTTGAAACGTCTACTTTATAAGCTTTTACGAACATTACATGGCTTAAATGTGAAAAGTGTTCTCATGAAGGTAGATATCATCATTTTAACATTTACTTCCTAACTGTACAATCTCTAAAACAATATGGTAAGATCAAGTGTAGTAACGAGTTTACAACGTTATTGAGTTTAAGCCTTATTGCACTGGTATAAAGGTTTATTCCCATATAAAGCTTGCGTCGGTACAATTCTCAATGTGTGTGAGTAGGGATAAGTGTTGAGGTTCCGTACCACGTTTATAAACATTTTGAATTGATTAAATTATGATGATGAGTCTTGTTGAAATAAAATTATGAAACTCACGGTTTTGTATAAATACCTAATACTTTCAGTCTGAATTTCTTTGACAGAGCCTGTGAAATAATAACTATAGCTTTACCGCTACAATATCGGACCTTTCCATGGTGCGCGGGACGCGGGGAGGGGCGAGTGCGCTTGACTAATAGAAAAAGTTTATTTTTTCTTTAGGCCAATCAGCGAAGGTTGGGGTGTGCTCCCGCGTGTGTGCTCCCGCGCGTCCCGCGGACCATAGGAAGATCGACGTTGCAGCGGTAAAGCCAAGGTATTTGTTCTTCTTTTTTTTTGTTATGTGATAAGTACCTAACAGATGAGCAGACGGATCACCTGAGTTCCTTGGGGAATTCTGTGAATGTTGTGTGTGTCGGCGGTAAAACTCAAACCCAACGTGTCTGCTAATACAATTCAAAGGTTTATTGCGGCAACTTTGACAGTTGACCATAGAGTAACTTATTATATACTGAGATAGAGGCTACAGTCGGCTAGCCAGTGCTAGCGCCAAGCGCCATCTCGAGGAAAACGACCAATACTCAACGCAACGACTACATATACGTAACGGCCAGCTTCAAGATTCAGTAATCTATCAGAAATATTTTTTTTTAGTATATAACAAAATTTCTCGGTTTGATAGGTTTTTGGTTATTCTCCCCTAATTTTTAAAATTGCTAATGTAGGCAGGCGGCTTGAGTTCATTGTTTCGGAAACACGCTTTGCTACCGCGATGTAAAAATGCATAGTGATATCTACCGAAACGATGCCGAACCATCTGCTCGATTGCTTTTTTAAGTTACATCTGCTTTTTACAAGCTCCATCTAACGAAAACCTCTAAACTACTTTTTCCCATACTATGAAAAAAGTACTAAGTGAAATGACCCTTTACATTGGAAAATTATCCTTAGGTAGAGCAATACAGAAAAAGTAAAGTTATTTTTTTTAAAATGCCGTTTGATATATTGATTACATATTTTTGGCGCCAACTATACTTGAAACTGGAATTCAAGACCAAAAAAACTACGACAGATACGTCAGTGTCAAATTTATCAATGTCACTTATGTCGTTGTCAAATCAAGTTTTCAGGTTTTTTCAACCTTTTTGTTATATGCTTATTTTCTTAGTATAAGGCTGGCAAAATTCATGATAAGGAATTTCTCAAAAAATAGAAACTTAATTACATCTTCATCTTCACCATCACTAACGTCAGAATCTCTAACTACGGATTCTCAGTCGGTCACTTGTCGAATAAAGTTTTCCACCAGTCCAGTTTGCACATGTTTTAGATCTAAGGCGTTATTAGGCGAAATAACTCGAAAGGAATATGTCAAGTGATATTTTGACAAAGGGGGTAGTCAACAGTCGAAGTCAGTTAAAGTCTCAGTCACTCAATTAAACGGGCTTGTTATCGACCTACGAATTCTGCCGAGACTACTCTTAACGAAATTGCAGGTTTTAAGACTCTTAGGACCTAGCAAGTGGTTCACGTGACAACTCACTCAACACACAATAGCATTGTTTAAGATGATTTAAATTCGAAGATTCCTATATTAATATCCCTTTGCGGCACTTCACTGCACGAAACAACATCATGTAAGTTCAAATGTTGTACCAAATGTTATTAACACCTGAAGTGACACAAGCTCAATACCAGTTTTTCTACCAAACATTACGGATGATTAAGTTTTTATTAAAGTGTCTTGTATTTATGTAAATATAAGTCAATAAAATTACTTCTTTATATTATAGAATTATAATTACCAACAAACAAATTATGTCGGCGTATGTTTTTAAGAAATAGGTATATACTATTGTACGATCATTTTATTGCAGTGGCAACATTGTAGTAGATTTTTTGGTCTTGAATTCCAGTTTTGGGTATATATAATTAAATGGCTAAGACTGGCGTCCCTAGTGGAGACATTCATGATTACGGAACCTTAAAAACTCAACGACTGTACCGCGTATCCTCATAATTATACTCAAGAAAAACGGCTCATCAGTTTTATCGTGGCTGAATCGTAAAATTTCATAAAGCGTAATATCCCGTGGTTTTCCTAATAAATGTGCTTTTGTAAAAACAAACAAACGCTCGGGACAAGAGGATCCGAGGGCAGCAATTTGTATCTCTTGTGATACTTTTTAATTTCATCCCAAGGAAAACAAATTCCCTTGAACACTTTGCATTACAAATCCTTTCCGTTGGCTTCGTTTATTGCATTTTTAATACTTTTTCGTTTTATTAAAGGCTTGAGGCTGTTCTTTCGGTTTACTAGCGCTGCCATTTGATTCTGAGTACTATTAATACATTCATAAGAATTTAAAAATCTCTACGTAATTTGCTAATTGATTACATATTTTTAGATAAGTTTTTTGCATTGTACAATGTTGCATTCTCACTCTGGAGTCATATTAACTATGGTTCCAAAGGGCCAGTTCTGTAGTTCTGTTACTCCTGGTATAAGTTATAAAAGCATCTGCTCTTATGAAGAACGCCTAGCATTTTTCGGTCTAAATACACTGAGTTAAGGCGACGTATGCAGGATTTATTTTTTCTTGAAAAAATTGTACAGGGTACCTCAATGTGTCCTAGAATACTAAATTGAATTCAAATTTGTGTCCCCCACTAAGTAGTCGACGTAAACCTAATCATTTTTTCAAAATCCCCCATCATAGAACCAATCTGGGTTCGCATGCGCCAGTTACTAGATTACTAGTTAATAAATACTAGACGCCGTGTGGTCCCCGGCAGAGCAGATTAGGCCACCCTCACTCTTACCGAGCTGTCGTAAAAGGCGACTAAGGTAAAGCTGCTGGCATGATCATCAGCACCTATAGAAGGAAAACTCTGCATTTATATCAAAACCCTCACCAACCCGTCTGCCAAGCGTGGTTAGTATGGCAACTACCCCTCATGTGATTGAGGGAGGTCCGTGCCCCAGCAGTGGGGACTTAAATGGGCTGCGATGAGTTACTAGATTTGTAATTGCATATTATGAGTGGCACAGACTGCTCGAACTTGACATTTTTCATGACCAAACTAATTTATTAAAAAGAAAAATTTTAAAAATATAATGTACCTAACTATAATTTTTGTTAAGTTTACCCTTTAAGTAAATTACTGTAACTTTTAAAATATCATGATGTGAATGTCTGTAATTGATGTAAACACTAGAATAGTCCCTTGCCTTGTATATTTAAAATGCTTGTGTTTATATTGTTGATGTGCCTAATAAATAAATGAAAAATAATAAATTAAACATTCAGCTCATTCGGATCATCCGATTCACTCAGACTCGAGATCCATTTAAGTCGAATGATACATTCGGGGTGAACATCAGAGATTCAGCACAGTGTATCATTTGGCTGAGTCGGATCACTGAGTCGTTTCAGTAAAGAGTTACACATATCTAAATTCATGAAATGACAGCGCTAGTGGCCGTCTGTAAAAGCACCTTTCAGAATGGTTCAATTGGATATTGAACCGGTCTTGAACTTAATTGCAGTTTTAATTCGCTTAAAAACCTTTCCATAAACTAAAAAGCACAGGTAACTAATACTACAGATTTAGTTACACATACAATAGAAATCCCTGTTGGTCTAGTGATTAAGTACCGGACCGTGATCTCAGGGTCCTGGGTTCGATTCCCGGGTCGAGCGAAAAGTATGTTTCTAATGTTTCGGATATAGGTCGGGTTTGTGATCACCAATCAGCATTTGGCAAACGTGGTGATTAAGCCTATTCCCATCGAATCCCATAGCGATAACTTGATTTCTATGATGGAGGCCTTTGCCCTGCAGTGGGACAGCATATGGTCTGATTCTTTACTTTACAATAGAAATTAAATTAATATTAAAGTATCCCAATTCTCGTGAAATTTTTAAATCGATTAGTCGCTCGATTTTGCCGGGAAAGACGGACAAACAAACAGACAGACACACTTTCCCATTTATAAAATTGGTATGGATAATGTAAAATCTCGTTACAAACATAAATGACAATGGCGTATCTCTAATAATTTTTGCATCTTGTTATAAAAAATGATACTACAGCTTGAGTTCCTCAGCAGACTGAGGTTAGGTACACGATTATCGTAAGTCTAGAAACAAAGATATTTCAGCTTAAAGTTTTTTTGTTGAATTACTTGAACAAAAAAATTAATTGAACAAAAAAATTGCAGTATTTCTAAGTCCAATAATCTACAGATAGGTACTTTAAACAGAGTTTAATCAAGGCAGGGGTTTCTTTTGACCAGGTGTTAACACTTGTCAAACCCAAAAGCAAGCTCCACACTTAGTCGCGTATCACGCGCGAAGAACACGAAGTGTGGAGCTGATTCGCAGGTCGAAGCCACGATAAAAATACTGTAATTTAAACATTTTATAGTAGACATATGAGCTCCTTTTTAGGTTTCCGTAGTCAAATGGCAAAAAACGGAACCCTTATAGATTCGTCATGTCTGTCCGTCTGTGTGTTCTTCCGTATGTCACAGCCACTTTTCTCCGAAACTATAAAAACTATACTATTGAAACTTAGTGTATAGATGTATTTTGTTAACCGCTTTACGATTTTTACACAAAAATTTGAATAAATAAAAAAGTTAGGGTGTCTCCATACATGAAACTTAAACTTAAAAATTTGAAACCTATACGTGTGGGGTATCTATGGATAGGTTTTCAAAAATGATGTTGAGGTTTTTAACATCAATTTTTTCTAAACACAATACTTTGCGCAAGACACGCTCCCAAAGTGGTAAATTGTGTGCCCCCCCCCCCCCCTTCCTCTAACTTCTATAATTAATGAATTATAAAACCAAAAAAAATATGATGTACATAACCATGAAAACTAACAACAAAAATTGGTTTGGACTATCGCACTTGGCCGGATTTTCTAATTAATATTTTTTCTGGACTTAGTCAGAAGGAGATTAACGTTTGAAAAATCTTATCAATTTATATAACATCATTTCGTAATAACGATATTTTAAGACGCTAAATACTTCATTATATAAGGCACGTAAATAATAGCAGCGATCGTTCAGATCCGATCGTTGGATTTAAGCGCGGCCAAAACGACCTAGCTTAATCCCACCGTATGTGGGCGGGGTAAAGCTCATCTGTGCCCGAAATACTTCTGGCCATATTTCGGCTAGATAATGGTGAAAGTAACCTGGAACAGCCCGCATGAGATTTGTAATTAGGTCAAGAAGCTTTATCACTGGCCCTTGTGTGTTTTGAATATGCGAATGGTTTAGACGGTTTTGACGTACCTATTCAAAACTAAACTTCTCAAAACTTTAGAGTGTAAAAATAACTTTGAAAAAATATTGGATTTACATGAGAATATTGTTCGTTTATTATTTCAAATTCATGGAATAAACACAACCATTACAAGGGAGGTCACAAAATTGCTCAAATCATTAATTATCCTTGATCACCAATAGAGTACTATATTATATAATGGATTTGAAATTTCCAGAGCACCAGGGGGAAAGGGGGGGTGTAAAGGTTGGTAGCGCACTTGCGACTCCACTGGTGTCGCGGGTGTCCATGGGTGACGGCAATCGCTTACCATCATGTACCTAACTACAAAATCATTCTGCAATGTTTGTTTGACATATAATGCCAAATTTGCAACTCATTCACCTCCTATTATTATCCTCAGTCCATAATTGTCAAAGTAGGTACTACACAACAGTAAATCAATTTCTCCCCGATACCGTTTCAAACGATCGAGGGTGGAAGATACGAAATGGAAGCGTTCAATAAATTGTTAGCAGCTGTTTCAAATTAAGGACATGTGAATCAATTTAACAAAAAGAAGATTTTGAGATTCTTAAAAAAAAACAATGTAATTCATTAATTAATTTTAAAAAAATACGAAGTTTATGATTACGTGTTTCTTACTTAAATAGCAATACCTACTTATAATTTCCTAGTACGGAGGCCCGTCTCTCACAATATAGTTTATAGAGGTCTTAGAAACTATTGTCTAATGATAATTAAATTGTAGATTGAACTATGTTGTGAAAGAGAAATAGGTATGGTGTTTTTGTTTACTGAAATGCCGCGTAGTAATATTAATACAACAATAATTGAATCCTATCGATTTTAACACTGTTGCATCTTATTGAGTGACGGTGAATCTGACTGACTTCGACAGATGACTAACCAATTTATTCTATAAATTATACTTGAATTTCGTTCTTGAAAGACTGGTCCATCGCAGCAGGAAAAAGAGGAGTCAGTTTGCCCTGCAATGGCACATATAGACACATAATAATAATTTACTTGATTTCACACCAGAAGAGCAGAGTCCATTATAGAGAAAAAAACTATTTAGGAATTATATTACAGTATACCAAAAACAGTTCCAACAAAGACACGGACCAAGGTAGGAAGGAGAGAACTTTATAATATAACGAATTTCTTGAATTTGTAACTAAAAATGTATCAGAACCTAAATAAAAATTGAAATGCGTTTAAAGTTAACGTTACGTGTTACATAACATTCTTATAAGGCGAAGAATAAGCCACATTTGCGCTGCCAATTGATTTAAAATTTAAGCTTCTTCGTTTTAAATAAACGTTTGAAACTCAAAAGCTCAGCATTTTGAGATAGGATGATTAAATACAACTATAATGTATCAATACGGGGATTAACACGATATTTATTATGTGAAACAACATTGTGTACTCACATATTTGGCTCGACGTTTCGGCTACGTTACAGCAGCCGTGATGCGGCCGTGGCCGATGCCGTGCAGCGGACTCACGTGAGTCCGCTCGTGACCACGGCTGCTGTAACGTAGCAATAACATAGCAATAACAATGTTTCACCTAATAAATATCGTGTTAATCCCCTTATTGATACATTATAGTTATAATGCAAATCTAAAAACCTGATTAAATACAAGTTTGAAAAGTAAGTTTATACCATTAGAGGTTATTTTGGATAAGAAACTGCCAATATAGCTCCTCATTGATCTCTTAGACCATCCTAAGCCTTGAATTACCAAATACTACACAATTGTAAATCAATTTCTACCCGATACCGATCCGACCGTTCAGGGATGGAAGACACGAAGCGATAACGTTCAATAATATTGTTGGCGGCTGTCAGAGTAAGGACGTATAAATCATCTCCTGAACTCGCAACATCCGGCTAACAATATCTCGATTCGGGCAATGATAATTTGGTCGGTAATGATGATCGATTGTCCGGGACTCTATGAGGGGAAGGAACGCAAATGAATGGAGGGGATCTTATTAACGTTCCTTTTTTGCGGATAACTCGATCTTCACGAATTGAGTTTTGTTTTTGGAGAAAAATAATGTGATTGTATCGTTTAAATAATACGATTATAAGTAATAAATGTATAATACATGTTTTGTCCCTGTGTATTTGATTATCAGTATTCGGTTTAGGCCTTCTATTCAATACCGGCCATATGAAAGACGATAGTGTTAATTTATAGCATCGATATCTATTATATCGATGTTTTATAGTAATTTCCTGACTCTCTCCTTTGATGAAAGTTACTGAAAATATGAGAGCCGAGCAATGCATGCATTCAACAACATAACAGTTACAGTTACTGTGATGCGTACAAAACGAGCGGTGGCAGGGCCATACATACAGGGTAATTAGAAACAATACATATTCAATGCTAAAGTAGAGAAATAAAGTTTTTAAGCAAACATGACACAGTTTGGTCTTATTCCTATGTATAAGAGTTGCGATAGTCAGAGAGCAATCCTCTTAAAGTAATCGACGACTTACCAAATCTGGAATCATGCTCCAAGCGTTCCTAAAGAAACAGGATTAAGTGCTAGAAGGAAGGAAGAACTGCCTCTGACTAAACGCTCGTACGAATGCTTTTACAACACACTACACGCTTACTTTGGACGTTAAACCTGAAAGTATATATTTTTTATTTCCGGCAATACTTCTCAGCGGGGACTTAAATCCGCTGCTTACTTTGAAATCGACTGTTTCCCTTTGAAATTCTACTCTCCGCTCTCCAGTGACTACGTTGGATACAATTCAAATTATTATTAATTTATCTTTTGCATCGTCGGGAATGCAACTGTTTTTAATGCGCAAGAATGCCGTCTATTTAAGTTGTTTTATTTCTTAGTTTCTTTATATTTTACAGTGATGAAAGAAAACTCGTAATATGTGCTCCAATACATTTGAATTGTATGCGTATTTTTCTTAAGAATTGTCTTTATTATTTATTTATTCAGGTTCACCTACAGCTCATAATTAAGTTAGTCGAAGTTACATTCAGTAACGGAATAAAAAATTGTTTTCTTTTTGTGTTCCGTAACCAATGGCAAAAACCGGATATTGTTAATAAAGCTTCACTGTGTCACTGTTTCCAGACTGAAAAACAAATTGATATTTACACTGTGGTGTGTATGTGGGTAAAGTCATAGTATGTAATAGTAATATTTTGTAAAAAACTCGATCTACCTCCTCTTCAATACGGCTAAAAACTTTGAGTCAAACAGAAAGACGTCCACAGATGAATTGCTACCTGACCAATAGGAGCTCTGTGTCGAGGACTACTGGCGAGTTTATGCCTTCAACACTGGCCTTACCAGTATGGTAAGGCCTAAACTCACCAGGGTTTATGTCTCGCAGGCGTGACTAAAATAGAAGTGCTAAGGTATTTTTTTAAAACATACGTTGCAGACGAGTAAACGGATCATCTGCACATGATATGCGTTTGCCACCGCCCATGGACACCCTCAAAACCATTTCATTAACAAATGTGCTGCCAACCTGTTATTTTTTAATTATATTTAAGTATAATGTAACCATCGCTGTTGGGTTTGCAATTATTAATTAAGTCAATTATTCTTGTATTAGCTTAAGCCTATTGTAAAATTTAAAAAAAACCTTTTCCCTTCCCGGAATCTTACCATCTTATACTCACTCGGCAAAAATTGCGCAAGTGATGTTTAGCACTCGTCACCATTTTTCTATAAGCAATAAAAGATAAGATAAAAAGATAAAGATAAAAAAATCTTTATTCAATTTAGGTCCACACAGAACACTTACGAATGTCAAAATAGATACATAATATCTACCGCTGGTTCGGAATGTCAATTTCTACTGAGAAGACACCAGCAAGAAACTCAGTAGTTACTCTTTTCAAATATTGATGATGTTACAGAGTTTCAATTGAGAAGAGAAAAAAAATACAATTATGAAAGTTAATAGACTACTATGAATAACAACTTAAAAGATTAATCAATTTACATGACCAAGAATCCTTATCATTTAAATAGTCTTGTACACTATAGTAACCTTTCTTCATTAGGCAGGTTTTAATATGAGACTTAAACTTATCCAGTGATAGGTTAATGACATTTTGTGGTATCTTATTAAATATCTTAATACTTAAGCCAACAAACGAATTACCGATTTTATGAAGTCTGAGAATAATTACTTGCTTACTTACTCCACTAGGTCAGCGACCCGAACCGAGTCTTGGCCTCCGAAACAAGCGATCGCCTATTTGGTCGATCCTACAATCCTACATCACTTCTTACCAGTTCTTTAAGCAGTTAATATAGGTGAATCGCAAAACTTCAACTATTGCACCGTAACGTTGGACTGAACTGCTAACCCGAGCGAGTGACATTAAATGCATTAATAATTACGGACAAGCCCGCGCTTTGTCCCCTTCCATTAGAGGACGTCACTCTGCCATTACCGCGAGATGAATGGCCCGCCATTCAACCACTAATGCTCTGTTTACTTTTTAAAAATATCGCACGGTGAAAATTTCACTGGAAGCTCAGATTAAAAGATCGCGGGAACGGATTGCACCTGCATTCATCTTGAAATATACCTCGAATAAAAGCAGGATTTGTGGTGGTAAACTAGAGCAGTCTGGTCTTCGGAGATGCGAAATATTCTTGATAATGTAATGAGAATAAAAGTTATTTTCATCAGGATGTATACACTTTTGATTAATAAGATACATAGATAGATATTCCTTGTTGCACAAAAACAAAATACAAGTATAATACAACAACAACAGACAGTACAATAAGGCGGTCTTATCGCTTGTAGCGATTTCTTCCAGACAACTTTTGGGTAGAGGAAAGAAATAATGTATTCGTAATGGGTGAAGGCAGTGCAAAGCAGTTTAACAAATGAAATTGAAAATGGCAGAAATATACATAATTTATATAATGATAATATTACATAACAAAAATAATAATAAACAATACATACATTCTTGATAATAAATAGATAATTTATAATAAATTCAATTCAATTCAAAATATCTTTATTTGAATAGGCTTGTATACATACAGCACTTTCAAATCGTCATACATTAAAAATTAAAACTATTTATTTGTAAGTATAATATACATGTAATTAACCATATGTCGATGCATAAAATATACTAAAAAATGATTAAACAGGTTTAATGTGATTCTACCACCGGAATCGGAAAGTTGATTCTGACGAGAAGATCCTAGATCAAGAAAAAGATTTCTTATACATAGGTATAAATGACCATTAATTAATTATTTTTCTTAAGTGACAGGTGGCAGACGAGCAGACGGATCAGATAAATAAAAATAATTTACATAATAAACGAAACTTTTCGCTTTTAACGATGGTATTTCCGAACCATATCATGGAAAAGTCAAGAAAGCTTTATTTATTTTCTTTATTAAGGAAAAATGTAGTAGTTAACAGAGTAAGACAAAGTACTAACTCTGTCTTAAAATAACTTAGATAATACATCAGCAAATAAAATTTTCCACTACAAATTGATACATTTAGTGTTGAAACAAGTATAGATCGACTAATCAAGTCTGCCATAGAATTTGATTGATTTTTTTATGTGAAAGGCAAACGACGGGCAGATAAGTTTTCTGATGATAAACTATGGGCTCTGTCCGTAGACACACGCAACAGCGGAGTCACAAGCAAGGACGTCTATACCTATTGCGCAGGGGGTGCAGTGCACCCTAGCACCGAGACCCCCTCGCTACTCATAGTCTCCACTTTAACACTCCAAGACCGGACGCGAGTACTGGACCCCAATTCTGGGGATTTCGATATGACAAAAACATGGCGGATATCACCTGAAAATCGTACAAAAAAACTATATTTTGGTGATATATATCGTATGGTAACAATATATCACGTCCCGAGAATTGGGCTCCAGGAGTTCTATTTTTGATTCACTCGTATGACTTAGCGTCGTCGCATGCGACATAAGTCACATTCGCCTTTTAAGTCGCATGAAGCCGATTTTCCTCATTTTTGAATCATTCGATTTCCATGTTGCCATTAAAATACGGTAAATTGACATTCTAACCCTTCCATGCAGAATTTTACAAAAACCAGTAACTTTCGCATTGCAAACGGAACGCAAAAACCATAGATTATTGGCTGAATATGAAAATCTTTGCTTTTTTGTCTCAAAAACTATGAATGTCACATTGTGTCAACTGTCAAAACCGGTCAAACCAAAGTTTTGAAATTTATAATATTCTTAAAACCCGCGATTGCTTTTAGAGTGATATCCGCTGAATCCGTAGGTCGATAAAACTCAAAACACCGGCGTTTTATTGAGTGACTGTGACTTTGACTGACTTCGACTGTTGATTACCTACTTATTCTCAATAAGGTACTTGCCATTGGCGAATTATCTTCGGATAGAGCCATAATAAAAAAATAAAATATTTTGTTTATACTTGATGCCATTGTCAACTATTTTGACGTTGCTTCTACCGCCCGCTCACTCGACCAACAAGTGGGTGGGGTCACTCTTTGCAGACGAATGATTAAAAAAATGCGGAATTTCGTATGTCGAAGGAAAATCTTAGCATGTGATTCCCAGTAGCATTCAATGCTGTCACTTCAAAACCAGGGGTACGCTTGGACCATGATGCAGCATTCGGAATGTCCGATAATTACAATGAAAGTATTCCATTTTGTACGCGCATTTTAAAACAAGAGGTCGCCAGGTTATTGATTACGCCCGGGCGCTTCTTGGCCTAGAGCCGCCCCTGGTCACAAGTGAGGACCACGATATAATCAAACGTAGTGTAGCCCTATCACTGGTTGGACTGCTTATAGGAGCAGTGAGCGGCTGAGAAAAGCGAGCGAATACTATACATAGACTTGCAGTGCGCTTACGTACGGTACTGTGACGCATCATGAAGGAAGTCTGCGCTCAGCGATGGACCGATACACTGTCCTAAACAGGGACGTACAAAAATATGTTTTAAATTTTGAACTCAAGTTTGTGATCACCAATAAGTCGTGCGTGGTGATTATTCACCACGTGGTGATTATTTCAGGCTTATGCCTAATCTCATCATATATGACAGAGATAGAGGTACCAGTCGGCTAGCCATTGCTAGCGCCATCTAGAGGAAAACGACCAATACTCAACGGCTATGTAGTACGGCCACCGCTATGTAGTACGGCTATGGAGTATCAGTCAGGGAGACGATTAAATAAAATGTCATAGATAACTTTATTTACTGTACCAAAACTTCCAATATCTTATAGATCTTTGGTCTATTTTCCATAGTTTATTAAAGCAGGCGACTTTAGGTGATTGTTTCGGAAACACGGTTTCCTAGCGCGATGTAAATATGCATAGTGACATCTACCAAAAATAACGCCAAACCATCTGCTTGATTGCTTTTTAAGCTACATCTTCTTTTTACAGGCTCAATCTAAGGAAAACCGTTTAACTATTTTTCCTATACTAATGAAAAAAGTACTAAGTGAAACCCTTCTATATGAACGCCTTTGCCTTGCAGTACGACAGTATTTGTATATTCTGATACTTTATTTTAATATATCAAATCAAAAACAACAAAATAATATTTCTTAATTTATAGCCAACAATACCTTTGGGATCGCATTAGTATCCCGAAAGATCCAGACCAACAATGATTCTGTACAAGACCTCACACACTTGTTAGCAAGGTTTTTCGTACAAAACGCTAAAGTAGTTACCTATTTGGTTGAAAAAGGTCTAGCTCAAACTTATGTTGGGACCAAACTCCAGTAGCTTTTTCATGTAAAGGGGAAAGTTTATTCATTTATAAAGAATACGAGTAGGTGTACTTTGTTATAAAAATTAAATATATGTATAGCTACGTAGACTATGTCATTGTTAAATATTCGAAATTGATGTCGAAAGTATTTTCTATAAATAAAAGAGCTGCAAGAAACTTAGTAGGTATTTATCAAAAACTCATTTGAAGAAATTAATTTAAGTCTGAATATACATTCAAATTGGTTTTTCAAGGTTTGTGTATATATTTTTTTTCAAAACTCTTTCTATGCAACCACGATTAATCATTGGTGAGTTGAATAGATAAATAATTTTTGTATTATAATTGCAAAATTTTATTTGAATTGGAAGAGTGATGGATTACTAACTGGATTAAAACTAAGAATTGCATTTTCACAATATCTTTGGATTAAAAAGTTTTAGGTATAAAGTTATAACAAAATTGCTTTTAACAATTAATTTAAAAGAGTAAGTAAAAAAGTATTTGCTGATGATGCAGACTTTGAATAAAAAGTTTGCCTGTTAATGCGACGGGTAGCAAGAACTAGCGACACCAATCGATTTAAATTGTTAGCTACTAAACTGGATCTATTTTAAACAATTCCGGAATTCGGGAGTCTCTAAAAAACATTTATACACTATTTATTTAATTATTTAGCACTACTTTTTGATCTGTTTTTGCACTCAAAATTTGGATTAACGCCATCATCGTCAGCCCATTTAAGTCCCCACTGCTGGGGCACGGGCCTCCCTCAATCACATGAGGGGTAATTGCCATACTCACCACGCTTGGCAGACGGATTGGCGAGGGTTTTGATATAAATGCAGAGTTTTCCTTCTCTGGGTGCTGATGATCATGCTTTACCTTAGTCGCCTTTTACGACACCTCGGTAAAAGCGAGGGTGGCCTATTCTACTCTGCCGGGGACCACACGGCGGATTAACGCCATAAGTGGCCGTTTTTGGTGGAAATTCAAATTTCGAGTACAAAAAGACACCCAAAAGTTAAGTAAATGTATTAAATAAATAGTATAAGTGTTTTCCGACAGGCTGCATCTTCGAATTTGTTAAAAAGATATCTGGTTTAGTTTCTAACAATTTAAATCGCTAGTGTGCCCTACCCGTCACTTTAATTATTCACATCAAATCTAAAACCTGTCTAAGAAATAGCCCATCAGCGTGATATATATATATATATATCACTAGTTTTTCGTGTTTTCCTGTCCGAGGCACACCCACGCTAATGTGTTCCAGGCTTAGGGGCTTAAACTACATATGTTTGCTAACTGCCCGTCTAGCGGGCAAACACGGTGGAACGAAAATATCACACTTTTCCTTAAACAACGTAGTCTCCCCGGCAAGACTTTAATTAAATTTTCACATCAGCGTGAAGAAATTGCTATTTGAGGGCATTTTTGTTTAATGAAGAAGTGAGAGACACTCAGATTGTGCACCTTTTTTATGAGTAAAAGACGTAAACGACAAGCGATTCTCTTGATGGTAAAAGCTTGTGTGTGTCTTTGGCAGTTCCTGAAGGCATGAACTGATTTTATAAAAAATAAAAACATGACCATAGAGCGATAGTTGCTCAGTGGATAAGAACACAATTTCTATATGGGGGATCCGTAGTACAAATTCGAGCGTGCACTTATGCATTTTTAGGGTTCAGTAGCCAAATGGCAAAAAACGGAACCCTAATAGATTCGTCATGTCTGTCCATCTGTCCGTCTGTCCGTCTGTCCGTCTGTCCGTGCTGCATGTTAAACATCATGCAGCACAGCGAAATGTAAAATAGGTTTCAGAGAAGCTAAACTTAGTAACAAACAGAAAAAAAAAGTATTTAGAATTTACAAAAATAAAAATAAAAATAACTTGAAGATGAAGAAGAACATCAAGATTTTGAAGGAGTTTGCCAAAATGGAATATAAAAGTGTTACACAAACATTTGACCTTGGGAGAGCCATGCTTCGACATGAATGGGCTAATTCGACCAGACAGATACCACGCCTCACAGAAAACCGGCGTGAAGCAGCACTGTGTCGTGTTTCGCTGCGTGAGTGAGGGTACAGGAGGCCCAACCCGGGGGAAAGGTGGGTTTAAAGATTGGCAGCGCACTTGTGACTCTTATGGTGTCATGTGTGTCCATGGGCGGCGGCAATCGCTTACCATCAGGTGAACCGTCTGCTCGTCTGCCACCTATGACATAAAAAACAAAAACATTCACAAGCTACCTGATCAGCTATCTAAACAATAATCTTCTTGAGTCAAAAGAACTTCCAATAAGTAGTTTTTTAGATTTTCGCGTTGCATTATAACTATAATGTATCAATACGGGGATTAACACGATATTTATTATGTGAAACAACATTGTGTACTCACATATTTGGCTCGACGTTTCGGCTACGTTACAGCAGCCGTGGTCACGAGCGGACTCCGCAGGACGAGGGTCAGTCCAAATATGTGAGTACACAATGTTGTTTCACATAATAAATATCGTGTTAATCCCCGTATTGATACATTATAGTTCCAATAAGTACATAAAAGACGTTCAAATCAATTTTAATTGAAATCCTTTTGCAGATGTTTGTAAGTTCAACGAAGTTGTCTTAATCCAAGCGGTCACAAGGTGGCTGACTAACTCGGAATGCTTCTGGAAATAACTAACTGTATCTGCGGCAGAGATCTATAATGCAATTCAGGAAACTTTGAGGTATCCGATTGAGTTACTCGTATTTCAATAGGTTATCTGTTGCGGTATTATCGAAATTGCTGTAAAATATTAACAAATTACAATAATTTACTATGGCGAATGGAGTAAATGATTATCCATCCATACTATTTATAAAGAGGTTAGTCCTGCAGAAAGCGGACTCTGTTGATTCTGATATCCGTAACACAGGTGCTTGGCCCACCCTATCTCGGAGTCAGATCAATGTTTCAACATCACATTGTGAAATATATTTTTTTTCAGCCTATAAACTGTCCCACTGCAGGGCAAAGGCCTGTCATCATAGAAATCAAGTTATCGCTACTATGTTGGAAGTTAGGCTTAATCACCACGCTTGCCAAATGCGGATTGGTGAACACAAACCCGAGCTACGAGGATGTCCGAAAAATTCGAAACATACTTTTCGCTCGACCCGGGAATCGAACCCAGGACCCTGAGATCACGGCCCGGTACTTAAACCACTAGACCAACAAAGGTGTGAAATATTTATTAAACAATAAAAAAAGGATATTTTCTAACAGAGCCACCAATTTATTTTTCTTTTATCTGCCTTTGTACTTGTACATGTATTTAATACATCTACATGTATGTGTTTAACTTTACACTTGCATAAATAAAAATACAACATACAGGAATACAACCAGTCAAGCAAGGATTGAAACCCTCGGGCGCACGTTCTCTTTGAAAGTGTTGATAAGATTCAACAAGGGTAATTGATGTTTCTCGTAGTTATTGCTACAACATTCGTAGTAGTCTCCTACGACGCTACGGTGCGTAGCTCAAGATCGGGATACTCGCTACGAAACTTTTGTTACGATTAACTTAATAGAGTTTGAGAGTGTTTGGCTGGTAAGTATATTTTTTTATACTTACCAGCCATTTATTTTCTTTTATCTATTTCTAAAGACAAGTTTTAGAATGTTATTATTTGGATTGCTATAATAGATATAATTATCAGAAGCTCAATCCGGAGGAAAGGAAGGTTAAAAGGTTGGCAGCGCACTTGTGACTCCACTGGTGTCACGGGTGTCTATGGACGTTGGCAATTTCTTACCATCAGACGATCCGTCTGCTCGTCTGCCCACCTAAAAAAAATGTTTTTTTTTGTGTAAGTATTGACTTTGAATCATCTCCTTAACACCACCCTTTACAGTTGTATTGCACCATTGTCAACACCCCTTTTTAATAAAGCCTGTTATCTAATGCTTTCAATTGGAACTTGCACTAGCCACTCCTAGCAAAATTGCCTCACTGTTTACTTACAGTAATACGAGCGTGTAATGTGAGTTACAGCTAGAATGTAGATTAAACTGGGTTGCGAAAAATTTTTCCATTAAATATTAGTATCGTAAAAGTTTCATAACGTCAAGCCTCATGAAGCTCAATCATGTACTCTATTCTAGGAATATACATTGAATTAATTATAATAGTTACTTTAAACAATTGAAATTGATTTCAGTTCACTCGTGTGCAGGTGGAATCATTTGAATAGTAATGAGAATTTAATTGTTGTACGTAAAATAATGTTCAAAATTTTCATGTATTCTCGAATTGTACATAAGCAGAAAAACTAACAGATAATGTGCCCTTTCTTTTTGAATCTAGTACTAGTAACTATTTTCAATTCGTAGATACATAAAGTGTGACGTAACGATTTAAAAAAATCATTTGATGCGGTGCGATGCGACGCCGTGTGGTCCCCGGCAGAGTAGAATAGGCCACCCTCACTCTTACCGAGGTGTCGTAATAGGCGACTAAGGTAAAGCTGCTGGCATGATCATCAGCACCCAGAGAAGGAAAACTCTGCATTTATATCAAAACCCTCGCCAACCCGTCTGCCAAGCGTGGTGAGTATGGCAATTACCCCTCATGTGATTGAGGGAGGCCCGTACCCCAGCAGTGGGGCCTTAAATGGGCTGACGATGACGATGACGATGATGCGACGCCGCATATCTAAAAAATAGGTGTTTCAACGCCGATTTTCATCGCTAGGGCAACGAGATTTGTTTCTTCTTTTGCGTACTACTTTCTAAAATACACATATTGTTGGATTATAATCTAGATTATAACCATTAATTGTATGTTTAGGATTCGCAATAATTGTAATCTGTAATGTGTATAAAATAAACAAATAAAAAAAAAAAATGATGTTTTGCGGTGCGATGTCTCATCGCACCTTATGTAGGAAGAATACCACAATCAAAACCGCAGGGTTTTGTCGAGTGCAAGGCGGTAACTACAAAACGGCTACTCTATCTATTGAAATAATCTACGCTATTAATGCGTGTTCGACTTCAAAAAATTATCTAATTGTATTTTTACAATATTTTAATCCCAGGACTGGCATCGAATATCGTTTTGTTTTTTTATGCGATATGTGGCAGACAAGATAGTCATCTTTTAGATACGTATTAACGAAAATTACATTTTCTATTGAAATTCTATTCAGTTTTTCATCTTAAAGGTATATGTTTCGAAATTGGCTTTTTAAAAAGCCTTTACGTGTGCATAAACAAACAATGTTACCATGTTTTATTAATTTACTCCAGCACATTGTCTAGACAATAGAGTCCGACATGCAAAGTATCTATTATATTAGTATGAACCTGCACGTTGTTCGATAATAATAATAAATATTAATAATGATAAATAAATATTTCACATCACATACATTGATCTGACTGATTGTAACGATCAGCCACGTACGTAGTATATATTATAATGCTCAAGTGTGTGCGACAACACAAGTACACTCTCTGTTCCCTTACACCCATATTCCGATGGGACACTAGCGTGACATGACCGAAGAGGGATCGGATACTGGACCATCGGCTTTAAATTCTTCCCGAGACACGGGGGTACAAGACCGCCAACTTCATTCGTACATGTATTATATAAAGTACATTATAAACAAAAGTTCTTGATTTTTATGTCTTAAATTTTATATGATTACCTACACATGACTGGCTGGCTCCCGCGCGCATTCCCGGCCCGCAACCGCGGACTCATAAAACGTTGAATATGAAAATTTCCCCACTTTTCAAATAAAAAGCTAAGAGTTCATAAGCGATTACGTCAGACCAGTTGAAAAATGACTTTTGGAACGGACGCGCCACTCCACTGCGCGTACTCAAGATGAATTGTTTAAAATCGACGTCGAGATTAGCTAATTTCCAACGAAACGCTCTTGGGTTTTTTTAATTAAAGCACTTAACCCTGGCTTTGATGATACAATATGAACGTTCTCCCTATTCTTCTGGAGAATTTCGGTAAAGTATTTGCGATACTATTTAGTGGTCATGATTTTTATACAGTTTTATTTGAAACTCATTTTCTACTGAACGATTATAAATCATAATTTCTAATATTACCCAGACAACTGTAAAATCACAAAACCATACTTTAGATAAGTAAAGTAACTAATTTTCAAGTAGGTATATTTGTTTTCGTGTTAGTTACGACATATTATTTACTATACAAAGCTTGTATTATGTAGTATACACAGGGTCGTGGCAAATTAGTTTAGCGATGACCTTGAGTGCGCAGAAATCAATTTCAGTAAAATAGTGACTATTTTACAAGTGCGCAAACATCCCCACTACTTATTTACTCTTACTGCCATGGCTTATCTATATTAGGAAATAACAAGATATGGTTTGCAATAAATAAAACCACTACAATAAGGTGTACTTAAGCTTGTAGCGATATTTTCCAGACAACCCTATCTTAGAGAGGAACAGCGTATTGCTGCTGCTGATTCTAATAGTATTTTTGCTGGCTACACATTAGTTGCCACGCGGAGGGGGAACTTTTATTGAACAAAAGAAGAAAATTAAAACAATAACTGAGATTTAAAACTAAGCTAAAAGTTAGTAAAAAGAAAAATTAAAACAAAATAGGCCCCGGTGTCCCCACAATGCTGGCAACATTACCCAGCTGGATCGCGATGGAAATTCGCTGAGCGAGGTAGCTGCCAGCTTTTGGCTCTCCCGTGACTTCAACTAAATGCTACATATTAATTTCTAATTTGAATTTAAACATATTGTTTACGAGTAGATCACAATTGGGGTTTGCCTTTAGCCCTGAAACTTGATAAGCACGTACTTTTAGGGCTATGTGTTGAGCAGGAAATCCGACGAACGTGACAAAATTATCACGCATTTTGAGAAATGGGAAATAAAAACAAGTTTGAGGAAAGCACGTAGATGCCAATTTGCATAATTAGGTGAAAATATCAATCCATCAAAATATATCGGTAAAAGCATGGACGAGTTATTAATTAGTCTATGGTAAAAATATAAAAGTAAAGTATGAGCCTATAAATTGTCCCACTCCAGGGCAAAGGCCTCCATCATAGAAATCAAGTTATTGCTACTATGATGGGATATTAGGCTTAATCACCACGCTTGCCAAATGCGGATTGGTGATCATAAACCCGAGCTATGTTCGAAAAATAAAGACATACTTTTCGTTAGACCCGGGAAACAAACCCAGGACCCCGAGATCACGGCCCGGTACTTAAACTCATACCTCTCATACCCAATTAGAAGGTAGTAGTGCTCTCATAATTTCAAACGGTAGTATTTTGTAGAAAGCGGAATACATAACTAAATACTTATAATAGGTACATATAACATAATAGGGTGTGTATTTCGTATCTACTCTAATTTCGAGCCAAATCCGCCGCCATGTTGCCGTCTAAAACGCCAAATGCAGTCTCAAATGCACCCAAACATTTGGTGAAGAGTCATAAAGCGCAGTCGTCATGGCCCACTGGCTCTGTCACTCGCCTGCCCAAGACAGCTTTATTCACTCATAGCGGCCCGCCCGGGCGGGCCCTCACTTCGTTTTGCGAGATTAGTCTCATATTGTTCTGATAGATGGCGTTAAGTGTCTATTACATCGCGTAAGTGTTTTGTCTTTTCAGTTTACAATAAGCCTTGTTAATTTATTTAAAGTTATATTTATTTAAGTGTTATTTAAAATAACGTCTTTATAAATAGTTTAAATAGACTAACAATAGGAGGTGTATTTTTCACGGCCAATTTTGAACTTATTTGTACAAAAATATTGCAGACTATTTTTTATCAATATGGTCAAAAATGTTTCGACGTTCGTTTTAACACCTTTTTATGTACATGTATTACATTAGCATAGGACTATAGTAGATCTGTAATCTTTTGTGAAATAAAGATCTACTCTTCAAATTTATTTAACATAAATACACTGGAGAACAACGAATTTTATACAAACGCGATTTTTATACAAACTCCTTTTAACGCCTACGTTTTAAATAAATGTCAGAAATGTTCTATTTTTAGTTAATAATTTCTTACTCGAAAATTGGGGTTAATGTCGTTTTTTATGGAATGTGAATAACGATTACGTTTTCTTTTCAAAATATTTTTCTAACAATGATGGTATTTTTGGAGTAAGAGGAAATTATTTAAGAATAGATTAAAGATTTGAATGTCGTGGTTTTTTATGTGATAGTTGTCATACGTTGAAGTGGTGGCACAATCTCACAATAGGCGAAAGATGTTTATAAAAATATATCATTTAATAATCACTTTGTTATAATATGTTATAACCATAGAATTTTGCCTTCATGCCATATAACTGCCTTCTTATAATTTTTCAATTTTGTCTTTGAAACTCGAAGTATCTTCAAATCTCACTGGGGAACAGCACTTTTTGAAAGTGGTCCCTGATGCACCTGAATATTCATTATTTATTAAAAAGAGCCGTCGAGTGCGAGTCGGATTAGCCCACACAGGGCTCTGTATGTACAAAAATATATAAATCCTAGTTCAGGTATTGTATCACGCAGTTTTCAAACTTTTCATATTATCCTTAAACGTAAATCCTACGGATAGCGGCAACGCTTATAGGTAATCCGAAAACAAGAAATGCTTGCGCGATGTAATCAACACCTAGCGCCATCTATTGGTATAAAGTGGAACTAACGTCCTGAAACGAAGTGAGGGCGGGAGACTAGTTCAGTATAAAGAAATAAGCGCCAGCCGTAAAATTAAATGCAACAAATTTTGTAACGTCTACCAGTAGCTTTAAACTGAATGTATAATGTCTCCATTTTTTTATTCACAAATGTCCATTTATTGGAGATTTTTTCCTGTATTCGTGGTATAATGATGCTTACCCTTTATTAGTAAAGCGAAAGTAGATACGTACCTAGATATAAAATGAATTTTTATTACCTTAGGCAGTCTTTCAATATGCGTTACTCTAAAGATGTAATATAAAATATGCGGACATCTTAACCTCAAAAATAAAAAGAAACCTCTAAAGGTTTCATTTTATCACCACTTCAGGGGACATAGACCTGAACATACGATTAAATTTCAACTCGATAACTTTACGCTTTTCCGGAATAAAGGGTCTTGACAAACAACAAACAGGCCGAATAGCCGGAGAACAAATAAATAAGGATTTAATTATTTTTGTTTTTGAGGTACGGAACCCAATAAAAGATGAAGAGAAAATGTCATCGTAAGATGGCAGTCCGGATAAATAATAGTAGGTAAAATAAGTCACAAGTTTACTATTGCGGGTTGTAGGTAGGTACTTATGATCATAAATCCAATTCATTTTTTTTATGTTATAGGTTGCAGACGAGCAGACGGAACAGCTGATGCTAAGCAATTGCCGCCGCCCATGGACACACCTTTAAACCCACCTTTCCCCCGATTGGGCCTCCGGTATCCTCACTCACGCGGCGACACACAGCAAAGTGCTGGTTCACGCCGGTTCTCTGTGAGGCCGTGGTATCACTCCGGTCGAGCCGGCCCATTCATGTCGAAGCATGGCTCTCCCACGGAGAAAATTCAATCGAAAAGTAATTCGTTTATTGCTAACTCTTGGTATTTTTTTTTTATTTATTAGCAAATAAGGTTACAAATTGTACATGTACAGTAATAAACCACAGAGGTTTGTCTTGTGCTACCGTGAGCTATGCTATATACAAACTTATATTTAATACTCATTCATTTATTGAAAACTATTTTTTGGGAATTAAAAGTACAATTCGAGCGACACTAATAAATACGTGTACAATATTTTATACAACTGTACTAGCAATCGCTAAGACATGTGACCTGTATCATATTGGTAGATAGCAATCTCAATTAGTTGTAGATAATTTCGATAGATAGGTACATAATAAACCTAACCTAACAGTTATTACAATTTGAATTTATTGCAATCTTCTTCTTCATTGGCTTCCTCTTCAGTACTGAAGCTTCCCAAAATCCAATCTGTTCTTTGCGAGACGAAACTGCCGTTCCACAGATGTGATGCCAGTCCACTGTCTTATATTTCGTAGCCACGACTTTTTTCTCATTACAACGAGTCGCCTCCTTTAATACCCATCATGATAAAGTTGAAAGCAACTTGCGCCTCTTGTATGCCTTGCGCCTCTTGTATGCCTTGCGCCTCTTGTATGGCTTGCGCCTCTTGCTTGACCGTGGGAAAGCCACGCTTCGGAATGAATGGGCCACCACGGCCTCAGAAAAAACCGGCGTGAAGCAGCACTGTGCTGTATTTCACTGCGTGAGTGAGGGTACCGGAATCCCATTCCGGGGAAAAAGGGGGGCTTAAAGATTGGCTGCGCACTTGTGAGTCCACTGGTGTCGCGAGTGTCCATGGGCGGCGGCAATTGCTTACCATCAGATGATCCGTCTACTCGTCTGCCGCCTATTAAATTAAAACAGGGTATATGTTAATAAATTAAAGGCAGATACAACTGGTGCCTGTCTAGGCTCTGGATCTCAATCTCAACTCAGCATTATTCCCAGTCGCGTTCAAAGCTGTCGCTCTGGCTGCCGGGGTCCACTTCGACCATGATTCTTGATTTTGGGAGTCTGGTAATTACAATGAAGTGACTGCTGTCTGACCTTCGCAACCCTTTAACAGGGGAACCAGACCAAATCAATCTGAAGCGTACAGGTTTCCTCACCGCCGAGATAGTGGTAGAAATACGCACATAGATTTGAAAAATCCAGAGGTGCATGCTCGAATTCACAGAGTTACCACTGCTCACGGCTACTGCCTGCCTAGGCTCTAGATATGCAGTCATAAAAAAATCTGCATACCTACATGAAACGGAAACGTCCCCTGCTCATTTCAACAATCCTTCACTCAACATTTTAATAACACGAGCACTAATTGGCAAGTGACCAAGAGAGTGTTTAATCTTAATTGCGCGTCATCTTGTTACCTAATATTTGCCCCATTTTGGTGCTGCCATATGCAAGTGACGGGGCCGTGTTATTGCTTCGCCAGTTCACTGTGTTTGCCAACCATGGCCTGTAACGCCGATTTGCAAACTGTCACAGTCAACAACTTGGGCGCAGACCTACTATTATCACTCGCAGCCAACTGAAAATTTTTGGACGTTTATGAATAAAGCCCCAAGGCTTTATTCATAAACGTCCAATAAATTTTTATTTAGGCAAACTCAATCATCATCATCGTCAGCCCATTTAAGTCCCCACTGCTGGGGCAAGGGCTCAATCACATGAGGGGTAATTGCCATACTCACCACGCTTGGCAGACGGGTTGGCGAGGGTTTTATATAAATGCAGAGTTTTCCTTCTCTGGGTGCTGATGATCATGCCAGAAGCTTTACCTTAGTCGCCTTTTACGACACCTCGTAAGAGTGAGGGTGGCCTATTCTACTCTGCCGGGGACCACACGGCAAACTCAAGCGTTAGCCTATTGACCAAAAAAAATGATAAAACCGTGTTATAATGCAGTGTTGACGTTTGAAACAAAAAAAAAGAACATACTAAATCTGCCAAAAAAAAGTTGCTTAATGACACCGTTTTAGTTAACGACTTAATGAACGTCTAAGACCTTATAAGAAAATAGGCGCAGTACTCGTTGTTATAGATTTGGATGGACATACAGTTTTGGATGGACTTACAGTATCAGAAATGATGAAATCCGCAGGAAAACTAAGGTCACAGACATGGCCCAAAGGATTGCATGCCTCAAGTGGCAATGGGCAGGGCACATAGCGAGGAGAACAGACGGCCGGTGGGGCGGAATGGTCATCGAGTGGAGGCCACGTACAGGAAGTCGCAGCCGTGGCAGGTCCCCCACAAGGTGGACCGACGATCTGGTGAAGATCGCGGGAATCCATTGGATGCGGGCGGCACAGGACCGATCTGTGTGGAGAACACTGGGGGAGGCCTATGTCCAGTAAAATGATGACAGTTTTGGATGATACCGGGATTGAGATAAGAGGTAAAACGTTGACATGAGCAACGAGTGAGCCATTGATTTCGATTCCAACAAGTAATCGGAGGTGATATAAAGAAAGAAAGAAAATACATTTATTTACTAACACAACATAGAAAAAGTAAATATAATGGGTATAACACGACTGCTAATTATTCGGTTCGACGAAATACCCCTGCTTGACATAGATGTTCCAATGTTTTTGTTTCTTGAAAAGCAATAAGTACACGTTATTACTCCATCGCCACAAAGTCGACCTTCCCATAGTTCGCGGGACGCAGCTTAGGGGCTCGGAGTGCGCTTAATCAATCCAAAAACTTTATATTCTATTTAGACCAATCAATCAGTCGTATGTCGACCGTTGCCGTCACAGGCGTCCCGTTAACCTTGGGAGGGTCGTGTTTGTAGCGGTAAAGCTATAGGTGTAGTGTAGGTTTGATACAAAACTACAAAACGTATACAAAACGTTCAACTCATTTAGAAAGGATTTTCAAATAACATCAAATTAGAAATCTCGTTTACCCAAGAAAGCAAACTTAATTGGCTCTAAGGTATCCATTGTTTATCTATCAAGCATCGTGTTAAGCATTCATTACAGGTACATCAAAACTTCTAACTTCGATAAATAAACCGTAGGTACAACCTGTGCGGATAAAGAATGGGATCAGAAATGGCGGCGCATCTATTCACTTCTCGCTCGCACACCCACAAGTGCGAGTATAGACGCAAATAGTGTGCGAGCGAGAAGTGAATAGATGCGCCGCCATTTCTGATCCCATTCTTTACCCGCACAGGTTGTACCTATATAAATAATTTAATGGTTCACGTTATCAGTACCAATTAAAGAAATATGATTTACCTATTGTGACTATTAAAATAAACATTAGAAAACATTTATTGTTCTGCGCCTGACCCCGTTATTTTCTTTAAAGTTACCTACCTAATTAGTTATGTTATTTTCTGGCTGTTCTCTTATCGTGGCACTCTGGTTTCCCAAAAAAATTATATGAAGGTAATTGAAGATGGTGAATGTGCACTAATAATTAGTTATCATAATACGTCCACTGCTGAACATAAGCATCCCCCAATGTTCTTCTCACAGATCGGTCCTGCGTCGCCCGCATCCAACAGATTCCTGCGACCTTCACCAGATCGTCGGTCCACCTTGTGGGGAGACTGCCTCGGCTGCGACATCCTATAGGTGCGTGGCCTCCACTCGAGGACCTTTGAGCTCCACCGGCCGTCTGATCTCCTCGTAATGAGCACTGCCCATCGCTACATGAGGCATGCAATTCTTTGGGTTATCTCTATGTCTTTGTCTTTGACTCTATGTCTTTGACCTTTGATCACATGTAATGTTATTCCTGAAATATTAGTAGGATGACTTCCACCGTACTGACGTACCCAGCTGTAAATGTAAAATTAACCTACTTGCTAGTTTGAGAACAACAGACCACATCCACACTAGCAACACTGCTAGATTCATTACCACAGAAACACGAGACAAATAGTAAGATCTATGCAAACCGGATGAGGATTTATATGTTATTAGCCGGCGGATGCAGTATAAATCAACGCCGATCGCCTGCAACAGTTCTGCGGGCAATAGTTCAGTTGCGGAATATATTGCTTGTATAGGAAATTTTGCATTAAACTAGTTATGCACTTGCTCGTTTGATTTGTTTTAAAACAGCGGGCGTTCTCTAGTTCCATGCCATCTATGCAGTTGCCATTACGTAAACACTTACATATTATTTATAATTTCAATAAAATTATTTATCAACAGGTGGTGCGACGGGCCGGTGGCGATGGGCTTGGTGGCGATGGGCTCGTCGTGGGCGGCATGATGCTAGAAGACACAGCTACCTCATGGTTGGGCCGGGCAATTCCCTGGACTCCTGGGCCGGGATATCCCTAGGACACCTCTTGATTATCCTTCTTTTCTTCTAAACAGAGCTGGTCACAAGGTTGGTGCGCAAAATGGATGGAACATTGCTGTTCAGCTCACGTTAAATAGTGCGGACGAAGTGTTTGTTACATTTCTTGAACATGTATTAAATTATAGCCAATATCATGTCGACATAGCTTTTAATTGTGGTATTGTGTGGTTGTGGCAGAACCGTCACCATTGGCGTTTTGGGCTATCACTACTTGATCCTGTGATTGCAATTTTCCCATTATTTCTTGTATGTTTGTTTCTTCGTGTTTATGGTATTCTTCTTTCGTCTATAATAACATTTCTTCTAGAATAAAACTTGCTGTCTTCTTTCTTGAAATTATGTTGGTTCTAATGACAGTGTCGCCATGTGATATATGGTAGCTTGGGGTGGTGAAGTGAAGAGATAAAATATACTTTACATATCGACGTCCATTTATTGAGTGACCATACAATAATATTCAATACACTTAATCAAATACGCAACTAAGCTAAATTAAAAAAAAAAATCTGCGATAAAAAATCGCCTTCAAAAACCATGAACTAAAAAGTGTAAAATAATATTTATATCACTTATACACTTCAAATAACATTTTATAACAGTACATTCGAGAAGAGGTGTTACCAAAGTACGGTCGTGTCACGCTGGTATCCCATCGGAATACGAGAGGATGGGAATAGAGAGTGCACTTGTGTTTGCGCACACACTTGAGCACTATAATATATCCTGCGTACGTGGCTGATCGTTACGATCGGCCGCCGTAGCCGTAATCGGACGGAGGATATTATTATTAGTATATATATAACTAGGTAAGTTTGACTAGCTGAAAATGTAATTCCAAAACCTTGATTAGTCTGATTATAATTTTCATTTAATTACTGAGTCGCTTGGTGCGCAACTTTCTGAATTTACGATCTACAAATTGCAAGTAGGTAAAACGTTTATTCTCATAGCGTTAGCCAAAGCCAACTTTTAGAGACAACCCGAAACTAAATTTTTCGACCGAAACTAAAACCGTTATTCGGTTGTGAATTGCTCCTAAGAATGATTCGATGTTTTTCTCATGTACCTACTCGCTAACACCACACACAATCAGCAATCAAATAGGTGTTATAACCCTACTCTTCAGCTTAGCGTGCAATTCCCGGTTACGCCCAAGCTGACGCTTTGGAGCCCAGGGTACGCTTAGACCATGCGCTCATGATAAATATTGGTTTGGCACCCGAAAAATGCCACCTTTTAGTGTTTTTTGTTTTGTTTTTTTTTTTACATATTTCATTTGAGTGTTTTAGAACTAGCTTCCTTACTTTGCCTTAAGGTCAAATGTCATGTCGTACAATTACCTCGTACCTCACTCACGCAGCGAAGTCCATGCACTGTGTGTGCATGGACTGCTTCACGCCGGTTTTCTGTGAGGACGTGGTATTAATCCGGTCGAGCCCCATTCATGCCGAAGCGCGGCTCTCCCACTGTTAATTATGCTGAGGCTGAGCTTTTTTGGCCGCAACTTTGGTCTGTAGGAGTCCATTGGTCCAACACCAATCATAGACCTTAGACACTTTTTTGTATAAGGAAACCCCTTTTAAACGGACAACATTTTTCGAATCAATTCTGTCACTCGATTAAAGTGTTCCTAAAGAAATGCAAAATATACACGATAACTTACTCAAAAATTTCCGCAAAATTCGTTTGAAACAAAACCGAAACTTCGACTACACTATTAAAAATAACTTAAATGTTATTTTAAACTTGTCGAAAATCAAGCGCGAATTTTGTAATCTCTTCGAGACTAAGGTCAGACGCCAGCTTAGCCACCAAAGGGTCACTCCTCCAAAAACTTCATCATAATGTCTTATCTAATTCTGTTAACAAAAGGATTAATTAAATTTCAAACTCCGTTAATTAAGTAAGTACGGTCCTAAATAATCGAGAAGCCGAAATCTTGAAGAATTATGAAAACTCGCTGTGAAGTTGAATTCATTGGGTTACACGAAAACAGAAGTTCTGACTCACAAGAATTTCTCAGAAATGTGGTCTGTTCCATTCACCATAGAAAATAAGGTTGTCAGCTTGGTCGTAGCTTTAAAAGTGGCGATCACAAATTTGGCAGCAATTTGAATGGATATTACTATGTATATTAATACATAACAACTATTTACCTACATACTAACTTAAAAAATAGTTCTTTTTCTTTAATATTACGTATCAATAACCCTCCCTCACACTCCTTAGAAGGGTCGTGGATTTGATTCCTACTCTCTACAAACATTCAATATCAATAGAGAAGTAATATAGAAGAAAAGCAAATAAGCTAATTCTGCTTCTTTGCCTCTTTCCCTGGTTAGGTGGGGTCGGCTCTCCTTATTATACTGCGCCAGGACAGTGTGTCCTGGGCGGTCGTGTCCGGTTAGGTAGTTAGGACCAGTTGGTCCCAGAGTTAGTTAACTAGATTGGCTGTAATACTATACTCCTATCGTTTTATCATGATATCGGTGACAGCAGGACATAGTTATACGCGAGTCACACGTTAGAAAGAGTCTAACGTGAAAAATGTATAGAATTTGAAGTCTTTAAGACACGAACAACAATAAAAATAGGACTTGAATAACAATAAATCAAAATGGTCGCAATGACAGCTGGTCTCTATAGGACCTAATAAAATGTCTAGCGTATCATTATTAAAGTCCATAATGACTAACTTATTTTTTATTTAATTATGCCAGTTCCTCCCCGTCAATGATAAGTGATTTATGAAGCGACAGAGTAAACTCCAATTAATCTGTGTAAGATTATTATAAATCTCTGGCGGAGTTTGATCGGAAACTGCCCATTTAATTACAATCCGATGGAGTTTCAATATTGACTTTGAGTTTTGGAAGAGATCACTAAAACTTCTGCTTGACTTTGCCAATGTCGGTAATTTCAATTCCGTCAAATTCAGTCGTGCGATTGTGAAGTGAGAGGTCTTGCTCAGGCTTTGTTCGCCTGTAGTCTTTTACGTTTCGGATGGGCCGACGACGACCAATGACGACCGTATTTTCAGATGCATTTGGCTCAATTTCAATAAAAGAAAGTCTGCATATATTTTTTATGTGATATACCTATCAGTCATCTGCCACCGCAGATGAGCAAAAGGAACACCTGATGGTAAGCGATTGCCGCCACCCATGGACACCCGCGACACCAGTGGAGTCACAAGTGCGCTACCAATCTTTAAGCCTTCGGTACCCTCGTTCTCGCAACGAAACACAGCACAGTGCTGCTTCATATGAACCAAATGTGCGGTTGTTTATACTATAATTTCGCCTGACCAGTTGGACTTCGCGAGGAATCTTTTTAGATTCTGCATACATATCTGTTTGTGTGGTGATAAATGTAACCTTAACCTTTTAAGGCCCAGACAACACAATAGAACATCAATAGTGTCGTTTAAGAGGAATATCGGCCTTACGAGGCCTTTAAAGAGGCGTATAATATATACTTGTTACAAATGATATTACGAGTATGACTATATAATAGATTTCAAGGCGCAATTGTTAAGATTCTTACTTTACAATCCGGAATCCAGCTGCTATTTTATAGGCCGGAACCTGCGACTAATATGGCGCCACTTGATTTTAATTGATTGTACATATTCAAAAAAACCAACCAAGTGCGAGTCGTACTCGCCCAGTATTCCGTAAGGATTCCGTAGCAGCAAGTAAGATATATAGAAGGTTAATTGCGGTTTACGGTTTATAACGTATTAAAAAACTACTAACTAAATCTAGTTCAAACCAATTTTCGTTGTTAGTTTTTATGATAATGGATTACATATATATTTTTTAGTTTTATAATTACTTTACTATACAAGTTACTAGGACATACATTTTACCACTTTGGGAGCGTCTCTTGCGCAAAGTAATAAATTTAGAAAAAAAAGAAATTAAATACTCAGCATCATTTTTAAAAACCTATCCATACACGTATGGGTTTGATGTCACAATGTGTCACAAGCACACGCAACACCAGTGGAGTCACAAGTCCCTTCCTCCTCATTGGGCCTTCGGTAACCTCACTCACACGGCGAAACACAGCGCAGGCGCTGCTTCACGCCGGTCTTCTGTGAGGCAGTGGTATCACTCCGGTCGAGCCGGCCCATTCATGCCTTAGCGTGGCTCTCCCACATATCTTTTTTTTCCTATTTTTCCCATATATTTTTTTTCCTATTTTTGTGTAAAAATAGGAAAAAAAATGCGGTTTTAGTACAGTTCTTTTAGTTTCGGAAAAAAAGTGTCTGTGACATACAGACAGACATGATAAATCTATTAGGGTCCTGTTTTTTGCCATTTGGCTACGTACGACCCTAAAAATGTACTTGTACTTGTATAATAATCATTTCCATAATTGCTGAAAGTGGCCACTTTAGGCAGTTATGAAATTATTGATACTTGTAGGGAGTAGTTATAACATAAGTTCGTCTCGAAAAAATATTAATACTTTCCTTAAAGTATTAATTGCAGTTCTTTTTAAAAAAACACATTTGGCAGTGCTAGTATCGTCGTGTCACCTCAGGGTGTGTTTCCCGATAAATACAATATCGGGTTTTAAGATCACGCTCAAAAAGATTTTCCAGGTGAGCAAATCACTCACAGCATAGTCCGCAACTTCACTTTTTTAATATGGCTTTACCCGAAAATAATTCGCCAAAGTCAAGTAACATATTGAGAATAAGTAGGTAGTCAACAGTCGAAGTCAGTCAAAGTCATAGTCGCTCAATAAAACGCCGGTGTTTTACGTTTAATCGACCTACGGATTCAGCGGATAACACTCTAATAGCAGTGCTAAAAACGATTCAATCCAACGATTCCTTTTATTAGGATCACTTTGCGGCACTTCACACAAATAAACACCAAATTTGTACCCTAACAACCACTAGACACTAATTTAAAACCTATGAATTGCATCAGCCCACACGGCGTGTTTTAGCCCTACCCGCTGAATTCCACCTTTACACTAGGGTGTCAACCACTTTCTTCCTATACAAACAAAATCTTATTCCAAAAACAGTAAGTAGGTACTTTTCGCTTGCATTATGATATCAATATAATACGATATTAAACTCGCACAAAATGAATAAAATAGGTCAAATGAAAAGAAAGACTGTTTTTCCTCTGTTTTTCTTCACAGGAATTCATAAATTACCTCTCTCCGTAATAGGGGGGAGACTATCAAGTATGACATTATTTGACAAGTGGAGGGATGGAGTCAGACATTAACGCATTTAAATATAATCTTTCGTTGTTCTCAAAAATAAATTTAAACTTCAATTAGGTTTTCATTTAGGCAGTCTTAATATGCTCGGTTTATCCCAAAGGACAACTCAATACAATTATCAGGAATGAGCATACGTCAGCCGACAAAAGTCTAGCCCAAAAAATCAGCACTAAAAGGACAGTGGGCTGACCTCGTCTGCCATTACTGACAATCGTTTCAGCAAAGTGCCTTGGAATTTATTTAGACCTACGCAAGTTTATTCTGAGATGCACTACCACTCATTGGGCTGCTGAACTTTATGAGAATAGTGAGAGGATCAGAAAAATGTAGGTAGTGTAAAGATGAACCGACACTAAACTAAACGGATAGATACGCATCACATAGAGTGACTACTGAGTTTCTTACTGGTGTCTTCTCGATAGAAATCGACATTCTGAACCAGCGGTAGATTGTGTGTGTGTGTACCTATTTTGACATTCATAAGTGTGAAGTATGGACCTAATTTTAATAAGAATGTTCCATTTCTATAGTAAATACGAGTAAAAGATGAAAAACTGAGTATGTAGGTGGGAACTTAAAAATCATTATGATCACGTAAGATCAAAGTTCACTCTATATCTATTTATTACCTGATATTTTTTACTGTTTTTTATGAAATATGGGGTAGACGAGTAGGGAGATTATTTGATGGTAAGTGATGATTCAATTGCAATGGAGAGGGCACATAGCTAGGAGAACAGACGGCTGTTGTGGCGGAAGAGTCCTCGAGTAGAGTCCACGTGCAGGAAATCGCATCCGTGGCAGGCCCCCCACAAGATGGACCGAGCATCTGGTGGACGTCACGGGGATCCATTTGATGTGGGCAGCACAGAATCGATCTATGCGGAGAACAGGGGGAGGCCTATGTCCAGCAGTGGGCGTCTATTGGCTGAAATGTTGATGATGGTGAACTGATGATTACCGCCGCCTACGGACAATTGCAACATAAGAGGAGTCACAAGTGCGCCGCCGGCCTTTTAAAAAGGACTAGTTCCTTTCTTAAGGTGACGGGTAGGGCACACTAGCGACGGCAAACGATTTTAATTTTTAGCTACTAAACCGGATCTATTTAAAACAATTTCGGGGTTACAACCTCTCGGCAAACACTTATACTATTTGCTAAATAACGATGCACAAATTTTGATTACGTTTTTGTACGCGAAAAATGTATTCACGCCAAAAGCGGCCAATTTTGGCGGTAATTCTAAATTTGAGTGCAAAAGCAGACCAAACAATTAACTAAAAGTATTAAATAAATAGTATAGGTGTTTGCCGATAGATTGTAACCCTGAAATCGTTTAAAATAGATCCGGTTTAGTAGCTAAAATTAAAATCGATTGGCGTCGCTAGTGTGCCCTACCCGCCACCTTAAAAATGTCACTGACCATTTTTGCAAAAAAGTTTATAAATTCATCGAAATTTCCCAACTAATTATGTAGGATTGATCATAATACAATCCTTCGAAGGAAAAGAAGAAATCTTAATATGATCATAATAAGAATGATAACCTACACTTGGGAAGACTTCGGGAAGAAATACGATCTCTCACCTCAGAAATGCAGCATTGTTTAGTACTTTCCTCAAATCCGTTACTTATTCTGCGTCTTATTATCTTCTCCCACCATAATCCTCTGTCTTAACTCAAAATTCTAATACAACGTAAAATATTGCGCAAAACACATTCAACGGTTCACTCATAAGCCGAGGAAAATTCATTTAAATCTTTCCATGAGTGTATATTCATACGAAAAAGCAATAAATATTCATTAAAACCGTCGGATGCAGGGTAACTTGGGGTGGTAAATTTGCACCCGTTTATATTATTGACGTTTTTAATTTCAGCTCTTTCTGTTTTGTTGATCAAGGCATTGTTGAGGAAAATTCATATCTCAGTAGTGTTAGCCGGACTATAGGTAATCGATTTGTCTTTACATTCTCCCTACACAATACACATAACCACATATTATTAGATTCGGGCGATATTGCGAGTATACTTAATATTTAAGATCTTATAATGTACCTTCACTGTGAAAAGCAAATAAAATATTGAGTATTGAGTAAAACTGTGATCCTACTACAGGGGCGAGGATTCGGCGGGTAGGGCTAAAACAAGCCGCGTGGGCTGATGCAATTCAATTAATGTTTAGTTCTTTTTAGTCTACAATTTGGTGTTTATTTCTGCAGGGAAGTGCCGCAAAGTGATTCTAATAATAAAATTTGTTGGACTGTATCGTTTTTAACACTGCTATTGTATGTCGAGTGAGTTGTCTCATGACAATTTGCTTGGACCTAATAGTCTTAAAACCTGCGATTGTTTTTAGAGTGATATCCGCTGAAGGCGTTTTATTGAGTGACTGATTTTGACTGACTTCGATTGTTGATTACCTACTTATTCTCAATAAGTTACTCGACATTTGTGAATTATCTTCGGGTAGAGCCACATTAAAAAAAAAACTAAAAGGGCGGATTCGACCAAAATGACAGTTATAAGAGAATAACTCTCCGCGTGGTAATTTTCTCCGTTAACTTATTTTCGTAATAAACTCAATTTTGATCATCCACAGTCGGTATAGCTATTCCACAGATTTAATATGTGAGCTATATACCATATCTCTCGAGTGAAGAAACAAGTGATATTGTAAACCGGAAAAAACAATATGTATTGTTTTGTGGTTCATTTAAATTACACTGGCATATTTTTTGTTAAGTAGTGTCATACAAGTAATGTCAAAAATCAAAAACAGCTTTTTTATAGAGGCACAGTATATCGTCTCTCCACAGCCTGATGGTAAGCGAGAGAAGAGCCTAAGTTGCAATTACAACGGAAGGGATGTCAAGGCATCACCTCCGTTGGTTGGCACCGCCATACTGGCCCGCGAGATGTTTCTTTCCGCTTCGTTTGAAGGAATCCATATTGTAGGAATAAGGAAGGAATACATATAAAATATACATAGGAAGAAGGAAATACATGCGCAGGCAACGAGTTTTATTTCTTGATGGTGCGGCAAAAATTGGAACTGCCAAATTTTTTAGTCCTTGATGGAATGTTTTCCACTATGAAACGGTGACAGCGTTATCTGGCGCGTGTAGTTCTGTGCATCGACGACGACGGAATAGGGCAGCTGGGACAATGTCGACGCCATTTTGAATTTCCTAGGATACCTACAGGGTGTATTTGGGAACATTTACATCCAGTTAATAACGTATTCCAACAACTGAACAACATTTGTTCTACGACTTTTCGAAGTTTATCATCATTCGTAGAAATGACCAAGTCACATGACCGACATTGTATGAAAAGTTACAATTTTTTTTGCGAATTTTCAAAAGTCAGAACAAATGTTGCTCTAAATGGTTAGTGGAACACGTTGTAAACAGGATGTAAGTGTTCCCAGAGACATTAATTATTTCTGTCAAAATTGGTGGTATAACAATTTATGGTATAGGCGTTGACTGTTAATGAGTTGTTGGTAGAACGGATTTTTATTTTACACTGCATAGAACTGCGTTATATTATAGATCTGTCGTTGAATAAAGATTTGAAGAATCAGACTTTATTCTCGATTCGACCAAACTGTATCCAAGAACATATCTATGGAATAACGCTGTCATACCCTAGTAGAGCGGCATCCTAAGTCTGTGATCACACCATAGAAATCTGACGTTATACCATAGTTTTATTCTCGGATTAAGATAGGTCGAACTGGGCCATAAAATGCACTTCATTTTTAGGGTTCCGTAGCCAAAATGGCAAAAACGGAACCCTTATAGTTTCGTCATGTCCGTCTGTCCGTCTGTCCGTCTGTCCGTCTGTCCGTCTGTCACAGCCGATTTACTCGGAAACTATAAGTACTACAGTGATGAAATTTGATGGGAATATGTGTTGTATCAACCGCTACAAAAATATGACACTAAATAGTAAAAAAAAGAATTGGGGGTGGGGCCCCCCATACATGTAACTGAGGGATGAAATTTTTTTTTTCGATGTACATACCCGTGTGGGGTATCAATAGAAAGGTCTTTTAAAATGATATAAAGTTTTCTAAAAAACATTTTTCTTAAAGTGAACGGTTTTTGAGATATCAGCTCTCAAAGTCGTAAAAAGTATGTCCCCCCCCCCCTCTATTTTTATAACTACGGGGTATAAAATTCTAAAAAAAATAGAGGTGATGCATGCTAATTAACTCTTTCAACGATTTTTGGTTTGATCTTAATTTATAGTAGTATGTATTACTCATAGCCACACATCAGGTTTATACAATATGTCTTTTCTTTCATTGAAGAAAATGGTTTTGACAATCGATTGAAATCAGACAGATTTGTGTAGGTACATTGACGTGTGGCTGTCCGTACCTAGTGTAGACTATTTTTACCTCCACCTCATCGTACACTTTTGACAGTAGAGACAGACAGTTAGAGACAGTTAGAGATGTAGCCTCGCTATGTATACTCTACCGTCTATACTATGGAGAATGCTATATATGGATAATAATCCGGCTGTAATATCTTTATCGGAGTCTCCTTGCCTGATCGTATCAGAAATGATGAGATCCACATGAGAACTAAGGTCACAGACATAGCCCAAAGGATTGCCTGCCTCAAATGGCAATGGGCAGGGCACATAGCGAGGAGAACAAACGGCGATTGGAGTGGAAAGGTCCTCGAGTGGAGGCCACGTACAGGAAGTCGCAGCCGTGGCCCCACAAGGTAGGACCGACGATCTGGTGAATGTCGCGGGAATCCATTGGATGCGGGCGGCGCAGGACCGATCTGTGTGGAGATCATTGGAGGAGGCATATGTCCAGCAGTGGACGTCTATTAGCTGAAATGATGAAAGTGATAATGATGAGGTCTTACAGCTCTTTAAAAAATATGTTTTTCAGATTGAAATCGCCAGAGATGCATTTTTTTTATTTAAGTAACTATACTATTCACATTCTAGTACGGTTATATAATGTATTTTCATTTTGTTATATCACTAATTAAATACAGGTTGCCTTCTTATAAATTGTATCTCAAGACTTCCTCAAAGAAACATACCTACGTGTACTCTCTGCAAATATTATGCGCTTTATAATTGAGTGAGTGGTTTATAAGGTAGCATACTCTAATTCGAAATAAAAACTAAAACCCGACTGCCAAAAAAACACGCTCCAAAAAGTACGAAACAAGAAAATAGTATCTGCTGAAATCATTATGCCGTATCGCCGTGGTATTTTTATAATTTTTAACATATTTTTAGTTATGTAAATAAAGTTACATATTTGAAGTGTGCTAAAAAAGCTCTTTCATTTGATACCCCACACGGTACCGTCAAGCAAAACTTTTTTTAGTTCCCTAGAGGGCGCTGTAGTCAATTTAACGTGACGTGTCGCCTATAATAAGAAGACATTCGAGGCGCTTCTAACGACGCCTCCTTTTTCAAATATGATAACTTATTTAGGAATTATGAGGGAACAGATGAACAACCATACATACATACAGGTCAAAATCACAACCCTCCTTTTTACCGTAGTCGGGTAACTAGTGGCCCGCCCTCACTTCATTTGAGAATATAATTCTGCTATAAGTTCCAAACATTACCAAAAGATGATGCTGGGTGTCCATTACATTACGCAACTGTTTCGTCTTAGGAATTATGAGCGCTGTCTCTATAAATATCTGGCATTACCCATAAACGTTCAATAAGCGTTTGAAACAAAAATCGGCCAAGTGCGAGTCGGACTCGCCCATGGGGGTTGCGTATAAATAAATAAGATAATATATGGAAGGTAAATTGCGATGTACGATTTATAACGTATAAAAAAACTACTTCTTAGATCTAGTACAAACCAATTTTTGTTGTTAGTTTTCATGGTAATGTACCTATATCATATATTTTTTTTAGTTTTATAATTCTTTTATTATAGAATTTAGAGGGGGGGGGGGGGAGGGGCGCAAATTATTATGTTTAGAAAAAATGTATATTAGAAACTTCAACATAATTTTTAAACACCTATCCATAGATACCCCACACGTATGGGTTTAATGAAAAAAAATTTAGAGTTTCAGCTCTAAATATGGGTACTCCCCAATTTTTTTTATTTTCCTATTTTTGTCTAAAAATCGTAATGCAGTTAACAAAATACTTCTATTAACCAAGTTTTAATAGTATAGCTCATAAGAGCTCATAAGAGCTCATAAGAGCTATACTATTAAAACCAGCCAGCCAGCCAGTTTTTTCCTAAACTATAAAGTTATGGAAAAAACTATAAAGTTTTGGAAAAAACTGGCTGTGACATACGGACGGACGGACAGACAGACAGACAGACATGACAAATATATAAGGGTTCCGTTTTTTTCCATTTGGCTACGGAACCCTAAAAGCATACAACATTTTCGAAATAATGCAAACTGCTTTATATTTCTTTCCCTTTCTTTAATTTAGCAAAGGTTTAACAAACATTAATAAATGTTTTTTACCTACTTACCTACATCACAAAAGTGTAAATACGAGTTATGTAATAAGTTCTTGTCTTGTCTTTGTACAAATGGACCTACAGAGCTTTTGTTCAATGTACACACATTTTTTAACGTGTATAGTGAAGATATTTACACACACATTCATTTCTCATTCAGGTCAAATATACTGAAGACATAAAGAGACGAAATAAGTCACCAACCTCCAAACGCAATAAATTGTGGGCCCTGACAGAAAAATGTACTTAACGCGCGGTGAAATTGTGGCGTTGCATTTCGCCTCGTGAAGATTGCGCTGTAATAAAACGATAGCTCCCTCTCTCACCGATGGCCTATGTAGTACAGGAGCAAATGAAGAATTTTGGTACTCATCAACATTGGGCTCAGCATCTGAGAAGATTGGTGAAATTCCACATCGATGTTAATGACTTTAGAACCCTTTTACTGCACCAAAGAGAAATCGTCACCAAAGCTATTTTCTTTATAAAATGTTTTGGACTTATTAGTCCCCTAACTAAACTACCACAAAACGTACTTAAAAATCAGCATTTAATATTTTATTACAGTCCAGGAGGTCAACGTGTTTTTGTCTGTGCATATATGTATGAATGTAGGTCACTGATAACTCGGTTTCATCAAGCGAGATACAAAAATAGATTTCATTCTTGCCCCATCATAATCTTCTTCTTATCTAAGTGTATATATTAATAGCTTTAATAAATATTTTTTTATTATTGACATTGTACTGTGATTTTTGTGGCCTGTGTATTCTTGATTATTTTTTTGCTACATTTTTTTTTAATTTGAAACCTGATGATACGGATCACCTGATGGTAAGCGATTGCCACCGCCCATAGACACTCGCAAGTGCGCAATTACAGTGCAATTTATCTTTCTATATTATATTTTTACTATAGCAATTTAATTTAGTAAATAACGTACTTAAAAATTGCATCTGCTTAGCAACGCGTCCAGAAGTTTAGTTGGTAAAATAGCAAATCCCACATAAAAACGCGATATTTTTTTTAAATGCGTTACCTTTGGTGAATGGGCCCAAAATCTGCTACCAACTCTCACACTACTCCAGCTAGCCTTTAGCATTTTCGGGGGAATTTGTTAAACGGAACGAATCGAAAAAACAAGAGATGGAAAGTGCTTACCGAGGTTTGAAATTGGAAACGCGTTCGTCAGACTCCGGAAATTGTTGGTTCGTCGGCGGCTGGAGTTGACGGGTGGCGTGAGCTCATTACCTTGTCACGGCGTCTCCGAAGATGGCTCGACGCGTGCGCGTCACAGTAACTAGCGTATGTGCGTGCTTATGAAAACCCCAATAAGTGACTGGGATGATTCTGAATATGAATTACCGCGTATCTTAATACCATCCTACTTATTCATATTTTATTTTTTTAATGTTATTGGTGGCGGACGAGCTGCCAGATCACCTGATGGTAAGGGATTGCCGTCGTCCATGGACCCCCGCGACACCAGTGGAATCACAAGTGCGCTGCCAACGTTTAAACCCCCTTTACCCCGGATTGGGCCTCCGGTACCCTCACTCACGCAGCGAAACACAGCACAGTGCTGCTTCACGCCGGTTTTCTGTGAGGCTGGTTTTCTGGCGCTGAATGGCCCGGCTCGATCGGAGTGATACCACATCACTCCGATCGAGCCGGGCCATTCATGCCAAAGCGTGGCTCTCCCATGTTGAGATACTTTTTTAATAGTTTATTAAATAAACGAGCGATGGTAACTTAGTGGATACGAACGCTCCTTTCACCAGGGGTGTCGTGGTTCGAATCCCAGCTTGCGCCTCTAGATTTTTCAAATCGATGTCCATATTTTTATTAGCTTGGTGGTGAGGGAAAACATCGTGAGGAAATTTATCTCGCATCATCATCATCATCATCATCATCAGCCCATTTAAGTCCCCACTGCTGGGGCACGGGCCTACCTCAATCACATGAGGGGTGATTGCCATACTCACCACGCTTGGCAGACGGGATGGCGAGGGTTTTGATATAAATGCAGAGTTTTCCTTCTCTGGGTGCTGATGATCATGCCAACAGCTTTACCTTAGTCGCCTAAGTTACGACACCTCGGTAAAGGTGAGGGTAGCCTATTCTACTCTGCCGGGGACCACACGGCATATTTTCTCAAATTTGTGAACACCTACAATATTTCAGATAAGTACCCAATGATTCTGAAAGTGTGACTGTGATCTAGTTAGTCTGGTTCCCACGTTTCCCAAGGGTTGCAATGATCAGACGACAGTAGCTTCATTGTAATTACCAGACTTCCCGAATCCCGGATCGTGGTCCAAACCTTCCCCAGGCTCCAAAGTGACAGTAGTAGTAGTTTGAATGTAATTGGTAATCACATGATGATGATGAGATGAGGGATTTATTAAATGAATGAATGTAAGCCAAAATAAAATACTAAGCCGTTCGATTCTTGTGCTAGTTTTTTTTATATGAGAGGTGGCAGACGAGCAGACCGATCACCTGATGGTAAGCAATCCCGCCGCCCATGGACACCCGCAACACCAGTGGAGTCACAAGTGCGCTGCCAACCAATGCTAGGTATGTAAAGTAGTCCATACTAACGAGTGATGGGGGCTGCAAGGCCTTTGCTACCGTCTGCGAGACGTCATGGTAGCGAAGGAGGTGGCGGAGCGCGAGCGAGAGGGAGATCCCCTCGCTAACGCGCTCCGAATGGTGAAGAGGGGGAGGAGACGCCGAGCAGATGCGTGTCTCCCCTCTCTCCGTGGAGGGAGCCCGCTCGTGCGTGGTGCCCTCTGCTGCCCGATAGGGATGGCTCAGTTCTCCCGGCTGTTCCTATCCCCTCCCCGGCACGTCCAAGGGAGAAACTGCCTAGTCCACCTTACAGACGGGGGGATATCGTGGAGGGAGGCTTCGGCTGTACCACCATAATATGGGCGATGAGGAAGAACCGCAGTGGGCTAGTGGTTTAGTGGGTATGCCTTTGCCTGGCTTCTCTTTAAGCGAAGCTCCCCGCCAAAGGACCCGGCCGACCCCGTGGGCCTGGTATGCATAAGGTAGTCGGCTCATCTCTTGAGCCGGTGGCATTCCCCTTTCGAAACAAAAAAAAACAAAAAGAAAAGGTATATAAAATGATGTATCTATCATGACTTAATTTTAGGATATGTTTTTATTTTTATTAAAGTACATTTTATAATCTTTAAATCAAATCGTTTGGTTGCATTAAACAGGTGTGGGTTACATTTGGTATTAATAAAATTTACAATCTTTATCTTAATATACCTATAACCATAGACTGAATTAGTCTTTGCTTTAACATAGCTGTTAGCGAGCGAGGGTAAAAATAGCAAGAAAACAATAAAAATATAAAAATAAAATATATTAACGTACCGTTTGTACCAAAACAAATCAATGAAAATATAAAAACGTTAAATTGAGAAACAAAACAAAAACGAAAATAAATAGATTCACTTAAAAAGGTCGGTTTGCCACAATAGCTATTATGATGAAATTTATGTTTATCAGTACAAAAAACTTGCTAGCAGAACTTCCAGGAAGTTCTCCTATCTGTTTACGAATTTCTTAAGTGGGTATCTCTTATGTTAATAAGGAAAATGTCTGCTTTTGCTATGCATGTCTCGTAAATATTATGTTAAAATCCAATAGTTCCTATTCATAGATTTAATATCTGTAATACGGTATTTCCCGTGCACTATAGTTGTATGTTCATACTTAGGTAAAACCCGTTATTCGATTTTTTTCACAATGTCACTAACAAACTACTCTTTCATAATCGAAATTGAAATAAAAAAAATCTTTATTTGCATAGGCTTGTACGCAACACTTAAAAGTACTTATGTATAATTAACATGTTAATAAAACATGCAACTTGGGCTCTTGTCTTGCTTACCATCAGGCTGAGGAGAGCCAATATACTGTGCCACTATAAAAAATACATATGTCGATACCTAAAATCTACTTAAAAATAAAATAAACATAATGTTATTCTACCACCGTTTCGGAAACTTGTTTCTGGTCGAGAAGATCCGGCAAGAAATTCGGCAGTTACTCTTTTTAATCGCCAACCTTTAATACAATGTTGTGTCATCCTCATACCAAGTCATACAGCCTCAGGCTGGTAAAACCCCCGCCAAAGGAGAGCCCTACATAACCCTCCTACCCCCTAGCAGGAGGGTATGCTAAGGCGCCTCCAAAAGATGGCGACGTCGGCCATTGCACATGGGCCGTCGGCATTCCCTAGCGACACAAAAAAGAAGGAGTACCTAATGATGATGTTATAGTCGCATCGATGATAATACTTAAACAGAAAATTCCCACAATAGTACTTTATTACCTTGTCCCCTTTATTATTTCTTGGGTCAAATCTAGTAATTTCTATTGGGTACACGCCTGTTTTCTGATGATAATACAATTTAATTTGGTATCATTGTAAATCCGCGTACCTCCAATTATCTAGTTAAGACCGCTGTTAGCACCAGACCCTTCCTCATTACTGTGAGAGTACACCAGGGTTCCGTTCTTAGTCCATTTCTGTTCAGCGTGATATTAGACGTTCTGTCAAACAGGATCGAAAATATACATGTGCAGCCTCTTTGGGAGCTTATGTATGCTGACGATATTGCACTGATAGATTCGGGTAAGGGCAAGTTGGTGAGCCAAGTAAAAGAGTGGAAGAAGTTACTTGAAAACGGTGGTCTGAAACTCAATGTGGCGAAGACCCTGCACATCGTCTGCGGATCTCCTGACACCTCGTCTGTCCATATTGGCGACGATGAGATCAAACGTAGGTACCGGTCGGTTTAAATATCTGGAGATCAGTACTCTATTCGTATACCTAAACGTGACAACCTTGTCTTGATTAGATACTTTGTACATACCGCTATTGACGTCATGGGCTCTTTGGAATTGCAAAATATCCTCTATCCTTAATTTTTGGAATAAACATCTCACGAGGTGGGTTGACTTTCCTCAGGTGTGACTTTGCAAGTTACTTTACAATGCCTCGTATGCGCAGTGCTCACTGAGTGATGATTAAGGAATAAAACTACTAGGTATATCTATTTTTTCATGTAGGTCTTATAGTCAATTTGTACTTATACAAATGTTGGCGATTAAAAAGAGTTTCTTGCCGGATCTTCTCGTCAGAATCGACTTTCCGATTCCGGTGGTAGAATCACATTATGTTTATTCATTTCTTAGTATGTATAGGTATTTTGTATCGATATATGTTTAATTACAATTTATGTTTACTTAGTTATAAATAACATTTTTCATGTATGGCGATTTGTAAGAGCATACGAGCCTATGCAAATAAAGTGGTTTTGAATTTTTGAATTTACATTGAAACCAAAGTGGGACGCGCTTATTGTCAAAAACGACTGAAAAAATATTAAAAGACCAGAATTTAATGCTATGTATTTACTTGGTAATAACACAGGATTTATTCCATTATAAAAGGCAAACCTGAAAAAATGTTATTTCATGAAACATAGTCATAAAAGTTAACTGTGTTATAAACAATTTCCACGCTATAAAATTACCTATTTTAGAAAATGTTTTATGAAAATGTTTCATAAATAATGCTATTTACCTGCGAGTTGAAATTCAGTTCATGAATAGTAAAATTGCAAAAATAATATTCTTCTCCTGTGAAGTTCAATCTTTCTTGAATACTTAGGCGTACAAAAGTCCAAGAATATATAATAACTAATAGTAGTTATTTTTCGTATACATACCGTTTTCGGAGAGGCACGCTTCGGCATGAATAAGTCAACTTGACCGGAGTAATACCATGGCCTCACAGAAAACCGGCGTGAGCAGCACTGTGCTGTGTTTCGCTGCGTAAGTGAGGGTACTGGGGAGGGCCCATCCGGGGGATATGGAGGTTTAAATAATGGCAGCGCACTTGTGACTCCACTGGTGCCGCGGGTGTTCATTTTTTAAATATATTAAATGGGTTTGCACTTGACCTCATCTCACCTGATGCAAAGTGACAATAAGGTCTAAGATGTAGCGGGCTTACCCAGAAGAAGCCTATTCACTCTCGACTTAAAGACCCCCAAATTGTAGCTCTCTGGGAATACAGAAGCCGGCAAGTTGTTCCATTCCTTAGCAGTTCGTACCAAGAAATAAGAAGCGAATATATAATTCATATTACATTTTTATTAATCTTATTTTATCAATATTAAATAATTTATTAGTATTTTACTGTTTTTTATAATCTTTTTTATTGTTTTTTGAAATGTTGTTATCGATTGTTGTATGTTTGTATGTAGTTTTATTTTCCGTGATGCGTACTGTTTAAATAACCTGTCGGTCCAAGCTAATGATATCACTTAGCAGTAATTGTATCGTATCCCTCCCGCACGTCTGTCTGTCTGTCATTCACTTCAAAACGTACACACGGCGACACGTCGAGTTACCCTTGTTGGACTTTGGACTGTCCTTTTGTCTGAGATACGAATGTTATTTTACCACTGCTGAAGCCGTCTGTACGTACAAATGGACATTATGGGTCTAATTATTTTATGCTGTTATTTCACCGGTAACGCCCCGATGGTCTAGTGGTTAAAGTACCGGGCCGTGATCTCGGGGTCCTGGGCTCGATTCCCGGGTCGAGCAAAAAGTATGTTCCGAATTTTCTGAACATAGCTCAGGTTTGTGATCACCAATCCGCGTGATTAAGCCTAATCCCATCTAGTAGCAATGACTTGATTTCTATGATGGAAGCCTTTGCCCTGCAGTGGTGCAGTATATAGACTGATACTAAATTTCACCGGTATCTCAATGACTTTTACACAAAATGATTAATGAAGTTAGATAATACTACTCGTAATTATCATGGGCTCTTTTTTGCTAGTAGAAATATAAATGGTTACGAGTATAGGGGAGTAGGATATAGGTTATCCTAACTCAAACCAGAAACGGTTAAGGAAAATAAGTAATCCACGGTAGATAGATACGAGGGTGAATCAAAAAGTTTTTAGAATCACTATAAAAATATAAGAAAATGTGAACAAATATATTTTACGTAAATTTTTTGACGTAATCTCCTTCTAATTCATTTAGAATACCGCTTTTCTAATTTTCTTATTCCTTCCGACAAAAAAATCTTGACACTCAAAAAACTCATCTACGGGCCGCCGTAATGGCCGCATTACTGCGTCATTATCGGCAAATTTAGTTCCACGGATATGCTCCTTTAATTTTGGGAATACGTGGAACTCACTAGGGTCCGGTGAGTATGGTGGGTGGTCAAGGATATCGAATCCAGCATTGCGGATTACTTCGAGCGCAACTTCCGAACCATGAGCGGGAGCGTTATCGTGAAGAAACAGCACGCCCTGTAACAGTTTTCCACGACATTTATTTTTAACTGCATCGCGTATTTTTGGAATCAAACCTGCACAATATGGTCGGGTAATTGTCTGTGCTTTCGGCATGTAATCAATAAATAAGATTCCTTCACTATCCCAGAATACAGAGGCCATAACTTCGCCAGCGGTAGGAGAAACCCGAAATTTCTTCATTGGCAGACATGATGGTCGTTTCCAAGACATGCTTAGTCTTTTAGTTTCGGGATTGAAATGGTGAACCCACGTTTCATCCATCTTAACCACACAATGACAACATTAATCTGGATCACGCTGTAACATTTCGAAATTGCACTTTGAAATTTCCAAACGACGCCTTTTGTTTTTACCCGACTGCCAAAGAAGGAGGGTAATGTTTTTCGAGTGTATGTATGTATGTATGTCTTTTCCTTTGTGACCTCCTGTAGCCTAAACGGCTTGATGGATTTTGATGTATGAGGTATCGTTAGATTTGTCTTGATTACGGGAGTGTCATAGGATACATTTTATCCTAAAAGTCCCACGGGATAAAGACATAATAATATTTTTTCTAAATTTCCCTTTAAAAAAATATGTATGCGGTATCATTAGATTCATTTCAATCACGGGAGTAATTAATATAGGATACGTTTTTTCTCAAAATTCCCACGGGAACATGTTAATTCTGCGTCAACGCAAAGCAACTCATGCGTTAGCAAGCAAAAAGATAGGGCGTGGCCTGGCATGCGGCGCGCGGCGCGGTGCGGAGGGGGATATGCTCGAGTATACAGCCCGAATGCGGGCACACGCATAAGGGCACACGTCGTTGACGGTCGTCTCTAAATAGCGATTTTTTCGATACTTCGTCGTCTGACGCGAAGCTTACCAGATTGGCGGTAAATTTATGTTGCGGAGTAACATCACTCGTAATCTAAAGCCAAATGTGGTCGAAATAATTTAAAATGGTACTTACATATACATAGTCTTCTACATCTACAACATTTTCGTTAAATAAAAACAGCTAAAAAGTTATAAATAAAAAAAAATATTATTAAAAAAACAAAATACCCGACTGCACACTAAAAAAAGAGTAAAACAAGCCCCACAATAATATTGATCAATCAAATGCTAAAAACTAATTATGTAATACCGTTTAAACAATACCTATATTAAAATACACTACAATATGTGTTCGTAATCGATAGTTAAATAAACAGAAACTTATTTTGAATACAAATTTACTGAATATAATTTATAAATGTTGATGGAAAGCATCGCAGGCGGGGACCACCTTGACCGCCACCAACGAAAATTCTGCTAAATGGTGCACAACCGAAATGACTATAAATAAGCCTCTGTTGGTAAGCCTCTGTTGGTCCCCGCCTGCGATGCTTTCCATCAACATTTATAAATTATATTCAGTAAATTTGTATTCAAAATAAGTTTCTGTTTATTTAACTATCGATTACGAACACATATTGTAGTGTATTTTAATATAGGTATTGTTTAAACGGTATTACATAATTAGTTTTTAGCATTTGATTGATCATTGTCTGTTAACATTCGAGGTACCCATCTGGCTGACATTTTTCTGAACCCCAGTGAATCTGTTAAAATGGATTGAATGCTACTAAACGAAATCTTTATTAGCTAAATATTTAATTGTTATTCTTCTGTCATGCAAAACCAAATTCTCGACTTTTTTAACATTTTCTTCCGTAACCGAGGTCGAAAGCCGCCCGGAGTAATGATCGTCTTTACAGCTCGATATACCCCTTTTAAATTCAGCAACCCAGTAAGCAGCCGTTGAATAGGGTAAAGCATTATCCCCTAATGTTTGCTGAATATCCGAAAAAAAATCTTGCGTGAACATTTTTTTCAGGCACAGGTACTTTATCACTGCACGTAACTCGATTTTTATCCATATTTTAATATTTTGTCAACACTTTGCACTAAATAATTTATAATTTGCGAACGATTAGATCAAATCAAATGAAGTTCTGCAATAATGTTTTGCGATTGACACTGTTTTAAAAAAATTTAAAATTACCCTCAAAATAATTATAATTGTGCCGTGTGGTCCCCGGCAGAGTAGAATAGGCCACCCTCACTCTTACCGAGGTGTCGTAAAAGGCGACTAAGGTAATGCTGCTGGCATGATCATCAGCACCCAGAGAAGGAAAACTCTGCATTTATATCAAAACCCTCGCCAACCCGTCTGCCAAGCGTGGTGAGTATGGCAATTACCCCTCATGTGATTGAGGGAGGCCCGTGCCCCAGTTGTGGGGACTTAAATGGCCTGTGATGATGATGATGAATTATAATTGTATGCAATTCTAAGAACTTTTTGATCCACCCTCGTATATTTATTTACCGTTATTATATCTTGTGTATAATAATTGCTTATCACCGTCAAATACAATTTATACATCGACGTATTTTCCAGGTGTGGGTACTACATACTTATTGGTATGTTTGTTGGTAGTCGGTAATAAACTATTGAGGTACAGTGTATAAACATATAACAGTAATTACACTTTAGTTATAATTGCTCATTGTCTGTTGACTAAGTTTTAATAAAAATATTAGTATGAATTAATATTTAGACATAATATATTCGTAATATGAGTATAGATGGATAGCACTTTGATAAAGTAAATTTTTACAGACTATTTTTCGAGAGTAAAAAGTATATTGATCGTTTGCATTTGATTATTGGAAGTAAGGTGTTATTATTTAAATTTACATTAAATTACGTTAAGGTGACGGGTAGGGCACACTAGCGACGCCTATCGATTTTAATTTTTAGCTTCTAAACCGAATCGAAACGATTTCAGGGTTACAAACTCTTGGCAAACACTTATAAAATAACCATGCACAAACGATGGGTTGGTTTTTGTACGCGAAAAATTGATTTACGCCAAAAGCGGCCACTTTTGGCGTGAATCAATTTTTCGCGTACGCGTTGGACCCAACATTTGTGCATAGTTATTTAATAAATAGAATAAGTGTTTGCCGAGAGGTAACCCCGAAATCGTTTAAAATAGATCCGATTTAGTAGCTTAATATTAAAATCGATTGGCCTCGCTAGTGTGCCCTACCCGTCACCTTAACAATACTGCAATAAAGATAGGTATAGCCGGTTCGAACGCCATCGGAGTAACATATTTTTATGTTCAAAATTCACTACATAATTCGATGATAACAAACACGCTGTTCACACTTTTTAGTGGAGTTACAGCCTAAATAATATACCTATGTGTCATATTGCACTGTACCTACTGTATCTCTGTTTAGTGTGACCAATAAATAAATAAAATAAAAATGTGAAACTAGATAGCGCAATTTGATTTTAAAATAAGGAGGAAAAATTTCAACTGGTTGAATACTGACAAAAAATATGTTTAATACAAATATAAACAAGACCCTGGTAACACAAAAAAATTGTTGCAGAAACACACCGTCACTTCTAAGAAACCGAAAAACATGAAGGCACTGTTAGCCACACTTCAATGTTCTTATACTGTACTCAATCTGTCAATCTTCTTCAATCGTTTTCAACACGTTTTATTCAATTTTAATTCAGGAAATTCTACAAATTGTAGTACGTACCTAACCTGATGTGTGTGTAGCTTTCACTACCACAAGTCAATAATTTATTCACAAGACCTAAGTATGAAAATTGTGCTAATGCTAGGCTCGAATCCGTGACCACCGAATCTCAATCAACGTTTAAACCGCAAATGCATCGACATTCATACCTTTGCGTAGAATTAAAGTTATGTTACTCGATCTTCATCGTACTGTGGCGCGCGAGTTTATCGCTAATTATATTGTTTAAAAGATGTTCGTTGGATTGAGCTTGGTCAGTGTCGGTCCAGTGCTTGAGTGGAATAGACAGGCAAAATGAAGTTCCTTATTTACAGTAAGTGCACTCCATTTTACCGCAAACGAAGCAAAATGCATTATTTTACGGATTATACTAGCGAAACTCAATGAGTCAATGACATTTTGAAACGCCAATTAGGAAAAATCAGATGTAAAATTTAATTTGGCAGGGTGAACTAAATTTGACTAGATGAAAAATAAACTCGTTTATATAAGTTCATTTTGTTGTGGACATTTAAATATTAATATTTTGCGAACTTAAACTTTATCATGGACAATAACAACGAATGTTGTTGTTATTTCAAGTTGTATTTTTTTTTCTTTGTGGACTCAATCAAGTTGTATTGTACAGAAATATAAGTGAACGAAAAATGACATTGCTTTTCGCTCTTATGTCATATAGACAAATGTTCAAAATTAAGTGGGAACTATTTTCCCAATATTCGATTAAGGATTTCTCTCTCTTACTGTTGAGTAATGACAAGTGATAGAATCAAATTAGACCTACTCACTTAATATACTAATTAGAGTTAATTAGTCATTCGAAACTAGGTATGACAATAAATGTGAAGTGATTTCTTCCGCATAGGTACAGACATTTTAACACATCCACAAAAATTAAGGGCTTTTTGCTATAAACATTAAATCAAAAATGACGGCAGTATAAGTTAACACTGTAGGTAAGTTAAAATTAAAAAACTTTTACATCATATCATTTTTTACTACACAATCTTAGATTTGTCCGTATTTCCATTACAACCAAAAGGTCGTCACTTTAATAATTAGTTAGACAGTTAACAATACATACTTAAGTTAACTAAAGGTAACCACGGTTCAAAAAACCGGCCCTTGGTTATATTGTATTCTGTGCAATCTTAACCGCTTAATAACATGCAATAAAACTAGATTTTTTTATCTGCTGATTGCATAATTACCTGTTTTTGCTATTAATCTCGTATTTATCTAAGTTGTTTTTTTTACTGTTTCCTCCAAAGTTGTCAACATATTATATTTGTTGCGACTACAAATAAGACCGCACTACTTGAGTTAATAATTGGATTATTGCCGTGTTTTAATTGGTATACTGTTAACGGGTTGTGTAATGAACTTTTCTTTATTATTTTATTAGACTCTTTTAATAACAAAGTTCAATTTGAGGATTGTTTTCCAACTACTTATTGTTCTTCGGTAATCTTTCTTTCCTTTTCATTGTTTTTTGTAGGTTAATAATACAGTCTTAGGATAAAGTATTTTTATTGCTTAGTGACTTACGTGCAATTTGTATTTAATGATAAAATTTGTCATTATTGGCACATTAATACATACGTGCCAAATATAAACTTTGCTGTTTCAAACTAGATATGGAAAACTTGACAATGAATAAATGGAACGTTTGATAATTGGCATAACGATAAAAGGATTTCTACCTCCTCCTCGCATCGTAAACCTCCTGATTAGGATCGTGATTCCCCTTTGAAAGAATCTTTACCCTGATTACATTCTTCCATCGCCGTCAGTCCTTGGCAATGTGAAAAACATCGTGAAGTGAATTTATGAAGAAAAAAAAGGACTACAAATAACAAAAACGAACATTGTTCTAAATAGGCACCCGTTCAAAATAAGGTCGGTAGCATTTGCTGTCAGAATACCACTACTTCTGCACCTTCTCATTTATTTTATTTTAGGGTAAGATATGGAACTCCCTGCCGAGGTCTGTTTTTCCTGGCCACTATAATCTGGACAAGGCAAGAGTGAACAGGCATCTTTTATGCAAACGCGTATCGTCGCTTTCCATCAGGTGCTAATTGTGGTCAAGCGGTAGCCTTTTGACAAAAAAACGCCGTTTCCCATCAATATTTTTTTGATCTAATACTTGTTTTAATGATATGAGTGCGTAGACGCCGGCTTCGTTAAGGGCGTTCTTACACCATGTATGTATTTTCGTTCTTTCTTTATGTCACTTCACGACAATGATTTTCAGTGGGTAACTATAGGCACGTATACTGTGTGTATGTCCGTTTCAGAAGTGCAATAAAATAATAATATGTAATTCTATATTATCCGAAATAGTACCTACTTGTACCTGACGCATGCGGTTTGTTCTATCTCTTCAATAGTTCAGGCTGAGACAGTACCCTCTAGGTGTATACATCTCTACTTTCACTATTGTGTCCCAAAGGGGCCTCCTCTTGTTGGATCTATATCTCCACGTACCTACGTCTTTGGTGGCCCCTTATACTCAGTAAACCAGTACATCGAGGAACTGCTCTAATTCTCGACGCAACATGTAACATGATGTGACGTCTTCTAAATCGACCGGGGTACGGGTTGAAATTTACGAGAAGATTTAGGTATATCAATCCAACGCGATATCACAAGAAAAATTAAGAACACGTTTTCAAATTATACGGATTGTAATCTAAATTGTGCATGGAGGTTACCATAATTTGCCATTACACCATAACTAATTTTGAACATGCGATTTTGCATTTGATTAAAAATCTATTCTTTAAAAACATGTCGACAAAGCTGATAAAGCCTATAAGTATTAATACATTTTAAATCTAGAAAGTGATTAAACCGTTTTATAGAACGATGGAGGATGTAGGAGGGGCTATTTATCCCGTAAAGCCTCTGGTGGATGCCCTGAAAAGCGTGTATACTGTCAAAGAACACCTTCACCGTAGGTCCAACTACTTGGCCATGGCTTTGAAAGCTTTAACGGAATTGGTTAAAATTGGTAGGTACCGATGAATCTATACAACTTATCAGTTAACTATACAACTTATCAGTTAAGTGTGCTTACAATGTGCCGATTAAGGAGGCTCAAAGTCACCAAGAGAGCAATGGAGAGAGCTATGCTCGGAGTCACCATGCGTGATCGTATCAGAAATGATGAGATCCGCAGAAGAACTAAGGTTACAGACATAGCCCAAAGGATTGCATGCCTCAAGTGGCAATGGGCAGGGCACATAGCGAGGAGAACAGACGGCCGTTTGGGAAAGGTCCTCGAGTGGAGGCCACGTTCAGGAAGTCGCAGCCGTGGCAGGCCTGCCACGGCTGCCCCACAAGGTGGACCGACGATCTGGTGAAGATCGCGGGAATCCATTGGATGCGGGCGGCACAGGACCGATCTGTGTGGGGAACATTGGGGGAGGCCTATGTCCAGCAGTGGACGTCTATTGGCTGAAATGATGAGTTAAGTGTACCTACTAAACGCAAAGACTCGTACTGGCAGTCCGTGTGATAGCCATACTAATCCATATTATAAATGTGAAAATGTGTGTGTTTGGCAAAATCAGCGACGGATGGACGTAATTTTTAAGTGGAGATAGTTGAAGGGATGGAGGCATGTGATGACATAGACTACTTTGTGATGAACCGAATTCCTGGCGAACGAAGCCGCAGGTATGGGCCATCCCGTGCGAAAAATTCGCAATACGGCGTATGGTAGGCCATATTGCGAACGGACCGAGGTCCATCTACAAGGTGATTGGGTGTTTTTAGACGTGATATAAAGGTAGTAATAGGTAAGGTACAGCCTGAAAATCAGCGCTGCAGCGGCTGCCTAGCGGTTGTTTGTAGCACATACTGAGGCTGAACCTTGTTGGTTGCAACTTTATAATGTTTTGTCCATATATGGTTTTGTATGGAAACGTGTGTTGTGGTCAATAAATGATTTCTTATTCTTATATGTCAAATTGTCAATTAACGAATAAATCAGTCAATGATGTTGAAGTTGGACCTCACATGGACGCCATGTAGCGTATATTTCACACGCGATAGCCCCCATTACTTACTTTAAATAACTGACCCTTTTGGATAACTTAAATATCTAAAATGTTTAAAGCATCGACTTTTTGATTTTTAGTATAATAAGACATATGAGTAATAGTATTATACTATTTGACAACACCAAAATGCTTATGATAAGAATAATTTCAACAAAATTTTGTCAACACAATTATGCACCAACGTGCATAAATCGAATCCGCTAACCTTGCCTCTCAGCCGGCGTTAAGTGGACCGAATTTTTATCTCGTCTTTACCAACAATAATTAGGAGAATTTTGCTAGTTTTCTAGTCGATGAGGGAGGACCGCAAGAGATTTAATAGACCTAGAGCCCAATTCTCGAGCTCGTGACATTTCAAATACACGGTGGATATCACTTGAACTATTTTAGTGATATATGTCGCATGATAAATCGGATGTCGCATGATATGTCGGATTAAGTAACTACTACTTTTTGTGACCTATGAGGGGAACCTAAGTAGTCATGCTCACTCAAATGTCTCTGAGGTGGTGGCGCTATGTGGCGGGTCATTACCCTCTAATATGGTTGAGTGAAATGATGGCTGACACATACGTCATACTTGTAAACAGGTGCCACCTTTGGGGACTGGTCTGCTTCGGTTTACCTCATAATATTTATTTTATTAATATATCCTTTATTTTATTTTGTTTAACAATTGAACTGTATGGCTTGGTATGATGATAACACAACATTGTATGAAAGTTTGGCGATTAAAAAGAGTAACTGGCGAGTTTCTTGCCGGATCTTCTCGACCAGAAACAACTTTCCGAGCCGGTGGTAGAATCGCATTATGTTTATTTATTTCTTTAGTATATTTTATGTATCAACATATTTATGTATTAACATGTAAATTATACATAAGTACTTATAAATAGTTTTAAGTCATTCAAATGTATGACGATTTGTAAGTGCTGTGTACAAGCCTAAGCAAATAAAGAATTATTTGACTTTGACTTTGATAATAAATGTCACGAGCCCGAGAATTGGGCTCATGGTCTGTGCGATTTCTCGTTTGGAGAATCCCTCACTAGAAGAGAGGACCATATACTCGTAATCCAACCGATTTCCAATCTTCAGGTATGCATAGTATAGATAGTAAGTAACAACTCACTGGTGTAGATCAGCCCATTGCGACCCAGGCCTAGGGTTGCCAGATTGTCGGGAGCAATTACCAATTTTTAGGGATTTTAGTACTTTTGTCGGGAGAAATCAGATCAGCGAAAGACAATTTTTCAATTCAAAAGTTCAAAGATAATTTATTGAAGGGGAAGGGGACAGGGATGCTACGGGACATATCCAAAAGATTTTCCGGGTTTTTTTATTTTATCGCCCGTTGTGAGGTCATACAAAATGTCTAGAGAATCCCACCAATTCCCTACCATCTGGCAACCCTACCCGGGCCAGAGGCATGCGGTATTTTTTCCAAATAATTGTTTCAGATTCCCATTTACATTCGCAAAGGTATTCCAGTTACATCACAGCCCTTATCTTATATAATACGGTATTTGAGTTTTTTTTATGTAATCAAACCATGACCTCTCAATGATAGAAAAATCTTTGAAAGAATTACCTGATTCTCATTTAAACTACCTGTGATATCACAACTTTGAAATCACATTGTTTTGTGCAAACCCAAAACGCTCCATACAAATGGCTACTTAGATGCGACGTCACAGACAAGTATTTTGTATGCATTTCATTTGAATTTTGTATGGTAGCTATATCAAATGTTTCGTTTGTGCCAATGGTTATTAAATAATAAAATTATTTTTTAATAATTTCATACTTTTAAAATGGACTTGCCCATGAATCTTTGAATGACCATAAAACCGGCTAGACGTAATCCATACTAATATTATAAATGCGAAAGTAACTCTGTCTGTCTGTCTGTCTGTTTGTCTGCTACTCTTTCACGCCAAAACTACTCAACGGATTTAAATGAAATTTGGTATACAGATAATCTAGACCCTGAGAAAGGACATAGGCTACTTTTAATTGCGAAAAGGGGGTTGTAAGGGGTTGAAAGGGGGGTAAAAAGTTACTTTTCCACGCGGACGGAGTCGCGGGCGGCCGCTAGTTACCTATATATTTATATTTTGTAAAATCTCGAGCTTGGTCAGATACCCTATTCTTGGTTGCATTCAAGGCTATGGCTTCGAAGTCCAATGTAGACTGTAGATGTAAATTACATTGAGAGACCAGAGCAAGTAAATCATGGAGACATGTCTCAGACAATAACACTTTAGACCGTGGAAGAGCCACGCTTCGGCATGAATGGGCCGGCTCGACCGGAGTGATACCACGGCCTCACAGAAAACCGGCGTGAAGCAGCACTGTGCTGTGTTTCGCTGCGTGACTGAGGGTACTGGATACCAAATCCTGGGGAAAGGGGGGTTCAAAGGTTGGCAGCGCACTTGTGACTTCACTGAATACGCGAGTTGCAATCGCTTACCATCAGGTGATCCGTCTGCTACCTAAAAAAAATAACGAAACATGCAATTTTCCTCACTATGTTAGTCCCCGCTTCTAGTAAAATTCAGAGATGCATACTCGGATTTGTAGATACGACCTCCCGTATTTCCATACGGGTGCGTTTTTTTTTATATATATGAGAGGTGGCAGACGAGCAAACGGATCACCTGATGGTAAGCAATTCCGCCGGCCATGGACACCCGCAACGCCAGTGGAGTCACAAGTGCGCTGCCAACCTTTTCCCCTTCCCCCGCATTATCCAAAGAGGAACCATACCTCTTCCAGTTACATCACAGTCCAAGCGATAAATAATTTTATTTATCGGGATTCCCATTTGTATGTTACGTCATCTCCGGTAGTGTTATGTGACCATCTCAAGGTGAAACCGGTCTGTGAACAGCCAGACGGCTTGTTCATGTTATGTCTGTACAGTCAACAGCAGAAGTAGCTGCACATATTTCGCAGTTTGTAGTTCTTATTCCGTGGAGCAAAAGAGCCAACAGTGTGCATCAACTTTTGCTGTTGACTGTACGTATCACGGCCGGCGAGGTATCGAGATGCAATGAATGTTATAATAGTGGAAGGCATTTAAGGCCCGATTTGTCCAATCTTATTATTCGGTATTATGGATGTCTTACACAAAATACGAATGTAAGACCTAAAGTTTCTTGGAAAAAAAATATCCTTAAACAATTACCTACTACCGATTGACTCTATCGATTAGTGGAATAAAATGAATGATAACTTCTTTTCAAATGTTATTTTAATCTCTTTTTGTTTTTTCCTTATCTTTCCTGATAATGTCAGATGACTTGATTAATTTCAATGTTTCTTCTTCTCAGAATGGCAAATACGTTGCTCGTTTTGTTTGTTATTTAGTAACTTTTTTCTCTCTTAACATTACCCACTTGCATTTCTGTTAAACAAGCAAGTGATTATCAGTGGAAACTTGTGCTTGGCCCTCCATGTTTCTTTCTGTGCCTGTATCCCTAAATCTAAAGTTGTGTAAAATAAAAATACTTAGCCAATTTGATTTTTTTAATTTTATATACAAGCAAAAATCTTAAAAGACGTTAAATGCAGTTTTTTTTTAAATATAGGGATGTTTTCTTTAAGTAAATCATGCTAACTTAAGGATTTAAGGTAGTTTTCCCTCCAGGGTCCAAAGTTATTTTCCGACCTCTAATACATTTATTCTCGGATTAGTTTAATCAGGTTTTAAATGTCTATTTAATAGTACAATCAGAATCAAATAACGACCCGTTTAGCCCAGTGGTTTGAGCGCCGGTTATGGGTTCGACACCCGCACCAACAAAAATGCTGGTTGATCAATCAGATATTTGGGTCTGGGTTTACCCATAAACATTTCACCTCGTTGTTCCTGGACTTCATAGTACAAGGGAAAACCTTACTATAGAACCAGGAAGGACAATGTACGTGATGTTTACTCAACTTTTTTTTTTCTTTTTCATTGTATATTTTACTGTTTTTTAAAAATAGCATCACATTTTACCCACTTTAACCACACTCATATCATAATCTTCAAAATTAGAATACAAATATTAATATTTAAATAGGCACTATATCTAAAAAAATATATACGAGTCGAATTGAGGACCTCCTCCTTTTTTTGAAGTCAGTTGAAAAATAACTGTTTTAATAACTATAATGAAATCGTTTATTTATTACATTATTTATATTATTTTTATTATTATATCATATTTATTAGTACAAGTAACTCATAGCGGTTAGCACAATATTGTAACACAAGGAATGAGCGCCTGACGCCTGAGATACAGGCTATTTATTAACCTAGTTCAGGCGCAGATGTAAAAGTTATTATTTAGTTTTAAGTTTTCATTATCCCAATTGTTTGTAAGTGCAAATAAAGTGCAAATTCTTCTTCTTTCTTATTTTTAACATGAAAACATAAGTGTAAAACTGCACATAACTTTATGACTCCTATAGTTGATATTTATATATTTTATATTTATTCTTAAGTAAATAACACACTTAAATTTTTTATCTCAGTGTCCCGCCTGAACACGAGACTGAAATTTTTAAGTGTGTTATTTATTTATCCTCCCAGTTACTAAGCGCAATGAAAGGTTCATGACACGAAGGTTGACTCAAAATGGGAATCAAACCCGTGACTATCTATACAAATGTACCATCATCAAACCAGCAAATAGACAGCGGTGTGGCGAATTGTGTGTTGCCTGCTCAGTACTGGTTTAAATTTTAAAAATATATTTTTTATTTAATTTATTAAGGTAGAACTAACAGCCTTTGACATAATAAAGTACTTACAAAATAAGACAAATCACATTTAAATCTTAGAGTAAAAAGTTATCCACAGAGTTCATATTGTTGAGTGCTTAATTTAATAGTCTAGACATGCGATATTAACCAACTAAGGTAAGCTCATTTGCTCTAATAGTGGGTGACTCTTCGGGACAGTGTTTAAAGTACATTATAAAGGCATTAAGGATCAACGTTGTATAATTTTCCATTAGAAGTTAATAAATAGTAGGTAGCTATTTTATGCCTAGCAATTGTTAGAGTCCGCTAAATGAAATACGGAAGTTATGTTGTTTTTACAAAGTAAAGTATGAAAAGTAAAATATCAGCCTATAATCTGTCCCGCTATGTGGCAAAAGCCTCCATCATAGAAATCAATTACAAATTCTTTTAAATAAATAAATATATTTTTATTTGCCAGAAACACAAATGACGTACAGTTCTTTAGAAATAGTTCGAGTACCATGAGTTCAGCCTACTAGCAGACATGCGAAAAAAGTATTACCATACTACAAATACATTACATACTTTATATCAATTACATTTCAAGTTTAATAAATATAATCGTAATGACAAATACTTACTTTAAAAATTAATTCATCATCATCATCATTTCAGCCAATAGACGTCTACTGCTGGACATAGGCCTCTCCCAATGTTCTCCACACAGATCGGTCCTGTGCCTCCCGCATCCAATGGATTCCCGCGATCTTCACCAGATCGTCGGTCCACCTTGTAGGAGGCCTGCCACGGCTGCGACTTCCTGTACGTGGCCTACACTCGAGGACCTTTCCGCCCCAACGGCCGTCTGTTCTCCTCGCTATATGCCCTGCCCATTGCCACTTGAGGCATGCAATCCTTTGAGCTATGTCTGTGACCTTCATCGTCAGCCCATTTAAGTCCCCACTGCTGGGGCACGTTCCTCCCTCAATCACATGAGGGGTAATTGCCATACTCACCACGCTTGGCAGACGGGTTGGCGAGGGTTTTGATATAAATGCAGAGTTTTCCTTCTTTGGGTGCTGATGATCATGCCAGCAGCTTTACCTTAGTCGCCTTTTACGATACCTCGGTAAGAGTGAGGGTGGCCTATTCTATACTGCGGGGCACCACACGGCCTACGTCTGTGACCTCAGTTCTCCTGCATTAAAAATTAATTAATAAAATCTATTATACGTTTCTAGAATATAAATTCATTTCGCCAATTTAAGTGTTCCCTCTTCCCGAATAATTCTTAATTTTGGAATATAATAGACGTATCGAGACATTTGTAGATTGTTCTAGAGTGAGTAAGTATACAGTATAAAATTGCGTAATTAACATCAACTACTTGTTTGTAATAATATGTTATTGTGTAAGCGGTAATAAAAATAGCGGCCGAACTATATTTTTTGTTCTGAACGTCTGACCTGGTCTGACATTGACTTTTTATCTTAACACACGGTAGCGTATCAAAGCTAAGTTTTGTTGGAAGAATTTAAATTAGACCACATTGAATTGTAATGTTAGATGAAACTAGAAGTGTCTAATTACTGTCTTTGGTAAAACGTTTCCTTGTCACATATGAAATCCAGTAAATAAACTCGGAATATTATAATTTATAACCTACGCCTCACTTACCGGCAAAAAGTTCCAGCAAGGCTAACTGAGCAACACCGTTAGAACTAAAACACTTATATTACACAAACCTTGTCTTTACAATAATGTATGCATTTAACATCCAGTTTGGTATAGGCGTTGAAAAACTTTAATAATTTTATCTTTTTAAATACATTTTATTTTGAAAGTCATGTCCACATTTACCTTTAGTGCTAAATTTGAAGTTGCAAAATAAGCGCGTGAATTTAGGATTAATTAGTCACGGGCGAAATACATTTCCAAGATCCATTTTTATTAATATAGATTAGGTACTTACTATAAACAACAATATAGGTATTTTTTCAACCGAGAGATAACAAATTCAAAACAGTACGTATGTAGGTATAATACGATAACAAAATTGTGTCACCGTGTGGCAATCATGGTAAACTTTTACTCCCTTATTACATATCTCGCCAGCAAAACAAAACAAAACTCGTGCTAGCCTGTTTTAACATTGCCTGTTGGAACGGAATGACATGAGTTTATAGTACGGTAGTAATTTTAGATCGTGATTTGTAATAAGGTGACTAGTAACTGATTGACTGAACTTACTAAAAGCTCAGAAGGCACAGTGTTCTGTTAGTGTTACGTTTCTAATTAAATTTCTTTTCTATTTCAGTATTCCCTCTCTTGGCCCTGACCGTGGCCAATAATGAACAAGCCCGTGAGCTGCTGGTCAAAGCCAACGAGCAGTTCACAGCAAACATGTTTAACGTAAGTAAATATTTGCTTAATTAAGTTTTCCTTAAAGAAGTGTTAATTTTAGAAAATATTAATATCATATTTTTACGACAAACGCAGTTACAATCTTTAAATTAAATAAGATGATTTTGATTTCCAATGAATGATCAATTCTCAAGAAATAAGAAGAAAACTTAAAGGATTTCCTTTTCAAAAAGGTTGCATTTTGTGTAATATTGCAATTAATAAATCGCAAATTAGAATAAATCGCAAAAAATTGGTATAAAATATCAACTATTGATTTAGCAGTCTCATCTTAACTGGTGGTCAAATATTTGTAATAATATTTCCACTGGATATTGTAAATATACCTACAATATTGATGAGACTATCGACAGCTCATCAATGTCATGTCGAATCAAGCACTTACAAATTTCGTCGACTTAGTAACGCGGTCAGTGGTATAATTGGTAGAACATTCACCCGGATTGTGGAAGGTGTGGGTTCGAGTCCCGCCTGAACAAATGTTTAGGTGTGTTATTTACTTAAGAAAAAATCGCAAAAGATTGCTATAAAATATCAATTATTAATATTGCAATTTTTTTGATGTAAGAACAAAACTTATATACAGATGATTTCCCATTATTGCCAGATGAGAATCTTAGGGAAATTAAAGAAATTATCAATGAATATAGTTATACACACGTAATGCTTAAATATTTTCATAAACAACACACCTGTTAGGTAACAGCGCATGGTTATAACATAACAGGCAGCGCATAACAGGTGTTATGTCGCTCAAAATAATGCTGGTTTCAATGGATATTTCTACACACCCGGGAGCTAATTGCTACATGAAAACAAATAATGATCTTCACACTAAACAAACTAGACAACCCAGAAAAGCAAGGTATACAAAAAGGGGTAAAATAATGCGCAGTTCATTTATTTAAATTTATCCGGCACACCAGGGTTAACTCCGTAAAAATAAGCCATAATTGTATCGAAGTGGAAAGTAAGTACAAAAGGTCAAATAAAGAACATTACGTCACGGAGAAAATTTAATTTCACAGCCATCGGAATGTGATTCCCTAATCCACTTCCGAACAGGAAAAGGGTTGAAAATATTTTGCGAGGGAATTCGGAATTAGCTTTTCACTTGGGGATTTTGTGTCTTTACGGCGACACTGGATTGAGCCGCTTATTGCGGGCTGTCGACACAATAACTTTGGTTGTGCATTTAAATAATAATAATATTTATATTTAATCAATTATTATTCATACTATTTTAAATGATATATTAGCGATCCACGCACGATGCACTTTGTTTGAGGGACTTCACTCAGCGGCTCAGCACTAAATGTATGTAGTTCCAAAAGATACCAATACCATGTATTGGTATCTTTTGACTGGTTGTCAATTACATCACGAAGTATTGCGGTGATCTTAAATCTTGATGTTGTCAGTATTAAGGCCCCATTCAAACAATATTAATCCGACACTAAATAGACAGCGCTATACCCTAAAGGGTATCTTCTTCTTCATAAAGTGCCTCTCCTACTAGCGAAGGTTGGCCGTCATCGTCAGCCCATTTAAGTCCCCACTGCTGGGGCACGGGCCTCCCTCAATCAAATGAGGGGTAATTGCCATACTCACCACGCTTGGCAGACGGGTTGGCGAGGGTTTTGATATAAATGCAGAGTTTTCCTTCTCTGGGTGCTGATGATCATGCCAGCAGCTTTACCTTAGTCGCCTTTTACGACACCTCGGTAAGAGTGAGGGTGGCCTATTCTACTCTGCCGGGGACCACACGGCCATCAATCCGTCAATCTAGCATATTCTTTCTCGGTCTCTAGTGAGGCGAAACATCTCGGCGGCGCTCGCGATCCCCGTCCACTCCCGGATGTAACGCGGCCATGACTTTTTCCTCCGACCCACACGCCTCTTACCAGCTACCTTCCCTATCATAATAAGTTGCAACAACTCGTATTTATCGTGTCTGAACACATGTCCTAAGTAGGAAACTTACCTCTATCTACCTATAGAGGGTATAGCGCTGTCATTCTATAGATTCATCCACGGAAAAAGATTGGTCGATATGTGGTTCTGTGGTGGAGGGTTGAAATGGCCAGACGGCAGTCGCTCGCTTCATTGTAATTACCAGAGTCCCCAAAGCCTGACGTCTATGCTTAGCGCCAGAAGAACAAAGAACTGATGGCAAATGATTTTGTTCGTATAACATTGGAGTTATGCTGGCGAACCGTTCTGCTGAGGAAACTTAGGTACATCGTACAATGTTTCTGTGGGGAAAAGGTTAATAGGCAAAACATTCTGTTGGTCAAACGTCAATGACACACATTTAAAAAAAGGGTCTTAGAACATTTTTCCTCTTTTCAGTATCCCATTTAATTATTATAACTAAATTGCTTATCGTAATAAATATGTGTACTTTCTGTTCATGTCATATTTATAATATATATTAGGTTGGGGAAAGAGTTTCTTCGCATTTTTTAAGAAAATACAAAACATTTTTTAATATAGTTTCATCGTTAGCCCATTTAAATCCCCACCGCTGGGGCACGGGCCTCCCTCAATCACATGAGGGGTAATTGCCATACTCACCACGCTTGGCAGACGGGTTGGCGAGGGTGAGGTGTCGTAAAAGGCGACTAAGGTAAATCTGCTGGCATGATCATCAGCAACCAGAGAAGGAAAACTCTGCATTTATAATATAGTTTATTTACATTTAATTAAAGTATGTATGTACCATTTTGTTCGATAACCTTTTGCCATCTTGTAGGTAGGGACAAAAATCCATTGCTATAAAAAATTTGGGACCTTTCATCAAAATACCGCGACAAGTGGATTTGGCAGTCATCTCATGATGTTAACCTAACACTGCCTAAAGAATCCTGAAGAGACCGAAACAGGTGGAAATCTGAAGGTGCAAGGTCAGGACTATACGGCGGATGCATTAACACCTCCCAGCCAAATTCTCTTAATTTTTGCTGGGTGGCTATAGATATGTGAGGTCTAGCGTTGATCAATTCCGGCCGTTTTCTCTCAACTTCTTGTTTTAATCTCATAAGTTGTTCGCAGTAGAGTTCAGAATCGATAGTTCTGCCTGGTGGTAACAGGTCATATTGAACAATGCCCTTCCAATCCCACCACACACACAACATCACCTTATTGCGAGTTAACCCGGGTTTCGCCACAGTCTGTAAAGCCTGACCGGCCTTTTTCGCACGTTCTTGTCGTACGTGATCCACTTTTCATCACCAGTTATCAGCTTCTTCATGCAAATGATTCGGTTTCGTTACGTCGTAATAAAGAAGCACAAATGAGTACACGGCTCATTAGGTTTCTTTCAGTGAGCTCGTGAGGTACCCAAATATCGAGCTTTTTTGTGTACCCAAAACTGTTATGTGGTCAATGCCCAGTTATTCGGCTACATCGTAACTACTGATATGTCGATCTTGCTCCACTTTTACAAAAATGGCATCCATTTTATACGAATTTCCGGATTGAAAACGCTTAAACTAAATTTGTGCTACTCTCACAGACACTGCACTAGATCCATAAACATCGCAAATTTTTTTCGCGGCTTGCGTTGCATTTTTACCTTTTTTGTAGTAAAATGTTAAAATGTATCGAACTTCTTCATTAGATTCACTCATCTTGACAGTACGAAAAACAAATGAATATCACACATTTTCCTAATTTGAATTTGGAATTATGTTCTTTAAAATTATAACTTTCAATGATACCAAAATCAGCTAGATACGAATACTATAGCCAAATTTATTACAAGTTCATACATACTATTATGCGAAAAGACTTTTTCCCCAACCTTTTATGTATTGCTATGTATATGTAGGTATATGTGTATATGTAAATTATGTATTGTATAGTTTTTTGTTTTATTCTCCACGTTCACGTAATCTTCTTTCGCCGCATCATTATGATCATGACCCAAAGGTTGACTGGTAGAGAATGCCTCTTGGCATTAAGTTCGCCTATTGTATAAACTTTTTTTATAAATAAAAATATATAAATAAATATGACTGAAATGACTGTTGGCAAAACGTTTTAGAACCACTCTAAATGGATACTTTATCTGAATATATGATTTTAATAATAATTATAAGCAGTTGTGTGTACACAACACGTCAACAACATGAATCTTCCCAAACCCTTTAAAATTTCCCAATCAACAAAATCCCTGAGTAAAATAAAAATAAATTGGTTGCATTTTGACAGATTTGGGTAGATTTATTTGTTGGAGTCAGATTGTATTTCGCTGACATAAACAATACTGTCTGAGCAGGAAAATAGTTTACGTTTTCCTTATCTCTGCGGATTGTCGTAACGTCTCAGGAATTCAAAGGACAAGTCCATAACATTTTAAATAGACTGAATAATATTTTGCAACGCATTTGACCTAAGCAGGTTATTATTTCACATCTTACTCCTTACCATAGAATTAGAAATCGAATCGAAATCTATGCTCCTTACACATACGAGAGTAGCCACTTGCGAGAGTAGTAACTTATAGACACTGAGATAGAGTGCTAGCGCCATCTAGAGGAAAACGACCAATACTCAACGACTATGTAGAACGGCCACCTTCGAGAATCAGTCAATCAGATATTATCATTAATTTTGCTCTAAAATATAACTAATACCTTCCCAAAACCTTCTCTTCACCTGCCACCTGTCATATATTATAATATTTTTGTAATCATTCGCTTGTAATAGTGTAGGTACTCCTTGTTGAAAAGCCAAGGAAATAAATAACTAGAGAGGTTGGAACAAGTAAAAAATATTTAAATATAACTAAATTAAAGGAATTAAGGGCAACATCCGCAACATACTTGCGCTACCAAATATCAAGTCTGCTTGGTATCTTCATTAGCAAACATTGCCTCTTGGAATTAGAAGAACACAACGGCTAACTCTTTTGAATACAAATACTTACGAAAACTCCCCAAGAACAGGAGATGCGCTACAAATATTCATAAGCCACGTAAACAGAAACGATTATTTCCATAAAAATGGCGTAAAAGAAGCAGGAGCTTATAAGGTTCTTAAAATAAAATCTCCTTTGTATTTAATACAGAAACATTTAATGGAATGAAGTTAATAAGCATTCATTATTAGCGGCAATATTTCCTGAAAATTATTACATAGGCCGTGCGCTGCGTTAAGGTGAATGGTATGCCCCACTAGCGACGCCAATTGATTTTAATTGTTAGCTACTAAACCTGATCTATTTTAAACAACTTGGGTATTCAGTCTCTCAGTAAACACTTATACTATTTATTTAATAGTTATAGTTAGCTATTTGATCTTGTTTTGCACTCGATCTTTAAATTACCGCCAAAAGCGGCCACTTTTGGCGTGAATCAATTTTTTTAGTACAAAAACGGACCCAACATTTGGGCGTGGTTATTAAATAAATAGTATAAGTGTTTGCCGAGAGACTGAAATCCCGAAACTATTTAAAATATATTTGTTTTGGTGAACAATTAAAATCAATTGGCGTCGCTAGTGTGCCCTACCCGTCGCCTTAAGCGGGTGCACGTTGCTAGCATCCGCGCGGCGTGCTGTTTCATGTCATCTCCACAGAGCAGCGCTGCGTGAAACGGGTTTCCTGTCGCATGCGGCGAGAGACAGCGACGAAGCATGCCCCGCGGGCCACTGGTGGCCATAGAGTAATTTTATTACTGAGATAAAGGCATCAGTCGGCTAGCCAGTCCTAGCGCCACCTAGAGGAAAACGACCAATACTCAATGGCTATGTAGTACGGCCACCTTCGAGATTCAGTCAGGGATTATATAACATATGAGAATTAATTTTATTTATTTTCTATGTAACCAAATTCCCAAAACTTTCTAGACATGTAATATATTTCCTATACTTTTCTAAAACTGCTAATGTGGGCAGGCGGCTTGAGGTCATTATTTCGGAAACTCGCTTTACTAGCGCGATGTAAAAATGCATAGTGACATCTACCGAAACAACGCCGAGCCATCTCCTTAATAGCTTTTTGAAGCTACATCTGCTTTTTACAAGCTCCATCTAATGACGGTTTTCATTAGATGGAGCTTGTAAAAAGCAGATGAAAAGACTAATCCGCATTTGGTAAGCGTGGTGATTAAACCTAATACCATCATAACAGCGATGACCTTATTTCTATGTTGGAGGCCTTTGCACTGCATTATAAAGGCTGATCTATACCTATTTAAAAGATCGTCAACGCATCATCTACTCATTTGATCTTGTAAATGTTCATGGGCGGCGGTGATTACTTACCATCAGTTGATCTGCTTGTAGCCTACACCTTCCACATGCGATGTTAGATAGATAGATATACTGCATTGCACAAAATACACAACTTAAAAAACTAAGCATTACACAACCTAAAATGTACTAAGTATCACTTCGCACTTCAAAGTCAAGACTCAAGCTTCAAGTTCAAATCGCACTTATTCAGTTATTTTTTCTTTACATTGCAGGCCGTAGCCCAATCCAAACCGGGAGAGAGTGTGGTGATGTCTGGTTTCTCTGCACTGTCCCCTCTCGCCCAATTGGGTCTTGCCTCCGTCGGTGTGTCTCATGATGAGGTCTTAAAGACCATTGGCTTGCCGGATGACTTAGTTGTAAGTATGCTTTTTTTGTGTGATAGGTAGCAGACGAGCAGACGCATCTACTTTGTTTCTAGTTCTAGTTTCAGAAAAGGACCGCGTTAGAGATAGATGTTTCAATTATGCGAGAGTCAGATAGAAGCATGGAGTAAAGTATGATCTTAGATATAATGACTAATGATAAAAGACTATGATGAACGGCGCACGAAGACATAAAGACGTATTTTATATCTTACGACAGACATACCTTTGACCTCAATTCAACCTCATGTTAAGTGAAGATGAAGTCTAACGTAGGCAATGCTTGCCCGAGAAAAGCCTGTGCACTCTTGCCTTAAAGAGGCCCAGGTTTGATTGTTCAGGAAGTACATCGGCGGGCATCAGAAAGGAATTTGCGTAGCGCTTAGTACGAATGGCTGGAATATCAAACATATAGCGATGGTAACCGAGTCTTCGCCTAGTATCTCCAAAATGAAATATGACCTCCGGAACTAGCTCATGTAAATAATACGTACATAAATAATTTATAGTATGTATATTAAAGAAGCTTGTTGTATCGGAGGATAATTCATTACGGATCACTGTGCCACAGAATCTGCTTTGACCTTCGTTACCCAAAGACTAAACTATTTTCCTTTTCTACATCTATTTTACAGACCAAAAAAGCCTTCGGCGCGGTGAACACCAAGCTACGATCAGTCCAAGGAGTGGAACTGAAGGTAGCCAACAGGATCTATGTCAAAACGGGAAAAGAACTGAATGAAACCTTCGCCGCGATTTCCAGGGATGTCTTCGACTCCGACGTGAAAAGTGTTGACTTTAGCCACAACCAGGAAGCTGCTGCCACCATCAATGTTTGTTCCTCTTTCACGCAAAAACTACTAAACGGATTTTAATGAAACTTTACAGTAATGTAGCTTATAGATCAGAATAACACATAGGCTATAATTTATAAAGATACCAGTTATTGATACATAAAGACCTTGCTTTTATTCGAATTACACGCAGACGAAGTCGCGGGCAAAAGCTAGTATACAAATAAAAAATCATTAGTTTGGAGTTCCTCTTCCTCGCAACCTAATCCATCAAACCATCATGATTGAACTCTTCATGGATTGTGATTTCTTGTGAGAGAATATTTTCTGTAATTATATATTTTTTCCATCGGTTTCTACCCTTGCCAAGGTTTTGAAGTTTATCCAAGCTATTGCGGATATGGGCAGACAATCTTAGCGGGCTTGTTCTTCTTGGCTGTTTGCTTCAGCTTCTGTTAAAAATATTAACAATCATTAACTATCTAGCATATTTTTACTGGCTGTCAGCAAAACGTTCGTTCTCAAACATGGAACCTATCTGGAACCTAGATAGGATCACACATGTGGCAGTTCGAGAGGAGCTTTCTCATCGTCTTTCACTGCAACTTATGCTAGTACGAGTACATAATGTTAATGATTCTCTATTGATAATGAACTGTATGTATTCGATACTGAAAAACAAATCATTATTTAACGGCTATTTAGTCTGAAATTGCTCTTTGTTCATTGATTAACCTTACATTTTTCAGGTGGAAGATAACACAAACAAACGTATTAAGGACTTAGTGGACCCCAGTACTTTGGATGACCTTACGAGTGCTGTGCTTGTAAACGCAATCTATTTTAAGGTAATTTTGTTTGTTAATAGAAAAGAAGATCATCGGTTTCACCACCCACCAGCTCGTTCATCAAAAGTCAGGTCTTTATAACTTTTAAGAAGACAGGATGATCTGAAAGCCCGCCATTGCGTTGCTGTTCTTTTCCATACAGTCAATATTATCAATCAATCAGTAATTTATTGCATAATATGAGTAATACAACTCATAGATCTTGAAGTTATACATTGCTACGTCACATACACCCGAATGGCATGCAAACTTTTAGTGCAGTTTCCTCCTCCTCTAGTCGTTTTCCTCATTACTGAGGGACGTGATTCCTCTTTATAATAGACCTCCATCTTTGTCTGTCTTTTGCAATGTAGAGGGCGTCATACAGCTTGCTGGTTAGTGGAGTTTATCGACGTTAAATACAGCTTGACATCTGTCTAGCCGACGTTATTGTATGAAATGTAGTCAAATCAGTTTTTCAAATGTTAATGTCTATAAACTCGACCATACGATGCCCTCTACGCAGGTCACTGGTCACGAACCATGAATTTTATAAATACTACGTCGATGTCTCGAACACAGAAGATAGGAATACACTAGTTACAATGCTTATTTACTCATTTATCAAGATGAAACTAGTTGCTGTATCTAGGTAAAGTTAACTGAAAAGGCATCATTATTTTGATTACCTGATTTTTTCAAAGTTAGTAATAATATTATTAGCAGTACCATTTTTGTTAGAAGTAATCTTATTTATCATCTCATCTTATGCCTCTTATTACAAAACACGGTCTAATAAAACTTCGAGAACTAAATTCGTTCTAAGCCTGTTGTGACATTGCATGTTAGAACGGGATGGCATGAGCTTTAGTACGGATTTAACTTAAAACCTCGTTTTGAAATAAGTATACAGTTTTCTACCTGAGCCAATACGCTAAAGTCGTGGGTTCGATCCCTTAGGACGAAAAGTATTTGTTCTGTATCTATCTTATAACTTATATGCATTTAAGTAATTAAGTATTATTTATGTTTCCAAAGTAGTCTGTAATCTATTACAGGTCAAATATGAAAAGTTTTATGAATTTATTGATTTCTATTTTTAACTTTTTTATCAACGTTTTTCAGGCAAATATATCAGCTGGCTAAAAAAATCCTTATTTAATACAATCAGTTTTTTTAAATTAATATATATCAATTTTGTCCACTTTATTTTAGGGTACCTGGGAAGAGGAGTTCAACAAGAATTTGACAAAGGACCGTGATTTCCACGTCAGCAAAGACAAAACTGTCAAAGTTCCTACAATGTTCAGGAGTGGAGACTTTCTATATGGCGAGAGTGAAGAACTTCAAGCTAAAGTATTTTTTTCTAACAATCCAACTAACACACTATATCATAAACATAAGTTTTTTTAAATAAGCGGCATAGTATTCTGACTTTTGCTTTTCTTGATTAAAAATCGAACCGAACCTAGGGATGCAACATCGCTCTTAAAAACATCGATATTAGAACATCGATATTTTCAAAACTGAAACATCGATGTCGAAAACATCGAAGTTTATGAACGATATATCGATTTTTTTCGATGTTTTTTATCACCATTTATATATTTTTTTAACAGGAGTATCGCAGGCGTTTGTTTTATATTGCAGATTGCAGAGGGCACAAAACGCTAAATAACAAAATCAACGCTTGTGTTGTGTGACTGAGAGAAGTGTCAGTTATAAAACATCGATGTTTATGAACGATACATCGATGTTTGAAAAAAATCGATGTATCGTTTGCATCCCTAACCGAACCAAATCAAAAAAAGTTTTTTTTTATTCTGCTATTCTATTATTTGAGTAAAATGTGCCAACTTATGAATTTAAAGTATTTTCGCTATAAGGCAGAATATGTTTCAAGACATTTTTTAAAAACATAGGGTGTCTTTTTAAAAGTTTTTCAAACAATGTGCCTTTATTTAGATGAATACCATTGCACCAGTCTAAATAAATTAAGATGCTTTGCATAGCAACGATAATAGCATTAATGATGTTTGAGCCTAATGCATGAAAGTATATTTACAGCTGCTGCAGCTCCCTTACAAAGGAGGAGAAGCTTCCTTCCTTGTCGTCCTCCCGAATGCTGTCGATGGCCTTGAAGCCTTGGAAAAAAAATTGCTTGACCCTTCGAAATTAGCCAATGCTGTTAAAGACATGCACACTACAGAAGTTGAAGTGTACCTCCCCAAGTTCAAAATTGAAACTAAGATTGATCTGAAGCAAGTCCTGCAGCAGGTGTGTACCTAATTAGATACTACAGATTCTTAAAGAACTACATACAATAATAATAATGTCCTTCAACCGATTTAGCTATGGCGGCCGATCGTAACAATCAGCCGCGTACGCAATATATTTTTAGTCGTTTGGTCCAGCGCTTGATTTCTCTTCGGTCGTGTAACTTTGGTATTCCATCGAAATATGAGGGTAAAGAAATAGAAAGTACAAGGAATAAAAATAGTCATGTCAGGCAGGACGGTGTGTGATAGCAATCACTATATCTTATATATCAGCGTTAACCTGGGTATTTTTGGGATTCATTGCCTATTAAAAATGTTATATCTTGTTACAGCTTGGCGTCAAAGAATTGTTTACCGACAACGCTCAATTAAATTATCTTCTCAAAGGTGAAGAGAGATTGTTTGTTAGTGATGCTGTCCAAAAGGCATTCATTGAAATCAATGAGGAAGGTGCTGAGGCCGCAGCGGCCAGTGGTAAGTTAACTTAATCCATTTACGGTTTATTGCAGTATCTACTACCTAGTCTGTGGTTTATTGGATCATTATGTGGTCAGTAAAAACGACAGTTAAATTTGAAAATTGATGAAGTCCCACCATAGAGGGCATCCAAGTCAATGAGTCCCACTGACCTTTTAAGAGTTGAAAAGACGACTTCTAAAATGGAACTAAAAGAGTTTAGGTTGCGGACCAATATGGCTGGTCAATGTAAATAATGATAGGTTAACCTCTCTGCTTTCCAGAATTCAAACATTGTTTTTTTCTCTTCAATATTCTACTCATCCAGTGAGAGGGTAGTTATCCATGTTTTGTATTGTAAAATGTAGGTAAAGTGTCGAAGTCACGATCATTCAATAAAATGCCGGTGTTTTGAGTTTTATCGAGCTATGGATTCGGCCAATGCCACTCGAACGCAATCGCTGGCTTGAAAACTCTAGGTCCAAGCTAGTTGTCACGTGACAACTCACCCACTCGTTGAAAATGATAAAATTCAACTATTCTTATCTACTAGAATCACTATGTGCAAATAACACAATATACACCAGTACACTAAAACCCACTGTATAATTATACGAATTTAAAACCTTTGTATTGCATTAGCGGACAGGTTGAGTTTGAGTTAGAATCCACACACACACAGAATCCGTGTCACATCTTCTTGACAACTATCACGGTTCAGGAGCCCAATTCTCGGGCGTGTGACATTTTGAAATCATGGCGGATATCACCTGAAAACCATACAAAAAAAACTATGTTTGATATATGTCGTATGAAAAGAAATATCTCGAGGCCGAGAATTGGGCTTCAGATTATTACAAATCTGTCAAAGATTTTCATATTGTCTTTTGTGGCCAACACTACGCTGTCTGAATTATAAGCTTTTTTAAACTTTGTTGTTTAGCTAAGTGACATTTTTTATAAACACAAAAAAATAAAAAAATATCAAAATTTAAAGTCAGTCAGGTGTCCAGAAAACCACCTTAAATAGTTTTAAAATACATGTACTGTTATATGTATTCTAAACAAATAACAATAATAATTGATATTATGATAAGACATTAGAAACATACCTCTTAATAAGAACATTTGTCTTTTTATTTTGACATTATTATATAGTAGTATAAACGATTATTAATTAAAATATGTAGTTAAATAAAAAAAATTAAAATGATTAATTTTGAAGGCTCAGATACGAAGTTTGCCACTGGTAATAAATGTATATCCTAAATAATAATAAAATCCGATGAACTGAAAATCCATTTTTAAAAGTCGGTTAAAAGCAAATGGATAATATTTTTGACAAATAGAAGTAAAAAGGGGTACCAGCGTATACAACCTGTGCGGATAAAGAATGGGATCAGAAATGGCGGCGGTTGTATCTTCTTGTTGGAAGAATATTAACAAATTATGATTATTCCATTCTTCATTATTAGGAATATGTAACTTGTAGTGTGACAAGGATTTAGGTACCTATAACTGATGGCAACTTATTATTTTATGTGATTATTTCCTTACAGCATATGTTATTACTAAACGAGGGCACATGTTTTTGAAAGTCAGAACAATGTTTAAAGTGGACCGACCATTTTATTTTGCACTTAAATATAATTCAATTCCTGTATTCAGTGGGAAATTTGATCCTTAGGTATTAATTAATAAGTTTTATTATTTTTTAAAGGTATTTTTGGAGCATGTCCTTTGTGGAAAAAGATAAACATAAAACTGTATGGTTAGTCGATGCGCTAACAAAATAAAAAATAAACGTGACTAACAATAATATTAACAAGTTATTGTAAAGCAGTGACTCAAAATCTGAGATAGAGATTGACACTCGCGCATTTTTGAGTGTGAGTGAAAAGAATGACGGGCAGTGTTTATAATTTGTTGTATGGAATGTAGCATGTTTTTAAATGACAAAAATCTAATTTACTCTAGTCAGAAGAACTTTCGGAGTTTGGATTTCCGTTCGTGCTCATTGGAGACACGAACGCGGTATAAAATATTCCACTTACTGTGTTTTTTCCTACAGTTTCCGTTAAAATGGCCACCTGAACTTAAAATGTTCTTCTCCTAAGAGCATACAAAAACACCGAGAATACGATTTTTTTGAATACGATTTTATTTGGATTTAAATTTCATGTTTAGACAGTGTCCTATTTTTACTCCATTTGTTTAGGTACTTAACTAAATTAAAACAAACCTTAAAAGGGGTTCTTTTTAGGGCCATTTTTCATTGCGATGCAAAACGCAACAAAAATATATTATTCTGAATCTAAATCTCATTTTCTCTGTTATCAATTCTTATATTTAACCACTTTGTTTAGTAAAAAAAAATATTTTTAAGCTTGCAAACAATTGAGTAAATATTTATTTTTACTGATTTCTAAAAGTATTACAGTGTGCCCACAAAAAAGGATCTAAAAAACCAGTTATCCAAAACCTTGTGAAAAAAGTAATAGGACAATCCTACTGAATCTAAATGTCATACTGATCGGTAGTGCGGCATCACTTTTGACTGATATTTCACATGGTCGGGTTTCCAGCATAGACGCCAAGTGTGAACTTTACATGAAGTAACTGGAAGTAACAGATCACGATTCGAATAAAAGGTTGAAAATCCCTGAACTCCGCCATTTTTGTTGTTTACCTTTAGTTAATTACCTAAACAAACAGAATATAGATAGGTACATCCAGTAAGTATTCCCTCAACAAAGTCAGGTTCATTAGAAGTAAAATTCGGTTTCTAATTAACTTAGATATTGAAATTACTTAGGTATTATTATATACACTGACCTGATTCCGTAATTCTTTTCACTTGAAGCGAACTAAAAAAATCGTATTCTCGGTGTTTATGTAGGCCCTTAGGAGAAGAACATTATAAGTTCTGGAGGCCATTTAAACGGATTATGCCCTGAAGAGGGTCGCGGCTGTTGGTCCCTACCATTTTCCCGTAACCCTCTCACTCTAAGGTCATAGAAGGAAAAGTCCCTGGGGGATTAGTGGGTATTACTCTGGACGACTTCTGGTTAGGAGAGGTTGAACCCAGAGGAGAGCTCCACACTATCCGTTCACCCCCCCGGCGGACGGGCGTGCATAAGGTGCCGCCGACTACCGGCGGCGACGTCGGCTCCACCTAGCGGCCTGGCGGCCCCCCTGGGATACCAAAAAAAGAGGGTCACTACTAAATGCACCATCCGAATAGTCTACTTGTTTCAATTATTGTAAATCTATTAATTCATTTTATTTGCTGTCTTATTTGCAGAATATACAGTTACTTGGCGGTCAGGTCGTTACATCCCTCCCGCCCTTCTTTTCGTGGCAGATAGACCATTTTACTTCGTATTGAGTCAAAAATCTGTGATATTGTTTAATGGAGTTTACAGTCATTAAGTTATCGTAGCTGCTTTTTTTTCATTATCTAATTTCTCCCGAACAAAATAATGCCATACGATGAAGCGTCGTAGGACAAAATATGTCGTAGTGTCGATAAATGCCGGCATATTATAAATAAGAATAAGAATAAAATAGGTTTATTGCCTTAAATACATATGCATAACAAAACAAGTAGGTCTACAATAAGCAAATTCAAATAAGCAAATAAATAATATCGCCATTTATCGTAATCACGAAAACGATATTGCTGTTTGTGATATCTTATTTATTATTTGTAAATTTTTGTAACTGTAATTTATTTTAGTAAAAATAATTATTATCACATAATTTGATTGTCTGATTCAAAGTACAATAACCCTATCCCATAAGAAGTGCTAACTAACACACAAAACATTTAGGGTATCGAGAAATTTTTATTATAGACTATTTCATAGAATGCATGTATTGTGAACTTATTTGCATTAGTGTTGAGGAACTATCGATAATTCACCTCGAAATTCATCCATACTATCGACAGTGATATTGATAGTATTGCTATTGGTCAAAACTGTCGATACTATTGAAGGTAAAATATGATCAATACTATTGATAACACCAATACTATCGATATTATCGATTGTTTAATGCCAGATACTATCGATAGTAACGATTATATTGTGTTTCCTAACAGAATCACTCAAAATCTGTCGATAGTACCGATAGTTTTGTACTATCAATAGTCAGCTATGTTTCGATAGTAATGCTGCCTGATTAAATGTGTCCGATACTATCGATAGTATCGGACACTAAACAACCGAACGTTTCGATAGTATTACCTTTATTAATAGTATTGTTCTAATTTTACTATCGATACCATAGACAACCAGCAAGACTATCGATGGACTATCGATACTATTGATTTCACTTTTACTATCGACAAACCACACTAATTTGCATTGACCACGGCATTCGCAAGCTGATTATCCTTACTAGATGTGAGGAAATTCCAGATCTTGCAAAGAATATCCAGATTGAAAATAAATACAGATAATGCAGATAAGTAGGTTATTTTCTTTAAATCAAAAGATGAACACTGTCACACTTGATGTCTCGGGCCGGACCAAATTACCTACAAACTGAGTTTTCCAGTTAAGATTTTTTTGCTGTCATTGTGAAGTTTGTGGTCTTGTACATCTGAAACGCACATTTAGCCATTGGTCCTGTGACCATCTGTCTCCAATCGTGTCGCACTGATGTCCCGCTGAAAATTGAGGGTAAGAGTGCGTCTCACATTGGACAAATGCGCCGCGAATGTCTAACACTCGTGCGCCACTCGCATAAGGCGCGTAGATTGGGTGCGGGTGGCACATTCGCGGCGCATTCGTCAGATGTGGACGCACCCTAAGATGTTCACTGCAATAAAAACGCCATATTTTCAGCCTTTATTCAATCGTTATGTCCTCCAATTACATCAATGATTAAAAAAACGATATTCTGTATACAATTTGTGCATTCATAAATAGGACATTATTGTTTTCAGTTTACTTTAGCAGACTTCTTGGAGGTCGGGATGAACCGGATTTATTTAATGCAAACTGGCCATTTTTCTTCCAATTACGAAGTCTTAAGAAAAGTGGAATAAATATTTTCAGTGGAGTTTTCCAATCACCGCTGTAAAAATTATAAAGATGCGCCTGTAAAATCTAATACCCAAATTTTTGACGAATTTTAAAATCTACTCTTAGGTATCTTTATTTTATATTAATCATCATCCGCCTGCTAAGTTTTATAGGGTGGTTGTGTATGTTTTATGTGACTAGCCGCTAATAACTGTCATAAAAGTACATGAATTGAGATGTTTTGTAATTGAGATAAACTAATAATTTAATACATAGTATTAGAACATTATAACAAGAGCTCAAGGAAAGCTTATACTTGTTGTTTTACTGTGGAATTAGTCCCTATTTATTTTCTCTTTAAACTTATTTGACTGTACTTACTTTCAACTGAGTTAGCCACTTTAGTCATTATCAAATTTCAAGAAAATATTTGAAGTGGTTTTATCGAACAGTGTTTTGAAAGAAAAACATATTATAATTTTTTTATTTTTTGACAGTCTTTATCGGGTTTGTGGCTAATTTTGCGATGAATTTTGGTTAAACGTCTTCAACCTATTCCTCTCTCTTTTTAAAATTAATAATACTCCTTTCAATTAATTATGCTTAAAAAGGGCTTTTTATTTATAAATAACCGTCTGAAGAATGATTGCTAATACACAGCAAGGAAGGTATTTTTTAATCATAATTATATAAGATTAATTTCAATTATAGGATACGGCTGGAAAATATCTACATTGCCCATCACATTTTGTTGTAGATAGATCATTTTACTTTGAATTAAGATTAACTGACTACATCATTTTTAATGATTATTTAAAAGAATAATTCTGTGCGTCCTGTGAAAAGTGATACAAGTCGACTTATATCGAATTTGATTTTCTTCTTGCTATTTCATCACAAAAAAATCCTCTATTATTCTGTCTGATCAGACGGAAAATGGAGGATTTTTATGCTTGTCTGATCAGACAGAATAATACAGGATTTTTTTGTGATGAAGTAGCAAGAAGAAAATCAAATTCATCATTTTTCACAGGACGCACAGAATTCATTAAAGAAATTCCTTTTTAAACTCAATGGGGATTTCTAATTGCAATGTAATGCAAATTACAAAATTGTTTAGTTACTTTGTTGTACACCTACGAGTAGGTCTCGAATATGTTAGTAAGATTCTTCATGGAAATAGTAGCTTCCATAATTTTAAAGATCTTCCCTTTAATCAATTTAAAACATCACTATACAAGTAGCCACTTGTATGGTGATGTTTGGTGTGCTTGTATGGGATGATGGAAAATTTCACATCATGCAAAGAATATCCAGATTGAAAATAAATACAGATAATGCAGATAAGTACGCTCTTTTTCTTTAAATCAAAAAATGAACACTGTCACATTTGCTGTCTCGGGTCCGGACCAAATTACCTATAACCTTAGTTTTGCAGTTAAGATTTTTTTACTGTCATTGTGATGAAAACGCACGTTTAGCCATTGGTCCTGCGACCATCTGTCTCCAGTTGCGTCACACGGATGTCCCGCTGGAAATTGAGGGTAAGAGTCCGTCCACATTGAACGAATGCGCTGCGAATGTGCAACACTCGCGCGCCACTCGCACACGGCGCGTAGCTTGGGTGCGGGCGGCACATTCGCGGCGCATTCGTCAGATGACATGTGGAAGCACCCTAAGATTAATCCTGTACTGTGTCTGTGAAGATTTACATCCCTTTAACTACGTGTTCCAACAGCCATTCTGAACAACATTTGTTCTATGACTTTTGAAAATTCGCATAAAATATTACAATTTCTCATACAAAGTCGGTCACGCGATTTGGTCATTTTGTATGGGAAACCGAAAAAAGTTCCGACTAATTTCGAAAAGTCGTAGAACAAACGTGGTTCAGAATGGTTGGTATAACACTTGGTTAAAGGGGTGCAAATGTCCACAGATACACCCTGTATATGGTGCACTTGGCATTGCACACACACGTGTTTACTGTAATAAAAACCTGCGTGCTATGCTTATTTTTGGTATCGGGACGCCACATTTTCAGCCTTTATTCAATAGTTATGTCCTCCAATTATAGTAATTATTAAAAAAAGGCTATTCTGCTTACAATTTAAGCATTAATAAATAGGACATTATTGTTTTCAGATTACGTTAGCAGACTTGTTGGAGGTCGAATCGAATCGGAATTGTTTAATGCAAACTGGCCATTTTTCTTCGAATTGCGAAGTCTTAAGAAAAGTGAAATAAATATTTTCAGTGGAATTTTCCAATCACCGCTGTAGAAATTATAAAGATGCGCCTGTAAAATCTAGTAACCATATTTTTGACGAATTTTAAAATCTACTCTTAGGTATCTTTATTTTATATTAATCATCATCCGCCTGCTAAGTTTTATAGGGTGGTTATGTATGTTTTATGTGACAGAGCCGCTAATAACTGTCATTAAAGTACATGAATTGAGATGTTTTGTAATTGAGATAAACTAATAATTTAATACATAGTATTAACACATTATCACCAGAGCTCAAGGAGAGCTATTGTTGTTTTACTGTGGAATTAGTAGCTATTTATTTTCTCTTTTAATTTATTTGACTGTACTTACTTTCATCTGAGTTAGCCACTTGTGTCATTATCAAATTTCAAGAACATATTTAAAGTGGATTTATCGAACAGTGTTTTTAAAGAAAAACATATTATCATTTAATAATTTTTTGACAGTCTTTAGCGGATTTGCGATGAATTTTGGTTAAACGTCTTCAACCTATTCCTCTCTCTTTTTAAAATGAATAATACTCCTTTCAATTAATTATGCTTAAAAAGTGCTTTTTATTTATAAATAACCGTCTGAAGAATGATTGCTAATAAATATCTACATTGCCCATCACATTTTGTTGTAGATAGATCATTTTACTTTGAATTAAGATTAACTGACTCATCATTTTTAATGATTATTTAAAAGAATAATTCTGTGCGTCCTGTGAAAAGTGATACAAGTCGACTTATATCGAATTTGATTTTCTTCTTGCTATTTCATCACAAAAAAATCCTCTATTATTCTGTCTGATCAGACGGAAAATGGAGGATTTTTATGCTTGTCTGATCAGACAGAATAATACAGGATTTTTTTGTGATGAAGTAGCAAGAAGAAAATCAAATTCATCATTTTTCACAGGACGCACAGAATTCATTAAAGAAATTCCTTTTTAAACTCAATGGGGATTTCTAATTGCAATGTAATGCAAATTACAAAATTGTTTAGTTACTTTGTTGTACACCTACGAGTAGGTCTCGAATATGTTAGTAAGATTCTTCATGGAAATAGTAGCTTCCATAATTTTAAAGATCTTCCCTTTAATCAATTTAAAACATCACTATACAAGTAGCCACTTGTATGGTGATGTTTGGTGTGCTTGTATGGGATGATGGAAAATTTCACATCATGCAAAGAATATCCAGATTGAAAATAAATACAGATAATGCAGATAAGTACGCTCTTTTTCTTTAAATCAAAAAATGAACACTGTCACATTTGCTGTCTCGGGTCCGGACCAAATTACCTATAACCTTAGTTTTGCAGTTAAGATTTTTTTACTGTCATTGTGATGAAAACGCACGTTTAGCCATTGGTCCTGCGACCATCTGTCTCCAGTTGCGTCACACGGATGTCCCGCTGGAAATTGAGGGTAAGAGTCCGTCCACATTGAACGAATGCGCTGCGAATGTGCAACACTCGCGCGCCACTCGCACACGGCGCGTAGCTTGGGTGCGGGCGGCACATTCGCGGCGCATTCGTCAGATGACATGTGGAAGCACCCTAAGATTAATCCTGTACTGTGTCTGTGAAGATTTACATCCCTTTAACTACGTGTTCCAACAGCCATTCTGAACAACATTTGTTCTATGACTTTTGAAAATTCGCATAAAATATTACAATTTCTCATACAAAGTCGGTCACGCGATTTGGTCATTTTGTATGGGAAACCGAAAAAAGTTCCGACTAATTTCGAAAAGTCGTAGAACAAACGTGGTTCAGAATGGTTGGTATAACACTTGGTTAAAGGGGTGCAAATGTCCACAGATACACCCTGTATATGGTGCACTTGGCATTGCACACACACGTGTTTACTGTAATAAAAACCTGCGTGCTATGCTTATTTTTGGTATCGGGACGCCACATTTTCAGCCTTTATTCAATAGTTATGTCCTCCAATTATAGTAATTATTAAAAAAAGGCTATTCTGCTTACAATTTAAGCATTAATAAATAGGACATTATTGTTTTCAGATTACGTTAGCAGACTTGTTGGAGGTCGAATCGAATCGGAATTGTTTAATGCAAACTGGCCATTTTTCTTCGAATTGCGAAGTCTTAAGAAAAGTGAAATAAATATTTTCAGTGGAATTTTCCAATCACCGCTGTAGAAATTATAAAGATGCGCCTGTAAAATCTAGTAACCATATTTTTGACGAATTTTAAAATCTACTCTTAGGTATCTTTATTTTATATTAATCATCATCCGCCTGCTAAGTTTTATAGGGTGGTTATGTATGTTTTATGTGACAGAGCCGCTAATAACTGTCATTAAAGTACATGAATTGAGATGTTTTGTAATTGAGATAAACTAATAATTTAATACATAGTATTAACACATTATCACCAGAGCTCAAGGAGAGCTATTGTTGTTTTACTGTGGAATTAGTAGCTATTTATTTTCTCTTTTAATTTATTTGACTGTACTTACTTTCATCTGAGTTAGCCACTTGTGTCATTATCAAATTTCAAGAACATATTTAAAGTGGATTTATCGAACAGTGTTTTTAAAGAAAAACATATTATCATTTAATAATTTTTTGACAGTCTTTAGCGGATTTGCGATGAATTTTGGTTAAACGTCTTCAACCTATTCCTCTCTCTTTTTAAAATGAATAATACTCCTTTCAATTAATTATGCTTAAAAAGTGCTTTTTATTTATAAATAACCGTCTGAAGAATGATTGCTAATAAATATCTACATTGCCCATCACATTTTGTTGTAGATAGATCATTTTACTTTGAATTAATATTAACTGACACATCATTTTAATGCGGTTTTTTTGTATGTCTGATCAGACAGAAAAATAGAGGATTTTTTTGCGATGAAGTAGCAAGAAGAAAATCAAATTCGATAATAAGTCGACTTGCATCACTTTTCACAGGACGCACAGAATTCATTAAAGAAATTCCTTTTTAAACTCAATGGGGATTTCTAATTGCAATGTAATGCAAATAACAAAATTGTTTAGTTACTTTGTTGTACACCTCGTATATGCTAGTGAGATTCTTCATGGAAATAGTAGCTTCCATAATAAAGATCTTCCCTTTATTGATTGCTAGTCGCTCGCACTTTTTACTCTTTGCAAGAATTTTTAAATAACAAGGACCATCTGAAAATGGCTAATCAATAAGAAATAAGGGTTATTTTTAATGTAAGAGTTTATATTTTAAAATTGTATAATTGCTGCTATTAGTCAATGGCTAAATAGGTGATCATGTAAATTTTATCATACAATCGTTTTCTGTACACCCTTCAAAAGCAAATGAACTATTCATATTCTTATACATTTACGAATTTTAACAATTTATTGAAATTGAAGACGTTTACCGATGACCCTGCGGCTAATCTCTCTTTGGTCGGGCCACAACACTGGTATTCATTGAAATATGAGAGAAAAACACTAGAGTGTGAACTTGTGTCTCATAATATAAGCTGCGTACGATGCTAATTGTTGATATCAAACGCTGTAGTCAATACGGCCGGAGAACATTATTACATTTTTAATAACTATTATCGGAATCTCGCAGCTTATTAATTAAGTACCTGTTGAAAGTGAGACTGATTTATTTAAACGGCTTGTGATTGTAATCAGAAGTGGAAAAATCATATTTTATGCAAACAGGCCATTTTACTACGAATTACAAAGTCAATCGAACGTAAATACGAACGTATATATTTCGCTAGAGTTCTCTAATCACTGATGAAAAATTATTTATAGGTGCGTCTGATGTAATAGTTAACTAATTAACCAACTTGGCGAATTTCAAAAACGACTCTTAGATTTTTCATATCTTTTATAATAGATCATCATCCACCTGTCGTTTCTAACTTTTATCATTAATTGTGTATATTTTATCCACAGATTAATGATTCTATCTTACATGTGACAGATCCGCTACAGGAATTGAGATTTTTTTTAATAGAGAAAGACTTAAAATACTTAATGTGCACCATAGGTGCTACACATATTTAAGTTAAACTTACTAAATATATTTATTTGGGTAGATTAACTCTCATCATACGTAGTGGTGCTTGCGCCATAATCTTTAAGAATATGTATTTTTTTTTAGTTGATATTTTTTATAGCAGTCTTTTGCAATTTATTCTTAAGTAAATAACACTCTTAAAAATTTCATCTCGTGTTCAGGCGGAACTCGAACCCACACCTTCCACAATCAGGGTGAATGTTCTACCAATTAGACCACTGAACGCGTTACTAAGTCGACGAAATTTGTAAGTGTTTGATTCGACATGAGCTGTCGATAGTCTCATCAATATTGTAGGTATATTTACAATATCCAGTGGAAATATTATTACAAATATTTAACCACTAGTGCAACGCGTTCAGTGGTCTAATTGGTAGAACCTTCACCCGGATTGTGGAAGGTGTGGGTTCGAGTCCCGCCTGAACACGAGATGAAATTTTTGAGTGTGTTATTTACTTATGTATTTTTTATTTATCATCAAAGAACATTACATATTATACACGTACAATTTAGATAACAGCACATAAAACCACAAAGGTTTGTTTTGTACTATGGTTACCTATTAGTTTTATGAACTTATATTTTAGTAATTAAAAATTCCACTCGGCCAGACCATATAGCGTTTCTCCAAAATACAATATGAGGCAATATATTTAAGGCTTTATTATTTATGACAGTATGTAGGGGATTTATGTACATATTCTGTTTAAAGATCTTCGGCCTATCTATACTCTCTTTCTTAAAGACAATGCTTTTGATAAAGAAATAAACATTTGATAAACGAATAACGTAGCCGATATTGAGGACAATTACTTAATAACTACTTGTATTACTTACCTAAAACCATACCTATTATTTTTAATTCCAGGATACGTCTCGACTTTAATAGTCCGTGGCACACCAAGTTTAGTTGCAGATAGACCATTTTACTTCGATTTAAGATTAAGCGATACAACCATTTTCAAAGGACACGTTATTCTCCCATACAACTTATAGAATATTTGTTCATACAAGATTTACCTCTTTTTAAAACTCAATAGTTATTTCTAATTGAAAGTTTAAAGCTGTAACACTAAAGTGTGTTGCCTATCATTTTATAAATAATTAATGTTCACGGGACAATACGGGTAAGTACAACCTGTGCGGATAAAGAATGGGATCAGAAATGGCGGCGCATCTATTCACTTCTCGCTCGCACACTATTTGCGTCTATACTCGCACTCGTGGGGTGCGAGCGAGAAGTGAATAAATGCGCCGCCATTTCTGATCCCATTCTTTATCCGTACAAGTTGTACCTACTTATGTAGCATCTACTCGCAGCTTCACGTTTCGACCGCGTGGTCACAAGCAGTCGGTGAACATTCATTATTTTTATAATGCAACGCGCAAGTTTAAAATAATATATCGTTTTATACAAAATATTATATATATTTCTATTTTTCCTTCATCAAAAATTAATAAATACTTAGCATAAAATTGTTTACTACTACAAGCCTAATCTAGCTAGGTCTAGTTACGTTTTTCAAGAACATAGATAGCTTTTTGTTTAAACTAATTTGTCTGTATTTGTTCTTAAAGCAAAATAAAAAATAAAATAATGAAAATGTTGAATGCATCTTACTAATTTAATCTTTCCTTTTTTATTATATTAAACATTATTCTACAAGTTAGGGCAATGCATGTTTTAAACAAATGTGTGTGCATCGGTTTTTTATTGTAAACATGTTAATGTTAATGTTAAAATTAAAAGAAAATATCATGTTTACATTAAAATTTCCAAACAAAAAATAGAACAAAGTACGATACGAATCTATATCATACACATGCGAAAAGAAATTAAATCTTATGGAGATAATGATGATATATATTTTTTAATTAGTCTACAGAGTTGCACTGCTGATTAACCCTCCCCCAAGTCTCTCCATTCCTCCTTACTCAATGCCCTTACTTGCCATTCTTGGACATATGAATTGAATTGAATATGCATTGAAATCGTCACACCATCTCTTTTTGGGCTTGCCGCGTAGTCGACGTCCATCGTTCGACTCATGGTCATGTCACGTCTATATTTAAAGCTGATATAGCAAATGGTATCTCTAATCTCCAAAATATTATCCGAAAATGGGGATTTATTAAACGATTTTTGTAATTACAAAATTTACCCTTTTCCAGCATATCACCCGCACTTCATCGTTCCGATGTTGCAGGAAATAAACAGTTTTGAGGCCAATAGGCCCTTCCATTTTTCCTTCAAAATCCAAGGAGTTGAATATTTTTCGGGCGTTTTCTACCAATAGTAATATAGGTAAAATTTTGCGTTACCGTAAACGTTTTTCCGAGTTTATTTTGAATAATATTATAATCATTCAAATTTATTTGAACAAATATTTCTTTATTTAAACAAATATTTACCTATCTCTAGAAAATAATAACATGTCGCACATATAAAATTCCAGTAAATACAATGCAATTAACTTTTTAGTTATATTACAAAAATACCTAGGTATTAATGTCAGAATTGATTTATATTTTCAAATTTGAATGATTTAACATCTCATTCACATTATATAGATTGTTCGGCACAATGGATTTTAGATTGGCGTACCAACACTATTTATTAATTACCTACATTAAAAATATTTTACGTTTATTCCAGCATTCGAGGACCGTATGGCTATGGAGCCTGAATTATTTAAAGTAGATAGACCATTCTATTTCCAATTAAAACAAACCAGTGCGTTATTATTTAGTGGAAAGTGCATTAAGCCGATACGTGTGAATCACATTTCGAATACACAGTATTAAATAAAAGTTCCTATACATATACCTTAATTTTTTAATTTTTTGTTTTAAAAACCCACTTACCAATATTTGCCCGGTGTACACCGGGATTAACTACATGGTGACCATTTCTGCTTGACGCCCCAGCCCGCCAGCCAGCCGCACAAAGCACTTTAAGGTGACGGGTAGGGCACACTAGCGACGCCAATTGACTATAATTTATAGCTACTAAACCGGATCTATTTTAAACAATTTCGGAGTGACAATCTCTCGGCAAACACTTATACTACTATAACCATGCAAATCGTTTTGGCGTCGCTAGTGTGCCCTACCCGTCACCTTAAGGTGACACGGCGAAATGTATATTGATTCGTTTTTTTAAAGAGATTAATTATTACTTTGAGGATAGTATTAACAATAAAAAAAAATATATAAACTTCTGTAATAATTTCTTCCTGTAAGATTAATCTTGATAATTGCTAAAAGTGGCCACTTTTAGTAGGTAATTATGGAGGTTATTGTTACTTTTAGGAATACATATATACATAGGAGGGTTGCAAAAAATTGTTAGCCATTAAAGTATTTGATGCTGACTTTTTAAAAAAATTATCCTATTCGTTACTATCAATATACACGAAGACTTTTAATCGGTGACCAGGACCTACTGATTCCAACTAGGTGGATGATGGCCATTGCTATAGTAATAGTAGTTACATGTCAGCGTTCCATTTTTTTTTTCTTGTCTGGGACTTTAAGTTAATAACTATGAATATGGTCATCCTACTCCTCCTTGTTACAAATAAAACCTCTTCATAAGTACAGGTACAGTGATGATAACAAACCTCATTAGAGATTTAAAGTTTTTCATGTTATTGGTAGAAAACTGTCAAAAGGCAGACAACGTCAAATAAAACAAATTAAAGAAAATTAAAATAGCTTTCTACACTTCATAAAAATGTAGGAAGACCATACATTCCAATTAAATTTAGATATCTAATAAAATTTAAAATAAAACCTAAACAAAAAGAAAACATGTAACTACTATAACTATAGCAATGGCCATCATCCACCTAGTCGGAATCAGTAGGTCCTGATCACCGATTAAAAGTCTTCGTGTATATCTCTAGGCGGTGCTAGTATCGTCGCGTTGCCTTAAGGCGACGGGTAGCCCTAACTTTTTAATTATTTTTAATTGCTAGCTACATTTAGTAGCTAGCAATTCTATTTTAAACAATTTCGGGGTTACAACCTCTCGGCAAACACTTATACCATATATTAAATAACCATGCACAAATATTGGGACCGTTTTTGTTCGCGAACAATTGAGTACCGCCACTTTTAGCGTGAATCAATTTTTCGCGTACAAATTTTTATTTCGGTCCGCATTTGTGCATGGTCTTTTAATAAATAGTATAAGTGTTTGCCGAGAGGTTGTAAGTTTATTTTATAGAATATATAACCCGAAATTATTTAAAATAGATCCGGTTAGTAGCTAAAAATTAAAATCGATTGGCGTCGCTAGTGTGCCCTACCCGTCACCTTAACGTCAACTGGAGTTGCGCTGCCATTTGATTTTCATACTAATACTTTTCCATGTTAAATGTGTTGAACACTTTTTCATTTAACATCTTAAATTCATTACAATTAATAAAAAAAACATTACAAATGGCGGCGCCACTTGACCATAAAAGCAGCCAGTGTTCATCATAACACAGATATTTGTCCAGGCTGGTAATGGACCCATTTTTTACCCGACTACGGCGAACCAAAAAAGAGGGTTTTTTGACTTTGACCTGTATGTATGTATGTATGGTTGTTCATCTGTTTCCTCATAACTTCTAAACTAATTATCATATTTGAACAAATGAGGTGTCGTTAGAAGCGTCTTGATTGTTTTCTGGTTATAAGCGATATGACGTCACGTTAAATTGACTCTAGCGCCCTCTAGGGGACATAGAGTAAGGAACTAAAAAAAATGCTTGGCGGTACCGTGTGGGGTATCAAATGAAAGTAAATTTACATACTAAAAATATTTTAAATAAAAATAAAGTTTAAAAACTACAACCCGGCTACCAAAAAAACACGCTCTAAAAAGGACGAAACAAGAAAACTGTCTCTGCTGAAATGGACAACATTTCAAATTTTTAACATGTCCATATTGTTTTTTTATATGAAAGTAGACATAAAATGAACAGACCCATATTTTTTCTTTTTTCAAAATTTGTCCATTTTCATGCATAAAATAATTATTGAAATTCTTTTTATTCTAAATAGACGTAAGCGCCAAATGACGTCATCGGACGGCTGAATACAGCGATATTCCTTTGCTTATCATTGTTTTAATAAAAAAAGGCACTACTGTCAAAGGTAAATAATACTAGTGTCAACATTGTCAACGTCATTCATACATTCAACATTGACAAGTTGTCTTTTTTTTTGACAGTTACATGTCATGAGTTTGGCATTACGTAAATTTAAAACTATAATGTGCTAAGCAAAGAAATATTTTACATTCTGCCGTCCGATGACGTCATCTTACGTTTTTTAGTTTTTAATTTTTTTCTCAGTAAATAAGCAATATAAAAAATGAAAAAATATATATTCGAGCAGCGGAAAAGTAAACAAAGAATTAGTATTTTTTGTTTCAGAGCTTAGCAATTTTGAAATGTTGTCCATTATTATGCCGTATTGCCGTGGTCGTATGCCACCTACTGTAGCAAAACCGATTCATTATAATAATAAAATAAAATCAATGTGGCATACGACGACGGCAATACGGCATAATAACTTCAGCAGAGACAGTTTTCTTGTTGTTTTGTACTTTTTACAGCGTGTTTTTTTGGAAGTCGGGTTTTAGTTTTTAAACTTTATTCTATACTCGGGATATACGGCTTGCCCCACTATTATTTCCATTGTGCTCTTGATACAACCTAATTAATTTGTTAAAATTGCAGCATTTGTTGTGTTGGCAGAAAGTTTAATTATCACACCATCATTTATTGCTAATAGACCGTTCTACTTCGAGTTAAAACAAAAAGGACAGTTATTATTATTTAGTGGAGCGTTTATACAGCCAGTGCGTAAGATTAAAAATCTCCATACTTAATACCTTATATACTAAGTGGGAGATTACATTTACTTTAACATTATTTTGTAGTTGTTGTAAGTAGCTAATAGTGGCTCGACCTCAGTTTGTTCCGGGAATTGTGTTCCAAGTATATTAATAGATGGCGCTGGCTTTTGGTTGCATCGCGCAAATGTTTCGTCTTTTCGGTTTGCGTATGAACTTTGACGTCATTAGTAATATTATTTTTTTATTTATTAAAGTATACATACATATGTATAGATTTATAACTTATAAAATTGCCGTTTTTTTTTCTAGTCACATTAATATGTTTGTACTCATAACTCATTTAAGAAGCAAAACATCACCATACTACAATTTATTTTGAAAGGACTATTTTAAATAGAGATCAGATATTATTATTAGATAAAAAACTATCCTACACATTTTTAAACGTTGTTGATTAAAGCTTGTGGAGTAGTAGCATTAATAGTTACTTTACAAATAAAAAAAGTTAGTATGGAAAATACAACTTCTAAGAAAATCGTCATACAAAACGGCAATTTCATAGGTAAAAAACTAATATGCATTTAGTATTATGCAAACTCAATAACAGTATACTTTAATTTTAGCATATTTTATTATACATAAATATCGCTATATGCATGTATTCAATTTTTATAATTTAATTTTAGCATATTTTATTTCTTATAAATATCGATATACGCATTTATTCAAGTAGAACGACACTCACAATAAAGCAAATTTGTTAATTGTGATAAATTTAAGAAAAAAAAGTAATTCGACGTATCGTAGTAGAGAAAAGTATTCGTATTTCTTGAACTGCTCGGGTTACAACCATAACTATTAGCAACTTAATTTAAATTTGTGACTCATACGGCCGCATTCAGAGACGTCATTTAAGCTAATGTTCATTAACTTTAGTATCGGTAGTCTTTATGCGTATCAAAATAAGTGTCAATATTTTTTCTTAAGTAGCTAACTAGGTTAATCAACTACTCTGAGTGTGGCAGATAAAGCTATTTACTGTAATATACACAGGAAATACTAATACAATTAGTCCATGCCAATACAATGAGATCGAATCACCTATGGGGGCGTTGCTTAAAAAAAATAGCCTAATACAGTAATCAAAAAAAATATATATTTTAAAAAATTATATTGTTATGCTGTTCGGACTCTGACCCTACCTATTTATATTACTATCATTATATTTCAGAATATTGAAAGATATACAGATATAGTCTGATTAAAGAAAACAGTATTCGATAAAAAAAAACAATAGTTAGGCTTTTTTTACAGTAGCCCAATTCTCGTGGATGTGATATTTTGAGAACATGGCGGATATCACCCGAAAACCATACAAAAAAACTATTTTTTAGTGATATATGTCGTATGAAAATAAATGTCACGAGTACGAGAATTGGGGTCCAGATGACCTATTTCTGCTGAGCTATATAAACATATAGGTACCTACTGAGAACTACACCAAATTTTAAGGAAGGATTTTTTGATCGAGTATCGGCAACTGGTGGATGCTTAAATCCTTGGCTGTCCGTTTCCAGTTTGTTAACTTATTCTTCGATGCTATCGCACTATTTCTTTTTAGGCCTTCCCCTTGGTCGCAATTATTTTTGGTGCTCTGCTTTTGTCCATTCTCTCAACATTCCTGCCCATCCGTATCCACCACTGGTGGATGCTTAAAATGTGCACGGAATATTACGTTTCACATTCATTTTAATACTTAAATAATTAACTTCAAATGAAGTTTCAATTTAAAAATACTCGTACTCATTTCAAAAAATAATAAAAATTAAATTAACATTTGAGAAAGGCTCGATACAAATATTTTATTTTTCATTAATTATTCACAACATACTGATTTAAAGGATTAAAAATAAATACTGGCTTTTTTAAAACAAAATGTGTTTCCCGTTTACTTATTATTTTTTAAATAGAGATGTAATAATTCAACCGATATTTTTTTTTCTAGAAGTCGGTAAGTACAATCAATATAATTATAATTATTCTAAATTCATACTTACAGTGACATACAATGTAAGGCACACATCACTTTTGAACAATTCGTAAAAGTGCATATTAGGGTCGTGTTACATTGTATCAAGCGTCTTTTTTATTTTTGTTATACCATTTTTAACTATTTATTCTTAAGTAAATAACGTACTTAAGAATCATCGCGTATTCAGACGGGAATCAAACTCCACGTTCGTTGGCTTAGTAACGTGTTTAGTAGTTTTTATTAAAGTTAGAATAGCCACCCGGAAAGTGAAGGATGTGTGTTTGATTTCCACCTGAACACGCGCTAAATTTATCATGTGTGTTATTTACTTACGAGTAAAGTGTATCGGTATCACAGCCGGTACACAAGTGATAAATTGCATATCTAACAATCATGATAGTGTTCTATATCGACCATATAAATTCTTTAATATAATTCATTTTTCGAATTTAGTACCGAATTATCATTTCATTAAATTCAATTTAATTACATAATAGTAAATATAGATAAAACAAGTATGATAGAACTTTATACTCACACTAATAATATGATAATAAAATTAGGAAACGCTTTATTCAACTGTTATGTAATTTTTATATTCATCATCAGCCCATTTAAGTCCCCACCGCTGGGGCACGGGCCTCCATCAGGGGTAATTGCCATACTCACCACGCTTGGCAGACGGGTTGGCGAGGGTTTTGATATAAATGCAGAGTTTTCCTTCTCTGGCTCTCTTTCTTCTCTGGTTCTCTGGCTCTCTTTTTGATATAAATGCAGAGGTTTCCTTTTCATTTTTATATTACAGGAACCAAATTATCTTCAAACCCTCAATCTGTACATGTATTCCAAGCCAACAAGCCTTTTTACTTTGAATTGAAACAAGGCCGAAACTTTAATATGTTTAGTGGAGTTTACCATTCATAATCATATTAGAAATACATTTTGTAGTACATTATATAATATAAAGGATTTCAATTCACATTAACAAAAATGGCTATTACATTTCATTTAATTGAATAACCAATTGAAATAAATAATCTAAACATACTATAATGTTATTTTATTTCACGTTTCATTTAACGTAACGTTTATTAATTAACAAGTAATGCTATAGTCTAAGGAAATGCACGTATACTAACACCGTAAACAATGGGTTTGTTACTCAATATACGCAGTGTAAAGTAAAGTATCAGCCTATAAACTTGTCCCACTGCAGGGCAAATCATAGAAATCAAGTCATCGCTATTATGATGGGATTAGGATACGCAGTGTGTCTAAGAAAATCAAACAAATAAGCCAGACAATTTCAGATATCTAAGCCTTATATTTTGAGGCCCTGCGTTGAAAGATCAGTTAGTCTGTCAAAATTAAAAAAAAAAACCTAATTTCGACTGACTTTACTTTACATTTTTTAAATTTAATTAACAGTACAAATATGTTTCATACTTACTAATATGTTCAGTTAAAAACTGAGTGCTAATTGCCTAAGTATTAAAAAGATATACAGCGTGTAGATAAAATCTTGAAGCATCTTTACTATGTAAACCTTGTTTATTTATACATATTTAATATTCACAGCATACTATGGAAGGGGCTTGAGTCGACGACATTACCGAAAGCGTAAATTTCGAGCCAACCATCCCTTCAAGTTTTTTCAAAAGGGACAAAGTGATTTACTAATATTCAATGGCGTTTACTACCCCTAAGCTAGGTACTTGTGTAAATAAATTTATAGAGCCATGTAGTTGCATATGTGGGACTGAGGCATATAACCCGGGTTTTGTAGGAAAAAATCCACTAAAACAGGTTTTTAAATTTTTCTCATTCTCAGTGGATAATATGGGACTAGCTTTTGTCGGCGGCGTTGCTCGCGCAATGTTTGGGCGTGTCACATTAAAATCTGTATGATAAATAGTGCCGTACTTATTTGCTTATATCTAACTTTTTATATTAAACGTTTATCAGAGACAATAAATTTATGAGTATAAATGAAACTGATGCCCACCCAGTTCAAGTCAAGTCATAGTTATAAATGCTCGGGCGTCAAATAACACTTTTGTCAAATTCAACCCCTAAAAATGTAAAAAAGGGCTTTCAATTTTGTATGAAAGTCCGTCATCTTCAGTTTTAGGTATGTGAGAGATGTAACACACAGTGAACAGACATCTTCTATACGAACTCGATACATTTATGGCCATCTTAAATTTGAATTTTGTCACAATAAATATATTCTGCTACTTAAGCCCTTTTAAATGATATCCATATTGAGGGAGTTGTGTTAAAACATGCAATCCATATTTTTGTGAAGGCGGCCATCTTGGATGGATTTTTATCTAACATAGCTAAGAACACTCCCCTCCTTATTCATCTTTCAAACAGAAAAAACAAAATCAAAATCGGCTCATTTATTCGGGAGCTACGATGCCATAGACAGACACACACACACACACAGACACACACAACTTATAACACTCCGTCGTTTTTAAGTTAAAAACAAAGATTAAGTTTTGCCTCCGGATAACTACTACCCAAATTTATAATAATATACATACAAATATATACGTATACTAACACTATCTGTTCTTTGATATTTACAGCATATGAAATTGTAGAGTACAGTGGTTTTGATCAAAACGCCACATTTGATGCGAACCATCCCTTCGCTTTCTTTCTGACGGAGCAAAACAATTTAATATTCAATGGAGTTTACCGTTCTACTAAGGTAAACAAAAATAAAATGAATCAACCGGGATCGGTATTGTTTTAATCGCATGCGATGAGATTCACAAGATTTCTACTACAAATTAACAAACAATCTATACATATAATATAACATAAAATTTGTATACTTTATTTTAAAATTTATTTTGGCACAAACAGTCATTACAGTAACAATTAAGTAAATAATTATTTATACATATTTTTAACAGACAACGAGTGCCGAAACATACATTAATTTTAACATTAAATTAAAGTGTGCTTGTTACATGAACTACCTACAATAGTTGGTTCTTACAAATGTACTCGTACTAAATATGGAAAACAATAACATCAAAACTAATAGTATACAAAAATACTTAAAGAAATTCAAACTAAAACTAAAAGAAGTTTAGCAAAATACATCCCCTTACCAAACCCCAAGAAATGCATATCTTCCCTCATTGTATGAGGGAAAAGAATATTACATATTACGATTGATACTGATAAATTAAAATAATCCAAAAACAGAGAAAAATGTTCAATCAGGACCGCATTACACGCACTTTTAAGGTGACGGGTAGGACACACTAGCGACGCCAATCGATTTTAATTTTTAGCAAAAAGCCCGATCTATTTTAAACAATTTCGGGATTACAACCTCTCGTCAAACACTTATACTATTTATTAAATAACCCTGCACAAAGGTTGGGTCGGTTTTTGTACGCAAAAAAATGATTCACGCCAAAAGTGGCCGCTTTTGGCGTTGGACCCAACATTTTTTCATGGTTATTTAAGAGAAATAATAAACAAGGCCACAGAATTTTTATTTGGCCACGCGCGCAAACTTCTGATTTACTAACTAAGCACCGGGAAATTGACATAGCCTTTAATTAACTGATTCATCTTCTTTACAACGCCAACTAAAAATGTTTAAGAAAGCGTCAAGTCAATATCAACAATTAATTTTCCTTGTCCTTCTGATTTATACATTGTAAACTAATTTACTAACTCAGCCACGAAATTTATAACTCATCACCATATTACGTTTTATAGCTCAATACAAGCTCCTCAAAAATTATGTATTCAAGCTTCAATACTCAACATCATATATTATAACTTAACATGTAAAATAATACTTCATATTCTTTTATCGTGAAAATAGCCACTGTAAGATTTGGTGCGAGTGCGCGACATGACAGCAACCGGCCATTTGCACTAATCAGAGAGCGTTATTCGATACTTGTGCCGACCCGCCCGCCCGCCTGCCCTTATTTTCTTTTCTTTTAATCACGTAATTATAATGTTTATTAATTACTTTTCTATAAATGATTGTACTTGTTACACATATTAATACACAAATTGATTTGCATAAATAAATGGTTTTAATAGTCCTTCATCTTCATATTTGCGTATAATTCTCGGTTGAATCCAAAGCTGGGCTTTGGAGCCCAGGGTACGCTTTGATCATGATTCAGGATTTGGGGAGCCTAGTAATTACAATAAAGCGACTGCCGTCTGACCTTCGCAACCCTTTGACAGAGGAACAAGACCAACTGAATCATGGTTACACGCTTCTGAAACTATCCCAAACGAGTAGGTTTCCTCACGATGTTTTCCTTCACCGCCGAGGTAAATATATAAATATGCACATAGATTTCAAAAATCTAGAGAAATTGACCCTCCGCATGGAGGGCGCGTTCTAAACCACTAGGCTACCATCACTCTGGCTGACTGTCCTTAATAGTTCATGTGTAATACATAATAATAATATGTAGTGGCTTTAATTATACTATTTGATGACAATTTTAGGTACATTTAACAATCGATTAATGTAGGATGAGTTACATTTTATTCATACTAAATTATGCAATTAGAGGCTAATATTCTTACTATTTTGGTGTCATATATTAATACTTTAGAAGCTTCCTATTTGAATGCATACCACAAATTTAGATGCTAAAAAATAACCACCATGCTGAGTTATATTTACAGTGGCTTACATATAAGATAACTAGTGTCTGAGATACTATTATTAAGACGCGCATTGGTTGTGGCCGACTTAGTATTTTAGAAGGTAACATATATTTTCTGAGGCGAATAATGCTATTAAAAAGAAGCTTGTTTAATTAGTATCCGTTATTTAATAAAATGGTATAAGTATTTGCCGAGAGGTTGTAACCCCGAAATTGTTTAAAATATATACAGATTTTAATTTTAAGCTACTAAGCTTAAAATTCAAATCGATTGGCGTCGCTAGTGTCCCCTACCCGTCACCTGTACATTTTGATTTGTTGTGATTAAGATTTAGGGCCTCGTTCACCATCTCAGTTTCCAGTAGGCTACTCGTCGATTAAAGTGACTAGTATTTTTTTTTTATTTCACCATGTGCCCTGTAACTTACTTGTAGCTTCGACTATTGAGTAAAAGATTTAATTGACGATTACGTCAATGTGTATGCCTCGATAAGTTTCCTATAGGAAATTCTTAGTGTCAGCCCGGAGTTTGGAAGTTGGCGGTATTGTACCTCCGTGCCTCAGAAAACGAGTTAAACCGTTGGTCCTGCGTACAATCCCTCTGGGTCATGTCGCGCTGGTGTCCCATCGGAATATAAGGGAAAGGGTATAGAGTGTACACATGTGTTTGCGCACACACATTAGCACTATAATATATCCTGCGTACGTGGCTGATCGTTGAGATCGGTGGCCGTAGCCGTAATCGGTTGGATTATTATTTTATACTTTTAGGTATTCGATCTATTCTTAAGAAGGTTCTTCAAAGTTAAAATTATTGCTTAACAGTAGAATATTCCCAAATAGTATATATATAAATTCATTCTATTAGCTTTACATAATGGTAGGTTGTAGTCTCAACAATTCACGTTAGGGTACGATCCTTTTATGTGATTTTTTTTACATGGTTTAAGACTGGAGATAATTTATTTTTAAATACGATATTTATATTTTTAAACACGCAAGGGCAATATATATTTTATATATATTGTATAGGTATAAAACATACAATACAGATAACGATATTTTTGTAAACTATGTATTTAATATATATTTTAATTTATTTTTCCTTTTTTCAATCTTTTCAGCTTACGGCATAACGTTCTTAAGTGCGTCACTCCCAGCGCAGACTAAAACATTCACTGCTGACCATCCATTCTACTTCTCAGTGAAGGAAAAAGATAACACTCTGTTTACTGGGGCAGTTTACTTTTAGGTAGAAGCTCAACTTTGTATACCATTCAAGTTGTCGTTTAATATGTAAGAGTCTCTGACAATTTCACGGCTAATTATATTTTACCCGCCTTCCGCCTAACCCGCCTTCAAAAACCACGAATTAAAAAGTTTAAAATAATATTTTTAGCACTTAACACACTTCAAATAACATTTTATAACAGTGCACTCGAGAAAAGGTGTTACAGAAGTCAGCGCCCCATACTATCTTGTAATTTAATACGCGCCTAATTAAATGTACTAATATTTAATTTAATTAGGCGCCAACACCGGTAACATTTTCTCGAGTGTACTGTTATAAAATGTTATTTGAAGTGTTTTAAGTGTTAAAAATATTTTTATACACTTTTTAGTTCGTGGTTTATGAAGGCAGTTTTTACTCATGCTTTTTTTTCATGCTTTTTAGTGTCTCAATTTTGCCAGCCTCTCCACCTCCTCTTCTCCCACCCCCGCCAAATAACTAACAAATTAATTGTGAGTACAGTATCGAAAGAGTTATCCTTTTACTCCTTACCGTTGAGGAGTTGACCTTCTATCATTAGCAGAGCCACAAAATTAATACCATCAGGCGTAAATACTGGTGCAGTTTTGAAAAAAGGTATGAAAACATTACGTGATTTGGGGGTCCCCTCAATTTTTCCAAGATCCCATCATCAGATCATGACATCCTTATCATGGTACCATTCCGAAACTATCTACTTTCGAACTAAAAACGATCGGCGAACAAACATAAAATAAAAAAAATACGAGTCGAATTGAGACCTCCTCCAGGAAGCGTATTTCTTTTCAAAAACCTGGCGGCAAATCTCTTCTGGTGTTGCAGATGTCCAAGTCTGTTTGCTGCTCTGCCTTATATCTCATAAAAAAATCACAAAGTATTTACTTGTCCCCTTTTTGGTTTTTAAAAAAATACTATGTTGAAATTGGCAGATTCTCTGGGTTATTTTCGCTTTACCTCGTTTATTTGGTCTTTCAAGCCAAATTTGAATTTATTTAATGCATCTTGAGATTGCGCAAGTCATCTTGATTACTCTTATTCGCTTATCCGCTTATTTAAACAAACGTATAAATATTTTTATAATAACTTTTTTATTTTATTTACTGTAAAATATGTATAAATATCAAAATTATATTTTATTATTGGAAACTTTACAACTTCGATCTAATTATTTCCTATTAAGTACCAAAAACATAGCAATAACATGACTCTTTGTAGGTGTTTATATAGGAGCATAAACAATGGAGACACCGATAATTTTCTATACATACGAAAGGGTCTTGCCGAATTAAAAAAAGATACACTTTTTATTAAGTTCTTTTTATAGCCAGTCATACGTTTCTTAGCGAGTGGAGAAAAATAGATCATTTAAAATTTAAATACACATATTTAGACTGTATAGTCTAGCACTTTCATTTAATAATGCCCGTTATTAGTAACTTTATGCATGTGCATGAATTTATGATAAGATTAATTATTTGGTTATGATTCTAAGGCGACGGTGCATGGATGCATGAGGTTTGGAAACTTTTTTATTTAGAAAAAATGTTTTTATTATTTAATACCAAATTAACTTTTGCGTTTAAAATATCCTTTTTAAAGCTAATTTCAAATTGTATTTTGTAATATATTACTAATTACATTTTAAATGTTAGGTCTCATGACAATTCAGTAAATATCCGTGTTTTATAAATATTTGTAGTTCCACCTTTGTTAGTTTGTAGATTCACCCAATATACGATAAATATTAAATTGGTATTACAATTAAACTGCCCTTAATCTTTAAATTAAAATTATTTCTTGGAGTTTTTTGCTAATGCTGTCAATTTATAAAAAATAGAAATCCTTAAATGTTTAACATCTATTGAATTTATTTAAATAATTTCGTTTTTAGAAGAACAAGTTACTAAGTTTTTTGGGTTACTTTATAAATATACTAATGTATTTTTATTTTTCAGGATATATAATTAACGCAAGACAAAATTATGAAGACTGTTTCATTAACTACTATTATCTGCATTATTTTTTTAAATACATTTATGAATATCAAACATTTACATGATTGGTTTTAATAACCCCTCCTCAAACTAAATAAATGTCAGACAATATCACAAACTAAACTCAACCTCAAACTAAACCAAATTAGAACGCTGAATCAAATTATTTTATTGTAATATAAAGCGATCAAAAATACGCCATGCGCACTCCCTACCCTACCCCTTCCGGTAACTTGTTTTGATCGCCTTATAAAAGCGCTACCTGTCTGGCGTTTGGGTCATTCGTGTTCGATATCTGGTCGAATAAACACAAACAGCAAATCACTCCGTCGTTATTATTTATGGATCCTTACCACGCTCTAATATATATATATATATATATATATATATATATATATATATATACATATATATATATATATATATTAGAGCGTGGTAAGGATCCATAAATAATAACGAACACACACATTGCCTGAACGTTTTAGGCAATGTATACAATGCCTAGGCATTCTATACAATGCCAGATTATACACATTGCCTATAACACATATACATATATATATATATATATATATATATATATATATATATATATATATATATATATATATATATATATATATATATATATATATATATATATATATATATATATATATAAATATGTGTTATAGGCTTGTTATGTGTATAATCTGGCATTGTATAGAATGCCTAGGCATTGTATACATTGCCTAAAACGTTCAGGCAATGTGTAAAATGAACGACCACGGGAAGAAGGTGAGTCGCTAACAAGTCGCCCTTCTGCATGTTAAAATCGTTAGCTCCCTGTGGAGTAGTGGCAACAATCCACTCGCTTGCTCTGGCGTGTCCAGACCGAGTGCTGCCGCGGCTCGAGCGGCGACTGCGCTTCGCCTCGGCCTCGATAGCCGCGAATTGAGCACGATACGCCGCCTCCGTGCACTCGGTATCATTCATTCTCTTTATGTACTGTGCCTCTACCGCGAGCCGCTGTGCCCGCCATGTTGCGGAAGAAGCTCTTGACGACATTGATGGTGAACGAGGCCCTAAATCTTTAATATGTTTAAATTTACAGCATTCTCCATAAGATTTACTTCATCCATACAAAATGATCCACCAAAAATCTTTGCCGCGGACCACCCCTTCGTGTTCTTTCTTAAAGATGGAGATCATATATTGTTAATTAATTAATTAATTGTAAAAAAAAGTATTATATGTATATATTTGTAATAACACTGTTGATTCTGATATCCGTAACACAGGTGCTTGAGCTACCTATCTCGGAATCAGATCAATGTAGGTGATGTTGTGAAATATTTATTTATTTATTTATTTATTTATTTGTTCAACGGGGCTGTACTTATACTTTTAGCTTGCTTCGGTGGCGCAGTGGTTAATGGGTCGCACTATAAAACGACGGCTGCGCAAGAGGTCCCGTGTTCGTCCCCGGGTCGGGCCAAAAATTTGTACCCAAGTTTTCGGTATGATGTTCTTAGTGGCAGCCCGGAGTCTGGAAGTTGGCGGTCTTGTGCCCCCGTGCCTCGGAAAGCACGTTAAGCTGTTTGGTCCTGCACCCGATCCCTCTCCAGTTGTGTCACAGTAGTGTCCCATCGGAATATGAGGGCAAGAGAATAGAGAGTGCACTTGTGTTTGCGCACACACATTAGCACTATAATATATCCTGCGTACGTGGCTGATCCTTGAGATCGGTGGCCGTAGCCGTAATCGGTTGGATTATTATTTTATTCTTTTAGGTATTCGATTTATTCTTTAGAAGGTTCTTCAAAGTTAAAATTATTGCTTAACAGTAGAATATTCCCAAATATTATATATATAAATTCGTAGGTTGTAGTCTCAACAATCACGTTGGGTTACGATCCTTTTATGTGATTTTTTTTTACATGGTTTAAGACTGGAGATAATTTATTTTTAAATACGATATTTATATTTTTAAACACGCAAGGGCAATATATATTTTATATATATATTGTATAGGTATAAAACCTACCATTTTGGGTTGTAGTCTCAACAATGGACAACATTTCAAAATTGCTAAGCTCTGAAACAAAAAATACCAATTCTTTGTTTACTTTTCCGCTGCTCGAATATATATTTATTCATTTTTTATATTGCTTATTTACTGAGAAAAAAATTAAAAACTAAAAACGTAAGATGACGTCATCGGACGGCAGAATGTAAAATATTTCTTTGCTTAGCACATTATAGTTTTAAATTTACGTAATGCCAAACTCATGACATGTAACTGTCAAAAAAAAAGACAACTTGTCAACGTTGAATGTATGAATGACGTTGACAATGTTGACACTAGTATTATTTACCTTTGACAGTAGTACCTTTTTTTATTAAAACAATGATAAGCAAAGGAATATCGCTGTATTCAGCCGTCCGATGACGTCATTTGGCGCTTACGTCTATTTAGAATAAAAAGAATTTCAATAATTATTTTATGCATGAAAATGGACAAATTTTGAAAAAAGAAAAAATATGGGTCTGTTCATTTTATGTCTACTTTCATATAAAAAACAATATGGACATGTTAAAAATTTGAAATGTTGTCCATTGTGTCGTTCAATATCTAATATTTAAAATATTGGTATTTAACTCGTTGGGGTACGGTCCTTTTATGTGAATTTTTTACATGGTTTAAGACTGGAGATAATTTATTTTTAAATACGATATTTATATTTTTAAACACGCAAGGGCAATATATATTTTATATCTATTGTATAGGTATAAAACATACAATATAGATAACGATATTTTTTAAACTATGTATTTAATATATATTTTAATTTATTTTTCCTTTTTTCAATCTTTTCAGCTCACGGCTTTTCGTTATCTAGTTTGTCACACCCAGCGCGGCGGACTAAAACATTCACTGCTGACCATCCATTCTACTTCACATTGAAGGAAAAAGATAACACTCTGTTTACTGGGGCAGTTTACTTTTAGGAAGAAGCTCAACTTTGTATACCATTCAAGTTGTCGTTTAATATGTAAGAGTCTCTAAAATTTCACGACTAATTATATTTTGGCATAATGACTTTCTCACGAAAAAACCCGCCTTCAAAAACCACGAATTAAAAAGTTTAAAATAATATTTTTAAACACTTTATACACTAATCACATTTCATAACAGTGCACTCGAGAAAAGCCGTTACAGAAGTCGACCAATACTATCTTGTAATTTAATACGCGCCTAATTAAATGTAATAATATTTAATTTAATTAGGCGCCGACTCCGGTAACATTTTCTCGAGTGTACTGTTACAAAATGTTATTTGAAGTGTATAAAGTGTTAAAAATATTTTTATACACTTTTTAATTCGTGGTTTTTGAAGGCGGTTTTTATTCATGCTTTTTTTTCATGCTTTTTAGTGTCTCAATTTTGCCAGCCTCCCCACCTTCCCACCCCCATTAAATTAAATATTAGTACATTTTTTCCCATCTCCCACCCTCGCCAAATAACTAACAATCATTGTGAGTACAGTATCAAAAGAGTTATCCTTTAACTCCTTACCGTTGAGGAGTTGACCTTCCATCATTAGCAGAGCCACAAAATTAATATAATCAGGCGTAAATACTGGTGCAGTTTTGATAAAGGGTATGAAAACATTACGTGATTTGAGGGTCTCCTCAATTTTTCCAAGATCCCATCATCAGATCATGACATCCTTATCATGGTACCATTTCGGGACTATCTACTTTCGAACTAAAAACGAATCATCTAAATCGGTTCATAAATGGCAAAGTGATCGTCGAAAAAACATAAAATAAAAAAAATACGAGTCGAATTGAGACCTCCTCCAGTAGGGCTAACATGCGCACCACGAGATAATTTTGTCTACACTCGTATTCGCTAGTTGCTTCTCGCTCACCAGACTGAGCGATGAGCGGGATAGAAGGATGCGCTCGCACGGACGAGAGTAGACAACATTTTGGCGCGGAGCGCATGTATGAAATTTGACAGCTAAAAACGAGATATTTGTCGTCGTAGACTAGCGAGGACGACAAATATCTCGTTTTTAGCTGTATTCCTTTTCAAAAACCTGGCGGCAGATCTCTTCTGGTGTTGCAGATGTCCAAGTCTGTTTGGTCCTGCACCCGATCCCTCTCCGGTTGTGTCACAGTAGTGTCCCATCGGAATATGAGGGCAAGAGAATAGAGAGTGCACTTGTGTTTGCGCACACACAGCACTATAATATATCCTGCGTACGTGGCTGATCGTTGAGATCGGTGGCCGTAGCCGTAATCGGTTGGATTATTATTTTATACTTTTAGGTATTCGATCTATTCTTTAGAAGGTTCTTCAGAGTTAAAATTATTGCTTAACAGTAGAATATTCCCAAATAGTATATATATAAATTCATTCTATTAGCTTTACATAATGGTAGGTTGTAGTCTCAACAATCACGTTGGGGTACGATCCTTTTATGTGATTTTTTTTACATGGTTTAAGACTGGAGATAATTTATTTTTAAATACGATATTTATATTTTTAAACACGCAAGGGCAATATATATTTTATATATATATTGTATAGGTATAAAACATACGATACAGATAACGATATTTTTGTAAACTATGTATTTAATATATATTTTAATTTATTTTTCCTTTTTTCAATCTTTTCAGCTTACGGCATAACGTTCTTAAGTGCGTCACTCCCAGCGCAGACTAAAACATTCACTGCTGACCATCCATTCTACTTCTCACTGAAGGAAAAAGATAACACTCTGTTTACTGGGGCAGTTTACTTTTAGGTAGAAGCTCAACTTTGTATACCATTCAAGTTGTCGTTTAATATGTAAGAGTCTCTGACAATTTCACGGCTAATTATATTTTACCCGCCTTCCGCCTAACCCGCCTTCAAAAACCACGAATTAAAAAGTTTAAAATAATATTTTTAGCACTTTACACACTTTAAATAACATTTTATAACAGTGCACTCGAGAAAGGGTGTTACAGAAGTCAGCGCCCCATACTATCTTGTAATTTAATACGCGCCTAATTAAATGTACTAATATTTAATTTAATTAGGCGCCAACTCCGGTAACATTTTCTCGAGTGTACTGTTATAAAATGTTATTTGAAGTGTTTTAAGTGTTAAAAATATTTTTATACACTTTTTAGTTCGTGGTTTATGAAGGCAGTTTTTGTTCATGCTTTTTTTTTCATGCTTTTTAGTGTCTCAATTTTGCCAGCCTCTCCACCTCCCCTTCTCCCACCCCCGCTAAATAACTAACAAATTAATTGTGAGTACAGTATCGAAAGAGTTATCCTTTTACTCCTTACCGTTGAGGAGTTGACCTTCTATCATTAGCAGAGCCACAAAATTAATACCATCAGGCGTAAATACTGGTGCAGTTTTGAAAAAAGGTATGAAAACATTACGTGATTTGGGGGTCCCCTCAATTTTTCCAAGATCTCATCATCAGATCATGACATCCTTATCATGGTACCATTCCGAAACTATCTACTTTCGAACTAAAAACGATCGGCGAACAAACATAAAATAAAAAAAATACGAGTCGAATTGAGACCTCCTCCAGGAAGCGTATTCCTTTTCAAAAACCTGGCGGCAAATCTCTTCTGGTGTTGCAGATGTCCAAGTCTGTTTGCTGCGCTGCCTTATATCTCATAAAAAAATCACAAAGTATTTACTTGTCTCCTTACTCCGGTAACATTTTCTCGAGTGTACTGTTATAAAATGTTATTTGAAGTGTATAAAGTGTTAAAAATATTTTTATACACTTTTTAGTATATAGTATATTTTTATGCGTAGGCGTATGCTACTACAACTATTTGGACTGTATAGTCTAGCACTTTCATTTAATAATGCCCGTTATTAGTAACTTATTGCATGTGCATGAATTTATGATAAGATTAATTATTTGGTTATGGTTCTAAGGCGACGGTGCATGGATGCATAAGGTTTGGAAACTTTTTTATTTAGAAAAAATGTTTTTATTATTTAATACCAAAATAGCTTAGATAATAACTAATTTTTTGCGTTTAAATTATCCTTTTTAAAGCTTATTTCAAATTGTATTTTATAATTTATTACTAATTACATTTTAAATGTTAAGTCTCATGACAATTCAGTAAATATCCGTGTTTTATAAATATTTGTAGTTCCACCTTTGTTAGTTTGTAGATTTACCCAATATACGATAAATATTAAATTGGTATTACAATTAAACTGCCCTTAATCTTTAAATTAAAATTATTTCTAGGAGATTTTTCCCTCCTGCTGTCAATTTATTAAAAAAATAGAAATCCTAAAATGTTTAACATTTTTGAATTTATTTAAAAAAAATCGTTTTTAGAAGAACAATTTACTAACTTTTTTGGGTTACTTTATAAATATACTAATGTATTTTTATTTTTCAGGATACATAATTAACGCAAGACAAAAATATGAAGACTGTTTCATTTACTACTATTATCTGCATTATTTTTTTAATACATTAATGAATATCAACCATTTACATGATTGGTTTTAATAACCCCTCCTGAAACTAAATAAATGTCAGACAATATCACAAACTAGAGCTCAAGGACTAACATTCTCATACTAAGTTAATACAAGTAATCCCTATTACAATTTGTAAACTGTTGTTAAAGTATGAAATTGTCGTTTTTTTTTCTATACACACCAAGATTAACTTAAAAACCAAAAAGTTACTTTGGATAGGTTTGTACAGATCAGACAATTTTGTATTCTTGATGCATAAAAAAAATTAAGTGGCAAAAGTAGTAGAATTAAGGTTCCATCATTCGCGGCTTTTAAAATTAACAAAGCTTTTTTCTGAAAACCTATTCTACATGTACCTAAACTTTATCCATTAAATTACATTTAAATATGGAACAGTAGCATTATTAATCTTGGCAATAAATTTAAAAAAAATATTTAGTACACAGCTTCTTAAGTAATCTCCATACAAAATCGGAAATTTCATACCTTAACTTCTTTAACCCCAAATACACATTAATGTGTTGGCGGAAACATTAATGTTCGTCACACAAATGTTAGCCGAGGGGGCCTATTCTCGTGCATTCGACAATGAAGTCGAATTAGAGATTTCAATACATTCGTTCATATACCTAAATATCGAATTCGAGATCAATGTCGATCGCCTGAGAATAGGTGCCCAAGCTACAAGACAAACATCGATTCGCAAATTGAACCCACAACCCATGAACCAGGGTCACTATCAAATACACCATCGAGCCAGCCAAAAAAGTTTTTTTTATGATATAGGTGGCAGACGAGCCGACGGATCACCTGATGGTAAGCGATTACCGCCGCCCATGGACACCTGCAACACCAGTGGTGCCACAAGTGCGCTGCTTACCTTTTAACCCCCCTTCCCCTGGATTGGGCCTCCGGTACCAATTAATGTAATGATATGTTATTTCATTATTATATTGAGCACTGTCCACTGTCAAATTAGACAATGTCACTAATTACTATCCTCGTTCCAAACTCAGACTTTACCTTCGTACCGTGGAGACCACAAAATTAAGAACAATCGGGAAAGTTCTGGGTAGACCACTTTTCAACTTTATTACCTTGGAACTAGGTCTAAAAGTGGCCGGGAACTATTTCGATAGTAGCACGATACCTACCCACCAGTAACACTGGTTTTGATTTAAATAAATAGCAATACTGATAGCTTTTCCTTTTATTGGTTGTAATTAACTTAACGCGAAATCAAATGCAAAATATTCTTTAACCATTGATTATTACATCGTTGTTGATTAAATCTGTTTCACTTTATAGCAGTAACGAAGGCTAAATTCGATATAGTTACAGATATAGCGAACAGGAAAGCGAGTTGTACGTACATATTGCTTACATGCAAGACCATGTCCGGACTACCTTCAGTATTTTAGCTAACCAAAATAGCCCATATACTGTGGAACAAGCAACCCCTTCCGACGCGGCCGATTTTAATGGTGCAACCGTGACTCAAGTGTAAGTATGTGCCCTTATGCCTTACAAAATAAGGTTGAAAACAAAACGAAAGTATCAAGTCTAACCATCGGCTATAGGGTTGTGAGATATTTAATATAACATGTAAGTATTGGTAATCAATTCTGGAGGGCTTTAAATAGATTAGGAAAATGTGAAGATTGGATCTGATGGTTTTGTAATTTGATTCTATGCTCCTGAGTTTCGAGATTAGTAAGTACTTACATTAGAAGTTACAAGTACATTTACTGTGATACCTATAAGTCAGAGATACCTACGTTTTTAAATTAGGAGTAAGTTTTTTATGGTTCTGTTGTAAATAAAAAAACATTTATCTACCACATACAAATTTTATATTTACTAGCACCTTACAATTTGGAATATTTTTATTGAAATGCAAAAGAACATGTCGAAGTAAATTTATTATTTTATTATGATTGCAGCAAATACTTTTTTTATAGTGGCACAGTATATTGGCTCTCCTCAGCCTGATGGTAAGCAAGAGAAGAGCCCAAGTTGCAATTACAACGGAAGCGTTGTTAAGGCATCACCTCCGTTGGCATTGCCATACTGGCCCGCGATATTGTAGGAAGGGGGAAATACATAAAGAGCGCAATTAATTGCACTCATAGTCCTTCGAGCCGGATAGAACCATATTCATCATATTCATTCTAAGAAAATTACTTTCTTAAATGCGCCAGACCATTCACACTAATTATTAAGTCTCAAACCTACTATAAATACTAGATAGCGATGGTAAAAGTTGATTTCCTAAATTGGCCTTAACCACAAATCGAACCCCTGACCATATTGGTCGCAGTGAAACATCGAAGCCATTGTATCATCGAAGTGGCAACCCTAGTCACGTATGAGTGACCTCAGCGATTCCGGCGTCTGCCAGCATTGTCCGAGCATTACCTCCGCACCCAGCGTTACACCAATTTGTTAAAGTATAACTCTAAGGAACCACGGAAACTAGCTGATAGACTCCCCTTTGTACTCTAATGAACGCTTTCAGAGGAACAAACGGTACACCAAGGCAGATTAATGCCACCCACCTTTCACCTCGGTGTTATCTTTATGGGCGAAACCATTGTTTGTATTGAGCGTCGTCATGATTTATATTGTCTTGCCGAGTTAAATGAATTGACGTTCAGGGGACAAGTCGACCAGTAAATTGTACTGATAGTGATATCTATGAGTATAATGGGTTGGCTGAGAGGGTTATTTGTGAGGTTACTAACTTAGCTGAGTTTGAACTCGGTTTGGAACTCCAGGCATTTCAGACATTGCGATCGATCATTGTTTTAAGCATCGTTGTAGGAGGCAAAAGAAAAGGAGGATATTGTTTAAATTCATATCTATTTGGTAGATACTTAAGGTAAGTTATAGTAATGCATGCATAGTCATCGGTATTGTACAGGTAAAGTTGAAAAGAGACATTGATAATTTTCTCTCAAATTGCCCAATTTGAGAGAAAATTATCAAAGTCAAATCAAAGAGAAAATTAAAGGTTGGCAGCGCACTTGTGACTCCACTAGTGTCGCGGATGTCTATGGGCAGCGGCAATCGCTTACCATGAGGCGATCCATCTGCTCGTCTGCCGCCTATCACATAAAAAATATAACAAAATAATACTTAAGTACATTATTACACCCAGACACTGAACAACCATAATGATCATCACACGAGTGTTTGTCCAGGGTGGGGATCGAACTCCAGACCTTTGACTTATCAAGCCGGCTCACTACCTAAATGCGCAATCAACCAGTCTTTTGCGTATGAGGCAGGGATAAATACGCAAATAGATTGGAAAAATCCAGATGCGTGTTTCGATTCGAACCTAATAACCCTCGTATAGAAGGCGCATGATCTCATCCACTGAGCTATACCACCTAGCAATTAGAAGAGTTATTAACGGGATTTCTACCACATGGTAGAAAGAAGAACTTACGTACCTTATTTTTAAGTTTCCGATATTTCGGCACTGTTGCAAACGCCATGGACGGACGGAGTTACTCCGTGACCATGGGGCTTGCAACAGTGCCGAATATTCTAATGTTAGTGACCATGAAAGTTTAAAACCACCTAGCAAGACTATGTTGTTATACCGAAACAAAAAAAAATCTACCACGTAGGTACCTCAGTTCTGAGGAACGGTTTGGCTGCAGGAGTATTTCCCGAAGGCTACGACCTAATGACCTTCAAGAGAAAAGCGTACTCTTTTTTAAAAAAAGGCCAGCAACACATTAGCGACACATTAGCCGTGTGGTCCCCAGGCAGAAGTAGAATAGGACCACCCTCACTCTTAACGAGTCGTAAAAGGCGATTAAGGTAAAGCTGCTGGCATGATCATCAGAACCCAGAGAAGGAAAACTCTGCATTTATATCAAAACCCTCGCCAACCCGTCTGCCAAGCGTGGTGAGTATGGCAATTACCCCTCACGTGATTGAGGCCCGTGCCCCAGCAGTGGGGACTTAAATGGGCTGACGATGATGATGACATTAGCGATCTCTCTGATTTCCCGGATGTTCATAGGCGGCGTTGATAACTTTCCATCAGGTGTCTTGCTTGCTCGTTTGTCGCCTCTAGAGCAAAACAGAATCAAAACAACGATTAGGTATGTTTTTTTTAACAAAATAATGCCATCAGTTCAAAGTTCAAAGCTGCTCATTAATTATTTTTCCCTCTTTCATATTAGCGTGTGATACCCGTTTAAGTCGAAAGGTGTCGCTCTGGAAACTGGGGTACGCTTAGACCATGACTCAGGATTTAGGGCGTCTGGTAAATACAATAAAGCGAGTGCCGTCTGACTTTCGCAACTTTTTTAATAGACACAGTCCCTCCACCAGCCCATGGTCCTTCCTACCGTCTCGGCATACGGACCGAATCTTGGGAGACGCTCACCAGGTACTTGCTAAGGGCTCTTTCCCCGGTGCGTTTCTTCACTCCCTACAAAGTCTGTGTCTGTGTCCCATCTCAATGTCACTTCTCCCCAAATGGGGCGTGAAACACCACAACACAAGCGACTCGCGCTCGGGCAGTTCCACATCAATAAATCTCCTTCCTAATGTTTAACCTTTTTAATAGAAAACCCAGACTAACTGAATCATGGTTACACGTTTCAGAAACTATACGAATCGTGCAGATTACCTTATAATGTTTTCCCTCACCGCCAAGCTAATGGAAGATATACGACGAAAATAGATTTGAAAAATCGAGAGGTTCATGCTCGGATTTGAACCACGACCTTCCGTATGAAAGACGCGTTTAGAACCACTAAGCTATCATGCCACCTAGTAAGATTATGTTGTTATAAACAAACGATTCCGAGCATACACCTCAGGAATTTTAAAATCTATGTGCGTATTTCTACAAGTAATTAGTGAGGGAAAACATCGAGAAGAAACCTGCCCCTTTGGATGGTATATGAAACGTGTAAGCATGATTCAGTTGGTCTGGTTCCCCTGCAAAGGGTTGCGAAGGTCAGATGGCAGTCGCTTCATTGTAATTACCAGACTCCCCAAATCCTGAATCATGGTCTTTTTTATGCTAGAGGCAGAAAAACCTGATGGAAAGTACTCAACATGAACATCCGGGAAATCAGTGAGATCGCTAATGTGTTGCCGGCCTTTTTAAAAAAGTAATACGCTCTTCTCTTGAAGGTTCCTAAGTCGTTGCCGTCCGGAAATACTCCTGTAGCAAAACCGTTCTACAGAACTGAGGTACCTACGTGGTAGAAAGTTTTTCGTTTCGGTATAACATCCCTGCGTGATCGTATCAGAAATGATGAGATCCTGCAGGAGAACTAAGGTCACAGACATAGCCCAAAGGATTGCATGACTGAAGTGGCAATGGGCAGGGCACATAGCGAGGAGAACAGACGGCCGTTGGGGCGGAAAGGTCCTTGAGTGGAGGCCACGTACAGGAAGTCGCAGCCAGGCATGTAGAAAGTTCCGCGAGAAACGCACAGAACACAATAGACCACCATCCATCGAGATGATGAGAGTGGAATGACAATCGCTTGCGTGTGGTTCGATGTAAGAATTCAGCTGTAGGGAGTTGATCAAACAGTTCCTCAGAGCACTCCCCATGATAGATGCGGTATAGAATGCTCGAGGGAAGCTATGTCCCGCCGCAGTGCTAGAGGATTAAGCGTATCCCGGGCTCAAGAGCGACAGCTTAGGACGCAGCCGGGAATTACTGGCTAAGATGAGAAGAAGAAGAAGGAAAACAACGATTATGTAGTTATAAACAAAACAATGTCATCAGTTCCGTTCAAAGCTGCCCGTTAATTAATAAATTACCATTGAATATTCCGTTAGACGCTCGCTTATACCGGCCTCAGCGCAGAACAAGTTCAATTAAGGAACAATGGCGAGAAGTCTTAACAGCGTTTTCTTGTTAGCTGCAGCTGAAAGAGTAGCAATTAGCCGCAAAGCGAGTGCCGAAGACAATAGCGCACCTGCGCCACCCCGGCGCATGCATGCTCGCTTATTTAAACAAATACCTAAGGCTATGTAATAGTAAGTAAGTACAACCTTCAAGCTGGAAGGTCCGACAAATGTTAGGTCCGTTTTTGTACGCGAATAATTGATTCACCAAAAGTAGCCGCTTTTGGCGGTAATCAAATTAAAAAAACGGACCCAATATTTGTGCATGGATATTTAATAAATAGTATAAGTTTTTGCCGAGAGGTTGTAACCCCGAAATTGTTTAAAATAGATCCAGTTTAGTAGCTAAAAATTAAAATTGATTGGCGTCGCTAGGTGACCGACAAACAACAAAATTTTATTTGTATCTGGTTTGATGGCAGTCAATGTGTTAATACTTAACCATACCACCCCCAGCGGATGAATGAAAAGGTGTGGCTTGGCATTGTAAAGGTTGTCGTGCGTGCCAATAAATTGACCACAGTGGATCCACAAGATCGAACAAAGTGGTGGAGTCGAAGCAGGAAAGAGGACCCCGAGCTCCGGAGGGACAACTTGGGACGCAAACGGGACAAAACGCTAAGATGTTATGATGATGGTAAAGACTTAACTTTCGGATATACAGGGTGTATCTGTAAATATTTACATCCCTTTAACCACGTGTTCTACCAACCATTCTGAACAACATTTGTTCAATGATCTCTATACAAAATAACCAAGTCTCGTGACCTACTTTCAATGAAAAGTTGAAATTTTTTTATGCGAATTTCCAAAACTGTTAGAACATATGTTGTTCATAATGGTTAGTAGGACACGTGGTTTAAGGGATGTAAATGTTCGCAGATACACCCTGTATATGTCCTTATTACTAATTAAATTGGTAAAATTTTGTAGGAATCTCACATACTTGATTTTGCATAACTTTTAAAGAAACTTTTATTTAATATTTTTTTGAGGAGAGTTCGTAAATAATAAATGAGCCAGACGGACGTTGTAAATCACTAATGAGATAAAGAGACCAGATCAATGGGAGGGTCGCGCTTCGGCATGAATGGGCCGGCTCGACGGGAGTGATACCACGGCCTCACAGAATACCAGCGTGAAGCAGCATTGTGCTGTGTTTCGCTGCGTGAGGCCCGATCCGGGGGAAAAGGGGGGTTAAAAGGTTGGCAGCGCACTTGTGTCGCGGGTGTCCATGGGCGGCGGTAATTGCTTACCATCTGGTGATCCGTCTGCTCGTCTGCCATCTATCACATAAAAAAATATCACGGCCAAGCTTATAGTCGCCAGAAATGGAATGTAAACACCTCGACACTTAAGTCAACACAATAAAGTCCATATTTGAATGAGTCCGAGAACAGTCACGTGTACCAATAATTATATTATTAATACACGTGACTATACTCGGCTTATGAACGTTACATAATAACCAGTCCGCGACCAGTGACGTACATAAGATTAACAAGTTAATACAACTTTGAGTCACAATGACGACAGCGAACCGTATGGCAAGATTATACACACCGATTAAAAACCGGCTAAGAGCGAGCAGGACTCGCCCATTAAGGGTTCCGTAGAAGCAAGTAAGATATATGGAAGGTAAATTGCGATTTACGGTTTATAACCAGGGTCAGTTGTGCCGAAAGAAATCAGTCAGTAAGCGAGCTGAACTAATTCGCTGATCAATCCGTCCGATGCGCAACGTTGGTGCCATCTCCGATTCCGACCACGCCTCCTCTTGGTATGGTAATATATAACGTATCAAAAAAAACTACTTGCTAGATTTCTAGTTCAAACCAATTTTCGTTGTTACTTTTCATGGTAATGTTTATCATATATTTTTTGTAGTTTTATAATTATTTTATTATAGAAGTTAGAGGGGGGGGGGGGGCACAGTTTATCACTTTGGGAGCGTCTTGCGCAAAGTATTAAGTTTAGAAAAAAATATATTTGAAACCTCAACATCATTTTAAAGACCTATTCATAGGATACCCACACAGTATGGGTTTGATGAAAACAAAAAAAAATGAGTTTCAGTTCTAAGTATGGCGACCCGCCTAAAAAATTTTTTTTTCCTATTTTTGTGTAAAAATCGTAATGCGGTTAACAAAATACATCTATTTAGCAAGTTTCAATATTATAGTTCTGAAAGCTTCAGAAAAAAGTGGCTGTGACGGACGCCAGACGGACAGACAGACAGACATGACGAATCTATAAGGGTTCCGTTTTTTTGCCATTTGGCTACGTAACCCTAAAAAGAGGAAAAAAGAACGCCCGGTATAATGGTGATGATCACACATGAATGACCAATAATCGGTAATCGATTTTTTGTAGGAGATAAATACTCCGTCGGTACTGATTTCAATACCGCAACGCACAGAGACTCGGTGAGAAATACTCGTAGTATGAAAAATCGGCTGACTTTTTGTAGGTCCGATAATCTGTCCGACTAAAAGTATGTCAGGATCACCATTAACCACACTTGCTATTTTTAACATGCTTGCAAAGAAAATGAAGAAGTCTTTGTAGATATATCTACGTCATATGAATCACTGTCCCACTAGTTGTAATGCTGCCTTTGGTCCAAGGGTTGCGGGTTTGATCCCCGCACAGTACAAACATTTGTGTGCATAAACAAGTCTGTTTGTATTTTTCTGGGTGTTTTATGTTAAGGAGAAGTATTTTTTGTAATTATATGATTTTAATTCCGCTGTTAGTTCTGATATCAGTTGGTGCTTGAGCTACCTATCTCGGAGTCAGATCAATGTATATGATGTTTTGAAGTATTTAATTATTATTTATTTTCACTGGTCCGATGGCACATTTGGTAAATAGTGACCAAAGGTCATAGTTTCTATCCTCACCCTGGACAAACAATCTTGCAATCAATATTTGTGTTTGTTCAATGTCTAAGTCCCGATTCGGACAATCCTTATCTGTGGATAAGTCTATTGTGTAACGTCAGATTTGTATATGGTGTATGGGGTAAACGGGTTCTGGAGTGGAGACCGCGTCTTGGCAAACGTAATGTAGGGCGCCCTCTGGCTGGGTGGGGGGACGATCTGCGCAGGATGGCTGGCAAGAGCTGGATGCGAGAAGCCATGGATAGATCACAGTGGCGAACAATTGGAGAGGCCTACGTCCAGCAGTGGACTGCGATAGGCTGATGATAATGATGATGAGATTTGTATAGAATGACAGCGCTATACCATAGATTTAGCATTGGATTAAGATTGTACCTCACTCATTTACTTATACGAGTAATTTATGTATACATATATTATAAGTGAATAAGTGATAGACTTTTATTAATTATTATTTATTTAATATTACTGTGAATTCAAATTATATATAATATTAAAAAGTATAATGATTACGAGAGCTTTTTTTTTTATTACCTTGCCGTAACACAGTTTGATACTAGCACGGGAGGTAAGAGTTCCTAATTATCTGCTATATTCTGTTCTATTAAGTTGTGTCAAAATATGGATTGTAACAAAATAATGTATACATTTGGCTAAGTTCTAAATTTATGAAATAGTTATTAAGTAGATTGTGTAAGTGTACTTTATTATTATTATTATTATACTATACCTAAGTGTATTATAATTATCTCGCAAGTCTCATCACAAGAGCCAAATAAAAAGAAAGTTTAGTTAGTTAGTTATTATGAGGTCAAAAGTCGCTCCAAGTGGTTGCTGAATATTACACTGTACTCTTGCTCACCACTGTTTTTGAACTTAAGCTTGGTCACGCGGCAGCATGTACATACAAATAGTTCAATCCACGAAGACGCGCCCCACCCTTTCTCATTATCGCTTACAAATTAGCAATGAGTGCTCACGCACACTATGATAAATTGACAGAACGTCACGGGGTAACTGGAAAGATGCTCTACTTGAGTTTTTTTTTTGTGAGAAGTAAATAAATATTTTACAAATATTTCACAACATCACATACATTGATCTGACTCCGAGATAGGTAGCTCAAGCACCTGTGTTACGGATATCAGAATTAACAGTGGGATTACAAATATATACATTTAATACTTTTCTTTTGTAAATACATCCTTATAATAATAGCAAACACCCAGACCAATACAAACAAACATGTTTATGCACACAAATGTTTGTAGCTGTGCGGGGATCGAACCCGCAACCCTTGTATCAGAGGCAGCGTTCACTACCACTGTTCCAATCGGGTCGTCCAATGAATGAAGAAGTGTTCAAATTATTTAAATGATTAATTATGCCCTGTGCCCAAAAGTGGTGAGGCGCGTCTTCTTGAGTTGAACTATCTGTAAATATTTAAATATTTGCAATTTGTCTGTTGTCTGATATCCGTAACACAAGTGTTTAATCTACTTAGTACGGAATCAGAGGGTCTGCAACGAAACCGTCCAGTAACTAACAAGCACCAGTCGCATCCATACATAACGCACAGCGCTTATGAAAATGATAAACATTCAGTTGTAAATGCTCTTTCATTCTAGGCAAAATATATTCGAAATATGATTTAAAGATTATATTTTTATTTGTCTTAATTTTTGCACGTACTTTCTAATTTTGTACAAGAACTGAGCGTTGCTCCCACACCGTGCGTCAGCCAGCCCCCAAACCAAACCGCAAAGCTACGTCGAACATTCCTTAAGCTTAGAAAACAAATGTCACGAAACACATCTCCAACACATATCACTTTACTTAATCCTAAATTACACGCTCGTAATTAATTTAGCGGTGCCCTAAAGTAATAGTGCGAATGAAGAGATTTATTCGACGACACCTGATGCCCTCATCATCCCTTCGGACACAAAGTGGAACATCCGCTTTGTGTACTTATTTGCCAAATTAATTACACTTTCTAGTGTTGCCCTAAATTGGTGTGTTGCCATCAAAATGTTTTTTTTTTATGCTGGAGGCAACAAACGAGCAAATTGCACACGAAGAGACAGATCACCAGGAAAAACATGGCGAATATAAATAAATAAATTTCACAACATCACATACATTGATCTGTCTCCGAGATAGGTAGCTCAAGCACCTGTGTTACGGATATCAGAATCAGCAGTGGGATTACAAATATATACATAATACTTTTCTTTTGTAAATACATATACTTATAATACATAGGAAACACCCAGACCAATACAAACAGACATGTTCATGCACACAAATATTTGTACTGTGCGGGGATCGAACCCGCAAACTTTGGACCAAAGGCAGCGTTCACTACCACTGTTCCAAACGGGTCGTCAAATGAAGACCATACAAAAAACGATGTTTTGCGATCGTAATGATGACAAAGTATCATGAGATTTGGTTTCCTGGAGGTAAGCGATTGCCGCCGCCCAAGGTGACCTGCAATACCTGAGGAGTCACAAGTGTGCCGCCGACCTTTAACAAGCTATCATTTCTTGAAGGTCTGGCAATGCCGCAGGAGATAAATCAAATCCATACTAGAAATCTTATTGAATCGTCAAGACTGAGCAAAGACTTCAAAATACTGCTTGGTCTTCTTGTCGACAATCTTGAACAATCTGTAAAAATATACTATGATTACTTAGTAAATTATACAAAATCTTACAGTTTTTCTGCTCGGTGAAAACCTTTTACTGGGTTTATTATTTATTGGTTATTTATTATTAGCTCAGAACAAGACTTGGGGTCAAGAAAACCCACAAGATCAATAAGGACGTCTCGTCCTGAAGTCATCCAATCTTATAGAATTCTGACATTGTTGAATCTTAAAGTGTATTAAAATGCATGCTTTGCCAACGCCCTGCCAGGGTCATGTTATGGAAGTCTGATATTTACAAGACTTTTGTATACCAACATGTGCAATAAATGAATAGAATTGAATTGAATACAATGAAACGACATCATTTTCCCCGTCCCTGCCACATGCATAGTGCGTCTCTCTTGTTGCTAATGATAGAGATATATTTGTTACGTAACTGTTTCGTTGTGGGCGGGCAACACTATTGCGGGCCTATGTATTTATACTACTGAGACAGTTTTTTCTCGTTTTCCTTAAAACATTTTACAGAGAAGAACAAAGACTTATTTACACAGTGCGAGCTGTTTCCTAGCCAGGAGACAGTTACTCAGCTTGTTTTTTTTTATGCTAGAGGCGACAACCTGATGGAAAGTAATCATCGCCGCCCATGAACATCCGCGAAATCAAAGAGATCGCTAATGTGATGCCGGCCTTTTTAAAAAAGAGTACGCTCTTCTCTTGAAGTTCCCTAAGTCGTAGCCGTCGGGCAATACATCTCCAACACCGCAGGCAAACCGTTCCACAGAACTGAGGTACGTGGTAGAAAGTTCCGCGAAAAACGCACAGTATCAGACCGCCATCCATCGAGATGATGGGGATGGAATGACAATCGCTTGCGTGTGGTTCGATGTAAGAATTCAGCTGCAGGGAGTAAATCAAACAGTTCCTCAGAGCACTCCCCATGATAGATGCGGTATAGAATGCTTGTAATTTTTTATTTGTCATGTCATGCTAAGCGATTACCGCCGCCCATGGACACCTTCCACGTCAAAGGAGTCACAGGTCCGCTGCCGCATGCCGGCCTTTTTAAAAGGGCGCTCTTTTCTTGAAGGTTTGTCATGTGAGCTTGTTTCTCAATTTACTAGTAAAGCTACTCGGCAAACTCATACGCCAGCTCGCATTATTTTAAACAGTCTTAAAACCTGCATGGTAGGTATTCCTTGTCTAATGCAAGATATTTATTTATATGTTGCCTTCGATCGACCTTCTAGTCCATTACCAGTCTGAGTTTCGAAACTAGTTGTGATAAAACAACTCTGAGTTATATTGAGCGGATTTATCTAAATATAATATATATAATAATATTTATAAAGTGGTTAATTATTTTCTAAACGTCAAGGCTTTCAGGTAAAACGAAAAGGCAGACTAGCGTGATGTAATCGACATCCAACGTAAGACCGCCTTTTTATACTTGTAACAAATCGGTACCTGCAGTGTGTTATTGTGCAATAAAGAATATCTATCTTTATAGATATGTATCTAAAGTTAGCCAAAAGATGACTTTTCTTTTGACACTGGCAGAAAGGGCCATTGGGTATCGAAAAATTAAGCCCCGAATCGAAGTTAGAACGAGCCATCAGTTATGGAAACTAACTAACTAACTAGGTTGGCGCAGCGACCCAAAGTAAAGAAGAGGGGCTAGTCTTGGCAATGGTTCATCCGGAAGGTCTTGGATGGCAGGTGCGGGGGCACCGGCTATCCCATAATGAGACCTAACAGAGGTGGATAGCGCACTGCACGCCAGTACGCCTTCTGGTAGTAGGAGTGGGTGCTTTTACTGCAACCTCTGAGGAGGTCTGCCCATTTTGTTTGGGTGGTCGTTGGCCGCAAGCGGGGTTGTAATGACTAATGAGTGACCGTAGGCCTTGCCTAAGTCAACAGCGGCGTGCGTCGTAGGGTTTTTAGTGGGTATAACTCTGGATCACATTCCCAGAGGGAGCCCCACACACCCCGCTAGGTCCCCCGGCCTGACGAGACGGTGCGCAAAGCATTTTCCCTTCGAGACCAAAAAAAAAGTGACTCAAAGTGAGCCTGGGCCTCCGATAATAAGAGATCCATCTAAGTCGGTCCTGCGCCACCTCCTGCCTGTCATCCACCAGAAGTCTACGCAAAATATTTTCGACCTCGTCTCTCCATCGGTAACTTGGACGGCCAACTGGCCTTATTATTAGTTATGGAAAAGATAAGTGAAATTATAGGTACCTACTCGTAATAGGAACGAATTCTGAGAATTTATTTATTGTATACCTATTTAATATATGTAAACAATAAATTTCCTTGACTTTCCTTGAGACAAAATGTGAACATGGCAAGGCATTCGATTTTTATATTTCGACGATTCAATCTCACAAAATGCTTTTATGTACACACGCGTGCGTATTAAAGCACCAAAAATACGTAACATTATCGCATGTCACTTCAGATACTGTAATTTCCTTCACAAATGACGTTGAAAGGAAGCGCGAGACAGCCGCATCAAATTTCAATATTTTATCATTCGAATTTTCCCGTAAAACAATATTTTTTTATTACATCAACACGCTTCTACTTACATATCCCCTTGCGAATACACTCTTAGAAGCTAATGAAACATATCACCTTACCATGTAGGTTCTTATATCATTAGGCTATATTATCTTTCGTCCCAGGATAAATGTTTGTTTATTTATAAGCCTTGCTCAAGTAGAAATGTTGAAAATTAAAATATAATTACTTAACCTATAAATGTTTCTTAGGCTTAAAACCTCTGTGCTCATTTTAAGGCGCAAAGGAGCGCGCGTTCCATATTCAAAATTGCCACTTGAGACATGCAATCCTTCGGGCTATGTCAGTGACCTTAATTCTCCTGTGGATCGCATCATTTTTGATACGCCCACTGCTGAACATAGGCCTCCCCCAATGATCGCCACCCGCATCCAAGGGATTCCCGCGACCTTCATTTGTCGATAGTCGGTTCACCTTGTAGGGGGCCTACCACGGCTGCTTTCTCTCTCAATTAACCTTCAAATTAATAGTAGTAGTAGTAATACTAGATCAATGTTGGTGTTGGTGATCGGCAACAGTTATAATAAATAGTATACATATTCGAACTCTTTTCTACTGCCTTTATATTTTGTACTTGTTCTTCTTTTTTACATGTCAATAAAAAACAGTTGCTGTTAAAACGTGTTTCTTCTATATGGTGTCAGAAGTGGGATGTGGCGACAAAAGGGGGTGTCCTGCGCCGCCCGGTTAGAAAGCTGGCGTTGCTGATCACCTCCTAAGTCTACCTGGTGTTCACACCGAGGGGGGGCCATGTTGGTGATCGGCAACAGTTATAATAAATAGTATACATATTCGAACTCTTTTCTACTGCCTTTATATTTTGTACTTGTTCTTCTTTTTTACATGTCAATAAAAAACAGTTGCTGTTAAAACGTGTTTCTTCTATAGTTGGTAATAAACTCAAGCCAACTTAATCATATTGCGAGGTAGCTACAAATTTATAATGCACATAAAACGTCAACATAAATAAGCTATCAGCTATTAAACCACGGCTGAGATTGCAAGTTCCGACCGTATTATCCGCAATTGCCCCGGCCGCCGTCATTCATCTGCCCCACTCGGGTAACTGGGGAACTTCGACCATTTCTCGAACAGGCTTGGCCCCGATCGCGATACGGATCCAGGCATAATGGACAACATTTCATATTTTTAACATGTCCATATTGTTTTTTTATATGAAAATAGACATAAAATGAACGGACCCATATTTTTTCTTTTTTCAAAATTTGTCCATTTTCATGCATAAAATAATTATTAAAATTCTTTATATTCTAAATAGACGTAAGCGCCAAATGACGTCATCGGATGGCTGAATACAGCGATATTCCTTTGCTTATCATTATTTTAATAAAAAAAAAGGTATTACTGTCAAAGGTTAATAATACTAGTGTCAACATTGTCAACGTCATTCATTCATTCAATGTTGACAAGTTCTTTTTTTTTGATGTCATGGGTTTGGCATTTCGTAAATTTAAAACTATAATGTGCTAGGCAAAGAAATATTTTACATTCTGCCGTCCGATGACGTCATCTTACGTTTTTTAGTTTTTAATTTTTTTCTCAGTAAATAAGCAATATAAAAAATTAATAAATATATATTCGCGCAGCGGAAAAGTAAATAAAGAAATGGTATTTTTTGTTTCAGAGCTTAGCAATTTTGAAATGTTGTCCATTGCCCCGGCCGCCGTCATTCATCTGCCCCACTCGGGTAACTGGGGAACTTTGACCATTTCTCGAACAGGCTTGGCCCCGATCGCGATACGGATCCAGGCATAATTGAAGTCAATATTGACGACAAACAAGCTTTGTGAAATATAAGGAAATGTAAAAAAGCTAATTCGTGGGCCGCAATTTCACCGACTCGTAGATTGTTTTTAACTTAACTTTGAAACAGTCCGTAACGAATCCTACCTATAAAAACAAAGTACCCATGTGTGTAAGTAAGTAAGAATGTAATGTAAGTAAGTATGATAGTTTGTACCGCCATCCTTTGATAAAATAAAGAAGATAGATCTAAATTACTTTACATAATGTAATAAAGTTTTTGCGGATTAGTAGGTAATATTTAAAATATCTAAAATAATTACTGAACCTTTATTTACTTCTACATTTACACGTAATTATTATTTGCTAATCGTGGAACGAATCGCCACTTGTACCATAGCATAACTATAGGTAGGTAGTACACAAGCTTAGAAAATTTGTCTAAGTACACAGGTAACACAAAATAGATTCAAATAGCCAAATGAAAAAAGAAAAGAAACCAAAATTAAAAAAAAAAACAGCCTTCAATAACCACGTACTAAAAAGTTTACTTAAGAATAAATTGCAAAAAATGGCTGTACCCAAAAATTCAAATGAACTAAAAAGTGTAAAATAATATTTTTAAAACTTCATACACTAATTACATTTTATAACAAAACCTCGAGAAAAGATGGTACCGTAGTCGGCGCCCAATTTTACTCGTACTATTTAGATATACTTGATCTTGTAATACATACATTCAACAGGAATTAGGCGGCGACTTCAGTAATACCTTTTTTAGAGTGTAGGCACTGTTATAAAATGTTATCTTAAGTGTATGAAATGTATGAATTATTTTACACTTTTTAGTTGGTCTTTTTCGTAGATTTTTTTTTCATGCTTTTCATTTATTTGTATTTCATTTTTTGGCAGTGACCCTAAAATAATTTCTTTACCTAGAAAACTGCATTTTTTACTTTCTCAAATAGCAGTGGTTTTTCAAAGGCTAGACCAGCAAGAGCTACAGCTGTCCAGCCGCAGTTTTCTGACGTGGCTTTTTTAAAATATTTACAAGTTGTCCGGAGTCACTCGTTGTACTAGGTGGGCTAAGGGATGCGTCAAAGAGCGATGCGACGTAAGTAAACATTAAAAAGTGGCAAAAGTTACAAAGGATTTGTTCGTTGCTTAACGCCAATAAATAATTAAATTTTAAAGAAAATGGAGCATCTCCGTTCTTCCACTACTCCACCAGGCAGACCCTCAATCGACACCGGTACATGGTAGAAATACCAAAAGTCCGCACAAAGAGGTTTGAATCCTGTTTTCTTATTCGTACTGCGAAACAGTGGAATCTGTTGCCTGAGGAGGTGTTCCCTAGTGGCTACAATTTGGGGGTTTTCAAAGCGCGAGTGAATAGGTATCTTCTAGGTAATCGTGCTACATCTTAGACCATATTATCACTTACCATCAGGTGAAATATGGTCAAACGCTTACCTATCTACAGTAAAAAAAAAAATAAAAAAAAAATGGTGGATCGAAGTATAGATCGCCAAACTATTTTTACTTCTTGGTCGTATCCATCATGACTGATGATCGTGGTTGGTGGTTTTCTTTCAAGCATGAATACATTTTCCGGGGGGTCGTGCACATGGCTTCGTGCCCGTCACCAAGACCCCCTACTATGGGCGATGAGAGGGTGCCCAGGGGTTTTAGTCGGTAGACCCCCGCCGTCATGCGGGGGGAGTCCGACATAACCGTACACCGTCCCCTGGGTGAAAAAAAAGCATGAATACATTTGCGCCATCTGCGATCTAATACGCACCACCTCATCGAATTTGTGAGAAGGTAGAAACTACTTCTACAGCGAGGTTAAAATTTTACAAAAGAAATAACTTGTCGCCTCTCAAGTCGCAAAAAAAACCGTCCAAGTGCGAGTCGGACTCGCCCATGAAGGGTTCCGTAGCAGCAAGCAAGGCAAATTGCGGTTTACGATTTATGTTTTAAAAAAACTACTTACTAGATCTAGTTCAAAGTAATATTCGTTGTTAGTTTTCATGGTAATGTGTATCATATATTTTTTTTAGTTTTATAATTCTTGTATTATAGTGGGGGACACATTTTACCACTTGCGCAAAGTATTAAGTTTAGGAAAATATATTAGAAACCTCAACATCATTTTTATAGAGCTATCCATAAATACCTAACACGGATGGGTTTTGTTGAAAAAAAAAAATTTTATTTTTTTTCAGTTCTAAGTATGGGGACACCCCAAAATTTTCTTTTCCTATTTTTTTGTAAAATTCGTAACGCGGCTAACAAAATACATCTATTTACCAAGTTTCTATAGTACAGTTGTTATAGTTTCGAAAAAAGAGGCAGTGACATACGGACGGACGAATGGACGGACAGACGGACATACAGACTGACGAATCCATAAGGGTTCCGTTTTATGCCATTTGGCTACGGAACCCTAAAAACGAGTTTGCACTTGATCTTTTTTGATTTGGCATCTTGACGTATTATATTATCATTGACGACTATTTCAACTACGACAGCGGTTATTCGTCTAGGACAGTGGACTAGCGCCGTGGCAGTAAATGTTAATGCATGTTAAGATTAGCACTAGCGGAGTATCCGCCACTGTCGCGTAATAAGGCAGTTTAACATCTTCGTATCCCGTCGCAGTGCCGCGTTGATCGTTCACCTAGGACAACAGACTAGTGCCGCGGCAGTAACATATTAATGCATGTTATGATTGGCACTAACACAGTATCCACTGCCGCGTAATAAGGCAGTTGAACATCTTCGTATCGCGACACAGTGCCGCCTTGATCGTTCGCCTAGGACAGCGGACTAGTGCCTCCGCAGTAAAATGTTAATGCATGTTATGATTGGCACTAGCGGAGTATCCGCCGCTGCCGCGCGATAGGGCAGTTTAATCGGATTCTTTATTCATGAGAACACTGCACCCACACGCTACGCTACCTCTGAACGCCGGAACTGTATTTGGGTTATTTATATGTAAACTATACGAGGGGGCCGTGTGGTCCCTGGCAGAGTAGAATAGGCCACCCTCACTCTTACCGAGGTGTCGTAAAAGGCGACTAAGGTAAAGCTGCTGGCATGATCATCAGCACCCAGAGAAGGAAAACTCTGCATTTATATCAAAACCCTCGCCAACCCGTCTGCCAAGCGTGGTGAGTATGGCAACTACCCCTCATGTGATTGAGGGAGGCCCGTGCCCCAGCAGTGGGGACTTAAATGGGCTGACGATGATGATGATGATGAAACTATACGAGTATTTTAGTAAGTCATAGAAAATTATACTAGAATACACTAGAACTGACAAATGCCGGGGTCCAAGTTCTGGAGTGGACTGCAAAGGGCTGATGATGGATGGGAAATCTCTTCTTCAATACATGTTTTGCACAAGATCCGTAGGCACATTGAAGTGGAGGTGGGTCGACCAAGTTTCTAAACGAACTGATAGAAGATAGAACCGGCACGTTATCGAAGAACTTATGGACGATAAAGCCGACATGTAGGGAGTGGTTGCCACATAAGGAAATTGAGTATATTGCAGGTTGAATACAACATGCGCAGTAAAGAAAATGGTTGACGTTGTTTAGCAGCGACTTAAATTCGTCAGCGGACGTAGATTGATTAAACACGTTATTCGGGTGAATCAAGTTTGATTATAAAACAAGTTAATTAGGTAGGATCTTTTTTTGATCTTAGAATCCATCACACTATCTTGTTTACCAGACCAGATGACGAGCATGGTGAATCTCTGAATAATATAAGGCTTTTCTTAATCAGTTACCTATGTAACAAAGGACTACGTAACAATCATAATGGTTTACTATCAGATAATGTTACATAATTATAGTTACAGCCTCAAAGAAATCCAGCATTACGCAGCGCCTGTGCTGTGTTTCGCCGAGCGAGTAAGGTTACAGGGGCCCCAGCCTCCAGGATTGGGCCATTGTAATGGAGTCTAAATTTTGGCAGCACACTTGTGACGCCACTGATATTGCCTTGCACGTGCAGCGGCAATTGCTTACCACCCACCTGGTGGTCCGTCTCCGATTCGTCTCCTCCCTATCACATAAAAAAGGTTTCAATAAAATTTAGTATAGAAAAGTGCCTAGCAAAGAAATTAAGACCTTTTATTCTGCCCAAATTACACGTTGCCAAATTATGTGATCTATGTTTAATTTAATTACGCCGTGTGGTCCCCGGCAGAGTAGAATAGGCCACCCACACTCTTACCGAGGTGTCGTAAAAGGTGACTAAGGTAAAGCTGCTGGCATGATCATCAGCACCCTAGAGAAGGAAAACTCTGCATTTATATCAAAACCGTCTGCCAAGCGTGGTGAGTATGGCAACTTACCCCTCATGTGATTGAGGGAGGCCCGTGCCCCAGCAGTGGGGACTTAAATAGGCTGACGATGACGATGTTTAATTAGTAGTGATCTTGAAAGCATATTAAATTTTAGTTTCCTGGTGATCGATATATCTTAAGATGGGCATCTTAGGTTGGTACGATCATGTCCTGCGAAAACCGGACAGCTACGTGGGAAACATATGTCTGGCCATGACACCACCGCCGGGTGCCGGCAGAAGGGGTAGACCTAAAAAGGTGTGGCTTGACATCGTAAGGGATGACATGCGTGGTAATAAACTGAACACTACGGATACACAAGACCGCGCGAAGTGGAGGAGTCGAAGTAGGAAAGCGGACCCCGGGCTCCGAAGCGACAGCTTGGGACGCAACCGGGACAAAACGCTAATATGATGATGATGGGTATCCTAGGTCATCTCAAGGTTAGCCGCTAGCTGCACGCGTGTCAGAAAAACGTAATAGGTAAGAACCTACTTACCTACTCGTCCAACTTAGCAGATAAGCGAAGCTTTTAAAATCCAGCGTACACAACTCTTGTATAATATGCAGCATACATTATCCATTATCATATATTATTCAGAGATTTAAAATCTCGCTGGCGACGTTTCAATACACAATCGGGTCCCATCGGATCCCGGGCGCACCTAGTAGAATAAACAAACTCGTCGTGCTGGGTGGCGAACATTGACACAGAGTAACGAGGGACCCGCGGCATTAAATTTTCACATCGCCCCGCATCGGCTCACCGCATGGGCCCAAATTGAAGTAAATCCACCTCGCCGACCTCTCTACGCCAGGACCGCACTCGCATACATACAAATCGAATCACAGTTGAGACCTTTTGTGATTTTGAAGCCGTGAGATATTAGCACTTTGGGATATTGTGGGGACCGCTTCGGCCTATCAGTGGTGTGCATGTTACGGTTTATCCTCCCTATGAAGGAACGTAGTGTGATCTTGTATAAGAGTTTGTTTTGATTGCCCTATCACTTATTCTTCCACAAGTGCTGATAACGCCGTTTATGAGATAATACTACATAACCATTTTTATGTATTAAGACTGCCTTGATGGCGCAGTGGGTGGTGGGTCGCACTTTAAAGCGACGGCTGTGCTTGGGGTCCTGGGTCGGGCCAAAATTAGTACCTGAGTTTTTCTGTTAAGAAATCAGTGTCAGCCCGAAGTCTGGAAGTTTGGCGGTCTTGTACCCCTGTGCCTCGGAAAGCACGTTAAGCCGTTGGCTCCTGTCGTGTCACACTTGTGTCCTATCGGTACTTGAGGGCAAGGGAATAGAGATTGCACTTGTGTTTGCACACAGACTTGAGCACTATAAATATCCTGCGTAAGTGGCTGATAGATATGAGATTGGCCGCCTTTTCCGAAATCTGTTGGAGGATTTTATTATTATGTTTTAAGATATTGATAAATAATAATAAATAAACTTATGCAACATCTCTGATCATTTCCTTTAGAAGATAATAAACAAATAAAACACTGGTTCGTACACAGAAGAGATGATTGCAATGATAACTTAGAGAAATTTCGTGAATGCTTGCGTTCCTTAACTTTTTCAGATGTAATTGGCGAGGTGAATATGAATGCTGCATTCAATAGCTTTCACGAAACTCTTCAAGTGCTACATGAGTCGTGTTTTCCTAAAACTAAGAAAAAAATAAGATTTTTTTTAAAACCAAAATGGATTCACTAAAGGGTTAAAAGTTTGTGCTAAGACAAAGAGATCACTGCCCTTTAAATACTACAAACAGAGAACTAGTGAGAACAAACAAACTTACTTACGTTATGCAAACTTGTTAAAGAAGTGTATGACAGTAGCACAAAAAAATCATAATAACAAATATCTGCAGCGAAACCAAAACGTTTGTAGAGCTTCATGGAAAACACGAAATAAAAGACGAAATGGAATCGGAAATACCACCAAACTTTTTCTCGATTATAAAACAACACAATAATATTATTAGTAATGGACAGCAAATTGCGAACACTTTAATGACTACTGCATAAACCTCACGAAAGATGGATACATATATGATATTGATAAAAAACGAAAGGTTTTATCTCCACTCTGTTATTGTTACAGGTTCAATAAAAATGGAATTTGATACAGGGTCATATCAAATTCATTTTTTTTTAATTCGCATACTCTATAGGTTGACATAAATATGACATTGCTTTTTACCTATTTTATCATTGTAATTTAATTCAAATTGTAACTGTTAAATTATAGTACGATATATGATTATGTAATGATTCAAATAATTTAAAATATTGCATGTTAATTCTTTTAACTGAATAGAGAGCTTATATATATTAAGACACATTATGTACTTACCTATTCTATGCAAATAAAATACTTTGACTTTGAGGAATTACAAAGAATACACCTAAATTACATAATAATAATAATAAATAAATATTTCATAACATCACATACATTGATCTGACTCCGAGATAGGTAGCTCAAGCACGTGTGTTACGGATATCAGAACCAATTTATTACATTTCTTTTGTAATTATATACTTATAATCATAGAAAACACCCAGACCAATATACACAGACATGTTAATGCACACAAAATGTTTGTACTGTGCGGGGATCGAACCCGCAACCCTTGAACCAGAGGCAGCATTTACTACCACTGATCCAAACGGGTCGTCATACATTGAACACAGATTGCATAGAGTTCTTGGCCAAAGGACCAAGCACCAGGATTTGGCAAGTCTAGTAATCACATTCCTATCATGGCTCTACATACCGTAAAAAAAATAATACTTGTCGAATTGAGAACCTCCTTTTTTTCGAAGTCGGTTAAAAATGGTGCATTTTTAGGGAACAAGTAAGGAATACATCTCAAAGCAAGAAGGAAACGCCTTTCATCAGATGATCTTACGAAAATCATTTATCTATCATTCAAGTTAACATATGACCGTGGGAGAGGCTCGCGTCGGAATGAATGGGCCGGCTCGCCGAAGTGATACCACGGCCCCACAGAAAACCGGCGTGAAGCAGCACAGTGCTGTTTTTCGCTGCGCGAGTGAGGGTATCGGAGGCCCAATCCAGGGAAAGGGGGGTTTAAAGGTTGGCAGCGCACTTGTGACACTACTAGTCGCTTACCATCAGGCGATCCATCAGCTCGTCTGACACCTATTCATAAAAAGAATATATGAACTTTGTTGCTTAATATTTTTATTGATATTATAAATTTAATAGCTTGCGGACGTCGTACCAACTTACCTTTTTTACCTACTTCGATTGATTTACATTCAAGATTATTTTAATTGGTAGGTATAGTTGAATTATAATAGGTACGAGTAGGTAGTAAAATTATAACATAAATCAAAAATAACGGTAACTTTATGTAAAAATCTGAATATAAACAACTATCTAAGCATTACGCTGTTCAAAGCATCACAACTTAACCAGATTAAAGCGCTCCCGCTTTCAAATGCGCAATTTTAACACAAAATATAAATTTAAACGTCGAATTCACGAGTACATTTCAAACGAAAATATTTAAAAGGCAATATCCAGCGGTTCGGTTCAAAGTAAATCGCGTAAAAAGTCTTCGAAATCCATTTGGTTTGGAACTTTCTTCTCTTTTCCCTGGTTATATTTTTATTATCTTATTAAACTGTCAGAAAGTTAAAGATTGTACCATTTTCGTTCCCTATTCGTTGGTTGGGAAGATTTACGGGAGCGGGGAGCGTTTATTCCAGTATCCGGAGCATTGTGCGGGCGTCGTAGAGGAAGCCACAGTGGCGCCCTCTTAAATACTTACCTGTGGAGCTGACAACGCTTTTTACTTCAGAGCGATGGTAGTGGAGTAGGTACTTAGTTTAGTAAATAAAAACTGCGCCTTTGCACGTGCACACGCATCTTTTTAAAATTCACACGGGTATTTCTACCACTACCTCGCAGGTGGAGGGAAAGAAAGAAAAAAACTATTTATTAACCACAGCACAATAAATAAAAACGGTACAGAGCAGAAAAGTTGCGGCCAACAAGGCTCAACCTCAGCATATGCTGCAACCGCCGCAAGCAATAGCTGCCGCGCTGGTTTTCAGGCTGGACCTTGGGTGACGCCTTTGCACTAGAAGAAATATAAATATTGAAATGCAATACATACCGAAGAAAACCAAACAAAATTGACAGATACAAAAACATCTAATACATAAAAGGTGGTAAAACATGGAAACGTTAAACAGTTATTTATGATTTAAAAAAAAAAGCAAAACAAAGATAACATTAAGAGAAGTCCTGAAAAATCATCGTGCCAATAATAGAATATGTTGGAGACAGTGGCGCCATCATTCATTCGCTTAGCAGCGGTAGCAAATCGGATCTGCGCGGTATGGATATTTTCTCATCGTGTTTGCTAAAGGCTGTCTGTCTCACTTCCTACTCATATTTATTTAATTTTAATAGTTGGTTTGTTTTCATTGCTAGTACAATTAAGCTGCGGGGGCCGTATGGTCCCCGGCAGAGTAGAATAGGCCACCCTCACTCTTACCCAGGTGTCGTAAAAGGCGACTAAGGTAAAGCTGCTGGCACGATCATCAGCACCCAGAGAAGGAAAACTCTGCATTTATATCAAAACCCTCGCCAACCTGTCTGCCAAGCGTGGTGAGTATGGCAAATACCCCTAATCATGTGATTGAGGGAGGCCCGTGCCCCAGCAGTGGGGACTTAAATGGGCTGATGATGATGATGATGACAATTAAGCTGAAATTGAAAATGCTCTAACTGCTGCCTGCTAAGCATTCCAATTCAACACATGACTCTAAAGTTCTATGGGTTGTAAAGGCATAGCAACGCGTATTCAGGTCCTATGAAGTAGCAGGCGTAATAGGCTGCCTTGATTGCTTACCATCAGGCGAGTCGCATGCTTGTTTGCCTCCAACGTTGTATAAAAATGTGATAGGGGTAGATAAGACAAATCATCTAAAAATTTATGGTCTTATGGATGGTGTCTTAACTATGATGAGATGACGTATACATTAACATTCACACACACTCAAACACACACACACACACGATTACTTTTATTCTCTTTAAATACTTTAATTATATTAAAATGAAATAAGTATGTAAGTTTAAAAAACCGAAAACGAAGCTGTCGTTAAATTTAAATACTTGTTCATGTTCACTCAACTAACGCGATACAGCCAGTGAACCTGGTACATTACTTGATGATACATAATTTTCAAATTCTAAATATATCGGGCCATAAATTTGTACCTGTAACAGATCATTTAACTTCTATAACGTCGGACCAATATCGAACCCTGTGTGACTCCCATTACATCCTACTACATACTCCAATAGATGTCGCCGGGAGTACATTAATTCGCACCAGCGTTTCGATTTTCCGGACCTATAAGGGTCCCAGTAAAATTTTGTTAGGCTAGCTCTGGCGCGGTCCACCCAATCTTTATTGCTCTTTCCGTACCTAGGGAGGGAGTCTCTAGTAGACGATTCAGGTGTCCTATTTAGACTATCTATCTGCCGGACTCTTGACAGTCTACTTTGGCCAAACAAATTTCGGCCCGGTACTTCTGTCACAGCATTTCATTTTAATGAAATGGGTTTTAACCCATCATCATCATTCATTGTCCAAGTCTACTTTGGCCAAACAAATTTCGGCCCGGTACTTCTGTCACAGCATTTCATTTTAATGAAATGGGTTTTAACCCATCATCATCATTCATTGTCGCCGTTTCTTCGCGTCCCACCGACATCATCACTTGACATTAAACATCATCAGTTTGTTACATACCTAAGTTTTCGGTGCGTAATTTATAGTGGCAGCCCGGAGTCTGGAAGTTGGCGGTCTTGTACCCCCGTGCCACGTTACGCCGTTGGTCCTGCGCCCATTCCCTCTCTGGTCCTGTCACAGTAGTGTCCCATCGGAATATGATCGTAAGGGAATAGAGAGGGCAATCGTGTTTGCGCATACACTTGAGCACTATAATATATCCTGCGTACGTGGCTGATCGTTAAGATTGGCCGCCGTAGCCGTAATCGGTTGGAGGATATTAATTTTATTTTTTTTATTATTAATTTTCGAATGTAACATATTATGTGACAATAAAGATTCTTATTATTATTATTATAAATGAAAGACTTATTTTCAATCGTAATTTAAAAAGTAAATTTTACTTTAAACAGGTAGCTTGAAACTATTTACAGCTCACTTAACGTTAAAAATACCTGAGTTCATAAAGGCTTTGCTTAATAGCGTTAGCCCCTTGCGTGCATAAGGAAGGCAAAACAAAGCAATGTCGACTTTCTCAATAAAGGCTATGATAAGCTGTGTTAGGAACCAAGAGAGATTATTACACATGGTATTAAACACAGTAGAAAGATACCTGGTAGCAAGGACGGGTGTTCGAAGTCGACCTAGTCAGTGCGTGAGATTTGATTAGGCGAAGAATCGACGGACCGTTCTGTGAAATACCGACTAGTGAATCGATCGACGTCGGTCGATCAGTGTGGTTGGATTCGATGCTGCGTTTGAAGATAAGATAAATCAAACATTAATGCATTCTCTGACAAATCGATCGACTGTTTACCGATCAATATCGATTGACCATCGATCGATTGATCAATATCAATTGACTGTGAATCGATGACATGACTGTTAAGTGATCGATCGGCCTGGTTAACTGCTTAGGTACTATAGGCGAACGACCGATCTGCTTACCATTTCTCGCCCTTATCTACCTCAATGATGACCGTACTAGGCATCGAGTACGATTCATTTCCACGTTTATAATGCGGACAGCTATGCGGGCCGTGTGGTCCCCGGCAGAGTAGAATAGACCACCCTCACTCTTACCGAGGTGTCGTAAAAGGCGACTAAGGTAAAGCTGCTGGCATGATCATCAGCACCCAGAGAAGGAAAACTCTGCATTTATATCAAAACCCTCGCCAACCCGTCTGCCAAGCGTGGTGAGTATGGCAATTACCCCTCATGTGATTGAGGGAGGCCCGTGCCCCAGCAGTGGGGACTTAAATGGGCTGACGATGATGAATGCGGACAGCTAAGAAATGGAACTCCTTGCCGAGGTCTGTTTTTCCATAGACAGAATACCGCAACTACAATTATAATCTGAAAATCTTGAAGAGCATCTTGTATCTAGGCATATGCGTAACAACCTAGTTCACTCGTCAGGTATAATATCCTCAAACGAATTACGGCTACGGCGGCCAATCTCAACGATCAGCCACGTACGCAGGATATTTTATTACTTTACTCTCTATTCCCTGACCCTCATATTCCAGGTGGGACACCAGTGTAAAAAGACCGGAGACGGATCGGGCGCAGGACCAACGGCTTAACTTGCTTTCCGAGGCACTGGGGGTAAAAAACGACCAACTTCCAAACTCCGGGCTGACACTATGAATTACATACCGAAAACTTACGTACAAATTTATGGCTCGACCCGGGGATCGAACCCAGGACCTCTTGCGCAGTCGTCGCTATAAAGTGCGACCCACTAACCACAACGCCACTAGGGCAGTCAGTTGTCACTCTCCAAGTAAGATGGTGGTCAAGCGTTCGTTAGCCGATAGTCAATAAAAAAAGTTGATACCTACATAAATATGTCAAGCCATTCGTGAAACGGTCTTTCTTCTTTTTTATCGACAGTGAGCCAAACTTACAAATCAACATTTAACTTTCATATAACAGACAAATGATAAATAGTAAAGTACCAGCCTATAAACTGTCCCACTGCAGGGCAAAGGCCTCCATCATAGAAATCAAGTCATCGCTACTATGATGAGATAAGGCTTAATCACCACGCTTGCCAAATGCGGATTGGTGATCACAAACCCGAGCTATGTTCGAAAAATTCGAAACATACTTTTCTCTCGATCCGGGAATCGAACCCAGGACCCCGAGATCACGATCCGGTACTTAAACCACTAGACCAACAGGGCATAATGATAAATAGTATGTCCTAAATATTCGTTAGTGTACTATTTTACAGATGGACTGTTAGATGATGTAAAATTCAATTGATAAAGAATACTTTTTGATTGTAATAAAGAGCTCCGTCACGTCCCCCGAAATTAGTGCCATTTAGACCTCTGTCATGCTTTATTATATATTTTTTTACATAGTTAAATCACGCTTAAGTACCTACGAGGTGATAAAATAATGTCATTATTCTTAAATAAATAACCACTTACAAATTCGTCGGCTCGGTAACGCGTTCAGTGGTCTAATTGGTAGAACATTCACCCGTATTGTGGAAGGTGAGGGTACGAGTCCCGTCTGAACACGAGATGAAATGTTTCAGTGTGTATGTACTTAAGAATAAATTGCAAAAGATTGCTATAAAAATATCAACTAATGTCATTATTCCATGGCAAATTAGGAATATATTGATGGTGTAACGTATATATTTTTTAAATAATTAATTACTTCATAAGTTACTGAGAACGTGCTCATTGTCGATAAAAAAGAAGAACGACCCAATACTTATTTACACTGTGCCCATTCTGGAAATACTCGAGTCACACCTCAAGATACCTGTTCTGTGATGGGTAAGCATGATACCTATCGGTTAATCGGAAACTCGGAGATTCGATAACAAAGGAAATTGCCACACAATATGTGGTTGCATCAATTACTGCAATATGTCCTAGTTTGAAATCATTTAAACAAACATGGAGAGAATATTACTTGAATTTAAATAAAAAACAGCAAAGTGCGAGTCATTCGCGCAGGAAGGGTTCCGTACCCATTCCCTGCCTATACAATATTATACTATAATCCCATACGTGTACTATTTTTAAATTCATTAATCAACTAAACATTCATTTTTATGTGTTAAGTGGCAGACGAGCAGACTGATCATCTGGTGGTATATTTATTACTGTTGCTATAAGTATACAGCAAAGAACGGCCAAAAACTTGCGTCTTTTGTATAATCAATATTGATTTTATTTTGTGTTTTATTTACATTTACAGTTCATGAGATTCAGCTCAGATAGATGGACAGACAGTGGAGTACTCGTAATAGAGTCCCGTTTTTAAACGATTTTATTTAGCTCACCCCGTTTGTTTTCTTATTTATTCTTGGGTCAAATTTTGTAATTCAAATTTCACCATGTTCCTGTCAACCGATTAATCTGAAATTTTGTATACACTTTGGATTATGGTGACAATACAATACAATGTTTATTCATTATCATTATAAATTCAAGATGGCCACCGCTACAAAATGGCGGATAATTTATGTTTTATTAATCCCATCAATATGGGTATCAAATGAAAGGGCTCAACAAGCAGAATACAATGTACTATAAAAAATTGAAATCCAAGATGGACGTGGTTACAAAATGGCGTATTAGGTGAGGGCATGAGTAGTAGTGTCCAGAACAGTTATGTCCAAGATTGTGTGACGTTAAAAGGACAGATCAGGGCTGTGTATTGAGGAATTAGATTGTAATAAAGTATCAGGTAAAAAACCATGTAATAATGATGGACTAAAGGAATTAATTAGAATGCGGAATATTCGGTAGGCATTTCCTCTAAATACTAAAAACTATAAAATAAAAATCGGTAAAAAAACTTTTAAGTTAAACGGTTTCATCTCATGTGCACTGAAAACTAGAAAATAATAATAACAATTAGGTATTTTGAACTTATAGTTCAGAAATATTTTAGTACCAAGCAGAATAGCTTTTAGGCATATTAGACTAAAATAAAAACGTGGGGCCCATTAAATATTGCTGTAATACTCTCTTCTATACTAAGTGTAGATTGCATCGACTTACAATAATCGTAACTCAAGATTTTAACAATCAATAACCAGCCGTGGCTGTTTCACCAGCGAACGCCGAGCTCATGATCTACAAAGTATAAAGATATGCTTTGCCATAGGTAGGATTTCAGAGGGGCCCCACGTTTTTATTTTTGTCTAATATGCCTAAAAGCTATTCTGCTTGGTACTAAAATATTTCTGAACTATAAGTTCAAAATACCTAATTGTTATTATTATTTTCTAGTTTTCAGTGCACATGAGATGAAACCGTTTAACTTAAAAGTTTTTTTACCGATTTTTATTTACCCTTTGGTACAGAATCCGAAAAAAATACGCAGCTTTTGTTTTATTACCATCACAAATATGAACAACGAATTCTACTCATTGGCATTTGCATCCGACTGCAACAGAAGGTGAGTTTTATTTTTTTGAGTTTCAGTATGTTCCTTCTTAGTAAGCTTTGCAGCGACAGGTCGTTGGATTTTACTTTGAGAGGCAGCTGTTCATTACTATTTTAAATGGCTCTATTCGAAGATGATTTTCCAAATGAAATTATCTCTACTATATAAAAAGAGGTAAATTAATGTAACCAAAAACGACAAGCCTTTTAGCCAATCCAAAAAAGCGAAACACTTGCGCGATGCAATCGACGCCCAGGACCATCTATTGGTACCGTTTGGAACTACCTATTACAAAGAACTACCTATTATAAAGTAGTTAGCTTTCGAAGTAAGATAAAGATATTTATTTACGGAAACATGTGTAAGAACATATTAATATAGAGCATAAAATGGGTTGGTACAGATTTAGAGTTTCAACATGTTTTGCCAATATTTGGCGTGTAAAATTTAAATTAAAAAACAGATGTTATTATTATTATACAGTTTTGAAATGAATTTTACATAGGTATTATAAATATTATTAGTTTTGTATTTAGAAATGTCAATAGAAATTAAATTAAACTGCATACATCCATAGGATTCCGTCAAAATTTATGATTTAAATAATCATTTATAGGTACTATAGTAGCATTTTTCAGTAAGAATTTGTTTTTAAATATATTTTTACTTAATAATTTTAAGTTTTGGAGAAGTTTATTGTAGATCCTTGGAGCCATACATAAAATACTTTTATTCGTTAAAACAGTTTTTGAGGGAGGTTTCCGACATCTACTCACGACGGCTTCGAGTACTGCCATCTGCTAGACGCGGAAACAATGTTGGGTTGGCTTTTAAAAGATCGAGGTTTCCAAAATGTACATAGACGGAAGTGTAAGAGTTTTGTAATTTTTTAAAAGTGTCTCTATGTGTATTAAAGTGACGCTATGAGTATTAAAATAATAAATAAGGGAGTGTTAGATTTTCCAAATTCTCATTAGTAGAACGTTCTATGAGTTTGTATTTGTAGGCCTGTGGGCTACAACGAAACGGAATTAGTTCCGTTCCGAGATGCTGTATGAATTTATTTATTTGTTACCACAGATTTTAATTCTGTGTGTGTGCCACACTATAAATTATAACATTTTCATATCATTTTACAGTTTAACGCAACAATACCTTTTTAGCGAAAATATCTTCTTTTTTTTTAATATAGCTGTACCGGAAGATAACTCACCAATGTCAAGTAACTTATTGAGAATAAGTGGGTAGTCAACAGTCGAAGTCACAGTCACTCAATAAAACGCCGGTATTTTACGTTTTATCGACCTACGGATTCAGCGGATATCACTCTAAAAGCAATCGCGGCTTTTAAGACTATTAGGTCCAAGCAACTTGTCACGAGACAACTCTTCTCCGCTAGGAGTAATAGTGATTTGTGCAACTCACTCGACACACAATATCAGTGTTAAAAACGATACAATCCAACGATTAGAAACATTTTGCGGCATTTCATTGCACAAATAAACACCAAATTTGTACACTAAAAACCACTAGACACTAATTTAAAACCTGCACCTGCAGCCCACGCGGCGGAGTTTTTTGATATTACCTAAATACTTTGTAATTAATATTGTGATAAAGTTTATTATAGTGTTACTTAATTGTAAATTATTTGTTAAATTATATATAGAATTTTATTGTTTTTAATAATAAGTATATGTAGGTATAAGTAGTTTTTAAGATATTGCTGTGCCCTAACAGGGTTCATGTTGAACCTTAATTATTTTCAACACCTGTGATTCACAACATAAATGCAATAAATGGTTTGTATATTTGTACTTGTTTTAGCCCTACCCGCCGAATCCATCAATTGCTCGGTTTTCCATTACTGACTGACTGACCCAGAATCAGTTCCTACGGTGTCTCGAGAGCGAATCGTGTGTTCGCGAAAGGTTATTTTCCCTGTTGTAAACTGAAGATTTTCCCCAAACACTGGCAGCCGGCCTAGTATCCAACACATGCCCATCAAGGAGTGTCAACCCCCTGTTTAAACAAACGCTCCGATACTGATAGTGCCACATGACACACTACGCGTCTTTTCGGTCGCTTCTAAAACGCGGCGAGACGCCATTACACTTCATGGTTTAAGTTGCAATTGGCACACTAGGTGGTAAGATTAATCACCCACACTCAGGATGTATTCATATTATTATTATCATTTTATTTGGAAAGCATCAGCAACGTCCTATAATAAAAAGTATTTTTGTATGGGAGCAAAATTGAAATCTCAGAACTTTTACCAATTCGAATTTCCATCTTTAAAGACTACTTACCTACTATAAACAAATTTAATTTCTTTTTTTTTGAGTTTCCAATATTGCCTTACCTAAAGTCGTTACGTACCTACATGCACCAAAGTCAGTATAAGTAGGAGGTACCTACACTGTCTAAGACATCATGACCGAAAAGCGCGAAGTGTGTCATAGCCCTGCTCTTCCATGAATAGAAGCGTAATTTGTAAACGTGAGCCTATCCCGTCCAGTTTCATTTTAAAGTGTTCCCATTTTAATCTTCGGGTCATCAAGTCGTTTTTATTGCTGCACGAATATCCAATTAAACGTTAGAGGTGCCTAGTCGTAAATTTGGGAACGCAAACCTACGGGACCTTTCGATTCCCCTTTCATTAAATCGATTATGTGCCGGGTTTGTCCTCTTTTTATAGAGGTGAGGACTTTGATCGCGAAATTGCTTTAAAAACAACAGGTTGTAGGTACAGCTCAGGGACTGCGGCGAGAATTTGTTGGATCATCGTCACTTTACGTGTTACTTTTATTTATGGACAAGCTTGTAACAATAAATCTTTGCGCAACAAATCGTGGCTTTTCGGTGGTAAAAACTACACACCAGAACAGAGTGGAATGTTTCGGTGGAATTTAATTGGGGCAAGCACTTAAGTCTAGTAAATGTATTTACGCTCGATAAAATAAGTTTTGAAAGACATTACTTTGACATAAGTACCTAAGGGACGATTTTTTGATCCGTAGTTACCATTTGGTTAAATTAACTATAGTTAACTGACTAACCAATAGTCAAATGACAGCGTCAAAGTGACGTAATTCCTTGTAAATTAACTATTAGTTAAGCTAACTATTGTTCAAACAACACATTTTGGTGATATTTGACCATTGGTTACTTTTTAAACCATTAGTTTAGTTTAACTACGAATCAAAAAATCGGACCTAAGTCAGTAATTATTTGGCATGACAAAGCTCTTGAACAAAATGTCTGTATTGAAATATTTGAAACTAGAAAGAATAAAACATGTTATTTCAGATCTTGTTATTAAATCATAAAGAAACAATGCAATAGTGTTTAATAATTTACGCATGACAGTTAAATCGTACCAATCATAGCGTACCCCGGGTTCCAGAGCGACAGCATTGGACGAAACCGGCACACGCTCATATGAGGACTAACATCTTAAATAAAGTTACGAGTAGGTAGAGTTAAATAGTTTTTTAGATTTTCGCGTTGCATTATAACTACAATGTATCAATACGGGGATTAACACGATATTTATTATGTAAAACAACATTGTGTACTCACATATTTGGCTCGACGTTTCGGCTACGTTACAGCAGCCGTGGTCACGAGCGGACTAACGTCGAGCCAAATATGTGAGTACACAATGTTGTTTCACATAATAAATATCGTGTTAATCCCCGTATTGATACATTATAGGTAGAGTTAGTTACCTAGTTAGAACCAGTACAACTGTTAATAGAAAAACCACTATCTTACAAAGGCTAAAAAAAAAGAATCAGTTTCGTAAAGACAGTCCTTATGTAACTGAGGACCATTTAAACAAAGTGGTATAATCACCGTGCGCCTGTATTGCCAGTTATTAAGGATGATACTGGCAACAACAATTAGTCCTCTAAATACCTTGACATAAAAGAAAAGAAAATATCCGAATTAAATGGAGGAGAATTCTACAATAATGAATGGTTAAAACAAGTATCAATTACGTAGATCGGCTTACCCGTTCTTCAACCCGTCATAATTCGCTGCCGGTGCCTGGCAACTCCAAATTAAAAGTAAAGAATTGGTATTCGGATAAAAACCGTTAGTTCATTATCGACTGTAGGTTTCCCTCTCAAACCGACTCGTTACGGAGACACCGGGTTCATGAATAATGTACAACGAATAATGGAAGTACCGCGAATATCTACCATTCTACCTGCATGTTTTAAATGCTACGAATTTCTTCTTCTGATACTTTCCCCAATGGGGACCGGTTTGAATATTTTAAAGGTTGTTAAGCGATAGGGTGTAACATTGTTCATTTTACTTAATAGACCACTTAGGTACTCGCTTCTTTGCTATAAAAGCTCCTTTTGAGAGTTGATAAGTAGATGCCTCGGAAAATGGGGCGCTTAGAGGTTTTGGCCAAATGTTGACTTATTGATTCATGTAAATTGAGATTTTGTGCTCTGTAGGTAAATAGGTTGTTTCGGAATTTATTCTTACTTTTTTTTAATCAGCCCATACATACTGTCCCGCTGCAGGGCAAAGGCCTCCATGATAGAAATCAAGTCATCGCTACTATGATGGGATTAGGTTTAATCACCACGCTTGCCAAATGCGGATTGGTGATCACAAACCCGAGCCACGTTCAAACAATTCGAAACATAGTTTTTGCTCCACCCAGGAATCAAACTCAGGACCCCGAGAACACGGCCCGGTTCTTAAACCACAAGACCAACAGCGCGTCTACTTACTGGGGTTTTACTTATTCACTTACAAAAATTAAAATAAATGAATTACAGACAACTTCACCTTACTACATAAATAGATACTCCGTATTGCACAACATACAAAACTGAAAAGCTAGGTATACAACGATACAATGTACAATTACCATCAGGTATCGCTTACCAGTAGGTAATTACTTACTGACCAATAAAAAAAATGTTAATGGGTATCATAAAAGTAAAATGATGTGGTAAAGGTTTTCTGTCCTACCCAGGATTGCGAATAATGAGCCTACACATATTACACTTTATTTTTATATTTTTGACATACGTAGTAAGAAGTATACTTATTTAAAATTAAAAGATAAATTGGTAACAATTAAATGTTCGTCCTACTCAAACATTAAAAAGGCTCACATTAATGGTACAACATATTTGACAAACTAAGTAAATGGATAAATGATACTCTTTGATCTTCATTGATTCTTAACTGTGCCGCAAACAAACCAAGCCAAGTGTGTTAAAAAGCTTCCAGCAAATTTTCAAGAAACCTACATGTAAAAGCTTAGTAAACTACAGTAATATATCTATCAAGGTTTTATTAGAAAATAGACTACAGAATTTTCCAATACCAATTTTAAAAAATTACAACTTTCTTTAAAATAGGAAAACACGTACCCACATAACCTATATTAACGGACTATAGTTGAGCCAAGATAATAAGCCACATATTATAATACGTTTTTAAATCAGAATGAGGCTTTTCGTTTATAGATGAATATTCCTACACGACTAACATTGAATTCGTTCAATTATTTAGGGTACATCACTAGAGTTTAAAAAAAAATGGGTTGACACAAACAACATTGTACCAACGTTCAATTCTCTAGAAAAGTAAATGTTTAATAAGTGTATAAATAGTTTAACAGAGAAATTAAATTGTGAAATTATAGTTTTTGTCTTTATATTATGTCTGAAATAAATAAATGCAAACATAATTTGAAAAAATTAAGTTATTGTGCTTTTTTAAAATAGAAAGATTAATAAATTCAATGACCGTTGTTACAAGGTTATGTTATCGAATTTTGTTGAAGTGTCAAATGTGGCATTTTATATTGGCCCAACTATAGTGTAGGTACAGTACAGTAAAGTTTATTTGATCAGCAAACATCCACTAACAAAATATTAAGATAAAGAGCCATCCTTTGTGGTATGTAGACACGCTGAAAGATATTACTCGTACTCATAGATATAATCCAGTAGTCCAGACTATAATCTTGGATCATGGTCCAAGCGTAACCCGGACTCCAATGAGATGGGTAAGTCAATCATTTGTGCTGAAGTAAAATCAAATGACAGAAACACAAACGTTAGATAACGTACTACAATTAAAGTACCGCATAACTTTGTGAATTACAATCACACGTGAGAGCTAAGTTTTCCAGAAACGTTTCCATTACATAAAGCTGAAGATTACAACTCCAATAATAGTCGGCGAAAAAGTCCAACATACATATTCAATGGGTATAAATTACACTTGGATAAATTTAAGACGCAGTGCTGAAGTATCGGGCCTTGTGGGCCGGGCGAAGTCAGTGGAGCGTGTAGCCGTATTCTGGCCCTTATGCTTAATATGATAAGGTCATAATTGTGAGATTGGTCGCATGTGAAGGGTTCACAGCCCCGGAGGTCACAAGTCGTTTATTTCAATAAGACAAGCTTACCTGTCACCTGTAGCGACCCTTTCCCAGGGCGCACCCGCGTGAATTATGAGCCTTATTCATATTAATTAATGTGTGGAAATTCATTTAATAAGAATACGGAGGCTTTAATGTGGGTTAAATAATTTTGCGGTTAAATTGTGCGTGTGATTTAAAAAACTTCAGCCATTCGTTTCATTAATAATGCCTTTAGTTTCATTCCAAACGAGAGGTTAAGTTCTAGGGCATTTGAGAAAGCACTTATAGATTTTTCAGATCTAGGTATGTGTGTATATCTCTTCCACTAGTTCTGTGGTAAAAGAAATCATAGTAAAAGGAAATTAGAACCTTTCGGACAGTTTCTCAAATATTAGAATAGTTATTTACGAATTTTCTACCATGTACCTTATTTTTTAAGTTTCCGATATTTCGGCACTGTTACAAGCGCCATGGTCACGGATTAACTGAAGTTTTTGCGGGTAAGTTGTTACTGGCAGACAAATCGGTCATTTACTACGCGCACCTGCGGTACCACTGTTCACTAACTCGCTATTTTCTCGCACCCGTTCTCGTACACACAACACTCACAGTATCTGGCGAAATGAAAATTTGTTTAGTTTTACGGTTATTACGTTTTCGAATCACTGGATTCCACTGGAACTCAAAAATAAGGTACCTACAAGTTAGAAACCGTAAATAACTATCCAAATGTTAGTTACCATGAAAGTTTAAAGCAATATATAGTTTCTCAAATAGTTGATATAAAGATCCTGAACGTGTACCTACTAACCTTAGTCCAATTGATCTGGTTGCGGTCAGAAGTCAATCATCGTACTAGACGAACCAAATTGTAGATCATGGTCCTATGCGACGGATTTAGATCCAAACGGGAAGGGCTTATAATAAATATAATATTGATTAATGTTGCGCTGCCCTCACAGGGTTATGTTAACGGCTCTCAGCTCAATTGATACATTACATATTGACATATTAATACATTATAGTTATAAAGCAACGCGAAAATCTAAAAAACTTATTCTAATAGGACGTCTATCATTTTTTATCATTGGGACATGACGTTATGTATTAAATCATTGTCTTACCAATATGTTAGACTTAGTTTGTTTGCGTTTATTGGTTTAATACGTTTGACCGTGGGAAAGCTACGCTTCGGCATGAATATGTCAACTCGACTGGAATGGTAACGTGGCTTCACAGTAAAACCGGCGTAAAGGAGCGTCTCTCCTGAGTTATAGTGCCGGAGGCCCAATTCGGAGTTGAAAGGTTGGCAGCTCCCTTTTGACTCGTGACTCGTGTTGCGGCCATTGCTTACTATCAGGTGATCCCCCTGCTTGTATGCCACCTATCCCATAAAACAAATGTTTTTGATTTGATTTAAGATGACATACCTACTAGTACAGCGAATAGTGTACTGACAAGAAAAAACATGCCAATAAGTTCTAAACGCCCACAAACAATGACTTCTCTTCTCGTTTTTACATATTCCTAGTTGCTTTATTATACAATAGATTAAATGCCAAGTTATCCTTTTACTCCTATCTATATCTTCGCACTAAAAATATTCTTCATATTGCACTCCTAAACATGTCCTATGAAGACACAGAGGAATTATTGAAAGTACTATGTTAAATTATTTTTATTGATAGTAATTTGATCTAATTTGCTTTCTTTATTGCCTGAAATATTGGTCAATGCTAGTTCAGGTACAAATTTGAGAATGTTAATTTTAGTATAAACAGAATTTAAGTTTTAAATTGTACTTATAAGTGAACAATGTTTTTTTTAACTATTCTCCAAATTATATTTTTAATGTAATAATAAGCCGAAACGTGGACACTTACGGTACGGCTGGTCCACTAGTTAAAGGTCGCTCAGCGGGCTATGGAACGAGCAATGCTCGGCGTCTCTCTACAAGATTGAATCCGAAATGAGGTGATCCGGCAGAGAACCAACCAAAGTCATCGACATTGCTCACCGGATTAGCAAGCTTAAGTGGCAGTGGGCTGGCCATATTAGCCGCAGAACGGACAACCGATGGAGTAAACGAGAACTAGAGTGGAGACCGCGTCTTGGCAAACGTAATGTAGGGTGCCCTCTGGCTAGGTGGAGGGACGATCTGCGCAGGATGGCTGGCAAGAGCTGGATGCGAGAAGCCATGGATAGATCACAGTGGCGAACAATTGGAGAGGCCTACGTCCAGCAGATATTGCGATAGGCTGATGATGATGATGATGACGTAATAATAATTTAATTGTAATTATTTTTAATTGTAATCAACACATCATTAAAAACTATGTGTAGGTATGAGCTTGAAGGCGACCACTATATAATAAAACATCTAACATAATCACAAAGCAGGTAAAACTAATACATTAAGCAAAACTATGTTCAAAATGCGACTTGACAAAGTAAAATGTGAATAATAAATATGAAACTGGTCCTTTGAGTCTTCAGAGAAACGTTTAATTTATCATAGCTAAGCCTCGCTAGCCAACAATGTGTGACAACGCAATCGCAAAATGTTTGCAGAATTTTAGAAGAGAATGTCACATGTTTCTAGTGAGGCTTATTCAACCTGTAGTGTATAAGTAACTACCTATGTATAACCAACCTATATAGTCATGTGTTTAATACAATAAACCTAGTGTTATTACAGCATTCGTTGTTTCAATACCTATCCGCGATCCCCGCCTTACATGGCGACCCTGCCTAAGCGCAGCACTTTTCCGTATATGGGTTAGGACTTATTCGGCAGTGATTATGAATCAATCAACAAACAATCGTTTATACCGTGTGCTCCGGACAAGTAAAGTTCAAAGTTTCATTCAATATGGGAAATTATAAATCTAAAGACCAGGAGAAAAGCAACATAATTTTGGCCCAGAATGCTATTGGGGGCAACAACCAGGCCACGGTGGAGGAGCTTCGTACCCATGCCGGCACCACAAACATTATTTTAACTGTGATGCTAACTTTGCTGCTGTTGGGTGGTGTATACGGCGTGTATCGGATATACAGGCGATGTCATATGCAATGGATTGATCAGCAAATTCACCACCACGGGCTGAGACGATCGTTCAATCGTGGGTTTCCGAAACGTCATACCGAAAGCGTGCAAGTGTGATAGTGGCGTATAATGTGATGATGTGTGGTGTTCAGTGAAAATAAGATAGGCGTGCGTTTTATGGACTTACCTAACAGAAGACGTGAAAATGGACAGTTATGGACAATTTTTATGTTTATATTAAATATTAACTGTGTAACTAGGAAAATAATAACACGAAAAAAAAAATGTACGCAGTAATGGTAAGTTATGGCATTAAGATTAGAACAGTTATGTGAAGAAATTAAGGCTGTAAGAGTTTATTTGATAAAGATTGGTCAAAGTCGCAGAAAGGGTAAAATATTATCAGACAAAAATAGCGAAGCGAATGAGATTTTTATGCGATTTTCTAATTATGTTAATCATATAACTAATGAAATTAAAAAGGGTAAAATCTCAAGTGGAGACTGTGAATTAATATATAAATATATAGAGAAATTTCAAAGTTTATATACTGAAATAATTGAGTTATGTAAAAGTAAGGATTCTAACATAATGGCTACTTTTGATCTTAAGACTGCCTTAAGTTTATTACCGCTCATGACAGATGAAGAGATTATAATTAAACAGTTAATAGATAATATTGAGTATTATAATTCAACTCTTAGTGCAGCAGAATGTAAGAGGCAATTGATTAACTTCGTGCTTAAAAGTAGATTGTCCCAGACTGCGAAATTACAACTATCTCAAAGTTATCCTACTGTAGATGATTTATTACGTGACATGAAAAAGATATTGCTACCTCAAAAATCAGCAGCCGCAATTCAAACTAAATTGACTTCTATGCGTCAGAATGATTTGTCTGTACAGGATTACGGGAAAGAAATTACGGAACTTTTTGTTCAACTTACGATTTCACAGGCTAACGGGAATTCCGATAATTATAATGTGCTTAAGCCATTAAATGAGAGATATGCCGTAAAGAAATTCGCCGACGGCTTGAGAAATCGTAGGTTGAGTACTATAATCGCTGCACGTGATTTTAGCTCCCTCAAGGACGCGATTCAAGCAGCTCAGGATGAGGAGATTGCATCGTCAACGAGTTTTGGTGAGGTGCTCGGTATGTACAATAATAACAATAATAATAGAAGGTTTTTCAGGCGAGGACAACGGGGTCGTTCCAACCAAGGTTATTTACAGAGAGGCTTTCACCGCAGAGCACCACGCGGTTACAATGAGCGTCGCGGTGGATGGCACGAGCCTCACGAGCGGCGGCAGCAGCAGCAGCAGCCCGCTCGCGGACGACCCTTCAGGGGTAAGTCATTCTATAATAATAATTTAAGAAATCAAAGGATGAGCTACAATAATGTTCACTTCGCGGAACCGGAAGTGTCGGAATCGGAAACGGGAAATAATGACAATAAGTTTTTTCGAGACTAAAATTTTATCATGTAACAGTAATTGTTTAATTAATCTTGACATAAATGATGACTCGTGTAGTTGGTTACTTGACACGGGGGCATCGATCTCTGCCATCAAATATAAACATGTTATTGAGAAGCGGATTTCTTGTTACAAAGGAAACATACCTATAAACGGCATCGGGGGCAAAGTAACAACTATCGGATATTGTTATATAAATTTAAATGTAAATGGACATCATCTGAGACATAAGTTTTATGTGTTTGACTTCTTGCCTATTAGAGCGCATGGCATCATCGGCCAAGACTTTTTAACTAGGTACAAAGCGGTATTGAACTTTAATAATAACAAGGTCATGTTATCTACAGGAAAAGAAACAATAAGTTTACCTATTCATATGAATAAAAGTTACATAGATATTCCACCTAGATGCGAATCGATTCACTATATAGAGACAGATATACAGGATGAATGTTTAGTATGTGCTTCAGTTATTAGTGATGGTATTTTTTTGGCAAGTTCATTAGTAAAGCCAACATGTGGAAGGATTCCCATTAAAATACTGAATACTACCGAGAAAAATTGTATAATTAGTGAAATTAAACCAGTTATACATAGCGTCAGTGATTACAATTTATGTTCGTTCACAAAAACCGAGAAAAATGCTAGTCGCGTAAAAAAGTTGTTTTCTTTATTGCAGCTTAAGCATTTAAACGAGGAAGAACAGGTGTCAGTAGAAAATCTGTGCGCTAAATATAATGATATTTTTTATTTACCGGGTGATAGTTTGACAACAACTGACATTTATAAGCATTCTATTACATTGAAACCGAACGGTACACCCATTTTTACCAAGCCATACCGATTACCTCATTCGCAGAAAAAGGAGATTGATAGACAGATAGAGAACATGTTAAATGAAGGAATTATAGAGAAATGTAAAAGCGAATGGAGTAGTCCTATTTTATTAGTTCCGAAAAAGATAGATAGCAGTGGTGAGAAAAAGTGGAGGCTAGTAATAGACTACAGGAAATTAAATAACTGTATCGAGGATGACAAATTTCCCCTGCCAAATATTACGGAAATCTTGGATTCCTTATCAGGGTGTATTTATTTTAGCCATTTAGATTTGTACCAAGGATTTTATAACGTAGAACTCGACAAAAATAGCAGAAAGTTTACAGCTTTTTCATCCGGTCAGTACCAATTAACAAGAATGCCTATGGGTCTAAAAACGAGTCCTTCATCTTTTTCTCGCATGATGACTATGGCTATGGCTGGCCTTACGTATGAAAAGTGTATGGTGTACCAGGATGATCTCGTGGTTTTTGGAAGAAATTTAGGAGAAAAGATAAAAAATTTACAAGATGTTTTTGAAAGGTTAAGAAAAGTGAATCTTAGGTTAAATCCCGTAAAATGTGATTTTTTCAAAAAGGAGATGCTATATTTAGGACACGTAGTATCAGGCGATGGTGTTGTTCCAGATCCAGAAAAAATTAAGGTTGTCAAAAATTATCCATGTCCTAAGTCGGTTGATGAAGTTAAGCGATTTACAGCTTTCGTGAACTACTATAGGAAATTTATTCCAAATTTTGCTGAAAAAGCCTATCCTTTGAATAGACTATGTAGAAAAGATGTACCTTTTATTTGGAATAGGGATTGTCAGGAATCATTCGAAACCTTGAAAGAATTAATTATTTCGCCACCGGTATTACAATATCCAAACTTTTCAGAACATAATCAGTTTGTAATTCAGACAGATGCATCAGGTTACGCAATTGGCGCTATATTGAGTAATGGCGATAAAAAGCCTATAGCGTATGCCAGTAGAAGCTTAAACAGTGCAGAGCAGCGATATCCAACTATCGAAAAAGAGTTATTGGCAATAGTTTGGGCTGTGAAATATTTTCGACCATATTTATATGGCCGGAAGTTCAAAATTCTAACCGATCATCGCCCATTAGTTTATCTTTTTAATATGCGTGATCCTTCGAGTAGGTTAATGAAATTTAGACTAATATTGGAAGAATACGATTTTTTGGTAGAATATGTGAAGGGTTCTGACAACGCAGCTGCAGATGCATTGTCTCGAATTTCCTTCACATCGGAAGATTTAAAAAACATGTGTGATGTCCACATAAATGTAACAACTAGGGCACAGTCTCGGAAAATACAAGACCCACAGCTCGACGCGGCTTCTAATAGCTCGCGGCCTGATCAGCCGAATGTTATTGGAAGTCATTCGAAGCCACGGGAAGCAGTAGAACTGCGATTTATAGATAAAATCGAGCTCGATAATTTACGGAAACAAAATAAAATAACTATGGAAAAAAACGCGTTTTGCTATGTAGAAAGCAAGTTAACTATTTTTATTAATCCCGATTTCCAATCGCAATTGACGCGAGCCGCATTTGTGAGGAAATTGGAGGATTTTTGTATATTAATAAATGTCGACATGATTTTTATAATTAAAAGTAATAAAAACAACATTTTTGTTGAAAAATTATTAAGTGAAATTAAGTCATTAGATAAAAAATGTATGATACATTTTTGTATATTAAACGACGTCCTACGAATTAGTGAAAAAGACGATAGGAAAGTAATATTAAATGATTTTCATCTCTTGCCCACTAGTGGCCACGCGGGGACGAGAAGAATGTTCAATAATATTAAAAACTATTTTTACTGGCCTGGCCTTGAAAAAGACGTACGAGCATTTGTTAAAAAGTGCAGCAAATGTCAAAAGGAAAAACATGCAAGGTATACTAAAGAACCGATGGTTATCACAACCACGGCGACCTCAGCATTTGATAAAATATATTTAGATTTAGTTGGTCCACTAGATAAAGATTGTTATAATTATTCTTATATTTTTACACTACAGTGCGAATTGTCAAAATACGTTGTAGCTCACCCTTTAATTTCAAAACGGTCAGAAGATGTAGCACAAGCCTTAGTTACCAGTTTCATCCTTCGCTATGGAGTGCCGAAGGAAATTGCAACGGATAGAGGATCTGAGTTTATGTCGTCAGTTTTTCAAGAGGTATGTAAACTTTTAAAAATATCACATATAAGTTCCACTGCTTACCACCACCAAAGTATAGGCGCATTAGAAAATTCTCATAAAAATTTGAATTCATTCCTACGCATTCAAACAGATAACCATCCTGAGGCATGGAGCCAATGGCTCCCTTATTGGTGTTTCTCATATAATACCTCTGTACACAACGAAACGAAATTCACACCATACGAATTAGTTTTTGGGAAACTGTGTTCGCTTCCAAGTAATTTAAATAAACCTATTGTAGAACCGCTTTATAATCACGATAGTTATCCATTGGAGTTGAAGTTCCGATTACAATTGTCTCAAAAAGAAGCCAGGGAAAATTTACTTAAAAGTAAGTTTGTGAGAAAGACTGTTTATGACAAATCAATTAATCCAATTACATATAAGCCAAATGATCTGATCTTAGTTAAAAACGAATGTATTGGTAAATTTAACAGCATTTATTCAGGTCCTTTTATTGTAGTCAAAGATATTTCGCCAAATGTACAAATAAATAAAAATGGAAAACTAGATACAGTCCATAAAAATCGCACCAAATTGTTTACACCAGATAGTTAGATGTGACACTACATCATCATAAGTGTAATGAATAATTAACAAATAATATTAATGCATACTATTAACTATTTACGAGTGTATACGTACTAATATTGAAATATAATAAATAAAATATTGTATCTTACGTTGTAATGTAATTAAATAATTATATAAAAAAAAAAGGTTAAAATTGTATTAGATTTAACTTTTTTTTTCTTTTGGAAAGGAGATGTAGTGTATAAGTAACTACCTATGTATAACCAACCTATATAGTCATGTGTTTAATACAATAAACCTAGTGTTATTACAGCATTCGTTGTTTCAATACCTATCCGCGATCCCCGCCTTACAAACCGTACTCATGCGCACAGTACAGAGGTCTTCTTCATCTTAGCGTGTAATTCCCGGTTGCGTACAAAGCTGTCGCTTTGGAACCCAGGGTGCGCTTAGACCATGATTCAGAAATGGGGGGGTCTGGTAATTACAATGAAGCAACTGCCGTCTGATCTTCGCAACCCTTTAACAGAGGAACCAAATCAACTGAATCATGGTTACACGTTTCAGAAACTTTTTCCTAAACGTGCAGGTTTCCTCACGATGTTTTCCCTCACCGCCGAGCAGATGGTAATGGTAGAAATACGCATATAGATTTGAAAAAAACTTTGGTGCATGCTCGAATTCGAACCTCGACCACCTGCGTAGAAGCCACGTCCGTATCCATTGAGCTACCATCGCGCACAGTACAGAGGTAACCAGAAATGTTGGCACAGCCTCACTACATACTTATATTAAAAACTTAAAAACCCCCGACAAAAAATTTAAAAGGACCAAAAATAAGTTAACACTGCTGTTGACTTCCTAACTCCTACGTTTGAAATTTTTACAACTTATTTTTATAAAAAAGAACAAAGGCAAGAGAGGACCTCATTATAATAAATCCAAATAGGACATGTGGAGATATTCTTTTTTACTCGACACCTTAGACAATTTGTCTAAGTTTGACACTTGGTTACTTATTTTCCAGAAATTAAAGATTTTTCAGAACTTATCAGACCAAAATAAAAATTAAATTTCGATTTCATTGAATAGGTAGGTACTGTAACAAAATCAATAACTATAAGGCCCTGTATTTTCCACCTCTTTATTATTTCTTTTTTTTTCTTATAACATCTGTAAAACACTCATGTCAATGTTGCCTATGGTCGAAGCTTTCGAAGCAAAATAAAATTGAACTGACAGTAACATTCGCTTTCAAATGTGTCAAAATGATAATTGACGTTTCTAGCGCTTTGTTATTCATACTAAATCTATGGTTAATTCTGGTTGTTTGCGTTTTGTTATCCATATTTTAACGTTATCTTTAAACGCATTTAACTTTTTATCAAACAATTGTAGAAATATGATACCATTACATTTCTAGTTACGAGATTAAAGACGAATAAATGCGTAATATTTTCACTATCCCACATTGCGTAATAACACGGTACCTCCACAACATAGCTCTCTGCCTATCTTCTTTACTATCGGGAGTTTTTAAGTTTTATTTATTTTTTTATTTCCTGCTTTTTAAAGGGACTCTTTTTTTTTTCAATAAGTTCTCCCGCTTTTAATCGGCACTTAAGCTCTGAAATTGTTAATATGCCGCTCATGGACACTCCTAACATCATTGGTGTCACAAGTGCGCTGCCAAACTCTAAACCCCTCTTTCCCCCAGATTGTGGCTCCGGTACTCTCACTCTCGCAGTGAAATGCTGCTTCACGCCGGTTTACTGTTACACCCTAATGCATCTAAAGCTGTCACTTTAGAGTCCAAAGTCCATTTGCCTTGGCCATGATGCACGAAAATCGACTGCCGTCTAACCTTCGCAACCCTTACACAGACCAAATGAATCATGAGCATGTTTATGACCCTATGCGAAACGTGAACAATGTTTTAAGCAGTGCGTTCTATCGGTTCCCACATATGGAAATGAAACTTCGGTAATGACAAAGGCTTCTCACCAGACACTTTTACTTTTCAATGGAATGGAGACTGGTGGGCGGAACTCTTAGAGGCAGAAAAACTAACAAGTGCCTTTGAAGACACAGTAAGTTGGCAGACGTAGTCAAAAGGGTCGCAACTCAAGTGGCAATGGGCGGGACATATAGCCCGAAAGACAGACTCGTGGTGTACAAAATTGCTGCAGTGGAGGCCATGGGATCAGAAAAGACCTATCGGAAGGCCACAAATGATATGGAGAGACGATATAGCAAAGATTGGCGGGCACAACTGGACTTCAACAGCCCAAAATAGAATAGAATGAAGGAGATTGAAGGAGGCCTACACCAAATTGGTTGAAAACGGCTTAAGATGATGATGATAATGATGACACAGACCAAATGACATGATTCATTTGGACTGTGTCATCTTCACCATCATGTAGTACATGTTTATGGCACAATGCGAAACGTGTAGGTTACCTCACAATGTTTCTCTCACCCTTCGCAACCCTTACACAGACCAAATGAATTATGAGTACATGTTTATGACACTATGCGAAACTTGTAGTTTTCCTTACGACGTTTCTCTCACCGTCGAGCTAATGGTAGATATTGCACATAGATTTCAAAACTCCAAAGTTGCATGCTTGGAGTCCTCCCGCTAAAAGCCTCTTTCTACCGTGGGAGAGCCAAGCTTCGGCATGAATGGGCCGGCTCGACCCGAGTGATACCACGGCCTCACAGAAAACCGGCGTGAAGCAGCACTGTGCTGTTTTTCGCTGCGTGAGTGAGGGTACCGTAGGCCCAATCCGGAGGATAGGGAGGGTTTTATAGGTTGGCAGCGCACTTATGACTCTACTGGTGTCGTGGGTGTCCACGGGCGGCAATGGCTTACCATAAGGTGATCCGTCTGTTCGTCTGCCTACCTATTATATACATAAAAAAAAGAAGGCATACAATCTTATTCACTAAGCTACCTTCGCTAAAACTTCAACTAAGTAATTAATTAGAAAAACCTACGTTCTATAAACCTTATGTCTTCAGTAGCGCGAATACTTTTGCTTTATCATGTTTTTTTTTTCAAAAGTGTATTTACAAAGACAAACCATGGAAAAAAACCAGTGAATAGAACTCCTCTACAGTTAAGAGCACGCCGGACGCCCTTCTTTATGAATACAATTAAGTCCTTGGGCAAAGCACACAAATAAAACTAAATAAGTAAACACAGTGCCTTGCTATAACTTGGGTCGGTTCTACGCCAAACAATGGAGTATGCCTAGCCTGACCGCGGCTTAGGAAATTAGTCCCAGTGTACAACAGATTTTATCTAACCTTAGGACTTGAATAATTCATATATTCTTTATTGTTCCATGTGGGCAAAGCTTACATCAAATCTAGGTCTTAAATTAAAGTGCTTTCAGTGTTGACATGGGGCCTGTTAGGGCACTACAATATTTGTGGCAATTTATAAATTGCGTTATTTTATTTCGAGTTATTAATTAAACAAATAAGAAAAAAAATATTCATACATATAATACGATACATAGATGTTGGTTTACTTAGAGCAACCTTGATGTATGTTATTTATAGTTGTCGTTATCATTTTTATGTTACTGTATATAGCACAGTGATCTGTGGTATATAGTTACAGTTACATTTACATACAGTATATACATGTTTGTTTGGATTGGTCTGGGTGTTTGCTATGTATTATAAGTATGTATATACAAAAGAAAAGTATTATATGTATATATTTGTAATCCCACTGTTGATTCTGATATCCGTAACACAGGTGCTTGATCTACCTATCTCGGAGTCAGATCAATGTATGTGATGTTGTGAAATTTTTATTTATTTTATTTATTTATGTTACGATTTTAATTTACATGAGTTATTATTTTTTCATGATATGGTATACTATACTATGTAATAGCCATGTGATCAATCTATGAACTGCTGAATTGATTGATCACATACCTATCTATTTTAGTAAATTTACTATAAATAAACTTTATTAATATTATATGAATAATGGTTTGATTAAAATTACGTATGAGGTAAATTCGGTACATAGAATGTAGGTACAAGGCTTTTGCAAAATATGCTTATAAATCAAACATAAGTATACTCAAACTGTCGGAAACCGGCACTAACATGACAACTCACTTGAAGACTTGACATGTTACAGATGCTGTTGGGTCAAATTACATGCAGTCAATTTACTAAATTAGAACAACTTACTCGAATTACCATATTAATTAGGACGACCAGCATTTCCTCATAATTGTTAGCAAACAGCTTTCTCTCTTGTACAAGGCACAGGTTCGCCCGTGTGTAGAATATTCTTCCCATCTCTGGGATGGTTCTGCTAAGTACTTGCTGGAGGCTCTCGATAGGTTGCAGCGACGTGCTATCGATTGTTGGAGATTATGAAGTGACTAAGTCCCTAGAACCTCTTCAGCTACGTAGAAGTCTAAGTGTTCTCTACCGCCTCTATAGTAGGGAATGCTCTGATGAGTTATTTCAACTTATCCTATCCACTTCTAAACAACACGTGCTGGACAGACAATGGCGGCGTGCACCAAGAGGTTTGGCTCCTCGTTCCTGCCCCGAGCCATCAAGACATGGAATGCCCTACCAACGCATGTGATTAGTCCTTCATACAATCCGGGGTCTTTTAGGCGGGGCGTGAAGCGGCTTCTCAGCAGGCCATCAAGGTGAGGTTGACATTCAATGGGTACTTTTATAGTTCTTTTGTGCCTGTCAACCTCATATTTGGATTTCACGGCCGCTTACCATCAGGCGGAGTGAGGTCATCCGGATTGGCCTTTCTATAAAATAGAAACTTTAAAAACTACCTCAGCCAGCATTAGTATACTTGGCGTCGACATATCGAGCGAAGTCCAGTTCCGTGGCCACTTAGAGGGGAAGGCTAAATTAGCTTCTGAAAAGCTCGGCGTCCTAAATAGATTGAGACGGTATTTCACTCCGGCCCATCTTTGGGCCGGAGTGAATATAGGAATGAGGACGGAGGCATATGGAATACTGCTCTCATCTTTGGGCAGGGGCGCCCGCGTACCAGTTTTCCCCTCTGGATCGGATTCAAAGGAGAGCAACTCGAATCGTCGACTGATAAGATATCTCTAATAGACTCCTTAGCAGTGCGTAGAGATGTAGCCTCGCTATGTATACTCTACCGCCTATACTATGGAGAATGCTCTGAGGAAATGTTCTTACTTGAATCCTGCCGCTTCATTTCGCCATCGTTCCGCTCGACAACATTTCCATCGATATCATCTGGATGGTTGGCAGTCTTCAACTGTGCGTTTCTCAAGAAACTTTCTGCCTCGTACGACAAAACTATGGAATGAACTATCGCCTACGGTATTTCCGGACAGATACGACTTGCAAACCTTCAAGAAAAGACTTCCGCGTATTCCTTTTTAAAACGTCGGCAACGCACTTGTGATTCCTCTGGTGTTGCAGGTGTTCATGGGCGGTAATCGCTTACCATCAGATGATCCGTCTGCTCGTCTACCCCCTATCCCATAAAAAAAAGAATATGTCATGAATTTCTTTTTTCTATCGTAACGGAGAAAATAATTACTTAGTATATTGAAAATTATGTTGTACACATTACACAAGTCATTTGTGCGAATATCATCTAAATCAAATCTTTTCCCTTCAGCTTTGGTTATTCTGAATCAGACCAAGGCACTTCAAGCTCAAGGGTATATTGGGTTGGAGGAAGTAGGTATTCGTAAAATGATTTACATTATGGCATCTACCTGACTGGTAAATGCGTGGGACTAAAAGTGCGATAAAATATTTTATTGATGTACAATTTTTTTATAGCAATCTCATCTCGTATTCAGGCGGGCCGCCTGAATGTGAGATGATTTTTTTTATACCCTAGGCGACCGAGTCACCTGATGGAAAGTAATCAACGCCGCCCACGAACATATGCGAAATCAGAGAAATCGCTTATGTGTTGCCAGCCTTTTTAAAAAAGAGTACGCTCTTCTTTTGAAGATCCCTAAGTCGTAGCCGTCGAGAAATACTCCCGCAGCCAAATCGTTCCACAAGAACTGAGGTACGTGGTAGAGCGTTCCGTGAGAATCGCACAGTATTAGACCCCATCCATCGAAATAATGGGGATGGAATGACAATCGCTTGCGTGTGGTTCGATATAAGAATTCAGCTGCAAGGAGTAGATCAGTTCAGAACAGTACCTCAGAGCACTCCCCATAATAGATATGATAGATGTCCATCCCCATGATAAAGTACATACCTCGGAAAGCACGTTAAGTTGTTGGTCCTGCGCCCGATCTCCCTCCGGTCGTGTCACAGTAGTGTCTCATCGGAATATGAGGGTAAGGGAATAGAGAGTGCACTAGTGTTTGCGCACACTTGAGCACTATAATATAACCTGCGTACGTGGCTTATCGTTGAGATTGGCCGCCGTAGCTTTAATCATACAGTGTCACGTCGAGTTACCCTTGTTGACCTTTGGACCAAGACTATTGAAAAAAAATTAAAAAATAATAATAATGACGCTGACTGTACCTATACTTTACCGTCATAAGACACCGTTTTTTGGAAATAAAATTAGTGATGAGCTATATTAATTTAATATTTTATTATTTATCGTACAAAAGAGGAAAGGAAGCAGATTCTTTCTTGCCCAGATTTTTTTTTTCATTTAGAAAACGAACGTGAACAAAGGAATCTTCCTCATTTTAGCGTGTAGTTCCTGGTTGCGTCAAGAGCCTACCTGTTCTCGTTATTAATATCGAGCAGAAAACGAGAGCCCCTTAAAAAAATCTCCTCAAACCTCATTAATTCCTGATTGCATCCAAAGCTGTCGGAGCCCAGGGTACGCTTAGAATATGATTCAGGATTTAGGGAGTCTGGTAATTGCAATAAACCGACTGTCGTCTGACCTTCGCAACCCTTTAACAGGGCGAACTGAATCATGGTTACACGTTTCAGAATCTATACGAAACGTGCAGTTTTCCTCACGATGTTTTTCCTCAACGCCAGCTAATGGCAGAAATCATCATCAGCCCATTTGAGTCCCCACTGCTGGGGCACGGGCCTCCCTCAATCACATGAGGGGTAATTGCCATACTCACCACGCTTAGCAGACGGGTTGGCGAGGGTTTTGATATAAATGCAAAGTTTTCCTTCTCTGGGTGCTGATGATCATGCCAGCAGCTTTACCTTAGTCGCCTTTTACGACACCTCGGTAAGAGTGAGGGTGGCCTATTCTACTCTGCCGGGGACCACACGGCGTGCAACGGCAATGGCAGAAATACGGATAAAGATTTGAAAAATCCAAAGATGCTTGCTTGGATTCGCACCACAACCCCCCGCATGGAAGGCGTGTTCTTATCCACTAAGCCTCCATGCCCTGAAATTTTAACAAACGATTTTTTTGTCCTAATACGAGTAGAATATGGACAAACACATGTTCAAAAGTATGTTCTCCATAAGAATATGTTTAATATTCTGCCTAGATTTGCAATTTTGAGTTTTCACCTCATGTTCTGCTTATGTAGTCACAAAGATTTTTGATGGCGAATGTGTCTCTTATCCAGTAAAAGCCTGCACATGAGTCCGACGTGTTGCTTACCCCAGCTTACACAAACATGGTACTTAGTTACCTACGTAAACCAGTTTTGCCTTTAACGCCACCATTATACAAACATAGGGCCGACGGGTCTGTCGGTGCTACGAAAACAACTTGCAGTGGCAACTTATGCACATGACTTCAAAGAAACCTCACACTGAGCGGAGACCCAACTTTAAAGGATACGGCTTTAGCAATCGCCGCGGGTACCCGGTGCCTCACAGTGCTGCCACCTTGATATCATGATTGGGTGCTAGGTGCCATATGAAAAGGTGCTAGAATCCGCGCCACGAAAAACACGGAACTAAAATTTTAGATTCCTTGTGTCTATGTTATAAAGCTCATTTTTGAATGATGATGGTGACTGAAGCATGACAGAACTTTTTTGGTGGCGCCGATTCTAAATGTTTAATTTTAGGGCTAATGAGCTACTTTTTGTTAACCGCATTACGATTTTTACACAAAAATAGGAAAAAAAATTTTTGGCGGTACCCATACCTAAAACTGAAACTATTTCTTTTTTCATCAAACACTTCTTTAAATTATGAAGTTGAGGTTTCTAATAAATAAAATTTTAAATTTTATACTTTGCGCAAGAGACGCTCCCAAAGTGGTAAAATATCCATCCCCCCTCTAACTCTACAATAAAAGAATTGTAAAACAAAAAACACATATGATATACATTACCATGAAAACAAACAACGAAAATTTGAACTAAATCTAGTAAGTACTTTCTATTTAATACGTTATTATAAACCGTAAACCGCAATTTACCTTCCATTTAGTCAACTCAATTATTTAACACTTGGCCGGTCTTTTAACTTTCAACTCATGTACTAGTTTAGGAAGTTTGAGTTAATTGTAAAATGGCGATAAACTTTTTGAAAATAGTGCTAGATCTAGCATCGAAAGTGCCAGGTGGGCAACACTGGTAAGTACCTCACTTCATATTGTTCGCTTATTACAGCATTAACTCAACTTACCAGCACAATTTTCTGAATTCCCTCGTATTTCTAAAGTTAGTTCATTGTATTTTATATTGTAACAAAATAAATGGCAAAATGTTTTCACAATAAAGAAAATGTTCTCGGCGCTTTTTTGATTAAAAGTATTCCACTTATTTTCATTATTTAGGTATTGTTTGTTCCATCACTACGAGCGAACTCTTTACGTTTCATTTAGAATATTGAACAAAAAAGGTGTGCCCTAATGGAAACAGAATTAATACCTACCACTCCATTTACATCGTACCAGGTACGTACAATATGTAAATGCTACGGTTTTAGTGAAATAAAAGACACTACAGGTACCTATAGTGCCTTTTCTTTCACTTTCACTCTACTTTTCACTTATGTTTCAAACAAAAAACTTTTTGAACTTTTCAAATTTTGGAGAGCCATGCTGCGTCATGAATAGGCCGGCTCGATCGGCGTGATACCACAGCCTCACAATAAACCGGCGTGAAGCAGTGACTGTGCTGTTTTTCACCGAGTGAGTACGAGTACTGGAGGCGGGGCAAGGGGTTTTAAATGTTGGAAACGCACTTGTGACTTAAGTGTGATTTCCCATAGGCCGCGTAAATCGCTTAGCATTAGATGATCCGTCAGCTTGTCTGCCACCTATCACGTAAAGAAAACTAGTATTTTTTACGCAACTATTCTCTCAAATCTTGTAAGTAAAAAACCGGCCAAGTGCGAGTCGGACTCGCCCATGAAGGGTTCCGTGGCAGCAAGTAAGATATGAAATGTAAATTGCGGTTTACGGATTATAACGCATTAAATAAAAACTACTTACTAGATCTAGTTCAAACCAAATTTCGTTATTAGTTTTCATGGTAATGTTTATCATATATTATTTTTAGTTTATTAATTCTTTTATTATAGAAGTTAGAGGGGGAAGTTTATATTAGAAACCTCAACATCATTTTAAAGACCTATCCATAGATTCCCCACACGAATAGATTTGATGAAAAAAATTATGAGTTTTAAGTATAGGGTACCCTCCATCAATTTTTATTTCCTATTTTTGAGTAAAAATCATAATACGGTTAAAAAAATACATCTATTTACCAAGTTCCAATAGAATAGTTCTTATAGTTTCGTACGGAACCCTAAAAAAGGGGAGGAAACACAATATTCCATTGACGAGGAGGCAAAATAAGGATTTCGTATTCCTCTTGGATTTGCCTATTGTTATTCAAGACCGAGATATCAATCCGCATTGATATTCAAAAGAATACATACCCTAGTTTTGATCTCAAATAATGTACACAATAAAATGACATGAATAGATCCTACTTCAATGACTACGTTTTACAACTTAGCAACTTTTGATAAATATATGTACGGAGAGCCATTAGGTTAGCCATTATAGAATTGGTATGTGAAATTTAACGTAACGCCCTGTTGGTCTATTAGTTTAAGTACCGGGCCGTGAACTCAGGGTCCTGGGTTCGATTCCCGGGTCGAGCGAAGAGTATGTTTCGAATTTTTCGGACATAGCTCGGGTTTGTGATCACCAATCCGCATTAGGCAAGCGTGGTGATTAAGCCTAATCTCATCATAGTAGCGATATCTTGATTTCTATGATGGAGGCCGTTGCCCTGTAGTGGGATAATTTATAGCAGTATAAAAAAAAAGTGAAATTTCCTCAATAGATATTTAACCAAACGTGTTTCACGTTAAGAATGGAAAAAGGAACGGTTTGGCTGCAGGAATATCTCCCGACGGCTACGACTTAGGGACCTTCAAGAGAAGAGCGTACTCTTTTTTAAAAAGGCCGACCACAGATTAGCGATCTCTCTGATTTCGCGGGCGGCGGATGTTCATGGGCGGCGTTGATTACTTTCCATCAGGTGACTCGTTTGCTCGTTGGTCCGCCTTTAGCATAAAAAAAAATGATGATAATCCGTTGAAGCAATTTGACGGATTTTTAATTTGTGTCGCGTCCGCATTTACAAATCTTAGATAGTACGGTCAGCATCAAAAGTAACTTAACACTTTAGTACCATGTCAAAGTAACCGTTCTGCCTATTATAATCAGTTTCTAAGGGGTACGTACAAAATGTTACTTCGACATGATACTAATGTTTTAAGCTACCTTTGATGCTGATTGTACATTAGCTTAGGGATCCAGAGTAAGGCTGGATTCGACCAATCTTTATCCGTGGATGAATCTATGGTATAACGTCAGATTTGCATAGAATGACAGCGCTATACCATAGATTTATTATAGGAAAAAGATTGGTTGAATCGGCCCTCAGTGAATCATGTATACACGATCAGATTAAATTCTCAATCATTGCAAGGTTTAAGAAAATGTCCAAGGCGTACACATTTTCTCAATATGTTTCCCTCACTCTGCTGTGGTGGTATGTGCAGTGCACATAGCGATGAGAACAGACAGCCGTTGGGGCGTTAAGGTCCTCGAGTGGAGGCCACGTACAGGAAGTCGCAGCCGTGGCAACGCCCTTCACAAGGTGGACTGACGATCTGGTAAAGGTCGTGGGAATGCATTGGATGCGGGCGGCACAGGACCGATCTGTGTGGAGAACATTGGGGCCTGTCCAAAGAGGGGCATCATTCGTCGAGCATTCAACTGCATCTGCCCTCTTCCTATCCATTGAAGACTTCCCTTCAACCCCGGGAGTATGTTGGCGCGCGAGCGCTCTCGGGTCGAATCGCCGACCCTCGGACAGCACCGCACCAACCAACGCGCCGCTGGGACTCCGCGGGGAGCGCGGGGACGCCCGGCGCCTACGCGTCTGCCACCACCGACACTTCGCGATCCGACAGGCTAGGCAATAGGCGCGTCTCCCCTTTTTTGCCAGCAATAAACCTTTTTAAATCTACAGTCCACCTTTTATTTCAAGTTCTTTAGTTAGGACCCTAACAGACGTCTTTTGGCTGAAATAATGATGATGTTGATAATGTAGTGGTATAAATCAGAAGATTTGGTTACTAGATCAGATAATAATCTATGGAAAAATCAGAGTGCTCTGATTTGAAGTGATGGTATCTAGTTCATGTTTTAAGCTATTGCTACCACTGCTCTAAAACTCCTCCTCTTCTCATCTTAGCGTGTAATTCCCAGTTGCGTCCATCGCTCTGGAGCCCAGAATCCGCTTCGACCATGATTCTTGATTTTGGGAGTCTGGCAATTACATTTAAGCGACTGCCGTCTGACCTTTGCAACCCTTTAACAGCGGAACCAGACCAACTGAAACATGGTTACATGTTTCAGAAACTATCTTAATGGTGCACAGGTTTCCTCACGATGTTGTCCCTCACCGCCGAGATAGTGGTAGAAATACGCACATAGATTAGAAAAATACAAAGGTGCATGCTCAGATTCGAACCCGGTCCCCCCGTATTGGTGGCGTGTTCTGAACTATATGTAATCTAAACTACAGCCTACATACGATGTAATAAAAATTCTGAAGCACATTTTGTCGACACTGTGAATGACAATGAATACTTATTGGCTACATTCTGTAACAAGTTTTGCATGTGAAATACAAAGTTTCCTCGCTCAAAATACCAAAACAGATATTCATTACAGCATAAACCGGGCTCAACTCGTAGCGTAAAAACTCCTCGTCCGTCGTAATTTAAAGTAATTCAGTGTAAAACATCCCTATTTTTGCTCAGTGCACTAAAGAACATACCACTTACTATGTAGCCGGGAACTACTAGTGTTTCATGTCTAATAAAAATAAATGGATTCAAAAAGCGTTACTCTTGGAAGGAGGCACTTTTTCTTTTGTGGAAGCAAGACTGTGAAGCTCGCTAATTAATTACACAATGTACCAAAGGAGCATCTTTACGAGGAAAATCGTAACATCCGAGAACACAATCTTAAGGAGCTTTGGTGTGGGCCCGAATAATTCAAAGGGTTCGGGCGTGGGCCTAATTAATCAGATTCCCTCAAGGCCGGTGGCCGCCTGCACCTGAGACGCGATAAACTATGTTAATTTGTATTTATAACCGACTGAAACTATTTTACACTTGAGATATCTAAGGGATGGGCGTCTTCGCTGCCTTTTCTCTTTCATTTTGATGAAGATACCAAAGTATGAGTAAAGTAACATTATGCGAACTTTTTTAATGTTTTTAGTACATCAACCAAAATTTAATGTCAGCGAACCAATCCTGATAAAGCGCCAGGCCACGATCACCTGACCGCCGATATCGTCATTTTTGCGAGGATTGTCCCAGGCTCATCACCAATATTTTTCCTGCGCAATGGATACTAATTCACTCAGCTCCTACAGACCTATTGGACTAATACCGGTATTTGGAAAGCTCTTGGAAAAATCTTCACCAGAATGCACGCACTTCCCGAGATCAGATCTTCTTCGACCACCTGACCGGGTTGCCATCAATTTCGACTTGGTGTCCAATAATGAAGATGTCGAACTGCCCACCCGAAACAATCGCCATCTTCGCCGACCGGAAGCAAATTGAGCCACCAGACAAGTCAGCGCTGCATTCGTCAGCTTTCACACGGAACGGAATCAACCCCACACAATTCGTAAGTTCCATCTGCACTCGGCTTGTTCGGCGTTCCAATTTCTATTTTATTCTATTTCTACTTGCTATAGACCAGGCGTGCAAGTGGGCGTTGAAGGACAAAGGTCGGGCCGTGACGCTCCTGTCTGACAACATGTTTGCGTTATACGCAATAAAGGACAGGAGCATCACAAATCCCTTGGTTTATTCGATCCAAAGGTACATTTATAGCATGAAATGTGAGCAAAAATCAATAGAATTTTGCTGTGTCAGGGGCCATACCGGCATAGATGGAAACGAAGCGGCAGACGCAGCGGCAAAAGCGGCGGCCGAAGCGAGAGCAGCATACGCCAAGTTTCCATTAAGCCATGTCAAGCGCGAAGCCAGAAAGGAAACTAAGGAGTGGTGGAGGCACAGTTACGCCATCGCGGAGCAAGGAAATCATACTAGGAGTTTATGCCCGGAACTGGAAGACGCCTTTGCAGCCGTGAAACAATGTGGCACGTCCTTCTTCCTCACCCAGTAGGTACCTATCTGGCCACGGCTATCATCTCGATAATCTGCATAGGTTTAAGATCGTGGACATCGACTTTTGACTTCTTGTATTAATATTAATTATATACATATATAAATTATATTATCTATTATTTGTATTGTTCCCATCTTTTACACGAATTAAAACAAACAGTACAGCGAAACCCAAATATAATTTGACAGGAGATGACTTGTATCAAATAGCAAGTCCCACATCCTAATATAAAACCAAATACACAGGTAAAAAAAACAACCAAAGTATTTGTGTCATCAAACCAATATAGGTACTTAGGTATAGATACGAGTATAAAACACAAGCAAAAAACGCATTATTTCTCGTCTCTCTTTGTATAAACAAATAGGTGCAAGCGTGTATTTAAATCATAAGTTTTATTATACCTATATAAGTTCATTAAAAAGCATAATTTCTTTTTTTTTTCTTATTGTAAAGCCACGTACTTATATATCTTCACGCGTATTGGATTATAAAGAGAACATGTGATAAACCGATTTGATTAATGCGCGAAACAAGAAATCAAAGTGTCTACTTTGACTTCGATAAACCCGTATCCAGCTGAATGTCGGTTAATTACGTTCCGTTCCATAGAATAAACGTTGCACAATCTAGAATTGGTACCATCCGAGCTCGCACAGACTGCTAGATTACACATTCACTAAATCAATTTAGTTACCGCTGACGAAATAAAAAAGTTAGCTAAGTTTTAAACGCCGGAGCACTTTACAGATAGATTCAATCTAAATTTAATTCCGGACAAAGCGTCTCTTGCTTTCCTTAATAGAGTTTCCTGTTGGATTCTTTGCTACATTCTGCACCGCGGGTTTTCGGTGTTTGCTTGTAACGGATATCCGGTTCCGGATTTGGCCGAGATTATTTGCACTTTAGGGATTTTCATGCATGTTACTTAAGTGGTGGGCTTCTACGTGTTAAATTGTCTCCTCATTTAGAACAAGTTTTATTCTACGTTACATCTTTTAAGAATTAAAGAGTATTGCGGAAATTATTGATAAATACCAATACATAACATGAACATAACATGAGCTTAGATTTCGTAAACTATTAAGATTTTTAATGAAAACAGTCCAGTGTTGTACAATATAGACTTTAACCGATTCTTTGCGGATGACGCCCGTCGTGGGGCGTCATTCATTTCTTTTGTGTATGGCGTGTGACGCCTGAGTGGCGTCTTTTTTCAATTTGTTAAAACTGTGAGTAAACGTCATTTTTAAGGGTTACTGCTTTACAAGACTACTATTTTTATTTTTTTTAGTTTATGCCTGTAGTGTTCGTTTCAGGATATAGCGTGAATTTCAAAACTTCAGAGGTTGACAACCTTCGATTGACAGATACGAATTAGTCCTTGTTCTATGCGGATGACGCCCGTAGGGCGTCATTCATTTCTTTTGTGTAATCTTTCATGTTTTTGTGTTTAAATTCTTCCAAAATAACCATTTATAATATGTCTTCATTAATCTACACAAGAACTTTAAATAGTTATTACTAATGAAATTTGTTAAAAATATCTTATGAATTGCTTATTGCGTTAATTGAAACTTTTGCTTTTGCAATAAATCAGTAATCGGTATGGCGGCTATCTTACCATCGAATTAAGATTATTAAAGTAGGGCCACCGTAAGAAATTTATTTGACAGTTGCAGTCGCTAAAACTATCTGACGTTCAAAATAACATAAGTGAATTTTATTTAAATGGCATTGAATACATAAGTGAAATTTATTCTTGAGGAAGTAATACGGAGTTCCATTTAATTATTTGTGATTTATTGTGTATATACCACTAAGAATATTCACATATTTTATTCCATATTAACAGAGTAAAATAAAAATTTAACAAAAAATCGCTTTGATTTCTTTAAAGAAATTTGTCTATCGGTTGGGTTTTATAGGAGCACCTCACTATTAATGTCAAAATAGAACTGTCATCATAATATGTAATATTATTACCCTTAGCATTCTGAATGGACAATACAATGAGCGAAAATAAGCCTTATTTCATACAACACAAGGTTCGTGCGCCGGCGCAAGCGTGAACCAAGCAAAATGAACCTTACGTACAATATATACGGTACTTTCTTAATAATAGCAAGGTGCACCGGCAAGCGAGATGCAACTTGTTTTCCTGTTTTTGTGGTTCACTTCTGTTTCCTAGTTTTGGTGATCAGACGTACTTCCAAAGTGCCGAAATTTTACATTTGACTACCGTGGCTCATGTACCTGGACAACTGAGATCTTTCATTTGTGACTACTGTGGCTTGTGTATCTGGACAACCGAGATTTTTTATTTGTGACTACCGTGGCTTGTTTACCTGGACTCCCGAGATTTCGCATATGTCAAGAAAGGCTTCTGAAACAACTGGACTGTATTCTGTGCTGTATTGAATCTATAATATAATCTATCTAAATTACCAGGTAAGTTACCTATTATTAAATTATATACAAGATGTTAGGTAAATGGTATTAGAAGCCGAAAACCAGGGGTACAGAGAGTTGTAAAGGAGCGGTTATTAACCAAAAAAACGGTTAAAAACGTTTAGACAGTGGTTGTTAACCGGGGGCTTATACTCAGAACCAATAGGTCTTAATATTTTTACAGTTTTTAAGACAAAATTATGTAAATATGCGGACCGTTAAATATGAAAAGGTATATTTCCATAGTTAAATATTAGTCAGTACCTAAAGAAATAAATCCGAAAATGTTTAACTTTATGTGTTTTTTTTTGTAAGATGAGCTACTTGTGTATTTTTTAAATTGTGTTAATGACGTTTTAATAAATTTTATTAATCGAAGAGAGTTGGCGCTTAAGAGGCCGTATCAATTTTTATTATCAAGTCGATGTTGAGACAAACAAAAGTCGCTCGTAATGACGGTGGTACGAATAATTATAACGTTTGAATTAGGTTGCGCTTCACGTAGCGCTTAAACATCGAAATACCCTCTAGCGTGAGGAAAATTCACAAAATAACAAATTACATAAAAACTACAAAACGGGTTTAAAAAAACTTATTACATTCACTACGTCTTATCTCGTCGGATAATTGTTAAAAAATCATAATCACAGCATGTGGAGTATAATTTTCAGCGAAAATATTAATTTTAAAATATATTTTTTTATTAGGTTTTCGGAAATTTATTTCTACGTTAATCTTTCTAACAAAATGAGAAATTATTATTTCTCAGAATTATTGTAATACTTTTGGCTAGAAATCGGTTTAAATATCAATAAAATTATGACGGCCACTCAAAAATACCACGCCGGAAAAAAGGTTCCTCAAGTATACAATTTTATTGCAGCTTCTTTTTTTATGTTATTTATGGCCTACCTTATGGCATACCAGATTCTTATATTGTAAGACAAGGGGTAAGGATTGTTGAATTGGGTAACTTAAAAGGTATACTTAGCTCAGAAGAGTCTTTGTGCGTAATTCCAAACTGTGACGATGCGTAGTTTTTTCTCAATAAGAATGAGAAAATCTTATTAGAATTTAAACGGAAACCCAAGAGTTAGACTAAACCTTTATTAACCAAAGGTTGTCTGGCAGAAATTGCTGTAAGCAATAAGACCGCCTTCTTTGTACATGGACGTGGTTTCTGTTTCTCTAGTTTTTAAGTTTTTCCTGTATTTTTTTGTGCAAATAAGTATATTCTGTTCTTTACTATTCGGCAAACTAATAGGAAAAATAGTCAAAGACAGGCAGGAATCATTAGTTAATTCCAAATGTTTGACTAAACCGATATCCCCTTCAATACATGTTACACCCCATACACAGAATGCACACAAGTGTACATGACACGAATGGTTGTCCGGAGCGGGTATCGAGCCCTCGACCTTTGGCGTATAAGCAGAATCACTACCAAAAGCGTCATCCGGCCAGTTATAAAGAAAATTTACATATTCATTCATTCAGAAGTATAATAAAACTAGTTATGTACATACCTACCTAGGGCTACTTTCAGATTTATCCAATAATACCCAGAATTTAATTTACATACAACGTAATAAATAAGAAATTCACATTTTAATAGTGAGTAGAAATCATTTCCGGAAAATGTGTTAATAAATTAAATTTTGCCGACTCTGTGGAGGTATCCCGAAACTTAACGTGTGGGCTGATGCAACTGATAAGTTATAAATTAATATTTTAATGGTTATGGTCCTCCTATTAAAATCATTTAAATACTCATACGGATATAATATGTTATATTAATTAGTTGGTGTACCTGAAAATGAAAACTTTAATTGTCAGGTAATTGTGGTCAGATTAAAAGTAAAGTAAAGTATCAGCCTATAAACTGTCCCACTGCAGGGCAAAGGCCTCCATCATAGAAATTAAGTCATCGCTACTATGATGGGTGTTGGCGACTGGCCGTGGTACCACCTCATTTTTATAATTATTTTGTTTTTATGCTTTTGACGGGCAGCTGTCTTGTGAGTGTGTCAATAAAAGGATAGTTTTGTTCATATTTGTTTTCATCATTTTAATTATAAACCGTACGAGCCTCTCTCTTTAGTATCCATCATCATCATATACAGTCCATCAGCACACTAGCATCACCAGTAGTTATCATTTGGTCCATTCTCGCCGTCGTGAATTCGTAACCATCTTCGACATTTGCAGTAATTTTCATACATCACGTAAGTAGTTCGTCAACTTATCATTGTCATCGTCATCATGGAAACACGGAGCAAAGCGAAGGCCACAGAAACCGAGCGCCTCTCGCGACTGCCACGCAGCGCACCATCGGTTTCAGCCGCCACTAACGATTATACGTCGACACACTCAGATGACAACCCTCCACGCGCCGAAACCGAGGCTCCTGATGCTTCACGCGTCGCAACCGAGGTGCCTAACACAGCTTGTAGTGTCCACAGTAAGCAGTTTTCGGCGACATCCCTCTCCTCGTCGACAGTGCGCGCCCAGCGACGGGCCCTAGAAGCCGCCGCAGCGCAACGCCGGTTGGAGCGCGAGCGCAAGCTCGCCCAGCGCGAAGCCGAGGCAGAGGACGCACAGCTTCAAGCGCAGATTGCCGCGCTAGAAGCCAACCGTTCAGATAAGTCGTCCAAATCTAACCATTCGCGTTCTGATCGTAGTACCTCAAAAAAACGCACCGCCACGTGGGTCTCAACCCATGCAAACCTGTCCTGTAGGGTACCTGATGCCTTGGCCTATCAACAAGGACCCCCATTACAGCCTGCCCTTCCAGACAAACATGCAACATCTTTGACTCCCACACGCCCCGCGGTGCATAACCACGACGCAACGCAACGACTTCAATCCGAACAGTCGCTTGACCCTATTTCTCAGCTCACACGGGCCATTAACAATCTCTCCAACAGACCACGGAAGCCTGAACTAGTACCATTTTCAGGCGAATTAGGTCAATGGATGCTCTTTAAAAGTAGCTACGAGAGAACTAAATTCAACTTTTCCTCTTCAGAGAATCTAGATCGCTTAAACAACGCAGTTCGCGGTCCGGCGTACCAGTCTGTCGCAGCACTCATGTGGACGTCCAGTGACCCCGAAGACATCGTGAAAGCCTTGGAGCAGACGTACGCACGACCCGAGCTCCTGGTAGCCCGCGAGGTCGCGGACCTGCGCAACATTCCAAAGCTAAGTTCCGCACAAGACTTAAATAATTTGGCAAATAAGCTTCGCAACTTTGTGACAACTCTAAACTTGCTTGAACAGACCGAATACTTATCGTCCCCTGAACTCTTTCGATGTGTTTTGGTCAAACTGAGTGAACACACTAGAGCCCGTTTCACGGATTTTGCTTGCATCCAAACCGTGGAGGAACAAAGCCTAACAAAACTTGAGTTATTGTCAAATTTTCTTTTGTCGGAAGCCGACAAGCAATTGAAGTTTAACTTTGTCACCGACCTTACAATCAAGGCACCGTTTCCATCAATGCAACCGTCAAAGTACTTACACAAAAAGGAAACCATACATGCCACCGTATCTAGCGACAAAACTGTCGTGCAATGCAGTTACTGTAAACAAGGACCTCACAATATAAAAACTTGTGAGAGCTTTTTAGGTCTAACCACTGACGACAGATGGCGCTGGGTTCGAGCATCCAAAGTATGTTATCGCTGTCTGAAGTCTAAACCACACACGTGGAATAATTGTCGGGCCAAACCTTGTGGAGTCAATGGCTGTCCAAGACGCCATAACGCTCTTTTACACGGCGAAACGATGCCCGGAACCGTCGCCGCCACTGTGTCCAGTGGACCATGCGACATCGACTCAGCTCCCACCGGGAACGTTAATGACGCCGATAGTGTCGCAAATACCATTAACATTCCGATCTATTTGTCAGAATCTGGACCGCCATCGTCACGCCCACGCGGCCTATTGAAGATAGTGCCCATCGTGATCGAGGGACCCGACGGAGAGGTCGAGACGACGGCGCTCTTAGACGAAGGCTCTACGGCTACGCTAATTGAAGCGCGCGTCGGCGCTAAGCTGTCCAGTCAGGAGCGTCTGCGCCTTGAAGGCGTCAGTGGTATGACCAAGGAACTCGACGTAAGCTACGTAAACTTTTATATACGCGGTCGTAACCGAACGGATCGTTACCTCATTAAAGGCGCCCGGGCTGTTACACCCTTAGGGCTTCGCGCACAAAATTCCGACACGGTAAACATAATGGAATACGTTCACCTGGTAGACCTATCTATCGAACTTTCATTCACCGACGAGGCCCCTAAGGTCCTCATCGGCGCTCCAGACTGGTACCTATCCATAAGTCGCGAGGTACGCTGTGGGAAAAGAAACGAACCTGTGGCTTCGAAAACATTGTTAGGCTGGGTACTCCACGGTGCCCTCTCCGTTTCGTCAAAACCGCTTGAGTTCGTCAATAACCTTTCGGATAATTTGGACACTCTAATTAAAAGCCAATACGACATTGACGCCCTAGGAATCGGTAAGAAAACCGTCTCTCCAAGCGAGGACGATAAACGAGCTGTCGATATCATCGAATCCTCCGCTCGCCAGCTTGCCGACGGCCATTTCGAAGTTGGCTTGCCCTGGAAGCAAAATCTCCCAAAAATTATACCCGACAGCTATACTCAAGCGTTTTCAAGATTTAAAGCTCTTGAAAGACAAATGGCAAAAAACCCACCGTTTGCGGACGCCTTACAAAAATTCGTAACAGACGTCATTGACAAGGGCTACGCAGAGGAGTGCGACCCAAAGTCTTACCACACACAACCGTCACCAAAGACACCCCTTGTCCACAAGGATGGCCCAATACGGTGGTATTTGCCACTATTTGGGGTTTTTCACCCGCAAAAAAGAAAGCTCAGGGCTGTCCATGACGCAGCTGCCACAACCAACGGAGTGAGCTTAAACAGCATGTTGTTACAGGGTCCTGATCTCCTGCCCTCACTACTTGATATCCTCTTCCGTTTCAGAGAGGGTGCTGTAGCGCTAAACGCTGACATTAAGGAAATGTTCCCTCAAGTAAAGATTGCCGAAAAAGACAGAGACGCTCAACGCTTTCTCTGGCGCGGAGAGGATGGCAAGTTAAAAGAGTATCGCATGTCCTCCATGATTTTTGGTGCCGTATCGAGCCCTTTTATTGCTGTGCATATCACAAGGAAAAATGCGAAAATGCTCGAGGCTAAATACCCAACCGCTTGTAGCGCAATCATCAACAATCACTACATGGACGATTACCTAGGCAGCCTGACGAGCACCCTCGACGCAGCCAAGCTCGCTGCTGATGTGGTCACAGTGCATAAGACCGGTGGTTTCGAAATGCGTGCGTGGACGTCAAATAGTTCAGAAGCCCTATCACTTATCCCAAAAGAACTTCGAAGTGAAACGGTTTCTGACGTATACTTACCCCCCCCCAGCAGCGAGGTTGGTGTTTTAGGCGTCAAATGGAATCCAAGTGAGGATCTGCTGGGATTTCGTGCAGTGCCTCAGTTAGTAACTGAGACCCTCACCAAACGAAATCTGTTGTCGAACGTTATGAAATTGTACGACCCCCTTGGCCTTTTAATGCCAGTAATTATTTGGGGCCGCATTCTGATACAAAGATTATGGCGGGCAGGCATTGACTGGGACTCACAGCTACCCCAAACCTTCGTAAACCAATGCAACGACTGGTTCGATCAGTTGCGAATCGCGACTGATATAAAAATCCCTCGCTGGTACATGACGAATCCTAAAACCTCGGACATCCAGCTGCATGTACTAGCCGATGGCGGTGAACAAGCATACGCTTGCGTCGCCTACTGGCGTTTCAGCTACGCTGACGGCTCTACATCTACAAGCCTCATCGGTAGCAAAGCACGCGTTGCACCTCTCAAACCAGTTTCCATACCCCGCATGGAACTGCAGGCTGCCCTTATAGCGACACGTTTTGCACAAACAATTTTACAAGCGCATCGTCTCAAGCCTTCGGCAACCATATTTTGGACCGATTCTGCGACCGTCCTTAAGTGGCTCCGAAGCGATGCTCGCGGTTATAAATCCTTCGTCGCGCACCGGTTGGGGGAGATACTTGAAGCCACCAACCCATCCGACTGGAGATGGATTCCTACTCTTTTCAACGTCGCGGACGATGCAACAAAGCCAAAAAAAATTGAGTTTACCGCCAACCATCGGTGGTTTACTGGTCCCAAGTTTCTTTTAAATGAACCGCGTGCCTGGCCAACCGAGCCGGATGCCAACGTGGAAGAGACATCACCAGACCCCGAGTTAAAATCGGAATCGGTAGGTCTGCTCCGCGTCTACCCATCCTCAAAATTAACACCCGACCCGGCGCGTTTCAGCTCTTGGCTTCATCTGATACGCGCCACTGCGCGCGTCCTACAGGCCGCGCGCCTCTTCCGTTTAAAAATGTCTAGGCCTATACCTCAAAATTCTAAATTATACAGCACCACGTCGCCTCACCAACTTTGTGTAGCCGATATTATCGAAGCAGAGAAAATGATTGTACACTTAGCCCAGGCGGAAAGTTTTCCCGACGAACTAGCAGCCTTACAAATGTTAAAATCAGTGCCCAAAAATAGTCGTATCAAGAGACTTGCGCCTAAATTGGACGAAGCGGGATTATTAAGACTGGACTCGCGGACAAGATCAGCTCCGGAAGTGAACGAAGAGACTAAGTCGCCATTGATCCTCGACGGCCGCCATCACATCTCTCGGCTGCTGATCCTCCATCAACACATAAAAGCCTCACATCAGTTCAATGAGCTTGTTTTGAATGAACTTCGCCAGAAATTTTGGATCCTAAAAGCCAGAAGCACCATCCGATGCGTGGCGAACGCCTGCTCACATTGCAAAAGATGGAGAGGCAAACCAAGCCAACCACCTCTTGGGAACTTACCAGTGGAGCGTCTGGATCACCACAAAAGACCATTTACGCACACAGGGCTCGATTATTTCGGTCCGATCTTAACAACAGTTCACCGTCGGCGTGAAAAGCGATACGTCGCCCTATATACTTGCCTCTCGACCAGAGCGATTCATCTGGAGATGGTACATTCGCTTACGTCAGACGCTGCTTTACTGAGCCTCAGGCGTTTCATCGCGAGGCGAGGATCACCTACCACAATATATTCCGACAATGGAACAAACTTCGTTGGCGCTTCTAGAGAGCTGCAGAGTCTTCACGACGACTCAATTATAGAATACGCTACAAACCACAAAATCAGTTGGAAGTTCATCCCTCCGGCGTCCCCCTTTATGGGTGGCGCATGGGAACGCTTGGTTCGGACCGTCAAAGCAGCCTTAAGATCCTGCCTCCACAACCAACCGCTAAAAGACGAAGTGTTGGCCACACTACTAATTGAAGCCGAGTCTATCGTTAATTCGAGGCCACTCACCTATGTCGCATCATCCCCAGATGCACCAGAGGCGATAACACCCAACCACTTTCTCCTTGGCTCCTCGTCCGTCGTGCCATGGACCACTACCCTAAGCGACGCTGACCTATCCCGGCGCTGTGACTGGATAAGAACGCTCCGGCTTGCAGACCATTTTTGGGCACGTTGGCTGCGGGAATACCTACCGACTCTCAGAGCAAGAGGACCCAACGTAGTCTCCGCCAATATTGGTGAAGGTGATGTGGTGCTCATCACTGATCCTACCCTTCCACGGGGTTTATGGCCGTTAGGAAGGGTAGTGAAGGCCTATTTCGGACCAGACGGAGTGGCCCGCGTCGCTGACGTATGTACCAAGGGTGGCACCCTACGCCGGCCACTCCGGAAGCTGGTCCTGTTGGAATCCGCACCTAGGCCAGTCGCCACCAGCGGCTGATTATCGTGTGCCACACTGGGGCTCCGGTATGTTGGCGACTGGCCGTGGTACCACCTCATTTTTATAATTATTTTGTTTTTATGCTTTTGACGGGCAGCTGTCTTGTGAGTGTGTCAATAAAAGGATAGTTTTGTTCATATTTGTTTTCATCATTTTAATTATAAACCGTACGAGCCTCTCTCTTTAGTATCCATCATCATCATATACAGTCCATCAGCACACTAGCATCACCAGTAGTTATCAATGGGATTAGGCTTAATCACCACGCTTGCCAAATGCGGATTGGTGATAACTGCTGCTGCTGCTGATGCTGTCTCATTTTAAAATTAACGATTTACTTCATAATAAACAATTTGGGTTTACCAAGGGTAAGTCAACCACTGACGCAGGAGTTGCACTTATCAAGTATATTTTTGATGCATGGGAAAACAAACAGGATGCAATTGGTGTTTTCTGCGACCTCTCGAAGGCGTTTGATTGCGTTGAGCATCAAACATTGTTGTTGAAGTTAGCTCACTATGGTGTTCTAAATAATGCATTAAGTTTGATAAATTCTTACTTATCAGATAGACTTCAGAAAGTCAGTGTCAATGGAACTGACTCTTCAGGCGCCCCTTTATTAATGGGAGTGCCCCAAGGATCAATATTGGGACCTCTGCTCTTCCTAATATACATAAATGACCTCCCTTACTTTGCACAAGATCTTTGTGAAGTAGTGTTATTTGCTGATGATACCTCGTTGATTTTTAACGTTGACCGTCGAAAAGATACGTTTAACGACGTAAATGACACCCTCTCACAAGTGCTACATTGGTTTACAACTAACAACTTGCTTTTAAATGCCAAGAAAACCAAATGTGTTAAATTCACTATGCCCAATGTAAAGCAGGTCAACACTAACGTCGTTATGAATAATGAACATATTGAAGTTATTAATTCGACAATTTTCTTAGGTATTACACTGGATTCCAAACTGCAATGGAAGCCACACTTGGCAGCCTTGGCGGGAAGACTTAGTTCCGCCGCATATGCGGTTAAGAAGATCAGACATCTGACTGATATTGAAACCGCGAGACTGGTTTATTTTAGTTATTTTCATAGTATAATGTCATATGGTCTTTTGTTGTGGGGGTCGGCGGCTGAGATACAGACTATTTTTGTATTGCAGAAGAGGGCCATCCGCTCCATATACAACCTTAGGCCTCGCGATTCGCTGAAAGAACTGTTTAAGAATATCGACATTTTAACTGTAGCTTCCCAATACATTTTGGACTGTATTTTGTACGTGCGAAAGAACATTGATATTTTTTCTAAAAAATCTGATTGTCATGGTTTTAACACTAGAAATAAACACAAGCTCGCGATTCCAAATCTGAAGCTCCAAAAAATTAATAGTTCATTTGTTGGTCAAAGTATTAAAATGTACAATAAGTTGCCACAAAATGTTATTGAGTTACCAACGCATAAATTTAAATCCCACGTGAAAACCTGTTTAATGAGTAAAGGATACTATAAAATTGTAGATTACTTAAATGATAAGGATTCATGGACATGATGACCTCCGTGCCTGCACACATGTAGTAATTTTATAAATATTTACTGGAATCATTATTATTATATAATTAATCATTTTTAATAAATTAGGCTTAGCAGCATTTATTATTGTATACAAATTGATTAGTATAGATTAATCAAACAATTGACAAGATGCTAACCACCTACTATTGTACACCTCGTCCTGCAGTTTATTAGTATTGGATTAAGTACTCTGTGACCTATGAGGGGAACCTAAGTAGTCATGCTCACTCAAATGTCTCTGAGGTGGTGGCGTTATGTGGCGGGTCATTACATTCCCTCTAATATGGTTGAGTGAAATGATGGCTGACACATACGTCATACTTGTGAACAGGTGCCACTTTTGGGGACTGGTCCGCTTCGGTTTACCTCATATTTAGCTTTTAATTTGCTTCATTCTATTTTGTGTTGCATTAGACTGTATGACTTGGTATGAGGATAATAAACCATTGTAAAAAAAGTTGGCGATTAAAAAGAGTAACTGGCGAGTTTCTTGCCGGATCTTCTCGACCAGAAACAACTTTCCGAGCCGGTGGTAGAATCGCATTATGTTTATTTATTTCTTTAGTATATTTTATGTATCAACATATATATGTATTAACATGTAAATTATACATAAGTACTTATAAATAGTTTTAAGTCATTCAAATGTATGACGATTTGTAAGTGCTGTGTACAAGCCTATGCAAATAAAGAATTATTTGAATTGAATTGAATTGAATAACAAACCCGAGCTATGTTAGAAAAATTCGAAACATACTTTTCGCTCGACCCGGGAATCGAACCCAGGACCCCGAGATCACGGCCCGGTACTTAAACCACTAGACCAACAGGGCGTCGAGGTCAGATTAATTATAGCTTATTATATCTGCATTAATTGTGTAATTACAAAAAATCTGTTGTATTATTATAAACCTTACATAATTGTCTATTCATTTAAAGTTAGTAAAGGAAACACCTCGACCCATCACGACGAGGTGCTTAATCCGCTTCGCCGTACCTGTCAGCACCACTTAATCCTCACTTCAAAACTAATAGCGCCTATTTCCAGCCGGTCTAACCCTCTAAAACCCGGCGACTTGTATCGCAAACCAAGCATTCGTCCTATGCCAATAGGTTCCCCGAGCCCGAAAGTCGTCACGTATTTATTAAGCCGTCCAGGGTGCATGAGACCGGAAGGCGACTGCAGTGCAGTCGTTGCCTTGGCACGATTTATGTGCCGGCGTGGGACCGGGGACGCAGAGTGATCGCGTCGACTGCTCCGATCCCTAATAAATAACTAGCCTTTCGTACCGTATAAAGCGACATTGCCAGTTTTTTGCCTTAAACTGTACTAACATTGAATTGTTTGGCTGTAAATTAGCTGAGCGGAGTCTATGCCAAATGTAAACACTTATGTATCTTCACGCGTATTGGATTATAAAGAGAACATGTGATAAACCGATTTGATTAATGCGCGAAACAAGAAATCAAAGTGTCTACTTTGACTTCGATAAACCCGTATCCAGCTGAATGTCGGTTAATTACGTTCCGTTCCATAGAATAAACGTTGCACAATCTAGAATTGGTACCATCCGAGCTCGCACAGACTGCTAGATTACACATTCACTAAATCAATTTAGTTACCGCTGACGAAATAAAAAAGTTAGCTAAGTTTTAAACGCCGGAGCACTTTACAGATAGATTCAATCTAAATTTAATTCCGGACAAAGCGGTCTCTTGCTTTCCTTAATAGAGTTTCCTGTTGGATTCTTTGCTACATTCTGCACCGCGGGTTTTCGGTGTTTGCTTGTAACGGATATCCGGTTCCGGATTTGGCCGAGATTATTTGCACTTTAGGGATTTTCATGCATGTTACTTAAGTGGTGGGCTTCTACGTGTTAAATTGTCTCCTCATTTAGAACAAGTTTTATTCTACGTTACATCTTTAAGAATTAAAGAGTATTGCGGAAATTATTGATAAATACCAATACATAACATGAACATAACATGAGCTTAGATTTCGTAAACTATTAAGATTTTTAATGAAAACAGTCCAGTGTTGTACAATATAGACTTTAACCGATTCTTTGCGGATGACGCCCGTCGTGGGGCGTCATTCATTTCTTTTGTGTATGGCGTGTGACGCCTGAGTGGCGTCTTTTTTCAATTTGTTAAAACTGTGAGTAAACGTCATTTTTAAGGGTTACTGCTTTACAAGACTACTATTTTTATTTTTTTTAGTTTATGCCTGTAGTGTTTCGTTTCAGGATATAGCGTGAATTTCAAAACTTCAGAGGTTGACAACCTTCGATTGACAGATACGATTAGTCCTTGTTCTATGCGGATGACGCCCGTAGGGCGTCATTCATTTCTTTTGTGTAATCTTTCATGTTTTTGTGTTTAAATTCTTCCAAAATAACCATTTATAATATGTCTTCATTAATCTACACAAGAACTTTAAATAGTTATTACTAATGAAATTTGTTAAAAATATTCTTATGAATTGCTTATTGCGTTAATTGAAACTTTTGCTTTTGCAATAAATCAGTAATCGGTATGGCGGCTATCTTACCATCGAATTAAGATTATTAAAGTAGGGCCACCGTAAGAAATTTATTTGACAGTTGCAGTCGCTAAAACTATCTGACGTTCAAAATAACATAAGTGAATTTTATTTAAATGGCATTGAATACATAAGTGAAATTTATTCTTGAGGAAGTAATACGGAGTTCCATTTAATTATTTGTGATTTATTGTGTATATACCACTAAGAATATTCACATATTTTATTCCATATTAACAGAGTAAAATAAAAATTTAACAAAAAATCGCTTTGATTTCTTTAAAGAAATTTGTCTATCGGTTGGGTTTTATAGGAGCACCTCACTATTAATGTCAAAATAGAACTGTCATCATAATATGTAATATTATTACCCTTAGCATTCTGAATGGACAATACAATGAGCGAAAATAAGCCTTATTTCATACAACACAAGGTTCGTGCGCCGGCGCAAGCGTGAACCAAGCAAAATGAACCTTACGTACAATATATACGGTACTTTCTTAATAATAGCAAGGTGCACCGGCAGCGAGATGCAACTTGTTTCCTGTTTTTGTGGTTCACTTCTGTTTCCTAGTTTTGGTGATCAGACGTACTTCCAAAGTGCCGAAATTTTACATTTGACTACCGTGGCTCATGTACCTGGACAACTGAGATCTTTCATTGTGACTACTGTGGCTTGTGTATCTGGACAACCGAGATTTTTATTTGTGACTACCGTGGCTTGTTTACCTGGACTCCCGAGATTTCGCATATGTCAAGAAAGGCTTCTGAAACAACTGGACTGTATTGAATCTATAATATAATCTATCTAAATTACCAGGTAAGTTACCTATTATTAAATTATATACAAGATGTAGGTAAATGGTATTAGAAGCCGAAAACCAGGGGTACAGAGAGTTGTAAAGGAGCGGTTATTAACCAAAAAAACGGTTAAAAACGTTTAGACAGTGGTTGTTAACCGGGGGCTTATACTCAGAACCAATAGGTCTTAATATTTTTACAGTTTTTAAGACAAAATTATGTAAATATGCGGACCGTTAAATATGAAAAGGTATATTTCCATAGTTAATTATTAGTCAGTACCTAAAGAAATAAATCCGAAAATTTTTAACTTTATGTGTTTTTTTTGTAAGATGAGCTACTTGTGTATTTTTTAAATTGTGTTAATGACGTTTTAATAAATTTTACTAATCGAAGAGAGTTGGCGCTTAAGAGGCCGTATCAATTTTTATTATCAAGTCGATGTTGAGACAAACAAAAGTCGCTCGTAATGACGGTGGTACGAATAATTATAACGTTTGAATTAGGTTGCGCTTCACGTAGCGCTTAAACATCGAAATACCCTCTAGCGTGAGGAAAATTCACAAAATAACAAATTACATAAAAACTACAAAACGGGTTTAAAAAAACTTATTACATTCACTACGTCTTATCTCGTCGGATAATTGTTAAAAAATCATAATCACAGCATGTGGAGTATAATTTTCAGCGAAAATATTAATTTTAAAATATATTTTTTTATTAGGTTTTCGGAAATTTATTTCTACGTTAATCTTTCTAACAAAATGAGAAATTATTATTTCTCAGAATTATTGTAATACTTTTGGCTAGAAATCGGTTTAAATATCAATAAAATTATGACGGCCACTCAAAAATACCACGCCGGAAAAAAGGTTCCTCAATTTTATTGCAGCTTCTTTTTTTATGTTATTTATGGCCTACCTTATGGCATACCAGATTCTTATATTGTAAGACAAGGGGTAAGGATTGTTGAATTGGGTAACTTAAAAGGTATACTTAGCTCAGAAGAGTCTTTGTGCGTAATTCCAAACTGTGACGATGCGTAGTTTTTTCTCAATAAGAATGAGAAAATCTTATTAGAATTTAAACGGAAACCCAAGAGTTAGACTAAACCTTTATTAACCAAAGGTTGTCTGGCAGAAATTGCTGTAAGCAATAAGACCGCCTTCTTTGTACATGGACGTGGTTTCTGTTTCTCTAGTTTTTAAGTTTTTTCCTGTATTTTTTTGTGCAAATAAGTATATTCTGTTCTTTACTATTCGGCAAACTAATAGGAAAAATAGTCAAAGACAGGCAGGAATCATTAGTTAATTCCAAATGTTTGACTAAACCGATATCCCCTTCAATACATGTTACACCCCATACACAGAATGCACACAAGTGTACATGACACGAATGGTTGTCCGGAGCGGGTATCGAGCCCTCGACCTTTGGCGTATAAGCAGAATCACTACCAAAAGCGTCATCCGGCCAGTTATAAAGAAAATTTACATATTCATTCATTCAGAAGTATAATAAAACTAGTTATGTACATACCTACCTAGGGCTACTTTCAGATTTATCCAATAATACCCAGAATTTAATTTACATACAACGTAATAAATAAGAAATTCACATTTTAATAGTGAGTAGAAATCATTTCCGGAAAATGTGTTAATAAATTAAATTTTGCCGACTCTGTGGAGGTATCCCGAAACTTAACGTGTGGGCTGATGCAACTGATAAGTTATAAATTAATATTTTAATGGTTATGGTCCTCCTATTAAAATCATTTAAATACTCATACGGATATAATATGTTATATTAATTAGTTGGTGTACCTGAAAATGAAAACTTTAATTGTCAGGTAATTGTGGTCAGATTAAAAGTAAAGTAAAGTATCAGCCTATAAACTGTCCCACTGCAGGGCAAAGGCCTCCATCATAGAAATTAAGTCATCGCTACTATGATGGGTGTTGGCGACTGGCCGTGGTACCACCTCATTTTTATAATTATTTTGTTTTTATGCTTTTGACGGGCAGCTGTCTTGTGAGTGTGTCAATAAAAGGATAGTTTTGTTCATATTTGTTTTCATCATTTTAATTATAAACCGTACGAGCCTCTCTCTTTAGTATCCATCATCATCATATACAGTCCATCAGCACACTAGCATCACCAGTAGTTATCATTTGGTCCATTCTCGCCGTCGTGAATTCGTAACCATCTTCGACATTTGCAGTAATTTTCATACATCACGTAAGTAGTTCGTCAACTTATCATTGTCATCGTCATCATGGAAACACGGAGCAAAGCGAAGGCCACAGAAACCGAGCGCCTCTCGCGACTGCCACGCAGCGCACCATCGGTTTCAGCCGCCACTAACGATTATACGTCGACACACTCAGATGACAACCCTCCACGCGCCGAAACCGAGGCTCCTGATGCTTCACGCGTCGCAACCGAGGTGCCTAACACAGCTTGTAGTGTCCACAGTAAGCAGTTTTCGGCGACATCCCTCTCCTCGTCGACAGTGCGCGCCCAGCGACGGGCCCTAGAAGCCGCCGCAGCGCAACGCCGGTTGGAGCGCGAGCGCAAGCTCGCCCAGCGCGAAGCCGAGGCAGAGGACGCACAGCTTCAAGCGCAGATTGCCGCGCTAGAAGCCAACCGTTCAGATAAGTCGTCCAAATCTAACCATTCGCGTTCTGATCGTAGTACCTCAAAAAAACGCACCGCCACGTGGGTCTCAACCCATGCAAACCTGTCCTGTAGGGTACCTGATGCCTTGGCCTATCAACAAGGACCCCCATTACAGCCTGCCCTTCCAGACAAACATGCAACATCTTTGACTCCCACACGCCCCGCGGTGCATAACCACGACGCAACGCAACGACTTCAATCCGAACAGTCGCTTGACCCTATTTCTCAGCTCACACGGGCCATTAACAATCTCTCCAACAGACCACGGAAGCCTGAACTAGTACCATTTTCAGGCGAATTAGGTCAATGGATGCTCTTTAAAAGTAGCTACGAGAGAACTAAATTCAACTTTTCCTCTTCAGAGAATCTAGATCGCTTAAACAACGCAGTTCGCGGTCCGGCGTACCAGTCTGTCGCAGCACTCATGTGGACGTCCAGTGACCCCGAAGACATCGTGAAAGCCTTGGAGCAGACGTACGCACGACCCGAGCTCCTGGTAGCCCGCGAGGTCGCGGACCTGCGCAACATTCCAAAGCTAAGTTCCGCACAAGACTTAAATAATTTGGCAAATAAGCTTCGCAACTTTGTGACAACTCTAAACTTGCTTGAACAGACCGAATACTTATCGTCCCCTGAACTCTTTCGATGTGTTTTGGTCAAACTGAGTGAACACACTAGAGCCCGTTTCACGGATTTTGCTTGCATCCAAACCGTGGAGGAACAAAGCCTAACAAAACTTGAGTTATTGTCAAATTTTCTTTTGTCGGAAGCCGACAAGCAATTGAAGTTTAACTTTGTCACCGACCTTACAATCAAGGCACCGTTTCCATCAATGCAACCGTCAAAGTACTTACACAAAAAGGAAACCATACATGCCACCGTATCTAGCGACAAAACTGTCGTGCAATGCAGTTACTGTAAACAAGGACCTCACAATATAAAAACTTGTGAGAGCTTTTTAGGTCTAACCACTGACGACAGATGGCGCTGGGTTCGAGCATCCAAAGTATGTTATCGCTGTCTGAAGTCTAAACCACACACGTGGAATAATTGTCGGGCCAAACCTTGTGGAGTCAATGGCTGTCCAAGACGCCATAACGCTCTTTTACACGGCGAAACGATGCCCGGAACCGTCGCCGCCACTGTGTCCAGTGGACCATGCGACATCGACTCAGCTCCCACCGGGAACGTTAATGACGCCGATAGTGTCGCAAATACCATTAACATTCCGATCTATTTGTCAGAATCTGGACCGCCATCGTCACGCCCACGCGGCCTATTGAAGATAGTGCCCATCGTGATCGAGGGACCCGACGGAGAGGTCGAGACGACGGCGCTCTTAGACGAAGGCTCTACGGCTACGCTAATTGAAGGCGAGGTAGCAGCGCGCGTCGGCGCTAAGCTGTCCAGTCAGGAGCGTCTGCGCCTTGAAGGCGTCAGTGGTATGACCAAGGAACTCGACGTAAGCTACGTAAACTTTTATATACGCGGTCGTAACCGAACGGATCGTTACCTCATTAAAGGCGCCCGGGCTGTTACACCCTTAGGGCTTCGCGCACAAAATTCCGACACGGTAAACATAATGGAATACGTTTACCTGGTAGACCTATCTAACGAACTTTCATTCACCGACGAGGCCCCTAAGGTCCTCATCGGCGCTCCAGACTGGTACCTATCCATAAGTCGCGAGGTACGCTGTGGGAAAAGAAACGAACCTGTGGCTTCGAAAACATTGTTAGGCTGGGTACTCCACGGTGCCCTCTCCGTTTCGTCAAAACCGCTTGAGTTCGTCAATAACCTTTCGGATAATTTGGACACTCTAATTAAAAGCCAATACGACATTGACGCCCTAGGAATCGGTAAGAAAACCGTCTCTCCAAGCGAGGACGATAAACGAGCTGTCGATATCATCGAATCCTCCGCTCGCCAGCTTGCCGACGGCCATTTCGAAGTTGGCTTGCCCTGGAAGCAAAATCTCCCAAAAATTATACCCGACAGCTATACTCAAGCGTTTTCAAGATTTAAAGCTCTTGAAAGACAAATGGCAAAAAACCCACCGTTTGCGGATTCCTTACAAAAATTCGTAACAGACGTCATTGACAAGGGCTACGCAGAGGAGTGCGACCCAAAGTCTTACCACACACAACCGTCACCAAAGACACCCCTTGTCCACAAGGATGGCCCAATACGGTGGTATTTGCCACTATTTGGGGTTTTTCACCCGCAAAAAAGAAAGCTCAGGGCTGTCCATGACGCAGCTGCCACAACCAACGGAGTGAGCTTAAACAGCATGTTGTTACAGGGTCCTGATCTCCTGCCCTCACTACTTGATATCCTCTTCCGTTTCAGAGAGGGTGCTGTAGCGCTAAACGCTGACATTAAGGAAATGTTCCCTCAAGTAAAGATTGCCGAAAAAGACAGAGACGCTCAACGCTTTCTCTGGCGCGGAGAGGATGGCAAGTTAAAAGAGTATCGCATGTCCTCCATGATTTTTGGTGCCGTATCGAGCCCTTTTATTGCTGTGCATATCACAAGGAAAATGCGAAAATGCTCGAGGCTAAATACCCAACCGCTTGTAGCGCAATCATCAACAATCACTACATGGACGATTACCTAGGCAGCCTGACGAGCACCCTCGACGCAGCCAAGCTCGCTGCTGATGTGGTCACAGTGCATAAGACCGGTGGTTTCGAAATGCGTGCGTGGACGTCAAATAGTTCAGAAGCCCTATCACTTATCCCAAAAGAACTTCGAAGTGAAACGGTTTCTGACGTATACTTACCCCCCAGCAGCGAGGTTGGTGTTTTAGGCGTCAAATGGAATCCAAGTGAGGATCTGCTGGGATTTCGTGCAGTGCCTCAGTTAGTAACTGAGACCCTCACCAAACGAAATCTGTTGTCGAACGTTATGAAATTGTACGACCCCCTTGGCCTTTTAATGCCAGTAATTATTTGGGGCCGCATTCTGATACAAAGATTATGGCGGGCAGGCATTGACTGGGACTCACAGCTACCCCAAACCTTCGTAAACCAATGCAACGACTGGTTCGATCAGTTGCGAATCGCGACTGATATAAAAATCCCTCGCTGGTACATGACGAATCCTAAAACCTCGGACATCCAGCTGCATGTACTAGCCGATGGCGGTGAACAAGCATACGCTTGCGTCGCCTACTGGCGTTTCAGCTACGCTGACGGCTCTACATCTACAAGCCTCATCGGTAGCAAAGCACGCGTTGCACCTCTCAAACCAGTTTCCATACCCCGCATGGAACTGCAGGCTGCCCTTATAGCGACACGTTTTGCACAAACAATTTTACAAGCGCATCGTCTCAAGCCTTCGGCAACCATATTTTGGACCGATTCTGCGACCGTCCTTAAGTGGCTCCGAAGCGATGCTCGCGGTTATAAATCCTTCGTCGCGCACCGGTTGGGGGAGATACTTGAAGCCACCAACCCATCCGACTGGAGATGGATTCCTACTCTTTTCAACGTCGCGGACGATGCAACAAAGCCAAAAAAAATTGAGTTTACCGCCAACCATCGGTGGTTTACTGGTCCCAAGTTTCTTTTAAATGAACCGCGTGCCTGGCCAACCGAGCCGGATGCCAACGTGGAAGAGACATCACCAGACCCCGAGTTAAAATCGGAATCGGTAGGTCTGCTCCACGTCTACCCATCCTCAAAATTAACACCCGACCCGGCGCGTTTCAGCTCTTGGCTTCATCTGATACGCGCCACTGCGCGCGTCCTACAGGCCGCGCGCCTCTTCCGTTTAAAAATGTCTAGGCCTATACCTCAAAATTCTAAATTATACAGCACCACGTCGCCTCACCAACTTTGTGTAGCCGATATTATCGAAGCAGAGAAAATGATTGTACACTTAGCCCAGGCGGAAAGTTTTCCCGACGAACTAGCAGCCTTACAAATGTTAAAATCAGTGCCCAAAAATAGTCGTATCAAGAGACTTGCGCCTAAATTGGACGAAGCGGGATTATTAAGACTGGACTCGCGGACAAGATCAGCTCCGGAAGTGAACGAAGAGACTAAGTCGCCATTGATCCTCGACGGCCGCCATCACATCTCTCGGCTGCTGATCCTCCATCAACACATAAAAGCCTCACATCAGTTCAATGAGCTTGTTTTGAATGAACTTCGCCAGAAATTTTGGATCCTAAAAGCCAGAAGCACCATCCGATGCGTGGCGAACGCCTGCTCACATTGCAAAAGATGGAGAGGCAAACCAAGCCAACCACCTCTTGGGAACTTACCAGTGGAGCGTCTGGATCACCACAAAAGACCATTTACGCACACAGGGCTCGATTATTTCGGTCCGATCTTAACAACAGTTCACCGTCGGCGTGAAAAGCGATACGTCGCCCTATATACTTGCCTCTCGACCAGAGCGATTCATCTGGAGATGGTACATTCGCTTACGTCAGACGCTGCTTTACTGAGCCTCAGGCGTTTCATCGCGAGGCGAGGATCACCTACCACAATATATTCCGACAATGGAACAAACTTCGTTGGCGCTTCTAGAGAGCTGCAGAGTCTTCACGACGACTCAATTATAGAATACGCTACAAACCACAAAATCAGTTGGAAGTTCATCCCTCCGGCGTCCCCCTTTATGGGTGGCGCATGGGACGCTTGGTTCGGACCGTCAAAGCAGCCTTAAGATCCTGCCTCCACAACCAACCGCTAAAAGACGAAGTGTTGGCCACACTACTAATTGAAGCCGAGTCTATCGTTAATTCGAGGCCACTCACCTATGTCGCATCATCCCCAGATGCACCAGAGGCGATAACACCCAACCACTTTCTCCTTGGCTCCTCGTCCGTCGTGCCATGGACCACTACCCTAAGCGACGCTGACCTATCCCGGCGCTGTGACTGGATAAGAACGCTCCGGCTTGCAGACCATTTTTGGGCACGTTGGCTGCGGGAATACCTACCGACTCTCAGAGCAAGAGGACCCAACGTAGTCTCCGCCAATATTGGTGAAGGTGATGTGGTGCTCATCACTGATCCTACCCTTCCACGGGGTTTATGGCCGTTAGGAAGGGTAGTGAAGGCCTATTTCGGACCAGACGGAGTGGCCCGCGTCGCTGACGTATGTACCAAGGGTGGCACCCTACGCCGGCCACTCCGGAAGCTGGTCCTGTTGGAATCCGCACCTAGGCCAGTCGCCACCAGCGGCTGATTATCGTGTGCCACACTGGGGCTCCGGTATGTTGGCGACTGGCCGTGGTACCACCTCATTTTTATAATTATTTTGTTTTTATGCTTTTGACGGGCAGCTGTCTTGTGAGTGTGTCAATAAAAGGATAGTTTTGTTCATATTTGTTTTCATCATTTTAATTATAAACCGTACGAGCCTCTCTCTTTAGTATCCATCATCATCATATACAGTCCATCAGCACACTAGCATCACCAGTAGTTATCAATGGGATTAGGCTTAATCACCACGCTTGCCAAATGCGGATTGGTGATCACAAACCCGAGCTATGTTAGAAAAATTCGAAACATACTTTTCGCTCGACCCGGGAATCGAACCCAGGACCCCGAGATCACGGCCCGGTACTTAAACCACTAGACCAACAGGGCGTCGAGGTCAGATTAATTATAGCTTATTATATCTGCATTAATTGTGTAATTACAAAAAATCTGTTGTATTATTATAAACCTTACATAATTGTCTATTCATTTAAAGTTAGTAAAGGAAACACCTCGACCCATCACGACGAGGTGCTTAATCCGCTTCGCCGTACCTGTCAGCACCACTTAATCCTCACTTCAAAACTAATAGCGCCTATTTCCAGCCGGTCTAACCCTCTAAAACCCGGCGACTTGTATCGCAAACCAAGCATTCGTCCTATGCCAATAGGTTCCCCGAGCCCGAAAGTCGTCACGTATTTATTAAGCCGTCCAGGGTGCATGAGACCGGAAGGCGACTGCAGTGCAGTCGTTGCCTTGGCACGATTTATGTGCCGGCGTGGGACCGGGGACGCAGAGTGATCGCGTCGACTGCTCCGATCCCTAATAAATAACTAGCCTTTCGTACCGTATAAAGCGACATTGCCAGTTTTTTGCCTTAAACTGTACTAACATTGAATTGTTTGGCTGTAAATTTAGCTGAGCGGAGTCTATGCCAAATGTAAAACACTTATGTAGCAAGTGGATAGAAGAACGCAAGGTAAGCTGGATTTCAAATTGAACGATGTTATTGGATACAAATTCTTCGTATTAGGTGGGATTTGTAGGTAATATAGGGGGGATTACCGTGTGGTCCCCGGCAGAGTAGAATATGCCAACATCATTCTTACCGAGGTGTCGTAAAAGGTGACTAAGGTAAAGGTGCTGGTATGATCATCAGCACCCAGAGAAGGAAAACTCTGTATTTATATCAAAACCCTCGCCAACCCATCTGCCAAGCGTGGTGAGTATGGCAACTACGCCTCACGTGATTGAGGGAGGCCCGTACCCCAGCAGTGGGCACTTAAATGGGCTGACGATGAGGGTAGGGCATTAAATAAGCAAGCGGAACATCTGAATGTAAGTGACCACCACTGTCCATGGGCTGTTTGTTCCCTTTACTCGGAATTGTCGGAACTTATTCAAACATTGTTAAGTGTTGGCAGAAAGGTCAGTGTGTAAGTGGATGTCTCTAGATCTTGGGATTCTCCGCATTGGTTAATATCTGAGTCGAAAGGGATCGTATACTTACAACAGGTACAGCACACTACTAAGTAGGACCTTGCTAATGGGTTAGTTAATTATTTTACCTTAGAGCGCCCATTAGGTACGCATTATCTACTATTAAGGCTACTATGATTTTTTACAAACTGAAGAGCAAAGTTTCCCATGATGATAAATAAGAAAATGATTTAGGATGACGACAAAAGAACTCGATCTTTATGATTTTTTTTATGGAATTGTATTTATGCTGTTTTGGTCTTTAGTATTATTTTATCCTGATTTTTTTTTATGATATAGGTGCCAGACGATCTGACGGATCACCTGATGGTAAGCGATTACCGCCGCCCATGGACACCTGCAACACTAGTGGTGTCACAAGTGCGCTGCTTACCTTTTAACACCCCTTCCCCTAGATTGGGCCTCCGGTACCCTTATTCACGCAGCGAAACACAGCGCATGTACTGCTTTACGCCGGTTTTCTGTGAGGACGTGGTATTACTCCGGTCTAGCCGGCCCATTCATGCCGAGGCGTGGCCCACTGTTATCCTGATTTGTAGGTATGTTGTTATTTTTTATGCTATTGTGGTCTGTTTATTTATTTATATTTTTATGCCGTGTTGTTGCGAGCAGTTTGTACCTTATATTGAAGTTATATGTTAACACAAATGTGTTTTTTGTAATATTTCTCTTAATTTAATTAAAGTAAACAAGATTTTCTCCGAACATGCTTTTTAAACAAACTTACGTGTCGAGTCGGCCAATAACAAAGAGCCGAAGAGAATAAATTCTAAAGATAACAAGATAATCGCGTCCGAAGTTTCCTATTGTAAGTTTAAGTGGAGCGGAGCCGGGTGAGACAATTTAATCTTGTCGCCTCCGCGGCCTCACAGACCCGGGATAGTTTTTAAACGGTTCGAGTTTCTTTGTCATCTATCTAGCGTGAGTCTAATTCGTTTTTAAAAGTTCTAACTACATCGCCGCTGGTTAATAAACCTGTTTTACTTTTTATTAATGCCCTTTTTTACTGAGATTTAAACAGTTGGCTTTGTTAGATACTTCATTTTTTATTTAGTCTAATTTTATATTTTAAAATCGGGGGTTTGGGCCTTTGTTTGTTGGAATATGTTATGGAATAAAATTATAGTAAAAATAGCTTTTGTCTGTGACTTTACTCTCTTTGAACTCGCTGTAACACGATTTGTTATTTAAAAAAAATGATGAAAAGATTTTATTGATAGACCCAAATAGTCAGCATACTAATTTTGTAGCTTTCTACTTTTGAAATTGCGGAATTCACCATACAAAATTTCTCCCTTTTGAGTAAGGGAGGCGCTGGGGGTCAGAAGAAGACAATATCCTATGTCACTCTTCATCCCTTCAACTATCCGCCAAAGGTCGTGGGTTCGATCCCCACCCTGGACAAACATTCGTGCGATGAACACTTCTGTTTGTTCAGTGTCTGGGTGTAATATATATATTTAAGTATATATTTGTGTTCCTCTGTTGTCTGATATTTGTAACACAAGTGCTTAAGATACTTAGTACGGAATCAGGTCAACGTATGAGATGATTTGAGAACTATTATTATTATTATTATCTTTCAAAAATCCAATTCGTTGCTACTTTTACCGTTAAAAACCTTTCGGTGTAAAGGTGCCTTTTTATCCACTAAGAGTACTTACCATCACCTTATGCTTTAAAATGACAAATTACCTACCTACCTTATATCATAAGGTAGGTAATTTGTCATTTATAGCGTGCGTAAGCACGAGTATAATTATTTTTTTTGTTAATTATAACTACCTACATCCGCCGCTGGATAATAAACCGGTTTTAATATTTAATGCGTACGTTTTTATTGCTGTCTCGGTTTGGTTTGACCTGCGTTACTTAAATTACAATTGAGCTTCGTTTTTCCTCTAATGTCTTAATAACACCATGGACTAGAAATAATTAGTTCATGTTAACACAAAAGTACTTAAGCTACTTTGAGCCAAGATCAATAACTTGAAAACAGCGGTAATCACACTTTAACCGTGCTTGCTATTGGTGCAAAGCGTGATTACCGCTGCTTGAAAAGTTGGTGAACTCTGCCCTTAGTACGGAATTAGATGCATGAATTTATTTGAATGATGATTTGGCAGTTATATGAATGTTTTAAGCCGTATTGTTTTTGAATGATTTTTTATTGATTTTAGATTATTAAATTAGCACTAATAGTATGGAAATTATCCTAAATACCTACTTTTTCACAGCCCGTGTCTATTTAAGGGTGAAAAAAGTCCACCGATTGAATTGCATGTGTGAGAAAATAGAGAAATTGGTAGCACAAAAATAGTTTATAGCAAGGTGTATCTAAATTACTAATTTACATTATTTCTAAGATTCTGGACCCCGAAAGCAAAAAAAGACTTTTAAAGGATTATTTTTCAATTGTACTGCTATTTAGCTTATTTTGGGAGAGTGTGGGCGTCAGCTACCTAAAGGAGAACTTTGTATTGAACTTAGTTAAAAGACGTCTTTTATAAACCCTTATTCTCTTATAGTCAAATCGCTTTGTCTACCAATAAACCATTTGGTAGCAGTCAAACAAAAAGCAATATCCGTAAAATAAACAAGCCACTTGCTCATCAAAATATGACAACATATTGACAATTGGCTGTCCTATTCCAAGGAGGAGCGACTTCAAACGCGCATTTATTGTTTAAAACAGACGACAGAAATTGTTAAAGGGACAAACTAATTTGATGCTGGCATTTTCTTCGTAATCACAAATTTGGAGAAATATAAACATAAGTATACAGATATTTACTCCAAATTAGTGTAGTTTCAATAACTTGAGTCCATTCATCAGACAGAATCAAGTTATTGTGACCCAGTGTGGTTCACAAGTCCGTACGCATCAAAGGAGACGATTCTCTTCTCGCGGGTCGACATCGGCAAATCAAATGGAAAATTAGCTGAAATAGACAAAAATAGTCGCTTTTCAAATTCAAATAATTCTTTATTTTCATAGGCTTGTACACAGCACTTACAAATCGTCATACATTTGAATGACTTAAAACTATTTATAAGTACTTATGTATAATTTACATGTTAATACATATATATGTTGATACATAAAATATACTAAAGAAATAAATAAACATAATGCGATTCTACCACCGGCTAGGAAAGTTGTTTCTGGTCGAGAAGATCCGGCAAGAAATTCGCCAGTTACTCTTTTTAATCGCCAAACTTTCATACAATGTTGTGTCATCATCATACCAAGCCATACAGTTCAATTGTTACACAAAATAAAATAAAGGAAACAATAATAAAATAAATATTATGAGGTAAACCGAAGCAGACCAGTCCCCAAAGGTGGCACCTGTTCACAAGTATGACGTATGTGTCAGCCATCATTTCACTCAACCATATTAGAGGAAATGTAATGACCCGCCACATAGCGCCACCACCTCAGACACATTTGAGAGAGCTTAACACATACTTAAGTTGCATCGATAAATTCTTTACTGTGACCGGTTTTCTTCACGCACTACACAACCCGATTCATTCCTGGGCCTTCCAATGCTATTTGAACACTATCCCAAAAACTATTTAACCTGTAATTTTTTAAACAAAAGGATAATGGGCAAATAGAGCTTGGTCCAAGAGGCTCTACGATTGAGACATATGCAAATGTAAAAGCTTATAATGCTTACTTTATAGTGACAGAGAGGCATCAAAATTGGTTCGAGTGATTACTGGAAAAAACGATTTTTTAATGCATCATGTAAAGTTAAATAAGTAACTACTTAAGTTAAAGACCGCTGGTGTGCTGAAGTCATTTTTTTTCTAAACATGGTTTTTTTGTAGTAACTGGTACATGTTTACGTTTATTAGTAACAACAAGTAAATGCTTAGAGTAAATTTATAATGTTTTATCATGTCACGTTAAATTGACTACAGCGCCCTCTAGGGGACTTAGAGTAAGGTTTCTTTTTTTCTTTCTAAGGAACTAAAAAATGTTGCTTGACGGTACCGTGTAAGGTATCAAATGAAAATGTAAAGTTAAAATAAAGTTTAAAAACTAAATCCCGACCAAAAAAACACGCTACATGAAAACTGTCTCTGCTGATATTATTATGCCGTATTGCCGTGGTTATGCCACCTACACTGTAGCAAAACAGATTCAATATAATTATAAAATAAAATCCATGTGGCTTATATGGTGTGTCGAGTGGAGACCACGTACAGGAAGTCGCAGCCTTGGCAGGCCTTCTACAAGGTGGACCGACGATCTGGTGAAGATCTCGGGAATCCATTGGATGCGGGAGGCATAGGACCGATCTGTGTGGAGAACATTGGGGGAGGCCTATGTCCAGCAGTGGACGTCTATTGGCTGAAATGATGATGAAGTTTATTGTTTCGTACTTTTTAGAGCGTGTTTTTTTTGGTAGTCGGGTTTTAGTTTTTTTCTTGTTAGTCCATTTATCGGTCGACGTCATCGTTGATTATGATTCTAATTGTTAAATCTTTGTTCCAAATAAAGAATTTCTTTTATTTATACAAATCACTCTCTTAAAACTGATCCATCACTATTCCCAATCGAACGTACTGAGCCAGCCGTTAATTATTTTCAGTAATTAAGTACCTCGCGAACTGGAAGTGGGCTTCGACTTATTTTCGTTCATCCAGGAAATTATCTTGAAGCTATGAAGTTAACGTATGAAATTGACGATTTGTATTGAGATTTTTTGAAAAGCTGTTTTCCATAAAAAAAAATTTATCAAAGTAAATATTAATGGTATTTCATATTTAACTCTGCTTTAATGGACTACGTTTAGGTACATTTAGAATAGGTTTTCAGAAAAAAGCATGTTTTATTTAAAAAAGTTATGGATGCTGAAAGCGTCAATTATGCCTCACCTCACCAAAAAGTGTCACCTTCAAGATTTCTTTTTCTGTATTATGAATACAATTGTATCTAATCTACACTTGGATCTACACATTAAGTAAAGTAAACTATCAGCATATAAACTGTCCCAATGCAGGACAAAGGGCTCCGTCATAGAATTCTAGTCATCGATACTATAATGGGATGCGGATTGGTGATTACAAACCCTAGCTATGTTCGAAGAACACGAAACATATTTTTTGCTCGAATTCAAAACCAGGACCCCGACTACTAGACCAACAAGGCGTCCCTTACACACCTTAAAAATATGGTTTTTAATTAAAATAAAAATATAAGTACCACAGTAACTTTTTGGGTTTTTATAGGAATGATTATTCTTGTTGTGTTCAGAAAAAAAAACGGCAATTTCATATTTTAACCCCTTTTATTATCTGTGGCCGGCGCGGTTAGCAAGGAAGCCTTCAACCTTTTATCCTATTAATTGAGTCTGTAATAAATAAGAAATATCTGGAAGAATAGGAGACTAATGAGCCAGGAAGGGAAGTAAGTAATCCTTTTTTCCGCTAACCTATAATTGAAAGTGCCTTCAAGGCAAAACCAAAGAACCATGGTGAATTATATCCCTTATTGTTGGGCTATAATTCAAATATATGCTATAAATCAATTCAAGTATACAATAAGTAATATCTTACTGGCCATGTATATTAATAATAATAAATATTTCACAACATCACATACATACATTGATCTGACTCCGACATAGGTAGCTCAAACACCTGTGTTATGGATATCAGAATCAACAGTGGGATTACAAATTTATACATATAATACTTTTCTTTTGTAAATTCATACGTATAATACAAAGAAAACACCCAGGACCAATACAAATAGACACATGTCTGTTTGTTTTGAACATGAACATTCATGCACACCAATGTTTGTACTGTGCAGGGATCGAAACCACAACCCTCGGACCAAATGCAGCGATCACTACCACTGTTCCAAACGGGTCGTCAAAGATTGTTTTCACTAAGGATAAATGTATATAATAGGATTGGTAGGTAAATTTTTCGAAAGCACAGACAGCAGACACAATAGAAAATCAGTTGTGTTGGGCATTTAAAAGGATCACCGGCTTTACGACTATAAAGGACTTTTCCAATTTATTTTGAAACAGTAGGTGGGTTAGGTACCGAGACAAAACGCTAAAGAAAGAAAGAAAAAGTGTTTACTGACCACAACATTTAATACATAAAACTTATAATAAATAAAAAAACGGTACAGAGCATAAGAGTTGCGGCCAACAAGGCTCAGTCTCAGCATATGCTGCAACTGCCGCAAGCAACAGCTGCAGCGCTGGTTTTCAGGCTGGACCTTGGGTGACGCCTTTGCATAAGAAAAAATATAAATATTGACGCCAAAATGATGGTATTGATGATGAGGTGGGTTAGGTATACATATTATCAATTATTATCGAGAATTGAAAAAAATGACTGTCTCGTTGGCACAGTGGGTAGTGAGTTTGCACTTTAAAGCGACGGCTGCGCTTGGGGTCCCGGGTTCGATCCCCAGGTAAAGCCAAAAATTTGTACCTAAATTTTCGGTAAGAAATTCTTATTGTCAGCCCGAAGTCTGGAAGTTGGCTGTCATGTAGCCCCGTGCCTCGGAAAACACGTTAAGCCGTTGGTCCTGAGCCCAATCCCGGCCGTGTCACGTTCTGGTGTCCCATCGGAATATAAGGGTAAGGGAATAGATAGTGCACTTGTGTTTGCGCACACACTTGAGCACTATAATATATCCTGCGTGCGTGGCTGATCGTTGAGATTGGCCGCCGTAGCAGTAATCGGTTGGAGGATATTTGTTATTACTGTAATAAACTACATAAAATACAGTGAACCAACAGAAGTCTCCTATTCTTCCAGATATTTCTTATTTATTACAGACTCAATTAATAGGATAAAAGGTTGAAGGCTTCCTTGCTAACCGCGCCGGCCACAGATAATAAAAGGGGTTAAAATATGAAATTGCCGTTTTTTTTTTCTGAACACAACAAGAATAATCATTCCTATAAAAACCCAAAAAGTTACTGTGGTACTTATATTTTTATTTTAATTAAAAACCATATTTTTAAGGTGTGTAAGGGACGCCTTGTTGGTCTAGTAGTCGGGGTCCTGGTTTTGAATTCGAGCAAAAAATATGTTTCGTGTTCTTCGAACATAGCTAGGGTTTGTAATCACCAATCCGCATCCCATTATAGTATCGATGACTAGAATTCTATGACGGAGCCCTTTGTCCTGCATTGGGACAGTTTATATGCTGATAGTTTACTTTACTTAATGTGTAGATCCAAGTGTAGATTAGATAAAATTGTATTCATAATACAGAAAAAGAAATCTTGAAGGTGACTCTTTTTGGTGAGGTGAGGCATAATTGACGCTTTCAGCATCCATAACTTTTTTAAATAAAACATGCTTTTTTCTGAAAACCTATTCTAAATGTACCTAAACGTAGTCCATTAAAGCAGAGTTAAATATGAAATACCATTAATATTTACTTTGATAATTTTTTTTATGGAAAACAGCTTTTCAAAAAATCTCAATACAAATCGTCAATTTCATACGTTAACTTCATAGCTTCAAGATAATTTCCTGGATGAACGAAAATAAGTCGAAGCCCACTTCCAGTTCGCGAGGTACTTAATTACTGAAAATAATTAACGGCTGGCTCAGTACGTTCGATTGAGATAGTGATGGATCAGTTTTATGAGAGTGATTTGTATAAATAAAAGAAATTCTTTATTTGGAACAAAGATTTAACAATTAGAATCATAATCAACGATGACGTCGACCGATAAATGGACTAACAAGAAAAAAACTAAAACCCGACTACCAAAAAAAACACGCTCTAAAAAGTACGAAACAATAAACTTCATCATCATTTCAGCCAATAGACGTCCACTGCTGGACATAGGCCTCCCCCAATGTTCTCCACACAGATCGGTCCTATGCCTCCCGCATCCAATGGATTCCCGAGATCTTCACCAGATCGTCGGTCCACCTTGTAGAAGGCCTGCCAAGGCTGCGACTTCCTGTACGTGGTCTCCACTCGACACACCATATAAGCCACATGGATTTTATTTTATAATTATATTGAATCTGTTTTGCTACAGTGTAGGTGGCATAACCACGGCAATACGGCATAATAATATCAGCAGAGACAGTTTTCATGTAGCGTGTTTTTTTGGTCGGGATTTAGTTTTTAAACTTTATTTTAACTTTACATTTTTGAGAATAATATTAATTATGGGCTAAAAACTCTTTCATTTGATACCTTACACGGTACCGTCAAGCAACATTTTTTAGTTCCTTAGAAAGAAAAAAAGAAACCTTACTCTAAGTCCCCTAGAGGGCGCTGTAGTCAATTTAACGTGACATGATAAAACATTATAAATTTACTCTAAGCATTTACTTGTTGTTACTAATAAACGTAAACATGTACCAGTTACTACAAAAAAAACCATGTTTAGAAAAAAAATGACTTGAGCACACCAGCGGTCTTTAACTTAAGTAGTTACTTATTTAACTTTACATGATGCATTAAAAAATCGTTTTTTCCAGTAATCACTCGAACCAATTTTGATGCCTCTCTGTCACTATAAAGTAAGCATTATAAGCTTTTACATTTGCATATGTCTCAATCGTAGAGCCTCTTGGACCAAGCTCTATTTGCCCATTATCCTTTTGTTTAAAAAATTACAGGTTAAATAGTTTTTGGGATAGTGTTCAAATAGCATTGGAAGGCCCAGGAATGAATCGGGTTGTGTAGTGCGTGAAGAAAACCGGTCACAGTAAAGAATTTATCGATGCAACTTAAGTATGTGTTAAGCTCTCTCAAATGTGTCTGAGGTGGTGGCGCTATGTGGCGGGTCATTACATTTCCTCTAATATGGTTGAGTGAAATGATGGCTGACACATACGTCATACTTGTGAACAGGTGCCACCTTTGGGGACTGGTCTGCTTCGGTTTACCTCATAATATTTATTTTATTATTGTTTCCTTTATTTTATTTTGTGTAACAATTGAACTGTATGGCTTGGTATGATGATGACACAACATTGTATGAAAGTTTGGCGATTAAAAAGAGTAACTGGCGAATTTCTTGCCGGATCTTCTCGACCAGAAACAACTTTCCTAGCCGGTGGTAGAATCGCATTATGTTTATTTATTTCTTTAGTATATTTTATGTATCAACATATATATGTATTAACATGTAAATTATACATAAGTACTTATAAATAGTTTTAAGTCATTCAAATGTATGACGATTTGTAAGTGCTGTGTACAAGCCTATGAAAATAAAGAATTATTTGAATTTGAAAAGCGACTATTTTTGTCTATTTCAGCTAATTTTCCATTTGATTTGCCGATGTCGACCCGCGAGAAGAGAATCGTCTCCTTTGATGCGTACGGACTTGTGAACCACACTGGGTCACAATAACTTGATTCTGTCTGATGAATGGACTCAAGTTATTGAAACTACACTAATTTGAAGTAAATATCTGTATACTTATGTTTATATTTCTCCAAATTTGTGATTACGAAGAAAATGCCAGCATCAAATTAGTTTGTCCCTTTAACAATTTCTGTCGTCTGTTTTAAACAATAAATGCGCGTTTGAAGTCGCTCCTCCTTGGAATAGGACAGCCAATTGTCAATATGTTGTCATATTTTGATGAGCAAGTGGCTTGTTTATTTTACGGATATTGCTTTTTGTTTGACTGCTACCAAATGGTTTATTGGTAGACAAAGCGATTTGACTATAAGAGAATAAGGGTTTATAAAAGACGTCTTTTAACTAAGTTCAATACAAAGTTCTCCTTTAGGTAGCTGACGCCCACGCTCTCCCAAAATAAGTTAAATAACAGTACAATTGAAAAATAATTCTTTAAACGTCTTTTTTTGCTTTCGAGGTCCAGAATCTTAGAAATATTGTAAATTAGTAATTAAGATACACCTTGCTATGAATTATTTTTAATGCTACCAATTTCTCTATCTTCTCACACATGCAATTCAATCGGTGGACTTTTTTCACCCTTAAATAGACACGGGCTGTGAAAAAGTAGGTATTTAGGATAGTTTCCATACTATTAGTGCTAATTTAATAATCTAAAATCAATAAAAAATCATTCAAAAACAATACGGCTTAAAACATTCATATAACTGCCAAATCATCATTCAAATAAATTCATGCATCTAATTCCGTACTAAGGGCAGAGTTCACCAACTTTTCAAGCAGCGGTAATCACGCTTTAACCATGTAAGCACCAATAGCAAGCACGGTTAAAGTGTGATTACCGCTGTTTTCAAGTTAGTGAACTTGGCCCAAAGTAGGTTAAGCACTTTTGTGTTAACATGGACTAATTATTTCTTGTCCATGGTGTTATTCAGACATTAGAGGAAAAACGAAGCTCAATTGTAATTTAAGTAACGCAGGTCAAACCAAACCGAGACAGCAATAAAAACGTACGCATTAAATATTAAAACCAGCGGCGGATGTAGGTAGTTATAATTAACAAAAAAAATAATTATACTCGTGCTTACGCACGCTATAAATGACAAATTACCTACCTTATGATACCTACCTTATGATATAAGGTAGGTAGGTAATTTGTCATTTTAAAGCATAAGGTGATGGTAAGTACTCTTAGTGGATAAAAAGGCACCTTTACACCGAAAGGTTTTTAACGGTAAAAGTAGCAACGAATTGGATTTTTGAAAGATAATAATAATAATAATTCTCAAATCATCTCATACGTTGACCTGATTCCGTACTAAGTATCTTAAGCACTTGTGTTACAGATATCAGACAACAGAGAAACACAAATATATACTTAAATACGTATATTACACCCAGACACTGAACAAACAGAAGTGTTCATCGCACGAATGTTTGTCCAGGGTGGGGATCGAACCCACGACCTTTGGCGGATAGTTGAAGGGATAAAGAGTGACATAGGATATTGTCTTCTTCTGACCCCCAGCGCCTCCCTTACTCAAAAGGGAGAAATTTTGTATGGTGAATTCCGCAATTTCAAAAGTAGAAAGCTACAAAATTAGTATGCTGACTATTTGGGTCTATCAATAAAATCTTTTCATCATTTTTTTTAAATAACAAATCGTGTTACAGCGAGTTCAAAGAGAGTAAAGTCACAGACAAAAGCTATTTTTACTATAATTTTATTCCATAACATATTCCAACAAACAAAGGCCCAAACCCCCGATTTTAAAATATAAAATTAGACTAAATAAAAAATGAAGTATCTAACAAAGCCAACTGTTTAAATCTCAGTAAAAAAGGGCATTAATAAAAAGTAAAACAGGTTTATTAACCAGCGGCGATGTAGTTAGAACTTTTAAAAACGAATTAGACTCACGCTAGATAGATGACAAAGAAACTCGAACCGTTTAAAAACTATCCCGGGTCTGTGAGGCCGCGGAGGCGACAAGATTAAATTGTCTCACCCGGCTCCGCTCCACTTAAACTTACAATAGGAAACTTCGGACGCGATTATCTTGTTATCTTTAGAATTTATTCTCTTCGGCTCTTTGTTATTGGCCGACTCGACACGTAAGTTTGTTTAAAAAGCATGTTCGGAGAAAATCTTGTTTACTTTAATTAAATTAAGAGAAATATTACAAAAACACATTTGTGTTAACATACAACATCAATATAAGGTACACACTGCTCGCAACAACACGGCATAAAAATATAAATAAATAAACAGACCACAATAGCATAAAAAATAACAACATACCTACAAATCAGGATAACAGTGGGCCACGCCTCGGCATGAATGGGCCGGCTAGACCGGAGTAATACCACGTCCTCACAGAAAACCGGCGTAAAGCAGTACATGCGCTGTGTTTCGCTGCGTGAATAAGGGTACCGGAGGCCCAATCTAGGGGAAGGGGTGTTAAAAGGTAAGCAGCGCACTTGTGACACCACTAGTGTTGCAGGTGTCCATGGGCGGCGGTAATCGCTTACCATCAGGTGATCCGTCAGATCGTCTGGCACCTATATCATAAAAAAAAATCAGGATAAAATAATACTAAAGACCAAAATAGCATAAATACAATTCCATAAAAAAAATCATAAAGATCGAGTTCTTTTGTCGTCATCCTAAATCATTTTCTTATTTATCATCATGGGAAACTTTGCTCTTCAGTTTGTAAAAAATCATAGTAGCCTTAATAGTAGATAATGCGTACCTAATGGGCGCTCTAAGGTTAAATAATTAACTGACCCATTAGCAAGGTCCTACTTGGTTTTGATATAAATACAGAGTTTTCCTTCTCTGGGTGCTGATGATCATACCAGCAGCTTTACCTTAGTCACCTTTTACGACACCTCGGTAAGAGTGAGGTTGGCATATTCTACTCTGCCAGGGACCACACGGCAATCCCCCCCTATACAAAATAAAATACTCCAACATCAATTACCTACAAATCCCACCTATTACGAAGAATTTGTGTCCAATAACATCGTTCAATTTGAAATCCAGCTTACCTTGCGTACTTCTATCCACTTGCTACATAAGTGTTTTACATTTGGCATAGACTCCGCTCAGCTAAATTTACAGCCCAACAATTCAATGTTAGTACAGTTTAAGGCAAAAAACTGGCAATGTCGCTTTATACGGTACGAAAGGCTAGTTATTTATTAGGGATCGGAGCAGTCGACGCGATCACTCTGCGTCCCCGGTCCCACGCCGGCACATAAATCGTGCCAAGGCAACGACTGCACTGCAGTCGCCTTCCGGTCTCATGCACCCTGGACGGCTTAATAAATACGTGACGACTTTCGGGCTCGGGGAACCTATTGGCATAGGACGAATGCTTGGTTTGCGATACAAGTCGCCGGGTTTTAGAGGGTTAGACCGGCTGGAAATAGGCCGCTATTAGTTTTGAAGTGAGGATTAAGTGGTGCTGACAGGTACGGCGAAGCGGATTAAGCACCTCGTCGTGATGGGTCGAGGTGTTTCCTTTACTAACTTTAAATGAATAGACAATTATGTAAGGTTTATAATAATACAACAGATTTTTTGTAATTACACAATTAATGCAGATATAATAAGCTATAATTAATCTGACCTCGACGCCCTGTTGGTCTAGTGGTTTAAGTACCGGGCCGTGATCTCGGGGTCCTGGGTTCGATTCCCGGGTCGAGCGAAAAGTATGTTTCGAATTTTTCTAACATAGCTCGGGTTTGTGATCACCAATCCGCATTTGGCAAGCGTGGTGATTAAGCCTAATCCCATCATAGTAGCGATGACTTAATTTCTATGATGGAGGCCTTTGCCCTGCAGTGGGACAGTTTATAGGCTGATACTTTACTTTACTTTTAATCTGACCACAGATATGTGACAATTAAAGTTTTCATTTTCAGGTACACCAACTAATTAATATAACATATTATATCCGTATGAGTATTTAAATGATTTTAATAGGAGGACCATAACCATTAAAATATTAATTTATAACTTATCAGTTGCATCAGCCCACACGTTAAGTTTCGGGATACCTCCACAGAGTCGGCAAAATTTAATTTATTAACACATTTCCCGGAAATGATTTCTACTCACTATTAAAATGTGAATTTCTTATTTATTACGTTGTATGTAAATTAAATTCTGGGTATTATTGGATAAATCTGAAGTAGCCCTAGGTAGGTATGTACATAACTAGTTTTATTATACTTCTGAATGAATGAATATGTAAATTTTCTTTATAACTGGCCGGATGACGCTTTTGGTAGTGATTCTGCTTATACGCCAAAGGTCGAGGGCTCGATACCCGCTCCGGACAACCATTCGTGTCATGTACACTTGTGTGCATTCTGTGTATGGGGTGTAACATGTATTGAAGGGGCCGGCGAACTACGTACTTCCCATACAAACGTAATACCAGAATAATTTGCAATTGGAGGATATCTAGACGTTTCTTTGCTGTTAAATGTCGGAGAGCCACGCTTAGGCATGAATGGGCCGGCTCGACCAGAGTGATACCACTGCCTTACAGAAGACCGGCGTGAAGCAGCGCCTGTGCTGTGTTTCGCCGTATGAGTGAGATTACCGGAGGCCCAATGGGGGGGAAGGGGAAAAGGTTGGCAGCACACTTGTGACTCCACGGATGTTGCGGGTGTCCATGGGCGGCGGAATTGCTTACCTCTCATAAAAAAAATGCGATATTGACGACCTATTATTTGCCTATTTGTTTTATATTTAAATCGCAATTAATCATTATGTAAATTTGACGGAGACACAGCTTTGTCTAGTTACACAATGTTTCAAAGAAAATCAAAATATAATCCAGTTTCACTCATCATTTTTGGTATTCGCAAATTCACACAATTTTCAAACAGTGATCTTGTTGTTTCTACTAATAACATTGCGGGTATACTATTTTAAAAATAAATGTTCTTTAATAGTTTTATTTCTTAGGTGTAGTTTTAAGATGCCGGTAGCTATAAGTGGGTGAACAAAAGTACATACCTAGTACTTTAGAAAAAAACACAACACAAAGCGAATTATTGGGCACCTAACAGTTAAAAATCACCAATAGATTGCAAATATACAAACACTACTGGATGTATTCCTACAAAAATTATATTTTAGTATGTATTTCCAATAGGTATAGATCTCACATCACGGGCGAACCTCTCAAACCCCCTATTAAAGCTGATGGAGCCAGGGTCAGAAGTCGAAGGACACACGTATTATTTATCTTCATCGATGACCATCTTTAACCCAGAATCTTTGGAGGAGCCCCTCAAACCCTTACAGTATCCAATCGAAAGGTCAATTTGAAAGATTCCAATAGATAAGCGGATGAAATCGCTTTGTCTCTTAGATGGCTCACATTTCTAACTGTCTCGCCACCGTAGGAAACGGTAAGTGTACGTTACGTAATTTTTAGGCTGTAAAATCCCTTTTGTATGTAATAGGTGGCAGACGAGCAGAATCAAAATCAAATAATTCTTTATTTGCATAGGCTTGTACACAGCACTTACAAATCGTCATACATTTGAATGATTTAAGACTATTTATAAGTACTTATGTAATCATTTACATGTTAATACATATATATGTTGATACATAAAATATACTAAAAAAAGTAAATAAACATAATGCGATTCTACCACCGACTCGGAAAGTTGTTTCTGGTCGAGAAGATCCGGCAAGAAACTCGCCAGTTACCTACTCTTTTTAATCGCCAACTTTTTTACAATGGTTTATTATCCTCATACCAAGTCATACAGTCTAATGCAACACTAAATAGAATAAAGCAAATGAAGAAGAATGAAGCAGACGGATCACCTGATTATAAGCGATTGCCACCGCCCATAAACAACCGCGACACCAGTGGAGTCATATGAGCGCTGCCAACTTTTAAGCCCCCCATTCCCCCGAATGAGCCTCGGGTACCCTCACTCACGCAGCGAAACACGGCACAGTGCTGCTTCACGCCGGCTTTCTGTGAGGTCGTGGTATCACTCCGATCGAGCCGGCCCATTCATGCCGAAGCGTGGCTCTCTTACGGTTAGACCCTGGTATCAGAGTTATAAAATATGACACCGACTGGCACGAGTATTTGACTCGAGAATAAGTTACTTCCGTCTAAACCTACTAATCATTTTGAACAACTTGTTGGAAAGATCGGATGTTAGAGTATTTAATTCATTAAAAATGAATGATATATGACACTAGGGTGTTAAAAATTGTGATTGGGACAATCGACAAAACCCAAGAAAAGTTGCAAAGGTATGGAAACCCTTTTTTCTATGATTTTGTAAAAACTAACCATTTGAGTAAGTTTCATGGAGTAATCTAGTGGTATTATAATATTGATTACAACCGGATAAAGAAAAAAGTATTGATGAGATTAATAAATAAAAGCAATTTTGAAAACGGAGAAACGTGTATTTTCTAGAAGGAATTTTGAACCAAAGACAAGCTAGAACGGGTTACCATTGTGATGTTAGTAACACTAGTATTGTGCCAATCGATTAACAAGGGTTTGAATTATAATATTACAACAAGTATTCATGATAAGCCGTGTGGTCCCCGGCAGAGTAGAATAGGCCACCCTCACTCTTACCGAGGTGTCGTAAAAGGCGACTAAGGTAAAGCTGTTGGCATGATCATCAGCAGCCAGAGAAGGAAAACTCTGCATTTATATCAAAACCCTCGCCAACCCGTCTGCCAAGCGTGGTGAGTATGGCAATTACCCCTCATGTGATTGAGGGAGGCCCGTACCCCAGCAGTGGGGACTTAAATGGGCTGATGATGATAATTGACTTTCGCAATGTTATTTAAACAGATTATAAGTTTCTAATTTCATATCCGACTCATGGGGTCATCATTAAAGGGTTCTGCTGAGAAAATTCAATAGAGATAGATATACGAGAAAACTAGATATCCAAGAGATTATTTTTGGATCATCAGTAATATGTAACAAGAAAACTGGTGGCAGTCGGTGTCATATTTCATTCTAAATCAATGAATTAAATACTCTACCATCTGCCGCGACTCCTTTCGTTTAGTACAAAACGGAGTAATAATACGTCCTCACAGAAAACCGGCGGGAAGCAGTGCATGGGCTGTGTTTCGCTGCGTGAGTGAGGTTACCGGAGGCCCAATCCAGGGGAAGGGTGGTTAAAAGGTAAGTAGCGCACTTGTGACACCACTCGTGTTGCAGGTGTCCATGGGCGGCGGTAATCACTTACCATCAGGTTATTCGTTGGCTCATCTGCCACCTATGTCATAAAAAAAACAATGAAGTATGTGTAATTCGAAGGTGAAATAAGTATACCAACATAGTAAAACAAAGAATCTCAAATGTCAACTTGTAATTAATTACTGAAATACTCATCTGCCGCGAGTCTTTGCGCTGCGTCAACCTAGTCTCGATTTTTTGTTGGTGGCCTGTAACTTTTCTTACAAATCGGAAAGTTTTGAATGTCCTTCGGTAACCGAGCGTTTACCTACGAGAATGCTGACGTATAGAGGCCGGCGGGTAATGTTGGCGGCTTTATTATTTTATTATCAATGTTATGGATCTTAGAGGTCATATTTATAAAAAATATATCCGATCCCCGCATAGTACAAACATTTGTGTGCATAAACATGTCTGTTTGTATTTGTCTGGGAGTTTCCTATGTTTTATAAGTATGTATTTACAAAAAAAAGTATCAAATGTATATATTTTACAAATATCCCACTGTTGATTCTGATATCCGTAACACAGGTGCTTGAGCTACCTATCTCGGTGTCAGCTCAATGTATGCGATGTTGTGAAATATTTATTTATTTATATTGCGCCTCAAAAAAGATCACTATTTTTAAGGTTAAAACGCAATTAGTACGCACTAACAAGGACAGGATTAGAAAAGTTTGCCTTCGCAAAACATATTACAAACGGACCGAGTAAGTCGGCAGTTCCGCAGTCAATAATACTCATCTCTGTAGAGTGCGGGGCGGCGGGAATTCCGCTCTATCAAGCGGGATTAAAATTGCATCGGATCGTGTGCTATATCCGCAGCCGCTTCTGTAAACATCTTATCAGATTGAAGTTGCAATAAAAGTATAAGTAGTGGAAATTGTTTATGTAGAAAAAAAGCAGTTTTATAAAGATTGAGTAATTTTTTTACCCTTGTTTCTTGGAGATAATAACGTGGAACTACTAGCAAAAGGAAGAAGATTACTTTTCGACGGACGCCTTTTCTCAGGATGAAGATAATTATGTTTTGGCAAAATGTAAAACGCTAGAAAAGCTAGAAGAATTATGTCCGCCAATAACACCTACCCGAAATGTAAGTCTAAAAATTGTAACAGTAATTTCATCTGTTAAATCAGAAAATATTTAAAGTCTAGCCAATAAGTTGGCACTTCCGCCGTCAATAACATCAACTAGTAGAGTGGGTGGCGGGGGAAATTCCGCTCTGTCAAGTGGAATTAAAATGACATCTGATCTGCCAACTATCAACATCTGGACGTTAAACTTGAAAATTTGAACACCTGTAACACCACTTACAAACGCACATGTACACTTGTAAATAATGTTGCCTGATAATCAATGGTACATCGATTTTCTATAGAAAGTATCGATACTATAGACTAAATCGATTTTCATTTTAGAAAGATGGTGAATATAAAAAAATTCTGCGTAAAAAAACCGCCATCAAAAACCACGAACTAAAAAGTGTAAAATAATATTTTTATCACTTAAAATAACATTTTTTTAACAATACACTCGAGAAAAGGTGTTACCGAGGTGTTATTGGCGGACATAATTCTTCTAGCTTTTCCAGCGTTTTACATTTTTCCAAAACATAATTATCTTCATCCTGAGAAAAGGCATCCGTAGAAAAGTAATCTTCTTCCTCTTGCTCCTAGTTCCGTGTTATTTTCAGAAGCACAAAATTAATACAATCAGTCGTAAATACTAGTGCAGTTTTCAATAAGGATACAAAACCATTACGTGTGCCTTTAAAATTTAATATTTATATATATAATATATAAACATGTCGAGTTGCGATCCTCCTCCTTTGTTTTTTGAAGTAGGTTAAAAAGAGATTATTACGGACCCTGGATATAGAGTTGTAAAGTTAGTTATAACAACTAGATAGGTACAAAGTGCCTGTTTACATCGTGCACTTTGTACTGTCTATTCGTAAGTGACATTTATCAACTTCCGTAAACCAGTAAGTTGGTAAGTATTACTCTACTAAATCGAAGCGGCAAAAATATAATCCTCACACTTAGCTTTATCTTACCGCTAAATCCGTAATAGCCCGCTAAGCTCGCTAGACATGTATAGACCTGGACACTATTCATAAAATGGTGGAAAAATGTTTATAAAAAGAAAAGCTTTACAAAGAGACCGTAGCGAATTATGGCGATCAAAGGACGAAGGAGGTTTAGTGTATTATAAAACTATTCAAGAAATAGCTAGTTTATATCACGACAAAGAATTGCGTGCGTAAAAACTAGGCGTTCCCAAAATAATTAAAGTTGGGACAGTCCTTTGACCGTGGGCGAGCCACGCTTCGGCATGAATGAGTCGGCTGGACCGGAGTGATACCACGGCCTCACAGAAAACCAGCGTGAAGCAGAATTGTGTTGTGTTTCGCTGCATGAGTGAGGGTACCGGGGGCTCACTCCGGGGGAAAGGGGGGTTTAAAGGTTGGCAGCGCACTTGTGACTCCACTGGTGTCGCGGATGTCCATGTGGCACCAGTCAGCAGGGCGGCAATCGCTTACCATCAGATGATCCGTCAGCTCGTCTGCCATGAATCACATAAAAAGTAAAACCTGGTAGCTGACGACCCGCTTGGAACAATGGTAGTGGAATGCTGCCTTTGGTCCAAGGGTTGTGGGTTCTATCCCCACACAGTACAAACATTTTGCATGAACATGTCTGTTTGTCCATGTGTGTTTGTAGAAAACACCGAGACCAATGTCTGGGTGTTTTCTATGTAATTATTATGAGAAAGGGAGGCAAACACTTCACCAAGTGAGAAAGGGAGGCAAACACTTCACCAAGAGCAAGCGAGTCACCTAAGACAAGTAAGATAAGGTAAGTAAGTGACCAGAAGGAGTGGAGATGATAAGTACCGTGAAATAGGCCAACTTTGCCTTTTTTTCGGTTAATTCAAATGAGTGTCATTTTTTTCTAAGGAGACCTAAGTATTTTCTTTTACCTCCCTTAATTTCATGATCATATGCATACAATAAAGTTCAAAAACTTGTAAATATTCGATGTATTATGCAATTTTTTACTGATTTTAATAGCTGGGAAAGTTATTTGCATTTTTGACAACATTGCTCACTTCGATTTTTGACGTAACTATAGCACTTATGCCGATGACATCAAAATCCTGTTAATTTATGAAGGAAATTATGCAAATGCCTTTAAATGAAACATACAATATCAATATTTTCTAAGCAAAATGAGTGGGCAATGTTATCTAGACAATTTTGACTTTTTCATACAAACCATATTTCGTGTTTTAAAAGTGCTAGGGGTGACAAATTCGAATGAATGAATATAAGGAAAAAACTTATTTAAAATGTTATAAAAATATATTGATAAATTTAAGTAGACAACATTATTTTCGTAGGCGTTAAGTAAAAATCTCTTCTCTTAACTACTTATTTACCCTTGTAGGTATGTATATCCTATACATGCCGACAAAAAGTAGTCAGCCACGGTGGGATAGAGTAGGGCAGGTGCCCCACCTTGTTTCATCGTGGCTGTCAACTTAAGGGTACCTAATCAAACTGTAGCTCTGATATTTAAGGTTCTTTTTTTTTCCAGGAAAACCATCATGGCCGTCACCTTGCTACATGTATGGTACAAGGTGGTGTGTGGGACTCAAACCCTAACTAAAACCCCTGGGGTGTCCATCTCCGCGCAATCGCGGTCAGAAACCCCACACCCGGGACTAGGCAGTACCGCTAATCGCGCTCGCCGCTTCACCCCTATCTGGCGCAATACAGCCCTTCAACGCTGTACGACCTACCAGGACACCCAGTAATGTCGTCCCCCGCGGAGTCGTATGCTGAGCAAGCCACTGCCCAGCAGTGGATACGCTCACGTACTCCAAAAGCCCGTTCGCCTCTTACGACAGGCCGGGAAAAAAACCTTGGCAGTATTCTTAAACGCTCCTAGCCACAGGGCGTATAACCTAACTTAAAAAACTCAACTATCTGTACTAACTTATTAAACGGGTTTTCTTGGTTAGATTTTAAACTGTTGCTGCTTCACCACCATGACCTCATGTCGGCAACGCTCATGTTGAAGTCAGTAAGGCTCTGACTTTCACCATATCGCTCCTTACTAATCTTTACTATTTATAAAGGGGTAAATCCGACAGATAGCGGAAACGCTTTTGGGTAATCCGAAAACATGTAGCGCTTGCGCGATGTAATCATCCCTTAGCGCCATCTATTGGTATAAAGTGGAACTGATGTCCCGAAACGAAGTGAGAGCGGGCCACGCCTTTAATATGAACTTATTTCGCATCGCATTTTACATGTGGAAACATGCGGGAAAGGTAAATCCAATTTTGATAAATCCACGATATTGCGCACTTAGTACGCTATTCTGCCAGCTCGACCGTAAAACAAATTTAAAACGACCGCACTGAGTATAATACTGAGTGTAATTTGACGACCCGTTTGGAACAGTGGTAGTGAACGCTGCCTTTGGTCCAAGGGTTGCGGGTTCGATCCCCGCACAGTACAAACATTTGTGTGCATGAACATGTCTGTTTGTATTGGTCTGGGTGTTTCCTATGTATTATAAGTATGTATTTACAAAAGAAAAGTATTATATGTATATATTTGTAATCCCACTATTGATTCTGATATCCGTAACACTGGTGCTTGAGCTACCTATCTCGGAGTCAGATCAATATATGTGATGTTGTGAAATATTTATTTATATAATAAATATATATTTTTTGAGAAGAAATATGTAGACAGAATAAAGGAAATTCAAAGAATATTATCGCTATACAGCTTGACATAGGTAAGTTCAGTCGGCATGGATAGGTTACTCAAGATGTAGGTACAATAAGGACTTTTTATTTCTTATTTTTTATTACCTTACTAAAGCTCAAGCCGTCCCTTTCCAATACACAATGTTAAAAGCGGCGGGCACGAGTTTAGTTCCGGAACTTTTCTTGGACCACGTTTTGAAATAAGGGTTTAAAATAGAGTTGAGAAAAATCTACAATGGACCGAAATTACCCAGATGTAGCTTTTTCACTCTAGCTTTAAAAAAAATATTCGGGTAATCAGACGCAGGGAGGGCCTTCTACTCCCTGGCAGTACGCATCACGAAGGGGGAGAAAAAGCGCTTTGTACCTACGTAATCGAGGAATATTTACCAAAACAGGATGATAACCGACAGTTAAATGTGGGAGAGCCGCGCTTAGGCATGAATGGGCCGGCTCGACCGGAGTGATACCACTGCCTCACAGAAGACCGGCGTGAAGCAGCGCCTGCGCTGTGTTTCGCCGTGTTTGTGAGGTTACCGGAGGCCCAATGGGGGGGAAGGGGAAAAAGTTGGCAGCGCAATTGTGACTCCATTGGTGTTGCGGGTGTCCATGGGCGGCGGAATTGCTTACCATCAGGTGATCCGTCTGCTCGTCTGCCACCTCTTATATATAAAAAAAAGTTCGTACGCTTTCACGATGATATGAAGGGGACTGCTAGATGAGGTCATGCAGCTCAGAAGGTCATTTTTCCAAGTACAGTCTGTAAAATACTCACAGGCAAGCTACTTTGAGACGGTGAGCTAGACTTTGAATTTGGTTTTTTACTAGCCCTTCGCCACTTCACGTCACTTGATAAATTGTACCAGTATTTCAAGATTAATTGTACCAGTATTTCAATTTTTTCTAAGTTAGCCTTCTAACTAGCATTCTTTGTTTTTCCTTGAAATCTTCATATACCTAGGTACATTTATTACGCAAGATGCCTAAGAACTCCTTGACAAATTTGATTATAACCATAATATAATATATCCTAACAACTTTATGTAGCTAATTAAACCTTTTTATTACGGTCAAGTTATCATAAAAAGTTAAAGCGGCTTAAAAAGTTTATGTATTACTAAGCATTTAGCGGTTGAATGTAATTTAAAGTAGAAAATATAATGTAGACGTCATTTTTTTTTTATTTACCGAATGAAGTAGGTACAAATTGTAAATTTCTCATATACTGTCTTAACGTATTTTATAAAAGCTAAGTGCAAGACCTACTTATTACAAAACTCTAACTGAGGATAGTCCCACTCACTCGGACCCTCACGGGGCACTGCAAATTAAACAAGCACCTGCACAACATTGGCCTTTTAGATACCAAAATCAGCAGGTTCTGTCGAGAGGGCGAGGAAACAATTATCCACGTTACTATAGATGCGAAATTGCAGTGGAGTCCCCATATTGCTGCCTTGGCAGGAAGACTAAGTTCCGCTGCATATGCAGTAAGAAAAATTAGGCGTCTGACTGATATCGAGACGGCAAGACTGGTATATTTCAGCTATTTCCACAGTGTGATGTCATATGGTCTACTGTTGTGGGGGTCTGCTGCTGACATATAAACTATTTTTGTATTACAGAAAAGGGCCATCCGCGCTATATACAGCCTTAGATCACGTGACTAACTTAGGGGAATTTTTAAAGAAATTAATATTTTAACCGTGGCTTCCCAATTTATCCTCGACTGCATTATGTATGTACGTAAGAACTTGCACACTTTTCCAAAAAAGTCCGATATAGTCTTAAAACCAGAAATAAACATAGGCTTGCCGTCCCGGTTCTCAGACTTCATAAAATCGGTAATTCGTTTGTTGGCTTAAGTATTAAGATATTTAATAAGATACCACAAAATGTCACTGGATAAGTTTAAGTCTCATATTAAAACCTGCCTATTTAAATGATAAGGATTCTTGGTGATGTTAATTGATTAATCTTTTGAGTTGTTATTCATAGTAGTCTATTAACTTCCATGATTGTATTTTTTTTCTCTTCTTAATTGAAACTCTGTAACATCATCAATATTTGAAAAGAGTAACTACTGAGTTTCTTGCTGGTGTCTTCTCAGTAGAAATCGACATTCCGAACCAGCGGTAGATAGTATGTACCTATTTTGACATTCATAAGTGTTCTGTGTGGACTTAAATTGAATAAAGATATTTTTTATCTATATCTTATCTTTATCGTCCACGGCGAATGCATAGCGCTGCACCACTGCAGAAGCCGGCACCTGGGAGCACACATAATCTCGGCAGACGAGATCAAAAGTTCCCCCATTAGCTCCATTCTCGGATTTATCCTAAAACTAGAGCTACATGAGGTGCTGTATTAGGTTCTGGGGCTGCCACAATAGATCATCTACTGGTCACAGTGGCTATGAGACGCAAGGTTCACCCCAATTTCTTTCAAATAATAATAAAAAAAGTTTAGTCCCGGAACACCACTCGTGCCAGCCCGTTTTAACATTACGTGTTGGAACGGAATGACATGAGTTTTAGTAAGGTAATAACTTTAGATCGTGATATGTAATAAGGTGATGAGAGTTTAATTATAACTTCAAAAAAAATTAAAAAGTTCTCTACTGTAGACGCCCATGGGCGGCTAACTCCTAGCGCCCCTCTCTCAATAAAAGACGTAAACCCAAACTTATTCCTGCTTTGTTTAATTATATTTATTTCATTCAGAGAACTTTTTCCATATTCATACACAAAGTCCTTCCCTCATCGGGAGCATTCACGTGTAATGCAACATTACAGATTCGACTTCGATCATTAATTACATTACAATACTACCTCCCTGACTGACGAGCATTCGCGTGTATTGTATTATACTTATAGAAAATTATAAATGCAAAAATACACCTACCGGCACGAAATCTTGGCCATAGAGTAATTTTCATACAAACATTTTTACAGGTTTACAGAACAAAAAGCATTTTTTGTGTGTGTTTGTCTGTCTATTTGTCCGTCTTTAACGGCAAAAGGAGCGGATACACGTGTTTTTTTTAGTGGGAAAAGCTGAAGGGATGAAGAGTAATATAAGCTTTTTGACTCTTTCTAACGCGAGCATTGCGGGCAAAAGCTATTGTATTATAGATTAGATTTTTGAACTTTAGCTAGCTAATCGTTGTGCTTATTGAGGTTACAAGTTGTATCAAGATATATTTACTTACATTTTGTATTACTACAAGGTGCGCACTGTAATGCTCGGTCCTTCTCTTTCACTGATGTAATGAATATAAATAAAAATGGTTTATTATTTTTCACATCACAACAAGATTCAAACATAAAGTGCAAACAAGTATAATAAAATGCTTACGTCTGTAACATTACACGCGAATGCTCCCAGTAAGGTCCAACACCTTTAAACCTACAAGGCTATAAGATTCAAAATGTTAAAGTACCTAACACTTCTGACCTCGAGTGTAACACACTCTTTGAATCCACCATCCCCGCATTAGGAAGCCCTTAAGCGTGACGCGGCAGACCTATTCACCTACACTTTCGGTACTTTACTTTTTCACTTACCTACATAAACAGTCTACCTTACAAAATCTTTCCTTAGAAACGTTAAATAGAGAAAGACCGTTTAGTGGAAAACTTTTTCTTAAGGTATATAAAAGAAAATGGCGTTTCAGAGAACACCTATTCGAGTTAGCATTAGGTTGAACAGTTTCGAATGTGCTCAATTCTAGCTAGGTTTCCATACAGGGTGTGTGGCGAGTAGAGCCCGCGCCCCAAAAGGAGGCCCGCGGAAAAACAATTAACTATTTTTTTTTTATTTCTTGTGTCTTTATACATAAAGCTCAAATTAGAATAGTGATGGCGACTCAAGCGTGCTTTTCGGGACTACTTTGGTGGCGTGGATTCTAGTTACCTAATTTTAACTACTTACTTAAGTAAAACACAAGTGTGCTTTTTAGGGTTCCGTAGCCAAAATGGCAAAAACGGAACCCTTATAGTTTCGTCATGTCCGTCTGTCCGTCTGTCCGTCTGTCCGTCTGTCACAGCCGATTTACTCGGAAACTATAAGTACTACAGTGATGAAATTTGATGGGAATATGTGTTGTATGAACCGCTACAAAAATATGACACTAAATAGTAAAAAAAAGAATTGGGGGTGGGGCCCCCCATACATGTAACTGAGGGATGAAATTTTTTTTTTCGATGTACATACCCGTGTGGGGTATCAATGGAAAGGTCTTTTAAAATGATATAAAGTTTTCTAAAAAACATTTTTCTTAAAGTGAACGGTTTTTGAGATATCAGCTCTCAAAGTCGTAAAAAGTATGTCCCCCCCCCCTCTATTTTTATAACTACGGGGTATAAAATTCTAAAAAAAATAGAGGTGATGCATGCTAATTAACTCTATATAACAGAAACATTCGTTAGCAGATACATATCTTCAGTAACCAATATTGTATAAACTTTGACGTGCAAAGTGGAACTTGCTAATGTCCTTAGTAATCAACAAAGTTAATTTCTTTGTATAGTTTTGGATTTACGCACTACCAACACAATAAACTCCTATGGCCTAATCAATTTTCTGTACAGGGTTCGTATTGATCATGATCCATATCTGTCTCGTGTGCATAAAGAATATAGATTGGCGTAGCGAGGGATTTTCACTAAAGGAAGCCATGGAGGGTATCATTGTGCTACGAGGGAATCCCCTGATGGCTCGTCGGATCTGCTAAGAGAGGTCCCCCGGAGGCTCATAGCATTTGCTACGAGGGAGTCCCAGATGGTTCGTCGTATCGGCTAAGGGAGGTCCCCCGGAGGCTCATAGCATTTGCTACGAGGGAGTCCCTGATGGATGGCTCATCGTATCTGCAACGGGGGTCCCCGGTGGCTCGTACATTGATGGATGGCTCATCGTATCTGCAACGGGGGTCCCCGGTGGCTCGTACATTTGCTACGAGGGAGTCCCTGATGGATGGCTCATCGTATCTGCAACGGGGGTCCCCGGTGGCTCGTACATTTGCTACGAGGGAGTCCCTGATGGATGGCTCATCGTATCTGCAACGGGGGTCCCCGGTGGCTCGTACATTTGCTACGAGGGAGTCCCTGATGGATGGCTCATCGTATCTGCAACGGGGGTCCCCGGTGGCTCGTACATTTGCTACGAGGGAGTCCCTGATGGATGGCTCATCGTATCTGCAACGGGGGTCCCCGGTGGCTCGTACATTTGCTACGAGGGAGTCCCTGATGGATGGCTCATCGTATCTGCAACGGGGGTCCCCGGTGGCTCGTACATTTGCTACGAGGGAGTCCCTGATGGATGGCTCATCGTATCTGCAACGGGGGTCCCCGGTGGCTCGTACATTTGCTACGAGGGAGTCCCTGATGGATGGCTCATCGTATCTGCAACGGGGGTCCCCGGTGGCTCGTACATTTGCTACGAGGGAGTCCCTGATGGATGGCTCATCGTATCTGCAACGGGGGTCCCCGGTGGCTCGTACATTTGCTACGAGGGAGTCCCTGATGGCTCATCGTATCTGCAACGGGGGTCCCCGGTGGCTCGTACATTTGCTACGAGGGAGTCCCTGATGGATGGCTCATCGTATCTGCAACGGGGGTCCCCGGTGGCTCGTACATTTGCTACGAGGGAGTCCCTGATGGATGGCTCATCGTATCTGCAACGGGGGTCCCCGGTGGCTCGTACATTTGCTACGAGGGAGTCCCTGATGGATGGCTCATCGTATCTGCAACGGGGGTCCCCGGTGGCTCGTACATTTGCTACGAGGGAGTCCCTGATGGATGGCTCATCGTATCTGCAACGGGGGTCCCCGGTGGCTCGTACATTTGGTACGAGGGATTCCCCTGGTGGCTCGTAGTATCTGCTACGGGGGGTCTTCCGTTGGCTCGTAACATTTGCTATGAAGGATTCCCCTGGTGGCTCAAAGTAACTGCTACGGGGAGCCTCCCGGTGGCTCCTAACATTTGCTAGGGGGACTTCCCGGCGGGTTCGTATCTTTTGCTACGTGGGAATCCCCCAGAGGCTCGTTCATGTGCTACGACGACGATTTTCTAGGATGGGCTCTCATCTTTCAAGGGTGGGCCCGACGGTGGCGGCGGCCTTTTGGGTGACATATATTTGCATATATTTTGACTATGAGAGAGTCATCCTTTGACATGAATGAACTAGCTCAACCGGAGTGACACAACGGCCTCACAGAATACTGGCGTGCCTACGCTGTGTTTCGCCGAGTGATTAAGGGTACTGGAGGCCATCACTTACTAACAGGAGATCCGTTTGTTCGTCTGCCATACACCACACTAAAATATGAAAAAAATACAACCCCATGAAGAAGAACAAACAAGCTGCACGATGCAACACGACAACATGTAAGCTGCATCGGTTGTGTTGTGCGTGTGTGCATTCGACACATTTTACTCTCTTTACCTTCTGATAAACTCCAACAGTCCTTTGTTCCCGCGTTCTTGAAATTTTAAAATGTGCCCTAGAGATGTGACAAGCGCAACTCCAGTAGACAGACTATAATAAATAAATAAACCCTTTACAAGTTCGTATATTATTTTGTTTTAAACTTACTTGATCACTATACCATCATAATAAATAACACCGGAAAGCAGGTATCATATCATGTAAATAAGTATTTCAAATTTCAAATAATTTTATTGCCATTGAAATTTGAATTTGAAAGTAACATGGTAGCAATCCACTACTATAATAAACTACTAGCGACCGCCCTCACTTCGTTTCGAAATATTAGTTCCACTTTATACCAATAGATGGCACTAGGTGTCGATTACATCACGCAAGCGTTTCGTGTTTTCGAAATAACCTATAAATTCGAAATAACCTGTTGCCGCTGTCTGAAGGATTTACCTCTTTAAAAATAGTAAAGATAGATTCTAATCTCATACTATAGAGACTATGTTACGAATATCAGACAATTCAGAAACTACAATTAAGGCTGGATTCGACCAATCTTTATCAGTGAAGAAATCTAAGGTATAAAGTCTGATTTGTATAGAATGGCAGCCTGATGGAACAATAATTAATTGATACTTAAACGTTCATTGAAGCCTATTTAATTGATTAATTGTCTTTTTGAGTGGTTTTCTTTTTTACTTTACGTGTATTTGCTCCATAACAAAACAATACAAAATGGCTTTATAACAAGTAAAAAAAATCTGTTTAACTTTTTAGTTATTATTTCAGCTATAAAGCCTGTAATGACTATAAGTTTTATTAAATACGATTTCTGTTAAATTGCTGTTAAATTTCCACGAATATAAATGAATATTTTCAGCTTAATATGTATATTTACAAAATAGTAGTCAATTTGATGTGGGAAGCTATGTCCTTTTTTGGGCCTTATTCATAAATGTATGTTAAACCTTTGATAGCTAAAATCACAGACTAGATAGTACATACTTCATCTAAAACGGTGTTATAAAGCGGTTTTAATGCTCTTTTATTTATTTTTTGTTCCAAACTGCTCTTTAACACCTTTTAGCTAACAAAGGTTTATTCAACGTTTGATGAATAAAACTTAGCCACCGTATTACAAATCGGGATCTAAAGTTATTACCGTACTAAAGCATATGTCATCTCGTTCCAACATGCAATGTTATAAGAACCGTCACGAATTTTGTTCCGGGGCTATCCTTTGTTCGAGATTTGTAATAAGGGGGTAGGGGTCTAAAGTTTAATATTCATAAATATCTTATTCATTAATGTTTGTTAAACCTTTGCTAACTAAAACGGGGCTTTAAGATCAAAACTATAACGCCGTTTTAGTTAACATAGGTTTATTTAACGTTTATGAATAAAGTCCTAGGGCTTTATACATAAACGTTCCGTAGGTAGTTTACATAGGTAAATAAACGCCCGAATTTCCGATAGCAACCACACTGGTATTTTAAATGACGAACATTGACCAAAGTCCCAAGACCCATCACTAATCCGCCCTAGCCGCAAATAGCGTGACCGCGATATCCACTGGCCGCTGAATAAATTATTATCAAGCAGCGTATCAGGTTCCGACGAAAGATTCCAATGTCTACATGTACAGAGATTTCTATGGACAGTAGGTGTCTCCATGCTTTATTCGCTAGTTAAGGTGGAAACGAATATCGAACGATACGACGCACGGTGAAACGTTCGTAGCGAAACGTAGTGTCTTCTGAGTTTGTGGTAGCGAATATGTAGGTAAGCCGTCTGCCAAAAATCCGGTATCATACTCGTTGCTCGCCCGTGGTCCAGATTCAAAATGTTGTTTTTTTTTGGATTCGCGTTCCCACAACAAAGTTCCTAATAAAAACATGTAAGTATAGTATTCATTCAGTATCTGAAGGTGAGTAGGACAGTTAACACGTTTCGCATCATGCATCCATCTCCTTACAAATAATATTAAGTTGCGAAATTCACTAACTTTTTTTAGTTCTTATTCTTCCAAAATAACAAGAACTTAATGTGAACGTATGGTGACTATCTTACCATCGAATCACGAATATTGTCTCGTGCAAATTATGTCCGCATAGATTGCATTAGGGACCAAGAACTACGAGTGAGGATGCCTGGAAAGCTTTTGCTGCATATTGCGAGCATGTGATGGCGGCGAAGGAGACGGTGGAGCTCGAGCGATAGGCAGATCCTCTCGCCCCCGTGATCCGCAAGGCACGTAGAGGGAGGAAACGACGCCAATACTTATGTCTCCTTCCCCTGCGAGGTCTACTGGTGCGTGAGGCTGCAACCCCGCCACCGGCATTACATGGACCTCCTCTTACGCCTGGAGGGGACAGCACAACACTCTCGGCTGTCCCCACTACCTCCCCCGGAAGCGCCATGCCAGGGAGAAGTCGTGGTGGCAGGTTTCGTATCATGGCCCACGATTTCCTCCCACTATCGACGATGACGGAGAGTCCCAGGAGTTTTAGTCGGTATGCCTCTGGCCGGCCTCTCGTTAGATGAAGCCGTCGCCAGAGGAGAGTCTGACATATTATTACGTATGCATGCGTAACACATTTCTCTTGAGTCAGCAAAAAAATGGAACCTAGAACCAAAAGTAATTACTCTTTTGGTGATGAAGGTAGTTCCAACACGTCAAGCGAGTGTTGCTATTTTTCAGATGAAGCAAATAAAAAGTCGATTAGATTTCTAAAGAAAATATTCTCGATTCTTATAAATATCGATTAGATTGAAAAAGGAGCGTCTCACATTTAATGTCAAAATAGAATTGTCTTCTTCATCTTCAGATACTGAAAGGACTTTTATAGTACATGGTCTATGAAATTGTACAATTAAGTTTCTGTAATGCCTAGATTTTTAAGTTGTGTTTTTTTGTACAATAAAGTATAGTCATCTATCTATCTATGAAAGTATTGTTCAACATTATCCCGGATTGGTAATTGACGATAATGCCAGATAGGTACGTACAGCCACACATCCAAGTATTCTAAACTGTCAAAATTCTTCAGTCGATTCCCACCTTTATGATAAACACTTTCAGTTCAACATCAAGTGAGGAATTTTGGCAGATTGTAGTAACCTGATGTGTTGCTGTCTGTACTTAACTAGGAACATAAAATAAAATGAAAACTGAAAAACAATTACAAAGTTTAAAAAACCCAGGAAACATCTGCGTTTAATTTAATTCCAAAGTGGGCAGCAAAATGGCGTAGCGCATTTTAAACCTCATCTAACAAGATGAAACAAAAAGTGAGAAAGTTGGAGCACGCGACATCGAAGTAATGTGGCACAACCTGAAAGTGTACCGTTAAAACTTCACCTTTATTCTCTAGTCTGGACTGGGGGGGTATTATTAACTATTCTCTTATGTATATTAAGCCGGTTTTGTTAACATAATATTGGAGTTATGAACCTCAAAACACCACCACCTCTATGGGATTACTCGACATCTCAATCGAGATTCTAAATCAGCGGTAGCACATATTTATTATTATAAATAAATAATGTCTATCAAATGTCCTTTGCCTGAAGGTTGTCTGGTAGAAATCGCTTCCAGCGATAAGACCGCCGAAATTGTACAATTAAGTTTCTGTAATGCCTTTTAAAGTTGTGTTTTTTTTTGTGCAATAAAGTATATCTATCTATCTATCTATAATGAATAAAAAAACTGGGGAAGAAGAATATTTTTCTAACTTCTTTTACTGTCTGGGTGTTTTAAAATGAAAGTAGGTGTATCTTAAGCTATTTATTATACTATATTTACTTTGGGATAATTTATCATCAAATAACCAGCTTGTACGTTTTCCTCCCTTTCTCATGAAAAAAATATATGTGTATTATGTAATAGATTATATCTAATTACTATTTATTTATATTATTTTAATGCGTACCTACAAATACTTAAGTCATTACATAATTTCTACTACTTCAAGAATACACCACCTAACGTAGCGCCAGTTTTTAAAATTAACAATTACTTAGTGTAAAAGCTTTTAGCTCCCATAACACGAAACTAACACCACCAAATTCTTAATGTGGCTGCAGTTACGTACTTCTAATTTAAGTGCAGAAGCGGCGCGTACTTAGACACGGCTAATAAGGAGAAATGGTAATTATTTATGTAATAAAGAGAAAAAGAAACCAGCAAGCAAATTCTTTATGTCAGTACTTAAAAGTAACATTAACAATAAGAATACAACGTGTTATTTAAATAGCCGCAAACCTCTCGGGTGGTAGCTCAGCCCATGAAACTGAACTTCTTTCACTATGGGACCAATATTGAAATGGTCTTCATCAATATAATAGCGTTTATAATTGTAACGATAGACTGTTGGATTTAGTTTTAAGTAGTTGTGATTGTACTGTATCTAGGTGCAATGAGCCGCTGGTAAATGAGGATGCCCACCATCCTGCGCTCAGTGCTTGCTTGCGATCTATTCGTCCAGATCAGCTTCATCCAGAACCACGCACTGTGCGATTATTCCGTGCTGCAGACTATCAGTTAATTAATGATGAAATTGCTTCTGTTGACTGGAGTGCCCTAAATGCGTGTTCGGATATTGACGTAGCCGTTGCATTATTTTATGAAAAAATTAATAAGATCATATCTTCGCACGTTCCTGTTAAAACATTTAAAAATCATGCCCAATCATCCTCCTTGGTTTACCCCCGCTCTTAATAAAATCATTAAAGAAAAACTGAAATATCATTAAAAATGGAAAATTTATCGCAATAAAAGTGATTATGATACTTTTAGTCTTTTACGTGACCGGCAGAAGCGAGTTCAACGCGAATGCTATGATAGATTCATAATTAACGCCGAAAAGAAAATTAAAACCAATAGTAAATATTTTTGGACATTTATAAAATCAAAAAAGACTACCCGTGATTTACCCGACACCATGTTTCATAAAAGCGTTATTGCTTCTGAGAGAAACGATATTAGCCATTTATTTAATAATTATTTTCAGTCTGTTTTTGAGCCTCCTGTGCAATCGAATACCATTTTATCAAACGTTAGTATTCACTCCAACGATTATCGGGCGGCGTCTATTGGCTCCATTGAGCTATCGGTTTACTTAGTGCGTAGATATTTGAAAAAATTAGATGTTACAAAGGGATGCGGACCAGACGGACTACCTCCTTTTTTCCTTAAGTCCTGTCATAACAGTCTCGCATATCCTTTGTATCTGTTATTTGATTTGTCGCTAGGAACTGGTAAGATGCCACAGATTTGGAAGCAATCTCACGTCATTCCTGTTTATAAATCTGGCGATAGACATAATATAGAGAATTATAGACCCATTTCTAAAATAAGCACAATACCTAAACTATTTGAAAAGATTATTTATGATAATATTTATCCTGTTCTTAGGCCTTTGATTGTTGATCAACAGCATGGATTTGTGAACAAGAGATCAACTGAATCCAATCTTTGTGAGTTTGTGCATAGGGTGTTGACATCAATGGATCGAGGTGGCCAGGTTGATGCCGTCTATACTGACTACTCAAAAGCCTTTGATAAAATTCCCCATAGCTTACTAATTAAAAAAATTGCTGCTGTCGGTATACATGGTGATCTGCTTCGATGGTTTGAGTCCTATTTGAGAGAGAGGAGTCAAGCGGTTACTATTAAAGGTTTTTGCTCTACTTTTGTTCCTGTCTCTTCTGGCGTACCCCAAGGATCTCACCTCGGTCCTCTTCTATTTAATATTTTCATAAATGACGTGGTTTCTATTTTTCAATACTGTGAAGTACTTATTTATGCTGACGATATGAAAATTTTTAAGAAGATAGATTCACGTGCAGACTGCATACAATTGCAATGTGACCTTAATAAACTTTTAGTTTATTGTAAAAATAATTTCTTGCTACTTAATTCTAAAAAATGTAATATAATCTCTTTCACTCGAAAATCAAAACCTATATTTTGTGACTATCACATGGACAACCACAAACTGACAAGGTTACACGAGGTGAGAGATCTTGGAGTTTATTTGGATTATAAATTGACCTTTGATAGACATATTGACTATGTAACTGGTAAAGCTCTACGCATGCTTGGTTTTGTGCTCAGAATTGCGAAGGATTTCAGGCTGTGCTCTACACTGATACTTTTGTACAACTCATTTGTTCGATCAATTTTGGAATACACGTCAACTGTTTGGAGTCCTCATTACAAGGTTGGTGTTGATGCTATAGAAAAGATCCACAGGAAAATGGTTAAGCACCTCGGTTACAAGGCTTTACGTTATAATCAAATAACACCGACCATTCCTTCATTAGGCCATCGTCGTCAGGAGAGAGATCAAGTGTTCCTATTTAAGATCCTAAAGGATCATGTAGATAGCCCATTTCTACTTCAAAATATCTTTTTGAGATGCCCTCGGACGGGTTCACGCTCCCAGAATTTGTTTTGTCCTCCAACATCCAAAACTAATTATGCTAGGAATTCATTTTTATCTAGAGCATGTACCTCATATAATAGTGACTTTAAAGACATCGATCTATTTAATATTAATAATGTGTGCACTTACAAAAGGCAAATAAGAGAAAAGTTACTTTCATGAGTGGATAGCTCGTCTTGATTTTTTTTTTTTAACTTAATTTGACTTAATCGATTTCAACCTTTATGTTTTTATTAATTATGCTTTTTTATTATTATTAATTTTGACATTTATATATTATAATAATCTCAATGTTTTGGTTTGTAAGTGTGTTTTGTTCTTTTATTTAATTTTAGTTATAGCTTTTAAATTACTTGAATTTTGGTATTGTATTTTGACTGTTATTATTTATTTAACTATTATTATTCGTCTATTTTTTTTGTTTTTTGCATTTATTTTATAATTTTACGTTTGACATGTAATTTTCTGTGGAAACTGCTGATTTGTGTACTATTTATTTGTGTAAATTATTCAAAATTACTAAATTGTTTGTTTCCCAAATAAATAAATAAATAAATAAATAAATCACAAAAAAAAGCGCAGCAAGCCAATTTGTATGAAACGGATGTTTTTTTTTTCGCGATTTCAATGTTGGTCCCATAGTGAAAGATCTTCAGTTTCATGGGCTGAGCTACCACCCGAGAGGTTTTCGTGGTATACATCATCAGCCCATTGAGTAATACCAGTTGCATCCAAAGCTGTCCATTTGGAGCCAGGGATGCTGGGACTGTGATTCAGGATTTGGCAAATCGGTAATTACAATGAAGCGACTGCCGTCTGAATAAAGTTGTAATCAGTCTAGCAGTTTCTTTCATTAGTTTATATTTTTATAGCAATCTTTTGCAATTTATTCTTAAGTAAATAACACCTTGTCCCCACAAGGTGTTATTTACTTAAGAATGGGCCGGCCACGGCTGCGACGTACGTGGCCTCCACTCAAGGACCTTTCCGTCCCAACGGGCGTCTGTTCTTCTCGCAAGGTCGCAAGTTAACAAGGTGGACCGACGATCTGGTGAAGGTTGCGGGAATCCATTGGATGCGGGCGGCACAGGTTCGATCTGTGTAGAGAACATTGGGGGAGGCCTATGTCCAACAGTGGACGTCTATTGGCTGAAATGATGGAATAACACGCTTGAAAATTACATCTCGTATTCAGGCGGGACTCAAAGCCACACTTTTGTTGTAGAGCTTTGGCGTCTGGAAAACTTATATTACCTACTTATATTACTGGGTATAGTTAATTCATTTTAAAGTCTAGGCTACCTGATACAGAACCACAACAGCCCATCTAAACTACATATAAGAAATTACAACATGGTTCATAATAATTTCATTTTTTTTTAAATTGGGACGCTGAAAACCCTATCGGCCACCTTATGACGTCATAAGACATGGAAACAATGACACTTTAAGATAACAATCATCCACTAATATGGCAAACAGCGTTTTTGCTTGTCTAAAAAAACGCATATAAAAGGCCTTTAAAAATATGTTTTTATGGTACTAAAAGATAACGTTAATGAACCATTTAAGACCTAATAAAAAAGTGTCAAAGACTTGACTATTATTACACAGCGAAGTTAATTTCCATGTAAAACACTTTATCGCAACTGAGTAGTTACAACTAGAAGCCCAATTCTCAGGCTTTACCATACGAAAAATAAACGACATATTCTTAAGTAAATAACACACTTAAAAATTTATCTCGTGTTCAGGCGGGACTCGAACCCACCTTCCACAATCCGGGTGAATGTTCTACCAATTAGACCACAGAACGTGTTACTAAGCCGACGAAATTTGTAAGTGCTTGATTCGACAAGAGCTGTCGAATTGATTTAGAACTAAGCCCCCAACTTAGCTGGTGGTCAAATATTTGTAATAATATTTCCACTGGATATTGTAAAAATACCTACAAGATTGATGAGACTATCGACAGTCATGTCGATAGTAACGTGTTCAGTGGTCTAATTGGTAGAACATTCACCCGGATTGTAGCAGGTGTGGGTTCGAGTCCCGCTTGAACGCGAGATGAAACTTTTAAGTGTGTTATTACTTAAGAATAAATTGCAAAAGATTGCTATAAATATATCAACTATTAAAACTACATATGTTGTATATATGTCGTATGGTAATAAATATCACGACTACGAGAATTGGGCTCGAGAAGCCCGATTCTCGTGCTCATGAATATTTTGAAAACATGGTGGATGTTACATGAAATCCATACAAAAAAAACTATGTTTTAGTGATATCTGTGGTAGAGCTCGAGAATTGGGCTTCTGTTGTGAGTTTTTTTTGAATTCTTTATTGGCAATTAGTTTTGATAGAAGAATGATGGTATTTAGTTTGATTAAGTTTTTTAATTTACATAAATGATATACTAACACCACTCTGGAATGTGGGAAGATAGTAGCATACGCTGATGACACTGTTTTATTGTTTTCCGCAAAATCAGATAAACAAGTCTTTGAGTATGCTCAAAAAGGCTTTGACACTGTAAATAATTGGTTACAACATCACTTACTTACACTAAATCCTGTAAAAACGAGTTACGTTAAGTTCACTATGCGCAGAACAAATGCCGAACTAACTGAATCTGGATTAATTGCACACTGTTGTCAGAATCCTATGGACCGTGGATGTTCTTGTCCAGTTATAACTCCTACTAGCCATATTAAGTATTTAGGAATTATAATTGATGACACTTTGACATTCAAAAAACACATTGAAGCCCTTAGTAATAGAGTTCGTAAATTAATATTTGTATTTAAAAAACTTCGTTTAGTGGCAAACATGGATATCATCAAACAAGTGTACTTTACCTTATGTCAATCACTATTAACTTACTGCATTACGTCTTGGGGTGGTTCGGCCAAATCCTCCCTAATAACCCTTGAGAGAGCACAAAGAGCTATTCTTAAGGTCTCAACACACCGCCCTTTTCTCTTTCCTACAAACCTCCTCTACAAGGAGTGCAAAGTATTAACAGTACGACAATTATTTATATTAAGCACAGTTCTTAAACAGCATGCTGCACTTCCTTATAGCACTTTCATTACTAATAAAAGACGAAAAGATCTTGTTTGCCCTAAAATTTATGAAACACATCACTTCGCTTCTAGATTCTTTGTATATTTAGGCCCACTCTTATATAATAGACTAAACGGTACTTTAGATCTGTATTCCTTTACTTTTGCTAAATGCAAGCGTACCCTCCATGATGCTCTACTTAACATGTCATATGACGATACAGAGAAACTGCTTATTGTTTTAAAGTAGGTAATTTATAAAAGTTGTTGTTTTTTTACTTTTTTTTACTTTGTATTTTTTAGATAAATATTTTGTGATTATTTATGAGTACTTACTGTTATGTTTTAACATTCTAGCCTGAGAAACAGGTTCGCCTAGTTCAGGCATTTGTATTTATCTCCGACCTTATTCTAATAGGTTTAAATATGTATTATTCGTGTAAAAAATATTATTATCTGAATAAATTGAAATTGAAAATTGAGTTGGTCTAATTCCCCCGTTAAAGTGTTGCGAAGGTCAGACGGTTGTCGCTTTATTGTAATTACCAGACTCCCCAAATCCTGAATCGCCAAACCCTGGGCTTCGCAGCGTCAGCTTTGGACGTACCCGGGAATTACACGCTGTGAGGAGTTTTTATTAAATAGCTTCAGTGCCTTCAATGAATTTAGATACAAACAGGCTAAGTTTAAGACCCTAGAAACTTGATAAAAATTTAATTGGGAAAATTATTTTTGTGTCGCCAGCGAGATAATTTATGACAAAAACTATTTTTTTTTTCACATAAACTTCTAAGGAAACCACCAAACGTCGCAGTTTATTGCTGTACGCTTTTGGAATTCGCAAAACATCGCTGGATTTCGTCATAAATTCCTTTTATACCACTTTAGAATGTCGCTGATAAGACAAAAATATTTTTTTCCAATTTTTTATTTTTATAATTTTTAGGACTCTAAAATACTTTAAGTTCAATCCATTCAATGCCAATAATCTTTTAAGCTAAGATGTTTCCTAAATACTTTTGGTGTAATACACACACATACACACACCGAGTTAGTAGGTGAATTAGGAAACAGCCGAAATATAAAAAAACCTGCTAAAAATCTACTTCGCATCCGCGCTTTCACCCTTCGATGTCATTATAAACGTATTTATTAACTTTGGTCCTGCTCTGCGTAAAAGTATCTCGTTAAAAGTGCGAACTCAATGAAATATTGGAATGGTATTGTGTGTCCTCAGCTGTGAACCCCACATTCCTTGATCAAAGAGTCATTAACGGCGTAAGTATTATTATGATTCGTCGCAAGCGTCAACGATCAAATGCGTCCACAAAGACTGACGTTAAGGGCGATTTGATAAAAGTATTAAATTTCAGTTACTTTTTATCTTTCCCTTCGATCTTGATTTAACGTCCTTTGAGGTCATTACCGAGGCTCACCGGAATGGCTCCGCTTAATGAACTCGTGAAAGAAAATTGCGTTTAGTTAAAGGGGCGAATTTAATTCGATTTCAAACTTTTTGAATGAATGTCGCGGTTTAAGAAAGCCACCATCGAGAAGCCACAAAATAAGATGGAAGCGAAAAATGGAACTGTCTCTCGCGGTTAATTAAAATAAATTATTCAGTGGCTTCTTAAATAGATTGGAGCGCGTCTCCGTTACAAATCGTTCAAGTTAAAATGTGATTCAGCCCATGTAATGAGCCAGATTAGATATAATTATTACGCGATTCAGCTTAATGTTCAAAAGAAGCCACTCTTATTTTGTTATCCTTCTATAATGCCTGAGAACATAAAATTGACGACTGTGAAAATAGAATCTTAGAGAAATAATTCTAGACGGTTTTCTTAATCTACATTACAAATAATTAGGACTTATAGCGCGATTTATTCGGGGAATACAGCCCGTTTAATTTTGCTTTTAAATTCTTACAATTTATATTAGATTTTAAAGAAGGCGGTAGTTGGTTCATCAACCGGGGCACTAAGTATTGAGTAGTTAGGACTTATAGCGCGATTTATTGGGGCATACTGCTTTTTACTTTGGTACTAGATCAGGTCTTGTCTCCTCCCGGCCCGCGCCTCTTACCCCTTACGAAGTTAACAAACAAATTAAAGTAAAATTGATTCGATAAGTAACATGAAAAAACGATTTCTTATAACTACCTTCTCAAATAGTGCAGTTTACTACTATAATTGGATATGCGTTAGGTATTTAATATTGGGCATCCTGTATAATTCAAAAAGAAAATCTTTTACTTCCAGTTATACCACACTTTTTGTAGACCTTTTTTATTACTTACATAAATTATTAGGTTTAATTTTGTAGTGGGTAATGTAGGTTAATAAGTTAATTATATTCACTAGTTCCTCCACATCCTGGCGTGTAGCGTCCAAAGCTGTCGCTCTGGAGTCCGAGGTACGCTTCAACCACGATTCAGTATTTAGTAATTACAACAATGAAGTGACTGCCGTCTAACCTTCTTAACCTTTAAGAGGGAAACCCGACCAACTGAATCTGAGTACGCTTCAGAAACCATCCAAAACGTACAGGTTTCCTCACGTTGATTTTACACACCGCCGAGCTAATGGTAGAAATACGCAAATAGATTAGAAAAACCCAGAGGTGCATGCTCGGATTCGAACCTCGACCCCTTCGTATGGAAGGCGCATTCTGAACCATTGAGCAACTATCGCTTGGAATTATTATTCGACAATATCGTACAAACGGGAGCAAAAGACTGGTGTAGTGAGGTGGAACGCGTCGCCACACGAACTCCGGCCAGTTTAACTAGCACAAAGCTGTTAAGCCGGCATTGATTTTATAACCGAGCCTTCGGAATCCACGGCGACGGTTGAACCGAGTTTTCACAAAGTTAGATAGAGTTAGTGATGGGACTCGACTCGTTAACCCGAGTAGCAATTGAGTACCTGTTTGTTCAAAGCTGCGGGGATGAGATAAACATTTCTATTGAGGAAATTATGGTACTCAATTAGGTACAAGGCCTAATAATTATTTTAACTTTGACAAGACTAACGTTGACTGTTTCTACTGCCGTCCTTGAAACGCCCTGTAGGTATCTTAGAGGTACCTATAGGTATCCCAGAAATCAACGTTATGCCGGAATTGCGTAATAGGTTAACAGTTTTTAGAAAAAAATTAAAACAGATTTATTTTTATATTTTTCTCAAATCGACTAAAGGTCGATTTCTAGGACACTCATAAACCCATCTTACATACCTAGCCCATACATAACATTTTTAATTAATTAATTCAAAGAAACATTCATGTACAGCTTTTATATTCCTTAAAATAGTGTTGAACTTAAATATTTAAATATTTAGAGCTTACGCTACTTAGTACGGAATCATTAAATTTTCATTATTTAGTAAATAGACTATTGTATGCCTAAACAGGTAATTGTGCGAACTATTATATAATTTAACACCTACATATTTTGTAAACCACAATTTCTACAATAAAGATTTATTTTATTTATTTATTTATCAGGTCAATGTATGAGAAAAAAAAATCATTAGCCAAACAGTTTCCAACGTTAATTATTAACATGCATCGCGAAGACTATACTTAGAACAAAAACACTGCAGTGTCATCACGATGTAAAGAAAACAATGCTTGTAGTATTATGGACTTATCAAATTATTTCAAAATAATATTGAAGAGTATGTAGGTATATAAACGTTAGAACTTACTTACGTTTGAATACCTACCTAATATTAAATACAGTTTGCTATATTATATTTTCAATGCGTTGCATCCTAGGGGCCTGTAACGAACTTTTAGCATCCCAACAAAATAAATACACAGCGCATGTGAAACGGACGGGGATGAAGAATTCCATTTCGTTGTAGGTTAGGCTATCTATGCATTCAGTCTCAACAATACAAGTATCTAGTAGTCGGTGCAACAATAGAATGGCCAACATAAGTCACGTGACTTTCAGCCGCATCACTGAACAGGACTGCAGAGTATCGAAAGTAGTTGAAAAGCGCTGTGCATCGTTACAATGTAGTATAACGACTACCTTACAGCTGCCATGATTGCTGGCGAAGCTGACTTGAATCGTTATGTTGCTAGTTAACTTCGGTTGGAGTGAAACTAGCGATGAATGAAAAAATAATAATTTTATATACCTAGCTGTAAGTTTTCCTTAACTTAAAAAAAATACAACGGTATTCTATTTCATATCATCTTTAAATTGCTTAAAATTGATTAAAAACTATTATACAGTTGATGATTATTTAAATGACAAGAATTTGTGGAAATTATAAACTGTTCGCCTACACCTTAGACATTGCAATGGATATATTGGACATGAAATCGACTTATTTATGTGAATAATATTGTAATAATAACATTGTAATAAAATTTTTGGCGATTAAAAAGAGTAACTGGCAAGTTTCTTGCCGGATTTTCTCGTCAGAATCAACTTTCCGATTTCGGTGGTAGTATCTTATTAAATGTGTTTATTCATTTCTTAGTATATTTTATGTATCGATATATATGTGTAATTTCATGTTTATTATACTTACAAATAAATAGCTATAATTTCTAACGTATGACGATTTGAAAGTGCTGAATGTATACAAGCCTATGCAAATAAAGATATTTTGAAATGGATTGCTCTAGTAGTTCGCTCGAAGTACGCCCATAAAGTTGAATAAATAATTAATTAACCTAGTATGTCCTTGTTTATCAAGGTAAAGCTTTATCATCCTTCAAACAACCAATATACCGTCTTTTAGTCATTCTTTACCCATCTCCAACTGACATTGTTCTATAAATACCCATCATAATCTCTAAATCCAAGTCAAACAGTTCACAATTCCATTAAAATTTGTGGCTAATCAAAGGGAATTAAATCCGTCGAAACAGAGTTTATGAAGAAAGTTTCAGTAAGTTTATCGGTATCGGTCAGTATTTAAATAGGCCCTCAGAAGGAAGAGGAAAAACTTCACTTCATTACAGTCGACTCGTAACCGTGAAACCTTCAATTTGGGAATTATCCGAAACGACTGCTGAATTATTCAAATCTTGAATTATCGACAAAGATCTGCACAACAACATCTCGAAGGAGAATCATTTATGATAATAGGACAGCGGGTAATCTAAAGAGTTTATTAGTACAGTTGTGCCTATTTATTATTTTTAGTATCGATGGATAAGAAATTTAAGCTCACGGTAGATATATTTAAATTAAAAGGTGAATACATAAACTGTATTTTTACAATTCAGACATTATCTACTTCCAATAAATTTTCAGTTCTCTAATCAAAAGTAACTACAGTGTACTATTTATTATTCTACCATTAGCTCGGTGGTGAGGGACAACATTGTGAGGAAACCTGCAAGTCTCGGATAGATAGTTTCTCAAATTTGTAAACTCGTAAGGACACTCATAGTAAAGCCACTCGTAGTAGGAACACTCGTAGTATGACACTCGTAGTAGGGACACACGTAGTAGAACATTTGTATTACTCGGAGGTACTCTCGTAAGGATAGTCATAGTAGGAACTCTTGTAGTAGAGACACTCGTAGTAGGACACTCGTAGTACTCAGAGGTACTCCATAGTAAGACACTCGTAAGGATACTCATGGTAGGAACACTTGTAGTAGGGACACTCGTAGTACGAGACTCGTAGTACTCGGAGGAACTCTCGTAGTAGGACACTCGTAGTAAGAACACTCGAAGTAGGATACTCGTGGTACTCGGAGGAACACTCGTAGTAGGACACTCGTAGTAGGACTTTCGTAGTACTCGGCGGTACTACGTAGTAGAACACTCGTAAGCATACTCATATTAGGAACACTCGTAGTAGGGAAACTCGTAGTAGGGACATTCGTAATAGGGACACTCATAGTAGGACACTCGTAGTAGGACTCTTGTAGTACTCGGAGGTACTCCGTAGTAGGACACTTGTAAGGACACTCATAGTAGGAACACTCGTAGTAGGGACACTCGTAGTAGGGACACTCGTAGTAGGGACATTCGTAATAGGGACACTCATAGTAGGACACTTGTAGTAGGGACACTCTACTTCGAGTGTGACACTCGTTGTAGGGTCACTCGTAGTAGGACATTTGTAATAGGAACACTCGTGGTAGGAACACTCGTAGTATTAGACTATTATTAAGGACACTCATAGTACTTGAAGGTACTCTCGTAGTAGGACACTCCTAGTAGGGACCCTCGTAGTAAGAACACTCGTAGAAGGACACTTGTAGTAGGGACACTCGAAGTAGGAACTCTCGTAGTGTGACACTCGTGGTAGGGTCACTCGTAGTAGGAAATTCGTAATAGGAACACTCGTAGTATTAGACTCGCAGTAGGGCTCTCGTAGTAGGACACTCATAGTACTTGAAGGTACTCTCGTAGTAGGACACTCCTAGTAGGGACCCTCGTAGTAAGAACACTCGTAGTAGGACACTTGTAGTAGGGACACTCGAAGTAGGAACTCTCGTAGTGTGACACTCGTGGTAGGGTCACTCGTAGTAGGACATTCGTAATAGGAACACTTGTGGTAGGGACACTCGTAGTATTAGACTCGCAGTAGGGCTCTCGTAGTAGGACACTCATAGTACTTGAAGGTACTCTAGTAGTAGGACACTCCTAGTAGGGACCCTCGTAGTAAGAACCATCGTAGTATGACACTCGTTGAAAACACTCGTAGTAGTACTCCCGTAGTATTATGACACTAGTAGTAGGGACATTCGTAGTAGAAACACTCGTAGTATGACACTCGTAGCAGGAACACTCGTAGTAGGAACACTCGTAGTAGGAACACTCGTAGAATGACACAAATACAATTGTATGGACACCTTGTGGTAGGGCACATTCAACCAGGTAACCTTCAAGAAAAGGGCTTATTCCTTCCTTCATCATCATTTCAGCCAATAGACGTCCACTGCTGGACATAGGCCTCCCCCAATGTTCTCCACACAGATCGGTCTTGTGCCGCCCGCATCCAATGAATTCCCGCGATCTTCACCAGATCGTCGGTCCACCTTGTGGGGGGCTTGCCACGCCTGCGACTTTCTATACGTGGCCTCCACTCGAGGACCTTTCTGCCCCACCGGCCGTCTGTTCTCCTCGCTATGTGCCCTGCCCATTGCCACTTGAGGCATGCAATCCTTTGGGCTATGTCTGTGACCTTAGTTCTCCTGCGGATCTCATCATTTCTGATACGATCACGCAGGGTACCAACCTATTTATACCCAGATATCGCTGGGATGACGTCGTGCATGGCAGATTTTCACGAGCTGCGAGTCAGCGACTGGCGTGTAACCGCGAATGATCAAGACCATTGTATCGGAGGCCAAGACAACCTTTTATAAGTTTCATAGTACCTAGTTTAAAGAAAGAACAATGTCGAACCTCCGTATAACATTTCTGTTATAGTCCATTCAGTATCTGAAGGTGAATGGGACAGTTCAAACATTTCGTATCATGCATCCATCTTTCTACAAATAAAAATATTAAGTTGTAAAAATAATCAACTTTTTTGTGTTCTTATTCTTCCTAAATAACAAGTATTAATCTTTCTTAATTAATCTGAACAAAAACTTAAAACAGTTATGACCAATAAATTTTATAAAAAATATGTTATGTAATTTTAATAATTCATTAATTTAAAGAAGTTATTTATTGACTTATGTTTACATAAATACTAGACGCTCTAATAAAACAATAATCATCCGTAATGTTTGGTAGAAAAGCTGGTATTGAGCTTGTGTCACTCCAGGTGTTAATAACATTTGCTACAACATTGAAACTTACATGTTGTTGTTTCGTGCGGTGAGGTGCCGCAATTTGATCGAATCTTTGAATTACATCGTTTTTAACACTGCTATTGTGTGTTGAGTAAGTTGTCCCGTGAACAACTTGCTAGGTCCTAGGAAGGTCTGAAAACCGTACTAAGTAGCTTAAGCACTTGTGTTACAGATAGCAGACAACAGAGGAACACACATATATACTTAAATACATATATTACACCCAGACACCGAGATATCGAGCATAAACACGCAAAAATAGCGTTTTTGTAAATATTTATTTTATTTTAATTTTATTACTTGTCATTGGTGATCATTAACCCGAGCTATGTCCGAAAAGTTTTGAAACATACTTTTCGCTCGACCCGGGAATCGAACCCAGGACCCCAAGATCACGGCCCGGTACTTAAACCACTAGACCAACAGGGCGCGGCGTTTCGATTAAGCCCATTCCCATCATAGTAGCGATACATTGCTTTCTATGATGTAGGTCTTTGCCAGGGCAATTCAGGCATTGGGACAGTCCCAATTATAAAGTAAAGTATCAACTTTACTTTATAATAATAATAATAATATTTGACAACATCACATACCTTGATCTGACTCCGAGATAGGTAGGTCAAGCACCTGTGTTACGGATATCAGAATCAACAGTGGGATTAAAAATATATACATATAATACTTTTCTTTTGTAAATACATACTTATAATATATAGAAAACACCCAGACCAATACAAACAGACATGTTCATGCACACAATTGTTTGTACAGTGCGGGGATCAAACCCGCAACCCTTGCACCACAGGCAGCGTTCACTACCACTGTTCCAAACGGGTCGTCAACTTTTTTACTTGTCATTAAAGCTTAAATACAAATGTTTTCCTCTGTGTCCTTCCTGTTGTCGTTATCAATGGCGTTTGTTGTATGAGAGCCCCCCTTAAATATTTTTATTTTGTTTTGTTTTTAGTACTCCTGCTCATCTTAGCGTGTAAGCCCGGTTACGTCCAAAGCTGTCGCTCTGGAGGCCGGGGTGCGCTTAGACCATGATGGATTTGGGTAGTTTAGTAAATACAATGAAGCGACGGCCATCTGACCTTCACAAGCAAAGGCCCTATAAAGGGTTGCGGGTTCGATCCCCGCACAGTACAAACATTTGTGTGCATTCGAACATGTTTATATGTATTGATCTGGGTGTTTGATATGTATAATAAGAATGTATTTACAAAAGAAAAGTAGTATATATTTGTATTCCCACTGTTGATTCTGATATCCGTAATACAGGTGCTTGCTATCTCGGAGTTAGATCTATGTATGTGATGTTGTGAAATATTTAAAAATGTATTTAAAAATGTAAAATGTGTAAAGACCTTTGGGTACGGAATCCTAAAAAGCAGGTTTTAGGTACAACATTGATTATTGATATTATATTTATTTCAAAGCCTTCTATAAAACTAACTGTGCTCAATGTCATACTTTAGACAGTTTAGTTGTAGCACGCGCTTAAAGCTGCAAAGACGTTTTACCGCTCACCTAAAAAAAAAATTCTACTTACGAATTTATGGATCACACAATCAATTAAGACTTACCGCTTGTAACTTGAAACTATTTGTTCAAAAGTACATGTGAAGATTCGACAAAGAAAGCACAGGTACCAGCAGTGGGGACGATGCTGTGGCAGATAATTTTAGTCATACTTCTTTGCTGGCCTCTATGGATGCAATGGAAAACCCGTAAATTCAGAAGCATTATGCAGCAGATGAAGACAGATCTGACGTGGCTTCCATTTATTGGCCATGCTCATCATTTCATGGGCGGCGGAGAAAGTAAGTAAAGTTTATTTACACCATTAGAGGATTAGGCTCCTCGTCAGAACCTTGCGACTCTTGACTATTATGAGGAAAAGCGCGCGTGGGATTTAGTGAGTATACTTTTGTAGGGATAAGTAAATAGATACCGAGGTATCGATACTTTTGTTTCAGTACCACTTTTTTACCAGTACTTTTGGAATAGATACTTTTAAGTAAATAATGCACTTAATTTTTTTTCGACAATCTTCGGGTGGGAACCCACGATCTTTTTCTACCCGGGCAACTGCTACCGGAAACCTTGGTATTTCGACGAATTTTTGTAAAAGCTTTTTACTTCGCCGTGAGCCGACGATGATAGTTTCATCAATATTTGTATGTACCTACAAATATCCAATGGAAATATTGTTAGAAATATTTTACCACCAGTCAAGATGAAACCGCTTAACCAATATGATTGTTTTGTCTATTGCTATCTTTTGCAATTTATTCTTAAGTAAATAAAGCACTAAAAAAATTTTTCGACAGTCTTCGGGTGGGACTCGAACCCGCGATCTTTTGCTAATTTATTTTTAATTTTTAAGTTCATTTTTCTTTACTGTAGATAGGTAAGCGTTTGACCATATTTCACCTGATGGTACTTAAGAATAAATTGCAAAAGATTGCTATAACCAAAAAAATGATATAGATACTTTTATTCCGATATTTTTGACGTATTATCGATACTTACTAATGGTATCGAAATTATGGTTCTCCCCATTTGCATTAAATTAAACCAATTTATAGGTATGGTTATATGGCCTGTACATACTGCTTCGAGAAAGTAATTTTTCCCTCGATTTAGCGGGTCTCTACTGTGGGGCTACAGTTTGATATTTTATATCCTTGATCTTTATTTTAATTGAGTTTTGCAAAGAAAACATACACATAGACTGACCGGATGGCGCAATTGGTAGTGACCCTGCCTCTTACGCCAAAGGTCGTGGGTTCGATCCCCACCCTGGACAAACATTCGTGCGATGAACACTTGTGTTTGTTCGGTGTCTGGGTGTATTATATGTATTTAAGTATATATTTGTGTTCCTCTGTTGTCTGATATCTGTAACACAAGTGCTTAAGTTACTTAGTACGGAATCAGGTCAACTTATGAGATGTTGTGAGAATTATTATTATTATTATTATAGACGTCCTAATATTAAAGGGAGATTCTCGTATAAATTTAGAGTTTGATATTAATTTGTTACTATATTTACATATATAAAAAGAAAATATTGTCAAGAGCTGGAGCCATTCTGACAGATAGTCGTTTACGCTGGACTGAGACCGATGGTAGCTCAATGGATACGAACGCGCCTTCCACGCAGGTGGTCGAGGTTCAAATCCGAGCATGCACCAATGGTTTTTTTTTTTAATCTATGTGCGTATTTCTATTATTACCATCTGCACGGTGGTGAGGGAAAACATCGTGAGGAAACCTGCACGTTTCGGAAAAAGTTTCTGAAACGTGTAACCATGATTCAGTTGGTCTGGTTCCCCTGTTAAAGGGTTGCGAAGGTCAGACGGCTGTCGCTTCATTGTAATTACCAGACCCCCCCAATCCTGATCCCTGGTCTAAGCGTACCCTGGGCTCCAAAGCGACAGCTTTGGATGAAACCGGGAATTAAGTCGTTTACGTTGGACTGGACCTGGATAAAATTACAATCATGTCATGTCTGATTGCATGGAGGGAGATTGATAGTTTTCTAAAAGGAAAAAATGTATTTGCATATGTTGTCGCACTTCAAGGCGACGGCTGCGCAAGAGGTCCCGGGTACGATCCCCAGGTCCAAAAATTTGTACCTAAGTTTTCGGTAAGAAATTCTTAGTGGCAGCCCGGAGTTTGGAAGTCGGCGGTCTTGTACCTCCGTGACTCGGAAAGCACGTTAAGCTGTTGTTCCTGCGCCCGATGCCTTTCCGGTCGTGTCACAGTAGTGTCCCATCGTAATACGAGGGTAAGGGAATAGAGAGGGCACTTGTGTTTGCGCACACACTTGAGCACTATAATATATCCTGCATACGTGGCTGATTGTTGAGATTGGCCGCCGTAGCCGTAATCGGCTGGAGGATATTATTATACTGATTTATAAAGCGATGATAGCATCCGAGTAATACACCTCCGAATTTTTCAAATCTATGTGCGTATTTCTATCAATAGCGCGGCAGTGAGGGAAAAAATCGTGTCCTCACGATGTTTTCCCTCGTTTTCGACGACGTTTCAGAAACTAACCGAAACCGTGTAGTTTAGGAAACCAACACGTTTCGGATAGTTTATGAAACGTGTAACCATGATTCAGCTAGTCTAATTCCCCTGTAAAGGGTTGCAAAAGTCAGACGGCAGTCGCATCACTGCAATTACCAGACTCCTCAAGATTGAAAAAATCTCCAAAATACGGGACGACGCCGTAATATATATACGTTTACGTATTAGACAGCCGCGCGTAATACATATGACGTACGTTGGTCAGTTTCCTATTATGTTAATTAATGAGATATTTATGTTAATTGGAGTTTCTCGTTTTTGATGTGACGTGGTAATCATGTTCCACCAATCGAATTCAAGGTTGACTTGAAAAAAACCCGCCAAATACGAGTCGGGTTCGCTCATTGAGAGTTCCGCACACGTATTCTTCTTATATAAATAGTACCTGCACTAAAATTTGTTTTTTTTATATCTTTCATTATACATAAGAAAATACAAAGCATATTGCTTTGTAAGAAATGAATAAACCCCCTTTTTTCAAAGAATAAATTACAGATTTTTAGCTATAGTGGTATATATGTGATCTATAACGATATTCTTTGCCAATCCTATTCTAGCACAGAATAATCGTTCGAGGTCAACGGGAAGTAGGTTTTAATTTCCTTAGGAATGTCGAAATAAATGCGTTTTTCGGTGAATAGTCGGAATCATTTATTTTACTTAACTTAGGCTAGATTCGACCAATCACTATGCAATGTTTTTTTATATAAATATTTCACAACGTCACTCCGATCTTGATCAGACTCCGAGATAGGTAGCTCAAGCACCTGTGTTACGGATATCAGAATCAACAGTGGGATTACAAATATATACATATAATAATTTTCTTGTGCGTATACATACTTATAATACATAGCAAACACCCAGACCAATACAAACAAACATGTTAATGCACACAAATGTTTGTACTGTGCGGTGATCGAACTCGCAACCCTTGTATCAGAGGCAGCGTTCACTACCACTGTTCCAATCGGGTCGTCCAATGATAAGTTTATGGTTTAAAGTCAGATAGATTTGTTTAGAATGACAGCGCTATAACAAAGATTTCGTAGCGGATTAAGATTGGTCGAATCGGTACTTAGAGGTTTGAAAATTTCATAACTTTAAACTTTAGCGTACCTTTTAAATTTTACCTTCACGCGTTCCCGAGACAAAGGATCTGGATGCACAGATAGACGGACAAAGTGGCTTCATTTTACTTTTTGAGGTTTGGAACCCTAAAAACTAGTTAAATCGTGTTTTTGATAGTTAATGCAATAAATATCCTCATTAATCTTGTTCTCACATGTCTTGTTCATGATTCAAAACCAGTTGGAGTCACTATTTAATGTTTGTCGTAAATAAGTTCCGAACTGCAAAAATAAAAAATTACAACCATCTCGAACAGCTTCCTCGTCTCGTCCCAGAGGATGAAAAAATGAAATCTCGTAATCTCCTTTTGTCGCTTCATTATCCTTTCCGTATGACCCAAGTTGGCTTTTTTATGTGATAGGTGGCAGACGAGCAGGCGGATCACCTGATATGGCAAGCGATTGCCGCCGCCTATAGACACCCGCGACACCAGAGCAGTCACTATGAGAATGCCTCTCTTTCTATGGTAGAGAATCTTGGTATTAAGGTGACGGTATTAAGGGTAGGGCATACTAGCGACGCCAATCGATTTTAAATTTTAGCTACTAAACCGGATTTAAACAATTTCAGGGTTATAACCTCTCGGCAAACAGTTATACTATTTATTAAATAACTATGCAAACGCGAAAAATATATTACCGCCAAAAGCGGCCACATCTAGTGTGAATCAGTTTTTCGCGTACAAAAACAGACTCAAAATTTGTACATGGTTATTTAATAAATAGTATAAGTGTTTGCCGAGAGGTTGTATCCCTGAAATTGTTTACAATAGATTCGGTTTAGTAGCTAAAATTAAAATCAATTGGTGTCGCTAGTGTGTCCTACCCGTCACCTAAAATTCTCCTATTGTATAAAATTAATAATAATAATAAATAGATAACTTGATATAATTTCTGCTCTCTAGCTATCGCGGTTTTAGAGATAGAACCTGGAGACAGGCAGACGACGGAAGCACGCAGCGAAGGCACTTAGTAATAGAATCCCGTTTGTACCCTTTGCGTACGGAACCCCAAAAAGGTTTTTTGTCCTGCAGCATAAACCATTCAGCACTCTGCTTCGACGCCTAGGACTTTTGAGTTAGGCGCAACCGGCCTACATTGCAATTTTCTGAAAAGCAGCAGCTTCAGAAGTTCCTGGGCCTGTTTTCAAATTTAAATAATAATCGCCTTATCACAAGTTTATAATCAAATCTAGATAAACGTAGATAACGATACTCGGCAACATTTTTAATATAAAAAGGTCGCAGGATCATAGGAATTAACTTATTTTAAAGAGCAATTTCATGTATCAATTATTTTTTCATTAGGATGCCTACAGTTTTTTTTCACCTCCTGATCTTCCTCGCATGTTAGTCAAGAGAATGTTCTCTGTTTCAGTTCGGATGTCAACTATTGAGGCTATTAGTGAAGCGGCGATAAAAAATGGTGGATGGGCATCAGTTCAACTGGGAACCTTTGGTTTTTATGCATGTAAGTTATTCCATAGCCAGAATTCGGTTTTCCACATAAAGTGTTTTCCCGCGAGAGTTTTTTATATTCTTTATTAAGGTGACGGGTAGGGCACACTAGCGACGCTAATCGATTTTAATTTTTAGCTAATAAACCGGATTTATTTTAAACAACTTCAGGATTACAACCTCTTGGCAAACACTTATACTATTTATTAAATAACCATGTAAAAAAGCGAGATCCGCTCTCACTCCGGCTTCGTCGCGGATGGGGCGGACGCGCCAGAAGAGGAGCTCGTCACAACAACGCCCCGTCTGGAGGTTCTCGGGTGGTAGGTGCGGGGGCACCGACTGTCCCATAATGAGACACCATATGAGGAGAATGACGCGCTGCACGCGGGCGCGAATTCTTAAAGTCAAGGAGTGGGTCCTATTATAGCATCCCCCTGAGGCGACCTGCCTATTTGGTCTGGCAGACGTTGGCCGTAGGCGAGATCAAACGGACTGTTGAGTCATCGTAGGCCTCGCCTATAAATCAACAGCGAGCGTCGGAGGGTTTTTAGTGGGTAAACCCCTGGGAGTCCCACACACCCCGTCAGGTCCCCTGACCTGACGGGAAGGTGCCTGATGCATTTTCCCTTCGTTAACAAAAAAAAAAGAGTCGCTAAAGCTCGTGAAATATAGATAGAAAGAAAGAAAGAAAATACATTTATTGACCATCACAACGCAGAGTAGTAAATATGTACAATAGGCATAACACGACACGATTCAGATACAAAGAGAAGAGGCGATTTAAAAAGAGGTGGTGTGGTTGTTTGTGGTCAATCAGGTCCCGACCTCAGCATTTGCTGCTACGGCACTATCTGCGGTGCCGCAGCAGCGCTGGTATTCTGGTGGGACCTGGTTGTTAGTGTACTTATAAGTAAATAAATATGAAGTGGAGAAAGGGTATGTAGGCCTTTCTCCACAGGCCTTACCCTGTATAGCCTACTACAGGGTAAGGTCGTGTCCTAACACGATAGGTTACACTAATAATAAGTCTTTCCATCTGTATTTCATTGTGAACTGGATCCGGTTTGGCGCTGTTGGGTTATTAAAAAGTTTTTATCGTAATTCTAAGCTCATGGTTACAAAAAACCTACTCGTAGATAAATCTAATCATGAACTTTCACAGTAAAGGAAGAATAAACTAATATACTATTTAAATTTTAGTGGTTGCCGATGCTACAGAATTAAGTTACGTTAACAAGACACATTTAGAGAAGGATAATATTATTGTGAATTTATCTAAAAAGCTCCTCGGGGACGGACTTGTATTTGCACCAGGTAAGTCATCTTTTAACTTACTCCGCTGGCTCAGCGACCCAAATAAAGTCTTGGCCTCCACCACAAGAGTTCGCCACTTCGGTCTATCCTGCACTACGTCTTGCCTGACCACAGATCACCATCACTAGTATTTTGTCAAAAAGAGATAGCTTATTGTAAAATTCACATGAGGAAAAAGAGATTTTTCCAAAAGACATCAACGCGTGTTTGTTTTAAAACGCACGATTTCTTCTAATGTCCATTATAACTTGAGCTGTTTAGGAGTGGTCAATTAAAATTATTTTACTTACCGCTGGAATGTGATACTATCTTTTTGAAAATTTGATGTTCTTTTCGATTTTCCACACCATTTTATAGCACATGTTGCCATTTTCGTATCCGTCAATCACCGAAAAGTATTTTTTAGAGTATTTAAATACGCGTAACGCACAGGTCTGTTACTTGGTCACAAGGGAAGTAGCGATCCCCCCAGCGATCGAGACTTATAGTAGCAAATGCAACTATGTATGGTGATTTATTCCGGCCTCCTAGGCGGTATCTATTGAGGGTGATCTGTGCGCCTGACTGACCTGATTGACCTGGAGCTCGCGCATATCAGGCTGGACGATGTCCTTCCAGCGGTACCTAGGTCGTCCAACTGGGCGTCTGTCCACGGATCGGCCCTGGTAAGCTTTTCTCACGAGACGATCTTCATCCAAACTCTCGCGATGGCCAAGCCAGCGAAGGCGGTGCGCCTTGGGCTCGCCAATGATCACACCCAACGTGTTCACAATCTCCTATAGCCAGAATTTTACGTAGAACTTACTCTTCTTTTAAAGAGAGAGTCCAAGTCCCACAGTCGTATAGGTCTAATTACTGTTTTATACATACAACCTGTGCGGATAAAGAATGGGATCAGAAATGGCGGCGCATCTATTTACTTCTCGCTCGCACACTATTTGCGTCTATACTCGCACCCCACGAGTGCGAGTATAGACGCAAATAGTGTGCGAGCGAGAAGTGGATAGATTGGCCGCCATTTCTGATCCCATTCTTTATCCGCAAAGGTTGTATATGCGCAATTTTGTACTTCTGCTGAGGAGCTTGGACGCGAATGCTTTATGCAGGGCTGTACTACAGCGTAAAGTGTTATGAGTTTTTTCCATGTGATAGGTGGCAGACGAGCAGACGGATCACCTGATAGTAAGCAATTACCGCCGCCCATGGACTTCCGCGGCACCAGTGGAGTCACAAGTGCGCTACCAACCTTTCCACCCCCCTTTCCCTCGGAATGGGTCTTCGGTACCCTCACTCACGCAGCGAAACACAGCACAGTGCTACTTCATGCCGGTTATCTGTGTCCCATGAGTCTCCCATGACTACGGATATCAATCTCATATTCTCTCGTGTTCGTGTCAGTGATAGTACAACCTAAGTAATTAAATTTGCTCCCTCCTTTGTACCATTGACCAACAATTACTAACATGAAGGTCCTCTCGTTTTGCACGCGTGTTCTTATGTCATTTCATGTGGACATACTCTGTCTTTGACGATTTACTTAAAACTTATACCAACAAAAAAATTTTTTTGCAACTGAACAACATAATGGTTGGCATAAATATATAGGTTGGACACTTTTAAAATAATGTAAATGGTTTTTTGTGATTTCAGGGCATCATAGTTATGAAAACATCATTTTTACCCAAGGCATGGTCTGAACTTTAACCCTCTTATTCCAAAACGTGGTCTAAAATAAGTAGTGTGATTAATACTGGTAATAACTGAAGAACTAGAATAAACATTATTACAAAACTAAGATTAACGTTATTTAGTATTTCAACTATAATACTTAAGTGAAACCACCCGAACCCTAGTTTAAAATGAGTACTAAAATAATAACCTCAAAATTTCGATTCAGTAACCATGACAACATATCCCCGTGACAGTTCATTCCGTTTACGCTAAAGTTATTAGTGAGAAAGTAGTTAATTTATTTTTGGGATTTAATCCCAAAAATATAAGCAATTCCTATGCATATTACTTGGAAACCTTACTGAGGTCAATATTTTAATTTATTGTTGCTTAAAAACAATTCTTTAGAAGTTTTACTTCAGACAACAAAATAAGGTAATGTAAAATGAAATATCACTGAACGAATGACTAAATGATTCGATCAATTTTGACACTATCCTGCGGTATTAAATTGTCTATGGTTAGTCGAGGATTTGTAGTAAAATTTTAAGAACTAACATTATTCCGTAATAATCATGAACTTGCTAGTTTAGGATTACAGGCGACATCAGAGCAGTTTTTTGTAATAAGAGGGTAAAGGACCTTCCTATACAAATTGTATCAATCAGCTGATCATATCCTAATATTTGTTTTCATTTGTATGTAGAATGCCTTTGAAAAGTTTCTCGGATATTCAAAAGGGTGTATTTATTGCTACAATCCCACTTTATTCTGCCCCTTGCTACAATCCCACTTTATTCTGACTTGCACTGCCATCCATACTCCTTTTAAATTTGCGTTTGAGTTACTCCTTTATTTTCAGTACCGATATGGAGACCACGCCGTAAAACATTGGCACCTACCTTCAGCCAACACAATCTAAATGGTTTTGTGGATGTGTTCTCTAAACAAAGTTCTATCATGGTGGATAACTTGCGCTTAGTGGCTGACGGGGGTGCATTCTCCATTTGGAATTATATTACATCATATTCAATGGATTCACTTTCTGGTAAGTAAAAAACAATTTCTGTTTATAACAATGACAAGTTCTAACGCATAACTACTACGACCGTGTGGTTTTTAATCACTTTTATCACCAGGCTAAGAGACATAAATAGGGGAAAATAAATACACCGTATAGGGCATTCCGCCTGGGAGGTTATAACTCGTGCTGACCCCCGTCAGCCGAGTATGCCTTAAGATGTCCCTGCATTGCACTTCGCAGGGGCCACATTTTCACAGTGACAACAAAAAAAAACTAAAGGTTACCTATGACCCTACAGTAAACATAGAACTGATGGCAAGAACAAATTTTCATGAACATCGAAATTATGGCAAAAGATTCTGGGGTAGAACATATGATTGGAACGTTCTGTTGGTGACTGATTACTTCCTTATACTGCCTCGGTGGTGCAGTGGTAGGTGGGTCGCACTTTAAAGCGACGGCTGCGCTTGGGGTCCCGGGTTCAATCCCCGGGTCGGGCAAAAATTTGTACCTGAGTTTTCTGTTCATAAATTCTCAGTGTCAGCCCGGAGTCTGGAAGTTGGCGGTCTCGTACCCACGTGCCTCGGAAAGCACGTTAAGACGTTAGTCCTGCGCCTAATCCCTCTTCGGTCGTGTCACACTAGATAAAGATAAAGAAAAAAAATCTTTATTCAATTTAGGTCCACACAGAACATTTATGAATGTCAAAATAGGTACATAATATCTACCTCTGGTTCGGAATGTCGATTTCTACTGAGAAGACACCAGCAAGAAACTCAGTAGTTACTCTTTTCAAATATTGATGATGTTACAGAGTTTCAATTGAGAAGAGAAAAATACAATTATGAAAGTTAATAGACTACTATGAATAACAACTCAAAAGATTAATCAATTAACATGACCAAGAATCCTTATCATTTAAATAGTCTTTTACACTATAGTAACCTTTCTTCATTAGGCAGGTTTTAATATGAGACTTTAACTTATCCAGTGATAGGTTAATGACATTTTGTGGTAGCTTATTAAATATCTTAATACTTAAGCCAACTAATGAAGGAAAAGTGTGCAAGTTCTTACGTACATACATAATGCAGTCGAGGATGAATTGGGAAGCCACGGTATAAATATTTATTTCTTTAAATATTTCCCTAAGTGAGTCACGTGATTTAAGGTTGTATATAGCGCGGATGGCTCTTTTCTGTAATATGAAAATAGTTTGTATGTCAGCAGCAGACCCCCCCCAACAGTAGACCATATGACATCACACTGTGGAAATAGCTGAAATAGACCAGTCTTGCCGTCTCGATATCAGTCAGACGCCTAATTTTTCTTACTGCATATGCAGCGGAACTTAGTCTTCCTGCCAATGCAGCAATATGGGGACTCCACTGCGATTTCGCATCTATAGTTATACCGAGATAAACTGTGGAATTAATGATTTGATTAGATTCATTGTTCATCTTAATACTAGCCTGCCGACCTACCTTACATTTGGCATGGTGAATTTTACACATTTAGTTTTCTTTGAGTTAAGAAGTAACTTGTTAGTCGTAAACCAGTGCAATACCTGTGAGAGAGCATCATTTACGTCGTCAATTGATTCTTTATATATATCAATCTTAAAAATCAAGGAAGTGTCGTCAGCAAATAACACTATCTCACATAGATCTTTCGTAAAGTATGAAAGGTCATTTACGTATATTAAGAACAACAAAGGCCCCAATATTGAGCCTTGGGGCACTCCCATTAATAGAGGAGCGCCAGAAGAGTCGATTCCATTAACATTAACCCTTTGAATTCTATCAGACAAATAAGATTGAATCATATCTAGTGCGTTATCCAATACACCGTAATGCCGGAACTTCATCAATAGTGTTTCATGATTGACGCAATCAAATGCTTTCGACAAATCACAGAAAACACTTATTGCATCCTGCTTTTTCTCCCATGCATCAAAAACATGTTTGAAGAGCCACTACTGCATCAGTAGTGGATTTTCCTTTAGTAAATCCAAACTGTTTTCCATGCAGTAATTTGTGTCCCATCGAAATAAGAGGGTACAGGAATAGAGAGTTCACTTGTGTCTGCGCAAATACTTGTGCACTATAATATGTCCTGGGTCGATGGCTGATCGCTGAGATTGGCCGCCATGACCGAAATATCGATTTGGAGGACAATACTTCCTTATATATAAAACGAAGGGTATAAAAAAACTTTCGCGGGAAAATACTTTCTGTGACAAACCGAATTCCACGAGAGCGAAGCTGCGGACGACAGCTCTTATGAAATTCTATTTTTGACATACCAAACAGCTTCGAATTTACGTTTCCTAGGAGTTGTATACAATTTCGAAATTTCGCATATTTTCATTAACATAAAAAATAAAAAATATTTTTTTTTCAGAAACAACGCTTGGTACTATAATTGGCGCCCAAAAGACTTCCGACCATAAGTTCCTACGATCCTTCAAGCAGTTTGCTAAAATAACCAGTATAAGACTCTTCAACCCGTGGCTTCACAATGAGACAAGCTTCAAAATCTTTTGCTATTTCGGCTTATATCAGAAATTTGTACAATGCATGGAATGTATGAAAGAAGTCGTTTTTCACGTAAGTAATTATATAATTATATAATTTTAATATTGTGTTCAGGTAATAAATAGGTATACATTTATAACAAAATCTATCAAAAATTAGAAATTTTAAGGGTTACCTCGTCGTCAGTGCGCAAATTTTTAGTATCTGTAGGTAATTAATTAAAAATATTCTTTTTTTGCTTTACCATGTTTCATACAAAAAGTTCCAAAAATCGTATCCTCAGCGCAGCGCCCGTGGTTACTTTGTCCGATAGCAAACTGCACGAGGTAAATGACGCCAAATCTTATCCATTTCGGTGTTTTAAAAAATAAATAAATAAAACTTATTGAAAAATCAAGTAAGTAACAATAAAGATACTAAGGTAGCTGTTTTAGTTGGGTGCCTGAACTAGGAGTATCCTGTAAGATAACTAAAAGAAAAATAGTTCTCACATAAATAATAAAATTATTTAAAGAATTGATATATCTAGTAATAACACATTCTTAAATAACCGATTATGTGCTGTTCTACTATCATGAATTATAAATTATCTAATTTAACACGCAAGCGAAAATAATCTAGAGTGAATAAATCAACCTGACGATGACCTATGCAACATTGCTATAAACCAGTTTTAATTTTGATGACAACACATTACATGACTTATGAACCTACTACACAAAAGAAAAATACATTTATTTAGAAAACTTTCTATTACAAAGTCTATAAGATTGTATAAAAAAAATTGCTACCAAAATACATATTTAACCCCGATATCTATATATTAAAAATAATGATAAAATATAATTTAGCTATAATTCATCTAAGCACCATAACTTAGATGTTTTTACATCTAAGTTATGGTGCTCTTGGGTGCCTTATTCATATCATCTATTAAAATAATACAGCGTTTCTCAGCCATTTCTCTTGCTGGACAGTCAGGGTCACCAGTCATATGATTTCATGGTTTTTATAGTGCATGCAAATAGCTTTGCGGGACTACTGTACTTTAATGTAAATGTTGTTTGCTTAATAAATAAATAAATAAAGTTGCGCATTTCGGTGGCTCGGCCTTCTTTGGGCAATCGTTCATGTCGTGTCCATCTCCACAGTGGCAGCAGATTGTGTTCTCGCCACGACATGTTTTAGCGGCATGACCGTACTGCTGACACTTGTAGCATAGGGTTACAAGAGTGAAATCACGAACAGGGCAGGAAGACCAATTAACGAAAACTCTGTCATTGGTAATCAAGGCCTTCCGACCTGCTGCAGAGACCTCAATCGCGTAGTTGCAAGTCTCACCGTTTTTTCTTCCTGATTTATGCTTCCTTCATCTTGTCGGTTAGGTTTTGCTGGAAAAAGCAGTTGAAAACCTCCTTTTCCGTCATAGAGGTGGGCACTCCAATTACGACGATTCTGGGCCTACTTTTTTGAGGTTCGTCTACAGTCAATTCGTCGTCAGCTCATAAGTTTCTCAATTTCGCTCTTGGAGTCAGTGCTAATGATAACACCCACATTTTTTGTTTTTCGCAGACCTCTTACCTGCAACTTCATTTATTCAGGGCGTATAATTATTTGCCCCAGGTTTTTGGTCTCCTTACTGGACTAAGCTTTGTCAGCAGCTACTGAACTAACATGCAGTGGCTGGATAAATTCGCAATTGCTTTTTTTCACCATGTCGGCAAACGAAGTTGTCACTGGGACTGGAGTAGAGGACACTGCAATAGCTTGCCTCAAGTTGTGTAACTGTTGCGAGAGATCTTGCTGTTCTTTAAAGTTCTGAATATAATTATGGTTTTGGACTGCTTTACACTAAAACGACTTGTATTGGACAACTAATTGAGAAGTGCCCAGGCTAACGTTGCGGCACAGGCTGTTTATTCTCAGTTTCTGGCCCGCGTTCAGTTTTCCCTAAAAAGCTATGATGCATACCTCGTTTGGACCCTTCTCAATTTTTTGTATACATTCCTGGAGCTTGGGGGTACGAATAACTGCTGGAGCGTAATCGGGGTGATGCTGTTGGTGTTGAGGGTGGGCTTGTTCTGGCGTTCTGGGTTGGGGTGCAGGCGCAGTTCTGGGCTAAAGCGCAGGGGTTGATAGTGGGCTACGGATTGTTTTTCTTCTTCATCACGTCTAACCGCATCGATGATCGATGACTCAATTCAAATGGAATCAACTTATGTATTTAAGAATAAGCTTTTATTGTAAAAAAAAACCGGCCAAGTGTGCGTCTGACTCGGCACCGAGGGTTCCGACGTACATTTCATTTTATTAAAATATTTCCATTATATTATATAACTAAAAAAATGAGATTTTCGCATTTTTTCCTATATTTCCATTATATGACAATGCTTTATGCCAAATTTCAAAATTCTGAGTTTATGGGAAAAACCCTGTAGGTTTTGATTCCTTTGCGAGTGTCGAAAATTTGTTGAAAATATCGACATAATCGGCTGTATCTTTTGATTAGCTTGGCTTAGAAGTTTGATTTTTTCACAGCTTGAAGGGACAATAGACCTGAGTATTTCATGCGAAGTTCAGCTTGATACGTCTACGCGTTATTGAGATAAAGGGTCTTGACAGACAGACAGACAGACGGACAACAAAGTGATCCTATAAGGATTCCGTTTTTTCCATTTGAGATACGGAACCCTAAAAACATTGCGTGAGATAAAATTATATAATTATAAAAAATCCAAAAAGAAAGTTGCCGTGAAATATCTAATTGCATACAAAAGATATAAGCACTGTCTCCGAATTAACCCTGTATGTATAAATGAAGAAATAAAAGTAGCTTACTATGTACCTAAACTCTGATTTTTACTTATGTGGTGTCAATGTGTCTTCCCATACATTTTTGCTACTTTTGACAGATGCAATGTGTCAAAATGTATGGGAACTTGAGTTTTACATCTGTCAGTTTAGTTAGCATAATTAAAAATCAGAGTATACATGAACTTAATTCGCGTTTTAAAAACATATAAAGGGCCGATTCCACTAATCTAATTATCATACTAAATCTATGGTATAGCTGTCGTTCTATATTCATCTGACGTTACACCATTGATTTATCCACGTATAAAGATTGGTCGACTCGAGCCTTAGATAGGTATATGTTCTATTTGTTTTCAGATAATATATAACAAGCAGGCAGAAATGAAAGAGGGCAGCAAAAAAGTGGTGGCAAATGGCACAAATGGTAAAAACATACTTATTTTAATAATAGGTATTTATTTATGAAATTGCCTTTTTTTAGACACAATAAGATGTATAACTCTTTTAATAAGCAAAAAGTCACCATTCCAAAATTTTATTAGAATTAAGACTATATTTTTAAAGGAGGTTCTCAATTCGACTTACTTCTATATATATTTAATGTTTGTTCGCCTTTTATGAACCGATTTAGATGATTCTTTTTACGCTGCCAAAAAATACGATACTAAAAAGCTTGAAAAAAAATTTTTCTGCTAACAAAAACCGCCTTCTAAAACCACGAACTAAGCAGTGTAATATAATATTTAACACTTTATACACTTCAAATAAAATTTTATAACAGTACACTCGAGAAAAGGTGTTACCGAAGTCGGCGCCCAATACTATCTTGTAATTGAATACAACATTCAATTATTCAACAGGGATTTTTTTTAAGGTGGATATTGGCATTACAAATACAATAATATCTGATCTCTAAGATATTATTGTATTTGTAATGCAAAAAATCTTGGTAATGACTCTTTTTTACTTAGCAAAATTGACGTTTTTATCAATAATAACTTATTAATTAAAAATAAATTCTGAAAAACTATCCTACACGTTCCTAGGCATTGTCCATTAAAGCACAGTTAAATATGGAGTAGTAAAAAGAATTTGAGTACCTATGGAAAATACTCCTTGTAAGAAAATCACCATACAAAACGCCAATTTCATAGGAATATAAGACCTTATAATGGTTGTTTTTTTATTTTGGTAAAGATCACTTAAATCCCTTGGATGCGTGGCACAGAGAACCAATCAGTTTGGAAAATCGTGGGTCTTTTTCCAGCTGAGATGTGGTTATCTTAGCTGATGATGATGTTATGCTTAAACATTATTGTGTGATAAATCGAACAATAATTTACATAAATCGAACAATAATTTACATAAATCGAACAATAATTTACATAATTACGAATGCACGAATAGAATCGTGGGGAAAATAAGAATAAATGAGTCATTTTAGAGAAAATCCAAAAATATTCAAGAACTTTGTATCAAACGTTTTAACGCGGTGTTCTCTGTTTGCTACAACATGTCCTTTTTTAAACGAGGTTTGAAAAGAGTTCTTCTTTCACGGTAGGCAGCGGCATGACTGTGCTCTGACATTGTTGATGTCTATGGGCGGCGATTACTGTCTAATATTGGAACCTTTAAAATGTTGAAATTCGTTCCAAACAACAAATACAAACAATTTTAGTTCTAAGAATTTTCGATAGATGTCGCTGTGCAAAGATACATCGCACAAGCATTGTGGTTTTTTAGAAACATATAAGACCTTTGATTTTTCAATATATGCACTCTTATATAGCAAAAACTTGGTTTTTTATTTATTTCTACTAGGTCCTGCCTAATTTTTTGGGACACTGTACAGTTACCATTTGCCATCAGATGTGGGTCGCATGCTCGTCTACCTATTATTCGCATTAAAAAAAATCGTAATACAAATTTTATCAGCTACGACTTAAGGTAACTTTGTTTCACATTCCAGGAAAACAAAAAGTAACACCAATTCTCGAGCTCCTCATACAAGGCGAACAACGTCTCTCCACTCTCTACCTGGAAGAAGAAACGCGGGTTCTCTTGGTCGCTGGCACTGATACATCAGCTGTCGGCGCTGCGTTTCTTATGCTGATGCTCGCCAAATACCCTGATATCCAGGACAAAGTCTATGAAGAGTAAGTTGTTATAAACAGGATGTCCCATGGGTGATGGCAATCGCTTACCATCAGGTGGTCCGTCTGCTCGTCTACCGCCTATGTCAGAAAATAAAATAGTACTTTGAAATTTAGATTTCGAATAAAATGCAAACAACGGACTCGCTGTTTGTTGTATGTTATACTGCTGATACTCGCCAAATACGCTGACGTCCAGGACATATGAAGAGTAAGTAATTATAAAACAGGATGTCCCATAAATAGTCCTTTGAAATTTGAATTTCGAATAAAATGCAAACAGCGAACTCGATGGACTAGGGTATATGTTATAGTGCCACACTGCGAAGGACCCGGGTCTGATTCTAAATAAACTTTTCTAAATTAACTAGAGTCTGGGTGTACTAAGAGACCCCCGGCGGTCGACAACTAGTTTAGTAGTTTGAGATTACCTGGCCGACTAAAGACATTTCTAAAGGAAGTAAACATCGACGCAGTGCAAGAATCAGTTCGTAAAAATATTTTTAACGAAAATGGACGCGCGCCATGGTTACTGTTACTTTGGAGCAGTACGTGGCGATGGTGACGGACAATGTTCACACCAACGTTGCAGTATTTTCCAGGCTGCAATATCTGGACCTAATTACAACTGGATAGACCTCTAACACTGCTATGCCCATAGCTGTCAGGTCTTCTCTAACAAAGTGATAGCTCGGAGAGAAGACATCCCTCACATGATCGGCACGAAGTTCAGTCCATTGGACTTTTTCTTATGGGTTAACGCCTGATCAATTGATGAACTGAAAGAAAATATGCAACGAGAAAAGTCGAGCCATAATCATAAGAAATCGATAGTTGAAACAGACGCCGATGGCTAGATGGCGCTGTTAAATTATTTTCGTTATATAACACATATTGTATAAAGTTTTATTTTTATGTCTTTTCTCAATTCAAAGGACTTATGGGGCATCCAGTAGAAACAGAGATGATCTTACTTGCCGGCGCTGATACATCAGCTGTAGATGTGTGTGTTTTTATTACGTTGATGCTCGACAAACAGCCTAACGTTCAAGAGAAATACTATGAGGAGTAAGTTTATCTAAAAGAAACGCAGATGATCCTACTTGCCGGCGCTGATACATCTGGTGTCCGGTACCTACTGCGTTTGTTACTCGTACGTTGATACTCACCAATCACCCTGATGTGCAAGAAGAAGGTTTTTACTTTTAATATCCTCCAACCGATTAGGGCTACGGCGGCCAATCTCAACGATCAGCCACGTACGCAGGATATATTATAGTGCTCAAGTGTGTGCGCAAACACAAGTGCACTCTCTATTCTCTTACCCTCATATTCCGATGGGACACTACTGTGACACGACCAGAGAGGGATTGGGCGCAGGACCAACGGCTTAACGTGCTTTCCGAGGCACGGGGGTACAAGACCGCCAACTTCCAGACTCCGGGCTGCCACTAAGAATTTCTTACCGAAAACTTAGGTACAAATTTTTGGCCCGACCCGGGGATCGAACCCGGGACCTCTTGCACAGCCGTCGCTTTAAAGTGCGACCCACTAACCACTGCGCCACCGAGGCAGTCAAACCGAGGCAGTTTTTACTTATAATATTGCACACCGCAATATAATACGCTCACGACGAATCCAGTTGACAAGGTGATATCTAAGGAATGAGGACTGTAATGAGTAATGTAATGATGCGTTGATGACAAGCGCGTAGCTTATTGGTGACATCACTACGTACTTGTGAAAACTATTATTGTAGCGCTAAAGAATTGGCTATCAAAATGATTATACCACCAATCTGTATTTCAGAGCAATAAAAGTCTGCGGGAACTCCGACAGGCCGATCAAACCAGATGATTTGTCTCACCTGTGTTACTTAGAGGTTGTCATCAAAGAAACACTGCGCTTATATCCTCCTGTACCCATTACAGCCAGAAGAATCTCAGAAGACAGCGTAACACGTGAGTTATTGTATGGTTTACTGAATGAGGAACTTCTTTATTTCGAGCATCCCCACGTCAATGAGCGAATTTCAAATTGCTATAGATTTAAAAAGTAATTTCGTTATGAGTACCTACTTCATAATAATAACACTATAATTTTGGCCTAATAGTGGGAGAGTTATTTAAAGTTAGTTAATCACGGTTTATACAATCTCCTCACTATTTCTGTCTATTTTTGTGCCTTGTAACTTGTAACTACCTCTTACCCTTTTATGCAATGAAGCTGATGTTATTTTAGGTATTACCGCGTGCGTCAGTGCGAGCTTTGCCCATTTGCCCAGACTTTAGACAATTTAACACGGAACGTGGTAAAGCGCAAATTTAGCTTTAAAAAATTCTGCCAAAATCCGCTGGGCCCTTCCTCCCAATTTAGTGATGGTCTAGATATGAATAAGTAATGAAATGAAATGATGATTTTTGTTTACGAACATTGATAAATCACATCAATAACATTGATAATTTTCTAGTACTGATCTGCATTTTCGCTGGTCATAGCAGCGAAAATGCAGATAAGTACTAGAAAAGTTATAATTTAATACCTCAGTGGCGTAGTGGTCTGGGCGGTCACCAGGGATGGTGAAAGGGTTGGATTGTTAAAACAGTCATACAGCCATTTAAGTTTGAAAATTTATGCAATAAAGTATAGATATACTTTATTGCATAAATTTTAAAATTACATTTTTACTAGAATGAACAATTAACACTGTATATATAGATATATATAGATATATATACAGTGTTAATTGTTCATTCTAGTAAAAATGTAATATGCATCTAAAGCTGTGCGTAGAAAATTTGCAAAATATTTTTTTTCTTGAAGTTCCTGCCTGTCACCATGTCAGGATCTGATAATGGAATCTCAGGGAAACTGAAGTGACTCTTCAATAACTAATAGCAAATGCGCCGGGATAACTGGAATGTAACGATACTTACGTATTGCCAAATATAATTATTTGCCACAAACAGGCTGGAAGATACCCGTACTAAACATTTTTGCGTTTTATAATTTTTTCTTAAATTCATACAACATCTCATACATTGACCTTATTCCGCACTAGTAGCTTAATCACTTGTATTACGGATATCAGACAACAGAGCAAATACTTAACATATTATATGTTAAGTATTATATTTGTATTTCCTCTGTCAATCTGTCAGTCACTGGACTGACAGACTGTCAGAGGAAACTAGGACTGCCATTAAACCCAGACAAGGAACAAATACAAGTGTTTCTCACACGAATGTTGGTCCAGGGTGGGGATCGAACCCACAACCTTTGGCGTACGAGGCCGGGTCACAGCATAACACCGTTTTATAGCTCTCTGGCAAATAACTGTTTCTTGGAAATATTTTTTGTTCAAAGCGTAAATTTGGCATCCATAGGTCAGTGTAGGTAGCACTGAATAATTGAATAGTTTGCTTTTTTAATGTTGTTTCTTTTATTTATTCTTCAATACTTCTCGCAACGACCAGTATCTTTTCCATGCATTTGTCATTCCGTCTCTTTTCTTTCAATTTCTGTTTTACCTCCTTCTAATACAGTCGAGTAAAAAGAAAAGCCCATCTCCTCAGGTAGTAACATAAAAAAGTCAAATAGTGAGACATTTAATTATTCATTCATTCTATCATTGTCATATCACTAATAAACATCGTGAAACATCGTGTCCGTACCACGATATGGACTATTGTTTTTTGGGGTTATTTCCGTCGCAAAATATGTAGATCAAAAATGTTATTACTCCGTGAAATAACGTATATTTTATTTAAAAAATACTTCTGCGTGATAAGAAAGATAAATTTGATTTTATCGTCGTTCGCAAGTAAAAACTGCACAACAACCATTTTGAAAAGTTCCGCTCAGCTACAGATACGAATTCGAAATGGTGATTTTATAGTAATACCCGAACGTTGAATCACGTTGGTCATATACTTTGCCAGAGGGGAACGCGTCCACATACCACGTCCAGTGTTAAATGGACAACATTTCAAAATTGCTAAGCTCTGAAACAAAAAATACCAATTCTTTGTTTACTTTTCCGCTGCTCGAATATATATTTATTCATTTTTTATATTGCTTATTTACTGAGAAAAAAATTAAAAACTAAAAAACGTAAGATGACGTCATCGGACGGTAGAATGTAAAATATTTCTTTGCTTAGCACATTATAGTTTTAAATTTACGTAATGCCAAACCCATGACATGTAACTGTCAAAAAAAAAGACAACTTGTCAACGTTGAATGTATGAATGACGTTGACAATGTTGACACTAGTATTATTTACCTTTGACAGTAGTACTTTTTTTTTATTAAAACAATGATAAGCAAAGGAATATCGCTGTATTCAGCCGTCCGATGACGTCATTTGGCGCTTACGTCTATTTAGAATAAAAAGAATTTCAATAATTATTTTATGCATGAAAATGGACCAATTTTGAAAAAAGAAAAAATATGGGTCTGTTCATTTTATGTCTACTTTCATATAAAAAAACAATATGGACATGTTAAAAATATGAAATGTTGTCCATTGTCTAAGACCCAGAAATATCCGCCGCACTAAAAATATCAAGGCTATCATGACTGCTGTTTTTTTTAATATTGTGCTTATTTTTTTTTTTCACAGCGGCGGGAGTCAAATTACCAGCTGGCTTCGGCGTCGTCATCGGCCACTGGGCAATTCACCGCAACCCTAAGTATTGGGGAGAGGATGTGCTAGAATTCAGACCAGAACGATTTTTCGACAGTCCGCCAACACATCCCGGTGCTTTTGTACCCTTCTCTACTGGTCCTAGGAACTGTATAGGTGAGTATTAGGTATATCCACAGAAAACGTTTTAACTAGGGTTGCCAGCCTCCCAAACACCCCCATGTACCTACTAAGAGCCTTCCTTGATTACAGTCAGTTTCATTTCTTATTTGATACAATTCCAAAACGATGTGTGAAGATTATGAAAATTTTTTAATTATTTGTTTAAAAAGACTCAAAAACACTTAAACCTCAATGTCAAATCCGAAAAGTATCGACTGATGAAATCTACGTTCCGCCCTGTACCCATCTAGATTCAAAACCTTCAGATCCTTCTGAATGCAGGTGGACGACTTGTCCTGAAAGCCCTTCAGAGGTTTTTCAATTCATTCATCGTCGAGGGAAAGACACCCAAAGCGTGGCACTCTGGCGTGGTGGGGCTTTTCTTCAAAAAGGGTGACAAATCCCGACTGAAGAACTACAGGCCTATCACGCTGCTGAGTCACATATATAAGCTGTTAACGAGAGTTATGACGAATCGTCTCGTACGTAGGTTTGACGAGTTCCAGCCTCCCGAACAGGCTGGATTCCGAAAAGGCTTTAGTACCATACACCATGTGGTCTAAAGGTGTCTAATGGTGGTGTGAAAAATATGTATGTACATACGCTGCGGCAGGTTGAAGGCCGAAGAGTCATCTGTCATTATGCTTAGCGTTTGTGGACTATGAGAAAGCCTTCGATTCTGTCGAGACCTGGGCCGTGCTACACTCTATTTAAAGGTGCCGAATAGACTATCGATATATACAAGTGTTGCAGTCATTGTACGAAAACGCCACGATGTCAGTCCGTCTTCAGGACCAGGAATCAAAACCCATACCTCTTCAGCGAGGTGTGAGACAGGGCGACGCTATATCGCCGAAACTGTTCACCACTTTGTTGGAGGACGTGTTGAAACTTCTGGACTGGCTTTAAAATATAAATGGCGAGTACATAACGCACCTTCAATTCGCAGACGATATCGTAGTCATGGCTGTGACTTTCGATGACTTAGGCACAATGCTCGACGACCTCAGTAGAATCTCCCAACAAGTGGGTCTGAAAATGAACATGGACAAGACGTAAATTATGTCGAATTCTCATGTCGTACCCAATCATGTACAGGTTGGAAGCTATACACTGGAATGTGTGTGTGTGTGTGTGTGTGTGTGTCTGGACGAGTACATCTAACTCGGACAAAAAATCCAGCTTGGTAAATCCAACTTCCAGAAAGAGGTCGATCGACGAATCCAACTCGGCTGGGCAGCGTAGCTTACGCAGCATATTTTCGGCCCATCTACCGCAGTGTCTCAAGACAAAAGTCTTTAATGCGTGTGTGTTGCCAGTGATGACATACGGAACCGAAACGTGGCCGCTTAGTATGTGCCGATTAAGGAGGCTCAAAGTCACCCAGAGAGCAATGGAGAGGGCTATGCTCGGAGTCTCTTTGCGTGATCGTATCAGAAATGATGAGATCCGCAGGAGAACTAAGGTCACAGACATAGCCCAAAGGATTGCATGGCACATAGCGAGGAGAACTGACGGCTTTATTCTTTAAAAATGTTACGTACAACCTATATTCACCCGTACCCTTCGTGGATTATACTTTGTGATTCTTATGTTTTTTATTTATACTTGAGGTTTAAGATCTTTATTTCTCAAAAGAATTTACATTCACTTACATGAGAATAATTTTACAAACTAATTATAAAAATAGTGTTTTGGACATTCGTAAGTTACAAACAAACATACTTATAACCAAACATTATGGATACAATAAAACAGATCGATGGCATACTTACCAACATAAACTAGGGTGCCCCGAAAGTTATGTGTAGTTTTGTAAAATGCAACTTTAAACCAAAGATTTTTTTTATTGTAGGATACAAATATGCCATGATGTCAATGAAGACATTGGTAGTTACTCTGCTGAGGTCGTACCGCATCCTGCCTACTGAAGAACTGAAGAAGCCCCTTCGACTAACTTACGACGTCATGCTCAAACATGCAGACAACTTCGAATTGAAGCTGGAAACTAGGAAATAGAACAATATATATAATATTTATTTATATCTAATAAGAGTGTTTCAGTTCATGGTATTCATGCACAGTCGACGAAATTGAACAATTAGCAGTTTAATACCTATCATCCTGATATTAAATCCAGCAAATGTTTTAGTATTGGAAATTTAGTGTATTTTTATGTTCGGGGTACCCACCCATGGTTTTAAATAAATTGGGACAATTTTGTGTAGGTAATAAAACCCTTCCTCCTAGCGCCTTGTTTTATTTCTATAATATGAAGTAGGTAAGTATCATGATCCAAGATTTTTCAAGCCATCATCTTCATCAGCCTGTTGCAGTCCACTGCTGAACATAGGCCTCTTTAAATCTTTACCACTTCGATCGATCTTTGGCTACTCTCATTGTGCTCCAGCCAGCGTTTCTCTGCGCGATAGTATCCGATACGAGGTGATCCGGAAGAGAACTACAGTTATAGACATAGGTGGTGACCTTATCCGGTGGGATAAGTACGCTGAAATGGCAGTGGGCTAGCCATATCATCGGAAAAAGCTACGCATCCTCTGGAAGGTCAAGCTGTACTTTAAGCCCAAGCAGCTCTTAAGTTTATATCGAGCTCAGGTTCGCTCTTGCTTGGAGTACTGCTGTCACCTCTGGGACGATTCTGCCCGGCATCAGTTAGACGCTAGAGCGACGTGCAAAGAGGTTCACTCTCCGAAGCTGGCCTGCAGGGCCTGGACCACCGTCGATGTGTGACATGCCTTTAGGTCTTCTGCCGGATTCATTTCGTTGAAGTGTGCGGAGGTTCTACATAATTTGATCCTTCCCAGCCCATTCCATCACCGGACGACAAGGCGCTGAGAAGGCTTACATCTTTCAAGGCGGTGCCCCTTATCCGCATGAAGCAATTCGCTTCCACATTTATAATGCGTACGGCTAAGGAATGGAACTCCCGAGGTCTGTTTTTCCTGACCACTATAATCTTGACATCTTTAAGGCAAGAGTGAACAGGCATCTTTTAGGCAAACGCGTATCATCCCTAGAACTCATCGTCGCTTTCCATCAAGTGCGATTGGGGTCAAGCGTTAGGCTATTGACCAAAAAAAAAAATCTGTTGCAGAACTGACAACCGCTGGTGTAAACGGGTTATGGAATGGAGACGGCGTCTTGGTAAACGTAGTGTTGGGCCACAAGCCAGATGAAGTGACTGTCCCTACATATAACACATCTGAAAAATTTGAGTACAGGCGACCAGTAGACAATAGTTAAGTCCGATTTTGGTATTTTCTACACAAAGTTTTCATCTTTGTAGGGTTTCGTGCCTCAAAGACGGAACCCTTACACGGTCACTTTGTTGTCCATCCTTCGTCAGTCTATCTATCTGTGTGTCAAAACCCTTTATTTCGGGAACGAGTAGGTAAAGACATCGAGTTGAAATGTATGTAATGATGTTGGACTCATGTTTCCCCACGTATCGGCCATCAATTATTGTCCCCGCAATAATGTACTATAAAGATAGGACAGCTATATGATCTGTTAGTATGGTTAGCTATTTACAAGATTATAGCGAAAACGTTCAGTCAAAAGTTATGGCCATCAGGCATAACTTGGGATGAACTAATATCAGAAACTTTCTTACTTCAATTCACTTCTGTTAGAGTACCTCGTTGGATAGGCACTTGAATAAAGATCAGAGTCAGACTCGTGAACTTCATTATTTTCGCGATACCTCGAAGATAGCCTACACCGCTGCCCTAGGTTATATGTTCTAGTTATATAGATGGAGGCAATTGATTCAACGAATATTACAGTGTTTATGTTGTAGGAGGTCTAAGTAATATACAGCTAACTTAAGACACAAATCCAGCTCTCAAATAATGTGAGGGCGGACCACTATGCGAACAAATATTTAGAATTACAACTTTTTCATCTGGGAAAAAAAATTAGGCAAAGGTGTATTTTATTCCACCATTTAGTAAATACATTTTTGATTGTATTATGTTTATACGCAGGAACTTGCACCTTTACTCGCAAAAATCAGATTTTCATAGATTGAACACGCGAAATAAATATAGGCTTGCTGTCCCAAATCTAAGACTTCATAAAATTGGAAATTCATTTGTAGGATTGAGCATTAGAATGTTTAATAAGTTACCTATTATTGATAAGTTTAAGTTGCATTTAAAAAACTGCCTTATGCAGAAAGGCTACTATAAAGAAGATGATTATTTGAATGATAAGGATTCCTGAACATGTTGATCTCTTCTCCTGTCCTCTAATGTATAATTCATTTCATAATTTTTCTTTGACCATTTATCTAAACGATATTGATTATGAGCATTGTATATCATACGGTCACTGTAATTATAATTTGTATAAGAATGAAAATTTTAATTACTATATTATTTGAAAAGAGTAACTACTGAGTTTCTTGCTGATTCTTCTCGGTAAAAATTGACATTCCGAATCAGCGGTAGATTACATAATATTTGACATTCATAAATGGACTTAAATAAAGCCATTTTTGATTTTGATCAACACAACCTGTCAAATTTCTTTTTTTTTATTTTTATTATGGCTTTACCCGAAGATAATTCGCCAATGTCAAGTAAATTATTGAGAATAAGTAGGTAGTCAACAGTCGATGTCAGTCAAAGTCACAATCACTCAATAAAACGCCGGTGTTTTACGTTTTGTCGACCTACGGATTCATCGGATAACACTCTAAAAGCAATCGCGGGTTTTAGGACTCTATTAGGTCCAAGCAAGTTGTTTCTTAAGACGAAAAACGAAAAAGAAACTTTTAAGATTCTTATTATTAGGATCACTTTTTAGTGTACAAATTTGGTGTTTATTTGTGAAGTGAAGTGCCGCACAAATAAACACCAAATTTGTAACCACTAGACACTAATTTAAATCCTTTTAATTGCATCAGCTAACTCTGCTTGTTGTAGCCCTACCAGCTGTGTGGCTTACCGTACCTATTCAGAAAACTTGACCTAAATGGGGTATGAGAAAATAAATTAAACAGGTCACAACAATCCGAAAACCATTTTGAGGTATTTGTATTTCATAACATATTTTAATATTTTTAAAATTTAAAACCACTTTCATTAAAATAGCGTTGACCATCTTTTGACCCTAGATGCGCTAGCTATTCAGACACGTTGTATTCAGATGATTTACATTTAGGTGACAACATTGTCTCAGTAACTTATTCACCCGGACCAAGTAACAGATGGCGCTGGTTGTGTTGTATTCAGAACATTACATTAGTATAACTTCGTGGTGACAACAAGTGAGAGTGAATCACCCACGAGTGCGAGTATAGACGCAAATAGTGTGCGAGCGAGAAGTGAATAGATGCGCCGCCATTTCTGATCCCATTCTTTATCCGCACAGATTGTAAGTACTTGTGGTAAACCTATATCTAATTAATTGCCTCACATTTGCAAGCCGTGGCTGCCTGTAACTGAATCTGCACTTAGATGACCATTTAAGTTTAAAAATAATGTTTTTTATTGGTGTAAGATTAGTTGGTTGTCCTATTAATAAATAAATAAATAAAACAACACTCTCGTTGTAAAAATATCCCTTATCATACAATCTACTATTTCTATAAAGTTTTGTGGGCAAAAAACTCAAAATTATGCCTCAAAAAACTAACGTACACATCTGAAACATTTGCAAGCGACCAGTCAAGTCCGATTTTGGTATTTTCTACACAAACTTTTTACCTATCTTTTTTATTCCTCTCGTAGCCGCTTTAACGTCTCGTTAAGTCCCTCTGAAACTCGTCGTTATGTTGGAGATGAAAATTGAATTACATTAACAAGGTCGTGAACAAAAAATATAATTGTAAAGGTATCTGTCTTCGCCGGAATGTTTAAAAATGATATCTAGAAAGCTTTGAAGTTGCAATTTGTAATTTTATTCTAATTTGTAGAATTTTTGCTATCTCAGAAAGAAATATAGGTATATTATGTAGATGGAGCTAACGCCCGAATACTCTAACGTATCTTTTCTTTGAAAGCTGCCTGAACATGGAATTGTCTCTCTCTCTCTCTCTCTCTATTCCAAGGTTAGTGTCTTTAAAAACAAATTAAATAAACACAGAAGATCGGCTGTATATCAGACTTTTATATATCGTTCGTTGACCCACGCGCGTTGACTCGATACTGGATACTATATATCTATTAAGTAGCCTTAGGATACCGTATCGTGTCTCTCCCGTTCACGTTCCGTATACGTTATCACTGTCTCATGCCGGACCTCGCCGAGATCACTGTAGGCAGCCGACGTCCCGTGTCGATATATTTTTAAAGTCTTTTCTCGTACTTGATTACCCAGTGTCCTTTTTCCTCGAGTTGCGGAGAAAAAGCGGATGTCCCGTAACGGAGTCCCGCCCCTCGAATACAGGGCGCCCGCCTTAACCATGTTCTCCGCTGCGCTGTCATCGCGGATTCTTCTTCGCGTTCTGCATTATGATGGAATTAGCAACACTCTGTGTAACTAGAAAATTTGTGACACCTCACTACGGTAAAGGAGGACAAGAGATACAAATCAAAATCGATCTGGTGCGACAAAGACACTAACTGCCCTTTTAGTTGGCTTTTCATCTAAGTTTCTCAGTATAAAGTGAACAAATTAAAGTATCAGCTTATATACTGTCATGTGTACAATTGTATTATGTTATTCCGAATACATTTTATTTTATTTATTTATTTATTTTTCAAGGGAAACATACATACTAATCAGAAAAATTACATAACACAAATTTCCAACACTTATAACAACAAAGTTTCCACAGCTAAGTAGTTCGCATACAATAATTCATTAAAATTTGTATTTATTTATTTATTGTTTTTCAAAATCTACTGCTCTTAAATTATACTATTTAAAATTTATGTACTACTTACCGCCAATAACAGATTTTAAATACATTGACAAACTTATATAAATACAACAGCCAAGGGGCAGCATAAAAATATCTAACACTATTCTATTCTAAATTGTTATCTAACACCCTCATAGAATTACATATATTATAATTTCCTCAGCCGCTGTTCCTCGGAGCTGTAGGTATCACCTGTGGTATCCCGTATCTTAGGTACTCGTTGCTGTGCGGGTTAGACCTGAATTCCCTGCAATAGGGTTGTGTACTAGGTCAGAGATTGGCAGATTTTTTAAAAAGCAATGAGAAATAACGGCCAAAAGATGTCATGTACAAAATTTCAGCTTGAAACCTTATGTACCTATTATTTATGTTATGAGTCTTAAATTTACGAAATATTTATATAACAATCGATATCTTATTCAATTTATAGCAACTTTTGTTAAGAAACTATTTTTTATAAACGCACTATTTCATATAGCTATCAAACAAAGCTATCTCGCGATGGGCACAAACTAGTGAGGGTTGACGTCACGCCTCGCGTCGCTGTTTGTAAGGAACGTTTTGGGCAAGTCTGTTTTAAGTGATTTTCAAATTGTCCTATCTCGAAGAGTTTCCAGGCTAACAAATCCATTCTTTCACTGATGTTTTCCCTTTGAGGAGTTCTTATATTACCAAGAAGAGAAAAAATAGGACACAAGCCTTTGTTACATTACAGTTAGCATTTTAGAGATTTTTAAAGCCTACTATTACCATTTCCAATTCCATTTCATTCCATTCATTGTAATCCGGTAAAAATGCGCTTTTACATTTTATTTACATAATGTAGCTACATTACTTTACAAGATTGTGGAAATATCTACTTGTTACGACTGACATGTAATTAAGAAAAGTAGACATTTTGTACACATTTTATAAGATCAAATCGTTTTTACCATGTTTTTCATAACATTCGGATGCCATCATACTCTTCGATTATACCATTCCTCACTCGAAGATAATATCAAATAACATTCCCAATCACACTTGAATTGCCAAACATCAAAGTCAAAGGGAACAAGATAGAGTGTAGGTATTTATTATTTATTGCTTAGAAACTAAATACCAGTATGGTACAACTAAACGGACAGTACATTAAGGCGGTCTTATCGCGTGTTGCGATATCTTCCAGACAACCTTTGTGTATAGGAAAGAAGAAAAGTATTCGTAATAAAGGAACATATTAAACATATTTATTAATATTTTTAAAGTTTTTGATGTTGTTTATGCCCTCAGAATTACCTAAGTAAATAGTTTGGCGACCTTTATTGAGCCTTGGCCTCCAATTAGAGCCCATCCATCTTGCTTGCTTGCGCCACATCCTGGCTGAGGTCAGAATTAGAATTCAATATTTTGTATTTACATTCGATTCAATTTGCAATTTGTACTTACCTAGAATATTTCGATACGGCGTATTAATAATAATTAACTGTGATATTCTATAGTTTACTTGTTGTGCATAATGGGTACCTACTTAAATAGTATTTTACGATTGTAAGTAGATATCTTTTTTTTCATTATGTCAGATTAACGACCAAAAGGCTCACTGATGATAAATGATTACTGCCGCCCACAGACATTGCGACACATGATGCAGCACAGATGCGTTGCCACCTTTTAAGGGAGGAATAAGCTCTTTTATTGAAGATCACCATGTCGTATCTGTTTGGTAACACAATCGTTGGTAGCTGATTCCACAATTTATTATAGTACTTACAGTTTCTACTTAGGTAATTTTGATCTTAGGTGTACGTTAATTATTTTGCTCTTCGATCAGCACACCTCCGCACAGCTACCTAATCTTGATATTTCAATGTTAACAAGCTGTTTAAATCAATTATAAATTAGTTCATGACCGTAACAACTTACTTTTTGGCGGTAGGTAACATTCGGACGGTAGTGTTTTATTCATTAATAAAATTATATAATGTGATGGTTATGATTTTTAAAACGATCAGTAGGATAAAGGGGAAATAACTTTTATACTCGAACAAAAGACTCGTGATTTAAGGTGACGGGTAGGGCACACTCGCGACGCCAATCGATTTTAATGTTTAGCTACTGAACAGGATCTATTTGAAACAATTTCGGGGTTACAACCTCTAGGCTATTTATTAAATAACCATGCAAAAATGTTGGGTCCGTTTTTGTACGCGAAAAATTTATTCACGCCAAAAGTGGTCGCTTTTGGCGTGAATCAATTTTTCGCGTACGCGTTGGTCCCAACATTTGTGCATGGTTATTTAATAAATAGTATAAGTGTTTGAGGAGAGGTTGTAACCGAAATTGTTTCAAATAGATCCAATTTAGTAGCTAAAAATTAAAATCGATTGGCGTCGCGAGTGTGCCCTACCCGTCACCTTAATGAATGAAATGCCATCTCTCTGAATGCTCTACCGTCTGCCGCACAACTTGAGTTGAGTATAAGATGTCATTTGCACTAAAATAAAACTTCGATTTAATAACGTTCATAGTATCACCTATAATTACCTAAGTCTGCGTTTCCACAGAAGTGGAGCTGCACAGAGTTGAGCAGACTTTTAAAAATTGAACAATCACATTGCTCAAAATGGATGAGATGTGTATTTTGAGCAAAGTAATTTGTCATTTTTTTTAAGTCTCCGCTCAACTCCGCGCAACTCAACTTCTGGGTAAACGCAGCATTATACCTATTAGAAGGACGGAAAACTGATATACTTACCTACACATGTTACAAACGAAATTTTCGTACCCCCATGTGTCACATTACATGTTAACAAAACGGCTTTGAACAAAAGCGGCCTTTGTAACGCTGCAAGTCAGACTCCTTTGTCGCCTAACTATTGGGATAAATGTCAGACACACCTCCCCACTACCCTTCAGCGCTTCAGTTATGCATGTAATGTACGGTCAGCATCAAAAGTAGCTTGACACTTTAGTACCATATCAAATTAACTGTGCTGCCTATGATAGTAAGTTTCCAAGGGATTCGTAAAAAATGTTACTTCGACATGGTATTAAAATGTTAAGCTTCTTTTGCTGACCGTACCTAACCGGAATTATATAGGCACTGTCATAAGGACGCGTTAATGGAAACTCGTGGTGACGATTTTCCTAGGCAACAATTGTCTTTTTATTCTTTTTTTTAGTGATGTTACAACCACAGACTCTGGGTCCGTGCCTTTCGTGCTTGAATTTTTTTTCTTATGCTTTTTTTTATGTGACTGGTGACAGACGAGCAGACGGATCACCTGATGGTAAACGATTGCCGCCGCCCATAGACACCCACGACACCAGTGGAAGTGCGCTGCCAATCTTCAAACCACCCTTTCCCCCGGATTGGGCCTCCGGTACCCTCATTCACGCAGCGAAACACAGCACAATGCTGCTTCAGATATGCCGGTTTTCTGTGAGGCCGTGGTATCCACTCCGGTCGAGCCGGCCCATTCAAGCGGAAGCGTGGCTCTCCCACGGTCAAAATATAGATAGATAGATAGATATTCTTTATTGCACAAAAATAAAATACAAGCATGATACAACAGCAACAGACAGTACAATAAGGCGGTCTTATCGCTTGTAGCGAAAATATGTTTTCTATAATTATAATGGTCCACTATATTTTAAAGCCGGGGAGCCTACACAAAGATAAAGTACATAACAAGCTAATTATTAAGGAAATTAAGTGCTTTTAAGACGAACGCTGATCTTTATACAAAGAGTTTTCTACCTTAGAATATTAATAAACAGATGTTAAGTTAAAAAATATTACTTATAAATGTTGATACAGAATGAGGGATTTCCCAAAGCACCGAAAGGGCTAAAATTTAATTAAGAGCCCCTAAGAGCTTTTGAAAACCAAACAATGTTAATGTTAATATCACAAAGATCCAAATACATTTGCTCGTATCTTATGTTTATCTATCACTAATAAAGATGTTTTTATTAGCAGAGTTCGATTATAAATTAAGGTATGCGAAAAAATATTCAAACATTTTTTCCTATTATGCGGCAGTCCAGCCTCTAACAGATTTATCCCCACCTGCATACCCACAATAAGGCACGCCTGGCTGGGAAAATCGCTGGCAAAAGGCCGCATAAGCACTGCACTCCAAAAAAATAATAGTCGCTGTTTTAGACTTACTGTGAATGCGTCAAAATTCGTTCCGGCCCCTCGCAGTACAGAGTGGTACTTTGTTTCAAAGCTTACAAAAGGTTTGGCGCCTGGCTGTTTGGCATTCGGGCCTACGCCTCATTCGGAGTCCGAAGAGGACAATTTAGGTCTTTTTACGGGGCCGCAACAGCTGTGTGGAGGCGTGTGATGACAGCCGAGAGGGTCCTTGTTACAACTACAAACTGGCGGACACACTCATTTCTATCTATTACGTACTAGTTTCGCTAGTATTTTGTTCTTGGTATAAACAAACATACATTAGATATGAGAAATATTTTATAGTGTTTTTCTTCGCTTGTTGGTAGGCTTGCGAGATAATAAATATCAGATGGGTTTAATGTATTTCATATCCTTTAGAGTTCCTGGCTATTGCTGACTCTGGGCTTGATCTCTCTAACTCTGTCCATGTCTTTTAAACATTTTACGTTTCACATTATTTCCAAAAATTGGATCGCTAGTTGATTTTCATTAACTGTAATGAAATTAAGACAATAAATTTAAAAAAAAATCTACGAAACAAAAACCGCCTTCAAAAACCACGAACTCAAAAGTGTAAAATAACACATTTTAACAGTAAATACCACAGATCGTGGTAAATACACTCGAGAAAAGGTGTTACTGAAGTCGGCGCCCAAGACTATCTTGTAATACTCCATTCAATTATTCAACAGGGATTAGGCACCGACTTTAATAACACCTTTTCCCGAGTGTACTGTTATAAAATATTATTTAAAGTGTAAAAAAATGTTATTTTACACTTTTTAGTTCAGTGGTTTTTGAAGGCTGGTTTTTCTTCGCAGATTTTTTTTCATGCTTTTTAGTGTTTTATTTTTTGGTTTTCTAGCATGATAAATTCATTAAAATTAATAAAATATCTTTAGTTGACACTGTAAAAGCCGTGCCCTTAAATAGATACAACCAGATATAGGTTACATGTCTAACAAATTCTTCATTTTATTGATAACTTGAGTAAGTAGGTAGGACCCGAGGCAAAGAAACCCTACGGAAAATATGAGGACCGGTTTTTCCGAACTATCCTTCCTTGTGCTTAGGTATGTTGGACGCGACCGTTCATGACATACATTTTCTGTTATCAGCAAAGTACTGCTGCAGAAACGTATCCTCATACAATGGGATCCCCAAACAGTGGCATAAATTCCTAAGCACGGTCGCGCCGCGGGCAAAATAATACTTACGTAATAAATCCAATAAAGTTATATTCAGGCTTTCTTTGAGTTACGCGAGAACATAACCCTGAAAGCACGAGACGCACGCCAGCGAAGTGCATATATTACCCTATACACGACGTGTTCATATAATCCCGACATACTGCTTCGATGGCAGTGATACTAATCACTAAACCACTAGGTTTGCACTTTAAAGCGACGGCTGCGCAAGAGGTCCCGGGTTCGATCCCCTGGTCGGGCCAAAAAAAATTGTACCTAAGATATTCGGTAGTAAATTCTTAGTGTTAGTCCGAAGTCTGGAAGTTAGCGGTCTTGTACTCTAATGCCTCGGAAAGCACGTAGAGCAGTTGGTCCCGCGCCCGATCCCTCTCCGGTCGTATTACACTGGTGTGCCATTGGAATATGAGGATAAGGGAATAGAAGGTGCGCTTGTGTTTGCGCACACACTTGAGCACTATAATATATCCAGCGTACGTGGCTGATCGTTGAGATTGGCCGCCGAAGCCGTAAACGGTTGGAGGATACTATCCCGACATAAAAGCGATTAACAGATTTGCCTCAATGCACCGACAAAGGCTCAAGCTCCATAGAATAACTCATACCCGCACGTTGACTATTATGCCGTGATTTCAAGCGTAACTTCGCTTTTTTTATTTACAGCATAAAAAGAGGCGGTACAAGCGCAAATAAAGGAGAAAATATGTCATCGTCGCTTATAAAATGCACAAGCCTCGTTAGTTCCCAATAAACTGTAACGTAATTTAATAAGCTACCGGACAGCCAATAAAATCGAATCCTTATAACGAATAGACAATCGATAATCATCTTAACATTCAATTCGAAATTTTGAACAGAGAAGAATATTTTATTAAATTATACGAAAGACTAGATCTAAACAAGGAAACGCACCAATGCTGCATTAGGAAGATGATAATATTGGAAACAAAAAATTAATTTAGAGAATGTTTCTTGATATTTCAAAGACATTTGGCTCAATAGGGTATTTGACTAAGCTCGAAATTTTACAAATTTTACATGTCGAATTGAGATCCTCTTTTTTTTAAGTCGGTTAAAAATAAAGAAAAATGTCAAATACCTTATTAACCAGATGAACCATGTGGAACCAATGTTTATTTGGACTTTAAAGTGATGCTAGCTTAGTTAAAGTACCAAGTAATTTAATAATGTCCTCCAAACCGATATTTCGGGTATGGCGGCCAATCTCAGAGATCAGCCCTCGACGCAGGATATATTATGTGCACAAGACCACTCTCTATTCTCTTATCCTGATAAACCTCATACAGTCACAACGGAATAACGTGCTTTCTGAAGCATGGGGGTACAAGACCGCCGACTTCCAGACTCCAGGCTGACACTAAGAATTGTTTACCGTAAACTTTGGCTCACATTTGTGGCCCGACACGTGAATCGAACCTGGGACTTCTTGCGCAAGTTGCGCAGCTACTACCGACTGCACCATTGAGACAGTCTTTATTTACGTATATTTGGAAAAAGTAATAATAATAATAAATCAATATTTTATAATATCACATACATTGATCTGACTCCGAGATAGGTCGCTCAAGCACCTGTGTTACGGATATCAGAATCATGGGATTACAAAATATATACATTTAATACTTTTCTTTTGTAAATAAATACTTAAAATACATAGAATACTCCCAGACCAATACAAACAGACTGTTTATGCACAGAAATGTTTGTACTGTGCGGGGATCGAACCCGCAACCCTTGGACAAAAGGCAGCGTTCACTACCACTGGTCCAAACGGGTCGTAACGTCAATTGTGTAAATACATACTTATTTCCATTTAAATTTTAATATCCTTATACTTACCAACACAATATAGCGTTTAGGCAGGTCGGTAGCTCGATTGCAGCAATCTCATACGCAGGAAAGTAGGTAGGTAGGTACAAACATACGCTGCTAAAAGATAACGTGCATAAAAAAATAAACGTTCTTTTTAGTTAGTTCGTCGTCCCTTATCGCACTCCATTGTTTCCGAAGAATAAGTTTTTATAGCAAACAGTGTGAAGATTAAAGATGCTATCTAGTTAAATAGGTACAACGTATCGCACACGCGGGCACGCAACACCAGGCCCTCTTCAACCAGGGCGTATTCAGTTTGCTTATCAGGGGGGTCATAGAGTCCACCGGGGAGGGTTGCAGGATGAGGGCAGTTCCCTCCCATTATTTTTATGGAACATAACTTCATTGGTCGAAATCAGAACTACTTACTAGCTCGCTGCTTACTAGTACCTAGGACTTACCTATAGTTAAATAGTATCTAGACAAACCTAAAGTAGGCTTTTAAATACGGTACTTGCACTCTGAGCAGGTATCTACAAATAAATTCCAGAGATCAATCAAGCCCCCGGCGGTTATGAGACTTCATTAGATAATACTTATACAGGCTGGCCCAATTAAAGTGGTAAAAACAATTTTAGATGGCTCACAGCGAGGCTTATTGGAAACACCCCCATGTAAGTATGTCCGCGTTTTTGGTAGTTTTCGAGAAAAATAAATTTGATGTAACCTACCTAGTATAAACATTTACAGCCAGACATTTTTTTTTTTGTTTTCATGCTCTTCTCGATTTTCTTATTGTGTTATTTTATTTCTCATTCCTGAAAAAGCATCAAGAAAGTAAACAAAACTTCCTCCGGCTGTACATTTTCAGACTCCATAAATAAAATTATTTTTCCGAAAACTACAAAAACTCGATCTAGGTTCGTCTCCCGGGTGGAGCAAAGGTATGTTTCGAATTATTCGAACATAGCTCGGGTCCGCATTTGGCAAGCGTGGCGAATTAAGCCTAATCCCATCATAGTAGCAATGACATGATGGAGGCCTTTGCCCTGCAGTGGGACAGTATGGAGACTGATACTTTACTTTTTTTTTACAAAAAATCACGGAACATGGGACTGTCTTATATGAACGTCTTTGTAAGGCATATAAAAAAATGTACGATTGAAAATGGGCCACCCTGAATATTTGTAAACCATCAATACCAGAAAAAAAAGTCAACCAATCCCAGGGGCTCATACCCATGGGAGCCCTCCTCGTCTCCCTTGTATACGCGCCTGGTTTTCAAACAATTTTGTGTCAGCGCTATACAAAGCATGATAATGAAAAACTACATGACGCCTTAGAAACTTTTTCAGGTTTACCTTTCTTGGGTTTTTCATCCAGTAAGCTGAATATATTTTGTACTTTGGGGAACCTAAGTATTTGCGCGGGTCATTGCATTCCCTCTAATATGGTTGAGTGAAATGATGGCTGACACATACGTGATACCTACTTCTGAACAGATGCCACCTTTGGGGACTAGTACTAGTAGTACTGGTTCGGTTTACTTTGTTTTAATATTTCCTTTATTTTACTTTGTGATATAACTAACCTGTATGGCTTGGTATGATGATGATACATCATTGTATGTTACATCATTGTTGGCGATTAAAAATAGTAACTGGCGAATTTCTTGCCGGATCTTCTGTACCAGAAACAACTTTCCGATAACTTATACATATGTGCTTATAAACAGTTTTAAAGTCCTTGATTGAGTGACGATTTGTAAGTGCTGTGTACCAGGAAGTGATTATATTCTCTTTGTACCAGCCTATGCAAATAAAGATTAGTTTGACTTGCCCTTGACTTATGACAGGTACCTAGCAAAGAGAATATAATTACTACGCGTACCTAGACTATCAAGACTCAATACCTAGGTATATGTTACTTAGTTGGCAAAATGTTCTGTCAGACACGAAGTAACAAACCAACCTGATTTTTTTCACGGCTGGTAGATTCTGTTAGTAAAAATGCGTAAGTTCTGCTTCTAAGTCTAAATTTTTGTCATCTCTCTGTATGACCGACAAACTTCACTCATTGAAGTAAACAGTTATAGAGAAGACACCGCCCATCACTAGTATATTCTACTCAATTGTAGTGATCGCGCTACACCGCAATTAGTCGCTTGCCAGCACTGATAGCTCGAACACCGAAACACTTACGATTTGCTTTATTGAAAAATAAGCATAGCACGCATCGAAATCCGTTGTATGTATTAAGATACTGCATAAATAATTAGTGGAATACATCGAAGTGCAAAGGAATTACTTTCCACCGGTTAGTAATTAGATTTTATTTTTGGAAAATTAAATACAATCACCAGACAGTCAGACGTCATTTTTTTCTCATTTGACATAGAGTAACATAGATAGAAGGGAAATTGTAGAACAACTGTTACATACTTTCTTATATACTGTTTTCATTCTTTAATAATGTTGGAAGCTCGATTATATACAATTATATTAGTGATGTCTTTTGTGACTGTGAATGTGATTTTTTTTTTTATGTTAATCAACTTTAAAAAGAACTTATAATCAATCATTGACACATCTTTATAAATTTATGCTCAACATTTTGTGTTGTTTGTAAAAAAAGATAGATAGATAGATAGATATTCTTTATTGCACAAAAATAAAATACAAGCATGATACAACAGCAACAGACAGTACAATAAGGCGGTCTTATCGCTTGTAGCGATTTCTTCCAGACAACCTTTGGGTAGAGGAAAGAGATATCGTATTCGTAATAATAAGGGAAGGCAGTGCAAAGTAGTTTAACAAATGAAATTGAGAATGGCAGAATTATACATTATTTTATATATTAATATTATTACATTACATAAATAATAATAAACAATACATACATACCAAATAATAATATATACATAGATAATTTATAACAAAAATTCAATAAAATATTTCTTATAGATAGGTATAAATGACCAGAGAGCAGACCACATAAAAAAAGGAAGAAGAGACAAGGAAAAAACAGTTAAAAGATTTATATTTTTGTAATATAAGATTTATTATTTACGTACATTAAGTTTAAACTACACTACAATGGCGAAATTGAATAAGGTACACCTGATGGTAAGCAGCAACCGTAGCCTATGTACGCTTGCAACACCAGAGACACGAGTAATTTCCTACATTTTAAATATGAACCGATAATAATATATAATCCTTCAACCGATTACGGCTACGGCGGCCAATCTCGACGATCAGCCACGTACGCAGGATATATTATAGAGCTCAAGTGTGTGCGCAAACACAATTGCCCTAAATAAGTCATTGTATTCTAACTACATGATGTATTTTTATTCGTTAATTAAATTAAGCACATTACACTTACAAAGAACACAAATAATGGATAATAGATACATTAAGATTCTTCTTAGGTATTAAAGTACCATATACCGAACCGACGGCCGTCGATTATGATTGTTTACATAGTCCGTTCTGTGATATTTTTTTTAATCTACGGAATGACAATAAAGTTTGACGTTTCAAAATGGAACATGACTGTTGCTTGTGACAGCCTCTCTATACCTGTTTACCTCAATGGCTTCACTATGTGTGTTCATTGGACAAAAACATGGAAAAAAAATAACAGTAGGCAATATGCGTTCTACCATCGAAGGTTCGAACTATCATATCCTACGCTCCCCCCACAGAGTACCTTTTATATTAGCTCCCCCTCATGTTAGCGTGTAGTTCCCGGTACCAAGGGTACGCTTAGACCATAACCATTATTCAGGGTTTGGGAAGTCTGGTAATTACAATGAAAGGACTGTCGTCTGACCTTCGCAACCCATTAACAGGTAAACTGGTTGGTCTGGACCAACTAATCATGGTTAGGTACACGTTTCACAAACTAACCGAAACATGCAGGTTTCCAGTAGAAATACACACATAGCGATAGTCATATCCTAAGCTATTAGGAATGAAAACTTTCTTCAAATGCGAATTAATATGTGACGAGTTTGGTAGGTAATTTATTTTCAATCCTTTATATTGCTTTATATCCTCACCGTCCCCGTCTTTATAAGGGCAACTTTTACAGCGAGATAATGTCCTATTATTCCGTCCTTCCGACTATTTATATCAATCAATCAATCAATTTACACGGCCTGCCACCGCCCGCAGCGCCTGACCCCAGGCTGTCGGAAGGCCGAAGGGAGACTTAGTCGGCGTTTGTTAATTGGCGGACCCCAAAACGTTTACTTTTAGAATTACGACCTAAATTTGGTTATTTTGCATACTGTGACGTCACTCAATTTGCTGATTTTTCCCGATTAAATGAACCCAATTTTTTCATGTTTATAAATAACAACATTAATCTGACCCAAACCCCCTTATTACAAATCGCAAAATAAGGATAGTCCCGGAACAAAATTCGTATCAGCTGTTTTTTAACATTGCGTGTTGGAACGGGATGACATGAGATTTAGTACCGTAATGACTTTAGATCGCTATTTATAATAAGGTGGATCGAGTTGAGCTGTAGAGTTGAGAGGGTAGGTGTCGAGGACACACGCCGAGACTCCAGCATGAAACCTCTGTGCTCATTTTATGGCGCGAAGGTGCGCGCGTTCCATATTTAAAAGTCGCTCGTCTTTTGTTTTTTCGGTGTAAAATTTTACTTATTCTCCTGTCACTTTTACCTCGCTTTTTTCTTGTATATTTTTATTGATTAAATTAGTTTTGGCCCAGCTCGCCGGATTGCCAACCAGCTACCATTGGAAAAATACCGCAGCTGCTTCGAGTGATTTCTTCGGAATTTATTGGTTCAAGATCCACGTCGGCTTATCAGTTAGGACAAAACTCCATTACCAACGTGTTGCATCGACTAATTAACATCACATCGAAGACTGCAGCCGTCGCGTCGCGTATCGTCGAAGGCCGTAATAAGTGAAAACGGACGTGCGGCGGACTTGTGCGGATTCTCCGTCTCATCAGAGGGATTTGGTTAATTATTCGAACGTCACAGTGTTGAGCATAATTATCTAATGTTCTATATATGTACCCAGCTTTAAAAAGGTATTCTATAAGTGTAAATAATTGTAATTTCGAAGGTTAGTGTCACCTTATTAATTTTATTTCATTTAAGTACAGTTTCAAACAAAAATACTTTTACTTTAACGTGTTATTGTTGTGTTAGGTAAATTTTAACTGTATTAATATGAGATAGGTGCCTCTTTCGTTGTTATATCAGTCAAAATAGAATTGTAGACCTAGATAAAGTGGCAATTTTTGTAAATATAAAAGCTTTTGTATATTTTAATTCATTTATCAAGCGTAAGTGTTGTATTTTAGGACTATTAATTCAGTGTAAAATATTTTGTAACTATTGTATAATAATTCTATAATTTTAGGTTGATAGTTTACACAAGTCTCCCAGTATGGCCGAGGTAAAAAAGTTAATTAAGAAGAGAGGCAGTATCAAGGGCCGCCTGACTGTTTTTTCGCACCATTTGGAGACACTGGAGCTATCTTCGCTAACACCATCCGATGTAAATGAGCTGCAGTTGCGCGTAAGTGTTCTCCAGTCGTTGTTTAACCAATACGATGAGGTACAGTTGCAGTTGGAGTGCCTAGATGAAGATATGAATGAGCTGGAGCTGGAGGCTGACAGAACTGATTTCGAGTCGCGATATTACAAAAATCTAGCTAAAGCTCAGTTCATGTTGACATCTGTGGCTTCTAGAGAAAACATAGGCAGCGAGAAGTACTCTGAGGCGCGTGCTAGTAATAATCATAGGCTCGTCAAGTTACCTTCTATTGAGCTGCCTAAGTTCAGCGGCTCCTACCATAACTGGTTAGAGTTTCGAGATACCTTCCTTAGTCTCATTCATTCTAACGAGGAAATTGACGACGTCAACAAGTTTCATTATTTACGGGCGTCCCTCGAAGGTACTGCGGCTACAATTATACAATCAGTAGAATTCTCCGCAAGCAACTACGCTGGAGCGTGGCAGCTGCTGTGCGAGCGGTATGACAATAAGCGCCTTCTTTTACAAAATCATGTTTCGTCGCTCTTTAATGTTGAGCAAATCACTAAGGAGTCCTCTGTCGTATTAAAGCGCCTCATTGATCAGGTTAATAAGAACCTGCGCGCTCTAGAGACCCTAGGTGAACCGGTTAAGCACTGGGACACTCTCCTTATTCACGTTATTAGTCACAAATTAGATGCGAAATCGTTTCGTGAGTGGGAGGAGCTAAGGGGACGACTTGATAAGGAGAAACCAGTAAAATTTGCCACATTTATTAATTTTATAAAAAATAGAGCTTACTTATTAGAGACTCTGGAATTTTCACGTAGTAATAACGTCACTACCAGTGTTTCATCAGACGCAAAAGGTGCCCCGAAAATCAAAACTTTTGTTTCAGTGACCAACCCTGTTGATAAAGATGCAACAATTGATTGTCCTAAATGCAAAGGTGGTCACAAATTGAATAGTTGCCCCGAGTTCCTGGCCTTAAGCCCTTATGAACGATTTCAATTAATACCCAGTTTTAAAGTTTGCTACAATTGCTTTTCAAATAATCACTATGCGAACCGTTGTAAAGGACCAACATGTAAGATATGTAGTAGACGGCATAATACCATGATTCATGTCACAAATCTTAAATCTACGCGAGGCGAAATGAATACAATGCATAACGCCAAGCAAAGTGTGCCGTCTGAGACCTCGCCGACTTATACCAGCAACCAAGACAGTGTTCCTTGTGCCTTATCTGCAAGCGTGGCCGCCTGTGACCGGCCTAGCCAAGGTGCACTGCTATCTACTGCTCTGGTCGCGGTATACGATAAGTATAGGCGAAAGCATGTTGCTCGTGCTTTGCTAGATACTGGTAGTACTTCTTGCCTAATAAGTGAAGGCCTTAGTAGTAAGTTAGAACTGCCTACTGATAGCGTAAACAGTAGTATTTTAGGAATCAGTAATATGAAGTCACCAATCAGCAAACGCTGTCAGTTAACTATAGGTTCGTTGAAAGGGAAATTTAGAACACGCACTTCGTGTTTTGTTCTACCCTCAATCACAGACAACGTTCCTTGTCATCAGGTAGATTCATCTCATTTAAAGATTCCGCCTAACATTGATCTTGCGGATCCTCATTTTAGCACACCGGCTCCCATTGACATGATCATAGGCGCCGATCACTTTTGGAATATGTTAGGGTCTCAAAGAATTAAATTAAATGATGGGCAACCAATCCTTTATAAAACAAAACTGGGTTGGGTAATTTCAGGCCCAATCAATAATGAGAGCTTGTCACGAATTAAATGTGATATCAATATCGCGTCAAGTAATAGTGCAGATTGCATGGACGATAAAACTAAAGTATCAACGATTCCATTTAGAAAGGCCATCCCTTCGTTATTCCTCTAAGAGGAACTGTAGTCCAAAACAAAATTTTTTAGGGATTGTTTAGTTATCATAATGATCATAATAATATTAATACCTAGTATGTTATTTTTAGTAAGAAGATAAAAATGTTATTTTTCATTTTAAAGCATAGTTTAAACTAAATTATCTTAGATCCATACTTATTTTATTTGTACAGTGAATCAGGCGCTCATATCCATGATATTGTACATTTAGTTTCAGGCACATTTAAGTTCATATCTGAAACACATCATGATGTTCCTTTTCATAATAGTGATGATGTTAACAAACAACTTGTCTATTTTGCGCTAGATTTATTAAAACTACCACACTACACTTACCGCTTAGGTATTATTTAGGTAAAGTGTTGCATAAGTTGCATTTTATCATTATAATAATTAGGACCTAAGCACATCAATGATGATTACAAGTGTACTAAGCTTTATATTTTAATCGTTAGAACTCATAAAAGGAAACCTTTCCTTTAAAATGAGTATGTTTAGTTCTAGGTATACTAACTACTAAATGAATACGTGTAGGTCTATCGACCACTTCGACTTTCCTTTATTACTTATTAGTCATTATTTATACAGTCCACTCATAATTTTATTATTATTTTTTATTTTAGGAAAAGTCATATTGCATGCAGGAATTATAAATTTTATTAATAAAACGTTGATTATTGTTTTAAAACGCATTCAAGTATTAGTCATTTTATTTTCATAACTTTATTCGTTAGTGACTTGACGAGTTAGTAGATAGTAAGTAGTACCTACATTTACACCGCGAATAGAGTACCAGTAGGTAACTTACACTCTGATAACTGTGCCTCATTAATTGGTTAACATAGGTACTGTTCTCGGTAAGTTTCTCGTGTGATTGTAGCTCATTCACGGAACGCGGGCTAACGTTGATAGCAATTTCCTTTTAAAGCAAGCTAAAGCCTACATTCCGATGACATCTGGGAGGCTGGTCAAATTCAAACCATATAATTTATGTTTTTAAGTACTGGGATATTGTTATTTTCTTTATTTGAAGCTCAACTTTGTTATCGTTTACGTGGAAGCCATTTTACTCGCATCATCTAATCACCCTCTAGAGAACCAGATTAGTCTAGCGGCAACATAAGATCATCTGGTCGATGAAAGACACCTCAAGTTAAGTTCAAGCATTGAACATCATTTCACCTTTGAAGCAATACTTGTTTGAAGTCAAGATTGGCACGTTTAAAGGATGATCATAAGTGGCAACCGTGAACGGTGTGGTGCGAAGAGCCTTTAATAAGATTTGTCCTCTGCCTGATTGACTCTGGTTGAACGCAAGCCTTCAACGCCCGGGGGTATGTCGAGGACACACGCCGAGACTCCAGCATGAAACCTCTGTGCTCATTTTATGGCGCGAAGGTGCGCGCGTTCCATATTTAAAAGTCGCTCGTCTTTTGTTTTTTCGGTGTAAAATTTTACTTATTCTCCTGTCACTTTTACCTCGCTTTTTTCTTGTATATTTTTATTGATTAAATTAGTTTATTTTTATTTACAAAGATCTGCCTTATTATTAAAACGCCACACATACGTTCCCGAATCCCGCCGGCATAGGATTGCCGGTACAGTAGGTACTAACCTAATTCTCGGTTTAATCATTGTACATAGGTAATAATTTACTAACTGCTGTGTACCGTGTTGTGATGTCTTTAAATTTTTTTTTCTTTCTTTCTTTCTATTTATCGTGTTTCAAATATTAGATAAACGTTTCAACGTTGGCTAATTTTTTCAGCGTCATCATCATCATCGTCTCGTCAGCCCATTTAAGTCCCCACTGCTGGGGCACGGGCCTTCCTCAATCACATGAGGGGTAATTGCCATACTCACCACGCTTGGCAGACGGGTTGGCGAGGGTTTTGATATAAATGCAGAGTTTTCCTTCTCTGGGTGCTGATGATCATGCCAGCAGCTTTACCTTAGTCGTTTTTTACGACACCTCGGTAAGAGTGAGGGTGGCCTATTCTACTCTGCCGGGGACCACACGGCCAACGTGTTTATACATATATTAGGTAATCTATCGTAGTTCCTAGTAATAGTTACCTTCTTTTAAAACATGGCCTACCTAAATCCTGATTTGTCAATAGGTCATAGGCATAAGAAGGCCGCAGTCTAATGGTGGCAAAATCAAACTAATTAAAAACACTTCAATTGCCTGCTGACGGTAATTTTGTAAAGCCATTGGGCCTCATCTTTATTACGATATATACTTTAAAACTAAGTGGGTAAATCGTATAATAACCTGAGTTCCCTTATGTTTTCACCACATTTTTTGTCAAAAGCTGCATTTTCCCAAGTGCCTTATTTAACTAAAATTAAGTTCAAGTTTTCTTAGATAAGGACCTAGCAATATTGGCAGGAAACAAAAAGAACTAATGTAATGAACCAACTTTGCCAATTTTATAAAACTTAGCATGAACTCGAGAAAAACATCGTGCACAGGTACTGGGGCTGAAAGCCTGTACAAAAGAAACCACTAAAGTATCTACCTATTCCGCTCAAGTGCTCTTTTACAACAAATTTTACTACAAAGCCCGTAAATTGTACGTCCTTACTTATATTAAAATATGAAAGTGTTAATTAGAAAGCTATTTACATTTTGGTCGCCAAATTACGATTAGGTACGAGCGTTATTGACTTTTACCAACATGAAAACGCTTAGGTAATCAATATTCGACGTTGTGTAGGAGTTCACAAAGGATTATGTTAATTACCTAACTAATACTACTACTTTTGAAAATGAGGGCTAAAAGAATTAGCTAATAATCGAATCGTCTCGTGGTGTAAAAAAAATATATTTTTCTTTTCTTTGGCTTAAAACAGTATAAGCGATAATTGACTTTCTATTGTCTGGGCCTTAGGAGGTTAAATAGTGTAGTACATACTTAATATAAAGAAAACATCCTTGGTATATCTTAGGTAATTTTGAACTCGTTATTGAAATTGCGAAAAGGCCCCCAAAAATACGTCACACCTAATTTTCCCGTCTTCTTTTGAAAGCCGACCTTAAGTCTCGGTCAAAAGCTTTGTAAATAAAGATGGCTCGTAGGTACCTACTCGGATTCGCATCCGCAATATTGAAGACAAACACAACGTCACCGCCATGTGACGCAGGCTAAAATACGTAAGAGCGAACATAAAAGTAAAATGCGAGAGCTCATCCCGGCTCGCACCAGACAGCAAGACACACAGAATTTGTCCCGCCATTACAAAGTATTAAAGGAGCTCGGGGAGGTTTTAGAAACAAAAGACTAAGCCTCGGGAGGAACAACAAAGTGCTCTGATACTTCCGTGGATTGCAGTCTTCAAGGATGACATTTTAGTTTAAAGTGAAATCCCTTTGCGAAGCACGCTCTGTGTCCGTTAAGTACCTGCGGGTGGGATGGAGCCTTTTGTAACTCATCCGGTTAAGTGTCTCTTCTGATTAATATTCAACATTCATTTGGGTATAAGAAAATCGTATACGTCCCTTAAGTGTCCATGTAAGTATAGGTTAGTCTAGGTAGATATATGTTAGTATGTTAAAATAATTATAATATCTGCTGAATAGGCGTTTTGGATATTCTATATATTGGTATAATTTATTTGCATAAACTGTGGTGTACAATAAGGTGTTAAAAAGTGTACATATTTTACAAAACATTGGTCTGCCAAATGTTTCTGAAATCTGACTTTAAGTAATCTTGACCAAACTTAAATATTATTATATTTATCCACACATAATCTAGTTTATTTCATAAACTTTGTTTTATAATATTCCTCAATAAAATAAAAAATATTTTCTTTCAGCCATTTAGTTAGTCTCTGTTTGAATATTCTGTTTGGTAACAATTTCATGTCTTTAGGCAAGGCATTGAATAACTTAATACACATTGCGTCACACTGACGAATACATATTAATAGCTAAGGTTTGGGCCGGACTATTATAATCTAACTCTATGGGTTTGGGTTAGCATTGTACATTAACATGTAAGGATCTCGAACGCTTCTTAAATTAGTGGAGTTTGAGTTTTTAAATAAATGAATATTGCATTTAACAAAGTTTGCGACCTTGAGAATAAACATGCAGGGTAAGGGCAAAATACCTAAGGACTTAAACAATACTCTACTAGATTCTCGTGGAGATTTGCCACACATTACTCTCAAACAGTTTTTTTTTTGGCGATATTAATAGTTTATGAATGTCTACCCACTGAAAATACCCCAAATCAACAATCCATAGTTCAATAAAGAAGAAATGTAGCCATGGTATACTACTACTGTGGTGGCTAACGCTGATGTACTGCGGAGCCTTTTCAAAACGAATACATAGGTTCCTATAAATCCTATTTTGTATTGAATCTATGTGATGCTTCCAATCACAGTTTTCATCCATGTGAATACCTAAGAATTGTAGAGTTTGTTGTTGTGAGTTGAAATGTTGTGTCCGTTTTTGTACGCGAAAAATTGATTCACGCCAAAGCCGCTTTTGACGTGAATCAATTTTTCGCGTACAAAAACGGACACAACATTAGTACATGGTTATTTAATAAATAGTATGTGTTTGCCTAGATGTTGTAACCCCGAAATTGTTTAAAATAGGTCTGATTTTGTAACTAAAAATTAAAATCGATTGGCGTCGTGTGTGCCCTACCCGTCACCTTAAAACACCAATTGACCACCCGGAATATACCTACTTACTCGGGGTAGTTCTAAGAACCGGCTCTAGAAGTCGCGCGCAAACAACGCGTAAGGCGCACGCACGGCAAAGTTAATGGGCAAACGCTAGTGGGTGAAATCACGCCAGACAATATTAAATAAGAAAGGATTTTTACATTTTATTTTTTTTCTCCATAAATATATGTCTAAAAAACCGGAATTATTTTTCAAATTTCTATGAGTCTTGTAGAAATTGTTATTAATTCATTTAAATACTAGTTTCTGAAATTGTCTGAGGAATAAATTATCATAAATGAACACTTAGTGAATATTTTCCCATTTTTATACGCTTTTCGAATAAAGAAAGAGAAAAAAAGATGGCCTTTTTACTTTTTTTTTATGCCGGAAGTGACGTAGTCCTGAGGCTTTCGTATTGTGATGTCGGTGCTATATGCCCAATAAAAAAGATTAGGCGACTTTAAGTTACTTTTTTTTATAGCGGCACAGTATATTGGCTCTCCTCAGCTTGATGGTAAGCAAGAGAAGAGCCCAAGTTGCAATTACAACGAAAGCGATGTTATGGCATCACCTCCGTTGGCACCGCCCATACTGGCCCGCGAGATGCTTCTTCACGCTTCGTTTGAAGGAATCCATATTGTAACATATATGGAAATGGAAATAGATACATGCACCGGCAACGAGTTCCATTTCTTGATGGTGCGGCAGAAAAAAGAACTGCCAAATTTTTTAGTCCGTGATTGAATGTTTTCCACTGTGAAGCGGTGACAGCGTTGTCCGGCGTGTAGTTCTGTGACGGAATAGGGCAGGTGGGATGAGGGAGAAAAGCTCTTCAGAGCATTCACCGTGGTATAGACGGTAGTGACTTACGGACACCGTCATTATTTTATCTTGTCATTTTATAATCAGAGATTTTACTTTTTTAATTAACGCAAGCAAAAGCGTTATTCATATGTATTGCCGAGTGATGACGTCACAGGAGGATTTTTACATTTTATTTTTTTTCTCCATAAATATCTGTCTAAAACACCGGAACTATTTTTCTTAAATTTCTTTTAGTCTAATCTAGAAATAGTACTATCTTTCATTTCGAAAAATGTTTTTTGTCGTGTTGTCCATTGTGAACTCGTAAACTTTAGTGTAAAACCCTTGTGGTTTTCATATTTAATATAAATGTTTTTTTTTCTCTTTTTTATATGATCAATAAATTTAAATAAAAAAAATGTACTGACATCAAGAAACAAATAGTAGTTACCTAAACTATGTTAAATGGTGCTTCGGATCGTATCTGAACGAAACTACCTATTAGATAACAATCAATAAGCGCCAAAAAGAAAACAAAAAAACCATTAATATGAAAAGTGAATGTACTGTAGGTAACGTTAGCAAGGCGGCAATTTGAAGCGCGTCATTAAGCGTAGACACAATAGCGATGCGGGTTCATCATTAAAGAGATCACGAAACGATAAAAGCGTTCTTTTAACGTTAATATAACCCGCATAGAAGGCCTGGATTATCAAAGCCCTCTTGAATAAAGAATGGCGTACAATACGCGCCGTTTACACGAACAGCCGCGGCTTTGAAAGTGTCTTTCGCGTGACGTGTAAAACGCACTTGTGACAGATACCATCTTTAATCTTCGCACCTTTTCGTGTGTCCGCTCTAGCTCGACGCTAGCCAAGCGGTTTATAAATAGGGCGCCGGGTACGCTTTGTGAGCTGAAATGAGACTAGCGAAAGATAAGAATCTTGAAAGTGCTCCAAGCGTGCGGTGCGGTGAGCCGTGCCGTCAAGGGCGCCTGATCTATTGCGCTTTTCATTAGGAGATACGTTTTATATGTGCGTGCGCTCATTTCGCTTGATCTCTGATTACATCCTTCTTAAGACGCGTGAGAAGCCACTATTCATGTCAGTTTGAGGTGTACCACCACCCTTATATCCACCCACCCACCCACTGTAAATATATACCTAAAATAGTAGCGGGGACAATAGGCACACTTTTACTTTTTATCCTACTCTCAAATTAACCTTCAGAGACGTCTTCAATAAGATTGTTTTAATCAACCAGAATGTATTAAAAAAAATCAAGTTTAAAAACTAAAACCCGACTACCAAATAAAAACGCTCTAAAAAGTACGAAACAAGAAATATGTCTGCTGAAATTATTATACCATATTGATTTTATTATATTATTATAATGAATCTGTTTTGCTACAGTAGGTGGCATACGACCACGGTGATACGGCATAATAATTTCAGCAGAGATAATTTTCTTGTTTCGTACTTTTTAAAGCGTTTTTATTTGGTAGTAGGGTTTTAGTTTTTGAACTTTTTTTTTTTTGATATCTTTAGTTATGTAAATAAACTTACATATTAGAAATGTGCTAATAATCTCTTTTATTTGATACCCCGCACGGTACCTACCGTCAAGCAAAATAAAAAAAAAATTGTTCCTTACTCTAAGTCCTCTAGAGGGCGCTGCAGTCAATTTAATGTGACCAGTATAACCAGAAGACAATCAAGACGCTTCTAAGGACACCTCATTTTTTACAATATGATAACTAGTTTAGAAGTTATGAGGGAACAGATGAACAACCATACATACTTACAGGTCAAAATCATAACACTCCTTTTTGCTTCGCCGTAGTCGGCTAAAATAGTGTCTTTTCATGATACGTATTATGAATTTGTTTGCTATTTATTCTTCGCTGATAATATTAATTTCTCATGTAAAGAAATAGATACCTACTTCTTTCGTGCACAATGCAGAATGCTCTAAGATCCGCCATCCGCTTTATCTCAACGCTTAAAATGTTTATTGTTAGTAATCCGAAGTGGCAGTGGGCTGGCCATAGCATAACCATTAGGATAATAAGAGTTCTGGAGTGGAGACCGCGTCTCGGTAAACGTAGTGCAGGACGCCCTTAGGCGGATCAGATTGATTGACCATTTGCACCGGCTGGCAGAAGTTGGATGCGATTAAAGTGAACAAGGTGAAAGATCAAATGGAATCTTGCCGACCTCATTTTGTAAAACATTCCATATTAACGTTAACTAGTATTTATATCTATGAATCATGCAAATTTGTAAAAAAACATATAAACTTATACTCTCCAGTAAAAAATTATGAATCCAAAAGAAATAACCGAGGTAAACATACATTAAAAAAGCCCTTCTCCAAATTAAAACTTTTCACTTCCGGCCCACATTCAATGGTAATTGAAATTTACAATAATATCCCGAGTCACATAAAAACTTCTGATACGCTTCCCTCTTTTTTAAAAAAACTGCGGCATTATCTTATTTCTAAATGTTACTACAACCTAAATGAGTTTTTTAAAGATAAAGATAAGTAATAGTCATATACACATAAATACATATTATAATAATAGATAATAAAAAATACATGTCGGTAAAATAAATAAAACAAACATCAACATCCTACAGCTACATTTATAACAATAATACTTACTTATATTATATTTAATGAATATTAGATATTGAGTTATGTTCTATGATATAGGTAGTAATTAAATTTTGTCCAAGTAGTACATAGTGAATTGTTATCGTATTGTATTCTTTGTGTGATATGGTGGTAGTTAGTTTAATTTAAAATATTATATAAGTTTGTTTAAAGTATAAACAAAAAAAAAAAAAATAAGATTAGATTTAAGTACAAACATTAGAATAATATGGATAAGATGAATATAAATAATAAACTGTAAAGCCCTCAGCTATTGCGATGCCCTTACAGGGCGCTACATTGTACTTTAAAACACCTATGTAAGTACTAAAATATTTTATAAGAATCTGTACTCCAATGTGGCATGCAATAAATGATTATGATTATGATTATGATTATGATCAAAGTGGTGAACATTGAACACGAAGAGGCCTATATCCAGCAGTAGACTGCAGGATATAGGCCTAAGTAGGAATATAAAAGTTTACACTGTATGCTTGTTAAATGTTTGCTAGTGTAAAGCGAGATTTTTACTATATGTACTCTATGGCGAGATCATATCATGGTTTAGGCAATATCGGGGTAGGAGAGCGTCTCCTTCCTCCCCGTGGAGTAGGTCAGCCGGCGTACGGTATGGGGCTACCAACCAGCGCAGGCATTAAACCAGCCACTCCACTGCTTGCTAGTGAGGGCTGCTCATCCCGACTTTAATTTAATACTTATTTCATTAAACTTTCTGCCTTATAATTTCCATCAGGAGCACGACATTGCCTTACCACTACACAACATATCTTCTAGACGTGTGTAACTCTTTACTGAAACGACTCAGTGATCCGACTCAGCCAAATGATACACTGTTCCGAATCTCTAATGTTCGCTCCGAATGTATCATTCGACTCAAATGGATCGCGTGGTCAATCGGTACGCGGTAGTGATCTCGCTCACTGATACGGATGAGCCAAATGATCCAAATGATATAAGTAGATGAATGAGCTGAATGATTCGAGTGAGCCGAATGAGCCGAATGATCCGAGTGAGCCGAATGAGCGGAAGAGTCGATGTTCCAGATGATGCGTTTCACTGTTCCGCATCTTTGCACTGATCCAGATGCAAATGTTCCAAACTTATAAAAGATACGCTTTTGACAGGGCTAATATCTGCCCGTCACGGGGAGTTAGCTTAATGTACTATAGGGGATATCACGCCTAATCACCCTTATCGTGAAAATCATTTGCACTGCATACCCACGACTTTCCAATGGGCGGGGTTCGAGTGGAAATTGAAATCAACCATAACATTGTGATGACTTGTGGCATCGATGACGGCAATCAGGCCGAAATAAAGAAGAGACTAAAACGTTTTGACGATAGAGCCCCAAAGAAGTGTGGTTGAATGATGACAAGATGTCAAAACCATCTAAACAACAACTTTCATTTGAGAAGAGAATTATATTCCCTATTCAAAGCAATTTTCCGCTACAAAATTATAACAGTCAATCAGGGTGCGACTAAGCTACGCCCTACGACTAAGCTACGCTAAAATTGACTTGACGCCCTTGCATGGGAACATTTTTTCAAAGTGATCAGGCGTGTGATTCCCCGATAATAGTACAAACAAAGCTAGTAAAAAAATCAATATTATAAATTTTCTTTATCAATATTATAAAGTTGTGCCCTACATAGTATACTTATAATTTTGCAAACAGCCTGACCACCCTTCGAGTATCACTGTAAGTTTAAAAACTTATCATAAAATTATCTCCCTTACCCTTACCCTAACAGATTTCTTCTCATCAAAAAGCTGGGAAATACACTATGGTAGGTACATCGAGATGGACATGGCCTATCATCTAAGGCAACGTGGCATATTCAATTTTAGTGGTTGTGCGCGCGTACTTAATAAGCACATTAATATTGTAATACCTAGGTCATAATTTCGATTGAATGCAGTAGGCGTAATTAAGGCGTAGCAGTTTTTGCAACTGATTCGACGCTTTTAGGAGGTGCTTCAATGATAATTTATAGAATTACGTTAACGAGGTTGTCATATGAAACCAAATACATTGCTGATTATTGTTTATTTATTTGTAAATTAACTAGTTCAAACTAACAATAGCAATAAAATAGCCCAGTGTTTACCTAACAGACAGACAGACCTATCATTCAGACCTAGCACTCAGACCTTTTCATACCATCTCCAGCCGCCCTGGGCGACATTCCAAAATACATGAAACATATAAATTAATCAGTTAAACGATAAACAGTGCATTTAATATATGCGAATAGTGTTACGAAGCTAGGGTCCTGGACATTAACCGTTCACTGGCCAATAACCAGTGAATAAACTTTACAAGGTTAGAAACTAGTTCCACGTCAACAGTCAATTTATGATCATTAATCATTGTTTCAATGAAATATTTAATTCTACATACATATTAGGTAACATACATATTAAAGTTAAGACAATAATACGCGTCGGTTTATACAAAGCATATGCGTTGGTGTTACTCCTTACAATGTGCCATTTTGAACGGCGGTAACTATGAGCGAACTAAACCTATCCTGTGGGTCCGCCGGTTGCAACATATAACGACCACAGTGACACTAAAAATTATACGTATGTATGTACTACGGTGCAATTTACTTCCAAACTAGTGCTTGGTTATATTTATTACTACCTAATAATATCTCAGACAATATCGTACACGAGTCTCGGAAAAGAAGGTAGGCTACGAGCACACACGAAGCGAAGTGCAAATCGGCGACGCCGGCGCACGACAGTGCGACGCAGTGTGCACGTCACGGTATAGCTACGAGCCCTGATACGTACACAGCTTCATTCAAATATAAACCTTAGTGGATCAACATAAAAGTAGAGCTGTATAGATTTTATTGCAGACGTCTTTACACAACTATTACAGCGATAACCTTATAGATTACGAATTTATACTTGTCGGACTAGTAAAAGGAACCTATCAAACTTAAACCCGTCAACGACAGAAATATTAGATGGCTTTAAATCAAAATTCAATTAAAAAAATAAACTGTTCATATATTTATGTACAAAAGAATATAAATAGCGTAAAACGCTAAGTTACAAATAATATGTACTATTTCTCAAAGTTGAAATAATTAATATGAAACATCTTAATGCTACTACGTGCGACTATTTTATATTGCTTCAACTAATAAAATAAATAACGTAGTCTAGTCCACGTATTATGCTACATTCAATAAATAAGTAAGAATTTATCTAACTACACTAACTAACTGTGGAGAGGATTACAACAAAATACTGACAGTAACGACAAAAAAAAATACAAAATTATTTTTCAAAAAATGAGAATAAATAATCAAAGACAAATTTCGTTTCGAGATATAGCGAGAAGATTGTATAATTACTAAACATAATTGTTTTTATGGCGGTAACGTGTTCTTTTAAAAGTATCATACGGGCGAAGACATCGCGCAGTCTACACATATATACATACATAGTAGACTTCTAAGTAGCTACTTACAGATGTTTACACGTAAGTAAGAATAGAGTAATAGTCTCGTTGCTAATACAGTTCAAGATGAACTGACGATAATATTTCTATCGTATAGACCAAAAATACTACCTATAAGGTATATTTTAAAATGATAGGGAATGTCTCCGCCCAGACATACGTTAGTAGATGTTCGCTGGTGAGATTGGTTGATTCGTTTATAATACGCTGAACTCCTCGAGAAGATTCCTCAGCTCCTTGTTGTGTGCGGCTTTTGAGCCTGTGGCTGGTGATGCAGCGGTGGCACGCCCATTGTAGCTGGAAGTAAATTTATACTTTAAAAAATGAACAAACATCAAATACGTTGCCAAATAAAGTCCTATACCTCAGAAGATAAGATCATACTGTACTAGTAAAAGAAAATTAGAAAGGTGCCACAAATACCCAAACAATCAGTATAAACCACGAATGTAAAAGAAGTATTTTTTTAAGTCCGTTTCTATACTATTTATAAAGAGGTAAATCCAACAGACAGCGGAAACCCTCTTCCACCACCCTTAAATAACTAACAAACTAATTGTGAGTACAACCCGTGCGGATAAAGAATGGGATCAGAAATGGCGGCGCATCTATTCACTTCTCGCTCGCACACTATTTGCGTCTATACTCGCACTCGTGGGGTGCGAGTATAGACGCAAATAGTGTGCGAGCGAGAAGTGAATAGATGCGCCGCCATTTCTGATCCCATTCTTTATCCGCACGGGTTGTACAGTATTGAAAGAGTTATCCTTTAACTCTTTACTGTTGAGGAGAAGACCTTCCATCATCAGCAGAGCCACAAAATTAATACAAGCAAGCGTAAATACTAGTGCAGTTTTGAAAAAATATACAAAAACATTACGTGTGCCTTTGAAATTTGAGGGTTCCCCTCATTTTTCCAGGATCCCATCATCAGATCCTGATATCCTAATCATGGACTATTTGCTTTCCAACTAAAAAAGAATCATCTAAATTGGTTCATAACTGACAAAGTATTCGGCAAACAAACATAAAAAATATATACATCGTCGAATTGAGAACCTGCTCCATTTTTTAATTCGGTTTAAAACACTTGCGCGATGTAATCGACACCTAGCGCCATCTACTGCTATAAAGTGGAACTACTGCCCCGAAACGAAGTGAGGCCGGGCCACTAGTAACCTAATAAAATTGTGTTTAGACGTTCATTACTAGTTTAATGCAATATGTCCCGCTCATAATTAAAGTCTTTTCTTTATTATCATTTATTCCAGTCCTCTGTCGCTCTCGTTCCTAATGCAAATGAAATTGGTTTTATCTCATACTTTTCCAATCACAAGAAAACATCTACTTTTTGTCGTTTCGGGTACAGTAAAACGATTAAATAAACAAAATATCTACACATATTTTTCCCCTTAAATCTATAGTAAATTTATTTATGGTACATGTAAAATTTAACAAAAGTTACATATAAACACAAACAATAGCTTGCAGCATCTTTTTAATAAAAAACGGAAATGTATTTCTGGAAAAACCAAACCACCAAAGCGCAAAAAAAAACAAAAAGCAAACCATAGCGCCACAGATACAACCTGTATAACATAACGTAGAGTCCACGCCACGAAAGAAGTCCCGCGGAAGAACACGGAACTAAAACTTAAGACTCCTTGTGTCTATGATCATAAAACTCAATTGTGAATGTTGATAGCGACTCAAGCGCGCTTATCACGGGACTTCTTTGGTGGCGCGGACTCTAATCAGAATCACTAATAAATGTCAGTTATCTATGGGTGGGTTAATAACATTCGTCGAGCATTCTAAAGTTCTTGTAAGTTACAAGCATTTTTTTTTTTGTATTAAATCGTGTACGATTGATGATATGAATATCATACTGTATATACAATTATGCCTGTCGTGTTCACACACTTACGGACTGTGTATGTACACACGGCGTCACGTCGAGTTACCCTTGTTGACTTTTGGACCGTCCTTATGTATGGGGTACAAGTGCTATTTTTCCACTCATCGTCATCGTCAGCCCATTTAAGTCCCCACTGCTGGGGCACGGGCCTCCCTCAATCACATGAGGGGTAATTGCCATACTCACCACGCTTGGCAGACGGGTTGGCGAGGGTTTTGGTATAAATGCAGAGTTTTCCTTCTCTAGGTGCTGATGATCATGCTAGCTGCTTTACCTTAGTCGCCTTTTACGACACCTCGGTAAGAGTGAGGGTGGCCTATTCTACTCTGCCGGGGACCACACGGCATTTTTCCACTGCAGGGGGGTAAATTGATCTGACGCTAACTGTACAGACAGGCACTCATAAGGTTACTACAAACAATCTGTCTAAATTCCTTAATTGATATCGTGTCCATGGACGGTGCTGCCAACTGGTGCCATCCATTTGATTTTGCCGTGTTACTCAAAGTTGTACATAGACGGTGCTGCCAACTAGTGCCAGGTAGAGCCGACTATTTAAACCTAATGAGCAGATTTCCAGTAGGTATTTATTAATTTTGAAGTTACTTACTAGATGGTGTAACCAGTCTCTATATATTTCAGGTGTTGGATTATATATCATGTGTTCACTAATTTATGGGAAAATTTCCCAGTGCTAGTTTTTTCACGTTTACCTAATATTTCAAAGTAACCCTATGGTTGGTTACATAGAAAATAACACTTTATACCAAGCAACGTCAAGTAGACCTAAAATAAGTTGTAAAAAATGTCTGCCATGCGGTATGGATATATTTTTTATTGCTGGCAGTTTGTGAATAGTTCTATCGAATTATAATTTTACAAGTAGTTCATTGTTGTTGTTGATTATGCTAAATAAAAAATATTTTTAATAAAACCTTTTTCATTAATTCATGGATACATGAAAATAAAATATGGCAACACATTAAATGCCACGACCAATTACTGTAATTTTTGTACTGTAATTTTAAAGAAACCGACTGACTAATGTCATAGGAAAACTCCTCATTGGCCTGTTAGTCAAAACAAAGTGCTGCCACCTATTTTGTGAAGGAGCTTATGTAGCATCAAGTATACTAATCGTCGTCACAGATGTCATACATTATATAAATAGTTCTTTTTTTACATTATTGATATTATTTACAAAGACTTTGCAAAAGCGGTGTTAACATTCGTGACTCGTTATGCTATACAAGTGGTACTAGAGTCTCACCTAATGGTGCGAGGTACAGTTTCAGAGTCCGAATCGCTTGTATGCGGGGCGCGGGGCTGGTCGCCGCCGAACAGTTGACTAAACCAACTACCCCCCTGCGATTGGGACTTTGCCCTGCAACCAAGTTAGGTTATGGCGGGATGAGTGTTAGTGAGTGATACCATAATATATTTATAAACATATACAACTATCCGATCTTGAAACGCCCCAAAACTGATGTAGCGACTCTTAGAATTCTACATCTACTGACGGGCGAATGTACCAAGAATTAACAATCGAGTTATTCGAATGATTGTACTGTGAGTGGTATTCGAAAGATCAAACATTCGTATTTTTGAGGTTAATTAAGTTGATTATCAAACTTAAAAACCGCGTACACCATTCCTTTGAAAGATGAGAAATCATTTGAATGCATTTTTCTCATTCGAATAAATCGAATACCTTTCTCCGTCAACCGAGTAATTCGATTACTTGTCCATTCTAATTAATCATTCACATTCGCCCATTACTATCTACATCATGACAATGAAATACAGACATGCAAAAATAAATAAAAAACCATGCAAACACAATAAGATACATATTATTATCATGTAATAGCTAGTCTTAAGTTTTCATACTTTATTTTGAGTGCAAAAAAAGTATATTCATTCATTAATTCATTCAAGATAGAAAGTTGCTGCAAGCTACTTTTCTGTGCAATCCCGATGTAAGACGATGGTCAGATATAAGCCCATCCAATATACGTAAATAACTTATTTATACAGTATCAAAGGCATTAAAAAATAATAATTAAATAACTTTAAATTTGTGCAAAGTTTACGCCTAAAAATGCATGCCACGTTTAGGGTTCATGATAAAATTTATGAAAAAACCATGTAAGTAATTTTTTTTTAAATATATTTTTATGTGGATCGGTTATCAGTTCCAGACCTTTGCATGTCTGAGAGGTTTTAACCGTAACGCATAAGGATGGTTTTCGCTAGTGAAAACTCCTCTCCTCATGTAGACGCGAGTCCTTTTTGCAAATTAAAAAGTTAGATGGCTAAGTGGCGTCAGGTCCATCTTCCACTGTAAACCCTCTGGTCAACGACATATGCCACAGCGTGAAATCAACTGGGGGACGTTTTCTATAGAAAAGTGTTTAAAAATATTGTAGCTTATGTGACACTTGCTACGAAGATATCATTAGTTCTGATTTTTGTTAAGTGCCAAATGAGAGTTTTTGGGAATGCACAAGGAGTTATGCTTATTTTTGTTAAGTGCCAAATGAGAGTTCTTGGGACTGTACAAGGAGTTTTGCTTATTTTTTGACGTGTCATGCTCATGCCAAAATAACAATGATATAAACAATCAATGCCAATTAAATTGACACCAACATTACACCATCCACCGAATTTCTTTTTGTAAATTCTTTAGTTCAATAGCATCAATCGAAATTTCTATTAAGGCAATATTGTTGATCGAAGATCCTCACTTTTTTGATATCACCATGTATTAAGCTTCTGATCCGATCAGCCCGTGGTCATATGGTGTGAAACTTACCTGATTTGTTTCTGGTTCTGCAGCAGCGTGCGGAACCGAGGCTCGATGTAGCTCCACGAGCCCTGGTTCTTGTGCTCCTCCTGGCTCCACACGAGCTGCGCGTTGGGATACTTCGCCACCTCCGCCTTGATCTGATCGTACGGGAACGGCGAGATTTGCTCCACTCTGGAAATTGGGACGAAGTTTTCGTAAATGGAACTTTCGCCTAACGCATTCGCAACGCAACGCGGCCATATAAAAAAAATGAATTACTTGAGATGATGATCCCATAATTTTTTTTGTAAAAAAACAAAATCGACTTAAAATATTTGTTTCCTAAAAACTTGAAATAGTCTCTATAATAGAGATATTTCAAGTTTTTATTATACGTATAAATTGTACAGATTTTTTTTAAAAAATAACTAATATAAATGCACTGCGAAAACTCTCGCACTACGAAATAATGTTGCTTACAAGAATTGAATGTCAATATTTCGTTGAAATTGTGGCGCCATATGAGCGAATACGTTTCGCGTCATAATCCGTAAAATATAACTTGATTAAAATGTCATTTGACCTTTATTCCTATAGACATAAGGATAATCATTTTACTAAGTTTTATACCATATTATTTTATTACATTTGACATAAAGACCATTTTTCTGTGACATAAATAGCTCTCATTCTAATCAAACAACATTTTACGGACTATAGTCGACGCTAAGATCGACACACCCCTGTAAATGACAATTGTCACGAATACTACATTTGTGCTTTGAATTGAAAACATTTTTTTTGATGGTATGCCGAAATTCCTTTGTAAACCACATAATATTCAATGTGGAATATTATAAAGACATTATTTTTTACCCGACTACGGCAAAGCAAAAGGAGGGTTATGATTTTGACAGGCTATGTATGTATGTATGTATGTATGTATGTATGTATGTATGTATGTATGTTCATCTGTTTCCACGTAACTTCTTAACTACTTATCAGAATTCGACAAATGACATATCATTATAAGCGTCTTGATCGTCCGCTGGTTATAGGCTATATGAAGTTTCACAAAATCTAATGTGGCGCCCTCTAGCGGACAAAACATACAGAGTAAAAAAATAAAGTTATGATAAATATGCCGTGTTTGGTATCATTTGAAAGCGCTTGACTTGTACATTTTGAATATATATATATATATATATATTACTAGCACTTGGACACCAAAATAGTACAAATAAAATAAAAGTAAAAAAACTAAAACCCAACTACGACAAAAAACGTCGCTGAAAAAGTATAAAACAAGCCTTCGTTGTCAATTTATGCAATATTCACTATGTAGAGATAAAATTTCATGTTTGGAAAGGCGTAGTCACACGTTAAATATACTACCCTTTGACAACGTGTGACCGCGGATTTCCAAACATGAAATTTTATCTCTACATAGTGAATATTGCATAAATTCACAACGAAGGCTTGTTTTATACTTTTTCAGCGACGTTTTTTGTCGTAGTTGGGTTTTAGTTTTTTTACTTTTATTTTTTGCAAAGGTAGTTAAAAAGCCTATTGTATATTTAAGAAAGTTCCAGTTGGGCTGGTCCCCTGTCCAAGAGTTCTGAACCCCAAATTTGGATCATGGGCCAAGCGTACCCCAGACTCCGAAGCAACACCTTTGGACGCAACTGGGAATTACACGCTAAAATGAGGAGGGGAATATTTAATGTAAACCAGCCTGTTTTATTTTTATTTAATGCACATGATCATTTTATTTACACCGAGTATACTCGTCATCGGAGCCGAGTTATTCGGCCGAGTACTGAGTATCAAATAAACTGCCGGATACACCGAGTACTGAGTAGTAAACGAGTACTCGGCCCATCTCTAGTAAAATCCCTTGTTAACCACATATTATGCAATGTGGATTAGAACAAATGAGACATTATTTTCCCATAGCTAAAAAGCCTATTGTTTATTGCTTTATAGTAGTGTATAGTGTGAGGGTAACCTGGCAATAGCGATGTCAGACTCCAGGCCTTTGTCGCGGCGGTGCTTGAGCAGGTCGTAGTACACGCGGCCGGAGCAGAACACCAGCTTGCGGACTCCACTAGGGTTCTTGGACGCGGGACCCTCTTCGGGGATCACTCTGTGATAAAACACAACAGTTTTCTAACTAAACACATAAATTTAATTTTATAAATGAGAAATCACAATCCGATGCAAAGCCGATCTTTGCTCATACGACAAAGAGGTCGTACGTACGGTATGGTCAGTTATTTGAGTTGAGCCACTTTGAAGGTCTAATTTTGTCGATTATTACGTCTTAATTTATATTCGCCTCTTCGTACAAGAAGTAAAAAAATGCAGAGTATCAAAATGGCTGAACGATTAAAGATTTGTCTGGATTAAAATTTGTCTTATGGACACAGTCGCGACTGGGCGCCGCACACGTGTACATCGAGACTGTGGAAAACGTATATCCATAAAAATCAAATAAACTGCTTGCCTCTAGCCACCAGTAGCCATAATTGACGGCCTGTTTGCGCAGACCCTTAAGGGGCGTGTCCCCGTTAGACGTAATCGCCCTTACGTTTTGTGAAACGATTGAGGATGTGCAGTTCTTACTCAGTTTCAAATGGATGGCACCAATGGGGGCTATCCCGTGCGAAAAATCCACAAGATGGCGTAATAGTCTACTAGCCTGAGGTCCATCTACAAGGTGATAGGGTATTTATAGACGTAGTAAGTCAAATTGTCAATTAACGAATAAATCAGCCAATAATGTATAAGTTGGACCTCGGTTCACAGGCACGCCATCTAGCAGATAATACACAAGCGATTGGTGACCCTTGAACAGTGAGTGGCTGATTGTTCTCTAGCAGGGACAAAAATTGCGTAAATTACGCGCTGTGTGGACAGCCCATTTAAAATGTATAGGGAAGCACTGAAAGCAAACCGGTACGCATGTAGCCGCTCACTGTTCGCGTAATGGGGACGCGCCCTTACTTTTCGTGAAACAAATAGGGGACGTGCAGTAACTATAGGTGGCACCACTTTGTATTGACTCAAGGTCAAACCTTACTCAGTTTCAAATGGATGGCACCAGTTGGTAAACTGGTGCCCAGTTGGCACCACCATCAATATTGGCTGACTGCACTTTGTATTGACTATTTCATCGTCATCGTCAGCCCATTTAAGTCCCCACTGCTGGGGCACGGGCCTCCCTCAATCACATGAGGGGTAATTGCCATACTCACCACGCTTGGCAGACGGGTTGGCGAGGGTTTTGATGCGGAGTTTTCCTTCTATGGGAGCTGATGATCATGTCTTCAGCTTTACCTTAGTCGCCTTTTACGACACCTCGGTAAGAGTGAGGGTGGCCTATTCTACTCTGCCGGGGACCACATCTTGATTGACTATTTAGTTCTAATGAATTGCACCAGGTGGCGTCGATGCACATGTTCCCTATACTCAATATTCATCAAGGCATTGCTGATAAGAACTGACCTCCTGAATGTGGTACCGTCGTTCATGTCGTCGAAGGAGGACTTGCACTCGGGGTGGCGCAGCAGCGACTTGGGCGTCATGAGGATGAGCGGCTTGCGGAACGGCAGGCAGATCTGCCGCCGCAGGATGTGGAAGTACGACGCCGGCGACGAGCAGTTCGCCACGATCCAGTTGCAGTCGTGCAGTTGGCGGACTGAGAAAGAAAAAATATGGTAATAGGGCCACCGTGAATGAATAGTCCGTTGGCGTTACGTAGACGTAGGATCCAACATCGACTTTATTGGTTGTTTTATACGGAACATGGTCTTTTCACGTCAGAAAATAACCGATCTCTCTGTTAGTGGACCTCACGTGACGCCATCAAGCTAATTTTTCATTCGCGATGGCTCTAATTTAATCATATTAATAATAATTATGTTTTTTATGCAGACGAGCAGACGGATCACCTGATGGTAAGCGATTGCCGCCGCCCACCCGGGTGTCCACCCGCGACCAGTGGAGTCACAAGTGCGCCGCCAACCTTTAAACCCCCTTTTCCTCTAGATTGGACCTACGGTACACTCACTCACGCAGCGAAACACAGCACAGTGCTGCTTTACGCCGGTTTTCTGTGAGGCCATGGTATCACTCTGGTCGAGCCGGCCCATTCATGCCGAAGTGTGGCTGGCTCTCCCACGGTTATGTGCAGTAATAGCTCAGACATCTACAATAGATAGAAGAGAATCAATGTTGCAAATAAATAAATAAATAAATGCGTCTAGAAAGACAACACAATAACACGAATATTTGAGGTACTAACGGAGTTCCCATGCCATGACCCAATGAGGGTTCTCGCGTGTGAAAAATCCGCTAGATAGCGCGCTGTTTTGAGGTCTGAGGTCTGGACTGAAGTCCAACGTCATTCGCATTGGTTGTTTAGTTTGTCAAATTGACATTTTGACAGATCACGTTTAAAAATAACCAATCACATTGTATATGGACCTCACGCCTATCGAGCGGATTTTTCACACACGAAAACCCTCATCATCATCATCAGCCCATTGAAGTCCCCACTACTGGGGTACGGGCCTCCCTCAATCACATGAGGGGTAATTGCCATCACGAAAACCCTCATTCGAATGGAATTACCATACCCTATGACTTACGTGGCAGTGGCGCCATCAGTTATTTTAAAGACTTGATTTATAAGTTTATGGCAAAAATTTCAGTCAACCAACCTTCGTAGTCGGGGCTCTCTGGTGGCATGTAGTCGGGGTCATCGGAGCTCATTTGCAGGAATCTCTCCAAGCGAGCCGAGGAGTGCTCAGGGCCCTAAAATAAATAATTTAACATTATTATTTATAGGCAAAATTATAACATTGTCAATGTTATAACATTGTTATAATTTGCCAAGCTTAAAAGCTTGGCAAATTGATGTTATGAGATGAGAAATTATTATACTGCGGTATCACATACTGAGCGTAGTGTATACCCTCCATGACCAGACTGGCGCACCCACTTGGCCTGGCCGCTCGAGATGAACTGGTCGATGATGCACTGGGCCACGTTGCCTACTGCGCTGTCCCACACTCACCATGCCCTCCATGCCGTGCGGCTGCAGCAGCACGATGCCGGACTGGCGCACCCACTTGGCCTGGCCGCTCGAGATGAACTGGTCGATGATGCACTGGGCCACGTTGCCTACTGCGCTGTCCCACACTCACCATGCCCTCCATGCCGTGCGGCTGCAGCAGCACGATGCCGGACTGGCGCACCCACTTGGCCTGGCCGCTCGAGATGAACTGGTCGATGATGCACTGGGCCACGTTGCCTACTGCGCTGTCCCACACTCACCATGCCCTCCATGCCGTGCGGCTGCAGCAGCACGATGCCGGACTGGCGCACCCACTTGGCCTGGCCGCTCGAGATGAACTGGTCGATGATGCACTGGGCCACGTTGTTGAAGTCGCCGAACTGCGCCTCCCACAGCACGAGCGCGTTGGGGTTGGTCACGGAGTAGCCTACTTCGAAGCCGAGCACACCTGTAGAGAAAAATAGGTTGTATTTTGACGTTGTCTGACGACCCGTTTGGAACAGTGGTAATGAACGCTGCTTTAGGTCCAAATCGCGGGTTCGATCCCCGCACAGTACAAACATTTGTGTGCATGAACATGTCTGTTCTGGGTGTTTTCTATATATTATAAATATATATTTACAAAAAAAAGTATCATATGTATATGTTACTGTAAAAGCTCGAACTACAGTCAATCTTAAGATTTTAGTGTAAGTCTTAGGATTTACCGACTTGAGTTGGTAAATGTAAGTATTTCTAAAAACGGGATTATTTTTTCGGGCTTTTACCATTCGAATTCAGTATATGCTAGGTTTTACCGCTATCAACTGGTAGATGTTGGTTTTAGGAATAAAACTATAAGTAAATCTTAATCATTTATTTCAAATTAACTTTTAGGTATCATATGATAGAATTTAAATAAGTGATCCTAACCTATTTAAATTATTTTTATTATTAGGAACCAGTTATTTTAAAATCTTTGAAATACTTCGTAAGAAGTAGAAACTATAATAAAATTATTTTGTCACAAACATAACGCTTACGTTGGCTAATCAACCTTAATCAGTATTTTTCTATTTAACAGTTTACAACGAAATACAAACAACACGCTTACACATGAGCTAGTCAATTTGAATCATTATTTTTATTATAATTTGGTTTTTAACAAACAAAGTAAAAAAAGAAATTTATTATTGTACCAAGGTAGATAAAAAAACTTGTTATATACAAGCAAAACCAAACAAATTTGAAAAATAAATTTAACAAAAGCAATCAATTGAAATGAATTAATAGATAAGGTAAAAATCATTTTACTTGTTACACGGAATGCTATTGTGACATTTAGAATTACAAAGTAATCTTGATGATTTGCAAGTGCATTTCTAGACGAGCATTTTTTTAGACAGTTACATTTTTTAAATCCTTGTCCTCCAGTTAATGACAATTTTCCGACAACCTCTCGAAGACTCACTTCTTTATCTTTAACAACTTCTTCTATCTTAATAAAACGTTCAGAGCATGAAGTAAACTGATTCTTTGTGTAAAGCTGTTTCAGTACTCCCATTTTGGTACCCAGTTGGTAAAACTCATTGTCCTTTACATCTATCACAACTGCAATAATGCTTTTTGGGTCAGTTTTAGCTCTGTCAATATCAGGCACTTTCAGTCTTACATTTTGACCCACTTTCACATTTGTATATTTATCAGCTGACATTGCTTTCATTTTTTAAGCTTGGTTTTCAAATTAAATTTTGCTTTTGTTCTTATTGTCTGAACAGATTCTATCTTCTTTAGTACTGGATTTTGTTCGGCTTGAATAACGCTTTCTGTCTCTGAATCGGTATGTCCATTATTTCATAAAATCTATGTTTTATACTCATTTTGATTTGATTCACAAATAACTTTTACCCAACGAGACAGCGAAAACACAATAACAAACCAAATTACTGTCCGTGTTCAAAGGTGTGAAACAAGCGACTGCCTACGAGTACGAGTCGATGCACTGAACACGTTATGATATGTTTTTTTTTCAACATTTACCGTGCCTTTAATGAAAATCCTAAGATTTACCATGGGAACGGTGGTAAAAGTCCGAATCGCTAACCTTTTTGGACATTTACCATTAAGAAGTGGTAAATGTTAGGTTTTACTGGAAAATCTTAGGATTTACCGTAGTTTGAGCTTTTACAGTAACATATATATTTGTAATCCAACTATTGATTCTGTTGATGCTTGAGCTACCTATCTCGGAGTCAAATCAATGTATGTGATGTGATAAAAAAAATATTACATATACTTTAAGACAGGAGTTCCCAATCAGTGGGGCGTGCCCCACGTTGAGGGCGTAGGGTCATCCGTGGGAGAGGAACGACGAGGGGCTAAAATATATAATAACCCGCGCTACGCGATGTGTATTGCGAGCGATAGTAAGGACAAGGGAGGCGTAGCTTCTTAATGTAACCTAGAGAAGGCGCATAGGGTAATAGGTTGGGAATCAATTCTTTAAATTGAATGGGCACATTAGAGGTGGAAGGACGTCAACTTTGTTATCTATTAATCGTTCATCCATCACAGTCAATCTTGTCATCCATCCTCTCAAATTCGCCATCGCTGTCTATCTCTTGCAATCATCATCTAGTGTTTATTCCATCAACCCATCGCATTGGAGAACGGCCTCTGCCTCTATCTACTAAAGAGGTTAAATTTTTAATATATATTTTAAAAAATACTAGAAAGATTGCCGCGCGTCTATCATCATCCTAACTCATCCCACACATGTATCATCTCCGGCACAACCTGCAAGTTAATTAATAAGGATGAGGAAGCTCTAACATAACATCATAATCATAATCATAAGAAGTCATAACATCATAATGCTATTCATCTAAAGGATAGGGACTAATCCCTATCCTTTAGATGAATAGCATTATGATGTTATGACTTGCTGATGTCATTACTAACAGCTTACCATATTCAGAGAGTGAGCTGTTGCAGACAGTGTAGGGAGCCTGGTCAGGGTACAGGTGGGCGAGCGCGCAGTACGTCGCCTTGTCCACTTTCTGGTGGTGGAGAACGTGATGCCTGGAACAATACAATATTTTGTGAACATTGTTTACGAACACATGGGTGAGGGTACCTCTTTAATGTACGTCATGCGTCTCCGACTCATACCCTTTTGCTTTTGTTTGGCATGTATTATTTTCCCGTTTCTGTTTGCCAAACAAACGCCAGCGTGCGGATTGAGTTTCAGAAACTTTCAGCATCGGGAGTATTTCCCGACGGCTTCGACTTAGGGACCTTCAGCGTACTCCTTTTTAAAAAAGCCGGCAACACATTAGCGATGTCTCCGATTTCGCGGGTATTCATGGGCGGCGATGATTATTTTCCATCAGGTGATTCGCTTACTCGTTTGTCGCCTCTAGTCTAAAAAAAAAACAACGCTTTTTTTGTTACAAAAAATATGTATACAAAATGGTACACTCAGGCCGATATTTGATAAATTCCATAGTGCAATGTGTTGTTTACTGTCCTGAGATAAACGGCCGAAAGTCAGTCTCGATCAGAGCCCAATTCACAGTGCAATTTTGCAACGTGAAGGTAGTTTTGCAAGATTTATTACTAGATAAAAAAAACATCCAGAAATTTACCTGTGCGAGAAGGTGCCTCTCTCGACATCCTCTCCGGACAGACGGACGTGGATGCCCTCCTTCAACAAGGAACCGAAAGCCATGGCCTCGGCCAGAGCCCAATCCACGGTGCGGTTCTCCACCATCTCCATGCGAGCCTTGAGGATACGCAGCAGACCCTTGTGGATCTCGAACTCGGCGGCGTTGGGCGGCGGCTGCGAGAAACGCTTGCCGATGTGGACTAGCGTCTCTTCCACGACTCCGGTGTTGGACATCTGAGTTAAGAAATAAGAGTGTTAAGTTAATTATTTTGATCTCATCCTAGTCACAAGCAATGAAATAGTTACTAAACCACTCCACTGGTGTCGCAGTTGTCCATGAGCGGCGGCAATCGCTTACCATCAGGCGATCAGTCTGCTCATCTGCCACCTATCACATAAAAAAATTCGCGGCACTGACCCAAGTCAGTGGCGGTCACTCGCTACTTCTGACAATCGACCTTCTCATGGTTCGCGGGAGGAGGGGACACAGAATGCGCTTGACCAAAACAAAGTTCATAATTTTTATTTGGGCAAATCAATCAGTCGGATGCCCATCGTTGCCGTCACAATATAACACAAAATAAATTCCTTTAAAAAAAAAAGCATGAACCTCATGCAATAAGCCAGTAACAGGCAAGTTGTTTACCCAAACCTTCTATATTATAAGGGTTGGTTTAACCGTTTTGTATAATAATAATAATTCTCACAACATCTCATACGTTGACCTGATTCCGTACTCAGTAGCTTAAGCACTTGTGTTACAGATATCAGACAACAGAGGAACACAAATATATACTTAAATACATATATTACACCCAGACACCGAACAAACACAAGTGTTCATCGCACGAATGTTTGTCCAGGGTGGGGATCGAACCCACGACCTTTGGCGTAGGAGGCAGGGTCACTACCAATTGCGCCATCCGATCAGTCATTCATTTTGTAAGAAGCACATACTACTTGCACGCTCAATTTTGTAAATAGACTTGCGGTTGACGGTGTGGGCTTCACAATGTTACAACGGAGAGGGCGCTACTGTGCGCATGTAAACAATGAGCTCCGTGTATTTGTTTAATTAAAAATAGTTAATATTATCGTAACCGTGTAAATATATTAAATTCTCGTTAAGTGAGTGACATACTATAGCATATATTGTGGATAAACTAAAACACTTCGGAATAAAGAAGAAATACAAAAACCATCTTCATAACGGTTGGATACAAGAGTTCAAATTTAATTACGTTGGAAAAGGATTTCTCAAGTTATTGTGCTTTGATTAACATTCAGCTTAGACTCGCAAAGGATAAAGCTGTCGAACACAGGAAAGTAACAAGATATATCTTAATTCAATAAATATAATATCTAATTAATTCATAGATCACTGGTCCACGGTTACTCTTAACGCCATCTTTGAGAGCTTGCATGAACTTGACCTATGCTTCGACGTACGGCTGCTATGGAACTTTAAGTCCACGTGCATAAGAAACCTTATCGCGTAATCTTGTGCAAACAACGCCATCTAGCTCAATAATTGTACTAAGTGTCTTAAATAATAAGTTTTTGAACACAGAAATGCTAAATCGAAATATTAAAGATTTATGCAAAGACTATAAAAACTGCCATTATATAAATTGTAATTCCAAATACTATACCTCTATAACTGACATTTGTAATTATGTAACTTATACTATTGACTGTATTGATTATAATTTTAAATATCTTGACTGTAAACAAATTAAGAAGTTTATTAACCGCTGCTCTTATCCAAGTTTCCAATCAAATAAGACTATTACGTGGCCGAAGGGTACCATTCCGTATTACTTTCAGCCAAAGAACTCAACCGCAGTAGAATGCATAAATAAAAACAATGCTAAACCAGGAACTATTCCCTATTATTTTATTAAGTATACTGATAGGTCAAACAAAACACAGCATTGTATACATAGTAATATACATGATTCCTTTCGCCAATAAACCTGAAATTATAAGCGGTTTTCGGATACTCCATTCGGGTGTAGTTTCGAAAAGGGATTTGTTAGAAGTAACATTCAATGATCTTTATCTACAAAATAAGCTACCAGACGTCGTTTGTTTTAGTGAAACATTTATAAAAAAGGGTACCGAATCAAATGCGAAGTTAAGCGGTTATACAATGAAATCATCATACTGTCGAGATGCATCTCGAGGTGGAGTATGCATTTTCACAAAAAATAACATAAATAGCAAAGAATTAAGTTTTTTAAAGAATTTCTCGTTTAAAAATATTTTTGAATGTTGCGGAGTTGAATTAGCAGAAATAAAATTAACAGTTATATGCATCTATCGCACACCGCAATCAAATATTGACATGTTTTTTAAATGCCTAGATTTATTATTATTTAAATTGACATGTCATAATAAAAACAAATTAATCTTGGTTGGTGACATTAATATTAATATTCTCAAACCTAACAAAGTTGTGCAGCATCTAATTGACATATTAAATAACTACAATTTGACATTTTATATTAACGAACCAACTAGACAAGCCACTTGTATAGATCACATTATTGGCAGTCGCATAAAAAATGCTTACGGTGAAGTGCTAAGACTTGATTTATCTGACCATGATACAGCTCAAATGGTCACCCTGCCTTTGAAAGTGATACCTAAGCCGCCTAAGGTCTTTTAACGAGACTACAGCGCGGAAAATGTTGAAAAGTTTTGTGCATGTATGAGCAGTCTCAGTTTCTACGATGTATACCATGAAAAGGATATTAACAAGGCATTTAATATATTCCACGATGACTTTATATTGTATTATAATTTATGTTTTCCTGTAATAAGGATGAAATTAAGTAATAAAAGACGAAATTTAAAATGGATAACCAAAGGGATAAAGCTCAGCTGTAACACCAAACGAGTATTACGATACAATTATTATAAATTTAGGTCGAAAAGTAACCAGATCAAGTATCAAAAGTATTGTAGGGTCTTGAAGCACTGTTTTTCCTTGTCTCAAAAACTTCATAATCACAGAACTCTATCCAAAGCTCAAAGCAAATGTAGGGCAGCGTGGAATATTATTAAGGATGATTCTGATAACCATTTAGACTGCAGTTCTATCACTGAAATAAAAGTAGAAAACGAGATAATTTCAAATCCAAATAAAATTGCCACGCAATTTAACAAATTCTACATTGAACAGACATCAAGCCAATGTAGAAATTTGCAAAATACAAATAAAAGCTCAATCAGTAATAGTATGTATTTAGAATTCATGAGTACAAAAGAAATTCAGGAAATAATTTTGAATTTAAAAAATACTAAATCTGTAGGCTATGACGGTGTATCCACAAATATTTTAAAACAATATTGTCTGATTATCAGTCCCATTATAACAGACCTTGTAAACAAATCCTTTGAACAAGGATCTTTTCCACAACGTCTAAAGAAATCTGTTATAAAACCTTTATACAAAAAAGGGGACAAAACAAATATGTCCAACTATAGACCTATAACACTGATTTCTATATTTTCTAAGGTATTTGAAAAAGCAATGCATAAAAGGTTGACATCATTCATAAACAAATTTAATATAATAAAAACTGAGCAGAACGGCTTTCAAAAGGGAAAATCTACGACATTAGCAGCGTTCACTTTGGTACATAATGTCATAACAAATATTGATAGGAAGATACCGTCCGTAGTTGTATTCTTCGATATGTCTAAAGCCTTCGATTTTGTATCGCATGAATTACTTATTGAAAAACTGCAAAACTATGGTATCAGGGGACCTGCTTTGTCCTGGCTGGTATCCTACTTATCGAATCGTTTGCAGTGTGTGGAGATATCTAGTGTAGGAAAAGACCTTACGGTTGTAAAAAACAGATCTTCGTATGACTTAAATAAATACGGAGTCCCACAAGGTAGCGTTCTAGGCCCTTTGCTTTTCTTAATGTATATTAATGATTTGCCTGACATTATTAATCATAAGTGTATTTTATTTGCTGACGACATATCTGTAATCGTAACATGTAACGACTTAATTAATTTTAATGACGAAATAAATAGGACGATCCAAACGGTGACACAATGGTTGATAAAAAATAATTTGAATGCTAATTTAACTAAAACGAATTATATGAATTTTAAATGTAAACAATCCAACTCTATAAAATTAAATGTAAAATGCAATGACATCAAGATTGACGAAGTCGAAAATACGAAATTTCTTGGAATAACTATGGATACTCACAATGATTGGAAACCACAGATTGATCACGTTTGTAATAAGATAAATAAATTTGTTTATGTGTTAAGTAGACTAAGAAAAACTGCCTCATTACGGACTACACTTCTAGCTTATCATGGTCATGTAAGCTCTGTATTAAGATATGGACTATTGTTATGGGGCAATGCTTCTGAGGTGAATAGATGTTTTCTTTCACAGAAACGATGCATTAGAGCAATTGTAGGCATTCCACCAGATGTATCATGTAAGCCTTATTTTGTGGATTTAGGTATTTTAACTCTACCTTGCATGTACATAATGGAGGTAAGCGTCTTTGTGAAAATGCATCCGCAGTTATTTACCAAAGCTAAAGATAAATATCCAAGAAATTCACGTAATCCAGATAGATTGGTCTTCAACTCAGTACCAAGGACTACCTTGTTTAAAAAAAAATGTTATGCAATGTGTATAACGATTTATAATCATTTGCCAACTCATATAAAACATTTAACTTTGTATCAGTTTAAAAAGCACCTCAAAGAGTGGCTTCTTAAAAAGTCCTACTACGCAATTAATGACTTCTTAAATGATAAATTTAGCACTATAATTTAATTTGAATTTAATGAATTGTAACCTATAATTTAAATCTGATTCAACGTATGTATAAATAAAATGCATGCCCTTTTATGTAATATTTCACATACCACTAAGTGGTTAAATAGACGGATATTATTGTTACCATGCCATCTCATGTACTCTGTTTTTTGTGAAATAAATTATCATCATTATCATCAATGGACAACATTTCATATTTTTAACATGTCCATAATGTTTTTTTATATGAAAATAGACATAAAATGAACAGACCCATATTTTTTCTTTTTTCAAAATTTGTACATTTTCTTGCAAAAAATAATTATTGAAATTCTTTTTATTCTAAATAGACGTAAGCGCCAAATGACGTCATCGGACGGCTGAATACAGCGATATTCCTTTGCTTATCATTGTTTTGATAAAAAAAAGGTACTACTGTCAAAGGTAAATAATACTAGTGTCAACATTGTCAACGTCATTCATACATTCAACGTTGACAAGTTGTCTTTTTTTTTTACAGTTACATGTCATGGGTTTGGCATTTCGTAAATTTAAAACTATAATGTGCTAAGCAAAGAAATATTTTACATTCTGCCGTCCGATGACGTCATCTTACGTTTTTTAGTTTTTAATTTTTTTCTCAGTAAATAAGCAATATAAAAAATGAATAAATATATATTCGAGCAGCGGAAAAGTAAACAAAGAATTGGTATTTTTTGTTTCAGAGCTTAGCAATTTTGAAATGTTGTCCATTACCTATCTGTTAACAATGTCTTGTACCATTTACTTAAACATATTGGGAAACTATTTGTTAACCCAAATAAATAAATTTAAAAAAAACCGTTCGACTGCGCGGGCTCTACTTTTTCGATTGGTCACCACCTTCCACTAACTTTTGCACGTACAAGTGGCGTATATTGCAGTTTACCTTGAGCGGATCCTTGCCCTCAAAGAAGCCGGACCAGGGCGAGTCGAGCCAGTCCTTGTACTTGATGTGCGTCTCCTGCTTGGCCTGGTTGTACGCGTCCTCGCAGATCTTCTCATACTTGTCCTTTACATCCTTCACCTCCTCGGCGGTGACCACGCCCTCGGCGCACAGCTGGTCGGCGTACTTCTCAAGTACTATAAAAAAATATTGATTAGAAATACTGGAAAAGATAGACCTTACCTTTATTTACTTACTGCCACACTCAGAGTCGTTGATTAATTTAGGTAGCTACTTAAGAAAAAATATTGACACTTATTTTGATACGCATAAAGACCACCGATATACTAAAGTTAATAAACATTAACTTAAATGATGTCTCTGAGTGCGGCCGTTAAACACATTTATTTATACCTTTTTTATAGTAACACAGTATATTGGCTCCGGAGCCTGATGGTAAGCAAGAGAAGAGCCCACGTTGCAATGGGAGCTATCGCGTGTGAATAATCCGTTAGATGCCGTACTGTTGGACTGAGGTCCAACAACAGCTTTAGTTTGTCAAAATGAAATTTTGACAGATCACGTTTAAAAATACGAAATCACATTGTAGGTATATGGACCTCAGTCCTATAGTTCTCCATCTAGCGGATTTTTCACACGCGATAGCCCCCGGGGAAGGGGAAAGGCTCCCCTTTCCCTTTCCCCGGTAAGTTTAAAGGTTGTGAGCGCACTTGTGAGCGCACTGGTTGAAGCGCACTGGTGATTGCCGCCGCCCATGGGGTGTGCATGGGCGGCGGCAATCACCATACCATCAGGTGATCCGTCTGCTTGTCTGCCACCTATGACAAAAAAAAAAAGATAAAAGAGCCGGCAACGCATCTATGATGCCCCGTGTGTCACAGATGTCCATGGGCGGCGGTAATCACTTACCATCAGTTGAGCCGTCTGGTTAATAATAATAATTTTCACAACATCTCATAGGTTGACCTGATTCCGTACTAACTAGCTTAAGCACTTGTGTTACAGATATTAGACAACAGAGGAACACAAATATATACTTAAATACATATATTACACCCAGGCACTGAACAAACACAAGTGTTCATCGCACGAATGTTTGTCCAGGGTGGGGATCGAACCCACGACCTTTGGCGTAGGAGGCAGGGTCACTACCAATTGCGCCATCCGATCAGTCATTCATTTTGTAAGAAGCACATACTACTTGCACGCTCAATTTTGTAAATAGACTTGCGGTTGACGGTGTGGGCTTCACAATGTTACAACGGAGAGGGCGCTACTGTGCGCATGTAAACAATGAGCTCCGTGTATTTGTTTAATTAAAAATAGTTAATATTATCGTAACCGTGTAAATATATTAAATTCTCGTTAAGTGAGTGACATACTATAGCATATATTGTGGATAAACTAAAACACTTCGGAATAAAGAAGAAATACAAAAACCATCTTCATAACGGTTGGATACAAGAGTTCAAATTTAATTACGTTGGAAAAGGATTTCTCAAGTTATTGTGCTTTGATTAACATTCAGCTTAGACTCGCAAAGGATAAAGCTGTCGAACACAGGAAAGTAACAAGATATATCTTAATTCAATAAATATAATATCTAATTAATTCATAGATCACTGGTCCACGGTTACTCTTAACGCCATCTTTGAGAGCTTGCATGAACTTGACCTATGCTTCGACGTACGGCTGCTATGGAACTTTAAGTCCACGTGCATAAGAAACCTTATCGCGTAATCTTGTGCAAACAACGCCATCTAGCTCAATAATTGTACTAAGTGTCTTAAATAATAAGTTTTTGAACACAGAAATGCTAAATCGAAATATTAAAGATTTATGCAAAGACTATAAAAACTGCCATTATATAAATTGTAATTCCAAATACTATACCTCTATAACTGACATTTGTAATTATGTAACTTATACTATTGACTGTATTGATTATAATTTTAAATATCTTGACTGTAAACAAATTAAGAAGTTTATTAACCGCTGCTCTTATCCAAGTTTCCAATCAAATAAGACTATTACGTGGCCGAAGGGTACCATTCCGTATTACTTTCAGCCAAAGAACTCAACCGCAGTAGAATGCATAAATAAAAACAATGCTAAACCAGGAACTATTCCCTATTATTTTATTAAGTATACTGATAGGTCAAACAAAACACAGCATTGTATACATAGTAATATACATGATTCCTTTCGCCAATAAACCTGAAATTATAAGCGGTTTTCGGATACTCCATTCGGGTGTAGTTTCGAAAAGGGATTTGTTAGAAGTAACATTCAATGATCTTTATCTACAAAATAAGCTACCAGACGTCGTTTGTTTTAGTGAAACATTTATAAAAAAGGGTACCGAATCAAATGCGAAGTTAAGCGGTTATACAATGAAATCATCATACTGTCGAGATGCATCTCGAGGTGGAGTATGCATTTTCACAAAAAATAACATAAATAGCAAAGAATTAAGTTTTTTCAAAGAATTTCTCGTTTAAAAATATTTTTGAATGTTGCGGAGTTGAATTAGCAGAAATAAAATTAACAGTTATATGCATCTATCGCACACCGCAATCAAATATTGACATGTTTTTTAAATGCCTAGATTTATTATTATTTAAATTGACATGTCATAATAAAAACAAATTAATCTTGGTTGGTGACATTAATATTAATATTCTCAAACCTAACAAAGTTGTGCAGCATCTAATTGACATATTAAATAACTACAATTTGACATTTTATATTAACGAACCAACTAGACAAGCCACTTGTATAGATCACATTATTGGCAGTCGCATAAAAAATGCTTACGGTGAAGTGCTAAGACTTGATTTATCTGACCATGATACAGCTCAAATGGTCACCCTGCCTTTGAAAGTGATACCTAAGCCGCCTAAGGTCTTTTTTATTAACAAACGAGACTACAGCGCGGAAAATGTTGAAAAGTTTTGTGCATGTATGAGCAGTCTCAGTTTCTACGATGTATACCATGAAAAGGATATTAACAAGGCATTTAATATATTCCACGATGACTTTATATTGTATTATAATTTATGTTTTCCTGTAATAAGGATGAAATTAAGTAATAAAAGACGAAATTTAAAATGGATAACCAAAGGGATAAAGCTCAGCTGTAACACCAAACGAGTATTACGATACAATTATTATAAATTTAGGTCGAAAAGTAACCAGATCAAGTATCAAAAGTATTGTAGGGTCTTGAAGCACTGTTTTTTCCTTGTCTCAAAAACTTCATAATCACAGAACTCTATCCAAAGCTCAAAGCAAATGTAGGGCAGCGTGGAATATTATTAAGGATGATTCTGATAACCATTTAGACTGCAGTTCTATCACTGAAATAAAAGTAGAAAACGAGATAATTTCAAATCCAAATAAAATTGCCACGCAATTTAACAAATTCTACATTGAACAGACATCAAGCCAATGTAGAAATTTGCAAAATACAAATAAAAGCTCAATCAGTAATAGTATGTATTTAGAATTCATGAGTACAAAAGAAATTCAGGAAATAATTTTGAATTTAAAAAATACTAAATCTGTAGGCTATGACGGTGTATCCACAAATATTTTAAAACAATATTGTCTGATTATCAGTCCCATTATAACAGACCTTGTAAACAAATCCTTTGAACAAGGATCTTTTCCACAACGTCTAAAGAAATCTGTTATAAAACCTTTATACAAAAAAGGGGACAAAACAAATATGTCCAACTATAGACCTATAACACTGATTTCTATATTTTCTAAGGTATTTGAAAAAGCAATGCATAAAAGGTTGACATCATTCATAAACAAATTTAATATAATAAAAACTGAGCAGAACGGCTTTCAAAAGGGAAAATCTACGACATTAGCAGCGTTCACTTTGGTACATAATGTCATAACAAATATTGATAGGAAGATACCGTCCGTAGTTGTATTCTTCGATATGTCTAAAGCCTTCGATTTTGTATCGCATGAATTACTTATTGAAAAACTGCAAAACTATGGTATCAGGGGACCTGCTTTGTCCTGGCTGGTATCCTACTTATCGAATCGTTTGCAGTGTGTGGAGATATCTAGTGTAGGAAAAGACCTTACGGTTGTAAAAAACAGATCTTCGTATGACTTAAATAAATACGGAGTCCCACAAGGTAGCGTTCTAGGCCCTTTGCTTTTCTTAATGTATATTAATGATTTGCCTGACATTATTAATCATAAGTGTATTTTATTTGCTGACGACATATCTGTAATCGTAACATGTAACGACTTAATTAATTTTAATGACGAAATAAATAGGACGATCCAAACGGTGACACAATGGTTGATAAAAAATAATTTGAATGCTAATTTAACTAAAACGAATTATATGAATTTTAAATGTAAACAATCCAACTCTATAAAATTAAATGTAAAATGCAATGACATCAAGATTGACGAAGTCGAAAATACGAAATTTCTTGGAATAACTATGGATACTCACAATGATTGGAAACCACAGATTGATCACGTTTGTAATAAGATAAATAAATTTGTTTATGTGTTAAGTAGACTAAGAAAAACTGCCTCATTACGGACTACACTTCTAGCTTATCATGGTCATGTAAGCTCTGTATTAAGATATGGACTATTGTTATGGGGCAATGCTTCTGAGGTGAATAGATGTTTTCTTTCACAGAAACGATGCATTAGAGCAATTGTAGGCATTCCACCAGATGTATCATGTAAGCCTTATTTTGTGGATTTAGGTATTTTAACTCTACCTTGCATGTACATAATGGAGGTAAGCGTCTTTGTGAAAATGCATCCGCAGTTATTTACCAAAGCTAAAGATAAATATCCAAGAAATTCACGTAATCCAGATAGATTGGTCTTCAACTCAGTACCAAGGACTACCTTGTTTAAAAAAAAATGTTATGCAATGTGTATAACGATTTATAATCATTTGCCAACTCATATAAAACATTTAACTTTGTATCAGTTTAAAAAGCACCTCAAAGAGTGGCTTCTTAAAAAGTCCTACTACGCAATTAATGACTTCTTAAATGATAAATTTAGCACTATAATTTAATTTGAATTTAATGAATTGTAACCTATAATTTAAATCTGATTCAACGTATGTATAAATAAAATGCATGCCCTTTTATGTAATATTTCACATACCACTAAGTGGTTAAATAGACGGATATTATTGTTACCATGCCATCTCATGTACTCTGTTTTTTGTGAAATAAATTATCATCATTATCATCAATGGACAACATTTCATATTTTTAACATGTCCATAATGTTTTTTTATATGAAAATAGACATAAAATGAACAGACCCATATTTTTTCTTTTTTCAAAATTTGTACATTTTCTTGCAAAAAATAATTATTGAAATTCTTTTTATTCTAAATAGACGTAAGCGCCAAATGACGTCATCGGACGGCTGAATACAGCGATATTCCTTTGCTTATCATTGTTTTGATAAAAAAAAGGTACTACTGTCAAAGGTAAATAATACTAGTGTCAACATTGTCAACGTCATTCATACATTCAACGTTGACAAGTTGTCTTTTTTTTTTACAGTTACATGTCATGGGTTTGGCATTTCGTAAATTTAAAACTATAATGTGCTAAGCAAAGAAATATTTTACATTCTGCCGTCCGATGACGTCATCTTACGTTTTTTAGTTTTTAATTTTTTTCTCAGTAAATAAGCAATATAAAAAATGAATAAATATATATTCGAGCAGCGGAAAAGTAAACAAAGAATTGGTATTTTTTGTTTCAGAGCTTAGCAATTTTGAAATGTTGTCCATTACCTATCTGTTAACAATGTCTTGTACCATTTACTTAAACATATTGGGAAACTATTTGTTAACCCAAATAAATAAATTTAAAAAAAACCGTTCGACTGCGCGGGCTCTACTTTTTCGATTGGTCACCACCTTCCACTAACTTTTGCACGTACAAGTGGCGTATATTGCAGTTTACCTTGAGCGGATCCTTGCCCTCAAAGAAGCCGGACCAGGGCGAGTCGAGCCAGTCCTTGTACTTGATGTGCGTCTCCTGCTTGGCCTGGTTGTACGCGTCCTCGCAGATCTTCTCATACTTGTCCTTTACATCCTTCACCTCCTCGGCGGTGACCACGCCCTCGGCGCACAGCTGGTCGGCGTACTTCTCAAGTACTATAAAAAAATATTGATTAGAAATACTGGAAAAGATAGACCTTACCTTTATTTACTTACTGCCACACTCAGAGTCGTTGATTAATTTAGGTAGCTACTTAAGAAAAAATATTGACACTTATTTTGATACGCATAAAGACCACCGATATACTAAAGTTAATAAACATTAACTTAAATGATGTCTCTGAGTGCGGCCGTTAAACACATTTATTTATACCTTTTTTATAGTAACACAGTATATTGGCTCCGGAGCCTGATGGTAAGCAAGAGAAGAGCCCACGTTGCAATGGGAGCTATCGCGTGTGAATAATCCGTTAGATGCCGTACTGTTGGACTGAGGTCCAACAACAGCTTTAGTTTGTCAAAATGAAATTTTGACAGATCACGTTTAAAAATACGAAATCACATTGTAGGTATATGGACCTCAGTCCTATAGTTCTCCATCTAGCGGATTTTTCACACGCGATAGCCCCCGGGGAAGGGGAAAGGCTCCCCTTTCCCTTTCCCCGGTAAGTTTAAAGGTTGTGAGCGCACTTGTGAGCGCACTGGTTGAAGCGCACTGGTGATTGCCGCCGCCCATGGGGTGTGCATGGGCGGCGGCAATCACCATACCATCAGGTGATCCGTCTGCTTGTCTGCCACCTATGACAAAAAAAAAAGATAAAAGAGCCGGCAACGCATCTATGATGCCCCGTGTGTCACAGATGTCCATGGGCGGCGGTAATCACTTACCATCAGTTGAGCCGTCTGGTTAATAATAATAATTTTCACAACATCTCATAGGTTGACCTGATTCCGTACTAACTAGCTTAAGCACTTGTGTTACAGATATTAGACAACAGAGGAACACAAATATATACTTAAATACATATATTACACCCAGGCACTGAACAAACACAAGTGTTCATCGCACGAATGTTTGTCCAGGGTGGGGATCGAACCCACGACCTTTGGCGTAAGAGGCAGGGTCACTACCAATGGACAACATTTCAAAATTGCTAAGCTCTGAAACAAAAAATACCAATTCTTTATTTACTTTTCCGCTGCTCGAATATATATTTATTCATTTTTTATATCGCTTATTTACTGAGAAAAAAAGTAAAAACTAAAAAACGTAAGATGACGTCATCGGACGGCAGAATGTAAAATATTTCTTTGCTTAGCACATTATAGTTTTAAATTTACGAAATGCCAAACTCATGACATGCAACTGTCAAAAAAAGACAACTTGTCAACGTTGAATGAATGAATGACGTTGACAATGTTGACACTAGTATTATTTACCTTTGACAGTAGTACCTTTTTTTATTAAAACAAAGATAAGCAAAGGAATATCGCACGTTTGCGCTTACGTCTATTTAGAATATAAAGAATTTCAATAATTATTTATTATGCATGAAAATTGACAAATTTAGAAAAAATATGGGTCTGTTCATTTTATGTCTATTTTCATATAAAAAAACAATATGGACATGTTAAAAATATGAAATGTTGTCCATTGCGCCATCCGGTCAGTCAGTGGTTTGTCTGCTGTTGTATTTTTTTTTTACCTGGATACAATGACATCCCATTACCTGGCTTGGTGTTGCGGATCTTCTGGTACATGAGCGGCTGCGTGAACATGGGCTCGTCGACCTCGTTGTGGCCGTTGCGGCGGTAGCTCACGATGTCGATGACCACGTCCTTGTGGAACGTGGCGCGCCACTCCGCCGCGACGTTGCACACGTGCATCACGGCTTCCGGGTTGTCGCCGTTCACGTGGAAGATTGGTGCGTTCACGACGCGAGCAACGTCTAAAACGAAGTGGAATTTTAGTTTTTTTTTTTATTGATTTATCAAGCAACGCATATACATTTGCCGTGTGGTCCCCGGCAGAGTAGAATAGGCCACCCTCACTCTTACCGAGGTGTCGTAGAAGGCGACTAAGGTAAAGCTGCTGGCATGATCATCAGCACCCAGAGAAGGAAAACTCTGCATTTATATCAAAACCCTCGCCAACCCGTCTGCCAAGCGTGGTGAGTATGGCAACTACCCCTCATGTGATTGAGGGAGGCCCGTGCCCCAGCAGTGAGGACTTAAATGGGCTGATGATGATGATGATGATGATGATATACATTTACAAAAATGTGATTCTGCCAAACTGTGCAACAGTTTGTCGGCAGAGCTCTCGTGGACATAGCATTACTTATATACCTACTTAACTATCTTAATTAAAAGTTATGCTTTAACTTAGTTTATAACAACTTAAAGTTTATTAATATTCAGACAGCCACACACTAGGCCACCACAGTCCGCTGAAATTCCCCAATCGACACTGAACCGATATTAAGGTGAAGGAATGAGGAAATCCGACAGCTCCGCATACCCCGATGTGTGTGGTCGCGCGGCCAATAGGTATTATAATATTATAGTTCAACTCTACCTTACCCAATGGTGGCTAAGGCGTGCGAAAAATCTGCAAGATGGCGTACTACGAACCTGATGTTCATCTACAAGGTGATTAGGTATTTTTAGACGTGATATGTCAAATAGTCAACTAAGGTGACGGGTAGAGGATACTAGCGACGCCAATTGATTTATATTGTTAGCAACTACATCGGATATCTTTTTAACAATTTCGAAGCTGCAGCTCTCGGAAAACACTTATATTATTTATTTAATACTTATACTTAATTTTTGAAATTTGAATTACCGCCAAAAACGGTAATATATGGCGTTAATCCAAATTTCGAGCGCAAAACAGATCAAAAAGTAGTGCACAATTATTAAATAAATAAGTTTAAATGTTTTCTTAGAGACTCCCGCGCCAAAATTGTTTAAAATAGATCCGGTTTAATAGCTAATCATTTAAATCGATTAGTGTCGCTAGTTAGGGCTACCCGTTGCCTTAACAAATAAATCAGCCAATGATGTTAAAGTTGGACCTCAGTCTACAGGCACGCCATCTAGCGGATGTTTCACACGAGATAGCCCCCATTACCAATGCTCTTTCTTTCTTCTACCTAAAGGTTGTCTGCAAGAAATCATTTCAAGCGATAAGACCGCATTATCGTACTATCTGTTTTATGTTGTATACCATGCCCGTATTTTGTTTCCGTGCAATAAATATCTCAATAGTAGGGGCATATTTAGGTAGGTAGGTAGGTACAGTAGGCCGAAGAATGAAAGAATGATCAGTGATAAATAGTTATAACTTATCCACAGAGCGATGGTAGCTCAGTGGATAAGAACGCGCTTTCCATGCGGGGAGTCGTGATTCGAATCCGAGCATACACCTCTGGATTTTTCAAATCTATGTGCGTATTTCTACCACTAGCCCGGCTGTAAGGGAAAACATCGTGAGGAAACCTAGTGCACGTTTCGGATAGTCTGCTAACTATCACATATTTAGAAAGGTCCTTACCGGTACAGTAGGCCGAGGAACGCGAGTGCCTAGGGTCGGTGATGAATCCGATCTCGTTGTTGACAACGATGTGCGACTCGATGGTGTTGCGAGTGTTATTGGCGGCAGCAATCGCTTACCATCAGGAAATCAGTCTGCTCGTCTGCCAACTATCACATACTTTAAAAAAGTCCTTACCGGTACAGTAGGCCGAGGAACGCAAGCGCCTAGGGTCGGTGATGAATCCGATCTCGTTGTTGACAACGATGTGCGACTCGATGGTGTTGCGGGTGTCATTGGCGGCAGCAATCGCTTACCATCAGGAAATCAGTCTGCTCGTCTGCCAACTATCACATACTTTAAAAAAGTCCTTACCGGTACAGTAGGCCAAGGAACGGGAGTGCCTAGGGTCGGTGATGAATCCGATCCCGTTGTTGACAACGACGTGCGACTCGATGGCGTTGCTGGTTTTGTTGGCGGCAGCAATCGTTTTCCATTAGGAAATCTGTCTGCTCGTCTGCCATCCAAAGGAACGCAAGCGCCTAGGGTCGGTGATGAATCCGATCTCGTTGTTGACAACGATGTGCGACTCGATGTGTGTCTTTGGCGGCACCAATCGCTTACCATCAGGAAATCAGTCTGCTACTCTGCCAACTATCACATATTTAAAAAAGTCCTTACCGGTACAGTAGGCCGAGGAACGCGAGTGCCTAGGGTCGGTGGTGAATCCGATCTGGTTGTTGACGACGATGTGAATGGTGCCGTGCGTGGTGTAGGCGGGCAGGTCCGACAAGTGCATAGTCTCGAACACGACGCCCTGGCCGGCGAACGCGGCGTCTCCGTGGAGGAGGATAGACATGACCTGGATTTTGGAAAGATAAGTAAATAAATATCAGATTACGCACATATATTCCAGGGATGGAAGGAATCCAAGGAAGAAGAAAGTGATAAAAATGTATAAAACAAGTTAAGAATTGTTAAAAAATATGCTATTACACTGAAAGGAATATATAACTGACAAAATATAATAGATATACTTATAATATACCTGCTAACTTTGTTCCATCCTCTTATTGCAATATACACCATTATACCTTAAATACATATTTTCTCACCTCAATATATATATTATTATATGGGAATAAGAATAAAATTCATACATGCTCATATTTAAAAACTAACTTATATATAATTTTAATGAAATATCACAATACTTATTATTAATTTTAGATAAAATGCTGTTCCCTCTCATATTGCAGTGCCCTACCTGGGTCTATAGTGGTTGCTTTGTTATACTTCACCATCTGTCATGTACACTAAGGAAGCAATAAAGATTTGAGTATTGAGTACATCTGACCTCAAATTAAGCTTGAGCTCTATACCTCGACCACCACAAAGTTGACCTTCGCAGCTATAGTGTGACTGCGCGAGCTCTAGAGAGAACTTTTTCTATTGGTCAAGCGCAATTCACCAGCCAGCGTCCCGCGGATCATGAGAAGGTCGTCTTTGTGGCGGAAAATCTATAGTGTTACGGATGTCATACAACAAGAGATAACAAACATTATACTATACGCAAAGACTCGCGGCAGATGGTAGAGTATTTGATTCATTATAACGAGTTGAAAGCAGGGGTGTTAGGGAGCTCCGTAACCGTAACCGAAACTATCGGATATCCGATATAAAAAATCATCCGTAACCGTAACCGACTCCGAAATGAAAGTTTCGGATAGTATCGGATAGGTGTTTTTGATCTAAAACATCTAAAATTTAGATAATACTCAATATAATATAATTATTTATATTTATTTTTATTTTAAATAGCTGTAATAATTACTCACAGACTGATTGTAATTCCTGCCAAAAACGAAATAAAACTACTTTATTACCTATTAGTATTTTACTTTTAAAATTCCTTAAAAATATAATATCCGTAACCGAAACTAACGGATAATCCGAAATAATTTATTATCCGTATCCGTAACCGTATCCGGTATAATAATCATTCCTATATCCGTATCCAATCCGTAACCGAAATTTCATATCCATAACATCCCTAGTTGAAAGTACTGTATGTATGCCTAAGCAAATAATGATATTTTGAATTGAATTGAATGATACTAAATACTATTGTATTTTGCATGATAACGAGCTTGTTTCTTAGATTAAGTAATGCACACAAAATGCAATTTAATTTTAAAATCCATTAGGATAATAACAACGTCATTAAGACTTGTGTAACTTTATTAGATACCTTATAAACAAAATAATCACATTTTAATCTGGAACTACAAATAATTTCATACGGGCCAAAACGTGTAAATAATCTTATATCCATTAAGGCGACAAAACAATTCACAAGATAACTGCTAGCCAAGCTAAAATAAACCCAAAAGGATCACCCGCTACTGTGATTTAGCATCGCGGAGCGATATCCAACGTAACTGTTTATATGGCTCATAAAGGAAGGTCGTAAAATGTTAGTGACAAATTTTTAAAATAAAATTTGGCGTACACATTTCAGAAGTCGCTTGAAGAAAACCACGTGTTACGTTGAGATAATAATATGTATACCGCGATGCTGGCGCCGGATAGCGACAGCGATGAAAGCCAAATAACGTTTGCCAGCCTTTCTCAAAACTACGCAAACAGACAACATTATATACAAAATACAATTTTTACATTATGTAACGTTCAACGGGTAATTTGCATACTAAAGAAAGTACAATCCTCTTCATTCAACGTTTGTAAGCAAACCAGTTTTAAAAACTTTATCAGCATTCTAGGTTATTGCATTCAATGTTTATTACCTGGTTAAATGAAGTTTCTTACAAGCCTATGACGTAACTACGCGTCAAATAAAAAGTTTAGTTTACGCGACAGCCGTCATTTGCAGGACTGAGATATATCATCAAGGACTTGCCTTCTTGCCCTCATTGTCTCCCCTGTAGAACTGTTCGGCCCTGGTCTTGCCCTGCACGATCGGGTCCACAGCCTCCAAGTGGGATGGGTTGGCGCACACGGCCAAACGGATGTTCTTGTTCGTCACGCGGTTCAGACGCTCGATGTATGTTCCCAAGTGGTATTTGACGTCACCAGAACCCTATCAATCGAAATAGAAGTACAGAAGTATTAATTAAGTATCCAATTATTGTATTTCACACCAAATTTTTCACGACCTGCCCCTGGGCCAATATTTGACACATTTGGTTCTTGAAACCATACTATAGTTTAGCTAGATCCAAATTTGTATTATGAATCGGTAAATAAATGTGACCATATTGATATTTTTAGAAATGAAAAATCTAATAGAAATCCATCATGTTCCAACTTGGACGACGTTTGTTGTTTTGTGTCATTTAAAGGCCAATCGAAATTATTTTAGATGTGAAAATATAACTTACTTGATATTAGATCTAATGCTTAAATAATAGACGTGTGTAACTCTATACTGAAAGACTCAGTGATCCGACTCAGCCAAATGATACACTGTTCCGAAACTTGAATGTTCGCTCCGAATTTATCATTCGACTCAAATGGATCTCGAGTCCGAGTGATACGAATGAGTTTAATGATCCGAGTGAACCGAATGACCCGAATGAGCGGAATGATCCGAGTGAGCCGAATGATCCGAATGAGTGGAATTACGCGAATGACCCGAGTGAGCCGAATGATCCGATAGAGCGGAATGATCCGAATTCAGAGCGAAAGTTTAATCTGTGGGCTGTCCGAGATGAATAACCGTCTTTCCATGCATTACGCGCGGAACAGAGATAGCTATATTACATGGCACAGCAGGAGGGTATCGGTTATTCATTCGTAACAAAATCAATTAATCACTTATCTATCAGAGAGTTGATATTCCAAATGATTCAAATGAAGCGTTTCACTGTTCCGCATATTTGCACTGATCCAGATGCAAATGTTCCAATCTTTTTAAAGATACGTTTTGGCCAGGTTATTACATAACGCATAACCTATCAGATTTTTCATTTCTAGAAACCCTTACTATTATAAATTATAATACACATGAAATGCCGGTGTGCCGCCTTACTATAAGAAAATAAAGTTGAATATAAATTTAGACTTTGAAATAAATAAGCAGCGTGTCCAATGTAAAATATAGATTCATGTTTAACCGCTAAACTACAGCTATAAATTGGTGCCAATTTAGATAATGACAGCTCATGGTATATTGTAATTTTCAGTTTTAAGAATATTTTACATACATAACTGTATACTTTACTACACCTACAGTAAATATATTGGCCAAATGAGGACATTTTATCGTTTTTAGATTAAGCTGCATTTTACATAAATTGCAAATAATTATGTACATATGAAATAGATATCGCGTGTTTAGTACCTTTACAACAATAGCCAGCAGACGGCCAGCAGACGCCAAACTTAGCGAGGAGTTTTAATTTTTATTATCCAAGAATCTAACGTTAACTTTGAAGAAAAGTCCCGACTTTTTCTGAGTGCCAAATAACCATAGGACGACTGACTGTAGTTGGACCTTATGCCTACATAACACAATCTATTGTTTTTTTTATTTGTAAACCCCTTATTGATACAAGCATGACTAATGCTTACGTCATCTTCAGCTTCGAGACCGGCGAACTGGGTGAACAGCTGATGCAGAGGCTTACGGCAAACGTTCGCCAAGACGTTGAGACGACCTGAGAACAAGGAGTTGTCGTGATATAACGGGAAAGGAGATCTTATAAAAAAAAACAATCGTATTGCATTTGGTTGCACTTTACAGTAATTGTTAGAATAACTGATTTCCAAATTAAGGTTCCACCAACACTAAAGAGCAAACATTTATTTTTAACCGCCTTTCATATTGTGACAGATGACAGCTAACTTTTTCTAGCGCTGATGTCGGTGTTAACGTTTAAGCCAGAACCAAAGAGGTTACAATTACTACATAAAAATTATCCGTTGCCAGCAAACTTATAAACATTTCTTTATAAGTTTACTGGCATCGAATACTGGCCGGATTGAAACAGCAAAAAAACCTCATGAATCATATATTGATAAGCCGCGGACACAAATCCATTTAAAGTTGCATGTGGTGTAATAATAATATGTAATGTTATAATAACTATTCATTATAATAGGAATGTGAGAAAACCGTAAAGTTGTTAATTGAAATAAAATCACCATCACCACCCATCCACATTCTTTTTACGCTTTACGTCATTTATTACGTAAGTGTTTGAACATAACTAGAGTTCGCATCTATCGTGAAACTGTTTACAGATTCACTTGTGACCCCTTTGTGTTTTTACGTAGATATTGTAGCCTTGAACCACTCACCGTGACTGAACGGCATAGCATTAACTGACGACAAAACCAATTACTATTGTACTTGGACATTTCAGAATTTTAGTCATGATGACATTATGAATGACATATGAATTTTAGTCATGGTATTATTATCGTTTTTGTCACTGTAACATACAAATATTTTCACGCCGAGAAGAACTACTAAACAGCAACTTTTCCTTTCTTTCATCTTAGCGTGTAATTCCCGGTTGCGTCCAAAGCTGTCGCTTTGGAGCCCAGGGTATGCTTAGTTAGACCATGATTCAAGATTGGGGGGGGGGGGGGGGAGCGATCTGGTAATTACAATGAAGCGACTGCCGCCTGACCTTCGCAACCCTTTAACAGGGGAAACAGACCAACTGAATCATAGTTACACATTTCAGAAACTTTTTCCGAAACGTGCAGGTTTCCTCACGATGTTTTCCATCACCGCCGAGCAGATGGTAATGGTAGAAATACGCACATAGATTTGAAAAAACCATTGGTGCATGCTCGGATTCGAACCTCGACCACCCGCGTGGAAGGGGCGTTTGTATCCATTGAGCTACCATCGCTCTTGAACTACTGGACAGCAACTATTGGAACTAAATTAACAACTCGTTATCTCATTATCTCAAGACAGATTTTTTATAAATACTATAATATAATTACTAGTCGTTTTAATGCTGTTGACTTTACAATTATGTAGGTATCAGAGATAAGTGAAAGAAAAAAAACCTGTTTTTGTTGATCTAGTTTTTTAAAAAGAACTTTACTGCTGTCACGACGACTTCGGTGTACCATTGACAAACATTTAACGGCGTATAGCTACTTTTCATATTTATATGGTGATCAAAACAGTACGGAGATATTCTTTAAAAACAGTAGCATAATATTATGCTACTACTACTGTCTATCCGCGAAAGAGATGATTAGTGAATTTAAAGTAAGAGGCATGGTAAGTAACCATGTTTATTGCAAATAAGTAAATTATTGATTGAAGATAACGATGACGTACCTCTGTGGGGCATGCCCATGATGATTGACTCGACTCCTAAGCGAGTGGACACATCGATGACCTGCTTCATCGCGGGGATCAAGATCTCGCAGCCTTCCAGGCCGAAACGCTTCTCTGAAGACCATTTTTTGGCGAGGAAGTTCTCGAATCTAGTTGAACAAAGAAAGAAATGTTATTATTACACACAAATTAAAAACCTTACTTAATTTCATCGGTAGATCACTGAAAATAGTAAATCTATGTAACAAATACGTAGGTAGGTACCTATTTTCGCTTTCTAAGTTGGAATCGTAAACTTTTAAAATCGATTATCTGTATTATTAACAAAGAGGTTAACCCTAGACAGCGGCACCGCTTATAGGGAATTAATTGACATCGATTCGTATTTGTTTTTTATGTGATAGGTGGCAGACAAGCAAACGGATCACCTGATGGTAAACGATACAATATTAATGGTATTGGTATAAAGTGGAACTAATATCCTGAAACGATTAAGGGCGGGCCACTAGTCCATTTATTTATTCATAGCATAAAATATATTAATTAATAATAAACATCATGAATCCAGATAATTCATATGAGCCAACGCGTTTGTTTTACTATAAGCGACTATTGTCTATACGTAGGTACATGAAAGTAAATCTCACTCAAGAGCAGATAGGAAGTCGTTCGAGGAAACTGCTATACAGGATTATAAAAGGCGCTGTAAATCATTACTCTGCGTCCGCGCAAGGACCTTGAGCGCAAACAATTACTTCCAGAGATCACCGGTGCCGACCACATGACTCGCGGTCTCAATGTCAATGTCAACACGACTTGTTATTCATAGCTACCGCTATTATATCCTGGGGGGCAACGAACTTCACAAGTTTAACAAATGACCGATCATCTAGATTCTAGAATTACGGATTACGTAAATCAGATAATAGTGTGTACACACCCTCGTCCTGTTCAGACCATTCCCGATTAGATAATTTCAAACGCAAAACGTTATGTGTCATATAACATTAAACACCTACAACACCTTATTATAAATCGCGATCTAAAGTTATTACCGTACTAAAGCTCATGTCATCCCGTTCCAACACTAGTTTTGTTCTATTCGGGAACTATCCTTATTTCGTGATTTGTAATAAGGGGGACATAGTTTATAATCTATCCGAAATCTCTCTTAAAAAACAATATTGTGACTGAGCAGACATAGCGCCTTTAAACTTTTATACTTTTTCGGTAATATATCTACGAGACTGCATGATTCTTATCGATATTAAATGGCAATGTCAATTAATTATAAAAAATAAGGATGGGATCCCTCTGCGTTACTACCTACCATGGATTAATTAAGATAATTAGCCTATGCTACCTACTAAGAAAATGACTCCTTAAAATACTCGTACCGATATACAAGGCAAAAACGCCTTCAAAAACCACCAAATAAAATGTATAAAATAATATTTTTAACACTTTATACACTTCAAATAATATTTTATAAAAATACACTCGAGAAAAGGTGTTATCGAAGTCGGCACCCGATACTTTCCTGTGATTTGATACAACATTCAATTATATTCAACAGGTTTTAGGCGCCTTTTCTCGAGTGTACTGTTATATTATTTGAAGTGTTGAAAGTGTTTATAATATTATTTTACACATTTTAGTTCGAGGTTTTTGAAGGCGGTTTTTTTTTCGCAGAAAATTTTTTGCCTTTAAAATCCTCCTTAGAGTCCTCTCATTTTGTCCAGGATCCCATCATCAGATCCTGATATACTTATCATGGTACCATTCCGGGACTATCTACTTTCCAACTAAAAAAGATTCATCTAAATCGGTTCATAAATGGCAAAGTAATCGGCGAACAAACATAAAAAAAATATATTATACATGTCGAATTGAAAACCTCCTCCTTTTTTTGAAGTCGGCTAAAAACATAGTAACATGAACTTGTCGACAGAATATTTTACGCAGTGAATCAAAACACTACACCTATCGCAAAATAACATTAAATTCCAATGACTTATGGCACCAATTAATCGAGTTCTTTATTTAGATTAGGCCATTTCATTGGCGTAGAATAAGAATCTTGACCTGCGACACTGAAAGTCGTTAATCTTATCAACCACACCCAACTTCTTGCCAGCTAGATGACTGTGGATGCCTACAATACTAGTATGGACTCACACTGTCTAGTTTTAACTAAACTTGGCGTAGACCTGAATCTTCAACTCAAATGTGCCCTATAAATATTTGGAATGAATGAAACGTTATATCACTTACCAAATATGTAAGTTTTATTTTCGCAATAGCTAAAAGAAACCAGTACAGTATCACACATGGTATTTTATAATTCATTCAATCATATCTGATCGGAAAGTGTTTGGAGCATCAACAATTGATACGTAACGTAAACAACTGTTGAATGAAACTGTCTTCTAGTGATTTTCATGCACATTTCTACGTGATCACTTCAGTGGATAAAGGAGCTTTATCAGTAAGATAACATCAAAGAGTGTCTACAGTCTTGTTTAGCATTAGGTAATTTTCTATCGTGAGCTATTTTAAGGCAGGCTACGGTTTTTTTTTTTCATTGTTACTTTCACTTTAAAATTTCCTGAGCATGTTGATGTCTCTTCCTTGTCACATTTCTTTCTTTTTATTTACTACTTCAATTTTAACTGATGGTATGCAGACGTGCTAGGAGTGATAATCGAGTGGCAAGCGTAGTTTCGGATGTCAGTCGAGAGCAATGGAGATTGGAGGCAGTAACTAGATGAGAAATGCCTAAGGTTGAACCCTACGTTAATCAATAGACGGACACATGCTGTTTTGATTTAATTTCCTCTCTCCCCTCCCTACATACTACCAGCGGTAAACTTAGTTGCTATTAGCGGAAGCTCTTTAAACCAACCTGAAAAAGACAAAGATGCAATGTATTTATTCTCTTACCCTGTAGATCTGGTGAGACGAGCCAGAATCAACCTCTTCTGGTCTGGGCTCATCTTGGTCACGTTCGGCGGTTCCATACGCTGCCTGATCCAGTTGCATTGTTCCAAAGAGTTGATAAACATGAACTCAATACCGATGTTGTCGCAGTACGCCTGCTCGAGTCGGTTCAGGATTTCCCTGTCGTAAAAGTAAGTTATTTTAAGAAACGAGGTCCGATCATAAACCGCTTTATCGAGGTATATGGTCAAGGTCAGGTAAAAACGGCAACTGTTGTAAGTTTAAAACAAAAAGAAATTATTCAACTTGTTTATGAGATGTAGTTCGGCACATGTAAATGCATTTTTTTTTAATATGATAGTTCTTGCAGATTACTACCGCCACGGATTCTATCTGTGTTATATTATGTGTGTATACAATATCAGTGTATACGTGCTACTTGCATGCAGAATTTTGAATTATGAAACATTTCACGTTTCAGTTTGTTATTTTGAACCAAGGAACACAACTTCGTTGTCTTATTTTCTTATCCCAAAATTCATTATCTATAAAGAGAGATAAAAACGTATGTCTGTATTTGTAAACTAAGGGCTTACAACGAAACCGTCGAGAATATACCTACCTGTCGCAACCAGACAAAAGAGACGCACAGCGCATTTGAAAAGGCCCGTCTGATAAAGGGGATATAGATTCGGTCGGTAAATTATATTTCTTTGTAGGCCCTCTATGCGTCAAGTTAGATTAGTAAGTAATAGAATTATGGAATTTTCTACCTTAGAGGTAAAGCTTTCTCCTTTTCTCCAATAAAAGTCGTAGAAGGCAATTTAAATACTCTGTCCATGTCAGCTTCATCTAAAATATAACAAGTAATCATAAGAGCACGTACGTCCACATTAGAAGATAATAAAAATAACTCGATTTCTTATTTTTTAAACGCTTTCGCAGTTAGGATTTCCTCTAAGAAATAGAGTTATTTTTTAAATTTTATCTTTTCCATCAAATAATCCCGCTTCGATACACCCAGAAGAAAGCACATAAAAGCATAGATTGAGTGGTGGTTTCATATCCCTTTACTAGTTTCATTCATGAACCCATGATAATGACATGTAGATATCACAAAGAATAGGCACTATTCGTAGGCATACTAAAGACCTGAGCTATTTATCTATACCCAACCTCGATTTCGATTGTAAGTGCTATATGAATTTGATTACATGAGTCCAAAGGCCTTCCTATACATACAAAACTATGTCTAGTCAAAATGTATGGGCGAGACGATTCATTGGAAACGGTCCAATGTAAAGAGATGAGGTGGGTACACGTGACACTTTAGCGCTCGTTCCAAGGTCACATTAAACATGTAAGTACCTATCTCAGAACCAACGTTAGAGAACTGTTTTACATAAGTAACTAATTTGGATCTAACGTTATAAATATATCAACGCAATGAAGTATCTAAACTCGTTAGAAAACACTGAAACAAACATGCACCTCACTACATGCTATGATAAATACTTAATAATAAATTAATATCAGCTCAAACACCATGCAATATATTATGTATAAATATAGATATGGATGGATATAGGGTACTGTGCAGAATTTGGCTGTGTAGAAACAAAAACCTGAAGGGATATGGCGTGCTTGCCAGAACCTCGTGCAAGGATCACATTAAGACAAATGTATGTAGTTATGGCGTTCAGTTGCTAAAATAATTTACGAACAGAAATCATATTAGAAAAGGCAACCAATATAAACCAATTTACCTAAAACTAATAAAAAATTGGGTAGAAAAAGTCAAATAAAAACTACAGTTTTAAAACAGTTGCGTGTAAAGTCAATGGTTTAAGTAATAAGTGCTGGAAATCTTTGAAGGAAAATATTGTTAAGGTGACGGATAGGGCACACTAGCGACGCCAATCGATTTTAATTTTTAGCTACTAAACTGGATCTATTTTAAACAATTTCGGGGTTACAACCTCTCGACAAACACCTATACTATTTATTAAATAACCACGCACAAATGTTGGGTCCGTTTTTGTACGCGAAAAATTGATTCATGCTAAAAGTGGCCGCTTTTGGGGGTAATCAATTTTTCGCGTACGCGTTGGACCCAACATTTGTGCATGGTTAATTAATAAATAGTATCAGTGTTTGTCGAGAGATTGTAACCCCGAAATTGTTTAAAATAGATCCGGTTTAGTAGATAAAATTAAAATCGATTGGCGTCGCTGGTGTGCCCTACCCGTCACCTTAAGTAAATAAAAGTCAGATAGTGTGAAAGCACTTTAGAGATCTGTTCATAAAGTATTGGTCAGGTCCCACTGGCCCGCCATAACTACCGGAGGACACCAGCGGCCAGGGTGCGATGCGTCAGGTCTCCTTACCAAACCTGTAGCTGTTGTGAATCACCTCCCGGGGATTTTTATTCAGCAGTTCGACGTTTGCTATTTCCAACGGGTCGAGTTTTGCTATATGGTGTCCTCGGATCTGTTTTTTAGTTCACAATATACTGGTAAGTATGCGTAACATTCTGCCATTATTTCTGCAGTTAGTTATATTATGTGTCGTATATAAGAAGCAAAAATAAAACTTTAAAAATATAAGGTTATTAAAGCTAATTTCAAATATTGGGATTAGTGTATTGCATTACACATTTGATAAATGTATATCTTGTAAACAAAGCCAACATAGCATTTCTTATGTGCATTATATTGCATTAAACCAAAAGTCCAGTCAAGTGATACGATAAATATTTAGATTTTCCTGTTTCAATTTTCAATTATTTAATAAAATATTTAATTTATTATTGTTTATAACAAGTTTTTCTTTTAAACTTATCATAAACCACAATAACATTGCGGACATCTCAATAAAATGTTGGGCGATAAGAAACCAAATGGCTGATAAGGGTCGCTCGTAAAAATCGAATATTTATCGTCTTTTCAAAACGACAACATTACTAAGGGACTTTCCTCTTTATGATTACTTCTTTAAATCTGTCACCGCCATGCTATTTTTGCACATCACCGAGTTATCTATGAAACATATTTCGTCTACCTATCAGGAATAACATACTACGACGCACCTAAACACACAATCTATATTATTAAACGTTACCTACATTAAACACTATTTACATTTTAAACTTTATAACTTCTAGATGATACAGGGATATACAAGGTAGTAACAAATCCAGCAAAAATCTATCTACTTGGTCTAGTAAAGGAATATGATTGCATTAGTAACAGTGTAAGTAAACAATAAATAAATAACAGTATAAGTACATTTTATTTTCGTATCTGTTTAATTAAAATAATTTAGTTCATCGAGCTTCAAGTGTATTAGCAACGTATAAAGTTAATTATACTCATGATCATTAAGTATTAGTAAGTAGCATTAGTGACCGAACGTTTTTTCAAAAAGCTAGTCTCAATTTTTTAGAGCTAAGTACATAACAAATAAACTGCTACAACAAATACTTGTAAAATATGTATTAAAAATGTATTTACATAATATCATATATGTATCATATAAAATTAATAATATAGCAAACCCAAGCACCACTTGAAAGGTGTGGAAAAGTTATAATAAACGCTCAAATCTACAAACCAAGCACCCAAACTAAAAGCAAAGTTTAAATCTATGCCTTCTACTAGTGCTTATTAATCTTATTATCCGCAAGACAAGAGACGAGCTGCCCTGGGCAAAGGAGGCCGGTGCTTCACATTGCGCGTGAGTCGAAGCTAAGAACCCTAAACCGATTTAGAAACTCATATTGCTAGTTGAATATTAATAAAATGTTAACTGGATTGCGCAAAATAATCGATGTCACAATCTAAAAACATTAACAAATAACTATCATTGGTACATAAACAAGAATATAAAGACGTCATAATAAACCCAAGCACCAGACGTTATCTTTAATCAACCAACGGCAATGATCGAGATAATAGCGTCTCAGTGATAAGATAATAGCATTCGAATACATTGACATCTACGATAACAATTGTTATAACTCGAATGCAATGCCAGTTGACATCCCGCTAAGCCTCAATAGCAATATGTCGGGAATGGAACACTTCATACCAAATCGTACGTGTTGTCTAATGACAGCCTCGTTAGCGAAGGCGCGCAAGCCGCCGTGCCAGTCGCCGCTGGACGCCGGGTCCCCGGTCGAGATGCCCAGGGGATCTAGGTGCGCCACGAGGTGACCCCGGGACTATTCCACACGTGAAAACAATTATTGTAATAGCGGTATAGCATGATACAGTGGTCGTCATTCGGCAAGCTATTCCCTGGTCGTAAACAGCGAACGTTATACAAAAAGTAACTTTTAAGGGATAGACGACAAGGTCGCTCGTGCTTCGAGGAAAATGAATGGCATTTTAACACCGTTTAGTATTCTCATTCACGTAATTGAAACTATTAATTACAAGTATGTACCCAAAGTCAATACTGATTAAAAGCAAATAGAGCAACCCCGATAAGACAGCCAACCTTACAAAATAAAAGAAAATAAAATTAAAACATACTGGCCCTAATAAATATAAGAACCAAAAGAATATATCTATACATTTATAATGTACCTTTGCATGCTAACGTGAGTCTAGAACACACTATACACCGAAATAAAATAGCTTTTAAATAGTTTTTTTTTTATGTTGAGACTAGCAATTCTTTGACATCGGTCCTAGGGTTAGTGAAAATAACATTTTAAGAAGAAACACTTAGAAAACAATGTAAGGTATGTTTTGTTATTTGTTTTAAAACGGCAGGATAATTTTGTGAAACGCATAACTCTAATATTGTGTTAGGTACGGTACTAAAACGACTTTATATGATTATACTACAGCAAACAAGTAGTTACTAGATATCGGTAAACAGCTGAATGTCTCATACACATGCATATACATACAAACACTAAGATATCCGTCTTAAAAATATAGATCTTCTTTATAGGAAATTCATAAAGTTAATATATTTTATTGAAAACAATCACTGCTTGTTTGGTAGTAAAATAGAAACGACCACAGCATTGATTTTATAACTTTTAAGGAGTCCCAAGATTGAAGAATGTAGGTACATATGTATGACAACCATCGCTGCATTCAAACACAACATTCAAGTAACACGCAAAACAACGCTTATCTAGTTAATTTCATGGCATGATCGTTTACGAAAGTGATTGCTTCCAAATATTTCGACAGCGACACTTCTCATTTGTTTCCAGCGTACCGAAATTGAAATATTTCCTCATGATGAGCTCGGAGCGTGGCGCGCGCATGCCCAGATCGGGCAGCTTGGCCGTCGTGATGCCGAGCGGGTCCACGTCGGCCGCCAGGTGCCCGCGAGCCTGCCACGCACCCGCCACCACATCGTCACTTTAGCCCAATGGTGACAAACCACAACCCAGCGACTACATGACACAAATAAACTTTGGCGCCCACCGCGGGGCCGGAAACAGAAATGGCACCCAACGTGGTGCAAACTTTTACTCATCTTAGTGATAATTTTAATTCGTCGCTAGGTCGTGATAATACAATTTGGACACGATAACAAAAACAATCTCGAAACCGCAATGCCAATCAGTAAACATGCAGTTTCAATGACCATATTTACGTTTCTTAAACGATTCTGTAGCCATAACGCGCAATTTAAAAATGTCTACTTGAACTAAAATTTAAAACGTATAATTTTTTCCAAATGGTAAATATGAATTGAATTGGCTTTCATTGTGTTTTCAATAGGAGCAACGTTAACGCACATATCCATACGTTCTTTTATTTTAGTAACTGTCACTATTAAAACAACTGAGTGATAATTTGAAATACTTCGGTGCAACATAGCAAATCATAGCATTCACGAGTCTATGTCAAGGTAGCACATTTCGGGAACTAACACCCAAGGGATCAGCAAGGGGAATGACGAATATGAGACTAAACAAAATGTGCAAACAATAAGGAACTGTGTCATTATTCCTATGTACAAAATACTTGTATGTAAGATAATTGTGATAAAGAATATTGTTCACCTGGTAACTTCTGATGATGGCCTGTACGGCGAGATGGTCATCGATTATCTTTTCGTTGATCGGTGATCCTGTGAAATGGAAATAAAATGTTCTTTTTTTGATGCTGGAGGCGGACAAACAAGCAATCGAGTCACCTGATGGAAAGTAACCAACGCCACCCATGAACATCCGCGAAATCGCCAATGTGTTGCCAGCCTTTTTGAAATAGAGTCCACTTTTCTCTTTAAGGTCCCTAAGTCGTAGCCGTCCGGCAATACTCCTGCAGCCAAACCGTTCCACAGAACTGCGATACGTGGTAGAAAGTTCCGGGAGAAACGTACAGTATTGGACCGCCATCCATCAAGATGATGAGGATGGAATGACAATTGCTTGAGAGTGGTTCGATGTAAGGATTCAGCTGCAGGGAGTAGATCAAACAGTTCCTCAGAGCACTCTCCATTATAGATGCGGTATAGAATGCTGAGGGAAGCTATGTCCCACCGCAGTGCTAGAGGTGTTTCTATCCAAACTAACGATTGATGAATGATTTTTATTGATACATTTTAAGAATAAAATCGATTCTTGAGATCGATTTGTGTACTTGTTCATATTTCAGTAAATACATATATCAGACACCAACTTATCTACTTCTTTATTATAGTGATGCAAAAATATAGCTTTAATGCTGATGCTCTCGAATCATATCTACCGACATAAAAAATGTTTTTAATACTCATTAATTGCAATCAATTGGCCTATGGCCTTCATCTCAATTAGGTAATTGCCTAAATGTATCACCACGCCGCATAACATGACGCGTTATCTAACAAAAAACCAGGTGAGCGTATGTATCGGAGAGATACGTCATAAACTTGGGTTTTTTCGTATCCCGCCAGTTGGGAATCAAGCCACATCCTTTGCTAATCTTATGAAGAAACAGAATATTAATATAGCAGGCAGGTTGACATAAATACGCTCTCGAGGATCAAGGCTAACATCAGGGACAAAATGCTAACGTAATACAAACCTGATGCAATAGAAGGCATGCCACCCGATGAGGACACCAGAGCTGTGAGGGGTACTTCGTTCTTGTTGTACGGCGCGAGGTTCGGCGGCGAGGTATACGCCGCGCCCGGCTGTGCGCCCGCGGTCGCATTGCGGAAGAATGCGTCCCACGACTGCAAAAAAGGGGATATGTCGCAAATTTCTTCCACGGTTTAATTGATTTTATAAATTTGAACAGCAATACAAAACTGTGCAAATACTTTTGATGGCGACTGTACCAGTTGTTTACAAATAGAAAATGGCACTGAAATGAATATTTTATTAAATACGAAAGTAACTCATATCTAATAAATAAGTTATCACGACTAAACTACAAAATAATTTCTGATGAATTTTGGTACACAGATATTTTGGACCTTGGAAAAGGACATCGAGTTTTTGTCGTAAACGAAACTTTTTGTGACAAACCGTAACACACAGACGTACTTGTCAAAAAAAATATATACAACGCCCTGTTGGTCTAGTGGTTTAAGTACCAAGCCGTGATCTCGGGGTCCTGGGTTCGATTCACGGGTCGAGCGAAAAGTATGATTCGAATTTTTGGAACATAGCTCGGGTTTGTGATCACCAATACGCATTTGACAAGCGTGGTGATTAAGCCTAACCCCATCAAAGTAGCGATAACTTGATTTCTATGATGGAGGCCTTTGCCCTGCAGTGGGACAGTTTATAGGCTGATACTTTATAATATATGCATACGTTCCATTACATATTCATTCACCCAATAATTATATCATTATTGTTATGTCTAGAATCGAGGGCAAAAAATCGAGGGCATGATAACCCTGTTATCATTGTTGTCTAGATAAGTCTACTGGTATTTTTTTTATCCTGGAGGCGACAAGTGAGCAAGCAGGTCATCTGATGGTAAGTAAACAACGCCGCCCATGAAAATCTGCGAAATCAGAGATCGCTAAAGCGTTGTCGGCCTGATGTAATGAAATACACTAATCTAATACAGATTTCACAGGAGCGGTACCATGTATTACTGAATTTATCGCAGAATCATACAACCTTCTTTTTATGTAATAGGTAGGTAGATGAACAGACGGATCACCTGATGGTAAGCAATTGCCGTCGCCCATGGACACCCGCGACACCAGTGGAGTCACAAGTGCGCTGGCAACCTTTAAACCCCCCTATCCCCCGGATTGGGCCTCCGGAACCCTCACTCACGCAGTGAAACACAGCATACCTTGCATGAAACGGGTGCACTGGAGAATTAATTATTGTCAAACGTAAATCATGAACATTCTTCATGTAATCAGAATTAGTTCCTACAATAGTAATTTAAATACATCAATTTTTGATTTAATTTCCCAACTGATAGGAATTATACAAACATATTAAGGAAAAGAAACTGAGGAAAATAAGACGATAAAGTTAAAGCGCACTTTGGTTAGACAAACCGATATCAGTGTTCATATTCCTAAAATATAGGCGCATTTACTTTGGTCGTATTAACCACATGAGGGGAGCGGGTAACGCATGCCCCACTGACAAAATAAGGCTTCGATGTGTAGACATATATTTCTTTATTTTTTTTACATGTCACACTTAGAAAGCAATTAAAATTAAAGCACAGCATTCGAATTGTGGGAATTATATAAACGTAATTTGCAGTTGCGCTACTGTAAATACATACTTCATGCTTGTTCCATAAATAGTGTAACATGCACAACATATCGATAGAACCCATATGATATAATATCGTCAGTCAATAGCAACAAAAGAAAGCTTGAGATCAGCTATGCCTAACAGCGAAATATATGCGAGTACGGAAGGTAATATATCTCGCTTAAAACCTAAAAATGAGCATAAATGACACGGATTCCAAGTCGCATAAATTACGCTTCAAAACGTTATAAAAAGTAACAATCGATATTTTCATTACAGTCTTCAACCAGCACGGATAGCTTCTTGAATATTTTATCGTTTCACGAGTATTCTGCACGCAAACACACAGTCAGTATTTGGACTAAGAATAATATGAAATAAGACCTATCCTAAGAATAAAAGTCATGACGACCTGCATTGCAAGTATTAAACGAGCCATAACGCCAAATATGTTTCGTTGTGCTATTTGAAAATAACTCATGATTTTGTATAACGTAAATCCCTCGCGTATCGCACTCTATCTTTGTCATTTCTGATTTCTTTTTTATGATAGGTGGCAGACGAGCATACGGATCACCTCATCATCATCATCGTCAGCCCATTTAAGTCCCCACTGCTGGGGCACGGGCCTCCCTCTATCACATGAGGGGTAATTGCCATACTCACCACGCTTGGCAGACGGGTTGGCGATGGTTTTGATATAAATGCAGAGTTTTCCTTCTGTGGGTGCTGATGATCATGCCAGCAGCTTTACCTTAGTCGCCTTACGGATCACCTGATTGTAAACAATTGCCGCCGCAAATGACACCCGCTACACAAGTGGAGTCACAAGTGCGCTACCAACCCTACCCCCCTTTACCCCGCGATTGGGCTTCCGGTAACCTCACTCACGCAGCGAAACACAGCACAGTGCTGCTTCACGCCGGTTTTCTGTGAGGCCGTGGTCACTCACGTCGAGCCGGCCCATTCATGGCGAACCGTGGCTCTCCCGCGTTCGTCAATTATTCATTTTCAGCAGTACCAAGATCAAATAAAATGATAATATATATTTCACGAGTTACTTTCATTTAGCTTCAGTTATAGAGGAAAACTAAATCAATAGCATAATTAAATTTTAGGATAGGTGTGATTAGCGGTTTACACCGGCGGAGTCCCGCGTACGAGTATTACTAGACAAATGTTTTGCCTAGTAAAACAAGTAACACTTGAAACCACAATTACAATGAAGGTACAGACAGAAATTCACACAACAGATTATCACAATCTATCAAACAAACCTCTATTTATTGAAACAAACGTGTTTGAAATCAAGATGAGAATCGATTGAAGAAATTCGACAGATTTGTATAAATAGATATGTGCTTGCCCGTACCACATGTTTCCAACTCTTCTGTTTCGCCTATTAAGGTGACGGGTAGGGCACACAAGCGACGCCAATCGATTTTAATTTTTAGCTACTAAACCGGAAAATTTATTCACGCCAAAAGTGGCCGCTTTTGGCGTGAATCAATTTTTCGCGTACGCGTTGGACCCAACATTTTTGCATGGTTATTTAATAAATAGTATAAGTGTTTAAAATAGATCCGGATTAGTAGCTAAAAATTAAAATCAATTGGCGTCGCTAATGTGCCCTACCCGTCACCTTAACGCGGCAGGCGTGGCATATGCGAAAATACTCCCTCATATTCTTGAACTCGACAAACGTCATTAAACTGAACGGATATAAACACATACATATGTGCGCATGATTAGTCAGCTACGTATGCTCAGCAGACTTACAAATTCTGGTAATAACCACCTCCAGTTAGCATTCAGACGTGAATTGGTGTGACACGCAAGGACAATTTTATTTCGTTATCTTCCTTTCCACTTTCCGCCTGCATGCTGTTTATAGTATAAAGAATAAATGCGTAGATAATGTAATTACTGATGCTGATAATTTATCGTTCAATCAAAACATTTGCGATAAAAACGATTTTACAAAATACAACTATTGATTATACTAATATCCACCACAAATCCGAGGTTTTCAAATACCATAAAGAAACTAGTCTTAGTCACCTATAGAGCCTGGTAATATGGCAGTATCTACCGCGGATCTAGTCTAAGAGTACCTCGGATTACAGGGGCCCCGACTTGAGCTTACTATTATACTGTTTATACTTAGTAATGTTACATAGGGCCATTCTACTTTATGATTACGTAGATATATATTGAATTTTCTAGTAATAGCCTAACCGAATCTTAAGAAACACGCGTAATTTTTAGTTATACTTAAATACATTAACGTCAACATTATTTAAGTCTGAGAAACTGTTGTCAATTAAAAATCTTACGGCCGCACTCAGAGACGTCATTTAAGCTAATGTTCATTAACTTTAGTATCGGTAGTCTTTATGCGTATCAAAATAAGTGTCAATATTTTTTCTGAAGTAACCAACTATGTTAATCAACGACTGAGTGTGGCAGTAAGCAATTAATTAAGTTTGCTTCTCTTGAGGTTTAGTAATAACAGCCTAATCGTTGATTGTAGTAGCAATTATGATTTGTTTTGGTTATAAAAATTGCCTGAGACTTAACGTCATCGGTTTATACGAGATGCTTCCAAAACGATCGTATTTTTATCTAGATATCTCTGTCTAGAAAGCAGCAATGATGTAACAAGATGTATTATGCTTGCCAAAATCTCAACTGTAAATTTTACGAAATAAAATTAGCTTCTTTGAGTGAGTGAAAAACTACCGACGGTACGTTCCATTTTTAATCAAAACTTTTAACCTTTAAATAACTTTAATTTAAAAAGTTTAATAGGTACACCTCGAATTATTAAGTACGTATACTGACGACGTCATTATTCAGTAAAATGAGTCAGTCAATTACGAATGAATGACCCATACCAAACCAATGAAGCTTTTAAAAAGAGTACGTTAACTAAATCTTAAAAATATCCATTTATTAGGCAAAACTAAAAATAAAGTCTAACTAAGAGCTCCGCGATATGATTGACAATAATTGAGTATAACTTTCATCATGTATGTATGAGTCACGCGTAGTAACCGACCAGTTAAAGACGCCGCGCTACGTCACGTCAGGGAAAATACCTAACATACATATTGCGCCTCAACTTATCTGTTTAATATGTTCAGAATCCAAAACAATACTGAGAACTACGATGACTTATTCTACGAATACGATGACTTATAAGCATGAGCACTAGAAGAAAATAAATAGGATTTTGTATTGATGTCAAAACAAAATGTTTTCTAGGAAGTTAAACATATTTTTATATGACAAAAAAACTAAGTAAACCAACTAAAAAGCAAACTAAGACACTAAACGCTATCATGCTTTGCTGATAACATGAATGAACATATTGACCTTCATACACCAACAGTATGGATCGAATAAAGGCCTCTAATTTAGACAGTCGCCTTATTTCTATGTCAAGGTGAAAAAGTAGCATAAGTCATGCATGAGGACTACTTAACAGGTCACTACAATTGATTGTTGAATATAAAATGCTTAATAATTACAATTAATATAGAAATACGAAATTATTCGAAAACAAAATTGCAGTATTATTGAAAAAAGTTAAATACACTTACCGCATGCACCGAGTTCGGGTCAGAGAGCCATGAATTGTACATGGTCTCCACATATGCTGAGCTGGATCCATTTAGGAACGGTTCTGCTGCTGTTGAACTTTTCCACCTACTGGCGGTTACTGTCACAGCGGCATTCTAAGCAATAGACAGAATTGTTCTTATTTTACGACAAAAATTATCGAAGTGATATGTTCATAACAAAATGTATTAAAAAAGATAATTGACAGGTACGACGCAGTAGGAATTTTTTTTTTTTTTTGGGCATTGCTTCAAAAATGAGGAAGTCACAGTGAATAATGCTATAATGACGGAATTCAACAATTTTCCTCAAAATGTATACAAATGAATATTCAATAAAGTGGTAGGTATGATGTTTTCATTTTCCTTTACATTTTAATTTAATTCAAGCTTAAAATTAATACTAACCTGTGATTTATTTAGGAGCCATGATGCAAACTTATCGGTGTTCCCGACTTTGTTTGTGATTTGAAATACGGCCCTTGCACGATGCATGTTTCTAAATTATGTTAACGGCCCCCTAGTTAAGTGTCAGATCTGGGGACAAAATATGTCATATTAACACTATTAACAATAATACCTAATATCTTCATCATCAGTGTCATTTCGAGCTGCTTCCACAGCTTTTGCTACCAAGCCAGGGGTATACATGGACCATAACAACTGTGAACCTGTTAGACGAAAGTGAACCTTCCTAACTGGATTAAATTTACAATTTGGTTATCCACAATTCGCGAAGCTATCTAAAACATGCAGATGGCTTACAACGAACCTGTTCCATAAAGATCGCAAATATACCTGTGACATCCAAACAAAGGAGCATGTAAGAGGGAGGAAATCATTGATTTGGTTGTAATATCAGGTTTGTTATATACCACCAGGTTTCTTCACAATATTTTCCCTCTACCAAGGTAGTGGTAGAAATAGGCAGATTACACACAGATTTCCTAATTTGGTATTTTTAAAGTATAATAGTTGTGGGATATGGGGATTATGTTAATAATAATTTGAAGAAAGAATTGTAAAATAAATGGATAATAAGGTTATAAACCTAACACTGAACAATCTTAACCTGAAAAACCTTCTCAACCTAAAACTGAACAATCACTTTTATATCATAGGATGATAGGAATGAAACTGGCACAACTTAAACTATCATATAACCCAAGTACAATAATTATCAGACACAGGTACTGCTGTAAGAGTAAACACATTAATATAACATGATAAGTTGGGAATATTAAGTACTACACTTATTAATGTACTTAAAAGCCTTTATGTACATCTCATTTGTTATTTACTACAAGCTTAATATAAAGTTTTTATATTATGAGGATACCTACTTATTTAAGTAGGTTAGGTTAGGTAGGTTAGTTAAAGTAGGTTTATTAGTTTCTGTGTCACAAATATAAAAAAATATGAAGTTGTCATGACACATTTTATGACACATTTTAATCAATACTGTAACTGAAATTTAAGCAAGCATAAGAAAAATCATGGTGAATAGAAAATACTTAAACAGTTTTATTCATTTCAAATTATGTGATAATAAAATTGCTCACATAACACACCTCCGACAAAGATTGGCACTAGTTCAATTTCATGTGGAAAGGATCTATTTTAGGAGAGAACTATGGTGTTATAAATAAACAATATAGTTCAAGGCTATAAGTGAAATTATTCATAAGTTAAGTACTTAACAAGTAGGCAAGTAACCATGAACAAAGAACCTAAGATGTGAATGACATAACTTATACTTGACTAAGAATTGCATACCTAATCACATCTCTTTAATTATAAAATTAGTTTGCTATCTAGAAATTGATATCAATGCTTCATAATAATAATAGAAAAAATATTTAAGTGTCACTTGTTTATCTCACATCTATCTATCAATCACAGCTTTGAATTAATCTCCTTGTATTAACTAACTTCTGTTTGATTAACTAAGGGACAGATACATGACAGGTTAAGCAATCTATCAAATCTCTTCATACCATGCTCACCATGGGGTTTGACATTATGGTGAGTTGATTTAAATAATAGTTTGCTTTAATTGTTTATTTTCTATACCTAGTAGAGTTCAAAACAATTACATAAAAAGAGGAATATCAAAGTAACATAATATACTAAGGTATGGGTTTAATGCCTATTTATCTAATTGTTAAAAATGGACCAAAAGCAACAATTTCCAGGTAATTTACACCAGTGATCAGAGGTACTTGTGTCATATGAATAAATAATTATTTTCACATGTATCTTGCCTTGTAGGTGTTTAGTGCAACATATGATTCAATAATGCTTTACTATTGGATTGGAAAGGTATATGGGAAAGATAAGGAAATTATTTACAAAAAAAACCCTACAACAACTGGTTGTACAGTGGAATAAGTAGTAGGATTTCTTTTACGTAGAATCGACATTAAGGGAATTAAAGACATTAGAATGTAGAAATGTTTTTTTGGAATCTGTGTCATGGTTATAAAGGTTACTTTCTAATAATCGTAGCACCTTCCCAGTTTCAAATGTAAAGCCCATTTAAGTTAAGTATGTAACTGATGGAGAACTTTAAATGGTACAATTTTAGAGTCGATTTCTGGAATATTATGTATAAAAACCAAATCATCTAATAGCAATTTAAACATTTAACCAAAATGATGAACCTTTAACTATACTCTAATAAGTTTTTAAAAATATATCTGACCGTGTACATACCTGATATATTACACGTTTACACAAAAATCCAATTTTACTATAAAATAACTGATCAATACTGAAGTCCCGTGATTCAAGGTTATATAACTCTGTTTTCTAGAGACTGCGAAATATATTGTTAACACTGACTTACGTATTGAATTATTGAAATTAGAACTACACTGAAATGTTTTTCGGTATTTATTTTATCTTGAACGATATTTACCTTTGACACTATTCGTACGTAATCTCTCGCAAGCGCCGTCAAATTTTGATAGATCGAGATAAAATTCAAAGAAACTGCATCATGCACGTTCCCTCTAGATACGATTTGTGTTTATGATTTGTTGTCTTTGGTGCAACCACAGAATAAAAATAAAATGCCAAGGTTATCACTTAGACAGAAATGTTATGGGAAAAATAATGCAAGTATATAATCACAGTGTGAAATATCATAATACTCATCATGTCACTACTTTCTTTAGGAACAACTCTTATTCATATTTATAAGAAAAATTGTCACATTGACACAGTTTCGTTCGTCGGCTTGTGACATTGACAAATGACAGTTTGTGTGCTAAAAAAAGTGATTTTTATGTCCAATTTTCTTGGATTTATTAATTTAACTTTTACGTAGGGCCTTTTAATTGTAAATAATGTATTCTTTAACCCCACACCTGATAAAAATTCCTAAAAGTGTGGTGTCAGTTCGAAAATTGCCTTTACTTTCTGAACCAATACATCTTGCACCTGCATTTTTAAACAAAACATTAGTAGCGCAAAGAGAATACAGTAATGATAAAAAGTATCAAGAAAATAATCTCCTACGTCGAAACTCTTATAAATGTTTGTTTTACTCGCTTTTATTTGCTACCACAGCCTACACGTCTTATAAAATCTGGTAAGTCTATTTTTCCATTTGCAAGCCATTATTACATGATTCATGTTTGTGCCTTTAGTTTTAATTACTTTTGTTATTGTAGGTTGAGATATCAAGTGTTTCCTTCAATAACAGCAGCTGAAGAAATTACGGATTCAGAATCTGATAGTGATGTTGATACTAAAAAAAAGAGATACAGGCGAGAAAAAATTGGATTCAGGGACAGAAAGGTATGACCTTATCTTATATTATTCCAATATCCAACTATACAAATACTTATGTACATATACAGTGTGAGTCTTCATAAAGTGCACATATTGAAAACACGAATACTATACTTAATTTTATCGACGGAAAAAATATTTAAAATATTTTTAAAAAATTGATAATTTTTTTATACAGTTTTAAAGATTATCTTTTGTTACAGTGACCTCCTTTTTATTTAAACGGGTATTACTTTTGAACTAAAGAATCAATCAGAATAAAATAAACTTATTTCTAATTGGCAATAACAGGGCATTCTCACAAATCAAACTTGAGGACAAAATACGCTCGATTGACAGTTTAGAGATTTTTTTTTAAAGAAAATCTTTTTTTTTTTCATCAATTTACACAATAATTTCAAAATATCTCAACAAAACGACCCCTTAACCTACTTTTTTTATTGATTCTAATTATTCTACATCATAATAGCTTTAGAAAGGTAAAAATACTATGCTTCTAACTCAATCATAACATTTTTTATCAATTTTTAAAGATAACGTCGTGTGCAGGGCCACGTGCCATTTTTTGGCAGGTAGAGACCCTTTTTGAGTCATTGTTAGTGAGCGCGGAGTGGGGTGCGCGGGCAAAGAGAGCCAAACAAAGGACCTGTTTGTTGAGGACCCAGACAGACAGTCGCTCCGAATTATTCGCCGCTGCTAGTAGTATTTCTTTTTCCGTTCACATATCGCTAACGTTCGTTTTTTCCTACGCAATGCCGCGTCTAAGTGAATTCTCCCCAGCACACATTGCTGACATTCACTTTTACTATGGCCTGGGACGAGGAAGTGCTCGAGCTGCGCGTGACGCTTACATTGCTGCGTTTCCTAACCGGCATCCGGTGCCATCTGCCCGCAACTTCCAAGAGATCCACAGAAGATTGTCTATTACTGGACTTGGATTGAGTAGAGATCGCCGCGAGCCGCCGCAAATAATAATTGATGTTTCTGTCGAACAAGCAGTGTTGGCTGATTTATTTGCTGACCCAAGCATTAGCACTAGACGACTTGCACTGCGTCACGGCATTTCCCAAAAATCTGCATGGCGTATTTTGAAGAAGGAAGGGCTACATCCTTATCACTATCAAAGGGTGCAACATCTTCATGGAGACGTTGATTTTCGTCCAAGGTGCGTGATGTCTACTTGGATACTAAGAAAGATCAGAGATAACCCCAACTTCCCTAAAAGAATACTGTGGATGGACGAGGCAAGGTTTACGAGAGACGGTATCGTCAATTGCCGGAATTTGCACAAATGGTGCCCTAAAGGTGAAAATCCAAGGCTAAAACGCTCATCGACATTTCAAGTCAGGTATTCTTTAAATGTTTGGGCTGGTCCTCATTGATGATATGTTAATTGGGCCAGTGATATTACCATCAACATTGACCGGTGAAAGTTTTTTTAAGACTGCTACGAGACGAACTTCCGGAGCTTTTGGAGGATGTGCCATTGGCTTTACGCGCACGAAACCGCATGTATCTACAAATGGATGGATGTCCTGCTCATCATGCAAGGGATGTGCGTTCGTTTTTAAACGAAAATTATGAAAATCGATGGATCGGCCGGCAAGGACCGGTAGCGTGGCCTGCGCGTTCACCCGATATGACTCCCTTAGACTACTTCTTATGGGGGACCATGAAGCAACGCGTTTACAGTACCCCAATCGACAGTGAGGCTGATTTGCGAGAACGCGTTATAAGCTGTGCCAATGCCATTAGTAATGACCCCGAGATGATAAGGAGAGCGACACAACAAATTGTGCAGCGCGCAACTTTGTGTTTACAACAAAGAGGGGGACATTTTGAAAACCTTATGCATTAGATTTTGTTACTGAATAGTATTTAGAAGCAGTAGTTATAAGCTAGATAAATAAATGATTTTAATTGAACTCTTGTGTATTATTTACAAACACAAATAAACGTCTGCTTAAAAGATTAATTGCCGAGAGTCCGGAAGGCGTTTTTTTGTCGTAGTTGATAGAAAATGTTGTGTTTGAGTAACAATTGTACTATTTTCACCATAAATAGCCTGTATGATGTAGATTAACTTAAAGAAATAAAAAATGTACATAAAGGGGGTGTTTTATTGAGAAATTTTGCAATTATCGTAAAAATTTGTAAGAAAAAAAAGTTTTTCGAACAATAAATACCTTATTCACTAATTAAGAACCCCTTTTTTCCTATAATTTTCATTTCAAAAGAAAGTCCTGTTATTTCCAATCAGTAGTAAGTTTATTTTATTGTGATTAATCGTTTAGTTCAAAAGTTACATCGCTTTAATAAAAAGAAGGTCACTGTAGAAAAAAAAAACTTTAAAATTGTAGGGGGAGTCCGGGAGAGTTGAACCACTTTTTACATAAACCATCATATTTTCTTGTTCATCGGGTTTAGAAAATCGATTAAAGATTTTTGCGATACATTATTATATTAGCTACATTTGTGAATAATTGTTTTTTAATATAACGCGTAAGTAAAATTTTATTGAAATTTTTAATAAAAAATGAGATATGAGTCAAGTCTCCCTATCAGCAGGGACACTTGAACCGGGGTATGGGGAGAGTTGAACATACTATTTTGGGGAAAGAATAATCATTTTCAGCTGGAATCACAGCTTTATTTAATTAACATACACCATAAATCACTTGCTTTTATTACTACCAGCAAGGAAAACGCAAAAATAATACAAATTTTCATAAAAATTGTAATTAAATATAAAAAATTAACAAAACAAAAATTATTAAACTTCTTCAACAAACATGGGTGTACTTATTTTAGATTTTTTTATTATTAACTTTTTTCTAATAATTTGGCATCATTTACCAGTCACAAAATTATTGTAAATCTATATAATATCTTTATTTATTCATGTCTTTCTGAAATAAACTTTACCTTAACAAAAAAATATTAGCATACTTTGTTATTATCTGTGTTTATAAACTTTTAAAAACTATTAATTAACATCTAATAAATCTTTGATCAGTCTCAAAATTATTTTAAATCACATAAACATTTTAATACTAGGTAATAATATCGATTATATTGCCCAGAAAACTATTTCTGATCACATTCATGACAAATAAAATCATCGATATCCTCTGTAAGCCCTACACATAGCTCATGAACATATCTACGACATATAAGACAAAGGCGCATAGTCATAACATCGTCAGTTTGACAAACAAAGCAGTACCAACGATCTGTTGTGTCAGGATTGTCTTCAACGTCATCATTTGTGGAACTATCAGCGTATGGCACATGTCTTCGTTATCAGATTCAGTTTCGCTGTCATGTTTCTTGTGCAACTCTCCCGCACTCTCCCTGGTGCAACTCTCCCGCTCACACTAATTTCACATTTAGCTTATGGATCAGAAAAACCGCCATTCGTAGAGAAAAATACTTAGCACACCTCAAACTATATTTATTTGGTAATCTAATAATAGCAACACAAGATACTTAACTCAATAAACAAGACAGCAACCACAAAACTACTTAATTAAAAAAAAATCACTCCGCAGCAACAGAAACACGTGTTACATTCTCACTGCCAAACAAAACAGCCATGATTCAAAATGGCGGCATACTTATGTTTGGCCTCACGCATGGGACCAATGAACGCATTGACGTTTCGATCGCGGTAAATTTCAAAATAATTTGAAAGATGGTTCAACTCTCCCACCTGAGTAAGTCTCCCGGACTCCCCCTATAAATAAATTAAGATATTTTTTTAAATTTTTTTATTATGTTTTTCATCGATAAAATTAAGTATATTTTCCCTGTTTTCAATATGTGCACTTTATGAAGACTCACACTGTATACATATATACCAGATGGTATTTATTTATTTATTTTACATTAAAGTCTGATATCCATTAGCATTAAATCTTTCAAGAACACAGGGTCAGTCCAGTAGTAAACTTTCCAATTTGCAAATGTTATCTTTGTCAGTAGAGGAATACAAAGATTAAAATTGATACTATAAATCAATTTTTATAGGTATTTCTTGAAGTTTCTAAATTCATAAGTCATAACTAATATATTTTGGGTACATATTGACAAAAATATTAATATTATTGTAGCAGATTGCTACAGAAAGCGGCCAAAACTGCTGATTGGTTAGGTTACTATTGGACCAACGACAATTTTAGTCATCTTAGGACTTACTACTATAATATTTATTTGATTTTCCATTTAATTATATTCCTATGTGTAAATCTCCCTTAAGGTGACGGGTAGGACACACTAGCGACGCCAATCGATTTTAATTTTTAGCTACTAAACAAGATCCATTTTAAACAATTTGGGGGTTACAACCTCTCTGCAAACACTTATACTATTTATTAAATAACCATGCAAAAATGTTGTATCCAATGCGTAAGCGAAAAATTGATTCACACCAAAAGCGGTTACTTTTGGTGTGAATCAATTTTTCACGTACAAAAACGGAGCCAACGTTTGGGCATGATTATTTATTAAATAGTAGAAGTGTTTGCCGAGAGATTGTAACCTTGAAATTGTTTAAAATAGATCCGGTGTAGTAGCTAAAAATTAAAATTTATGGGCATCGCCAGTGTGCGCTACCCATCTCCTTAAAATATGTAATTTGTGTTGGACTACCAGTTATGTTTTAATAATAAAATTTTATCATTTTATGATTTTTCTTTCTTTCTTTATATGACAGATAATTGAATACGAAAATCGTATGAGGTCATACTCCACCCCAGACAAAATATTCAGATATTTTGCAACTGTGAAACTCACCTATGGTGACACTACTGAAGTTTATATGACTCCTGATGACTTTTTAAGAGCTATTACACCTGGCATGAAACAGCCTGATGGTATTTATTTATTTTATTTCTTAGTTATTGGTTCAATATTTTGTTTTATTTTTAATTTGAAGGTTTGGTTTATTTTTTATGGATTTTTTAATATCTATGAAACTACATTATCATTACCATTCTTTACTTTGCACATCAGATAATAAGAACAAAAATATACAATCATCCTTATTTTTATTCATCAGATCAGGGATAATTTGTTCTTTTGGTAGTGGAATAAATTTAATAGTCTACTACTCTATGTATATTCCATTGGTATTTAAGGATTGGAAAATTAATTATGGATAGATTAATGGATGATGGTAGGTAGTAAATTTACAATACCAAATTTTTGCTTTGGACGCTGCCGAGTAGATCATCGAGTATGAAAATCGCATGCGACAGTACTCTACACCCGATAAGGTATTTCGGTACTTCGCAACTCTGCAAGCACAGCACCATGATCAGCATGAGGTGTTCATGACACCTGATGACTTTCTACGTTCCATGACACCAGGAGTGAAACAGCCTGATGGTAAATTTTCATTAATGTTCAACACTGCTCTCAGCTCATCAGTACTAAGATATACCTACATATAACCTTGTTTATGACTATATAAGATATGTTAGGCAGAAGATAATAACATAAATGTTATTTTTAACCAGCTTAAAAAATATATCTTGTGGTAATAGAGTGTAGGTAGATATTTCAATATTAAAAAACATACATGTGAAAACACCTATCCTGATTCGACGTTACTTTAGCTAAGCAATGCTGCAGATGTGATTGTCACGACCACATATATGGTATCCCTCGACAGCATCTCAACTTTGGCGACAGGCAATCCTGTACATGTGTATCTGAAAGAGCAAAAGCTATTAGCCTATAAAACTAGTTACTTAGGTGTAAAATTACATTATAATCTAATTAATTGACATCAATTGATTGACAGGATTGGGACTTGATCAGTACAGGAGATATGATCCAAAGGTAATGTATTAATCAAAAATACTTTTATATGTTTGAAACTAATTGGGAAATTAAATGTGATATCCAAATTTAATAGAATTAAGCCCTCTTATTACAAAACGCGATCTAAAGTTATATTACCAAGTTTAGCTCATGCCATCTCGTTCCAACACGCCATGATAAAAGGAGCTGGAACAAATTTAGTTCCGGAACTTTTCTTAGATCTCATTTTATAATAAAATGGAAGTATATAGTTTATCTACTGATTCGTTTCTAGTACCTATAATTTATCTGTATTATTTCAATGAATATTTTTATATTACATATAGGGTGGAGTAACATAAATACAAGTGCCAAAAGTTTAGGTACTGGAAGGTTTTCTTGGTAATTAAGTACTTAAACATAACTTCAGAGAGCCGGAAGCGAAATAAAACCGAAGAAAAAAATACGAAAAGTAACCTTTACGTTGTGTACGCTTACCATCAGGCGATCCATCTGCTCGTCTGCCACCTATTACATAAAAATATATTGGCGGGCGTAGTTATTTAAGAAAGAATTCATGTTCCTAAAATGTATTAATCTTGTATCATTTTTAGTTTAATCATGTATATATAAGTATAATTTAATATATTGTATGCAATTTGCACCAATTCTAATGCATAAACTATCTTTTTCTAATATTTTAACAATCTAACTTAATACATAAAAATGTTTAATAGTACTTTTATATTAAATTCCTCTGCTCCAAATAAAGCGCAGTCAAATGTGACATGGAAGGCCGTTCATACTTTTTCTTATCTATGCCTATCTATATTATTGTTCAACACTGCACTGGCACATTCTTTCCGGCCACTCACATCACTTTCTTATCTTTTCAGAACATCGATGAGGTACTGTCTTTCTCCTCTTCTTATTTCTCTGCCGCTCTCAATTCGTAATATTTTTCTTTTAAGTGCACAATTTTTGAATTGGTTACTTTCCCGTGTGCCGATGCCACTGGCCACAATACCCGATGCCTTGTTTAGACACCAAAATACTATAGTTATAGGAAAAGTCACGCTCTAATGTAGCCTGCCTCCTTTTTCCTGTGCTTGATTTTTTTATTTATTTATTTATCTATGGAACTGCCCTTCAGTTTATTTAACTTGTATAAACACGCATTATGTATCCTAGCATGTTCTGCGAATTTTTATTTTATTATTTATGTCTGATTTTTAATGAACTTTTAGCGTTAACGCATCAGCTTTGTCTTCTCCTCGACATATTTTCGTAGGTAGATTTCATCTTCCTCAAACCTCTTCAACTAGCGAGGTTTTAGTTGTCCTGCATTATCTAATTTAGGTTTTCTGATAGATTCCATTTGACTGATTTCTGGATTTTGTCATGATTTCACTAGTTTATTTTATTTGTACAATTTTCTGATCATTAGTTTTGTTTTTGGGTGCATAGAGTAATCAAATCGGCTTATTATCTTTGATATCAAATGTGTGTTAAGTTATGTTTGTTTGTTTTACACAGAGTATCAGCCAACGCCTTAATCTAGACCTGGATGAAGACTCCATATTTTACAAACTTGGGTCTTCTGGACTGATCACATTCAGCGACTACATATTTCTGTTAACCGTTTTGTCAAGTAAGTGTTTATTTTATTATTTTCTTTAGTTAAAGGATATTTGGTTTCATTATTAAATATAGTTTTGTATCAACCCTCATCCTTTACCAGTGAAAACTAGAAACAACGAACGTACCACAAACACCCAGGTCCAGCACAAATATCTGTTTCATCAACAATCATTTGTGTTGGTTTGGGAATCAAACCCGCGACCCTTGAGTCTCAACCAGCGCTCAATCGACTGCGCTAAACGGGTCGTTATATGTTAATTAATTTATAAAGGTTGCGGTGGCGGAGCCATTTCCATTTCGAAACCACGTTCAACATATGTCCACATAGGTAAGTTGACATACATCATGGGCAACTACGGAATCCACCGTACTTGTTAGAATTAGAAAAACTTTTCTATACAGTACGTGTAAATGTAAATTTTTAAACTGCATCAAAAACTTGTGTAGGAAGTAAGATACCCACTCGGAGCTGATACATTTTTACGCACGCATTACGATATAATTGTCGTTAAGTAAAAATTTTTAACCTGAAGCTGATTAAGGAGTGCCACTTCAGCTCGCCTGCTAGAGATCAGATGTAAAAGCCTTTTTAAATTTAAATAAAAGATAGCTGGGTATTTAGGGACTACAGATAAAACCACAGAGTCAATAATAAATAAACTTTTTATTTTCTAACGTATCTTCTATATACTTTTGGATCATATCCGAACATTTCAAAATCTAAACCATAAATTTGTAATAAGTCATCGAGCATATTACCATCGAGTTGATTAAAGTAATATTTCATTAAGGCGGTTGTGTTTCTTCCATCTTTCGACCTGTTCATCACTGTGCGGAGACGAGTTCTCTTATCGCCCACTGTTCGGCCTAAGACGTGGCCCAAACCCAATTGCTGGATTACATACACGGAATCCCTCGGCAGCGTCTCAACTTTGGCGACAACACTAAAGTTAACGGCGCATGGCGTACAAAATTGGTAATACGGCGCCCAATGTTCGTCGAAAGTGAACGATCTGTCTTGGGACTTGTGCTTTCCTGTTAAATATGAAATAAATTCGTAAAAAGTGGGTCCGAAACTTTTGATTGGTCCGAAAATTTTTGTTGCTTTCTCTCTGTGCTCAGCGACTATCGATCTCGCTAGTTTTCTGTAATATGGCGGCGTAATGTTCTCTAATTTGTCCCTGTACGCCGACAGCAGTCTCACGAAGGGCTCCCTCACAACCATGAGTGATATAACGCCAGGCGTGCTGATTGCGTCTCGTAACTCGTCTTCGCTTGGTCGCGGGAATTTCTTTCTTGCTAACATGAGGGGTGTTTGCCTCGTCCGCGCTAAGAATTTCTTGTCGTAGCCTCCTGTAACAAAGACAATATTTTGAAATGGCGTAAATACTCGTAGCAAAATGCATTGTTTGCTATTAAGAGACGCATGGGTAGCTCTTACCTAAAATGTTGAACTTGTACAGCCAAAAAGAGCTGGCAGCCTTGAAGATATTGCACCAGACGAGGTTGTGGGCGTGATCCACGAAGAATTCTTTGCTGTTTATCGCATGTGTGGGCAGATCCCTCCATCGACACACATTTTGGACTTGAGCAGCTCGCTTCTCTAGCTCTGCGATAGTCGCGTTGTCTGGCTCCGACCAGTCTATGTCGTTTCCGATTGTCTCTTGTTCATCTTCTCCCAAAACTGGGCCTTGCATCTGAAAAAAATGCTCCATTAGTTTGAACTTCACCAAGTCTTAACAATATCTTGATTTTGACAACACGACAAGATTTTGGAATCTTGGTTGATACGGGAAAGAATAAAGGTATTGGTTTTTATTTTAGTAATTACCAACATGCCAAAACTCTCAAATAAAATTCCTTATCGTAAGATTTGAGCTTGAAAGAACTTTTATTTATACTGTTTTAAGTCAGAGTATGTACGATGGACATTTTTATCTTTATTAAACATCTTTATAATGATGAGAAATTACGACAACGGAATTTTATTTTAACGTTACTTAATTGATGTCATTTAATTTACTTTCTGTACCCATATGTATTATATTTTTAATCTCATATCAAATTTATACTGATACATCCTCAACATCTCAGATAACGAATATAATTTTGAGCTCGTACGATCTATCTTGCCTTAAAATGTATTTTTTCAAAAATAAAAGAGAAAACACCAGTCAGTTCCCCGTGGTCGAGCAAAACTTTGTCTTTACCTACATCGAGTATACCTACATCGTTAGTTTGGTGAAAGAGAAAAACTGATAACATTTGCCCATTAGTCGAATTATTACCATTAGATTACAGTTTTACATTTAGTTTATCTAAATTAGATGCGTATAAGCAGCGATCGTTAGCGTATAGCTAACGAAACATTTAGAAAAAGGTAATTTTAATTATAAAGGCCGGCAACGCATAAGCGATCTCTCTGAATTGCGCAATGTTCATGGGCGGCGATGATTCCTTACCAACAGGTGACCCACTTGTTCGTTTGTCGGCTCTAGCATATTTTGTTTTAAATACTCTATTTGTTTCTTTTCACCCTTTTGGGTTCGTGTCTTCTGTCTAATGTTTGAATTAACAAATCATCAACTAAGACACCTATTGAGTCTAACAGAATTACGAAAAATAGTTTTAAGCATAAAATATGCACCAATACCTAGTTTTATAATAACATATTCCATTGTTATTATGGTAAACAATGATACGACAAAAATCCAAATTTTAAAATACTTTAGGAAGTCATAATAAGAACTTGACTAAAGTTGAAAAGTTTGAGTACCTACTTAAATATTTTTGAAAATAAAAATTGTAATGATACAAGTAAAAATAACTTGTTGCAGTTACACTCTTGTAAAATTGTTCCCCGATCCGAGCGTCCGAGCCACTCACCAGCCACTTTGTGTAATTGTCAGGCACTATCGACCAATCCCGAACTACTGGAGTGTCCGCACTGCTTTTGAAAATAGTCATTTTCATCACCACCATATACAAAGTCGCCCAAAACATGAAAGTCACTGTTTTCGCTCCGCATCTTAGGTAGTGGAATCCTTTTGTTTTCAACTTCGTTTTGAGTCGTTTCACTGAGAGGACCATGTTTTCGCGTCATGTAGAGTATTTACGAGGAGTTTATGGTGTACGGTTAATGTTTTTACGCTTGATAAGCTCAACATGGTTTTGATTAGTGTTGTGTTGGTGAATAGTGGTTGACGGAGTGAAGTACGCAGCATCCAAGCGGGTGGCACGGGGCATGAGCGGATATAATGATTTTGTCCCGCGCGCGAGATTTATCCATCGTCTAGCTCCGTCTTGTTTCTGCGCTGGGGCGGGAAGCACGCGTCTCCTGTTTTCGGCTGGCGGGATTATGCCCGGACTTTGTTTTCAAGTACTATAATTATTTAGTTAGGTAGATACCATATACCGTTATTTTGTGTCGTTTACATCCCGAAAACCAGATAACAGGTATCATGAATGAAGTCCATTTAGCATGTTAGATCAACAAAGTAAGCGAAAAAAAATCAGCTGTTCCATACATTATTGCCAGGTGGATATTATATTTTGTATGGAACAGCTGATTTTTTTACGTTTATTTTGTTTATCTAACATGTTAAATGGACTTCATTCACGATACCTATTATGAGGTTCTCGGGATCTAAACGATTAAAAAATAACGGTGTATAGAGATGTTGTTTTTATTTATTACCATTAAAGCGTTAGTTAATTTCAGTTCAGGACCCCAAATCTCGTGCTCGTGATCTCGTGATGATATTTTGAAAACATTGCGGAGATCACCTGAAAACCATCCAAAAAAGCTACGTTATAGTGATATATGTCGTATGAAAATAAATGTCACGAGCACGAGAATTGGGCTCCAGGTATTAAGGTACACGCGAGATCTCTTGGATTTTTTCAAAGGGAACTTGACGAATATACGACGTATTTTTAAATGTTGTTTTAAACTTTTTGAAATTTAATAAAAGATCTTTGACGATATTTATTTAGTTTGCAATTGAAACATTACGGTATGAACTATCATTTTGCACGTTTAAACTAAAAGTTAATTACGATTTATGATTGTAAAATATTTACTTCGTTATTCTCATGATATTTATCCAATCGATTTGGCGTTTGAAGCATAGATTAATTATAAAAAAACGAGATAGAGAAAATATAAACATAGAAACCGTGATTTATTCACGGTTTTAGTAAGACTGCTCGTTGCACTCAAAATACTTTACCGTGGGAGAGCCAAGCTTCGGCATGAATGGGCCGGCTCGACCGGAGTGATACCACGGCCTCACAGAAAACCGGCGTGAAGCAACACTGTGCTGTGTTTCGCTGCGTGAGTGAGAGTAGGTACCGGAGGCCCAATCCGGGGGATAGGGGGGTTTAAAGGTTGACAGCGCACTTGTGACTCCACTGGTGTCATGGGTGTCCATGGGCGGCGGCAATTGCTTACCATCAGGTGATCCGTCTGTTCGTATGCCTACCTAATACATAAAAAAATCTTTTAAAGATGTTGTAGTAGGTAATATTGTAGGTACAATATGGAAAAGAACGCGCCTTCCATGCGGGGGGTCGTGGTACGGAACATGCACCACTGGATTTTTCAAATCGATGTGCGTATTTGTACCATTAGCCCGGCGGTGAGGGAAAACACCGTAATGGAACCTGCAGGTTTTGGAAAGTTTCTGAAACGTGTAAGCATGATTCCGTTGGTCTAGTTTCCTTGTTAAAGGGCTGTGAAGAGTAGCCAGCATTCGCTTCATTGTAATTTCCAGAGACCCCAAATCCTGAATCATGGTCTAAGCGTACAATGAGCTCCAAAGCGAGCTTTGGACGCAACCGGAACTAGACGCAAAGATGAGAAGAAGAAGAAAATATTTTACACAAGTTGACGCCACTTCATCACCTATAGACAATTTAGAATTTAATAACATTGTGCCGCAACTGCACCCTCCCTCATATTTTTTTTTTTCTCAAGTTCGGTTCAAAGGATTATTTTGTTTTACGAATTTGGACTATTTTTAGTTCAGTGGGGACAGTTGAATAGTTTGTCCCTGCTATTATAGGATACAGGGAACCCTCCCTCATATAGCGCAACCCTCTATATGCAGTTCTCTTTATACCTATCTAAGTAGTCAATAGACCTAACTTAACTATACCTACTTACCTAGGTTAGTTATATACAAATGCGAATTTCACTTCGCAATTGCAAACTAAAGAGGTTTGGTCCTTGATCCTTGAGACCTGTGTTCGCCATTTTGATTTTTTGCGGCCAATTATAAAACCTTTCATAATAGATAGATCATATCAAAATCGTTGTTATATATAGCCTTGGAAAGCGACAAGTTTTTGAGTAATAAACTAAATATGATGAAAAAAAAAATTTTTTTTAAGAGGTATATCATCTTAAGCAGTACTCGAAAACCTGACGCTTTACAATGTTTTACCTGAGGACATTTTCGATGTATTTTGATTTGATCTATCGAAATTTTATGGATTCATTACCGCCGCAATTTTAGAATAAATATATTTTTTTAATTTAAATAAAAAATATCAGGGTATTTTAGAAAAAAAATGGCGGATGATAAGGTGGGATAGGCTCCATAGAATAATTGCCAAAGCCTTTAAAAGAGTTGCTAAGATTCCAAATTAAACACCAAAATATACTTAGTTCATTGCAATACCACTTTATTGAAAGTTAATAGTTTGTGTCGAGGATCTGTCATAGGTGCAATTTAAACTAAAGCGTTGGCGGTTTGTTTACTTCCTAACTGAAACTGGCGGATGTCCAAGTTTGCTAACCTGTTGGATTGTGAACAGTTTAAGTAGCTTTATTTAACTTACCCATTTTTGTAGTCTCAATGTGGCCTTTTAAGTTTCTAAAACCACAAAGTTTAAGTCGATAAATGTAATGCTAATTGCATTAATATTTAGCATTTTTAAATATTAAGAACCCGTTTAAAACGTCCTGTTGGTCTGGTGGTTTAAGTACCTGACGGGTTCGAAACCCGGGTCGAGCAAAAAGTATGTTTCGAATTTTTCGAACATAGCTCGGGTTTGTGATCATCAATCCGCGTTTGGCTAGCGTGTTGATTAAGTCTAATCCCATCATAGTAGCGATAACTTGATTTCTATGATGGAGGCCTTTGCTCTGCAGTGGGACAGTATATAGGCTGATACTTTACTTTAAACCCGTTTAGCGCAGAGTACCGCTTGAGACGCAAGGGTACGGTTCCTGCACCGACGCAAATGTTTGTTGGAGAAACAGATATTTGTTTGAACTGGGTGTTTGTAGTGGGTGTGTGTGTTGGTGGTGGGTGTTGTTTCTGATGTCCATAGTTCAAGGGAAAACCTAAGTTTGGGACTAAGACAATTATGTATATGATGTTGTCTCAATTTATTTATTTAACTAATCCAAGATGTACCGATTTAATTGCTAACTTAAGGCAACGAGTAGCCCTAACTATCAACATCAATCGATTTAAATTGTTAGCTACTAAACCGGATTTATTTCAAACAATTTCGAAAATGAAGTCTCTGAGCAAACATTTATACTATTTATTTTATTATTTAACCCTACTTTTTGATCTGTTTTTGCACTTGAAATTTGGATTAACGCCATAAGTGGCCGTTTTTGGCGGTAATTCAAATTTCGAGTACAAAAGCAGACCCAAAAGTTAAGTGTTAGTATTAATAAATAGTATAAATGTTTTCCGAGAGGCTGCAGCTTCGAAATTGTTAAAAAGATATCCGGTTTAGTTTCTAACAATTTAAATCAATTGGTGTCGCTAGTGTGCCCTACGCGTCACCTTAAGTAATGATAGATATTGACAATAGTTTTATATATTTTTAATTTGTCATAAATATAGAGTAAAATTACAAATTTGTAGCGTCTCGTCGACACTTCGAGATAGCATTCCGCATGTTCGACCTAAACGGTGACGGAGACGTGGACTGCGAGGAGTTCGAGAAGGTGGCGGCGCTGATCCGCCAGCAGAGCAGCATCGGCTCCAGGCACCGCGACCACGCCAACACGGGGAATACATTCAAGGTTAGCCGGTTCACTTGCGACACTTCGACCGACCTTGATCGATCTGAACGGTGACGATTTTTTTTATAGTGGCACAGTATATTGGCTCTCCTCAGCCTGATGGTAAGCAGAGAAGAGCCAAGTTTCAATTACAACGAAAGCGATGCCAGAGTGCTAACGGAGGTGATGCCTTGATCACCTCCGTTGGCACCGCCATACTGGCCCGCAAGATGCTTCTTCACGCTTCGTTTGAAGGAACCCATATTGTAGGAAGGGGTAAATACATGCGGCGGCAATTCCATTTCTTGATGCATAATAAGAACTGCCAAATTTTTTAGTCCGTGATGGGATGCTTTTCACTGTGAAGCGGTGACAGCGTTGTCCGGCGCGTGTAGTTCTGTGACGGAATAAGGCAGGTGGTATGAGGGAGAAAAGCTCTTCGGAGCATTCACCGTGATATAGACGGTGAAGACGCTACGCGACCCGATGTCTCTATGTAGTTGAAGAGGTACGAGGGAATTGGTGACCTCTTCGTCACCTATAAAACGTACAGCCCGTCGCTGCAATCTATCGAGATCATCCTTGAGGTATTTAGCGGAGCCATCCCAAAGATGCGAGCAGTACTCCACGCATGCCCGGACTTGAGTCTTGTATAAAAGACAGAGCTGGTCCGGCGTAAAGAACCTGCGGACTCTGTTGATGTATGCGTTTGTATACATTGATGTGTGGCTGTCATAACCTACCTAAGTTATTTATGAACTTGCAACTTAAAGGCTTCTAGAGTTATTTTATTTTTAGAGCGTTTACGCATTAATACAGCCTATGACTTTATTAAAACCTTATGGATAAACCATAAATAATCGAGTGTCTCATGGCAATCAAATTGGATTCATTCTGTCCGATCAATATCCAGGTATAAATTTGAAAGAGTTTTCAAAATTATACACAAACTTTTTCGATGATAATAAATTATATAAAAAGAGAAATTAGTTTTCAAAGTCTATTCTAAGTAAAAATAAGTCTAGTTATGTTTTGTGAATAATTCCTTTTTATGTTAAAGATTTTGGTCCAAATAAATTTTCTCTTATTTCAGAGCAACACATCTAAGTTTTTATTTATACATGCATAGAACATAGCATTGTATACATACCACCTACTCGTATTTGATAGCGTGATAGCGTCGAACTTATGGCGGTATTAACCTTATATCAATACATTTACCAATTCGTGTTCTCTCATTTTCAGGGAATTAACTCTGCGCTCACCACATACTTCTTCGGCCCCAAATTGAACCAGAAATTGACTATTGAAAAGTTTTTGGATTTCCAACATCAACTGCAAAAGGAAATCTTGTCCCTTGAATTCCAGAGGAAACAACCAGGTGAGTGAAAAACTCGATAATTTTACCAAAATATATATTTTTTATTTCAAAAAACAGGCCGACGAGAATGTCTTATCTATACCATAATTAACCATAACGGCCCCAACGGCCGGTTCTTCTCGCTATGTGCCCTGCCCATTTCCACTTGAGGCATGCAATCCTTTGGGTTATGTGTATGACCATAGTTCTCCTGCGGATCTCATCATTTCTGATACGATCACGCAAGGAGACTCTGAGCATAGCCCTCTCCATTGCTCTCTGGGTGACTTTTTTGCCTCCTTAATCGGCATATTGTAATATCTAATTATAAGATGCTAAATTCTTTTTCAGACGAAAATGGTCGAATCACCGAGGCCGACTTCGCTGAGCTGTTACTCGCGTACGCTGGTTACCCAGCCAAAAAGAAGGCGAGAATGCTCAAACGTGTGAAGAAGGCGTAAGGAAAATTTTTCACTACTCAATTCATTTCGATCTTAATTTTTTTATGTGACAGGCGAGCATACGGATCACCTGATGGTAAGCGATTGCCGCCGACAATGGACACCCGCGACACCCACTGATGCTGGCAACCTTTAAACCTCCCTTTCCCCGGATTGGGCCTCCGGTACCCTCACTCACGCAGCGAAACAAAGCACAGTGCTGCTTCACGGCTGTTGAGGCTGCTCCTGTGAGGCCGTGTATCACTCTGGACGAGCCGGCCCATTTATGCTGAAGCGGGACTCTCCCACGGTCTCACACTATGAAATATCGGCGCGTTTCATCCCATCTCTATAAATTATTTGTATAATGAATTGCGAAAGTTTAAAATCATATAATTGTTCGAATCCTACCGAACATTAACTATTTTTCACGCATGATAACCCTGAGGCGTACTGCATCCGTTTCCGTTTCATTATTAGTATGATGGCACTCAAAGACTTAGAAAAATTACCGTTTTATCTCTGCACAAAAAAGGGCCGGGTGAATAGAGTTGCTATGAGAATTTAACGTTTTATACAATATTATGTGCCTATCATGGCCGTGATAATTATTAATTAAAATACATAAACAACACAACACTTCGCGTCTATAATCACGAATGTAGTTGTGTGTTTTATACAAGTGCATTTAAAATGTCCCTATTAATAAATGGACGAAGCACGCGGTGCCCATACGTGCCCATACATTATACATAATAATTATAAAGAACATGCTTCACACCAATATTGTTCAGCTGCAAATAAATGTGAAGAATGTTTACAATATTGTAATAACTAAGAATTTACGCTGTGACATTGAAAAGTGTAAGGTGATGATGAACAGTGAGTGAACAATAAATAAAGCTGCACTATAAACCTTGGAAACTGTGGTTTTGTTATTAATAAAATAAATCTCCTGATAGATAGGCCTCCCATCACACGCCAGTAAGTACCTATATTGTATATACAGTCCACATCACACACAAGAAGCAAGAATAACACCACGAAGGTACACAAGTAGAGCATAGAATCTTAGAGGCAGCCCCTGGATTCCTGCAGGAGGAGAAGCAGATTTCTACAATAATCTATCAGACATGTAATTTTTTCTTGAGTTTCTCATTTCAGCTTGTTATTTTCGGTTACGTCACGGCGTCCGGAGTACGCTGGACTATTATCCAGGATTTGGGAAGCCTGGCATTTTCAATTAAGCGACTGCCTGTCTGACCTTTGTAATCCTTAGAAAGGGAAAGCAGATCAATGGTTACCATCAGGCCGTGGAGAGCCAATATACTGAGCCTCTATATAAAAACACATTCAGAATAATTCGCCCAAAAATTGTGGGTATCCACAGTTTGAGAAACTATCCGAACCGTGCAAGTTTCTTTACGATGTTTTCACTCACTGCCCAACTGCATCGTTGAATACCTACCTACTATAACCTGCGCTAAGCAATAGGCTATTTGGCTTGTTTTGAAAATCCTCATATTATTTATTGGTGTATAGGAACCCTAAAAATAATATTTACTTTCATTTATTATGAATATTTCGGTTAGAAAATCGTTATAAAATATATAATAAGTGCGATGAAACATGCGAGGGCTTTATAAAGTGGAAAAGAGGAAGAAGCCCGTCAGCCGTAACCACCGAGGCACTGCTCCGATAAGAATGGAAAGCTCGTTACAGCCAGAAACGCACACTACGCAGCTGTACGTGTCCCGCCTACACTGGTCTACGAAGGTCGATGGAGTCGTAGATTACGTGCGAAAAAAGTCCAACTGGACGCTGAGGGTCGAACGGTTGGAGTCTCGCCACAAAGTGGACTTTAGCTCATTTGTGGTGAGAGTACCGACCCATTCCCTGGCGACCTTTATTAAGGAAGACTTCTGGTCGCAGGGAGTCGTCTTTCGGAAGTTTCGCTGACCAGCTGACTATGCGCCGCACGTAGTAATTTGAAAAAAAAAGTGTTTTTTATTTGTTATATATGTACGTTAGACTGTAAGGTATTTATTATATGGGCCAATGAAATATTTTTGTATGTATCTTGTTGCCTGAAATAAACGAATTATTGTTATTATAAGGATTATTTTATCTGTCAAAAACGCTTTATTTAGCAATATGGCGTCGAATCATTCGATATTACACAATACATTTGTTAGATGATTAGCGTCCTGCATAGACAACACAATGGCGTCGAGTCTACAAAAGGCTGACGTCACTGTAAAGAAAGCCAATTAAACCCGTTTATGGTCGTGGTTCCTAGCACAAAACAAATTTATTTTATTTTATTACTCACGATCAAAATCCTTTCAAATAGGTTCCGCGACCACGGAGTGGGCATAACAAAAGACGACTACCTCAAGTTCTTCCACCTGCTGAACAACATCAACGACGTGGACACGGCGTTGACTTTCTACCACATCGCCGGCGCGTCCATCGACCAGCCCACGCTGCGCCACGTGGCTCGCACCGTGGCCCACGTGGACCTAGACCCGCACGTCATCAACGTCGTCTTCACGATATTCGACGAGAACAGTGAGTAACTACATGTGACAGTGATATAAGGACCATATAGCATTTCTATACAAACACATCGTTGGAGTGTCCATCGACCAAGCCACGCTGCGCCACAGTGGCCCACGTGGTCCTCGATCCGCACGTCTTTAATGTCGTCTTCGCGATATTAGACGAGAACAGTTAGTAGTCATCATTATCCTCGTCAGTATGTTGCAGTTAACTACTGGACATAGGCCTCTCCAAATTTTCGCTTTTCTTAGATTTTTGGCGATTAGCATACAGCTCCTGCCAGCCATCTTGAGTAAGTCGTCACTCCATCTGCCCACAGAACAGTGAGTATCATGTAATAATGTCAACAGATATGTACAGCTTTCTACCATATGATTAAAAAGTTATGTTTCGTGTTTTTCGAACATAGCTCGAGTTTGTGACCAATCCGCATTTGGCGGGTGATTAAGCCTAATCCCATCATAATAGCGAAGACTTGATTTCTATGATGGAGGCCTTTGCCCTGCAGTGGGACAGTATGTAGGCCGAAACTTTTTTCCATATGGTTGAAGTGTCCATCATTTCCATCGTGTCACGACCTGCACGTCATCAACGTCGTCTTCACGTTATTCAACGAGAACAGTCAGTATCAAAATGTGACAGTGATAACAGGGACATTTAGCATTTCTGTACTACCATATCGTTGGACCAGCCCACGTCACGGTACGTGACGCGCACTGTAGCGTTAATAAACATTATCTTCACGAATTTGCGACCCCGTACCGTAGTCCACGTATATTTCTACCATGAACTTACTACACCGCTGGCTCAGCCTCTTGGCCTCCAAAACAAGAGAGTGGCTCTTGGATCGATCCTTCAATACTTCTTGCCAGACATTGACCTGAAGTTCTCGCGATCAGTCTCGACGACGTCTTTCCAGCGATACCTAGATCGACCAACTGGGCGATGGTCAACCAATAACACGTCATGAATATCGTCTGCACGATATTCGACGCGATCACTAGACGTGTGTAACTCTTTACTGAAACGACTCAATGATCCGACTCAGCCAAATGATACACTGTTCCGAATCTCTAATGTTCGCTCCGAATGTACCTATCATTCGACTCAAATGGATCTCCGAGTGAACCGAATGAGCTGAATGATCCGATGAGCCGAATGATCTGAATGAGCGAAATGTTTTGATGAGCCGAATGATCTGAATGAGATGAATGATCCGATGAGCGGAATGAATCACGGATCTATCTACAGTGAAACGCTTCATTTGGAACATTGACCCTCGTCAATGTTCCAAATGAAGCGTTTCACTGTTCTGCATCTCTGCACTGATCCAGATGCAAATGTTCCAAATTTTAGGAAGATACGCTTTTGCCAGTTCTAGAGATCACTGGCGCGCCACTGGTCTTGTCTTTTTAAATTCGACCGAATTTACAAAAAGTAATCCTTTTACAGTGGACGGGCAACTAAGCAACCGCGAGTTCGTAGCAGTCATGAAGAACCGCCTCCTGCGCGGCCTGGAGAAACCCAAAGACACCGGCTTCGTCAAGCTCATGTATTCCCTGATCAAGTGCGCGAGGGACACCAAACCGGCCATATTGGACTTTTAGGACATAACTCTGCGTTGGCGTAACTAGATAGGTAAGTCGGGTGAGACGGCTCCCTAAGGATAGTCTTTATTGATGAATCGTGAAAATCTGAAACTTATGGCTCGCGCTTGGTAAATGAGAAATAAAGGTCATTGATCCCATTGACTTAATACACTCCACTTGTGTTACGAGTGTCCATGAGCGGCGTAAATCGATTACCATCTGGTGATCCGGCTGCTCGTCTGCCATCTTTTTATTTAAAAATTTATAGCACAAAAACGATACAATAGGCGAGCTTAATGCCAAGAGGAATGCTCTACCAGTCAACCTTCACACATAAATCTATCACATAAAAAATAACTAACTATACTGTATAACAGACATCTTTGAATATCGCGTGCGAAAATTCCGCAAGATGGCGTACTATAGGCCCGAGGTCCATCTACAAGGTGATTGGGGTTTTTTTAGACGTGATATGTCAAATTGGCAATTAACGAATAAATCAGTCAATGATGTTGAATTTGGACCTCGGATCACAGGCACTGGCGTGCCTGGCGTGCCGCTAGATGGCTCTAGCGGATATTTCACACGCGATAGCCCCAATAATCTTCAAAAGCGTACGGTTTCCAAAATAAGCCGTCTCATTAAACCAATCAGCTTAGTTGCCTCCGGGAACTTCGTCAATGCTCTGACGGTGTTCCAGAAACCTGGTGAAGGTATCCTGGAGTATGGCACTGTTTAATCCTCTTTCATGCAGGCTCTACACAAAAGGCTGTCTGAACTTCCTATGTGCAAAAGGAGCTTGTTAATGCTACCATGACCCTTTAAAGCACAGGTCACTAAACGAAGGCATAGTTTAGGTATGGAAGACATGGCAACTTTGAAACTTCTTCAGTACTGAACAAGCACAAATGCCCAGATGGTGTATATTTGTTTGGATCAATGGCCTTTATTCCACGTTTATTTAACACTAATTATAAGCAGAAAGTTTTCAATGGGTATGGGGAAAAAACGCCTTCACAAACCAATATAAAGTTTATAGTTTTGTCGAATTAACATATATTAGTAAATCAGTATTGATACTGTTTGCAGTTGTAATAATACTGGTACTTCGCCCGACACTATATTAATGTGTTAAGTCTCTTATAAATTAATTTTGAGTTTGGACAAAAAATAAGACATAAAACATATATGATTTATTAAGAATAAACTATATTGTTTGTAATTGTAACTTGGGCTCTTCTATTGTTTACCAGCAGGAGGAGAGCCAATATACAAAGCCTCTATAAAAAATTGAATTCACATAAATTGATTGAATGTTTTCTTGGAATTTTGAACCATATCTTTTGACTTTCAATGTTTTGAGTGGGAAAGGGGAATCACAGTCTACGCTCGGTTACAATCTAGTTACGCGAACGCCACACTCAAATACAAGGAGTGTCTCGTGATATACCGTAGTTTCTACTAACTAGGCGAACAAAAAATCTGTTTCTCGCGTATTCCGAGTATTGTAACATAACTCATGGTAGTGATGCTGTATGATGACCAGTGATCGAAGTAGGTATATACATATACTTGTAGAAAAAAAAAACATTCATTCAGATTCAGAATAAGCTTATTTAGAGTAATTAGTTATGGTTGTGGATGGCTAGGACCAGCCTCTTTTATTATTGTTTATGTTTTTGTGTCAAAATCAGTAAAAAAGTATAAAAACATTAACAATATAAAAGAGGCTGGTACAGCCGTCCGTTCCCAACATCCTCTCCTCCTGTGGCGAAGCCACACCCTCCCCCTCCTGTGGCGAACCGGCTAGCTCGATGGCTGACGGAGACTAGTACCGCCGTTATCCGGATAATGAAAGCAAAACCTTTCAACTGGTGCTGACAAAGGCTACCCGGGTAACGGTATACATAGTTATTTCATAAAAAATAAAACTCCGTATCAAAAAAACAACAAATAAAATACGTATCAAAATAAGTAAAAAAGTATAAAAACATAAACAATATAACAGCTAATATGGCTGGTCCAGCCGTTGATCCTCAATTTTTTTTTAATTTGTTAAAATAAACAAGGTTGCATACCATGTAAAAACAATCAAAATTTGCATATTTATATATACATTTTAAACCCACATGATTATATAATCTGTGCCCATGTGCCATGCCCCCTTTTTACCTACTCCAATCACTTATGATTCTCTCTTTCTTGAAAGACTACTGTAGATATTCCGCCTCACTGCATCGTCAAGATCTTGAACTCCTGATTCAGGTGCAAAAGAACACCATGTAGGCGAAGAAACTAAACAAATAATACGCTTATAATAATATCAGGCTATGCTGATCATGTCATCTTTGTAGCACAAAAAAGTATATTGTTCAAAGTATTTTATATTTTGGGAGTCAGTCTCAATATAAACGTTCAATCATGTAAGGAAATGCCCAAGTGTCTTTTAAATCGGATTGCCCATGGCCTCGTTAATGAAAATATAGGTATTCCAAGTTTGAAAAACGTACTCGTATATTAAACTAGTCTTGACCACTTCCTGCTAGCTGCTTTAGCTGTGTAGCTTTCGAGAATCTCATAATATTTTCTTTCTGGAATAAAATGGAATTTTGATACGTGGTATCTTCTTCTTAGAGTTTGAAATTTCTAAGTTCTATTGAAACTGACTTGCCAACTTCCCATGTTTTGACGCGTGGTTAACATGTTCAAGGCTTTCAATAGAGAAATGTCAAAAATAGTGACACTTTCTAAGAAAACAGCATTTTAGAAAAATGGAATAATCATTAATTATGTGTTACCATTTGCAAGTAAATACTTAGAAGTATTTAAGTACTGTATCTGATATATGCTCTCTCAAACTGGTCACTAGGAATTTAATCTCATAGTTAGGAAATGAATGAACTAAACTTCACTAACATAATACTAAATTTCTCTCAAAATTTAATTGCTTACCACAAGTGTTAATGTATAAAATATGGCCAATATATTCATATTATAATAATAATAATATTTGTGATAATATCTTGTATAAACAACGTAGTTTTTATATTAGGCGAAAATGTTTATATATAATACATTGTACAACTTAGGTACTCCAATTGACTTAAATTTCACAATGAATCGTTTTTGCTTTTCTAGATTTTATCTTATAAAGATATTAAATGTTTGTTACAAAAAGTAGCACAATTTACCCTCGAAATATTTAAACCTCACACTAAATAGATGTCTTCCACATGAAAGTTATTTTTCATTTTAAAGTTTAATTGGATTAAATTGTTTACTTTACCATTGCCAACTTAAGTAATTGAAAAGTTTATTTCTATAATGTTTTATTGTTTATTTCTGCTCACTGAGAATTTATTATGAATTTGTTTTTAAACAGAAATTAAGTATACTAACAATTTATAATTTTTATTGTACTTCTTTCGCAATATTTAAAAACTTTACCTATTCTTGATAATAAGAGATGCAGCTTATATTTTTGAGTTTGAAGTCATTTTAGTTGTAATTAGATAGTTATATAAATACATACAATATTATTTCACTTATTAGTAAGTAGTTAACGTGAATTATCTAACAATAATTGATCTTTACCTTTACAATATGACATTGTTTCAATTTTATTCAAATTAATTTTATTGTAAATATTTTAAGACATTGTTAATTTTACACTCTATCAATTAAAGCATCGCATTTCAATTGAATTTCATTTTTTTGTTTTATCCTTATAAGTAATAATAAGAGTACCTAACACTAAACAAAACTTTCTTTTCTCGCATTCCAAATAATGTTGCCTCTGTAAACCTTATGAAATGTATGATTTATATTCTGTTGATACTGCTGTTGAAGCCAAAGAGATTGACCTTAATAAACACGTATGATATGTATCTTGCAAATATGTATAACGAAACGACGTGTGAGCCAACAAACAGTTCTCATTATGAACTGAAATACTTTCCCAGCTGTATTGGTATAAAAGTCGCCGGTCGCAAAGCTCTCGTCGGCCTGTGGAAACGTCATAATAACAGGGAGCGGCTCGGGAGCGTTGAACCGCGGTTTAGCCGATTATCGCGAATTTCGTGTTGCCCCAGAAACAGCGCAACTAGCTCCGCCTTTTAAATCACTCGAACCACGAACCATCGAACAGACGGCCCGCTCGACGCGGTCTCAAGCGAAAAATAGACATAGTTTGATGTCCCCCGGAATAATTCGGATAATAGAAAGCCACTGGGTGAGCGACATCGTGGGAGCACCGACGCGCCCGCGCCCTCTGGTGAGTACCAGCCCTGTATCCCCACTACTGTAATATTTCCACGCGGCGCCACTTCCATAGAGTAAAATGTATGCTACTTCCCGTGTTCCTTCTGGAGACCATTGACGCTTGTGATTTATTACTTAATCTGCTTGCCAAACGCCTACGATGGCACAGTTTATATTAATAACCTTCGTGTTCAATGATTACTGAACGAAACATATAGGGCACCAATATGACTGCGATGCAATGTATGATGTTGATTACATTTTGTTACAATATATAATTTATTTGTTCAGTGTCCCCCGTCTGAAAGGAATTTTACGTTGCGTCAGGAAGCTTAAATGCACACATATTATCAGACTTGCTCTAACTATTGTGGCAGAAAATATAATAGTTTTACTGTCTATTCGTCATATTAAGCGTTGTTGTGATATTTCAGTGTTCAAAAAAGAAATTAAAATTTCAGTTATCGATAGAATCAGCCACAGATTTGTTATTTTTATCCGCTGTAGACGTCATTAGGCTTTATTTAATTATGAGTATATTACAATCAACTGTCCTGATCTTCGATCATATTTATATATGTAGATATAATGTAATAAACATTTCTATGCTGGACACACCACAATAGATCATAAAATCTAAGGTATCAATCATTTTTTTAACAATTTATTAGATACCTACCTACACATATAGGTTATACATTTTATTAAATTAAATATTTAAATCAATTAATCCAGGCAATTGGTTCTATCGATCGATGTGCGATAGAGTGCGATTTCGATCTTCCGGACACCAAGCCAGCAATCAATATCGACTTATCCGCGATTTGATGGGCTGTCGTTCGATTGATAAGCGTAAAATACCTTTATAAATTACTTCTATTACCTTGTTGCATGCTTCGTTTTTTTTTTTTTGGAATGTTTAACTGACAATAAATATTTTATGATTTATTAACCCAAATTGATTACTTTCTCTTTCCTACAGCAAGTGAAAGAAGTCGAAGATGCCAATGTACCAGAGGCCCCCTTTCTGGAGAGTGCCCCGCCAGAAGCACGACCCTGACACTGAGCCCAGGGACTTCGGCCAAAGGAGGAGGGTAAGTCACCCAACACCATTACATACAATTAGTATCGTAACACAGAAAGTGAATGAGATATAGCTGTCCCGTTCGCACATCGCAATTAGATTGTGCATATTTTAAAATCGGAAATATTGTGCAACCTTAACCTCATGATAAAAGTAAATATGTATTATGTTATGTTTATTTTTTATTATTTGGCATAGTAAATATGATTAGGTATTTTACTACGTACTAGAAAACATTCATGATATTTTGATGGCTTCTTCAAAATATTAAACTCATTATTGTTATAGTCGCCCCACGGTTATTTGGCACGTGGCAAAAGTCGGAACTAATGCTGTTTTGATATTTTCCCATAGAAAAAACTTTGTACAACGCCCCGGTGTCAATGTCGCTGAAGTGTCCTTCTGATTGTGGTCGCACTGCATCTTTTAATATAAAATTAGCACTAGTGTTTTTTTTTTGCAAAATCATATTAATGGAGTGACCGCTTTTTTGTGGTTACCCAAATTTACAAATGCAAAATCAGACTAAACATTTTTGCATAATTATTAGATAAATAGTAAACATGTTTGCCGAGTCTCGTCTTGTTGTCATGTAGCGGATATAATTCAAAAATATGTAGTTTTAAGGTTAACTCTTTATAATAACCGCTTTTAGAAAATATATCTGCTTGAAGTCGAATTGATGTAAGAGTGAGGGAAAATCGAAGGGAGATCTGTATTTTTTCTAAAATAGGCAGGTACTATCCCTACCTACATACCGATCTTAAAACGGGTAAACACAAAAAGAACTTGCTCTTATGAGATTTTACTTAAACCAATACAATATTATTATTAGAAATGTAATGTAGTTGTACACCGTAAATTCATATTTAATTAATATTATAACGACACTCATAAAATTATAATTGAAAAGGACCTGCCAACCTGTTATTTGCATTGAGCTATTTAGCTATCTAGTAGTACATTAGTTTGTGCAATGTATTAACAGTAATTGTATGTCAGTCTTAAACAGTGAATTATAGAGACAGAGCTCATTAAATAAAACCTATAACACGCCCCATACACGACTACCGTTCTTATCAATATCTACCCTGAATATTTCGTAAATTATGTTCGGGACAAAGCAGCTGTTAAAGATCTGAAATGAAAGTCTGATTTTATGAAACTATATTTTGAGATTTCCAGTGGTTGAAGATAATGACAATTCTTATTTCCTCATCTTAGCGTGTAATTCCTTTGTTGTTGCGTCCAAAGCTTTCACTCTGGAGGCCAGGGGGTACTCTTGGACCATGATTCCTGATTTGTGGAGTCTGGTAATTACAATGAATCGACTGCCAGTCTGAGCTTCGCAACCCTTTAACAGGGGAACCAGAGCAACTCAAACTCAAAAGGATTTATTTATTACGTAGAATCTATCGCTACATAATAAACAGGTCCTTTTGAGTGCAGCTCAACATTTTATAATAGAATTTCGATTTCAATAGTTTTCAAATTGGTTTCAAAAGTAGAGCAGATCATACACAGCGTTGATAAGACAGTTGTTAACTCAGAAGGTGGCAATAAAAAATTATAATTTATACTGGACGTGTTGAATATGTTCCATACATTATCAAAGTAAACAAACACGCTAACGCATCGCTGGATCCGCTGGACGGCTGCTTTAATCATCAATTACCCTCGGTTTCGGTAAATCGAATTAGGTCGATTGCGAAGGCAGGGTTACATGCACCAACCTGAGGGGAGGGGTGGGATGTACAGTTTGCGTTGCGGCTAATTTTGCGCGCACTACGTCGCGTATAGCCGCCGTGCTCGCACAGATCGCGCAAAAGCGCGCGCTCGCGGAGTGCATCACACACCCCTCTCCCCGCCATGGGGCGGCTTCACACCTTCGTTGTTACCCTGCGGCGGGAAAGCCGCGACACCAACTGGGGCCTCCGCCTGGTGGGCGGCGCAGATCTCGCCACCCCGCTCATCGTCACAAGGGTACGACCCACACAGGCTCTGTGATAACGCGCGCCGGTGTAAACAAACTGGAGCGTTACTACACTCCACGTAAACATTTCTCCGGCTCTTCTATAGCTTATCTAACGGGAAGTACGCGGCATTAGAGCGTTTGTGATACGGCGACAAATGTGTCCTAAAATATCAACATCACGAGGCAATTAAAAAGCATTCTTTTGAGATTATGTAGAACGGGTGTCTAGTTCGTCGGCGATGTCTCTTTATATCCGATGTATTCTGGGATTTGTATCGGTCGCAGGCGTTCGACAGCCGCCGCCGGAGACTCGACCTCATTAGGGGGAACAAAACATGATAGAGAGATTGGTCGCCGGTCATTAGACTCGCTCTTCGTCGGTGTAACCGATGTAACCTAGCCCTCAAAGTGTTTTGGCAGGCGATTTCGTTTTGGTTGTTACATTGGAGCGTGTCACACGTCAAGAGTTAATAGTTACATGCCTACCTATTATACTTTATTTTATCGAGGCCGAATTGTGCTGAAATATAATTACAATTCAAATTTAATACTTACACCTGATTAAATTAACATTATAATCTGACTAATCTTAGAAAAGATCTGCAGTTAGTTAACCTGAGTTGTTGTTTGGTTTATGTCTATTTAATTGTATATAGATATTACGCACGTGGAAATCCACATAGTATTAACTCAAAAAAAATATTATTTTGACAGTATTAGTTTTGAAAAATCATTACGTTTGAATCCTCCTTCATATGAAGTCTCAATATGTTGTTGTTGTATAGGTACAATGTTATTTTTCATGTGCGATTTATAGATGAATAATATTTATGAAATTTGGGAGATTCATAACCATTTCCTTTCTCGAACTTATTTCCTTGTAGAAATATTTCTTTATTTTATCATTCATACTTGCATACTTTTAGATTTGTTTCTCAGTTTTTACAAGTCGTGTCAATTGCCATCTTAACTGAATACTAGGCAGATTTTTATGCTTCAATAAAACATTGAATTCTCTCTCTCTAATTTAAGAGCGACGCTCTTTTCTGTGGAGTAGTCTCCATTCCTCTCTCGACTCTCGACCTTTAATTCCTTGTACGACATGACATTTGCCTTTTCCTTAAGTTGTTGGACGTAATTTCTTCTTGGTCTTCCTCTATTGTTCTATATTCTATATTGAATTCAAAGGAATTACAATCAGCGTTTAATGTATTTAACCTGGAAAAAATATTATTTGTTGATGTTCTGTCTCGTTTTTGCCAACTTGTACTTGGGAAAATTTATTCGCAAAACGTTTTGACTTAACATAAAGAAATCCTGGATACTTTGAATAGTTTCTCATTTCAAAGTTTTAAACCAATGCAAATGATATACATAGCTTAAGTAATAGTAAACATGAATGAATACCTAATACCCATAAATCAGCGTGTACCTAACAATTCTATCGGCGAAAAGAACACTAAACATACAACAAACAAACTCATTCATGAATTTGAGTTTTAGGAACTCTTGGGACCATACCCATACCAACATTTTTTGTGAATGCCTAGTGTTGACAGTTATTGATGTAAAGACAGACTACATACAAAATTGTCGGCAAAAATACGTTAAACTTTAAAGTAGTGAAGCAAACACATAATGCCATACAGCACTCAACAGGCAGTTGAAACGCGCGCCCGAAAAAATGTAGATCTTTCATCGTCAGCCCATTCAAGTCCCCACTGGTGGGGCACGGGTCTCCCTCAATCACATGAGGGGTAATTGCCAGATCTTTACATAGCATAAAACAAAGTCACTTTCGCTGTGTGTCCCTATGTATGATATGATTTTTTTATGTGATAGATGGCAGACGAGCAGACGGATCACCTGATGGTAAGCGATTGCCGCCGCCCACGGACACCTGCGACACCAGCGCGATTTAATGGTTGCGGTTTGATGATTTAAATAGATAGAGTAATTCTAGAGGAAGGTTTATATGTAAAGTATCAGTCTATAAACTGTCCCACTGCAGGGAAAATGCCTCCTCCAGTCATCGCTACTATGATGGAATTAGGCTTAATCACCACGTGATCACGAACCGACACTTAAACCACTGTACCAACAGAGCGTCAGGTTTATATGTTTGTTCAATAATATAATACATGCATAATATTGCACCCGTGCGAAGCCGGGGCAGGACGCTATTGTAAAATAAAATAAGGCCACTTTTCCTTAGAAACGAAAAGAAAATGCGTAGGCGCATGTTGCACTTACAGCTATCTCCTGTAACCTTGTCGATGTAAATCATTCGATCGGCAGACGCTAGCCTTGAGCTATTTTCTTTAATGTGTTACTGTAAATAGTTTCATTACTTCCTCTACATTTGGTCCTGGGATGACTCAGTAGTCTATCAATCAACTATCTGTGTGTGTTTTATTATTAGGATAATAAATCTGCTGGTTAATATCTCTCATCTTTATCGTGTAATTCCCGGCTTCGTCCATAGCCCGGGGTACGCTTTGACCATTTTTCAGAATTTGGGGTGTCGTAATTACAATGAAGCGACTGCCGTGCGACCTTCGCAATCCTTTAACAGGGGAACCAGACCAACTGAATCATGGTTACACGTTTCAGAAAGTATCCAAAACGTTTCCTCATGATGTTTTTCCTCACTGCCGAGGTAATGGTAGAGATATAGATTTGAAAAATCTAGTGGTTCTAGCGCGGATGCAAAATACGATCCCCGTATGGACGGCGCGTTCTTATACACTGAGCCACCATGTCTCACAATAAATTTATTGGTTCACAAATATCCGTCATGTTGATTGGTTAAGATGGAGGGTATCCCCACTAGCGACGCCGATTGATTTTAATTGTTAGCTCTGAAACCAGATCTATTTCAAACAATTTCGGGGCTCGAGTCTCTCGGCAAATGCCTATACTATTTATTTAATACTCATAGTTAACCATTTGGTCTGCTTTTTCATTCGAATTTTAGATTACCGCTAAAACGGCCACTTTTGATGTGAATAATTTTAATTTTACAAGGTTATTAAAAATAAATAGTATAAGTGTTTGCCGAGAACATACTGCAGCCTGCTGCAGTACGACTGCAGCCCCGATATTGTTTAAAATAGATCTAGTTTAGTAGCTAAACATTAAAATCAGTTGGTGACACTAGTGTGCCCTACCCGTCGCCTTAAACATTTTACGCCTATTTCACTACTCGTATTTAGATTATTACATTATTATATAAAGGCATTATTAAAAAAAAGGCGCAGCATTTAAATTGATCTCTATAATATTTTGATAATATCTTTGTTTTATGCTGATGCCTGAAATCGCTTCCGTTGTAATTGCAACGAGGGATCTTCTTTTGCTTACCATCAGGATGAGGAGAGCAAATACATATACTGTGACACTATAAAAAATAAAAAGGAAAAATCTGTTACTCACCCTGACTGGTTCTGCCAGGAACCATTATATATATTTATTTCCGTCGCTTCTGAAGTCTTCGGTTAAGTACATCAAATTATTTAGATTTATGCTGTTCATTATTTATCGAGTCAGTTGATCTGCATCTTATTACAATCAGTAAATAGTGCAATTGTGTACTAATAAGTAAGATAGCATTGTATCGATACTCGATAGTCAGTAAAAGACGTCCCTTTTGTTTTTTTTGGGCTTTGTAATGCAAAGATAATATTTTATAACTGCATGTAATTCAGACTTACGCTCTTTTAGAATATACAGTTTTTAAATAATTATTATCAGAGAATGGGGAGGAAAGAATAAAAAAAGAAAAAATACGTATCGCTTATTTATCGACAAGCTATCAAAACAAAATAGAAAATAAGCACCTCAAAAAATTTAAATTTTGTCAATTGTCATAAGAGTTTACAAATCTCAAATTTATATGGCACGTGTCGTTTTCTTATACTTACCTACATTATTTCGAGCAGAATTTGGATTTGACCTATAAATCCCACAATTTATAAAAGAAAATATAGCACACCTAGAACAACAAAGGCCTAACTCGAAAACACCAACTTTAGAGGAGAGCGAAAAAACAGTTATTTTTGTTTTACTGGCTAAGTGATAAGTGAAATATTTAATATCACTAAAAGCCTTTTAACATGTACTTTATTTCTGTATGACCAGCTTCCTAAATTAATAACTTGATAATGACTTATCACAAAAAGAAACAATATTTTTTTAAAGACGTACTTTTTATATTTCTTATGTGTATTTGCATGGATTTTTGTTTGAAAAATATGAATAAAATTCACATATAGTGCCGAAGTATTCTCTATCGTTTAATGAAATAAAAAAATCGCGTAAGTATACTTACGCCTTTGTTGTATGTGGTGTGCGATATATCGTCGTCGTTGACATTGTGTAATTAGCAATTTCTAAGCTCACAACAGGATTTGGCAACAGTTTCACTCCGCGTGTCACTGTTACATCATAATTATATTCTTTAAACAACAAACCGCAAAAATAGTTTGTGCATTAGTAAAATTATTTATATAATTCATTAGGCGTGCAAGGTAACATGCCAGATGACGTTAACTGTTAGTACATATAAATAAAATTATGTATGTCCAAGAGAAATATGTGGTGAATATTTTTTTCGCACAGATACAATATTCTGTCGACCTGTGGACTAACCCGATGCCGCGATGGCGCATTTGATATTGACCCAGCTTCATACGCCAAAGGTCGTGGGTTCAATCCCTACCCTGCACAAACATTAACGTGATGAACACTTGTGTTTGTCCAGTGTCTGAGTTTGGGTGTTATAAATATTATTGTCTGATATCCGTAACAAAAGTGCTTTTAAGCTGCTCACTACCGTAACAAAACTGCATTGCTGCACATGCAAGGTCCTTAGGTACTATGGAATAAGGTACGAGATGTTGTATAAATTAATTATCAAAAATTCATGTCCCACCTTTATTTTAGTACGTAAAGTACTGAGATAAATCGATAATTCGATCGTCAATACGATTTTGTTTGTAAATTGTTAATTTTTGTTCCTCTTAGGTAATGTTATTGATTTCGTACTATTTGCTTCCAAAAACTGACTGACTTATTGACTGCCTCGGCCATTAGCGCAGTGGCTTGTAGGTAGCTCTAATAGGTCGGATGACATCATTGTTGTTACTTTACAAGATATAATATTAGAGAGAGCTAGCGAGCGAATATCAATTTAACACCACACGATTTCGGACTTGCTGCATATTTAGTATCAGCCTGCGACACTAAAAATGCACCAAGTCCTGAAATCGAAATTTCCCAGAACACGACTGCACCCAAACTGCACACGGACAGCAAAAACAGGCTACAGTAATTCCTGAGCACTCAGAAAGCAGAATCAGTATTCATTAAATGTCAGTCAAGTGTCGAATCACAGATTTAAGGTTTTATTGGCTGGCCACAATATCGCCCCGGGCTATCTTCATCTAGTAAGTACCTACTCATGATACTGGAAATGACCTAATTTGAAACTAAATGGTCAGTGTGAAATTGTCCAGTGTTTTTTTATTGTTATTTTATTTTCTTTATGTGAAAATAAAGAAGGAGGTTATTTCACGTTTTTGTGAAATACAAGAATCGCACTGCTTAGTTTGATAATACCTACCGTTCATGAGAATTTATGTTCATAAATCAATTTGCAATAAACGTGTTTGCATTTGCATAATTAAATTAATCCGTTAATTCGAGTGCAGTATATTTTATTAGCATTGTTTGTTTAGACGTTTAATAGCCTACCAAATGATTACACTGACACAAGCCTATAATTTTTATTACTCAACTATCTACTAAAGATAAATGATTTTCGCATTTCCTTATTACGAATCAAAATAGGTACAAGGGACCATAAAGAAGGTCCAACAAGACTAAAAGTAATCAGTTTGGTTTATGTCTGTCTAGTGGGTAGTTTAGAGCAGGAATGTCTAAGTCAAGCCTCATGACTAGTTTCCTAATAAAATTAACTTCGTTGTCTAGACTAATTACGTTTGGTTTTTAACGTTGGTGTACCCGTGTGCGTTTACGATCTGATTTCCCCGCACAATCAATTCATTCACCCGTTTATCGCGTAATAAAGCAACCGCTAAATATCAGGCCATAATTCTAGTAACGATGGCTGCACAAAGGCTATTCGAAGATTGCGATATCGGGCGCATCTATTGACGTCGTCGGCAGAATACCGCGACGCCATCCGCCGACGCCACGCGAACATTGTTGATGGACAAGGTTAAAAATAGTCGGACGTCCTCGCCATTGACTTGAGGAAGTGTGATGGATTTGCGCAGGTCGAGCCGTCGATGCGACGCGGCCTCTACTCGATCCGACGGTTGTTTTCAATAAAAATGTCAGGTTGGCGCGGCGACGCCGGTCGACGCATTTAGCCTGGACCGCCGCCAAGCGAGGTGCATACTCCCTACCCTCCCCCCTTGCTCATACACAAGGTCGACCTAGCTAACTGCAAGATTACCTACTTTCTCTCTCTCCCTTCAGACCCTTAAATCTTCGAGTTGTATCTCAACTCCAGTAAATTGATACATTTAAACTTTTATAATTTGCGTCTGCTTTAATCTCTTCAAATTTCTCCAAAATTGAAATTCAACTTTGTTAATTTTCTTTGAATGAGTGCTACCTAAATATATTCTGAAGTTGCATAACAGCTGCTTCAAAATATTGAAACAGCTGGTTTTACACCTTGTCATTGGAATCGGATGGTCGACGGCTCAATTCAAATAGAATGTCACGGCCTAGCTCACCTTCGTGTGACATTAAAATATGCTGCTTTAGTTTGTTTACGAGTGTGGGTCATGTGTTTACGTGGCTAACATTCCAAATATCTGTCGGTGCGAAAGAATTTTAGGTCAACTACAGACGTAAACTTTTATTTCAGTAACATACATTAGAGAGAGTAATACCCAGCCATCTAATAAAATGTATGTCTTTGAAGAGCGACCTTCGCGTACCAAAGTTTAAAAATTCTAACGGAACTGTAATATATGTGCAGCTGATCTTAAATCAATATTGGGCGTCGGCGTTTTCCGGCGTAAACCCATTAATCAGACTATCCTCTTGCAAATTGGCGAAATAGCAGACGTTTGAAGTTGGTGGATGGTTCTTTAAATATTATTGAAACTATAAATAGACCACTTCACATCATAGCTACCTACTTGCTTAATTGTGTTTAGTATAAGTAGCACCTCTTTCAAATTCACAATATAGAATAAAGATTACCTAATTGGAAACTTAAAGGTGGTCCGACTTTGGTCAGAACCTTGAATCACCTGATTGTAGAAAAGAAAGTTGACCCAATAATGCCGAGCACACGTTCGGCCATCCATCCTATCATTTAGTTTATGGCACCTACTTAGTAGATAGTTTACTGCGTCGTCCACCAAGGCTCACGATAAGAAGAAATAAGAATAAGAACTTTCTTCAGATCGATCTTTTAAAATATATGTACTCGTAGCTTCATCTGTAGCAGTAGTTCTTGGCCGGTGTTCACAGCCTATTGGTCTTCCCTGGAAAAATCTCCAGTCCAGTCCCTGTAAGAATCTCTCGAGTAAACACAACGCGACAACATGCTACACTTCATCTGGGTGGTCCACGGAAAGAAAGTAAATTCTTCCTCTGGGCAAAAATGACCTATAGAAGGGTCCCATGACCGAGACAGATGACAAGGGAATACGTAAGACCACGAGGAAAACAAGCCTTGAAGCTTAGATTATCTTGGAAATTTCATGTAGGTCAAGACATAAACCCAGTTCTTTAACTGGGGCAAATATTTTACGCAAATTCTAGTTTCTCGGCCAAGTACTGACAGCAACTTCAATCGGCCTTACGACCTGTGACGGACTACTCATAAACCTCACAGTGGATAAAAACTATTTCTTATCCCTAGGTTAAAACATACTTTTGGCAGCTAATAATGAAGCTAGTGTTAGTAAATTACAAATTATGACTACAGAAGCTCGGATATTATTTTGTTCGTTCGTTTTGTTCCTATTTGCCTCTAAAGCGCAGATAAGATGTGTGATTTGCTGGTGACTGAGTTTTTAAAATAAAAAAGTCTATTAGTTGCTAACACAAATCTGCGCTTTGACTTCAACGCTCCGCTTTGATGATGCCTTTTTTGTTGACAATAATTGTTCATCACTTTTCCTAGCTTTCAATATAAGTAAATAATATTACATAACGTAAATGCTAATAGTTCTACGACAGAGGTGGTGGCGCTATGTGGCAGGTCTCTGGCCTTAATATGGTTGAGTGAAATGATGGCCGAAACATACGTCATACTTGTGAACAGGTGCCACCTTTGGGGACTGATCTGCTTCGGTTTATCTCATAATTTTTATTTAATACTGTATGGCTTCGTATGAAGAAGACAGAACATTGTATGAAAGTTTGGCGATTAAAAAGAGTAACTGGCGAGTTTCTTGCCGGATCTTCCCGACCAGTAACAACTTTCCGAGCCGGTGGTAGAATCGCATTATGTTTATTTACTTTTTTAGTATATTTTATGTATCAACGTATGTAATACATTTGTACGTTGATACATAAAATATACTAAAAAAGTAAAGTTAAGTAAGGAAAGTTGTTACTGGTCGAGAAGATCCGGCAAGAACACATGTAAGTTATACATAAGTACTTATAAATAGTCTTAAATCATTCAAATGTATGACGATTTGTAAGTAATGTGTATAAGCCTATGCAAATAAAGAATTATTTGATTTGATTTTACAGATGTGGTTTAGAATAAGATATTTTTATGTGATAGTTGCCAGACGAGCTGTCGGATCACCTGATGGTAAGCGATTGCCTCCGCTCATAGACTCCCGCAACACTGTGGAATCACAAATAATCTGCCACCTTAAAGCTCCCCTACCCCCCGGATTGGGCCTCCGGTAGCCTCACTCGACGAAATCGGCCGTCAGATGTACATATTTCGCGTTTTGAAGGGTGAGTTGAGGGACACCTTTAAGGTAAGAGTGAACAGGCATCTTCAACGCAAACACGTATCATTCAAGATCACATCGTCGCTTTCCACTAGATGCGATTGTGACTAAGCGTTACCCTATATTAAAAAATAAAAGTTGGTCGGTTGTCCCTCCAGCCAGCCAAGTTCCTCCAGAATCCTAACATTCTTTATGTTGCTAGACCGGGGTTGTACAGGTGGTGCGCCCAGCAGCTGGCCCCTTTACACTTCAGCTGGGTTCTGTATTATTAACATCTTGGAAATATGATTGCAGGTGACCCCGAGCACACCCGCGGGCAAGGACCTGGTCCGCGGCGACATCATCGCCAAGATAGACGACTACGACGCCAGGGACCTCCGGCATGAGGACGCGCAGAACCTCTTCAAGAATGCACCCAAACAGATCAAACTTGTCGTACAAAGGTATTATGAAATACTTTTATTTAATGACTTCTTGAGCAAAAGCGAAGGATTTTCTAATTTTAGAGAGCGCGATCGGTAACGTCAATCGTAATACAGCCTTATTTTTTTATTGGATATTAAGGATAGTTTATACACACTTGAATATCGTCATTTTTCTCTAAGAAATATCAAAAAACTTACCGCCTTCTCATACAAAACTAATCTGATTAATCCAATCTGTATGGAGAGGAAATTCGTTTTATATTTCTTTGCGAAAAGTGTTCATATTAAAGTGTACCTATTTATCTACTCAGTTTAAAAATTTTGTAGAAAGATTAGTAGGTTGGTAATATAATATAGACGAATAACGAGTGGTATTGAATGATAGGTAGCGAATATTTTTGCTTATTACTGAAATTGGAAAAAATAATATTGCCAAATAAACACATGAGCATTTAAAATTTTAGACATATTGAAACAAAAAATATTGTAAAAAGAAATACAGAACAGAGGTTGTCCGGAAGAGATCTCCATCAGCGATTAGACCGCCTACATTGTACTAGTATAATACAATAGACTAAGATCTGTAAATTTTGTGCAATAAAGTGTATCTTATCTATCTAGAACACACTCATGCCGATAGCTCTTCATTTCAATAAGTATTTGCTTTTCTTTATGTTTGAAATCCTTCATGACGTAGAAAATTTCCTTTTCAAAGTAGGCTGACGTCATCCGTCTGCAGCGCAGACCCAACATTTTTCTTTTTGACTAAATAAATAACGCGTTTGCCTAGAAGATGCGTGGTGTCCACTTTGGCCTTAAAGATGTCCAGATTATATGAATCAGGTAAAATAGACCTCGGTAGAGAGTTCTATTCCATAGTAGGTGTCTGATCGTTGAGATTGGTTGCCGTAGCCGTAATCGGTTGGAGGAGGATAGATCCTGTCATTAACTTATCAACAATAGATATAAAAATCAGTTAAAATTCCTATTAGGTAGCCCACTTCAAATTGTAACTATCAGGCCCCCATTGGATGTCCATCAATTTATTTAATAGTATCCCCAACCATATAACAGATATTCAACAACCTAAGGCCTTCGTACATCACCTCAAAACGCATATGCAAAATAAAGCTTACTACAGTCAAAAATGAGTTCTTCGAAGATAATAAAAAATAAAATATTTTTATTTGTCTCTGTTCATTTTAGATGTTAGATAATTCAATAAGATTTTATTATAATTATTTCACATTAGTATTATTGTACTTAAACCACTAGACCAACTAGATCTCGGGTTCTAGGGTTCGATTCCCGGGTCGAGCAAAGGTATGTTTCGAATTTTTCGAACATAGCTCGGGTTTGTGATCACCAATCCGCATTAGGCGCGTGGTGATTAATCCTAATCCCAACATAGTAGCGATAACTTCATTTCTATGATGGAGACCTTTGCCCTTCAATGGGACAGTATACAGGTTGTAAGGAAAAGGGTATAACATACCGAAAACTGTAAATAGGGCTTGCCTTGGGACACCCTGTATAGGCTAATACTTTACTTTATTATTGTATTGCTTTATTAATGAAGATCTTTATTACTATGTGACATGTAAAATAAATAAATAAATAGATCCGCATTATAAATGTAGAAGCACGGCATCTGCTGATAAACTGCGCAGTTTGGCAGACAACATTATATTGTACTTAACTAATATTTTCTTGTATGAAATAAATGAAAAAAATCGCTTAGTCTTAAGAAATAAAAGTATTTCAAAGACACGTAACAAAAACTTGTTTGTTAACAAATATGGCGGCCTGTTGTGATTATTCCATTAAGAGAGAGTTGGTGTACAGGGGAATACCAGGGTCACACCATTACACTACAGTGCCACGCGGCTTTGTGAGCAGAGTGCCCACACCTACCTTCTACTATCACGACTACCATGAGTAAGAATGCACGCTAGGTGTCGTTGCGCTACAATATCGTTGCTTAGTTACAGTGAATGTCTGATTCCAGTGTATCCTAAGATGCACCAGTGTAAGTTAGCATCTTTAGAAGTTACATAAAATATGTCCCACTTATAATTAAAGTGGATAGTGAAAAGGCATGAAGGAAATATATGAGTTATGAAATGAGAGACATGAGATCCGACTACGAGTACCTACATCTTCATTTATATTGCACGCATAGAATAATAACAAGACTAGATGGATAGTTTCCTAATTGCTGTCACCTCAAATATGAAGCACAAATTTGGTTTTTCAAGTTGGTACTATGTACGTAGTATCAACATAAAAAATCCTAATTAATGTTACCAGTCACAATATATTTCCCTAAAACATGGGAAATGGTTATTGTAGTGACTGTGCTGTTTTAATTGTACCTAGAGCAACGCTTACAAGTATCTGCCTAACTATGATTATAAAATTAGTTGGCAAGTTGTGTTTTGATATTTGTGATGTCTTGACCATACAATAATGAATAAGAAAAAAATAAATAAAGAGCTGCCTACTTATTTTAAGGGTTATCAGGGTGAGTTTCAATTCGTGTATAATGTGGATCCATGTGTTGCTCTGTCAGAAACACATCAACCTACATAAATATTTAAATTATTATTAAATGAATAATTTCTTGCTTATTTAATTTTTAACATATAAAAGTTCCCGCACCCGCACTCACGCAGCGAAACACAGAAGAGACACTGCTTCACGCTGTAAAAAATCAGTAGCAACTGATTAAATTAATCAGTCTGAGCAATCAAATCTTACAATAAAGTTGAAATGGTGAAAATATTTTTTTTTCAATAATCTGGTAACACTGAGCATTTTAATAAATCGTTTGTATTTTTAGCTTATAAAACACTACATACTATGAAATATTGAAGGCTTTCATGTGAAAAGTGATGTTATTACACTTATGCTTGTCAGAATCATTGTGACAAAATTTTACCGCACACATCGTCATAGAAAATTAATTTTAGCGAGATGCGTTTGACAGGCATTGACATGGACGATTGCGAAGCGGTCCGGGCGTTTGGAGCCGTACGGCTCCATTTGAGTTGCTTCAAATAGTGGGCGCAGACTAGGTTACTAGTCTTGTTATTATTCTATGATTGCACGCAATATTTGTCAATACATATTGACAATTGATGTCAAAACTATCCGATTTCCTTCTGGAATTAGAATTAAGTTGACGCATAGACGTAACTAGCACTGCCATTAGGTTTGTATCAATTGTGACAACTATGACACATTTTTTTTAAAAAGTACAACGATGAATCCATAAAGAAAAGTATTATTAAGATTTTTTTGAGATGTAATATTGTCTTCGTACAAGTAACCGTAGTTCTTATTATTGCCTAAAGTGGCAAGTGCAAAAAGTTAGAAAAATTATGTATGGTTACTTAATTATGTAGGAATTTATGACATAATTTAGTCCTAAAAAAATCTTAATACTTTTGCTTTATAGATTCACCGTTGTACTTTTTAAATAAATGTCACATAATCGCCACAATTAACCCAAATCTATTGGTGGCGCTAGTTTCGTCGATGCGTCTCCTTAACTACATAACTGCACAATTTTTCAATAACATTTTTCAAAAGGTGCAGATAAATCGATAACTGTTCTGCCTTTTCATTCCCTCATTGTGACATAATGGAAGGAACATATAGCTGATGACGTCACATGTACCTATAATGTATTAAACAGTTAATTATTTTGCTGAAACATTGAATGTATAGCACTAATTACAAAATATGTGACGTCACACCGTTGTAACTTGTAACATGATCAGGATGACAAGGACGAGGTGGATTCCAATAAAACATTAAAGGAGATTTTCGGACTTTCATATATTTTTGGTCCAAACATGAAGGTGCCGGCCAAAAAAATTTTGCTGTATTCTGTTAGGACTTGCTTGTCCCCGTGATCAAATATCAAGATTTGGAATACCTACCGAAAATATAATTTTATTAAATAATTCTCTGAAAATATATGAAGATGTTGATTTTTGAACTCAAATAAAACCAAGGATAATGACCCTTGGTGCTGTAGTAGGTAGGTAATAAATACTTATGGGGACCTACCTACAGAATACAGCAAAAAAAAAGTGGCCGGCACTAGGACCAAATAAGACGATGCCCTTTGTGACGTAATTTTTGAATGAAATGATTGGTATACACTGGTGCATTTTTAACACATAACGGGCCAAGACACACTACGAGTTTTTCGTAGACGCGACCGAATACATTTCATTGCATGCGAATGGCGTTAGATGGCGTCCATCAACAAGGTGATTGGTAATTTTTCAACGTTACATGACCAAATGATCAAAACAACCAATACTGTTGAAGTTGAACCTAAGTACGCCATTTAACGACTTTTTCACAAGTTACGATCGTGCGACAACGCGCATCCCGCTGATTAGTGACCGAAAACATGCCTAGTGTGTAATTGCCCGAAGGCTTCGGACATTCGCGGTAACATTAATATAAAGAAGTCAATGTAACCTCAGGACAATCCCAAGTTCCCGACATTACACAATGCCTCGCGCGCCGCCCAGGTTCATAAGCCGGGTGCCGACACCTACCTTCTATTACGACTTCGCCGAGTAAGGACTGCACGCTCAGTGTCGTTGCATTGCTTAGCGTAATGCTTAATAATGATTCATTTGGTGACAATAAGCACTAGATAATGGGTACACAAATTAAGAAACAAAACATTAGTTTAGGCGCGCTCACATAGATGATAAGACAGCCAATTGACTGACCGGATGGCGCAATTGGTAGTGACCCTGCCTCTTACGCCAAAGGTCGTGGGTTCGATCCCCACCCTGGACAAACATTCGTGCGATGAACACTTGTGTTTGTTCGGTGTCTGGGTGTAATATATGTATTTAAGTATATATTTGTGTTCCTCTGTCGTCTGATATCTGTAACACAAGTGCTTAAGCTACTTAGTACGGAATCAGGTCAACGTATGAGATGTGAGAATTATTATTAAAAAAAAAAAAAAGAAGCAATCAAACATTGTCAGATATCGGCATGACGCCAAAGCAAGAAGCTTAAAAGCACTTATGGGTATCAGAATCAGCGAAGGCCCACAAAGATGTACTTTAATTGATTTTAGAACAACGAGACAGTGACCTAACACAAGTGTTCATCACATGACGGCGCCATGGGCCAATCACAGTCAGATTAGTATATTAGGCTAGTCAAAGTGATAGCAGCTGTTTACAAGCGAATCTAACTATATATTCATATACTGAGCGCATCTAATGTCATGTTTTGTTCTTGCCCGAAAAAAAAAAAAATATTTATGTGCTTACAAGAGAGAGTTCGCGCGTTTTTCCTAAGCTTGTGGTAGATTTGTAAGTAGAGTGCATATCTTTACTCAACACGTACCTACTTCGCTAGTTATGAACTGTGCGTTCATCATTGCACTGCTAAATAATCTTAAATAATAAAAACATACTATAACAATACTTACATATTGCATTAAGGAAGATCGCTTTTACATACACACTAGAAGCGTTCACATCGTCTCAGTAGTCTCGTAACTCGAGCAAAAATGCTGTGCTGTATATTTTCATTAAAAATTGCAGTACACAATAATAGGGGCTATCGCGTGTGAAATATCCGCTAGATGGCGTGCCTGTGAACCGAGGTCCAACTTCAACATCATTGGCTGCTTTATGCGTTAATTGACAATTTGACATATCACGTCTAAAAATACCCAATCACCTTGTAGATGGACCTCAGGCCTATAGTACGCCATCTTTCGCGCGGTGAAAAGTGAAAGCGGTCTCACTCATGTTGCCTGTGATGGTGGCAGTCTTGCATTTTCCGAAGACCACAATTAAGATGGCACGTCATACGAGTATTTAAGGGGCAACGTTGAGGTAGAGACGCTAGCGGGGACGCCGCGTTCATTGTACTCAAAGAAGAATTTCGTAATGTTAAAATTACACACTCTTAAGTTTAGGTTTACTAGGCTACAATCAAGTGTCCTTATGCCTTGCTCCTGTCAATACATATGACCATTCGTTTGAGCAAGTACAAGACTGAAGCGTACTATAAACTGCAAGACATGTGCATGACTTGAGCTTGCTGCTTGTTTAACGGTCGGTGTACCTTCAGGGGAGGCTCAAGTTCGCACCTTTACTCGGTGCCGCGCGCGTCGGGCAGCTATGTAGGGCGAGTGCCCACGCCCACCTTCTTTCACGAGTTTGCTGAGTAAGCAGTTTGCATCCTAGGTCGTTATTGCCCTCCTAGGTTGTACTTGCATTACTTCTTTTGTAGTACGGAATATGTAGTAGTAGTTTAATGTGTTGCACTTCATCTTATAAAATCTTTGCCCTGCTAATGTCAGTAGAAAAAGTAAAGCACATTTTAAACAGTTACTGGCTTTTATGACATTTATAAAGTGAATACATACTCTGCTAAATTCCGTACCACAAGATTGTTTCCCAAACAACCGAACCGAACCAAATCCGTATTTTAATTAAATACCCAACCGAATTCGACATGGGCATGATCCGATTATTATTAACATTCTTTTTGAAAAAAAACAAAACATTTGCGTCCACAGCAATTGAATAGTGAATAAAGAAAATATGTATGGGACTACCTTTTCTATTGATCCTTATTGATTGTACATTATTTTTTCTACTATGTATTTGCATGTTTTAAATTTCTTGTAAACAATCTTTGTTGTAGTTAATGTCGACGTTGTACACCTATTGTTGTATTCTAAATCGCATCGACCGCATATTTGTACTTCCTATCTAATAGTAATGCATTGTTTTATATTATTTTAACTTTTTGTATCGAACGCCAACACGATATTTCCTTGTTGATCGAAGGATAAGTATTTCATTTAGGAAAGAAGTAACTCAACAATTTTTTTTTATTTATTTACCAACATAAAAACAAAATTATATTGTAATTGACAATGAATATACCATTTGATAAACCACTACGGTTTGTGAAAAATGCTGCCTTCTGCATCAATACATTAAAAATACTTGCATTAGACTTCAATATATTATGTGCTTACTTACTCATAATTATATTTTATTTTACATCATTTGAGAGGTTTGAAACATACAACACGTTTGAAGATCGACTTATTGTTCTTAATGTTATTATATTATAGACGTTTTTTTTTAATGTACAAGGTGAGAAGTTAAATATTTAGTCATAGAAAATGTACTTATTTACTGAACATTACCCAACTGTGTCAACAAACATTAATACATATGATAAACATTTGAAACCTTGTCAGTACAAGTTGTAGTTTCAACCAACAGAGACCTAAAACAAAATATCTCGTTATATGATTGGTTTTCTATGAAACCCTCTTTGAACACAAACCAACCTACCCATTTGTCAACTCACTTATAACACTGTAAGATATAGAAATAGCACCTTGAATTGTTTAAAGAAATTATAGAGGTATGTTCAGTCAACGGAAATACATATATGTATACACATTAGTATCATGACATCTATATTTCTTATACAGTAGTTATAGTACTGTGACAAGATATTGAAATGTATAAAAACTTAAAAGTCGACTGTACACAAAGGTAATAAATCAACTTCTCGATACAAACTATTTCCCATAATATCATGTTGGCGCCAATTCTATACTATCATAGAGCACAATGTTTATACCATACTCACATAGCATGTGTCGTAGGGACATGGACCGAGAGGCGCAGGCCGCCGGCGCGCCCTATGCGCCGAAGTCCCCTATACCGAACGCGGCTGCACCGCCCTACAGGTAGGTTTCACTCATTTAAATAAGTAGATACTTGCATAACATCTACATTCAGTATGTTACATTTACGACACATCCATTATTTATTTGTGTTTACTGTTCCTAGGGGCCATTCGGGTATTTGTAAGCATCTTAACTTAGCTTATTTTTGATAATTTTCGATGTCAAATTTTGCTGACAAGGGCCGTGGGGGAGGTTAAAATATGCTTATTTGTAATGCATATTTGAATGGCACCCTAGTATATGCACCTGTATGTCTACAAGTAAGTAAGTGTGTACCTACCTAGTCAATTCAAGGTTCTCCAACTAGTATAATTCTGACCATATTTTTTTTATGTTAAATTTCCAAATCTAACACATCCATTATCTCAAAATAAAATTTTGGATGAAATAAAATAATGTGTTTTTAAATTTAAAAACGCAAGACGGACTAGATAGAATTGAATGAATTTCGCTTCATGTCTGAAATCATAGGTAACACAATAATAATGTCAGCCAAAATCAACACGATTTATATTCCCTCGTAAAAAGTATTACATAGCGGTTAATTTCCACAGGACACCCAGTCCGTTGCCGCCACCTCCATTTAGAGGGGGCGTAGAGTCACTCCCGCGCACGCCCGTGCCGCCCGGTGCCTCGGGCGCTGGGTACGGACCATTCCCGGTGCAAATCGAGGGAGATTACCGGAGCATGCTGCTGTCGCCTTCCTCCGTACGCACTGACGACACCCTTGATGAGTCTATAGGCAGCCAGGTATGTAGTTTCATCTATCAAAGATATTAAAGTGAATTGCAGTACAATAAACCAGTAACATTGAAGTTCGATTCGGGAGCATCAAAGCGCAGATCACGGTAAGGGTGCTTGAGCTGTCCGTTTGATAAAATATAGTTTAAAGATCATTCGCAGGTTTCCCTCTACCTTACTATCAGCAATGTATAACGTGTTCACATATCCATATAAAATAGGCACGGTCAGCTTCAAAAGTAGCTCAACACATTAGAACGCTTAACAATGATAAATTTAACATTTAGTTTAATAATATTAATTTAATTTTAATAGTTTAGTAATGTATAATTTAAATTTGTTCTTTAACGTATGTATAAATAAAATGCATGCCATTTATAAGATAAAATTTTACATATCACTAAGTGGTTAAATATTGATACAATGCAATCTCATATACTCTGTTTTTTGTGAAATAAATTATCATTATCATTAATACCATGTTAAAGTAACTGTTCTGCCCATTATAGGTATTTTCCAAGGGGTTCGTAAAAAATTTTACTTCGACATGGTACTGAAGTGTTCAGCTACTTTTGATGCTGACCGTACCTAATAACTAGTTCGGATATGACTTTCTTGATGTTACTTACTTGAGTGAGACTGTACCTACTCTGTAAAGTTTCCACGTTTCTTCCTACTAGATAATAATAATGCATCTTCCGTTTTGTTTCTTGAAGAATCCATAACATTCCAGAGCATGCGGTTTCTTTTGGAAGATACGATGACGTGTGTACAAAGTAACTTAACAGTTTAGTACCATGTCAAAGTATTCTGCCTATTATAGTCAGTTTCTAAATGTTATTCGACATGGTACTAAAGTGTTAAGCTACTTCTGATGCTGACCGTACCGTATGACGGCCGATAGTATTTAAAGCAATACCTACCCGCAGCAAATGGTAGAGTAACTACTAATTAATGATATATGAAATTGAAATTGACCAAAATGATCAGTAAAGAAGATAGACAGAGAGACATGTTGTGGAGGTACCGTGTTATTTTACGCAATACGGGATAGTGAACATTTTACGCATTTATTCGTCTTGAATCTCGTAACTAGAAATATAATCGTATCATATTTCTACAACTAATTTGATAAAAAGTTAAATGTGAAAAAGTTAAATGTGTTTAAAGATCATGTTAAAACTAGACTGCAGTTTTTGTCTTTATTACAAAAGTCTTCATTCAAACTTCAAACCCGCGCTACTACCCCTTAGAGGTTGAAAGTTCGAAAAACAGTTTTCTATTCAAAACACGTGCCCAAATATCAATTTTTATGTTTCTTACTTTACTAATAACAAACCCTCATATTGCATTTAACCCTCTATTTCACCCCTTCAAAGGGTGATTTTCCAAAAACGTTGAAGTGAATTTCTTTTTATTTCGAACTAAACGTATAAATACAAATTTTCACTATCCTAACATCAAAGATGACGGATTTACATACAAACTTCAAACCCCCTTTCACCCCCTTAAGGGTTAAATTTCCAAAAATGCTTTAACAACTTGTTCTTGGTTTAATATAAGGATAACGATAGCGAATTTCAAGATTTTTACTTTAAAATGGCAAAAACCCTATACTGCATTTCACCCCCTATTTTATCCCCTTTAAGGGTGATTTAAAAAAAAAGCAATCGGGTTACTTTTTATTTAAAATTATTAGTCTCAATACAAATTTACACATTCCTATCATCAAAGATGGCGGACTTTCATACAAACTTTTAACCCCCTTTTTACCCCCTTAAGGATTGAATATTCAAAAATCCCTTCTTAGTGCTCACTTTCACTATAAGTAGTTTCGGCTGTGGGTGCATTCCTAGTCACTTAATCACTTAATACCTACCGTCACTCCTTATAAAGATGTGGATAACAAAAAGCAAAAAATGGCAATAACCAGAATTAACCATAGATTTAACAAAACGCTAGAAACGTCAATTATCATTTTGACACATTTGAAAGCGAATGTCACTGGCAGTTGAATTTTATTTTACTTCGACCATAGGTAACAACTTACATTGACTATTTGGATTTATTATAATAAACTCTCTTGCCTTTGTTCTTTAAAGGGATGATCGAGCCAAAGTCTCGTGGCAGTTGGTGTCAAATTTCAATCATAATTTAATGAATGAAACTACCGTCTATTAGGTTAGGTAATACAAACAGATGGTTTCCATTAAGTACGTCAGGTCTACATAAACAAAGTGACAGCGGCTTACATAAGAACGCCAGCCAGCCAGGCGTGGCGGTGATGGCACTTTGTATGAGTGACATGGTCTTGACTCTTGTTGATACATAGTACAAATTTTGTTAAAGATGTCGTGCAGACGTCACGTCAACAAAAATACCACTCCGACACTTCCTCTGTCGTGCGTAAAATTCCGGATTTTATCTAAGTTTATTTTTACCTCCGTGAACACGTAATATTTAGGATAATTTGAAGTTTTCGTTATATAGATGCCTATTTATAAAATAACTTCATCTAGCGACATTAACAACTATCCATCTATAGGTACTCCTTTCGCTATAGCATGATATGGGTGACAGATGTCAAAATCTATACATTTTTCACGTTTAGTCTCTTTCTAACGTGTGACTTACGTATAACTCAGTCCTGCTTTCACCGATACCATGATAAAGCGAAAGGAGTATAGTATATTGAAAACTACTTACCTCGAAATACATTTGCAAGGAAAGGTCCATTCTTATATTATGCTAGTTATGCTGGCTACATAACGTTGTTTGGCACTACCAATAATATGGCAGGTATTTGTTACTTAGCTGGTATGTTTTATACCAAGTCACATTTCCCAGTGGTGACTCACTTGGTTTCGGAACATAAATAACTTCAAAAACGGCCAAATTTCATTAAAAAATTTAACCCTCGTTTAATCCACTTAGGGGGTGAATTTACGGTATTAAAGGAACCCATGTGCAAAATTTCAAGTTTTTAACCCTTATAGTTTAGGTCCTACGTTGATAGATCAGTCAGGCTGTCAACTTTCGCTTTTTTAACTAAACAAAAAGCAAAAAGTATATGCTATAGGTATTGTGTCCGTTATTTAGAACAACTTTCGTGCGTTTAAAAAAAATCGCACGTAATAGGAGTTTTTTACGAATTCCCAAAAAGTGAATTCGTAAAAAACTACTTTTCATACAAAATCAGGTATGCTCTGGTCGGTCACAATGAGGAACGCAAGTAAATATTGTGCTAATTTTGAAAACCCTTTCAATTTAAATTTGTGCTAACTGTGCGTGTATGTGTTATATTGACTTACCTTTTTGACGTGTCAGAAAGGCATTATAAATTTCAATATTATATCAGGGGGAACCATTATTTTGCTGATGGACCACGCAGCTATGATGCCACCATCTAAGTTAGTTAATTTGCATTCGCGAAAGTCTTTATCTTCTTTAAGTTACTAGTGCCAAGTGCAATTAATTTCTCTGTTAACATTTTTACTAAATTAGGACCGAAGTCACTTTGATTTATTAGATACATATTTTGTTTGATATCGCAACTCTGTAACTCGTTCTTAATTTGAACTCTAAATACAAATATTTACATTTATTTTAAATATTTTTAAACTCCTACGCTAACTGAGTATCTATTTATATTGTACATAGGTAATCCGTCATATATCATACATACTTGTACAAGTCAATCATTTCATAGTATACCTGTATAATTCGTTTGATTTTGGTGTCCAGCCAATAAATCATACATGATTATGTCATTGCATAATTGGAATGATTCTTTATTCTCTGACACTCTTAGTCATGTTAGGTACATTATGTTTTATTTTTAGTAATAGCCTACACATGATTTCGTGAACTTTGCCCATGAAAAGTAAATACCTCTATGTCTTCCCAAATGATAGTTATGGTGAACAACAAATACGCTAATAAGAAAGCCACCAACATTTTGCAACATTGCTCGCGATAAAGCAGTCAGTCCCCATATCCGACCCCCTTACAAAACGGATATTATGCTAGCCGGCGTCCTTGATGTTAAAACGAAACGGGCTAACCAAACCACGTTCCGATAAACTCTGGCAGATTGCCAAAACGCTCTTAGGTCTAACGATGTTATGTTGCTTTATTAATTAGATAGTCTGCGAAATTAAGCATAGGCGTAGGACAGACCGCTGGAAAAACATGTACTCGCAAAGGTATTTATCCTAGCTCCAGAATGTTCAGCTTCTAAATCGGTTGAGTGAATCATGATCGCAATAATAGACGGCGGTAGCGGCATTTCTAGCGATACCCAGATTTGAGTGTGGGTAATGAGGCCGGTATTGTGCACACGGCGATTAATGATATGTTGACGTTCAATCAAAAGCACAATAGACTTGGGCAACATCTTATCCCCCTCGTGTTTCTTAGATCTCATCTCTTCATATTAAGTTATTCCCTGTTGCGTCCACAGCTGTCGCTTTAGAGCCTGGGATACGCTTAGACTAGGATTCAGGATTTGGGAAGTCTGGTAATTACAATGAAGCGACTGCTGTCTGACTTTCGCTACGCAACCCTTTAACAGGGAAACCAGACAGAAACTATCACGAACTAGAAAAATGCAGGCTTCATCACGATATTTCATCCTCACCAACGAACAAATGGTAAAAATATGCACCAAAATTGAAAAATCTAGTTGTGAATGCTCGGATCCGAACCACGACCTGCCGTATGGAAGGCGCGTTCTTATCCACTGAGCTATAATCGCTCGTGTTTCTTAGATATAAGGTTATAATGGGTCCCGACGGCGGCCATCTTGGATTTGAAATTTGGCACAATAAATATATTCTGCTACTCAAGCCCTTTTATATGATACCCATAATGTGGGAGTTGTGTTAAAACATACAATCCATATCTTTGTGACGGCGGCCATCTTGGATCGATTTTTATCTAACATAGCTAAGAACACTCCCCACTTATTCATCTTTCAAACAAACAAAATTGTAATCAGTTCATTTGTTCGGGAGCTACGATGCCATAGACAGACACACGGACACACACAGACACTTCAAACTTATAACACCCCGTCGTTTTTGCGTCGGGGGTTAAAAAGGGTTGTTAATAAACATCAATTAAAATTGAACCTGGGGCCCAGCCTAAATTCCTAGTTCTACGTTCACCAGCGAACATCAGCTCCCACAACACAACACAGTCTTACCTATTCAGAAAAATACAGGTCAATGTCACCTCAAACTAAATCCTAATTAATTCATTGAAAGCCCGTTTCGCACTAAATACTGATTAATTTCCAACTTAATACCAAGATTTTTGAGGACTGGCTCTTACTGGACTGATACCACTAGTCCATTTTACTAATAGACTTTACAATAAATTCTCGTAGTATCGATCATGAATTTCTATCGAAATCTTTGTAAATAAATCATGATCATTATGAGCTGAGCGTACCGTCCTAATTCAGTCCAAATTCGTCGCTTTCCTGCAATATCACAGTCTTAAGCGTCCATAATGTTTTGATCCATTCATCTTTAGCAACCTATCGGCGTGCATGTCATCCTTTACGACATGGTATGCTCATTCAGTACTCGTAACATTAAACATTTCATATTCTGAACTGGCCTACTTCCGTTACGCTAGTCCCTATCTCCCTACTTTGTTAATGAAAATAAGCTACGAAGTTATTATTTCTGTAACAGATACTTACCTAAAATCCCACTTTTTTAAAAAGGCCGGCAACATAATATTAGCGATCACTCTGATTTCACGGATGATTATGGTCGTCGTCGATTACTTTCCATCAGGTGACCCGCTTGCTCGTTTGTCGCCTCTAAAAAGTAGTGGCGCAAATCAACTAGCTGAAAATTTCATTCTAATGTTTATGGACATGTCAATCTCATTCTACAGCTTTTAGCTCTTTACGATTTCTTGGAATTTTGAGATTTTATGTTTTGCATAATTTGAAGACGTTAAAATAAACATGTTCAATATCTTTGACTCTTCTTTAAGATCAGTCAAGATTTGATTGATCAAGCAGAATTAAGTTTGAGTTCAAAATATTCTAATTACCGAATCGTATCAATAATATTCGCGTGAAAATATTTTAATATAGTATGTTTTATGTGCGCGCGTTGCAAGGCTCTGTGGTGTAGGCTCTCGCCCACGTCGACGCCCATTTTCCCGCCTAATTTCCAAAATAGAATGCATCGAAATCGCGTTGTTTACCCGAGAGGGAACGCCTGGAGCGGCAGTCTGTGACCGAGCGCTGAGCGACACGCGTCTGCGCCCATAGTGCTTCTTACGATGGCGGTCAACCCCAACTTCTTCCCCAACGGGTACCAGGACCCCATGCATCCCGAGGACGAAGTTGTCACGAACTGGGTGCGTGTGCCCTCGCCTTTACTCTCACCTATCGCCTTCTCAGCAGACCTTCTCACCCTTGCGTCGCGGCAAATGGAACTATGAAGCGTCACCGATGTGATACTACGCCGCCAGTTTAACCAGAATGCCCATGCCCAATCTAATTTTGGAGCACTTGAAACCGCGGGCCGAGTTACAAAATATGTGATGTAATACCCCGCGGGCTTTACGCCGTTATTTTCCGTAATGAAGTACGTGTGTGATTTCTGTCTAAGAAATATTGAATCGGACTGTTCTGAAGTTTTTATTGTACGGAGATATGACTGCTACAAACATCTAGCGATAACTCGTCTGAAATGTGTTTATGTTACTGTATAATGTTCTAAAATTGGCTAACTTTATTGCTTTTAGTAAGTTCCAGCAAACTTGATTTTCATGAGAAGCTTCAGTAAAACTAGAACTGCTTTTTATAAAGATACATTCATACACAATATTTAATCAATATTCAAAGAATCTAAACCCTTCTAGTGAGAAGAAAGTTAAAAAACTTACAATTATCAACTTGAAAATGTATCACCTTAGCAAAATTCAAAGCAGACTTTTGGCTGCTTACTCTATACAAGCCGCCAGGCACGAGTATCAAATTGATAAAGAACTTTCAAGGATTCGCAAAATTTATATCTCCAATAAAAGTGTCAACTGTTCGCGTCTAACTTAGAATTTATTGACACTTAAGTCTGAACTGGTGGCGTCATACCTTACTCTGCAGTCATTAATTCAGCCTCCGTTTGATATGGATTCGCAGCTGTATATTCTATTTTCGCCCCAATGTCGCGTCATGAAATTTTTACACCCACTTGAACTTGGATAAGTCTACGCGTAACGAACGAGTAACTACGGTCACGAGAGCGCCTCGTGCCAACCGTGCCAACCTGAGATTTTATGCCTCAATTCAACATGCTTCATAAAACTAATTTTGATTGAACTATGTGCTACTAACGCTGTTCATAAAGTTTATTGTCTAAACACAAGTAAAATACCTGAAAGAATGCGAGGTCTTTATCTCCTGTCAGTCAAGCTAATTGGTGAGAATTTAACCTGCTCGATCCTACATATACTCTCATTGTAATAATGATGTATCCTTAAGAAACAGACTATTTTCCAGGCTTGCCTAAGTAATGCCAGGATTCATAAATAGCTTGTTGCGTACTTAAATGTCTTACATATTATGTTCTGTTCGCAATGTATAGCTGTACTCAGTATTTGATTTGGGCATAATGGCATAATAGCGTTCATCTAACTTTGAAGTACGAGAGCTTCGAAAGCAAAATATTGAATAGTAAAAGCTCCCAACTTTACTTCCGTTCAGTGTTTCTACTTCATCACGAAATCTTTATGAGCTAATTACGGAAATTCCCAAGATACACGTGGGAATTGAGAACGAAAGAAAAAGAAAACAGGATTCCAGGGTCTTCAATCTTTATTTTATAAAATAGCAGAGCAAGCGTCTTTCCGCGTCTCACGCCCACAGTAAACTCAATCCATGCCTCCGTTCACTCGTTCTCCGTTCACTCTTACTCCGTTCCATTCTACTCGTCTTCCATTTCGTTTCACTCTCTCATAATCCCACATACATGTAGTAAGTAAGAAAGCTATGTATTATAATATCTGTCCTTTAGGTAAACATTCTATGGACATGGTGCTTACAGCTAATAAGCTTGTTAAGGTCCAACAATGAGGTTTTATTTGCATGTATTCTAACGAGACACATATCCTTATTCAATCCATTCGTTAATCTAAGCTGACATGTTATAAAAAGGCCTAATTTAATATATTATTTCGGTATAAAATGTTTGTGGTAGAATATTTTTTGCAGACCTTATTTCGCTATCATCTAAGTATTTGCATTTCACTCATATTGTTACTCCTCAATTAGATACTGTGTGGAGATCATAGTGGGAGGCCTATGTCTAGCAGTGGACGTTTATTGGCTGAAATCATGATGATGAATTAAATACATATCAAAACCGCTTACCATAAAACCTAAGCGCCGTGATCTAATAAATAATCAAAATCTATATCAAAGTGTGATACTTTGATACATTTTGCTCAGTATGTAGGGGGCATGACTAACACAGCCGTTGCGTCAGTGGCGAAAGCCGCGGCTCCTGTAAACATGGACGCAAATAAACTATTGGCACATTTACTCTTACACACGATTATTCCTTCTTTAACGTTTCGGCAATTATTGCATGTAAACATGATTCATGGAACGCTTCAAGGTCCAGCGTTAAACAAGTGTACTTTTGTATTCGTGAGGTGTGTGTTTGTTCGCACCATTTGTTACCACCTGCATCGTGACGAGTTGTTTTTTTTATATTAACCTGCGTCGTCCCACCGCTGGGTAAAGGCCTGCCCTAAAAGCCGCCATTGGACTTAATTTGTGGCCATGGTTTGCCAATTGCCCGACGAGTATTATTGGAACTTTTTGCAGGAAAAATTATACTATTATTCATGCAAAATGCGCGTTCTGAACCACAGAGCGACGGTAGCTCGGTTCAGAATGCACCTTTCTAACAGAGGGCCGTGGTTCGGAACCGAATATGCACCTCTGGATTTTTCAAATCTATGTGCCTTGGAAACCTGCATATTTCGGATAGTTTCAGAAAGGTGTAACCAGATTCAATTGGTCTGGTTCCCCTGTTAAGGGTTGCGAAGGTCAGATGGCAGTCGCATCATTGTAATTACCAGACTCCACAAATCCTAAATGGTCCAAGCGTATTTTTGGTGAACACATATTTAATTAGTTAATGGGCGGCGATGATTGCTTTCCATCAGGTGACTCGTTTGTCGCTTCTAGCATAATAAAAATATATATCACTATATCTCCAAAGTATTTTTTTCTTGTTATCGTATACTTTCCATGAAATTGCATTATTAATGTATTTATAAAATAGAATCTAAATCTAAAACAGGACTCCTGCCAAACGATTAAACGGTGCGTATAGTACGGTACCTACCCAAATGCCAGAGCATTTGTACGTAAACATTTTCACTAAAAAATTAGCTAAGCCACCACAAATAACTGCATTGCGATTCCTTCAGTTTACTAGACGCCAGCTGACAATAAATTAAAGGTACTCTACTCATTGAATACAGTACCTAAAGAGTGGTGTAATGTCTCTTCCATGAAGCTATTCATTATTAAATTTTGGTTTAAGACCTTCCTGCCTCTATGTTTGTTAAGTGCATTTGAAACCCCTTGAATAAAGCCAATTTGATTTGATCGTAGTTAGTAAGTTTTGCAAAATAATAATCTATGGAATCAATATGTAAAGAAACTTTTTTAAGCTTTATAACGGTTCATTTTTCACATTTCAACGACATCTGATGCTTAGAGATAAATTTTATTCTATTAGGTCTTCACCTATAAAATTGTCGTTTTGTATGGCGATTTTCTTAGTAATTGTATTTTCCATACTAACTTTTTTTAAATTAATAAAGTACTATTAATGCTACTACTCATAATTAACTGTGCTATAATGGACAACGTTTAAGAACGTGTAGGATAGTTTTTCACAAAAAATATTTTTTAATTAAAAAGTTTATATTAATAAAAACGTCAATTCTGCCAAGTAAAAAAGAGTCATTTTCAAGATTTTTTTTGCATTACAAATACAATAATATCTAATCTAGTCACCTAGAGTAGGGTGATCTTTTGCTAATTAAAGGAATTAAGTATACATCTTATTGTGTCTAGAAAAAAAACGGCATTTTCATAGGTAAAGACCTATTATTTCTTCTATAATGCGATAGTTGCATCGCAATAGACTAGACTAGACTAATCGCAATTTTAAAATTACGTATTTTTGTTCTGTTCTGTACTCTCATCACGCCTGTGCACAATTTTAGTGTTAAATTCAGCAATAAGGAACATAAAATGCAGAAGTGGCAATCTTTCAGGCGTTGTCAAAATAAAAATGAACGAAAAGCCTAAAATTTTCTAACAGACTACTATTTCAATGTCGGCCAAATTTACTGACGTTTCACGACATTGGCGTCGCGTTTGTGCGACTTTAATGTTTCGAATTTGACCACGACCCACATCTGAATGATACGGCGTATAAATATACCGGGATAGTGTCAGAAATCATAACCCACATGGAACAGCCTCGCGGTATTATTAGACGGGTGGCGCGTGCCGCCTGCGCCTGCGCAACTTGTGCTAGTTCAGACCACTAGCGCCGCCATTTCATTTTTATATTTTTAGCCAATTTGTATAGATTTAGTCAATGCACTAAATTTCATCTCGTGTTTAGGCGGGAATCCGAACCCACATAATCTACATACTGGGTAGTTATTTACTTAAGAATAAATTGCAAAAAATGCTATAAAAATATCAACTAATATACAGACTGATTGTACACTAATTTATACCACAATCATCACACTCGTAATAATGTTCAATATGCAACTTAGTAAGACAGGGCAGACAATATTGTGCTTAAGAATATTAAATCGACTTATTTGAGCATGCCATGAAGATTTTTTTTGGCGATGCGAATTGATTTACAATGTTAGCAACTAAACCAGATATCTTTTTAACTATTTCGAAGCTGCAGCCTCTCGAAAAACTTTTGTACTCGAAATTTGAATTACCGCCAAAAAGGGTCACTTAATGCGTTAATTCAAATTTCGAGTGCAAAAACAGATCAAAAAGTAGTGCACAGTTATGAAATAAATAGTATAAATGTTCGAAATTGTTTAAAATAGATCCGGTTTGTCTAGTGGTTTAAGTACTGGGCCGTAATCTCGGGGTTCTGGGTTCGATTCCCGGGTCGAGCGAAAAGTATGTTTAAATTTTTTCGAACATAGCTTTGTGGTGGGGGTTGGGTTTATTATCACCATTTCGCATTAGGCAAACGTGAAGATTAAGCCTAATCCCATCATCGTAGCGATAGCTTGATTTCTATGATGGAGACCTTTGCCCTGCAGTGGGAAAGTATATAAGCAGATACAGGAGATCCGGTTTAGTATCTAGCAATTTAAATCGATTGCTGTCGCTAGTTGGGGCCACCCGTCGCCTAAAGGAGTGTGTTGGATATGGTGTTAAGTTCCGTTTAACATCTGCGTTATGGCCGTCTTTAGGTATCTTCTTGACCTATTATTATTGCTCAACAGCAATAACTAGATTTGTTTATGATATTTTGAAGCAACACATGGCGCTTTTCTAAAATTTTTGTAGGTGTTAGTTTTTATCTTTAAAGGTGACGGGTAGGGCACACTAGCGACGCCAAACGATTTTAATTTTTAGCTACAAAACCGGATCTATTGTAAAAAATTTTGGGGTTACAACCTCTCGGCAAACACTTATACTATTTATAAAAATAACCACGCTAAAAGTGGCCGGACCAACAGAGAATCGGTTAACATGTATACAATTTAATAATCATGCACTAATTTTTGGTATGTTTTTGTACTCGAAACTTTGATTCACGAAAAAAGTTGCCGCTTTTTGCGTTAACCAAAAATTCGAGTACCTACACAACAGACGAAGAGGTGCAGAGGCCGCCCAGAAGACTTATTTTCGAACACTCGATATTGAAGTCGCATTAGCAGATTTGTATGGACGAATGTATGAAATCTCTACATTGTTCATGATTGCACGAGAATTTCCCCTCAGGCCCTTTAGCTAGGTAATTTAAAGGTTTTTATGTTTATTATAAGGCTCGTCTGTGACTCTTACGTTAGCCCGTTAACATGCCTACCTACCTTCCAAAAATGTAAAAAGATTGTCCTCCCTTTGTGACTCAAATGTACCCTAAACTGCATGTCTAACCAAGCCCCTCTACATTCCAGCCCTACCGCACCACCCCCCTGGTGTTACCGGGCGCGAAGGTGCGCCGCGAGCCCGGCCCCACCGAGAGCTACCTCCGCCACCACCCCAACCCGGCCATGCGGGCGCCCCCCCACCACGACTTCCGCGACACACTCATGAAGCAGAAGGTACGCTGATATACAACACTAACTACACACGACACTACACACCACTCACCTCTTCTTTAACAGGGATTCCCCAAACATTGTTTCGTGGAACCTATACCTCTACCGCCACAAAGTCGACCTTCCGATGGTTCACGGGACGCGGGGGCGCGAAGTGCGCCCGATCAATCCATAAAGTTTATATTCTGTTGGGCCAACCAGCAACCAATCATTCGGACGTCGACTGTGGCGCCCACAGTAAATCTGTGGAGCCAGCACGTAACGGTCATGTTTCCGGGCGTGTATGACCTGGTGGCCAAGAAAGAGGCCTCCTTCCTTAGCAAGCCGGCAACTCATATGTCATGCTGATGTTGCAGGTCCATTAGTGGCGGTGATGATTACGCTATAATGTAAAAATACAAATATTTTTGTGCCAATTTGAAGCATCACCGTGTGTATGCGAACTATTAGGATGATAACACAACCATACAAAAGTCAGTTATAGACCTATTAGGTAGTTCCAAGGACATTCACTTGCTCTCTATTGCTATCAGCCATAATATCGCCAAAATGGCGATTTTCAAATCATAACGAATCAAATCCTATTAGGTATAGCGATCGCCAGTGTTACAGACAGCCACACATCAGGTTACTAAAATCTGTCAAAATTCCTTAATTGATATTGAACCGAACGTGTTTGACATTAAGGTGAGAATCGACTGAAGAAATTTGACAGTATTGTATACTTTTATGAGTGGCTGTACGTATATAAGTACTTCGTTGATTTTGATACCGTAATACCTTATAAGTGCTTAAGCTACTTCTTAATTGCGAAAAATAAGCAAACGAGCATGCTGCACATCTGATGGTAAATGTTAACCACCGCTCATAGAGATCAACAACGCCAGAGCACGGTCATGCCGCTGCCTACCGTGAAAGAAGAACAGATTGTTGTTAGATATTTTTATTACCTACTAAGTATTAAGTATTCGTGATTTTTCTTTTCTTGCATTTTTGCCGTTAAACTAGACATAATATTTGTTGTTTGCGTAAGATACATGGAAAAAGTGAAGTCATTTCCAGTAGTTTAAGTTCTTACTATTTAAAGTAAGTAATATCTAATTATACCTACTTTAAAATCTCTATTATACAAGTATAAAGTAAAATATTATTATCTTCATACCTACAGCTTTACTTACGCAAAAGACGACTATGATAATCTTAATTACTATAAAATGTCCTCTGATGTATATAGCTACACAACATACCTACCTAATGCACGCATTTACTATACCTACTACACGCTTGTACTTCTTTACACTACTGCAATAATATCTATCTACCTACTAATAGATGGATGGCATAACATCGCCTATGCACGTAACTGAAGGAAGAAGCAACACATACACACAAATACACCTATTGGAGAATACATTTCAGGAAAACACCAAATCCAGCTTAGTGCATACCGTGCGCATTATTAATACTGTTAAAATCGTGTTAAAAATTATACGGTTACAATATTACACACTACACAAGTCGACCGTAAAAAAGCCATCAAATCAGTCGCACTGCATCTGTTAGTTTGATTTTTAAACAACTTTGTATCCCTTTACGTAAGTATATGCGCAAGCGCTGTTTATAGAAATCGAGCGCTTTGTTGCTAATTGCGATTGTAACGCGAGTATTTCCAAGGCTTCTTTCGGTGATGAGAAATTTACGTGGTACCATAATATTGATAAGATAATAATTGGCATCAAACAAAAATTTTGCAAAAATACTTATAAATACATTTGCAATTATCGTTCATTGGTAAAATTCCTTCTAGTTCTTATCACTCATCTTTAGTGAACATGTCAGTGGTTTACACAAATGCACTAGTGCACGCATAGCACTGTATAATAGAATTTGATAAAAACTCAGGTGGCAGAGTCGGTGTTGCAGCGAGTGGGAGGAGATGAGGGGAACAAGGTGCTTCCGAAAATCGAGTTGTGTGACAAGTGACAGCTTCTGGCATGATTGCAAACTTCCAAACGAAGCCAATCCTCTTTCTTGCTTTTGATCCATTGCAAAACACGAGAGGGTATTGATATACTACCTAAATGTATTATACTTGGAGTACTTAGTAATAAATTCAAATCTAGTCGGAATTCCAATCGAAAGTTTAAAAAAATAATTCAAAGAGATCATATTGAACTACTTAAAAAGTAACATTTGAGTAATTGTATTCTGAAAACGGGTTCATTAAATATTTTTTTTAGAAGTGAAGCACTGACGTCGCCTCTATTAGATAGATATCTACCTATTTTTATATTAAGAACTCAGAGGAAAGTTTTGTTTTTTATCCGCATGTCCTAAATATAAATTGAATGTATAAAAATATTTGAGTGGACATAAAAATAAGTTTTGCAATGAGTCAACAGTTTTTTTTTTATATTTTCACGTGTCTATACGCCATTCTGTTTGAGCTTCTTGTTGTATCGTTGTACAGTTCAGTTTTCTATTCATCAACTTTGAGTTTCTTCATCTTTCACTATTCCCAGATTGTCTGCAGAGAGTCGTAGCTATTATTATATTGTTATTACGATACATATCTACTTTCATTTCCCATCACTTCCTTTATCAAATGAAACGTATCTACATATTCAGATTTACACAGAAAGATATGAGTTACAGTGAAATGTATGTAGCTGTTTCTATACTAAACGCAAAGACTAGCGGCAGACGGCAGACTTCATTATTTAATTAGAATTAAATATTACACTGACTGCCATGAGTCTTTGGCTTGAGTATATCAGTTACTTCAGGGCCGAAGATAAGGAGGGGGGGCATTTTGTGGCAATGCCCTACCTTAAAAATAGGGACATAGGCCGTAGGGTATGTAACCATTAATTTAAATTATTTTCCTTTTATGTTCATAACATCCTTAATTCATCTAAAACATTTTGTCCTTATCCTTACTAATTAAGTTAAGGTGTTTGTACCTAGCTACTAATCTTATCCGTAAATCGTATTTGTATGATCCATGCAGTATCCTGCCGGACTATGTATTCGCAAATACCGATATAGCTACGACCTCTCGTCGCTCCATTGACATTAATCGATGTTTCACCCCTTGGACTCGATTGATGTAATCTTATCGCTCTCGTATCGCTTCAGATGGTGCACAAGCAGTTCAACTCTCCCATCAATCTGTATTCGGATCAAAACATCGCCAACACGATTAGGCAACAGTCGTCGCCCTTGCCGTGAGTATTTTTAAAGTTTTTTATATCCACCTAGTTATACTTCAAAGTATATAAATAAGTAGTTCCCTTTTGTCATTGACTGAACTACAGTTAATTCAATCTTAATATGATAAATTATTTAAAATTATGACCTCCCGATATAAAGTAATTGGAAAAAATGCGAGTGTCATCATATTCTGACGCCAGATTTCTTGGCACTGTATTACAATAACATGGCCTGATGCCAGTTACCCGAGAAAATACTTTACATACGGACAAACTTCAGTTTTCTGTTTTTTATACTTGTTGTCTTTACAAAAACTGAATACTTACCTACTTACATACATTTTTGTATAGACAAACATAGCACATTCCTTTGCTTTGTGTGCATACCACATAACTATCAAGAATATTCTTATTTTCCAAATTTAAAATCTCAAATTGCTTTGTAGTGATATTTTTAATGAGTTTGAGTGGTGGCAGCGATTGAACGTATTGCAAATGTAATAACGTAATATTTATCTGCTCACATAGCGCTAACGGCCATTACGGGCGGCCGCACGTTGTCAAGAGGCAAGTGTTTTACTAGAAACGCCGCCAAACAACAGTCGACGCCCATCTCCATGACGCATTAATGCTTTATTTATTTTATTTCGCTATCTTTCAATCTTCGTCTATCACGCTACACTCCGATCCACACGAGCACGGTGTCGACTACGTTGGCAACCAATCTCAAAGCGAAGTGTCACACCCATAGCACTTCACGCGCCCCATGGCTCACGCGACTACATTGTGTGTGAACATGGCGTAGCATAAATTAGTTCTAAGTAATATATGTATCACTTATTTAATTTAAATTTAGAGAACTTATTCTACATAATTAATGTTAGTATTTTTATCGACCTGTCCTTCCTGAAAAACAAACACAACTAAACATCGTCCGTGTACCTACTAACCGCTTCCGCGTCTCCCTAATGATCCTTGCGACGAGTCTAATCTATTTCTCTCTGATTGTGTTGCGCCCGCTAACCGACTAAAAACTAACGCCTCCGTGACCGCGCCGCCCCGTGCCCCGCCCGTGACGCATGCGCCCGCAGCTACAAGCCCACCGTGCTGTACGACCCGGCCAAGTCCGAGACGTTCCGCGCGCTGCAGGAGGACGGGCTCGGCGACGTGGTGCAGGAGGTGCCCGTGCCCATCCAGCCGAAGGTCTTCACGGCGCCGCCCAACAAGGTGACTGTTAACACTGGCTAGCTATAGCTTCACCGCTACAAAGGATAGGAAAGAGACAGTCGACCTTCCCATGGTCCGCGGGACGCGGGCGGACCATGGGAAGGTCAACTTTTTAGCGGTAAAGCTATACCGACTACTCGAGACAAACACTGGTAGCAGACAGTGCATTGCAAATTATTCTCTGACACAGTCTGCCATTCGAGTCTTTGGCTCGAGTAAAATTTTCCGTTATTTTAGCCCTTACTCGCAGAGTATAAGACCAAACGATTAAAATAAAGAACTTAGTAGATACGTCCAGTAAAATGCAACTAACAGTTATGGTCATTGTTAAGTACGCGTAGTGAAGAATTGTACTTTATTCAACTAATAGTAGGCGTGTAAAACAAAGCTTTTCGCTTACCTCAAGTATTATATAATTACGAATGAATAGGACGAATGGTAACGTCCTGATGGTCTAGTGGAATTAAGTACCGGGCCGTGATCTTGGGGTCCTGGGTTCGATTGCCGAGGTCGAGCGAAAAGTATGTTTCGAATTTTTACGAACATAGCTCGGGTTTGTGATCACCAATCCGCATTTGGCAAGCGTGGTGATTAAGCGTAATCCCATCATAGTAGCGATAACTCGATTTCTATGATGGAGAGGCCTTTGCCCTGCAGTGGGACAGTTTATAGGCTGATACTTTAGGACGAATGGGCACCCTTACATGACGCCTTAATACGAAACAGTCATATTTAATTATTTATGTAAGTAGGTGTAAAATTATTCGGGACACCATGTGTACCTAATGAAAAACAAAACCAAGGAAGATTCACCCCCACCCCGCTCTGAATGACTTCTGGTATGCTCAAATAGGATTATAGGTATATCATAGATTTAAAGTATGTATAGTAAAGTTTTTGTAACTGTTTCACAGAGGCCAGTGCCAACTCCGAAACCTAAGCCGGATGCGGAACAGAAGGGAAAACAAACGACCTTCGTAAGTATATTTAGAACTCACATTTCACATTTTGGCGGGAGATAGCTGGATGTCTATGAATATTTCTCCGCTCAGCTTCGTTAAGTTTTAACTAGAGTGAACTCGCGGCACTTTAAATCAATAATTTAAGGTGTACCTAGCTACCTATAATAGTGTAGTTCAGGTGAACTTAATAGTGCTGGGACATGTTTTTAAACTGAGATTAATCGTACAAAATTTGCAACAAATAAATAAAATAATTTATTTAGTATTCCATAAAATGGTACAGTTACAAATCAAGTAAATTACAGTATTGAATAAGACCAAAAAATTCTCCTCTCAGCATTACTGTCGAGGTGCCAGATAGACACCTCGACGCTAGTCTTCCGAGGCTATCACTAGAGTGGTTGTCACTGCGCACGCCAACTTCATCCAATTAAATTATTATGGCGTTTAAATACCTACATAAATAAATACGATATACTTACATAAAATAAAACTAAGAGCTCAATATCTGTTGGTGCTAAATAAAATAGTGTTTGTTAGTTTAATATTAAGTTAAAAATAACAAAGCTACTCTGCTATTTAGATTATGGAGGTTTCATAAAAAATAGATAATCTTAATTTTGTCTCAAAAGTTCTAACACTGGATAGGTTTCTAATAGATGGAGGTAGGTATATTATTAACGCATACCGAAGGCTGCTAGGAAATGCAGCTGTGCTGGATCTAGGGCAAACTTAAAGAGTGTTGTGTACTGACTGTATAGACTGTATTTTTTCGTGTAAATATACTGAAACTTTCGTCTTCATAACGCCAACAAATAGACGAATTGAAGGGATCTTCGCGAGTCCATGGTCATTAAATTATTTCGTTAAAGAATGGAGTTAAGATACTGTTTACACATGCTCATTTTAAGCATGCTAAATGAACTGTCCACATTTGCTATCAATAAGCATGCTATTAGCCATCTATTAGCATGCTTAAAAATAAGCAAACCTGTTTATACGTGCTAAAGCATTCCGCCACACTCCCCCTTTCACCCGCACTACAGGTAGCATGTCCAAAAACGACCGGACCGAAAATAAGCATGTGTAACAGTACCTTTACCATCTTATTATAAATCACGATCTAAAGTTACTACCGTACTAAAGTTCAACACGCAATGTTAAAAAGAACTGGCATGAGTTTTGTTCAGGGACTATTTGTAATAAGGTGGTTAGAGCCCGGCGTGGGACAGGGAAGCAGAATCGGGCGCGGGCTTTTTGGACTCTGAATGATGAATGCATTTGTTCCCAGGTGAACTCATTACACGAAGAGCACATCCAACAATCAAACTCTTTCAAGCGGCTCATGTACAACGTCCTTGGAGACACAGAGTTCTAGCGCGGCCCCGGCCGTCAACGAAATTCCTACGCTCGTGGCAAGCAACCCAACGCACCTACTACAAAACCTATTTATTCACATCGACGACAACCCAGTATTCCTAGTCTCTTAGCACACGCAAAGCGTGCCAACGACGACTAGAATATGTTTGCCGCAAGTCTGTTGACTGAGTTAGACACAACGGCGGTTAGAAGGCGTCGACACTTAGATGTAATTGACTTGTTGGATTAGCAACGATATAAGACTAACAAAAATAATTTTAGGAGGCTATTATTGTAATGCTCCTGGCAGTGTGTTATATTTTTCGGTGGATTTAATTATTCTAATACTCGAGTATTAGTGATATAATTTATATTTACATTAAGTAGCGATGTAACGTTTATTATTACTAAGTGTTGATTTTCTGTTTGAACAGAAATATATTGTTTATGTATACATATTGAAATGTTGAGTGTACAGTCTAGTCACTCCGACCCGAGCTCTGGTCGGCACTGCGAATATTAAATTCGAACAATTTTAAATAAATTATTTATTTTTATCTAACACTTGAGTTTTATTGTTACACCTTAAAATAGAAGGAAATCAAACATACTGATCTCAAAATAACTATATTTATAACCTGAAGTTAACTAACAATGTTACACAACAAAATAAAATACAGTCTTACAAATTTCATGAATGATAAGTACAGATCAAAAGGGATAAAATAATTTTGAGCAAAATAAAACACTTATAACAACTTATATCACAATATACAGATGGGTTCGTCTCTTGCGCAGACATTTATACACTTACATTTGGACACGGGGGATACGTTTCAGATGCACAAAAAATATTTTTTGTACTTGATAGTAGTTAACATAAATCTGAAACCGCTAAATAAGGCACTACGTCTTCCAACGCCCGACAAATGAACAAAACGAGGAGCCGACGAACGAATGTTCTGCGCACGAGGCTGTGGAGAGTTTCCAACGTTACATGCACTTGAATACACATACATTCATTAGTCGAAAGCCTTTATTTACATTATCGATTACATTTAAAATTTGACATTCGTATGTGATATGTAAACAAAGTACTCAAAAGTAAATTTTCAAATGCGTGTTAATTTTCGAGACATCTCCAAGCACCCATAAATAGCCCACTTATTCTTATTTCAAATATACAAAGAGTGACCTATATAATTAGAATAATTATTTTATACATTACAATTTACAACACTCACGAGTGGAAACAGCATTATCTAGGATCAACTAAGGCCATCTAAGTTGTTATTAATGAAAATTGATAACCTTTCTATTCTCAATGTTATATCACCTCTGTGGACGACTAGTAAGTATTACTGCATGGATATTTCAGGACCAAAATATGTGCCAATTAGAAAATATTGATTAAAATAACAAATATAGTAGTAACTATATTTATCATCCAATGGGACCCTCGTGTCGTGTCCATATTACATTTTTAAATTAGACGTAAGTTGTTCAATGATAATAAAAAATGTGGACACTGACATAAAAGAAATGGTCTTCCAGGAGTGCTTTTGTCACAGCCTTCTTTTATACAAACATACATCAACTAGTATACGTTTGGTAAACACATCAAACACCGCAAAAATAATGTAATCAAGACAAAATGTGATGTTACAAAACATGACACTATTTTCAAGATGAATAAAGTTCAAGATTAAAATGTAAGTAATGAAAAATGTTCATATGCTCATTCATACTATAATCTCATTTATTACAAATTTGTTGCAAGAAAAAGAGTACTTCACAAACATTATTTTTAGTACTGTATACAGAACAGACAATTTTTGATATTTTCAATGATTATTTAATTTTTTTATAAAATTAAAACAATTAACATTAGATTGCAACTAGCGAATTATACAACTCAAATGGAACAAGGATGCTAGGGGCAGATCGCATTAAGCGATAATAGGATTGGCGCGATCCTTCAACCTAGCGGGCACGGCTCGTGTGTTGTATTGTGGTTCAAATTCCGGGGCGATTAGTTAGTTACAAACGTGAATCGATATAAAAAAAACATGGCGGATGTATCTAGCATGAAACCCATACAAAAAAAACTATATATATATTTTTTTATTTTTACGATATATATCGTATGATGACAAAAAATCACGTCCCGAAAATTGGGATCCATGTCTGCCGCATCGCGCGCCTCAATCCCTTTATCAATCCCACTCGCAACGAATAGTACCGAAAACGCAGAGCGTGCACGCCCCACGCGTCGTGAGCTAAATGCGATCAGCCCCTTGTTGCACAACGGTATTCGTTATTGTAATATTTCCGACATGCTATAGTAGTGAACTAATTTTCGCCGAAACGCAAAACGCATAATACACCTAATTTTGGACTGATATTCATCTTTTAATTCGTTAGCACCAAATTTCCATTCTATAATAAGTAACTATCTAGCTACGACATTAAAGATATTTTCTGCTCTATGTGATTTGTAAACAGAAAAGTATTTTATTTTTATGTTAAATTACGATTAAATAACTACATTATATACAAAAATTTCGCACATAAGGGATGTGCAAATCATTAAAACGATATCACTCTTTTTGTTACGGTAAACAAACAGTAATGAAAACCAATGTGTAATAATTACATCAATTTATTTTATTACTTTAATGACAATTGTCTGTAACAAAAAGAGCAAGGTATTGTATTGTGATTTATTACCAATAAAAAGTTACGTAACAAAGATTTGTATATTCATTTTACTGACATTATTCACTGTGGGGAAATCTTGGTCGGAGAAATAATATATTGAAGTATGGTGTAAGTATATTTAGATAAAATAACTTGGGATAAAACAATATACCAAATTGATTATATCGAAAACAATTTAATTGAAAAAATTACTTGCTCTATATCCTAAAACGACGTCTCAACTGTCGACTTCATTTACTAATAAAATTATTAATTATATTAGCCAGTTTTAATTATTACATAATACCTAACTAATCTCTAAACAATGAAAATATTTACAGATATTTGAATTGAAAGTATCAAGTTCGATAAAAATGCTTTTAAATGCATCTAATTTAATTTAATAAAATCCTTTGGGTTCTAGGTAAGTATATAACTTGAGTGAGGCGGAATAAAATCTTGTTAAAAGTAAATAACATTTTTGTGGTTATAATGTCGAAATCTAACATTAATAAAATAAATCGGCTCCGAGTAATTCCGTGTAAAAATAAAGTTAAGACCGATTCCCCCATAATGTTTAGCCATCGTCTAAAGATCAAATACATTGTGAAATAAGTAAATATTATTTCTGGGTAAAAGAGAGCTACGTGACCAGATGACATTTATATGGAGATTCTGTGCCTATTCACTTAATAAGCTGTTAATTTTATTACAGTATTTTGGGTCATTAGAGAGAGCATGCGTTCCCAAAATGTTTGTAATTACGTTGCATAGAGAGGAAAACGGAGAGTGTTTACTCTTAAGACAATTTTTCTGTACATATTTCAATAAAAATAGGAAATAATACCATATTTCTTACATATTCAAAGTATACGATAAACAAAAAAATAACAAAAAAGCTATTTACGTCAAGCCGCGCGAGTAAATAATCAAAATTGAATTTATTCCATAATCAACTTGCAGAATAACAGACATCAACATCAACAGACGCTTTTGACCTGTTAGAAATTACGAAAATATTTCAGTTCAGTAAGTACCGAAAATACGAAGAGATAGTACAATTGAGCGGCACAGAGCTGCTTAAAAAAATTGTGCCATTGCATTATTTGTCCGTAATACAGGGTGAATCGGTCGTCTTCTACCAAACATCGTGAACAGAATCACATTTTTGTAAACGTATATGCGTTGCATGATAAATAAAAAAATAAATCTTTAAAATAAAACAATAAACAACATTTGAAAATTCGTCAAAATTTTTTTATGCGATTTTAGAAAAGTCATAGAGCATAATATGTTGTTCAGAATGGTTGATAAAACACGGAGGTAAATATTTACCGATACACCCGCTATAATGGATGACAAGTCATATTTTTAATGACACAAAATTACAACCGACAAAAGAAGCTTATCGAATATTTTCGAAAATAATATTGGGGCGTGGGACTTCTTTGGTAGCGCGGACTCTACACATTTTGACCTTGACGTATCTTAGGCGCGTCACCCACACGACAGTCAGTGTGCGGCAGTGGCGGCTTGGAGTGTCTCTTTAAACACTTTACATTAGCGGAAGCGGATCTAGTCCACAAAATAAAATCGAGGCGCGTTTTAGGATTGGTATCGACGTAGTGACTTGCAGGCGCGGGCGGCTATGCTTCCTCCTCATTTTAATTCATTCGTACGCACGAAACGCAATGACAAAGTGGTGTTGGAGTCGTGGCGCGGACACACTTCAGCGCCGCCGCACCGACTTTACGTGTCCAGTGGAGAGACTCTAATAAGTGAGCGCACGCCATTTATTAATGAAGAAACCCAGTAAACGCACTTTAGTACGGTGCGCCGCTTATTCGCCTCTGTTTGGATTCCGCCCCTTGACTGTCGGTTGGGCGACGACCCTAACACAGCTTTTTTAAGGTCATGCCAAAAAATAAAAAAGTCATTTGTGCTCAGAAATACTTAATATATTTTTTATGTAAGTATTGCAAATATGTTGCTTGTGGTATTTTTCGAAATTCAACATTTACTGAAAAAATATAGCGGATGCTTCGCATGAGAACCATCATGCGAATTCCACCATGTTTTTTCGGTTCGATCCATGTTCGGTCGTGGCAAGTCTAGTATGTAGGTAACGTTTTTTTTTTCATTATTGATGGTACAAATAGGATGATTTTTAGAAGAAATTATTGTGTTTTCATACACCTAAGTCATATTAGTATTGTCACTGATTGAATTTTTTAAGTTTTTTTACTTTTAATAGGAAGATTATTTTTATTTCAATGATAGGTATTCGAAATTAAAATTTATTGACATTTCATTTTCAATTACTAACGATTAAAATATTATATAGAGGAAATAGAGTTTATAGGTGGGAGAAATTTCGCGCAGCCAATCTACAACCTAAATGACAAAAAGTTATGTATATTATTATGATAATAATGTTTAATAACTATTTACATTTCACTCTACTATATACAATGTTGATCGAATGGAGCATAGCTTAATAAAATGATGTTAGTAATTTTTGGGGGCTAGTACTTATTTATGACCTGCAATGATTTTAAAAACACAATTTGTAAAGTACACAAAACTCGATAACACGGTTATTTAAAATTGCTCAAGTTTTTTTTTTAAATTATAGTACACATTTTTATTTAATAGTAGTCTCTAGGTTAAATATTTACTACCGTATTGGTAGTCAGTGAGGACGTCGTCTATGCGTAGTTTTATACTAGCGTATGTACACTGCTTCGAAGTAATCTGAAAGTGGATCGCTCCCTGTAAGCGTACGTAGCTAAGGACTAGACGCGATACGACATTCAAAACTGGCAAACGTCGACGAACCGACGCCTCGGAGCCGGCCGACGCGTCCGAGCGAGACGCGAATATACTATCACCGTCTCAAGACCCGAATTCATCAACAATTCAGCCGCTATACACGCCCACCGAACACTGCCACTTACTTTACTTTTATTTCTTAACATTTAGACCGCACACTGCACTCGCGAGTAAACCGGGGGCCGGCTGACTAAAAATTGGGACACTCAGCCGGGACCGCCAGGGTCCTCAATCTACGAGAGAGAAGTCACTAACCCTTAGGACCGGTTTCTGAATTGAGAATTTTAAATTAAGAACAACTCGAGCACGAACTTTGACAGTTGAGTCATATAATTCTCAATAATTAATCAAGATGTACAGTGTGTACAGTGAATGTTATATCACATAATAAATATCGTGTTCGTATTCCCATCTTGATTAATTATAGTTACAAGTAATGCAAGGCGAAAATCTAAAAAACTATTCAAATACAGTATTTGACTATCTTTTTGTTTGTAATTAAAAGACCTCTCAATTAAAGAAACATCGTTGAAAGAATTACTTGATTCTCATTTAAAATACCTGAGATATCACAATTTTAAAATCACATTAGTTTGGGCAAACCCAAAACGCTCCATACAAATGGCGACTAAGATGTGACGTCACACACACGTATTTTGTATGCATTTCATTTGATTTTTATATGGTAGCCACACGCCGTGTGGTCCCCGGCAGAGAAGAATAGGCCACCCTCGCTCTTACCGAGGTGTCGTAAAAGGCGACTAAGGTAAAGCTGCTGGCATGATCATCAGCACCCAGAGAAGGAAAACTCTGCATTTATATCAAAACCCTCGCCAACTTGTCTGCCAAGCGTGGTGAGTATGGCAATTACCCCTCATGTGATTGAGGGAGGCCCGTGCCCCAGCAGTGGGGACTTAAATGGGCTGACGATGATGACGACGACGATGACGATGAGATACATCAAATGTTTCGTTTATGTATCTTATTATTATGGCTCTATTATAATAGTTGGCGCAAATTATATGGGTTATTCAATGGTTCAATCATTATTTAATAATTTCTGACTTTAAAAATGGACTTGCCCATGAATCTTAGAATAACAATAAAACCGGTTAGACGTTACATTTTTGATTGAGATTTTTTGCTATTGGCACATATTTACCTATATTTTGATAAAAAAATGTTTTGCAAAATCTCGAGCTTAGTCAAATACCCTATTCTCAATTCAGAAACCGGCCCTTCCAATCCTCGTCCGCCATTATCACGCCGTCAATTCACTGCAATCGAGATTCGACGTTTAAAATCGCCGATCGTCCAACGCGGAGAGTTCCCAAGCGCTGGTAGTGCGCTCGATGTGGTTAACCTCGCAGGTGAACGGGGCGGGCTCCCAGACGTCCGCGCACGTGCACCTCAGCAGGCGAGTGTAGGGATGCAAACGATACATCGATTTTTTTTAAACATCGATGTATCGTTCATAAACATCGATGTTTTAACATCGATGTTGAAACCTAAAACATCGACGATACATCGTTCTTCATGAGCGATGTTTTATGAACGATATTTTATCATAGTGCTATCTTCCGTTGAAATTGAATTTTACTAAACCACTAGAAAAATCCACCAGCTACTAGAAGTAATTTTTTGCCACTAAATGGACAGTCAAAACAACCAGTTTTAGTAGAAAATCCACTAAGTTAGCAACACTGCCTAACTGACACTTCTCTCAGTCACACACAACACAAGCGTTGATTTTGTTATTTAGCGTTTTGTGCCCTCTGCAATCTGCAATATAAAACAAACGCCTGCGATACTTCTGTTAAAAAAATATATTTATTCGATATATAAATGGTGATAAAAAACATCGAAAAAAAATCGATATATCGTTCATAAACTTCGATGTTTTCGACATCGATGTTTCAGATTTTGAAAATATCGATGTTCCAATATCGATGTTTTTTAAGAGCGATGTTGCATCCCTATCAGCAGGCGAGTGCGGCGTGCGCGGACGCGCGGCGGCTAGTAGACGGTGTCGTCGGGGTAGAGGTGCAGCGCGGCGGGCGCGGGTGAGGCGCGGCCTCAGGAGGCGGGCGCGGAGGCGGGCGGAGGCGCGGGCAGCAGGCTCTCGCGCGAGGCGCGCAGGTTGGGCAGCGAGCGCGCCGCCCGCGCCGCGCGCCGCGCCTCCAGCGCCAGCAGCGAGCGGATGTCCGCTTCCAGGGGGTCTACGCTTATGTGGTACACGCCTCCGCTCTGTAACAACCGATTATCCACATACATAATAGGCAAGTTGCCTCATGTCACTATTTATTTTATTTATTTAGAAAATCAACAGCGTTTATAGGTAGTTAAACAGTTTAGTATTTATAAAATATTAAAGCCAATGAGCCGTGTGGTCCCGGCAGAGTAGAATAGGCCACCCTCACTCTTACCGAGGTGTCGTAAAAGGCGACTAAGGTAAAGCTGCTGGCATGATCATCAGCACCCAGAGAAGGAAAACTCTGCATTTATATCAAAACCCTCGCCAACCCGTCTGCCAAGCGTGGTGAGTATGGCAACTACCCCTCATGTGATTGAAGGAGGCCCGTGACCCAGCAGTGGAGACTTAAATGGGCTGACGATGATGACGATGATTAAAGCCAATAATAGATTTTCCTTAACTTACTTATAGTGCCAACTTAATTTAAAAGTGTTTACGTGCAATCGATTAGAAATATTATGTTGTCTAAGAACAAGAAAAAAGATAATTATGTATGATTTTAACAGCTACTTAATATAAATGTTGCAATTATAATATATTTTTAGAAGAAGTTCAAAGTTTGTTTAAGAAAGTTATAACTTGATTTTATTACAAGAAAGGTTAATTACAAATGATGCCGTTTTATCTTGTGCTAGATATTAGTGAATGGTATTTAATAACTATCATCTATCTGTCAACTATGTATTTTATTTATATAGAAAGCTCGAGCCCACCCAGCAGTTTGAGCTGTACGTTCATATCTCTGTGAATCTATTTAAAATAAATGTGGGAGAGCCACGCTTAGGCATGAATGGGCCGGCTCGACCGGAGTGATATCACTGCCTCAAAGAAGACCGGCGTGAAGCAGCGCCTGCGCTGTGTTTCGCAGTGTGTGTGTGTTACCGGAGGCCCAATGGGGGAAGGGGAAAAGGTTGGCAGCGCACTTGTGACTCCACTAGTGTTGCGGGTGTCCATGGGCGGCGGAATTGCTTACCATCAGGTGATCCGTCTGCTCGTCTGCCACCTCTCATATAAAAAAAAAAGAGTCAGATCAGTCAGTAAGACTCGAGCTCTTTTGAAGTTATGATATAAAATTGGTTTATATTGATTATTCAATAATTGACAAGATGCTAACCACCTACTATTGTACACCTCGTCCAGCAGTTTATTAGTATTAGATTAAGTAACTACTACTCTTTGTGACCTATGAGGGGAACCTAAGTAGGCATGTTAACTCAAATGTCTCTGAGGTGGTGGCGCTATGTGGCGGGTCATTACATTCCCTCTAATATGGTTGGATGAAATGATGGCTGACACATACGTCATACTTGTGAACAGGTGGCACCTTTGGGGTCTGGTCTGCTTTGGATTACCTCATAATATTTATTTTATTATTATTTCCTTTATTTTATTTTGTGTAACAATTAAACTGTATGGCTTGGTATGATGATGACACAACATTGTATGAAAGTTTGGCGATTAAAAAGAGTAACTGGCGAGTTTCTTGTCGGATCTTCTCGACCAGAAACAACTTTCCGAACCGGTGGTAGAATCGCATTATGTTTATTTATTTCTTTAGTATATTTTATGTATCAACATGTAAATTATACGTAAGTACTTAAAAATAGTTTTAAGTCATCAAATGTATGACGATTTGTAAGTGCTGTGTACAAGCGTATGCAAATAAGGAATTATTTGTCTTTTGAAAGCTCGAGCTCTTTTAAAGCCTCGAGGCATGGCTCATACCCTGCATATCGGCTAAGCTCGGTGCCCCGAGCTTACTGAGCTCACTGAGCCTTACCACTCCGCCTCGAGGCTTCAAAAATAGGAGTCGACGCCTCGAGTCTTGTACATCACTAATAGGCAATTTGACTTGTTTTGAAAAACCTTCTCATATTATTTATTGGTGTATTGGAACCCTAAAAATAATATTTATTTTCATTTATGTTTTATGAATATTTCGTTTAGAAAATCATTATAAAATATAAGGATTATTTAATCTGTCAAAAACGGTCATGTCATTCAGCGTTATGGCATCGAATCATTCGATTTGAGTGACGTCAACTTTTTGTAAAGAAATAGAAAATTCAATAGCACGCTATAAATTTATTAGATGATTAGCGTCCCGCATAGATAGAACTCAATGGCGACGAGTCTGTCACTTGTTCTGCTTACAAAAAGCTGACGTCACAGTAAAGAAAGCCAATCAAAACCGTTTATGGGAAAGTGGTCCCAAGTAAAAAAATATATTTTTATTTTGGTTTTTTGGTGAAAATATTCAATTGTTTTATGTGTTTTATTGTTAATTCCTTTTTAAAGCTATAAACTACGCGGATGACTATAAATAAATCTTTATTTTTCATACTGTCAACTAGCCTAATGTGGTGCATGCAGTGTGTGTAAAGAAGGCTTTTTCACCCGGTGTACCGCGGCACACCGGTATACCGCGGCTCACCAGTGTGCCGGCGTACAACCTTTGCGGATAAAGAATGGGATCAGAAATGGCGACGCATCTATTCACTTCTCGCTCGCACACATATTTGCGTCTATACTCGCACCCCACGAGTGCGAGTATAGACGCAAGCATAGCATAGCAAATAGTGTGCGAGCGAGAAGTGAATAGATGCGCCGCCATTTCTGATCCCATTCTTTATCCGCACAGGTTGTACTTTTCAAGTGTGCCGCTTGCTCAAATGCAATTGACAATTAAAAAAGAAAAGTTAGGCACAATAATTATTAATAAACAATTACGTTTTTTCTTTGGGTTGGTTATGAGGGTTTCCAACCTACAGGATATCGGACCCGTACGTCAGTTATACAATAAATCAAGTCCTCTAATATACCTACGCCTACCGAAATTCTTTACTCGTGTGCCGTGAAAGTTTATTGAAACTAAAAGTATGCCGTTGACAACAAAAGGTTGAAAAAGTCAGGTGTAGAGTAGATATGCAACGATATGGCTATTACGATACCAATACGAATGACGATTACATCGTAATGGACAATTCAATAACGAATTACCATACGAATGCATTACGATATTTGTTTAGTACCATTTTGATGAACTTATTGGATCAAGCTTTGTTGTATGTTATTGTAAGAATAAGTAAACATAAGTAACAACACCAATCAACGTTAAAAATCATGAATAAATAACAATGTTTGGCAATTAATCGGCAAAGGAAAATAAGACCAAGAAACTCATTCCCGCTTAAAACTGTTAATGTCAAAAGTGACGAATGTGTTCAGAAATTGACGCGTCATGCGTTTTGTTTCACCCGAAACGGTAAATATTAAAAAAAATTGAAAAAATGTATCGTATAATTATCGTATCGTAATATTTACGATACTGAATAATCGGTTAAGTTTATGATAATCGCCGATATACAATAGGGTATTTTACTAAGCTATCGTGCTTACAAAATTCTACAATTAAAAATATAATGTGTAGCAGGTTTTATGGTCATTCAAAGATCCAAGTCCATTTTAAAAGTATTAAATTATTAAATAATAATTATACCATTGAATAGTCCATACAATTTGCACCAACTATTAAAATAAAACCATTGACATAAACGAAACATTTGATATAACTACCATTCAAAATTCAAATTAAATGAATACAAAATACTTGCGTGTGATGTCACATCTCAGTAGCCATTTGTGTGGGGCGTTTTGGGATTGACCAAACTAATGTGATTTTAAAATTGTGATATCTCAGGTAGTTTAAATGAGAATCAATTGATGCTTTCAACAATATTTCTATAATGGAGATGTCTTTTGGTTACAAAAATAAAAAAAATAGTCAAAAGTAAAAAGTATCAGCCTATAACCTGTCCCACTGCAGGAAAAAGGCCTCCATCATAGAAATCACTGCATTGCAAAGGCCATCATCATAGAAATCAAGTCCCAAAAAAAAAGTCAAATACCGTATTATCGTATCGGTATCGTTGCATCACTAGTGTAGAGCATACCTCGGCCTGCGGCGGCGGCGGCTCGACGGCCACGGCCACGGGCTGCGCCAGGCGCGTGTCGGAGTAGCGCCGCGCCTCCTCCGCCTCCACGCGCAGCGCCGCGCCCGGCTCGCGCGCGCTCAGCCGCCTGGCAACAGACGCAAACCTTCAACATATCTTTACTTGTATAGGCCTGTACACGGCACTCTCAAATCCTCAATCGTTCTCCGTACATTAAAAATAGTCCTCTTCCTTGATTTTTTGATCCGTAGTACATCATCATCATCATCATCGTGAGCCCATTTAAGTCCCCACAGCTGGGGCACGGGCCTCCCTCAATCACATGAGGGGTAGTTGCCATACTCACAACGCTTGGCAGACGGGTTGGCGAGGGTTTTCTAATGGTTCAAAAAGTAACCAATGATCAAATGTAGCTAAAATATGTTTTTTGAAAAATTGCTTAACCAATAGCTATATAACAAGGATTTACGCCACTTTGACGCTGTCACTTTGACTATTGGTTAGACAGTTAACAATAGTGAATTTAACAAAAAGGTAAATTTAACCAAAAGTCCGTCCGTATCTAACGGATATCCGTAGTAACGATAGTAACCATATCCGTAGTTAACGGATCAATTAGTCGTTCAGAGTGGGCATGTTAGTAGTTAAACAAAAAAGAAATAACCACGTCAGATAATAAAATTTCATACTGCATAATTATAATTTTTTCGAAAACTACAAAAAAAGTCGGACCATAGAGGTTAAATCAATTGGCAATTTATTTTTAAAACTGGTCCTTTTGATGTTTCGTTTTTGTCTATAAGCATGTAAATGTAGGCGGTTCGATGTTGTTGGCCACCACTGGCCGCGCTGTGTCCCGTCGGCGCATGTGGCACTGTACCTGTGAGGGTTCCCGCGGTAGGACTCGAAACCGCCGCTCTCGTCCTCCTCGAGGTAGGCGGCAGCTCGATGTTGGCCACCAATGGCCGCGCTGTGTCCCGTCGGCGCATGTGGCACTGTACCTGTGAGGGTTCCCGCGGTAGGACTCGAAGCCGCCGCTCTCGTCCTCCTCGAGGTAGGCGGCGGCTCGATTTTGGCCACCAATGGCCGCGCTGTGTCCCGTCGGCGCATGTGGCACTGTACCTGTGAGGGTTCCCGCGGTAGGACTCGAAACCGCCGCTCTCGTCCTCCTCGAGGTAGGCGGCGGCTCGATGTTGGCCACCAATGGCCGCGCTGTGTCCCGTCGGCGCATGTGGCACTGTACCTGTGAGGGTTCCCGCGGTAGGACTCGAAGCCGCCGCTCTCGTCCTCCTCGTGGTAGGCGGCGGCTCGATGTTGGCCACCAATGGCCGCGCTGTGTCCCGTCGGCGCATGTGGCACTGTACCTGTGAGGGTTCCCGCGGTAGGACTCGAAGCCGCCGCTCTCGTCCTCCTCGAGGTAGGCGGCAGGCTCGATGTTGGCCACCAATGGCCGCGCTGTGTCCCGTCGGCGCATGTGGCACTGTACCTGTGAGGGTTCCCGCGGTAGGACTCGAAGCCGCCGCTCTCGTCCTCCTCGTGGTAGGCGGCGGCTCGATGTTGGCCACCAATGGCCGCGCTGTGTCCCGTCGGCGCATGTGGCACTGTACCTGTGAGGGTTCCCGCGGTAGGACTCGAAGCCGCCGCTCTCGTCCTCCTCGATGGTAGGCGGCGGCTCGATGTTGGCCACCAATGGCCGCGCTGTGTCCCGTCGGCGCATGTGGCACTGTACCTGTGAGGGTTCCCGCGGTAGGACTCGAAGCCGCCGCTCTCGTCCTCCTCGTGGTAGGCGGCGGCTCGATGTTGGCCACCAATGGCCGCGCTGTGTCCCGTCGGCGCATGTGGCACTGTACCTGTGAGGGTTCCCGCGGTAGGACTCGAAGCCGCCGCTCTCGTCCTCCTCGTGGTAGGCGGCGGCTCGATGTTGGCCACCAATGGCCGCGCTGTGTCCCGTCGGCGCATGTGGCACTGTACCTGTGAGGGTTCCCGCGGTAGGACTCGAAGCCGCCGCTCTCGTCCTCCTCGTGGTAGGCGGCGGGCGGCGGCGGCGGCTCGATGTTGGCCACGACCTGCCCGCGCGCGCTGCGCTCGCGCCGCTTCACCCGCACCGGCGGCGAGCCCGTGATCGGCAACTTCTCCGGCGCGTTTTGGATCAGCAATATTCTGAATCAATGTAAGAACAGTAGTAGAGTCACGCTTCGGCATGAATGGGCCGGCTTGACCAGAGTAGTACCACGTCCTCACAGAAAACCGGCGTAAAACAGTGCATGCGCTGTATGAGGCCCAATCCAGGGAAGGGGGGTTAAAAGGTAAGCAGCGCACTTGTGACACAGATGTTCATGGGAGGCGGTAATCGCTTACCATCAGGTGATCCGTCGGCTCGTCTGCCACCTATATCATAAAAAAAAAAACATTTCTCTCTTCTAATCGGTGACTCATTACTGAGGATCGTGGTCACTGAAACTCATCAACCAAACAAACATTTTCCATTAATTCCGATTGGAAGTAGCCTTCACTAACTCTTAGACTTTGGTAGGAATGTAGCTCCTTTTATTTGGTTTGCGTATCGTATTGCTAAACGGCTTCGTGATGTTTTGCCTTCAGTGTTGCCAAAAATTACCAGTTTTTCAAGGCTATCATCCCCTCTTCGAGGTGGCCGAAAGAAGAGAGTATGCATTGTAGACATAAGCTCGACAGTCAATTACATAGTTAAACATATGTTTACATACATATAACCTAAAATAAGCGTATGGAAGGTCGCAGCCGTGGCAGGCCCCCCCACAAGGTGGACCCACGATCTGGTGAAGGTCGCGGGAATCCCTTGGATGCGGGTGGTACAGGACCGATCTATGTGGAGATCATTGGGGAGGCCTATATCCATATGTATGGACGTATATTGGCTGAAATGATGATGATGAACTTAGAAGACGTCACAGTCACTTTTGGTCCTAAAGAAGAAAATTGTAGTGAACGCGAACGATTAACGAAGCTGCAAGTGGCAACTGCACATCAATGTCGCAACCCAAGAGCGTGTCCTTAACCTTATTATTAATTAGGTATACCGTTAGTTTATAATTAATATTCGTGTTGAAGTTAGTTTAGTTTAGCAATACAAACTATACACTGGCTACTAATCATTTGACAACATTGACCGTTTGACGAGGAGACTGAGGAGATCACAAATATTTAATTTACATATTACAACGACAAATACTCAAAGAGTGACCTTTCAATGCTGTGGTCACGCAACACGTGGGTATAATGTTTGTTTCAAGATCAAAAAGTATAGTGTAGTATAGTAAGTAATTGGTGACCATGAGTTGTAGAATAAGATTGAAAATAATTTCCTTTTATGCGATCCAAACCCATATGAATTTTTACACTCAGTAGTACTTGGCGATCACCGCCGCATTCTGATTAGGTTTATAACAAAATCCCGGGAACGATCGACTGTTTACCCATACATAGCTGGTGTATTACAAACGAATTGTGGAAAGTAGGTGCATTTAATACGTATTTTACGGAAGGTCAAATGTGAGGAATATAGGTACTCTTCCGTATACTCTGTCCTCGTTCGCGAGTTTACTGTTGCGCGATTACTATATATATAGGCGAACACATTCGTGACGGCTTAACCTATAGAGAGACTTGCTAGATATACCTGTTGTGCGCACGCCAACGATTGCAGAGATGCAGGTACTGACGGCACTGGATGTACATGAACACCGCTCCCCCCGTGAACCCGACGGCCACCACCACCAGCTTTGTCCAGAACGGCCACGCTGCAAATAAACAAAAATATATCTGAAGTTTTTGGGAGAAGTAGTGTCGCTGTTTCGAGAGAGTGAGGGTTCCGGTCATCCTTGCGAGCTCAAAGGTTAGCAGCTCACTTGTGATTCCACTGTTGTCACTTATTATCGGGTGATCCGTCTGCTCGTGTGCCACCACACATAAAAAGTAAACTCAATACAACCAACGACCAGTATGACCAAGTTAGGCGTTTTTTCGCTTACTCCAAAGGTTTTAGGCTTTAGGCTACTCCAAAGGGTGCCGGGGCGACCAAAAATGGCGTTCGGCGACTGGTCGCCAATTGGGCTACTTCGAAAAAAAAAACTGACGTTTGTTTAGGCTCTTTTATATGTAATCAAAATAAAAATGCGTATAATGAAGCGCACATTTTGGTATTCGGAACATTCAAAAACATACTTTAGTTGGATGGTATAATGACGATAATGAGTTGACTTTGTACGGACATCCACACATCAAAGTACCTAAACAAAACTGTTAAATTTCTTAAATCGACTCTTATCTTAATGTCAAACACGTTTGGTTCATTATCAATTGAGGAGTCTAAAAAATAGCTCCCTTCATCGGGTCTAAGATTAAAAACAACTCCTTTCATCCCGAATTGAAATACCAACCTAAACTTACGAGTATAATACGCGATTTTGGACTACTATTGAGAAAAAAAGATTAGGCGAATTTAGGCTACTTTGCGCCAATTATTCGGAGATTTCGTCAGTGCTAGACTTGGCAACACTGCCGACGACTAGTGTAGTTAAGGACAGCCACTGGTTGGTAAAAGATTATTGGAATCAGAGGAAACAAAGGAAACTGAGCGTTTTATTGGGTTCACATAATTATGGTCACGTTGTTAACATGTGTCTTATAAAACAAACAAACGAGCACGATCATTTCCTCTTATAATCATGTTACTGTTATGCCTTGTTATATTAATACTACTATTTATTTACAAATATCTGCCAGCTTTTGTTTTATAGTTATTTCGTCGGTGAAATACGACTATGTTTTATGCTCAATAGATTTCACTACGAATAAATGCGAGCGTTCCTTTTCTGTTTTGAACTCGTTATATAAGAAGATATCTGCTGAGATGATTTTTATGTAGAAGGAACATAAAGATGAATTTATATAAAAAAATGCGCCACGCAATACACAGTGATACATAATCGGAATCATCACCACACCAATATAGTCCGCACACGAGCTCAGAGGAATCGCCAGCTGAGGAAATTTTGAAATAGGAATTCTCTACAAGGGTATTATGTATTTTGGAATAAAAATAATACAATTTTATCACGTGAAGGACTAATCTGGGATAATGCATAGTACAGTGATACGGGTACCGTCATATAATTATTTCATAATTAATTTCCTCAGCCTCACCAATTCCACTGTACTAGCATACCACTGTTAGGTTACCTACTATATCCCGCAGTGTAAGATGGCCCTCCGCCTGGGGAGGGGCATGAAGTAAGGTCCTTTAACCCGTACTCATGTTCCCTCTCCACTCTAGCGATGAGGGAGCGTCGCTGGGGTTTAGTCGGTATGCCTCTGGCCAGCTTCTCGCTAGGAAAAGCCCCCGCCAGAGGAGAGCCCGACATAACCCGCCTGCTCCCCGGCATGAGGGTATGCATAAGGAGGCATTCCCCAGCGTCAAAAAAAAAGTTAACTACTATATGTATCTATAATGAACGTATACTAGCTCTATTTCCCTTCCTTGGGGCTAATAATGACACCCCTATACAGCGACTAAATGAAAATATTATGTTCACACTTGCGAAACGCGAGCATTACGAATGTGTGTTAAAAAGCACACGATAATTGACGAAGTGTGCGTTGCCTGCCGCGTGATGACGTTAAATACGCATGTGATAAAAATAATTAATGTGGCAAAGTCCAAAATTACTCAAACATCGCCAGCAACATTTGAGAGATTAATGGTTAATAAAACTATTGATTCACCATCGTCGGAATATAATATGAGAACCTTAAATAGTATGAGGTCGTAATATGACCCAATTTATCATTATATTCAAAACTCGAGGACAACGAATATTAATATTGATTATTTGTTAAGTTAACAAAGGAAAACATTGAAAAAGTTACTGCTCACATCGGTAAAGTCCACACCAGTATCTAATATATAAAATTCTCGTGTCACAGTTTTCGTTGCCATACTCCTCCGAAACGGCTTGACCGATTTTGATGAAATTTTTTGTGCTTATCCGGTATCTATGAGAATCGGCCAACATCTATTTTTCATCCCCCTAAATGTTAGGGGTAGTCCACCCCTAAATTTTTATTTTTATTTTTTAGACAAAATTTTTAATTTCTCTTTTTTTATGATACAACATACAAAAATACATACAATCCTCAATTTTCACCCTTCTACGATCAACCCTTTTATTTATATGGCAAAACAACGTTTGCCGGGTCAGCTAGTATACATATAAAAGTAAGTAATTGCTGTCCCCTTTCATACTTCGAACAGTGAAAACTAACACAAACCCAATGATAGGAACATATTATTTGTCAAGCCGAGCTATGAAAATGAATGCTAACATAAACGTGTCGGTTTCATTTTCCTGTAACGCGTAGCCTTTATGCTAGTTGTATAATTTGTAATTGGAATTGACTAAACTAAACTGGGTAGGTACCTACACTTGGACAATGACCCAGAATAAGTTCCAGACATTACAAAGAAACGAATGGAAACATGGTTTCCATGAAAATGATTGCCTTGTGACTTTCACAAGGCAGTGATTTTGATTGTGGGTATCCACAGTTTTGAGACACTTTCCGAAACGTGCAGATTTTCTCATGATGATTCCCTCACCGCAGAGGTAGCGGAAGAAATATGAACTACATAAGAAAGAAGAGATTTCGGGTCGAACCTACGACCTCCCGTTTAGAAGGCACATACTTATGAACTAATCTAGCGCTCTTAGCGCTTGCTTTTAACCTACTATGAGTGTGTCGGATAAGTGCCTTATTAAATTGTATAATAGCTTTGCATTTTCTTAGCTTGGTTGCATAGAATAATAGCATTCATTTAATAGTTCAGGATATACAAACTTAGCTAACTGCATAATAATGTAGGTAATCATATACCTACATAATATGGTTCTTTAAGAATCATAAACTCCAAATTCGAAAAGTGATTTATGGAGTCGGTTTGCAGGCACCCACGTGCCCACTGACGTACGGAACCTCGGAAATTAAATGGTTTTAATTCACAGAGTCGTTCTGTTAGCGTTTAGCTCAGCGGTTCGCAAGGCGCCTTCCATACGGAGGGATCGTGGTTCGTATCCGAGCACGCACCTCTGAATTTTTTAAATCTATGTGCTTAATTCTAATATTACCTCGGCGGTGAGGGAAAACATTGTGAGGAAACCTGCACGTTAAGGATAGTTTCTGAAGTAACCATGATTCAGTTGGTCTGGTTCCCCTGTAAAAGTTTTCCGAAGGTCAGACGGCAGTCGCTTCATTGTAATTACCATACTACCCAAATTCTAAATGATGGTGCAAGCGAACCCCGGGCTCCAGAGCGACAGCTTTGAATGCAATCGGGAATCACACGCTAAGATGAGGAAATTTTGTACTTATGAATACTAGACATTGCATGCATTTGTAAGTTAACGCATAAATCTCACACGGAACTAAGGAAAACAAATGCCATGCTAAGTCACGCGTAGAGGTGAAATAGTCAATATGCCAACAACAGATTATGTAATGGAATTGTTTAATAATTATTATCTCATTAATTTAACAAACTCGCATTGCAGATCACCAAGGTCGCATAAAACACCCGCATCCCTGAACTTGATATAAAACAGCATGTGACTAATAGATCACGTGCATGACCCATGATTACGTTGTTAAATAATAAATATACAATTTTATAAAGTAAGCTAAATCATCTAAACACATTCGTGACTTTGGAGACCAAATAACACGTTTAAGCAAACATGACCGTGACTCAATTGAATAGTGAAAATAAAAGTTAGGTATATTAATAAAGCTAAATTGCCAATTTAAATTAGAAACTACATGCTTACCAACACGTATGGTTATTATTTACTTCGCAGGATAATTCCTCATCACAGCATGTAATTCCAAAAAGCTATCGTAGCCCGGGGTACGCGAGACCACTGTTCAGGATTTGGAGAATCAGGTGATTACAATGAAGCGACTGACTAAAGCAATCCTTTAAGAGGAGGACCAGATCAACTCATTACACGTTTTAGAAACTATATGAAACGGGCACGTATAAACCTGCAGATTTACTCACGATTTTTGCCCTCAATCGTCGAGCTAATGGTAGAAATAAAAGGAATGGAATGCTTATGTAAGATGAAAAATCCAGAGGTGCATGCTCGGACTCGAACAGCGACAGTATGGAAGGCGCATGCATTCTTATTCACTGAGCTACCATGCATCGCTTTACAGGATATTGTTAAATCAAATTTGAAGACCTCCAGTGTATCTTATCACTAGATCACAGAATCAGAATCAGAATCTTTATTGCTTATAACTGTAGGTATTACAATTTGCGGGTGACATTGCAACATATATTAAGTACAACAACAGTTTACCCATATCGGGTATGCAATACTTATAATTACAAATATAAAATATAAGCTTGAGTACATTTTTATATTGACTGTATATTGGACGTGAATTTAAATTTGCTTTAATTTGAAAATAGTTACTATTCCGTTTAATAAATATTGAAATTTCTAAAATATAAATATTAGTAATAGTGAGATAGCCTTTTTCTTTGAATATATTTCTAAGAGTTTGATCTGAGTACATGTTGTAGATAATTCGTATACTCCGCTTTTGCAATATAAATCTTGATTGTATGTTTGTGGAATTACCACATAAATATGTATGTGTAGCCCATTTATTGTGTAAAACGATTTAACAGTGTGCTAGTGTTCATCACAGTGGATGAGGCGATGAAGAAAAATCAGGAATAGTCTGGGACTAGACTGCTTCGAACCCAGATCACCTAGGATCAAGTCAGATCGGGGCGGCAGAGAGCATCAGACAATGATTATAAAATAGGACATCTGTTTAAAAAGTAAAAGTGCCAGAAAATTTATGGGTCTATCAGAAGGCATCATCATTCACTGTACCTAAATATCAAATGCATGGTTAAACTGCTCGATTTAAAATCCGTTTGGAACAGTGGTAGTGAACACTGCCTTTGGTCCAAGGGTTGCGGGTTCGATCCCCGCACAGTACAAACATTTGTGTGCATAAACATGTCTGTTTGTGTTGGTCTGCGACTGGACGCGATAAAAACTGTGTAACATTAAAAAAAGTGTGTAATTACGCGGAGACAGAGAGTAGGCGGGAGTTTCCAAGTGTACATAGTTTATAATATTATTATTATTTTTTTTATTATCTAGTATTATTATTTTTGTGGTATATACATATCCATGAAACAGTAAGTAGGGTGCCTATGTATTTAAGATGAGTGAGAATTAATATCCTGCTTATATATATTATGAACAATCTTGAATTTGTTGAGACAATGTAAGAAGCTAATCTGTAACTGCCTGGTATTATCCACCATACTTGATTTATATGTGTAATTATTATATTACTCCAACATTCAGTGCTGCCTTGTCATACTCATAAGTATGAACAGCATTCTTAAATGGCGCTTATTATTCAGTTCCACACCACAATGAATGTAACCATTATTATGTAAATCTTCTGATTGACTGACTGGACGAACTCAAGGAGTTCCAAAGGACATCCTCTTTTATGGTCTAAGTGCCGGCCAGTATCTGTTTTTTTATGTGATAGGTGGCAGACGAGCAGATGGATCACCTGATGGCAAGCGATTGCTGCCGCCCACTGTCACCCACGACACCAGTGGAGTCACAAGTGCGCTGGCAACCTTTGAACTCCCCTTTCCCGCGGATTGGGCCTCCCGTACCCTCTCTCACGCAGCGAAACACAGCGTAGTGCTGCTTCACGCCTGTTTTCTGTGAGGCCGTGGTATCGCTCCGGTCGAGCCGGCCCATTCATGCCGAAGCGTGACTTTCCCACGGTCAAGAATTTTTGCAGCATTCTGTAGTGCTTGCCCCCCTGAGTATTAATTACTATTGCATCAAATCCCTGCTTTGATTTGAGTTATCAACTTTTATCAACATCTTCATACATTTTCAGTGAATCAGCTATAATTTTTATTTTTCGTTATGCCAAATTACATATGAGAATATATCTGTGAGAGAAAAGTATTTAGATTATAATAACTTTCATAGCTTTGATTTTATTATTTCCATATTTAAACTATGCACAGAGGGTGAAAAACCAATGAAGCTTACCTATCATTCCACGGTTGACCTCTTCAACTGCTCTTTCAATAAGTACAAATAGTGACCACATAACGCAGAGAGCGGCTACACAGTGGAAAAGAACAGCGCAGCACAGCCGACGGCGCTCCACCCCCGACATCTCCAACAAACGCCACTGCAATCAAATACAAATATTACATAGTATATTCATATTCATGTCAGCCGAACGTTCATTTGACAGGTAAATAGAGAAAAAAATGTATTGTAATCTCTATTTTAATGGATTTAAGCCCCTAAATCAGACACCAAGTTACAAGTAAGTCAAATCAACAGCTAATTCTTAAGTAAATAATGCACTTAAAATTATTCAACAGTCTTTGGGTGGGACTCAAACCTATGATCTTTTGCTAACTGGGAAACTGCTTTACCGAATAAGCTACCGGAGACCTTGGTATGTCGACGAATTTTGTAAGTGCTTCGCCATGAGCCGACGATAGTTTCATCAATATTTGTATGTACCTACAAATACATACCAAGGTCTCCGGTAGCTTAGTCGGTAAAGCAGTTGCCCGGTTAGCAAAGATTGTGGGTTCGAGTCTCACCCGAAGACTGTCGCAAAAATTTTAAGTGCATTATTTACTTAAGAATAAATGCAAAAGATTTCTATACCCAAAAAATTCAAATCAACAACTCCTCATATTATTGGAATAATTTTGCAGTTTGACAGGTTAGTGTATGAATGTATTATGAAAACAATTAAAATGGGTAAAATAAATACCTATCTAATTAAAATTTACAAAAATAAAAATGTTAATGACAAAACTTAAGTAAAATCTGATCAATTATACTAAGCATGATGATTGGACATATTGTATACTTTAGAAAACCTACAAATATTCTTTATAATATATTATCAACCTAAAAAGAAAGCTATAAATGATAAAGAAAAAGCAAACACAATTTAAATATATCTTAAATACATACCTCATTAAATGGCTTGATTTTTGTGTGCATTATGAAGTTGAATTTGCAGAGTTCACAGGATCTGGTTTCCGATGCTGTTAGCCATTGTTGTAGGCAACTTTGGTGTACATACTTTAAACTCCCTGCAAAAATTATTTGATTCAACAATGTCAAGCCATTTTCACCTCTACATCACACTACATTATTCACATGTAAGGCACATCCTTAACATAAAGTTATTGTTTAATACTGTATATCTGTAAGTTGTAAGTTTCAAGCAAATCAAATCAATCATTTATTTATTTCGAAAAATATGGTTATAATTTGGTCTTTATTTCTAATCTACATACATCATAGTCTGCCATTGCTGGTGTAAAGATATGAGAAAGGGGCCTTCCATAGAAGGGATGTGAAGCACTTGTATTGGTCTGGTTGATGAAAAGTGTAATATCCTGATATTTTATTGATATTACTAGTTCACTGTTAAAGGTTACCATTGTAAACCTACAGGAGTCCCACTCCAAACTTACATTATCACATTTGTGGTCATTGGATACTCAAATTGAATTTAGACTTAATGAATAAGTTATTGATATTACATAATAAGTTGATTGGGACTTTCTTATGTTTTAAATCTAGTTAACTAGTCCCATAATAAGTTTTTAAGCCCACCACTAAAGTAGAAAAAAGCTACAGCATGTTGACTTTATATGAACAGTGTGTTTAATTCATTTAAAATAGAATGTAAGCCAAAAAAATTTAGAAAAGAATCTTGTAAAATATTAATCAAATACCATCCTAATCTAATGTTAGTTAAGTTGGACAGTTATCAGCATCAGAGGAAACATAAACTGATGAAGCAATCACTTATGTAACCTATGCACTCATATCATTCCTATAATGTAAACAATATGCGATATCTTGTAAAATCACATGTTTTTGAAATGTCATCAATACTGATAGGATAACTACCTGCCTTTAACAATAACAAGTTATGATTTATGGTGTAACTATTTAAACACAAAGATCAAAGTTCATAAATCACGTAACATTCATCCAAATTATCATTTATTACATTTTATAAAATATGACTGATAAAAAGAGACCTTATCACATGTTTGCCAAACTTGGTTATTTATGACAACTATCTAAGTGTTTATGTTTTTGAATACTAACTAATATAGACTAATACTTTTTGACACCAAGACAACATGCATTCAAACATTATGTAGTAACAAAAACATGCCACAATTTTCCATAATAAATGTAAATGAATATCCTCCTTCCATCATAGAATATTTTGAGTTTAATTTAAATGTTAATTGTGTGTAGTAGCAATTTTTATAAGAAATTTTACGAAAAAGGAATAGATTAACCAATAACTCCTCATTTTTAGAAAATGATTAAGCCTATTAATAGCTGCATCCATACATAATAAATTGATTGGTTATTAAAGGTATTTAACAGGCAAATGAACAATTATGGAAGTACTTTAAGCATGTACAATATTGTAACAAAAATTTTCATACAAACCAGAGACCGTTTGCTTGCAGAAATTATAAGCAGTATAAAAACTTAAAATATAAGCTCCATTGCCAAAAGTTGTTAGAAAAGAATGCTTCCATATACAATGACATGGTAAACATTGGACATAAACTGTGTGAGTTTTCGGTTAACATAGATGTTTTTCTGGTACAGTGAATTCAACTTAACATTAAGTAAATGAAATTGTGTTACCTGAACAATAGCAAGGAGCAAGGAGAGGATTATGCGCTTCGCTTTCACAGTGACAAATGCGACAGATATCTCCACTGGAATTGCTGCAAGAGGTGCGGCTACTACCCGAGCCCGTGCGTACGGCCTCCCTGCCACATCCACCTCCCCATTCCCAACTCTCAATATCAGAGGAATTCTTCACATTTATTTGCTGCACTGGCATCGTGACCACTATTATTGCTCAAAAGAGCCCACGTAATATTCCTCATTTACAAACTAAAACTGTGATCGAATTGCATATCGACAAAGCAAATATCCAAAAACATGTCACGTCCCTGCATCGATATATCAACATATAACTAATTGTTACGCGTGAAACTAAGTTGATTATAAAAAAAGACGAATTTGTAGAAATAAACGATGTAAACTCAGTGCATTTCACTCAACACCAAAAGAAAAATATCAATAACCTTCGTTAGATGCTGGAACTGTCAAATTATACTCTATATGACTGTCAAATACAGACCGACTAAGATCAGAAGGCACTTCAGTGACATGGACAAGAGGTCGTTGTACAACGTTTTATCTATGCGAAAATGTCAAAACAGCATTAGTTCCGACTTGTGCCACGTGCCAAATAACCGTGATTGGACTATATCTGAATTTACTGAATGAATGACTTTGAAATTCTAAATGACTCTATAATTAAACACAGATAAAAAAATCAACGGTTACTGTCAAGAAAGAAGGAACGCTGGAGACTACGCTTCCTTTATACCTACCAACTTGAAGACAAATATTCTTTCTCGCTCCGTAGGACACCCTCTCTTTCTAATAGGGTGTCCAATTCCATACAACTATAATTTATACTCGGACATTGGCAATATTCTCGTGTCCTCCGAATGAATACCTAAGGACATTATAATGTATTGTTATATACATATAACAAACACACTTTCTGAGGAATGTGCGGTATTATGCTAACATTATACCTAGATATGGTAATATAATACCTAGGTATTATTCTAACTTAATACCTAGTTATTATAATAACAAATGATAAAAAAAGATAAGATAAAAAATTCTTTATTCAATTTAGGTCCACACAGAACACTTATGAATGTCAAAATAGGTACCTACATAATATCTACCGCTGGTTCGGAATGTCTATTTCTACTGAGGAGACACCAGCAAGAAACTCAGTAGTTACTCTTTTCAAATATTGATGATGTTACAGAGTTTTATGGAGCCGTTTTCTTAAAAAAGCTAATAAAATATTAACTCAATAGATGGCGCTTAGCAGGCGAAAATAGATCCGTTAATAATCCGATAATTCCGTTGACTACGTACTATAGTCGGATTTTTAATTTGACAAAGTAAACTGACAGAAGTCAATGTGTCATTCCCATACATCAGCAACTGTCAAATCACTTTGTTTAATTAAAAATCCAACTATAGGTCCTTCTTAAAAAAATATTATCATATCATACAAAGTATACGAGCATTCATCAATTCATCATTAATTCATGTGTTTGTTGCATTTTGAGATTTTTCTTCAACTGGTTTCGGTAAAAACCAACTTTGTACCTACAAAGTAAGTCTCAAAATCGTTTGGGGTGATGTGATCCGAACTTTTCGATGGACATCTATTCTGGTGGTTTTGATCCACTGTCGCTTTAGGGTAGGAATAAATAATTATTACCAATAAATGGGACAGCTATTTTTTTTTTTACTCTATTACACTTAAACGTATACCTACTAGCCGTGCGGATAAAGAATGGGATTATAAATGGCGGCGCATGGAGCCGGTACCGTCAGCATCAACGGTTTGAAAACTTATAACTGACGTTTTTCAGTATAAAATATCGTTACCGTTGTTTTGTTTTTTTTAAATAAATAAATAAATGTTATTAATTAAAATACTATTAATGTACGAGTATGTTTTATAGGTTTTATTATTTTGGAGTCTTTTTGACTGCATATAAAAAATGTATGAAAATTATTCAGATTGCAGATTATATAATGTTATTATGGCATTTATAAACGAGTTTGTTCTCAAGTAAATATGTATTTACTAGCGGTCCGCCCCAGGTTCGCCCGTGGTACATACATAGGCTATGGCTACCTAACGTACCTTTCCTATGGTGAAAGAATTATTGAAATCGGTCCAGTAGATCCTGAGTTCATCGCGTTCAAACAAACTCTTTAGCTTTATAATATTAGTATTAAATATAGATTGCGTTAGAACAGTTTTTGATTTATACATCATCATCATCAGCCCATCGCAGTCCACTGCTGGACGTAGGCCTCTCCAATTGTTCCAGTTGATTTATACAGTTGTAATTTAATTGCATTAATTTCATGTACTATTAAAATTAGTATCTTGAAATAAAAGATTGTAATAAATTATCTTAACTATGATGATAATCTTTTGTTTTACAGGAACCAATCTCCCGCTGAGCCCTTTCGCTGATGAAAGACGACTGGCTGCCACAGTCCAGTAAAAGCCCTCATAATGACTACTTTGTCATGGCACATCACCTTGACCAATGCCGTGGAAAGAATGGCTTGATTGGCGGTAACGGCTGACATGGAAACACTGGTTGAGGGTCCGGAAGCAACGACGACATCGGCTACAGGATCGGGTAAGTTATTTGAATTTGAATTATTTTGAATAGCTTGTAACGACCCTTGTCTATGTAGTAATGTATTGTGTCTTTTGTTACAGATTTTACAACCATTCAATCTACATTGATGTGGTTGATGTCCACTACGCAAACAGTTATTGCATAATTTCAGTATAGATGTTTGAGTTATACGCTCCGCAATAGGTAACGATTTAAATTTAGTACACTCAAATATTCTATGATTTTGATTACAATATGAACATTTTCTTTCAGAGAACGAGTCAATGGATGAAGCAATAAATGATTTTGTATGTGGTAAACTATGACGTTTTTTCATTCTTAAAAGATTTCCCGGCATTAATTGTTTCCAGAAGTGTAGCCCGCTTACGAAGAAATGAATAAAATTGATCCAGAGAGGGTGAATCATCACTGCTCCTGTGTTCCTCCCACTTACGCGCGGTCACACTGTCCAGCTTCCGCTGAGGCCATATAAATTACTAAAGAATCCCAATTATGTGTTGGTTCGCCCAAAGAATTCAAAGCGCTTAAGTTTTTAGACAAAGTGTCGATTAAGCCACGAATACCGTGTTCACTTTCTTATTTAACTGTGGAATCGAAAATAAACATTTGAGGTGCCTCATTCACTAAAAGGCGTTGTTCTTATAATCTATCACATAATAAATTCCATGCTATTATATAATTCATTGGAAGACACAGTATAATTGAATTAATAGCGGAATAGCGCTCCCTGTAAGTATGATTTTAAATAAAATGAAAACTTAATAATGTTCATCCATATCTCATTGTTGTGTCCAAGTGAAAAGTATGTATCCCTAAAAGAAAGCCACTGGGCTGCAATCGCCACTAAAAGGAGGTATTTTCAACGGAGGGGACAGTTTAACTTGTATACATGGTTCTTTGACAGAATTGTTGGAAGAATTTTCTACTTTAATCTTACTTTACTGAAATGAATGACTTTGAAATCTAATGACTCTATAAATAAACCACAGATAAAAAAATCAAAACGCGTTACTGTCAAGAAAGAAAGGAACGCTGGAGACTACGCTTCCTTTATATACCAAACTTGAAGACAACTATTCTTTCTCGCTCCGTAGGAACACCCTTCTCTTTCTAAATAGGGTGTCCAATTCCATACAAAACTAGAATTTGTATACTGGACATTGGGCAATATTCTCGTGTCTCCGAATGAATACCTAAGGACATTATAATGTATTGTTATATACATATAAAACAAAACACACTTTCCTGAGGAATGTGCGGTTATTATGCTAACATTATCACCTAGATATGTAATATAATACCTAGGTATATTTAACTTAATAACCTAGTTATTATAAAATAAACAAAATGATAAAAAAGATAAGATAAAAAATTCTTTATTCAATTTAGGTCCACACAGACACACTTAGAATGTCAAAAATAGGTACCTAACATATATCTACGCTGGTCGGAATGTCTATTTCTACTGAGGGACGGGACACAAGCAAGGAAAACTCAGTACTTACTCTTTTCAAATATTGATGATGTTACAGAGTTTTATGGAGCCGTTTTTCTTAAAAAAGCTAATAAAATATTAACTCAATAGATGGCGCTTAGCAGGCGAAAATAGATCGTTAATAATCCGATAATCCGTTGACTACGTACTATAGTCGGATTTTAATTTGACAAAGTAAACTGACAGAAGTCAAGTGTCATTACCATCATCAGCAACTGTCAAATCACTTTGTTTAATTAAAAAAATCCAAACTAAGGTCCTTCTTAAAAAAATATTATCATATCATACAAAGATACGAGCATTCAAGCAATTCATCATTAATCATGTGTTGTGGCATTTTGAGATTTTCTTCAACGGTGCGTGTAAAAACCAACTTTGTACCTACAAAGTAAGTCTCAAAATCGATTGGGTTGCTGATGTGTTCCGAACTTTTCGATGGACATCTATTCTGGTGGTTTGATACACTGTCGCTTTTAGGGTAGGAATAAATAATTATTACAATAACTGGGACAGCTATTTTTTTTTTACTCTATTACACTAAAAACGTATACCTACTAGGCCGTTGCGGAGAAAGAATGGGATTTATAATGGGCGGCGCATCGGAGCCGGTACCGGCAGCATAAACGGTTTGAAAAACTATAACTGACGTTTTCCCAGTATAAAATAATCGGTTACGTTGTTTTTGTTTTTTTAAATAAATAAAATAAATGTTATTAATTAAAATACTATTAATGTTACGAGTATGTTTTATAGGTTTTATTATTTTGGAGTCTTTTTGATGCATATAAAAAAGTATGAAAATTATTTCAGATGCCAGATTATTAATGTTATTATGGCATTTATAAACGAAGTTTGTTCTCAAGTAAATATTGTATTTACTAGCGCCGCCCCAGGTTCGCCCGTGGTTACATACATAGGCTATGGGCTACCTAACGTACCTCCTATGGTGAAAGGGATTTATTGAAATCGGTCCAGTAGATCCTGAGTTCATCGCGTTCAAACAAACTCTAGCTTTATAATAATTAGTATTAAATCTAGATGCGTTAGAAAAGTTTTGATTTAAACCATCATCATCATCAGCCCATCGCAGTCCACTGCTGGCGTAGGCCACCTGAATCTGTCAATTCTTCCTTGTACTGAGACAGATCGTCTCGTCGACGTAACTTTAGCTATCGTTTTACATCAAGGCGTTAATCTAAGGCCTGAAATCTACTATATCTATATCCTATTGTAACTATATCTTAAAACACTATCTATACTCAATAAATAACTAACAAATCAATTATTTAACATACAAATTAACAATAAACTATAACAACAAACAATAACAAATGATAAAATAACGAAAGGTTCAAAACCACGGAAAAACAGACAACGCGCCTAGCTCACAAAATTGCGAAACCTGACTGATGCGACAGGGAAGGGAACGCAGATTTTTTTTTTGCAGTCAGTACCCACGAGTGCGAGTATAGACGCAAATAGTGTGCGAGCGAGAAGTGAATAGATGCGCCGCCATTTCTAATCCCATTCTTTATCCGCACAGGTACTACAAAGTACGTACGTTTATTCCTAAAAAAAACGTTTATTCAAAGTGTAACAATATAATCTATTATATATTAACAACGGCTTTAATTAACAAACAACTTTTTCCCGAAAATTAATGAATCGAGAACTCGACTACACTCATTGATTTGACAGTTAAATTTTTGTGACTTTCACGCCATCTAGTAAGTGTTTTGAAACTATTTCTTTTTTTTTTGGAAAATGCCTCATTGAGAAGAGAGAAAGTAAACAGATTACTGTGAATAACAACTCAAAAGATTAATCAATTAACAAGACCAAGAATCCTTATCATATAAGTAGTCTTGTACACTATAGTAACCTTTCTTCATTAGGCTAGGCAGGTATTAATATAAGACATAAACTTATCCAGTGATAGGTTAATGACATTTTGTGGTAGCTTATTAAATATCTTAATACTTAAGCCAACAAATGAATTACCGATTTTATGAATGGCCGATGAACTACCTATACTCTGTTTGTTTAGGTAATTAACTAAAGGTAAACAACAAAAATGGCGGAGTTCAGGGATTTTTAACCTTTTATTCGAATCGTGATCTGTCACTTCAAGTAAAGTTCACAGTTGGCGGAAACCCGACCATGTGAAATATCAGTCAAAAGTGATGCCGCTCTACCGAGCAGTATGACTTTTTTGGTTTTTACAGATTTAGTTGGTTGTCCATTACTTTTTTCACAAGAAAGGTTTTGGATAACAGGCTTTTTAGATCCTTTTTTGTGGGCACTCTACAGAGTCATTTATTTATTTATTTTTACTGATTTCTAAAGGTATTGTATACCTTTAACTAAATCTGTAAAAACCAAAAAAGTCATACTGCTCGGTAGAGCGGCATCACTTTTGACTGATATTTCACATGGTCGGGTTTCCGCCAACTGTGAACTTTACTTGAAGTGACAGATCACGATTCGAATAAAAGGTTAAAAATCCCTGAACTCCGCCATTTTTGTTGTTTACCTTTAGTTAATTACCTAAACAAACAGAGTATAGGTAGTTCATCGGCCATTCATAAAATCGGTAATTCATTTGTTGGCTTAAGTATTAAGATATTTAATAAGCTACCACAAAATGTCATTAACCTATCACTGGATAAGTTTGTGTCTTATATTAATACCTGCCTAGCCTAATGAAGAAAGGTTACTATAGTGTACAAGACTACTTATATGATAAGGATTCTTGGTCTTGTTAATTGATTAATCTTTTGAGTTGTTATTCACAGTAATCTGTTTACTTTCTCTCTTCTCAATGAGGCGTTTTCCAAAAAAAAAAGAAATAGTTTCAAAACACTTACTAGATGGCGTGAAAGTCACAAAAATTTAACTGTCAAATCAATGAGTGTAGTCGAGTTCTCGATTCATTAATTTTCGGGAAAAAGTTGTTTGTTAATTAAAGCCGTTGTTAATATATAATAGATTATATTGTTACACTTTGAATAAACGTTTTTTTTTAGGAATAAACGTACGTACTTTGTACTACCTGTGCGGATAAAGAATGGGATTAGAAATGGCGGCGCATCTATTCACTTCTCGCTCGCACACTATTTGCGTCTATACTCGCACTCGTGGGTACTGACTGCAAAAAAAAATCTGCGTTCCCTTCCCTGTCGCATCAGTCAGGTTTCGCAATTTTGTGAGCTAGGCGCGTTGTCTGTTTTTCCGTGGTTTTGAACCTTTCGTTATTTTATCATTTGTTATTGTTTGTTGTTATAGTTTATTGTTAATTTGTATGTTAAATAATTGATTTGTTAGTTATTTATTGAGTATAGATAGTGTTTTAAGATATAGTTACAATAGGATATAGATATAGTTAAGATATACTTATTACAATCTTTTATTTCATTGTTTGCAAGCTTAAAAATAATTTTCGCCCTTTTTATTAAACAAGGTGGTTTAATATGAGAATTGATAACAGAGAAAATCAGATTAGGATTCAGAATAATATAATTTTTTGTTGCGTTTTGTGTCGCAATTAAAAATGGCCCTAAAAAGAAGCCCTTTTAAGGTTTGTTTACATTTAGTTAAGTATGTACCTAAACGAATGGAGTATAAGTAGTGCCAAATAGGGAGTCAACATTAGGACTTTTATTATTACCCCTTTATTATATCGCCATTGCACCACTCGTCAAATTAATAAAATATAAATTACAAAGGTCTTTATTTATAAAAGTTCAATAAACGTAAAATGTAATAATGAATAAAGCCCTAATTATATATTTAAACTTAAATCCTTATTTTATTTATTATCTCCTTTTACGCTACTTTTACGGGTATTCTTAACTTAATACGATATTGTAACTATTAATTAAATATAAAAATCTATGTTTTTTTTAATAAATAACCTATCTATGCCTTATCCTACCTTTAACAATAGGTACATTATAATGTCCTTAGGTATTCATTCGGAGGACACGAGAATATGTCCAATGTCCGAGTATGAATTATAGTTGTATGGACACCCTATACAACTATAATTCATACTCTATAATGGACAACATTTCAAAATTGCTAAGCTCTGAAACAAAAAATACCAATTCTTTGTTTACTTTTCCGTTGCTCGAATATATATTTATTCATTTTTTATATTGCTTATTTACTGAGAAAAAAATTAAAAACTAAAAAACGTAAGATGACGTCATCGGACGGCAGAATGTAAAATATTTCTTTGCTTAGCACATTATAGTTTTAAATTTACGTAATGCCAAACTCATGACATGTAACTGTCAAAAAAAAGACAACTTGTCAACGTTGAATGTATGAATGACGTTGACAATGTTGACACTAGTATTATTTACCTTAGACACAAAAGAATTTCAATAATTATTTTATGCATGAAAATGGACAAATTTTGAAAAAAGAAAAAATATGGGTCTGTTCATTTTATGTCTACTTTCATATAAAAAAACAATATGGACATGTTAAAAATTTGAAATGTTGTCCATTATACCATAATTTGCACGAAACCATAGAGGTCAATTCAATTTTAGTTTAATAATTTAATGCAAATAAATTTTAAAAATAGAATGTTATTGTCTTTTGTATTAATTCATTTCACTTTCTTTTTTTGTCTTTTTTTATTATTTTAAATGTTAAAAATCTTCTTGGTTGATTAGCACAAATACAATTAACTGTTATCACAATATTGTAACACAAGGATGAGGGCTGACGCTTGAGATACAGGCTATTTATTAACCTTGTCCAGGCGCTAATGTAAAAGTTATTATTCAGTTTTAAGTTTTCATTATTCCTATTGTTTGTAAGTGCAAATAATATGTAAAATTATGATTTTGGTTAAATAAAGTATTAAGTATTATTAGAAAGAGAGGGTGACCTACGGAGCGAGAAAGAATATTTGCTCTCAAATAGGTATAAAGGAGAGCTGTCTCCAGCCTTATTATACTTTTGTTATACACACACACACACAGGTTATACCTACTGGGATATACTATTTCTTCTAGTGAAGAATCCAACCAAAAAAATAGTCTATGGTAGTTCTTCTTTAGTAAATTGTTAAATTGGCTGCTCTGGTTTTCCGATGAAGTTCATTCATTCATTCTTCCATCCATCAAATCTGTCACTGTCTGTCTGCCTGAAGTGAACTGGCCTGCTTGCTGTCACATTGACAACTATTTCGGCGGCGGTGCGGGGCCTCGCGGCGTTCTTTTCTGTATAATAAATTTCATGACAAAGCCCAAAAATGGAAGTTCCTGCAGATATTAAAGCTGAACTGGACTCACTGTGCTTTCAATATTTTCAAAGCCAACATAAATCATTTGCACAACAGTTCGGAAAGCAGACGAAAGCGGTATGTATTAACTCAAAACCACGTGTAGCCTTGGTTCATACATTTACCACACGTGGTAAATGGTGATAACTGGTTATGTACACGCCGAAATGTTACTTTAATGATGAAAATCTTGTGTTATAATGAAACTTTGTGAGTTTTATACATTCGTCACTACCTCTGATTTTTTCATTGCACTAAGTGACGTAAAATATTGCAACACGTAAGTAAAAAAAATACATTGGTTTGTTTCAGAAACCACGCGCTAAGAATTTGCCTACTCTTGTTGACATTTTCCGACATTTTCAAAAGCAGAAACCTCCTCAAAAGGCTGCAGCAAGGTAAATTATTGAAAAAGTCAATATAGTGCTTTTTTAAAGTAAGGCTGCATGAGACATAAGTACCTACATACTTTAGAGTTTCTAGTCGGCTCTTCAAGAGATTTTCATAAAACTCGGACAAAAGAAGCTTTGACCACAAATGCAAAGATCCCACGAAATTCCAAACATACATAATGTATGTGGGACAAGAATAGAACACAGCAATTGCCATAAAAAAAATATTGTTGATATTTTTTAAGAATCATGTGGGATTTTTCCACGGTTTGAAAGCAGTATACCAGTTTTATACAAGTAGTAGTGGTAGGAGACAACCATATATGTTTGCCACTGAAGTGATAATTGGATGAAGAAATTTGAGACAGTAGAAACCCAAAGTGTTTTTAAAAGTTTTAGAAAAACAAGATATAAGTAAAATTATAGATCAATTTTAGCACAGTGCATATACATATTACTGTGTCTGAAGTATAAATAATTTAGAATTGTTTTTGGGCAACAATAAATTAAAACATTGATCTAAGTAAGGTTTCCAAGTAATATGCATAGAAATTGCTTATATTTTTGGGATTAAATTAAAAAAATAAATTAACTACTTTCTCACAAATAACTTTAGTGTAAAATGGAATGACCTGTCACAGGGATAAGTTATCATGGTTACTGAATCGACATTTTGAGGTTATTATTTTAGTACTCATTTTAAACTAGGGGTCTGGGTGGTTTAACTTTTAAGTATTATAGTTGGTATACTAAATAACGTTAAACTTAGTTTTGTAATAATGTTTATTCTAGTTCTTCAGTTATACCCTGTATTAATCCCACTACTTATTTTAAACCACATTTTCGAATAAGTTTAAACTTCCTTTGCTATGTATTATCCATCCTAATAATTGCAAATCCTATGAATTAAACAATTATAACTTAAATAATTATAACTTAAACAATGTTTTAGCTCTGATGACTCCAGTGATGAAGAAGAAGCCCCAAAGAAGGCCCCACCTCAACTCAACGGCAAAGCTCCTGCTGCCAAAAAGAAACAAGAGTCATCGGATTCTGATAGTTCTGAAGACGAAAAACCAGCACAAGTATGATTAAATATTTCTAGTGTCTTGGTTATCTTTAAAATAATGCAAATATAATGATGATAATATTTCTATGAAATGCATCATGATTCCATCAATTTTCTATTCGTCACTACCTCTGATTGTTTATAATTAGCTTGCTCTCATGCTTGTATTTGTGAACATGGTTAAATAAATACTCTTTTTCAGGTAAAACCAAAACCAGCACAAACTCAAGCTAAAAAACCAGCAGAATCATCAGATGACAGTGATAGCAGTGATGAAGATGCTACATCTAAACCAAAGAAACAGCCTGTGAAACCTCAACAAAACAATGTTCAAAAACCTGCTAAAAAACCAGCATCATCATCAGATGATAGCAGTGAGGATGAAGCACCACCTGCTAAAAAACCTGCTGTACAAGTAAAACCAGTGGCAAAACCAACTCCTGTGAAAAAGCAGGTGTCTTCATCTGATGACAGCAGTGAAGATGAGAAACCTACACAGAAGCCAGCTGCTAAACCAACTGCAGCTGCTAAAGTACCTGTAAAGAAACAGGAATCATCTGATAGTGATGATAGTGAAGACAGTGAAGATGAAAAATCTAAACCTCAAGTCAAAACACCAGCTAAACCACCAGTAGCCAAGGCTCCACCCAAAAAAAAAGACTCTTCATCGGACAGTGATGATAGCAGTGAAGATGAGAAACCCAAACCACCCGCTAAACCTGCTGCAAAACTACAAGCCACTCCTGCCAAGGCTCCACCCAAAAAACAAGACTCTTCATCGGACAGTGATGATAGCAGTGAAGATGAGAAACCCAAACCACCCGCTAAACCTGCTGCAAAACTACAAGCCACTCCTGCTAAGACTCCAGCCAAAAAGCAAGAATCTTCAGATGATAGTGATGATAGCAGTGAAGATGAAAAACCTAAACAAAAACAAGCACCCAAACAGGCTGCAAAACCACAAGCTAAACCAACTCCAGCTAAAAAGAAAGACTCTTCATCTGATGACAGTGATAGCAGTGAAGATGAAAAACCTAAAAAGCCAGTACAAAAACCCCAGGTAACTCCTGCTAAACCTGCAGCAAAAGCTCCAGCTAAGAAAGATTCATCAGATGACAGTGATGACAGTAGTGAAGATGAAAAGCCTAAGGCTGCTCAAAAAACACCTGCAAAACCTGGTGCCAAACCAGTAGCAAAAAAAGAATCATCATCTGAGGATAGTGATGATGACAGCAGTGATGATGATAAACCCAAGAAGCCTCAAGCTACCCCAGCTAAACCAGTATCTAAGGCTCCTGTCAAGAAAGATTCGTCTGACGACAGTGATGATAGCAGTGATGATGAAAAGGCTAAACCTGCTGCTAAGGCTACTCCTGGAAAATCTAAAGCAGCCCCTGCGAAGAAACAAGAATCGTCTGATGACAGCAGTGATGAAGATGAGCCGAAACAAACACCTGCAAAGAAACCAGCACAAGATGATGATGATTCTACTGAGGACAGTGATGATGAACCTCCTGCGAAAACAGCAAAGAAAAACAATGACTTTCAGGTGGGTTATCAATTATTAAGTATACAGGGTGTACAAAAGAATGGGACATATATTGAAACGGCGTATAGTATAAAATGACAACAATATGGCAAAAAAAGAAATTCGCGAAAATTCCGTTTCCTGTAGGAGATATTGACGTTTAAAGTTTTAAAACATATCACACCAAATGCAATAAAACTATTTCCATCATGTAGTTTTAACAGTAAAATATCAGACAAAAAGATTTTTTTTGATATCTTTATTATTTATTGAATTACGAACGTAATAAGTTCTTGTGATTTGGTTAATATTCGCCTTAAAATCTCTAGGGGCAATGACCGACACTTGAAAACGCCTATAATTTGTAGTGCGTCTGACGTCACAAGTGGGCGTACTAGGTTAACTGAATTAAATTTTATGGAAAAAATATTTTCTTTTTACTACTAATTAAATTAATAATTTAAATAATTAAAAACCTACGCGAGTTCGGGTACGTAATACCATCGATTCAGATCAGAAGCTTAGGTAGTAACTTTTATTTTTGCAAAGTCTGAAACTGATGGGAGAAGAGCCCTTTTGAAGAGATGATCTCAAGAGATAAAGACAGAGAGAGCAAGTCACAATGTTACCTATCTTTAAGTTTTGCTGAATAGTGTGTGTGAATACACAACTCCCAGTCAAAAGTGTAAAACTATGAGTACTTATCCTTTATTAACTTATAACCGGGTATCGAACCCTGGCACTACCCTACACACTCACCTTAGTCACAGATACAGTGAGGTTTGCTGGTAATACATTTTCTTTAAAGTTTAAAATTTTACTCGCAAACACCGCCAGTGAATTTACAAAGAAGAAGAAAATTTTACTAGACCCATTAACCAATCCATAATAAATAACACATATTTTACCTAGTCCGACCCTGTCTCATTCAGAAAAATAAAATCCGTAGGTAAAAGATACACTTTCCCTCTCGCTTCCGCTACACGTGTCGGGCGGCGACTCAAACAAACGCGGCGTCCTGTCAAAGGGATAGGTACGACGACAAGACAATAAGGGCGCAGACACAACTTTATTGAAAAAATTATCAAACGTTTTAAGGACCTACTGAGTGTTTAATGATTTGCTGTGATGTATCTGTTACTTTTATTGCAATGACATCTTCACCTAAAGGTTATTTAGCAATTTAACATAATTTGTTTTAACAATTAAATTTGTTTAAATAAGAATTGATAGATATGTAACTTAGTATACTCGGCGTTAAACAGACGTACCGTGTACAATCACTAAACAATTATCTTATTTTATTTATTCTTTATTGCACGAAGTAAAATTGGCGGACTTCAGATTCGGTAACTAGTCAATTAGCTAGTGGTAATTGGCTTTGGAATTTATAAAATAACTTAAATTTGAACTTGAACTTGAACTGTCTTTTACGATTCTTGAAAAAAATTTCAAAATTATGGATCAAATAATTAGAAAACCATTGATACAAAAATGTACCAAATTGACTATTACGTTCGCGAATCACTTAAAGTATTTGGAAATATTGTTTCAAGAAGGTAATATCAATAAAAACACGAAAAATTCAAATTACCCGCCTCATGCGAAACCGTTCCGCCTTAACGGTTTACGCATCGAGTATCCTTTATAAACTTGCATGTATCTACGTAGTTCAATCATCATAACAGAAATCGATTCTCAAGTAATTAACTATGAAAATAACGAATATTCCTCAAAAGAAAAATGAAATTGGATGGAGGTCCAATCACGACTTACTTCTAGGTACTAAAAAAAATCCGATGTTTTGCAAACTCTTAGATTTCAATTAGGTACCTTACAGGATTTCGTAATTAAAACTTCACAAATGTAGACACAGCCTTAGGATTACTTTTGCTCTTTCGGCAAGTGCATCGATGCCGTCGATAGAGTCGTACCTACCTAAAATTCTGTTTACTTCAGCAGTCGGTTTTTGGACTTCTTAAGCGATTGACTATTTGATTACCATTACGTACATCATGCCGAATTACCAGTTTAGTAATATCCAGTATACGGATATGGTGCTAGCTTACGGAATGTCGGGTGGAAAATTGTCAATTTTATTGTAGATGATGACGTTATTGTGAAATTGAAGCTAAAAGTTTGTGTCCTAATTTAGTAAAAAGTGAGATTTTAAGTGCTACCTGTTGTCAATTAAAATTGAATCAATGTGTGTGTGTGTCCTGTGAACTCCTACCTATCTCGTAGGTAGAATGTATCTGATATGAAGAAAATAAACAGATCTACTAAGGTTAGTTCGTTATTTTTTCTTAAATACCTACATAGGGACATTTTCAATAAAAACAAAAATGATGTTAAGTGTAGATAAATTTACCATAGTGTTAGGTTCCGACGGCCATGGCAGTTGGTAGGTACGTACGCGGGCGGCCGGCGCACGCGCGGGGCGGCCGCGAGTCTGTCATTCATTCTGTCGGTCATTTAAGGGGAAGTGAAATATTTATTTCGAGCGGTTTTTAGGGGAATTCCGTTATTTATCAAATGTTTGATAAAAATATTATGTCAATCTACTCTACTTCCGAGACATGATAACCCATTAAAAAATATGTCCCATTCTTTTGTACACCCTGTATTTAAGGTTCTTGACATTACAAAAACTCAATTTATTTCTATTTCTTAGGATTCTGGAAGAAAAAGGAAAGCTTCGGGTAATGAAGAAGACCTAGGACCAGCCAAGAAGCCATATAGCAATTTTGTAAAAGTGAGTATTAATTAAGTTTCTTTTCTTTTAATTGGTATAATTATTAGTATCTGAATGAGTGATCTTCAAATTCATCAACTTTTATTAAACTGCTATTTATTTTATTAACTCTAGGGTACAAACGTCATTTCCACACCTAATGAAGAAGAGAATGGACCTAAAAATAACAATAAAGTGACACCATTTCGACGCGTATTAACTGAAACGATTGCAGTGGACCCTAGACTTAAGGATAACTCCTTCGACGCAAAGGTAAATGCCCTAAAGTTTGATAAAGCCAAGACAACTCCATGAAAAGGCAGTGACTTCTTTAATGAAATTTTGACCGTCAAAGGCTTAGTTGATTTCGGGCATTTACTTTGGTATTTTTATATAAAAATGTTTACATAGGGTTGTCTTGGTTTTACATAAAGTCTTTTATCTACCAGGAGGGCGAAGATCAGGAGGGTAACGAGGAGGAGTCAGAGCATAACCAGAGTGGCGGATGGCGCGGCGGGCGCGGGGGATTCGGCCGCGGTCGAGGCGGCGACAGGGGTAGAGGCGGCTTCGGTGATAGAGGACGGGGTGGATTCGGTGACAGAGGAAGGGGTGGATTCAGAGGCCGGGGCGGGTTCAACGACCGGGGTGGGCGCGGAGGCCGAGGCGGCCGCGGCGGGTTTGACCGAGGAGGCCGCGGCGGCTTCGACCGCGGCGGGCGCGGCGGCTTCGACCGCGGCGGGCGCGGCGGCGACCGCGGCGGCCGCGGGGACAGGCACTCGTGGGGCGGCGACCGAGGCGGATTCAACAAGGGGGGCTTCAATGACAGAAAAAGCTTCGACGGAGGCGACAAGCAAAACAAGAAAATTACATTCGATTAAAATGGGTAAGCTTTAGCATGCTTCTATCCCTAACCTAAATATATGTTCCTCATTCAAGACAAGTCAGTATTTTTTTGATTAGTTTTATCAATTTATATGAAGCTCCCAAAAAAAAGTAGCAGGTCTAATAAATGTATACAATTAAACTGTTTTCCCTATAATTAAGTTCAAAATCGAATTATTATTTTATTTACCTACATGTAACAAATTAAAAACTTAGTTTTAGAGTACATACAACATATCTTACTATATTTAATTTATATCATGTTATATTGTTACTTCAGAGTGGAGCTCGCGGGTCATGGGGTGAGCGAGCCAACCTAGACTTAAAGCACACGCGAGGAAAGTCATTCAAACATGAGAAAACCAAGAAGAAACGAGGCTCCTACCGCGGCGGCGCTATCGACACCGGCGTCCATTCCATCAAGTTTGATGATTAACGTCAAGGCTGCACCTCGTTCGTGTTGCGAATAGGCATAATACGCAAATGTTTACGTGTTGAATTTAAACTGATTTGTAGCGTGTACACACGCGGGAATAGGGAGCTCACTTTTCACATATATTTACCCAGACATTGTAATTTGTCTATGTTTGACAATAATTTTATCTATGCTATTGACCTTGTAACAGAACAAAGTCCGTATTTCCAGTGCATTTACTATCATTTGAATCTTGCTTTAGGATGTTGATAGTTTTTTCTGTCGTTAGGTAGGTATAATTTTAATTATCATTTTATTCTTAGGTAATTCTACCTAAACAACTTACTTGTTAGCGACGCGATTAAAAGTTTTATTATTACTAACATGCAATAAACGTTTATGTTTATTTTTCCCAAATTCTCCACAAAACTGTTTAATTTTCACTGCACAAGTCCAGGCCTTCAGTGTTTTACTCGTTGAGAGCATAGACACACGCCCACCGCACCAACCCTATTTACAGAAAATAATAATTATAAAAATTGCAATCGCGTCGATAACATTACTTTTTGGCGGATTATTTAGTCTTTAGAGAGGTATAGTTGATATTATTTTCGCTAGAATATTCTATTACTTATTGTTCATTGTAAAAATCGTATTTCTAGTTTAGTTGACGCTTAAAAGATGTTAAAGTGCCAGCAACTGTTTACAATTCAGTATGTTCATTCATTCCATAAGGTGCTTCTTCAAAGGGGTTTCCAAATTTATTCCGCAGATACATTGACTATTGTGAAATACCCAACTATACTACCCATATTCTTGAGATAAAAAATATGGTTTCGGAACTAAACAACTCGAGATATGTACATGCAAACATTTTGAGACCTCTTTGATATTGCAAAATGATCATTTTTTGTTTCCTATAAAATAAATGTCATCATTATTCAGAATTACTATATTATATCCATGCTATGGAGATGGCATTGATCAGCGCCTGTAATTCGATTACACGAAACCAGTAACTGACTAATATTATCTTCGCAGTATAAGAGATTTAGTATTAAGTATAATTCATTAATGAATTTTGTAAATACTAAATATTGATAAGTATGTAAGTGTTGATTTTATTTTTGTAAATAAGTGTAATTTAGGAATACGACATTGAAATAGAAATGAGTGTTTAGTTTAATAAGCCCGCCTTTTAATAACAAATATTTAAAAATAATAATGGCTTTATTATTTATCTTTTTTTTTTACATTTTGGCGGATGCTCAGCAGACGGCTCACCTGATGGTGAGCGATGCTAAACCGCTGCCCGTCGGCATCAGCAACAACGCATGAGGCATCACAGATGCGTTCTTCGCTTCCAAAAGAAGGAAGGAGTAAGCTCTCTTCTTGAAGATCAGTGGTTGTATCTATTCGGAAACTATCGTTGGCAGTTGTTGATTCCACAGTTTAGTGTATAATGGGATGTGACGACCCCATCGCCCGCTGGTGAGTTGGTGATCTTCACTTATGAAGAACAACAAGTCTCATCAGTGCAATCAGTCGCCGCAGGAGCAGCTCGTAGCGAGCTGTTGGTGTACGGCGACACCACGGACCCCGATATTGCAGAGGGTCCGTATTACTTTGACTCTTGCCTTCCCTTAACCAGCCGGCCAGGAGTGCAGTTTTAAGAGAAGAGCAGTAATCCCTTACCATCAGGCGAGCCGTACGCTTGTTTGCCACCCACGTAGTATTATAAAACCTATCCTCCAGAGGGTCTAATTTAAAGCAGACGTTAAGACCAAATCGGAATTTCCCTCTCACACGCGCTGAGTATATCCTTTCTTTGGATGCGACAGCTATATTCTCGTTCGTTACGGGACGGCTTTAAATTAAGCCACCTGGTTGGAAGTGTACATAACGCCGGGGGCCTACTGACCGGTGCTTAGCACAGAAGGCACAGACCAAGAAAAAAAAAACAGGGATCTGGCGCCCAAATTAGCATATTAGTTATCATGTTAGTAGTTAGTAAATCTGGCGCTCCGCAGTTTTTTTTTCTTGGTCTGTGCTCCGCAGTCTCACTCTCGCTCGACAAACCTTACCCACTCGCGCCAATATTTCCCGCCTTGCTGCCAACTGGTAGCTTTTTAAAAACAGAGGGCGCTAGTGGTCCCGTACAGATCAGGCTCCGTGTTATTACTCAATTTAAAATATAAACATCGTCAACAAATTAGTAAAAAGTAAACTAATTTCTTCAAAAAGTCCAAATAAAACAGTGAAAGTGTTATCTTCTTAAACAATCGTCAACTAATTGTGATATCAGTGAATCAAAGTCCGCAATAAAATACCCAGAAAGCATAGAATAATAACAAGTCTTGTTATTATTCTATGCCAGAAAGTGTCATTAAGAGAATGTAAACAAACCAATAAAACTGTGAAAAAAGTTAACTGATTACAGCAATTACTATAAATTAACATCAAATATAGTAAAAGTGCTTGTTTTTGTTAAGAAATAAATACATCACGTAAATACTGTTCAAATAATATCAGTATACCCATCAATAGTGTAACAAAGTGCTAAGTTCAAGTGCTGATGATTCACACTTTAACGAACACTATAGTTCAAACTGTACCATAAGAACCAAGTAAAGCCGAATTTCAACAACACACTCAATAAGCCATTTGGTATAGTGCACAATGTGTCCTCCGGCCTCAGCCAGCTTAAAATATGTTTATTGAATCATTGGATGGAGAAACATATTCCTAAGCCAAGAAAAAAACTCCCACGAGCCTAGCTATAATAGTTTTTGAAAAAAACCGTTTTGAGTAAAAATACCGGTAAGTTATATTTTTTTATAATTATTATTTTTCTATAAATTAAATAATTAATTTTACACTGTGGCCGTATAGACCTACACCAGCGTCACATTATTAACCAAGCACGAGGAAGCCACGTCTTTGCGTTTCCGAAATATTCGCAAATAAGGTCAAAAACGGATTATTTTTTTCTGATGAATGGTTTTAATAGTCTCAATTTCTTTTAACTTTAAAACATAGCGACATACATGGACTACTTCCACAAACACAGCTACTAAAACCGCGGACTTTCGGAGAAAATTATTTTTTTAAAAGTACCGATTCGGTACCGGTTTTTTGTTAAAGTTTTAAGTCACCTATTAGCAATGTCCAATAAGTACCTACGTTTAATTATCAGCTTTTGTATTAGTTAATACTGACCAACGAATTATTTAAAAAAATGTTTAACACTGAGTATAAAAATATACCAATCGTGACTATATTCACACTTTTATAATATTTTAAAGTTGACATTCTGAAGTCAAGCAAAAGCGACCGTTACCACTTTTTCCAAAAACACCTTCCTAAATAAATGGATCTTAAAATAACGGCTATTTGGTTGTAACAACGGTGTAAAAATATTTGTTTGAAAAACCTGAAATAAGCCTTTAAGGTAGGCCTTCTTCGACACCTACCTAAGGTGTCGAAGTACGTACCTATTACCAAAACAAAATATATTTTCGTCAGTGAAGATAAGATAACAATAGCGGTGGATATGCCGGTGTGTCGTGGCGCACTTCTATTGTTTATTATCTGTTTGTTGCGTTTTGTAGTATAAATAATAGAAAATAAATTTGAGGATAAACAATTGTTTTGAAATAATAAATTGCCTACACTTTTCTCGCACACCTGCATAAATCAATATAAACATGATTTACGACAGTGGTTCTAAAAATTAAACTTAGCCTGTTATTACAAATTACTTAACGAACAATTACCGTCACAATAAATATTTTCACCAGTGATAAAAAAAACCTTAGTAAAAAGCTATTGATTGTTAAATTTCGGCAAATAAGTAAATTAATAACATCAATTTTGGCACGATCATGTTTGAGGTCATATTAGAGTGGATGATTTCTTGTATTTATTGTTTGATTTATTGATCTTAATAGAAACCCAGTTACTGATTTTTGATTGACTTATATTCATTGATTGATATCATAATTTCAATTCTTCTTTTGCGGCGCACATTTAGAGCCCAATTATCGGGCTCGTGACATTTATTATCATACGACATATATGACTAAAACATTTTTTTTTTTGGTATGTTCTTCTTCTTACCACAAAAACGAAAAACCAACAAAAACAGAAAAATTACACCAAAAACAGAAAAATAGAAACAAAAACCCAACTAAAGAGAAAAGAAATAACAAAAACAGAAAATCAACAGGGATGACTGTAACAACCAAACGAAAAAAAACAGAAACAGATTAAGCTAGCAAGGTCCCAGAATAGTAAGTACGTCAATACAAACACACTACACAAACTATCGAAGACTGGCAACTGGCTTATGTCCATGTGCAAGCGAGATAGCTAATGGCCACCTTGTGTCAAAGAGCGTGCACCTAATAAAGAATTTGATTGTATTTGTTGTTTTGTGCTTACCTGCGCCCTTACCTGATAGCGAATTAACCTTGAAAAATTCATGTAACTAGTCGACTTTGATTGAAAATCTAATTCGATGTTTTAATTATAGTTTATAACGAGCGTGGCAGACGTAAGCTAGTTTGTCTTATGATTATAATATTTATTCCACACCAACTACATCACTCAATCAATACACTTAACCTACCACAGTATACATACATCCTGTTACAGAAAGCTGCTAATTTAAATACGTGTAGGATTGTAAGGAATTTTCTCCAAATAGATGATGATACCCAATTCACGAGGTGTTAACCAGGCACACATATTCTCTCATTCACAGCCTTAAGTCCCACAAACACGCCCAATCACACAACCACACAGATCACAATCAAGAATCATTACCCCCACCACATCACAATCAGATTCGTAGTGTAGGAATTGTGCTTGGCCTATACCCGAAACTGGAATTCAAGACCAAAAAAGCTACTAACTATGTTGCCACTGCAATAAAATGATCGGACAATGGGACATACCTATTTTCTAAAAACATACGCTGACATAATTTATTTATTGGTAATTTCAATTCTTTAATTTGAAGAAGTAATTTTATTGACTTATTTTCCCATTAATACAAGGACGCTTTATTAAAAACTTAATAATCCGAAATGTTAGGTAGTAACGCTGGTATTGAGCTTGTGTCACTTCAGGTGCTACTAACATTTGGTACAACATTTAAACTTACATGATGTTGTTTCGTGCAGTGACTGCAGCAAAGTGATACTAATTTATGAATCTTTGAATTACTTCGTTTTTAACACTGCTATTTATGTTGTTGAATGAGTTGTCAGGTGAATTACTTGCTAGGACCTATGAGAGTATTAAAACCTGCGATTTCGTTAAAAGTGGTCTCGGCAGAATCCGTAGGCTGAGACTTTGACTGATGACTACCTACTTTGTCAAAATATTACTTGACAATTTTCCTTACGAGTTATTTACCTTTATAACGCCTAAAATCTAAAACATGTGCAAAAACGAATTAATTAATGGAGTGGTGAAGATTTTTCATACAACTGACCGGCTCAGATTTCGTAGTCAGAGATTTTGACATTAGTGATGGCGGAGATGAAGATTATACAGAACAATTAATTATAAAATAGTTTTATTTAACTTTTCCATAATGTCTTAATAATATGCCTCATTTTCGTGGGTGTTCATGGGTAATTCAATTTGTTCAAGTTCTTTACAATACATTTTGCCGATGTTAGTTGAGTTAAAACAAAGTTGTAATTAAGTTTCTATATTTATTTTTTTGAAAAAATCCTTATCATGAAATGAAGCATAGGATAACAAAAAGGTTTTTTTTATATCAGTGGCTGCTACTGGTGCTGCCCGTGGCGAACACATAATAACTCTGCCAGTGTCGAGTAATTACAGAGACACGTTATTTTTGTGGTTATTGACCGGTGTGGCGAGTTCAAATCCTTTTAATATTTATTTTAATTGAGTTTTGCAACAAACACCATCTAAAACCAAGACAGAACAAAACATACACAAAGACGACACAATATTAAAGCGAGATTCTCATAACAAAAAGGTTGGCAAAACCTGAAAATTTGATTTGACAATGAATTTTTTGGTCTTGAATTCCAGTTTCGAGTATAGGCCCGAATATTTCTGAAAAGCCAGCAAATAGCTGTGATACTCAGCGTTTAAATAAATAAATATATTTTACAACATCACATACATGGATCTGACTCCAAGATAGGTAGCTCAAGCACCTGTGTTACGGATATCAGAATCAACAGCGGAATAACAAATATATACATATAATACTTTTATTTTGTAAATACATACTTATAATACATACAAACACCCAGACCAATACAAACCGACATATTCATACACACAAATGTTTGTACTGTGCGGTGATCAAACCCGCAACCCTTGGACCAAAGGCAGCGTTCATTACCACTGTTCCAAACGGGTCGGCATAAAGAATATAATAATATTATAATAATAATAATTTGCACTCATACGTTGACCTGATTCCGTACTTACTTAGTACGGAATCAGCTTAAGCACTTGTGTTACAGATATCAGACAACAGAAGAACACAAATATATACTTAAATACATATAATATTACACCCAGACACCGTACAAACACAAGTGTTCATCGCACGAATGTTTTATAAACCTATAGATAACTTCATCCATCAATGCCATATTTACTTACACAATTGGACTTTTTTTAACTAACTACTACCGTTACAATTACATTAGATGGGTATTGTAACTTACTTTGTTTTATACATTTGATAAATTCAGGCGATTTTCGAAACTTGTAACTAAGTAAGCATTATAAAATCTTGTTTTATTCTAAATGGTTAATCCCGGTTAACTCAAAAGATCAAAACCAGTACCGAACCAGGCCGGCCTTTCCGCCACTATTCTAGTCATATCTTTACTGAAGAGAATATTTTGGCAATACATTCCTAGTTAAAGAAGGCTTAAGTTTAAAACATAATTCGTTGATCGGTAATAATAAGCCTAATACAAAAGCTGATAAATAAACGTACTTATTTGACATTGCTAATAAGTGACTTAAAAACTTTGACAAAAACCGGTACCGAACCGGTACTTTTAAAAAAATGATTTTCTCCGAAAGTCCGCAGTTTTAGCAGCTGTGTTTTTTTGTGGAAGTAGTCCATGTACGTCGCTATGTTTTGAAGTTAAAAGAAATTGAGACTATTAAGACCATTCATCAGAAAAAAATAATCCGTTTTTGACCTTATTTGCGAATATTTCGGAAACGCAAAGACGTGGCTTCCTCGTGCTTGGTTAATAATGTGACGCTGGTGTAGGTCTATTTGGCCACAGTGTAAAATCAATTATTTAATCTATAGAAAAATAATAAAAAAATAAATTACAAAAAAATATAACTTACCGGTATTTTTACTCAGAAAGGTTTTTTTCAAAAACTATTATAGCTAGGCTCGTGGGAGTTTTTTTCTTGGCTTAGGAATATGTTTCTCCATCCAATGAATCAAGAAAAATATTTTAAGCTGGCTGAGGCCGAGTGGCGCAAGCGCCGGTTCGGGCAACAGGTTAAACAAGGTGGCGCAGGTTCAAACCCCGCAGAGAACACTTTTATATTTTCTCGTCTTAAAAGATCATCATTGTAATGGACAACGTTACCTATCGCAGGCCCGTGAGGACGAACTCATTGAACGATTTGACCATCATGACGTCAGAGAGCAACGAAAGAACACTTCTCGACACTACTATGATGAGCATTCCAGACAGTCTACACGATAACAGTAACGTAATAAATGACCTCAATGAACAAGTTAAATTACTCACGACTCAATTACAGAGCGCACATCAAGAAATAGAAAATTTAAACAGTGAAAACTTTCGCCTAAAATGTGACCTCAATAACATGATAGAAAGGAACGAAACATTAAAAAAAGTTAGCTCAACACCAGTGAGAAAAAACACTACACCAAAATCTTCGACAAAGAGCAAACAACCACAAAATAAAGAAACAAAGTTCAATAGCCCCAACATAACTGACATAAAAAAGGATATAGAGACACAAGTTAACTTATGCAATTGTACACAGAAATCTCAAAAATCCAACTCTGAAAATACATCGAAAACTAAATTAATTCATCCCAAAAACAAGCTATGTATCTTCAGCTGTAACCGATTAAAAGGGGTATTACCTATAATTGAAGAGACATTCTCCTGTCATTTTGATTAATGTCATTATTTATTCCCAAACAATACTGAAGCTATGGCTGACTTAGAAAATAAGCTGAAAGATTTCACGCTGTCTGACTACTGCATATTTTTTATAGGAGAAAATGACATTAAGTCGGAAGACAATTATGTAAATACTATACAAATGATAAAGGAACGACTACAGAAAGTTACCCATACAAATAAGATTATCTGCGTACCGACATACATTACAGGAGCGCAAATATATAATTATAAAGTAGAATTGTTTAATAATCTTCTTCATCTTGACATCGAAAATAACAATTATGCTTATTTATTTGACAGTAACCATTGCCTTACTTTAGACATGTTTTCCCAGATAAGTGGAAAAATCAATAAACAAGGAATAAGAAACATTTATAAGTGTATCATCAAGAATATAATTGTCGACATATCCACACTGATTCGAACGCCCAAAAGCCATCAGCTTGTGTGCGAGAAAAAGAATCAGAAATGCAGTTATTTCTCTGAAAAACACATTTATGTACTACATCAAAATATAGCAGGACTTATCAATAAATTAGACCTTTTGTTAATAAATTTAGAGGAACTCAAAGACGCTGATAAATCTGTAGATGTCATATGTGTAACTGAACACTTCATGATGGAAGGTTACGAATGCAACCTAGTACTGCCTAATTATACTTTAGCGTCATCTCACTGTAGAAGTTGTATTAAAAGAGGAGGTACATGTATCTTATTGAAACAGGAACACAAGTTTAGGGAGCTACCAGAAATAAAAAATTTTTGTCTTGATTATATATTTGAGTGCTGTGCAGTCGAACTTTTGGAATTCAGAACTGCAGTTATTTGTATTTACAGAGTGCCCAAACAAAATAATTTATATACTTTTTTTGAAAGACTAGAAAAACTTTTGTATTATGTAGCTAATTTGAGCTTTAATCATGTTGTTATTGCTGGGGATTTTAACATCGATATCCTCAAAAATAATAACATGACATTAGATTTTAAATGCTTATTGTTACGATATAATTTTAAGTTGACATTAAATGTACCGACGAGACTAGCAAGTCAATCTTGCATCGATAATTTTGCACAAAATTTAAATAGTGTTTGTAAAACGGAAGTATTAGAATTAGGACTCTCTGACCATACAGCACAGCTAATCAAAATTCCAGTCAAAAAATTTCCTAAAATAAAATTTTGGCGTCAACTAAAACGCGATTACAGCATCGATAATGTTGAAAAATTCAAAATGTGCATAAAAAATCTTTCTTTTTCGAATATGTATCTAACCGATAATCCCAATGAAGCTTATAAACGTTTCATAGACGATTTTAAACTTTTTTACGATTTGTGCTTTCCCGAAACACACTGTATAGTAAAAGTTAATAGTACACCTAAATGGGTTTCCCGTGGTGTCAAGATTTGCAGTAAAAAAAAGAAGGCTTTATTGTAGCAATACAGATTGAACCCAACCAAGGAAAATAAATTTAAATATAAAAAATATTGTAAACTATTTAAGAAAATAATCAATTTAACCAAACGTGCTCAAAATACGTATAAAATTAAGACAGCTAATAATAAAAGTAAAACAGCATGGCAAATTATTAAAAGATCAAGAAGTAGGCATCTTAAAGAAACAATCAATAATATTAAAATCAATGAAAATAAATACATAAATAACCCTAGTGAAATAGCAAACGCATTTAATAAACATTTCATTGAAAAAGTTCATTCTACTCCTGATGCCGGTAAAAACAATACAATGTTTATTAATCCTAGAGTGAAATCAATGTATCTTGCTCCATGTTCACCCATTGAGATACACAAGGCTATCAAAAGCCTAAAAAACACAAAAAGCGTAGGGCATGATGGAATTACCACAAATATTATAAAAGCAGTGAACGAATATATATGTCAACATATTAGCCACATAGTAAATTTGTGTATATCAAAGGGAGTATTTCCGGACGATCTCAAACTAGCAATAATTAAACCTTTGTTTAAAAAAAATAACAAACAAATAATGGACAACTATAGGCCAATTGCATTACTACCAATATTTTCCAAAATAATTGAAAAATATTTATATGAGCAGTTGAATTCCTATTTAGAAAAGAACAACATATTATGCAATGAGCAAAAAGGTTTCCGCAAAAATAAGACTATAAATATGGCTATTTATGAATTCTTAAAAAATGTGTACTGTAATGTTGATATTAAAAATCCTGTAGCTGCTATATATACTGTGATATGTCACAGGCGTTTGACTATGTAGAACACAAAATACTACTTAGCAAACTCGAAGCGTACGGAATACGAGGCAATGTTCTAGATTTGATTCGATCCTACTTGAGTAACCGACAACAAGTCACAGAAATAACCAGAATAAATTATAAAACAAAATGTGAAGACAAATTTGCGTCAGAGCAGCGCCATGTAACTTACGGCGTACCTCAAGGTAGTGTTTTAGGAGCATTACTATTTATCATTTATATTAACGACTTGCCGAACGCAATAAATCAACCTGTAACATTATTTGCTGATGACAGTACAATCACAATTGCATGTAAAAATACGACTACTTATAATTTTGACATTAATAACTCATTGACTTCTATTATATCTTGGCTTGACATAAATAATTTGAAAATAAATTTGACAAAAACTAATATAATGCACTTTGCTCAACGATTGCAAAATCCGTTAAATGTAACCTTATTACATGATGAATTATATTGTAGAGGAAACCACCACTGCTCGTTTTCTTGGTTTAATCATAGACAGTAAATTAAATTGGAAGGAGCACATTGATATGTTGTGTAAAAAGGTTAGCAGTCTTTCATATGCCCTTTATAAACTAGCACAAACAATAACCACTGATGCGCTACTCTTAGCATATTACGGTCTGGTTGAGTCGGTCCTCAGATACGGAATTATCTTCTGGGCCAACTCAACAAACAAAGAGATGATATTCTAAATGCAAAAACGATGCATTCGTGCTATGTTCGGTATCCGAAACAGTGAGAGTTGTAAGCCGTTCTTTGTAAAAAATAATATTCTGACAGTAACATCACTTTACATATTAGAAGTAGCCATATTTGTTAAAAGCAATCCCAATCAGTTCTCTCGCATTTGTGATAAAGTGAAGCGTAATAGACGAGACAATGACAGGCTTTGTATCCACCCGTCAAAGACTGCACTGCTGCATAAAAGCGTTGTATGCATGGCTCCAATTATCTATAATAAAATCCCTAAAAACATTAAGATGCTAAATACTAAATTATTCAAAAAAGCTTTGAAAATGTTGGCTGATAAATGTTATTATTGCATGAATGATTTCTTAAATGACAAATCTCTCTGAGTGCTTATTGTAATCGTATTTGTATTGTAGTGAATTTTTATTGGAATGAATTTTTGTAATTGTAATGCTTTTATTAGAAATTAACGCTTTTATTACCTATTTAGATAAATTATTATATTTGTACACCTGTATATGGTAAAACATGTTGATCTACATTAGCTCTAACATCTTATAATAAGCATCTTACCCATGTATTATTGTTACCAACACATGTTTTTGCAAATAAATGAATCTTTATCTTATCTTTTTATAAGGGGGGCATTTAGTGTGCGGCGAGTCAGCGCCTGCTATGATAATAATCGATGACACATTTGATATCCGCAGGCGTCCCGTTGTCTCAGCAATATCCCGGCAACCAGTCTAGAAATATCCTCTCCATACACCCGGTTTAGTTTCCATCTTATCTGCAATAGTCCTTGCATCTGGCGGGTGCTGACTTTGGTTGTATCTCCTCAATAGTGCAGTGCAGACAGAGTCCGTACCTGCTAGGTGTACTTTCATTATTGTGTGTCAAAGGGGCGTCTTAGTGTTGGATCTGTATCCCAACGTACACCTTCCAACAGGACCGGCCTCCGTGCCGTGATTTCCCGCAGGAGAGATACATAATAATAATCATTAAAATAATAAAAAATCAAAGATGAACGCATTCAATAGGTATTCGATTATTTGTAGTTTATTGAACGCATGTACTTTTGACAAATTGAATTGAACAGCTGTTTTTGACTCTCTGTTTTTTTTTGACAGCTCTCTCTCCTTGCCTTTCTGTTTCTGTATGTTTCGGTCTGTCTTTGAGATTATCATAATATTAAGAGAACAAGTTGAGATTATTCACGAACTAAGTAGAAGATACTAGATTATTATTCCGTATTCAAAAGTTTCTGTCTGATGGTTTTTTCTTAGTCTGTGGGCTGATGGAGCTGAAGCCTATATTGTTTACAAGTTAATATTTTTGCACCACATATTTGGCTTATTTGAGAAATAGGACCAGTTACAAATGTTGCGGCCTAAAGTAAACGTTAATTTAATATCCAAAAGGAACTTCAAAAACTTTGGACACAAACGGGAGCCTATACCCGTTCCAACCACACTTTGGCATGGCTTTCTCACGTGCACTTTTATCGGATTAGGCCTAAATTGGGACGTGTGAGTATTATTTAATTTACAATTTTTAGTAAACACGTCGATGATGCTCCAGTATTATGAGGTTATGTTATTAACATAAAATGATTAGGTGCAAGGGACCCCACCAACATCATAGGGGTCCAAGCTAACCCCATCTGCATGCTGGTGCACCTTGCTGACCAACAGATGGGGCCATGGTGCAAGCTTTCCCCCTACGGGGTTGGGAGGCCATACGGCGGTCTCTCCCGCCATTAGTCAAACACGCTAAACACAGTTCACGAATGATGTGAAATATGAATATCAAGCACTACAACGGATTGGGCGCCGCCTCACCCGACTCGTGTGTCAAGCGGGCAAGAGTACCGTGCATTGGGCGAGCATGGTCAACGATTGATAGAATAAAAAAGCCAATGATTTTTTTTTAATCTTGTCTGGTTTGATTCCCTTGCAATTCAAGCACAATCCAAAAATCTTAAAATGTAGTTTTCTTTCTTTTATAAAATAATGTGATGTTTCCGTTAAATAAATATGTATTTTATTATTATAGATTTAAGATAATTATGTATTTTCCCTTCATGTCCCATAGTCTTGGGACACCCTGTATATCATAACCGTTAAGATGTTGATAATGATCAGTTTGTTATACTCAATAAAGCCAAATACACATTTCACTTAGTATCATCTGCCAGGGAGTCTACATTGAATATTGCGATAAATATTCCTTACTATTCTTTGCTCTATGAACTGATATTGTATAATGTTGAACATACTGACTTAATTAATTATTTCAGGATAAACAAGTTGCTGTTCGGAAGTCAGGATTATGATAGTCAAATGCAAGAAAACTTAAAGAAAAAAATGGAAATTAAAACTGAATAGATAGGTAATAAATGAATAGAGCAAAATGTAGTTTAAATGTTTACTTACTTTAAAATATGTTATTTATTAAATAAATTAAATATACTTATAGTACTTATTTTTTAAATTGCAAATATTCCTATTATAAATGTAATTTATGAAAATAGGTCAGACGAAAAACTGAGGAAAAACCGCCCGATTGTCGGTTTTTAGGTATAGCCTGCATCCACTAATAAAAAAAAGTACTAGACACCTATGCGCGTCCAAGCCGTAGCTTGATGTGCTCTGACTGTAACTTTTCTCGTAGTTAACTCCACGCGGCTATAACCCGAGGTCCTACAATGAACTTTCCAACCAGCATCATTATCCCATCTCTTTCACACACACTGTGCGTCTCTTTTGTTCATATTCATATTATTTATGGTTCCATGTAGGCAAAGCTTAGATCAAATCTAGGTCTTAAATAATAAAGTACTTTCAGTGTTGATATGGGCCCTGTTAGGGCTATATTTGTGGCAATGCATAAATTGCGTTGTAATTTTTTGTGTTGTTGGCATGCAACAGCTATCCTCGTTTGTAAATTGTAGGCCCCAAGAGCAAACACTTATACCTTAATATGTATCAAGTGTTTGATACCCACCCTGGCAAAACATGTCTGAACACCACTAATGTTTGACCATAGTGGGAATCGAACCCATATCCTTTGGCGTTACGGTAAAGTCAGCTACATGTTGGATAACTACAATCGGTTAATAAATTGCTTGACATTGCCAATTTTTTTTATGTTAACTATTTTTGGAAGGTTTCATCCACTAGTAGAGCCCACAACACCAAAGAAATCCCTTGAAAAGCGCGCTTCAGTCCCCATAAAAATTCAAATTTGATCTGTCTGTACGTCCCAGAGGCGTTGCATCCTGTTTTCTTCCCCGACCCCCCTGACCCCCTTTGATTTTGCAGCTCCTAACCAAAAAGTGCCGCCCACCTCACCTTCTAAGTTAGACTCACTCTAAAGTTCTAGTCGTTCACCATTGCCGCCCTCTTTTCTTTCTTGTACCGTCCTATACCCCTTTCTTTGTAGGATAGGATATTAAAAGACATGTATATAAATAAAATATTTTATTTAAGCTCACATGTATGTGTGTTGTATGCTAACTGCAATAAGTAAGTCTAAATAAATAGTTCTTAAAAATTAGGATTACCATCAACAGTAAATATAAAATGTTGCAAATATAATGAATTGGATTTGCAAATTCCTATTAATAATAATACAAATGACATTAGATGACTTTTAAACTTTTAACAAGTTATTATCTACATACAATAAGTATGTAAGTATTGATTACAGTATAACAGTAATAATTATACATACTACATATCTATAATATTCATATCATTGAATAAGTACTAACAACTAATTTATTTAAATCAATATACCTTTATTGATATAATGTAGTTGGTGCACCAATAGATTGTTTTGTAATCATAATGATTCATAAAATAGCATTATCTTTTAAGAACTTGTCTAAATTATTTAAAAATAAACTTTATAGTATTATTATTTCTACTGTTAATGTTAGTGACAGTTCACTGCAACATTCCGGAAGCTGTATACAAAAGCCTTATGTTTAAATTAGACCAAATGGTGAATCACAATGTTGCGCCATTGCTGTGGTAGTGAAAAGCACCAAATTGTTAATGATAATATTATTGCTGTTACATAAAACAAGGAGAGGAATTTGTCATTACATGACTATTTACATCTTCCAGGTATTTATTACTATATAAAATTAAAAACATGTATAAAAATGAATCCATATTTTAACCGAAGTTATTGTTGCTACTCAATGACTAGTTTTACATACAACTTTACATCCTTTTTAAAATTTATTTTAGTTTACCATGACAATTGTGTTTAATGTATTGATAAATAAGATTATATACAATCAATATAAAACATAGAATTGCAGCATGATAATGTATTGGCATATTGTAAATAGCCTTCAAAACTCCTTGTTGCTGTTCATGGACACTGTTTACTTTGGATTTTCTTCTAGTTATAAACTCGTCATCTGAAGTAAGTTTCGGAAGAACAGTGATTGGTATTTCTTTTGTGATAACAGGATCTTTCCGAGATTCACTAACACTTTCGTTATGGTAACTTCTGATTGAATTATTTGTACTCGATTCTAAATAGTAAGTTGTGGATTTTGCATCATATGCTTCATTTATAATGGTTTCTTTACTTTCTTGCTCCAGCTCTCCTCCTGTCCGCATCAGCACTGGTGTTAAACTTTTTCTACCATTGTATCTAGTTGAACACGCATCCAAGCTTTCTTGCAAGTAACTGTCGATTTTGGTTAACTGTTCAGGGACAAGTAAGTTTGCGAGAGGACTGTTTGGCCTCCTGAAAGGTTCTGTAACACTTAAATTATCTATGCTTTTTTCTCTCAGATTCACACCAAAATCTGTTAAGAGAGGACTGTGGGAGCTCCTGAAGGTTTCTACAACACTTAAGTTTTCTATGCTTTTTTCTCTCAGCTTCAAACCATAATTAGTTGCGAGAGGACTGTGGGACTTCCTGTAAGGTTCTGTAACACTTAAGTGATCTATGCTTTTTTCTCTCATCTTCACACCATTCTCTGTTTCGAATTGCTTTTCCTTGCATAATGAATTAACAATTTTGTAACTCTGTAGATCTTCAAAATTATCTTTGATATACTCTACTGGAGTCTTCGCTCTTATTTGGAATTGTGAAGGAGTTAACAATCTCGGAGTGTCGAGCTCCGGTGGCACCGGTGTGAATTTAACTTTGATGACGTCCTCGTTAGTTATAGTCTCTGTTTTAACGATGTCATTCACAAAATCCTTGGTACCGTGTGATCCGAAACCCTCGTACACGCTAGGCGAGTCTGTGACGTCGTGGCGTGTCGAGCTGTGTACGCGATCCACGGTAACCTTGCTCAGTAACTTGCCATCCATACTTCTTATGTCAGAAAACAACCCTCCATCGAAGTGGAGGGGCGTTTCCAACTTCCTGGTCCTCTGTGGTGATGGTGTTTCTGGCGCTGGAGCAGACAGGACAGGAGAAGGAGAGACAGGGCGGAAAGTAGTGGTCGAATAAACAGTGTCGGAGTTGTACATTATATGTTGGGGACTAGCGTGCGTGCATCTTACAGAATGGCCGACCTCCCTTGGCGAAGAAACTCTGTCCTTCGAGGTTCTTTTTGCACACCTGTAGGCAAGATAACTTTTGATTAATTATGAGTATCAGCAACAAATTATTACCTAAGACTTACATCGAATGAACGAACCCAGATTCTAAAGATCTAGATTCACATGGACACCATGGTTGCTCTCAAACGATTACATGATATCCGCAAGGGAGGAGCTAAAAGTAAAACACAATTGGTCTTCGCTACACTTTAGACCTAAGATCATGCCCGCCGATAACTCATACTAAAAGTTACTCAACAATATATGGTGACTGGTGAGCGATGGTAGCTGAGTGGGTAAGAACGCGCCTAGCATACGAGGTCGTGGTTCGAATTCGAGCATACACCTTTCTCAAATCTATGTGCATTTTTCTAACATCAATTTGGCGGTGAAGGAAACCACCGTGAGGGAACCTGCCCGTTACTCGGATAGTATCTCCAAATTGTGGATACTGATTCTGAACGTGTAATCGTGATCCAGTTGGTCTGGTACCCCCATATGTATTCTATGGGTACCCCTGTGTAAGATCTACGATGGTCAGACGGCAGTCGCTTCATTGTAATTACCAGACTTCCCGAACCTGGATCATGGTTCAAGCGTACCCCGGGCTCAGAAACGACAGCTTTGGACGCAACTGGGAATTACACGCTAAGGTGAGGTATATGATGATAGTACAGCTGTACTACGTTTATAAGATACACCGGCGAAATTATGTAATATAAATTAGATTAAATATAATAAACCCAATGAACAATGCTATTTCTCTCAAAACGCACTCGCACTCAACATGGCGCTCATGCATCAACTAATAAGAAATTCTCATGTTTTGGCGCGCGTAAATCGACCGTTGTTATTAGATAAGATTTTACCGCAGTTTTCGAAAATGAAACGTCAGCTCAGGTACAGGCGCACATCAGGTTACTACAATCTCTCAAAATTTCTTAATTGATAGGTACTGAACCGAAAATGTTTGACAGGGTGAGAATCGATTCAAGAAATTTTACAGTTTTGTATATTTTGGTGTGTGGCTGTACGTACATCGGTGTAACTTTACCAGTTTTATAAGTTACACCGATGTACGATGTGTCAGTTGTACAACTGTACAGTTTTACCAATTTTATAAGAACTTACACCAAAGTACCAGCGCAAAAGTCTTATTTTCGAAAACTGCGGCCAAATCTTAACCAATCACAAGGCTCCATTTACGCGCGCCAAAAATTACAAATTTCTTATTGGTTGATGCTTTAGCGCCATGTTCGGTGCGAGTGCGGTTAAGAGAGAGATAGCATTCATCTCTGGATTTATAGTATTTAATCTTAACGTAACGCAATAAAGTCTGTGTTTCAACTGCTTTCGCAATCGTAATCAATTGGATTTATCTTGCTCTTCTGCGTAGACGAATTTTACCGATGTAACTTATAAACGTGGTAAAGCTGTAGGATAAGATTGAAATCTGGTTCTAATAATGAATTATCAAGTTTTGTACGTCACATTATAGTTATTCTTTTTTATTTTACTCTGGATAGTTATACAACCAATTTTATTTAAAACTTTGGAATTAATTCACTACTTGTATGTAATATACTCCTTGATTACATTAGCCATACTTACTGGTTATCTTGCCCATGTTGAGCAAAAGTAAGTACCTATGAAAGGTCAACATATCCAAAGAAAAATAAATTTACCATTTATTTATACATATTTAACATTAAAATATACTCATTAACAAACAACGATCACGAAACATCAAATTATTACAGACTAATTGGTAGTCTCTACATAAAATAGCCAAAACAGTTCTATGAAAAGAACAAAGTAAATAAACATTATACTATTTCTACAAATCGAAGCATTTCTACAAGCGATACAATTTTGTTTATACAATTTATACACAATTACATAAAATAACTATCTAATGATGTCTTCCTGTACTGTAGGAAGGTTACTTGATCATCAAAATTAAATAAAATCATGAGGCTGTGGATATTTAAAAGGGACCACACACTTCTGGGGAACTCACACGCTTTGTTAGTTGAGGGAAATTAACACAGTTGTTGCGGCGTATGTATGACGAGCTTCGTACTAATTATATGAATGTTCAAGTTAACACTTGTGTAAAGTTAATGAATTCATTTATATTTAATTGTATTAAATTAAATATATTATATAGATATTAATCGAAAAGTTAAACGTGTGAGGATTTTGATAAATGCCGGCAATATCTGACACAAGATTGTGAAATGTACATCATCATGACTGTAAAAGCTTTGAAGAATTTTCGTGTCCGGTTTTGAGGGGTGCGTCAAACATCTTTACAAAATTTCATTAAGGCGAAGGGTACCCCGCCGGCACCACGCACACCTAGACAAAATTTTTCGAACTACTAAATCGGATCTATTTTTAACAATGAGGGTTTTCATGTGTGAAAAATCCGCTAGATGGACTAAGGTCCAACATCAACCTTATTGGTTGTTAAGTTTGTCAAATTGACATTTTGACAGATCACGTTTAAAAATAACCAATCACATTGTATATGGACCACACTCCTATAGTACTCCATCTAGTGGACTTTTCATACGCGAAAACCCTCATTACATACCTACCTACCATCGGAGACTCGGCAAAAATTTACTTATACTATTTAGATATTTAATAAATCATGCACAAATGTTTGGTCTGGTGATAGAGTACTGGAAACTTTAATTAACGCCAAATGTGTCCACATTTGACGTTAACCAGTTTCGAGTATAACAACAGACCAAAAAGTAGTGCACAATTATTACATAAATAGTACAAAGTTTTGTCGAGTTTTCGACGGTCCGAATTGTTAAAAATAGATCCGGTTTAGTATCTAAAAATTTAAATCAATTGGCGTCGCTAGTGCGGGGTGCCCTTCACCTTAGTATCGAACGTGTTTTGACTATTTCGTGTCGAGTAAAGATATTAAAAAATAATTACATAGAAGATAGAAATTGTACATTGAACGTTACTGGCTACTCGAATTAAAAAGTGTTTACAGAGCGTGTTTGTTTTTATTTAGTAAGGCTCGCATCATACGCACCGTGCAGTTGAAGCACTGACTGTGGTAGTTATTGTTGAGCGCCTCGACCCACCTGTCGCCCGCCTCCACGGGGAACCCGCAAGCGAAACATTTCGTCGTAAACAGCTCATTCCAATCTGATAAAATTCATAAAACATTATTAAGTTTTAACATCCTTAAAAATAATACAGCATTATGTCAAAGAAGTAGCAAAAGTGCTGTCTACCGTTATCACGGTATTTTATCTTACAAAACCGTAGTAGCTATTTAAGCGAAGTGTTGACTAACGCTAGAATTAATAAAATGATGGCCCTTTATCAATTTTAGCATTAGTCAACACGTCGCCTAAATTGAAGCCATGGGGCTGTAAGGTAAAAATATTTTTCACTTACCTGCTTCACAGTATGGTAGACCATCTTCTAAGAAGAATGGATTGTTTCCGAATAACTTCCCGCAGTAAACGCAATTGAAACATTCCGGATGGAAATGCTTTCCTATGGCGTTAAGACAGTCCTGAAAGTTAATAGGCAAATTTTATATTATTTTTTTAAATAATTAAATAAATTGTTTATTTAAATATTTATGTATGGGGTACAACGATCGAATTAGACTTACGCCTTTAATCTTGGCGTGGCACTTGTCGCAAGCGGGTGCGATGTACTGTTCGAAGCAGTATTCACAGTAGAGTTGACCGTTCTCCTCGACGAAGCCGATGTCCTGCAGAGGGCGCCTGCATGTGGCGTTCACGCAGATGAAGTGCTCCGGGCACCAGATGCGGCCCAGAGCCGTGATGAACGGTCCTCTGTTTATGAATACACAAAAGTTAAAAAATATTTTTGAAAACTTAATTCAAAGTCTAATGATTGAATTTATCTCTTTACACTCGGTTTAGTTAATAATGTTAATTTTTAATAGGAAGGAACAACACTCGTGCGTTTAATAGTCTAATATTTACATCCATGCGTATATCTGAACTTACTTTGATATGAATTTTCTTTATTATAATACTAATAAAATAACATCACCTGGTTATGGCTTTGTCGCATTTGTGACATACTGGGTACAGTCCGTCAGCAACGTCCACGGAGGTCATTGTGCTCAGAGGTCGTGCTACGATGTGGGAGTCTCGTCTTCCATCATCGTTTCTGATGTTCTTTTTCTGCCTGCGCCTAACAACTGTTTCTGATTCGTTGTCATCCTGTTTGTCTTCGACAATGGTGGACTCGGATCCATTGTGGTACCCTGGTACATTACTTATACTATCGTTTGTATTTGCAGTGGTATTGTCATTTTTAACAGCTTTCACACTATATAAGGTATTGTCATATAAATTGTTAGGGAGATTTGGCTTCTGATTATGATCGTCGCCGTGCAAAAGTATCTTTGAGTTATTTTCATCCATATTTTTTTCTGGCGAGTTACTTTTAACGGATATGTTAAAATTGGTAACGTTGTTTTTGTCTTGAGCCCTTATTTATCTTATCAATATATCCATAATTGTTTGAACCATTTAATCCATCCCGGTTTTCAAAAAGTTTCTTCTTTTTTAGAGTGTTGCTGTCTAGTTTCATTTCTGGTTTGTAACTATCGTTAATAGGAGAGTTCATCCCATTAAGGAAAGATGTTTTGTCGAATCCAGTCTTCTTCCGTAACGTATTAGAGAGCACGTTGCTGTCAGTTTTGTCTTTGCTGTAATCATCGCTACTCAAGTAACCACTTCCATTGGTCGACTTTTCGTTCTTTTCGTTTATGCTTGGATTTTGAATATCGGATGCAAACGAATTATTAAAGTTCTTATGATTGAAGTCTGTTGGTTTCTTGTTATTACCAATTGGCACAGGTGTACTGTGAGCATTAAAAGTCGGTATTGGAGATTTCGGTATCGGTGGTGGCACTGGGACGTTATTGTTCGAAAAGTTTACATTCATAGGGTGTTTATTTATGATTGTATCCTTAATCTTGTCGCCCAAGCTAGCTATGCTATCTTGAGTTTTATATCCTTTTTCAAAATTCATATTTATGGGTCGTTTTAATGTACTATCTCGACTGTTCTCACCAGATGATAAACCATCAGAGTTTAATGGATGTTTTGTAACGACCGTGTCTTGTATCTTATCAGCCATAGATTGAATATGGTCAGCAGGCTTAATTTTTCTTTGTATTCCAATCTCATAGCCATTTAAAGCCATTTTTGCCATTTTTCTAATAAGTCTTTCTTCAGCTGGACTCTTAAATTCATTCTTGTGTGGGCTTGGTACTGACTGCGATTCTAAAGCTGTTAGAAAATGAAACACTCAATATAAGCAAACGAGTAAAAACAAAACAAAAATATTGTTATGGGTAAGTTAATAAGACGTTATTAATATATTAAAAAGATATAGGTAGATACTCGTAAAGTACACTTAGGAAACATAAATATATATTCTATATCTGATTATATTTTATGATTCACAACATATTTCGTTTCCAAGCTGTCAATTTCTAACATCTATCAATCATCACTCCCATGCAACACACGAAACAACTACAAAAACCTGTATATTTGAATCACCTAATGTTCCCATTGCAGGAACCGCAAAGAGGCACTCTAGAGCCGGGCAGCGCAGCCTTATTCAACACACCTCTGCCTCGCTTAGGAGCCGACGAGACACCGAAAGTTTTGCCGCGAGCAGCAGCCCCTACACTGGAACCTGTCGATGGGGTAGGATCACACACTGGACCTTGGTTAGCACCAGAAATCGAAGGCTTTGGTTGGCAACTTTCTATTGATCTACTAGCATTGGTAACATTGTCGTTAGTAAGGTTAAAAGATGAACTTTGTTGGGATGTCGGCATACTCATGACTGGCGGGGGAAACACTTGCTTAGGATTAATACTCGACGGTCGAATGTTGGAGTCTATTTGTTGATAACCTGTAGAAGTCGACAAACCACCTTTTCTGATTTCTATAACTTTGGCCGATTGTGTTCGCTCAAACTCTTCGAATGTTTTTCTCGTTGTTTGTACCGTAGTGCTACCATACTCAGCCACGTTTTGTGTTTGCATTTGTCTCTGCCCATAATTTTGGTTGATCATAGAATCTTCTTTAATATTCATGTCTTGTTTATTATAACATTCACTTTTGAAGCCAACATTAGAATGCTTTTGCTCTCTGACTATGGGTTCTTGAACCCAATTTTTGGTGGGATTTATGTTAAATCCTCCTTCAGTGCTCGGAAGAAAATCTTTTTGTGCCATTTCATGTTCTTTTCTAAGATTAGAAGTGGCCTGGGTCAGAAGAGTATGTGCTTGAGTATGACGTTGAGGAGTTGATTCCTTAAGTCTAGGCGCTTGTGCTTTTAGAGGATTTGGAGGTGGGCCTTGAGCTGGCGACTTTGACCTTAGTCTAGGTGTAGGTGAGCGGCTGCCCTCCCGGCTGGAAGGATCAAATGTGTAACTCTCCGGTGCTATATGCTCCACAGTCACCAAATTCATTTGATAGTGAGGAATTATAGGAGCGGGTTTGTTAATTAAACTCGGGGTAGTCGGACGACTACGGGCAGGAGAAGCCCTTAAGAAATGATCGTCTGCTACTGGTTGGAAAGTCATAGTTATAGGAGTGTTCTTTTGGAATTGTGGGTAAGACTGTTGTACTGGAGTTTTAGTCTGAGGAATCTTAGGGGCAGTAATTTCTGGCGCACTTGACTTGAATGATTTTGGTTCTTGCGATTTTTCTCGTGGCCTTATTGGAGGGTCGGTCGTGGGAGTCACAGGTCTTTGAGGTATGGCTGGGGCCAGACAGATTTCAGGCGTGATACCTCTTTGGGAAGGTAATTGTTCAAAGTTCTTTTGATAAGTAGGAATTTTATCAGGTTTATGCAAGCCAGACTTTGACCTTACAGCCGTTGACGATAAAGATTCTCTTTGATCTAATTGCTCGAAGAATTGTTGTGCAGACTTTACAGAAGAAAAACCTTGCTGGGCAGATGAAAACCCTTGTTGGGAAGAAGGAAACCCTTGCTGAGCAGAAGAAAACCCTTGCTGGGTAGAAGAAAACCCTGTCTGGGTAGAAGAAAACCCTTGCTGGGTAGAAGAAAACCCTTGCTGGGTTGAAGAAAAGCCTTGAGTACTCGTCATACTACTTGCAGTTGTCACCACAGATTTTTGGGCGAACTTCGATTCTGATATCATCATTTCCTGTTTTGAGCGCGTTGACTTTTCAAAGCTAGTTTTTAAATCATCACTAATAGGAGGAAAATTTGCTAATTTGCAAAATTCTTCAGGTTGTGGTGGTGGAAAGACTTGTTTAGCTACTGGTCTGAAAGCAGACATATCTGACGAAGATTGCAATTTATAAGTATTTTGCATGCTTGAGAATTCAGAATGAATCTGATCAGTTAACTGTGTAGTAGTTTGGGTCGCAATCGGGCGTATTATATCAGATGAAGTTGATTGAACTTGCACTGTTGAAGTTGAAGTATAATGACTTTGACTTGATTCTGACGTCATATGCAAAGGTAATGGACTGTAAGGTCGATCTGGAGCAATTGTCAATGCTTCTCTAAGGGACCCTCTTTCTATAGGTTGCATTAAGACGGGTGTGAACGGTCGGTTGGGTGCTGTAGTCAATGCATCCACCAAAGGAGATGAAGCTTCCTCTCGAGGTACTTTTGGTTCAATTTTAATCTTAAAATCAGGAGGAATATAAGGTTTTGTTTCTGCAGGCATTGGAATAGAAGCTTGTCGAGCTTCAGGAGGATTATAAGGTTTTATTGGAGGTACAGGCGTTATGCCACGCTTTTGTTGTTGAGAAAACATGGGCGATGGATGTGGCGGTAACTGTACTTCGTGTTTTTCAGCTGATGGAGGTGGGTTAGATGTTGTCTCTTCTTGAACAGAAATGGGTTGTGGGTTTGTATTCATTGGTTGAGGATTTAAATCTGTAGAAAGAAGAGGCGCAGACGGCAAAGGAGAGTAAGGACGATCCGGAGCGATAGTTAGTGCTTGGACCATCGACGCGTACGGACCGAGATTAGGTTCGATAATGGGTTGTTTTGAGGGTACAGAATCCCCTTTCAAAACTTTTTCTTCTACCACTTCCTTGATAACTTCCTTAGCTACTGTCGTTTCATTTATATTTTCAGCAGATATAAGTGATGTATTAGTCATAGTATCTTCTTGTTTCGTCATTGTGTTATCGTCTTGAATGATATTTAAAGGTTCTTGTGGAGTAGTAAGAGTTTCGGATGGTTCATTAGAAGCTACTGGAATAGTTTCCTCGACATTTTTATTCGATTGTCCATTACCAGCCTTTACTTCGATACATGTTTGCCCATTACTTGGAATTTGGGTGGGTTGTTCTATTTCCATTTTAGTGTTTTGAGTATTTCCGGTAGTTGCTGAAGAACTAAATGACTCTTTAGCAACTATTTTTTCTTCTTTCATCTCTGTAGTCATTACAGTTTGAGCTTCAGATATTTCTTTTATTTGAGACTGGCTAATTTTTTCCATAGGATTTTCGAAAGATTTTTGCACGGGAGGGCTTGTTTGTGACTTATAAATCATCACGCTTTGACTTTCAGCTGATGCTTGCTCTGAGAAAGATTTGACGACGTGACTTGTAGTTTCACTTTTTTCCTGAGTTCGACTATGAACAATTGCCTCTGACTTCGATGAAGTTGCCGTGGACGTAGATATAGAAGCTGACGCATACGACACATTTGAGGCGTGCGTCTGTTGAGATAACGTCTGTATTTTCTGTTCCGAAATTTGTTGGGCTTCATTAAAGAATTGAGGCAGCGATATGGGACCTGCAGTTTGTTGACATATTTCACTGCGAACCGTTGGTTGAGTTTGTTCACTACGAGATGTTGGCTGAATTGGTTCACTACAAGATGTTGGTTGAGTTGGTTCACTACAAGATGTTGATTGAGATGGTTCATTTCGAGAGGTTGGTTGAGTTGGTTCATTTCGATAGGTTGGTTGAGTTGGTTCATTTCTAGAGGTTGGTTGAGTTGGTTCATTTCGAGAGGTTGGTTGAGTTGGTTCACTACGAGATGTTGGTAGAGTTTGTTCAGGTCGAACTGTTGGCTGAATTTGTTCAGTACAAGCTGTTGGCTGAGTTTGTTCAGTGCGAACTATGTTACATTTTGAATCAGACTCATGTTTCGGCAGTTCGTCATCAGGGGGATTTGGCGGGGGCCACACAATGCTTTTCACATTTTGAGCTTTAGTTCGATTTTAAGTATGTTAAGAATGGAGGGGGGAGGGACAGATGAAAGTAAATATTAGTTCATTTGAAATAAGCTGTGTAACTAAGTCACTAATTGCAGAAAGTTTTAAGAGAAGCGATATGTTAAATATCTGAGGAGAAGTCGCAAGCGCAACTGTGTCGCGTGCCGCGCATGGTTCGACATTCGACAGATGTTCAGTGCCAGAAAAATAGTTATTTTGATGCTGCGTTCGGCTTTGGCTGCCCGTGTTGTAGCGCATTCTCGTTATGCTGGTATATTACACATATAGATACATAAATAGCTACATTAAGCTGTGCTCTGCCTGGCTTATTTATAAGTCCTATTTATAAATTACCTTTAAAAAGGGACACTGGGACCTCTGTTGAAAATAAATAATGTGTTTACATATTTTTGATATAATTTTGATTTATTGCCAATTTTGACAGTGTCCTTTTAGACAAAAAAAATATGTCAGATACATATAAATGTATATTCATAGGTAAATGATTCGGAAGACTTAATCAATCATGGAAAACCTTAATGATATTGTTAAATAATATGTATAACAATAACCAATTTCCCTAAAATTACAACAACACGACATAAATAACCTAATTTAAAAATATCTCTTATGTGTAGTTTTATACTATAAAAATAATAAGTTAAAAAATACATTTTAAATAATCTATAAAAAATCTCTCTTTTTATAAAAATAAATATATATTAATTAATATATGTAATCTTCAATGCAAAATAAATGTTATTGATAAATTGTAATTTTACCCGTGGTGATGATCACACTATCGGCTTGTATCGATTAGCGCGATTTTTATATAATTCAACAAATTCATACATTTGATGACAAAGGAATCTCCTAGCCAAGTCTGATCGTTGTAGTTAGCAGTGGCGTAACAATAGGGTGCCTGGACTGGCGGGGTGCCAGTGAAGCGACAATTGCCAACTCTCGTCCTTTGGACTGGGACATTACTCGAACAGTAAAAATATATTAGCTGATACGTATAGTTAAAAGCGAATTGTGATTTTGCAAAATAACACTTTTTAACTATATTTACCTAACTTACAGTTAAAAACGTTATAGATTATTCACTATCCAGATCATGACTGTATAGTTGCGCTTTAAGTAATGTTCTCAAGAATTATACATATAATAATTACACATCATAGCAATTAAAGCCATTTTTATAACCAAAGATAAATCAAATCGAATAGGGATTGGTTATTTTTTTTTTCAATTAATTTGGCACAAACAGTCATTAAGAAGCAATACATATAACATTTTGACATACAGAAAGACAAACAGTGCCGAAACTTAACAATATAAATAACGTTACTTAACTCGAGCTTGTTTAACGTTTGTTTTTTTTTATTAGGGCATCCCTGCAAATGTTAAGAAAAAATAAGCGACGAAATTGGCTAGTCTGTAAAGTTAACGCTAACGGGCGCACTCTGAGACGTCAAATTAACTTTAATTGGTACTAATTATTATTGGAATCGCTTAGTAATCACATGTCAGACCAGACAACGTATCGGTTACACCACTGCATCAAACCATGAACTCTTCCACAGTTCAGACATAGTCGATATATGCCTGTGTACCTCGCGAGAGTACCTCGCCCTAGTCAGCCGCTGATCCAGGAATCGGATAGGTACCGGCTGCAAGTCATCGATATACTACACCTAGATAAAGCATTCCATATAAAAAGGCGCTCAAACTCATATTAATAAGTAGCCAATTCAATGGAGTTGGGTGGAAAACTATGTTTTACTGTACATGATGAACTGCATTTACTATGTTCAACCTTATTTGTATGTACTCTTTTTAAGGTGACGGGTAGGGCACACTAACGACGCCAATCGATTTTAATTGTTAGCTACAAAACCGGATCTATTTAAACAATTTCGCGGTTACAACCTCTCGGCAAACACTTATACTATTTATTAAATAACCAGGCACAAATGTTGGGTCCGTTTTTGTACGCGAAAAATTGATTCACGCTAAAAGTGACCGCTTTTGGCGGTAATCAATTTTTCGCGTACGCGTTGTACCCAACATTTGTGCATGGTTATTTAATAAATAGTATAAGTGTTTGCCGAGAGGTTGTAACCGCGAAATTGTTTAAAATAGATCCGGTTTAGAAGCTAACAATTTAAATCGATTGGCGTCGCTAATTAGGCCTACCCGTTACCTTAATATTTCTTTTTGCTGCCATCGTTCTTTTTCAATATCTTAATTCGGTCTACTTTTGAATCGTTTATGCGCTATGGACAGTAGTAGATCAATGTTGCAAATAGGTACCGGCACATGAGTACATATTAAGTTTTAGATGGCAAATGTGACTCGCTTACTGGGGGCGAAAGGCTGGGTGGCGGGCGCCAGGGCCGGGTGCCAGGGCCGGTGCCAGGGCCGGCGCCAGGTGCGGCGCGAGAGTACATATAAAGTTTTAGATGGCAAATGTGACTCGCTACTGGGGGCGAAAGGCTGGGTGGCGGGCGCCAGGGCCGGCGCCAGGGCCGGTGCTAGGGCCGGCGCCAGGGCCGGTGCTAGGGCCGGCGCCAGGTGCGGCGCGGAGAGTACATATAAAGTTTTAAATGGCAAATGTGACTCGCTTACTGGGGGCGAAAGGCTGGGTGGCGGGCGCCAGGGCCGGCGCCAGGGCCGGTGCTAGGGCCGGCGCCAGGTGCGGCGCGGAGAGTACATATAAAGTTTTAGATGGCAAATGTTGACTCGCTTACTGGGGGCGAAGGCTGGGTGGCGGGCGCCAGGGCCGGCGCCAGGGCCGGTGCTAGGGCCGGCGCCAGGTGCGGCGCGGAGAGTACATATAAAGTTTTAGATGGCAAATGTGACTCGCTTACTGGGGGCGAAAGGCTGGTGGCGGGCGCCAGGGCCGGCGCCAGGGCCGGTGCTAGGGCCGGCGCCAGGTGCGGCGCGGAGAGTACATATAAAGTTTTAGATGGCAAATGTGACTCGCTTACTGGGGGCGAAAGGCTGGGTGGCGGGCGCCAGGGCGGGTGCCAGAGCCGGTGCCAGGGCCGGCGCCAGGTGCGGCGCGGAGAGTACATATAAAGTTTTAGATGGCAAATGTGACTCGCTTACTGGGGGCGAAAGGCTGGGTGGCGGGCGCCAGGGCCGGCGCCAGGGCCGGTGCTAGGGCCGGCGCCAGGTGCGCGCGGAGAGTACATATAAAGTTTTAGATGGCAAATGTTGACTCGCTTACTGGGGGCGAAAGGCTGGTGGCGGGCGCCAGGGCCGGCGCCAGGGCCGGTGCTAGGGCCGGCGCCAGGTGCGGCGCGGAGAGTACATATAAAGTTTTAGATGGCAAATGTGACTCGCTTACTGGGGGCGAAAGGCTGGGTGGCGGGCGCCAGGGCCGGCGCCAGGGCCGGTGCTAGGGCCGGCGCCAGGTGCGGCGCGGAGACTGGTAGCGGCCGCGCGGCCGGCGACAGCGGCGCCGAGCGCGGCGACAGCGACGGCGAGTACGCCGACCCGATCGACGAGCCGAACGGCTTCGGGCCCGACAGGTTGCTGGACGGCTGCGGGAGTTGGAACGTGGATATACACCGTGATTTTAAGATACTTTAGATACTTCTCGGAGGCATTATACGACCCGTTTGGATCAGTGGTAGGGAACGCTGCCTCTGGTGCAAAGGTTGCGGGTGCGATTCCCCCACAGTACACTCACTTGTTTGGTTGAACATGTCTTTTCTTTGTATTATAAGTATGTATTGACAAAAGAAAAGTATTAAATGTATATTTTTGTAATTCTGCTGTTGATTCTGATTTCCGTAACACAGGTGCTTGACCTACCTATCTCGGAGTCAGATCAATGCATGTGATGTTGTAAAATATTTATTTATTATTACAAATGAAAACAAACATGTTTGTCACAAGGAACTAGGCTCTAATCTAAAATAAATTGTATGGAAATATCCCACCCCCACCCTCCCTCTAATCTACGAATATTCAAACGATTGTTTACTTTGAGAGCAACTCAAAGATTATACATTCTAACAATATGTTTGAGTAGCTCTACAAGGGCACGTCCACACCTAGCGAATGTGCTTGCCATTCTATCCGCTAACTCTGCGCGTTGAACCTCCCGAGCCGGTTGCAAGCTAGCAAGATAGAATTTTTTTTTTCGACATTTCTTATCCAACTTCTCGGTCTATATCTACTTTTTTTTTAATCAGCCTATAAACTGTCCCACTGCAGGGCAAAGGCCTCCATCATAGAAATCAAGTTATCGCCACTATGATGAGATTAGGCTTAATCACCACGCTTGCCAAATGCGGATTGGTGATCACAAACCCGAGCTATCTCCATAAAAATAAAAATTCGAAACATACTTTTCGCCCGACCCGGGAATCGAACCCAGGACCCTGAGATCACTGCCCGGTACTTAAACCACTAGACCAACAGGACTATATCTACTTACACGTTATCTTATACGTTTACATTAAACTAAAATATCCACTTACTTAAAGGCGTGTAATGTAAAAAATGTTGCATTTGATTGCATAGTCATTATTATTATTTAAAAATGTTAAGTTTAATTAATGTGTACTCACGCTGAACATTGACGAGGATCCATTAGTGTAGCTGTTTGTCGAGAGCGGAGGCAACGGCGTCGAGTATGTGTTGGAAGGAACACGGCTACCACTAAAATAATTAAGACATGCGAAATTTAGGTACGGAAAAAACAATGATTGTTTTTGGACTCACGTAATGCCTAATTAGGGGGAAAAACAGGGTGAACCAGGACTGTAGCTAGAGTCGAAAGAAGGTAGGGCGGCAGGTTGCTTAGTAGGGCTGTCAATGCGACGGGAGGGAGGACGGCTCATCGTATCATCTACGATTTGGGTAAGGGGGCTGATGATGATGAAGTTTATCAGGTAGGGCATTGTGATTCTAAACTAGGGCATTGCCTGCCCCACAATGTCCCCTTCCGCCTAGCTACGGCCCCGGGGTGAACAAAGTGTGAATAAGAGTGAGAGGGGTCGGAAATTCCTGACGTCACATTTTATAACTTATCTATAGGATGCTGATCCATCAAAATAACTAAGATATTAATGAGGTTAATTGGTGTGAAAAACATGAAAAAAGGCTGTTAAAAGTTTGGGGGCGAGACTTGACCCTACTGAATTCACCCCTGCTGCTAAAATCGGTTCCATTAGTCGGCCATATTTGTTTACAAGACTGTTTTTTAATGGAACCGACTTGATATGGACTGAATTTTAACTAAATTGTGATAAAACAAAAGTGTACATACTACTTTAGCAATAGTAGGTTCTATAGTCACCTAAGTTCGCAAGTAGAAGTAGGTACTTACGGAGGCACAGTGACCGGCTCAAGGTTGGGCGCGGGCGGGTTGTTGCGCGCCACCTAGCTTGGCGTGGAATGTCGCAGTACAGCTTGCCGTTTAGGTTGTAGTACCCCTGGTTCTTCAGCGACGAGCCGCACGTCGAGCACTTGAAGCACTCTACGTGCAGGTTCTTGTCCTTGATGCGCACGAAAACGCCGCTATAGGAAACAAACCATGATATAGTCTTGAACAGACCTAGCTAATAATATATACTCATAACCGATAATTAAATAATCGATTAATTGGCCCCGCGGGATTTCCATACAAACGTGCTGACGTCATCGTTTCATAAATGCAAAATTAAGTAAAACATTTAATTTTTTAACGCAACATGATCCAGTCGGCTTGTAGGTAGATAGATGTCTGCTCTTCTTCAACCAAGTATGTACCTGCGTGTGTCGAATAAAAGTAAGTACCTAGTCCATTTTCAAGCGTATCAGATGAGAAGATTAATTAACTTTTCCATTATTAGGAATTGCGAGGTTTCTATAATTGATTGATTCTATGACGCTCAAATAAAAGAAGAAAATATAGGGAGGAATATAAATATTGCAATAAAATAATTTACTTTTGAATTACAGGAATGATGAAGTGAGCACGATTGTATGAATTTCCACGGTGACCGGTTCAATGGGTCCGTGAGTGTATAGACCATGTACAAAAGTAAAAAGAGGATATTGTCTCATGGAATAAGGACATTAACATTTTTATACATCAATTAAATTGTATGCATGCTTACCAATCGCTCGTGCGGATTCATCAAATCGGCCAAGCGAAAATAACTTAGTGCTTCTAAGTGCAGGAAAACGTATACATGCTAGTGAACATACATTTGCCCTTTAACATTATTCAAGTATTACCATTCCGCTTAACTACTTTACAGATGAAGATGAAGACGATTAATCGATGAAATATGACAGAGCGCTTGCACAGACATCGGCACGTAGGTATGTAATCGGAAACGGTTTCAACCGATGCGTGTACAAACTCAGTTACTGCGACTCCCCATGCGACGAATTTTCGAGCGCTCGACAAGAAGTCGAATCCGACATAACAATATCTAATATCATTGAAAAACAACTTGTTTTTAATTGACAATACGATCGAGACTCGATCAAATTTGACAATATCGAATTCGAGTTAACGTCAAGCGCGCTAGAACTGCCTCGCCGAACGGACTATATTACAAACAGAGGAGACGGGAGGCCGCAGCACAGAACAGAAAGTAATCTACAAGAACTAGAGCACAGGTCGACACGGTCGCAAACACGTCTAGGCATTCCTCGGGCCGCCTTACATAATGTAGCGGTTACAGTCGGAGCAATAGGGCGTGTCGTTGACGACGGGCAGCGCGTCGGGCTGCGGGGGCAGCGCGGGGGCGCCGAGGGCGACGCGGCCGTCGGGGAGCACCTGGTGGCAGCCCACCGGGATGCTGGGCCGGTGCGGCGGCTCGGGCGCCAGCTCCGCCGTCTGCGTGGCGGCGGACGAGTGCGGCCGCGGCGGCGCGGGCTCGGGCGCGGGCGCGGGCGCGGGCGCGTTGCCCGGCGCGCACACGCGCGGCGTGCGCGAGCGCGAGCGGTGCGTGCGGTGCAGGCTGCACGGCGTGCCCGCACGCGCCACGCTCGCTCGCGAGTAAAAGTGACACGCCTCTGTCACACCGGAACATGGTTATTTACATTAACCTTGCGACCATTCGGGGCGGGTTCGATGAGGGGCGGCCCCGCCTGCTTTTACCGGCTCCTCCCCGTTAAACATGCAGGGGTGAGAATACTACCGAACCATGAGTATTTAATTCAGTTTGTTTTTTTTGTATCAATTCAAATCAATTCGAACTTAATTCACCATTTCCAGATCGGTAGTAATGTTTTTCACACTCCTGCATAACATGGAGGATCCAGCACTTATTTTCATAGTTTCAACAATATGACAAATGCTACAATCATTAGGTTCTAGACCATTTCCACACAAGATTAACCGAAACACACGTCAAATCAAAATTAAAGAGATATCTTTTAGTCAATCTACCCCGCGCATTTACACTGCAAAATGTATTTTTGATTCCGATGCAGACAACTACAAAGTCACTTACGCTACTAAAATGAAAATGAGATTAAGATCTCGCTATAGCATTACATTACGTAACGTAGGTACTTACGTATTGTTTGAAACATTTCGTCCAATGACAGTAGTGGGTGGATGCACGCCGCGCCGAAATCACGGATTGTAGCATTGTAACTATTGAAACTATGAAAATCATGCGAGGCGAGATAGGAGCTCCGAGGGCGAGTGGGTTCATGCCATGGGTCGACCTATCGCTGCCTATCCGAGCCTGCCGACGCGTGCCACCGTGTCGTGTGCCGCGACAGCGACTTACGTGATGAGTCGCTCGCACTCCTCGCAAATGTTCTGTCCGGGCGGGAGGCCGCCGGTATTGTTGACGGGCGCGTCGGGCCGCGCGACCGGCGCCTGCACGTGGCGCAGGCCGGTCGCGGCCGGGGGCGGCACCCCACCGGGGGCCGATGTTTCTACTATATGCCAATCAGAATCTTTTTGTTAATTTTGACCAAAAAAGAAATAATTTTGTCAATTAATTTGCATATAAAAGTAAAAATAATGTATCATATGTATAATTAATATCTATTTTACGTTGTTATGTACGGTATATATAAAATAAAATATCGGATTACGCATTATTTTTAATAACGGTCGGGCTCTGTAGGTCTTAGAAAGTTTGGGTTATGGACTAAAATAGTTTTAAAACGTTTCATAGAATTATAAAAATACTGATAAAGAAAATAATTGTATGAATACATTCCTTAAGATCTCATATCTATTACCAATATTAGGTAGGTACCATAAAAAATAAGAATCTCATTTTGCTAAATAGATGTCATGAAGTTACGTTTTGCTGTGATTGATACAAGTAGGTAATGCAGTAAGTAGGGGAAAGGCGTACAAAACGACATACTCTTTATAAAACCGCTGATAAAATCTTTATTTCTTAGCTATTTCATATATTTTTAGTAGAATTCATATGACTACTAAATTTAAAGAGATCGAACAAATTAAAACAAAAACAACAAAATTATAAGTCATTTAATAAAACTCGAGAAAAATCCGTTTTGTCCGCCCTAGGCGGGTAAAATGGTAGTATACGTGGGGCGGACAAAATGGCATACCTAAAATGCACTCAATCAATCAATCAAGGGTACTTACATTACATGTTGAATTCAAAAAATCACTTGTCTTTTTGGAAAGATCTACACAAGATGATCATATTTACTTTCTGTGCATGCCTTTTTAATGACCTTTATATGGTACTTTAGAAACCAAAAATCAAACCAATTTTGTTACGGCTACAATAACTTTTTTAAGGAATATTATACCCCAGGTCTGTAGGCTTGTTTTTTTGTTATTATTACAAGGCCTAATGTGTAATTGTTTGGAAGTAAAACAAGAGGTGGGCCGAATAAAATGGTATGCCATTTTACCCAACCAAGAGGTATGCCATTTTGTCCACTTCTTATCCTCAAACATAATCAAACCTGATATAAAATGTAATAAGGAATTTTAAAATTTTAACACATTCTCGGTGTTTTTAAATAAGTTAACAATCATACAAAGCCAATAAATAAAATTTACTTGAAGTTATTTTTATTTTTACGAAGTGAAAACATCCGTCTGAGAAAAACTCGCGACTGCAAAAATCAAACAAACAAGTGTCCACGACAAACGGCCGCGCGAACGACCATGGCGTCGTCACAGGTTCCGATATGTTACTGGGCCCTCATTTTCACATCATTAAGATAATTAAAATCCCTATAGTTTTGAACTGTTTCATTTGACCCACCTATGTTATTTTGTACGCCTTTCCCCTACCTATAGTAGTATTATGACTCAAGAAGAAATGTGCGGATTCTAATTGTATTGCCAAGTACGGACCTAATGAGAAGTAGGTACTTAAAGCTGTATAAGTAGATATTTCACTGGCTAAAATAACGCGTCAGACTCATTCTGTTTGTTCCATTTATTAGAACCTACACTGAAAAAACGAAACAATAAAAGTACTTCAGTTCTTTCACTTTTAAGCATAAATCAGTTGTTCATAATCAATGTTTATTCAAATTAATAAAACTTGTTCATTTGTAAAACGCAGGTGTTATTTTCAGTTGTGGTACTAAGAGCTAAAGCTTCGTCATTTAATAGATACCTAAACGTACACAAAAACCAAACCGAAGTACTTAGTAAATGTATGACAAAAACAATTTAATGTGCTAATTTCATTGATTGTATGTTACTAAAACGACATTTTGCTGGCAAACAATCCTTTTTGGTAACTTTTATTTTACCGTTTGGAACAGTGGTAGTGAACGCTGCCTTTGGTCCAAGGGTTGCGATTTCGATTCCCGCACAGTACAAACATTTGTGTGCATGAACATACCTATTTGTATTGGTCTGTAATCCCACTGTTGATTCTGATATCCGTAACACAGGTGCTTGAGCTACCTATCTCGGAGTCAGATCAATGTATGTGATGTTGTTAAATATTTATTTATTTATTTATTTAACAAGTACTATGGCTGCTTTATATTGGAAATATTTTTATGACTATCATTTCTTTTTTTCAAAGATCTACTAAGCAGGTGTCCGTTCTAATTTGTTGATGGACTGGGTGATGTTGATGACATATTTACAAGTGATAGGTACCTATATCGGTTTGGAGGGCATTATGTTATAGGTTTGGTATAGAATAATGCCATGAGACATTGGGCGATGAAACATTCTAGACTTATACCTGGTTCAGGATCATTTTCCTCCTCTTGAAGGACCTTGAAAACCGCACTTTTCTCGGCGTCATAAGTTTTTTCATTTTTCTTGAAGTTGACTCTGCCAATCAAACAAAATATTTTGGTGAATTCTCATAAACGTAACATAATCAATATGAGAACGAGTATATAGGCGTCATCTATGTAAATCTTCTATTTTAGGAGACAAACGAACATCCTTGTAAACTAATTGATTGTATGCAAAAAGGCAGGCACCAAGCAAGGGAGCCACAAATCATGACATCCAAATAGATCAGTACTGTTAATCATGGGAAATAGACGAGCGAAATTTGGCACGAGGCTTGTCCAGAAATATGTTCGACAAAATATTCTTCAGTGTTTATTTTAGGCTTTAATCGCCAATTTTCCGCAACATGACTGTACCATTTATCGGTATGTCGAGTAACACTAGTGATCTCATAATATTTCTGGTCAAGCATTACTTATGAACAGTTGCGGAACAGTGGCCTACAACTTCGGTATAAACCAATGCGTAAGATACTTCTATATTCCTAAAAACACGCTAGGTGTGTTTTCTGCCGAACTTTAGGACTGAAACTACTTTCGTATATTTTTGTATATTGAATGCGTGGCTAAAGTGAATTTACCCGAGCACTCCCCCGGCGAGGACCTCGGTCTGAGCTGAGAGGGTCTCAGCGATGGTTTTATCGCTGTACATGTTGACGGGCGTGTTGTATTGCTTATTCACTATGCTCTTCACAGAGTCGCTGCCGTTCATCTGCAATCATCAGTTTAGGTTAATTACAAAGTGTATTTAGAAAGTTTTTCTTAGTTCCAATTATAAAATAGTTTTCAATGTCATAGGCCAAAGTCACTTTTTATTAGCGTGTGCGTAACGTAAAAACGTGGTGCTGCTGAGTCCATTTGGTATTGGATACTGGCCAAACGAAGTGCTAATTCGCTTTTTACCGGGTTACGAACATACGAAATAAAATCTGATCGGACAAGCTAAAATCTGAGAATCTTGATTCCCAGCTTCGGGCTATCGTTTCAGATTGATGTATTTCAGATCAATGTGAGCAAGCAAAACAGATCATATCATTATGTCAAACAAGTCAATGAACAAGATAATTGCCAATAGGTACCTATCTTACTGTTTTTACCATTGGAAATTAGTTAAGAAAGAATGTCTCTTCGAAAAGCGTTTATAAGTATACCACTTTGTTAATAGTCCTGTTTGATAAGGATAGCCTTGACACTAGTAGCCCAGATAATACAAAACTGTTTTTGTGCGATGAGGAATGGTCAATATAATGGTTAGGTAGTGATCGTTTCATAACCATGTTACCCTTTGGGCGGTTTCAACCTCAGCGTCATAATTTAATTATTAGTAAGCACTGCATACATACAGTATGAACGGACACCCTGCCCCCCGTTGAATATCCCCCCCCCCCCCCCCCGCGTTGGGCTCTAGCGTTTAGTTATCATAATAAGAAAAGATAATCGAATGTTAAGATACTCACGTATCCGAAAGGCTTGGCCACATTGTTGTGTCCGGAGCCGAAGGCGCGCGAGGGCTGGGGGGTAGCCTTCAGCGAGGTGTTGGTGACGGGTGTGGGGGTGGCGCCCAGCGGCCGCGAGCCCGGCCGGGGCAGGCTGCCGGTGGGGGTCACGCTTGGTCTCCAAGTACCGCCGCCGCTGCCGAACAAAAACCAATACACTTAAGAAAGAAGAAAGCTAGAGTACCTATTTAGATACTAGAGCGATGGCTTGAAAATTTCGAGAGAATAGAAGAAACATGTGGTGAAACAGTACAGTAACGTACAGCCACCAACACAATAATGTTTTTTTTGTGTGATAGGTGACAGACGAGCAGACGGATCACCTGATGGTAAGCGATTGCCGCCGCCCATGGGCACCCGCGACACCAGTGCATTCTCCGAGATTGGGCCTCCGGTACTGAGGGTACGCAGCGAATCACAGCACAGTGCTGATTCACGCCGGTTTTCATTGTGGTATCAGTCCGGTCGGCCCATTCATGCCAAAGCGTAGCTCTCCCACGGTCTGGTACCAATGTATAATACTTACAAATCTGTCAAATTTCTTCAATCGATTCTCACCTTAATGTCAAACACGTTTGGTTCAATATCGATTGAGGAAAGTTGACAGATTTTAGTAACCTGATGTGTGGCTGTCTGTACCTGGGATAGCCAAATAGCCAGTCGGCCTTCGCCATTTTGTATGGCTCGATAGCGCATTTTGTGGAAACCTCGTATTATATTATGCCAAAGGTCGTGGTTACGATTCCTACTCTAGAAAAACATTCGTGTGATGAACACTTGTATCTGTTCAATGTCTGGGTGTTATAATAATATCTACTTTATGTACCCATAACACAGGGCTTAAGTATACTTAGATACTTTAGGATCAGATCGGTATTATTTAGGTTAATGTTCTTTTGGACACAGGAGTTAAAGTAGCAAACAAATACTGAAGGTGTTTGCAAAGGAATATGGTTTACTTGTCGAGGCCAAAGACGACGCGAGAAATACGCGTGCGTCTTTCAATATTATTATATTGCGCGAGGCGTTCAATTGAGGACGACCTTAAATTTCTCGAGCTTACATTGGGATCAGAAAAGTTGATGACTATTAACACCTTAAGTGAATCGACCCTCAGTTTGTGCGGAAGTACGAAGAGGACAACGTTTTGCAATGTCATGTAAAATTAGCATCTGTTTCGACAGAGGACATCGCCTTTTCATGGAGTGCTCATGTTATTGGGATAAATCATAGCTCACATAGAATAATTAGGTAAATAGCACGCTCCAAGGAAATATCACATAATGTGTTGATGTTACCGGAAAATAAGAAGAAGCATTATAAATCTAGGCAGTTCAACAACTTTCGTAAGGTTCTAGTCTTTAGATCGGTCGTTACTAATAAGTTCATTGCTGGTGCATAGCATTCCCACGTTTTACCTTCTGGGCCAAATCTGGCGATTTCAACTAACTATACTTATAAATAACAGACAACATTGCTTACGTTATCCTATCAAGGAAAGTAACATGTATCCTTGTATAGATATTATAACACCCAGACACACAAATAAAAGTGTTCGTTACATTACATTATGTTTGTCTATAGCGGGAATCAATTCCACGGCCAAATTCACGATCAGATCAGTCATACAAAAGGATAAGGAGGCTTTCTATCAGGTGATATAGAATCTTCATACAGTGGCATATGTCACCCGGGGCCGAAGCTCCCATGTGCAGAGAAAGATGAGAGGAGTGAGCGGTGCGGTAGGCCCATTAGGGGTATTAGGTTTGACCGTAGTGACACCACGGCCTCACAGAAAACCGGCGTGCCGCAGCACTGTGCTGTGTTTCGCTGTGTGAGTGAGGGTACCGGAGGCCTAATCCGGGGGAAAAGGGGGTTTAAAGGTTGGCAGCGCACTTGTGACTCCACTGCACTGTTATCGCTGGTGTCCATGGGTGCGGCAATCGCTTACCATCAGGTGAATGTCTGCTCGTCTGCCACTTATCATATAAAAAAATAAAAGGAGACAGCCGGGACCGCCACATACCGATAAAAAAAATGAATATTACCGTTGGACAGTGAGCTCTAGTGCCTGGCCAGCGGCGCGGATAGTGTCCTGCGCCTCCTGGTGCCGCAGCGTGTACACGTCGGTCGCGTTGACGCGGATGAGCGCGTCGCCGGCCTGCAGCCCAGCGCGCTCAGCGGCGCTGCCGCCGTTTACCTGAGACAGACAACATTTTTTAAATAAATAAACTTCTGTCAGTAAGATTAATCATCATCATCTTATGTCATCTTCTACCAATTACGTGTAGACTTCCTTTGGCCTATTTTGGGCTTTTTCGATGCTGTTCTTGCCCATGACCTTCGTGATGTCATCTTTCCAGGGCATTTGTAACTTACCTAGACTGTTTCTATTCTACCTTTTCCCGGCCTTTCAATCCGAAAGACTATTTTGATGGTGAATTTGAGATACTGATTAAAGAAAAACGAATCTTCTATTCCGCAGTTCGATCTAAGGACATGATATGATGTCGATATCTCTCTCGCCTTGTTTCAAAACTATAGGTACGTCAGACGCTTGCTATTGGATAATCTTGGTTTGATGACTTTCTGGGATATTATAAAATTCTTAGTACCCCTTCGAAATATGAATACAACATCCTCCCTTCACAACATAAGGAAGTCATCTAATGAGTTTTCGTCAAAAGAATCAAGCTTTACAATTTGATCATTATGAATGCATTGACATTGCTACAAAAGACCAGTTGACCTAGTAAAGTTGCCAAGGTATAATGCCATTTAAACATTTCTTTAAAACACTTCGCATTTTTGTAAAACACGTTACATTCTTACAACGTTCAGGAAACAGTAAGAAATAAAAAAATGCTCATTCCAAACAACCTGATGATTACAGTCATTAATGTGTGGTGGGTATTTTAACTTATTCTTCAACCAGGCCTTAGGAAGGATAAATACAGTGTTCCCGTATCTGTGGCCTAATTATATGGAGCGCAGGGAGCGGAAGGAAGCTTTGACGTAATCATGAGATCAGCGCTCGCGTAGGCCGGTCTGGGTGGAAGCTATCTACTTTTTGCACATCAACACTGTGATTAAAAGCAATTATGTTCTTTAAAAGACCTAATTTAAGAGAAAATAGCACATTTGGAATTAAGGTCGTGATGTTGTTTTACTCATTTATTCACTGAGCACAGTAGAATGGCTATACTTCTACATATTTTCTAAATTCCCCATTCTTGCTTTTACTAAATGCATAAACCATGGCTACTTAGGTACATTGTCATTGTTAGGTCTATATACCTACTTCACTTCTGAAAATTCCAAATAAGTCCCACTCATTATACCTACATACCTACCTAATTTTGTAGTTGTTTTATGCACCTTGACTTAAAAATATTATCACTCACTTTCAATAAGGTCACAAAGTCTTAAGTAATTCGCTTTATTATCCACCGTAATATATTTTGATCATGAACAAAAGAAGGACTTAGTTATGCGTTTTTATCACTTCTTATACAGCACAATTGGTCTTCAATGTGTATCGACAGATGCGTGCAATTACTCGCGCAATGAGAAGTATGTTAATCAACACGTCCGACTGCAGTTTGTACGCTCTGGGATATTTTAAACGCGCACGTGCGCATATTTCGCGTTTATATACCTTCCCCCACCCTCGTTGAGTCAGCTGTCAGCAAAATAGTATAAACAGCCTTCTTCCGGTCGTAGTGGTTAACACTGACCTCGCCTGTTTGACAACCCTACTGAGGCAAAGAACAGTGAAACTACGCGCAAAAATACACTGCCTTCACTCGATAGCATTCAAATATTCAAGTCACTGCACTCGTGCCTTTACAGTACAGGTACGTATATGCATTTATTTATTAAGAAATACAGTGTTGATCACATGCTTTGAGATGCTTCTTCTACTAGTAGTTGATTCTGTAACGGTTCGCAATCAGTCATTTTGACCAACAGAATGTTTTTCCCACTATCGTTTCTCCCACAGAACTATACTCGTAAGCCTATGAACATTTCGCACACGGAATGTTTCAATGTATTACCAACATAATCTTTTGTCATGAGATCTTTAATCAGGCGCTTCGCGCGTCGCTGCCATGGCACGCTCGCTTCGCTCGCTCGGCTCGCGCGCTATGGAGTCTACAATTCTAACCTAGGTTAGGTTAGAATTTTAAACCTAAATCAGACTTCCTACATGTAAAGGACCCCTGCTATATTATTATCATTAGCAAGTAGGAGAACAAAGGACAGCTGGAAAAAAAATTTCATTGTTCAAACATTGTATCGTTCTGTTAACGAAACGGGATAAACGTTCATAGGAAAAACATTATGTTGGTCAAACGTTTGTTGACGGAACGTTTCAGAACCCTAGTAGATACCACTTGGATGTACCTACACTTTTTGCTTCTTTTCCTATTCACAACAACCTATACTAATTATAATCTGCGTTTTAAAATTTTGCTAGTTTAAGTAATCATTAGATGTGAAAAACCATTGAATTATATTACAGTAGTACAAGGTACAACTGACTGAGAAAAACCTGTAATTTTTTTTAATTTAAAATTAAGTTTAATATTTTGTCATTATGTTTAAATAAGGGAAAGTGGCATTGTGTTAACGTTAAGACAGCTGCGAAATATTCAAAAGACTTTGTTCAGCTGGAAGTCAATGGATGATAAGAGTAAGGCCTGAACATAATAGCGGAAGAAAGAAAATATTATGTTTAAGTACAACCGTGAATAGAAAGGATGAAGTTATTCCATCGTATTTCATCACTTCCTAAGATCTTATTTTGGGGAAATCTAAGTGCCTTCAATATGAGCTATTGAATCTCAGTCAAACCCTGTAATTAATAATGTTCTGACTGACAGGTATTATAACATGAGTGTCTATTTATGAATGGAAAAGACGCGTACAATACAATAGATGGTTACGTAGAGTAAAATGTGATCAACTGATCATTGACCTAAATGCGTATCAATCTTTCATCAAAAGTTACTTTAACAATGTGGCGTTTGGCAATAGATGGACACTGGATGAACTGGTTGCACACATGGCACTAGGCGTGTATGTCACAACAATATTGTGATTAAAAATAGTTAGGATAAATAAAAATAAATATCAACTCAGCGTGGGAGTTTAATTGAGCTATCGATTCTTTTAGCTAACAGGGATGCCAAGATATACATATACGCATATCGACAATTTTGGCTCAAATGAGACTGAGAGAAGACGTGTACCTATCATTACTATACAATTTTTTGGCATCCATAGTAAAATGCCTATCATAATTGCAGAGATATTGACAAAAGGATAGAGCAGTTACGAAAAGGATCTAGGGGTCCAAAAAAACAATTTCGCACCAATTTCATCATCTAACTTTTCGACATCCCTATTGATAGTGTTTGAAAAGTACTTGCAGGGCTTTGCTGTTCTTCTACAAAAACTTAATTATGTTGAGGTCTGCTTCCCACCAGTACCTTACTTTCCTATTCGATTGATTGATTGAAACATGACTAGTCTGTCTGTATGCGAGGCTAAAATTATTCTGTGTCGGTAGTTAATGCGCCGCACGCGTTTGCCATATACGGCACCGGAGCTACAAGAACGAGAAAATAGTGATGCCAACTCGAGTTGAGTTTAAATCCAATTAACTCGAGTTGAATTAGATCTAACTATAGTAACAACAAGTAAGAATACTACCGATTTCAATAATAATATAACTGACGCACTCACTGATCAGAACCATTTGGCAGGCAAATTAGCGCTCGTCACATTTTAAAAAGTAAGTAGTATTGTTTTTATCGGGCCGTGTGGTCCCGGCAGAGTAGAATAGGCCACCCTCACTCTTACCGAGGTGTCGTAAAAGGCGACTAAGGTAAAGCTGCTGGCATGATCATCAGCACCCAGAGAAGGAAAACTCTGCATTTATATCAAAACCCTCGCCAACCCGTCTGCCAAGCGTGGTGAGTATGGCAATTACCCCTCATGTGATTGAGGGAGGCCCGTGCCCCAGCAGTGGGGACTTAAATGGGCTGATGATGATGATGATGATTGTTTTTATCAAAACAAATTGGCGACCATTTTGAGAAACCACTTAGTTTTTATATGGTCCACTCGAAAAATGGAAAAGAACGCATCACTGAGGTATGGCGAAGGATTGTGAAGCAGGTCTTAAACGCTGATGTGACAACCACAATCACTCTGCATAGAATGTGACTACAAAGAAGGACCTTTTTTATTTTGCTAACTTAGGTTACGTGAAATTACCCGAGGTAACTTAAGTCGTACCTATTATCCCGACTTGGCCCATCTCTATGAGAAATTAAATGCAAGCCTGTGCCGGCGCCATGCGAGGCCATGCTGTATTATGTTTTCTTTATTGTTTACTATTCTTTCAAAAATATCTCCAGCGAAGAGCACGACTCTTTCTTTGTCGGTTTTCTTATCTCTCATAGTGCATTAACAATGCACTATGTATTGTAGGTAAATCGTGTGCAAATCTTCGTGCTCATACCTTCCTAGTACATTACATACCCATATGAAAATATCCGAAATATTATGATTATTTCAACTCAATGAGAGAGCATTTAAGTTTCAAGTGCACCATAACGAGAAACCTGATTTTGCTTGTTATGAAACCATTAAAAGGTATTTTAATCTAGACATTCTTAATACATAAATCTTGAAGTAATGTCCTTTTAAGTACGTACGGACGTTATGTACTCTCTGCTAATAGCACTTTTAGCCTTTATTCCTTATCTCTAAACATTACCATACGGGTTAAATATGTGAATTACGTAATCCTAATTAGTTTTTTGTCATAGTCTGTTTGCTATGACAGGTAATATAGTAAATGGGCTGGGAAGATTTTATTAAAAGAGAGTAAGTACCTACATATGTATAATTATGTATACAGTGTTATTAGTATTACTTTAATTGACGTCCAAATTGGTTTTATATGTATAACGGTAAACATATTGTAGTTAAATTATTTGCATGTACAGTTCCCAATATGGTATCCGGTCATTTTTTAATTTGACATTGAGGAAGTGTTCCAGTAGATATCTACCGCTCAAATGATGTGTATTGATCACAATAGGATCGCTTTTAGCTTTTTTTTAAATTAAAAAACGTTACTTACAAGTACATCCTTGGATCGCTATTTAAGAACTTAGATTGACATAATACGAATGATAGACAAGGTTCTCATGTGGTTGTCGTACCGACTACCTATACGTAGGTACGAATACATACATAATTATACTCGTATATGTAGGTACCTACATAGATTAAATCTAATCTTGTAGAACTAGAATCAATGTTTAAAATATTGATTCTGTTTCTACGAAATTGTAATTCTTTCGTTAATATTGACCACAGAAATGATATGATATTTCCGTGCTATTGACATTTTGGTCCATATCAAATACCTATAGGTATTAGAGGAATAAGAGTATGTGCATAATAGATCCTTAATAACAAACACTGCACTGGTGGCGATAATCCACAAAAGGCGTTGTTGGCGACGTTGTCGGTTGGTGTTCTAATTTCAAAACAAATCCTAGCCAGTACGTGACTCAGATTATGTTCGGAACGACAACCCGGCCGGTTGCGTAACGACCACTGCACCGCCAACCCGGTTCTGGTAAATAAGAGTGAATCTGGTATGGACACACTGTTTACTGCACCAACAATAGCTCCAACTATGATCCAGTTTCGACAAACAATACTTAAACGAGACCCATACTTTTATGGCTGATACAAGGCTTAAAACAATTACCTATGACGCATTTAATTCTATATTGGGGGTCTGATTGCGACTGCGATATCCTATTCCATCCAAAACAGGAGCACAAAATGTCTTCATAAATATCACGTCTGCTGACGACAGCTTCCAAGAAAAATTATACCTACAGCATAGCCTACATATTGTATGAACCGTAAGATGAGGGAGTGAAAGTATTTAGTGACGCGATGCCCCCAGGAATGCAGTGGAACCTGTCCCTGTTATAGGATCGCCTCGATGTTCCCTATTGCAAACGTTAATAAAAAAGTTTTCTAAAGATGTCACCTCATCGAGAGGTTCTCTTGGAATGTAAAAAATACGTAGATATCGGTTACGTATTCGTAGCTGCTATTTGAAACGCTATTCGGCTTACGGAAAACCCTAGTTAAATAAAGAGTTAAGAATCCTTTCAAGTAGGACATGTTTCGAGGGTTCACAATGACTCTAAAACAATACACGTAGGTAGGTATTTCTCATCACATCTCTGTGATCGGAAATGACACTACAGTCCAAATTAGAATCGTAAATCGTAATCACCGTGACATTTGGGGATAATGATATCTCTTTAGTGTGAGTTAAACTTCAAGACTTCGTATTTTACAAAATAAATAAATAAATAATAAATAAATATTTCACAACATCACATACATTGATCTGACTCCGAGATAGGTAGCACCTATGCTACGGATATCAGAATCAACAGTGGGATTACAAATATATACATATAATACTTTTTTTTTTGTAAATACATACTTATAATACATAGAAACGCCCAGACCAATACAAACGGACATGTTCATGCACACAAATGTTTAGACTATGCGGGGATCGAACCCGCAACCCTTGGACCAAAGGCAGCGTTCACTACCACTGTTCCAAACGGGTCGTCAAAATGGTCATTAATAAATTGTATAATTAAAAATATATATATACAAAAGTAGGTAGGCATATAAGCCTAATATATGTAGGTAAGCTGGGCCGAAACCCTAAGGAAACCAAGCATGCGGCATATCGTCGTAGCTCCATCCATACAAAGACTAACAGGAGTAACCTACCTGTGTAAGTCCTGACTTCCCAGTCGTGGCTTATGCTTTTCTAAATAAATTATGTTATACGCGCATGTTGTTCCAACTACCTACTCTTACTTATCTGTTTTATTGTGGATATTAAATACATACTTAACTATAATATTATGGAAAATCACAATGTTCACATTTTAATTTGTTGTTAAACAATTTAATTTATAGTTCACCTTTGAGGTTTAATTGCTTGTTATCTTTTAGTTTACAAGAAAATACATAGGTAGTTTTATCTATTTCGCTTAATTATTGATGCTACTAAGTATTTCCCGCTTTGATGTTTACCTATCTACTTGACATTTTATGATCGTTGTATATATGTTTGATTGAAACTAGCCGCTGAATAATTTGCTATCAAATTATTCCATGTAAATACGATTGTCTACATGACAAGTTATTTAATTATCTCGGTTTGAAGCACAGAATCCTCGACACAACAGAACAAATAAATACCAATACATTACCGGTTTGTGGATAGAGGTCAAGAGTTTATATTCTTTTTAACACGGCATAAAGTGAGCAATAATACGATGTAGCCAGCGAAGACTTCATTGTGTAGCGCGGACTGCGGCGCGGGCGCAGCGAGGGCAGAATCACTGCGACTTGTTTATTGGAGTGCTCGTAAAATATTTTATATGAAAACAGTTCAAAAGGACGAGTAAAAGTGAATTGCAAAAATATTTCGTAATAATCTCAAGGCTTGTAATAACTTTCTTTAATGGACTTATTTGAAATTATTACACCTTTAGGTATTTATTACGCATCAAGTATTTTATCTTTACTATTATCAAATCTTTAACTAGTGTTAACTAATTAACTTGCATAGAGAACTACATCATCAGCATTCAGCAGTGAAAACAAAAGCATGGTATCGGTTTCAGAGAAATTAAAAATATGTCTAGCTAGACTTCAAATACTAACTCCCACAATGTAGTCATGATGAGCCATCCATATTTTAATTACTTTTAACATCCCAGATAAATTAGATATAGTTAACAAGTTGATTGAGAGGTATTTAGTTCCGGGAATCAACTGTTCATCGAACCGTTATCAAAGAGGTTGTATTCTATGTGGTTCAACTACTTATCGTATTCAAGTAATCCGGCGATAAGTCTTGCAAAAAACACCGTTAGCACTTTGGGATCTTTGTCATTATGATCAGTGATCACAATAATAAGGCGTGTTAGTAAACCGATCTAACATAAGTGTGACAAACAGAACAGGAGACACCGGTAAGGGGGGTAAAGAAAATAATATATTAACAAAATAAAAATGTAGAAAAATACAGAAAATTTACATGTTAAACGTCAGAAAAAGAAAAACGTCAAAAAAATACTTTTTCTATTCTATAAAGGGCGCCTAAGCGGCAAGGAGGTCTGTCCTCGACAATAAGAACATTTATTTTATTACTTCACCTTGTCAATAAAGTTGTTTTTAAAGAAATTGCACACTCAGCTCATGTATGCATTAAGTGGGTTAGCTCTATAGTACCTATATTTTTCTATTGAACATTATTATCCATTCATACCATATTCTACCGTGTAAGATATTATCGCAGTATAAATATAGTGATACTACATACGTTGTTAATCTTTGTTTCATTCAATAATTAATCAAAATAGATATGAATGTAGCCGAACAAAAAAATGGAGCCTTCACCGTTATTAGAAGTACTATTCGTAGGTGCCTACACTGTTGATAGAATTTTACCTAAGTATTTCTAAAATAACAAGCAGTGATTCAGTTGTTTCGGGATCAGGTCGATGTATGTGTCGTTGTCTGATATTTATTAATTTATTTATATATATTTTGATCTGCCATCTCCACAGAAAGAAATGGATACGTTAGTTATATACTTACACGCGTCAATGTGGCTAGATACGAGGTATGGTACTCGTAGGTAAGGTACCTGGAGTCCTTGGTCGATAGTAATAGAGAAAAACTAGTATTATTATAATAGGCTTTTAAGCTACGACATTTAGAAAAAGATAAAGTTTTCTTACAACATTTTAAGTTATTTTGAAGATCTAACGTAACATTTTAGAATTATAAATTCGTACGAAAATAACTCAGGCTTATGAAAATAAGCTACGGTAGTATTAATATCCCGTCCCGCCCACATGTGAATACCTATTAAACCGATATTATTGCAACGAGCTCACGCCCGATTACAAGTTGTCTGTAATATGTATGTATGTGGTCTGTGAGCTTGTACATGGATGAATGCCATGTAAGAATAAAAATAATATAATATCGAGTGTCTATGTATTCCTTGTCACGTTAGGTAAAGTAATAATTATAACGACTTAACTTCATAAAAGACAAAAATCTTAAAATATTTGCGTTTTTTTATGTGATAGGTGGTAGACGAGCAGATGGTAAGCGATTACCGCCGCCCATAGACACCCGCGACAACAGTCACAAGTGCGCTGCCAACATTTTAAACCCCCTTTCCCCCAGATTGGGCCTCCTGAACACATCAGTGCATCAGAATTTCGTACATAAGTTTAAAAAAGATTCATAATATCGTAAAGGAATGGATAAAATTCGAACTCTGGAAGAACAGCATCGTCAGGCCTATCCCAAATACACGATTTTTTAATATTACCTAATGATGCCTTGAATATCCTTGCTAGGTGGGACCACCTGTATTAAACATACCTTAAAAAATAATGTACTTCATATATTTTAACAATATTTTAAGGGGTGTAAGGGGGCAATCTACCACCTTCCTGCCCCAAGCCAACCTCACCTGCCCGTGGTGCATCCTGCTAAATTACCAACGAGGCTCTGGCGACCGACCGATGGCGGTATAACCACAGCTATGACGTGGCCAAATACGCCAGGCCAGTGACGGGCAGCAGCGTCACTGGCGCAAAAATCCACGTCCTGCGATCGCCAACCCGCCTGCCCAGCGTGGCGATTATGGGCAAATCCTCTAATGCTAGTTAAACTGCAGCCACGGCCCCCAGTTCCCGGCAGTCCCGCTATTCCTGGTCATGGTGGCGACCATGGTAACGGCGGGACGGGGGGTGCGAAGAATCTCCGGGCTACGGGAGGCCACCACAATAAACTGACCCTGGCGACGTACAACGGACGCACTTTGCGGCTTGATTCGCATCTGGCACAACTCGAGGTGGAACTTGGGAAAATAAGGTGGCACATCCTTGGTTTAAGCGAAGTCCGAAGAGAGGGCGAGGACACCGTAACCTTGGAGTCGGGCCACCTAATGTACTTCCGCGAGGGAGACCAACATTCTCAAGGCGGCGTCGGGTTTCTGGTCAATAAGTCCCTCTCTGACAACGTAGTGGAAATGTCTAGCGTGTCGAACAGGGTAGCGTACCTCATCATCAAGCTCACCGAGAGGTACAGCCTCAAGGTGGTGCAAGTGTACGCACCGACTTCGACACACTCAGACGATGAAGTGGAGGAAATGTTCGATGACATATCGAGGGCCCTCCACTTCACCACCAAAACCCACTACAATGTTGTCATGGGGGACTTCAACGCTAAAGTGGGAGTACAGAATTGCAACGAATCGGTAGTAGGATCCCATGGATTTGGAGTTAGGAATCATAGGGGGCGGATGCTTGTCAACTTTCTCGAACGAGAGGGGCTCTTTTTGATGAACTCTTTCTTCAAGAAGCAGCCCCAAAGAAAGTGGACGTGGCAGAGCCCCGACACTATGACTAAAAACGAGATCGACTTCATCATGGCGGACAGGCGGCATATATTCAGAGATGTCTCCGTGATCAACAGGTTCAACACCGGTAGCGATCACAGACTTGTCCGAGGCACTCTGAATATCGACTTTAAAGCCGAACGAGTCCGCTTGATGAGGTCAAGACTCCGGCCTACTCTACTGCAATCCATAAAAGGATCTGAAAAGTTTCAGTTAAACCTGGAAAACCGATTCAATGCCGTGGAAACCACAACGGACGTTGACCAGAACCTCGAAAATGTGGTTCGAGTCCTCAGGGAAGAAGGCACGAGATTTTGTAACATGCAGCGCAAAGGTAGGAAGTCGAAACTCTCTGATGAGACCTTGGGGCTAATGAGACAACGACGTGAGCAACCACCGTCCACTTCGTCAGGAAAACGGACTCTAAACCGGGAGATCAGTAAACTTGTGCGACGCGACCTCCGGTGCTCCAATACTCTCTCGATTGAAAGAGCTATCGAGCAGAATCGGGGGTCGAAGGTTTTCGTACAATCTCTCGGAAGAAGCCACCTGACCAAGCTGACCACATCACGTGGAGAAGTTGTTGCTTCAAAGCCGGCGGTCCTTCGAGAAGTGGAAGACTTCTATGGCCGATTATACGCTTCGCATGCATCTCGACCTGATCCCGAAAATGAGGACTCTAGGGCCACATTAACACGCCATTTCACCGAAGACTTGCCAGAAGTCAGCATTGGCGAAATCGAGATTGCTCTTGGACAGCTGAAAAATGGAAAAGCCCCTGGAGAGGATGGCGTTACAACAGAGTTGTTGAAAGCTGGAGGATTACCCGTACTGAGGGAACTCCAAAAGCTCTTTAACGATGTCCTCTTCGAAGGGAGAACTCCAGAGGCGTGGAGTAAGAGTGTGGTCGTCTTGTTTTTCAAAAAAGGGGACAAAACCCTTTTGAAGAACTATCGACCCATTTCCCTTTTAAGCCACGTCTATAAGCTGTTCTCAAGAGTGATCACGAACCGTCTTGCGCGGAGACTCGACGAATTCCAACCACCGGAACAGGCTGGGTTTCGGAGCGGATACGGCACCATAGATCACATCCACACAGTGCGGCAGATTATACAGAAGACAGAAGAGTATAATCAGCCCCTGTGTCTAGCATTTGTGGATTATGAGAAAGCCTTTGACTCGGTTGAAATCTGGTCTGTTCTGGAGTCCCTGCAGCGATGCCAAGTCGATTGGCGATATATCCAGGTGATGAGATGTCTCTATGATGCCGCTACTATGTCCGTCCAAGTACAGAATCAGCAAACAAGTCCTATACCATTGCATCGAGGAGTGAGACAAGGGGACGTCATCTCCCCGAAATTGTTCACAAATGCAATGGAGGATATGTTCAAGACGCTGAACTGGAAGAGACGTGGCATCAACATCAATGGCGAATACATCTCTCACCTGCGATTTGCTGACGACATCGTCATAATGGCAGAAACGCTGCAGGACCTACAACAGATGCTGAATGACCTGGCTGACTCTTCTAAATGCATCGGCCTACGGATGAACTTGGACAAAACCAAGGTCATGTTCAATGAACATGTTCTACCGGAACCGATTGCAATTCACGGTGCCGTTCTTGAAGTTGTTCAAAAATACGTATACCTCGGGCAGACTTTGCAATTGGGTAAAAACAACCTCGAGGATGAGGTGAATAGGAGAATCCAGTTAGGTTGGGCAGCATTTGGAAAACTACGTCGTGTCTTCGTATCGTCGATACCACAGTGCCTAAAGACGAAAGTCTTCAATCAGTGCGTCCTACCCGTCATGACATACGGAGCCGAAACGTGGACACTTACGGTACGGCTGGTCCACAAGTTAAAGGTCGCTCAGCGGGCTATGGAACGAGCAATGCTCGGCGTCTCTCTCCGAGATCGAATCCGAAATGAGGTGATCCGGCAGAGAACCAAAGTTATCGACATTGCTCACCGGATTAGCAAGCTTAAGTGGCAGTGGGCTGGCCATATTAGCCGCAGAACCGACAACCGATGGGGTAAACGAGTTCTGGAGTGGAGACCGCGTCTTGGCAAACGTAATGTAGGGCGCCCTCTGGCTAGGTGGGAGGACGATCTGCGCGGGATGGCTGGCAAGAGCTGGATGCGAGAAGCCATGGATAGATCACAGTGGCGAACAATTGGAGAGGCCTACGTCCAGCAGTGGACTGCGATAGGCTGATGATGATGATGATGATGATGATATATTTTAAAGGTACCAGAGTTCCAATTTTTCCAATATTATATCTAAGTACACTTGAAAAAATATTAGTAAGCAAACACCGTATCAAAGTCGATTTAGCGAAGCTTTCTGTTAGCTATATTTTTTTACTAAGTGCCCACTTTTTGCTTATCTCTTGATTGTCACGAGTGTCAAAGCTATCCATTATTATGGAGGCCATATAACAGTTAATGAGCTGGTAAAAGCTTTGCTTGAGAGGAGTTAGAGGTAGGTAGGATATTTTAGATGTACCTAAACTACTTCTTTACATGAGATAATAGCCAAAGTCAATATGAAAAAGATAATGCTTATTTTATTTTTTGGATTTTCTTATATTTATTTCCATGCATAGCAAATATTAGCATTTTACACTAAGTAGGTAATTCAGGACGCTTTATCTACGTAAAGCGCACCAACACCTAAGCCGACTTTGGTCATAGAATACCTACCTATGTGTAATAATTATTTGGTACTATTTTTCAAAAGAATAGGACGTAAACAGATAATAATGTTATCAAAAGCAACAGTATCTGCGGGTCACCAAATAAAAATTTAGTAACTTTTAAAGTGCTAAAAAGTTTAGTATTCATGAGTTTGTGGTTCTTACGGGGTCGGCCGCCCGCGGCCTGCGTGGGCGTTTCGATCTATATTGGTATTACCATTTTAAGTTCCTTTGTTGGTATTAAAACTAGTTCAATATCGCTTAACGTAGATGCTAACGCGCTTTTATTTGGATACTACTTGTGTTCGTTGAGCTCGTTTCTGCCATGGATCGCCATTTTGAGCCTTTAGTACCCACTTAGATAGAAAATAGATTCCGTTGCTGGTTTCGCCTAAACTCTAACTCTTTATAGCACGTCATCCGCAAATAGCATACACCTACTAGATTTTACACACAAATTTGAGACAATTTTAAGTGTCAACAAATTTCAGTGTATTTTATAGCTAGTTGGTACTAATTTATGTTCCATAAAAGCACATCGTCAACTATCCCCGGTCCCAAAGGCTATCCGATTCTAATTTGAGACGTGTGTACCCGTACAATTTTATATTGGAATAGACACAACATTTGAATTTTACCAGTAGAGTCGTAAGTTAACTAACCTTTTGCATAAATAGTAGAGAGAGCGAAAAAACAGTAACACTTTGGCCAGTGGTAGACTAACCTTCCGGCCGTGTGGTCCCGGCAGAGTAGAATAGGCCACCCTCACTCTTACCGAGGTGTCGTAAAAGGCGACTAAGGTAAAGCTGCTGGCATGATCATCAGCACCCAGAGAAGGAAAACTCTGCATTTATATCAAAACCCTCGCCAACCCGTCTGCCAAGCGTGGTGAGTATGGCAATTACCCCTCATGTGGTTGAGGGAGGCCCGTGCCCCAGCAGTGGGGACTTAAATGGGCTGATGATGATGATGATGAGACTAACCTTCTGCACGACGAGTGGAGTGCCAAAGTCCTTGCCGCCTTGGAGTCGGAACCCGAGCGGCTGTTGGTCGGACTTGTTCAACCGCACAGTTATCAACTGTGCCATCTGAAAATAACAAATGCTTCATCAAAATATGGCTAGCTACACACATTTCCAAAATACTATTTATTTACTTTGTAACATAGCCATTTTCCGTCCTTCAGACTATAGGTCTTACATAGATACAGATATGTATTTTAATTTTTATGACAAGCCAACCAAGTTCGACCACATCGTATTGACATAATTTTGTAAGAATGTATGTAGGTACAAAAACTGAAGTCAAATGCATTTGCATAATTAATCACCCATACGCTGTTATCTGATACTGTGTAGTGACTGCGATTGACTTCTAAATAAGGTACATATTTTGTACACATTAGTGTTGTGACTCACTCACTCTGTATGTATTGCTAGCATAATAATTTACTATGTAGTATATAGCTGAAGAGGTGATCCTTAAAAACCCCTTGATGTAGATATTACTACAACGCCAAACTCAAAAATAAAGATAGTGAAAAGCTGCCCCAAATAACTGCCAGATTAAGTATTACGCCAAAACATTAATGCTGGCATTTGATCGACCCAATTGAAGATTTATTTTCTCTCGGGCGAGCCTCGCTGACCGCACTCCACTTGGTAAGTACTCAGACATCGTGCGATCTATTTTATCTAAGATCGAGATAAGTGCGAACCGAAAGACATTAGTGAAAGGAGGCTGAGAGTAAAACTTTCGTTTATTTATGCAAGGAATAAACAATAACCAAATCATTTATCGGTTTTCACGTGTCTAGAGATTTCACTTAAAGATAGAGCAAATTTGATTAGTTGAAGAATTATCTGATGGCATCATCAGTTGGATGAACATCGACAATGTAATTTTATTAGCCTTTGCTACGAAATGTGCTGCCCGCCTCTCTCTTGATCTCAGCGACCAGACAAAGCTGACTAATTACGAAGTTACACAAACATCTAAAGAATTCATGTCACCGCAAAAATATTTAGGACAAATTCATATTTACATCATGTTAATAATGTTAAGTTATGCAAATTATTAATAAAACATTATAGTCATTTAACGTTCGATATCGTTTATTTTATTGTAATACTAGCTTTTGCCCGCGACTTCGTCCGCGTGGAATAGTGACTTCCGGCAGATTTTTGGTTTTTCCCACATAGTTCCCATTCTTGCGGGATTTTCGGAATGGTCGAGTTTCCGCAGAATTTTTAGGATAAAACCTATGTTTTTTTTTCGAGTTCCAAACTATTTATATCTGTACAATTTTTTAAGTAAATTAAATTATTATAGAACTTCTGCATATACTACATTTTTTGTTTTATTGTCTTGTGGCAGAAGAATATATCGTCAGTGGAAAGGAAAAAAGATTAAAGCGCCAAAACTCTACTTGTGGCAAAAGAGGATCAAAGATGAAATTTAGCGAAAAAAAATTATATCTTTTTAAGTTTTAATATTAGACTGTTTTTTTTTAATCGAATCATGTCTTTATTTTGTGCCCTATATTTAATGAAAATACCAGGTTTAAAGCTTATTTAGATAGCAAAATAGTTGTCGCTTTAGAAAAAGTACTGCCAAAATTAATCAAGTGTTAGTCAGGGTAAAACTTCTAACCTCCATTATAGTCAAATATGTAGTAACCAAAAAGTGCTAAATAGTTCAAACAACCTTTTTAACAAAACAACAAAATTGCTTAGTGAGTATCAACTTTAGAGTGAGTCAAGGATAAATTACTAACCTACCATTATGTTTATAACATGCACCAGCGAAGAATGCTTAAGAAGCGATATATTTCATGGTGCCTACAAGAGTGTTTGCTTAAGTACGCAGACTCCATAGAACAATTATCAGCAAATAATACTTAACTCTAACTACATTGTATGTATAAAGAAATATTAATGCTTACAGATTAAATATCTTGTAAAAGAAATGATTACTTTTCCTAATGCCATAATTAATCTTTTGTCATTAGTTCTAACCACGTACGGGTATGTGCCATATCACCTATTTTTTATAACAAATTCAAATGAAAATCATGACTTTTGCCAATTAATCTCGTTTATTCTGAATGAGGGATTCCAAATAACATTAATCAATCTGGAGTCACATAACTTAGTATTATTATTAACAATAAAAAAGTAGGTTAATAAAAGAAATGTATAATAGGGACCATCTGTAAAGGTCAGGAATAAGATTCACAGTAAGCCAACGTTTCGTGCCTGCTTCGATGGCATACTTCGCGCTGGCTACGTGCAAGTAGACCATACAGAAAAAGCAGTTCTCAGAAATAAATTTTAATAGACGTAACATAAAAAAATCCTTCTAGCATCAACTTCACACAACAATCTTAGTTTACTAAATGCTACCTTCATTAATAATTAAACTATCAGAAAATAAAATCACTATAGAATAGTAGTTGAATATCGTGATTTTGACATTACGCCCATAAGCCAACTTTCAAAATCACGCCGTCGGTGCTGATTGCTAGGTGTAGAAGCCTTTGACGAATATCTAAGGTTTTTAACATACATTTTAAACAAATAAATATGTTTCCTTCTCCTTCATTAATGAAATAAGAATTTGTAAATTGCCTTCGACTTTCCAGATCTTTCGTTCTTTTTCGTTTCACAGTCTCTCTCTTTGTATCACTTACAATCCAATCTCGTTGTCTTTCTGGACTTAAAGACCAATAATATTCAAAAATACCTTTTCGTCTCTCTTCACTTATATCGTGACATTTATTTGGACAATTTTTTAGAATACAAAGGTTTGCTTGTGAACTTTTTGCCCTAACCACTTTTCCCGCTTTTGTGACGTACTCTTTGCCAGCTCTTTTCAAAAGAGATTTCTTTATTTTTGTTTGTTCTTTTCTTTTTTTTTTTCTTAAATATCTCTTGTCTTTCGATTCTTTTCCTATTTGTTTGTTTATGTCAGAACTTTCATTGCTCAGTTTCAGCTTTTCAGTTACTTTTTTCTTTCTTTTTTCTTGTATCTTCTTCCTTTGTTTTTTGTTTTTCTTATTGCTAGTGTTTTGTTCATGGCTAAGTAAGTCTGAGTAGGTATTGTCTGACCCGTCCCAAGATGAAGAGGTCAGTGTAAATATTAGGTTGGGGAAAAAGTTTCTTCGCATTATTTAAGAAAATTCAAAACATTTGACGACGACCTTTTTCGCACGTTCTTGTCGTACGTGATCCACTTTTCATCACCAGTTATCAGCTTCATCAAAATGATTTGGTTTGGTTACGTCGTAATAAAGAAGCACAAATGAGTACACGGTTCATTAGGTTTCTTTCAGTGAGCTCGTGAGGTACCCAAATATCGAGCTTTTTTGTGTACCCAGCTTTTTTCAAATGCGCCAAAATTGTTTTGTGGTCAATCCCCAGTTCTTCAGCTACGACGTAACTACTGATATGTCCACTCCACTTTTACAAAAATGGCATCAATTTTATCCGTGATAGGGCGACCAGAGCTAGGTGCATCTTTGACATCAACATTTCCGGATTGAAAACGCTTAAACCAAATTTGTGCTACTCTCACAGACACTGCACTAGGTCCATAAACATCGCAAATTTTTTTCGCTTCTTACGTTGCATTTTTACCTTTTTTGTAGTACAATTTTAAAATGTATCGAATTTCTTCTTTAGATTCACTCATCTTGACAGTACGAAAAACAAATGAAAATCACACATTTTCGTAATTTGAATTTGGAATTATGTTCTTTAAAATTTTAATTTTCAATGATACCAAAAACAGCCAGATACAAATACTATACCCAAAGAGATTTTATTACAAGTTCATACATACTATAATGTGAAAAGACTTTTTCCCCAACCTTTTATTTCTTCATCTGAAGATAGAAAATCAACGCATAGAAAAAAATCCATCGGCTACTCTTAGATCTTTCAACACATACATTTTCAGTTATTTTTTTCAATAGTTAATGATTGTGTGTTTCTATTCTTTTCAGTTTAATTTCTGCTTCCAGGATTATATTGTTTGATGCTATTATAATATATTGTACGTTTTATTTTAGAACGTGTTTGTACGATATTTTCAGATTGCTTTACAGGACGTGTTTTTTTACTACTTTCAGATATTTATTGTTTTAAACTTTCATGGTCACTAACATTAGAATAGTTATTTACGGGATTGCTACCATGTCATGGTAGCAATCCTATTAACTATTCTAATTTCAGATATTTCTTTACAAGAATCAGTTGTTTCTTCAATATGTAAGACATTATATGAGTTAAGGCTATTTTCTTTTTCTGCGATTGGTTTTGTCTCTTCTTCTTAATCAATATTAATTCTGCTGACTTCTTTAACAATAATAATACATTCTTCACCGTCTGATCTTATCTCATTTAAACAAATTTCTATTTCCTCATCTCATCATCATCATCAACTTGGACAGATAATTCTATACACACATTTTAGGTGGAGAAAGTACGCAATAAAAGCGTGTCGTAGTTCGTAAGTCAAATGACGTGCCTGATGCTGCAGCCGATATCTAACAATACATACTGATGTAAGACATACAAACAACACTGCGATCCTTCAAAAAGGGTTCAGTTTTCGCTAACTAACCCAAAAATGTCTAACACAATACTATGGAAAATAAAACATACCGTTTGACATTACATTTAAATACTTTGAAACTTATAAAATCAAGCTACTTTTTGCTTACACATATGTTAAAATAAATCTCAAGCATAATATTTTCGCTAAGGTATTAAGCAATAAAATGTGTAGCAAGTAAAAAATGCTAATGCGCCACAAAAAATCATATCTTCGACTCTTACTTTTGCTTATACGCCAAATTGTTTTGTATAACAGTTATGAATAATTACTTAAATACCATCAAACTTTATAATTGAAAAACTCAAATTGCTAAAGTACCAGCATCAATCGAGTTCTAAAATAGCAAAAAATACTTATGTTGTGAATTTCAAAACACTTTGCCAGTGAAAAAATACTTACGCAACATTTGTTGCAAATACTCTGAAAATACGTCGCTTTAGTAGCGACGTGGGCTGTTATTTATGAAAAACCGCTAAAATTATAATTGCTAAAGCGCCAAAAAAATAGTCATATTGATTTGAGACCCACACAGATTAGCGCAGAAAAAAAAGACCTATTCAACAATGTATATAACTCATTTCGGCCCATTTGGCGCTTTAGCATTTTTTCCTTTCCACTGACGATATTGATTTTCGCCACAACCTGATCTTGATAAGGCGACGTATAACTGGCCGTGCGAAAAACAGTCTTGGCGTAAATCGATCCCCACGTGTTTGAATGTCTGCCCCTGTGATTTATTTATTGTGACTGCGAAGGATAATTTAATCGGAAATTGTATTCTTTTAAAATTGAAAGGTAAGTCGTTGGGTATCATTGGGATGCGGGGTATGAGGACTGTTTGACCAACTGCTGGACCAGTCAAAACTATTGCAACGATGACGTTATTGCGCAGAAATTTTACTTGAAGTCGGGTCCCGTTGCATAAATTTGGTGGTTTGAGATTTCTTAGTAAAATGATTGGGGCACCTATTAGGAACCTAATTGTTTTTATTTTTAACGATTATGTCAAAAGAAAATCCGTAAAATGAAAATAAGTTAACAAACTTTATACTTAAACTTAACCCCAATCTAATGAGAATAAATAGGTAGACCACACCTATTTACAGGTTTTACCTAAAGCGAAAAAAAAATAGAAACTAAATACGTTAAACTAAACCCTAATCTAATAAGAATAATTAAGTAGGCGATACCTATTTAGGTACCTACAGGTATTATGTACCACAAAAAAATATTAGAAACTGAATACTATTTTTAAAACAAACGATACTATACTTTTAAAAAACACATACTTATTAATTAATAATCTACATGAAAACAAAAAAGTGTTATTATTGTGTCACTAAATACTATCCTAAAACAAATAAAGTACCTACTATATAGAAAACAACCTCAAAATGAAACTGTGTTTAAAAAGTAATATTACGATGATAATTATATCGCATAAACAAATTAGCGCTGTATTCAACCGTTCAGTAGGGAGCCGACCGCGCGAGTGAGCCGCGCGGCATGGTATCTCGTAGAGCTGCACCCCCCTCCCGGCTTGCCCGCAAGCACCGCCTCTCTCCCGCCGCGCCGGCCAGCGCAGTGAGCGCAGAGAGCGAGTTGGTTTTGTTTCGGAGTTATTTATCATTGTAATCTTTAAAGTTTTTTGTTGAAATTAAGCTATGTCAAAGACAATTTTATTCACAATGAAGTACTCTTAACCAACAACATATTTATATTTATATTTGAATAAAGATTAATATTATTATGTTGATACAACTTAAACAAATTATTTCGACCAAATTTGGTACCATAAAAACGGTCATTGTGACTAAACCTTAAAAGATAGACATATGCCGTCGCGGACTTTTTTTTAGATCATGTATAGAGGAATAATTCTTTCATACATATTTTTTGTGTATCTTGAACCGTTTTCACAGAGCACGCAAAGAAAGCCTTCAAAAATGAATAATTTTCCCCGTTTTTTACACATTTACCGCTCTGTCTTTGCTCGTATTGGTCATAGCGTAATGTTATTTAGCCTATAGCCTTCCTCGATAAATGGACTATCCAACAAAAAAAGAATTATTCAAATCGCACCAGTAGTTTCGGAGATTAGCGCGTTCAAACAAACAAACAAACAAACTCTTCAGCTTTATTATATTAGTATAGATTAACTAACTAACCACTGACCTACTTCATTAACGATTGATTTAATTAATACGTTAACATTATGGTACATACCAAATGATTGTTTCAATTACTAAGCCAAACTCACGTTAATTTTATCTGCATTTATGTCGGTTAAACTTCTTGTACAATCCTGAAGCTTATGCCTACTGCACATTCACTGGCGACGTCTGGTCCTCAGTCAATATACTTCGTGAAATGCAAATCGTGGTTTTTTATTTGTTTCATCTCCATCAAAACCGTAGGCACTCAGCCTTGGCCGCTGCATCGGCGCCAATCAAGGGGTCGCGTCGCTCTTCAACTGACACTCTACAACTTCATCAATTCACTTCAATTCACAATGAAAAAGTTGAGCAACTCACTAACAAGCCGTTAGTTACTAATGACTACGCATTTAGTCTACGCAATTTCTCAACTAGTTCTTGTCATGTTTTCCTTATTAAATGTCCCTGTTCTAGCAATAATCCTTAATAGGCTATGTTTTTGCGGCTACCAAGATTGGATCAGGATGAAATCAACTGGAAATATTCGAGAAGCAACGTCCATTCAATTTTATTGCTATGTAAATAACATATGATTCTTATTAAAAAAAATAGTAGTGCTTTGTGTGCTTGATGAAATGGTAAATCCAAATAGACTGTTGGTATCTTTGATCTCGTCGCTATTGTGATCAGCGCGTCCCCAGTGCCATCCGAGGCCTTTGTTCGTGATTGAACGTCATTTACATGGGCCGCCTTATCTCAAGAATGCAATGCATGATAATTATTAAAGATAGTTTCCTTTAGTTTATCTTACGCCTCGCAGCTCGCCTAATGTGTTTATGTGTAAACGCACCAGCTCAGAGCCCGCATTGTCGACTTTGTTTGAAACAAATGTATTTACATTGTCGTAACAGAAAGGAAATTGAAAAGAAAAGATTTGAAAAAACAAAAGCATGTCAATAAAATTATGTTCTTTATGTAAACATAAACCGTGTTTCGTATCTTTGCCATCCGCATAGGTTTGCTGGTAAACAAACATTGATACATCTGACGCTTAACACTTTCAATTAATTAACTTTAAACCAAAGACATTTATTGAACACGGCCTCGTATTGTTAGACGAGAGTAAAAAGGCGTAGTAAAGGGCTGAGTACATAAGCATGATGGGCTGACGATTACCTTATCCTCAGCTGATGGTCATTCAAGCCTTTGAACACCGAAAATCACTTTTAGTCTGATAATCACGAGTTCAGAGAACCAAAAAGGTAAGGCTTGACATCATTAAGGATGACATCCAACAATCTCACCACTATTGATAGTTGACTGCTTAAGGTGACGGGTAGGGACACCAATCGATTTTAATTTTTAGCTACTATACCGGATCTATTTTAAGAAATTGTATGTAACCCCGATACAAACCTCTCGGCAAACACCAATACTATATATTTATTAAATAGCCATGCACAAATGTTGGGTCCATTTTTGTACGCGAAAAATTGATTCACGTTAAAAGTGGCCGCTTTTGGAGGTAATCAATTTTCGCGTACAAAAACGGACCCAACATTTATGCATGGTTATTTTAAAAATAGTATAAGTGTTTGCCGAGAAGTTGTTACCCCGAAATTGTTTAAAATAGATCCGGTTTATTAGCTAAAAATTAAAATCGATTGGTGTCCCTACCCGTCACTTTAAGCAGGCTAAGGGCCGTAATGCTATCAGCCGATAATTTCGCGCACCATCAAAGTGTTTTATAAAAATATTTGTGATGTAACGAACATTTCGGAAAGTAGGTAGTTTTATGGCACTGGTAGGTAGGTAAGTAGGTAGACCAAACGCAAAACGAGGAGATCTACCTAAAAGTATGTAGAGTTTTGGCAACACTGGGAGTGGTAGTAGGAAAGCGGAACTCGAGCTTCGAAGCGACAGCTTCAGACGCAACCGGGACAAAGCGTTTAGATGTAGATGGTTCAGAACGCGTAACCACACTAAAATCTCAAAGCTACGACGTAACTTTAGTCGGAGTTCTACGAGAAATGTAATAAGATATCTATCGTATAGCATCTTCTAGTTTCCTTTATGGATTTACGATCAAGATACCTGTCTTTAACAACTTGTCACCGCTAGATTCAATTTATAAATTGTAGGTATTGTAAGCTAACTCTTATGATGGGTAATAAACAGTCTTCGCTCCTTTGTTATTACGGGGACCAGTTATTACTGCCGCCTGCCACAGTGTAACACTACCATAAAAACCAACCATGTATCACAAACTTAGTCTCAAGAAAAGTTTATTTCATATAGTTTTTATTGACACTGGTTAAATGGCATATTTTTATCTCAGAGTCGTTGATTAACTTAGTTGTCTACATAAGGTGACTGGTAGAGCACACTAGCGACGCCAATCGATTTTAATTTTTAGCTATTAAACAGGATCTATTTTAAACAATTTCGGGGTTACAACCTCTCGGCAAACATTTATACTATTTATTAAATAGCCATGCACATGCACAATTGTTGGGACCAACGCGTACGCGAAAAATTGATTCACACCAAAAGCGGCCACTTTTGGCGTGAATCAATTTATCGTGTACAAAAACGGACCCACCATTCGTGCATAGTTATTTAATAAATAGTATAAGTGTTTGCCAGAATGACATCGTTTGGTATACAGATGGCTCCAGGAAGCAGGGCATATCCGGGGCGGGATTTTGTAATGATCGCTGCGGAATACGCAAATTTGCCAACCTGGGTCGCTATACCACAGTGTACCAAGCGGAAGTCTTCGCAATAATTGGCTGTGTCCAAGAGAGTCTACAAATGAATCTCCAGAATAAGAAGATATTCATCTTCTCAAATAGTCAAGCTGCCCTCAAGGCGTTAACATCCTGTGAACTTGACTCCAAACTCACTAGCGAGTGTGTCCTGCTCCTAAACCAGCTTGGCAATGCCAACATTGTAAATCTGATTTGGGTACCGGGACACTGCAATATCAGAGGCAACGAAGTCGCTGACGTGCTAGCAAAGGCCGGGGCAGAGAGCCCACTACTCGGACCGGAACCAGTAAGTGGCGTTCCAGCATGCATGGTCAGGTTCGAGTTAAAAGAGTGGGAGAAAAAACAAATCACTGAATTCTGGAAAAGACTACCTCGACTAGAACAGTCTAAGGCGTTGATACAGGCGTTCGATCAGAAACGAGCTGTAGAAATAACAAAACTGAGTAGAGGACATGTTAGGGCACTCACTCGGACCCTCACAGGGCACTGCAAATTAAATAAGCACCTGCACAACATGGGCCTTACAGATACCAAAATCTGCAGGTTCTGTCGCGAGGACGAGGAAACGATTATCCACGTCCTCGGCGAGTGCATAGCGCTGCACCGCTGCAGAAGCCGGCACCTGGGAGCACACATGATCTCAGCTGACGAGATCAAGAGCTCCCCCATCAGCTCCATTCTCGGGTTTATCCTGGAACTGGAGCTACATGAGGTGCTGTAATAGGTTACGGGGCTGCCACAATAGATCATCTACTGGTCGCAGTGGCTATGAGACGCAGGGCTCACCCCATTTCTATCAAATAATAATAAAGTGTTTGCCAAGAGGTTGTAACCCCGAAATTGTTTAAAATAGATCCGGTTTAGTAGCTAAAAATTATAATCGATTGGCGTCGCTAGTGTGCAATACCCGTCACCTTAAGAAAAAATATCGACACTTATTGCGTATGCGTATCAACAATAAAAACTACCGACACTACAAGTTAATGAACATTAGCTTAAATGAGTGCGGCCATTAGTGAATTATATTAAAGTAATAAGATTACACTTAGGTATATAGGATTTCCTTAGAAATTAGTTGGTTTTTTCTTAGAAAACATCTAAGAAAAAAACAACCGGTGTGTAACATACACTCGTATTATTTACTCAAGCGCACGTTTGATTTTTTCACGGACACACTTAGTCATGCGGGGCAGTTGCGATGATCGGTGACGTCACTGTTCACCGGCATGAGTAATCCGAAGAGACTGCGACCGCGACCCCTGTCGCTCTCAGAACCGATTAGCCAGGTATTTGGGCGAGATGGAGATTCCATTCTTTGTGCTCCAACAGACTTTAAAAATATAAACAACCGCTCAACGCACATTTAAAAGCGTCGTGATCGTCGTGAATCGTTTTTGAATAAAGAATACGTAAAATAAACCGTTACTTGTTTTATTTATGCATGCTTTAATTAAGCCTAAAAGCTATAAACCATGAGATCAGAGCCATGTTGTATGTCTGTAGTACAGACATTAATCATTTTCGTCGCTTAATGAATTAATATGAGAGAGAAAACCAGTTTTTGTTTTTAATGTAATTCTGAGCTAGACAAATACGACACGCTAACAACAGCAATTAATTTTACCATCGAAACATTATAATTATTACCGTGCAATGGTGCCGCACGCGAAATTAATGTCTTTGTGGGTCGCATAAACTAAAGATTGCGGTTTTGTTGACGTAAAGACAGTATAAGTATTATCGACAGTACATACAACGTATGTAATGTTGTGAAATATTTATTTATTTATTATTATACAGTACCAGACAGTACCTATAGCACACAAATAGTCAACCTATAGAGTTCCCTAAATGGTGGTTAAATAGTTTAAGGTGACGGGTATGGCACACTATGGTGTTTGCCGAGAGGTAACTCCGAAATTGTTTAACATAGATCCGGTTCAGTAGCAAAAAAATAAAATCGATTGGCGTCGCTAGTGTGCCCTACCCGTCACCTTAAGATTAATATTTATAATTACTTTTTCAGTATTTACGATTGCGAAAACGTTATCGTTCGATGTATTATACCTTGATGCGATGAGACGGACGACAACACAAATGAAGTATCTTTGAAAGTAGGTGCGCTCAAAGTGGAAGAGTTAACTATCAAGTGAAAAATCAAATATTCACACCAACTTTCAATAGAAGGATAGCGGGAACTAATATGGGATGCGTGGGAGTTTTCTCTGTACATTAGAAATACTTACATATTTTAACCGTTAGCCAGATTCTTAGTTGTCAGACTAGCTGTAACTGTAGGTAGATCAAAAGCTATGCGCTATAGTTTTTATGTCACATACAATGCTGAGACATCGTTTTAGGGTCGTGGTTCTTTGAAAAAGTCTTCAAAGTGTCTTACAGGGAACATTTTAAGTGTTATTTATTTACGATCGGATGGTAATGATAGCGGTGATGTCATTGTCAGTGCTGTAATTACAAAATACATACGTGTATAAAGATCTGTTTGTCCAGCTGCGGCCTTCTAAGGTCGAGTTGTCGTCAATCCTGTTAATTGTCTTTCGCTTATCAATATCATCCAGGGTCTAGAATGAGATGAGACTTATATATTTTGTTGTTTGTGTAAATAAGACGCAGTCGGTGTAAAGCAGTAGGTAATATGGTTTACTCTGTTATTAATATCTATTTTATGAGACCGAGTTTTGTTTTCACATCTGGTACGTAGACTACCTTCTAAAATGCTTTATACAGGTTTCTTAAGTCGAGGCTAACTATCAGAGTATCGGTAGCACACTCGATACTAAAAATGCAGCCAGCCGTCTAACCGAGGCGTTCGACATGATTGTCTCCATACTTCTTTAAGGGCGGGGTTAGCTATCAGTACCTATCGGTTGCGCACTCGGCGTCGACACTCGAAACAAATGTCCGTTGCATGCCAGAGTCCGGGTCCGGCGAGCACGAGGTGTGATGTCGCAAGCGCTGGCCCGGCTGATGCATCGGCTTTCACACTTGCTCAGAGTGGCGCCATCCAACACCCGCCCATACTAACAATATTACAATACTAACTAATATAACTAATCTAACAATTACCTCTTTGGCGCGGCGGATTCCCGTCTGAATACGATTTAATATCTTAATAGCTGGCCAATTGTAAAAACAGTTAGCCAGCGAAGCCAAATTTTTTTGGTCGTAGGTATACTGAAACAAGTTTATAAGGAAAGGAGTATACAAACTTCAGGCAAACTCCACAACACTTAGGAAGTAGATACTAATTACACGCCTAAAATTGAAATTGGACCAATATAATTTATTATTTTTGGCACTTTCAAATCCAGAGGCCTTGATGTTGCATCTTTGCAAATAATAAACAAATTAGGTACTATTAGATTGCCTCGATATATGTATAGTCAGAGCTCCATACTTCTAGATTTCGACCGCCATTACTCGGATGACCTTAAACCACTAGGTATAATATTATCTAGTCTAGAAAGACAGCGAGTTTAATTTCATTTAACGTTCACTAGCTCCATCATTTGACGAACACGACACGACTTGCCGAAAGACGCAATAAAAATTCTAATTGTATCAATGGCAAATTTTAGCAATAACGGCTTATCTCCTCAGACTTCAAAATTGAAATATGAAAACATACGAATTTGCTAAATTGTGGTGATTTAATAGCTACAATAGATCAGTGTAATGTGTCAGATATCAAATTGAATACCGATAATTTAGTAACCATTATCGTTAGTGCCACAACAATGCCAGCAATGAATAAATCATTATTTTATACAACAACCATACCTACTACACAGGTAGATCTTGTTAGCTATTTCAAATGCGCTGAACAGTTAAAAGACACAAATTGAACTAAACAAAACTCCAGCAAATGCATGGCATTGTCTCTCGTTTGTTTAATGATTACGTAGGTCTTAAAGTATTACACTTATGCAGCTTCGCAAATAACGCCGGCTGGCCCATGCATCGAGGTATGCGTATAAAAAACATTTTCATATCGTTTGTTATCTTGTGCGCAACTTCAGCATTTCGGAGGGCTCTTCGTAAATATTGACAAATATGGCTTCCACAAATCCTAAGGTCGACAACCTGCTGATCAAATAAACCCATTTTTGCGAGCGGTCTTCCTGCATCGGTTTAAACATTTTTGAGTAAGTTTTGTTACTCAATAATTATATTTAGGCAACCTCGAGTTATTTCTGTGAGCGTGTACAGCGTCGGCCGCATCCGCGCGGTGGCGTTAACTTGGCTCTTGACGCACATCAACGACGCGGACGGTCCGCCGACAACTGTCACTTCGTCCCGCGAAAACACGTCTGAAATTCGTATATTACGTTTGAATATTGGATAATACGTTGTATAACGTGTACTAATGTCAATAACCCCCAAAATGCAATGTAAGAACCTTGATGATTAAATATAGAGCGGTTGCGAAAGAGTTGGCGGACAGCCATCGCGACGCTCGGACGCCTCCCTGATAACGGCTTTCATACATCCTTGGATAAGACCATTCGTGTGTACATACTCCTACGTCCACATAACTGCTCTGATTTATCATAAGATGTTCTCACCCACGGACATGTAGATATTTATTTTTATTTCCTTCCAGTACCTACCTAATATCAAATGCAATCAAAACCAGATCCTTTTTTGCGTTGTTTTTTTTTTCTGAAATCATACCTAAATATGAATCATCCATAAAGCCAAATTACTTCCTTTTCTGGTTTTTATGAGTTATTCTTACATTTTAAGACTAATCTTGATCTTGATAAGAAAAAAAGAAATTGTTAAAAAGTTCGAATTCTTTAAATAGATGACAACAAAATGAATCAATTTTATAAGTAAGTAGGTGATAGGAATGTGAAAAGTAAATGGGTACTCAACTTTTCGGTTGCACTTGTGCCTACTATCTCCAATTCTCCATATACACCATGCTTTTAAAGTCTTACTCACTTATTGAGGGCATTATACTGATGAAACAAAACAAACCCCCAAGGAACATATATAGGGTTTACTAATCTCTGAAAAAAAACACCTTCCCATACAAAAGTGATCAGCTGATTGTTGGTGCAATTTGTATCGGAAGGCAATTTTTATTTGAGGTAAAACCCTATGTTCCTAGGGGGAAAATGTATCATCATAATGCCCTTGATAAGTGAGAAACGGCCTCACTCAGAGACGTCATTTAAGCTAATGTTCATTAACTAAGGCGTGAAGCAGCGCCTGCGCTGTGTTTCGCCGTGTAAGTGAGATTACCGGAGGCCCAATAGGGGGGAAGGGGAAAAGGTTGGCGGCGCACTTGTGACTCCACTGGTGTTGCGGGTGTCCATGGGCGGCGGAATTGCTTACCATCAGGTGATCCGTCTACTCGTCTGCCACCTCACATATATAAAAAAAACTTTAGTATCGGTAGTCTTTATGCGTATCAAAATACCTAAGTGTCAATATTTTTTCTTAAGTAGCCAACTAAGTTAATCAACGACTCTGAGTGTGGCAGTAAGACGATTAAAACAGCACGGTGTTTGTATATGCAGACATTTTCATTTAGTTGTCTATATTTCAACAACTCTCTTATCTAACTAATTATGGTAATCATTAACGTGACTTATCGCCACGTTTAGTCACATTGTTATCAATTAATCGATAGTATTCGTTACCTCATTCAATTGGCTAATGTTATGTTTTCAAACAAGACATCATTATTGCAAGGCGGGCAAGTTCAATGTGAATACTTTACGCATAGCGTAAACACCTACTTACTGAAAATAAGTGCCATTGAAAACTTGGAGCATAGGTGAAACTAGAAAATAACTCGCATGTCGCTATGTTGTGAATAGAATTTTGCGATACTAAGAAATTTGGACAACGTCCAATTTTGTTCAGTCAGTCACTATCCAAAGTCTTACGAAATTCAAGTCGCGATAGATGTAAATGTACCAACGATTGTTTATAATTCTAGTCAACCCTGTAACACTGATTTGAAAGAATATAGGTTACGTCTGCAAATGATACTGCTACCTACATTTAGAATGTAGAGACCAGACATCGGGTTGATCTGTAAAACATTTAGTCTGCAATAAAATTGTATGCATAATGCATATGCATTTAAAAGTCCAACCAGTGTGGTAATCTGTAGGTACAGACGCTACAAAGTTATGCAATCTAATTTAGAAAAAATATTTTCAAAATGGTAATGTTATGAACATGAATACATCTAAAGAAAAAAATCATAACGCAAATAAAAAATCGGAAGTGCACAGTGCAATGAACTTCTGAAGCCTTGTCGTGCTGCTACTACGCGAAAAAATATTTGTTGCATGTAGTGCTACTCGAATTACTGGCAACACGCTGCGTCTCTGAGGAATCGCATACATGCGAGTCGAAGATGAAGCACGAGGTTTAACCAAAAATAATGAAATAAGATTTCTTCTTGGTCTTCACTTCCCCTATTTCCAATATTGTTTTTAGAAACATAGTACAAGGAATTCAAGGTGCTTAGGAAAGAATGGAGGCTACTCCACAGACAAGAGCGACGCAAGAAATTAAAGATTTATTACCGAGATTGTATTTATCGGACATATTTTTTCCTATTTGAAGCATTATGGTATAGGAGTACCTTTTTCGGAAATCCAATGTCACCCGACATTGGAATTAAAAATAAATTCAGCAAAAAAAGAAATTGACACTAGTATTTACAGTAAAACTAGGTAAAATACATAGAATTATTACGAGACGTAAAATATTTTTCAGATGATATGTTTCTTTGGCAAAGCATTTTCTTAAAGTATTTCTTTTTGTTTGTTTTTAGTGCATGGTTTCCTTAATCCCTGACTAGTGCGACTTTCGTGGAAGATACACTCGCCACATAGGGTATCATCTGACGTCATCGTTTTCATGACATGACTAATATTATAATAAGTGCGCGATTGTTCGGGACAAAGAACGTGTATTTATTAGCGACATGTGAGCATAACGGATGTGCCTGATTGATCCCGGTGTCTTATTGGCATATTTATGATGTACCTACCAATCGTCTCGGTCCATGTATTGGAATCTGCTCGTCATAATCAGATCAAGCCCAAACATTTCGGTATCACAACCAGAATCATCTACCTCTTAACAGATAATTGTCATGCTTGAATGGCATCGAGTAGGTATTTGTTTGTTATTGTCTTAAAAAATGTACTGAGTTTCTTGGTGAGTCGTCACTATGTTACAACTAATCTTTATCTTCTGTTTGTCGTATATTGGTATGACTAATAAATATAGTAGAAATAATTTCAAAGAATATGATTTTATAAATCTAGAAATAATGTAAGTACTTCATGTTTCTTAAATTCACAGTTCTGCTAACTAGAAGAACAATATCATCTGAATATCGATAGTCATTTAATGAGCCAATTAATTGTTATTACTTTAGCGTAGATAGGACGTACTTGACATTTTGCTGGAGTTATTGAGTACGAAATATTAAAAATATGCAAATGGTTATGAATGTAGAGTGGACAACAAAGGCAATGAAACATGTAGGCGTCAGGATCGGCTACGCGATGAGTAAATACGCGGCCAGACGGGCCCGATCAAGTGACCCTATTGTGACTCACTGATTAAATACTGTTACAACAATACACTCATTTTCAATGTTAGAAAATTATTATAAGTTGGTAACTATCATGCAGTACTATGGTAATTACGCACCAATCATCGTCCATGTTTGTTATTTGACTAACGTCTTTACAATACCTGATCTATTAACACTATCAAATTATAATCATAAGTACTGTTAAAATACATACTGTGTAAAGTGCTGATATGATAATAATATGCAGAAGTAGCTACCGTAAGAAACTAAAGCATATAGTTGTGTAATAAGTCGATGTATGCATTAATTTATAATCAATGATGTTCAAATAATGAATGAATCGCGCGTTTTACAAGTAGCAATTACAAAATCACCAAAACTATAGATAGATACTCTAATGTCGCTAATGAAATCATAACAAGGTCGAATCTGTACATGAATTGAAATTAATTGCTGTATTATGTATGTAGGAGAGGTCAATCGTGCCAAAACTCTGGTCTATACACACATGCGTTACTCTGTAACAGTCTCTATTAATTTTGAATTATATTTTTGAAATATATTATTACCTATAACAAGATCTAAATTTGTATATACTTACACTTCTTTGATTTTGTTAGGGTTCCTCAAAAGGAAAGCACACTTATAAGATCACTTTGTTGCCCGTCTGTGTCCTTTTAACCCTTTAATTTGGATAAGGTATCAATCCTGTCTGAATCATGTTCTAAACGTAACCTGAGCCAAAGAATTATCGCTTTGGACGCAACCGGGAATTACACGTTAAGAGGAAGAGGACAAATCCGAAGAAGAGAAAAAATCAACGGGAGAAAGGGATTGAAAAGTACAGTTGAACTGGAACTATAAAATGTGGCAAGTTACATGATTTTAAGAAAAAATCTCGAAACTATTCATTTGTAATTAAATCTAAAAATATTGAGGGTCCATATTTTTATAGGGACTCGCAATTTCAAATTGAATTAAGTAACGACTTCGTGTAAGTTTAACTCGTCGATACAATTTGAAATCATATGAAAATGTACACATTGCGCAAACATTTTACAAAATTAGTTTACGAATCTTTTACTAAGAGAAGTCATTTACTGGAGTTGTAAATTTTAACTAGATTATAAGATATGGGTATCTGTCAGTCACGACTGAGGGTCCACATTTAACCGAATGTAACTTTGGAGTGCCGACTTTTACAAATTAGAGGTTAAATTTACAATCGTTTGAGAACTTTTACTTTCAAAAGACAATCAAAGACATTCAAAATCTCAAAATTCCAATGTGGACAATTCAATGGCAACGGGGAATTGGTTGTTTTAGAATTTTGTGTCATTTTAAAAAGTAACCAAAAACTAAATTAAAAGTAGGTATATATATTTAATGAATGACTGCTGATAACAGATCTAGATTCAGCATATTAAGCTCTTCATATTTATCATATTTTTATTCAGGTTGTGTTTTCTTGTTGACTTGTGATTCTTAGTGACAGCCCGGAGTCTGGAAGTTGGCAGTCTTGTACCCCTGTGCCCATTAAGCTTTAGGTCCTGCGCCCGTACCTCTCCGGTCGTGTCACAGTAGTGTCCCATGGGAATATAAGGGTATATATGGGGATATACATTTTTTTTGCGCACACACTTGAGCACTATAATATATGCTGCGTGCGTGGCTGATCATTGAGATTGGCCGCCGTACCCGTAATCGGTTGGAGGATATTAGATATAAAATTTTGCACTTCTATGGTTCGTAATATTCAATCGTATTATTATCAAATCACCGTAATTAATTAAGTACCAATAAACCAATTAAGTACAAAGATACCTACAGGGAGAAAACGGGTGAGTGGATTTTATTCATTAATCCTTGATTGATATAGTAAGTATAATGTAGTTTAATTATTTTTGTCTGCTTATAGAACACTACTCGTATGTTACAATAATAAACAATATATTTTCCCGGTGATATACGCAATAAGCAAACGTTTTACAGCGAAACAGCTCTAATATGAATTACACAAATTACCATTTCAGACGATGACTTCATTGTATTATATCTTTATCATTCAGGAAAACGTATTTTTACAGGAATTTTATAAAAGGAAGCCAACCTTCTTTATTTATGCATGCATACCTTATTTCTTTAAATGATGACAGAACACATTATTTAGGTTAATTTTATCTAACAGCCTAAACCATTAGGTACCGAGGCAAGTTTATACTAAATACCTATTCCTTTTTTAAACAATTAACCAAGTTATAGTCTCACGGAATCATGAATATATGTTTAAATTCAATTCAAATGAAATTAGAATCAGTAAATTCACTTAAAAGTAGCATTATGGTCCGTATTGTTTAATTTTAATTTACTGTAGGTATTAACTGATTTCTAATTCAATACCAATTCGTATCTTTGTCCTATCTGTACTCACTTAGGTAGTTTAGTGTCAAGTCTGTCTTAGCAATCAGGAAGCAAATGTTTATGTGTAAACAAGCAAAACTAATCATCACCTAGTGTATATAAGTGAGTAGATGCTTCTACCACATAATTTAACTTGTATGTTTGTAATATTAATGGAAACGCAGATTCTCCTTTAAGAAATTTGCATATCTATTGTTTTCCTCATTACTTATCCTTTGTTCACTGAACGCTGTCGGACGTTTCCAGCAAAAACTCAAACGCCTACGAGTTCATTACAAGTTACTAATTTAAAATTTCGTTTTTAAAGGAAACGTAAATTAGATGGTACATGAAATGATTTCCCATCGGCTACCGTAAAAAGAAAGCGACCCAATAAAGGTAAGAGTAGTAAAATCAAAGGGCTTGCAAGTATGAACGTTTTAAAATTCCCTTTAGTTTGGGCCGTTGCACTCGGTGGACCCGTCTAACCGGCCCGCTATCAGTGCGCGGGGCGATTCATCGCGAGCCCGCCCGTGCTCAATGCGCGGGTATCACCAATCGTAACTGCAGGCCATACTCAAACCCACTACCATGGAGAATGCCCATCTGCGCTAACCACCGCCACGCTCCTGCAGCCGAGGCGAATTCGACAAATACCATACTTTACGCATTTAGCTTTATGTTTATTACCACCGCGTATTCTAGTAATCTTCGTGTATTTTTTCGTTTTCTACAACACTGTATACATTACCTAGCAGGCCCCTTTCTTATTTAAAAGATTACACGTCTGCTGAATAACAGGGTACCTACTATAAAATTTCTGGTAACTATCTAATTTACATAGTCGATCTAGGACAGAAGCGCATTAAAGTTTTTAAGTTAAGCTACAACACAACGCTGTTTAACATTCGTGATTTTTATAAATAAGGAAGTACCTAGGTGCAGCAATGGTTTGTTATACAATATCAAGGTTGTAGTTTTGCAATCCTATAAACAAATGAGTAGGTAATATCTTCTTGATTTACTTTTTTTTTATATATATTAAATGGGTTTGCACTTGACCTCATTTCACCTGATGAAAAGTGACAATAAGGTCTAAGATGTAGCGTGCTTACCCAGAAGAAGCCTATTCACTCTCGACTTAAAGACACCCAAATTGTAGCTCTCTGGGAATACAGAAGCCGGCAAGTTGTTCCATTCCTTAGCAGTTCGTACCAAGAAAGATACTTTTATGCCAATCCAATCAAAAATACTTTTATGTAAACTTATGCAAAGAAAGCATAGATACCGAAACGAATTTATAGAAATTTAACTATATTGTAAGTGCGCCTGTTGTATCAAATTTTGTGCAATATTTTTTTAAATAAATAAGGAATTGTTTATGCCTAAATTTTATTTCATAATTTAAACACCAGCCTGTCATTCGATGATACGATCTCAATCATTTCGATTCGGATAATTCGTTACAATCAATTCCTCGAATGTTTGGTGGCGTTGCATATGGCATTTTATTGCCTAGACCATATTTGTTGTACCAATATTTATACATAAGATAAGCGCCACAAGAATGTGGGATGGTTGAAAAATTCTATAATAAATCCGTTGTAAAAATGTTCTTCTTTTTAACATTCCAGAATAAACGCGCGAGCGCATTAACCGTGAAGAAAAGCGCGGTACAATCTTCAAGGTCCATCGTGATCACGATTCACCCGAGGGCTGAAATATTTTGCTCTTCAGCTCTCCTGTATAATTGCCAATTAGTTCTGCGATGGTCGATGCCAACAACAGTTGAATTTCACAAAACAACATAACTGACTCACGGCCTACGACACCCGGGCGACTGTTGGCGCTTATGCAATTGACTAAGTTCCAACACCAGCTCCCTTTAGCTACACCAGGACGTGGAACCACGGCCCATATCTCATTCACTGATCGGTGCTAGGATTATTTGTTTACCTACTCTCGCAATATTAGTCAATTCGTACACCTGCAGGTATCAGTTCACTTAACTACGATATTTTACGTTAGTATTTTTTAGTAAATTAGAGTAATCGTCCTGAGTATATTAAGAAAAAAATAACAAGATCTATCAGCAAGTTTTCGTAACTAAATAATGACCCTTGTCTGGGATCAGGAAGAATTCGTATAAGATTCTAATTAGATACAAATACATTTTATACTTCAAGTTGGCTTGTCATAAATATACATCATATCATATTCAGTGGTAATGTAGCATACGTGTTCATCTCAGATTTCTTTAAACCTCAACAGTGAGCAAATCCCAAATTAGCGCCCAGCGCTATCGATTCCGAGAACAGCTGTTTATTTTAAAATCGCGATACAGTAACATAATATCGGCGGGGCGCGAAGGCCCTATCGCAGGATACTCACGTCTGCGGTCGATATTTCGCGGATTCGGGGAGTATTCTTCACTCGACACTGTCAATCACTGGTTCAAAACACGCCGCGCGACCGTTTCTAAATAGGCGATCGCGCTCGCGGGGTATTTTTAGAGCGGTAATACGACACCGGGCGCGGGCGTCGGTCGTTCGGTCGTGGGGCTTGGGCGAGCGAAGGCGCGCGAGTGAGCTCGTCGCGCAGCGCGCCGCCACCACGCCCCCCCCTCCCCACCCGCGCGCCCGCGCAGCCTCGAGGACGATACCCTCGCCCCAACCCTTTGTGTCCGCTGCAGCCTGCAGGAGCAGGGCCGGCGTAGGCCATGCTCGAATCACCTCGTTGAGTATTGGCGAGGCAAAGATTCTCACTAGCACATCTGGTGTCAATTTTCTGAAGCTGTCTAAGAACGACAAATTGAAAGTTTTCCATACAACTTTACGGAATAGTGGTTAATATTCTCTTTATTTTTGGGATGAATGTGGTTCGGTCACAATAATGATATCAATAATAGACATAATAAAAGCGTAGACAGAATATACCAGACTAGGTATTGCATTCTGTTGAGGAAATATTAAAGAGTGAAACAGGAAAATATTTAGTAATCAGAAGAGTTTCATTTGGTGAAAATCATATTATGTTTTTTTATTGTCTAGTTAATGTTTTTTTCGAAATATTTTATTCTAGGCTAGTTAAAGAGTATGGAATTATATGTTATTATGACACGATTTTCAATAAAAGAAACTAAAACTGTGTTTAGGTATTTAATAATTTATTGATATTACAATTTTATTCACTGTTTGGAAAATAGTTTGTAGCCTGAAAATGATGAAACACACTCTAGTTAAATTGGCTTGATTATTCTTAAAGCAGTCTTCAATATACATTTTTAACTTCATAATTTTGTCTTTTGGGAACTTATTCCCGAAGCTGCGTACGTATTACATTGAGGAACACAACAATACTTCCTATTTCTGCTTTATTAGCAGCCGGTGTATATTATTTAATCGTGAACATAAATAAATCAAAACTTTTAACCAAACATTACTTCAAAATGTAGCGAAGTGTCGTTCTTAGAGAGCTTCCAATTATCGCCGCTAGAGGAGCGCGCATAATCTTTGCCTCGCCAATAGCACCAATAGATTCTTCTCTTTCCAGCGCTACTCTGGGACTGCGTCACAACTGCGCTGTTGCTGCTTCACTGCAAGCCTCGTTATCAGTATATAAATACTGCTATATTGAAATTGAGAATAAATGTAATGTAGCTGCTGCATTTTTTTTAAATGAGAAAGGGAGGCGAACGAGCATGCGATTCACCTGAAAGTAAGTGATCACCGCCGTCTCCATTGTTGCCTTTGGGAATTGGATCCAGGTGGCTTAATTTAAAGCAGTCCCGTCACGAACGAGAATATACCTGTCGCATCTAAGCAAGGGAGACATACAGCGCGTGTGAAAGAGAGGGAAACTTCGATTCGGTCGTAACGTCGGCTTTAAATTAGGCCCTCAGGGCCCCAGTCTCGTGTAGGTCTCAATACATATTTACGGACTTAAACGGAACTGTTTTCTTTTAAATAAAGGAATCATAGTTCTTTTGTGTAGAAAATCACTAAAAAAATATCAAAAAGTAAGTCAGATCGCTTTACGTTGTTTTTGAAAGATGAAAACCCCAATTTTCTTATTGGTCTGTGCGCCCAGTGCGCTCCATCCGAAACACTAACTTAGCACCTACGTACGACCTACAACATTGAAGTTAAAATATCATTATTGAATTTAAATTTTTGCTGTTAATCAAATTGTTTGCTGTCGGTGTATGTAATAGAGGTAAAAGATTACTGAGACTTATGTTTTCATTTCAACTAGGCCTTTTTAGGTAATTTTAAAATAGGTACCTTATTTGGTTTGGCCAAGAATGGAATGGTAACTATAGAGGGTGTATCTGTAAACAGTTACATCCCTTTACCTGACTATTGCCACCTCTACTAGGTACCAACCATTCTGAACAAAATTTAATTTTATAATTTTGTTCTACGACTTTTAGATATTCGCATAAAAAAATGTCAACTTCTCATACAAAGTCGGTGACATGACTTAGAGAAATTTTCGACGAAACGAAACAAGCCGTGGAATAAATGTTGTTCAGAAAGACTGGCAGAAGAGGTGTTAAGAGGGATTTAGCTGTTTACCCATACACCCTGTATTATCCTAACACATACATTTCTTGAAAATTAAAAAGATAATCATTTATCTCTAATTCTGCAAATTCGATATAAAAAGTTACAACCTTCTCCAAAACTAACTACATCTAACTAAGTAGATATCTATAAATACACAAAATACTTTTAACTACCCACTAGAATTAAATATTACCAATCAATCAATGCCCCCATCTTTGTTCATAAATATCAAATACCATCTAACAAACACGCTTTAGCCATTAAGTGACAAAAACATTACTTCATTCTGTGTTATTGAATGTAATTCGAATGTTAAAGAAAAGTAAGAGAAATATCAGCTAAAACGTTCATAATAGACAATCTTATTACAGAACGCGATCTAAATTTATCACCGTACTTAAACTCATGCCATCCCATTCCAACACGCAATGTTAAAAGGGTCTGGAATGAGTTTAGTTCCGGAACTTTTCTTAGATAGCATTTTGTAATAATGGGGTGTGATATTTATTGAAAAAGAGGTAAATCTTTAGGAAATTCATTAAATAAAAAGCTAAGATATAATATAAAACATTATATTCACTCACTCGCCAACCATACAAATTATTCAGCATACACCGCGCACCCGCCGCAATAATTATAATAAACTCTATAAAAATAACTTAGGTAATCGTCGACTACTCCTCCACCTCGTCGTCTGTTGTGAACTCACTTTCGTTGCCTCCCTGTTGACAAACAACAAAACAATAAGATCGAAGCTATGACTGACAGGGGCAGAAGGAATTGACTTTTCTAAGAAACTGACTATTGCTCAATGATGTAAAAGCTCCCATTATCGATTTCGGAAATTATAAAAACCCACCCCAAAAGACCATGATATATCAGGATTTTGAGGCCTCTCTCAGGATTCCGGCCGACTCCAAAAATTTGGGTAAATCTCTAAACTTTGGAATTTTAAATGAAATAATTGACTTTTTTATGAAGCCGTCAGGGCTGCCCCCACCATCCGTCCCCGTTATCGATGACACGAAGAGGGCCGAAATGAGAAAAGCTCAGGATTTTTCATTGCGTTTGGGCAAATCTCAGGACTTTTGGTTTGGTAGTTTATACAAGCCGCCGGAGGATTTTTCTATGTGATAGGTGGTAGATAAGCAGATGGATCACCTGATGGTAAGCGATTACCGCCGCCCATGGACACCCGCAATACCAGAGAAGTTATAAGTGTGCTGCCAACCTTTAAACTCCCCTTTCCCCGGATTGGGTCTCCAGTACCCGTAAGTGTGGTGGCCGTGTGGTCCCCGGCAGAGTAGAATAGGCCACCCTCACTCTTACCGAGGTGTCGTAAAAGGCGACTAAGGTAAAGCTGCTGGCATGATCATCAGCACCCAAAGAAGGAAAACTCTGCATTTATATCAAAACCCTCGCCAACCCGTCTGCCAAGCGTGGTGAGTATGGCAATCACCCCTCATGTGATTGAGGGAGGCCCGTGCCCCAGCAGTGGGGACTTAAATGGGCTGACGATGACGATGACCCGTAAGTGATCACGCAGCTAAACACAACACAACCGCTTCAAGTCGATTTTCTGAGGCCGTGGTATCACCCGGTCGAACCCACATGGTCGTGCCGAAGCGTGGCACTTTAATATAGCGTTGACTGTTTAGTTTCCTGACCTGATCATTGTTGTCTGTGTCGGAGTCGCTGAGGTCCCACTGCGGGTGCTCCGCGGGCACGGCGGCCGCCTCCTTCACGTCCAGCTTCATGTCTTGCTGCTGGTCCATGGCGATGTATGAATCTGAACAACATTATTCATTAAAGGTGATGTCCTAAATTGTACGGACGCTCGCCCAGGCCAGTATTCCGCGTATTCTAGTAATATTCTAGGCAGTATTCGAAGTATTTTATTTGTGCGACAAAGTCAAAATAAACACAAAGATTATATCTAGCCGTATATTTAGAAGCTTGTCCATTAATACACTTGCGAGCAACCAAATTGATTCAGGACCTTAATTTCATACAAACATATTAACTTCAGAGGCCTTTAAATATGCAAGTATATAATATGCTTTAGTGACAAATTTAAAGTCAATCAATGTCAAAGTAGTACACATATTTTCAATCGCTAAAAGCGAAACTTAATATTCTTTCACACATCAATAAATACAATTTGGGATTCTAGAGTAACAACAATTCCGACATATATTTACTACCGTTTTTTCTACTAACGACTTTAGCATTTAAGAATCTGGAGAGATCTGGAATACCGTGCCAATTGCAAACTCATACGAATTTATGGACTTAGACAATATTTTCTTTTACTCAAATTGCGCGGTATTTGGCGACTCATAATAATATATCTAAGTGCACACGTCTCGTTTCTGTGGTGCAAACACATCCCGTTCTCACCCTTGACTCACTCTGTTCTGGCTGCGACCACTGTAATAATTTACATTGAACAACATGCCGTCATTAGCGTAGGTGTAGCTTAGCGTAGACGTAATATGTTAGTCTGAATGAAACAATTCTCGCGCTATCTATGTTTCTAAATAACTCGCATAGCGTCGTCATAGTTGTACCAAAAATAAATGATGACGCTCCGCTTGATAATGACGTCAGAAGCCACGCGCGACCGTCAACGCCGCCAGACGGCGTGACTGTGCGTGCATAGCAAAAATATACTAGGCATATTGCTTTGCCACAAGATGTTTCAAGGGAATTTATTTTGCGTCAACTAGCTTCAACGCAGCCTACAAAGTACCTTTTCCAATCAATATTCCCAAATACTACGTCATATCATTGTTCTCTGGTTGTAATAAATGTTATAGTTCATCGCAAAAACTAGTGACTATAGATGGCGTGACTGGACACTGAAATGATGGCAATTATTACGTTTTTCTCCCGTGGTGTTAGATAAATTAGTTAAAGCTCGGTACTTAGTCACATTCATTCGTAGTTGCTACTAACTAGTGGTAACGGCTTGATGTGCGCAGAAGATTTGTTAATCTTCTTCCCGTGAAGCGGGGGCGAGAATCCGGAGACGATTTCTCAAATTTTATCCACGGTGACCACGACTACGGTGGCTCGTGACCGAAACCGTTGGAAGGCGGGAAGGGAGGCCTTTACCCTGCCGTGGGATAGTGCAGGCTCATTCATGCACCTGGCTTCGTGCCCGTCAACACCCCTCACTACGGACGATGAGAGGGTGCCCAGGAGTTTTAGTCGGTAAACCTCCCCCGTCATGCGGAGGGAGTAGTATATGAATTTTCTCTAGGACAAAAAAGGGCTCATTATAATAACAGGTATAGTCGCCGGCTGGTGTCACATCACTTTCAGAAGAAATTGTCTATTGAACGGGCCTGTTGACTTAGGCCCCACGCACCACCCAAAGAAGAAGAGCACAGTAGTTCTACCGCCACAAAGTCGATCTTCGGTTCGGGGGACGCGAGGGCTCGGAGTGCGCTCGACTAATAAAAAAAATGTTTGGGCCAATCAATCAGTCGGATGTCGATCGTCGCCGTCACAGACCAATAAGACTGACGTTCGCAGCTAGAACCATACGACTGCGAGAGCTTCCACGGTTTGAAATTATCAAGATAAATATGTCCTTTGATAATTATCGAGATAATTATCAAGATAATTATCAGATAATTATCCGATAATTATCAAACAGATATAAGCCTAGTAATCCTTTTTTAACTGATATTACATATCAATATTTTTCGTTAGAATCAAGTGATTTAAATAAATTAGAGACATTTTACAATCAAGGTCAACTTTTATTTTTTTATTTTTATAATTTCGTGTATAATAACTTGCAAACCAAAATACGAGCAGTTAATCAACTAATTATATAATACTTTTACAACGATAATACTTGTACTTATTTAATTAAAATAAATTGATGAGTGGAATATCACCTTCATCAACCTCAACTGCGTTAACTGGACGGGGGTTTTCTGTATCTGAATAACAAATGGCAAATATTTTCGATTATACTTATCAAGATATTTATCAACCAATATTTATCTTGATAATTATCTTGATAATTATCAAAGATAATTATCAATGATAATTATCACTTCAAACCCTGCTTCAAAGATATCTTTTTCGATTGGTCAAGCACACTCCGCCCCCGCCGATTGGCCTAAAGCGGAAAGTAAACTTTTTCGATTGGCCTAGCGCACTCCGCCCACCACGTCCTGCGGAGCATGGGAAGGTTAGGATAGTCGAAGTTACCTGAGCGCAGGCAGCAGGCGAGCGTGTAGAGGCCGGGCCAGCGCGGCGCCGTGAAGCGCAGCTGCAGCTCGTGCGTGTCCACCAGCGCCGTGACGTGCGCCGGCGCCGTGAGCAGCGTGTGCGACTTGCGGTCGCAGATGTAGCACCACCAGAACTCTTGCTTCTCCTGCACGCGTACAATAAAACACATTTTTTTAACAAGAATTAGTGTGCATGAACATGTCTGTATTGGTCTGGGTGTAGGTATTCTATACATATATTATAAGTAGTCCCCGGCAGTGGTCGTGTGGTCCCCGGCAGAGTAGAATAGGCCACCCTCACTCATACCGAGGTGTCGTAAAAGGCGACTAAGGTAAAGCTGCTGGCATGATCATCAGCACCCAGAGAAGGAAAACTCATTTATATCAAAACCCTCGCCAACCCGTCTGCCAAGCGTGGTGAGATTGGCATTTACCCCTCATGTGATTGAGGAAGGCCCGTGCCCCAGCAGTGGGGACTTAAATGGGCTGATGATGATGATGATTAAAGTATGTATTTACAAAAAAAGTATTATATGGATATATTGGTAATTCCACTGCCGATTCTGATATCCGTAACACAGGTGCTTGAGCTACCTATCTCAGAGTCAGATCAATTTATGTGATGTTGTGAAATATTTATATTTATTTAAGTCCGTCAAATATAGCTAGATTAGAATGACAGCCATAGGTGTTACAGATAAATGATATTTAGGTATCTATCTTTGGAATAAAATATATATACAAGATGTCCCATTTTCAGTAGTCCAAATTTTTTTTTAAAAGTCTTATAACGACGGTCATTTGAATCTCCCCTATGTATGTTTCCCGAGTCTTTGTAGTTTTCCAGATTTTTTATGGAGATGCAGATGAGCCTCGTTTTGAGGCATCCAACAAAAGTTTTGAATTACTGTAAATGGTGGCCCAGAGATCAGGTTGGCCCCTGTATTTACTCATATTCAATAATAAGTTTGCCAAATTAATTGGCAGCGCACTTGTGGAAGAAATAGTGCCGAACCGACACCGTTTAGCAGACGTTAACTTTTTACGAGAAAAGAAATGTAGGCTTCGTTCTGGGGTGGAGGGTGGGAGGAATTTCGTCTACTCATACGATATTATATGCATAATCCGGTGTACTACGGGCATAAATAAAGACTTGTAAATTTCACAATTTAATCCCTCACCTGCGGGAAGTACGGGCAGTGCACAGGGTGGGAGCTCTTGGAGCGCCCCTCGAGCCTCTCCCGCTTGTTCAGCCGCTTCTGGAACTTGTCCCACTGGTCGTCGTCGTCGTCGTTGTTGTCGGCCGCCGACGACTTGTCGCGCGACTCGTCCTCCGACCCTGAGCTGTGGGACGCCGACTCGTCTGAACTGCCTTCATCAGAATCTTCGGCTGGAAATAACACCTTCGTTTACAATCCAGGCTGAACAAGGCTCATGATCATATTCTTTATAAATAAATATAGATAAATTAAGCATAAACTATATAATATGTGCCTGTACTGGGATAACCTGTGTTACAGGCAAAATATAAAATGTAGGTATGTACTCAAAATGCATGTTACTAAAAGCTAGTAGGTAGATACAGTTCATTATGGACCCTGTCGAGCACGGAAAAAATAAAAGAAAAGAGACTAGAGGGATGAAAAATAAATGTACGATAGATAGAGATACAGTTTACTTCTATTCGGGTTTTTAAAATTCCGGCGTTTATTCGTTAAATGTAACATAAAATAAATAGGATGTATAGCAGCTGGCGAGAAAATTTATTAGTACTTACAACGAGAGAAAGCCGTTAACGCGAAAAATTATATTAACATCGTGCAGCATATTTTCTATGGAAAAGTGTCAAAAATCGTGTCACCAAAGTGACCATTCCAAAGTAGACGACATTTTATCTAAGTACAGCGGTAGGTCGCTAACGTGTGAACTTTTACCTACCCTGGTATACAAACTAGGTATACATATTTTTTGTATATACATTTAGAAAAACACAAATAAACGGAGCCACTATCGTTTTTTTCATTCCTGATAAATATTTTCTGTCACAAATATTTTATTAATTTGCAACATATGCCATATGACAGTTCATTTAATAACCTTTAAAATGAGGGTATTCTTTTGTAAAAGTAATCATTTTTATAAAAGGGTACTTTTAAACTAACGTTGTTTACTTGTAACATTTGGGAAGTGCTCCGCATAAAAAATCCTTGTATTGAAGGTTCGTTGTGATCTGCTTCAGTGTTTCGGCAATCATTTATTGTAACAAAATGGATACCACATCTAAGGAGGCTGCTCAAATAGTAGCTTTTCTCGAGGCTGGGCACGGACAACTTGAATTGTCTAAAAGACTTCATTTAAGTTGTTCAAGGGTACAAAAAGTATACAAGAGGTACCTACCTAGAGACTGGAAGCTTTCTTCGCAGACCTGGAACTAGTAGACCACGAGCCACTACAATACGAGACGACCGGTTTATTGCAACCACTTCATTGCGCAACCGTGGTTTCAACGCTGTTCAGCTTAAACAACAGCTACGTGACGTTCGGGGAGTCGAAGTTAGTCGGTGGACAGTGAGACGAAGACTAAGGGATCGATATTTGACACCACACAAACCTGTAACTGGCCCTAAATTAACCGTATCTCATCGCCTGGAGCTTGCTCGAGAATACATTAATTGGACGTTAGAAGAATGGGGGTCAGTTTAGTATTCCGATGAGACCAGAATCTGTCTCTTTAGTAACGACGGAAGGGAGTGAGTGTACGACGTCCTGGTGAATGGTTTGCCCAATGCTGCATCCGAGAAACTGTCAGTTTTGGAGGAGGTTCTTGTATGGTGTAGGGAAGAATTTCCCTAGAAGGTAAAACAGAACTTGTCTTTGTCGACCCCGCCAATGATGGAAGTGGAAGGCGTGGTTTGACAACTGACAGATACATAACGGACATTCTTGAATGCCATGTTGTGCCGTATGCTGGTTTCATTAGCGAAAATTTCATGTTTATGCATGATAATGCAAGACCTCACAGTGTTAGTGTTAGTTGGTATAATACAAAAGGCAGTCAGTGTTCGTTGGTATAAAACAAAAGGCATGGCCAGCACGAAGCCCGGATTTAAATCCGGGGTAATACCAGCAATCAAGAAATACTAAAAGTTATAGACTGTTAAAAAACCTTATCCATTTTTTTAAGAAAATTATCGCTATTTCTTTCAAATTTACGAAAGAGTTAGCTTTTAATAATTTACCCTTAATTTAAATGTTATTAAATAAACTTTCATATGGCGTATGTTTTGAAGTAATAAAATACTTGTAACAGGAAATATTTATCAAGAAATGAAAAAAATGGTAGTGGCTCCGTTTATTTGCTACCAAAGTGTATATGCCCAGTAGTTTTTCTAATATTATAAGAAATTACTCGAAACAAGAGTCTGTGCAGTGGCTGTGTAGTGGCACAAAAAAGGAACAGACCCACCAAAGAAGTTTTAAGTCACCGAAGACAGCTATAAACATTTTTCAGGCCAGGAAGAAAATTACTTTAGAAGGAATTGAAAAGTTACTTTTCAGAACAAATAAGTGTATTGAGATTGGAGGGGACTACATTGGAAAATAAATTTTATTCAGAATTTCCCGCTTATTCTTTCATCCCCAGACCCAGAAAACATTGTACTCCCCTCGCCCCTTATTGATAACTTTAATTCTATAATTAAAAAAAGTAATTTTAGTGACTTATTTTTACATAAATACAAGACGCTTTAATAAAAACTTAATCATCCGTAATGTTTGGTAGAAAAGCTGGTATTGAGCTTGTGTCACTTCAGGTGTTAATAACATTTGGTACAAAATCTCAACTTACATGTTGTTTAGTGCAGTGAGGTGCCTCAAAGTGATATTAATATAAGAATCTTTGAATTACATCGTTTTTGACATTGCTATATTGTGTTGAGTGAGTTTTCAAGTGAAAAATTTGCTATGACCTAATAGTCTTAAAACCTGCAATTTCATAAGAGTAGTCTCGGCAGAATCCGTAGGTCGATAAAATGCTAAACGCCCCCGTTTTATTGAGTGACTGAGATTTTGACTGACTTCCACAAACTATCCAAAATTGCAGACAAACAGGCATTATTAATGGCATACCATGGTTATGTCAGTGCAAAACTGAGATACGGCGTCGTTTTCTGGGGGAACTCATCTTATAGGGACATAATTTTCAGAGCTCAGAAAAAATGTATACGATCGATTTGTGGTTTGAAATCGACAGATAGTTGCCAGTCTTATTTCAAATCCTTAAAATTGCTAACATTTCCTAGTCTGTATATTTATGAGTGTTGTATGTTTGTCAAATCAAACCCTGAGTTATTCAAAATGTCATATAATTCTAACACAAGCCTTCGCCCTCGGAAACCTTATATTCGAACCCAAATATGCAAAACTGCAATGATGGAAAAGAATGTTTTAGTTATGGCACCACGATTGTTCAACCAATTGCCAACAAATATACAGCAATTAAATAAATGAAAATTTAGAAATGTACTGACAAAGAAGTTTATTGATAAATGCTATTATAAGATTAGTGACTTTTATAATGATACTGACATTTTTGATAATTAATTTAATCTGACATTTGTTTTCTATAAATTCCTCTTAATTATTTACTACCTCATACTAATAATAAAAAATGTTTATCTCTGTTTAACGCATGCTATTTTCGTATACCATATCTCGGTGAAACATAGTGGTCTGAAATGTGTGATGTCATCTTTTTTGTTAACCTGTGTTTACGAATAAATATATTTGATATTTGATTTGATATTCGACTGTTGACTACACACTTTGTGAAAATATCACTTGGCAATTTATCTTACGAGTTCTTTCGCTTAATAACGCCTAAAATCTAAAATATGTGCAAAACTGGACGAATAGTTACTAGAGTGGTGGAACTTTATTATACAAGTGACTGAGTCAGATTCCGTAGTCAGTGATCCTGAAATAAGTGCTGGTGACGATGAAAATAAAAACATTTTTTTTAAGTTGCGCGACCCGGGATCCCAGGACCCCGAGATTACGACCCGGTACTTAACCCTTAATCGGATATGAGTCAGTGAAAAATTTCATTGGTTTTCGCTCTTATGCTATGACACATAAAGTTCAAAATCTGGTGGGAACTATTTTACCACTGTCCGATTAAGGGACCACTAGACCAACAGGGCGTTGGCGGAAACCTTAACCAGGTCAAGAAATAGGAAGTGCAGAGGCGTATTCTTCAACCTTTACTTTTTTATGATGATCCTTAGGGCAAAAAGGGTTCATGGTCCCTTTACCGGGACAAAATCCGTATTGACGCTCCAAGACAATCCACTCCTGTCTGATCCTGGTGTCAACAATTTGCTAAAAGAGGTTCATAGTGCAGGACATAACCTTTATTCCATGGTAGTTTCGGCACTCCTGTAATGCTCCCTCATCTTTGAAGACTGGAGTCATATAACTCAGTCTCCATTGGTTTAGGAGTTTCCCCATAAGAAGTATGAGGTTGTAAAGGTAGGTTAAGAGAGGACCTATTGCCTTCCACACCTCAATGAAGACTCCATCGGATCTCCACTAACTAATGTTATGTTTTTGCTCAGGGCATGGACTAACTATTATACTATAATAGTCCTGAGTAAAAACATAACATTAGTTATAGTCCATTCAGTATCTGAAGGTGAATAGGACAACTCTATTTAGACATTAAAAAGTGAGACGCTCCTTTTAAACCTCATCGATATTTTTTTTATGTGATAGGTGGCAAACGAGCAGACGGATCACCTGATGGTACGCAATTGCCGCCGCCCATGGACACTCGCGACACCAGTGGAGTCACAAGTGCGCCTCCAACCTTTACACCCCCCTCTCCCCCGAATTGAGCTTCGGGTACACTCACTCACGCACCAAGACACGGCATAGTGCTGCTTCACGCTGGTTTTCAGTGAAATGCAATATGTAAATATTCTTTGTGGTACGCGCGCAATAAATCACTTATTCATCTGAAAAATAACAACTCTCGCTTGACATGTACCGAAACACCTTCGTCACCAAGAGAAATTACCAGTTCTTAGTCCCTTAATGCAATCTATGCTGACATATTTTGCACGAGACAATAGGCAATCGTTATTCGATAGTAAGATGGCCGCCATACCAATTACTGATTTATTGCGATTGTTTGTGTCAACCCCTAAGAGCAAAAATTCCGATTAGCGCATTATGCAATTCATGACGTATTTTACAAAAATTTTTGGTAATTTATAGTTATTTTATGTTCTTATTCAGATTAATTGAGAAAGATTAATATCTTTTAATTATGAAGAATCAGAACACAAAAAAGTTAATGATTTTTATAATTTAAGATTTTTATTTGCAGAAAGTTGGATGCATGATACGACACGTTTTAACTGTCCGATTCAACTTCTTACGCTGAATTCACTATAGTTTACAGAAATCAGATTTCATTTGTTTCACACTAAAGAGTTAATTTTCGTGTCGATTGCCAATCGGGTAGATTTGACCTATATTTCGCTACGCTACTATTGCAGTGTTGATAAGGGTTTTTACGATATTTTCCTCCACCATTGTAAAAGCGATACGTCAAGACTTACATATTTAATATGCAAGTCAGTGCAAAGTTTCCAGCACGACATTGCATAAATAAAGAAACTTCCTCTTAAGAGCAGTTCATTAAATATTCGTCTTTCAATCTAGGAATGCAAACAGATCTAGACAAACAAGCTTTGTAATATAGGGGAGTCTCACGCCTGATTACAATTAAGGCCAAAATCCTATGAACTGCATATACATGGTTTTCCAGTGGGCAGGGCTTAAGTGAAAATTTAAACCAACCATAACGTGTTGATGATGACACTCATGACGGGGCGTTGCTAACGAATGTCCTCGAAATATATAAAAAAATGTGACACCGACGTTTCAAAGATATAGCTCCAAGTAAGATTGTCGTGGTATGATGACAAAAAGATGTCAAAACAGTGTAAACCACAATTTTCCCCAGAAAATCATTACGACTGTGCGACTAAGCTCCGCCCCCTAAATCAGAATTGACACGCATGCTCTGGAACATTGTTATGAAGTGATCAGACGTGGGGTACCCCGACAGTACATGGATAATGCGGTAATGGGGTTATTCTAAAGGGAAAAGTCATGTGTTGTTATTTCAATATTCAGCCTGATATTGGTAACGAACGCGAACAGCACAGACACAGCCTAACACAAATAAAACCAGGCCGTCCTCTTCATTTCTTCATTTTAATAAATATCTAATTTGCAGGTACTATGGCATGAGGAAAGTGTGTACCTAATAATTTACTTGAGCTCATATACAGTCGTTGTCTCTCACACTTGTGGACAAGGATTGCTTACAACACCAAAAAGCTTACATTTAAATTATGACTTACCTTCGTCATCCTTTTTCTTTGGTTCTTTTGTTTTCTTGGCTTCGTTAGTGGGCGGCGGCGGCGTGGACTGCTGGTTAGCCGCCGGCTTGACCTGCTGCTGCTTGTTCGCAGCCGGTTTCTTCGCTTTCTTTGACGCTGCGTGCTTCTTTGTCTGCTGCTTCATCCAGACTGGCCTTTTGAACGTCTCTTTCTTGTCAGCCTTATCATTTTTATCATTTTCACTCTTTTCCGCATTTTCCCCAGCGCCTTCTTCTTCCTCCCTATAATAAATACTCAGTAATGAATTCAGTTAACCAAGAACACCAACCACAGTCAATTAATTTAGAAGCTAAAATCCATACACTGTTAACAACAAAGCTCAACGATAACATGCCTAATATAAAGGCAATTAGTACTGCGAATAATCCTAGTACCTTGTCACCATAATCAATCTGGCTTTTTTACACAGAAGGTATATTATTGTGACAAGGTACTACAGAATTTTTTTTTTTTTTCTGCAGCCGATTGCGCATTATAATGAAAACCCAGTAGCAACTCCAAAACACAGATCTTTTTACGAACAACTACAACATTGTATGAAAGTTTGGCGATTAAAAAGAGTAACTAGCGAGTTTCTTGCCTGATCATCTCGACCAGAAACAACTTTTCGAGCCGGTGGTAGAATCGCATTATGTTTATTTATTTTTTTAGTAATATTTTATGTATCAACATATGTATATATGTATTAACATGTAATTTATACATAGGTACTTATAAATAGTTTTAAATCATTCAAATGTATGATGATTTGTAAGTTCTGTGTACAAGCCTATGCTAATAAGGAATCATTTGAGTTTGAAGGTCGCTCCGGTGACGAAAGCGAAATCTTAGGGCTGCAAGTACTTTTCCGTGAACTGTCGCTGTCGCGCAAGCTCACTCATCGATAACGCGAACCGCCCCCGCCCTGATCTTAACCAAGATTGGCCCGTGTGGCCATATCGAACCACTGATTACACTGTGATATCAAACAACTTATATTTGATTGATGATAGGAAACCCATTACTTGTAAGTCTAGCTTAAAAAGCCATTCGACAATATCGGAATATGTCGCAAGTTGCAAAACATTAGGTAGACGATGTATGGTAAAATTGTTTCAAAGGACACCTTCAGCAATTTGTGCAGTGATCACTAACAAACAATCGTAGTAAGCAACTCTTACTTTATGTTATTCTTTTCCTTGACAGTGGTATCACCAAACAGCTCCTTCATGTTGGTTCGTCGCAGGAACACGGTGACTGTTACGATGGCACCAGCTGTCACAACGGTAGAGTTCTCGTCGTCGATTACTAAAAAAAGAAACCCGATAAACATAAAACTAGTTATAACTGAACTACAACATGGTCACAATCACAGCAAAAAACTGGCCGTGGTAATGTAGCGTAGGGTCTGTATGTATGGTCATATGATATTAAACCTAAATACTCACAAAAATTTTAAACTTTAAAATGTTTTGAAAAATTTCAGTACCTTCTATTTTTGTTAGTATTACTAGTGGCCCGCCCTCGCTTCGCTTCGGTAATTTAATTTTAAAACAAAACATTTAGAAATTGTGTTTTTCTATACGAACTTGATTTTCAAGAAGGTAGATATTAAACGGAGACTTAAAATACTGAAATACCTGTCATGCATTTTGCATATACTTTCATGACTGATGAGCACTAAATATAATCTTTCATACCACGTTTTAACCCCATTTCACTCGTTTAGGTATGAATAAAAAAAATGCTAAATAATTTATATAAAAAGACCAAATATATTTTTTTATGACTTAAGCTTATAAAATAACGACACTTCTATACGGCGACACCCCCGTTCACCCTTTTAGGGGTTAAATCAAAAAGTGCTATAAATTTTCTGTATGGGAAATTCGCCAATTTCCCATACGACGTTTTAACCCCATTTCACTCCTTTAGGAGTTGAGGAAAAAAATGATAAATATTTTAATTTATATAAAAAGGCCAATTTTTATCACTCTAGCTTTAAAAATAACCAAACTTCCATACAGCGTTTAACCCCCGTTCACCCATTTGAGGGGGTTGAATATAAAATATGCTGAAAGTATTGATTTTGTATTAACAGTGCAAACACAATTTTTTACGACTCTAGCAGTAAATATGACGAATATCCCATACGACGCTTCAACCCCATTTTCCCTCTTTGGGGTTTGAATAAAAAAATATGACCAAATTACTTTTCCTAAATTTGTATAATGAGCCCAAATACCAATTCCACTTTATACCGTACGTACCATCATGACTCTAACTTTAAAAATAACGAACTTCCATACAAGGTTTCTACCCCACTTTTATCCCATTAGGGGTATTTTACTTTAGGGGTAGAATTTTTTAAAATCCCTTCTAGTGCGCGTTTACAGAATAAAAAATACCCTTTTTTCAATTTTCATGATTTTAGGTCCAGTAGTTTCGTCTGTGTGTTGATATATCGGTCAGTCACCCACCGAGGTGTTACCTCTACATTAATAGTATAGATTACTGTATTGTAAATTTTATTACTTTTCTTTATTAGTAGGTTCATAACAGGTATTTATTTTATTTATTTATTTAATTACACAGGTCCTTAAACCTAATTACGTAATTAAAGACGGTAACAAAAGTAAAAAAAATAATAATAAAACAATATCAAAAAACAGGCAAACACGTGAGTTATCTGATATACCTGATGAGGTATGCTTCGTTAACTACCTCTTGTCTTTACAGTTACATTATGCCAGCAAGGCAGAGACTCTCCCACAGCAAAGATAAATATTATTATTAAATTAAGCTACAAAATTTGAAAAGTATCAGCATATAGACTTACCTTCTGTATTGACTTGGAAATGAATATAAGGCATATTTCCCAGTACTTTCATAAGGTCATCATACTGCTTATCATTCAGAAACCTTAGGACTTGTCTTCTCTCTTCCCCTGGCAACTGAGCTAACTGCAGAAGAGATTTAATGTGTTTCTTGCGATTTGTGAAATATTTGAGGTGATCTTCAGTGATATATGGCAGTTGCAGTAGGGGTGATTTGTACTCCCAAAGAGCTTGGACAATCATTGGAGAAAGCTTCATGCAGTTTTCAATTGTTTCAATTGTTGGCAGACGTGGTACTGTTGACATAAATAAATAATGAATAAAATAAATTTAACATTACCCATGCATGCAAAATTTCGGTTTAATCGGTAATCAGGAGGTGGATCAAATTGAAATTGAGTGAAGCAAACTTCATTACAAACAAACATGGGGACAGGTGAAACTGTTATAAACTTGTAATAAAACTATCATATCATTCAAATTCATAAATAAATGTTTTTATTTGATTCATTAAATAAACTAAACTAACCAACATCCTGGAAAGATTAGACCTCCATAAATGGAGATGGACCGATTGTGGTCCGGATTAGAAAAATGGAGCCAAATTATAACTAGCTGGTACCCTAGAGATGGTAAAAGACGTCGCGGACGTAATAAATGCGCTGAGTGGATGAGCTAAAGGTCACTGCAGGCCCGAAGTGGAGACGGGTCACCCACGACCGTAAAAAGTGGAAGACATTGGAGGACCTTTGCCGATAGGCACACAGAGTTCGTACAAAACGAAATATCTCAGTTTAAAGAGCTTTATTATTATTAATTAAAATATATGATTTGATTTAAGCATATGCTTATTTCAATTTCAAAGCCTTTATTATTAATAAGAAAACAATAAAATTTTTATTTTTTTACATATTAAGGTATGTATTAAGTTTTTGGTTAAAATACTTATATGATTATATCAAAGTCTGTATTAATAAAAACTTACTTCTTCTAGCATATGCAAGAGCGATGAGTTGATTTACACAGTTGACCATCTCAACAATCAAATCTGGGCAGCGTGACACTACGTACCGACGGTCACACTCAAGAGTGTCTTCTGGTAGTCGCATACGCGAGAGGTGTGCGTGAAGCAAAGCGCGAGCTTTAATACTGTATGGACGACACAATGGCTGCTCTTTATTTTTTTCTCCCAGGTTTGGTAACTCCCGGAGTAACTGAAATAAGTGTGCATTTTATTTATGATTTATTTACAATAAATAAGTATATAAAATTAAAAATAAAAGGTATATGAAAGTTATGCAGTAGCCTAGTCATAATAACCATGAAAATATTAGTTTCATTATTTTTATATAATTGTTTTCCTATCTCCTATTTTATCATAGGTATATTATTTACAACTATTTGATAAAATTATTGAATAGAAATTAAGTTGAATAAAGCTTCACCATCTTTAACATCGGTAGTCTCTAATAAATGTGTTACAGAATTATTATTAGGCACTTACTGCTGGAACTTCTTCATTATCAGTAATCCTTTCAATAATTTCAGAGTTATGTCTTTTATCAAACTCACAGGAAGCAGCAAGTATCATCAATGCTCTTTTTAAAGGCATTGAGGGGGTTTTGTGGCAGAAGTAGAAATACATTTGTGTTGTATCCAGCAGGACTTGCTCACCAGAAAACCTAATTGACCTATACCACCATGTGCCAACCTGAAAATAATAAAATTTAATTCATTCCCACTGCATTTTACATTATCACAAATGTTTCATGCGAAATTATTGAACCAATCATTCAGTTAATTTAACAGATAAAGGATTATTTAAAACTTCATATATTAATTATTATATGAAATATAAATTCATAAAATATTACTGTGAAATATGTAAACTTACTGCAGTAGGTAGAGCAACCATGAAGACCAATGCATAGAGTCCAAGGACCCAAACACTATTTTCTTTTTCAACAATCCAACTAGGCAGAGCAATTCCAAAACTCATTGCACCTGGACCATCTGGATTGCCATACTTCTCCCAGTTTCTTCGGGCTTCATCATCTGTTAAAGCCTAAGTAAAAAAAATATTTTTGAATTAAAGATATCCATACTATCCATACTAATATTATAAATGCGAAAGTAACTCTGTCTGTCTGTCTGTCTGTCTGTCTGCTACTCTTTCACGCCAAAACTACTCAACGGATTTAAATGAAATTTGGTATACAGATAATCTAGACCCTGAGAAAGCACATAGGCTACTTTTTATTGCGAAAAGGGGGTTGTAAGGGGTTGAAAGGGGGGTAAAAAGTTACTTTTCCACGCGGACGGAGTCGCGGGCGGCCGCTATAAGTAATAAATGCTACAATTTGTAGGTTAAGTTTACTTACTTGATAAGCCTTGGTAAGTTTCATAAAGGCTTTTTCATCACCAGTTTCCTTATCAGGATGCAAAATCAGAGATTGTTTTCGGTATGATTTCTTGATTTCAGCCTGAGTAGCACCAGGTGGAAGTCCCAATATTTCATAAGGATCAAAGTTTGACATCTCATAATCAAATTGAGATACTTTATAAGCCAAAAAGCCAAGTAATACCCATCCTGATATGATGGCTAGTTTTGTAAAGAAATTTTTTACACCCTTGTAGGGTTGTGACTGTTCTATGATTATTTGTTTCTTTATACAGTTTGGACATTGACATAGTTCAGCTCGTTTGGCAGGATCTGAATAAACGGGAAAACGATAGTTAAGGTATTGTAATCACTATTAACTACAAGGAATACTTATAGAAAATAAGATTCAATCTATCAACACTGTGACATGTATGACGCCGCATAACGGTAATTCATATACATCTGGTATCATTACACACACAGAGTACTAAGCAGTACTCTGGATAAAATGTATAATCCATCCAAGAAACATCTCGTTTTATTTAGGTTTTGAGAAAATACGCTTTGTATGAAACTTACCTTCTTTCCTTTTCCTGGGCCAATAATAAAAAGTTGCGGGTACCAATATCAGGGCTAGAAAAGACAGAACGAAGTAAAAGAATGTTGATCCACTTTCATCATATTCAAATTTTTGGCCACCCATTGTTAATTTTCAAAGCATTTAGAAGGAAAATCATTACACGACACGACACACGAGTGCGATAGAAGACGTGTCATTTGAGATGTCATTCTCCGGAAAAATGCTATTCGGATACACGTCTGTTAACAAATTTTAACATAATATAGCAAGTATTTACTAGTGATTTTTACCTTACCACCTCTATATGTATATTTTAGTCTGTATATTACATCTGATTTTGACACATATTTGACATCTGACAAGTCGTAAAGAAAATTCAGAAAGGCAGAAATTTGGTAATATTTTGTGTTATGAAATAGTTAAAAGATTTACCATTTCACGCACAAATCAAACAAAAAATAAAACACTCCATAAAGGTATATACTTTTGGAGTTGATACTTAAAGAAAAAATACTCCAAACTCGTTTAATGCGAACGACTTATTTAATACGCATTTATTAGGATCAAAAATATACTTTTTTCATTTAGAATGGTTAATTGAATATGACTCAATTTGAATACATTAATGTTTTATCGGATGATACACCTACTCAATTTCATTTTATATTCGTACATTTGCAGATGGCAACTAAAACGATAGCAAGTGCTACTGTGAGGGCTGTAAAAAAAAGGATACTGCCCTCAAGAGCTGCGCTTGTTCTTACCCCATCAGCTGTGAACAAAATTAAAGAAATAATGGCAAAAGAAGAAGCCAGTGGTTTCATTGGTTTAAAGGTTGGTGTAAGACAGCGAGGATGCAATGGTTTATCGTATACATTAGATTATGCCAAGAACAAAGACAAATTAGATGAAGAAGTGAAACAGGATGGTGTAACTATCATAATTGATAAAAAAGCTCAGTTGACATTACTAGGTAAGCTATTTATTAAATACATAAAAAACTATGCTGTGTTGAACTGTATAGTTGTTTTTTGTAGGTATATAAATTATAAAACTTAATGAATACTGGACTGATTTAAAAATTCTTCCACCAATATCAAATTCTTTTGGTTGTCTTGTGACTAAGCATTAGTAAAAAGAGTATTTTGCTACAGGATAATGTCTTATTCCCAAAGGAATAAAATTAGCTCTGCCTGTATGAACAAAATTTTTGACTGTAGTCTGATAAGATACTGAAATTTTTGTATTAAACTAAATTAATATAATGTATTGATTGGAGATTTCCCATGACACTTTATCTTTATTTTCCAGGAACTGAAATGGACTTTGTAGAAAATAATCTCTCAGCAGAATTTGTCTTCAATAATCCAAACATAAAAGGGACATGTGGCTGCGGAGAATCTTTTAGTATATAAAATAATCATTTAGCGATACTTAGTAAAACATTATTGATCTTACTTACTGCTATGTAGAAAATAGAAGAATAAAACTATCATAGTTACATAATGATATAGTAACTATAATCATTGTACTTGACATACATTTGTCTAATAAAAACATTTGTTGTAACTTGAAAATAACTAACAGTTATAGCACCATTAATGATATCTATTATTTAGGAATATAAAACAAAAGGTGCTTCAATTTATACAAATGTTTAGCTTATAATCATTTTTGTTCATCACCTTTTCTGTATTTTCTGTCGGTATCATAGTCCTAGACTACTATTTGTTTTTATTATAGCATTAATTTCAGATTCTAGCCAAAGATCCTAATTGAGTTAACATTCAAAATATTGTACAAAAATGTTTTTAACCAATGACGTTGGTAACTGAACATTTTTTTAATAGGAATAACAAATGTAGGTATGTATAATATGTAGATAAAAGAATGTGTTTTAATAATTTTTCTTGTTTTATTATTTGGTAAAGTCCTGGGAAGTGTAAATTATAATAAAAAGATATGCTTGTATTTGGATTGAAATAATATTTTGTAGCTTACATGTAAGAAATAGATAATAGTAAATATATTTTTCTCCTGATCTCAATTGTCTTATTATTAATGTTATGTTAGTTTATTTAAAATACTTATATATTTTTCAATTGAATTTTTTATATCACCAATTTTTTTCTATCTTGGCTGGCAGAAGCAATACATACATTTATTCTGTGTGGTAAACTGCGAAGGACAAGCCTCAAGGCATCCTAATTCTGTATAGTAAATTTCGAAACTCACCATGGGCATGGAGTAGGAGTTTCGAAATAGCCAGTCCCATTAGGACCCTCAATGGTGTCATTCCCTTGGGAACATGGGCGTAGCCAGCTATGGGCTCGAGGTGGGGTAGCAGTCTAAAATAAGCGCGCTTTTTGTTTTGATCGTAATTTTTCTGTGTCGACTGATGACCCTGGACTTGGACAAATTTTGCATAATTTAGTCTATGCTCTGGAGAAAGAACATTGAGTATTGTAGTTAGTGCCCAGATAATTCGTTTCTTAAGTTTGATTAGGTACTTTACTAGTCAGAGCCATGGTGGGGCAACCGCCCCACCCTGCCCCACCATGGCTACCACATACCAAGAAAAATTCGTATCTGTCGTAGGCCTCCCTCCCCCAATGTTCTGCACATAAATTAGTCCTGTGCCGCCCGCATACAATAGATTTCCGCGATCTTCACCAGATCGTCGGTCCACCTTGTGGGGGGCACAGATTACTTAATAGGGTGCCTGTACAGGAATACTTAAGGTGACGGGTACCTATTTGATTTAAATTGTTAGCATCTAAACCGGATATCTTTTTAACATTTCGAAGTTCGAGCATCTCGAAAAGAAAATTATCGAAAATAATATATTTATTCAATACTTACTTATAATTAACTTTTTGATGTGTTTTTGCAATCGAAATGTGGATTAACGCCATAAGTAGCCGGTAATTCATATTTCCAGTAGGAAGCAGACCAAAAAGTTAATTATAAGTAGGTACGCAGGACAATTGCTGGGATCTCGTGCGGTCCACTAGCCTTGTGTACGTCGAGGTTCTGTAGGATTTTAAGAATCGCTTCATGATGGGCGCACCTCAGCCATCAAGCAGTCCCAGTCACAGATTAGTATAATAGTAGCTAGCTAGTCCCAGTGCGGTAATGACCTTGGTAGTGCTTTACCTTTTATGTCAACAAGACGCGAATAAGTCGCGAATTGAGAAGCGAATAAATTCGCTCTTGGGCTAGTAAACCCAGGTTTTAGCAGTAGGGATAGAAATTGGATTCAACTATATTTGTGCCAAGGACCAAAATGCTTTATTCCCAGCGGGGAACGCAGCTAGTTTTGATCCGATTCGGTTTATGTGGCTGAATCGAGCCCTGCGTGTTTTCTTGCATGTCCTGGTGGCAAGGTTAAAGACTCTTTTCAGCTGTCGAGTTTCCATGGACTTGCGCGCTCGAGTTTCAGCGTAGGCCATAATATAAGAAATGTATCTTAGAATATTTAAAAAAATCTGTAGAATAAGTCGTAGTAGTTTCAATTTTCTTTTTAAAATTGTTTTTTAATATAGCAATGTTGTGCTCACCTTTAATTTAAGTACAAATAAGACAACTTTTGTCATTAGAAAGTTATTTTAATATTGCCTGTATGTATTTAGTTGGTAAGCCTTATCTAATAAATAAAAATATAATAAAATATGCAGGCTGTTTATCAGCTTCGGCTAGGAAGCACTCAGCATCAATACATGGGCGAGCTTTGCTGTTCAATCGTATTCGCGGCTAAACGTCAAGGAATGGAAAATTTTATTAGTAGCCTCTACTATTTTTAAACATATGGCAAATTATTGTCGCAGTAACAAACGGTCAGTCAGACCCATTGACGTAAATTGGTCACACCAAGGTCACACCACAGACCAAGAAAAAAGTTAAACGAAAGCAGCAGCTTAAGAGAAAACACGTTATTTACAGTAGATAGGATGTTTTGGTTCATCTTTATTCACATTTATTTTGAAATGTTAGATAGCAGCAGGTATTATAATTACAGGTTAGGTTAGTAGGAGTTATTTGCACCAATATTTTCGTCTGATATTTTATAAAAAAAATTATATCGATAGTAGAATCTTGCGTCTAATGAATGACATTAAAAACTAAAAATCGTCAAAATGGAACTTAGGAGGTAGAGGTTCGTCGTCGTCTGGGATTTACTCAAAAAACCCAAAGTATTATCACATCCATAGAATAATAGTATCAAGTCCTTTGAGTAAAAGATCACATCGCAATATTTTCTGGAGCCCAATTCTCGTGCTTGTGATAATTTGAGAACATGGCGGATATCACCCGAAAACCATGAGCCCAATTCTCGGGTTTGTGACATTTTGAGAACATGGCGGATATCACCCGAAAACCATACAAAAAAACTATGTTTTAGTGATATATGTCGTATGAAAATAAATGTCACAAGCACGAGAATTGGGCTCCATATGACCTTAGATAATAATGACCTCGTTTGAAAAAGAAAAACTTTTTAATATTTTTCATGATGATATTAAAAATAACTAGTATTTTGTATCGATACTCATAAATACCAGTTCCTGCCTAAACAAGTTGTACATTTTTTGTCTCATTCACACAAATAACATGGAGGTAGTGGTTTGAGCGCAGTATATTTTTTCTTTGTTTACGTGTCGAATTCATTGAACGAATAAGTGGAAATAGAAAGAAAATCGTTTGCGGTTTATGGAGTTTATTAGAAGTGATCCTTTGATTGTTTTATTGGGAACTGTATGAAATGAATAACGGAGATGTTGGAGGGGCCAGAGGCAGAGGCCGCGGATGGCAGCAGCCTGAAAATCAACCAAGGGAGCTTCGCCGGCCGAGGATCGTTGGTGAGGATGCCAACGCAAAAGGTAACAAACAGTTCATTGATTATCATGCACTTTCACGAATCCATTCCGGCGTGATTCGACGTCGTCATAGTTGGCCAGTTAACTACGTTCTGCATAATTATAATGCTTCAGGTGAAAGTAAGGATTTTCATTTCTTATGACGTCGCCTCTATTGACAGCAGCAGCCGATCGTGCCGCAAATTGGTTGTGATGCAAAAATTTATGTGGGTTATTGTGTCACCATTAGTGATGATGCGTTTCGTAGATATAACCTATGTTGATGTGTGAAGGGTAAATCAGACAAAAATGTGGTTTTTGTCATTAGTTGGTCCAGCATCTGAGGCTCCGAAATCAAACCTGTCAGCGGAAGCTAAGGAATGGTACCCACCCAACTACAACCCCCAGTCGGCGTCAGCATATGCTCCTCGAGACCCTGCCCCCTACAGGCCCCCACTTCGCTTCTCTGTGCAAGACCGTCTACGGCAAGCTCAGGATCAAAACCTATACAACTTTGATGAAATGACATGTTCCCTTGAAGAACAAGAAAATATGGACTTGCGGGTATGTTAATAAAATACTAAAATCCTGTGGTGCATTCTGAGATTCGAACTTACAACCACTTAAGTAAATAACACACTTAAAAATTTTTCATCTCTTGTTCAGACGGGACTCGAACCCACACCTTCCACAATCCGGGTGAATGTTCTACCAATTAGACCACTGAAGCCCTACCTGAACACGAGATGAAATGTTTAAGTGTGTTATTTACTTAAGAATAAATTGCAAAAGATTGCTATAAAAATATTAATTACAACCACTTGTTCGGAAGGTGCATATTCTTATTAACATGGTTCTGAATTGAAAGTCAGTCTGTAGTAAAGATGCTTTGTCCATTACATTGCCCATTCACAGGATCTTAGGTTCTATTGAAAAAATAAATTCTTATTGGAAATTTTAGAAAAATCAATACTGTTCATAATCAGAAAATATTATTTATTTATTCACTCTAGTTCATGAGATATTTTGTGGTGAAATTAAGGTTATTATTATGACATTTAAATGTCATTCAGTGAGTGTTAGGCAATGTTTAACAGATTATTGTAATTTTTTATCAATTTAAATTGATTGATTCACAAACGCTTTGTGATACCATGTTAGGTAATTAAAAAAGTTCTATTTGTTCTTTCGAAATTTTGAAAGGAACAAACTGTAAGTAAATATTGTGGTATCAAATGTTTATGGATAAGCCCTTTCATGATTAAAATGCTTAAAATATTTAACTCTAAAATAAAAATGTATTTAATTTAATCCATGTATTTATTTTAATCCCGGGATCATAGTCAGAATCCCAGGGCATATATGGATATGGATTAACATCTATGTTTGCGGTCAATGAACCCAAATAGCTATACATACTAAATATGACCCGTGCTTGGGCATTCTCCTTTAATTATGTAATTATAAAGTAAAGAATCAAAGCTTCAATTTTATCATTAAAATAATATTTGAGAATTCTTTAAACTCTCATATAAAATTATTATGTTATACTTTGTCTTTTAATAGTAATTCATTTAAAATACAATTGACATACTTATAAACATTTATGATATTCATTGACAGGAGAATATTGCCAACTTGATTACTGTTATGTGTGAGATAACATTTGATCCCGGCAAGTTTGACACCCTGTGTGGTCCTTTGGTGGACTCCTTCGCCCATATGCTGCATGATGCTAGCTACACCAGGGCTTTGGTTGAAGCTATTGTCAATCAGGTGAGTCCATACATAATAAAACAGATGTAAATGTGCTTAATTTATCAACTGCAGTGAAATTGTAATTTTATAACTGCAAGTTCGATGGCCACGAAAAAAGTTAACAAGAATTTCGTGCTTCTTTATTCATATTGATGAGGGCGCCATTCGCGTTGTTTTATATTCAGTCGATCGGAGAGTCGAACTTCCGTTACAACGGCGCGCGCCTGTGCTCCATGTACGACTCTGTGGCGCCGCCCGAGGAGTCCACCTTCCGTGCGTGCCTGCTCGAGCGCTGCTCCACTGAAGAGAACAAGGTCATCAGCGGAGTCGAGCCCTCCGAGGAAATCATGCGGGGCTTCGCCATGTTCCTCGCCGAGATATACACCCAGCTTGAAGATAGCCAGGTAACAACAGTGTATAGTCTTTTTGCAGATTGAAGATGATGATAATAAGAAGCCACTGTAGATATGATTTATTTCTCTAAGGAGATAACAGTAACACCTTAAAGGGTAAAGTGTTTATTTCCTTTAGTATTAGAATCTTGAAATCCTGTCTTACAAGTGTTTTAAAATATTATAATTCAGGATACCTAAGATTACAAAGCACTGTTTGTTGTGAATTATGCAATCCAAGAAGCATATTAATAGGTAAGCAAATATTTGTGATTGTGAAGCCAATAAAAATGTAACTTTTTTAAATAGTTGAGTGACTCAATAATAATTCTCCTTTGCAGGGCGGAAGAATCAAGACGTTGGGACACAGTCTCTGTAGAGTTTTGTTACATCTTTTAAGCACTGACAAAGATATGAACATTAAAACTGTATGTCAACTTCTAAAGGTAAGTATTCGTTTTTTTTACTTTTATTTCCCCAACCTTACTTTTAGTTGAAACATTATAAATATAGTTAAACATAATGAGTGTCGCTCGATTATGATGCTTATAAACAGTTATTATAACAGAAAATCATTTTAACGCGTTTAATTTAACGTGTGCGCACACGCGCACAGTGTCGTGTTAATGTGACAACCCTTCTGATTGGAGTACACAATTGGGTATGATTTAAGGTGTCACCAACCAACATAAGTCGTTTTTTGTTTCCTTGATACTATTATTGATCTATTATTTTGGGGGAAAACTAGTTTGCCCCCAAAATAATAGATTTGTCACCAAAACCTAGTCACCAAACAATATAAAATCAGTTCCACGAAAAATGACCAAATTAATATTTTTGAATGAATGAATTTTAATAGGTTTTTGAATATATTTTTGTCCTTAGAAATTTTTAAAAAAGTTGCAAATATCAATAGTTATCATCATTGTTTCAACTAAAACAGGCTAATTACTACTTTACTGGACATATTATGCCTTCAAGAAGCTTATCAGGGCTGGTTTGGCTTTTGCAGGGCGCCCCCTTTTCCTTTTTTGGCGATAGGCGCATTTTTGACTTCTAGTGGGGGTTTAGCCAGCTTCAACCATATTGATAATCCGACAATATGTTTGCACGTATAATTTTTAAAGCGCGCCAATTTGACTCCGCCTATTTGAATATTTATTCATTCAAATTGACAATTGATTTATTAAATTGGTAGCAAACAATATTATTTTGATAACTTTTGTTACCACTATATTGGTGACAAAATAACAAATTAAAGGGTACCGCATTCTGGGAACGAAATTTGATTTATTTGGTGACAGTGTACCATTTTGAGTACAAACCTATAAAGTAACATAACTATTATTATGTGAACGAGGTATAAATTTAATCAATGCACTACCTATTTCTTAGGTAATCCATCTTTTATTTTACACATTATATAACATTAATTTGGTGATTCATACCTTTGTTTATCGAAAATATTTATTTTATTTATTTATTCAGGAAAAAAACAGCATCATTATAATATAAATAGAAAAATTGAAGTGTATAACACATTTGCCTTAAATAATTTCCACCACTAGTTATCGCAGGCTATGTTGATTCTAACTGTATACATTCTGTTTTACTATATTTAAATTTAACAATACTATAGTTCGCAAAATATAGCCTGACTAGAATGACAGCTGTGATTTGATCTCTATGTCTATAAACATAAGGTTTATCATTCTACAAAGTTTTAATTTTTATTACTGTTGACATGAAGATATTTTTAAGTGACATCAATAGCTCTCATTCCAATTATGTCACACCCCACGGAGCATACTGTGACAGAAAAGAAAAATTAAAGAGACAATGTGAATTATTGTTCTTTAAGTAAGTAACGAAAGTGACCAATGTTTTCGTGAAATATATCGATGTGTCTATACTTTTTATTACAAGTAATAATTGTAATTTCCTCAACTGATGTAAACTTATTTGGGAGAATATTGAAGAAACTAGACATATAGAGAGTCCGTACTTGTCATGTTAGAATTTATCGAAAAATTTGTCACATAGCGTCTTTCTCGCTCTTGCCACACTAGTAGTAAATATATCGATGTCCAAATGTTTTAAGGTAAGCTATTAAAGCTCACTGCTTGTAATTAAATCATATTTTTTTATCGTTTACTTCCCGAAAACCTCATAATAGGTATCGTGAATAATAAAGTACATTAAGCATGTTAGATCAACAAAATAAGCGAAAAAAAAAATCAACTGTAATAATGTATGGAACAGCTGATTTTTTTTCGAGGTTTTCGGGATGTAAACGATAAAAAACACATTGAATAAAGAACACTTGTGTAGAAAGCAATCAAGCAGGCGGTTCGGCTTTGTTTCGGTAGGTGTCACAATGCATAAGAGGGTATTTGACTAAGCTCAAGATTTTACAAAATATAATTATTTTATCAAAATATAGGTAAATATATGCCAGTAGCAAAAAATCTCAATTAAAAATATAACGTCTAGCCGGTTTTATCGTCATTTAAAGATTCATGGGCAAGTCCATTTTAAAAGTATGAAATCATTAAAAAAATATTATACCATTGAATAATTCATACAATTTGCACCAACTATATTATAACAGAACCATTGACATAAACGAAACATTTCATATAGCTACCATACAAAATTCAAATGAAATGCATACAAAATACTTTCGTGTGACGTCACATCTTAGTCGCCATTTGCATGGAGCGTTTTGGGTTTGCCCAAAATAATGTGATTTTAAGGTTTTGATATATCAGGTAGTTCAAATGAGAATCAAGTAATTCTTTCAACGATGTTATTATCATTGAGAGGTCTTTTTATTACAAAAATAAATAAAAAATAGTCAAATACCGTATTACATCGCGCTAGCAAAGCGTGCTACCGAAATAAAGACCTCGTCTGAAAATTATACGTGAAGTGAATCGGACGGAACAGGTGGTTTTATTCCTCCGTCTCCTTGCCTGGAGGGTGCCTTTCTACACTTGTAAACTACTGCTGATGCGTGCGTGTTGTCGGCAGCTGTCTGGCATAGCGTTGGACGCGGACTGCCCGGACGGCATGCGCGCGGCGTTCGAGTGGCTGAAGCGGCGCGCGTCGATGCCGCTGGTGCGAACCGTGCTGGCGCTGCGCGCGGCGCGCTGGGGGCTGGCCGAGCGCGCGCCCGCCGGGCCCGAGCCGGGGCCCGAGCCCGCGCCCGCCCCCGCGCCCACCCCGCCCAACCAGCCCAACCAGCCCAACCAGCCCAACCAGGACCGCCGCAGATACGCGCACGGTATGTATTTTAGGAGCCATTAAGGTTAGGTTAGGCGTATGCTGAGTCAAACACAGGCGACGCAGGTAGACACAGCGCCGAGCAGAGCAGATTTTTTAAAGTATGGAACGTCATTGCACTGTGCTGCATTGCCTGTGTCTCAGCATACGCCTACCCTTAAGGTGACGGGTAGGGCACACTAGCGACGCCATTTTTTAGCATCTAGACCGGATATCTTTTTAACAATTTCGAAGTTCGAGCATCTCGAAAAGAACTTATACTATTTATTCAATACTTATAATTAACTTTTTGGTCTGCTTCCTACTCGAAATATGAATTACCGCCAAAAACGGCCACTTATGGCGTTAATCCAAATTTCGAGTGCAAAAACACATCAAACATCTGAACGCGATTCACAGTAATAATATATTAAACAAACACCATAGTACTTGAAAGCGTTGTCGTTCTTGTTTGAGAGCAGGTGACGTCACGCATTTTGTTTGGTGTTCATTGTCACGTGACTTGAGGGTGAAATATAATTACATTTTATTTAATAAAAAAATAATTCCTTTTTTAAAACACTAGCTTGACGTGTTGGTCACCAAAAGAACCACCACCTGCTTCGTCACCAAAAGAAATTACTAGTTCTTGGTCCGTAATGCAATCTATGCGGACATATTTTACACGAGCCAATAATCGTGAAATATTAATACTTGTTATTTTGGAAGAATAGGAACACAAGAACGTTAATGATTTTTACAACTTAATAATTTTATTTGTAGAAAGAAAGATGTATGATACGAAACGTTTGAACTGTCCTATTCACCTTCACATACTGAATGGACTATAGCTACGATGTAGATACTTTTTCCAAGAAACAGGCGCGCAATATTATGGGATTTATTTTAATAGTCCCGTAAAAAAAAGACAAATGAAGTCATCTGAAATCGGAAGTTGATAATGAAACCATCTTTTGGTGCTACTTTTTCTATGTGATATTTGTTCCAGCTAATGGCGAGACGAGCGACGGCGGGTACCTGGCGGACGGGCACTCGCTGACGGCCGAGGAGTGCGCTTTCCTGCAGAGCAATCTGCCGCCCGTCAAGAACGCGGCCCTCGAAGATGACATACTGTAAGTTACTTCTTCTTATTTAAGAGTCCGCGTCATGAAATAAGTCCCGCGGAAACACACGGAACATTTTAGATTTCTTGTGTCTATGGCCATAAAGCTCAAATTTGAATGTTGATGGCGACTGAACCACGTTTTTCACGAAACTTCTATGGTTAGGGGCGAGCCTTCTACTCCCCACAAGCCCGGTGACTTCAAAAGCAAAGCGTGCACATGTTGGTTGACAGAACCGATCGACCGACAAAAAAACTTCTGTGGTGGCGCTGACTCTAGTAACACAGTGTTGGTAGCCACATTCGGCATGAATGAGCCGGCTCAACTACAATAGCATTTTTATATTTTCAGCGAGGAAATGGAGAATGAAGCATGGGATACGGGAATGGATGCCGAGATGCAGGCCGGGTTTCTGGAATTCCTGAAGATTTCCAACCAGATTAAGCGATAACCCTGCTGGAGCGCGCCCCGGGCCTCGCGGGGGACAGACCAAACTGCGTCTTCTGTACTCTAGGACAATGAAGAAAAAGTATAAAAAAAATACAAAATACTATAAAATTCTATAAAAAGATATATGGCGAGTGACCAACTTGGTGACCACTCTATGATGAAAGATTATGCATGAGAATGACAGAGATTCATGAATTAGGGCAGAGCAATCGTTTGAGCTATAAGTCTACTTGCCTATCTTAGAGCCCATAACGGTCACGTTACAAAAGAGAGATTTAGATAGAAAAAATCAAAGGAATAACATAGAGAACAGATAGGTACATATTTTCAGTACAGTCCCCATGACAACTACACAACTTGACCGTCTAAAGTATCTTATGTACCAGTTTTTTTATTTTAGAGTGGTTTGGCATTTGAACATAAGAGCTTTTATTAAAATTCCACATTAGCTCCATAAAGTATAATACTCTATAATAATTATGTAATAAATTACTTTACTTAAACATTTTGGTCTGTTGTTCCGGGAGGATTAATTGTGTTTACGTATAAAATTGAACATCCAATGTAATGATAATAATTTTGTGAATGTGTTTTTGGATAATATTTTTATATAAATTAGAGCATTTCCCAGTGTATATTAGTTTCTTTCTGTAATAATAAGTTATACGTAAACACGGAAGCTTTTCTTTTAAATCTATGGACTAAATGTAAACAAGTGAACCTTGTTTCTTTAACGTTAATCGTGCGATATTGACAAAGGTTGACGTGCCTCAGGCTCATGTTCTCGTCTCCCACCAATGAAGGCCATATTTTAGAGCCATGTTGCTTCTTGTTTACATTTCGTCTGCAAGTGTTTAGTGATCTCATGATTTTTCGTTTGTTTTTCTATTTCATAAAATAGAAGCCGACTTTAAACGTGCATTTGGGCTTTTTTAACATTTATCTATCATTATAAAATGTTGGAATAAGCCCGAGTGTAGTGTAAGCACATGAGAATATTTATTATTACTTTTTAAATTTCCATTCCATTGAGAAATGCTAACCAAAAATGCTACTTACTGTGGAAGGCTGACTTTTAATAATTTATTTATACATTTAATGTACTTGAATCAAACGCCCCATGAACGCATCAATGCAATGTCTTATTTTGCCATCTCTATAATTTTTGAACAATTCCATGGAATTTGTAATGTAGGATTCCGCATATTTGGATTATGTGTGAGTTATCTTTAGCACAAATAGTTTTGTTCGGTATGTCACTTGCAACGCGGTGCGCGACTGGTCCTCCGACTCGAAGTGTCATCGAAGCAACATGCGAAAATGCCAAATTTGTTACAATTACGTTAAACTTTGTTGTGATGATTACATTTGCCTAGTTGAAATGAGTGAGATAGAGTGATAGTGGCCTTGAGTGCGAGGTGGGTTTTAATTACTGACCTAATTGCTGGTTAAATAACATAAATAATAATAGTGTTCTCTATAGTGCTCATAGTAATTCACATAGCAATAACTTATGCTAAAGTTTAGTACATTACACAATACAGTCATCATGATGTTGATATGAATCGCTCCTGAATACGATTTTTGAATATATTTATGCAATACCGGATTTATTTATTTGAAGCAATTAGGAAAATGTTTATAATATTCCATTGTATTTTTGTTGCAGTGATATTACGAATGTTATAAGAATAAATGGATATTTTAATAAAAGTCATTTAAATAATTATTGTTTTATTTTGGAGATCCTTACAAACACCTTATCATATAAAAATAAACTTATTTTTGTGATTTTATTTGCTATGGGGAATCGAAACATATTATATTCGATCTTGACTGTACTTTATAATGTTTTATATGTATTTTAAAAGGACCGGGCGGGCCGCTGCATCACTTCAGAGACAAAATCACAGTACTGTGTACTGCCATGGACTAATTTAGGCCCTGGTAATGCACAAATTGTGTGTCAGTACTACTGAATACCTACTTACAGCCGATATTATTTGTTCACGAAGCCTAGCGGTCGTCTTGTCCTTGGTCAGGGCTAAAATGCTTTCGTTATCTCTGGAAGTGAGTACAGTAAAGCAAAATTTGAGATAAAATAGTTCTGATAATAATATACACTATTTATAAGTTTTTACATCACAACCACTATTTATAATGAAATTATGCTCGTAAAGATGAAGAAAAGACCAGAAATACCTAAAAACCTTTTTGGTAGGTATCTCTGGATTTTATTTTCATTATTTGTACAAGTTAAAATTTATTCAGCTTCAAATATCTGGCAAGACTTTGTACGGGTTGAGTATTCCTTTCGGGTCCATGAGCGACTTGAGGTCCCGCATGAGCTGTATGGCGGAGGGGTCCTTGCTGTAGCGCACGTAGTTGGGCTTACGGAACCCCACGCCGTGCTCCGCGCTGATGGACCCCGCCAGCGCCGACACCTCCTCGAAGATCCACGGCTCCAGGAGCGAAGCTGTCTCCTTGCTGTACTGCGGGACTGTGACGTTAATGTGGATGTTGCCGTCGCCTGAAATTGAAAACCAAAAGTTTCAAATTTGGAGAACCAGTAAGATAAGAATGGTATGTATGTTTTGGATACTATAGTAGTGGGTAGTTATATATACGATAGGTATCTATGATACCTTATAGTGCGATAACCGAAACCCTACTGAATTCGGAATTGAACTTCACGGACACGTTAGGTAGGTAGTTACCTATTCGTCATTATACGCCGCTTACAGCTTTCATGCAAAACTGTGCTAGTCTTTCCACGGGACAAATCATGTATTTATGTACGCTCCAAACAGGAGTCTACCTATCATAGGTACTGGTTTAGGGTAGACCGGAGGCAAAAGTTACATATTTTACTTGATACCTGATTACTGAAAACTGTTAAGTTATCTTAAACATGTGTTTATGCACAGTAAAAGTAGATTTATCTGGCTGTAAAAGGATTACATCCAGGTTTTGATATGTTTAGTTGTCATGGAGTTATTTCAGGTTAGAGAGGAAAAGGGAGAGTGTTACAAATGCCGCCTACCCCGGGGCAAAAGTAACGCTATTTCAAGGTAATAAAACTCAGTGAAGTATACGAAAATTATAAAAAATATATTAATCATCAGTTTCTTTGACTTAGTCTCGGTTTACTAAGATAAAAAAATGCCAACATTATTAAAATTAAAGACAGCAGTAACACAAAATGGCAACCTCTACCAAAATTTCACACAGCGCTTTTTTCAAACCCATAGTTGAACGGTGTCTTTAATAGACCAACACTTATATACCTATACTAAATATAATTAAGTTAAATGCAAGATTTAATCATCAAAATCACGTTTCAATTTTGTATGAAATACTGTCTGTTACACCTGCCCCCGCGTTACTATTGACCCTTATAAAGAAATATACAAACTACAATAAGAAAGCCCTGTTTTAAAAAAATATATAACAATTTATCAATGTGCCATGTTAAGCACTTACCTATTCAAGAAGAAGCCGTTAAATAGTTATTACAGGCATTTTATTTTAAAGTCACCATAACTTATTATACACAAAATAATAATGGTTAGTCGTAAAATAAAAAATTTCGTCATCCCACACATAACTGTAAAATCGGGGAACTTCCCAGTTGGCTAGTAGAGTTTATTCAGCAACCTTTTATTCGAAAACAATAATTTGATAACTAGCGTATCGGAAATATCTCCGACTTACTTAAGGGAGATAAATCCCCTTATTACATCTTGCAAACTAAAGATAGTCCAGGAACAAAACTCGCTCCAGCCCCTTTTAACAATGACAACTTAAATTATGACTTTTAACAATAACAATTAGCTTTATTTACTATCTACGGAAATAACTTTAGATTGTGATTTGTAATAAGGTGGCAAATGTTTTGGAAGTTTATTGCACATAAAACCCATGTGACTTAATTTCTTTTTTGGGAATAATCACGACGTACATATTGTAGATAAAAATAAATAAACTTTAAACTACCAAAGCGATTGAAACCTTTGATATGGGTAAAAACTTGGGGCCGTTATTTATTTTGCAGTAGGTACCATAGGCAAGTATTAAAATAAAATACGCTACCTAATATAATGCAAATATAACGGTCACTGGGTCAATAGTAACACGGGGTCATTTGTAACGTTACAACTGCCCCCGAAAAATATGTTACAACTGCAAAAGTTGGCGCTCTATAGAAAAGTATCTAATACGCTCTAAAATACGTTAAAGCAATCCATTATTTTAGATTAAATACTAACTTTGACCCTTTAGTAAGCTACTTTTTCGACATAAAAATAAAAAATCTGGTTTAGAAATTCACCAGTTCTCACTTTGAAATCTATACAAATTCTTACCTTGGGTGTCCGAAGAACAAAATGGCGTATAACTGTCGACCGCTTCGCGCGCAGTCGCTCGCGTCGCTGCTGTGACATGAGCGCATCTCTACGAGTCGAATACACGCACACACGCACATTTACAACAAAAGTTGTAGTAGTATTTTACGATGTTTTGATTGCCCCCTGTTACTTTTGCCTCCGGTCTACCCTATATTGTCGATTACATCAATAAAAGCCAGTAAGATACACCTTAGGTCTCTGCACGTACCTAACACTAAAGGATGAAACTAATTATTAATTTTATTTCTGGTTCTTTCAGGGAAAGTCGTTTACCAAAGGTCAAATCAAAGTCTAAGAAGATGGGTTTTTCTATGACGAGTTACAGAAAGAACCTTAGTAGAACTTGCTCACCAATGTGACCGTAACCACAAACCACTGTGGCCTTGTCACCCATCCGCTGTTTAAGCTTCGGCACCAGCTCGTAATAGTGCTTCTGTGGGAGCGACACGTCGTACTTGAAGACGTACCCCGCTCTGAGGCCGGCGCCTGCTATGCTCTCCCGAAGATTCCAGATCGTCTGTAACCGTACCAACCGGTATGTGCTTTTGTGCTTCTGATTTATTTAGAATTATGTCTATAAGATCGAGGCAATGGTCAGTCAGATCAATGTATGTGATGTTGTGAAATATTTATTTAAAAAAAATGGTACACTTTTATAGGGTATTTGTTTGTAGCATATCATAGTGGAGTATATAATGCGAAATTACCAACGTACTAAGTATTGATTCTACCACACCTACCTGCATTTTGCCCGGCTCTGAAGTAACAGTACCATCCAATATTAATCCACTTTCCATTTCTTTAGCCAAGAATCTTGACAATTTCTCTCCGTCGTGAACTTCGTCGCTTCCATGCGTTTCTACCAGTACATAGAATGGATAATCTGATATCGGGTTCCTGTTGAAATGTTACAAAGATGAAGGATTCATACATGGGTAAAATATCGGAGATGTTTTAATACTTACGGGAGATTGAGGTTTTCCATAGTCGATTTAATGGCAACATTATCAGCCATTTCAAATGCGGATAAAATTTCCCCTAATGACAATTTCGCGCTCTTGTATAGTTTGAGAATATTGTCAAAATTCTCAACACCTGGAACATGAAAAATCATCTTAGGTTCCATACCTACATAGCAGATTGTGAAATCGTCGTCATAATATCGTATTCACAAAAACTTTACCTACCGAAGAATCCCACAGTAACGGCTTTGGGCAAGTTGGGGCAGTGAATGGCTACTTTGGTAACGACACCTAACGTTCCCTCGGAGCCAATGAACAAGTGTTTCAAGTGGTACCCTGTGTTGTCCTTCTTCAAAGTCTTGAGGCAATCTATTATTGTCCCGTCAGCTTTAACCTGGGATGGAAAATTACACACATTTTTTTTAAATTTTATTTTTAAAACCAAGCATGTTTTGATTGATCCCTAAACATATTTTTACGATTAACCTACCTGATGCTTAATTAATTGTCTTTACTAGCACCTCGATTCTATAGGGATGTTTTGTAACTTTCCCATCCTTTGCATTTGCATTCCTACTACCTACCTTCTTACGAAAGATTCTTATTAAAACACATGTTAAAAATTATTTAATGGCAAAAGCCTATTATACAGTTAATGATTACTTAAATGACAAGAATTTGTGGAAATGATAAACTGTTCGCCTACACCCATGACACTGTACTTAAAAAAATTTGGTGATTAAAAAGAGTAACTGGCGAGTTTCTTGCCGGATCTTCTCGTCAGAATCAACTTTCCGATTCCGGTGGTAGAATCACATTATATTTATTCATTTCTTAGTATATTTTTTGTATCGACATATATGTTTAATAACATGTATAATATACATAGCTATAATTTATATTTTTCATGTATGACGATTTGTAAGAGCTGTATATAAGCCTATGCAAATAAAGCACTTTTGAATTTTGAATTTTTTGAAATTTTATGCCTCTCGGATTGAATGTATGTAATGTTCGGTTTCGAGTAATTGTGGCCTGGAAGACATATCCAGCTGCTCAACAGTGAGTCTGATTTCGATTAGAGTTGTTTAATGGTTTCCGACCCCTTGCATGATCTACAGACGCTATTCGGGGTTATGTTTATCCTCATCATCATTTTTATCGTCGCATAACTTACCTATACCTATGCGATGAACGAAATACTGGTTTAACTCTTTGAGTATCCTCGCTACTTGTATATTGCTTCCAAGTTTCTCCAGGACTTGACTTCCTCTTCAATGAGGCCCTGTTCCGTTCTTTGTTTTCCTAAATACATACTTACAGCTTCAATTCCTAGTACAGATCCGTGCAGGTTTCCGTAGCGCAACAGCCGCACGCCCCCAGCGTTGGTGCTGATGTTGCCCCCGATTTGGCAGCTCCCCTTGGCCCCGAGGTCTAAAGGCATGATGAGCTGGCGCTCTCGGACGTAGTTGTCTAGGTTCTCCAATACACACCCCGCTTCACAAATTAAGCCGCCTGGAAATGTTGATTTTTAATTCAGGAGACAACAAGGAGAGCATAAGGAGGAAAAAGATAAAGTATAGAAAGAAATTAAAGAAGTAAAAACTGGTTTGATATCTTATAAGAATACTTGCTTTAGCGAGATAGAAATTGGGCATAGAGACATACCTATGAGTATTTAAGAAATTCACGATGGTTACCGTTCGTCAACATGTACCTACGCAAATGTATAACCATATGGCTATTTACCTGATATTTCATCCAAGCTGACCACGTTATTCATCAGCATGAGGTTTAGTACTATTTCATCGAAGACGGGGACGGATCCTCCCACAAGTCCTGTGTTTCCTCCTTGGGGACATACGGCCAGCCTCTTCTCATTGCAGTATGAAAGGATTTGAGAGACTTCTTGAGTAGTTTTTGGTTTTAAAACTATTTTTGAAAGACCTAAAAGATTCATAATATAAGTAGGTAGATAGCGACCAAAACATGTAGGTAAATAGTGATAATACACTAAAAGACAAATCCCTTTATTACAAACGCGATCTTAAGTTATTACTGTACTAAAGTTCATGCCATCTTGTTGCAACGCGCTAAAGTAAAAGGGCCTGGAACGAGTTTAGTTCCGAAACTTTTCTTAGATCGGGATTAGTAATAAGGGGGAAGGAGTTTAGTGTGTACTGACCTCTGCAGTTTTTAATCCAATCGATATTGAAAGGCAAAACATCGTTTTCATCAGTCAATACTCTCTCATTACCAAGGATAGATTTGAAGTAGTTAACGTCAGCGTTTTGTAACGTTGCAAATTCTTTCCTTTTTACATTGTATTTTTCCTAAAATTAAATGTTTAGGTACAACATTATTTATCTACATAGGGAATGTATAAAGATGGTGACCGTGCATCATGCATTTCGAGATATTTTATCCTATTAACAGACGACAATAAGTAGGTACATAGATAAATGTGTAATAATAATATTATGTGCCAGATAAAGGAAACCTTAACTTCATATTCATAGCAGTTGGCAGGTAGCGGTGAAAATTATAGATATATGGTCTCTTTAAGAGACTAATTAGAAATTATATGTTATTACTTTAGAAATATGTACATATATTAATTTATGTAAATTGCACCTTTACTTAAGTGGTAAGGTACAGTTCTGGAGAAAACTACAAACGTAGTTTTCTCGTATTTTACTTAGGCCATAATATGTAAAGTAACTTCCAACCAATGATACCTCTGAGACCACAACATTTAAACATAACCAAATACAATCAAAACATCCAAACTTTTATTAGCTTCAAGTATGTAAATGATGACCTTTTCTAAGGTTAAACATTCACGGTAGGTACTCACCGATGAAAGCTGTGGGAGTGCCTGCGACGCGCATCTGATTTGATCCAAAATGCATGTCTTTTTAGCGCACTGTACTATTTGTTTGACTGTGTTAAACATGGCCGACGTGATTTGTTTACAACGCCTAGCAGTCGACTATCAGACATAAGCACTAGAATTGCGTGTCAGCCTCGCCTCGTTTATCTGGTACGTCAGCTGGGTGTTACGCAAGATAGAGAGCAAATAATATCATGATACAAGTATTCGGACTGTTCGGCTATAAAGTGCTAAAACTAAAATTATCTTTCTATATCATGCCGTATTGTATTTTATTATGTCAGACCTACCTACCTCCCACCTAACCTCAATTCGCATTTTTTAAGAACGAACGAATTCATTAGCACTTTATTTACATAACAAACAAAAAAAATACCACCGGTACGCTGCACTGTAGCTTCTAGTGTGATGTTAAATTATGAATAGTACCTATTCTAGTAGCATTTGTTACAGGTGTGTGTGTGTGTGCGTGTAGGTATTGCGTTGCTTTGTTATTTTTTCTATCGAGATAGTAGGTATGAGAAATGCTATCTATTTTAATATCAGACACTTCTGCTACACAAATAAACTTTTTTTGAATGCGCCCTACCTAGCATTTTTTATGAGAAAGGGAGACAAACGAGCATGGCAGTTACTCGTAAATAGTCGGAGTTTAGATAAACATTTAGTTACATTAGTTAAGAAAAAACACAGTAAAGTACCTAAATTAGTAAATTATAATCGTTATAGGTACTTAAGTATAGGTGACAGTTTCAAACATCAGGTAAAACTTTATATGGGTTGAGTATTCCGTTGGGGTCCATGAGCGACTTGAGGTCCCGCATGAGCTGTATGGCGGAGGGGTCCTTGCTGTAGCGCACGTAGTTGGGCTTACGGAACCCCACGCCGTGCTCCGCGCTGATGGACCCCGCCAGCGCCGACACCTCCTCGAAGATCCACGGCTCCAGGAGAGCGTACAGTTCTTGGGTGTAATCTGGTACTATAACGTTGATGTGGACGTTGCCGTCACCTATGAGCATATAAAATGACTTAGTTGAGCCAAGTATTCAGTTACGAGTAAGGCTGACAGATCAATGTTGAACATTTTTGAGTACCTTATAGGCAACGCTGAGAAACTCAAGAGTCCATTTAACAAAAGAGTGGAAATGACATAATACCACATCTAATCTACCTCGATTCACCCAGAGACCACAAGTACCTATCTGTGCCGGGTTACTTCATCATCTTCGCAGACTAACGAATAAAATGAACGATTTAACCTAGTTACAGTTAGTTGATTTCAAAGGTCTATTGGTCTTTGTTGCATAATTAAATTAAATTAATAATAATATCCTCCAACCGATTACGGCTACGGCGGCCAATCTCAACGATCAGCCACGTACACAGGATATATTATAGTGCTCAAGTGTGTGCGCAAACACAAGTGCACTCTCTATTCCCTTACCCTCATATTCCAATGGGACACTACTGTGACACGACCAGAGAGGGATTGGGCGCAGGACCAACGGCTTAACGTGCTTTCCAAGGCACGGGGGTACAAGACCGCCAACTTCCAGACTCCGGGCTCCCACTAAGAATTTCTTACCGAAAACTTAGGTACAAATTTTTGCCCCGACCCGGGCCAAATTAAATTAATTAGGTTAGGAATAGGCGATGTATACCAATATGTCCGAAACCGCACACCAGTTTGATCTTGTCCCCGCATCTCTGGCGCAGTTTGGGGATCAGCTCGTAGTAGTGTTGATGAGGCAGGGACACGTCGTACGTGAACATATACGTGCCCACCAGCCCGGCTGCGGCTATGCTCTCGCGGATATTCCAAACCGCCTGGGAAAACAGGAAATCAGTATAGAAACACGCTCCTTTGCCCCTCCCTTTTTTGTTGGTCACCTGGAGGAAAAGCTGCCTACCGATGTGAAATAGGCAGCGTCGGCGCCTGTAATCGGCTACCTTATGCACACCCGGCCGGTGGGAGACGGCCAGGTAGTGTGGGGCTCTCCCCTGGGGAGCTTTCAGGAGCCTACCCACTAAAAACCACCGGGGCCCTTCCTGCCAACCGTGTGAGGTGGGCTACGGTGACAGCACAAGGTTAAAATACTGTGACAGAAGTAAATCGACTGTGGTTACAAAACGTAACATGAATCCTGCGTCACACTTTAGGCTCTATCTATTTCAAATTACCTAAGTCTTTTGTATTTTTATGAGTTAAGTATTATTTTATCGTCAAGGTAACGTAATTTAAAGTTAAAATGTTGTTTTACATACTTAACCCCACTACAAAAACACGCTCTATAAAAGTATGAAACAAGGAAATAGTCTCGGCTCAAATTATTATGCCGTATCGCCGTGGCACATGGTTACCTGCATCTTTGAGGGTTCAGAAGTAACAGTCCCATCAAGAATCAGCCCTCTTTTCATTTCGCTGGCGAGGAATCGATCTAATTTCTCTTTATCGTGAGCTTCGTCACTGCCGTACGTTTCCAGAATAACGTAGAACGGAAAATCGGATATTGGATTTCTACAAAAGAAAAGATTCAACATTTTTTGTTAGAATGATTTGGAAGATTATAAACGCTTTTATTTTACCTTCATTATGGATAAATAATAATTATCTTAAGTAATCTACTATACCTAGAGAAGTCTACATATTTTTGCAGCTGACTGTATAAAATGCTTTGTGAACGTATGTGAGGGCCACTAGATGTAGGTATAATCATTTGAAGCTTACGTTAGATTAAGATTCTCTGCGGTGTGGTGGATCGAGTCACGATCAGCCACTTCAAAAGCCGACAGTATTTCTCCAAGCGACGCTTTTGCACTTTTGTACAATAGTAGGACGTTTTCAAAGTTCTTAACACCTTTAAAAAAACAGAAACAACTATAAAACTAGAAAAAAATTATGGAGTGGTCTGTAAAGGTCAATACAATATTCCTTTTTTATGTGGTCTGCTCTCTGGTCATTTATACCTAATCTATAAGAAATATATTTATTGAATTTTTGTTATAAATTATCTATGTATATAGATAGATAGATAGATATTCTTTATTGCACAAAAATAAAATACAAGAATGATACAACAGCAACAGACAGTACAATAAGGCGGTCTTATCGCTTGTAGCGATTTCTTCCAGACAACCTTTGGAACCTTTCTTTATATATTATTGGGTATGTATGTATTGTTAATTATTATTAATGTTATGTAATATTATTAATATATAAAATATGTATATTTCTGCCATTCTCAATTTCATTTGTTAAACTACTTTGCACTGCCTTCCTTTATTACGAATACGATATTCTTTCCTCTACCCAAAGGTTGTCTGGAAGAAATTGCCTGTTGCAGTTGTTGTATCATGCTTGTATTTTATTTTTGTGTAATAAAGAATATCCTATGAAATTTGTGTGTGCAAAAGAGATGGGTGAATGTGTATGAGTTTTCTGAACGGAAGCTACTCGTGAGAGTAGAGTATGAGATCATTGCTCTTTGGATTTTCCAAATCTATGTGCGTATTTATACCACTAGCTCAGAGCGTTGGTGAGAGAAAACCTACCAGTTTCGGATAGTATTTGAAAACTATGGACTTTGACACCCTTGTTGAACGATCTAAACTTGTAACCATGAACCGTGGTTTATGGAATTATGGTCCATGCGCCACGGAAGCGCATGAATCGCAGGAATCTGTGTGCGCATATTTATACCATTAGCTCGGCTGTGAGTGAAAACATCTTGAAGAAACCAGCACGTTTCGGATAGTTTGTAACGTGTAACCAGAGACATTACCATGAGTTTGAAATACTATCCTCGCTATCCAAAACTATTGCTCTGTCTCTTGCACCTTGCACTTGCACATGCACCAAAATGAAAGGTTCTATAGCGAGAACAGTTTTTCAAACTCATGGTAAGGGTACTGGTTTTAGTTAATCAGGTTCTTCTGTAAAAAGGGTTGCGAAGGTCAGACGGCAGTCGCTTCATTATTACCATACTACTAAAATCCTGAATCATAAATAAATAATGATAATAAATATTTCACATCACATACATTTGATCGGACTCCGAGATAGGTTGCTCAAGCACCTGTGTTACGGATATCAGAACCAACAGCGGAATTACAAATATATAAGTAAGTACTTACATTTAAAAATTTTATTTTGTAAATACATACCTACTTATAATACATAGAAAACACCCAGACCAATACAAACAGACATGTTCATGCTCACATTTGTTTCTACTGTGCCGGGATCGAACCCGCAACGCTTGCACCAGAGGCAGCATTTACTACCACTGATCCAAACGGGTCGTCAATGATGCAAGCGTACCCCGGGCTCTAGAGCTACAGCTTTGGACGCAACCGGGAATCACACGCAAAGATGAGGAGCAGGGGCCAAGCGCCGCGGGAGCGTCCCACAGAAACGGGATTGAACAGTAGGCAGAGGATCTTTTATTGATCTATTATTATAGGACTATAGGTACCTATTTCGGTATGTAAGGAATGAGGGTTTTCGCGTGTGAAAAATCCGCTAGATGGCGTACTGTTGGACTGAGGTCCAACATCAACCGCATAAGTTGTTTAGTTTGTCAAATTGTCATTTTGACAGATGACGTTTAAAAATAACCAATCACATTGTATATGGACCTCACTCCTATAGTATCCATCTAGCGGATTTTTCACACGCGAAAACCCTCATTAGGTAAGCCTACCTACTTACCAAAGTAGCCCAAATTCACTGCTCTTGGTTTAGGTGGACAGTGTATGGCGACTTTGGTTACAACGCCTAAAGTTCCTTCTGCTCCTATGAACAAATGCTTCAGGTGGTATCCCGTGTTATCCTTCTTCAAGGTTTTTAAGCAATCTATTACAGTACCATCTGCCTTTACCTGGGAACAATGAGTACGTAAGTAAATTCTTTATTACGTTAGATACATACTCGTAAGGGTCGGTATATAGCAGTACCTAAAATACGGTATTTGACTATCTTTTTTTATTTTTGTAATCAAAAGACCTCTCAATGTTAAAATAATCGTTGAAAGAATTACTTGATTCTCATCTAAACTACCTGAGACTACCTATCACTACTTTAAAATTACATTATTTTGGGCAAACCCAAAACGCTCCATACAAATGGCTACTAAGATGTGACGTCACACCTAAGTATTTTGTATGCATTTCATTTGAATTTTGTATCTATGGTAGCTATATGAAATGTGTCGTTTATGTCAATGGTTCTATTATTATAATAGTTGGTTCAAATTGTATGGGTTATTCAATGGTATAATTATTTTTTAATAATTTCATACTTTTAATATGAACTTGCATATGAATCTTTGAATGACCATAATAACCGGCTAGATGTTATATTGTTGATTGAGATTTTTTGCTATTGGTACATATTTACCTAATATTTTGATAAAATATTTATATTTTATAAAATATAAATATAAAAATACTCGCACTAGTGGAGTGCGAGTATTAGACGCAAATAGTGTGCGAGCGAGAAGTGAATAGATGCGCCGCCATTTCTGATCCCATTCTTTATCCGCACAGGTTGTAAGTCAAATACCCTATTAGGAAAGGAGCAAATCATAGTATATGCAATTAGGATTTCACTCATTAACAACGCAGTTACATTTTAGATACAAAATCTCCTAGCGCGCACGACACATGGTATCAAAACTAGGGTCATCTTATGTAGGTATGCGCCCGACCTATAACTTATTGATAGGTTGATAATATAAACGTACCTACCTAATGTAACGTACCTAACCTACTTATTTATCTCTCTTTTTCGAAAAGTTTTATTTCTAAGTACTTATATATCTATGTAGGTAAGGTTGGCAGGGGGGTCCAATTTTTAAGATAGGGCATTGCCTCACTCACAATGCTCCCTACGGCCCTGAGCCATAACTTCGGAGTACTACTAGCTTACTCAATTATAATTTGATTTGCAATTAGTATTTTTAGTGTGCATATAGGTAATTTTTCGAGAGTTGGTGTAATATATTCCCTAAAAAAGCAACTAACAGCTTCAATCCCGAGCACAGATCCGTGCAAGTTCCCGTATCGCAGCAATCGAAGTCCGCCAGCATTCGTGCTCACGTTGCCGCCGATCTGGCAGGTGCCCTTAGCTCCAAGATCCAATGGCATGATGAGGTTGTGCGAGCGAGCAAATGTGTCGAGGATTTCTAGGATACAACCCGCTTCACATACCAGGGCACCTGAGGAATGAAATACTCGTAGAAACAATCTCACAAATACACGACACAACTCTAATTTTGTACTTTTTTACTCAACTACTTATTAATTCTTTTTGAAAAAAAAAGCAAATTTTCACATTCAACATACCTACACATTGTCGATGGTGGATGGAAGCGAGAGAGATGTCAGCTCAGTGGATTAGAACGCGCCTTCCATACGAGAGGTTGTGGTTCGAATCCGAGCATGCACATGGATTTTCAAATCTTTATGCATATTTTTTCTATTAGCTCGGCGGTGACGGAAAACATCGCAAGGAAACCTGCACGTCTCGAATAGTTGCTCAAAAATTTGATATACCTACTTACTAACCTGCAATATTTGAGATAATGATTCTGAACGTGTAATCGTGATTCAGTTTCCCCTGGTCTGGTTCCCCTGTAAAGGGTTACAACATACATGGGCAAAATATTACACACCTGATACGTCGTCCAGGCTGATAACTTTGTTCATCAGTGATAAGTTCAAAATGATTTCATCAAAGACTGGTACCGACCCGCCCACCACTCCAGTATTTCCCCCTTGAGGGCAAACGGCTAGTCTTTTTTCATTGCAATAGGATAAGATTTGTGACACTTCCTCTGTGGTCTTAGGTTTCAAGACCACTTTAGATTGTCCTGAAAATTCGAGAGGAAGTAGTAGTAGGTGTAAAATAAAATTATATTACATAGATAAATAGGCAAACAGGTCATGATGAAATGAAGGTGCAATAATCAGGCCTTCCAAGCTCGGATCGCGACCACCAAGCTGCACGTAGTCAAAGTTTCTCCTTATATATTGACTTAGAACTTTGTCACACTTAGTTTGTGTAAAGCTTAATAAAAGTGTGTCCAAACAACGCGCGGCACGGCATTCGTAATCCGCAAATTCGCTATTTGACTTTCTGCACGCGCCAGCAGCGGTTCGATCATAGCGCGGCGGACTGTACAGTGGCGGACAGGTCAAGCTATACAAAACTGTCAAATTTCCCCAATCGATTTCGAACTCCATGTGTAACTATATAAGGTTTATAATCGAATGAAGAAATTTGACAGTTTTGTATAGCTTGATTTGTCCGCCACTGTACATATTCAATGTTCTCTGTGGGACTGTACGCGGCAGTCGCGCGATCTTTACTTATATGTTGGAGCGTCAGCACGGAAATTCCTTGGGCAGAGTCGGCATACTTAGTGATGGATTGGTACTTTTTGGTTATTCCATTGCCATTTACTTAGATTTTAGTAAGCTGTCAGTTTGACGTTTGGACAGGAGACACGCGGGAATCGCTAGAGGTACCTACATATTCGGTGTGTGTTTTCTTTACCTCAATGGTGTTTTCTTAGTAAAAGTTGGTGTTTGCATTGATTTTGTGATGGGATTTGATGGTGGTGATACCAGAACGAACCTGTGAGATCGCGCAGTGAACAAATGCAGACTAAAGTAGAATAATCATCGCCATGCCGAACCTGCCGCGTTTCCTTTGTGTTCTTTCGCGGTGCATGTTGATAGTTTGTTCAATAGACGCTTGAACTTCCGAATTGACTTCGCTTTGTGATTTGTGGACTCTTATTTCAATATTGCCATCTTACACAACCTATCTGATAACGAAGAGCTCGACCAGCCTCCGTTATATGTAAAACCCGCCGCTTATAAAATCCATCAATTATGTAGTTATACCTACCTCTACAATTTTTTATCCAGTCAACATTGTATTGTTCGACATCATCATCTTGGGTTAGAACTCGTTCTTTCCCAAGTATAGAGCGGAAGTAGTTTACATCACGTTCCTGTACATTTGGAAAGTCTTTTCTTTTCACGTTGTATTTTTCCTGAAATAAGATCATAAGCGGACTTACATTAACGTATTAAGTACACGGATTAAGTAAGTAGTAGGTACTATTTCAGTTCTTGCTTCCGTAGGTAAATAGTTGGGAAATTTGTCAGTTTTCAACTCAGGGGAACGGGAAGATCAAATATGACACAAAATTCAAAGACGTGTCTTCGTTGGTGAAGACCATATACGAAGAATATACGGTGAAGAATATACGAAGGTATATTTTGAGTCATACAAATCGTAATTCGGATTTAGACCAGAACATGCAACGATAGAGCAGATTCACAGAATATGCAACATTATCAGGAATTCTCTGGAATGAAAGGAATACTGTGCTTCAGCGTTCATCTATATACAACAAGCCTTCGATAGAGTTTGGCATAGAGGACTTCTTTATAAGATCAAGAGATATCTCCCGCACACCTTTTACCCCATCTTAGAATCTTACCTTAGACACAAAATCTTTCGAGTAAAGGAAGAAAATGCTACATCTGCATTCCATGCATGACATACTGGCTGTAGTTACACAGGGATAGGTTTTGGGACCAATATTATAACCAATTTTCACAGCAGATTTACTACCAGCTCCCGGGGTAACTGTGGCAACCTATGCTACGACACTGCGATTCTGCGCCAAACAAATTCCCAATACAAATATAATCCCAAATATCCTATAACGCAGCCTAAATGAAATAAAAAAATGGCGATTACGAACACGAGCTAGTGCTTTGAAGTCTGTCCAGGTGACTTTTCTGGTTAAGGGCCGGGTTGGACAACCAACCCCAAGGCGTAAACTGTACTACTTACTAAGTAAAAACAAGAACAAGTCCATTGAAAGAGCACAGAATATATAACATCTTCGGAAGTAGTGAATTAAATATATGTTTACTTACTTACTAAATACTTATTACGGCTGTATAAACAAAACTAAGAATAAAAAACACTTACAGAAGATAGCTGCGGAGCCTCCCGAGAGTTTATTTGAGTTGCACATCTTATTTGACTCAATATGTTTGGCACTTTTTTTGTTATATTGAGTTGCTTAACTAAATTTAACATTTTGTTTAATTTTAGAGACGTTGCATTTGTCCCGAGAACAAATTGGTACTCGTTGGTTTATCTCTAATATTTGTGTCCACAGAAGAAGGGATTATTTTTGAGCAGTAATTTTCTTATCGCTGTTTGTTTATAAAGTAGGTAACCATAATTGTGCGACATTATACACTTACCTATTCTTTACAAAGTGTATCTATTCCAACAAAAAAAGAGATCTTACGAGACGTGAACTCTTAAGGGAAAGATATTTTTTCATTCGTCCCAATCGAGTCGATTGAAACTATTCTAAACTATGTGCCGCAGCAAGTTAACCGTGGGAGAGCCACGCTTCGGCTTGAATGGGATCATTTTAATTTTTTATTTTAAAGGTTGGCAACGCACTTGTGACTCCACTAGTGTCGCGGGTGTCCATGGGCGGCGGCAATTGCTTACCATCAGGTAATTCGTCTGCTCGTCTGCCACCTATAACATTAAAAAAATACGTACCTAAGTGTAGCGCTAGCTGTTAGTTTGCGCACTTGTAAAATAGCTCACTTTATACAGGCCGCGGTAGATAAGTCTAGCGGTGACGTTGAGTGCGCAGTAATATTTTTTAGTATAAACTGAACTGAGCTATTTGACTGACCGGATGGCGCAATTGGTAGTGACCCTGCCTCTTACGCCAAAGGTCGTGGGTTCGATCCCAACCCTGGACAAACATTCGTGCGATGAACACTTGTGTTTGTTCGGTGTCTGGGTGTAATATATGTATTTAAGTATATATTTGTGTTCCTCTGTTGTCTGCTATCTGTAACACAAGTGCTTAAGCTACTAAGTACAGAATCAGGTCAACTTATGAGATGTTGTGAGAATTATTATTAAAAAAAAGCTCAAACTAACGGGCAGCGCTACACTTACGTGCCGAGGCCTGGTCTACATGGCGCGGCTTGTAGCAGGCGTTAAATACCGGATGATACCTATTGGTCCTTTACCTTCCAGTTCCAAAGCAGTCGCTCTGGAGCCCGAGGTAATTAAGTACGCTTCGACCATGATTCTTGATTTGGGGACAGTTTCTTTGCGGTGTTTTCCCTCTCCACGGAGCTAATGGTAAAAATACGAACATAGATTTGTAAAATCCAGAGTGATAATGTAGGTACGTGTTTTTCCGCGCGGGACTTCTTTCGTAGTGGCGTGGACTTATTTTTATTTATTTTAGAGTCACCCCACGGTTATTTGGCACTAGCAAAAGTCGGAACTGAGTAACTCAACGTCCACTGATGTGCATCGACGTAGTTTACGTATTAAATTCATGCTGAAGTGCCTTCTGCTGATCGTGGTCGCACTGTAGTGATTAGTGATGTGCAAGATTCGAGGCGTCAAGTCTTATTTATGAAGCCTCGGAGGCAGAATTGCAAAGCTCAGTGAGGTCAGTAGTAGTAGCTGCGAGGTCTCTGAGCCATTCCTCGAGGCGTTCAAAGAGCTCGAGCCTTCAAAAGAGCTCGAACCTTCAAAATGAGCTCAAACCGTGAAAAGAACTAGAGTCTTAAAATGAACGCAAGCCTTCAATAAAAGCTCAAGTTTATGTTTATGACTTTAATAACTCCGTAACTAAGTAATATATAAAGCTACATTATTTATACATATAAAATTCAAATTTAATAATAGTCCTGGCCTAGGAGCCTGGTCCTGACTGACTGACGACAGATCACTAAATATGTAAGTAGAAGCTACTTACTGATTGACAGAGATATGAACCATGAACGCACGGCCCAAACCACTGGGTCCGGTATATAATACTACTCTTTGCACTGGGTCTAGAGATTCCAAATTTGGCAGGCGGCTTCCCAATGTGGTCGAGGGGTCCACTATGAAAGGATTTTTCAAAATTCGAGCTCAAGCTTCCGAAAAGGCTCGAACCTAAAAAAATACTAATGAGTCGTCGAGTTTCATACAAACGAGGCACAAACTAAGTAGAAGATTAAACGAGGCGAGCCCTGTAAAAGACTCGTGAGCTCTCGGCAAAAGGACTCGGAAGCCTCGAACCTTGTGTTTGTGATCTCTACAAAAATAAACTATGTTCCAGTGAATGACCACTAATGCCCCCGAATCATACCAATGAATGCAAGAAAACTGCTGTCAAAATTGACATACGTTAAAATAGTAGCTTTGATGAGGGAGGACAACAATATAACCTCAAAATTCAAATCAAATGCAAGATCTTGTTTTGCCAGATACACGTGCGTTTCCTCCTGTACTGGATTCCTATTTCGTATCACAATAAAAAAATGGTAAAAGTAAAGAAAAATAAAGAGCAAAATAATAAAATAGCAAACAAACAAGAAGAAAATGTAGTTACGTTGCCACCAGTAAGGATGTCTGATGATCCTTTGCCGAAGCAGGTGAATTTAGAAAAGCACGCCTTTAGTTTTGTTTTGTATAAATTGTTTAATTACAGTTTTTAATGCTGTGTATGTATCTTACTAGCAGAGACGGCTTTCATCAGCACTTTTCGTGTTTACTTATTTATTTATTTGAATTCCTATAACACGGCAAATACCAATTATATTATTTGAATTAAATTATTTAAGAATACAACTATTGTGTTGTTGTTTGTTGTTGTACTATTGTTGAATGATGTGATGTTCACGGACCCGTTCCTTTCTAGGTAAAATGGATAAACAGGCAGCGTGTATTGGTATTTGCCACTCGTGGCATTAACCACCGCCATCGCCATATGATGGAGGACATTAAGAAACTGATGCCACACCACAAAACAGAGTCCAAAATGGAAAGGAGCAAAAACTTATATGTTGTAAATGAGATTAGTGAAATGAAGAACTGCAACAAATGCCTTCTCTTTGAAGGTAGAAAAATGAGAGACTTGTATCTCTGGATGTCTAATGTTCCAAATGGGCCTTGTGTGAAGTTTTTAGTTGAGAATGGTATGTATAAATTTACTTATTTCTAATTTGATAAGGTTTTATATTACATAAGTAAATTTTCTTATTCATATTTACAGTTTACACTATGGGAGAGCTTAAAATGACTGGAAACTGTCTAAGAGGTTCAAGACCTCTTCTTTCATTTGACCCACAATTCACAAAGGACCCCCACTACATGCTCCTCAAGGAATTACTGACTCAGATCTTTGGAGTGCCCAAACACCACCCTAAAAGTCAGCCCTTCTTTGACCATGTTTACACTTTCATGATTTTGGACAACAGGATTTGGTTCAGAAATTACCAAATCCTTTCTGAAGATGGAGGTCTAGCTGAAATAGGACCTCGATTTGTTTTGAATCCTGTAAGTATTTTGTATATTTTGACTGTGGGAGAGCCACGTTTTGGTATGAATGGGCCGGCTTGACCAGAGTGATACCATACCAGAAAACCAGCGTGAAGCAGCACTGTGTTCTGCTGCATAAGTGAGGATACCAGAGGCCCAATCTGGGGGGAAAGTCTAGTTCAAAAAAGTATAATACTTTTTCCTTGCGAGTTATTTAGACCACCATAAAATACTATTTTTCTTTGGGTTTTGGACTTGGTGGTAAGTGAGAAGAATAGTGATGACTGAAAAGATGTGTATGTAATACATAAAATGTGTCTAGTTTCTTCATTGATGATATTATATTAATGAGATTTTATGCATTAACACATTGACTGTTCCAAGGAAATGTGCAATACTATTGTCTTATTGTATATACATGGATGTACCAAGCTGAGAATTCAGTGCATTATCTAGTGAATAGTTAGTTAATTTTTTTAAATCATTTTTAGGTGAAAATATTTTCGGGATCCTTTGGTGGAACCACATTGTGGGAAAATCCAAGATATATCAGTCCAGCCAAACTTAGACAGGCATATTCAAAGAAAGCAGCAAACAAATATGAAAGGAGAGTAGAAAAGAAAGTTGTCTATGAAGCTACAAAGCCTGAAACTGGGTACCCGGACATTGAAGGTGCAGACTTCTTCAAGGGGGATCCTCTCGAGAAAGCTGAAGCAAGTTGTTGTGAAAGGTAATATCTATTACACATTAATTACTCACTTAATAATTATAAAACACATCTGCTCATAGTCGATCGGACTGATTTCCTAATACAAAATTTAAAAAGAACTGAATCATTGAGTATTTCCATTTTGCCCCACCAAGACGTCCCCACTGGTGGGGCATAGTGGAATGCTATAAAATTCGTAGTGGACCACTAAATCAATTTAGTGTGGCAGATTCCTCTGCTTTAAAATTAGGTGTGTTCTGCTCCACTAGGTTTGGCACTTTAGAGTGTAGGTGTTTACTCATTATTTTAATATTCGTCTATTTAAGTTTTATGTAACTTTAGCAAGTAGCATTAGTTCTCGGAAAAAATATAATTTGATTCTTGAATCATAGATCATTTTGTTTTTGCTAAATTAAGAATTTATTTATGAATTGATATAAATTTGATTTGACGACCCGTTTGGAACAGTGGTAGTGAATGCTGTCTTTGATCCAAGGGTTGCGGCTTCGATCCCCGCACAGTACAAACATTTGTGTGCATGAACATGTCAGTTTGTATTGGATGGGTATTCCTATGTATTATAAGTATGTATTTACAAAAGAAAGTATTGTATGCATATATTTGTAATCCCACTGTTGATTCTGATATCCGTAACACAGGTGCTTGAGCTACCTATCTCAGAGTCAGATCAATGTATGTGATGTGAAATATTTATTTATATGTCAAATGAGATAATTATGTTACTAAAAAAATAAGCATCAAAAGTAATACTTAGCTTATTCGATTCTAAACATTTTATAGTTTCATTTAACACACTACTATATACCAGGTATAACGCTTCTGCTAAAGTTACGTAAAACATAAATAGACGAATATTAAAATAATAAGTACACCTACCTACATTCTAAAGTGGGGCAGATCACAACCAATTTTAAAGCAGATGAATCTGCTCCACTAAATTGATTTAGTGGGTCAGATTCCACTACGAATATGAAAGCATTCCACTATGCCCCACTTTTGGGGCAATCAAGCGGAAGTCCATGGATAGAGCATCCTAGGCCCCGCGTCTGGAGAAGTTTTTACTTAGTTATGAATCTTGTAATCACCTTAAAATTCAAGTCATAATTTCCACGGTATTAATTGTTCACTTTATTCTAGGTACTATTTTCATGATCCATAAAATGTTTATTTCATAAACTAATGAGGATTCATTTGCAAAAATGAAAAGTTGAATAAATCTTAAGTTTAGAATATGGATTGAGGTGTTCCGGATGCCCCAAGGTGTGCTTTATCCATGGGCTTCCGCTTGACACCCTACATGAAACGACCTGTATATGTATATGCATTGTAATATTTTTAACATTTACATTTTTTTTTCAGAAGAGAATGAGGAATCTTCAGAAAACGAAGATAGGGAAAGTGCACCACCCAAACCATCATTCAGTATGAAGAAGTCTAAAGCCAGACCAGACATGGCAATCAGGCGCAAGCAACTGAAAGCCAAGAGTAAAGCTATTTCGGATCAAATAAAGAAGAGGAAACAAGTTAAGAAGTCAAAACCTAAAAAGAAATAGGTTATTTATTAAAAATAAAATGCATTTTTACACACACATTGATTTTATTTTCTAAAATGTAAAAAAAACCTGAATATAATGTGATGTAGGTACATATGGTTTAATTTAAAATAAATATTAGGGACAGATACCAGTGCAGCAGTGGAAGAAATGTATGAGGTAGAAACAATTTATCCAATAGTAGGTACTATAAAATAAAAAAGAATGTAAAATTAAAAAATAAGATTTTTGATCTTACACTTGAGTAGAATAGTACTTAGTAATATCGTGCATTACAGTTAGAATAGGATTAATTTTGATAGTGAGTCAGTTCGTATAAAAGCCGCAGGTCCGTACAAATTTTCTCAGTAGAATTTGGAAAATTTTACAATAAACTTGTAAAAAAAAAGAAAGTTATTTATTACTAATTTTAAGATAAACAAATCCATTACGGAGAACTTCGTCATGTAAGCCAATTTCACTGATAAATCTCTTACAGTTCTTAAAAAACATGGCTTTACATGCACATTTCAATAAAATAAAACTTGTAAAATGAATATAAAAAACTTACGATATTGGACGGTACTACTGAGAGAACACAACTTCTAAAAACATACATAATATGTATGTATTCAGAAGGGTAAAGTTTAAGAAGTAAAGTATGTACTTTACACAAAAAATGGATCAAGGAATGCCATACGTATTTTTAAATACATTTAAAGCACAATACATCTATTGATAAAATGAGACAAAATATCTCATAAAATGCTTATTTATATTCATTACTTATGTAATAAAACACAATATTATATCTTAATTAAAAATTGTGTTGAATTATTATTTATGATTAAAATATATCTCTTATAATGTATATAATTATTAATATTATTATCATAATAAATATAATGTTATTATGAAAATATTGTGCCATTGCTTTTGATCATCTTATTATGTAGGTAGGTATTGTACCATTACAATATATTTATAATGTAATACATTACATAAGTAAATAAACGTATTTTGTGCAACAATATAACTCCGTGCCATGTTTTTTAGAAAGATAACAATGTTATGACGAGTAACAGATTTAAAATTCTTCATTTCATTCAGACTCAAAAATTCATTAAAAATATATTATGCTAAGAGTAATAAATAATAATAATCTAATTATTATGTAATGATAACTATACGAAATAATCTTTTCTGTGCTTTTTGTGAATGCATTCAATAAAATATCTTAAATGTAGAAATATAAAAATATCAAAATTCCTTTAAACACTACCATAGCACTCAATCTTAACTACTAGATAAAAATAATTAAAAAAAACTTATTATGCAATTTATAAATTATATATACTTCTTAAAAATATTCTTCAGAAGTTGTTGTATGCTTGCACTGAGATTCATCTGTAAAATGTTGAGTAAAATATTTATAAAGCTAGTCATTTAAACTATAAGATAAAGATCTCTCTCTAAAAACAATATAATACTTGCACGCACATTTATGATTAGCTTATAGTAAAGTTAAAAGTAATGCAAGCATGCACGTTTTGTCAGCTGTCACAAATAAAAAAAGATGGAACATGTACATAAATATTTTTCATCTGAGCATATGCGAGTTCATAAATGCAAAAGGCACATAAGACACACACACTCACCATATACACGTATTTTATTAAACTCTGATTTAATAAAACTAGTTTTGCGGTTTGGAAAGACTTCTAAAGTAAGCCAAACAAAGTCTAACGGCGATATGTTAGTGCCTTATTATTTTAACGCATTAAGGTGACGAGTAGGGCACACTAGCGACTCCCATCGATTTTAATTTTTAGCTACTAAATCGGGTCTATTTTAAACAATGTCAGGGTTACAACCTCTCAGCAAACACGTATAAGTGTTTGCTGAGAGGTGTTTATTTATTAAATAACCATGCACAAATGTTGGGTCCGTTTTTGTACGCGAAAAATTGATTCAATTAAAATCGATTGGCGTCGCTAGTGTGCCCTACCCGTCACCTTAACTTAATACACTCATTCATAACTATATAAATACTATTATAATTTTATTTTGCGCATGCACTAAAACAGTCTCATTACTTAGGTACATTATATTCGTTGAAAAAAATCACGTCAAAGCCACAACCACTTTAAGAGGAATCAAGGCATTATTTTAATAAAGATCTGCTAATTTATAGGTATGCCAACACAGTAAATAAATGCACATCATGCTTCCTTTTAGGGTGCCATAATAGTTACGAAAAAAATATTGATAAATAGAAAAAAATAGTTTATGTGACTGTCACATAATTAGAGTTATTAAAACACGAGCGAGATTTTAAAAAAGGACCCTTGGCGAGTTTTTTGACAGCATTCGCGAGTGTTTTAAAGTGACGGGTACACACTAGCGACGCCAATTGCTTTGTTAGCAAATAAACCAGATATTTTTTTAACAATTTCGAAGCTGCGGCATCTCGGAAAACACTAAACTATTTATTCAATACTTATACTTTACTTTTGGGTCTGCTTTTGTACTCGAAATTTTAATTACCGCCAAAAATGGCCATAATCCAAATTTCGAGTACATATCAAAAAGTAGTGCACAATTATTAAATAAACAGTATAAATGTTTGCTTAGACTGCCGCTCCGAAATTGTTTAAATTAGATCCGGTTTAGTAGCTAACAATTTAAATCGATTGGTGTCGCTAGGCAAACCCGTCGCCTTAATACCGCGTTATGTGCAGTCTCGTACACTCCTTTATCTACACTCATGTTAATAATCTTCAAAGTAAGAAATCATAGGGAAGCACTTTTGACAAGCTATACACACCTGGTAAACCTAATTCGTGTAGCGCTATCGTAATTACTTTAACGAACTTTCAGTGGAATCAGTTGCCTGAAGAGGTGTTCCCTAGTGGCTACAATTTGGGGGTTTTCAAAGCGCGAGTGAATAGGTATCTTCTAGGTAATCGTGCTACATCTTAGACCATATTATCACTTACCATCGGGTGAAATATGGTCAAACGCTTACCTATCTACAGTAAAAAAAAAAAAGATCTATTACTATCGATGCTCTTTCTAAGAGTCTTAAGTGTCAGTGGATTCAAATCCTGAAAATCACTATCAGATTCAGATATTTGTGACACAAAAAATATTTACCTACGTAAAAAATGGCGCTATAACAACGAAGCGTAAACACATTTAATAATCTGTGCGAACATTTCGCGCGCAAGTTGTAGGTGCTTTATGGTATCGCAGGTATTTTATAATATCAATTTGTATGTAACATTATTGGCAGTATGTAGATATCAATGATTTCGTTTTTTTTTTTTCGCCTGCTGTTGCAAGAAGTGGCAACTGTTGCATAAAGTGCAAAAAAGGTCATTATGCAACACCCTTTTTGATTTAGAAGATTATGACATTAGTGTAGATAAATATATAAAAAACCATATAACCCTAAAATTACATTTAAAACACCAATCACAGAAGTATATTAATTGAAAACGATGATTATGTTAATACTTAAACTAGGCATTCAACAGATGCGCGTAAAGCTCTGATAACGAGATTCCTTTTAATACTTTTCTTGGAGTTCCTGCAGTTCCGGGCCGTCGGGCTCGGCCTCGCGCTTGTGGCCGCCGAGCTCGGCCAAGCGCGAGTTCTTCCACTTGCCTTCCGCGCCGTTCATGTTCCGGTCCTCGCACACGCACAGGAATAGAGAGTCAACTACCATCTGCGAAAATTATTCATAATTATCAATCATCATAACAATCATTCAGGTTCATAAAGGAAAAGATATTAGAACTAAGGCAACTAGGAACTGTTCCTCCACAGTTCAAATGATTATATTTTTAATATAGTTTATAATTTTTGAAATGAAGCCGCAAATATATATTTTTTTATTATACAGGGCGGCCCAAAATTTTATTTTAGAAAAGGTGGTCCAAAATTTTATTTTAGATTCCTAACAACGATGTTCCGCGATTTTCTGTAGTTTTCAGATGCTCCTCGTTGCATTTGATGCATAAAAAACCACTGTAAGATAGGCCATGTTGACCTACCTGCTTTAATTTCAATTTGCAATGAATGGAAGTTAGATTTCATGTTTGTAATTATCCGATACCCATTCAAATAATTATTAGATAGGTACTTCATTATTTAATCACTCTAGAAAGCAATCAACTACAAAAAATCAAAATAAAGAAATAGACATTGTAGAAAAACCTCCACTGTGTTGGTTGAGTTTGTTTTATTTCACTAAAATAAGTAGAAATAAGGATAAATTGAAGACATTCAACGCCTACGTTAAAAACTTAAAAATAATAGGCATTAGGTGAAAAAACAAACCTCATAAAGAGACAGTATGCAGTGTGCAATGAAGAAGGAGTAGATGCATATAACGAGTGTGGGCACAGCGAAGAAGTGCAGGTCAGAGTTGCGCTTGAGCAGCAACAGGCCGATGATGCCCGTCACCGCGGTCACGATGCACTTGCCAAGGAACAGGATGAAGTCGCCCACGCTGTTGATCGTCGCCACTTGCAGGGCGTTGTTCACTATCGTACTGAACGCCTGGAACGAATAAATAAGGTTTTGACTGGCCGGATGGAGCATTTGGTAGTGACCGCCAATTGTCGTGGGTATGATCCGCACCCTGGACTAACAATCATGTGATGAACACTTGCGTTTGTTCAGTGTCTGGGTGTAATATATGTATATATCTATATATTGTTGATGAAAACACAAAGTATTAAATCTAAATTTGACAGATGGCAACATTATGCTCTCTCTCTTCCGTTTTCCGCCGTCTGGTCTGTTCGTCCACATTGTTGGGCTCTCGTATTTTATAATTAATTTTAATAATTAATGTAAGTTATAAAACGTCGGACATAATAAACTACAGTCCATTCAGAAGGCCTTTTAATTGACCCCAACATATATATAAAAGAAAGTCGTGTTAGTTACACCACTTATAACTCAAGAACGGCAGAACAGATTTGGCTGAAAATTGGTAGGGAGGTAGCTTAGAGCCAGGAGACGGACATAGGATACTTTTTATCCCGTTCGACAGCGTTCCCGTGTGACTTGGCAAGAAACGTCAGTCACTATAAAACGTGGTATAACAAAAAAGAATTGCCATTAAGGCGGAACAAAGTTCGCCGGGTCGGCTAGTTTGTAATAATTCCTCTGTCGTCTGATATCCGTAACACCACAAGCGCTTACTACTTTAGTACCTACGAAATCGGATCAATGTAGGTATGAGATGTTGTATGAATTTATTCATTATCCCATTAGTTCGGGTACTTAAAACTAAGTTTAAAGAAACGAGCCGTATGGTCACCGGCAGAGTAGAATAGGCCACCCTCACTCTTACCGAGGTGTCGTAAAAGGCGACTAAGGTAAAGCTGCTGGCATGATCATCAGCACCCAGAGAAGGAAAACTCTGCATTTATATCTAAACCCTCGCCCTTCCGTCTGCCAAGCGTTGTGAGTATGGCAATTACCCCGCATGTGATTGAGGGAGGCCCGTGCCCCAGCAGTGGGGACTTAAATGGGCTGACGATGATGATGAAAGAAACGAATTTTAGAGAAAACTTATAGCATAATTATAGATATATATGGATGAATTTGAGGGGATGGTGCCTGAAATAGGTTACAAAAAGAAACTTATGCTACATGTCACGAAAAACGGACTTGAGGGACTGGAAGAGACGAGGTAGTTGTAAGTTACATTAAAACACGACGTCTAATTTATACGATGCCAGCAAGGAAGGATATAACTTTCACGTAATGTGCTAGCTGATAGAAAAAATATCGAAATGTCAATACGCACTGGGGTACGGATCTCTCCCCTCCCTCCCCCTGCTAAATTCAAAGTTACAAGCAGCTATCTAACTTATTGTTCATTCGGAAAAGCCACCACTTCAAATTCAGAGATCATAAGTCAGTATTTTTTTTATATGAGAGGTGGCAGACGAGCAGACGGATCACTTGATGGTAAGCAATTCCGCCGCCCATTTACACCCGCAACACCAGTGGAGTCACAAGTGCGCTGCCAACCTTTTCCCCTTCCCCCATTGGGCCTGCAGTAACCTCACTCACACGGCGAAACACAGCGCAGGCGCTGCTTCACGCCGGTCTTCTGTGAGGCAGTGGTATCACTCCGGTCGAGCCGGCCCATTCATGCTTAAGCGTGGCTCTCCCACATTTGCATGTATAAATCAATCAGTTTAGACAACTATCGTATGAGTGCGTTAATTCTTCTTTGTTTTTTAACAGTCATAAAAGCCGTGCAACTCAGATCCAAAAAGGTCCTCAAGCGGGTAACACTAGTTCTCTGACGCTTATATATTTCTTAGGAAACAGTCAATATTAATATTGTCACCCCATAGGGTTTAATTTATTAATAGGTTGAATAGGCTGGTATAGGGTTTTTAGAAGGCGACAGACGACGCTTCAATAATTTATCACGAAAGTAGTTTCATCGAATATTCAACACAAGCCCACTTTTTTCAGGGTCAGGTCAAACGGCACCCAATTACTTATACCTATTGTATTTCTAGGTCAAGGATAGTATACTGTTGATAGTGGAGTAGGTACCGGCTATGAAAGAAAACTTGAAAGTTGCTTAGTATGTATGTACCTACTATAATTGCGTCTGTGGCTCTTTATTGATTTGCTCACACTTGGCGTCGTAGAATGGTAAACAATAAAAGGGTTCCGAACCTATACATATAAACATACAGGTCAAAATCATAACCTTCCTTTTTGCTTCCTTCCTTCGCCGATCGCTGTCTGGTAAATAGTTTCAGGTATCTTAATTTAAAGCTGTCCCGTAACGAACGAGAATATACCTGCGAATCCAAACAAGGAACACACAGCGCGTGTGAAAGAGAAGGAAACTCCGATTCGGACTCGCGCAGTTTTTGAAAGAATTTTTGGTATTTTTTTTTCAGTATAAATAGAAACTAGCGTCGTAAAAAAATATAAAATACTTATATTTTACAATGTGCTCATCAAGCCGACTGTGTAAAGTGGAACATAAATGCGTTCGGCATCCCGGTAACCAGATCGGATGAGCTCGTCGACCCCGGCATAGCCATTACGACCAAGCATTGTTTAACCAATTTGCATCAAAGCGAGCATGGTCATATCGAAGCATAATTCTCGGGGCGTGAAATTTTATCACCATGTGACATCCAACACGTTTTTTGTATCGAAAATCCCGAGAATTGGGCTCCTGGATACCCCTAATCCGACAACCCTAGTTTCGCTTGCCAAATGAGGACGAAAATAACATGTACAACTACGACCGTAGATGCGGTGCACCTCCCCAAGTGTCTACTTGAAACATTTGTTAAGATGCAACAGTCTAGTATACCTAATATACTAGGAGTCTTTACACAGCTTACCTTGGCTGCAGCCTTACAAAAGTGGACCCTCTCAATTGTGATAATAGTATAAGCGTTGTGGTTCAGGTATCGGATAAACTTCTCCAGGCAGTATATGCAACATATTCCCGCATTTGAGGGTACATTTTGCGCATTCAGAACCCTTGTCCGCTCTAGCTGATAGTCTGAAAATAAATCTCATGTTATTAAATAATATATTTATCAAGCAATCAATGCATTCACCGATTTCAAATGTTTACATTCAATACAAGAAACAGTTTTTTACTTACTTCGCATGCAAATAGGTGAGGATCAAGCGTGGAATTTTGAAGAGCGTGATCAAGAAGGAACCTTTTGCAACTGATCCCAAGTGGTACTTAACTAGTTTACCAATAGAATACAGCACCGGCGAATGAGCGTTCGGACCTCTGGAAAAAGAAGGAACCGTGACAATATCAATCCGATTTTAACAACAACTAACGAAATTGGAATAATTACCTAAAATACCAAACTGAGACTGCGCCAGCAATTGTCATCTGCTGGCATCCCAGAATAAACTCGCTGCCCCATACTAAGCAAATAAGGCATATCCACCACATACTTTTGACCCACATAGGGTCAAATTCCACTGAATCGAGTGTAAAGGCTGCAAAATATTTCACCAAAATAATTTTGTTTCATATGATTTTTTGGGTATAGCAATCTTTTCCAATTTATTCTTAAGTAAATAATGCACTTAAATTTTTTTCGACAGTCTTCGGGTTGGACTCGAACCCACGATCTTTTGGTAACCCAGCAACTGCTTTACCGACCAAGCTACCGAAGACCTTGGTATATCGACGAATTTTTGTAAGTACTTTTTGCTTCGCCGTAAGGCGACGATAGTTTCATCAATATTCGTATGTAAAGCGGTTGCCCGGTTAGCAACAGATCGTGGGTTCGAGTGAGAAAAAAAATTAAGTGAATTTCTTACTTAAGAATTTAGTTTCATTTATTTATTTGATTAGGGGCATCAAAATGGTAGATTATTATTTTTTGGTAGCTTAATTCTACTAACAAAATAAGACTACTCTTACTTTTGTTTACCGAAATAATCCATTAAAGAAAAAATAATACGTAATCGAACCCCTCAACCCTTTGTCTTACGTAATAATAAACCATGAAACTTACTCTTGAAATTAGCACTTTTATTGACATTTTGAGCAGCAACTGCTGCATTGTCCACGTGGTCAGGAAGAGATGTACCGTTAAAGAAGAAGTTCGTTTTATATGGTATTCCTGGATAGTTTGCTGTTGCTAAGCATACCTGAAAATAGGGAGTGACGATGAATATGTTAATTAAAAGTGAAACATTAGAGACAAAACCATAAAGTTGATAACATACATGCATGATACACTCACGCAATCAACCAATAAAAAGTGAGTAATTTGTTTATGAAGTAGGTCAGAGGGATAGCGTATTTTAATAATACTAGGATAGGCTTGTGAACAAAATTGGTCATTTATTTTACGTTTTTGATACGCAACGAACAGCGTGTGTTTAGACATTTTTTATAGACTATAATAGGCTACCGCTTGACCACAATCTCACCAGATGGAGAGGGACGATGAGGCCTAGTATATTACGCGTTATCTTAAAAGATGCCCGTTCACTCTTGCCTTAAAAATGTCCAGAGTATGGTTACCTATGCCTAGAATTACATCATGATGGGGCATGGGAAAAAAAATTAACAGGTTCTAATCCGAAAATCGTTTCGAGGCATTTGTATTTCATAATATATTTTAATATTTTCAAAATTTGGATATTTTCAAATCCACTGGATCAAGGATATTTTCAATAAACCACTGGATCAAGGATATTTTAAATAAAATAGCGTTGACCTTCATTTGACCCTAGATACGTTAGCTATTCAGACAGGTCAGTCAGAAAAAATAACTACCTTCTATTTTACAAAAATATTCAAATTAGTTACCTAAAGTAGTAAAAGCCATTGGAAAAAATATTAAAACTATACTTAAAAATTTGTTCCCATAGCGATTGACGAGATATAGTAAGATACTCACCACAACAGTGGACCAAAAGGCGAAGAACAATACGAGGAAGACGAACGTTATTATGGGCTGCAAGAACAGCGCTGGAATGGATCCTAAACAGTGCGCGGTCTCCTTGAAGAGGGCCGCCAGGAACGAGACTCGCGACCTCATCACCCACACCAGCACCAGCAGAATTACCTACATAAAAAAATGCTACAACATGGACGAATCTACACTATACAGGGTATATCAATAAACATTTATATCTCTTTAACCATACCATTCATAACAATTATTTAGTTTTACAAAAAAAAATCATAACTATGTCGATCACGTGAATAGGTTGATGGTTTAGTCATTATGTAACGAAAAAAATTTCGAAGAATTTCCGAAAGTCGTAGAACAAACGTTCAGAATAGTTGTTAGAAGAGGTTAAAGGGATCTAATTACCGATACACCCAGTATTTGAAAAAAAACATAGAACATTTTGTAATTTTCCCCTAACAGTAAAAAGCTAGACAAACAATAGATAGAATCCAAACATTTTAGGGATATCACAGGAAAAATCTAAATTACTCACGGTTATAATTGTAGCGATAATGGCATACCACAAAAACGCCTTCTCATTTTTCAAGGATTCCTTAAACATATTAAAAGCAAATGTTATGTTAACCAACCATAACTGAATATATGTTTACTTAATAATTTTTATAACAGTATTTTTGGCAATAATATTTAAAGCAGCTTACAGACAAGAACTGTGCTCCAGTAAATTCCTTCTGTTTCGTTCTTAGCTCATGGTAGGTGTACCACAACAGTGCAGTGCCAGCAACACTCACAACCGATACAATGATCATAAATATCCAAGACACAAAAGTTGCCAGCAAATGCAAAATAGACACCATCACAAGAGAACATACTGAAAATAAACATACATAATAAGTACTGACGGTTTCCCATACAGAAAAATTATTATCAAAAAACAAACTTGGTGGTACAAACAACCAAGAGTGTCAAATATTGTCCCCCTCCCCTCCCCTGGGCACGGCGACTATTGTTATTTTTTGATAAGTTAATTGTTTGTTTTTCGCCCTATCCCTACCCCCCTCCCCCTCATTGGCCAAGATTGTTTGAGTAATTGGCGCCTCCCAGATTTAAAAATTGAATCCTTCTTTTAATCATATTTGTTAAAATATTGTTCAAGGTCATCAGCAATGCTCACTGTCATAATAACTTTCCTACAAGTTTCAGAAAATACATAAGTACAACATTTACAACAATTTTGAGGTCATCTCCCATTTAATTAGAACAATAATAACAATGTAATGCCAAGAAACTTGAAAAATATTACATCACCACCAGTGACTCAGTATGACTACATTGTCTTCCCACACTACAATTATACTATTATTGTATTACTCAGTAATGTTCACACATTGCGGTTAAAATTTATTTCACCTTGATACTGATTGGGTTTTGAATCTTTTTTCAAGATCCTTTTGAAAACTGAATTAGATTTCGGGACAAATTTCTAGTTTACAATTAATTCATTTTGATAAATGGAACAATCAAAACAATCATAGTCATTATTATATTACATACTTGAACTTTTACACCAACTAATATTTTCTATAACAAAAACCAAAGTTAAGTAATAAGAAAAAAACTAAAAATTTTCAAACTTACTAAATGCAATAATTACACATATGATCATTTCTTTCCAAGAGGAGTAAAGGTCTGAGAGCATCTGTTCAATTGTATCCCAACTGTTGAGCAGATCATAAAAATCTGTGAACACTTTCTTGGCTAAATCTTGTGCTGATTTGGGAAAACATCTGTTCAAAAGTGGGAATGAATCATAAACTGGCAAAGTAGGACATGGCCCAATAAAGTTGTGGAGATCTCTTATGTTTGAAACATTGTTCAAATTGATGTCATATCTGCAAACATTTGAACCAGTCTCCTTGTAAAATTGTTGAATATCACTTAATGATTCCAATTTCTTATTTGGGCACTGTTTTACACATATTTTCAGCGATCTTCTAAGTTCTTTCACATCCATGAAAAATAAATAGCTCTTATCCGCAGTACTGATTCCAGCTAGTGGGAAGTTGATAAGCTTTTTATTGGTCTTCACACCACATGTATTGCCAAAGGAATCATACCCATTGATCAATCTCTGAGGATTCCCATATACAAATGAGATAGCTGCAACTATTATCTGTGATAAGAAAACAATATATTTAATATTATTTTAGCAAGCATGATTAGTAACTGATTAAAACATATGTATAATATTAAAGATAGAGACATTAATTATTAATTAAAGCGCAATAAAATGTAAAGGTCAAATATTCAAAGCCTTTATTACCTGACTGTATGTATTTAAAAGAATACATACAGTCAGGATCAGAAATAATACATGGAGGTCTTATCACAGGTAAAGATAAAAAAATAATCTTCTTCTTGATTAACTAAACAAGCATAAAATAAGGTAGTGAAAACTTGGACTGGAAAGTAGATGTAGACACAACATATTATGTACCTAACACATAGTAATATGATTTAGGTAAGATAGAATTAATTTTATTATTAAAAACTCACCATTAAAATCCAGAATAGTATGTATATGATAAGCCAAAGAACATCAGTACACCCTTTCCTGGGTGGTTCCTCGTTTTGAGGCGAGATTTCACTTTGGGCACAACCCATGTTCTTCTTTAATTAATTCTGTAATTTAAAAAGAAAATAATTATCATGATTTCAGATAATCTAGTTTATCTAAAATGTCTCTAAAAATAACGCCTACAAGAGAATTTACAGACACCCACCTCATCCTTTTATCATGTATTACTATTTACAACTTCATAATCATACATAAATTACATATTGATAAATTAAAATTATACTAAGCTTCTCCTTTAAAATAATGTTAAAGTTTGTTGTACTTACGTAAAAAAAAAAACATCTAAAAATTCATTGAGATTCCAGGCAAGCGACTTCGGCTTGGCTTGCTTTGCTTTTTTGACAATAACTGTCAAACAACAAAAGAAAAACAGCGCATACAGTGCGTTCCACTTGATGATACTCATTGTGCTGTGGTCGCAACCAGTGGAATATATCATAATGCTACCTGCCTATTTGTTTTTGCTGTCAGATTGACAGGGCGTTATTATAGTGTGAAAAGTAATTTTAGGTTATTGCCGCAGTGATTATATTATTTATTGAATATTTATAAATAAAAATAAATATGAATGTTCAAAATCTGCTCAAGAGAGTTACAATTTTAAATTTGTTTAAACGTGACTTAAATAATAATGTAGCCAGCATTACAAAAATACACCGAGAAGTTTACACTAGGATGTATCCTACTAAAGTAGTTCTTGCAGATGGATCTTCAATAAACATTCGATATCATGAACCTAGAAAAATAATTAGGGTAAGTATTAACACGATTACTAACAATTAAAGTTCAGTAAATTGGAAATATTATGATGATGTTACAAATTATTATTTAAAATAAAGTATTTGGTCAGTCAAGTTAATTATTTACTCTGTTATATTATTTTATTGAAATGGATATTGCTTGCTAGTAAACCGGTCCTATTTTTAACAATTTTGGAGCTCCAGCCTCTTGGCAAGCATCTATACTATTTATTTCATTCATACTTTTTACTCTAAATTTGGTTTACCGCCTAAACCAGCCACTTATGGCGTGAATAATTTTTTTGAGTTCAAAAACAGACTAAACATTTGTGCATGATTATTAAATCAATATAATAAGTCTTTGTCAAGGGTCTGGCTGGTTTTAATTAAGAAATAAGTTAATGGTTTAGTAAGTAAAAATTAGAGATGCACCTGAATATTCGGTTGATAATTTGTATTGTAATTAATAATTTGATTTCATATCATGGGCGAATAATTAGGTTTGAGTATTATTATTTTCTTTGATACATGATTTTGAATAGATCTAAGTGACAAAAGTTATTCTGTTTTATGTTTCATTTTTAGAACTTAAAGAAACAAATGTGTTGAATAAAGGTAATAAAATGCTGCAAATAGACTTTAAATCAACTTTTATTTTGAATCCTTTGGTCAGCATATTTATTTTTAATTTGTCTATTAGTTTGTAGGTATATTCAACATTTATTTGAAACCTAAAATTAACATTTACCTATGCTTAACTCACTTTTAGTAATAATAGGGAGTTGAAGTTAAATACTGTCAATATTTATGTTATGATAATCACATTATCACAACTTTATAACCTAACTGTGCAATGTTTTTCAAAAGTGCCGTGATGTAGCGTTCATGAACCTGTTAGCCACACTAAAAATAAAATGTACCGAATAATTCAGCCGGGTATTTGGTTATTTCGTGAAACATGCTGCAATAAAATTCTATGACTATGACTAACCACTATTTGGCGCATCACTAGTCAAAATTAAAGTTAATTGGCGTCGCTAGTGCGCCTTCGCCTTGACGACTGCAATCAATTGTAAATATGTGTATGAAATTTCATAGTTGCCCCTGGATTTGTCTACACTCTCGGATGAGGAAAGAAAAATGCGACTTGAGAAAAGAAAACCGAAGAAAAAAGTCAAGATATCTGATGATGTAGAAGATAATTACAGTGCAAAGAAATATCTTAAATACATAAAGAAATAAAACTGCAATTTATATATTCATAAATGATTTCATTATGTAACTATTTAAAATTAAATTTTATTGAGTAGTTCAACTGTGTTATTACTTTTTTAAATGACCCACCCCTACCAATACTAAGTTGACTGCACAACAAACTAAGAAAAAAAGGTCTGCGTCACCAAAGAAGTCCCGTGAAAAGCTCGCTTGAGTCGCCATTAGAGATGGGCCCAAAAGGTAAATGACACTTCAGAATCAATCGACACTCTGGTATCTAATTATACTGGTGCCTAATGAGACTTTGAAGTATAATGAAACTGATGTAAAATGATACTCTGATATCAAATGACACTCAGGTGTCAAATGACACTTTTGGGTAAAAAATAAAAACGATTTGAAAATTACACTCTGGTGTCAAATGACACATTTTGAAGTCAAATGATACGCTGATATTGTAGGGTTAAATGTTGCTCCGGTATCAAATGACACATTATGGGGTCAAATGATACTCTGGTATGGTATCAAAGGATACTTGGGCTTCATATACCTAATACTTAAGGGTCAAATGAGACTTTGGGATCAAATGACAGGAGCCCAATTCTCGGGACGTGATATTTTGCCATCATACGATATATATCACCAAAACATAGTTTTTTTTGTATGGTTTTCTGGTGATATCCGCCATGTTTTTTTCATATCGAAATCCCCAGAATTGGGCTCCTGATCGCAGGGTCGAATGACACTCGGGTCTTAAATGAAAAAAAAATAATGTGGGATCACATGACTCTTTGGGGGGAAACGAAACTCTCGTATCAAATGGAGTCCTATGGTGTCAAATGTGACTTTGGGGTTAAATGACATGTTGCGGAGTCAAAAACCAATCAGGTCTCGAATGACACATTGTGGGATCACATTACACTTTGGGGTCAAACGACACTGGTATCAAATGAAACTGGTGTCTCACATTCCTAAAACTAAAGATGATGGACTTTCATACAAACTTCAATATCCCTTTTTACATTTTCTAAATTTGACAAAATTCCATGTGCAGCGGCATTCGCTTACCATCAGGCGATCCGTCTGCTTGTCTACCACCTAGTACATAAAAAAAAAACAGAAAAATACGTATAGCTTTTTAAGATTTTAACTTTTAAACTGTAAAATTCCACATACTGCATTAAATCCCCTAATTTACCTTTTATATTATTTATTAGGCCTGATTTGCTTACTGCTTATGCAGCGGAACTTAATATTCCTGCCAAGGCAACAATATGGGGATCCTATTGCAATTTTGCAACTATATCACTCACTACCCTGAAACTTAAACCCCCTTATTACAAATCGCGAACAAAGGATGGTCCCAGAACAAAACTCGGGCCAGCCCCCTTTAGCATTGCGTGTTGGACCGGGATGACATGAGCTTTAGTACAGTAATAACTTTAAATCGCGATTTAGAATTAGGTGGAAAGTACCTAATTTTATATTGTGCTTATAAACCCTAAATAAAATGTTAAAAGCATTCTACCTAATGTTAAATAATTTCAATAAAATACCTAATAATAGCTTTTAAGTTTTGTATGTTGTGCAATAAAGAGTATCTATCTATCTACCTATACCCTACTTGCAAGCGTAATCGGTACTAAATCTTTACCAGATTCCGACCTTTTGTTATGCCCGATGCCGCGCGCCGCGCAAATCAATACAATAGACTGTACTACCTATGCGGATAAAGAATGGGATCAGAAATGGCGGCGCATCTATTCACTTCTCGCTCGCACACTATTTGCGTCTATACTCGCAGAGTGCGAGTATAGACGCATATAGTGTGTGAGCGAGAAGTGAATAGATGCGCCGCCATTTCTGATTCCATTCTTTATCCGCACAGGTTGTATAGACTCAAAGTGTGAATGCATCGAATGAAAGCGAAAGAAAGAGATGAAAAAATAATGATATTTTACCGTTACTATTTACCGATAAAAACTTCTTAACGGTAAACCCTTTTACCGGTAATTGGCCACCCAAGTATCGCTACCATGCTTAACGTTACCTCTACTAGTAACGTTTTCCTCGTACGATGCAAATAACGATACCAAATTTTTAACGGTATTCAAAGCCCTGAATATGACGTACTCTATGATGTAAGCGGTAGTGGCGCCATCAATTGATTTCATGACTTTCTCGATACGCAAATATGTGTGCGAGCGAGAAGTGAATAGATGCGCCGCCATTTCTGATCCCATTCTTTATCCGCACAGGGTGTATATAAGTTATTAATTGTTTAATACTACACTCGATTAAAAAAACTTTGCTTTGGATTTTTCGCAAATATTGATTACTTATTTTAAATAAAATCGAGTATTCAAAAGCAAAATGAATAATATCTTTATTTGCATTGATAGATAGATAGATAATACGTTTATTCTGCTTATTAAAAATTATACAGTTACATAATCAAGTTGTAAACACTAATAATAGTCATAGAGTCTGATAGTGAACAATGTTGCAGCAAGAATGGTCCTCGTCTCAGCCTATGCCACAGCAAAGCCATGACGCTGATTTTCAGACGGCGGCCTCAGAGTTTGTCCGCGCCAGGCGAGGTGCTACAAATTTCGATAAAAATTAATTGTTAATTTTTGTATTGTGATGGTGTGACAAAAGGTGTAAAAAAGAAAACCGCAGTGTGATACAAACAATTTGCTTAATGTTATTGATTGCAAAAAACGGTAATTTTCAAACCGGATTATTTTTCATTACTCGACAAGTATCTTCTACTTAGTTTGTGCTCGACAATCTACTATTTTTATTATCTATCACCATAGATTATCACGTTTTAACGCAACCATAGATTTAGGATGATGCCTGTCTACAACACTACCAACTTATTCATGTCCGGAAAATATGAAAATCAGTTAATTTACTTTTGATTATAATATTTGTTACGGCAGTTGTAGAAAAATAAAAAATATGTTATAATTCATTATTAATTATTTAAAAAATACGAGGTAGTAGGATATATTTATAAATGTCTGGGGCAGGTCGTATAGCCATCTTCTTTCCGGGTATTTACTCGCCTAAAGGTCAGGGTAAAATCCCATCTCTAGTCGCCATCAACATTCTGAGCTTTATGGTTATAGACAACGAATATCAAAATTTAATTCCATGTTTTTCCGCGGGACTTCTTTGTGGCGCAGACTCTACGTTGTCATTATTGGTTTGTGGTCGGTCAATCAACGGTCGCGGTAGAGTATAGTGACCCGCCATAAAGACATAAACGAATAAAACACGAGATACGGGGTAGACAAAATTATGTCGCGGTGCGCATGTTAGGCCAAGTATCACATGAAGTATGTGGTACCCATAAGTTACTACTATCTTATTTTAAAAAAATCTGCACAGTTTTTTTATTTTTAAGAAGGGCTACACACGTTCTGATAATCAGTGGCAATATCGGGGCGGTGGTGGGGAGGACCCGATATCGTGTCCTAAATCGTCTCGCGTGTAGGAAAATCAGGCCGATAAATTTTTTGTCGGCTAGATTTCGAAAATCGCTTCATAAATCATAAATCATTATTCGCTATAAACAGGGTGGTTACAAATACATATAGATGTTACAGAATGTGCAGTCCTTATGCCTATTTAGTCTAGTATTAAGACATGCGAAATTTTCATTTTATTCTACTTATTTATATAAACAAATATTATTTAAATTAAGAAGTTACATATTAATATAAATGTAGAACGTATATACTATGGAATCATTATCATGCATCTATTATAATTCAAGTTTATTTTCTGTACATGCTTTCAGTTAGAAATTCATCGATGGAATAGAACATTTTTTCTTGTAACCAACTACGTAAACAACTTTTAAATTTATTTGTAGGGAGCGTTTTTAGGTTATTTGGAATTTTATTAAATATTTTGATGGCCATGCTGTAACAATTTTTCAGACAGCGAGTTGTATTAGGGGCTATATTCACAGCTAAGTTGTGTGTGTGTCTGGTACTTCTTTGAGTTTTGTTCTTAGCTAATAAAAATAATTGTTTATTTTGCATAACAAAAGTACACATTTCCAATATGTAAAGGCATGGCAGAGGAAATATATTCAATGACTTAAAGTATGGCCTGCAGGAAACATCTGGTTTGATGTTGCATATTGAGCGTATACATCTTTTTTGAGCAATAAAAACTGATTGTATATCTGTGCCATTTCCCCAGATAAGTAACCCATATCTTAAAACCGATTCAACATATGCAAAATATGCTGTTATTGCAGTGTTTGTATTGGCTACTTTAGTTAGTTTGTAGAGAGCGTATGAGAATCTATTTATTTTAGTGCATATCTTTTCTGTGTGTTCTTTCCAATTTAATTTTGGGTTTATGTTTATACCTAAGAAAGTAATGTGATTGGTGCTTTTGATAATTTGTTCATTCAGGTCTATTTTGATTTGGTGGTTTTGGAAGTTATTAAAATTCATTATTTGTGTTTTCTGAAGATTTAGCTTAAGGTTGTTCTTATTTAGCCAGTTTATGATGACAGTTAGTGTGTTTAGAATATCTATTTCATGCTGTTGGGGGGTGGAAGTTTTATTAGTAGTAACTATTACAGAAACGTCATCAGCAAAAAGTATCGTATTGTGAATTATGGTTTCGGGTAAGTCGTTTATATAAAGGAGAAATAGTAGTGGACCTAGTATGCTACCCTGTGGAACACCGTAACAATTTTTTCGGAGATCAGATCTGTAAGTTAGCAGGGTGGGTTTGGAGTCTATTTTGCTTAAATGATTTATTTCTACATATTGGAATCTATTTATGAGGAAAGATTGTATCCAATTTAGTGCGGGACCTCTGATGCCATTTTGGTCTAGTTTTTTTAGCAGTAAATTATGTGACACGAGGTCGAAGGCCTTCGACATGTCAAGGAATATAACGGTGGCATAGTTTCTGTTATTAGTGTTTTGGAGTACATCATCTATTAAATTGAATGCTGCATGTGTGGTGGATTTATTTTTTCGGAAGCCATGTTGGTTTTTTTTTATAGTATTGTATTTTTCAAAGAAGGAGTTTAATTGGTCATGCATGACCTTTTCGAATATTTTGGAAAATGCTGATAAAAGGGTAATGGGCCGGTAATTTCCCATATCAGTAGTGTCCCCTCTTTTATGCAGTGGTTTTATTAGGGATGTTTTCAGTTTTTGGGGAAATTCACCTGATTCTAGGGAATAATTTATCAAGTAGGTAAGAATGGGACTTAGTTTTTCTTTACAGGCCTTAATTATTTCAGTAGATATTGTATCAAAACCTTCAGAACGGGTATTATTTAGGCTACCAATTAGTTTTATAACATAAGCTTCATTCACTGGTTTTAAAAATATGGTATTCTTTAAATTGTTATTACATGTATTTTCAGTTTTAGTATTTTGACTATTAGTGAGAGAAATAAAGTATTCATTGAAAGCTTGAGCAATATCCGTTGGGTTTTTTATTTTTATATTGTTATTTGCAATTTCATTTATATATTTTTTAGACTGTACACTTGTTGTTTCACTTTTTATCACTGTCCATGTAGCTCTTCCTATATTCTTACTTTTAGTAATGTATTTTCTATTAGCTATTTTCTTTGAACAAAGTGTACATTTTTTCAATAGTTTATTATAGTTAAGATATTTGTCACGATCGGTTACAGTTCTAGTTGAGTAGTATTTAAATCTTAGTTTTTTTTTTTAGTTGAGCAACTCTTTCTGAGACCTTTAGAAATCCATTGAAGTTTACGTGGGGTTTTTAGCTTTACTTTAGATTCAGGAAAGCAGAGGTTTTATATAAGGCAGAACAAATCATAAAATTCGCTAAAGGCAGAATTAAAATCGTTTTGTTCATATACTTCGAGCGAGCTCCCGATTTAGGGCTGATTATCGTGTAGGTAATTTTTTCCTTGGTTTTTTTTGTTTCTTTTTTTTTATGCTATAGGTGGTAAGGTGGCAGACGAGCCGACGGATCACGTGATGCCCCTGATGGTAAGCGATTACCGCCGCCCATGATCTAACATGAGGTTTTCAGGATGTTAACAATAAAAAATAACTGTATATAGGATACATAATGGAAGCTGCTTACATCGCTGGTACAAGGGTTGCGGGTTCGATCCCCGCACATTACAAACATTTGTGTGCATGAACATATCAGTTTGTATTGGTCTGGGCGTTATCTATGTATAATAAGTATGTATTTACAAAAAAGTATTTTATATATATATATATATATATATTTGTAATCCCACTGTAGATTCTGATATCCGTAACACAGGTGCTAGAGCTACCTATCTCGGAGTCAGATCAATGTATGTGATGTTGTGAAATATTATTATTATTATATATCGCTTGCTAAACTAATATTTTTTGATGTTTTGAGAGAGTCGATGGCATCTCGGATCAACGACCAGTCTGTTACACGGTCAGTCACATACTCACTGGTAAAGCGTAGTGATTATATTCTCTTTGCTCACTGGCAGGAACGTGTGTTGAGTAGCAGCCGATTTCATCCCTACCACAATCGTCACGATGTCGTCACTGATATTGCTCCGTGTGTAGCCCGTTTAAATAATTATTGTATTATTATTTTTCATCTGAATGAATATATCGATTAATTAATTGAATTGCCCTAGAGCTTCTCTTTTTTAGAATGAATGACACGACCTTTTTCTGACATTGACATTTCACGTCATTCATTCACTTATTCATTTCCATTCATAACTCGTGAGTTTGAAAAAATTGTGTGTCGAATTGCCAAAAAATATAAAAAAAATATCAAAGTATGTATGTATGTAAACAGTTTTAAAATTTAATTCGTATTATTTATTACTACATATATTCTTTGGCTATTGAATAAATTCTATTATGGTTTGTAGGTTCATATAAATAGACTGAATAATGATGACAGCATTGATCGGTTAACCTCTATTGCATTCTTCTTACGTAAGTGTTGTAACTAAAGCACTTGAAGATGGGCAACTCTGTATCAGCTCATGCTACTGTTGATATAAAATCTGTGAACAACAATGTGGCGCCGCCACCGGAGTGTCCAATGCACAATAAAGGCGCTATACCTGCGGAGAAACCTTCAGAATGCCCTGTCCAACATGGTCAAAACAATTCTCAGACGAATAAACCATCAGATTGCCCTGTCCAACATGGAAACGACATTAACCCATACAATATGGTAATTATTATTTTCATACATACATTTGTTATTTCATACAATGTTTTACAGGAATATTTTACTAATTGCCAGGCTGGTCTGGTTAATAGGTTGCCCTGTAGATTTTATTATTTTACAGGTGTAATAATTCTATCTGCAGCAAAATATTTGGTGCACTTCATATTGTGTATCTGATGTAGTAATCAAGCAATTAAGATTAATTGCTTACTAAGATTAGTAAATTAGTAGGTAAATGTGGTCTAAGAAGTACAAAACATTGGTCATCATTACAATACATATTTATTTAGTTATAACATTATTGTGTTGGTCACAGATGCCACCAGCAAATCAACAGCCTGCTCCAGATCAACCTTTCTCATTGCCTACTAACAGACAGGTGTCTTCAATTCCCCGTGCTATGCCAGATGGCTCCACAGAGTTCTGGGTGTACCCAAGCCAGCAGATGTTCTGGAATGCAATGTTACGTAAAGGGTGGCGATGGAAAGATGAGGACATTAAGCAGAAAGACATGGATGATATAATCCACATTCATAATGCCAATAATGAACAGGTATAATATTTGAAGATTAAATTAATACAAATATTTTAATTAACATACTTGATTTAAATATATATTATACAATATAATTACTATTTTCTTATAATTAATCCTAATACTTACTTATTTACCAATACAATATCATGGTGTTATACATATGTGATAGAGTGAATGTTATGAACTTTTTTTCAAATTTTATAGGGTGTTCTTTAAATTTGCAGGCTTGGCAAGAAGTATTGAAGTGGGAAGCACTACATGCTAAAGAGTGTGGTCACCCCAGGCTCAAAAGTTTTGGAGGCAAAGCTACACAATATAGTCCCAGAGCTCAAATACGTTCCTGGCTAGGGTATGTTTCATGCCTTCAAATACATTCATAGCATATGCGAATAAATGTTTTATCTATCTATCTATATGGAATTCAGTTGGAGACATGATTAAATCATCCTTTTGATTTCCAGGTATGAGCTACCATTTGATCGACATGATTGGATTGTGGACAGATGTGGGAAAGAAGTCCGTTATGTGATTGATTACTATGATGGAGGAGAGGTTGATAGCAAATATGAGTTTGCTCTTCTTGATGTCAGGCCAGCAATGGATTCTTTTGAAAATATTTGGGATAGAATGAAAGTATTTTATATGAGACATCGCTATGAATTAATTGGAGATAAGGAAAATACAAAATTAACCAATTAGTTTCCCTCATGATTGTTAGCATTGGTTCCCGTATTATACAAAGCAAATCTGTATAAATATATATAGAGATTTCGTGGGGTTCTTCTGTCGGCAACAGATGTCACTGCGGTAACTCTTTGTGATTTGTATATTGATGTTTTACCTGATGATTAAGTTATTTAACTATATTTATTATAGCATGAGTTTGAAATTATGTTAAACATTGTGTAACCCCCCACCTACAAATCTGAATATGACCTTTGTATTATTTATTCAAATGCATTATAATATAGCTGATCCTTAACTAGAATTTATAAATTTACTTACTCTTAGGGCAGCTTCCATGGTTTTATCAAGTATTCAGGTCAAAATGGATAGAATTATAAAATTTAAAAAAAGAATACTCAAAAAAAATTGCAAGGTTCCTTATTTTGAACTAAGAGTATTCTAGTACTTAAATTACATAATATGCTGTTTAGTGGGCGCAGAAAATAAATACCATTAATATTTTGGAGTGTTTTATTTATGATTAGATAATATAGTAAATATTTTTTTGCTTAGGTAATACTTAATGATCTATGTTAACCAGTTGATTATTTACCCCTACAACACCTTTGCACTCATTCTTAAATATCTCAACTTGTTGTTCAATATACCCTTCAAAGTTTTTATAGGGGCATGCTGGAAGAACCTTAAATTTTGGTTTCCCTTTGTTACAGTGATAAACTGACCTCAGTGTCAAAATAGGTGCCCTTTCTGGGAATTTGACTCCTAAAACGAAATATTAGTTAATTATAAACTAGTTAATGTATTTAATATTGGAACAAGCTTAGTTTGTAAACATAACGTTTGTTGTTTATTTTTCTCCATCACTCACCTATGTCTATTTGTAGAATCCAATGGAAATCATTCATTTCAAAAAGAAATGCTGCATTATTTGAGTCATGTTCCAAAACTGCTCCTTCAAATTTTACTATGAGCTGTGCAAGTAACTCACGTTTCAGTTTCTCATTATTGAGAACATCTTGAATCTGGACCAAAACAAGGTTAGCTTGATTAAATGACAGACAGTAATGCTAAAATAGTAACAATCAATATAAATTAATTAATTATAAAATTTGTACCCTTACTTTGTTATTGAGCAACTCAGTAACCATTGGAACATAGTCCATTAGAACCCCTGACTGATGCATTCTGAAATTGAAGTGAACTCTTTAAAAATTGCATTACGGTTTTACTTGAAAATTTTTGTTTTGCTTCAGTCCACTAAACAGAATTAAATTTTAATCATTTGGCTCATATACATACACAGGCAATGAAATATTCCCAAGAGACTTTGTGAGTAGTGGTGATAGTATCAGTTCTGCATTTGTTGAATTGGGATATCTGACAAGGAGTAATGCTGTGTCAACGCCTGGGTTTTGTTCAATCCTGAAATTTAAAAATATTTATGATATATTTTTAATTTACAATTTGCAACTTGCGGTACCCACTCTGAAAGAATTTAAATCATTTGATACAAACCCTTCATTATAAAGCTCAGGAAGTCTTGATGTGTCCACATTAAGCTTTATTAAGAACTCGACAACATGGCCGCCTACCCAGACTTCAATGTCTTTTTCCGATGTTAATGCATCACCAAGTAGAGCACTATATTCAAAATATGCTCGAGAACTTTCATCTTCATTTAGTTTTTTAATCTGAAATATCAATAAAATTTTACTATATTACATAAACATAAATAGTGGTATACTATAGATGTTCTATTTTGTGGCTTCAATAAACTATGATGGTATACAAAAGTTTGCCTTCAGTTTGTAGAATAGAGACTTCCTAATATTTTTTTAATTATAATAATAATTACAGTTTACCTGATGAATTTTGTACAGACTAATTAATTCTGATACAACATCACTTAAAGCTCTAGGATCACTTTCATTCCATTTAGATAAGCTTGGCAATCGGTTCTCAATGAAGTCTTCATCTACATTGTTAAGGAAACTATCGTCGTCAAATCTGAAGTCTGGAGCAAACCATGGTGATGTTGTGTCAAATATAACTTCCCATTTCAGTTTCTTGGAGCAATATGGCAAAACCAAGCGAAATTGACTGTCCACTCCATCAGTGCCACCCGAGATGCGTTCTATGTCCACTTTAGTTTTGCATAATCCTATGAAAGAACAGTAATTGAGTCCACATGTAAGTTACAACTACAATGTACAGTAAGGTCTTAAAAATCAAAAATAATTACCAAGTTTTAAATCCTGATATACGCATTGAATGTATGGGCGAAATGCTGGCAGGATCTCACATAAAATACCCAGGCAGCCTTCGTTGGACATTTTTATCATATAAGGTAAACTAAATTAGAACATTGAATATTCGAATTTATTGTGAATAATAATGGTGAATTTCATACTAAAACAACACATGACACAAACTAAGAAAGACTATAGTAATACGGCAAGATGCCTTAGGGAAGAGAATTAATAATTCTATTCCCTACCCGTAGAATTATAACATAATCAAGGCAAATTGAATACCTAAGTATCTTCTACTTAATTTGTGAATACCTATGTCCAGTGTTTCCACTAGAACGATTTCCTTTCCCCACACGGCAATTCAGATTTCCCCTTCTACGGACTTTTTTCCCCTCAAAAATTATTTTGCTGTAGTTTTGACACTACACGCCACACCTAAAATTTATCGTTTATTTATCGTTCTTCTTCTATAGTCTAATGTATTGATATTGTAGTGACACACTATGCGACTTTTGTCGTGTCAGCGCATTTAATTCGCAATAGCCGCAAACCCAACGGGTTATGCGAGGGAATTTCTTCAGTCTTTGTCCAGTCGCGTGTGCAGCTACTAGTGTCCCAAAAGTAGTGTGTCGTTACGTCATTCACCCTTGAACTTGTGTGTACGGTGAGGCACTGTGCCTGTGTAACAAGTGTGTGGACAATACAAATTGGTGATTGGACTTCTGCCGTTTTATTTGATACCCGAGGGCAACCTAGTTATGATAGGAAACTAAGGAGTCAGAAGTAAAATAATCTACTTGGTGAGTTAGGCCAGATATATACCTTACTCCCCACCTGCATCACACATCACCCGTGTCCTTAAGCGAGGTGACACCCAAGTGCCACCCCTGAAAGTGGTGACAGTAAAATATTATTATTTACACAAAATTCGTCAACAAAATCATCGACAAAATTTGTTGACTTTGCAGATTACTACTATTATTTTCATATAGCTGCACATCACTAGCAATCAATTTCCTTACTGTTGGTACTACTTGTTTTATGGTGGTTGGTACGGTGATCCATTCAAATAAATAATCACAGCTACAACCGGTGCGGATAAAGAATGGGATCAGCAATGGCGGCGCATCTATTCACTTCTCGCTCGCACACTATTTGCGCTCACTAGTGTAGACTAGTGAGGTAGAGTCCATAAATAATAAGAGATTTCGCGTATGATAAATCCGCTAGATGGCAATACGCAGGCGTGACTTGTGAGGTCCGTCCGAGTGCTGCATGATTGGATATTTTTGGCATAGCATTGATAGATAATGTCAAAATTCACCAATCATGTAGCAGTTAGAGCCATCATTTATCATACGCGAAAACCCTCATTACTTCCGAAAGGATTTATTTACGATTTCCCGCAATTTCCCCTTTTTTAGTCTTTCCCCTTTTCTTTTCCCTCTTGACCCTAATTTCCCCTTAAAAGGGGAATTTCCCCTCAATGTGGAAACACTGCCTATGTCACAAACTAAGTAGAAACCTATGTAATTAATTATTGTGGTAGTAATGCACACTGAACAAGTTAGTTATTATCACTTTATTTTGTATGTAATGCACAGTTTTTTTCTTGGTCTGCAATTACTACCTATTATTCCAAAGAGAAATGAATATAATCACTTGTATTATTCTATGTGTGATGCACACAGATATAATACTACTCATATAATACTCTTTGTACTACTCTTTGGCACACAGAGTTCAATGACAGTTTACTTTTTTAGAAGCTAGGGCTGGGTTGGTACATAATATTGTGACAAATACCTAATAATAGTGACAAGAAGCCCAATTCTCAGGCTCGTGACATTTCTTTTCATACGACATATATCATTAAAACATAGTTTTTTGTATGGTTTTTAGGTGATATCCGCCATGTTTTCAAAATATCATGAGCACGAGAATAGGGCAAATGGTGAAATGTTTGGATTCAAAATATTTTTTTATCTCTTTGACAAGTACTACACAAAGCTCTAGATTACCATGCTCTATGGCTTATGGCAAAGTTTTCACGAACTTAACCCATTACCGCATGGGGTCCCAATTTTGCACAGTTTAGTTTTTGGTGACAAATTCAAATTTGTTGTTATTTTTTGTCATTGTAACCCCAAAAATAACAAAAATACCAATAAAGCTACTACAATGTTGCCACTGCAATAAAATGATCGTATATACCTATTTTCTAAAAACATACGCTGACATAATTTATTTATTGGTAATTTTTATTCTATAATTTGCCGTGTGGTCCCCGGCAGAGTAGAATAGGCCACCCTCACTCTTACCGAGGTGTCGTAAAAGGCGACTAAGGTAAAAAAGCTGCTGGCATGATCATCAGCACCCAAAGAAGGAAAACTCTGCATTTATATCAAAACCCTCGCCAACCCGTCTGCCAAGCGTGGTGAGTATGGCAATAACCCCTCATGTGATTGAGGGAGGCCCGTGCCCCAGCAGTGGGGACTTAAATGGGCTGACGATGATTCTATAATTTAAACAAGTAATTTTATTGACTTATTTTTAAATAAATACAAGACGCTGTAATAAAAACTTAATCATTCGTATTGTTTGGTAGAAAAGCTGGTATTGAGCTTGTGTCACTTCAGGTGTTAATAACATTTGATACATTTGAACTTAGGTAAGTGGCGGATAGGTCAAGCTATACAAAACTGTCAAATTTCCTCAATCGATTTCGAACTCAATATGTAACAATATAAAACCTTATATCCTAAGCCTTATAAACCTTTAATCGAATGAAGAAATTTGACAGTTTTGTATAGCTTGATGTGTCCGCCACTGTACATGATATTGTTTCGTGCAATGAGGTGCCGCAATGTGATATTAATATAAGAATCATTGAATTACATCGTTTTTAACACTGACATTGTGTGTTGAGTCAGTTGTCACTTGTATTAAAACCTGCGATTTCGTTAAGAGTAATCTCAGCAGAATCCGTAGGTCGATTTAAAAACGCTAAACTCCTCTGTTTTATTGAGTGACTGAGACTTTGACTTCCTTAGACTGTAGACTACCCACTTTGCCAAAATTATTTTGGCAACCTTCCCAACTTAGGGTTCCCAAGTTGGGAAAATATCACTTGACAATTTTCCTTACGAGTTATTTCGCTTAATAACGCCTTAAACCTAAAACATGTGCAAAACTGGACGAACTAATTACTGGATAGGTGGAATACTTTATTATACAAGCGACCGACTCAGAATTCATAATAATATAGCTTGCTTTGCTACATAGATAATGAGTGAGAAGAGTGTATTACTTTACTCTATGGTGACAAGTGAAGTTATCTGTGGTGTGAAGCAATAATAAATTCGGCTATTTTATCTTGTTTAACATAAGTTAAATAGTAAATTACAATAGTTTTGATTTAGACTGAATATTTTGAAAGTTCTATCGTCTAATAAATAATACCTAATTATTTTAGCAAACAGCATTGTATTTTTGTTGATTATACTTGGACATTTTGACGATTCTTGTCATTGCCATCAGTCGGACGGAAGTTTATTGTCATCATAAAATCAGTGGTGGTGATCTTTTGGTGATTTGTTAGCTTTTTTATCAATTAGGTATGGAAATTGCATAAATTAAATGTATTAGGAGTTCATTTGCAGAAGGAGAAGGTTTTTTGTTAATGGAATAGTACGATGAAAAATATGAATTCCGTAATTCAAAGTAGCTCTTCTGATCTTTTGAAATTAGCAAAAAAATTTAACTGCTTTTATTTATCTGGTGAGTATGTGTACTTCGCGTATTGTAAATTAGTTTAAATGTTTGACGTTATAGTTCAATGGATGTCTCGTTTTCAAGGTTTACATCAAGGTATTTGCAGACCATTTATAGTTGCTGGTCACCAAGTGGGCTTAATTAGGCCTAATGTTTTGAAGCATCTGCAAAGGTTTCCTGAGGTATGTAGGTTCAAAAATTATTGTATTCCGTTTACCATGTCATGACCCATTGAATATAATTATTGGCTTTATTTAAATAAAAAAAATAAATTTCATACATGTGGTTTATCTTTCCATTGCATCAACTTTTGATAGTAAATATTCTTTTTTACACATAGATGCCCTTATCTAAGTGTGAAAAATTACACAAGACAGACAGAAATATTAAAAGTACACAACATGCATTAAATATTCATACATTTTCAGACTTTCAGAGTAACTGATAGATTTGTTGAGTTAAATCCAGCATTTCGAGATTATTCAGAAAGGACAACAAATGTTGCTAAAGTATTGGGAGATTTAAGAAAAGAAAATGAAATATCTGCTCTTAAGGGATGGCGTGATGAGGTAAATAAATTATTCATCATATTTATAACTTTAATATATTGTCTAATGTATGAAAGGATTAGACCATAAAACAACTGGACTGAAAATGTTTCATTAACAGACAGCTACAATCTAGCTTATTCCCTGAGGAACATACACTTTACTTACTATTGTATGTGTTGTAATGTATTTAGTCAATACATTACATTATTTTGATAACTCAACTTGGCTAGACAGTTTATGGTGCATGTGTAGTTTAGTTGACAAAATCTGTTTTTTTCTCATAAAATATTCATTTCAGTGTTTTGAGGTTAGCACACCAATTTGTCATGAAAGTCTACTAGAGATGGACCGAAGTGCGATTTGTCTATTTGGTATAAGGAATTATGGTGTCAGTGTAACAGGCTACCTATACCATCCTACCAAAGGGCTTTGCATCTGGCTACAGCAGCGAAGTTTCACAAAACAAACTTGGCCAGGTTTGTTGTGTAGTTACCTATTTTTAGTTTTATATCATTATGTTCAAGTGTCAATATAGCTAGTTCACTGTACAATTACAGTGTGGAAAAGTCTTGATTAAAATATAATAAAATTGAACATATGGGTTAGATAAGATTACATCATTAGTTATTTACTTGTCTCTTAATTCTGTTATTATTACTATACATTTCAATTAGGAAACACTCATAAATTGATTAATGAGGAGAAGCAAGTTGAGAAACATAGATAGATAGATACTCTTTATTGCACAACATACAAAACTTAAAAGCTAGGTATACAGAGATACAATGTACAATTTAGGCGGTCTTATCGCTGGGAGCGATCTCTACCAGACAACCTTCAGGTAAAGGACATTAGATAGAAGAGGGGTGGTGCAATCCTTTTGATTTTGAGCATTGTTAAAGTAAATTTATAGTATAAATACATATATCTAGATAATAATTTGGTTTTATCAACAGGAAAATGGGATTGTTTTGTCAGTGGTGGATTAGCAGTAGGCTATGGCATTTTAGAGACAACCATCAAAGAGGCTGCAGAAGAGGCATCAGTTGAAGGGGATCTGGTCAAGAAGCTGGTACCAGCTGGCTGTGTCAGGTAATAAGCTTAAGGAGAAACCTTTTAAAACTAGTGCAAACATCCATTTAAACATTTTTTCTTTTTACAGCTTTTACTTTGAAAGTGAAAGGGGGCTGTTCCCAAACACGGAGTATGTTTATGACCTTGAGTTGCCTTTGGATTTCAATCCACAAAATGCTGATGGAGAAGTAGAAAGATTTGAGTTAATGACTGCAGAAGAATGTATACAGAGGGCTCTATCACCACAATTTAAAACCACTAGTGCTCCAGTGTTACTAGATTTTCTCATAAGAAAGGGCTATATCAATCCTGAAAATGGTTTGTTTTTATTTTAATCTGTCATACTAGTCATAATTACTCTAACATATTTAAGTATTTCTTTTTGACTAATTATATTAATTTAACCCGTTAACCACATTTATATTTTGTTTCACTATTGAAACATCTTATTTTATTAAATATCTTTCCAATTTAATACTTACTAAAGATTTATTGGTGTTTTTAATAAATATATATTGAAATTTTCAGAACCCAACTATCGGTACTTGGTGGAGTTGCTACATGTTCCCCTACAATCCATTTACAATTGGCCTTATACTGTAGTGAATACAGTCAATGGAGATGGTCAGCTTCCAAATATTGTTGATTAATTCAAGATTATATAGGTGTTTTGCTGATTGTAACAAAATATTTCTAAAGCAATGTAGATCTGATATTTTTGTTATGATGAAGTGTCTTATAATTTGGAATGGTATGAAATGAGTTACATAATGTAAACAAATTCTAATAATATTATGGTGATAATGGCCTAATTTAACTTCAAGAATGCCTTATTTATCATTTTTAACTTTTGGTGAAAGGAACCTGTTACTTAAGTGTCTGAGTTGGTTTTACTTAATGCCATACTCATGTTGATAGAGTTATTTGACCAAATTTTGGTAGGCATGGCATTATTTGGATATTATATATGTCAAGATAGTTTAGCTAGGTATTGTTAATTTCTGTGATACTTTACCAATTTGGTATAAGGCTTCGTATAATTTACTTGGATTTATCACCATCAGAAATAGGTTTCAAATCTTAAGTAATGTAGGTATGTATATTAAATATTCAATTATAATTTGATTTGTTCCAAGTATTTCACTTTATGGCTATATTCTGAAAATATGCTTAGATAATTTCCAATGTATTGTAATCTATAACAGTTAAAAGTTTACCTAAATTTTAAGCGCTTCCTACATTCGGTACACGAAATAGTGTCTTAATTTTTTCTGAATATTGTAATGTTTATACAATCTAGTCTTTAGTCATTGGATGACAGTAAGTTTTGGTTAGTATATGCTTATTACGTAATAACATTAACCAGTGTATTTCTCATTATTGGCTTTATTTTTGACAAAAATTGCTGTACCCTGTAGATTTTGTTGGCCAATAACATACATTGAGTAGTTACCTATAAAATCAATATACTTTTGCTTGTTTTTTCCTACTACCCTGATGCTTTTAGTATGTCTACGATAATAACCTTAAACTAGCTTAGTCTGATTTTGGAATAGCACAAATTGAGGGTTGTATCAATAAAATGGTTTAAAAATGTCACCATGGTGTGGATTTATGTTATGTGGTCAATACTCGTAAGTCTGCAGAGTGCTTAGTTACTTGGATATAAGCAGTTATGTTTACAGATCGAGTTTTGAATTGTTACTACGGCGTTGAAATCTTCGCCTTCGTTTCATACTTACAGCTGAAAGTTGTAAAATAACATTCTAAAGAAGTTGACAGCAACGCTAATTAAGGTTTTATACAAATGTTTAAAATAGATAGCAACTGTAGTCGTGTATGTGTAGGCAATTATGAATAAAATGATGAATTATGTAACGCTAGCAATTATATTATTACTTATCTTCGATTGCTTCACACTGTGCCTAGTGTAAAATATTATCAGTTACTTCATGCACGTATTGCTAGGTAATCAAACTATTAATCTTACTAGATAATGAAATTATTACAATATCGATATCCGTGATGTCACGCCGATTCGTATGATTGGTTAAGGCTATGTATTGTGCACACTGGCGACGCCAATGCATTTTTATTAAATGCGTTGAATGTAAGGCACATCGCTCACAAGACAGTCGAGGCGGCGGCGGCGGCGCGGGGTCAAGGAGCGGTTTAGGTTTGGTCTCTACTTAGAGTAGAAGCGGGCGGCTATGCTTCCTTCCCATTTTGATTCATTCATACGCACGAAACGAAATGACAGCTGAGTCGAGGCGCGGGCACCTATGAACGCCTGCGCCTCGACTCCACGCCGCCTCCGCATCGCCCGTGCCTATTTCTGTAAGCCATTTTTTTTTAATTTTGACTAAATATAATCTGTATATCTGAAAATAAAAGTACGCCATGAAACAAAAACCCTTTTTGGCCAACTCGTGCCTGGTCTTCTTATGTGCTATGATTTTATTTTAACTCGTTCGAGCCCCTTTCGAACTGGATGGCATGAGATTTGGTACGGTAATAAGTAATAACTTAAGATCGCTTTTTATAATAAGCTTAATTCAGTTTAATACAAGGTGTACTTATTGGGTCAATGGTTATTTTTCAAAGGAGCATCGTAAATGGTCAATGTAGTAGGTAGAAAGTAGGAATGTGATTTTCCGATTCAGCCTGTATCATCCTCCTGCCCTATTCCTAGATTATCTGGCGGTCGGCGATACACCCTGTATATGTAGGTATAACGTAGTAATTTACATTAGGTATGGTGTGACGTTAGGCTGTTTTATACAATTTTATGGAACCATGTTATCGGCGAAAGATTTTGTACCAATACATATAGGTAATATTTAGTGTGCTCGCGTTTATACGTATTTGCGACTGTAGTTATAAAGATAGTGTTTTCCTAAAAATTAAAAAGTGCGGAATTACTCTATTTTTTATTGCACCTATCTAAGAAGCCTACCTACTACTACCACCAACACCATCGGGGTCCAAGCCTAACCCCACCTGCTAGCTGGTGTACCTTGCTGACAGACGACTGTTCATCTTGAAGTCTCAGGGTCAGACGAGAGCCACAGGGCTCTGACGCAAGACTTTCCCCCTAGGAGTTGCGAGGTCGGCGAAAAAGTTAAACAAAATTATGGTGGTTTCAATAAGAAATGGACGCAGCCACGGATGCAGCACAGCTAGGGCGTCGCCGCAAAACGGCGCGCAGGTGCTTCGCCCGATTCCTCTGACAAGTGGGCCAGGGCTACCGTGTCATGGGCGAGCACAGCCAATGAAGATAGCTCCAACGGCTAGTGAAGCGCCTAAGCGACCGACTCATGGTCGTAGGCATACTTATCGAAGGGTTACCATTTGATATGTGCCTACGCTCCGCAGGCCGGTTGTAGTGAGACTGAAAAGAGAGCGTTCTGGGATCGTTTTAGACATGGGATAATAACTATAATTAATCAAGACGGGAATTAACACTATATTTATTATGTGATACAACATTGTGTACTCGCATATTTTGTTCGACGTTTCGGCTACGTTACAGCAGCCGTGTTCACGAACGGACTGGGCGCAGCACGGCGTCGTCTGCTGGGGCCGGGCTGTGAATCTTCGGACACCCTCACATTTTCGGATATTAATTAGATGAATTGTCAGTGAAGCTACTCCGACACACTACACTAACAGTATCGGTGTTTGTGTTAATAGTAACGGCCTAGCACGGGGTTTGCACTTGTTAATTACTGGATTCCATGTCGATGATAATGATATTTTAAATCGATCCTCCCTGATTGAAAGTGTTATATACTTCTTGATTTCAATCGCTTCACGTTCTATCCTGGTATGATAATGACGATCGGTGGAGAGGATTTTCGGGTCATGTAGTTCCATCCAATTATTAACTCCAATTTCCAGTAGATTTTCTGCTATTGCTGATTTATTCGCTTGTCGCAGGAACATATCGCAGCTATTATAAATCATAGCTGCGATATGTTCCTTGACACGTTCTGCAATTGACCGCTTCAGTTTGTCCAATATAAGAACTACCGCAGCTAGATACAATCGATTTTGTAAACACCTGGAGTCTGAAAAGGTATGAAATCTTTTGGTGATCGCACTTGTTTTGATATTCGACATAACGGAGTATTAGTCTTAATAGATAAATTCTTGAGTACCTAAGTATCTATTACTGTTCCAATTTTGTCCGTTATGCCTTTAATATACTTAGGGCAAAAATGCTGCCTGGCGGTTCCCTTCTCTTTTGCCTGCTCAACAGATGCGGCATGTTATATCCATTCCGTTTAAGTACCTCCTGAACATGGGCAAGCTCATATTGGGGATGTTCAGAATGAATGGAGAATGGTATAATAAACTCATAGACCATGGTTTTAGGTGGTGACCTGAACGGACAGGTGGGTAAGGTGCGAGGAATTTGTTCACGTTCATGGAGCCTTTGGATATGGCAGCCACAATGCGGGAGGAGACGTCCTCAGAATGCGAGCAATAACGGACTTTACCATCGTGATTACGTTCGCACAAAAGAGCGGGAGGTACGAAACCCAGATCGACTTATTGCTTACCGGGAGACACTGTATCAGCAAAGTAACCAACTCCTTAATGAAGTTACGTTCCAAAAACTTGCCGCAACTGTCCTTGACAAGTGTACTGGCACACAAGAGAAATCGGTCCAGGACTACTGGTATAAGATCTAAGCTTCCATCACAGTGCGGCACGAGCGGTGCCTGGCGTGTCGTAAAGGTGAAGAAAACCCTATTTAAAAAGTGGCAAGCGACCAAATCTCCCGAAGATCGCGACGCGTACAGGTCTGCAAAATGTGCCACCAAGAGAGCTGTAGCCAGAGCCAAACGAGATCACTTGCAACCGCTAGGTATAAGATAAGCTGGAATCGTCTGAGGGCAGAAGCTCATTTACAAGTTGGTCAACACCAGGGTCAAAGCACCACAGGACATTTCACAGTGCCGCTGTGTTAAAGACGCTGGTGGCAATGTGCTATGCGAGGACCTCGCGGTGAAGGAGAGATGCCGATCGTATTTCCACGAGCTGCTGAACAAGCAGCACAACGATGTGTAGCCACCAGATCTCCCTCTGAACCAGGTACTAGTCCCGCCGATAAATGCCTGAGGAAGTCCTTAAAGCTCTTTGTCGCATGAAGAAGCGGAAAGCTGTCGGATCCAATAATAGTCTTCGTGGTGTGGGCATCTTATTTGATCGTTTACAACCGCATACTCCTCACAGGGAAAATCCAAACCAATGGAGACTGAGTATTATTACCCCAGTCTTCAAAGGTAAGGGATCGGTTCAGATGTGCGGAAGCTACCGTGAAATAAAGGTCATGTCCCACACAATACAGATCTTTGAGCGGATTGTAGACTAGGGTCAGACAGGAGTGTAGGTAGGTAAAGGGACCACGAACCCCAAGGATCACCATGGAAAAGTATAGACTGAAGAATCCTCTGTACTTCCACTTTCTTGACCTGCAGAAGGCATTCGACTGTTTTCCGCGTGTGATCTGGTGGGCACTAAGGTTCGAATGAGTTCTTGAGGTATATATCGACATTATCCTATTCTCTAGTTAGGACCGCTATTGGCGACACCAGACCCTTTCCCACTACAGTCGGAGTCCACCAATGGTCTGTCCTCAGTCCATTTCTGTTTAGCGTGATATTAGACTTCTGTCAGATAGCATCCAAAACCGCATGAGCAGCCTTCTTGGGTGCTGATGTATGGTGACGATATCGCGAAAGGTGCGACTTGACGTCGTAAAGGATGACCATTTAATGCACAAGACCGGAGTCGAAGTAGGAAAGCGGACCCCGGGCTCCGAAACGACAGCTTGGGACGCAACCAGTACAAAACGCTAAGATGAAGATGATCTAAGAACCCTACTTAAAAGGAATATAAAAAGAAAACATCATTTTGGTTTAAAATGCCGATTTATTGCAAGAAGTGGTAATACAAAATGTATCACATTTACAAATAATATATTATACACAATTAGTAAAGATGACCATTACTATCTAATAACAAAATATTGCAATATGTCTGGCGTCCGATATGGTACATGATTGATGCAATATTTCAGAAATATTCATCATCACTTTTGTATCGGAACCTTTTGGCATTCCCAAACATGTAATGAAGGATTTCTGTTTATGAAATAACCGTCTCTAAGTTTTCTTGCCTTTTTACCTATAAAAGCGTTAAACAAGGAGAGACACTTATCGTTATATGTTAAAATACACAGGAAATAAAAAAGAAAACTTAATAATAAATGTTAACAATCTTCACCAAAACAGTTAAGTTTTTACAAACAAAAGCTTGTCTTGAAGATAAACGATACAAATTTACTGTGGTTGCAACCATTTTAAAATATTGTTAGGTACAGGGTGTATTAGTAAACATCATTAAGCACCTGGATGCCTGCAAGATGAATAAATGATGAATGACTACCTACTCGTGAGTAGATATAAAATTTTGCTAATGGGTTTTTCTTTAAATATACACCCTGTATACAATACATAATATTGATAATGACCGAAGAGACTACATCCTAGCTCTTATACTAACGATAGATTACTTACCATTTATCACTATTTTAATATTATGTAAATTTTTGATGTCACCATGAAATTAGGTACAGAAGATTAAAAGTAATGAAAATATTAAACTTATATGAACGATGAAAGACACCGCAATCATCATCGGTCAAGATATCATCGGTTGACTTAGACTACCTACATTTATCCGGCAGTTTATCTGTTAATATTGCTTATCGAATTCGACCCCAACACAGTGCATTATTGTAGGGATTTTACGGCTAAGATTTTGGAATAATAAGTACTATATTGGTTCCTATTACGGCTATAAAAATATTTCGAATTATATGATATTTTTCCTAATTTACGGATGCGTGATAATAACGGACTTATTTTTTAATCGAAACGTATCCCCCCTTACATTATCCATCCGAAACGTCGAGATATCCTCAAATTGCAAGTTATTTTGGTATCACGTTTGTATGGGAAATACGTTGTGAACGCGTTTTGTAATAAAGTGAGTCGTGGTGCAGCATGGTTGCAGCGCTAAATAACGCCAACTAGAATAGAAATTAATTTCTATGTGTTGACAATTCAATTTAACGGACTTGCCTATTTTACTGATTTATTTAATGCGTTTCACCAGTCACCACCGCACTATCCAACCACTTTAATTGCACAACAAGCGTAGTCTAACCACGTTAATTGCACTTTGCTACTATAAATCCAATATTAGACCGACAAGGAAATTACCGAGGAATTTATCGTTTTAATATACACAGATATTTTTCTGGACTTAATTTATGTACGAGAGTTTGGTCGAGACAAATATCTACAGAATTTTATTATTTTTTTCTTAACAAAGACAATTATCTTATCACACAAATTTCCTTGCACAGCCAAAACAATGAAGGTAACTTAAGGACGTCGACGTCGTCGTTAGGTAATTTTAAAAAGCGTGTTTAACGAGTCCGTTCAAATGGGCCTTTAGCGCACAGATATATTATTATAATATTAAGTTAACGGAGACCATTAAAAAGATTCTTATTGCCAAGTTTAATGAACTTATTAACTTTGACCTTGGGAGAGCCACACTTTGGCATGAATGGGCCGGCTCGACCGGAGTGATTATCTCACAGAAAACAGGCGTGAAGCACTGTGCTGTGTTGCGCTGCGTGAGTGAAGGTACCGGAGGCCCAATCCGGGGAAAGGGGAATTTAATGGTTGGCAGCGCACTTGTGACCCCACTGGTGTTGCGGGTGTCCATAGGCGACGGAAATAGCTTATCATTAGGTGATCGGCTCGACCGGAGTGATTATCTCACAGAAAACAGGCGTGAAGCACTGTGCTGTGTTGCGCTGCGTGAGTGAAGGTACCGGAGGCCCAATCCGGGGAAAGGGGAGTTTAATGGTTGGCAGCGCACTTGTGACCCCACTGGTGTTGCGGGTGTCCATAGGCGGCGGAAATAGCTTATCATTAGGTGATCCGTCTGCTCGTCTGCCACCCATCACATAAAATAAACAAAACTTTTCGTCACTTAAGATTGTCCACTATTTCAACCGTAAAATATCATGGGGAGTTTTGCTAAAAATATCAATTGGTGAAAGACAAAAGGAAAACCCTTTTAGATGGTGACGAAGGAACATTGATATAATATGATGCTTCATTCATATTTAATAAGGAAAAAATTACAGTATTGTCCCATATTATGTCTCTCTCGTCATACATTGATCTTTAAGGACAAGGGAGAATCCTCTCCTTAGCTTATTTAGTAGGCCCTGACTACTTGACGCTCAGTTTTTGCGATTTGGATGTCGCAGTCAACTGCTCGGCTTAGTCGTTTATACCACTAAGGGAGTTGCCACACTGGCGGCTGCGCAGCGTTCAAGCCGCGGATGCGCAACGGATTTTCGCCGGCGTTTGTCTTCGTGGCCGCCCCAAAAATAATGGCATTCATGCTTATCTCCGCGGCGAATTCGTCGCGCATCCGTGGCGTGAACGCCGCGCGAGCCAACGCTCCGCTTTGAAGACGCTCGCAATCCGCTCAGTCTGGCAACTCCCTAACGGCCTGAATGATATTCAGCCATTTGATCAAATAGCAAACGACTTAATCAAGAGCCAGCAGAATTATTACCTAAGCCAGCCTGTTGATTATATGTTGCATGCAATTAATGCTAATGAATATTTATCATGAAGGTCTTTAGTTGAATGGCGCACGCTGTTTAGTCAAATGGCTAGGTAATTGATTGAACAGCTGATTAAGCCAGTTGCCTACAACATGGATATTACCAAATTAAAGAGCCCTTTTACGAATAAGTGGCGCAGCCACCGGCTTTTATTGATTGTAATGAAATAAAGACATTATATGATACAATTTATCAAGAAAATAAAAAAAGGATTGTGATTGTTGTTGCAAACAAAATTTTGATGTTTGATTTTTCAAGTTTATTTTATACATGCCATTCATGTCACAAAATTTTAGTAGCCATTTAAAAAAAAAGGATTAATGAAATATTGATTAACTTCTCCCGTTATGTTACAATGAATACATGGTTACAAACGATCCGCTTGTAACTATGGTCGTCAAGCTTTGACCAAAAAGAAAGGCACGAATTAGTTTTGTGTCACGGTAGTCGTATCGTCACGTAAAATTTTGCACCGATTTTTTTTTACCATAATCCACGCGGCACGCACTATGCAGTTAACCGGAATACGGACAGCCACCGGAAACCGGAATACAGACAGGTTAGCCACAGCATACAGTTACAACCGCGGCTAATGGCTACCGTTTGACATTTCCAAGATGGAAGTTAAAGAAGCGAACCACGTGCCTTGTCCACTACCGTTAAACTTTTTTATTATCTCGCTCGCGCGAGATCCGCAGTCGACTAGATTCCATTCTAGTTACTCGCACAGTGCGTGGAAGCTCCAAATACAAGATTTCGATAAAATACTTCGACGTAAATTACTCACAGTCGGTCGGCCACTACGTATCTATGTTATCTGTGTATGCCTCTTCGTAATGTCATAAAGATCTCTAAACCACAAAATAAAGACATAGAAGGTCGGCTCTAGCTGAAAACCCAATTCTTGGATTTTTGATATAAAAAAAACATGGCAGATTTCGCATGAAAACCATACAATAAAACTATGTTTTTACGATATATATCGATTTTTGATAAATATCACAAGCACCAGAATTTGGCTCCTGATATTGATATCAAAGAGTGCGTCGACCTACGCGCTAGGCATCATGTCTGTTCCACACACCTTCCGTCGACATTTAAGAACCAATAATATCTATCTACGATTTTTTTGGGATCGTTTTCAACAAAATTAGGTTAGGCTTAAAGTTTAATTTTTATCTTATGCTTTCTTGAAGACAGATGGTGTTGGTTCTTAGCCGTCGAGTACTGTCTATATCTGTCTTACGCCACACCACGCCGAGATTGTGTGGGCTGCCGGCGTTTTAATATATTTCGTAGTTTTGTTTAGTCGGACGATCGCTGGGCATCGAGAGGTTAGACGGGGCCGGAGCTCGGGCCGCTAGTAGTCGTCGCCGCGCGAGACCACCTCCTTGCAGGTGGGGCGCAGCAGGATGGTGTGCTCGAACTGCGCGGTGTAGCAGCCCTTGACGTCGCAGAGCGGCGGGTACGGGTCCACCACGCCCTTGTCGCACAGGTCCTTCAGCGCCATGGCGTAGCGCGACGCGCCCGCGCGCTCCACCCAGCGCTTGCAGAACGCGAGCGTGCCGAAGTTCTTGTTTATCAGGTTCAGCAGCTGCTTCGACGACTGTAGTCTGGAAAATCATTACGATTCATCGAATGAGTTTAAGCGGAACCTATGTTATGCTCGTTATATCAGAGAGCAATGGAGAGGGCTATGCTCGGAGTCTCCCTGCGTGATCGTATCAGAAATGATGAGATCCGCAGGAGAACTAAGGTCACAGACGTAGCCCAAAGGATTGCATGCCTTAAGTGGCAATGGGCAGGGCACATAGCGAGGAGAACAGACGGCCGTTGGGGCAGAAAGGTCCTCGAGTGGAGGCCACGTACAGGAACTCGCAGCCGTGGCAGGCCTCCTACAAGATGGACCGACGATCTGGTGAAGATCGCGGGAATCCATTGGATGCGGGAGGCACAGGACCGATCTGTGTGGAGAACGTTGGGGGAGGCCTATGTCCAGCAGTGGACGTCCATTGGCTGAAATGATGATGATGATGATGTTATGCTCACTCAAAAGTCTCTAAGGTGGTGGCGCTTTGTGGTGGTCATTGCATTTCCTCTAATATCATTGAGTGAAATGATGGCTGACACATACGTCATACTTGTGAACAAGTGCCACCTTTGGGGACTGGTTTGTTTCGGTTTACCTCATAATGTTTATTTTATTAATTCCTTTAATGTCACAATTAACTGTATGGCTTGGTATGACGATGACACAACATTGTAAATAAAGTTTGGCGATTAAAAAGGGTAACCTACTCAATTAAATTACTCAAATGTATGACAATTTCTAAGTGCTGTGTACAAGCATAGGCTTGTACACAGCATTTGCATAGGCAAATATGAAATTATTTGATTTTGATGAGTTGGAATATGACATAATGCAGACTGCAGGGTTTCGTTGGAGGCGAGCTGGAAAGGAAAAGCGTTATAGTTGGCTTATACAACTATTAGGCTCACCCTCACTTCGCTTCGGGACTTCGTCTTGCAGAGTGAAACGAATTATTTCTTCTCTTTGGAATATGACGTTGAGTCGGAACATACTGTTTCTCATACTAACTTTGAACTCCCGTTTTAACCTAATAGGGGTGACTTTACAAAAATCCTTTCTTAGAGCTGCTCTACGCTATAAAAGGAACCTCTGTGAAGGTTAGTTCAGGCCTTACGTTGATAGATAAGTCAGTCAGTCAGCTTTCACTTATTATTTAGATTGGCAGCTGTAACTAAATAGATTTCTCAAAATATTTATCAATAGCTAGTCTTTAATACATAGAATACATTTGGTTAAATGGTTTAATCACATTGATCAGAGTAATAAAATAAAAATATTACTTGTACATCATTCATCCTCCTCCTCATCTTAGCGTATAATTCCCGGTTGCGTCCAAAGCTGTCGCTTTGGAGCCCAGCTTGAACCATGATTCAGAATTTGGAGTGTCTGGTAATTACAAGGAAGAGACTGCTGTCTGACCTTCGCAACTCTTTTGACAGAGGAACCAGACCAACTGAATCAGGTTTCCTCACGATATTTTCCCTCACCGCTGAAAGGTAGGGAATACGTACATAGAGGTGCATGGTCGGATTCGAACCACGAATTCCTGGAAGGCTCGTTCTTATCCACTGAGCTACCATCGCTCTTCATCTTGTACATCGTTCATCATAACGTAGATATAAGCTCAGTGGCTTATCCATTGCATGCACATTCTAAACCGGAGATAGGCTCGAATTTCAACGAACCGTTTGGATCAGTGGTAGTGAACGCTGATTCTGGTGCAAGGGTTGCGGGTTCGATCCCTGCACAGTACAAACATTTGTGTGTATGAACATAATTGTTTGTATTGGTCTGGGTGTTTTCTATGTATGATTAGTATGTATTTACAAAATAAATGTTTTAAATGTATATATTTGTGACTCCACTGTTGGTTCTCCAATATCCATAACATAGGTGCTTGAACTTGATTTCGGAGTCTGATCAATGTATGTGATGTTGTAAAATATTTATTTATTTATTTAATTTTAAGCAAGCACCTTTAGATTTTTCAAATTAATCATCAGCTCGGTGGTGGGGCAGGCAGGTTGATTGATTAACATACCTTAGTGGAACGAATTGCTGATCGAAGTTCTTCATGTAGTGGGAGCAGTCCATGTCGTCATGAACCTGACCGCGGCCCGTGGAGCCGAAGGTCTCGATGGCGTAGAACTCGTTCTCCTCCATGCGCGTTGTTTCCCCACCTTTCACGATCGGCACCGTCTTACCGGCATGGATCCCTATGGAATGTTTTTATTCTTATATATCACTAACTTTTAAATATTCATGTGCCACAGAACTATAAATATAGACTCAAAGATACTGAGTTGATAAAATTTTTATAATTCAAATAAAATGAATTAAATTACTTACTGTATGGTCCAATAGAATGTCCATTAAGATTACGAATTGGTTTGACTTGGTAGGTCTGACCATCCAATTCTACTTCATGCGATTCCATCACCTAAAAAGAAATAAAAGTTTGTAAAGAGGCATTGTAAAATGATGAAAGAAAACTCACATTTACGAAACATTAATTGATAGATAGATAGATATTCTTTATTGCACAAAAATAAAATACAAGCATGATACAACAACAGCAACAGACAGTACAATAATTGATATTGTATTTATATGGTCAATCATCCCAAAGACAAACTTGACTTGATAGTATTGTTTCATGTTTTAATAATATCAAGCGATATTTCGAAGTAGAAGGTTGATTGGTAATCAATGAGGGTTTTCGCGTGTGAAAAATCCGCTAAATACCGTACTGTTGGACTGAGGTCCAACATCAACTGCATTGGTTGTTTAGTTTGTCAAATTGACATTTTGACAGATCACGTTTAAAAATAACCAATCACATTGTATATGGACCTCACCCCTATAGTACTCCTTCTAGATGGATTATCCACAGGCGAAAACCCTCATTGCACATGAATAGGAAACTTCGTTGTTAGTTCCTTTGACAATAGATGGCGCTGGGTGTCGATTACATCACGCAAGTATTTTGCCATATAAGCCTTGGAAATTAGTGTTAACAAGTATAGATGAATAAGTAACCTCCTGCACAGCCGCGCCCACGTCACACAACCTGACGTCGACGCCGGAAGCCTTGATGCCGGCCTCCGTGGCCTCCTGCACGCCCTTCACCAGCGCGTCGTAGCGCGGGTTGAAGTGCAGCGTGAACGCGCAGTCGATGATGCGCCCGTTGATGTGCGTGCCGAAGTCGATCTTTACGACGTCGTCATACTCGAGCACCGTTGTATCACCTGGTTCAAGTAGAATAACGTGAAAATCTAACTACTATTCAATATCTACTTGAATGCATTATTGATGAATGCAATTTCGTACTAGGTATGGAATGGTGACGGAAATATAAAGAATGAATAGGTGCACCAGATATCTGTAAACTGAACAAACACATAATATTTGTAGACCTGCTTATCTAAGTTATTGATTGATGATAAAAGGAAGCCATTGGGAACATGGTAATTTGTTATCATAGATATTCATCTGTTTACGTTTTTGTGAGCAAATTCTATGGCTTCAAATGGGAAATGAAGCAATGCACTTAGATGTAATGGTTGTTTGATATTTGCAATTAATGTATTTGTAAACATCCCACCTTATGTAAAAAAAGGAGACTGAGCTCACATAGTGTATCTACCTGTATTAGGAGTATAATGTGCAGCACAGTGGTTACGGCTGCAGCCAGTGGGGAAAGCCAGTCCTGCTTTTAGCCCATCTTCTCCAATCAGACGCCTTGCAGTTGATTCCAGTTCTTCACAAATTTCGATCATAGTCATGCCTGGTTTTATCCAATCACGCATATGTTTCCTAGTCTTAAATACAAAATACAACATTAAAGCTTTACAAAAAAATGTTTTTTTTTTATGTGATAGGTGACAGACGAGCAGATGGATCACCTGCTGGTGGACCCTCAAGACACCCTTGGAGTCACAAGTGCGCTGCCAACCTTTAAACCCCCCTTTCCCCCAGATTGAATCTTTTATGGATATAATAGTGATAAAATAAAAAATAATTTGCCTAATGCTGGATCATGGTCTAAGGATATAGAAATTAAATAAAGCACTAGGAGAAAGCTGATAGTTTATTTTAATATTTTAGTTTAAAATAAACTTTAACCAATAACAACACTTGGAAGTTTTTAATGAGTGGTTTGGAATCTGGTATCAGATTTAACCATAGTGGTTTAAGTGAGTGATTATTTTAAGTTAATTTGAAATGTATTTTTATATGATAAATAAATTAAAAAATATATATATTTAATTGTGGCCATGATTGGCAGATAGATTCCTGGAGGAGATTTTTTCTACAACACACATAACATAATTTATAATACATACTAACTATATCGAAAAACAAATAAGCAACACAGAAAGGAGAAAAATGCTTTGTGGATTATTAAAATTTTAATCTGTGAAAATAGGTAGTTACATACCTGCCTGTGAGCCTCAGCAGCATGTCTTATTTCTTGATAAATATCTTGCTGCATCCTGTCCAAAGCTCGTTTTTCTTCACTGGAGAAGCGGTCCTTGGCTGTCCTCTCATCTATGCCTTCCGCAGGGCCGTGTTCCATAATCTGGCCCTCAGGGAAATTGCCTATACCGAAAATTTCTTTTGTTCAGACTATCCCTTTTAATATTGGCTGACAAGTCTAATGCAGGTAAGTTCATTTTTGTTTTAAATAATTATCCAAATGCATTAAAAATAATTTTAAATGCATCAGTTACCTTTTCACCATAAAATACATGGGATCAGCAGATAATAAAAAATTGGCTTTAAAAATCATTATCATCAACAAAAGCTAAGAAAGAGAGCAAAGTGGTAAAATGATTTCAAGTCATAGGAAAAAAAGTAAATAAATCTTATAAGAGCAAAGAGTTTTCTTTGTTCTCATTGTGGCTTTGAGTATAGCATGTTAAGGTAGATAGATATAAGTATAGGATGCTGTTTCCTTACCATCCGGATATAACTCAGCAATAGGTATAGTGGGTGGCTTAGTTTGTTCCTTGCTAGATCCTTTGCCGCCTTTACTTTTATTTTTCTTCTTCTTTTTTTTCTTATCATCTCCTTCGCCACCATCCTCCACAGACAGAGTATTCACCTTATCGGATATATCAGAAGGTGCAACATTCTCACTGGGTTCATCTTCAACATTTTCAGCGTCAGCTGCAAATTACTAACTATCAGTGACCAAATAAATTGTAAAACAAAAAAATTCTAAAACAATCAGAACAGATTACAGAATGCATGTGATAAGTAAACAACTAAACATATTTTTTATAAAAAAAACTGTTTTAAATAGTTTGTACAGATACGAAAACAATTATAAATTTTTTTGTTTATGTTATTTCACAGCAATCCTCAACTTAATGGACCACTTGGATGATAACCTAAAAAATCTTATCAACAAAAGGCTTGTCAATAAGTACGTACATGTGATATGAGAACTACTATAGACTTACTAAGTATATAACAGCAAATAAGGACGATTATTAATCGTGCTATCTATACCGATAGAAAAAAAATACACTATATTATTTTAAGAACATGTGCATTAGAATTTTCCAATTAGAGGTAGTATATTTAGAACAATTTTAAACTTTAATCTAATTGGTATACATATTGCATTGCCGGTCATTTAATTCTATATTTGGATAATTTATCAGGCTGCTAACCTGTCTTCTTCTTCTTTTTTTTCTTTTTCTTCTTCTTGGCGGGATCCTTTGTTTCGCCATCTTCTACAGTATCTAGTTCTTCCTCCTCACCATTTTCAATCACCTCGTCTTTATTGACTTCTTCTAAACTTTTTACTGCAGCCATTTCGTTACTTTATTAATAAAATAATTCGTCGCTTTCCCATGCGCAGCCTACTAGCCTCTCGAGAAAACGTTTTGAAATTGCATTTTTGGAAGTGACAGTTTGACATTACAGTGACATGACATTTATGCGGCTAAATAAAAAAGATTCTTAATTTTGTAGCTTGTTAAAAGACAATTGAGTATTTTGAATTGGGCAATACTACCATAGTGATGCCAGTTCATGTCTTCAAATGAGTTTTTGAACGCAACTTGATCTTTTTTTTTAATATGGCAGCGACTTTTCAGGATTTACAAAACAAAATCATTAATGGTTCAAGAAAGTATTGTAAACGATGTGAAAACATTGTATTTTTGAAGAACTAACGGGGTTCCTTTCCTGTGCCATGCCTATAAAATTAGAATGGCCATGGCGGCTAAATCGAACTTTATAAAGTCCGCGCCTAAGTGGTTCGCTCGCTCCACTAAAGAAGTTCCGTGCAAACCGCGCCGAGTCGCTCGCCATCAACATTCAAATTTTAGCTTTATCATCATAAACACAGGGAATCGCAAATTTCAAATGTATGCTATACGAAGTAAGCGACAGTGGCACCTTCATTAATTTTTAAGATATGATTGACGCATTGATATTATAATAATAACCTTCCTAATTTGAATGAATGATTGAATGAATGAATATACTTTTATTGCACTCAAAATAAAGTATGAAAACTTAAAAACTAGATATTACAGGACAACGAAGGCGGCCTTATCACTATGAGCGATCTCTTCCAGGCAACCTTTGGATAAAGGACACTTGATGAAGGTGTAGGGCGGTGCAATCTTAATATAGCAACTAAAATAATAACAATGGATCCCAAAGCAGACGAATGATTCTCAGGGACAGGAAGAGAGGAAGTGGGAACAGTGGTCTCAAAGGTTCAGGAAATGTGATTTAATTTGGGCTTTAAAGATAGGTAGGGAATTGGATTTTGGAAATGGGAAATGGGTATGGAATTGAATTTTGGTTCTTATTATTGTCTACTTACTCCATAGAGTAACTTATTCTATGGTAATTCGATATTGGATAACCCTTAGACATTTTAAATTGTCTAAGGAATAACCCACATAAGTAGTACATTGTATTATATGGATAACCTAAGGGTAGGTATCTGGTCTGGAATAAAGCGCATATCTTCTTAGTTTGTGTTATAGCGTTTCATTCCTGCACAAACTAAGTAGAAGATAGGTACTACATAACATTTCTGTTTGCTTCCAAAGCCGTCGCCATAAAATAAGCTAATAATAGTCTGGGCCGTCGCTTCGGGGCCCGGGGTTCGCTGGCAGCATGATCCAGGATGTGTGGGCCTAGTAAGTCATAACAATGAAGCAACTGCCATGTCATAAAGAAGAAAGAAGCCGAGCGCGAACACGAATGCGTTTCGAGTCGGCGGAGACGTCGCAGGGACGAAGAAGAAGAAAACCAGAGAGAATTCAACGACACCTCATACTTACCAAATAATATTATGTCAAAAATCGTCTAGCCGTTTGGGCCGTAGGGCGCATTAAAGAAAGCAGAGACCAAACCCGGAAGAGAGCCCCTCTCAGCGTGCATAAGGTGCATTTTCACTGGGTCATAAAAAAAAGTGAACACCATACATTACCTAAGCCACCGACATTCAGTAGGTCATTAATTCCCGTTTACGTTCAAATCTGTCGATGATTCATCAAAGTGTACGTCAGTCTTTCTTCAAATTGACAGATTATACGTAAAAGTTTTGCGTAGGTACATAACTTAAAACAAAATCAATATATATAACCTCAACTTCGGTAGCTCTATTGAGGTCAAGGCAGCCACTGCTGCTAAAAAACTTGGTATCCTATCCAGGGTTAGGCGATACTTCACGCCGGAACAGCTTCTCAAACTCTATCGTTCGTGCAAGGCGTATTGCAGTCACCTATGGGATGGCCCCGCCAAGTATCAGCTGGCTGCCCTCGACTCGATTGAGCGTTGTGCCATGAAGTTAGTTGGTGACGCAGAATAAGAAGAGGGTAAACCCCAAAGCCTCGCTCACCGACGTAGAGTGGCCTGTCTATCCGACATTGCGGAAGACGACAGGAATCCATCCTTACACTGTGAAAGTTCCACCAGCTCGTACTAAGCGTTTTGCTTCTTCTTTCTTAAATAGTTTTTTAGATTTTCGCGTTGCATTATAACTATAATGTATCAATACGGGGATTAACACGATATTTATTATGTGAAACAACATTGTGTACTCACATATGTACCTATTTGGCTCGACGTTTCGGCTACGTTACAGCAGCCAAACATGTCGAGCCAAATATGTAAGTACACAATGTTGTTTCACATAATATATATCGTGTTCTTCTTTCTTGTTACGAATTTCTATGGAATGGAACAACTTGCGGTCTTCTGGATTCCCAAAGAGCTACAATTTGGGTGTCTTTAAGTCTAGACTGAATAGGCTTCTTCTGGGTAAGCACGCTACATCTTAGACCTTATTGTTACTTTCCATCAGGTGAATTGTGGTCAAGTGCAAACCTATTTAATATATTAAAAAAACATAATATTCTGTTTCTTGCTTTACAAAATACTCTTTTCATTTTGAATATTTTTTACGTAAGAAAATTTTAGTGTTCCGAATCTCAAAAGGAAAAAACGGAACCCTTATAAGATCATTCTTTTGTCTATCCCACTGTGTCAAGCAAGACCCTTTATCTCGGGATCGCTGAAGGTATCGAGTAGAAATTTAAACTAATACATTAGTTCTACGGCATCTTAAAAATCGTGAAAAAATCAAATCTCTAAGTTGAGTAAAAAAACACTGTCGTCTTTTCATCGAAAGCGACGACATATTTCGCCCCTCCCAACGGAATCAACAAGACAATAGGGAAAAAATCTGAAAATGAAACTTTTGTAATTTTATTTAAAGAATGGGGGTGTCAATTTATAAAGGGGGTCGTAATTTCAAATTGAGGGGTATCAAATGAAAGGGTTTGATGAGCACATTGTAAAATATATTATTTAATTTCTTTTATACGTATAAGGCATAACGCATAGTTTCTCAAAATTATAAAAAAATATATAGAAAAGCTGCTCAAGTCATGAATAATTTATAAACGTAACTAGGTAAAATGTAGGATACGTCGTAGGTTTGGAAGCCTCGATGAGCGAGCCCGACTCGTTTTTTTAAAACAGCAGGACCACTTACCTGAAGGCATGTTAAGACCGCCTTCGTTGTACACATCCTGTAATACCTAGCTTTTAAGTTTTTATGCTTTATTTTGATTGCAATAAAAGTATATTCATTCATTGACTGGATGCGCAATTGGTAGTGACCCTGCCTCTTACGCCAAAGGTCGTGGGTTCGATCCCCACCCTGGACAAACATTCGTGCGATGAACACTTGTGTTTGTTCAGTGTCTGGGTGTAATATATGTATTTAAGTATATATTTGTGATTCCTCTTTTGTCTGATATCTGTAACACAAGTGCTTAAGCTACTTAGTACTGGAATCAGGTCAACCTATGAGATGTTGTGAGAATTACTATTATTATTATTCATTCGTCATTAATTAATTCATTCATTCGTTCATGTTTTCTACGTGCTGATTGAATGCTATCACTGCCTCTTCGGAGTTGGTAAAAGTGAAACCTCTCATTAAATCTTTGATTTTGGGGAAAATACAGAAATCACGGAGTGGTATGTCGGGGCTATGTGCAGGATGGGTGACGAGTTGTTCTTTTTTGGAAGCTTTGGAAGCTAAAATTACTTTGTTTTATTGGGCGTGTGTGAAGAAGCATTGGTAAATAGAACGCGGTCGTCTTTCGCGAACTTTTTTAACACTTTGGGCTTTGGGTAAACAAGGTACTCGCCTTTAACACTCTTTTGATCTTCAAGTGGAATTGTACAGATGGGACCCGTAGCTGAGAAAAAAAGATGATATTTTTTTAAATTATTAAATCCCTGGTAGACGAGCAGACTTATCATCTGATGGTAAGTGATTACCGCCGCCCATGGACACCTGCTTTGACGTTCAAAGGAGAGAAATGCGCTGCCGGCCTTTTTAAAAAGGAAATTCGCTGTTTTCTTGAAGGTTTCCAACGTTTCTCGCCTAGTTATCTTTTGTTGGCATGTTCTTATTTTCCATAACTCTACCACAAGGTTTCTAAAACACTCTCTGGCTGGCTTCTGCTCCACTGTCAGCTCATGAGTGATCCAAGGAGAACCGACAACGTGATGAGAACAAAGTTTCCGAACTTTCATTTTCAACTTTTGTAAATTTAAAAAAAATGATAATATGTACATTGTTATCTACAAATTAGGTAAATAGATGACTATGCCTATGACTATACGACTATATGACATAATACCTACTCATAGATAATTCGCGAGTTTTTGTTTAAATTAGCTGCTTAACAGTATCAAATAACCGTGCACAAATGTTGTGTCCAACTAATTTATTGGCGTACGCGTTGGACACAAAATTTGTGCACGGTTATTAAATAAATAGTATAAGTGTTTGCCAAGACGTTGTAACCCCGATAGATCTGGTTTAGTAGCTAAAAATTAAAATCGATTTGCGTCGCTAGTTTGCCCTATCCATCATCTTATACGGCGACCTTTCACAAAATTCGTCATGTAACGAAATCCGTACTCGTAACCATCGCCTCATGGTGCTCTAACAAGGATGCTTCTCCTCCAAAAGCATTTTAAGTATGAGTGGCACTTGAAAGAACTTTTAAAATCATATAAAATCATCGCTCTATTTTTTTTCCATTTTCATTTCGTACGTAAAACTTTGATGTGTGCATTGAGTAATTATTTACCTCATTGGATGTGTACAAAATATTTACTGTCAATTTTTTCTTTTATTAAAAGTAACTTTAAAAAATATATAGCATTTGAAGTTCATATAAGTTCCCATTAGCTAAAAGTGCAAAATTTTAGTGTGACCCAAAGACCTAAAGGTTCCCCATGTAGCAACATTTTTTTTGTCGCTGGGTAATGCCGCCTTATGCATGCCCTCTTGCTGGGGAGTAGGAGGGTTATGTTGGGCTCTCGTCTGGCAGGGGCTTCTCCTAACGAGAGCCATGTGGTAAGCTGATCAACCTGATGTGTGGCTGTCTGTAAATACAGCGAGTGTAAAAATATATCCTTTTTGTGTACTTTACCTTTATTAAGTATAGAAGCTCTACAATTTTTTTACGAGAAGATTTATTTTGTATACCTAAACCGCGAATGAATGTGACTAGTTCTTACTAGGTGCAGACATGTGTGGCTATATTTTACGGCCCTTTTATGACGCAGTACGCAGTAAACACGGGGTTTAGAACCGCATTAAATGAACACGTGGATAAGACTCTACACCCTGGCTGATACGATTTTAATTTCCGCATCTAATTGGACTTCTAACAAAACTTAAATTATTTTTAATTAAATGGTAATAATGCCGTAGCAGCAAATGCTGAGGTTGAGACTTGATTGGCCACACCCTTCTCTCTTTCATTACAAAATAAGTATTGGTTTATATCTGTTGCATGTTATGTAATTCTGTTGTGTTATCTGTGTTTTGTTTATAGTTTAGCTATAAATGTATTTTCTTTCTTTCTTTTTTCAAATTATGTAGGCCGGAGTACCTACGATACCGTGACCGTGTTTTAGGAATTAGGGAGTCTGGTAATTACAATGAAGCAAGTGCCGTCTGCACTGTGGTCTGATCTTCAGGCGAGCCAGTCCAAATGAATCATGGTTAGACGTTACAGAAACTATCTGAAACGTGCAGGTTATCTCACCGATGTTATTCCTCACTGCCTTGAAGAAACACGCATATAGATTTGATCCAAAGGTGCATGCTCGCATTCGAACACTGACCTACCATCACTCCTAAATGTCTGCAACAATCGTTGAGAGAGGCTAACACTTTAATCGTTTGATAGTTTGTGCTAGTCTGACATATACCGCTGACTGTACATAGATTAATTACTTATCTTATTTGATTTAGCTCTTGTCAAGTCCATTTTACAAGTGATGGAAAGAGGAGTGTTGGTAAAGTTACAGAACCCTTGAAGAAAAAAATCTAAGTCTTTTCTACGTGGTGGAAAAACTTAGATTTTTTTCGTTACGGTGATATTCATCCCTGTCAGTTTACCGAGAAATCTGCTAGCCCTGTATTTAGACGTAAAGAGGTTTTCTGATGGCCCAAAAATATTACGGAAAGTTTGAACAAAGCCTCTTAACTTCGCTGAAGACTGCAAAAGTTGGCAGGTGGACGGATTACTCACTTCCAAGGTAATATTAAAATGTGTCTTTTAGAAACAAAAATATATACTTACCTAATATTTATTTGATTCAACTTTTATTCGCTCAGAGCGCAGTGGTCAGATATTTGATGGATGGATAGTCGGAGTTTGATGCGTTCTAATAAGTCGTAGAAAGGGATGAATGTTTCAACAAACTTTGTTTCATTTCAACGTATGTGATCCAATAGGTAGGTACACAAAAGGTACACCACAAGCACAATTTCAGAAGTCGTTAGTAAACTTTCAGTTGTATTGGCTGAGTGTTATTTTGTCCTTTGCGGCCGAGCGAATAGTTTTACGACATAGGAACGAATCTAACATGGGAGCGGGCGGAATATGTGTGTAAGATAGGGGTGTTAAAATTTGATGTACATAAAAGTAAAGTATCAGCCTATTCACAGACTAACTGCAGGATACAAGACAGGCTTCGCTACTATGATGGGATTAAGCTTAATCACCACGCTTGCGGTTGCGGATTGGTGATGATCAGAAAACCGAGCTACCTATGTTCGAAAAATTCGCAACATTTTTTTTTCTCGACCCGGGAATGGAATGGTGGTGTTGATACACAGTTGAAAAGTCGAGGTACGTTCGGAATCAAACTAGAATTCGAACCTGCTACTTTAGAAGGCACAAGTTAGTTACTACACCTAGTTTCAGTTTTAGTAAGGACACCGGGCTCTAAAGCGAGAACTTAGTAGGCAAAACGCTAAGACAATGAAGAAGAAATAACAATACAACATATTTTACTTTAATACCTAAAATGTACTCTATCTCCTACTCCAGTCGAATGATTCGTTATTTTCGCAACTCTGGCTCTTACGTCGCTTGTTCATCAATTGTTGTTGTTGTTGTTGATCAGACAGAGATATGAATACGTTTCGAAACATTGTAGATCTCCTTTCATTACCAATGAGGCTGATATAATGTAATACGTTTCATGAATGTTTAGGTGCTAGGCGGCAACAGTAATGTGTTTTTAAAACCCGCGAGCCGAGCGCAGCCGTTTAGAATGGTGCTGAATCAGTATCGGGTTTAGCCGGTGTTGCCTAATGCATCCACATGCATTACGGACTGGAATGGCTTTGTTACAAGCGATTTGTGCCTACGTATCTTTCTCGTAAAGTTAGAATGGAGACGAAATGGTCTGTAATTTTTTATGTTGTACTCTGTTATGTAAAATATACATTTTTATTTTATGTGATAGGTGGTAGACGAGCAGACGGATAGCCTGATGGGTGGGATTGGGATTTAAAATATCTATCAAATATCGATTAACATGAGGGCGATGGTAGCTCAATGGATAAGAACGCGTTTTCTATACGGAAGGTCGTGGTTCGAATCCAATGCACCTCTCGATTTTTGAAATCTATGTTTATATTTCTACCATTCGCTCGGCAGTGAGGGAAAATATTGTGAGGAAATCTACACGTCTCGGCCTCGGATAGTTTCTCAAAATTGTGGATACCTATAATATTTGAGATAATGATTCTGAACTTGTAACCGTGATCCAGCTGGTTTTGTTCTCCTCTCTAACGAAGGGTTGCGTAAATTCGACAGCACGCGACAGTCGCTTTATTGTAATTACCAGACTTCAACATTTTGGATTGGCAAACTGAAGTGGCAGTGGGCTGGTCATATTAACCGTAGAACTGAGAGCCGTTGGAGCCGTAAAGTCCTTGAGTGGAGACCGCGACTCGGTAAACGTAGCGTAGGACGCCCTGCGACAAGATGGGATGATGACATTCGAGGCCTGGCTGGTGTGGGCTGGATGAGAGTGGCCGAAAATCGGGAGCAGTGGCGTGCATTAGGGGAGACCTATGTCCAGCAGTGGACGAGTGTGGGTTGCTGATGATGATAATGAACATTTTGGATAATGGTCCAAACCTACCCCGGGTTTAGAGGCGACAGCTTTGGACGCAACTGGGAATTACACGCTAAGAAGAGGAGAACAACGACTATATGTAGTAGGTGCGTATAATATTTCGACTTGTTATCTACTATTTATAAACCAACTTTAACTTTACCATCTGTTATGTACACTATGGAAGCAATGAAGAATTGAGTATTAAGTATTAAATAATAACCATATTGTCTTCATTATAGTTTTGCACTAGCGATTTCGCATGGATGCAATTTCAAAAACACTTCCTCTTGAATTCTCTATCTATTAAAAAAACATCAAAATCCGTAGCGTAGTTTTAAAGATCAAAGCCTACATAAGGACATACAAAGAAAGCGACTTTGTTTTTATACTTTGTTGTGATATTAATAATTTGCAGACAAATCTAACGCTTTACTCTCATAACAATGGACAACATTTCAAAATTGCTAAGCTCTGAAACAAAAAATACCAATTCTTTGTTTACTTTTCCGCTGCTCGAATATATATTTATTAATTTTTTATATTGCTTATTTACTGAGAAAAAAATTAAAAACTAAAAAACGTAAGATGACGTCATCGGACGGCAGAATGTAAAATATTTCTTTGCTTAGCACATTATAGTTTTAAATTTACGTAATGCCAAACCCATGACATGTAACTGTCAAAAAAAAAGACAACTTGTCAACGTTGAATGTATGACTGACGTTGACAATGTTGACACTAGTATTATTTACCTTTGACAGTAGTACCTTTTTTTATTAAAACAATGATAAGCAAAGGAATATCGCTGTATTCAGCCGTCCGATGACGTCATTTGGCGCTTACGTTTATTTAGAATAAAAAGAATTTCAATAATTATTTTATGCATGAAAATGGACAAATTTTGAAAAAAGAAAAAATATGGGTCTGTTCATTTTTTGTCTACTTTCATATAAAAAAACAATATGGACATGTTAAAAATTTGAAATGTTGTCCATTATCAAATATGGCGTTCCTCAAGGAAGTGTGCTAGGACCGTATTATTTTCGATTTACCTGCCAACATTAAACAACCAATGCAATGGTACTATTTGCTGATGACAGAACAGCTGTAGTAAAACTAGACAGTAGAAATTCTTATGAAAATGACTTATACAATGCATTAGTTGACATAATTAATGGACAACATTTCAAAATTGCTAAGCTCTGAAACAAAAAATACCATTTCTTTATTTACTTTTCCGCTGCGCGAATATATATTTATAATTTTTTTATATTGCTTATTTACTGAAAAAAAAATTAAAAACTAAAAAACGTAAGATGACGTCATCGGACGGCAGAATATAAAATATTTCTTTGCTTAGCACATTATAGTTTTAAATTTACGTAATGCCAAACTCATAACATGTAACTGTCAAAAAAAAAAGACAACTTGTCAACGTTGAATGTATGAATGACGTTGACAATGTTGACACTAGTATTATTTACCTTTGACAGTAGTACCTTTTTTTTATTAAAACAATGATAAGCAAAGGAATATCGCTGTATTCAGCCGTCCGATGACGTCATTTGGCGCTTACGTCTATTTAGAATAAAAAGAATTTCAATAATTATTTTATGCATGAAAATGGACAAATTTTGAAAAAAGAAAAAATATGGGTCTGTTCATTTTATGTCTACTTTCATATAAAAAAACAATATGGACATGTTAAAAATATGAAATGTTGTCCATTCTTAGAACCTAAATAGGTACCTACTTATTTGAAAACGTAAGTTTGCTCTTAATCAAGATCTTAAACAAGCGCGGCAAATCCACCTAATTTTCTTAAATGTCGTTCGTTAATGATCCACAGTATTCGAGATAATATTGGTTTTCAAATCTCCATTGTGTTCAGACACAGGCTCTAGAGGGCGCAAGTATCAATTAATTGGCGGATTAATTTTAATACACTTTAAAGCTTCCAGTAATTAGATGTGGTAAATTGTGCTTTGTATATTTGAAATTGGGACTTTCTTTATTTAAAGTTTACTTCTTGACGTATGTATGTAAGTCACTGGCCACGAACTTTGCATTGTCTCCTAATGTTATTGAACTATAGTCAACGGAAAGACTCGCGGCAGACGATAGAGTATTTTAATAAAAAAAAAGGCTCTGCCCTAAGATAATTTGCCAATGTCAAGTAACTTATTGAGAATAAGTAGGTAGTCAACAGTCGAAGTCAGTCAAAGTCACAGTCACTTAATAAAACGCCGGTGATTGTACGTTTTATCGACCTACGGTTTCAGCGGATATCACTCTAAAAGCAATCGCGGGTTTTAAGACTTATTAGGTCCAAGCAAGTTGTCAGTAGACTACTCACTCGACACACAATAGCAGTGTTAAACGATACAATCTAAAGATTCTTATTATTAGGATCACTTTTCGGCACTTTACTGCACAAATAAACACCTAGTTTGTACACTAAAAACCACTAGACACTAATTTAAAACCTTTGAATTGCATCAGCCCACGCCGCTTGTTTTATCCCTACCCGCTGAATCCATTTTAATCATTAATAATGTATGATGTTGACAGTGAAGTTGTTCAAATGGTCAGTAGAAACTGTTATATGCAAGCCAAAGACTCTTTGCAGTCGGTGTCTACCATGTGCCGCGATTATTTGCGTTCACTATATTTGTCTTATAAAAACGGCTCGGTAGGCTTCGGTACGCGTGTAAACCCAGAAGAATACTTGCGCATTGCCTATTTTTAGGGAAAATCAATCCATGTGAATGGAGTGGATATGTATGTAGGTAGGTGCCAAATAGCTATGTCTCCTTGACGGTGGCACCCAAGAAGCTCTTACTTCTTAATATTAATGGGGTATTTTTTCATCAACAACGGTAGCAAACAAGCGTGCGGCTCGCCTGAAAGCAATTATAGGACGCTGCATCTTCAGATGACTTGTATACTTGTTCTACAGAAAGATGTGCTATCCTTTAAACACACCCAACTTTATAAGAATCTTATATTGTAGTCCATCGGAAAAACCTTAGAATCGAGCTCCTTCTACAGGCGGAGCGTTCTCGAGAAGAGGATTTTTTTTTCGTACCAGCATCAGCACGACCGTTTGGGTTCCAATGTGGAATGCTACGGACAGTAGATGTTTGCATTATGTCGAACGGTTCCTAGTAGCACAAGTCGGCGATAAAACACACACACACACAAGGAGGCAACATATGCTTTTTTTTATGACATCACCGCCGCATAGTGATTACCGCCGCCTATGGACACCTGCAAAACCAGAGGGTCCTGAGATTTAGGTAATTCCTCGTGAGTTTGGGATTAACATTGATACACATAGCAAATCTTTGAACAGAGTCAAAACTGGTCTGGACTCCACTGCGACACATGCTGAGTGGAGCCCATTCCATTGCCCTTGTGATGTTCATTTCTCTCTATTTTTATTTTGTGTATGTTTGGCGTTGAATAAAATGATAACTCTACCGATTGGCATTACTCTTATCCGTGGCAGCTCTTGGACCACTGTCTTTTTCATCGTCAGTCCATTTAAGTTCCCACTGCTGGGGCACGGGCCTCCCTTAATCACACGAGGGGCAATTGCCTATACTCACCACGCTTGGCAGACGGGTTGGCGAGGGTTTTGATATAAATGCAGAGTTTTCCTTCTCTGGGTGCTGATGATCATGCCAGTAGCTTTACCTTAGTCGCCTTACTAAAAACAACTAGAAACTAATTTAAAACCTTTGAATTGCATCAGCCTACGCGGAGTGTTTTAGTCCTACCGCCAGAATCATCTTAAAGATCATTGGAATTTTGGTGTCGTCTTTTCGAGTAACATCCAGTTCCGAAGTCACATGAAGGTAAAGCTGGCATCTTAGGGCTGGCAATAGAGCAAGGACGTATTTCACTCCTGGACAAAAGACTTTTACCACAACTTATGTAAGTTACAAAATCCCCCTTTATGGAGCAAAACTGCCATCTCTAGGCAGAGGCATGCTATTGCTAGTATTAGCTTGAACGTTTAAGATTAGAATAAGAATAAAACAATTTATTCAACGCCAAACATACACAAAATATGGTATCACTCCGGTCGAGCCGGCCCATTCATTTCGAACCATTTTTCGAACATAGCTTGGGTTTGTGATCACCAATCCGTATTTGGCAAGCGTGGTGCTAAAGTCTAATCCCATCATAGTAGCGATGAATTGATTTCTATGATGGAGGCCTTTGCGCTGCAATAGGCTGGTTACCAATGATATTTAGGTGGATAAGGTACTTGGCTGATACTAACTAACAATAACTTTTTCTTCTGCCAAATCTAGTCATTTGAACATCAGGGGGACAAATCTTAACCGAATACTGCAATTCTTTTTTGGCCGGCACTTTCATATTTGGACCAAAATGGTTTTGTAGAGGCCAAGTCTATTACTGTCAATGATAAAAATACACTTACCTCTTAGGTAATACTATTCAGAAAGTTGAATAATACATAGAGAGGCTATTGTGGTACTCGTACTTTACATAACACTTAATAATTGTAGTTGACTCAAATAGTTGCCTACGTAAATATTACGTTCTGTATTTTGGAGGACAGCTTATCTACATAAACTACTTATAGTTAGTACGCAAAACCCCGCGCTTTTTTTATGTGGCAGATGAACACACGGATCACCTGATGGTAAGCGACTGCCGCCGCCCATGAACACCAGTGGAGTCACAAAGTGCGCTGCCAACCTTTAAACCCAGGGGCGTATTTATCTATTGTGCAGGGGGTTAGTTGTTGACCGAGCAGCTGAGCTGCAATACCGTAAAACCATTTTCTCCGTGTCGTTCAATGAAAGACAGATTTGAACAATAGCAGAGCCACGCTTCGGCATGAATGGGCCAGCTCGACCGGACGGATACCACGGCCTCACATAAAGCCGGTGTAAAGCAGCACTGTGCTGTGTTTCGCTGCTTGGGTGAGGGTACCGGAGCCGGAAGTCCAATCTGGGGGAAAGGGGGGCTTAAACAGGGGCGGCTCTAGCCAATGAAGCGCCCGGATGCAATCAATAAATCTGGCACCCTTTACGCGCGCGAGCAAACTGGAATAGGTTGGTACCATGAACATGTTCAACTAAACTCCGATCATCATCGTCTTAGCGTTTCGTGCCGCTTGCGTCCCAAGCTGACGCTTCAGAACCCGGGGTGCGCTTTCCTGTTTCGACTACTCCACTCCGTGCGAAGCGCTACATTGTAGGTTCTATAAGTAACGGCCTACGGCGCCCCCTAACACCTGACGCTGAGGTGCGCCGCAACCGCTGCGTCAGGACGCCCTGAGTTTAAAGGTTGGCAGCCCACTTGTGACTCACTAATTAATACGAATACTAATTAATAATAATAATTCTCACAACATCTTATACGTTGACCTGATTCCGTACTAAGTAGCCTAAGCACTTGTGTTACAGATATCGGGCAACAGAGGAACACAAATATATACTTAAATACATATATTACACCCAGACACTGAACAAACACAAGTGTTCATCGCACGAATGTTTGTCCAGGGTGGGGATCGAACCCAGGACCTTTGGCGTAAGAGGCAAGGTCAGTACCAATTGCGCCATCCGGTCAGTCGACTGGGTGCGGCGGCAATCACTTACCATCAGGTAATCCGTCTGTTCATCTGTCACATAAAAAAGCGCGTGGATTTGCGAACTACTTATAAGTAGTTTATGTTTATAAGCTGTCCTCCAAAATACACAATGTAATATTTGAGTCAACTACAATTATTAAGTGTTATGTAAAGTACGAGTACCACAATAGCCTCTCTATGTATTATTCAACTTTCTGAAATAGTATTACCTAAGAGGTAAGTGTACTGTTATCATTGACAGTGATAGACTTGGCCTCTACAAAACCATTTTCGTCCAAATATGAAAGTGCCGGCCAAAAAGAATTTGCAGTATTCTGTTAGGATTTGTCCCCCTGATGTTCAAATGACTAGATTTGGCAGAAGAAAAAGTTATTGTTAGTGAATATCAGCCAATGACCGTATTTATCAGCCTATTGCAGCGCGAAGGCCTCCATCATAGAAATCAAGTCATCGCTACTATGATGGGATAAGGCTTTGCCACGCTTGCCAAATACGGATTGGTGATCACAAACAAAAGCTATGTTCAAAAAATGGTTCGAAATGAATGGGCCGGCTCGACCGGAGTGATACCACGGCCTCACAGAAAACCGGCGTGAAGCAGTACTGTGCTCTGCTGTGAGTGAAGGTACCGGAGGCCCAATCCGGATTCACTCACATTTCCTTCTAGATTGGCAGCGCAGTTGTGACTCCACTGGTGTCACGGGTGTCCATGCGCGGCGGCAACCGCTTACCATCAGGTGATCCGTCTGTTCGTCTGCCATCTATCACATAAAAAAAATGTATCTTTATTTTTGCTTCGTTCCGGAAATCGAACCCAGGACCCCGAGATCACGGCCCGCTAGTTAAACTACTAGACCAACAGGACGTTAGTTTGTTAGTTAATTTACTGAAAATGTAATTATACGCAGACTTTAACGCTAATATGAAAATGTTTTTTGTTATTGACTGATAGTTTCAGTATGAGCACCAAATGCTTTTTTGCTTGCAAACCTCTCGCACACATACCAACACAACTTGCATATACCGTAAGTCTAAAATCGTAGTTCTGGTGGTGTAGTGTAGATCTGAACAGTGAAGTGGCAGTCTGATTCTTATGTAGGATACACGTGCGGCCTTAATGTATTGCCATGATGCAGTGGTATTGGCATGACCTAGGATGCTTGGCGCCAAGTTCTCATGATATATGTTTTTCCATTTTTCCACTATTCTGGCAATACTGTAATACGCATAGTGATGCGCTATAATGCACCAAAATAAAAGTCAATTTTAAGTCTTTTTGCAATGCTAAGACATGTAACGTTTATTTATACCTAGTGTTGGAAGTGCTACGGTACGATGCTACGGTTTTCTATCACATTACTGTATAATATTAAATTTTTGAGCACACTAACTGCCACTCTCAGAGTCGTTGATTAACTTCATTGGCAAAATAATGACACTTATTTAATATAACGACTACCGATACTAAAGTTAATGAACATTAGCTTAAATGAAGTCTCTGAGTGCGGACGTAAGGGACTTAAATAAATAACCGAATGCATACCAGCTCAATGACTTCTTTACAAAAAGTTCTGATCTATTTCATATAATTATCAATATTCTATGTTTTTCACCGGAGGCAAGAGGTCTCAATGTTATTAAGTTAGATCGTAAGAAATACACCTCACTGTGTTTTACTCCAATGTGGCACCACGCTGTGTTTACAAACGTGGCAGCCCTGGTAGGTGTGTAGTCGTGGGGATATCTACGGCTACGGTAGGTGTTTAGGCGAGGCGTCAGACGCCGGCAGTGCCGAATTGTGTCTCCGCCCGCGCGCCCGTCGCTTGCTACGATACGAGCTACGAGCTACGACCGTAGCACTTTCGTACGCACTTTACAAAAACTATACAAGATCTACGTCTTGACCAGTTTTCGCGAACTATTGCGACCCTATTACAGTGCATGACATTTTGGTGTTGAACAGTTTTCTGTGTTAGCACTTACTGCTGTCGAGATAATTCTTAGGTAAATTGTGATAAATTGGACGCTTTCTGCCAAGTGCTATGTGTGCATTTTGTGGTATTGTAAATTATTACCTCAAGTAAGTATTTTTATTAATGTCAAATTATTTTAGAAAACTTAGGCACTTATTTGTCCAACTGTAGGGACTTTATATTATTAACCCAAATAAATTAGGTACCTACATTAATTTTTATTTTTATTGAAACGAAGACAATAAAACTTGATTTCTATGTATGTCGAGAACAGGTTTCAAAAATACAGAAACATATTTCAAAGACATAATATAAGGTATAATAAGCTGTAGTTTTGAAATAGATAAGTTAATATGTTTCATTTCCATGTACACATTTCATCAACAAAATTGGAAAGCTTTTTATAGTAGTTATAGTATATATAGTAGTATGTAAATAAACAAACAGAATGAATATCTAAACTAAAATTGGGGCATTTAATGTGCATGAGAATGCAAAAATATAGTACTTACCTACTTTGAGGACAGGGCGATATGTGCTGTCTGATATTTATTTATTTATGTGTGTACACAAAAACACTTGAAGTTGTAGGTATCCACGATTGAGAAACTATCCCCCAGAAGCGCATACGCAGATACGAAACAAGACCTTCTCGTATGGAAGGTGTTCTATCCACTGAGCTGTTAACGCTTCCACTTCCTGATTGAGCAAAATTACTTAACTTTGTAATTATTTCTATTTATAAAGGATCACAAAACTGACCATAGAAAACTGGACCGAAATTGCAAAATGTTTTTATTTATTTATTATTCAGACAACTTACAAGCTAACAGAAATTACTCCAAAGCGCAGTATAAGATTGGGACACATTAATATATTACGTTCAATATTCACGGATAATTTACAATACAAAAAAGGCAGAAGAATACAATTCTTGTCGAGTTAAATTCAAGACTTATGGACCTTCAAGAGAAGTGCGTACTCTTTTTTAAAAAGGCCGGTAACACATTAGCGATCTCTCTGATTTCGTGGATGTTCATGGGCGGCGTTGATTACTTTCCATCAGATGACTCGCTTCCTCGTTTGTTCCGCCATCTAGCATAAAAAAACTAACAAACTAAAAAATTAGAAATAAAACGTCAGATAATATTAGCGTAAATGACCCAAATTTTCAGTATTAGAGTAAAGAGAAGCAAATTTGAAATACATAATAGAACAATAAAATAAATATTAGGTACACAATGCCATCATAGTATCAAGATAATAAAATAGGAATTAAATTAGATTTTTTAAATTAAATGTCAATAGTGATTTAACACCATTATTTTATTACCATTATTTTTTTGAAATAATGAACACATTATTTTAAAAAAATAATGGTACTCTTTTTATTTTTCCCTTGATTTATAGACTTAACAGTAATTTTGTATTTCAATACCTGCTAGAAGCGCCTTTACATTTTGACGATCGGCCAGTGAGTTAGTGAGTGACAAAATTAGGAAATTATTAATAGTTGCATTCTTCAAATCTAATTTAATTTGATATATACCGTGCATATGTCCAAAGAAACCAAAATAAATTACAATAATACTATTTTGTAGTACATTTCTAATCCAAATTAATAAAAGTAATATTCTGAATTCTCAATTAAATCAATTAAAGTAAGTTTCATTGTTTTGAAAATTTTAATAAAATAATTAAATTTTAATTTGAAAAATTTAATATAATAAAATGATTAAAGTACTAACATAGATTTCTAAGATAATCAATTGTTACTAACAATACTATGGATTGTATGGTCCGAAATAAACGCTTTTTATTTTATTTTATTTATATTATACCATACCTATTTGGTTACGGAAAATTCAGGCATCAGTACTATCCACAACGAAGTTATAGGGTGTCGAAAATGCGTGAACTACTTCAAGGAGCTTATTTTTGCTTGACTTGGACACTGCCAAAATAAATAAAAAAACAAATGTGTATATAGCCAAGATCAACCAAACTCTTGATAGCACTTAAGATGAATAACCAAGGCCTTTGAGTACTCAAACATTATTAATTAAGTTTGGGATTCCACAAAATGTTTGAATTTGTAGCACACCGCATCACAACAAATATAAACTTGTTTCTCTGTCGTTCCATTGTGCGTCTCCATTTCCGATATTTAATAAACGTGGAGCTTTGTAGGAAACCTGCCGTAGATAGATGCGTAGGTATATAAAAAGCACATCAGATCTCTTTTGTAACTCTTGATTGGATGTAGCAGAAATAGGTGTACGGATAGTATATTCGTTACATTGTGCACGTCGATGTAATCATTTCATATTTCAACGTTATTGGTAAGCAGAGTCAGAGGACACTCGACCCTATGACCTTGGTATGCGAAGTAAGGACCAGAATTTATGTTGAAACTTATCTTTAGTTTGTATATATTTATAATATTATAGAATCATTTTGTGTAAGTGATTTATGGTACCTTGCACAAATACAACAAAATTAATTTGTAAATACTTTGATAGTCATGTGACTAGGTATGTACCTACGATTGAAAACACTTTATAAGCATTACCAACATAAAGTACGTGCGAGCGCATAAGTGGTGTATGTGTATGCGTGTGTGTATAGAATCTTTACTCATGATAAACATAACTCTTATAAAGAGCACTATCTTTAGGTACAGGGGCCATGAACTAGCGCTTGTCTGTTTACACGCTGAGCCTTGAGAAAATGTTCAGAATATCAATGAGGTAACCTACCTATACTCCGGAAAATTAAATATTGGGTGTATCTGCCAAGTTTTGTGTTGGGATCAAAACAAACATAAACAAATTTGCTAAGGAAAACAAAGAGCATACATGCAGAAATTAAAAATTCCAGTGAAACCAGTTGAAGAGTTATTCAAGAGACTCGGTTGAATGCCACTTGACATACCTATTCATTTTGGTATGAAAATATTGCATTTGGGAACAGTAAATTACAGGCGATCGGAAAATCTCGTCTACAGTTTTATTACACTGGCCGTTACTAATTTAGAAATATGTAAGTAATTTTTAATATTTATGTACGTGGTGCGCCTATCTATAATAACTACGTCTTTGATAACACAGGTTATTTCATCAAACAAAATAGTAGATCGTCCTAGTTATACATTTTATGTTTGGTACATCTAACAATATTGATTTATGTAATTACCCTCATTATGAACGACGTAAATGTATTATAAAAGAAAAATACCAGTGTTTTGACTTTTACCTGAGGCTTCTGAAAAATATTTTAAAGAAGTCTGTTAAATGTACATAGTGTTTTTCGTTGTTTTTCATAGGATTATCCGGCGCTGGTGTAGGAAATTTTTCCTGTTATTTTCAGATTAGTCGGTTTTATATTCATGGAACGTTTTTAAAAGGAAGTATTTATGAATCGTATTGTAAACTCGTGAGCGTCAACATTTAAATAGCTATAGTGTCGAGAGTTCTACCTTATGACTTGAAAGGGGATTTCAGCTCAACGCTTTGCCTTAAGCAGATGGTTGTTTTTATGATCGCTGGAAATAACAATATCGTACGTAGCGTGTGAATGAATAAATGAATATTCTCTTATTGCACTCAAACGTAACGTATCGAATTTGTAACTAGTTTGAAGTTTCTATGTGAAGGGGACGAAATGATGCGAGAGTTCAACAGAACTTTTTCATAATTAAAGGAAATAGTTTCTAGGCAAATCGGTGGTCAGAGTTGTGGATTGTTGAAACGAAAGTATTTCATAATACTATTTAAGGATATTTTCAACAAATCAATAGTTAGAAGAGCCCAGAATTATTGTAAAAGAAATCATCTATCTATACCATGCCTCACCTATACATAGACGTATCATTAAATTGTTGAAGATCTAATACAAGCTTTATCTATTCAGATTTTTTTATTTTCAAATTTTATATAAATTTTAAAACATCTGACGCTAGATACGAACAGATACGACTTGGTGATTTTCAAGAAAAAAAGCTTATTCCTCCCTTAAGAGCCGGCAACGCATCTGTGATGCCCTGTGTGTCGCAGATGTCTATGGGCGGCGGTAATTCACTTTCCATAAGGTGAGCCGTCTGCTCGTTTGTCTGCCATAATATAAAAAAAAAGATTAACTCTTATGATGTATGTAATATTAGGTACATTATATGCAATCGTATGTACACTAATAAATAGTATTTACAACCACATGTGTTAGTAGGAATATGTACTCAAGTCTAACTATTGAACACGAGAAGTTGTACCGTATTCAAAGTTTTAGGTGTGCACTGTCGTCACCAGAGTCCCGCGTGATGAAGGTCTGACGGTGCTTCACGACGTGGAAATTCGAGCTAAAAAAATTGAAAGTAGACCCTGATGTGACATACACAGTACATATGTACCTTTGCTGGCTCCTATCATAATTAGGATTTCATTCGGACATGGATTTTGACACCGTGGGAGTCACGCTTTGGCAACAAATGGACGACCGGCTCGACCGGAGTAGGTAATACAACGGATTCGCCGAGTGAGTGAGACAGAGTAATGGGCTAAATTCAGTAACATGTTTGTTTTTATTTAGTGTATATATTATCACTACTTTGTGTTGTTTAATGGATTCAACTTAATTTGAATTTAGTATATCATTTTGTTAAATCAATCACAAATGTCAGTATCAAATAGGTTGGCAATAATATTTAAGTAGATACTTCATACATCGAAGAGGTACTTACGTACGAGTATCTTATCAATAATAACATTTGACTGACATTTGTAGAGAGTTCTCAAATTGGTTATGCGAATTTATCGCTCTTACTTTCAACCCTTATCAAATTATTATGTCCATTTTGTTCAGTACCCAATATAATTTACATTTATATTGCCTTTAGAATATTATATGAAAGTATTTTACCAAGAAAAAAACATTGAATGCAGTGTTTCATTTTTAACGTTTATTGTCTTCCATTTAGGAGCCTTTAAAAGTGACGTGTAACAAACAGAATTTATGACAATCACCTAAGTAACTACGTTAGCATTTTCCCTGAAATAACGAAAATTGATCTGTTTCGCTTAAAAGCATAGAATTATTAAACTCTATTCTTAAAACTAGCTTCGCATACGATATCTGTGGCATACGTAAAATGAACGCGTGTAGCATGATTTCGGTTTTGTATTTGTCTATCACAAAATTGAAAGTATTGAATTAGCTTTACGTTATATTAAAACTCGTCTAGTCCGGGTTTAAATAGAACGTAAAGTTAAATCATAATAATTTTAATAGTTTAGGTATATCCTGATCAAAATATTCCGGACCAACTTGTACATAAGGAACAATCAAAAGTTAAAAATTGCATACATAAGAAAAAAATTGAAAACAATGCAAGTTCCAGGTAGAATAAGAAATCTTTCTGTCTTAGTTCTAGCTGAGGAAAGAACAGTTTTATTCTAAACGTTTGTACCGAAATGGAGCCTTAATGCTAATTACGGACGTAACTCAATTACAGCGTAAAATTAAGGGTAAAGCGGCAGAGAAGAAACAGTTACTGGCCTCTAATGCGGTTTTTAATGTTACGGTGAAGTTTATATTTTGAAAACATTGCTTTAGAATACAAACTAGAGATTGGGATTTTGAAACATTCAATAAAAGCAAAATGTAAGTAGGATTTCTAACTCATTGGTAAAATATCAGTATCATTGTAACATTCCTTTTTATCACATCATTTTTGTGAGTTCCACTACGTAAAACATTTAAAATAACTATTAAAGTTTTGCTTGGATACGACTAGTTCGCAGGTGATTCGCTTGCTTCACTTTCTAAATCGGGACTGGTCCCATACTTCCCGACTACGGGCATGATCTCGAGCGCAAGCCAACCTGATGGAACAACCTCAAAAGTCTTTTTGAATTTAAATAAGTTCGTTTTCGGCTTGCAGTAGGCAAATAGTTATTAAATCTTTTATAGTACCTAAGTACAAACACTAGTTTTTAAAATAAATAATTTTTATTGCACACTATTTTTGACGACCCGTTTGGAACAGTGGTAGTGAACGCTGCCTTTGGCCCAAGGGTTGCGGGTTCGATCCCCGCACAGTACAAACATTTGTGTGCATGAACATGTCTGTTTGTATTGGTCTGGGTGTTTCTATGTATTATACGTATGTATTTACAAAAGAAAAGTATTATATGTATATATTTGTAATTCCGCTGTTGGTTCTGATGTCCGTAACACAGGTGCTTGAGCTACCTATCTCGGAGTCAGATCAATGTATGTGATGTTGTGAAATATTTATTTATTTATTTACTATACTTTAGAGCCATGCGACTCCAGTTGGTTTAATTTCCCCAGCTAAAGATGGTTATAAGTCAGACGGCAGTCGCTTCATTGTAATTACCAGACTTCCCAAATCCTGAATCACCATGGTCCAAGAGCGTGTACTCTAGGCTCTGAAGAGAATGACAGTTTTGGACGTAATTGAGAATGTCACGCTGAGATAGTGACTGTATTTTAGAAGCCAAGCCAAATGTTATTTCCTATCTGTCAACGACAGGGCGAGGAAATAACACAAAATTTAATTTTATTGATTTATGACATCATCCTAATGCTTTCGGTCTATCCATTAACTCGTAAATACCTCTTTTCCCTAAAATATCACGTTGTGTCAGAACACTTTCAACTTGTTACAGATTTTACTTTTTGTAAAAGTCCATTAAGACCTTTCCTTTTTTCGTCTATTTCCATAGCACCTATCCCAGCGCACGTTTGAATCTATAAATACAACTGGGAAAAAGAATATATAAATGGAATTAAATGGTTGAGTTGTTTACTTTTAACGCATTTCATGGGTTGGTGGGCGCACACATCGGATGAACTTTGCTTTTGTGACCCATTAAGGAGAGCTGTAAAAACTTTCCATGTACAATAACGTCAGAGCCATGGCTAGTTCACGGTAAATTAAACACGATATCACTTCAATTTGTTGGAAAATGCCACTTCATCCTGTGAATCAATTCTGGCAGCTTTTACCGCGCAATTTATGTTCATCTTCAAAATCAATTGACTTTACTGTAATATTTCGGTTTTTATAAATCACTTCGGCACCTATGTTAGTAAATGTATACATAACCTGGATGTTTCCGAGGTATTGTAGAAACTAGAAAACGTATTCGTATTTTGCACCTAATCTGTCCCAATTGAGTTTAACGCTGAATTTTATAAAAATGGATTTGGCTCTATTCTGTATTTTACTCATGGATATGTTAGATTACGAAATATTTAAACACGAAAGTAACAGATCATCATTTTCTTCAAGCTTCTCATCATCAAAATCAATATTTCAAACAAGCAAAAAAATCCTTGATTTTTACCACTAATCTGCTAGCGAATTTGTAACTGCACAGAAAATATGGGAAACATTGTAGGTAGGTAACGGTAAAATTGAATTGTATTTGGTGTAATTCTAATCGAATGATCTAATATCTGCTGTGATGTGTAGATATCGAACGGATTTTTCCTCTCTTTTGTTAAAAAAGCTACTGCATAAAACTCTGGTCGTTTGTAGTCGCGTGTCGCGTTACTCTACCGACAAGGCATTGTTTTATTGTTTAGAATAATCACTGTATTGTGTGAACGTCAACACTGTAACTACGAATTCAGGTTGCTCTCTTTTCGGAAATTGCTCTTTAGAATATTGGTCTATTCATAATCTGACAGTACACTGTACCTACAGGGAAAGACTAAATCACAGTCACAATCGGACATTTACTATTCGTACAAAAAGCCGATTGTTGGGTGCTAGGCTGAAACGATACAGTGATCCGACTCAGCCAAATGATACTGTTCCGAATCTCTATTTTCGCTCCGAATGTATCATTCAACTCAAATGGATCTCGAGTCCGAGTGAATCGAATGATCCGAATGAGCTGAATGATCCGAGTGAGCCGAATGATCCAAATGAGTGGAATGATCCTACGAGCCGAATGATCCGAATGAGCTGAATGATCTGAGTGAACCGAATGATGCGAATAAGCGGAATGAATCACGGATCTATCTGAGAATTGAAAGATACGTTTTGGCCAGGTCTATTGGGCGCATTTTCAACAACTACGCAGGCGCAAGACATTTTAGAAAAGTCTGTTTCCGTTTCATTGAAATTATATGCCCAATATTACATACATACTTAGAACTTATGAATTTTGTGAACGAAAAGAGTAGATACGATTATAGTAAAATTCTCAGTCCAGTAAGAAACGTAGAGAGAACCTATTCATTTATATAAGTTTTTTTTAAAACGAATTATTAACCTGAATGACTTTAATATTCGATCGATATCAGAGCTTATTCTAATTCAGTCATTCGGACACACGTAGGGAAACGAACAAATTAAAAAAGTTTGGTCTTCAAAAATCGAATCGCACCTGGGGATCAAACAAAGGTAGGTACCGAGCATGATGGAAATATATTATAGGTAACAAAGAATTAATATTAGCATACTCTGTATTATTTACAAAACAAAAGAATATCTAGATTTTTTAGTATTTATTTTCATAAGTCACTTAGTCTGAGGCTAAGCACGGATAGATAATAGAGAGTAAGGTTTTTTTTTATGCTAGAGGCGGACAAACGAGCAAGCGAGTCACCTGATGGACAGTAATCAACGCCGCCCATGAACATCCGCGGAATCAGAGAGTTCCCTAATGTGTAATGTGTGGTAAAAATAGTCCGGGTGTAGAAAACCCTGTCTGGTTTTTTGCCAACCATTTATAGCAATACTGAATACTCAATATTTTATTGCATTCCAAAATGTACATACATTGGTGATAAATAACCTTATTTAGATACAATTTTGGACCCTGAACAAACACAATTTTCATAGATCAACAACAATAATTCTTAATGCATTAATATTTTTTTTAACTGAGAGACTATTTTACCTCTAGTTAATAATACCTTTATTGTTGCAAATTTAGTTACACGGTACCTGACCGGTTTTCGCATTATGTGACCGAACCAACGTAGACAACTCTCTAGCAGTTTGTCTGCTATGTCACAGACATGAATGGTAGCCTTCTTCGAATGCAAGATAAAAAATTACAAATAGCTGTTGAGTAACACTTATGTTAGAATTTGTCAGAACTTTATCGATCTACGAATTAAGCATACGCTTGCTTGATGCAAATAATAGTCATGAGAACATTATTCATTTTGTTTTCGGTTAATTATCTGCATATAACAGGATCTTAATCAGTCTATTTTATTTGTTTATCTACCCGAAGCGTAGGATTAGTGTAGATAAATACTTTATGGTAGCTAATGAGTTAATAGAGACGTAAGAGGGTGAGTTGATGAATGAGTTTCGACATACGAGAACATGGTTCGTAAAAATAATGTCATAATATTATGAGTATTACAAATACGGTGCTACAAAATTTGTTCGGAGCTGTTGACGAGATTTTTATATGGGTAATGTCATCTACTTAAAAACTTTGAATTATTGTCGAACAATTTTAGTCTTCATTTTTCTAGTCGATCGAGATTTCTCATACCTCGTGATTCACATTTGATCTGATTGTTGTTACTATCATCGTAGCTCACGTTTTCACATCGATGTAACTTCAACGCTCCTGTAATTCGATATTTGCGCGAGGTTCGGGATTTCTCACATACCCTGTAATATTGCGAAATCGCAACGTTGCTACGCTGCTATGTCGAAAAACATTGTGCCTAATTCGAGATTACAGCTTCCCATTGCGTACAAAATTGTTCGTTATTTAGTCTAGAAACAAATTAATTCGGGTATGTGTTTTGTCATAAACGTGATCTGAATTATTTTGTGAACAATTACTGTCGTAAAATGCATCTGAATTTCATAAATATGTCGTACACATCCTTTTTGACTGAGACCGTTGTAAAAAGACTACCTACGCATTAAAATTCAAATAAAATTCAGCTTGTAATTTCTTTTTGGCTGGACCTGTCGGCTTAAATAAAACTGGGTCGTTTATATAGCGAGTACTAAGAAATAATAATACCAACTTTGTTTAGAAAATACAATTTATTCATCCGCTTTCCGCTCAAGATGAGCAGAAAGATAAGTAGGTAGTATAATATTAGGTAAATACTGCACATGGTGCACAAAACACACAACTAGGTATAATAATCATCCAAACGATTACGGCTACGGTGGCTAATCTCAACGATCAACGTACGCTGGCTCCATTATAGTGTTCAAGTGTGTGTGTGCAGACACGAATGCACACTCTAATCCCTTACCCTCATATTCCAATAGGACACCAGCGTGACACGACCGGAGGGGGATTGAGCGCAGGACCAACGGCTTTGCATGCTTTCCGAGGCATGAGTGTACAATCCGGCGACTTCCTACTAAGTAAAAATTAAGGAAAGATCATGAGGAAAGGTCATTGAGAGAACTGTGATATTGTTGGTTTATTTGTTAAGTCCAAATAGTTACTTCATTTTGTTTGTTTTGATGTAACAAAGTAAGATGCCTTCGGTAATTTATGGCTGACTGAAATACCTTTAGAAGGTCGTTTCGTTTCAAGGTAAGTACTTTGAATATCACCCGCCTCCCGAACAAGCTGGATTCTGAAAAGGCTTTAGCACCATAGACCACATACATACGCTGCGGCAGGTTATACAGAAGACCGAAGAGTATAATCATTATGCTTAGCGGATGCATCATTTGTGGACTATGAGAAAGCCTTCGACTCTGTCGAGACCTGGGCCGTGCTACAGTCTCTCCAAAGGTGCCGAATAGCCTACCGATACATACAAGTGTTTCAGTCATTGTACGAAAACGCCAGCCAAAAACGGGGTGTAAGGGGTCCCGCCCAATATCTAACGGGGCCTAAGTCAACCTCACCTGCACGTGGCGCACCCTGCTGCACAACAGACGAGGCTCTGGCGTTCCCCACCAACCCGCACTGGGCCAGCGTGGTGGGTGTAGGCCCAAACCCCCCCTATGATTTATAAAATCAACAAAAGGCCCCAAGTGCCCGGCGGTACCGGAGGCCGAGCCGGCGATGACGGAAGCGGGCGAGGCGCCGGGACCAGGGGTGCCAAGAATCCCCGGGTGGCGAATACCTACCGTCAAACAACCTTGGCCCTGGCAACGTACAACACACGCACACTGCGGACCGAAGAGAAGCTGCTGGAACTAGAGGAAGAATTAAGCAGAATTCGCTGGAGTATTGTAGGATTATCCGAAGTCCGACGACAGGGCGAGGATACGATGATCCTTAAATCCGGGAATCTCCTTTATTTCCGGGAGGGCGAAGAACTGTCCAAAGGTGGAGTCGGGTTTATTGTCCACAAGTCCCTCGTGAACAACATTGTACAAATCGGAAGTGTGTCGAATAGGGTGGCGTACCTTACACTCAGAATTACCAAACGGTATTCGTTAAAGGTAATACAGGTTTACGCCCCGACCTCGACACACCCTGACGAGGAAGTGGAAGTAATGTATGAGGATATTTCTCGGGCAATACATACTTCCAATACTCACTACACTGTTGTCATGGGAGATTTCAACGCAAGGCTAGGCAAAAAGGGCGATGAGGAGTCGAAAGTGGGGCAATTTGGATCAGGAATCCGGAACCACCGAGGTCGAATGCTAGCCGAGTATATGGAGAGGGAGGGACTCTACATGATGAACTCCTTCTTTAAAAAACGGCTGCATCGTAAGTGGACCTGGGAAAGTCCGGATGGCGTTACAAAAAATGAGATTGACTTCATCATGTCTACCAAGACCCGGATATTCAATGATGTCTCAGTGATCAATTCAGTGAACACTGGAAGTGATCACCGAATGGTAAGAGGCACTTTGAATCTACACGTTGCATCCGAAAGGTATCGTCTGATGAAATCTACGCTCCGCCCTGTAGCCATCCAAATTGAAAACCCCGAAAGCTTTCAACTGGAACTGGAAGTTGTAGACGAGTACATCTACCTCGGACAAAAAGTCCAGCTTGGTAAGTCCAACTTCCAGAAAGAGGTCAATCGACGAATCCAACTCGGCTGGGCAGCGTTCGGGAAGCTACGCAGCATATTTTCGGCAGATCTACCGCAGTGTCTCAAGACGTAAGTCTTTAATGCGTGTGTGTTGCCAGTGATGATATACGGAACCGAAACGTGGCCGCTTACAATGTGCCGATTAAGGAGGCTCAAAGTCAACCAGAGAGCAATGGAGAGGGCTATGCTCGGAGTCTCCCTGCGTGATCGTATCAGAAATGATGACATTCGTAGGAGAACTAAGGTCACAGACGTAGCCCAACGGATTGCATGGCTCAAGTGGCAATGGGCAGGGCACATAGCGAGGAGAACAGACGGCCGTTGGGGCGGAAAGGTCCTCGAGTGGAGGCCACGTACAGGAAGTCGCAGCCGTGGCAGGCCTCCTACGAGGTGGACCGACGATCTGGTGAAGATCGCGGGAACGCATTGGATGCGGGAGGCACAGGACCGATCTGTGTGGAGAACATTGGGGGAGGCCTATGTCCAGCAGTGGACTTCTATTGGCTGAAATGATGATGATGATGACTTTGAATATGGTAGATATCAGGGTGCAGTTAGTGTAATGTACGATTTTAAAGTTCTAAGTCAGACGAAGATCCTTTATGTACATTACAACTCTATATTGCCATACCATGCTTGAGTGTGAAGATTTTGTTACCTACTACAATCTATCAAAATTCTTCTCTTGATTTTCACTTTGTCAGTATTTTATTATATTGATGGTAATTTGTCAGTATTGTGACAAAGTACTAAAGCATATACAACTTTTTGCAAACGACTACACACATATATATATACATAAATACTTTACAGGTGGTGCAAGTGAAATGTGAAAGATGTATTTGACTTGGACATAATTAGACTACGTCCGACGCAGATTGCGATGCCCTAAACTACCAAAAACTAGTTTAATTCGGCAACTTCAGGTCCCCCCTCGAGTTAGTCCGGTGGTTGTTGTCAATACTCGATGGCCGATTTACGTTGCTATTTCAGGACTTCGCTAAACAAATTAGAGGAAAATGGAAATAAGTTGGATAGACCGGACGACTTACTGACTTATTATATTTATTGGGTAACCTTTCTTAACGGATCCGAACATAAAAAATAATGTTTAATGCCTAGTAAAATTTTAATAATTTAAAAGGGCTTAAATAGGGATCCGAAAGTAGATCAATAAAATGCCGTAGAATGTTTTCTATCCAATACTATCATTATATTATTTTTATAATATGCATGAAGATTATAGGTAAAACAATTACAACATTTGATGGGTTAAATTGCTTTGGAATTGGCGCCGATTTCAATAACACTTTTTTTCAAGTGTATATATATATTTTTTTAATGAAATAGGTAGGCAGACGAACAGACGGATCACCTGATGGTAAGCAATTGCCGCCGCCCATGGACACCCGCGACACCAGTGGAGTCACAAGTGCGCTGCCAACCTTTAAACCACCCCTATCCCCGGATATAAGTAATATACAGTTTTCTCGTAAATTTTTCATGCTTTTTAGTGAATTATTTCCCCGTAAGCCTGTCAAGATAAAATTAGTTCCTACTCACAAAGCAGTGTTTGTAACAATAGTAAATCAGAAGATTTTGGTTGCTGCGTTGTGATGAAGAGGGTAGACCGTCTTTAACAAAACGATATGATAGATCATATAAGTAGTTAATATAGAATTTAATCCTAATTTCTAACTTTTGACGGCCACGCACGACCTTCCATCGTCAGCTCACTTGATGACTCGTACTATCTACAAGGGAGGCTAGGATCAGTAATGCGCCCGGCTTCCCTCCCCTCAACTATTTCAATTTAACTCAAAAAACCTACAGCTTGCCCAAATACAATGAAAAATCCTGAGACACGCCTCGAAATCCTGATATCTCAGGACAAATCCTGTGATATGGTAAACTTTCCTTTATTATAACAGGTACACTAGTGAAATAGTTTTATTAATCCCAAGGATTTAGGAGTAGAAAAAAAAAATCCCGACGAAGTGAAAATCTCCTCCTTTTATTGAAGTTGATTTAAAAGCAACAAAATGCAACATCATTTCTCACGTCAGCTGAAGCGAACGGCCAATTATATCGTATTTCAATTTGACCTGGTTTCTGGCCTGGGCTCACCTGTTATTGTTTTTACAAGTTTTCAAAAAAGGTTGCTGGGGTTTCAATTGAGTTATGCTTCGAAGTTTTTCCCGAGCTTCCATTGTTCCCATTCACTTTCAGTTGAATAATGTGACGTTAGGAGGAAGGAACTGATCATTAGGCAAATATAGATTCCCACTAAAATAGGTTGAGGTTGATCATCTTTCATTCGTTTGTTAACAACAGGTTTGTTGATCAATTATGCAGTAGTCGGAGATGGTGTGATGGCAGCAAAAATATTGAGCTTTTTTTGGTTTAATATATCATAGGAAAGGCGAAGTAACCATAGAGAAATCAGCAACGATTTAGTTATAGCATGGACTAATTTAGTCCATGGCTATAGACACCTACAGGTCGTGTAACTAAAATATAGGTATTGAAACTTATTATACCTACCTATTTATTTGTTTGGCAGTGGCTCAGGCGGTGACGTTTAAAGAAATTTGTATACATTAGTGTGTGGCTGCCCGTACAATTTGCCAAAAAAAAAAAAATGTGAAGAATACTGTAGAAAAAAGCATAATGTTTAAAAAATAGATAAGCTATAAGTAATATATTTGTTAACAAGCGATACCTTAAAAATACAAAATAAATGGATTTTTTAAAAATCAAACATTTCATTGTAATTCAATAGTTAATTGAGAAGTCGTACTCGTACGTGCATAATCATTTGTGCATGTGATTGTGTGCTTTTCCTACAACAAAACGAGCCTACCAGCATCTATCTATAACTTAACTGAATATAATAATTTATCGTCATTAATATGTCACAAAAGTTGCCACATTCTATACCCGAAGTTAAGTTGGAGTCATTTAAGTTTTAATTACTTAAACCCCTTTTACCTGCACGCTGGCTTCCTTCTCCCCCGGGAGGTGACCTTAATTATTTTTAAATTTTAGTAATTACTTTTGCCTGAAGTATGTGCGATCATAACCTTTGCATATAGTAAATTTTACTATACGTCATGCGTTTCTCTAGTGGTAGGTACCAAGCTAAAATTTAAAGAAGAGGCAATATTTCACTGCAAATTAGAAAACGTACCATGAATGTACTTTAGGTTTTAAATTTCCACTTCAGAATATTTTCCTTTTCTTCACGTTATTATAGCTACTCTCCGTTTATGTTTACCCTTCCTACCCATACATATTATCCGCATAATATGAAATCACTATTGGCCCGCCCTCACTTCGCTTCGGTAATTTAATTTTAAAACAAAACATTTAGAAATTCTATTTTTCTATACGAACTTGATTACCGTTAACCAATTCTGAGATCAAAGGTAAGACGGAGATGAAAAATACAGAATTGCCTTTCATTCATTTTGCATATATTTTCATGACTGATGAGCACTAAATATGGCTAATCTACTATACGACGTTTTAACCCAATTTTACTCTATTAGGAGTGGAATAACAAAATGTTAAATAATGTATATAAAAAGACCAATATTTTTTGTGACTCTAGCTTTAAAAATAACAACACGTCTATACGGCGTTTTAACCCCGTTCACCCTTTTAGGGGTTGAATAAAAAAGTGCTAAAAATTTTCCGTGTGAATGTCCAAATTCTAATTTTCATAAACTTTTAACCCCATTTCACTCATTTAGGAGTTGAGGAAAAAATGCAAAATATTTTAATTTATATAAAAAGCCCAAATATCAATTTTCATGACTCTAGCTTGAAAAATAACCAAACTTCCATGCGACGTTTTAACCCCCGTTCACTCTTTTTAGGGGGTTGAATATAAAATATGCTGAAAGTACTGATATAAATTTTGTATTAACAGTGCAAATACTAATTTTCACGACTCTAGCATTAATATGACGAATATCCCAAACGACGCTTCTGCCCCTATTTTACCCCTTTGGGTGTTGAAGAAAAAAGAATGTCCAAATCGCTTTTCTTAAACTTGTATGATGAGCCCAAATTTCTACCCCCATTTTACCGTTTTAGGGGTTGAATTAAAAAAAACTGAAACAGGTAATTTTTTTAAATTAGTAAATATAATCCGAATTTCCAAAACTCTAACATCAAAAATGACAGACTTCGACTAACGTGCAAACCCCCATTTCACCCCTTTACCAAAACCCCTTCTAAGTTCGCGCCTACATAATAAAAACTACCCACGTTCCAATTTTCATGATTTTCGGTCCAGTAGATTCGGCTGTGCGTTGATAGATCAGTCAGTCAGTCACCCGCCGAGGCGTTACATCTTTATTAATAGTATAGATAATATATGGGCAGGCATTTATTTCTATTTCGGTCCTATGTTTTCAATTACGTAGGTATAGAAATTCTTTTCTAGCAAAACTTTTATAGCAAGTAAATCGAATGAGAGGGCGAAACTGATCAGCATTCCATTTGCCGCAAATACAAGTGCCTGCGAGTGTGTAACATAATGTTGGATAAGCTGCTACAATATTGAAAATCTGAATTTGTCAAAGTAAAGCGCGGGGAAGAAAACTTTATTCAAATCGAAACTTTATCTTGTGGAAGTAGAATTTCTTGTATTAGCTGCGTCAATTCTCTATGAAATATGTATCAGCACATACGATTTGTTTTAATATCGTGTTTGGTGTCATTATTTACGCGTCTGAAACTTGAAAAACGTCATAATATCGCGATAAATACCATTGGGACCAGGACAATGTATGTGATGTTGTCTCAATTTATATTTATTTGAGTTGCTGCCCTTCGAACTACGACTAACACGGATGAAAAACTGTGGTGAGGAATCGTAGCACCGACAAGACTTGTGGTACCGGTGTCCTGTAAGGTGCGTGAAATGAAAATTAATTGGATGCACGTGCAAACGGTGTAGGTATGTAATGTATCGGCGCAAAAAGGCTAGGCTTTTAATTACTTATAATAGGTAATTCACTATAATAGTCAAACGTCGTAAAAAGTATTTTAACATCCATTACTCGTTTTATTACACGTCAACTATGCATACCTGTTAAAACCTCTAATTGCCTTTTAAACAGCATTTTTTGTTGATGTAAGTAAAATAATTAGTTAATATGATGTATCCACAGATAATGTACGAGTACATACCCATAGTGGTTTAATAAAGTGACACAAATGTTCGTTTGTTTTAAAATAGTGTGCGATGTGCGTAAATGTAATAAAGGCCCTAAAATGATGCAGGTGCTTGCAGGCGTGTCTCTTATGAATGTGTTAGTATAAATAACATAATACGAGGCGCTAGGCCGAGCAATAATGACACGTTGGATAGGTACCTATCTAGTGAAAAATAATACAGCAGTGAGCGAAGCTATAAATCAGGACTACCTACGAGGAAGAACGCGCACGGAAAACATTCAATTATCTTTGTTGGCAACATAGGTAAGTATAGTGCCATAGCACGAAAATTAGTTTCGTTAATACAAAAATTTTGTGATACCATACGATTAATGTTACTGTATAATTTCTTTGAGTTAAATCGCTTATTATTATCGGGTAATATTTATAACGAGGCATATTTTTAGTCTGTCATCGATATCATCGGAATCAAGAGAGAGTCTTATAAATGTTTATTGACTTTTTACGAGTACCCTGTATCTTTGAGCTTCAACTTTTCTCTCAGCAACTTGTGTGTAGGTGATTGGTTTGTAAAGTGCGGTCCGTATAAAAAGTTCTCAAACAGACTAACAAAAGGAGTCCTTCACAAAAATCAAAAATCTGGAACCATTGGGATGATGATGGAACTTTATATGGAGACCTTTAAAATGAAGTATGACTTATTATCACATAATAAACCAGGTCAGTAATGGATGGACTTAGTTAGACTAGGACTATATTACAAGTTCCAGTTCAAGGATTTTCATGTGATAATAAACGAGACGTTAGCGAACCCCGGTTCCGAAGCGCGATTTTTACAAAATTATTTATTATATCAATGTTAGTTTCATTGATGATGACGACGAATAGGTAAGCGAGAGGTTGTCGTCTTTAACTTTAAAGTATTCTTACTATTCGCGGCATAATTTTGAAGACAGCATAATTTGGAAAAAGGTAGTATAAAATTAATGAAACTTAGGTATGTACCATGTACCGCTTGCCCGCTTAGGCGTCGTCGTCATCCGAACGATATCATTAAACAGGGTCACAAAAAGTCGCGGGTTTTTACGTGCAATTTGCTCCATGCAAATAAGGTTATTTTTAGTACTACTGCTTCCTAGTAACAATACTTTACGGGTTAGGTGTGGATACTTAAATGAAGTCACAGCCTGTCCCTCTTATTACAAAAAACTGCACTGATACCGCTTTTAATCCTAAACTAGCAAGTTCATGATTATTATGGAATAATGTTAGTTCTTAATTTTTTTACAAATCCTCTACAAACCATAGACAACTTAGTACCGCAGGATAGTGTCAAAATTGAACGAATCATTCAATCATTCGTTCAGTGACATTTCATTTTACATAATTTTATTTTGTTGTCTAAAGTAAAAATTGTAAAGATTGGTTTTTAAGCAACAATAAATTTAAATATTAACCTAAGTAAGGTTTCTAAGTATTAAGCAATTCCTATGAATTTCTTATATTTTTGTTATTCAATCCCAAAAATAAATTAACTATTTCCTCACAAATAACTTTAGCGTAAAACGGAATCAACTGTCACAGGGAAAAGTTGTCATGGTTACTGAATATAAATTTGGAGGTTATTATTTTAGTTCTCATTTTAAACTAGGGGTCCGGGTAGTTTAACTCTATTATTATAGTTGATATACTGTTGTGTTTGTTGAAATAACGTTAAATTTAGTTTTGTAATAATGTTTATTCTAGTTCTTCAGATATTCCTAGAATTAATCACATTACTTATTTCAAACCACGTTTTGGAATAAGAGGGCATATGTTGTTAAAAGACGTCTCTAATGTAATAAATAAAACATTGCAATTTATATGATGTATGTTACACTTGTTTGGTTGACTGAAAAACAATGTAGGTATTTTATTTGCATGCTTGCTGGATACCCTTTGTAACAAATATCAATGTGTATTTTAGTAAATAAATGAAAGTTTTAACTATAAACATTTATTTATTTACTAAAATACACATTGATATTTGATGTTGTAGCTCGCCTTATTTAGATTTCACACAATTGTCCCCTCATGTGTTTATTTAGTAAATTCATAATGGAGCCAAAGTTATTTAAAAGTTGGTGTTATTCAATTCAGGGTTTCAGATATGTACAATATTGGTTTGCTGAGGTCTCTGAACTCACATGTGTGTAAAGGATCTCCTTAAAAACTGAAATTCTCTATGTAGAAAAGCAAAGCTGTTGGCGGTCGATAAGTTCCAAACCACTGCGCTGATGATGATGATGAAGACCGCCGAAATTGTACACAAAATTTCTGTAATGCCTAGTACTTAAGTTGTGTATTTTGTGCAATAAAGTATATCTATCTATCTATGACTACCGCCTTACCAGTATTAAGGTGACGGGTAGGGCACACTAGCGACGCCAATCGATTTTAATTATTAGCTACTAAACCAGATCTATTTTAAACAATTTCGGGGTTAACAATCTGGACGCGAAATATTGATTCACAGCCTAAAGTGGCCACTTTTGGCGTGAATCAATTTTTCGCGTACAAAAACGGACCCAAGACTTGTGCATAGTTATTTCAATAAATAGTATAAGTGTTTGCCGAGAGATTGTAACCCCGAAATTGTTTAAAATAGATCCGGTTTAGTTTAGCTATAAATTAAAATCGATTGGCGTCGCTAGTGTGTCCTACCCATCACCTTAAGTAACTTTGCTGTAGAACGAAAGCCACCAGATACATCAAAAATACGTACCTATTTCGAAGTACCCACTTAACTCTCTTAGGTACATACCTACATAGGTCTTTGCAAAACTTGTCGTTGACAAAAGTCAATATATCAAAGCAATAAATCAAAATACGAGCATTCAGTCTGAATATTATTATAATAGGCTCAAAACATAATAATATAAATGTGAAAGTGTGTGTCGGTCTGTCTGTCTGTCTGTTTTTCAGTCTTTCACGGCAAAAAACGGAGCGACGGATATTAGTGGGGATTGTTGAAGTGATGGAGAGTAACATAGGCTATTTTGTCTCTTTCTATCGCGATCGAAACTGAGAGCAAAAGCTAGTAATAATTAGAAGTCACTAATATTACCAAATCGTTATTGGTAGGTTAAAGTTTAAAGAAACTTAACATAAGTATGGTAATAATTGTTGCTGTACCTAAATAAATATAGCCCATGAAAACAATACTAAAGACAAAAAAATGTAAAGCTGTATGTAATTAAATCGTTCCTATTTTTTTTATAAATATATAATTCACTACATTACATACATTACATACTTATTGATCTGACTCCGAGATTGGTAGCTCAATCACCTGTGTTACGGATGTTATCAAAATCAACAGTGGGATTACAGATTTATACACATAATACTTTTATTTTGTAAATCATCATCATCATCATCAGCAACCCACACTCGTCCACTGCTGGACATAGGTCTCCCCTAATGCACGCCACTGCTCCCGATTTTCGGCCACTCTCATCCAGCCCACACCAGCCAGCCTTCGAATGTCATCATACCATCTTGTCGCAGGGCGTCCTACACTACGCTTTTTTAAATACATACTTATATTACATTATTTTTTGTAAATTCATACTTATAATACATAGATAACACCCAGACCAATACAAATAGATATGTTCATGCACATACATAAATGTTTGTACTGTGCGGGGATCGAACCCACAACCCTTGCACCAGAGGCAGCGTTCACTACCACTTCCAAACAGGTCGTCAATTGGGTTAAATGAATTTATTAATTCATTTAACCCAATTGATGACCGTATATTTCAATTTTACCTTTCAGGTTATACCATCATCATCATCAGCCCATTTAAGTCCCCACTGCTGGGGCACGGGCCTCCCTCAATCACATGAGGGGTAATTGCCATACTCACCACGCTTGGCAGACGGGTTGGCGAGAGTTTTGATATAAATGCAGAGTTTTCCTTCTCTGGGTGCTGATGAGGTTATACCATTTTTGCATAATTATGTAGATAAGGCTAATTATAATCACCAATCAGGAAATCACAATCCCTTCCTATATTCAAGTCCCGTGTCAAAACTCACTTCCTATCTCTATAAATAGGGACACTGTTTTTTCCTTGTCTCTTCTTCCTTTTTTATGTGGTCTGCTCTCTGGTCATTTATACCTATCTATAAGAAATATTTTTATTGAATTTTTGTTATAAATTATCTATGTATATATTATTGGGTATGTATATATTGTTTATTATTATTTATGTTATGTAATATTATTAATATATAAAATATGTATATTTCTGCCATTCTCAATTTCATTTGTTAAACTACTTTGCACTGCCTTCCCTTATTACGAATATGATATTTCTTTCCTCTACACAAAGGTTGTCTGGAAGAAATCGCTACTAGCGATAAGACCGCCTTATTGTACTGTCTGTTGCTATTGTTGTATCATGCTTGTATATTATTTTTGTGCAATAAAGAATATCTATCTATCTATAAAACAGTTATATGCTTGTTTATGGTACCTTACATTTTCGAAGGCTATAATAGGTGATAAATTAATTGATATCATGTCTTTAGAACGCCAAGTCTTCAAGCTAACTACTACCGGCGGTATAGTTTTCCTTATTCATATACTTTTGGTTATTTTTTTAATGCAAAACTGCAAAGATTGTATGCATGTACACACATAATAGTACTGTACTACTCTTAGTACTTAGATTTGGTAACAGATAAGCGAAATATGGAAAAGTACAAAAGTTTGAATAAGTTAGTTAATTTATTTGCAAACAATCTAGCCTTAAATTACATGTAGCCCAATTCACGTGCTCGTGATATTTTAAAAACATGGCGGATATCATCTGAAAGTCATACAAAAAAACTACGTTTTAGTGATATATGTCGTATGTCACGAGAATTGGGGTCCAGACTTTTCGAATTCTCGATCATGGTTCAAGCGTACCTCTGGTTCGGAAGCAACAGCTTTAAACGCAACTGGGAATTACCCTACACGCTAAGATCAGGAGGACAACCTACTATTAAAGCTCTCTTATTTCAACGGTTTTGTACGAAATTACCATATTATACCATAACACAATACGGAATCAGGTATGAGATGTTGTAGGATTTATTTATTTAATATTTATTTATTCACGAGTCGATTTAGGGGCGGGCCTCTCTCCTGTCGAATTTTAAGAGACTTAGGTTTTCTCAGGGCGTCGAAATATTTTTCGGCGAACTTTGCTCAGTTGCCGCGTAAACGGAGTTATGCCAGGGTATAGAAATCTACTCTAAGCCTTGCCTTGCCTCCGACTCTATAGAACTAAATAGAAGATTTTATATTCATGTAGTATGAACCTACGTATTGTCAAGAGCGGGTCTTCTCGACCAGATACAACTTTCTGAGCCGGTGGTAGAATCGCATTATGTTTATTTATTTGTTTAGTATATTTTATGTGTCAACATATATATGTATTAAGATGTAAATTATAAATAGTTTTAAATTACTCAAATGTATGACGATTTGTAAGTGCTGTGTACAAGCTTATGCAAATAGGGAATTTCACCCGTTACTATACACAGTGTGATAAAGATCTCGTTTTTAAACTGATAAACATTTTAAAAGCGCACATACACGCTGGGTATTTTAGCCGTCACTTCCTCATTACTTTGCCTGCTAAGTTACGAGTATCTTGGTAATTGGTAAATCAATACCTTAATACGATTGGCAAGTAAGTAGGTACTGTTAATACTAATTGAAATAACTACCTATACATGTTACTTTAGATGGGTAAAGTAGGTATCGAAACTAAGTTGTTAGTTAAGTACGCGAGGATAACAAACGAATATAACTATTTTTAGATATCATCGTCATCGTCAGCCCATTTAAGTCCCCACTGCTGGGGCACGGGCCTCCCTCAATCACATGAGGGGTAATTGCCATACTCACCACGCTTGGCAGACGGGTTGGCGAGGGTTTTGATATAAATGCAGAGTTTTCCTTCTCTGGGTGCTGATGATCATGCCAGCAGCTTTAGCTTAGTCGCCTTTTACGACACCTCGGGAAGAGTAAGGGGGGCTATTCTACTCTGCCGGGGACCACACGGGGGGATTTTTATATATACGTATAAACTATTAGTTGTGCCTGCTGTATCACAGCAGTGTAACAACTTATATATGAGGCTATCAGCGCAAAAGTGGTGTAACCCTAGATCAAGGTATCCAGCTTACACCACTCTTGCTCCATGGTTTTGTTTTAATATTCTCCGTGCAAAAACAAGGTTTTCATAGCCATCTGTTGACAGGCAGAAAAAGATGGCCTACGTCACTGTTGCGTAGATGTCAATGTAACGAATGTATTTTACACCAAAACCGTACTAAAAAAACTGTGGGTTGCACCTTTTTTGCGCTGATAGCCTCATATAATATGTATAAAATGTGCTTGCCTAATTTTTATCAAAATTCGGCCAGCCGTTTCCGTGAGCAGAAGTAACAAATATATGGACACACCTTTTGCCTATACAAAATTAGTGTGAAACCGTTTTTGACTTTTTAAGTACAGATAAAGATAAATTCCAGAGAGTTTTTCGATGTAAATGTAACATTTCACAAGAAAAACTTTGGGAATAATTTCTTGTGAAGATTGGGCGCAGTACTTACCTACCAGTTTGCTTTGTGTATTCAGATTATCGATTACCTTCGAGTAGCTTGCCTCGGCAGAGGGGAAGTAAATACCTGGAATGTCTTTATTCCTTGCTAAGTAACGCGTATTTGCCGCTTGTTAATGGAGTTAAAGATATTTCAACCTACGGGATAGCACTCGACTTTCCACTGGCTTTATGGCGCCTTTGGTATGAACGACAAATGGTTGTGCGTTTGATTACCACTCTGGGTAAACATTTTAGACGTGTGTAACTATTTACTGAAACGACTTAGCAATCCAGATTAGCCAAATGATACATTATAATGTATCAATACGGGGATTAACACGATATTTATTATGTGAAACAACATTGTGTACTCACATGTTTGGCTCGACGTTTCGGCTACGTTACAGCAGCCGTGGTCACGAGCAGACTGGCGGAGCACAGCGCGGCGTCGTCTGCTGGGGCCGGGCTGTGAATCTTCGGACACCCTCACATTTTTTGATATTAATTCGCCACTAGATGAATTGTCAGTGAAGCTACTCCGACACACTACACTAACAGTATCGGTGTTTGTTTGCGTTAGTAACGGCCTAGCACGGGGTTTGCACTTGTTAATTACTGGATTCCATGTCGATGATGTTTTAAACCCATCCTCCCGATTGAAAGTCTTATACTTCTTGATCTCAATCGCTTCACGTACTATCCTGGTATGATAATGACGATCGGTGGAGAGGATTTTCGGGTCATGTATTTCCATCCAATGATTAACTCCCATTTCCAGTAGATGTTCTGCTATTGCCGATTAGCGAATAGCTTGTCGATTTTTAACAGCTGTGATATGTTCCTTGACACGTTCTGCAATTGACCGCTTCGTTTGTCCAATATAAGAACCACCGCAGTAAACACCTGGAATCTGAAAAGGTATGACATCTTTTGGTGATCGCAGTTGTTTTGATATTCGACATAACGGAGTATATACAGTCTTCATTGAGAAATTCTTGAGTACTGTTCCAATTTTGTCCGTTACGCCTTTAATATAGGGCAAAAATGCTGCCTGGCGGTTCACCTCTGGATATCTTTCCCTTCTCTTTTGCCTGCTCAACAGATGCAGCATATTATATCTATTCCGTTTAAGTACCGTGTAGTATCCGTGTAGTAAATATCGTGTTAATCCCCGTATTGATACATTATAGTTATAATGCAACGCGAAAATCTAAATGATACACTGTTCTGAATCTCTAATGTTCGCTCCGAATGTACCATTTGATTCAAATGGATCTCGAGTCCGAGTGAACCGAATGAACTGAATAATTCGAGTGATCCGAATGATTCGAATGAGCGGAATGATCCGATGAGCCGAATGATCTGAGTGAGCCAAGTGATTCGAATGAGCGGAATGAATCAAGGATCTATCAGAGAGTCGATGTTCCAAATGAAGGAATGAAGCGTTTCACTATTCCGCATCTCTGCACTGATCCAGATGCAAATGTTTCAATCTTTTGAAAGATACGTTTTTGCCAGGTCTAAAACATTTGTCTTGTGAACTGGGTGCAGGGTGTTATGTTTGTTGGTTCTAAAACCCATAACACAAGTGCTTATTTAATCTATTTTCTTTGGGGTTAGGTCAGTGTACCTGGTCTTATAGCACATATTATTATCATGAAAGAAATAAAACACCCTTTAGAATACCAACATCACATTATGTTTGATGTTTTATAAGCAAATAACTTCCGCTTGTCGTTTACCTCTGAAGAATTTGATTTGTACCCGCAAGTCGTTCGCGTTTCTCATATTCTCTTCTATTATTTTGAATGGGCACGGATATAATAACACGTAAATTTGAAACATACCCGGAAATTGACTTTTGTTTTTCTATATGGGTTTATATCATAGAGTAAGTAAGTAAGTATCATAGTATATTTTATATAATTTGTGTAAGTAATATTGTATTTTAGTTAGGTAACATTCGTATATATTAGTGTATGATAACGCGTTTATTTATTATCTAGATATATTTATTTATACTGTATAAATTTTCTTAATTAATGTTTAAAATCAAAAGGATTGCACCACCATTCCCTCTTCTATCTAATGTCCTTTACCTGAAGGTTGTCTGGAAGAGATCGCTCCCAGTGCTAAGACCGCCTAAATTGTACATTGTATCTCTGTATACCTAGTTTTTAAGTTTTGTATGTTGTGCAATAAAGAGTATCTTTTTATCTATCTAATAATAGTCGTTAACATGCTACTATTGGCAAAACATGTTGGTACTTTCTAGCAATTTCTACGAGTATAAGAAAGTCATTCATATTACGATGAGTGATGACATGTTTCTGGTAAATAAAAATATCTTTATAGATAGGCTAGTTACCTAAGGATCACACAATAACGATTTTCTTTCTACGTTACTCTATTTAATTCACGGGGGAGCGAACTCTTGTCATTAAATGTGCTGCGTGTGTGATGTGATGTCACATTCAAGTTAATTTAGAACCTGGAATGCAGGGGATAAACGGCACCCTTTCCTTTAGACAATCCTGCTACTTGAGTAAAATTGATGAACGCAAATTATGATGCACGTAAACGATTAATTTAAAAATACTCATATAGAAAATTCTCACTTTAATTAATCTCATTCAAAATACTCGAGGGAATTAATAAAAGTTAATTCGTGTGTTACATACTTATACATTTTTCACTGTTAAACGTCCTTTAATCTAATTAAAAGACATTTAACCGTGATATTAAAACAACCTAGTAGCTATATTAAATTCAATTTGTCCTAACTCAAAACGGTGTTTGAATGTGTAAAATCATGCTCTCAATTTAATTAATTTTGATTGTTCGAAGACCCTCGAAAGATCAAGGTTCGTCGATGAAGAAAATATAATTTTGAACGTAATATCAATGTGCGTATTCAAAATCTAGTTTGGACGGCGATGATGGAGATCAACGAGCATTGGCCCAGTCATTTGAACCTCAAAACGCAAAAAACAGGACCCTTATTATGATCACTTTATTGTCCGTCTGTGTGTCACGACACACAGCGAGTGAAGGTATCGAGTTATTTTTGAAGACGGTGAAAAAATAAGTTAATGATAAAAGTTTGCGAGTTGTATTGCACGTAGATGAGTGAGCGAATGCGACGAGCCATATGGTACACTCAGAGTCAAATTATTTGCCTGCAGTTCTGTTTTATTATATGTCATATGCAATCACATCCAAACTGATTGAGTTTATGAATTCTACTCTATTTATGAGAGCAGGGATATTATAATACATACTCTTTTCTATTACTTTAAATACGAATATTTGCTCACATATGAATATAATAAGACTTCCAATATGCTTCGAGCCGGGTTCCGCGATCCTACATACTCGTAGATACATGGGTGTACGAACGAATATTCCGGCGATCTTACTCAGATTGAAAGGTTGAATATCATTCGGGTTACCTGTTATTCTGTGATTAGTTTGTGATTTTTTCAAATTTTTAAAAATTTGTTTTAATTTTTATTTAGTGCGCCAATGATGCAAGCAAGGGTTTATAAATAAAAGGGTAAATAAGTTAATGAACTAATGAACTATTTCATAGTCAACTTGTTTGCTTAAGTAAATAATACACTTAAAAAATTCACCGTAGGGCTCAGGTGGGACTCGAACCCACAACCTTCCACAGTCCGGGTGGCTGCACTAACCATTTATGCTATCCGAACCCCTTGCTAAGACGACGAATTTTGTAAGTGCTTGAATCGTCATGAGCCGACGATAGTCTCATCAATATTGTAGGTATACTTTACAATATCCAGTGGAAACATTGTTACAAATATTTGACCACCAGTTAAGATGAAACTGCTAAACGAATATTATTGTGTTTGGTATAGCAATTCTTTTCAATTTATTCTTAAGTAAATAATACACTTAAAAAATTTTCACCGTAGGGCTCAGGTGGGACTCGAACCCACAACGGCAAGGGCAAGCAACAGCAAGGGGTTCGGATAGCATAAATGGTTAGTGCAGCCACCCGGACTGTGGAAGGTTGTGGGTTCGAGTCCCACCTGAGCCCTACGGTGAATTTTTTAAGTGTATTATTTACTTAAGAATAAATTGCAAAGAATTGCTATACCAAACACAATAAAACTTGTTTGCTTGTTGACAAATTAGGTCATATTTTAGTTCAGCACTTGAAGCATCTTTTAAACGTACCTACACGTTTCACAAATTAAGACTCGTCTAATTAAAACACAATTAAATATAAACCAAGTAAATTTTGGAGGAAACTCAGAAAAAATTGCGTCGCTTTCCTTGTCACGGTATTAGCACGTTTTCCCTAAAAAAATAGACGTTTAACTACCATGTTTGCGCCCGTTTGTGCACATTGTTCTTGGGTCGGAGATTTTCCGAGACCTTGAACTGTAGGCTATTTTTTAATTAACTTTAATCTTTGAGATTGTTATTTTCTTTTCTAGTCTAAAAGTGTATAGATTATCAAATGGTTTGTCAAAACGTTGTTGGATTAAGATTAATAAATGACAGACAAAAGGCTTCTTTGCCAGAACACGACTTTGAATAAAAAGCCACTTTAAAATAATAATAAATATTTCACAACATCACATACATTCATCTGTCTCCGAGATAGGTAGCTCAAGCACCTGTGTTATGGATATCAGAATCGACTGTGTGATTACAAATAGATATATAAATATAATACTTTTCTTTTGTAAATACATACTTATAATACATATGCATACATACTTATAATTTTGTATCGAGTAATTTGACATACCGTTATGGAATAAACATTTTAGATGAACTTAGTCCAAGCGTATTTAAGGCTCCCTATATCTTTCATAAAGTTTTATATTCCACTTTAACATGGCATACTTTTACTTGTCCCAAATACAAGTTAAGCTTGTGCTTAGGATGCCGCTTTGATTGTTCAAAGCGGTATCCTATGTAAATCCAAATTAGTATTGTGCTCATAGACATGAGCATAATACTAATTTGGTATATTATTTTAGTCACTTTTTTTCGTGCAGACATACTATAAGCTTAGTTAAGTATACTGTAATAGTTAAGTATGCTATTCTAAAGCCTAAATATGTTAATGTAGGTATAAAAAATATTGAAATACTTTTCTTATAAAAATAAAGATGTTGGCGGATTATATAAGGCTACCCTTACCGCACTCTAATCTACTGTTATATTACGGTGCTCTGATATTTATGTTTAGTAATAACTATTAGATAAATAAACAATATAACTTAATGCAGATCAAACTGAGGCTAAAGCTTAATTATATTTTTTCTAACGGAAATATGTCAAAATAATATCAAGACAAAAATATGTAGCCAAATTAAATTATGACAAAAATGTTCTCAAAAAAAGGGATCCCGTGATGGACACCCTACCACTTATTTGGCTATGATGACGTCGCATGAAGAAGACACTACTACTACTACTCCACTGGCTCAGCGACCCGAAGCGAGTCTTGGCCTCCGAAACAAGAGAACGTCACTTTGATCGATCCTGCACTACTTGTCGCCAGTCACCGGCCTGAAGTTTTCGCAGATCATTCTCGACGACGTTCTTCCAGCGATACCTAGGCCGGCCTACCGGGCGTCGGCCCATCGGCTCTGGTATGCTTTCTTCACGAGACGATGTTCGTCCAGTCTCTCGAGGTGACCAAGCCAGCGAAGACGATGCGCCTTGGTCTCGCCGATGATGTTAGGCGTGTCTACAATTTTCTCTCAATCAATGTAAGTGATGTTGTGAAATATTTATATATTTATTTATTCTCTATTTCGACATTTGTGCGTATCCTCCAGCCATCGTCTTGTAATTTTACTGGGCCCAGAATTTTGCGCAGTACCTTTCTTTCCGCAACGACTAGTTTCTGCTCTTCTTTTAACGTTAGCGTCCAAGCCTCACAGCCGTACATCAGTATAGGTCGTATTACTGTCTTGCATATTCTCAATTTTGTACTTCTGCTGAGAAGCTTGGACGATAATACTTTATGTAGGGCTGCACTGCAACTTAGGGTGTTATGGATGCGAAAATCAATCTCGTCATCTCTCGTGTTTGTGTCAGTAATAGTGCAGCCCAAGTATTTGAACTTGCTCACTCCTTTATACGTTGTATCTCCAACATGAATATCTTCTCGCTTTGCACGTGTGTTTTTATATATTTTCATATGGAGATACTCTGTCTTTTCGTGATTAATTCTGAGTCCAACATTCCTCGCCTCTTCCTCCAACGCCCTTACACACCTCCTCCCTATTTGCGCCTAGCAGGGCAAGATCGTCCGCACACCCTATCACCGTATACTTTCCATCTAGTTGCAGTCCTGCGTATTGTGCTAGCACTTTTTTAGGACGTACTCCAAGACTAAATTGAAGAGCATCGGCGACAGGGCATCGCCCTGTTTGAGTCCTGTGGAGACTGCAAATTCGGCCGTGAGTTCATCCTCTATCCGAACCCTCGTTCTGCTATCCCGGGTCAATCATCCTCAATCCTCAATCATCCTGACAAGTTTCATAGGGATGGCAAACTGTCTCAATATGGCGTACAGGGATCCGCGATCAATACTGTCATACGCTTTGGCAAATTCCACAAATAGACAGTGGATGCTCTGAGCGTAGTCTCATTTCTTCTCCATTATTTGTTTTAGGAGGAAGATCTGGTCCACAGTGCTATGATTTCTTCGGAACCCACACTGATAATCACTTATGATCTTTTCCGCGTACGGTTCCAATATCTAAAGAAGCACATAGGATAAGACCTTATACGCTGTTGGCAGTAGAGCAATCTATGTAGTTCAAGCAGCTTTTCTTACACTTTTCTGAAGAAGACACTATCTATCTATTTTTTTATGAGAAAGGGAGGCAAAATTACAGACGAGTCACCTGATGGTAAGTGATTACCGCCGCCCATGAACATCAGCCACTCCAGAGGGAGAGGAGATGCGTTGCCGCCCTTTTTAGTATAGGCTCGTTTGTTGAAGATCTCAATGTCGTACCGGTTCGGAAATACCGCTTCGTTAATATTTATCACAAATTAGGTGTATAAAAATTATTTTTTTAGTCGGGGTCTCTTGGCTCTGCGTCGCCTCATAGCGCTACCCTTGATGCCAGGGCAACCGCACGTACCGCATGGTCTCTACATTTTTGTCGACATTTTGCGTTGTGAATACACTGTACTGCGGATGTCTACAAAGATTTTCTGAGCTTGCAGCATAGCCTCTTCCCCTTGTGGCCTTGCTCTACAAGCCTCTCCATCGAGTCCTCGTTTCTGGAGATTTGTTCAAAGAACTTCAAGTATTCGTAATTGACCATTAAATTAATTAAAGTACCATATTCCCTGTACATCTAATTTAGATTATGTAGTCTTAGTGACCAGATTTCACCTCCATACAAAAATATTGGAAAAACGAGGCATTTCATTAATAAGAATTTTAATAAAGTTTAATTGGCCATGTTTCTTGAGCTAGCTAAACAATGTTTTGTTTCGCATCAGGCTTGCGGTCTATAAGGTTGTACGAATCGCTTGGGTAATAAGCACCTTTCACCTTTCTGAAAGCATATTTCCTTTAGTTATCTAAAACATTCCTTTCTGTTTCTGGAATGCGTATTGGTCACATACTTTGTTCTAACGAGAGGAATTCGATAATGCTTACAACAATATCGTCTGACCCTCGCAGCCGATTTAACATCTCTTCTATTCAGAAATACTCTTAAAGGATATCTTATCTTTGTGTGTTTTTCATTACGCTTATGTCGATTATGCCCCACATTACCATTAAGGTAAGTAAATTGAAATTTCCATCTTTTGTTACTGATTATTGGGGATTTAAATTACAGAAGTATCAAATACACCTAGTTACCGATTAGAAGAAAAAACACACGTTTTTTTTCGGCGCTAACAACTTGCGATTTTTGTTCAGTTCAAATATTTTCAAAGTTTTGTTGTACTAAGGTGCCAACAATGCGCGTAACAATAACAAAAGGTTATTTAGTTTCAAGAAACTAGTGTGACAATAGTAATTGAATACATCCAATGTTTAGTTGATTCGCTGAATCGCTCAATTTCTGGGTTCGACGGTCTCTAATTGCTGTAATACAATGCCTGCGTTAGCTCTACGTTGTTGGCGTTGAATCTACGAGTAATTTTAGTTATAAACAAAATGAATTTACTAATGTTGAATTGAATACCTTTATAGAATTTTCGATTCCATAAAAACGAATATGTTTAAAGTTCTACATTACCTATTTTAATAAAAAAGTCATAAAATGTGCTTACAAAACTATAAGTGTTTATAAAGGACGTAAACAGCGGTTTGTTACCGCGGTATGTCACCAATGCGCTGGACCGATCAGGTAATAACTGCTCTCAATGGTCCACTCCACGAATGCACTAGAAAAGCATCTCTGCATGAGGAGTGGCGCAGGATTGTGAGGCAAGCCATAAACGTTGATGTGCCGACCACGACCACTCTGCCGAGAGTGTGATGACTAAGAAGAAGAAGCGGTTTGCTGATAAATCCTTTTATCCAGCCTTTTATTATTATTCACAGCTGTTTCCAACATAGTCACTTTCTGCCCCTGGAGACAAGACGCAACGTAGCTGATATTTGTTTCTTGGCACAAATTGTCACCGGTGTCATAGATAGCCCAGAACTGTTATCCAAAATCTCATCGAACACTATATGCTTAGGTTTCGATCGCGTCCCTATACTGCATGTGCCTAATACGAACTATAGATAGATTACCTTTCTGATTCGTAGCTGTAATAGTTTTTCTAAATTGTCTATTGATATAGACCTGTTCTTTACCAGCATTGCGTCTATGAAGAGACTAATGACCAAATCACATTTCAAGATTCTCGAACCTTGATGGTTTATTGATTTATTGACTACCTTTGTTAATCCTATGGATATTGTTTAGTTTATGCGTAATTTGTAAATGTGGTTATGAATATTGTTTAGTTTATCCGTCTGTTGTAAGCCTGGTTATCTTGATGAGACCTTTAACCGCTTACTTGAACATTCATATGTGGAGATTTGTAACTGGTATTGGTTTTTTCGACTACTGTAGATACCTTATAGGATTATTGAAACTGTTAATCTTCCAAATAATAAATAAATAGAAGAAGGAAGTGAACTAAATCTTTGCCTAGATAAATACATTTGCAGGAATTTGTCGGATAGCAATTAGCATCAATCATGTTCGCCACAAAGAAGACTCACTATAAATTGTCGCACGTAATTCTGAAACGTGAAACATTTACATAGGGATGTAGCAATTGAAATGATAAATGTATTTTTGCTGTACCTTACCGTTTTTAGGAAATACGATTATAGCAGTTGACATTTATCGTGTTAGATATTTGTTTTAAATTTAATTTATTATGATTTACGTACCAATGAAATATCCAGAAGTAATAAACATTTGATAGACTATTTTCTAAATTGAATGAATTTTCTATGTCTATTCAAACATTTTATACAGACATTGGTTATGTAAGCCACATGCGAGCCCACGAACGACAATTGAACAGGAGTTGAGGCGGTTGCTACGTCCGGAATCGGCCGGAATCCAACATCATCATCATTAAAACATTTATCAAAACTTCAACTTTTTGTGATTCGAGTTTGTACATACAAAGTACCTTAAGAGGAAATAAAAAACATTAGTTAACGTTTAAAAATATATCGATTATTCAATATTTTTTTACATCCCTCACATGGTATTCAATACATCGTAGCAAATGGAGCCGGGTTTCCACAATAGGTTCGTTTGGTTGATTACATGGCTCGATTTCATTGTGTCGTCTCTCCTCAATGCAACTGGCACTAACAATTTCAATAGACACGTATCAATTTCTGTAACATAGTCTGTAATACGACAATAGGTCTTTTACAGGCACTTAGTACATTTTTGACGAAGTTTCTTGCACTTTACACTTTGTAATTATTTGACTTCAGTCATATAATCTACTTATGGCTCTTGTAAAATAATTGAATTAAAAACAAGACTGCGCGATATATGAAAACAAGATGATTCATAGGACTAAGTAGAGAAATTATTTCCCTGCCTATTATGTGCCTCGTACTACGAATTCACTACAGTAGGTATACAGGCAGCGCTCGTACGTACAAGTAAATAATAAAATATAGCATAAATGCCAAATAATAAAACAATAACAGTAAAGTGAACCTAATAAAAAGATAATATTGTCTCAACAGGAGGTCGATTGTTGTAGCCATATTATGTAATTGCTCGTAGGCAGAGTGCACCGTAGCATGTCGTAGCAAACTATAAGATCTGCTACGCTTACGATGTAACGCTATACTCTACAAACAAGTTCAGGCCGTCGACATTTCAGAATATCATCATCATCATCAGCCTATCGCAGTCACTGCTGGACGTAGGCCTCTCCAATTGTTCGCCACTGTGATCTATCCATGGCTTCTCGCATCCAGCTCTTGCCAGCCATCCTGCGCAGATCGTCCCCCCACCTAGCCAGAGGGCGCCCTACATTACGTTTGCCCTACAAGATGCGGTCTCCACTCCAGAACTCGTTTACCCCATCGGTTGTCGGTTCTGCGGCTAATATGGCCAGCCCACTGCCACTTAAGCTTGCTAATCCGGTGAGCAATGTCGATAACTTTGGTTCTCTGCCGGATCACCTCATTTCAGAATATATATCTATGTATCATCATATTAGTCCTTGGTATCAGTTAGAAATATGCGCTAGACTTTTGTTACTAAAGTGATGGTGGAAACATGATTTAATTTTCACATGACACTTAATAAAGTACACGCGATAAGAAGAAATGATTAAAGTCGGCTCTAAATGTTATGTTTTCGTCATTGTGATCACTTTTCAGTTCATGATAGTACAAAACAAAGTCGTTTTCGCTTTCTGTCTTGATGTCCCTTTGTTTGCATATATCTATAAAACTACGCAACGGATTTTTATGCGTTTTTTCGTTTAAAATAGATAGAGTAATTAGAAAAGAAAGTTTATGTGTATAATAATATAACACCACCCGTGCGAAGCCAGGGTCACTAGTTATATATATATTTTATGTGATGGGTAGCAGACGAGCAAATTAATCACCTGATGGATATACCTTGAAATTACTTAGGATTTGGCAAAACGTTATTGAGTATATTATGTAGAAGTAATAATAATAGTATACTCCAACCGATTACGGCTACGGCGGCCAATCTCAACGATCAGCCACGTACGCAGGATATATTATACTGCTCAAGTGTGTGCGCAAACACAAGTGCACTCTCTATTCCCTCCATTCCGATGCGACACTACTGTGACACGACCAGAGAGGGATTGGGCGTATGACCAACGGCTTAACGTGCTTTCCGAGGCACGGGGGTACAAGACCGCCAACTTCCAGACTCTAAGAATCTCTCTAACTCACTCTCTCTCACTCAGACTCTAAGGCTGCCACTAAGAATTTCTTACCGAAAACTTAGGTACAATTTATTCCGCCGTCGCTTTAAAGTGCGACCCACTAACCACTGCACCACCGAGGCGGTCAACAATGTAGAAGTACCTACCTATTAGATGCATATGTAGGCGATTACTCCACTGGTATAGCCTGTATCTATGTATATTGCACACATAGAGCCGCAGGAGTTCATAGGAACGGCGTCTAAGGAGCAAACCAGAGGTAAGACACGACCCATTAGCATTTATATTAACCCTTAACAAAACAGGTTTGTGGAAATTAAAGTAAATTAGATTATGTTCTTGCTTTCTCTCATAATAAATATTTAGCTTTGTGCTTTGAACGCTCTTGTATAAATTAATGGATTTAGGGATTTTGTAATTTTCATTTGTTTTTGCCGGTTCCGTGTGACCTCTTAATTTGCTTCCAGACTAAGTAATCCTTGGATCACAGTCAAAGAGTATGTTTAGAAAGTTGAAGAATAATTTAATGATATAGCTTTTAATCGATGTCAAGTTTTAACGCCCACAAACTTTAAGATTAATAATGTAGCAGGTAACGCCACCACGCTAAGTATTTTTTTTAATTTTTTATTATTTCTCTACCCGAAGATAATTCGCCAATGTCAAGTAACTTATTGAGAATAAGTAGGTAGTCAACAGTCGAAGTCAGTCAAAGTCATAGTAACTCAATAAAACGCCGGTGTTTTACGTTTTATCGACCTACGAATTCAGCGGATATCACTCTAAAAGCAATCGCAGGTTTTAAGACTCTATTTGGTCCAAGCAAGTAGTCACGAGACAACTCACTCGACACACAATAGCAGTGTTAAAAACGATACAATCCAACGATTCTTATTATTAAGGATCACTTTGCGGCACTTCACTGCACAAATAAACACCAAATTTGAACACTAAAAACCACTAGACACTAATTTAAAACCATTGAATTGCATCAGCAGATGCGGCTTGTTTTAGCCCTACCCGCCGAATCCACGCTAAGTTAATAAAGACAGATAGGTTTTTTTTGACAAGAATAGTCCCTCCACCAGCCCATGGTCCTTCCTACCGTCTCGGCATACGGACCGAATCTTGGGAGACGCTCACCAGGTACTTGTTAAGGGCTCTTTCGCCGGTGCGTTTCTTCACTCCCTACAAAGTCTGTGTCAGTGTCCCATCTCAATGTCACTTCTCCCCAAATGGGGCGTGAAACACCACAACACAAGCGACTCGCGCTCGGGCAGTTCCACATTAATCAATCTCTTTCCTAATGTTATTTTTGACAAGAGTTAATAAAATAATGGAGATCGTCTGAGCGACGTACAAACAACGCTAAATGCTACGATGATAGCTCAGTAGATAAGAAAGTGCGCCTTTCAACGGGAGGTTGTTGGATCGAATCTCGTATCTCTAAATTATTAAATCTATGTGTGTATTTTTATCATTAGCTCGGCGGTGAGGGAAAACATGATGAGGTAGCTAGAAGGTATGGTTCCCCTGTCTAAGTGTTGCAAAGGTCAGACGGCAGTCCTCTTCATTATAATTTTACAGTAGAACGATTGTCCTAACTAATTGGAGGACATGGGTGTTCAGTACAGAGGAGATAGCCGATCTTTTTATACGATTTTATCTTCATCGTCATTATCTCACCAATACCTGAATCATTGTCATATTACGAGTTGTTGTTAAACTTGAGAACTTTCTTGGACTTAACCTGCGAATTCGTTAAGAGTGATCTCGGCAAGATCCAAAGGACGATATAACCGCTTGACACTGGCGTTTTATTGAGTGATGTTATTAAGACTGATTTCGAAGATTGCTTAGCCACTTCATTCATTTCACTTATCACTGAGGTTATTCTTATAATCGTCCTAAAAAAGATATGGACGTCATCTTATCACATGCGATTAAAGTGGTGTTTACATAAATTCCTAAGCGTAATAGTTTACTTTGCAACACTAAAAGTGTAATAAACACGCATACCTACGTTCAAAAACATTCTGTAAATTCTTTTTGATGCTACAGCTCGTGTTTTCCTTAGGATTCGGAGTAAACCGATAATTGAGCAAGTAAAAGTAAGTGAACTTCTTTACGGAGGCAAAAAAAACCCAGGAGACTTGTTTATGTGTTGGTGTTTATTTTCCAAAATATTTTCCTACTCTCAATTTTTGATGCGTGAACAAAGTACGTTTACTCTCCTATACACGATTTACCTGTGTTTTCGTCGGATTTGGATTCAAATGTAAGCTTAGCATGTTAGGTAAGTCATTTGTCGCACTGATTTTTAACCTCTGACTTAAAAAAAGAAAAATGTTCATTAGTTTGAAGTACGTAGTGTATTTCTGTATAAGGATAGGAAGAACATAGGTCAAGTCATAAGACATTTGAAATTTTGATAGTAGATAGAAGTAGGTATTTTATTAATACTTACAAAAGAAAATTGTTTCCGTTATTGAAGTAGTAAAAAACTGAGGAAGTCAAATTTACGATGCGTTCGCTCCCGAATAATGTGTTTGCCGTCAAATAAAGTATTAAGTATATTAAGTTGTATAAATAATAATAATATCCTCCAACCGATTACGGCTACGGCGGCCAATCACAACGATCAGCCACGTACGCAGGATATTTTAAGTATGTGCGCAAACACAAGTGCACCCTCTATTCCCTTACCCTCATATTCCGATGGGACACCAGGGTGACACGACCGGAGAAGGATCGGGCGCAGGACCAACGGCTTAACGTGCTTTCCGAGGCACGGGGGTACAAGACCGCCAACTCCCAGACTCCGGGTTGACACTAAGAATTTTTTACAGAAAACTTAGGTACAAATTTTTGGCCCGACCCGGGGATCGGACCCAGAACCTCTTGCGCAGCCGTCGCTTTAAAGTGCAACCCACTAACCACTACGCCACCGAGGCAGTCAGTTGTATAAATATTTCAAGTAGGAACCTACTTATGAATAAAATCCCCCCTGCGCTGGGTCATGATCCCGTGCCCCAACCCCTGGATCCGCCCTTGAATAGTACTCCGGCTTATTGCATTGAGAAGCGATGAAAGGGCTAGTTGCTCTAGCCAAAGACTATGCAAAGCTATACAAAGGGAAGTACAGCTTGCCTCCTTTCTATAGGCACTCCATTAGATATTCTAAGCGATAGGATGCTACCGTTTGATGAGCCAGTGACTGCACAGTATTGATATAGCTAGTATCTCGACATTATGTATATTGAACGATGGTACCTCATTAAATAAGAACATCCTTCCGAACGGGAGGGTTCGGAACCTACACCGCTTATTTTTTCAAGTCTCCTCAACTTACCGTGTAATTCCCAGTTGCGTCCAAAGATGTCTCTCTGGACCCCAGGGTACGCTTGGACCATGATTCTTGATTTGAGGAATCGAAATATCCTATGTCCTATACAATGCATTTGTAGGAAGTGAAGAAATTACCGCGGAAAGAACCCTTAGCAAGTACCTGGTCAGCGTCTCCCAAGTTTCGGTCCGTATGATGAGGTAGGAATAACCATGGGCTGTTGGCGGAATAAGTCTATAAGTACTGCGTATTTTTATTATTCTCAGGTATACTTATTTATTTTCTGGTAAGCACAGTTAACATTAACGTATAATTGGTTGTATTGGTTTTAGGAACAAGTAATCTAAATTTTACTAGTTGATATCGTAATTAAGAAGTGATCCAGCGTCTCCATAGGTATCTAATAAATGTATCAGACTTGGCCTCGGAACTTGCTTAACTTTGATAACCCGTCGGCTTTTAAAAGAGCTTCGTTTGATTCCGCCGGAAAGTTGTTTTAAATTAACTCATTTGCTTAGAACATCAATAATTATTATTTTTTTGTGGTTGATAGTATGAACTGCTGTATCGATTTTAACAAACTCTGATAAGTATCTTGAATTTTTAGTTCTGAATAGCATTAAAAATCAAAATCTGAAAAAAAAACACAAAGCCAACTTGGGCGGTACGGCCATATAAAAAATCACCTTACTGGTATACTATACGGTCAATTTGCTTAAATGTCTTAAACTTAATCAATTAAAAGTGAAAAATAACATTTTATTCCAGCAGTGTACTAAGTTCTATTAATGTTTTAAATTAATAATTTACCCTCGTTATGAAATAGAGACACTCTTTGTCAACACAAGTTTGTTATTATAGCATTTCATCATCATCATCATCATCGTCAGCCCATTTAAGTCTCCACTGCTGGGGTACGGGCTTCCCTCAATCACATGAGGGGTAATCGCCATACTCACCACGCTTGGCAGACGGGTTGGCGAGAGTTTTGATATAAATGCAGAGTTTTCCTTCTCTGGGTGCTGATGATCATGTCAGCAGCATTACCTTAGTCGCCTTTTACGACACCTCGGTAAGAGTGAGGGTGGCCTATTCTACTCTGCCGGGACCACACGGCTGCATTATAGCATTTATCAAATACCTTTCGTAGAAGTAAAGCAAATACATACATATATGAGACATAATGTATTATGAATGCATGGTAAGTGGTTTGGGGTTTTGTCTGCAGAATGTTAAGAGCCACGCCGCCCGTTTTCTATCGCGACCGACTCACGCAACCTTCGTAATCGATAATCCATTGACCCCTATAATACGTCCCAACGAGACCATAAATATAAAAAAAAACATTTTAGGACTAAAATGTGGGAAGTCCACACGTCGCCGCCTAATATTTATGTGGGTATAAATTGGTCCAGTGATGTGGAAAAATGTAGGTAAATAATTTGTTTAATTCTAAAGAGGGTTACGACGCTCGGGCGGGGTAATTGCTGTTCAGACAGTTAGGCGATGAAATTGAGTTTTTATGAAATTTCCTATCGAGCTGTTGGTGTTGGCTGGTGGAGATTGCAATCTGGTCCATTTCGATTAAGTTATGAAATGAAAAATAAACTTCTATCATACATATCTTACACGCATTACATGCAGATTTAAAGAAACTTTATATCATTTTTGTAGTTTTATAAACTATCCGAAACGTACAGGTTTCTTTTACGATGTTTTTCCTCACCGTTGATTTAGTGGTATGGATATAATAGGTATTTACCTTTTTTATGTGATTGGTGGCAGACGAGTATACGGATCACCTGATGGTAAGCAATTGCCGCCGCCCATGAACACCCGCGACACCAGTGGAATCACAAGTGTGCTGCTAACCTTTAAACCCCCCTTTCCCCCGGATTGGGCCTCCGGTAACTTCACTCACGCAGCAAAACTCAGCAAAATGCTGCTTCACGCCGGTTTTCTGTGAGGCCGTGGTATCATCCGGTCGAGCCGGCCCATTCATGCCGAAGCATGGCTCTCCCACGTTTGGGAAACGATGGAAAATGCCGATTTTTTTCTAGACTCAATTAGATGAATAACTCCTTTAATAAGCAAAAAGTCACCATACTATATTTTGATTTTGATTTAAGACTATATTTTAAAGTTTATATTAAATAGAAATCAGCTATTATTGTATTTTTGATGCAAAAAAATTTTAAAAATTACCCTTTTTTACTTGACAGAAGAGGGTATTTGACTAAGTTCGAGATTTTACAAAATATAAATATTTTATCAAAATACAGGTAAATATGTGCCAATAACAAAAAATCTCAATTAAAAATATAACGTCCGGCCCATTTTATGGTCATTCAAAGATTCATGGGAAAGTCCATTTTAAAAGTATGAAATTATTAAAAAATAATAATACCATTGAATAACCCATACAATTTGCACCAACTATTATAAAAGAACCATTGACATAAACGAAACATTTGATATAGCTACCATACAAAATTCAAATGAAATGCATACAAAATACTTAGGTGTGACGTCACATCTTAGTAGCCATTTGTATGGAGCGTTTTGGGTTTGCCCAAAATAATGTGATTTTAAAGTTGTGATATCTCAGGTAGTTTGAATGAGAATCAAGTAATTCTTTGAACGATGTTTCTATCATTGAGAGGTCTTTTGATTACAAAAATAAAAAAAAAATAGTCAAGTACCGTATTGACGTTTTTATTTATAAAAACTTATTAATCAAAAAAAAAATTAAAAAAAATTCTATCCTACACGTTCATAAACGTTGTCCACTAAAGCACAGTTAATTATGGAGGAGTAGCATTAATTACTTTACAAATTTAAAAAAGTTAGTATGGAAAATACAACTTTTAAGAAAATCGCCATACAAAACGATAATTTCATAAGATAATGGTAGGGACCAGGAGCCCAATTCTCGGGCTTGTGATATTTTGAAAACATGGCGGGCGGATATCACCTAAAAACCATACATAAAAACTATGTTTTAGTGATATATGTGGTATGAAAATAAATGTCACGAGCCCGAGAATTGGGCTCCAGGTAAAGATATATTAAATAGATTTGCATGTTCGGAATCGAACTAACCAGTTCCTGATCGCCCTTGTCTTTCCGTCACCAACGCGGATAGACCATGTTTCGGAGCCGAACATAAATATCGAGAAGACCAAAGTCCGTACAAGTTTGGACTTAGTCATGTTCGATATATTTATGTCTTGCCAATTTTTTGTCAGGTTACTCATGCGCGATTACATACGCGCGAACTTGGTCATCTGTGATCGTCTTCGGATCTCTTTGTCACATCTCCTCCTTGATCAGTAATTAACATCTACAACTTTGTCCGCAGTTTATGTCCATGAAAACAGTTTAAAAGAAAGAAAGAAAGAAGAAAGAAAACATTTTTATAGACATCACAACACAGGGCATACAGCAGTTGTAAATACACTTTACAATTTTGTTACAGTTTACTGCTTTAAAGGATATAACTATATTAGTTCAGGCGCGCAAAAAAGTCACTTCCAAGAATTTCATACAAGTTTTATTACGTGGAATTTGGATTTATGAATACTTTATGTCCATGTCATGATGAGGACAGCACCTGACGTGAGTCATGTCACTCGTTATTGTATTTGAAAGCCGTTGTGCAGACTTTTTTTGGGCAGAAAAATAAAAGAGCATATTGTAGATTCATGTTGGTATTTGGTACTCGTACGAGTATATTTTGTATGATACGAGTACATTATTTTTATATACGAATATACATTACATTTGAATATTAATTTATTTATGGCGTAGCTTTGTGAAATAGGTTTTAGCTTGAGTCAGAGACATATTAGAACTGTGTTAAGTTTAGATATTACTTCTTTGTCATTGTAAAAAATGCTTCCCGATCACGGGTTTCCGGGAGCCTTCCTACATGTAATACCTACTACAACGCCGGTCAGTTCTACTCCTAAGCATGTGACCGGGTTTTTAAGACTAAGTTTGGACTTGCAAGTCATATAAGAGCACATGCTCGTAATTAGTAGGGGTCGCCATCGCCGAATACGGCTAGGAGGACGGCAGCGGTCGCTATATATATACATGTTACATAGATGTGTGAGGATATCCACTAGGTGTATACTCAGAAGCATACCGAGTAAAAAGCACAGCGGCGTTACCTTATCGCCCAAGTGGGGAGCAGCAGTCTTACTTATTTTACAAGTAAGCATACCCAAAAACAATAAAATGAAGGAGATTATCTGGTATTTGGTCTAATCATCCAAATTGGGAGAGCTCTGGACTACTGGACATCTACTAATTCATTGAAGTAGTTTATTAGCATTTTCCGATTCCCAGCGTGACATAGAAACCGTCGGGCACCCTTCAGCTAGATGGATTTTTTTACGTTCAGCGAAAGGTCTGACTGACTGGTGAAATGGCGAACCTTGGGGGCTATTTTACCATTCAGTTGTCCAACCGTGGAAGCCTATGTCCAGCCGTAGCCCGTCTACAACTCAACAGTATTTTACAAAGGTAAAATGTGAATGTAGACATTGAAACTTATTTATCTACATACATTTTTCATTAGTGAAGTAAGTAGAACTATCTAGAACTAGTAGAACTATAGGCGTTGCGGTTGATTGAACTTTCTGCAATGTTGTATCTACATTATTATAATAACAGTTGCTTAGTTAGTTCTCTTGCTATCTCAACATACTTTGGGCACGTCGACTACTTTTGATACATAACAAATCAAATACCATTCAACTGTGACAAGATTAAGCAATGAATATTCATAAAATGAAATTATATTTGAAATTATTGTGAGTTACTTGTTTGTTTAGGGTCAAAACTAGTCGGGTTTGTCATTAATGTTTGGAATTTAGAACGAATTAATTTGTTAGGTTAGGGAAAGGAATTGCGCGGACGTCTGGCGGATGACTGGTAGGAGGTGGCACATGACCGACCTAGATGGAGACTCTTATTATCGGAGGCCAAGGCTCACTTTGGGTCGCTGCGCCAACCTAGTAAGTTAGTTTTAATTAATTTGTTATGAAAGTCAAAGAATAACTTAGACAATAACTAAATTTAGTTGAGTAATCAAAACGCAATGAGTTTTCATCGTATCACAGATTACCCTGGATGGAGATAGTTATTTGATTAATATAAAAAAGTTCAGTCTATCTCCAACATTTCTTAGCCTCGGGAAGCGTACGGAGACTTATTTTTAAAGCTGTTATCTTATTTTTATCTTCAAATGCTGAGGGAGGAACGTGATCATTATTCAGAATGAAAAACTTAGGTAGGTACAAAAATTTTCTTGACAGCTTGTATAAAGTAGTATAGACTAGTTTATTAGCTTAGTGTTTCAATATCAATAAGAATGCTAGTATTTTTAAATAAAGAGTAAATAAAAGTGAGCTTGCCTCATATATCATGTTTTCTAGAGACGTAATTGCCTTACGGTATACAAACATAATATAGATCTTTCCTAGTTATAACATATATTTTATTGAGTTACATAGTCCGAGTGAATAAATATTATAACGCTATTGTTAACGTGTAGAGATTAGGCAGACCTTGGCTAAATTTCTAATTCTAAAGCAAACGATTCTAGAGGTTCCTGTTTCACAGAATATGTAATGAAAATCTTAGTGTATTCTAAGCACTTTTATGCAGGACCTTCGCGGCAACGTTTCGTGGAACAAACTGCGGAGTAAGCACATTATTTACCGCAGATACAAAAGATTTACCTCGCGCTTAAGAAACTTGGAAAGCAATTTAGAAAGCATTACTCCAGATTTGAAATTTTATCTGCCAAATGTTTTTGGAGATAAAAACAAAAGTAAAATCAATTTGTATCTAGATTCAGCTTATGATGTTTATTTGCGCTGTCATGTCGTTCTGCGCGAGACATGGATTCCGACAGCTGGGCTAATCTAGAAATCCGAAGCCGTTTACGGAGACGTGAAGTTACTGACTGAGTATAAAAGATTTGATTGATTGAAGCCTATCTAAAAATATCGAGAAACAAAAAAATATTTGCCTTGTACGTAGAATTGTAGAAACCCTATTCCTAAAATTCTGAAAACAAGGGCTTTACTCGTAGTTGTAGCGGATTATTGCATCGTAAAGTTGCAAGGAAACTTTATTGTTTAATTGTTTTACGAAAAAACAAGGAAAAAAAATCATAGATTATATTATTAGATACGTATGTAAGAACGGGTCGTCGCGCCGTCGACTTGATTTTTTTTGCTGATAAAACGCGTTCTACAATTGTCATTTAGGTTCAAAAGGAAGAAGTTTTCGAAATTGAACAAGCAAAAAGCCGTGTATTTCGGTCGAATGATGATTACAATCCTGTGTGTTGAGGAAACATTTAAGAGATACTAACATTTTATGTGAGAATAAAACCGTATGATCGTTATTTGTATTAGCAATGTCACATACGTGTATGCAGGAAGGATGTTGTGACTTCTAGCTGCAATCTCGTTGAGAGCCACCTGTCACGCCACCCGAGGAGTGCCGGTCTTAACAACAATAAAACATGGCAGGGGACCATCTGCAAGGACAGTTGCAACCGATTCCATCTATTAGTCGTGGGACAGGTGTGAAGCTGTCCGCTACTTAGTAAATGTGCCTTGTGTTAGTCGGGGAGTTACGACGTTTGTAAAGATGCACGTTTAAGCTCGAGTAAACACGGCAGCGCATTTACGACGATCGTGCAAAGATTGCGCTTGCATTGCAATGCAGTGAAGCGGAAATAGGGTTTTATAACGTGAACGTAGTTTTTTTGCAGATTCAAATCATTGCAGCATTTTGTTATAACGAAGTCATTCGACGTAGGATATGGCAGGAACTGCATTTAGTAAAGGTACTGCCATAATTGCCTGGGTGGTGCAGTGGCTATAAGGTCGCATTTAAACAAGATATGGCTGCACTTAGGTTCCTACCCAGGCTAGATATGGCTGCACTTAGGTTCCTACCCAGGCTAGATATGGCTGCACTTAGGTTCCTATCCAGGCTAGATACGGCTGCACTTAGGTTCCTACCCAGGCTAGATAAGGCTGCACTTAGATTCCTACCCAGGCTAGATATGGCTGCACTTAGGTTCCTATCCAGGCTAGATATGGCTGCACTTAGGTTCCTACCCAGGCTAGATATGGCTGCAATTAGGTTCCTACCCAGGCTAGATATGGCTGCACTTAGGTTCCTACCCAGGCTAGATATGGCTGCACTTAGGTTCCTACCCAGGCTAGATATGGCTGCAATTAGGTTCCTACCCAGGCTAGATATGGCTGCACTTAGGTTCCTACCCAGGCTGGATATGGCTGCACTTAGGTTCCTACCCAGGCTAGATATGGCTGCACTTAGGTTCCTACCCAGGCTAGATATGGCTGCACTTAGGTTCCTACCCAGGCTAGATATGGCTGCACTTAGGTTCCTACCCAGGCTAGATATGGCTGCACTTAGGTTCCTACCCAGGCTAGATATGGCTGCACTTAGGTTCCTACCCAGGCTAGATATGGCTGCACTTAGGTTCCTACCCAGGCTAGGATATGGCTGCACTTAGGTTCCTACCCAGGCTAGATATGGCTGCACTTAGGTTCCTACCCAGGCTAGATATGGCTGCACTTAGGTTCCTACCCAGGCTGGATATGGCTGCACTTAGGTTCCTACCCAGGCTAGATATGGCTGCACTTAGGTTCCTACCCAGGCTAGATATGGCTGCACTTAGGTTCCTACCCAGGCTAGATATGGCTGCACTTAGGTTCCTACCCAGGCTAGATTCACGAGTTTGGCAATATCAGGGTCATTTCACTTAGTATTTTTTTCCTTAGTAAGGGAAAAATTTTTCAGCGATTTTCGTTAGATGAAGCTTATAAAAAACAGATGGAGCTTTAAAAAGCAATCGAGCAGGTGGTTTCGGTAGATGTCTTTTTACATCACACTAGTGTAGTAGTAGATAAGTTAATAATTTTAAAGTGTATTTATTACGTGCAAGTAGGTATGTGCATCGGAAGTGTATATAGGTCGATGACACAAACGACCTTTCACGCGTGACGTAGTTCTAAGTTATTATTTATTGTTTTATAAGATTGATTTGCTCTCTCTCAATAAACGACCATCATGAGATAAAGATCTTTAATTTAATTACCACAGGATCCTTATAGTTCACTAGTAAAGCGTGTTTCCGAAACAATCACTTCCAGCCGCCGGGCCCACATTAATAATTTTAAAAATTGCGGAATATAATCCAGAGATCCTTAAAGTATTGCGAATTTTAATATTTAACAAATAAATTATTTCTGATCCGAAGGTGGTAGTTCTACATAGCCATTGAGTATTGGTCGTTTTGCTCTAGATGGCGCTAGCATTGGCTAGCCGACTGATGCCTTTATCTCAGTATATATGTATAAGTTACTCTATGGGCAATATACCCAAATGTTTCTGTTAAGATTTTTTTATGTTATAGGTGGCAGACAAGCAGATGGATCACCTGATGGTAAGCGATTGCGGCCACCCATGGACACTCGCGACACTAGTGGAGTCACAAGTGCGCTGCCTACCTTTAAATCCCCCTTTCTTCCGGATGGGGCCTCCGGTACCCTCACTCACGCAGCGAAACACAGCACAGTGCTGCTTCACGTCGGTTTTCTGTGAGCCGTGGTATCAATAAGGTTGAGCCGGCCCATTCATGCCGGAGCGTAGCTCACCCACGGTCAAAATCTTAGCGTCAGCTCTTTGTCTGCAAGTTGACGGTCTTGTTCTCGTATCTCCCGAAAGCAAAATAGATAGATAGATAGGTATTCTTTATTGCACAAAAACAAAATACAAGTATGATACAACAACAACCACAGACAGTAAAAAATTTTTTTGCGAAAAAAACTGCCTTCAAATACCACGAACTAAAAAGTGTAAAATAATATTTTTTTTCATTTTATACACTTCAAATAACTTTTTATAACAGTACACTCGAGAAAAGGTTTTATCGAAGTCGGCACCTAATCTCTGTAGAATAAATTGAATGTTGTATTAAATTACAAAGTAGTGGGCACCGATTTCGGTAACACCTTTTTTCGAGTGTATTTCGTGGTATTTGAGGGCGGTTTTTTTTCGCAGAATTTTTTTTTTTAAGCTTTTTAGTGTTATTTTTTCGCAATATAATGAGACACTAAAAAGACCTTTTTAAAATTTGAGGGTTCTCATTTTTTAGCAGCCCCCCCTCCCTTCCCCTTCCATCCGCCAAATAAGTAACAAAGTAATTGTGAGTACAGTATTAAAAGAGTTATCCTTTAACATCAGCAGAGCCACAAAATTAATACAATCAGTCGTAAACACTGGTGCAGTTTTGAAAAAAGATACAAAAATATTACATGTGCCTTTAAAATTTGAGGGTTTTTTAGCGATAGAGAACCTCTTTTTTTGAAGTCGGTTAAAAATAAGGCGGTCTTATCGCTTGTAGCGATTTCTTCCAGACAACCTTTGGATTGGAAATATCGTATTCGTAATTGGGGAAAGCAGTGCAAAGCAGTTCAACAAATAAAATTAAAAATGGGAGAAATATACATACGTACTTATATAATAATAAATAGCTGGCTAGGTGGGAGGACGATCTGCGCAGGATGGCTGACAAGAGCTGGATGCGAGAAGCCATGGATAGATCACAGTGGCGAACAATTGGAGAGGCCTACGTCCAGCAGTGGACTGCCATAGGCTAATGATGATGATGATGATTAATAATTAGAAATGATGAGATCCGCAGGAGAACTAAGGTCACAGACATCGCGGAAAGGTCCTCGATAGAGGCCACGTGCAGAAAGTCGCAGCCGTGGCAGGCCCCCCACAAGGTGGACCGATGATCTGGTGAAGATCGCGGGAATCCATTAGATGCGGGCGGCACAGGACCGATCTGTGTGGAGAACATTTGGGGAGGCCTATGTCCAGCAGTGGACGTCTATTGGCTGAAATGATGATGATGATTGTTGTCACGCCGTATTAAGTTGATCTTCCATCGGAATATAGTAGAGAGTGTACTATCTATATCGTCATTGGCTAATTGTTGACATTGGTCGACGTCGAAATTTAACAAGATGACATTAGCACTTGTTGGAGAAGTAAGTATGAAGTGAGAAGGATTTTGTTAGTCACTTAATACTTTGAAATAAATAGAGCCTCTGAAGATGACTAATTCCTTGAATAGTTGTGTAGATCAAGTGTTTGTAGACAGTTAATTTATACTTGAGTAACCAGAGAAATCGCAAACACCAGCATCTTGACTCCGTTAAGAAAATTTGATTGAAAACTTATTAATCAGGGACCACAAAACTTCCAGTTTGTTTATAGTTTATAGAGTACCTACTCACACAGATATTTAACGGAATAACCAAGTCGTGTTGTTATAAAAGATACTTATACCTAGATAACTAAGCCTGACACGGCCTTGCCTAGAATTGACCAGATCACTAGCATGATATTCTGGCATTTAAGACGCATTAAGTCGTCAGTTTCTCCATTTGTAACTGACGCCTGAGCTAAACGATAAGAACATGTCCTGTTATTTTATCATTTTAACTATCAGTTAAATTTATTTTATATTTTGCACTATTAGCATTATACTAATAGTTCCATTAAAAATATTGTGAACTAGAGAAAGCAGGGCTTTTCAGCTGTGGATACATTAATAGGCTATGTAATTACGATGATATATAAAGAAAATAAAGATATTTTTTTATTAAGGCGATACTGCGATAAGTGTTACTTGCTCACTTTAAAAACCATTTAATTCGCCACAGTCCATATAAATCACTTGGCGGCGCTAGTATCGTCGCAGTTTAATAGCCTTATGAGAAAACAGCATTGCTTCTTTTTGAAGATTTACATAGGTAGGTATGTATTTGATAAAGTATTGAGAGAGTTTGATTGTAGATTTTCAATACAACCACTGATGACAACTTTCTGACAATCAAATCATTGGATACTGTAATGAAAATTGATTCTGTTTCCCAGTTTTTATGGTTTTGGTATCTTTTATCAATAAAAATATAAAAACAATGTATGAATACTGTGACTGTACATTAAATATATTTATCTCAAAATAACTTGGGGCGATCAAAAAACATTAACAGAACACGAATCATGTAATACTTCAGGGTTACAGGTCACATTCCCGGTTTAATCAATATTTGTAGATTTTCATCTCATAAATTAATGAACTTCCTAGATTTGTCAGGTTTGGTGGATTAATTTAATGAAATTATCATAAAAATTTGCAATTGCATTTGGTTAAATCAATGTAATTATTGTACCTGTACAGTTTCCTGTGAGGAATATCATATTTGCATAATGTAGAAAGCAATCAAGAAGGTGGTTCGGCTTTGTTTCGGTAGATGTCACTATGCATAATTACATCACATGCCATCGTGCTACCGATATAAAAACCTCGAACCGCCTGCCCGCCCAGCTTGGTCAGTTCGACACCGGATATCAATCGAAGAAAATGATACCAACCAGTCCGCTAGTAAATAGTGAAGTGAATCAGACAGAACAAGTAGTTTTTTTATTGCTCCGTTTCCCTGCCTGGACCTCGACCTCGGGTGCCTTTCTATATTTCTTTATTGGTTTAGTCGTACTCGCATGCAATCAATAGGCAGTTTTTAGAATATTACTCTGAGTCGCTACATGCGACTCAGAGTCGCACGCCTAAGCACTAAATTATTTGCTATTAGGTCACAGCACTCATGGTGTAGTATAATTTAAGTATGATGGGCAACATACATGGGGTCTCGCACCGACTATGTGAGACGGGAGCTGGAGTGTTGCCAATTACTATTCAGAAAATGCATCATACGTAGCTTTTCTATCATGGCAGTGTCCGTATTAGCTGTAGTCCGTATTAGTAATATTGTCAGTGAAGTGTATTGGTACAAACGTTGTTCCACCATCGAAATGATGGGTAAAAGCCATATTGTTGATTTATTGAGGAGTGGTAAAGAGTCGCTTAGGTTAATTATCTTGGGAAAAAATATGGTCATCAAAATTATATTAATGGTATTCAAAATATTAGGTCTGATGAAAGTTGATGTTTTGGAGGCAATACAAAATTGTTAATTAAGCTCACGGCGATCGATGTAAATTCATGCAATAGATACTGAGCTGACCTAAAGCCTAGTCAATCAAGCTTGAACAGGCTTTTAACAAGGTTTGGCGCACTTTGGACTTCGGAATCTTGAATACTGGGTCACTGGACTGTAAGAAAGTAAATGATACTAAGTGTTTGAAAAAAGTAGGTTTTGACCTTGGGAGAGTCACGCTTCGGCATGAATGGGCCGGCGTGACCGGAGTGATACCACGGCTTCACAGAAAACCGGCGTGGGTACCGGAGGCCCAATCCGAGGGCCCAATAAAGGTTGGCAGCGCACTTGTGACTCCACTGGTGTCACGGGTATCCATGGGCGTCGGCAATCGCTTTCCATCAGGTGATCCGTCTGTCACTAATAACATTAAAAAAAGGATCTAATATACCTATTGCGTTGGCCACTCCGAGAGCGACAGCAATCAGTGTAGATGCAATTTACCTCATTGTAAGCTATAGCTGCATGCTCCGGCTAGCTAAGCCATCCTATTATCGAACTAGCGGATGTAATGCGACCTAATCTTGCCTGGTTTATTGTATGACCTACTACCTATTAGACGTAAATCATTGCGTATGTACTTATAAAGGTTACGTGTTAGATCAAATCACAAAAAAAACTAAAAGTATGGAGAATAGCAATAGCCTGGCCATTTCAGCCGTAGAACCGATGACCGTACTCGTAAAGGAGTGTGTTGTTGTGGAGACCGCAAGCGTAGGCCTATGTCCAGCAGAAGACTGCGACAGGCTGTTGATGATGATGAACTAAAGTTTTCAATATGACTAGGTTATGATTATGATCCTAGTTAATAAATTACTACTTAAGTAGCTAATTCTAGTTCTGTCGTTTCATATCAGCCAAAAAGAGTTGTACCGGTACCTAATAAACGATTTAGAAAAATTATAATTCATCTTTTTTTTTAAATTTATTATCGCATACAAAGATTTTTGACAAACAATCACGTTAATGGCATTGTATAAACCGCTGAGGTTTGTCCACAATGCTGGGTTTTACCTCAGCCTATTGCTCGCTTTAAATACAAAAATAATAGTCTACGAGTAGTACCTATTACAAACAAAAATTACAAAGAAACTACTATTTTAAATTCCATATATATACATTACCAAGGAAGTTGAAATCAGGTAAATGTTCTCCTAATTCATAAGAAAGTGTAATTTTAATCTTGCTTTTAAATTCTTACAATTTATATTAGATTTTAAAGAAGGCGGTAGTTGGTTCATCAACCGGGGCACCAAGTATTGAGTAGTTTGGACCATATATATTACGGGCTTACGAAGTGCGCAGGCGACCTTGGGCTATTGTACTCGTATCAAAGAAAAACATAATATAAGTATTCCTAAACCTAAAAAGTCGAAGATCATAAATTGATAAGAAGATGAAATACTGAGTAGACGATAAAGTAAATATTATTATGCTTTCGAATTTCACAATTTGAACTGTGAAAATATTTTAAATACTTAAGGTGACTGGTAGGGCACACTAGCGACACCAATCGATTTTAAACAATTTCGGGGTTACAACCTCTCGGCAAACACTAACACTATTTATTAAATAACAATGCACAAATGTTGGGTCCGTTTGTGTACGCGAAAAATTGATTCACGCCAAAAGCAGGCACTTTTGGCGGTAATAAAAAATTCGAGTGCAAAAGCAGACCAAACAGTTAACTATAAGTATTAAATAAATAGTATAGGTGTTTGCCGAGAGGTTGTAACCCCGAGATTATTTAAAATAGATCTGGTTTAGTAGCTAAAAATTAAAATAGATATATAATAAAGATTGCAACTTGATGAATAACTGTTTACAGACACCGCGAATAAATTACTACAAAATTACAAACAGTATTTGTAATAAAAAAAAATGAAAACAAATAGAATTTATGTTTTTTAAACATGTGAAAATCAGAAGCTTAGTTAAAAATGGGGGCAAGTTTCCGACCACAATGCGGCTTGTAATAGAATGATAAATCGAATGGCTCGCCAAAGTGCACTTACGTGGTAACGTTGCAAAAAATAGGTAGGTACCTATATATTCCACAGAGAAGTCACATATGATTCATACTGTAATAAACACTAGTTTTATTGTCGGTTTATTTTGATTTTTATATTTCATATTCATTTAAGGAAAAATCTTGAAATGTAACTGAATGTCAAAAGACATTCGATGGCGCAATAAGTACAATCTCTAGAGATTCGTTAATCCGGATGGGGCAAAACAAGAACCCTTTCGAATTATCGAGGCGTCCGGATTATAGTATGCTAATACATTTTTGATTAAGGTTTGAATTAAAAAAAAAAAAAAATTACTTCCATTTAATTACGTGTTCTACAAACCATTCTGAACTACATTTTAGATAAAATATGATTTTTGGAAATTCGTCTAATAGTGTCTCATATTTTAAAGAGAACAGAACCCTTCGGACTTGGCCGGTTTATGTTTTATATAGATTAATTTTCGTAATATCCACTCCTGTGTAATTTTCCTCTACAAGACCCACGGCAAGCGTTAACCGTATATTGGTCTGAAGGGCGATAACCTTCATGTTCTCCGGGTCAATTTATAAAGTTGCTCACGACACGACTTCTAGAATACCCGAGGGCATCGCAATGACAGAAAATATACCCGGATGTCTCATCCTCATACTATGGCTTACAGAATTTGCATAATGAAATCCTGGTCAGTCAGGTTCCGGATCCGTCTTTGTTTTGCCTGTAGTAACCGATGATTCAGAAATGATGACATCCGCGGAACTAAAGCTACAGACATATCCCAAAGGATTACATGCCTCAAGTGGCAATGGGCAGGGCACATTGTGAGGAGATCAGGCGGCCGTTGGGGCGGAAAGGTCCTCGATTGTAGGCCGCGTACGGGAAGTTGCAGCCATGGTAGGCCCCTCAGAAGATAAAACGACCTGGTGAAGGTCGCGGGAATCCCTTGGATGCGGGCGGAGCTGGATCGATCTATATGGACAACATTGGGGGAGGCCTATGTCCAGCAGTGGGCGTCTAATGTCTGAAATGGTGATGCTGAATCGATGATTGTTTTTTTATCCGTTAACAAGTTCCATACATTGAACTATATTGATCGGTGTAGTGACACCTTCGATGTAGACTTAATTTAGAAGCAAAGTGCTATTAAAGTGTGTATGGACTGGCCGCCCAGGTCTCATTTCCTAGAAACTAGTCGTAATTGTCGATATAGATGGCGTAGCTGTTTGTGGCATGCCATTTAATTAATCCGAGTGATGAACTAGTGGAAACTCGACTTTGGAATGTTTTATACTTTGGATCTGATGACTTTGTAGGTGTGACTGCCTCGGTGGCGCAATGGTTAGTGGGTCGCACTTTAAAGCGACGGTTGCGCCTGGGGTCCCGGGTTCGTTCAAAACTCAGGTACAATTTTTGTACCTGAGTATTTCTGTTAAGAAATTCTCAGTGTTAGCCCGGAGTCTGGAAGTTGGCGGTCTTTTACCCCCGTGCCTCGGAAAGCACGTTAAGCCGTTAGTCCTGCGCCTAAACCCTCTGCGGTCGTGTCATACTAGTTTGCCATCGAAATAAGAGGGTACGGGTATGTCCTGCGTCGATGGCTGATCGCTGAGATTGGCCGCTATGACCAAAATATCGGTTTGGAGGACATTATTATTATTAGGTATGTCAGTTGTACCATAACCACGGGCACTTATGTCCCGGACTTTTGGAAGGCGTGCGTGGACCCGAAGCCAGCACGTAGAGTAGTAGACAGTTTTACTATATTGTGATGTGACACCAGCCGGCGACTATCCCTGTATACACTGCAGCAGAGTAGCCAAGGACAGTCCCCGGTTGGCATAAAACTATTGAAAAGGATGGACAACAAAATTAACTGGGCTATTGGGTTGAGGTGCTAGTGGACCGGTTAACTGGCACTATGGAGAGACCATGGCACCTGCCCGATCAATGATAAAAATCACGAAAAAAACGGCTGGTGGTGACTCGCCACTCTCTAGATGAGCCCCCTATAATAAGCTATAAGGAAGCCAAGCAAAAGCTAGCAAACAGATATTGCGGCGGGCAACATAATACGTGAGCAGCTTAGGGTGCCAAGAGGTGTACACTGCTTTCTACCCACTGTCTTCCAACTCGCCAACTCGCGACTTATGCATCTTTCACTTCCACCCTGCGAGGCATATAGCTCTGACATCCCACTCTGGTCGGCTGGTGAAGGCAAGCCAGAGGTGAGAGTCCTGCGGCCCCTGCTAGGGTCCACCCCAGCCGGCCAATAAAGGCAAGCCGGGGAGAGGGGCCTGATCGACTCTCGGGGATATGGGACCCAAGGGACGTCACTTCCCATTCAGCGCGCCACAACGCTGCCCTGGGGAGACTGACTGCACTGATGAGAGTTGTTGCTCTTAAGCAAGAGCACCAACTTTCACCAGCGGGCGATGAGGTCGTCACTTCCCTACGCACTTATTATTATTATTATTATTAGGTGTGACGCAAACATCAAAGGAATTATGTAGAGAGTTTGGTAGTTTAGTTAAGAAGTAGTAGGGAGTTTGTTGATTTTTAATAATTTTTAGGTACCTAATGTATGTGGGATGGGGTTTCGAATAAAGCCAAGGGGAATAAGTAATACTATATTAACATAGAATAATGACAAATTAACAATTAATATCAATCATCGTCTTTCATCGTCGTCCGCCATACGTCGTCTCTCTCTTCCTCTCTCTCTCTCTCGCACGTCATTCTAATTCAAACGTCGACCTCATACATGTTCCTTGGCATGCATCTACCGATCACCAATCCCACATTCGGCCATCCTACATTCAGTATGCCCTCATACTGCACTCATACGTAAAGACGTATGAGTGCGAGTGAGACGTGTATGAAAGCATACACCTTAAAAGTAACTACTTACAACTTTACAAAAACAACTCAAACAAAAACATGTTAACAAAATAAAACCATCTTAATAAAACTACTAAAAAAACAACTCATCAAAACTTCTTCCTCTTCTTGTAGTCCCTACGGAGTTCCTCTTCTACAGCCGAATTTGACTCCACGCCACCAACCAACGAGAATCCTCTTAATTTTCAATGGTCTGCCTCTCTTCAGTGTCCTGAACGTCCTCTTAACATCGAAATCAGTCCACTTTCGCATAATATTCTGATTATTTATCGCGTCGTCATAACTCTTTACTGATTTGCCTGGGATATTTCTATTTGTTGAAATCATGGGTTTTGACGTCTTGTCATCATTTGACTTGTCAAAACTTCTTTGCACGTCTTTGGTTGAAACTCCTCCGTCTATGATTTTCTTCTTTTTTCTGTCGTCATTGCTGTCATCGATGTCACTCGTTAGCAACGGTAACTCTCTAATGTCACTCGTCATCACAACGTTATGAACCTGAATGCGTGACTGAAACTCCACCTGCTGCTTCAGTTCCACACCCATGCTCCCCTCCGTTTTTTCACTCGACTCGACTTCCAACTCCTGCTCCTCAATCATGCACTCTTTCGGCTCCAAACATACGTCCACAACTACATCTTTGCTGCACCCGCTATACAAACTCTCATCATCTCTACTGTACTCACTTTCATCATCTTCACTGCACTCACTTTCACTGTCTTCGTCATCATAGAATTCGCACCGTTCACTCTTACAAACACCGTCTTCATGCACACTACTGCCAAACTCCTCTATTAAAAACCTTTTCAATTCTTCATAGGTGCTGGGCTCTTCACATCGAACCGCCAATGCTGCAGTCCCCGTTAATGCGCGTTTCGCTATCAGCATCAGTCGCCTGTCCGCCCAACCTTCTTTCCTTCCGCATGTTTCTAATATTCCGAGCCACCTCCGCACATCCTCTGCTCCATCACCGCTAAACCTCTGATAGGACACGTGGAATAGCGCATGTTCAGCGCTATCATCACCCAACATGCTCCCGTCGTCCGTCTTTTCTATCCCGATCGTCTTTTTTTCCTCTTTATCTTCTTGCACTCCTTATTTCGTCGTCGTCGTCTTTTCTTCTTCGTCCAAGGCTTTATTTTTGCTCCATCCCGGACGAGCCCCCAAAATTGTGGGATGGGGTTTCGAATAAAGCCAAGGGGAATAAGTAATACTATATTAACATAGAATAATAACAAATTAACAATTAATATCAATCAACGTCTTTCATCGTCGTCCGCCATACGTCGTCTCTCTCAAAGAGTAGTATTATATACCGGGTCTCTCTCTTCCTCTCTCTCTCTCGCACGTCATTCTAATTCAAACGTCGACCTCATACACGTTCCTTGGCATGCATCTACCGATCACCAATCCCACATGTACGTCTAATAAGCTGAATAAAAGTAATTTATATCAAAAATTTTACGTATGTTACTCCAGCCTCATAAATAGGTAACTATGAGTACTACATTTATACTTAGAAAATTACAGTAAGTTATACACTCTTCTCCCTAACCACGAGGGCTGCTGTCTGGTTCCGCTGATTGTCAAAATAATTCATGACTTGAAAGTTTAAAAAAGCACTATATACATAACGGGTACGCAGCTTATCAATTTGGTATCAAGAAATCTATATTTATTTGTAAAAAAAGTCGTGCTAGTTACACTATTTAAGGTGACGGATAGGGCACACTAGCGACGCCAATCGATTTTAATTTTTAGCTAATAAACCGGATCTATTTTAAACAATTTCGGGATTACGACATCTCGGCAAACACTTATACTATTTATTAAATAATCATGCATAAATGTTGGGACCAACACGTACGCGAAAAATTTATTCACTTCAAAAGCGGCCACTTTTAGCGTGAATCAATTTTTCGCGTACAAAAACGGCGTCGCTAGTGTGCCCTATCCGTACACCTTAATCTATTTATAACTCAAGCACGGCTAGACCGATTTGACTGAAAATTGGTGGAGAGATAGCTTACAACCGGGTGAAGGACATAGGATACACATAGGACACTTTTTTTTATGACATAGGTGGTGAACGAGTAGACGGATCACCTGATGGATTGCCGCCGCCCATGGACACCCGCAACACCAGTGGACTCACAAGTGCGCTGCCAACCTTAAAGCCCCCCTTTCCCCACCAGATCGGGCATTCGGTACCCTTACTCACGCAGCGAAACGCAGCACAGTGCTGCTTCACGTCGGTTTTCTCCCGAAATATGTCCGGTTCTTTTGGGATAAACAAAATCAAATACTACGTAGGAAACGCCGCGGGCTAAAGCTGGTATTTTATAAACTTAGTGATCATCATCGTCAGCCCATTTAAGTCCCCACTGCTGGGACACGGGCCTCCCTCAATCACATGAGGGGTAATTGCCATACTCACCACGCTTGACAGACGGGTTGGTGAGGGTTTTGATATAAATGCAGAGTTTTCCTTCTCTGGTTGCTGATGATCATGCCAGCAGATTTACCTTAGTCGCCTTTTACGACACCTCGGTATGAGTGAGGGTGGCCTATTCTACTCTGCCGGGGACGGCCGGGGATGCAGTAGACAAAAGTTACTCTCTTAAAATTTTTCAGAATACGTAAGTAAGTAAGTTTGTGGTAAGTTAAAATAACAATGTATTAAATAGTGTTTGAGAATCAAAATTATCATTGGACCTACAAATTGAACGTAACCGTAGTTTGTACTTTGTAGCAATTTCGCGGCGCGGTATAACTTCTTCCATCGAACATGCGAGTCTGACTGAGGTCTAATTTCCTCATAACCACTAGCCAATAATGGAGCGACAGAATCGTTGAGTTTGTTCCTTTTCGAATAATGAACTCCATGGACGAACTCTGTGATTTACGATCGTGAGTGTTTTGTTTTTGGAACTGCGACGACGTCAGTCATTTGTGGGTCAACGTCATGACATGTCTAGGCATAAAACCACTATCGGTCCGCCCTCACTTAACTAATTTTGAACCTTGCTTTAACCCCTTAGGAGTTGATTTTGCTTATTGCTTAAACAGATTTAGATCTTATTCTTCAGACATTGAAAGATATTAGGTTTTAGGTATATGCCTAGTAATATAACCACTCCACTTGTTTTAAAATGTATTTTGCGCTTCGATTGTTATAAAAATATAATGGGGATGATCAGTATCTTCTACATACTAATCAACTTAATCATAGTTTTAACGCCTATTATTACCTTACTCTATGGTTTTAGCTAAGTGCAATGTGCTCTTGGTTGTAATTTGCAGTGGTAATTTTATTCCAATCTTCTTATAGATAATTTAAGTATCGCATCTACGTGTAATACCAATACATAATAATCGAACATTAAGCGGTACATGACGTTACGAATGAACTGCTAGGCCTTAGGTCTATCTAGTTTTGACGCTTAAGTTTTGAAGAGTAGTGTATTGTCTACACTATATATATATGGTGTAGTGTATAGTCCGGGATATAGTAATAAAATAGTGTAGCGGCACTTGTATTCTCATATCCGCCCTAAATCAGACTAGAGATTGGTATTGCGTTTCATTTAATCTTTTTCAGGTTCATGCAGACTATTGGTACTCATAGCCAGTCAATAAATTTGGGTTGAGTAGAGCTTTTTACAGCAACAGTTGAGTAACCAAATATATTAATCTGACCTTAATCCATTCAAACATTCTGTCATCGCACAGTACTGCCGCATTACTTTATTTTGACCAGTTGGTAAGTGCAAACATGGCATGACACATGTCGTTTATTTAAGTGGTCAATTTGCATACTATGGTAAAGTAACAATGAGGCAGGGTCACAAGGCAATTACTGCGCTGGTTTTTTCTATTAGTGAGTGAGGGTAACGGAGATCGAAGCCAGAAGGAAAGGAATCATCCGTGGTCACCCATGGGCAATCGCTCATCATCAGGAATCAGGCGACGCGTCGCTCGAATCACGTAAAAAAAGTAATTATCAGTGAAACGGGTTTAAGCGATAGGCGGAATATCGGCAAACAAGGCAACATAGGGCAAGCTCTGGAAAACCTGTATCAATTTAGCCATATTGTCATACCTATGAGTATCTTGATAGAAGCTGCGGTTCACCCCACGGTATGATCCCTTCCTCATATCCGGTAACCGTTATTACATCGCAAACGGTGAACAGAGGCTTCGTATCCCCCCCATCGTCGGAACCCTTTTTAATTAAGTATCAACCATCAAATGACAGATAGGGCCATTCAGACGAAATCGACTTTCACTTTTCACTTCACATCCGCGAATATTTGTGATAAAAATCTTCTCAGCCCTTATTTAGTTAACTGGATAAAAATGTATGTCTTAATACATTAAAATATTCTTGTGAAAAATATTTTTCATTTCAGTAAATGTGGCGTTTATCTAGCTTCCAATTCTTTTAACACCTCCTGAGCTTATAATATCTTCGTTTTTAATAAACTGGAGTTTAAATTAAGAGCTTTTATACTTTTTATAGCCGAGACATAAATTTAATCTGCAAAAATATTTGATTCTTATGTATATAACTAAGTGTGCATTCCTTCTCAAATTGATTTAGTTAAATGGACGTTAATAAATCTCGGATTAATTTATTCTGGAGAATAAGTGATCCAATTTTGAAATGCTGAACTAATCAAATAACATCAGCGATTTTACTGATATAAAACTGGTGTTTGGATGTACTTGTACGTGTAACCCGTAAATGGCTAATGCTTTACTTATTTATTTTTTCCAACAGAATACTTAGGAGTTCCATTTTCCACATTGAGCTATGTAGGTATTACACTACTAGAACCATGTTATGTGTAGTAATAAAACCTATATACTTACTGTTTACGAGAATGTCTGTCGTCCGGATAAATTAGATAGCGTCTTTTGCACATCTGTACAGAAAGGCAATTAGACGAAAACAATGAACGGATAACGACAGTCTACATGCTGCTATCCATCTTATATAAATAGTGTTGTATCAATTGCGTAGGATTGGCTTAGCTCGTTTATGGATACTATCAGTTGTGGATAATGATGATTAATTTATGAATCAATGTCAATAATAGTCAGCAGTTTTATATAATAGGATCTATAGTTATTGATTCTGACTGAATTGAAAGTTGGAGTGAGGGCTTGCATACTTTGTGTAAGGGTGGCTGACGCTCATAGAGACAAGAAATGGACAAGTTTTATACATTATTGTAGACCTTCGAACATAATGATCGCAGAGGTTAACCAAAATATTGAAGCCTTGTCGGATGAAGTCGGTTAAATAATCAAACACAATGTACGTTATCGACAGTTCGACATTATGTTATATACTTATAACATGAGAAATAGGAAAGATTTGTATTATTGTGTGTTTGTAATTAACGAGGCTCAAAGTCACCCAGAGAGCAATGGAGAGAGCTATGCTCGCAGTCTCCCTGCGTGATCGTATCAGAAATGATGAGATCCGCAGGAGAACTAAGGTTACAGACATAGCCCAAAGGATTGCATGCCTCAAGTAGCAATGCGCAGGGCACATAGCGAAGAGAACAGACGGCCGTTGGGGCAGAAAGGTCCTGGAGTGGAGGCCACGCACAGGAAGTCGCAGCCGTGGCAGGCCCCCCACAAGGTGGACCGACGATCTGGTGAAGATCGCGGGAATCCATTGGATGCGGGCGGCACGGGACCGATCTGTGTGGAGAACATTGGAGGAGGCCTATGTCCAGCAATGGACGTCTATTGGCTGAAATGATGTGTTTGTAAAGAATGGATTATGATGAAACTTCACATAAGTAATATCGAAATAAATACATAGGCTACAATTGATTCGCGGGTTAAACCGCGGGGCGCAACTAGTGTCTAATAAAGTAATTTACTACGTACCTTTTTGATGAAATAAAATCGAATTTATTTTTAAATATTATTCTTATTAATGTTACTATCAACGCCCTTAAATTTAAGCAAGCTCAATAAACTTTTTTCATTCTTTACACCGTCATTTTTCACTCATGACACCGTGAGGAAAAATATAAGAGCCTATTACAGCCGAAGCATCAGCCCATACAACATCCCTGATGTTTCGCATTGATTATATTGAGACACTTAGGATACGTACAAATACATACCACAGATATCCCAACATCTCCACTATGTCGTTATACCTGATTTCGTACAAAGTAAGCTAAGTAATGTAACTTAAGCAAAGTGTGGAATAAATTTCTCGTGCACACGTAAAAAGTCTTGGTGGAATTAGCATAATCCGCAAAAAGAACAGATCAAAAAACCGCGTAATAAAATATTAACATCATAAAATTGCATGGTAAAATTTTCTAAGAACGTTTTCTTCGGTGAAATCCCCGTGGGCATGATAAGGTGTAAGGTAAAGTGGATATTTTACTGTCGTTTTCAATGATCATTTCCCTTGTTTTCAATTAAAAGGCTTGTACTGTTACAAAGAACAAGTGAACATACAATTTTGCAAATTAATTTATACCTGTGCGAACCAAACACTGTGAATTATTTATTTGCAATAGAGATCCCATACCTGGAAGTTGGTTCCTAAATAATATTATCAAAATTAAATTAGAAATGTCCATAAATCGATAGCCGTAACGTTTCTTTTCCACGTATTTAGGTTAAACTTTTTAGTATCTCACTTCCTTTATTTCGTGCATGCGTGCAGATTGAATCCAAAATAATTGAAGACTAAGAAACTTCAATTCTTCGCGATCCAAATGCGACGTATATCGGCACCACAAAAAATTAGCCTGGAATTATTCCGTTACTTTACACCCTTTAAAACTTAAACCCCTTGCATATGCAAATGCGTGGTGTCGTAAAAGGCGACTAAGGTAAAGCTGCTGGCATGATAATCAGCACCCAGAGAAGGAAACTCTGCGTTTATATCAAAACCCTCGCCAACCCGGGGAGGCCCGTGCCCCAGCAGTGGGGACTTAAATGGGCTGATGATGATGATGATGATATGCAATGTCACATTGTTTTGATTTTTCGTTCCAAAACAATGTTGGAAGAACCCTTAAAACAGTTAAAAAAATAGTAAAATATATTGTAAATTTACCATGTCGAAGTCTAAAAGTGTGTACCATTTAGCAGGTACCATTTGTAATGTTAGATTTTCTTTTCGTTCGGGAAACATACGGACTACTTTGTTTGACTACAAGCTCAGAATGTTTAATACTAGAGTGAATAAGTGCTTCTGAGTAAGCTCTTTAAATCATAGGCTTCTTCTCAACTCCAGATTTCAGTGTGAAGCCAAGAGCAAGCCCATTATGAATAATAAAAAAAAGTAAACGCGAATTCTAATTACATATTGTAATGCACCAAGTCCTATTGTCTCCACACTTCCTATTTCTAATTGCATCATTTACATACGTCAAATGATTTATATTTTTTCTTTACTCATAATATTTGCGGTACCTAGAACGTAAATAGAAATTCAACGCAGGTCCCTGTCGGCAGTGTGCTACAAAGTTATTATTGCTTAAGTTAAGCGAGTGATGCTTGTTCTTTGTGCGGGGCTATTGAAACTAACATTAACAATATTATTATTGTTGTTGAGCTAATAGGGGGGAGCTTGAACGCAACGACGGGAAGATTGCTGTCTTCAACATCGACTGTGTAATTTTGTACAGTTTGTGAGTTATACGAGTATAGTTAATAAATAAACTCATGCCTGAATAAATTGCAAAACATATATTTAACAAAAATATTTATCATCACAACAAAGGAGGTATATGAGGCTGTGTCCCCAAAATATATTTTACAGAAAACCGGCTTGAAGCTCCGCGTTGTTTCTCGCCGTATGAGTGAGGGCCCCGGAGGCCCCATTTGGGGGGATGAGGTAAGGGTTGGCAGTGCAATTGTGATTCTACTGGCTGTGATGATCTGTCTGCTCGACTGCCACTGATCACATAAACCTAGATAATTAAATAATAAACGCTCGAACTACACCAATCGATTATCAGGTCTTAAACGAGAATATACCCTGAATAATGAGTATGAGTACTAGTAAGGAGTGCTAGAGAGCTAGGTTCGATTATATTAGCTAGCACACTCAGACCCGAGTAAGATTTTTTTTGTTTTCTACATTGTTTTAGATATTAGGTATTATTTGGTGGTGAAATTATTTCTCCAAAGATGGTAAATACAAGGTACTAACTACATACACAATTTTATAGAATGTTTGGTACATTCCAAAAGCAAATCCTGTTCTTCACGAACCCAAAAAGCATGATAAAACCATCATCCATTCACCCAATCCATTGCACCCAATTTCAGTCCATTTCTGCCAATTTCCATAAAAATCTCTTCTGGTGATAGCATTACTAAGTGTTCGTCCCTGAATAACTTGGATAGTACGTCCCTCTCATCCCTAATACCACAGACAATAAATTTAGCCTTGTATGGTTTCGGGCTACCTAACAAAGCTTTTTACGACCTCGTCCAACGATTTAGACTGCTGAATGCAGACAGCGTGGGCTAGATTAGAAGGGAGATATAAGTTTTATTGATGGAACCATTTGCAAGTTCTAATTTCCTTTGGGATAGTGCAGCAGAACATGCTCCTGTTGTACTCGGTTTAACGTTTGTTTGTTTGAGTTTTGGCCGGATTTGATACTAGAGTCCGGCCAAAATTTGCACATACCACGTACCTAAGTTCAGTGGAACGGTTTGGCTGCAGAAGTTAGGGATCTTCAAGGGAAGAGCGTAGGTACTCTTTTTAAGAGGGTCAGCAATACATTAGCAATCTCTCTATTTTCAGATGTTCATTAACGGTGGTGATTACTTTCCATCAGGTGATCAGCTTGCTCGTTTGTCACCATTAGCATAAAAATAAACCTGCTTACTACATGAGTCATTTTCAGTGGCCACCCGGAATCTGAATGTTGGCGATTTTATACTCCTGTTGTTTCTCGTCGAACGTCGCATACCTACATTAGGACACTAAGTATAATATTTCGTGAGTCACTTAAGTAAGATTGATTGTTATACCCGAAAATTCGGTTGGCAGACACAGTTTGTTTTTATCAAATCATTAAATCATTCTTCAGTCAGGCCAGGCTTATTTTTGCAAGAAGAGAAAATACCTAAAGGCTGGTTTTAAACAGATTGTTTGGTCCAAATACAAAATATCAGGTTTATGGTTGACTTTCCTACATAATATAAATCAAAACTTATATTTCGGCGTTTCTATGATGGAGGAGCTACTTGTTAAAGCGCATTTGGCTATTTTCTTCTTGTCAACACTTCTAGCCCCGAACGAAACTCAATCTCTCCGACTCAATAGAGCCTGACTAAATGAGATTTTCCTTTTAGTTATTGATATCTAACTCCTACTATGGTTGACGCTTGAACGTATCTTATTTTATGCACTTGAACAGTGTAAAACTTTTGAAATAGGTCCGGCAATTCTTGTGTTATTACAAGTAGGTAATAGCGTTGTAACTAACCCCACTTTATTTTAAACTAGCGGCCCGCCCACACTTCGTTTCGGGACATTTGCATTAGTTTTAAACCATACCAGTAGATGGCGCTGGGCGTCGAATACATCGCGACATCGCGCAAGATTTTCGTTATTACGGTTTACCTATAAGTGTTGTCGTTGTCTACGGAATGTAATGCAAAGCTCGTTTATATATCGACAATGAGAGCTGCCTTTAGATATACTCGTACTTCGACTGTGCTTCTCACTTTATATTGTTCTGGTTATTTATTTGACTGTCCATTTTCGTTAGGCGTTTGACTATTTACTGTGATTGGCATCCTGATTTTTCGGGCATGCTGTTCTCATGTAAGTACCTAGACTCTGTTCTTGAATATTAATTTACCCAAAAACTTTATGTATGTATGAATATTAATTGAATGGTATAACGTTTTGGTATTAAACTGTAATGCTATGCAATTGTATGTTAATAATAAATAAATAAAAAATCTTTATTTTATAATAAGTATTAATTAAAGATAAATATGTTTAACAAGTTGCAAGGATAATCGTCTGTCTCTGAGTCTCGACTATAACGATCATAATGTCGACTATATTGAACACATTGGTATAATATTAGACATTGAGGTAAATTAAGTCATGATTCTACGGGTTTGTCTACTCGACATCACATTCTCGAAGAATGGCATATTATTAATGAGCTTTGAGCCCTTTTTGACACAAGTCATTTTGTCAAAATCTTACGACAAAAAAGCGCTTTGATACCTGCTGCGCCCTGAAAGAGGATTTTATGTTTAACATTGTAAAGATTAATGATTTTAATATTACCTAACGGTTATTTTCTATGGGAGAACCACGGCATGAGTGGGCCCGCTTGAGCTTCGTATTTTCATTTATTCTCGAAAAACAAATGAAAATGTACCTTGACGTATAACTATGTTAGTTATTTTTCTGTATGTTACAGAAAAATATCTATTTTTGGTAGGTTCGAATGCTAAGATAATTTTTGAAGCTACCTACTAACTACCTACGTACAACAAGGGTCAACCATAGGTTGCTGTTGTAAACTGTCGCTAGAGTATACCAGCAGGCGTTTGCTGTAACTTATGTGGCAGATTACAGCGCGACACACACTACTATTATCGGGGTTAAGCCTTCTACTTAGCTAGTGGCGTACGAGCCGGCTCTATTGGCGGGTCACGTCGAAACTTTGTAACCGTGCTCAATACACTTAGCCCTCTATAAATGAGTGCTAGGCGTGTTTCTTGCAGCCATAGTAAATGAATTAAAAACACTTCTTTCTGCAAATTGGTCTGAAAGGCACGTATTTAATGTATGTTAGTTAGTTACGTTGTTCGTATGTTGCCTCGGTGGCGCATTGTTAAGTGGGTCGCACTTTAAAGCGACGGTATCGCTTGGGGTCCTGGGATCAAAATTTGTACTTGAGTTTTTCTGTTAAGAAATTTTCAGTGTTAGCACGGAGTCTGGGAGTTGGCGGTCTTGTATCCCCGTGCCTCACAAAGCACGTTAAGCCGTTGGTCTTGCGCTTAATCCCTCTTCGGTCGTGTCACATTAGTGTCCCATCAAAATAAGAGGTAATAGAGAGTGCACTTGTGTCTGTGCAAATACTTGTGCACTATAATATGTCCTGCGTCGATGGCTGATCGCTGATATTGGCCGCCATGACCGAAATATCGGTTTGGAAGACATTATTGTATGTTACATTTTGTACCCGCTTGGTGCCACTTACATAAATCCTGTTCGATTTAGGGCCGATTCGACCAACCTTATTCCGATATTAACACTATGGTATAGCGCTGTCATTCCATTCAAATCTGACATTATACCATAGATTTATCCACGGATAAAGATTGACCGAATCGGGGCTTATCCATATGTGATATGATTTAAATATTGATTGGAAGGATGGTAGGTTAGTGTTAAGCGCGCCTTCCATGCGGGGGTCGAGATTCGAATCCGAACATACACCACAGGATTATGAAATCTATATGCATATTTTCACCATCAGCTCGGCGGTGAGCGAAAACATCATGAGGAAACCTGCACGTTTCGCATAGTGCCTGGAACGTCTAACCATGGTTCAATTGGTTTGGTTTCCCTGTTAAAGGGTTGCCAAGATGAGACGGCATTCGCTTACTACCCAAATCCTGAACCGTGGTCCAAGCGTACCCCGGGCTCTAGAGCAACAGCTTTGGATGCAACCGGAAATTACACGCGGAGATGTGATGAGAAACATTGCATGACACTAAAATGACCTTTGTTTTAGATATTAAATAAATAAATACATATTTCACAACATCACATACATTGATCTGACTACGAGATAGGTAGCTCAAGCACCTGTGTTACGGATATCAGAATCAACAGTGGGATTACAAATATATACATAAATTACTTTTTATTTTGTAAATATATACTTATAATACATAGAAAACACCCAGACCAATTCTACAAACAGACTTGTTCATGCACACAAATATTATTATTAATATTCATTGCTTCCCTAAAAATACACTTTTCAAATTATATTTATACTTCCTTAAGAATACGGTTTTGGCTATTTTCAGTTTCTAGTCTACGATGGAACCTAAAAAAAATCAGTGAGAATTCTTAGCGATCGTGCGAAAGAGTATTTTCAACTTATTTAGGTACTCTTTTTACGTATAGGTCTTTCGTTTTTTTTTTAAGTTTAGTTAGTTAAGATGATTCCATTTGTGATAAAAGATAAGATAAAAGATAAAAAAAATCTTTATTCAATTTAGGTCCACACAGAACACTTATGAATGTCAAAATAGGTACATAATATCTACCGCTGGTTCTGAATGTCGATTTCTACTATAAATACAGGCATCTGGTCCTAGATGAAATTATTTGATAACTGAAGTGTCATTAATTCGACACCAATCAACGTGATGAATGGGATTGGACAGCCTAAAATATAATGTACAAGGTCCTAATTTACTTTGTGGGATTGGTATATTACCATAATTCATCCACTGGGTAGAGGTTTTTTAGGTGGACATTTAGGTTACCTACTTACCTGTTGTTACCTACAGTTATAGTATGGTTTAGTAATCCTTCGGGCACAGCCTTCTTAGAAAATCATTTTTGACAAATTGTTAAAAATAAACACTCGGTTAAAAATATTTTTATTTAAACCTATTATCAAATTTCATCTGCGAGTATGAACTAAAAAATTTGAGTACCTAAAAGCCTCCAGAAAAAGTGCTTACCTTATTTTTCTACGTATAACTTTTTCAGCCTTGAGGTTAACATGCACTTCCCGGTTGCGTCCAAAGCTGAAACTTTGGGACCCGGGGTATGCTTAGACCATGACTCACGATTAGGATTAGGGGAGTGGCAATTATAATGAAGCGAACGTCGTCTGACCTTCGTAACCCTACTCAAAAAGGAAACTAAACCAACTGAATCATGGTTACACGTTTCAAAAACTATACGAAACGTGCATGTTTCCTCACTATGTTTTTCCTCTCCGCCGAGAAAATGGTACAAATGTGCACATATACAGAGTGGTAGTAGGAGTAGTAAAGTGTCTAGCGGAAGGCCATGGATAGAGCACCCCTTGGGGTATCCGAAACACCCCCATGTATGTTCTACTATTTTTTAAGCTCAGGAGTTGACAATTTTTTTTCTAATTTTAGAGAATTCCCTACCTCAACAGTTTAAAAATTATCTAGAAAAAAAAACGAAAATTTCATTAGTATACCTTTTTAAGATTTGTAGATGTAATCACCTTTTACATTTAGAACTGCCAGTTATAAATTGAAGTCGTAAGTTTCACAACGTTAAGAGTTCACTTAGACTAAGATTGCTATTAAAGCTAATCTACTACTAATCTGATTATTTTATACATAAAAGTTACACTAGTGAACATTTATTTACAAAAAAGAAAAGTTCAAAAAATCTTTTCTTTTTTTTTCGAGACAGGCAGTTTTTAAGCTGTTGAGGTAGGGAATTCTCCAAAATTCGAAAAAATGTTGACAACTCCTGAACTATAAAAAATCGTCTAACATACATGGGGGTGTTTCGGGTATCCTAACGGGTGCTCTATCCATGGCCTTCCGCTTGACAATAAACATGAAACACCCTGTATTTAAGGTATGCATGCTCGGATTCGAACTACGACCCCGTTTATGGAAGCTGCGTTCTTATCCACTGAGCAATTCGCTGATTTAATTTGTACAAATACCTATTATGAGTTAATGGAAAATTGTACTTAGAAATGTCTTTTGTGATAAAGTAATATTAAAAAATGAACGTGATAGATGGATTTCCATTACGCAATAACAATAGACCTCCGGGTCTGTTTTAATTTTTAATCTAAAAACCAATGAAAATGAAATTAAGTACAGTGGCGGACACATCAAGCTATACAATACTGTCAAATTTCTTCATTCGATTATAAACCTTATACTGTTACACATTGAGTTCGAAATCGATTGAGGAAATTTAACAGTTTTGTATAGCTTGACCTGTCCGCCACTATACATCTCGCAAATATATGTAGCAGGTATCAAATCATGCTAGCTATAATATGAAATTCGTCATTTACGCCTGCTAAAAATAAATAACTGAATATTTTTTAAAGAGCACCACCGAAGGAAACGGGAGTGTTCAAAATGTGCCCTTCGTTGTTTCTCCGTGGACTGTATTTCTGGTTCTGTTTGCTTGGTTTGACGAGTCAAATCATACAAATTTTGTTTAAAATAAAATAACATTTATTTCCTTGTGTTTTTTACACAGATACAAGTGACAAAATTAACAAAACACAATCGAACTTCTATAAGAAAAGTTATATTCTCTATTTAAACCAATGAACAGGGAGAAAATCAATTTAGTCATTGGAGAAAATCAACTTCTTAGTCATTGGAGAAAATACATACACCTGACGGTACTGCCACCGATACTCTATGGATTTACCGTTCAGAAACGTACATCACATTTCAATTTACGTATATTCGATTTATTGATTATTCCAATTTTTAGTTGAACAAAAGGTATTAGCGATTCCTAAACGCAACACCGACACGAGCGTTTTGGTAAGCTGTCATTATTGTCATCATGGCTCTGAATCCTCTTGAAAAGAAATTAGTCACGTTGTCTATGCTATCATCTTTCAGGTAGATGTTCAGAATCTCGAATGAATGTTTGAAAGCCATCATCTCATTGGTTCATTTCATGATTGATGAGCTTTTTGACTTGTCACTAGGGGTGTCCACTTTGAAAAAACATTTGATATTTTTATCGATTCGATACATCAAAACTGTACATCGATGTCTTTCGATGTATCGGATGAAAACATTGAGTACTTTTTCTAAAATGTATATTGCAAAGCTAAAGTCATGTCAAAAAAAGCATGTCAGAACAGGTCATCATTTCAAAGTGAAAATGTTTGTATTTGAAGGTTATGAAAAAAGCTAAATCCAGTATCTTATTATAGTTTAGATTTTATTTTTCAAAAAATAATAGATCTAACTTCCTTCGTTGTCTCTGTGAATCTGTGTATACTACAACCGCCCCCTACTCCACCTCCATTCACTGCTTCGGTGGCGTAGTGGTTATTGGGTCGCGCTATAAAGCGACGGCTGCGCAATAGGTCAATAATTTTGTTTTTAAGTCTCTTGAGTTCTTATCACTCATCTTAAGTCTCTTTGATCGCCGTAAACGATTGTCCTTCTTTATTAGCTAAAATAAACTTCAAAAGCAAATTTCGCCGCCCAGTTCGCCCCTAACGTGTATTTCAAACATTCGTACCACCTATTCTATTTCCCGATGAATTAACTTATATAATAAAGAATTTCTGAATCGCGATCTTTTTAATTGCTCCTTGTATAGTATTAAAAGATCAATTTTTAAAATTTATCTTAGTAAATATTCCTAATGTAACCTGTTTTTTATAACCTGTGAGTTATGCATATGACTATCGCATTTCTTCTCTTGGTTCTATAATACATAAAGCTAAGATTACTTATTATATGTATCCGTTTATCTCTCTCTTTTCACTTAGATATATATATATATATATATATATATATATATATATATAATATACTTACTAAAATGTTTGTTTGCTGAACTGTGGGATGTACATGTTTTCCCTTAAATTTTAGTTAAAGTTTTAGTTTAAATTCCTAAAAGTATTTTTGTACACTATTCGTTTTGATTTTATTGTTTTCCATATTTCGTACTAGTACATTTGTAAGAACCAACTATTGTAGGTAGTTCATGTAACAAGCACACTTTAATTTAATGTTAAAATAAATATATGTTTCGGCACTCGTTGTCTGTTAAAAATATGTATAGCTAATTATTTAATTACTTGTTACTGTAAGGACTGTTTGCGCCAAAATATATTTAAAAAAAAATTGGAAGAGTCTGGAAGTCGTCGGTAATGTACCCCCCTGCCTCGGAAAGCACATTATGTCGTTGATCCTGCACCCGACTTCTTTCAGGTCGAGTCAGACTGGTGTCCCATCGGAATATGGGGGCAAGGGTATAGCGAGTGCACTTGTGTTTGCGCATTCACTTGAGCACTATAATATATCCTCCATCCGTGGCTGATCGTGGATATTGGCCGCCATAATAGGTTGGAGGATATGTATACAAAGCCATTTATTTTGAAAACAAGCCTTGGATATAAAAACATATTAATATTAGTTTTAAATATCATTTACATAAACTTGAGTATTTTGACATAAACCGGTTATCATCAATTCAATATTTTATGAAAAAACAATGATACATTGAGTATAACGATAGCTTTTCAAAACATCGGAATCTATTCGATGTATCGCATTGTAAACATCGATGTTTTCAATACATCGATGTATATGGAATATCCCTACTTGTCACCACCATTCATTCACTCGGAAAAACAAAATGGCAGTTATGTCAAGAAGAAAAATTTATAGAATTTTGTTAAAAAAATTGTAAATTAAGTGCAAATATACGTTTTGGACATTTGTTATTACGTTAAAGAAAACTAAACAATGTGCAGAAGCGTAAAGATATGTATAATATGTTCTAAGTTCGCTCAATGAAGTTCTTGGTAGGTAACAATATTTTTCACCTATCGAAGATTGTGGACCCAAGAAGATGTCACAAGGATTTCCACTTGCATGCTTGCACTGCAGCACAGCGCGGCACACGCAGTCCTGGATTTCCCGTCATAAACTGCGGCCTAGTCTAAATTACTATTTTCTAAGGGATGTATATGAGGCAACAAAAGTGAATACTATTGTGTGTTTCGTGATATTTTGATAATAAATCGTGTTATAAGTAGCTTGTATTTTATTTTTGTTGTTAAATGGCGTCATAAAAAAATCTGAATATTTTATCTAGATTATTTTGGTCATTGCTAATCATTCGTTCATTGAATGAACGAACTGCTGTATGACAATTCATTCAAATTTGTCAAAATCAATGCTGATTCCGTTCAGTCGTTCTAAAAATGGTCTAGAGGAGCACTATGGGACATTCCTGTCTGATACGTAGTATCTTCTACTTAGTTTGTGATTGTCATTAAAAAAATAATCATTTAAAAAGGCGGCTGAATTAATTTACGTTTCTGTGCACGGTGGAGCGTTGAATTTAGGAACACGATTGTGATTCTTCAAGTATAATAATCAATAATCAATATTCCCCTTTAACTGTGATTAAAGGGGAATACTGATTATTTTGACTATCATTCGACGTCTCCTTGCCCGCAAACCTGCGCCTGCAATGGAAGTTCCACCTATCCAAAGTGAAGCTCCCCCTGATAAAGGACTAATGCCTTCATACCTAATAATGGTATTGTTACAAAAATGTTTTTCCTTTGTCGATTACCAAGTAAGAGTCCACATTTTACTAAAATGGAAAATTAGCATAGAGCCGGACGCATTGTTATCCCTATGCAAATTAGGTAAAGCGTCTGTGATACTGGTATTTATTCACGCTTTAACGATGGATTTAGCAGATCAAACGCTCTGGTAATAATATTATGAATAACTTCTCACTTACTTTTATATTACTTATTATTATCAAGTTTTTGATAAAAACTTCAAATACTTAGATTTCAAATACTTCATATTTTCTGGTGTACTATTAGAATATAGAATAGAATAGAAAACGTAGATTGTAATTCTTGTGTACCTACTAATGTTATTTTAATCGTGATTATAAACAGCTTCCATTTTTATCGTAAAATAGAAGGATAAATTAGACTCGGACTTTTGAACATCCACCTTTTTTAGCCGGGTACAAATAGTCACAGAAGCGGTGTAATACATCAAAGATTGTAATTTTAATGGTATAATTATTTTCCATTTAAATGTCTTCCTCAACGGAGACTATTTTTGACAATGTTTTTATGATAGTATAATCTGTGGTGATGGAAAAGATAAAAGTGATATTGCGAGAAGTTAAAATAGAGCATTTTTAGAGTGACCTATATTAGCGATCGGTAAAACGACCATAATAATAACAGACATATTTTTTATGTGATAGGTGGCAGACGAGCAGACGGACCACCTAATGGTAAGCGATTGCCGCTGCCCATGGACACTTGCAACACTAGTGGAGTCACAAGTGCGCTGCCAACCTTTAAATCCCCCTTTCTCCCGGATTGGGCTTCCGGTACGCTCACTAACGCAGCGAAATATAGCATAGCTGCTGCTTCACGCCGGTTTTCTATGAGGCCGTGGTGAAGGGATACCACGGCCTCACAGAAAATCGGCGGTCGAGCCGGCCTATTCATGCCGAGGCGTGGCTCTCCCACGCTTAATAATACTCCGATACAACTGAAATTGGTAGACTAATATTGGTTATACTATTCTAAAACGGGAATTTTAGTGTCCTATATTAGTGATCGGGAAAACGGTCATAATAACAGACACAATACTCCGATACAATTAAAATTGGTAGACTAGTCATACTATCCTAAAGCGGTATTTTCAAAAGAATACAGTGAGCTCTCATCATCAATTTCAAAAAAATTGTTTTACGATTACATTTGAAACTTAAGATCTGTATAGGTATTAGAACAGAGCGTTATCTGCCGGCGAAAGGGAGGACTAAATTCACCGGGGGTTTCCCAGCTGATCGTTATTTTTGGGTGACGTCAAGCGGCTCCTGAACGGGACCTTCAGGATTTCCGATCCGGTAAATTTTCTAAGATATCTCGGGTTTGATTATGGTCCCGGTTATTTTCGTTTCGTAAACAGATAGTACAGGTGTTGTCGTAGATTTTTCATGTACGGATCACCAGATGGTAAGCAATTGCCGTCGCCCATGGACACCCGCAACACCAGTTGAGTCATAAGTGCGCTGCCAACACCCTTTCCCCCTGATTGACCCTCCGGTACTCTCACTCACGCTGCGAAACATAGCACAGACGCTTCTTAGTTAGTTAAGCTTGAGACTTTATCGGTCGGTCCGAATGGTCTTATGCATTTGTTTAATTATTGGGTTTTGGGGGACTTTGGTATTTCGCATATAAGATTATGGGGCAAAAGAGGCCTGGTAGCCCAGGCTATCGACTACGTAATCCCTGATTGTCTAAGGGGGGTTATCGAACGCCAGATCGCGTGCAGTCCCGAGGGGAGACGGTCGCCGCCCTCGCAGCGGGTACCATTGACTTTTACGCTGCAGATACGCCGCGTTTCCCCATGGGGCAACGGAAAATGACCGCGGGTAAAGCAATTTGGTTAATACGTTATAGTAGATATTGTCAGAGCTGTATGCAGTTCTGTGCAAATAAAGAATATTTTGAATAAACGCCGTAAGGGACACATTACCGCTACTAAAACATGTATTTGTAGTTCAAAGCAATAGGCGCTAGTTAAATAAAGATAAAGATATTTTGTATGGCAAAAATAAATAAAAAAAATATTTTTTTTCCACCTTTACATTACATGCTTTGCCTTATAAAACTAAAGTAGTTAAAATGTATGCTAAATTAATATACTAGTTACATTAATTGACCAATTTTAATGTTATGATAATACTAACTTACGAGTATATGCTAGATACTGCTATACAAAGAAAACATGTAATACATGGGGGGACTGGAGCCTAAAATGTAATTATATTACCTGGGAGAGCCACGCTTCGGCATGAATGGGCCGGCTCGACCGGAGTGATACACAGAAAACCGGCGTGAAGCAGCTCTGTGCTGTTTCGCTGCGTGAGTGAGGGTACCGGAGGCCCAATCCGGGGGAAAAAGGGGTTTTAAGGTTGGCAGTTGACACTTGTGACTCCACTGGTGTCGCGAGTGTCCATGGGCGGCGGCAATCGCTTACCATCAGGTGATCCGTCTGCTCGTCTGCCACCTATCACATAAAAAAAACAACACTTAAGTAAGTCGATTGATTGTTGATCGATATATTTGTCCCCTGGCATACTTAATTTGTACTATCGACATTTTTTTTGGAATTTAGAAGACAAAATAGTTTTTTTTGGATTGTTTACAAAGCCACTAGCCACATCATCTTTTACAGTTTCTATTCTCTAATTTAAGAGCAACGCTCTTGTCGGTGGAGTAGTCTCCATTCCTCTCTCGACTCAGCCAGCACCTTCAATTCCTTGTACGACATTAATTAGAGCAAGTTAGTTCATTTAAATATCTAGGCAGTTTAATAACATTTGACTCCACATGTACACCAAACATTAAAGCAAGAATAGCCATGGCAAAAACAGCATTTAACAGTAAAAAGCACTTATTTAAATAAAACTGAGGAAAAAACTTATAAAATTATACATCTGGAGCATTGCTCTATACGGTTGTGAGACTTGGACAATGAAACAGTTTCTATTAGGGTGACTATAATAAAATATTAAACCTTTTTTAACGGGCATTTTTACTGCCCGCAAACTCAAACTCATGTAACTTCTATTGTAAAATTTACAATCACTAATTAAAAGTCAATCTGAAGAGGATTCCCCATAAGTACAGCCAATGAAATATACCTATGTATGTATAGGTAAGGTAGGCATGTATGCATGTAATAGGTAATTTAATATTAAAAGGTTATCAGATTACTATGAGGTGGTGTTAGGTCATTAAACGACTACTTTATTAATTTAGTTTCAGTACTAAAGTTAATATGTGACGGATTTTACGACTTAAATTTGCCCAACAGTTATCAAACTTTCGTCGCGCAAATTTTAAATTGTCTAACAGAAACTTAAATATTTAATGTGTTCGTGCAGTACGTGATATGGCGTATAGCGATATCTTCAGAAAATCTTACTTATGTATTCGTAAAAGCCAACCAACAAACAAAAATCCGTGCGAATTAGTAATTTAGCAGTGACAAGGGATCTTAGAGGTTCAGCTTTTCAGGTCTTCAGCTTAGGCCCGATTCGACCAATCTTTATCCGTGGATAAATCTATGGTATAACGTCAGATTTGTATTGAATGACAGCGCTAAGTATACTATAGATTTAATATCGGAATAAAGTTGGTCGAATCGGCCCTAAATCACCTTCATTTGACCCTTCAAGACTGGGATTTTCGGGAGTCAAAAATTATACCTTAATTTTTTTTTTTCAATTTATTTTCATCTACTTGTACATTACCTATAGTAACTACTGTAATTTTATTCAAGGCCTTTAATGTTATTCAACATTTCATTAACTACGAGTTTAAATTACCTGCACTTTACATAATAAATTATGTTAAAGAGATTGCGTTGATTTTTCGCTTCTTTTAAATATGTTTCTTAAAACTCAGCACTGTTAGTTCAAAAATTATAAAACCGCTTTCAAAGTTAATACAGTTACTTGATTGGATAAAATATCTAATTATAGAGATATCGATTGATTTCATTCAGAGGTCACTCAGTTGATCTACAGGTTTTATGAAGTCAAAAGTCTGATTACTCACTTACTAGAACTAATATCTGAATTTAAAGAAATACTTATTTAAATCTCTGTGCTTGACTTTGGTACTACATGGAAAACTTCGCCCTCGTTATACATTTTTACGTTCATGCGTACTTACCTTGTGACTTGAAGTGATTAATTTTAGGCCATTTTGGTATAGTGACCGAGTATCAACGAACAGTAATAACGTATAAGTACTCCTTCATGGCAATTTTTTAGAGTAGGTGTTTTGGTTTATTCAATTAAAATGTATCTAAAATAATAATTGAAAAATTTTATAGTTGTAGGTTACTAGAAAAGCTAAATTGTTCTTTGTCGGTTACCGCTGCCTGATCAGTTTTAAAATCCCGTCTACAGGCGGCCTCAAGCCGATTTACCTCGTTTCAGTGCAAAAATAGTATTTGTGTATCAGACATAAGGACGGTCCCAAGTCCAACATGCGTTACTCCACGTGACGCTCGGCTCTGTATACGTTCGACTGTTTACCCGTACTTCGCTATGAATTATGGATAGCATTCTGACCCATAAAGTAATAGTAGTAATGTTTCCATTTGTCGAATTTCGGCAGTAGACTTCTTACTTTAATATCAGAAACATTTGGTTTTATTGAGGGAAAGAGATCGTATGTAGTGTGACGACCCGTTTAGAACAGTGGTAGTGCCTTTGATCCAAAGGTTGCGGGTTCGATCTCCCCACAGTACATACAATTGTGTGCATGAACATACTTGTTTGTATTGGTCTGGGTGTATCTATGTATTATAAGAATGTATTTACAAAAGAAAATGTATGTCTATATTTGTAATTCCGCTGTTGGTTCTGATATCCGTAATACAGGTGTCTCGGAGTCCGATCAATGTATATGATGTTGTCAAATATTATGCAGTAACAAGATAGCTGTCTGTACAAACATGCCTTTAAACTCATAGAGTAGTTTAGTTATTTAGAGTAGTTAAACATTTTTTGCAAATTATTAGTTCGTTTTCTAACATTGAAATCACTGACATATACAACCTGTTTGTGTAGTTATCATCATTTCTAGTAGATTGCAAGAACTAACTGGGTTAAAACGATTTTGCAGGGCAGGTAAACAACGCGGAAGTGATAGTTCCCGTATTGCAATCTTCTATATGGCCACGGTAACTGCTTACTGCTTACCATTAGGCGGGCCATAACAGTAAGGACCTAAGATCAATTTCTGCCTCGGTAATAGTAAACTTAACTGAACTCAATCCTGAACTGGTTTTAGAATAAAAATAAAGTTTAAAAACTAAAACCCGACTACCGAAAAAGTAAGGAACAAGAAAATTGTCTCTGCTGAAATTATTATGCCGTATCGCCGTGGTCGTATTGATTTTATTTTATTATTATAAGTTCTTTCATTTAATACCCTACACGGTACCGTCAAGCAATATTTGTTTTTAGTTTCTTACTCTAAGTCCCCTAGAGGGCGCTGTAGTCAATTTAACGTGACGTCATGTCGCCTATAACCCGAAGACAATCAACACGCTTCTACCGACACCTCATTTGTTTAAATATGGTTACTAGTTTAGAAGTTATGAGGGAACAGATGAACAACCATCCATACATATATACAGGTCAAATTCATAACCCTCCTTTTTGCTTCGCCGTAGTCGGGTAATTAACAAACGTGTTTCTTCTGTACAAACTGTAAGGTTATTTTCTAAGTTTAGGAAAATGACATCACCATTACTCGCGTGTTTTATAGACTTAGGCTTGAATTTTAAATAAAACTTGCAACAACTTGTAATTACGGCTTCTCTTTCGGATGTCACCACGAGTATATTCAGACAAGGGATTATTCGATCGAAGTAATAAAGAGACCCGTTGTCAATCATCGATTGGTGGTGAGGTGTGAAAATGTTTAACTTGGCTCGTGTTAGCCGAGCAATCTGCTGGGAACAACAAAGTTTATGGCAGTGGCCATTGTGTTAATTGCAGCGGTTGATGACTTCAGCAACGCTAATAACTTACCTTTGTTATTAGCTTCTAGGTAATTGTGGTTTTATATAACGTAACGTGGCTTTGGCTATCTGATGTACCTAATAATTAACAGTAATAGCACAGTATAACAAAAGCTTTCTTGTTATACTGTGTTAATAGGTTTGAGCCTAGGTAATTCATTGCATACTGTCAAAATGGTAGAGTAAAATATTAAACATAGCTGTACTAGCATATTTATATTTTGTTAAATAAAATTATATACGAGTATAATAAATAAACTCATGAGTAGAAATCAGTCATGAATTTATAGTTTTTATTTATAGTTACATTTCTTGAGTATTTCTGACTTGAGTATATTGACTGACCGGATGGCGCAACTAGTGGTGACCCTGCCTCTTACGCCAAAGGTCGTGGGTTCGATCCCCACCCTAGACAAACATTCGTGCGATGAACACTTGAGTTTGTTCGGTGTCTGGGTGTAATATATGTATTTAAGTATATATTTGTATTCCTCTATTGTCTAATATCTGTAACACAAGTGCTTAAGCTACTTAGTACGGAAACAGGTCAACGTATGAGATGTTGTGAGAATTATTATTATTATTTCATATTATGTATGAGTATAAGTACCTACCTGGTACTTACACTCATACTTACACTTCTACAACCACAACAGCTGATATAACTTGAGTATGTACCTATTTCTGCAAAATGAATCCCCTAAGATTGGGTTACCAATGTCTTAAATACATACTAATCTAATTTTCTTTTTGTTTCAGATAAACAAAACTGCGTGTAAAGTGATAGCTAATTGGCAAAAACAGCTGATGTTTGACTAGTGACCGCCAAAGTTTTACGAGTGCTCCGTAAACATAATCAACGACTTAAATAAATATTGTGAAAACCCACTTAAATATTACGTAAGTAACTTCAGTGAATGTCCAGTACATAGTTTCATTAACAAAGTATGTCGTTGTGCATATCATTTTGAGTGAATACGACGTTGACGTGTTTTAGCCTTGACTAAATTAATTGGTAATAAAGCGTTGAAATCAAATAAAAAATAAAGTGTCTACGTTTATTAATGTAACAGAGTGCATAATCACAGATTAATTACCTATCGATAGTACAGTGTGCCTGACAAAGGTTTTAGTGATAGTTTTTAGTGGTCGTAAAAGATAGTTATGTCCGCGTGTGTAGTGGAAGAGGGTCGGGAGGAAGGCGGCGGCCTCCTGGCGGAAGCGGCGGGCGGCGTCGGCGCAGGCGTCGGCGATGTGCCGCATGAGCGCACGCGCAGAGATATGCTCATGAGCGGCCGCGGGCGTCGGGCTTGCTCCGAGCAGGGACCACACCCGAGTCTTCATATACGTGAGTGTGACTTGCTAACTATATACTCATTTTGAGCATTGCCGCAGCATCGGAGATATGCAGCATGGGCGCACGCGCCGCGACGGACGGAAGTTCCGAGCATGGATCATACCAGTCTTAGTATCGCCATAAGTACATATCGTGTATTGTATTGAGTCGCAGGCTCTGGATATGGTTCTGACTAGAGATCCCAACTCAAGTCTAATTCAAGTCTTCAACAGGTAATTTTAAAAAAATACCTTGTATGTTATTGTTATAGTATACGCCCTGTTTGTTTAGTGGTTTAAGTACCGGGCTGTGATCTCGGGGTCCTGGGTTCGATTCCTGGGTGTGTTTCGAATTTTTTGAACATAGCTCAGGTTTGGGATCACCAATCCGCATTTAGCAATCGTGGTGATTAAGCCTAATCCCATCATAGTAGCGATGACTTGATTTCTATGATGGAGGCCTTTGCCCTGCAGTCCGACAGTTATAGGCTAATACTTTACTTTGTTTTTTAACAGTTCATTTTGATTGTTACCCTGAGAAAAAATTCAAAGTATGTTGACCTAAGTCTATAGAAAAATATATATCTACACAAGTATGAAAGCATATGACTACACAAGGAAGTAGCGATAGAGAGATAGATTTATCTTCTGAAAACGGTCGGTCGAGTAAGTTGATTCAATATTGCTCCGACCCTTTATCCGTGCGCCCGAATGTGGAAAGATCATACAGATAAAATTCAATCAGATTGTCCGACAAAAGTTTACATTATTCATACCCGTAAGTATCATGTGAAGCAAGACTCCATATACCTACTGTAAGTGACTATGTTGTATCTTATTAATCTATGTTATGTAAAATAATGTCACCGGAGATGGTAGACGAGAATTGGTTATGGCCACAGAATTAGACAGTCTCTGATATGAGCATTATGGTAAATAATTGTAAGAACATACAGTCTATTCCTCATCATAATTTCAGCCAATAGACGTCCACTGCTGTTCATAGGCCTCCCCCAATGTTCTCCACACAGATCGATCCTGTGCCGCCCGCATTCAATGGATTCCCGCGACCTTCACAAGATCGTGTCGGTCCACTTAAAAATATAGCTAATATTCAGAAATATAAACTAAAATATGTAATTTCAAAAAAACCTTTATTTCTTTAGTAAAAATCAAAATCACTACAATGTATCAATACGGGGTTTAACGCGATATTTATTATGTGCACTCACATATTTGGAGCCAAATATGTGAGTGCACATAATAAATATGCGGACTCACTCGCTTGAGTCCGCTCGTGACCACGGCTGCTGTAACGTAGCCGAAACGTCGAGCCAAATATGTGAGTGCACATAATAAATATCGCGTTAAACCCCGTATTGATACATTGTAGTTATAATGCAACTCGAAAATCTAAAAAAAAAATCAAAATCATTTTATATTTATGGCAGTAATATAATGCTGAACTGTAGACAAATTAGTATAGTAATCGTACTCACCATGTTCTCAGGGACGATGACGACGAGGCCTCGAGTCGTGTGTGACGCTGCTGCACGTATCGCTCTTAAGTACTAGACGCTTATGAGAGGACGTGAATACTTTGCAAAACTAATTTCGCATTTTATTACAAACCTTTATTCGCCTTGACAAATTTTTGTAACAGTTGTACAAAAATAAATCAAAGATACGACAAGACAATAAGATTGAATTTTATTTCGCAGCAAAGTGAAACAATGTTCAAAGATAAAAAGGATTCAGTTTATTATTTACAAAATTAGGTTCGCTTGAATGGTCGGTAGTATAGGGTCTTTTGACTGCCCACAAAGGTTGGGTAGATAAGATATACAGATATACCAGCCACAGTATTTATAATGCTGTGACGTTTGTGATGTCGACCCTCGTCGTGCATGTCAAACTACTTGACTGACTTTTCTGTTTCGTTTTTGTAATTTCACAATCGACAAGTAAATGGCTGCTATATAGTAATTTAAACATTTCTAACGATTTGATAAACTTCTCTGTCGAACTTTTGTTTCAACCCAGAGAGTTTTAGCTAAATTGAATGGAGTTTTAAGTTAGGGCAATGAGCGTAAAGCGGAAGACAATCGAACAATACTTGAAGGAAACTAGAACAACAAAGTTTCAAACAAAAATTATGGAATTAAAATAAGTTTATCAAGCCTAAACAGTAAACAGTGTTAGAGCGTAGTGCGTAGGTATCACGGTCTTGACTTACGGTGCCGAGACGTGGACACTCACGGCTGGACTAGTCCACCGGTTCAAAGTCGCTCAAAGAGCTATGGAAAGGGCTATGCTCGGAGTATCTCTGACCGCATCAGAAATGATATAATCCGACAGAGAACCAGAGTTACCAACATAGCCCACCGAATTAGCAAACAGAAGTGGCAGTGGGCTGGTCACATAAGCCTAATGTGACCAGCCCACTGGTCACATTAGCCGCAGAACTGACAGCCATTGGAGCCGTAGGCCGTCCTTGAGTGAAGACCGCGACTCGGTAAGCGTATTGTTGGACGCCCTGTGACAAGATGATGACATTCGAGGGCTGGCTGGTGTGGGCTGGATGAGAGTGGCCGAAAATCGGGAGCAGTGGCGTGCATTAGGGGAGACCTATGTCCAGCAGTGGACGAGTGTGGGTTGCTGATGATGATGATGATGACGTAGGTATCTATGTAAACACAATGTAGAATAAAATTAATATTTCTAGTGAGTAAGCATACTTTTTCATACACGTAGGTACAGTAGCTAGAGTCAAATTCAAGGTAGCACAGTAGGGGCTATCAATAGGGGAAAAAGGTGCAACGACCTCTCCGAGTGCCCCGCGCCCAGTAGTATATTTGCTCCTGTGCCTTCTTAGGGCTAGAGGAGCTGCTACCGGCCGGGGCCGGTGTCCTCCGGGCAACGGCGGGTAGTAATTGGGGCAACCCATGTTGCAACCTAACGGCCAACGGCTGCACAGCCGGTGGACTGGCCCCGTCTTGCGATCGTGCCGAAGAACACCATGCCACGGGGCCATTATTTGTCACACTGAGGGTCTGATTACCGGCGTTTTTTTTTGGCGGCATAGTCGCGTTGGTGTCGGGAGAGGAACCTGGCATCTTATAGGTCGCTGTGACTGTTGTCGCGTATGTCGCGGGTTAGCTGGTTAGCCATTTTTGTAGACATCACTGGGTAACTTTATTTTATCATTTTGACTCTCACCCTCCAGGCAAGTTACGGGCCTACAACGAAACGAGACGATATTCGCGACCAAAACTTTATTCCAGTTTCTTTCGTCGTGCGTCAGGTATATTCTTGTTTGTTATATGACGGTTTCGTTGTATGTTATCTGGATACACGTAAATAATCAGTTGTCTTGGTGACACGCATTAAGTTATTAGGGTCCAGAACATATACGCATAACACAGTATGTTTAATTAAAAAGAATTAACTGCTTAACAAAAGCTTTCTAAGGTTTTGCAAACGTGATATTCAGGGTTTCCGGAATCATAATAAATCGGCTGGTTTGGTTGGTAAACGGCTCGTCTTTTTGATGGCATTAACTAATTTGCATGTAAAAAGGTGCTGAAAGGCGGAACGAGATCAATAAGTCGTAAACAGGCCGGGCTTGGTTATCATTATTGTGTCGACCTACGTCATTCTTCTAACACGTTCATTTAATGTGTTGGTAAAACGATGTTACGAAGTACTTAACATATTTCTGGTATTGCAATCGATCATGCTACGGCACCTTTTCGCTTTGTCCTTTCGTTGTTATTTTAACGTCCATTTTCATAGTAAGCCTTATGCGTATACAGTCAAAAACATTCATTTTTATTTGTTCTAGCAAATATTGAAATATTGAGTAGGACAAAGTTATTTGGTCATAAGGCGAACGGAAACTTACAGTATTCAAGTAAAGAAGATAAGTTGACTCAGTAAAAGTTTACTTGTAGTTTGCGAAGATTTTCATGCAACTCGTATGTACAAAAGATTCTTTATACCTGTTTGCTATTATCGAAACATCACAATAAAATACTGTATTCCATAAAACACTTCCATACCAGTACAATAGGTACGAGTATAAATAATGTTTTATGAAGATTTCTGAAGCAAGTAGCAAAAATCAATACACCTATTCCGTTGACAGCTTATAACTAATACCTACCTTCGTATGGGCATTTCAAAACCAACTTTTGTATGAAAGAGTCATTTCTTTCAACACACACACACACACACACACATTCACACATTCTTCCAGCAAAAATTAAAAGCCTTATTAAGCCAGCAAATTCCATAGCTTTGTTATAAAAGCATGTCTTTAATTACAAGACAGTATAATTATTATGGCAAACTGACGGCTAAAGTATAATTACCTAGCGAAAAGAAAATGATTTTAGTGTACCAAATTAAAAAAAATAAGGCCTTGAATTTTATGTAGCAGGCGTACCCAAAAGTCCTTAAAGACCATAGTACCTAGAACTGCCAAAATGTACGTACAGCCACACATGAAATTACCTATACAAAACTATGAAATTCTCACCGACTTCTCACCTTAATGTCAAACGCGTTTGGCTCTATATCAATTGAGCAAATTGGATAGATTGTGGTAACCTGATGGTAGTAGGTAGGTAGTGTGTTGCTGTGTGTAATTGCCATGCCAAGAGATAAAAACGTTTTCAGTTTTCCTACAAACAATTTGTTCCAAATTGTTGGCATAATGCTTCCCGTAGCATACTACCTAGCTGCCCATTTGTGCAGGTATAGTGAATTAAACAGCTGTACTTATGTCCACAATTTTCGATAAGGGCCGATGTGATGACATAAGATAAATGGTCTATGTATTCGCTGTGTGATTACACATACTTATAGAGCAATAGCCCGGATAATCTATTACGGCTTATCTTGTGATCACCAATAAGGAACTTAGCTACCTTTTAGTAACATACAAGTATATATATTGTTATAGGTGTCTAAGTTATCGCCCATCAATAGGTAGTAGGTTTGAGTATTACTTATTTACATAGGTTTAAGTGCATACAAATGCTACAAGTAATATTTTATACGAATGTATTCAGTTATTTACTTAAGTACTGACATCATCAGGAGTATTTTACGCAAGTTTAAAACACCTAGGAATTTACATAAACTGCTATTATAGTAGTCGTTATAAAAGCATATTGCTATTACAAATTCCATGATGGCTGAGTGTGTACTGCACGCCATATGTCACGGTTTCCAGTGTAATTCAGTAGGCAACAATTTCATATTCAGTCGTAGCACCAACGCGTTGTTGCAGTAACAATTATCGGCACGATGGTTGAGTGAATTTACTACTGAAATTATTGAAATTTCGTTTTGGTAGCCACGAAAATATTATAATAATATTAATAATATATTTCTCTATTTAAGTAACTAGGACTCATAAAAAAAACTTAAAATCACATTTACATAAAATTACATTTTTAAATTAAGACAGTACTTACATGAATCACTTCCGCTTCACTCCTTTGGCCGTGGCGCAGCTCAGTAAGGATTCACATACATACAGTTAGCCGACTGGCAATCATGGCCACGAAAATATTATATTAATATTAATAATATGTTTCTCTATTTAAGTAACTAGGACTCACAAAAAAAACTTAAAATCTAATTTAGCACATTTACATAAAATTACATTTTTAAATTAAGACAGTACTTACATAGATCACTTCCGCTTCATTCCTTTGGCCGTGGCGCAGCAAGGATTCACATACATACAGTTAGCCGACTGGCAATCATGGCCACGAAAATATTATAATAATATTAATAATATATTTCTCTATTTAAGTAACTAGGACTCACAAAAAAATCTTAAAATCTAATTTAGCACATTTACATAAAATTACATTTTTAAATTAAGACAGTACTTACATGAATCACTTCCGCTTCACTCCTTTGGCCGTGGCGCAGCAAGGATTCACATACATACAGTTAGCCGACTGGCAATCATGGCCAGGGTGCCGTTGCCACTGTCCCGCACCCTGCGCTCCAGGGATGTGCATTTTTTGCGCGTTGTCGTGAAGAAACAATTTACCTTCACCTCGGCAAACATCCCTTATGCGCTACAAAACCGGGCCCCAAACAACCCCCTGAACGCATTATTATACTGCACACGGAGAGCATTGTAAGCCCTTTGCGTATACACAGCCCACAGACTGCCCGTAGAGGGAAGTGCTATATGCTCTGAAAATAATTATTTTCAAATTCCTTGTACATCGCGCAAACCTGCAGGCCAGCATGTTCGCTCTGACCGACAAAGCTTTCTCGTTGCGGAAATGAAGGAAAACATTTTGAGAAATACAACATATAGCAGGCAGGCAGATGCATGACTGCTCTCGCACTACGATTACATACATATTATCCATTAATTTTTGGGCCTCGTCCTATGGTTTGTATATGCTTGAGTGAACTAATATGTATTTAAGGCGATACCTAGTCGAAACTATAGCCGCAAATTAATTTATTTTGACTGTGAGATTATGAGACATGTTATAAATAAAATCCATCTTAGAATTCTTAGGAAATTATTAACAATTTTAGATGTACATATGTAATAATTTATTCCTACATTCATGGACTAATTATCTTTCTACAGTAAAAAACAGTCTTATTTTGCCTAAAATAGCTACCTTTACCAATCATAAAAATTATTGTACCACCAATTACATACCTTTTTATTAGAGTTAATATTAGTATACACCCTGCTGTTCAGTAATTAAATAATTAATAGTTTTTGTCCTATCTAGCAGTCATATTTCAGTAGGGGCCATCGAAACCAAAACTCTAAGGTGGGCCGTGTATATTTTTTGACATGTGAGTAACATTGTATGCTATCAATTTATTTTACATATGTTTCATTCTCCAGAAAAACTAATACCCAATTTTCAAAACATATTTTTAGGGTTCCGTAGCCAAATGGCAAAAAACGGAACCCTTATAGATTCGTCTTGTCCGTCCGTCTGTCCGTCTATCCGTCCGTCCGTATGTCACAGCCACTTTTCCCCGAAACTATAAGAACTATACTATTAAAACTCGGTAAATAGATGTATTTTGTTACCCGCATTACGATTTTTACTCAAAAATTGGAAAAAAATAAATAATTGGGGGCCTCCATACTTGAATGAAACTGTAACTAATTTTTTTTTTTCATCAAACCTATACGTGTGGGGTATCTATACGTGTGGGGTATCTATGGATGAGATCGAAAACTTTTATGGACAGCTTTACGCGACATCACGCGCACCTGTCATTCAGGCCGTTGAGCGAAGATGGACCCGGCACTACACCGAAGATATCCCGGACGTTAGCCTATACGAGATTGTCATAGCTCTCAAACAGCTTAAGAACGGTAAGGCACCGGGTGCTGATGGAATCACAGCGGAGCTTCTGAAAGCAGGTGTCGACCTGTCCATAAAGCCCTTCAGAGGCTTTTCAACTCCATCATCACTGAGGGAAAGACACGCAGCATATTTTCGGCAGATCTACCGCAGTGTCTCAAGACGAAAGTCTTTAATGCGTGTGTGTTGCCAGTGATTGGGTGATGACATACGGAACCGAAACGTGGCCGCTTACAATGTGCCGGTTAAGGAGGCTCAAAGTCACCCAGAGAGCAATGGAGAGGGCTATGCTCGGAGTCTCCCTGCGTGATCGTATCAGAAATGATGAGATCCGCAGGAGAACTAAGGTCACAGACGTAGTCCAAAGGATTGCATGCCTCAAGTGGCAATGGGCAGGGCACATAGCGAGGAGAACAGACGGCCGTTGGGGCGGAAAGGTCCTCGAGTGGAGGCCACGTACAGGAAGTCGCAGCCGTGGCAGACCTCCTACAAGGTGGACCGACGATCTGGTGAAGATCGCGGGAATCCATTGGATGCGGGAGGCACAGGACCGATCTGTGTGGAGAACATTGGGGGAGGCCTATGTCCAGCAGTGGACGTCTATTGGCTGAAATGATGATGATGATGATGATGATGATCTATGGATAGGTCTTTAAAAATCATGTTGAGGTTTTTAATATCATTTTTTTCTTAACACAATACGTTGCGCAAGAGACGCTCCCAAAGTGGTAAATTGTGTGTGTCCCCCCCCTTTAACTGCTATAATAAATGAATTAGACAACTATATAAAATAAATGGAGTAGATAATCATAAAAACTAACAACGGAAATTGGTTTGAACTAGATATAGTAAGTAGTTTTTTTTAATACGTTATAAACCGCAATTTACCTTCCCTATATCTTACTTGCTTCTACTCTTCATGGGCGAGTCCGACGAGACGCGTGCTGAGACGGCACGCGAGCTGGGGAGCAGGTGGTCTTTGCTCGCCACCGCGGCCGAGGGTGCGGTGTCGAGCGAGAATCATCTGCGACGATAAGCTCGCGTGGGACCGCCGAAGCCTTGCAGCACCGGAGCCGTGACAGAAACAATGCATGCTGCATATTTGAATGCCTGCTTGCATGCATGGCCGGTTGCATGACTGCATGCATGCTCGGTTGTATGCATGCTGCATGCCTGCATGCATAATAAGTAAACTTATTTGTATTTTAAATAACGATTTTCTGGAAACTAATTCGTCTAAAATCTGTTTATGTATCAAGAATTGAGTGATATTTAAGAACGTAAAGATTTAAAAAATATATTATTTCGGTCAAATGAAAATGTCGAAAACAAAAATTTGGCTAAGCGTTTTCGCTATAATGAAATTCGCACTAAAAACATTCGAATTTAAGATAGGTAACCGGAAATAGCAAAGATATATTTAGATTTCTTTCTTAACCACATTTTTTACTAGCATATTACGTAACCCCGACCCGACCCTTTATGATAAAGGGACCGACCTGTTTGGATGAAATTGGGGGAGGCCTACGTCCAGCAGTGGGCTTCCATTGGCTGAATGCATTGCAATTGACCATGACATGGTACCGTAAAACTAACAGTAGGTACCTAACTAGTAAGTAGTTGGTAATTAGTAACCACCAACTAAATGTACCTACCTATCAATATGCTTGCAACGCTACTAACCAGCTGAAATGGGGATACATCGCTTAATAATGGACAACATTTCATATTTTTAACATGTCCATATTGTTTTTTTATATGAAAATAGACATAAAATGAACAGACCCATATTTTTTCTTTTTTCAAAATTTGGCCATTTTCATGCATAAAATAATTATTGAAATTCTTTATATTCTAAATAGACGTAAGCGCCAAATGACGTCATCGGACGGCTGAATACAGCGATATTCCTTTGCTTATCATTGTTTTAGTAAAAAAAAGGTACTACTGTCAAAGGTAAATAATACTAGTGTCAACATTGTCAACGTCATTCATACATTCAACGTTGACAATTTGTCTTTTTTTTGACAGTTACATGTCATGGGTTTGGCATTTCGTAAATTTAAAACTATAATGTGCTAAGCAAAGAAATATTTTACATTCTGCCGCCCGATGACGTCATATTACGTTTTTTAGTTTTTAATTTTTTTCTCACTAAATAAGCAATATAAAAAATGAATAAATATATAATCGAGCAGCGGAAAAGTAAACAAAGAATTGGTATTTTTTCTTTCAGAGCTTAGCAATTTTGAAATGTTGTCCATTGTTGTCGTTGACTATGCAATCATGACCACTCTGATAATTGCACCCGACTAATAAGACTTACGTTTGAATATCTTATGAAATTAGGTGCAGTAAAGAGATAGATAGATATACTTTAATGCACAAAATACACAACTTAAGCACTAGGCATTACAGAAATGTTGTGTACAATTTCGGCGGTCTTATCGCTGAAAGCGATTACCAGACAACCTTCGGGTAAAGGACATTTAATAGTAGAGAACCACCTACCCCGGTGCAATATTCAATAAGGGAAAAAAATAAAAAATAAAATAAAATAGATAAACTGTTAATATTAAAATATAACTTATAACCCTAATACATAAATAAAATACAATATTATAAACGAATAATAAGAGATATCTTTTTTTTTTAGTTTTAACTGGCAGACGAACACATGATGGTATGTGATTGTCGCCGCTCATAGACACCCGAAACATCAGTGGAGTCACAAGTGCACTGGCAATCCTTTAAACTCTCCATTCCCTCGGATTGGGTCTCCGGTACCCTTACTCACAAAGCGAACACAGCACAAACGCTGCTTCGCGCCGGTTTTCTGTGTTGCCGTGATAACACTCCGGTCGAGCCGACCCATTCATGCCGACGCGAGGCTAAGAGACCCTAACGGTAATATCTCATAGTGTTTTAAGATACATTACACATTTTCCTGTACAGAGCACGGCACTGCGCACCTCTGGGGCGCGAACAGCGGGCGCCGCGGGTGGAGTCGCAAGCGCACGTCCGCGCCGCAGATGGGCGGCAACCTGCATGGGTCCACGCCGCGAGTCGCGCTTGTGCTGCGCTCGCGCCGCAGCTGGCCGGTCGCGCCGCAGTCCTATAGGAGGTAAGTGAATATAGACAGATAAAACATTAAGTCGCACGAAAAAGCACACATACAAAACAGTATAGATATAAGTAAACCCAGAGGGGTTTATAATGTAGTATGTGTGCAGAAGTGGTGTGAAATGGTAATGACTCAGCGAATTGCTTACTCGACGAGCAAACCGCTGATTTTCATCCATTGCCAGTACTGAGGGATGCGCATGACGGCACTGCAGTAACAAATCGACAAAAATATTATTACAAAAATAGTCCGCCTAATAATTACTACGGAATTCTAAGGACTATCCTGCAGAACCCAGTTTAGTAATCCCTGCTCTACACTAGTACACTGTAAGAGAGGAGTGGCAGCACCATTAAACTAAGAGTGTAAACTACTAAGATACGAAGAGTTGTTTGAAGTCACGAAAATCTAGCAAGTGACGAATAAAGCTGTAGCAAAATGACATACTTCGACGTTGTGATGCAGGGTGGTTAGGGTACCTCTGCCTAATCCTGTGGCTGTGTAGCTCATAAAGCACCTCGTAAAGGTTCCGATTTGGATTGCAGACCAAAACCGCAGGCGGCTCTGCAGTCGGCGACTTGCGAATGCGGCTAGAACAGTTCTAATTCGAAACTCATCATTATTCATGTTATCATCTCATCGTAAGGCATTGTTACGTAGATTTTACAATTGTGATAAAAAATAAAACACCCCACTCCATGTGTACACAGCTATTGTTTAATAGCGAAATTACTAGTGTAAAACTTATTTCTTATCATTTATATTTTTTAAATACCTTCATATAAGTTATGGTAAGAACTTATAGCATTTATCTAACAAGTTGTAAACGCCAAAATCTACGAGTATTCAAACGACCATGGCTTTAGAGACTTAGTTAAAAAGGAATAATAAAAGAAAGCTTTGACTTCGGGCCCCGTTTCCTGGCTATCCACAGTAATCAATGAATGGATGTATGAAACCTGTATGCAAACCTGTGTACGTGTTCAAGAGGAGATAACAGGATACAGGCTACGGGAAAGCTTACAAAACCCTATTTGCTTTGCGTAGGGGAGGGTGAGCGAAAGTACTTAAGCTCTGTAGATCAGTGCAGCGCCACAGAAGGGTTAAAATTAAAGGATAACTATAGTAAACTGTGTGTGTCATTGTCATCATCATCATTTCAGCCAAAAGACGTCCACTGCTGGTCATAGGCTTCCCCCAATGTTTTCCACACAGATCAGTCCTGTGCTGCCCTCATCCAATGGATTCCCACGACCTTCACCAGATCGTCGGTCCACTTTGTGGGGGCCTGCCACGGCTGCGGCTTCCCGTACGTGGCTTCCACTCGAGGACCTTTTCGCCCCAATGGCCGTCTGTTCTCCTCGCTATGTGCCATGGCTGTGACCTTAGTTGTCTTTAATGCGTGTGTGTTGCCAGTAATGACACACGGAACCAAAACGTGGCCGCATACAATGTGCTGATTACGGAGGATCAAAGTCACCCAGAGAGCAATGGTGAGGGCTATGCTCCGAGTCTCCTTGCGTGACCGTATCAAAAATGATGAGATCCGTAGGAGAACTAAGGTCACAGACTGGGTATGGGTTTTAAATCGCACTTTTGTTAAACTAAAACTTTTACCACTTATTTAAATTTTGTGAAACTGTTTTGTTTCCAGCAGAACATTTTGAATGGTTACTTCCTATAGGAAACTCAAAGAGACGAGTTTCGTAAAAGGCGTAAATCAGTGAGATCTTTGGTTTCGCGGATGTTCATGGGCTGCTGTCTTTCACTATGAGTTGCTTCATCGTCATCGTCATCGTCAGCCCATTTAAGTCCCCACTGCTGGGGCACGGGCCTCCCTCAATCACATGAGGGGTAATTGCCATACTCACCACGATTGGCAGACGGGTTGGCGAGGGTTTTGATATAAATGAGTTTTCCTTCTCTGGGTGCTGATGATCATGCCAGCAGATTAACCTTAGTCGCCTTTTACGACACCTCGGTAAGAGTGAGGGTGGCCTATTCTACTCTGCCGGGGACCACACGGCTATATGCATATGAGTTGCTTCGCATGATTGTATATCGTCTGGCCCTAGCAAAAAAAAAATATAAGAAAAGTATGAAATATAAATATTTTCGATTCCGCTGTTGTTTCTGATATCCGTAGCTACCTATCTCGGAGTCCGATTAATGTTTGTCAAGTTGTGAAATATTTATTTGTAACTTATCACAAAGGTTAAGCATAGTGATAAAAATGGAAAAGGAAAGCCTCTTCTACCATTTTTAAAAAAAAGTAACTTTATAGGAGAGTAGATCACAACTCTGAATTATTAGACTTAAGTGCTAGTCCAGTAGTATTAAAACCTATATATAGCGACGACCCGTTTGGAACAGTGGTAGTGAACGGTGTCTTTGGTCCAAGGGTGGGTTCGATTCCAGCACAGTACAAAAATTTGTGTGCATGAACATGTCTGTTTGTATTGGTCAGGGTGTTTTCTATGTATTATAAGTAGAAATTTACAAAAAAAAAGTATTATATAAATATATTTGTAATCCCACTGTTGATTCTGATATCCGTAACACAGGTGCTTGAGCTACCTATCTCGGAGTCAGATCGATGTATGTGATGTCGTGAATTATTTATTTATTATTATTTATTTATTAATTTATATGATTAAATAACACCAGAATGGTGATATCCATAAGCATGCTACATCGTAGACCTTATGCTCACTCTCCATCAGGTGAGATGAGGTCAAGTGCAAACCCATTTAATATATAAATAAATAAATATTAACAATATCTGGGCTGAACATATCCATTGCCAACTGACCTATTTTAATTTTAGAATTTAAAACTCTGGTCTCAATACGTTTCTTACACCTAGGGTAACGTCCAACGATCTGTTTTTTCCATTTTTTAAAGATAATCATTTTATATTCTCACAATGAGAATAAATTACAGGTATACAAAAAGAGGCAAGATTTATTATTTATTTATTTATTATTAGCCTTCTCTAACTTACTAATATAATAATATCTATTTAACTTAATATTATATACAACTTTATTCAATATAACCATAACGATTTTGTATAAATGTATTAAGATTTCTATTACTAAGGCCATCGACGATAACCACAACCTAATAGTGATTATTACCGATTCAAAAAAGGAGGAGATTCTGTTTTCGACTGTATGTTTGTTATTTTTTTATGTATGTTCATCGATCATAAACCCAAAAAAATATCGGTTATAAAAGAAGCCTCTATGTTTATTTTAAGATTGAGATTCAATTATGTAGAATAATTGGATTTGACACCGTAAGTGACATCTGTTTAAGGTGCTACATCGGTGAAACAAGCGCCGCCAGCAGATTTAAATTGATTGTGGCGACTATGAGACAGTATTTAAAAAAGTACAATTCTAAAGACTTGGAGGAATGTATTAACGGTTTTTTGAGAGAAACGTATGAAATGTTTCTTCCTAGAAGCAACAATAATCTGCACAAATCGTTATTTGTCGCGTGTAAAAAATATTGTTTTGCATCTCAAAAAATTTACTATTCTTTCCTGCAAGTCTTTAAGATTTTACTTTTGTAAATAAGCACCACAATAAATTTGAATCTAGTGAGCGGTGCTAGAGTCACCGATGTAGCACCTTAATGCCCCGAGTAAGCTTTGGGGTGACGCCATATATTAAAGAGAAAACCGACCGTGTATTGGCCACCTTTAGAAGCACACTGCACTTTTAATGTCAAGTTCATCCCACCCTTATCTGATTGCCATTTGTATTCGTCTACAATTTCGCTCGAATATTTTTCCACTTCAGTTATGTATGTATAATCCTTCTTTATTAATATTTAAAGGGCAGTCCAGAGATTTTTTTAAATAAAAACGTCGAGTTCGTTTAATATTTTAGGTTCAATTTTTCCCAGTGTTCGTATATGAATAGAAGCGCCAGGTCAGTATTCGAATCAATTTAGCTTGAATACCGCAAGGTATTTCCATAAATTGATTATATTGTTGTATGCTGGCAAATAATTACTTTCCGGCAAAATTTACGTCAGTTAATCGAATTGAATGCTTCGGGAGACCCGGAAAATTACTACTGACGGTAATTTGAGCCCAGTTTAGCCCGGGTGAACTATGTTTATGTAATTAATTAACGAAGTCTTCAGCGCTAACGGCCTGATATGGAAGATGTCGTGTGAGAACGCCGTAACACTTAGGGCTGTCTACTTTGAAACTTAATTAAGGGTTGTGAATGTAGTGACAATCTCACGCACTGGAAAATTAGTTGGCACTGGGGAGGAGAAAGGTAGTATTGTGGGAAGTGTCTAACTGTAACATACATACGCCGTCGCCTAGCTAAAATAAAGAATTTGTATTTATTTCTTACTTTATGGATCTTTTTCCTTGTGTATGTAAATATAGTATGTAAAGTGTCCATAAATATTATGGATCACTTTTTCTACACATCTATACTATCTATTACGAGGTAAATCTTACAAACAGCGGTAACGCTTATAGGTTATCCGAAAACACGAAACGCTTGCGCGATTTAATCGACACCTCACGCCATCTATTGGTATAAAATAGAACGAACGTCCTGAAACGAAGTATTGGCGGGCCACTAAACCATCGTTTGGGTTCAATTGCACCTGATAACCGACGCCACGCTCATCGATGCGCGACATCTTTCTTTAAACGGCTACTTAGGTAACACAGTATTGCGAACACGTTGGCAGTCTATTTTTTTATTTATCGATGATTTAAATTTTGATGACCTTCAGATTTTTCTTAATTTGTCTAACAATGGACGTTGTCCCATTCGCTTTATCATAGTCACTTCTAATCAGAGGCTGTCAAATATAATTGATTCCATATACCGCAGTCACGTTTGTTTACTTTTACGCGAAATTGCTTCGGAACGAGCTTCCAGTGTTGGCATCCCTTGATTTTTTCCAATTTTGTTCGAAACACTTTTGTGAAAATTCGTTTGACACTTTTTTGATTGATTTCCTAGAGTGTTTATCTATAATAAAATGTGTAAACCTTATCCAACATATATTTTCTAATTTATAATGAGAGGTGAAGCGAGAAAATTGTAAAAGGAATTATACGAAATCATTTATTTGCATTCCTCATCTCATCTTAGCGTGTAAACTTTATTTACCAACTAGTGGCCCGCCCTCGCTTCGCCCTCGCAATTTAAAAATTGTATTTTTCTATACGAACTTGATTTGTAGCTAACCAATTCTGAGATTATTTGAGGTAAGCAGCTACTACTAATACTGAAATGTTTTTCATTCATTTTACATATATTTTCATGACTGATGAGCACTAAATATGGCGAATATTCCATACAACGTTTTAATCCCATTTACTCTATTAGGAGTGGAATAAAAAATGCTCAATAATGTATACAAAAAGACCAATATATATTTTTTTAGCCTTGCTTTAAAAATAACAACACTTCTATACGGCGTTTTAACCCCGTTCACCCTTTTAGGGGTTGAATAAAAAAGTGCTAAAAATCTTCTGTATTAATGACTAAATTCTAATTTTCATAAACACGAGCAGCAAAATATGGCAAATTTCCCGTACGACGTCTTAACCCCATTTCACTCATTTAGAAGTTGAGAAAAAAAACGCTAAATACTTCTATTTATATAAAAAGCCCAAATATATATTTTCAACTCTAGCTTTAAAAAAAAGACCAAACTTCCATACGGCTTGTAACTCTCGTTCACCCCTTTTAAGGGGTTGAATATTAAACATAATTAAAGTTAAAAGATAAGGGGTTTCATATTTTTTCCTACGTATTACTGTGCAATCTCCTTATGCTTATGTTATGTGTCCTGTCTATGTAAATCTTTTATGTGGTCAATAAATGTTTACTTACTTAAATATGCTGAAAGTACTGATATTACTTTTGCATGAACAGTGCAAATAGCAATTTTTACGACTCTAGCATTACATATGATGAATCTCCCACACGACGCTTCAACCCCCAATTTACCTCTTTGGGGGTTGAAGAAAAAAAATGCCCATATTACTTTTCTTAAACTTGTATGATGAGCCCAAATATCAACTATCATGACTCTAACTTTAAAAATAACTAATCTTCCAGACAATATTTCTACCCCCATTTCGCCCGTTAGGGATTGAATTTTTAAATCCTTTTCTAAGTGTGCACCTACATAATAAAAACTATCCATGTTCCAATTTTCATAATTTGCGGCCAAGTAGTTTGCGTGCGTTGATAGATCAGTCAGCCAATCAGTCAGTCGCCGAGGCGTTGCCTCTTTATTAATCTTCTAACTTCATCAAAATGGAATATTTTGATGAAGTAAGAAGAGTAATTCCATTTAATAAAACATCTAATTTTAAATTTATATAAAAATTCTAGTGGATGGTTTCACATAGCACATGGAACAGTGGTAGTGAACGTTGACTCTGGTGCAAGGGTTTCGGGTTCGATCCCCGCACTACAAACTATTGTGTGCATGAACATGTCTGTTTGTAATGGTCTGGGTGTTTTCTATATATTATAAGTATGTATTTACAAAAGAAAAGTATTATATGTATATATTTGTAATCCCACTGTTGATTCTGATATCCGTAACACAGGTGCTTGAGCTACCTATCTCGGAGTCGGATCAATGTATGTGATATTGTCAAATATTATTATTATAAATAGCAATCTCAACCATTCAAAATAGCGAACTTTGCCAAACGATGCGCCTCCTCGTTTCCAGCAATACCTACATGAGAGGGGACCCATTGCGGTTTAACCTCGGCGCCATTTGTATTGAACTTATGTAAAAATAAACATGCACCGATAGAACAGTAATATTTGCATTTATCCGAACGCACTTTACCGAGCAAGCAAAAGATTAGACGCGCGTCTTTGAGGATGTCGCGGACCTACATAGTACGACACATAGTGGGTAATTCGGTATCTTCCAATTGATATTATCGAAGAGCTTTCCTCCAAGCTCTATTCTTTGCCGAAGAATATTTTCGGCTACTGATGGATAAACCAGACAATGCCTCCATTTTTAATATTCCCTTAACGTTTCAATAAGGAAACCCGCCTAATTCGAAGAGATTGTATTGTCAACGTAGGTAAGCAGTTTTTCTTGGAAATCGTTATGATGATGGAAAATGGCGTACCTAAGAGTGGTTAAAATTTATACCAGTACGTGTCTTGAGAGCGTTATCAAATGGTTATCAGCATAAATCGAGGTAAAGCGATTAAAGCTCTCGTACTAGACAATAGGTTTCTTTTAACAGTGACTATAGCCAGTGGGCTGCGTGCCTGGAATTTGAAGTTTTACAATGACCGCCTACAAGAATGGGTATCAGATCACTATCGTAGCACTATTAGTAGGTAATTGTGATAAAATCAAGGGTCGTTTCAACAAAAGCGGAGCAGAGCTGAGTGGAGATGTGTGAGCAACCAAAAGAAATAACAGAAAATTTTTCAATAACGTCTTTTTTTAAGTAACCGATTTCATAAATTGGTTCACCATTACAATAATACATTATACTCTATTGGCATCCCTAAACAAAGTTCAGGTGTGTACATTGGTAGTCGTTTTGACAACCGACTATTTTTAGAAGTTGGGTCCATAAATACCCTTACATATGAAATTCACACGCCATTGACCTCTTCTTTCGATTTCAGAGAGTTTGGACCTTAAAAGCAATATTACATTTGACAATATTTCCACATGAAACCAAAAACAAAATGGATTTAGGCTATCATTAACATAATGGTGGTATGATATCTCTCTAGCCTTTTGTTGAACGTTTAAGTACTGACTTACAATTAGGTTTTGTTAAATCTATAAACTATTCATGAATTAATATTTCATTTCAAATTCTTCTTATAGTGCCATGATCATTAGGTTTGTGAAATCATTAAGTGCCAGGTCTTTGAGATAGATACAGTATAAAAAAAATCTTTTCACCATATTTCAATACTTGTCAAATGTAGATGACTAATACACCTATAATTGGGAGGATTTCTTTCACTAGGCCCGACAAGGGGCCGTTTGGACCCCCCGAGGCTTCTTGCAATTGGCGGAATGATTGATCATCTGAATGAAACCGTTCAAATCTACTTTGGTAAATATTAAAAATGCTAGCAACAAAGATCGATTACCTATTGGAAAAAATTACAGCCTGCCCTCTTTATTAATTTATGTTTTGATAATTGAATAATAAATGGACTCTGTCAATAAACAGTGCAGTACTCGTAAGTCATCAAAATTTTTATGTAGAATGCTTTCAAGAATAATAGTAGTAAATATTTTAAGCGGTAAAGCTAACATCTTCAATATCAGCAGGTTGCTTCCAGCATGCTTTAATTATAGGAAAAAGGGAGACAAACAAGCAAGTGTAACAACGGCTAAAAAATAAATCCTATTGCGCATATAGGTATTTGGTTTTGATAGGCAACCTTCGTGCCTATCTAAATACTCTGTCCCTCTTATTCCAAAAGGTGGTTTAAAATAAGTTGTGGGATTAATACTGGGAATATCTGAAGAACTAGAGTAAACATTATTACAAAACTAAGTTTAACATTATTTAGTATATCAACTATAATACTTAAGTTAAACCACCCGGACCCCTAGTTTAAGATGAGTACTAAAATAATAACCTCAAAATATCGATTCAGTAACCATGACAACTTATCCCTGTGACAGTTCATTCCGTTTTACACCAAAGTTATTTGTGAAAAAGTAGTTAATTAATTTTTTAGATCAAATCCCAAAAATTTAAGCAATTCCTATGCATATTATTAGGAAATCTTACTAAGGTCACTATTTTAATTTACTGTTGCTTAAAAACAATTTTAAAATATTTTTACTTCAGACAACAAAATAAGGTTACGTAAAATGAAATGTCACTGAACGAATGATTGAATGATTCGATCAATTTAGACACTATCCTGCGGTACTAAATGGTCTATGGTTAGTCAAGGATTTGTAATAAAAATTTAAGAACTAGCATTATTTCGTAATAGCCATGAACTTGCTAGTTTAGGATTAAAACCGGTACCAGAGCAGTTTTTTGTAATAAGAGGGTGTAAGTTTTACACTTTGGATATGGGATAGTTATTTTATGATTAGCTCCATAAAATCTATAATGTTATTAATTTAAAATGTAAAAAAAAATTAAGCCCGAAAATATCTTTCTGTTCATAAAATACACTATCATATTTAAAAAATCCCCCATCAATTATTTGGCATTCTCATAACTGCCAGTCTGGGTGGAGGAGGTATCAGTGCAGAAAACTAATTCGATTATGTATCTTACGTCTGTTATGATAGAAACCAATAAAATACTTTGACTATTAACAGTGTCTGTTCTTCTGATATGCTATAATTAGATGTCAAAACCATTGTGCGAGAAAAGGCCAGTGCCGGATTAAGCCAGCGCAGGGCCTGTAGCAGAATCTGTAATGGCCTTTGGTTCGCTTTAACTTTATGTTTCGGAAAGTAAGTGAGGGTACCGGAGGGCAAATAGTAGTAGTTAAACGGTTGGCAGCGCAATTGTTACCCCTCTTCTGTCGATGGGCGGTGGCAATTGGTTACCATCAGATGATAAGTCTGCTGTGACCTATCGTATAGAAAAAAAAACAGGTGTTGGAGCGCGGAGTCCCCCAATTCCAGGGTCCATATGTAGAATCTCCTACTCTTGCTATATGGCTAATCCTGCTTTGGAAAAGGCGATTACAGTTTGAAATTATGTATGGTGGATCGCTATTTGCGGTCTCAGTTAATATTTGCACAAAGAGATTGGCTCTGTGTGTAGAATACTAATCAGTATCCAGTTTGAAAAGAATAGCGCAATCTTTCGTGCGCATCGAGTTACTGTCTATACATGAGTACCGAAAAAGTTGTATCATTTTTATTAAAAACATTGTAAGGAATCATCATCATAATCATCTTAGCGTTTTATCCCGGTTGCTTCCCAAGCCGTCGCTTCGGAGCCCGGGGTCCACTTTCCTATTTCGACTCCTCCACTTCGCGCGGTCTTGTGCATCCATAGTCGTCAGTTTATTAGCACGCATGTCGTACTTTACGACGGCAAGCCACACCTTTTTAGGTCTACCCCTTCTTGCCGGAACCCGGCGGTTGGCCAGAAATTTGTATTCCACGTAGCTGACCGCTTTTCGCAGGACATGGTCGTACCAACGTAGGTGACTCCAGAAGTTTGTCTGCTATGTCACGGATATGAAGGCTCCCACATACCTATGCGTGAGTTTCTCACGCGGTCTTTCCGCGTAACTCCACACATCCACCGCAGCATGTTCATCTCCGTGACATGCAACTCCCGCTTGTGTAGCAAGGCCAAGAAAAACTTAGTGAGGAATATGTAAATAAAATATTTGATCTTGAGTTGCCATAAATATTTAAGGTAAACAAACAACGAAATTGTTTATCAAGTTCCGAACAAATAAACAAAGCAATGGGTATTTCTACAAAATTATTTAGTTGACGATTATTTCGTAGTAGACACGTATAGTATTGGCGTAACAATGCAAGATGTACCTACATTGTTGTCTTTCAGTACTCAACTCTTCTAAAGTTCTTTTGTGATATAATGCTAAATAATTCTTTCAAGTGCAAAGTAGCTACACATCTGTGATTCAGATTTTCCGATACGTTATCTACGTATATCGCAATTAACTGCCTCGGTGGCGCAATGGTTAGTGGGTCGCACTTTAAAGCGACGGTTGCGCTTGGGGTCCCGGGCTCGATCCCCGGGTCGGGCCAAAATTTGTACCTGAGTTTTTCTGTTAAGGAATTCTCAGTGTTAGCCCGGAGTCTGGCAGTTGGCGGTCTTGCACCCCCGTGCCTCGGAAAGCACGTTAAGCCGTTGGTCCTGCGCCTAATCCCTCTTCGGTCGTGTCACACCGGTGTTCCATAGAAATAAGAGGGTACGGGACTAGAGAGTGCACTTGTGTCTGCGCAAATACTTCTGAACTATAATATGTCCTGCGTCGATGGCTGATCCAGTACAGATTGGCCGCCATGTCCGAAATATCGGTTTGGAGGACATCATCATTTCTGCCAATAGACGTCCACTGCTGGACCTAGGCCTCCCCCAATGTTCTCCACACAGATCGGTCCTGTGCCGCCCGCATCCAATGGATTCCCGCGTTCTTCACCAGATCGTCGGTTCACCTTGTGGGTTTGGAGGACATAGATTGTTGCAAAGACATGTAAGATACATATAAATGTGGCATTATATTGCGTGCATGAAATCGTCTTCACATCGCCATGGTTCGATCATTACTGCCCAAGTTGTTCCACTGACGTCGTTCAGTGTAGATCCCCTCTATCCTATCAGTTCTATTTATTCTCAAATTGTTCGCTCCTTTGATTCCGAAGAGAACAAACCCAATTAGGTGGATGAGTTCAGAAACGATTGAGAGCTTAGATTGAAATGATTAAGATATAAATGAGAATTTAAAAATAGGTAATGATTAATAGGTATGTAGATTGAATTAAATATTTCATTTATACTGTCCATCTGCCAGTCTGTCTTATATTATTATTTATCGTATATTGTTGTGATTTTGTGATTCTATTACTAGGTGTATTGATACCTCTAATTCCAGTTAGTTGGATAGAAAGCTGCAGTTTTCTATGTTTACATGTAGTGTCTACGTATGTATAAAGGAATATTTCTTATTGAGTTAGGCATTTGAGTGGGTAGTTAGGTACGAATGTAGTGAATTTATAATATTTATTTATTTAGATTAATATGCGCGACATAATATTAATTTTAAAGACTATGTAATGTTTGATAAGATATTTTCATGTTCTTAGACTTTTGTGTATGTTGTGTTATAAAGTATAAGTATCTAGTATACTTTTTTTTTATTTACACAAAAGTGTGTACTAGGCATTACATATATGTTGTTCTGTCTCTGCTAACTAACATAGTTTTATAAGTTGTTTGTTACTATCATTTTATATGGGCCATGTGTCTTGAAATAAATGATTTTTATTTTATTTATTTATTACATAAATTTTTCAGTGTACAATTTCGGCGGTCTGATGTGATGCATTCATTTTAGAACTTATGAAGAGTCTTAATTCAGCGAGGCACCTTTAGAATGACAAACTCAAATTATAAGAAGCTTCGTCTTTCATCTAAAAATAAGAGCACATATTTGAGCCAGTGACTAAGAACTTAATTAAATTATAAGACATTGAACAATTGCCGGAGCATGAATAAGTATTAATTCTAAGTAATTGAGTTTATACTTTCAAGTTAATTTTAGTATTGAGGCGTACTCATTACGCATCAATACTAAAATTAACCTTGTTAATAGCTTTTTACATGTTACGAAGGTTAAAAGATGCTATTTGAGCCATTCAGCTCCAATATACCTAGATCGTATAAGACTTTCCAAAAACCCTTTTTTTTCTTAGGGGAAATTATCAAGGCCGTCACCTTGCTACATGTAGGGAACAAGGTGGTGTGTGGGATTCAACTAAAACGTCTGGGGTGTCCATCTCCACGCAATCGCGGTCGGAAACCCCACAGCCGGGACCAGACCGTACCGCTAATCACGCTCGCCGCTTCACCCCTATCTGGCGCAATACAGCCTTTCAACGCTGTACAACCTACCCGGACACCTCGTTAAGTCATCCCCCGCGCAGTCATATGCTGAGCAAGCCACTCCCCAGCAGTGGATGGATACGCTCACGTACTCCGAAAGCCCGTTTAGTTGCCTCTTACTGACAGGTCGGGAAAACCTTGGCAGTATTCTTAAACGCCCCTAGACACAGGGCGTTCTTTCCTAAAAACCCTGGTTCAACATCCAAGTGGACCCCGTATAGAAGCGCTATAAATAAATGAGTTGAGACAAAATTGACCATACGCTCTAGTCCCAAACTAAGGTTTTTCCTTGTACTACGATATCAGAAATAACAAAAGGACTACAAACAATGAGACCCAAAACAAATATCTATTCTGTTTCATCAACAAACATTTGTGTTGCCGCGGGAATAAAACCCGTGACACTTGTGTCTCAAAACGGGTCGTCCAGGGTACAAGGCCAAGCAAGGAATAGTATTTTCCAAAAACAAGATTTTTGCAATTATTTACAAAGTTGTAATACATTTTACCTATCCAAAAGTATAGTTGATGGTATGGTGAATTTATCGTGTGTTAATTTATCGCTGTTACCTGTGCTCGTTATTTTTATTGGTTACTAAAAAAACAGACTCATTACTTACATTCTGTTTAAATATAGCCGGTGGTGTGTGAAATGAAATCAATCCTTTCGTAATAAATATTTACTTACAGGGTTTTTACATTTAGTAATATAATAATAATAATAATTCTCACAACATCTCATACATTGATCGAATAAAATATTGTTGAAGATTAAAAGGCTTGTCTCCGCAAATTAAAACTACGAGTGTATATATGTCAACCTGGTTACGAGTCAATAGACTTCTCAGATACCTACTAATATTCAAAACAGACGTTCGTTCTTCTAATATGTCTCGTTTTTATTAATTTGACGTAAACGAAAATATATTTTTTCAGGGGAAAATTTTTCATGTTAATTTTAGAACTTTTAGTGCATCCATCCAACATTCCATCACTTACTAAAAAACTAAACTAGCTATAGAGCATAAAATATCGTGAACAGAAGAACAATGGCTTCTATTGTTTCGAAGAATATTGTTCTGTTCAGTAAGTTGGAACGCGTACCTGCGGACTCAGTTTCTATTTCTGGAGCATATCCCAAAATGCTTCTACGAGTACGTGAAGGTAAATCTGACTCTATGTATAATATGTTAACCTCTTCATAGCGTTGACCTGTGAATTTTATTTTATATTAAGTAATTTTTATTTATATTTATTACGCTAAATTTATATTATTTATATTTATTAGGCCGTGTGGTGCCCGGCAGAGTAGAATAGGCCACCCTCACTCTTACCGAGGTGTCGTAAAAGGCGACTAAGGTAAAGCTGCTGGCATGATCATCAGCACCCAGAGAAGGAAAACTCTGCATTTATATCAAAACCCTCACCAACCCGTCTGCAAAGCGTGGTGAGTATGGCAATTACCACTCATGTGATTGAGGGAGGCCCGTGCCCCAGCAGTGGGGACTTAAATGGGCTGACGATGACGATGACGATGATTACGCTAAAAAAATATTAATTATTAATATGTAGCAAAAGCAAATGTAGTAGTCATGGCTGAGACCTTGGAAGACTTAGGCAAAATGCTCGACGACCTCAATAGAGTCTCCCAACAAGTGGGTCTGAAAATGAACATGGACAAGACGAAAATTATGTTGAATTCCCATGTCGTACCCACTCTAGTAAAGGTTGGAAGCTCTACACTGGAAGTTGTAGACGAGTACATCTACCTCGGACAAAAAGTCCAGCTTGGTAAGTCCCAACTTCCAGAAAGAGGTCGATCGACGAATCCAACTCGGCTGGGCAGCGTTCGGGAAGCTACGCAGCATATTTTCGGCAGATCTACCGCAGTGTCTCAAGACGAAAGTCTTTAATGCGTGTGTGTTGCCAGTGATGACATACGGAACCGAAACGTGGCCGCTTACAATGTGCCGATTAAGGAGGCTCAAAGTCACCCAGAGAGCAATGTAGAGGGCTATGCTCGGAGTCTCCCTGCGTGATCGTATCAGAAATGATGAGATCTGCAGGAGAACTAAGGTCGCCAAGCTTTTTCTGTGGTAGCGAGATCAGACAACAGCCTTTGTTGAAATACTTTGTGGACTAGATATTGAATTAGTGTTGGCCAAACAGAAATAGTGGTTCGGCACCACGTCCTTGCAATTTACTAGGCTACCCAACCCGAGCCGGAACACAGAAATTCCAACATTTCTGTTTGGCGGTTAAATAAGCAACTTTGCTGTTACATAAAGTATTTACAGCAATAATACTGGACAAAACCACCAGAGGTTGTGCTTGTGACATAAATCGGATTAAGTCCACAGTAGATATTTTGATATGTACTATAAGTATTAGTATTATTAAGTCCACAGTAGCGCTGACTTGATTTTTATGCCGGAAGCCTTATAGGCTGGTACTTTACTTTAACTTTAAAGTGATCTTAAGTTATTATCGTACTAAAAGATCAGCAAAGCTCATGCCATCCCGTACCAACAGGCTAAGTTTCAATAGTAGGAATACTTAATAGTCCTTATAGTTTCGGAGAAAAGTGGCAGTGACATACGGACGGGCAGACAAATAGACAGACATAACGAATCCATGAGGGTTCCGTTTTGCTATTTGGCACGGAACCCTAAAAATGCGCTGGAACGAGTTTTGTTCGGGAACTATTCTTACATTGCGTTTTATTATAAAGGGGTTTGAAAAATAATTAATCCAAAAATGATAACTTAGTTTGTGTTATGTCTGAAAAATTAAGAGACGAAAATTGTGGTAGACGTTGGTCGATTAGTAACTGTAATTTGTACTTATTTTCATGTGTGTATTGGTATTGTGGAGTTATTTCGACCTGAAAGATTTGCCTAGCACTAACACCAAACTAGAGTAAACGCCCGCCCAAGCGAATGGCCTAAATCTCCCTTCCTCTATTGTGACGGTGATGCCATCGCGTGATCTTTGTCTAGGGGTTTAAGATTCCATTCGCCTGTCAGTGTATATTGGGCGAATAGTCGATGCTTAGACATGCTTCGATTTTATTTATAGGCTAGCCGCTAGAGGTTATGGACGGTGGATTATTCTAAGGTAGGGCACACTAGCGACGCCAATCGATTTTAGTTTTTAACCCACTATACCGGATCTGTTTTAAACAATTTCGGGGTTAATACCTCTAGGAAAACACTTATACTATTTATTAAATAACCATGCACAAATGTTGGATCCGTTTTTGTATGCGAAAAATTGATTCACGCCAAAAGTGGCAGCTTTTTTTTTTGTTGGCCAATTGTTGGCCCCAATATTTGTGCATGGTTATTTTAATAAATACTATACGTGTTTGCCTAGAGGTTGTAACTCCGAAATTGTCGAAATTGCCGAAATCGATTGGAGTCGCTAGTTATTGCCACCCGTCGCCTTAAGTCCATCATTTAATAAACATGAAAATATATGAAAACCTATAACTTATTCTAGCATAATTATGATCAAATATTACAAATATGTATTAATTTGTTGAAAATACCATTTTATGTACAGACCTTTTTCCTTTGATGTAAATAGGTAAGTAATCGATTTTATGTTTCATGATACTATAAATAGGTATCGCCGGCTTCAATAGGAAATTCCACTTCAAAAAGGAAATGTTAAGGCGATGTTACGTCGTTGAAATGCAGCGCGGCCTATCGATTTCAATTTATGGTGTCAAATATGATACATTTATACAAATAGTGCTCTTAAGATTGTTTACAGGCAAATATTAGAAGTGGTTTGAAACGTTAATGTGTACCTAAAATAATTTTCGTTTGAGCAACTATTATTCTTAGTACCACCTGAAGTGGCCACTTTGTTGCTCGTATTATTATAGGATTATATCTCAAACAACTGTAAATACTTTCCTTTAAACATTCTCAAGATCACTTTTTGTTTCAATGCCTCATATTCACCACAATAAAATAAACAAAACCTCCTCATCTTAGCGTGTAATTCCCAGTTGCATCCGATCCAGCTGTCGCTCTGGAGCCCGAGCTACGTTTGGACCATGATTCTTGATTTAGGGAATTTGGTGATTACAATGAAGCGACTGCCGTATGACCTTCGCAACCCAACAGGGTAACCAGACCAATTGAATTTTCAGAAACTATCCGAAACGTCCAGGTTTCCTAACCATGTTTTTCTTCACCGCCGAGCTAATGGAAGAAATACGAACATCTGAAAAATCCAGAGTTGCAAGCTCGGATTCGAACCCAGTCGACCCTATGGAAGGCGCATTCTGTACCACTGAGCTACCATCGCTCTATTGAGTCCAGAGCTAACCCATCAAAGAAGTGACAGCAGTTCTCCAAGCAGGAGCAAACCTGAGCTCGATATAAACTTAAGAGCTGCTCGAGCTTATGGTACCGCCTGACCTGCCAAAGTATGCCTAGCTTTTTTGGCTATCGCCTCAATGTATCGACCGAAATTGGGACTAGTCAACATATCTAAGTACAGGAGCTCAACATTTCGGAAAGTCAGAGTCAGATGGAACCATGAAGCTATAGATTAGAACAGACAGGCCTGTGTTTTGGTGAGGTTGAACCCAACTAAGTTGGCATCTCCGAATAAAGGAAGTTAGCAAAAACACAAATTGAGTTCAGTACCCTTTTGTGCTTCAAATTGGAATTACAGCTGCGAAAAATTGCGGGTAATCCAAAGCTAGTTAATGAAGGCTATGTCTTCTAATCAGTGCACAATGACATAGGTACACATGTATATATTTAATGACCAAAGGCGATCATAAATATTGCACAAAATTATTATAGGTGAGTGGAGCGCCTAAGATGAAAAAATAAACTTTTGTATTTTGAATACTGTTGATATTTATGAGCTGATCACAAAGTAACTAATGAATACCTACGAGTCTGTTAACAGCCCGTGTTTTACCGGTAGGCACAGAATTATACACATGAGAACTTATTACTTAGTTACTTACTATAAGCAACTTGATTGCTTTTATTGACAGGAACATCGATCCGGATATTTATGCATGTTCGAATGGGCTTATGTATGAGTAAATATTAGCAACAAACACCGGACGAAGAAGTTTCCACTTGGCTCCGAAACTCTAGCGTCTGAATCTTCATCTGAATACTCAAAAGCTTGTTCACTTTGATAGCTAACTAACTAGGTTGGCGCAGTGACCCATAGTGAGTGAGTCTTGGCGTACAATAATAAGAGCCTCCATCTCGGTCGGTCTTGCGCCACTTCCTGACAGACATCCACCAAGAGTCCGCGCAAATCCTTATCGACCTCATCTTTCCGGTGGTATCTTGGACGGCCGACTGGCCTTCACCCATTTCACCCATTAGGACGTCCCCAGGTACGCTCCCTTTACTGCGCGATCTTCTCCTATTCTCTCGAGGTGACCGAGCCACTTTGATAGCTAAATACTTATTATGTTACTGTCTCTGGTATACAATAAACTTTATACCAGAGACAATAACCGGAGATAAGCGTAGCCGTGAATAAACGTAGCTCTCCCGTGGGACCTCCCGCTTCGTTTTGGTATGAGTGGGCTGGCTCGACAGGAGTTCTCTTACCACGGTCTCGCAGAAATTAGTGAAGCAGCAGTGCTAACGCTGGGATTCGCCGCGTGAGTGAGAGTGCTGGAGGCCCAATTGGGAGGAAGAGGATTTAAAAAAGGTTGGCAGTGCATTTGTGGCTCCACTGGTGATGCATGTTACTATGGGTAGCGGTAATAGCTTGACATCTGGTGATCTGTCTGTTCGTCTACGACCTATGAAATACAAAAAACTTTAGAAAGCGATAGCTGGGCAGCTCCTAAAGTAAAAAAGCATTTGAGTATTCTAGGATAATTTTATACACTGTTATTTTTGTATCTTTAACATCACGAAAACCATATTTTAGGTATCGTTAATAAAGACCATTTGACATGTTAGATCAACAAAATAAACGTAAAAAACAGCCGTTCCATACAAAATTTAATTTCCACCTGGTGATAATGTACTTATTACGAGGTTTTTGGGATGTAAACGATAGGAAAATAACGGTGTATATTTTATAACTTATTTTTCGGTTCGCAGTAGTAGTAGTTCGCAACAAACCGATTGGAGATCTGAGGAAAACATGACACCTGTCTATAGCGCGACAAGTTTTGCCATCGACGTTAGGAAAGCTAACTCATACCCATAATTTAGATTGAAAAAGTTATATATTAAGTTATAAGGGCGTTGTACTAAAATGTTCTACAAAGAGGTGTCAAGAGCTGTGTCATTTCCATAGTAAGCATTCCGCCTTAGTCACTTATAGTTCTAATTTTGCCCATCGGCCATAACCGAATTGCCGTACTGTAAACGTAAACGTTTACCTAGAACTATAGCTTTAATATGATTTTACGCGCAGACATCAGGTTTTCTTAATGAAGCTCACACGTAATGTATTAAGATATTTTTACTGCCTGATGGCAGTAAAAGAACAGCATAAATAAAGAGCATGACTAGTTTTATCGATGCTTTTATATTGTTACCTATATGCTGTGGAAGCATAAACACGAGAGCTTTCAAGAATTTTCTTACAATCTGATTCAATAAACTTTGAGTGTAGTGAAAAGTATTTTATTCTGTTAACACTTTTCCTCTAGTGTTATATAATAATGTTTTACGTTTTGAAACCTCTTTTTTCTTATAAGATTTTAAGGTAAAGTTACTTTTAATCAAGTATATTTTGACCATGTAAAATGTTCTATTATGCAAGGCCCTATAGGTATAATAGAATAATTAAGTAATTGATAAAAACTTTACATCATATGCGAAAAAAGCCAAAAAAAGACCATACATGTATTTGGTTTTAGTAAAATTCTGTTTATTTGAAATATTACACTATATTTTGAAATAATGATAAAAACATGTAGCTAAGTACTAGCTATATATACAAACCCTTGTAAAGGTGACATCCACCAAGGACCCTTTGAATGTAGGCGAGTGAAGACCATCAGTCTGTAGCTTTTGTAGTCTCTCCATGGGCACATGTCCCAGTGGCGTACGTGCGGAATTCAATGGCTACTCTGAATATGAAATTCAAAATAATCGGGAGCATGCTATGTTGCTTCGAATTATTTTTACGTAGAAAAAAAAAACCTTACTATTTTCGATCAGTCTTTCGATAAATTATGATAGTAAGCACCCTTACCATGAGTTTGAAAAACTGTACTCGCTTTCGAAAAGTATCGCTTTGTCCCTTTCATTGTGGTGCATGTGAAAGAGACAGAGCATTAGTTTTGGATAGCGAGGATAGTATTTCAAACTCATGGTAAGGCCTCTGATATCGTCAGCTGTTGGGAAGTAAATTAAGATGGATATTTTGTAACGTCTAGTCTAATAATAAATGTTGTATATAAGAATAGATTGCAATTTCCGTTTATTTGGAAATATCTGACAGTCATAAATCATCAGTCTTATTCATAAATATAAAAATACATAAACAAATGGAGTAATGTAAGAGTGGAACAATGGTTATGACAACAATGGCAGGCTAGCGATGCTAGGCTACTAAAACGATATTGTGTATTATATTTTACCACCCACATTAAATATGGCAACACTACACGGACCTGGCTCGAGGCGACGATTGAGCTCAGAGGGCAGCTGCTTTACTTATCCGCAGTCAAAGGGACTGAATCCCCAACAGCAAGGCAAACCAACATTTATCATTGTCTCAAGTAAAATATGGCTATTCAGAAAAGTAGAAAGTTATACAGCAAAGTGAGGTTTCAGGAGAGAACGGGCAACAGGTTAGGTAAAACAAGTTTTTATGTATATTTTTGGTTTCTCAAATTACGAAGATGTTGCGGTAAATAAGCCTATTTTTGGATTCTGTAGAGTAGTTTTGGGACTAGTAATTTTTTATAACTAAATTTTCGAGATCAAATAGTCCATCCAGTGTAACCCGTAAAGAAATATTAAAATATTTTTTCGAAATTTCACTTGACAATAACTTTCCTTTATTTTATGTAGAGTCACGGGCTACTTTAGAATCTAAACCACAAATTACAAAATATTAGGAGATAGTAATTTCTCCAGTTTTGAGATATATTAAAAAAATAAATCGATAAAGAAAATAAATGAGATGTAAAAATATACTAGCAGAGTTTAAAAACTGACTTTGGTTTATAAATTAGGGATTATGTAGCATTTTTCTTTCTATAGTCATCATAAATGAATATGACTGGCATAACGGCAATGAATATGTAGAAACTACAGAGTAAGTACCGAAATGCCAGTCATTATAGATACCTACTACTACCTAATACCAGACATTGTACTCGTACATTCTACGAGTATAGAGAGAGCAAACATAAAGTCTCGTTCATTTGTTATTTTATTCACACATTTATTACGATTTTATTCTGTTCTTACCCTATATGTTATAGTGTATATTTGATACACTTCACGTATATCATATTGGCTCTAGAATTTGATGAAAACCGTTGATGTGTATTTCCGAGTTTTTAACAATTGCAACACAACGAAAGCTTTCAATTTTTATAACACCCGCTTAATACGGTTGGGGTTGAAAAAACCCTCTTCCAATATGATTTATTGCCTCTGGTCTTGGAAGAACATATATCTACCACATAGATAAGTCGTATCGAATTCCATAACGCCATGGTCGACAGTGACCATTTTTTATCCATTTCCCTTCGATATTAAACGTGCTCAAAACCACATTTAAGCGGCTTTTTGGATAGTTTCTGATCAAAAGTCACTATAGCAATGAATTTTGATCAGAAGACTTATTTCTGTGTTTATTCTGATTAAGACATTATTCTGCTCCACTGATCTGTCTGACTTATGAAGAAAGAAAAAATACTGAAAGAATCCGAAAATAAAATTAGACCACAAACTAATGGAGATTAAACAAAAAATACCTATATAAAGAAAATAACACTCAAATGAAGTACCTATTTATAGAAGTTTTTATGGCACACAACCAACTTTTTACTTTTTCAGTAAAACAAAAGATACAGGAAAACATCGGATACATAAACAGCTGCTAACCACTTTTATTGAATAATTTTCTTGTCAGTATGTCAGCCAATCTTCCCAATGTTTGGCAAAGGGGCCGTTTATGGGCCGGAAAAAACATGAGCTACTTTCTTTCCCGAAAAAATATTATATTCTCAGGGGGCTTGATGTAAAGTCTTACTGCGACAACGAATTCTATCGAACGTATCATAATAAAAATTGATTGACATAGCTATGTCATAGGAGTGCTTCATATGTTCTGATCAATAAGTCATGGTTGTCAACCATGAAGTAGGTATTCGTATATACTCGCACCTATAGGTGCTAGCCTCACCCCTTAACCAGGGGTATTCAAACGCATGCATGCTTGAGTGGCAGGCTACTTCATAACGGTTGACCAGTAATCACTCACTATACGAAACTACGAGTATAATACAGCGACATTTCGATTTGAGCCCTTCACAAAGTAGGTAATAGGCGGAACTTATCAAGTTAGACCAAAAATGTTTGAATTTGTACCGTTGTAACATACACGTATGCACATTATACCTATATAATGTACATACTATTCCCCCAATGAATTAGGTTTAAAAACCTATTTTTAAACCTCATTGATGGAGGGAATAGATTTACCGTCTGCCTGATGCCTGAGACCATACTCGTTAAAGCTGGTTTGTATTTTAATTTAACAATAAAATTTGTTTGTAGAGGGATATAGCTCTCTACGACAAAACTATTATTGTAATAAGAATACAATTTTTTGCATTAAATATTGTTGGTGTTACAATTCTATCTACCTTGTTAGCATTTAATGTACCAAACCATAGTTATTAGGCGTAGACTGTAAAAACATAATCCCTGCCAGAAATTACGCATTAACAACGTTTATTGGCCGTTTACGTACCTTTAATGCGGTTAATCTGATTAAGTGATAACTGAGACCTGATTTCTAAAATAACATATATTTTGACACTGAATTAATTCATTTTATACAGTGGTTTTTGTTAATCTTCGATCACTGTTTGGTGTCAAAATTCTGATTTGTGAAATACTCTCACACAGGAAACGTCCATTTGGTTTTTGCTTCTTTGTAAATGTATTGGTAGTTTAACATCGGGTTTTGCAAATGTTTTCCATCATACCTTTTCACGAATGCTCAAGCCCTCCTATTTTTAAACGCAGTCTAAGAAAAGTTCCGGAACTAAACTCGTGCCTGCCCCTTTTAACATTACGTAGTAGAACGGGACAGCTTGGGCTTTAGTAAGGAAAGTTTAGTAAGCAAATAAAATCTTCTTCTCAAGCCAATGCTCGGTAGTTACCGTGTTGTGAAATCCAAGAAAAAATCTGACTGTAGTTATTTCGCATGTTGAATTCAACACTAGAAAACTTACGCACAATGTATGTTATTTCTATGTTGTGTGATTGGTTTTCCTTTGATATGTACAAAAGTGTCAGCGTGGCTTTGTTCCAAAAAGAGTTAATAAGGGAAACTTAACAATGCCACTGCGGGTTTCTACTCAGTTGCCTACATTGTGCCTACATACGTAGTCAGATACCTACACAGCGGTTCCTATATATCTTTAATGCTTCGTGGAACCGTGCTGTGTTTCAAGGGCAAATGAAAATAAACTGTACTGTCTAGAAAATTCATAGGCACACATGCTTTACGGAATTTCATATTTTGTACTATCACTGTAGAACATCGAATGACTTTGAGTGATATTAATAATGGTTGACGTAGCCACCATCGATTTTTTGCTTTCTTATGCTACAGCCAACTTGTATCTTATATAATAGAATATCGGTGGTTATTAGTGAATAATTCACTAATAATCACCGAAATTCTATATCAAAGTGCGAGTTCCACGAAGCAGATACTAACCATAAAGATATATAATTATTAGATATAATCACGAGGAAAAGGTTGTTTTCATTAGGAACATATCTACTAAACTTTGGGTTGTAAATCTATTTTGAATATTAAGTATATTAAGTAAGAATAATGTTTTCTGTTTTTTATCTTAAATACTAGGCTAGTTTCTTTTTAGAAAGTTCTTCCGTTCTGTGTTTTTATTTTCTTTCCAAAAATATCTACGATATAGGCTTTACAAATCATTGTGTGAAATAGACAAAATCTTTTCAACTCGACTACAGAACTCATTATAGGACATTAGCACCTAATAAGCAATACCATCGATTTTACAGCTTTAACGATGTAGGAGACCTATTGAGAACTGTTGAAAGCTTTCAATTTCCACCCAGACCTCAGGCCTCCTAAGCAGGTACGAGTACCTATACCACGGCAGTCCCATCGATTTCTAAAGGTCCACTCGGCCCATAAAATCCTATTAGAGGAGTGTTTGCCGCTCAAAAGGATTGCTCTAAAACTGCGTTTGTACTAATTGACCTGCAATTAGCTAAATAAATCTGCCCACCTTTGCGTAAATAATGGATAAGGGCTATTTGCGTAGCTTAGCTCAGAAGGCTTGCGAAGTCTTTTTTAGTTTGAGATTCGGTAAGTGACACCTGGAGTCACTCGCATGCGGTCGGGTGTGGATTTCATCAGGCGTATAAATAGCCTATTAAGAATTGAATATTTTTACAAAAATATTCCAGTTGCCCCCGAGGGGGAAGGTAGAGAGAGCTACTGAAACTCACCGTAAACTCGCCTAAATTATTTCATAGTTCTGATGTCCATGTAATTAGGCTTCATTATTATTATTAGTATTATTTCATAAAATAAAAGAGTAATCAGTTAATACCGCCAAATTTGCAGAGACTGCAGAATAGTGAACCTAACACATAATACACGCAGCCAATGCTTTTGAACTTATTTATTTATTGACACACTAAATTCCCCCATACATGTCCATTATTTATTTACTAGTCGCTTAAGGTAATCAATGTATGTTATTAGAGTCCCGTACTAAAATCGTTTTTTTTTATCAATTTGTTGTCCTGTATTTGTATGGCTGTCCGTCTTGTAAGATATTTTTTCTTTCGTTGCCTGTACGAGTATAGCTGAAATGAATAACCAATCAATGAATCATTTTAGAGAGAGAAAACAAGAGAAAATCAAAATTCTGTGACAACGTAATGAAAAAGCACGGTTGTATGTTCCGTTTATGCTCATAAGTAGATTAAATTTTATGCTACATAGTTTGCAAGGTATCTAGTTGTTTGAATCCTACACATTATCATGAAGTCATATCAGATGTAAAGTCATGGTACAAATAAAGTTTGATTGCTTTTATTAGATAAATTATTTTGTAGGACTAATTCCTAGCCTGAAAGATGGTATACTAGTTCAGGCTTTTTTATCTTATTCGTACTTATATATTGTAATTTATTTGCTTATAAGTTTGTTTAGACATAATTAACTTAATAAACATTTTTATTTTTAATTTGACTAAAACTTGAAACTAATACATATACAAACTGTTTTGTGCTTATATTTATAGTTAATCTTATACAAAATGCAAGTTGAGGAAGTAGTACGGAACAGAACGGTTATTCTGTGCTCTTGGTGCGCGAGCCCTGCTTGCACTTGGTCTGTTTTTTTCAAGTATAAGCATAAGAATATAAGCAATAAACAAAATAATGCTTCCGTTTTTGCCTTTTTAAGTACGACACCCCAAAGTACAAGGAAATCTGTTTTAGCTGGATGTATTTAATAATTAAATTGCTTCTCTATTCAAAACAAATTATTGTTGGATGAAAATTCATTTTCAATAGGGATGACGACAAACACTGAAATTGGTAGGTACATTTGAATACGAAAATAATTGTACCTACTACCACTTACAATCGTTCTATCTTCATAAAATTCTGGCCTTATTTGTGTTACAATGATCACCATACAATTACAAAAGCAAATATTCATTCGATACCTATTTCTATTATACAGTTAAATCTTTAAAAAAACACCATGCCTATGCCTATTCATGGTAAGTAGCTACATATCTGTACTCTGCTAGCTAGCTGCTACTTTTTTATCTACGGGCCAAAGTAAACTGTACAATTATTTACGTGTTCGTATCACATAACAACAGAACTTCGTACATGAGTGTCACTTGACACACAAACACCCAAAATAGACCTTTGGTAGGTATTTCAGTCTTAAGATTCAACTAGTTTTCTTTTCCAAAAAGTATATTTCAACGCCATCTAGTAACATGTCATAAAACTAAAATTGAAGAGGAATTTTTTTTCACCATGAGTTTTCCACAGCTTTCGGAAAATTCTGATAGATGGCGTTTGCATGGCGAGAGCGTGATGTGGGCCGGATACTTGGTAATTTTTTAAACCGAATACAGATGTCGCAGGCAGCCATGTGTTCGATAGTGCCAACTGTGGCTATATTTTAGGAGAGCATCATTTCCTGTCTGTCTATTCAGCGTTGGTAGCGACATTATGTGGAAAAATCTGGCTAAACGGTCAAACACGGTTGGTTTCAACTTGTATTAGTAACTTTGTGTGGTTTTTTCAATTTTATTTTCGAACCCTATCCTACAGCTCTTAATTACTTTTTTTTTTATTTTATTTATAATAATTACAGTAACAGTATGTAAATTAAGAGTGTCATAAAAACCTTGCCGGTTTGTCCTTGACACAGTTACACATGAGTCGCTTATTTAACTAAATAAAAATAATAAAGTATAACATAACTACTTCTAATACTTATTGTCTACACGACCACGCGCTGCGGGTCGTTTGCGTAGGTACCTATGCCAATGCATCTCGCTCGCATTGAGCTGCCCAGAGCAGCGCTCATAAAAATGGCAACATACAGGGTGATACGCATGGTGTATTCAAATAAGATTACATATTCTGAAGTATATTTTTGTAGTATGTTTTGAGTTACTCCATAATAATACTTATTTAATTTTAGTATTACAACTGTTTCATACTGCGAATAACCAGCATACAAAATCGTCAACTTATTATTAAATCCACAAATAAAACATATTTTGTGACATGATCATGATTTTTTTCATAAGTTTTCAAATAATAGGACAACGAGTAGCTTTATATAATACCAGGGTAAAAATAATTGGCAAAATATGGCGAGCGACCTCTGGACAACGATTTAGTATTTAAAGTAGGTACCTCCCGATTCCAAAATCGTTTATTAAAATTAGCATGATTAAAACTACCTCACCTTTGGCACTTTCTACCATTAGATTCGGCGATGAGGAAAAACATACTGAGGAAACGTTTTTGATAGTTTCTGAAACGTTTAACTATGATTCAGGAGGTAGGTCAGACAGCAGTAGCTTCATTGTAATTACTAGACTCACCAAATCCTAAATCATGATCTAAGAGTACCCTCTGCTTCAGAGCGACAGCTTTATACGCAACCGGGAATTACAAGCTTAGATGAGGATACCACGGCCTCACAGAAAACCAGCGTGAAGCAGCACTGTGCTGTGTTTCGCTGCGTGAGTGAGGTTCCCGAAGGCCCTATTCGGGAGAAAGAGAGGTTTAAAGGCTGGCAGCGCACTTTTGACTCCACTGGTGTCGCGGGTTTCTATGTGCGGCGGCAATCGCTTACCCTCAGGCGTTCCGTCTGCTCGTATGCCGCCTATCACATAAAAAAAAATACTGTCTCATATTTCGCCTGTCTGTAGAATCACTTCCCTCTCACGAATATTGGTTCAACACAATTTGGGATGACTTGTTATTAATTCAGCGGATAACGCCATTACCATGTCCCATTCATCTTCATCCACAAATAATAGTGACAAATGTACAGTGTTGTTTCCATTCAAATAAAACAGGAAAAATGGATATACTTTTTTCTGTTTTTCCGGAGCACTGTACATCTTTAAGGCAAGATTGAACAGGCATCTTCTAGGCGAACGCGTTTTATCTTAAACCTCATTGATTGTGGTCAAGCGTTCTGCCTATAGATCATAAAGTAACTACATAAAGAGAAAAATATTTTTTTCAGCTTGTTCGACTCACCATTTCAAACTTTAAGAAAGATTAAGGACATAGAGAATGAACATTTTCGGAATATATTTTTTTACAAAAATATTTTTAGCATACAAATTATGCTGAAAGAAATCCTAAAAGGTACCCATAATACCTAGTTCTATTTTTGTAAACACAACGTGCTTACGTATAGGTAAAATTTTAGTAAGATTTTTTTTCAAACTGTTTTATTTTGATATAGAAAAATAATCAGTTGAAATTTTAAAATATAGTTGAGTGTACAAGTAGGTATATAGAGACAGTTTATTTATAGTATATTATTTAAGTTTTGTAAGAGACTACAACCGACACCTTTTACGAAGCATAGGAAATATTAAACCATATGTTTTTGCCATAAGGTTGAGAGTCAAGTAATAAAAAAAGTGTCAGGTTTGGATAAGCATAAGCTGTACAATTCAATGCAAAAATCTAAAGACTGATATGTCTTACTTCAAACAGTCCATAATTTTATTTTGATATGGAAAAGCAAAAGGTATCACAACTATTAGTATTGACGATTATATCAAGGTTTTTTACAACTTCCCATGAATTTTCGGCTTGGGCGGTTATTGCCGACATCGCGAGAATCGTTGCTTCCATTAATCTTGAGCCGCTACATTTATATTCAGCGCTTTCGTCCACTTTGTTTCGGCAGTAACAAGTTGCCGCCCGTGTGATGATGCCCTGTTTCCAATATAATCTATAGTAGTGGTGCAATCAGTGTAAACTATTACTCAACTGCGAAGTGAATGAAGGGATTTTATTTAAATGATTCAAATTTTAGCTAAGTCAGATCCCAATGCATTTGAGTCGATAACCTTATCATAGTAACTTTACGTCTGTAGGTACTGTAGGACTCTAGTCGCCTCGTGCGTCGCTTAGATTTTTTTTATGTGATAGGTGGCAGACAAGCAGACGGACCACCTGATGGTAAGCGATTGCCGCCGCCCATGGACGCCCGCCATGTCATGTTCGATGTCTGAACCTCCAAATTTCATATTGCTCTCTCAGCTCACTCAGATCCCAATGTATGTCTGTAGGTGACTCTAGTCACCTCGTCGCTTGGATACCTGAACTTCCAAATTTCATAATGCCTCCTCTCTTTAATAAACATTTTTTTACCAAAATGGCAAGGGTGCCATTTTGGTAAAAAAAATGTTTATTTTGCCCGCTTGAACGCCCACGGGTGATTTAACGAATAAATTTGATTTCGTTGATAAACAGTCAACTGACTTTAGCACTCGAATAAATTTATAGCGTAGCTACTTTGGGAGTGGGTAGTGTTAGTACTGTGAGGGTTGGTTGGTAGGTAGCCAAAACACTTTATGGAGATATATTTTCGTATATTGTCTCAAATTAACACAAGATAATAATTATTTATATCGGAGCAACAACTTAACATGGACGCGGTTGGTTAGCGAGAGAGTGAGGTAGGTGTCGGGGGGAGAGGAACTCCCGTACCAATCAAACCAGTATTGGCCTGCGGGCGTTTACGGAACTAACATAACAGAAAATAAGTGCTAGCGGTACCTAACCGGCAGCAATGCATTGCGCTTAGGGCGCGATAGAGGGCGCTGTCTCGCTATATACTCCCCCTCCAGAGGATGAAAGCGTCCTCGCTCATTCGCTGGCCATACATTATCATTGTTACATACATTTACAGAAACACTACTTTGGTTAGACACATTATGACATTCATTATTTGAATCCACATTAGAATTGTAATTTCTATTCGTTACATAAAGATTAGGCGAGTACATACATTCCTCCCTATCAGACACATTATTGCATTTATCATTTAAATCCACATTAGAATTGTAATTTACATCGGTTACATAAAGATTAGGCGAGTACATACATTCCTCCCTATCTGACACATTATTACATTTATTCTCATTTAAGTTACGACGGGGACGGCCACGTTTCCGCACCGGAACTACAGGTTGAGGTAGGGTCGTATCGCGACCCAGGTAAGGTGTTAACTGTTTAATGTGATACTTCCCTAAGTACCTACTGGAGTCCTGTGCGGGTGCTATGATATAAGTTGTAGGGCTTACCTTTTTAGTAACCACGTATGGTCCATCTCTTTTTGGTACGAACTTCGATGTCAGGTCCTTTCCTTTGTTGCTAAGTACATGCGAATTCAATAATACCAAGTCACCTGCAACAAAACTTTGTCCTACGCGACGTGACTGATCACCATAGTCCTTTCTTTTATCCTGCTGACTTTCGACCTTCTCGCGAACTGCAGCTAGCGTATTGAGAAAACGTTTTAGGTATGGTGTTATCTGTGGAACGAAATTTTCTTTCTCCAAAACCAAACGAGGATCATTTCTTACTTCTAAAGGCGATCTCAGCTCTCTGGCAAACATCAAGTACGCTGGCGAAACTCCTGTAGTTTGACAACGTGCAGAATTTAACGAAAAACGTATAGACGGTAAGTATATAGGCCAAGAATTATGTTTATTACCTACTAATTGTGATAACTGTACTTTTAAATCTCTATTCTTTCTTTCCGCAGGGTTCCCCTCAGGATGATACAGCGGTAACAATTCCTGCTTCACATCTAACACGAACATACACTGTTGCATTACAGCTGAAATAAATTGTACACCATTATCTGAAATAATGCGACGCGGTAGACCAAAACGTAGAAAATATTCCTCTATGAGTGTACGCGCGCACGCCTCAGCTGTCGCTTCTCGAAGCGGATATAACTCGACCCATCTAGTTGCGGTGTCCTCGACCAATAAAATCCATTTTTCATCCTTATCACCTGGAGGTAAGGGTCCGAATAAATCTATAGCAATAACCTCATTTCTCTGATTCAGGATCGGCGTCTGCAACAACCCTGGTGGCTTGTCGTTGGCAGCCTTGTAGCGCTGACACGATGTACACGTTCTGACATACTCGACAATGGCACGACGCATCCCTGGAAAATAAAACTTTTGAGCAACTCTTTGATATGTCCTCTCGATCCCTTGGTGACCTGCCAGAGGAGAGTCATGACATTCTTTTAATACTTCTTCTCTTTGATCCACAGGTATAACTAATTGCGGTTCTTCTGTATCCGCATCCGGATTATAGCGATAGAGCACTCCTTGCTCCATAATATAACCTCTTCCCGTCCAACGATGAACATCAATTTCCTCTTCACTTTCCAGATTCCTAATTATCTTAGCAAGTTCAGGGTCTGCAAGCTGACCTGATCTTAACTCGGAGGGTCTCTTCGCAGGTAAGTCAATCGTTACTGAACATATCCCACATGCATCTGCGGAGTTCTCATCGCAGTTGGGACGGCTCAGGGTATCTGCTATTATATTTACCTTCCCTGGTGTATACTCATAATGCAAATCAAATGCTTGTAATTTCAGTGCCCATCTTACCAATCTGCCTGATGGTGATTTTACAGTCATTAGCCACTTCAACGGCTGGTGGTCGGTACCTACGACAACCCTATGACCATCAATATAAGAACGAAAACGTTCCACAGCCCAGACTATGGCTAAGGCTTCCCTCTCTGTTGTTGAATAATTTCTTTCTGCTTGATTGAGCAATCGGCTCGCATATTCAATAGGCCTTTCATCATTACCTTCTCCTTGTAGAAGTACTGCACCCAGAGCGTAGTTACTGGCATCAGTTCTGAGCACAAACGGTTTGGTGTAGTCAGGTTGGATGAGGATGGGTGGTGACGTCAGCAACCTTTTTAGCTCCTCGAAGGCTTGATCTTGCTCTGTCTCCCATCTCCATGGCTCATGTTTCCTAGTCAACCTTGACAGTGGTTCTGAAATTTTAGAAAATCCAGGTATAAACTTCCTAAACCAAGAAGCAGTCTGTAAGAAGGTTCTTAGATGTTTAAGTGATGACGGCTTCTTCATATCTACTACAGCTTTCACTTTTTCTTCATCAGGTGATATACCATCTTTAGATATCACGTGACCTAAATATTTGACAGTGTCTCGTGCAAAAACACACTTATCCCGATTCACCCTTAATTTAAATTCGTGCAGTCTTTCAAATACAGCGTGCAAATCCTTTATGTGGCATTCCATATCAGCCGATATTATGCAAAGATCATCCAAAAAAGCTAAAATAGTAATATTCTGCAACTTCGGGCATGAGCAAAGACGATCAATTAAACGCTGAAATGTAGCTGGTCCATTCTTTAACCCAAATGGCATGCGTTTGAAGCGATAAGTGCCTGACGGTGTCGAAAAGGCAGTCTTATCTTTATCCCGGTTAACGGCAACTTGCCAGTACCCAGATTTTAAGTCTAAAGTACTCATAACACAACCCTGTTTTGTCCTTTGTAACAGCTCATCAATCTTCGGCATTGGATAAGTATCTGTTTTAGTAATACTGTTCAACTTACGGTAATCGACGCAAAAACGAAAACTTCCATCACGTTTAGGCACTAATAGTGCTGGTGCTGACCATGCTGACTCACACTCCTCAATGATATCCTCAGCAAGCATCTTCTCTACCTCGCGCTGCATAACCTCTGCGCGCGCTGGTGTCATGCGGTACGGCGGAACAGCAACTGGCGCGTGTTCGCCGGTATCAATGAAATGCTCTGCATACTGCGTGGCTTCACCAGTCTCTCGGAACACATCACTGAAAGAGTTTATTAAATCATTAAGTGACATACTATCATTATCACAGTTTTTTGGTGTTGACTGTACCTCATTATAACCTTGTTCTAAATCCTCATAAAACAACCTGTACTTCCGGTGCTTCGTGTCCGAAAAGTACCATAATGATTTACCAAAATCAAAAACTAATTTGGCTTTGTTCAAAAAATCTATCCCTAATAAAGATTGATTGTTACAAGCATCTGGAAAAACAATAAATTCAGTTTCAATTATTTTATGTAACATTTTCACATTCACTGAGGTAACTAAAACCTCCATTTTCCTAGATAAACCATCTGCAAGCTTCACATCTCTAATTTGCTTATCAAAACATTGACCACTTTTTATTAAAAAATTATACATTGATTGGCTAGCTACACAGCCTTTAGCGGCTGAATCCACTAATGCAATACCTTTCCCACCTAATATTTCGATATTTAATATTGGTCTCTTATTACCATTAGTGTAACCCCTATCATTACATACAGTTGACTCCCCCTGCATATTAACATTGGTGGTCTCACACGCATAAAACTTATTGTATTTATAACTACTACAATTTGGACATCTTGCTCTTATTATTCCTATTTCACCACAGCCATAACAATACAAATTTTGACTTTCCTTTATGTCTGTTTTCAGGGATCCATGATGCGGCGGTGGCGGCAAATGCGGCGACCCACCCAGCGGCGGCGCACGCGACCTCGGCGGCGGCGGTCCATATGACTGCGACGTACGCGACTGTGGCGGCGGTGGCGGCAATGGCCCACCCGACGGCGGCACCCAGTGCGAACCTTGCGGCTGCGATACCCGCATCGGCGGTGGCGCGGCAGACTGTCCCGGCGGTGGCACTGCGGACGACCCACGAAACTGCGCGGAGAATGGCCCACGCGACGGTGCACCCGGCGACTGCAAGCGCTCCTGCATCGCATCTTCTATGCTTCGAGCCTTCCTTATAAGATCTTCAAAACAAGACAATGTGTCCCTTTCTATTCTTTTTCTTATACGGACGTCTAACAACCCAAACGTCATATCCAATTGTACCTTCTGTGAGATGTCGTTTTCTGGTAATTTAGCAAATAAAGCGCGTACTTGTGCGACAAATAACTCTGTGTTTAACTTTCCTTGCTGCATACTATATAATTCTTTATATATTTGAAACGGTGCTCTTCGTTCCCCAAATGCGCTCCTCAGGCGATCTATTGCTTCGCTCCATGTTTTCGTATATTGTTTTATACCTTGCCACCAAGTTGCGGCGGAATGTGATAATAATAATGAAAGTCCTCTCAGTGCGTTTTCGTCGGAAACGTTGGCGGCAGTTTTAAAAATTTCGACTGCATCGATAAAATTCTCGACAGACTCGTTCTGCGAGCCACTAAACCTTGCACTACAAGTAATGAAATTAGCACCAACCGGGGCGGCGGCCCTGTCTGTCGGACAGCTCGTACTCCTCATAGTAAGCGACGGCTCCGTTTGTACCTGATGCATTACTGGTGTAGATGATCGTACTTCTTGTAATAGAATTTGACAAAATTCTGCTTGTGATTGCTGCAACTGTCCCATCAGTGCGGCGAAATGTTCCTGAGTCATTAAGATGGACGCGCCCGCGCTGCTTCCCGTGGCACCTTCGGTTGCTGTTTCAGTCGCGGCGTCTTCATTGACCAACTCCTCGGCGTTAATTTCGGCCGGAATAATAGTTTCATTGAGGTTTGCCTCCCTCGGCAACGAACTTCGGCTCCTGGTTCTTGGCATTTTCCTAATAATTCGGTTTTCCAAACCCAAAATGGCGGCAGACCTTCGCGTCCACACCACTCACTAACACACGTTGGGCGATCACTTATAGCGTAGCTACTTTGGGAGTGGGTAGTGTTAGTACTGTGAGGGTTGGTTGGTAGGTAGCCAAAACACTTTATGGAGATATATTTTCGTATATTGTCTCAAATTAACACAAGATAATAATTATTTATATCGGAGCAACAACTTAACATGGACGCGGTTGGTTAGCGAGAGAGTGAGGTAGGTGTCGGGGGGAGAGGAACTCCCGTACCAATCAAACCAGTATTGGCCTGCGGGCGTTTACGGAACTAACATAACAGAAAATAAGTGCTAGCGGTACCTAACCGGCAGCAATGCATTGCGCTTAGGGCGCGATAGAGGGCGCTGTCTCGCTATAAATTCGAATTTAAGGGCTCGAGTGAGAAAAAAATCTCGAGACACAACTAATGAGTGGAAGGATTTTTTGCAATACAAAGATGACAGCGCTGCGAAAAGAATAAACAGAAAAGCGCTTTTGTTTAATTTTATTAAATAGGTTCGTGTTTATTACGTAAATAAAAACCCGCCGGGCTATTTTAATTCCAGTAAGTACCGATTCGATAAATTTTTATGCGTGGATAAATCTATTGTATAAAGTCAGATTTGTGGAATGACAGCGCTATACCATAGAGTTAGATTTAGCTTATCGGAATAAGCTTGGTCCTAAAAGCCATGAAGGATGGAGGCAATAAATTTTATTGAATTAATTTAGTGGTTCATTATACGTATCCGATAATTTCTAGGTTTAACCTTTCACAGTGATTAACTTATTTTAAACTAGGACATTTTTTGTGTTACTGTAGAAGACTCTAGCACTATCAAAAGAACAGTGTAATTTTTTTTGTGATTGTATTTTCTAAATGGTACATAATGGTTTCAGATTACAGAACGTGAAATAGGTCTGACAAAGCATATTTTAAGAAATGGTGGTACTTCTATAATCATAGAGATTACTGCAGGTGTTGTTTTTAAAGTAAAGATGGAAAACAATGGCTAACAGCTATTTATAGTACCTTACTGGTAAACAAATAGTGGGTATGGTGGGTGGACAGGTGCTCTATACAGATTGATAGTCTAGACTGAAACTGATACCTACATAAAAACATGTTATTTTATAAGTGAACAAACCACGGACGTCAGCGCAATTTGGGTCTAATCTCAATAAGAATAAAAACTAGTTTAGGTGACGAATTAAGGAGTTTATTTACTAAGTTCGTGACCCTATTAGTATTACCAAATAAAAGTCTCGTCATCGCAATTTACAATACTTAGCAGACGTTGTTTTAACTAGCGCCATCTTTTGGCGGCCGGATGGAACTACCGCGTTCTTTATATTAAAGCAAGGCGCCATTTTTACTTAGATATTTACAATGGTTTACATCGTATAGAGAAACATCGATTTGTTTTTTGTATAGATGAAAAAATATCAATTACCTTTTATAAGCTCCAAATATTAATCTTTTTATAAGCTTCCATATTAACTTAGTATTATATGGTACAAGATATGTAGGTAAAAACCTACTCTACGTAAAAGAAGTTTCCAAGCTATTTAACTAAATGCAAGCAATTTTGCGAAGTCATTAATTTTGATATCACTGTTATCTCTGCTCAAGAGTTTTCCTTCTAAATTATGAAGTGAAGTTGTTCAGAAGTAAATTTTGCTTGAACAAGCAAATGATTTGTTGGTAAATAACGAAACAATGTCCGGCGTCAATCATGCTTATTTTGTTACATCGTTATCTAAAAATATTCCTGCATAAACACGATCATCTCAGCGGTATTCCCAGTTGCGTCCAAAGCCCTCTAAGCCCGGGGTATCTACGCTGAATATTCATGCATAAACCATTCGTAATTAAATATTGATTGATAGTGTCTAGCTAATAGAAAGAATGTTACAGATAATTTGTTCAATTTCAGTGAGCAATAGTATACGAGTACAATCAGGTGCCTTATATGACTACGTTTTTTTATGTGATAGGTGGCACACGGTCAGACGGATCACCTGATGGTAAGCGATTGCCGCCGCCAATGGACACCCGCTACACCAGTGGACTCGCAAGTGCGCTGCCAACCTTCAAACCCCCTTCTCCCCCGGATCAGGCTTCCGGGACTCTCACCCAAGCAGCGAAACACAACACAGTGCTGTTTCACGCTGGTTTTCTGTGTAATACAATGGAAAGGTCAATACTAGTAAGAAAATACTCCTACCTTTCAGGACTAAGTGTTCAAATATTCATAATTTGGATAGGGCTTCATTAATAATAAATACCTGACTTCTTATTTGATTAATTATCCGTATATTTATTTTCAGTTAGCTTTAAGGTCTGGCCTTAAATATGTAACGAGATTAGCTAAGTACGTTTTTAGCCCGCAACAATTAAGATGATCAGATGAAAAGTCTCTGAGGCGTTAACAGGTGATGTACGAGTAAAGAATAACGCCCTCAGGGTATTGTTGGGGCTACCTCCACTAGAGCACATCTAATAAAGTACCGTATACATATATGTAACAAAAACATAGAAATTAAGGTATAATATTCTCCAGCCGATTACGGCTACGGCGGCCAATCTGAACGATCAAACACGTACGCAGGATATATTATAGTGCTCAAGTGTGTGAACAAACACAAGTGCACTCTCTATTCCCTTACCCTAAAAATCCGATGGGACACTGGACTGACACGACAGTAGGTATAACGCCTAAGAAGATCTGGTTTTTTGGCACTAGGTGCTTAAAAAGAGCAATAGAAAAAAGAAACATTTTTTTAGCATACTAAGGAGTATATAATTATTAAAAAAATAAGCTAAAAGTAAATAAAAAGGAAAATTAAAACAAATAAGGTCCCGGTGGTAAGCTCCCCAAAATGCTGGCAGTATTACCCCGCTGGATCGCGATGGAAATTTGCTGGGCGAGGTAGCTACCAGCCTTTGGCTCTCCCGTGACTTCAACTAGACACTTAGCTAAGTTACTAATGATGATAGTAGAGCTAACATTTAATTTCATTATAAAAATGGGGGACAAGGCGTAGGTACATATTAGACTCACCAAAACCTGAGGGCTTAATTTAAAGCAGACGTTACGACCGAATTGGAGTTTCCCCCTCTTTCACACGCCTGTGTATCTCCTTTGTTTGGATGCGACAGGTATATTCTCTTTTATTACGGGACGGCTTCGAATTAAGCCACCTGGATCATGGTCCAACCGTATCCCGGGCTCCGAAACGACAGTATTTAACGCAACCGGGAATGACGTTAGGACTATGACTAATTCTGGACACATAACTACATATAATTTATTTATTTATTTTCCTAATACGTCAGTAATTACAATGAATATTTTATAAGATAATAACAGGTCTATTTATATTGTATTTAGTCTGGTTGTTTTGTTTTATGTAATAGGTGGCAGACGATGGTCAGATGATCGCCTGATGGTTAACGATTGCCGCCGCCCATAGACACCCGCGACACTAATGGAGTCACAAGTGCGCTGCCAACCTTAAAACTATTAGGATCACTTTGCGGCACTTCACTGCACAAATAAACACCAAATTTGTACACTAAAATCCACTAGACACTAATTTAAAACCTTTGAATTGCATCAGCCCATACGGCTTTGTTTTAGGCCTACCCGCCGAATCTCATCATCATCATCATCAGCCCATTTAAGTCCCCACTGCTGGGGCACGGGCCTCCCTCAATCACATGAGGGGTAATTGCCATACTCACCACGCTTGGCAGACGGGTTGGCGAGGGTTTTGATATAAATGCAGAGTTTTCCTTCTCTGGGTGCTGATGATCATGCCAGCAGCTTTACCTTAGTCGCCTTTTACGACACCTCGGTAAGAGTGAGGGTGGCCTATTCTACTCTGCCGAGGACCACACGGCTACCTTCTACCTTACCGCCGAATCTACCTTTTTGTTATATTACCTAACTATTGTTAGTCTAACCAATAGTCAAAGTGACGGCGTCAAAATTACATAATTCCTTGTAATATAACTACTGGTTTAGCTAACTTTTGCTCATAAACTCATTTTAGCGAAATTTTACCATTAGTTACATTTTAAAACCATTAGTTTATTTTAACTACGGAAAAAAAAATCGGCCCTTTTAGGGTTGCAAAGGACAAATGGCAGTCGCTACATTTTGTGCAATAAAATATTTACTAAATCCTTGATCCTGGTCCAAGCTTACCCCACCTAGGCTTCTAAGCAACGGTTTAGAAAACTCACGCTGTAACGGACGATGGATGTTTGAAAATTCAGATATAAACATACTATAGATGTTATGAACCATGATGCCGCACACACTGACGTGTTTACATTCTAAACTCGTTGTTTGTCAACATCGTTACTACGCGAAGTTCGCGGTGTGCGCGTGTGCGCCGCCCCCGACCCGAAAGTAGATTAACATTTCATAACTTTCGTATATTTGGCCCGAAGTTTCAATGTCATATGCCTAGTAAATATCTGTACATGTTTTGCGTTGTGATTTCTTCAAATTGAATTAGGGTTGATCTCATCGAAAGCAGTATTTATTATTATACTATGGTCATAGGTAGGTGTAGGTAAAATGAGTAGGTAGAATGCAGATAAAGCAGGAAAATGAAATTAGGTGAGTGGCAGGTTATTGGAAAACCGAAGTTACAATTTTATTTTTTTGCCATTTGTTGAATAACAAACCCATTAGAATTTTCTTTAGTAGATTTTCCTGTTGGTTAGTTGAAAATCCTCAAGTTGATTGGTATTTATATTTATATCTAGGTATATCTACGAGCTTTGACCTTTCTTCAATCGGGCTTCCATTATTGTTGTGGTGCAATCGGTACGTATTAAAAAATAAGTCGGTAAGATATGGATTACACTGAAGAATAGCGTCTGACCCACACAATACACAATGTTAAGGGGAACAATGCTTGAAAATGCTTTTCATATTTTGTGTGTAGGTATATATAAAGTTTTAATATTGGCCTTATAGAATTAGGTACATCATGTTTGTTACTTACAATACGTACCAAGGGGTAAATACATAAATCTCTATTTGCATAACACGATGCTCACTTCTATCCGATCGAGCATGATCTTCAAACCTATTCAGGTGGCATACATAAATAAAACGTTCACAGAAGGAACAAAGGGATTTCATACGCAACCGGTGGATGTTTTGCTTGGTGTCCTGTGTTAGGCTAATGTTTGAAATATCGACATTGCACGCTTCTATTTTAAGCACGTGAAAAGTGTGGGTGGGGTGAGGTCCTCGGGTGGGGAGCGGGTCGGTGCGAAGGGGGTCGTCGGCATTCAACAGGCGACGGCGACGGTCGATACGGGCGGCGCCGCGGCGCAGCCACGATTACCTACGTACCACTCGCTACACCATGCCTCCGTCACCCTATAGTGCCTCTGTCATATGCTAATAAAATCTTGTCGTACGGAATAAACAGACACTGTGACGTCACGATTTTAACAAAAGCACTAATCCAAAGTAATTAGCAATATTGTGCGACCATGATCAGAAGGTACTTCAGTCAGATTGACGAGGGGGCGTTTTTTTTACTTATGCCACATGCCAAATAACCGTGATCGGACTATAGGTACCTAATACCAAAGTTTTCATACAGTCCATGTAAATCACACTAATATAAACACAGAAATGTTTTCTTTTTATTTCGCGTCGTATTTTCTGGTTACGCTGATGTACCTACTTGTATGTCACACAGCAAGGAATCATTACTTATGTAAGTACATTGTCTTGGATGAAGGCGAAAGTCGTCGGAGTTTTTAGAGTTTTCATTCTTGACTCCCTCGCCCGTGTCTGTTGTTGTTAACCTTGCTAACTGAAACAGTAGGCGCTCATTTACTTTCCAACCTTATAAAGTATTTTTATTGGCGTTTTCGAAACTTCGAAGCGTTTCTTTACTTTGATTTATTTTTCGAGTGATTGCTCAATGGTTATTTGAATACGGTTTCGGAAACAAACTTCAAACACAGAAGCCAAGTAAACGAACTTTTTCTATTTCGTAAATTCTGTTCATGTAATTCATATTTAGTTAAACGTTCACGTGTAATATATTGTACAATTAAGTTTCGGATTGCGCTATGTCTCTTCGGAAGACCTTATCTGGGCCGGCTTTTGTGTACAACAAACGACCTGAATTGTTCTCAAAGACTTTAAACTGCGCTCTTAACATTTGTCCTCACTCATCCTTCATTTTTTTACTTTTACAAATATTAACAATCTATATTTAAGTTACTGAAAGAACATTCAACAGATTCTTGGCTTGATTTGTGTTTCTTATAAACTTTTTTTTACTAAGCTGGAATGTTTTTTTTATGATAGAGGCGAAAAAGGAGTAAGCGGGACACCTGATATAAGTAATCAACGCCGCTCATTAACATCTGCGAAATGAGAGAGATCGCTAATGCGTTGCCGGCCTTTTAAAAAGGATTACGCTCTTCTCTTGATGGTCCCTTAGTTGTAGCCCTCGGAAAATGTTCCTGCAGCCAAACCGTTCCACAGAACTGAGGAAGAACACTAACAATTACTCAAATAACGATGTCACTGTCACCTGATTTACATCACGAGAGATGTAAGGCAAGGGCGCATGGTATTCTCGAAAGTGTCTTTTCTATCTTTTTGCCTTAAAAAGTTTCTACTTGGGGACTGTTGGTAAGTAACTTTTACATAATAAAGAGATATAAACCTAATCTTCTTATTTTCAAGTGATCACTTGATAATAAGACAAATTCTGTCTTTTTGATACTTACGATAAGTTATCTAACGATGGATATTACATGGATATGAATATAGCATAGTTGTAGCACGGTTACCTATCTTAAATTCGAATGTTTTTAGTACGAAGTTCGTTATAGCGAAAACGGTTTGCCACATTTTTATTTTTCACGTTTTCATTTGACCGAAAAAACGGTTGACATATAGCTGATATTCCGATTTTCAAATAATATATTTTTTAAATAACACTCAACCTTTGACAGATAAACATATTTAAGACGAAGTAGTTTCCAGAAAACCTTTTTTCTGTTATTAAAAGAAAAATAAGTTTATGTAACAATTACTTATTATGCACGCATGCAGCATTCAAGCCGGCATGCAGCATGCACGCAATTGGGCATGCATGCAGGCATGCAACTGGGCATGCATGCAGGCAGGCATTGAAGTATGCAGCATGCATTGTTTCTGTCACGGCGCTGCAAGGCTTCGGCCATCCCACGCGAGCTTACCGTCGCAGATAATTCACGCTCGTCAACGCAGCCTCGGCTTATTGGCCGGCTTCGCCGGCCAGCCTCATCCGTAGTGGCGAGCAAAAACCACCTGATCCTCAGCTCGCGGGCCGCCTCGCCCGCGCCTACGCGGGTTTGAATTACACTCTAGGAGTAGGGCAGACAAGACTACGTGGAGTCGGTTTTGCAGCGATTCGCTTCTGTCTATACATTTCGTTGCGCAATGTGTTAAACCTTAATTAATAGATATCTTTTTTACACTTGCTTTTTATTTCAATGAATAATGTTTACAAATAAATAAGTTCGTTTGCAATAACACGAAAAAGGTTACTTCGATATTTAATATGTCTAGAATAAAAAAAAATATTGTAAGTAATATAACTGTAAAATTAAAAAACAGGTTTTGAAAATCTGCTATTAGTTTTTCTGGCAAATTAAACATATGTAAAATAAATTGATTGCATACAATGTTATGTCTAAAAATATATCTTCGATTCAAAACTTCGATATACCGTGTTCGAAGTTTTGAAATTCGAATACTAAAGTTTCGAAAGCTAGATAGGTATACCTTATAGCACTTATGCCTTAACATATACAGTCAAAGTCTCTGTCAGTCGGGATATCCTAATTTTTAAACGTGAAAGTTTGTGATGCTGTACTTGTACATATGTAGGGTGTAAGGATGTTTGTTGCTCTATCACGTAAAAAATGCTGAATGGACTCGATAAAACTTTATAATAATATAGCTCCTATATTAAAATAGCACATAGGCTACAAGTTATACAGATATATGTTTAGTATATTATCCAAAATACGACGATAGTTTTGTCACCGCGCGTGTGGACTAGCGGGGTGCATCTATTTTATAATAAGTAATATTCGGGTCAAACCCATTGATACGGTAATCGATATGACATTGTCAAGAAGTTTATTTGCAGGGATACATATATCCTACATTGTATAAATTCAACCTAGTCGTATTAGAATGGTTAAACGCTAATAAGCTTAGGGCGAATCCGAGATGGGTTCGTTAGGTGTAGAACATAATTACTTGTCGGCTGCCACGAGCTTGCGTTTAGTATATTATGAATGATTAAACGTAATGTTATTATAAGTGAAGTGCAATGTACACATTGAGTGGTCGGCGAGAAAATTTTGCGAGCGTATATTTGCTTGTCCAATTTATTATGTCCCAATATAAAATAAGCAAACATCACATACGTGAACTCTGCCGTTATAGTTCACGTTTTAAGGTCACCGTTTAATTACCTACTCTGAAGAGCTAATTCCTGATGTGACCTTCATATCATAGGGGATATTGCTAGTCGTAAAATTTACCCTTATATTGACCGAAGTTACCATTGGTTACTTGGTTGTATTTTTTATTACCTCTATAGTTGCCCGATGTATCTTTCCTTTATTTTGGTTGGTGAAAATTTTATAAAATCTTGTGCATTTATTTCTATTATGACTGGCTGATTTGTGCACTTTATTTTCCGCCAGTTTCTAATTGTTTTAATCGCGACCGGAAGAAAATTTAAAAAATCTGCCATCGTTTAGAAAAATATTTGAGACTCCATTGTGCGAAATTATCCTCAAAAATATTTATCTTCTTTGTGTAACCCAATCACGTGTGCACAAGAAAACAGAGTGGGATTCAGGTTCCGGGCTCCGGAGATATTGATGGGAAAATATTTTGACGTGTGTATTTTCATATTCGAAATATATTGTTGTTCGCATCGAGGTGACAGTGAGACGTGAGGCGCGGACGTGTGGTTGAGGCCGCTAGTCTGCTTCCGTCGTCGCAAACTGGGATACGTACGTACATCGTGAAATACGAGGGCCGAGGGCTGCCAGAGATCCAGGTTTTGACAGGACCATCTAAAGTTTAATATTAATTCTTGAGGATATAACTAAAACAAATTATTCATAATTAAATTCAAAATATCTTTATCTGCATAGGTGAGTATACAGCACTTTCAAATCGAACTGTATATGTACAAATAATTTGCACATCTAATCTATTTATCAGTTCTAAGGGAAAGAAATTGAATAATTCAGTGTATCTTATACATCTTTGACACCCCAAGCAGCATACCCTGCATGGGTATGTTTACGGTGTTACTAAATTATTTTACTTTATGTTGTGACGTGTTATCACGTAAACTACAGTGAAAAATGTTTTCGATTCTTGTTTTAGTGTGTTTTCGAAGTTTTTGATTTTCAATCTGACAATTATCAATTCAAAATTCAAAAGTACTTTATTTGCATAGGCTTATATACAGCTCTTACAAATCGTCATACATGAAAAATATAAATTATAGCTATATATATTATACATGTAATTACACATATACGTCGATACAAAAAATATACTAAGAAATGAATAAATATAATGTGATTCTACGTCCGGAATCGGAAAGTTGATTCTGACGAGAAGATCCGGCAAGAAACTCGGCAGTTACTCTTTTAAATCGCCAAACTCCGAACAGTTTAACATTTCCACAAATTCTTGTCATTGAAGTAATCATTAACTGTATAAGGCTTTTGCCAGTAAATAATTTTTAACATGTGTTTTAAATTTAGGCATTGGTAAATCAATAAGCTTTTGTGGTAACTTATTAAATATTTTAATACTCATTCCTACAAATGAATTACTAATCTTATGAAGTCTGAGATGTGGAACAGCAAGATTGTGTTTATTTCTAGTATTTAGGTTATGTTTGGCGGATTTTTGAGGGAAGTTTTCTAAATTCTTATAAACATACATAATACAGACAAAGATGTACTGTGATGGTAATGTTAAAATGTTAATTTCTTTGAACAAGTTTCTAAGTTTCAAGTTTCTAATTAGAAATTGGTCCCTTGTGATTTGGAACCTAGCCAATAAGTAGATATATTCAACTTTATATGTTGAACTGGAATAAAGTCACTGCCTAAGCGTGGCAACCCTGTGCTGTAAACATGTTATCGTAGTAAATATTCATAGTATCTACATCAGCGTGTCCAGATGTTTTCGTTCCTCACATGGACTAGCCTACTTATATACTCAAAGCGACAGCTCATATGACTGCTTGAATTGTCCTCACCCTCCCAGGAGGTCTAGAAATCAAATATCCGCTTTCAGCTACTTTATTCAATCTGAGCCTAGGAAATGAGTACACCGAACACACACATCGCACAGTGAAACGGTGGAACCAGCTGTCATTGGTGGTATTTCCGAAAAGATACAAACGGGTGATCTTCAAAAAAGAAAGTTTAAAAACTAAAAGCAGACTACTAGATACATGCTCTAAAAAGTACTAAACAAGAAAAAGGTCTCCGCTGAAATGACAAGGCCGTACCGCCGTGGCGGCCCATACGACTATGGGGCAATACTGGCAGCCGACTAAACCCAGAGTTTGTCTCTGCGGTCACTAACTAAAGCACGTGAATTAAAAGTAAAGAGACCATAGCTGACAAACTGTATTGTAAAAATGTAAGGTGCCTAATAAACAATTATCTTATCTTATCTTAAATCTACATAGATTACACATACATATGTGACGTGAAAAAATATAGTACCTAAATTAAAAAATTTAGTTATTTACTAAAGTCTTAATGAATGAAATACTCTACCGTCTGCCGCGAGTCCTTAGGTTCAGTTTAGTAAAAATGACACACATGTTCTCTTTTGCTTTAATGATTAATCAAATAGATTAACCATGAGAGAAAGTGACATCTATTATACTGTACTGTAGTAGTTACGGGCAGACTTCAACCCCCGCTTTGAAATTGACAATGTCTTTTTCGGCTATCATTGTGGTGTGTACTCGTCTTGATAAGATATTTCGATATGCTCCGAGCTTCAGATGCTAAGCATGTCCAATAGTGCGGCTTCAATTTCGTCCTCCTTGCTTTGTCAAACTGTTACACTATCTCGTACTGGCATAATAAGAGCTATTTCGATTTGTTTAAAAAACTGGCTAATAGCATGAAAATGCGTCGGAAATGTAAACTCTCTCTTTGGATGCTGTTCATATCAGTTAGGTATGTATCTTCTCTAAAATTCTCTAACCGATTACGGTTACGGCGGCCAATCTCAACGATCAGCCACGTACAATATATTATAGTGCTCAAGTGTGTGAGCAAACACAAGTGCACTCCATACCCTTATATTCCGATGGGACACCAGCGTGACCCGACCGGTGACTGCCTCGATGGCGTAGTTGCACTCTAAAACGACGGCTGCGCATGAGGTCTCGTCGTGCATCTTCTATATTAGTCCCTTGGATAGCGATTATCAGATCACAGCAGGATTGTTCTGACGAAAAACGAAGGCTTCTAAGTTTGTCTGTTTCTATAGAAATAGAGTCTTTATGTGACCACTACGATACATATACGGGCTTTGTTTTAGATAAATATTTCTACAGAGACACGCTCGTTATATGATATTTTTATGTGACAGGTGGCAGATAAGCAAACTAATCACCAGATGTAAGCGATTGCCGCATGGACAATGGACACCAGTGGAGTCACAAGTGCGCTGCCAATAGTTAAATTCCTCCTTCCCCCGATTAGGCCTCAGGTACTCTCACTCACCAGGCGAAACATTGTCATCATCATGTTATTAATTGAATTGAGTAAAAATGTCTCCCAAAATTGGCCTACGGATTTCTGACTCATTTTCATTTAAACTATAAAAACAAAATTAATACAGTAAAATAAAATCTGCTAAACTGTTTTGTCAGCAGTGGTTCGTACTTATAAAGGGTGTATCTGTGAACATTTACATCCCTTTAACCACGTGTTCTACTAACCATTATGAACAACATTTGTTCTATCACTTTTGGAAATTCGCATGAAAAAATTTAACTTTCCGTACAAAGTCGGCCACGTTACTTGGTTATTTTGTATGGGGAGTCGAAAAAATGTTCGATGCATTTCGAAAAGTCGTTGAACAAATGTTGTTCAGAATGGTTTTTAGAACACGTAAATGTTCACTGATACACCCTTTATTAGATTTATTAGTGTTTTGTGGTTATTGCTTTTGGCTAGGTTAGGTTATGTATGAAAATAAAAAAAAATACAATAAAATGGGTAGGTAAGTACAGGCAACAGCAGACGTAGCTGCACATATTTCGCAGTTTTTAGTTCTTATTCCGAGGAGCATATGAGTCACTAGCCGCGAAAAGTGTGCATCAACTTTTGCTGTTGACTGTACTTACGGACTACTATGTTTTCCCAAGTAAAATACTAAATAACTAACTTAACATCTTGAAATTAATTCCATAAAACCGGAGAGAAAGGATCGATATCGAAAGGTCAACACAACATCTCAAACAATTAAGCGTTCAAATCGGCCCACAGCACTTTTAGGTTACTAAGACGATACTAGCTCCTATTAATTAATTAACAACATAATTCTAAAGCTGTTCAAAACCTCTGCCGTTCTTCAGTAGGCGGTGGAGGCAGGGCCGGCTCAGGCAACAGTTGCAAACAAACCCAAATTATTAAGGAATATACACCAAACGATATTTGAAATAGGTAATTAGGTAACGTAACAGGTAGGTTAAGGTAATCACGCTCTTTGATGAAATATCGTAAATTATGATATACTTTTTAAAATATTTCAGTTTAAATATGCAAAATCATTGCAAGAACTACCTATATCACTAATTCAAAGAGTATTTACTTTTTATGTTGTTTGAAATTCACAGGTGGTGACGTTTCATACTGACCTGACGATATTTTATGTACAGTCGCCTGCAATGAAAGGCGGAATGATAATGTTCATACTGGAATGAGGCTGTATACTTATTAGTGCACGTGACTGTACTTGTAAATAAAATATAAACAGAGTCATATGTTTCGATGTTTTTCAGTACAATATTCACCTGTGAATACTATCCCATCATTTGGCCAATAATTTCTTGTCGTTCGCCTTTATGTGACAGTTTACGAGGGAGCTGTCGTTTTGATGCCTGTATTTTTTTTGTACTATAAGCTAATACTTGACCACAATCGCACCTGATGGAAAGCGACGATGAGGACTAGGATGATACGCGTTTGCCGAAAAGATGCCTGTTCATCCTTGCTTTAAAGATGTCCAGATTATAGTGGTCAGGGAAAACAGACCTCGGAAGGGAGTTTCATTCCTTAGCCGTCTGCATTATAAATGTGGAAGCGAATCGCTTCGTGCGGATAAGGGGTAGTTCTACCACATAAGGATGAAAGCCCTCACCGCGCCTTGTCGTCCGGTGATGGAATGGGCTGGGGGGATCAAATCATGTAGAACCTACGCACACTCCCCAAAATGAATCCGGTAGAAGACCGAGAGGCATGCCACACGTCGACGATGGTCCCGGCTCTGCAGGCCAGCTTCGGAGAGTGCATCATCACCGATAAGCCTCTTCGCACGTCGCTCTATTGAGTCCAGAGCGTGTAACTGATACCGGACAGAACCGTCCCAGAGCTCGATATAAACTTAAGATTGATTTTTATTGAGTACTTCGGGGTTGCTCTAATAGTTCCAAATTTTGCCAATAGATAACATTAGGTGTCGATTACATCGCGCTAGTGGTTCATAATTTGAGATTATTACCTAAAAACCTGGTTGTTGTCTATAAATTTTACTTCAATAATATTTATAGAGTTGGGCATTAACCTATTGTTAAATGAAAGAGGATTTATGTTAGTTTTGCTTGTTTTGCCCAGTGAGTACGAGACTACGAGAACAAGGGCTCTTGTTCCTGAGTACCTTACCGAGTAATATACACCATGTTCATAGGTATAACTCTTGCTAGGTACGAGTATTCGGCGCCCGGGGCTTCGAAGGCGTTAGTCCGCTACTGTGTGGAAGAGGGTTATTTCCCATAGTCCACCTAGATGAACCACGAGAAGAAATATTTTCCCGTGGTTCACCCAAGTGAACCAACCGGGCGGCCCACGGGTTATAGAGGGTAGGTTACGATTCGCAACGCAACCCCACCCCCGGTCGATGGGCTTTCGTCCTACTATAAACATCCTTTTACGCGCGTGACCCTTTTATCTTTTTTACATACCGACAAACTAACAAGGGTTTACGCGCGATCATCAGCGGCAAGCCAAGATAACTTACAGCGCCTTGCAAACTTTGGACCAAAAGGTTTGGATACAAAGGCGAAACGAATAATTTTCATTAGGATTGCGCTTGTCGATACCAGATAACCAATGAACAAAAGGAGCCAGGTTTGTATTAAGGATCAGATTAATATAAGGAGGGAAATGATAATGACCAACGATTATAAGACAAAATCATACTGGGTGCCTCAATACTAATCGTACCTCAGTTCTGTGGAACGGTTTGGCTGCAGGAGTATTTCCTGACGGTGACTTAGGGACCTTCAAGAGAAGAGCGTACTCTTTTTTAAAAAGGCCAGCAACACATTCTTTCTAATTTCACGGATGTTCATGGGCGGTGTTGATTACTTTCCATCAAGGGACTCGCTTTCTCCTTTGTCGCCTTTAGCATAAAAAAGGTGCATTTTTATAATGCAAAGCCAATATCAAATATTTGATAAAAGTAGGAACTCAAACAGTATAAAAATACGGCAATCGTATTACGTGCATCACCGGGTGTCGTGACTGACGGACAGACAGTAGAGACACACGAATAAGGGGTTCCAGTTTTTAACCGTAAATAAAACTACCTATATCAAAGATTGCGAAACAAAAAAGAAGTGAGTCAAAACAAAGGCCTGCCATTATACGTGGGTAGGAAAAATATTTTCAACCTGGTAATTCCTAGTTGGTCTAGTGGTTTAAGTACCGGGCCGTGACCTCGGGGTTCTGGGTTCGATTCCCGGGTCGAGCGAAAAGTATGTTTCGAATTTTTCGAACATAGCTCGGGTTTGTGATCACTAATCCGCATTTGGCAAGCGTGGTGATTAAGCCTAATCCCGTCATAGTAGCGATAACTTGATTTCTATGATGGAGGCCTTTGCCCTGCAGTGGGACAGTTTATAGGCTGATACTTCACTTACTTTACTAGTGGTTTAAGTACCGGGCCATGATCTCGGGGTCCTGGGTTCGATTCCTGGGTCGAGCAAAAGGTGTTTTTGAACATATAGTTTTTTCGATTTTTGCGTTGCATTATAACTATAATGTTTCAAGACAGGAATTAACACGATATTTATTATGTATATAAGATATAAGACTTTCAATCGGGAGGATAGATTTAAAATATCATCGACATGAAATCCAATAATTAACAAGTGCAAACCCCGTGCTAGGCCGTTACGCAAACAAACACCGATACTGTTAGTGTAGTGTGTTGGAGTAGCTTCACTGACAATTCATCTAGTGGCGAATTAATATCAAAAAACGTGAGGGTGTCCGAAGATTCACAGCCCGGCCCCAGCATACGACGCCGTGCTCCGCCAGTCCGCTCGTGACTACGGCCTGCTGTAACGTAGCCGAAACGTCGAGCCAAATATGTGAGTACACAATGTTGTTTCACATAATAAATGTCGTGTTAATTCCCGTCTTGATACATTTTCGAACATAGCCCGGGTTTGTGATCACCAACAGTTGTAACGGTTCACCGTTTTACTCACCTTTTATTATCACTCACATCCAATTAACATGATAATTATTATAGATATATAGGAATAGATCATTACATCAGGTTATCAAAATGTGTCAATTTTCCTCAACTGATATTGAACCAAACGTGTTTGATATTAAGGTAACGTGTAGGGCGCACCAACCGATTTTATTTTTTATCTACTAAACCGTTATCGGTTACAATCTATCTAATCAGTCATTAAAATTTCGGTTACAATCTCTCGGCAAACATTTATATTATTTATTAAATAACCATATATAATGCTAACTACCAATAAGTAACGCTAAAAATTGATTCACGCCAAAAGCAGCCATTTTTGGCGGGAATAAATGTTTCGCGTACAAAAACAGACCCAACATTTGTACATGGTTATTTAATAAATAGTATAAGTGTTTGCCGAGAGATTGTAACCGAAATTGTTTAAAATAGATCCGGTTTAGTAGCTAAAAATTAAAATCGATTGGCGTCGCTAGTGTGCCCTAGAGTTACACAACATAATAGAAATGTCAAGAGGGTTCTCTATCATAAATAATTCATGGCGCGTGTCTTCATAATGATACCACTATTCATCACCTAATAATTATAATTATGTTATGTACTCCGTACTGCGGATTCGTCATGTTTCATTCAGTGTAATTACTAATTGCTCAAAATAGACGATTGAAAGGTGAGTGATGATTTGTTAAATAAGGATGTTTAGAAAGTTGATTTACACAACATAACAACAACACAACAAACACCGCTAACATCTATTACCCAGATGGCACGCAAGTACCTAAAGTGGACCAATTTCGATACCTGGGCTCAGTGATAACGCGAGAAGCAAATGTCAAAGCTGATGTATCCCACAGAATAAATATTGCTTGGCAAAAATGGCGCACACTTACTGGAGTTCTATGCGACCCGCGCATAGAAGATTAAGAACTAAGGGAAAGGTGTACAAGATAGCAGTAAGACCAGCGATGCTTTACGGGGCTGAATGCTGGACTATGAAGGAAACACATGCTCAGAAACTATACGTGACCTAAATGAAGATGCTTAGGTGGTCGGGCGGAGTGACTAAATTAGACAAAATTCGAAACGAATACGTCCGAGGTAGTTTCAAAGTCACCCCTGTCCAGGAAAAGCTCACCGAAACACGTTTCGGATGGTACGGCCACGTCATGCGGAGAGACAGCGAGCATGTGGCCCAGAAAGCACTGGCAATCCCAGAAGGCAAGAGAGGAAGGGTACAGCCGCCCTTGACCTGGTGGACGAGTACAGTCAACCTAATTAATAAGTCCCAACTACCTGACCCGATAACGCAAGACAGATTGTCCTGGCGCAGAAGGATAAGGAGAGCCGACCCCACCTAAAGTGGGAACAGGCAAAGAAGATGAAGAAGAAGAAGGTTGATTTACCTATAGGCTACTCTGCTATCTGTAAGAAAGAAGTCAATAAACAATACGTATTTTTTAAACACGAAGGCAATAAACTTTCTGACCATGGGAGAGCCACGCTTCGGCATGAATAGACCGGCTCGACCGGAGTGACCACGGCCTCACAGAAAACCGGTGTGAAGCAACATTGTGCTGTGTTTCGCTGCATGAGTGAGGGTACAAGCTCATTACGGGGGAAAGGGGGGTTAAAAGGTTGGCACCGCACTTGTGTCTCCGCTAGTGTCGCGGGTGTCCATGGGCGGCGGCAATTGCTTACCATCAGGTGATCCGTCTGCTCGTCTGCTACCTATCACATAAAAAAAATAAACTAAGATCACTAGTAGTTTTATAAGGGCTTCTTTCTAGGGCTTATTAGGGCACAATTTAAATATGTAAGGTCTACTCATCCTGCAGTTAAACCACATTGATATTGAAATAATTTCGATTAAGTAAATAACACAGTTAAAAATTTCATCTCGTGTTCAGGCGGGACACGTACCCACACCTTCCACAATCCGGGTGAATGTTCTACCAATTAGACCACTGAACGCGTTATTAAGCCGACGAAATTTGTAAGTGCTTGATTCGACATGAGCTGTCGATAGTCTCATCAATATTGTAGGTATATTTACAATATCCAACAAAATACCTGATATTGACATTTTCAACGATTCCTCCACCAAATTTAAGGCTAAATTGAACACCTATTTTCAGTCTATCAGTACACACCCAAATTAAGAAAACTTTATTGCTTGACTTGTATGGTTATAGTGTTTTGTATGCATGACTTACCTTAAGATTTACTAAGCTGAAATGTTTTGGAAATTGTTGTGTATACCTGTAATTGGCAAACATATTTGAACCGAAACCCTAATATGTACTATAGATATACTGTGAATGTCCTAAATATGTATTGCTGTTGGTGTACCTTTGCTAAATAAATAAATCCAGTGAAAATATTATGACAAATATTTGACCACCAGTTGGGACTGCTAAATCAATAGTTGATATTTTTATAGCAATCTTTTGCAATTTATTCTTAAGTAAATAACACACTTAAAAATTTCATCTCGTGTCCCGCCTAAACACGAGATGAAATTTTTTAGTGTGCTATAAGAATAAATTGCAAAAGATTGCTATGAAAAATATCAACTACTATTTACATTAATTTGAATGCATTAATTTACACGAATTCCCAGGGTTTATCTGCGGGTTTAATCTGATTCCATTCCGTTGGAGTTGCCGAGAACCGCCGGGAAGCATCGTCTGAACGACTCGCAGAGTTAAATAACAAACTGAAAGGAAACTGTTGCCAACTATATCAGCTGTTGGGTCCGCAAATATTGGGCTGTATTCAGGAATATTTGCGGGGCGGAATTTAGCGTTCACTGTCTAATATATATGAACGCACATATTGTATCTTTCGTTGGAGATACATATCAGCCACGTAATTAACAATGTTGGTCCTTAGTTCGTAGAAGCTGGTTGCGACTGCAGGGGCGACTGACTATGAAGCTGAGCATGAGTATGAGCCGATATACCACACACTTTATGGTTTTAACATGCATTAATATTAATAATAAGATTTTATAAAAGTTCAAATCGCCAATATAACAATTTTAAATGGTGAATTTTCAAAAACATTTTTTGATTTGTTGGGTGGCCGGCCATGGACACCCGCGACACCAGTGGAGTAACAAGTGTGCTGACGACCTTTAAATCCCCCTTTCCCTCGGATTTGGCCTCCGGTACCCTCACTCAGGCAGAGAAACACAGCACAACGCTGCTTCAGGCCGGTTTTTTGTGAGGCAGTGGTATCACTCCGGTCGAGCCGGCCCATTCATGCCGAAGCGTGGATCTCCCACGGTCAAATTTTAGGACATTAACTATTAAAAAATAGTAAGACTTAGATAGTTTTTACTTCAAAATCTTTAGATTTACGTAATTCAATCATTTTACAGTATTAACATACTTTTCATTTCGAAAACCTAGTATAACTTGATTAATGTAAACATTCTTTTAATTTAGATCATAAACATGAATATAATTGTTATTGAAAACAATGCAGTACAAAGCATTGAATAACACTGAAACCGCGATATTGATAGATTCGAAATAATATAGAAGGTCGACATTTAGCTAATCTCTTGCTGTAACTCCAACCATTGCTGCTTTAGAAATGGCGAATGACATCGTTTATTTGGTTAAACATTTTGTGTTTATGGAGTTGTACAGTCGTCATTAGGTCGGATTACACCAAATGTATAATAGCACTTGTGTTACAGACATAAGGAAGACCAAAGTCCGACAAGGATAATAGGTGAAATAAGTAGGTCACATATGGGTGGAGTATATGGTCAAGTCAGACAAGTGAATATATGTCGGTCCGCTTTTTTCTTGTTTTTTGCATTACAGCGGACAAACGAGCAGACAGCACGCCTGATGGTGAGTGATTACCGCCGCCCGTGGATACCAGTAAAACCAAAATTTAAAATATGTTTTAAATATACGCTACTATTGCTTTATTATAGTGTTCCAAAATGACGAAATAATAATGTCCATTGATTTGTCTCCTATCGGGTGTCTTCCCAATTCTCAAAAGTCAAGAAGAAGAAAATATAGTAAGAGTAACTAAGCATCTGTTTGTTTTAAATACTGTGGCGATCTTATGCTTTACAACAGAATAAAACAACAAAAATGCCTTATGTTTAGAAACAGCGACAATAAAAGCCAGAAGTCGCCAGCCATCGCACCCGGTCCTAGCATTCCTTACAAAAGAGCCTTAAAAAGCGGCACATCCATCTTAATTATTCATGGCAAGTATCGATCCTGACATCTCGCCAGTTGCTCGCTGCGCCCTTTTATTCCACTTGCTGATTACTCGCACGCGATAAACCTACAGCCTAACAAGCCTAACTGCCTCCATGGCGCCGAGAGTGTTGGCGCTTAAGGTGACGGGTAGGGCACACTAGCGACGCCAATCGATTTTAATATACAACGCGTACACGAAAAATTGATTCACATATTTGCCGAGAGGTTGTAACCCCGTAACTGTTTAAAAGAGATCCGGTTTAGTAGCTAAAAATTAAAATCTATTGGCGTCGCTAGTGTGCCCTACCCGTCACCTTTAACGTAGGTTATGTGCTACGAAGGATATGCCAGTTTGTAAAAGTTTTTGATTAAGATATTTTAGGCTTTAACCGTTGGAGTAAACGAGTTTTCGAGTGGAGGCCGCGTCTCAGTAAACATAGTGTACGATGCTTTCAGGTCAGTTGGAATGACAATTTGTGCAAGATGGCTGGCTGGAGCGAGATTCGAGTAGCTTTAAAAAGCGGCACATCCATCTTAATTATTCATGGCAAGTATCGATCCTGACATCTCGCCAGTTGCTCGCTGCACCCTTTTATTCCACTTGCTGATTACTCGCACGCGATAAACCTACAGCCTAACAAGTCTAACTGTCTCCATGGCGCCGAGAGTGTTGGCGCTTAAGGTGACGGGTAGGGCACACTAGCGACGCCAATCGATTTTAATATACAACGCGTACGCGAAAAATTGATTCACACCAAAAGCGGCCACTTTTGGCGTGAATCAATTATTTGCGTACAAAAACGGACCCATTATTTCTGCATGGTTATTTAATAAATAATATAAGTACCTATTTGCCGAGAGGTTGTAACCCCGTAACTGTTTAAAAGAGATCCGGTTTAGTAGCTAAAAATTAAAATCGATTGTCGTCGCTAGTGTGCTCTACTCGTCACCTTAAACGTAGGTCATGTGCTACGAAGGATATGCCAGTTTGTAAAAGTTTTTGATTAAGATATTATATGCTTGAACCGTGTTGGAGTAAACGAGTTTTGGAGTGGAGGCCGCGTCTCGGTAAACATAGTGTACGATGCTTTCGGGTCAGTTGGAATGACAATTTGTGCAAGAAGAGAAGGCTGGCTGGAGCGAAATTCGAGTAGCTAAAGATCGATCAGGGCGGCAAATATTTGGATAAGCCAGCTGCTGAAAACATCCAGCAGTGGAATGCCACGGGCTGATAATTGCTGAGAGCTGATGACTCGAACCTCATCAGCAGGTTTGAATCACCTGAATAAAATATGGTTCCGTGCTCTGAAAGACATGTTAAGTTGCCGATCAATAAAATTAGAGGTCGTTATTACGCACAAGGTTCTTAAAAGAGTCTGTTTGCAGTTAAAGGACCGTAACATGGGTATATGAAGAATATCCTCCAACCGATTTGGCTAAGGCGGCCAGTCTCAGAGGATAGCCATGTACGGTAAAGCAGTACATGTTAAAGTGCTTAAGTGTATGCGCAAGCACACTTATATTTCGCTGGGACACCAGTGTGACATGACCGGAGAGGGTTCGGTCGCAGGACCATCGGTTTAACGTGCTTCCCGAGGCAAGGGGATTACGGGGGTACAAGACCCCCAACTTCCAGACTCCAGGCTGGCACAGAACTTCTTAACAGAAAAACTCAGGTACAAATTTTAGCCCGACCCGGGGATTAAATCCGGGACCACAAGCGCAGCCGTCGCTTTAAAGTGCGACTCAATACCCACTGCGCCAACGAGGCAGTCATGGGAATAAAGCTAAGCGAGATTGTGATGTCTGGCCGATGCTAACTTTGTTCTAAGTTTTGTTTTGACTAAAACGCGTCGGATTGTAAGCAAGGCTACCAGCAAGTTAATTAGCATCGGCAAAGTTAAGAGGAATAACTGGCTTCAAGTTCTCTTGCGACGAGGGTGACGGTGTTTGATTAAAAATGTTTTGGTTCGGTAAACACAAATACGACTTATATTCTGCCAAGGTTCGTTTTATGAGCAGTAAACTTGTATTTTTTAATCATTACACACTAACGGGTACCTACCAGTAAGTAGATACCCAGTGCTAGTACGTGCTCATTAAATCTTCATTTGATAAAACATGTTTTTTATTCAAAAATCGATTGCCTTTATCAAGGCGCATACCCGACTTATTATAAGGCATAGCTCCATGTCGTGTGCTATTCTGAATTCAAATTTAAAACAATACGATCGAAAAAGATGGTAAATTGTATCAGGTTTAAATCTACATCAATAGTTTTTGTTCTATCTAGCAGTCTATTTCAGTAGGGGCCATCGAAACCTAAACTCTAAGGTGGGCCAATAGATGTGTCCAGAAGTGTATTTTACTCTATGAATGAATGATTTAAAAGTGTGAATGTAAGTATATGTTATTTATCATAGTAAATGTACTTGCAAGTTTTAATAAGAGACCTCCGTTTAGGCATACTAGGTTAACTAATAAAAATTGTCATTAAATTACATTTTACGAATGAATATATGAAGTGAAAGTCTTACCACGTCAGTTGAACTTTAAAAGTATTATGTAGATAAGGCAAATCTCCTTACGAAGTCACGATAATCTCTCAGCTGATTGATCCCCTCAGAAAAAGGCAGTAAGATTTTGATTCTGTGTGTATAAACACACAAGTGTGTACATAAACATCTCTGCGCAGAAAGATGTATGTTAATATATAGATTTAAATATGTATGTGTGGTTCCTTCGTTATTTCTGATGCCCATAACAGTGCTCAAACTACATATTTTGGGGTCAGATCGAAGTATGTGTTTAAAAGAAAGAAATAAAATACATTTATTGGCCACCAACAATACACAGATCACACAACAGAATGACATAAAATACAATAGATACAAAGCAATACTTATTTTGTAACGAAAGAGAGAAGGGTGTGGCCAATCAGTTCCCAACCACGGCAGCGCTGGTATTCTGGTGTTGCTAGTGACGTCATCTCGTCACCAACGTTACAATATATGTATAATGTACACAAAGTATATTATATGTACAGTTGAATAGGACAAAGAAGAGGAAGGTAGATACATGACACACACAGTTGAGGTTAAGTAATAAATAGTATGTTTGTTGTGTAATCATCAGAGGAAGGGGACGGCCGCCCTTGACCTGGTGGACCAGTACAGCCAACCTAGTCAAGAAGTCCCAACTACCTGACCCGACAACCCAGGACAGATTGTCCTGGCGCAGAAGGATAAGGAGAGCCGACCCCACCTAAAGTGGGAACAGGCAAGGAAGAAGAAGAAGTTTGTTGTGTAATCATCATAGTACCGAGGATCCACGCGCTCCGCGCTCCTGCAACTGCTCCACGTATTGGTTGCTTGCTGTTGGTTTAGTGTCAGTCATTTAGAAAAAAAATATATACTTTTGAATATAGTCAGGAGGGCTTAGGGAGGTTTCTTGTAGAAGGCCGCTGCCGGCTGACCATTAGGATTTGAGCGTGCACAGTCAGTGCACAGTGAAAATAGTAAAGTAATGAAATAGTGAACCCCCACACGTTCGCGTAACCATATATTTTATATTTTGCAGGTTACGAAAGCGAAATAAAAAGACGTAAAGCACTTGCGTTGCTTTAGGTACTCACAAAACCAAACCATACAGTACCTGCGTTCGCCCTCCTGGTGTAATGATTCGTGCTCCGCGGTGAGCGCTCTAATAGGTAGAACACAAAGAAAATCTCAGTAGAAGCGACAAATATTCCGTATCCAGTTTACTGTACTGTTCAAGTGTGTATTGCAATAACAAGGATTTACAAACATTTAATTACATTGTTTATACACTGTCTTCAACTACTTCAAATGCCGAAGCCCCCTTAAAAGGTGTCACGAATGAACCCCTTAAAACAAATTAAATCAGCAAGGCACTTAAGCAAAAATAAACAGGGAGTCCCACGGCCATGCCACATGGAAGGAAAGTACCTTTAATATTGTAGATGGAACATTTTACTGAAAGAAGACATTACACATTGGTATGAGGATAAAATCAAAATCAAAATCAAAATCAAATAATTCTTTATTTGCATAGGCTTGTACACAGCACTTACAAATCGTCATACATTTGAATGACTTAAAACTATTTATAAGTACTTATGTATAATTTACATGTTAATACATATATATGTTGATACATAAAATATACTAAAGAAATAAATAAACATAATGCGATTCTACCACCGGCTCGGAAAGTTGTTTCTGGTCGAGAAGATCCGGCAAGAAACTCGCCAGTTACTCTTTTTAATCGCCAACTTTTTTACAATGGTTTATTATCCTCATACCAAGTCATACAGTCTAATGCAACACAAAATAGAATGAAGCAAATTAAAAGCTAAATATGAGGTAAACCGAAGCGGACCAGTCCCCAAAGGTGGCACCTGTTCACAAGTATGACGTATGTGTCAGCCATCATTTCACTCAACCATATTAGAGGGAATGTAATGACCCGCCACATAACGCCACCACCTCAGAGACATTTGAGTGAGCATGACTACTTAGGTTCTCCTCATAGGTCACAAAGAGTAGTAGTTACTTAATCTAATACTAATAAACTGCAGGACGAGGTGTACAATAGTAGGTGGTTAGCATCTTGTCAATTATTGAATAATCAATATAAATCAATTTTATACAGTAATAAATGCTGCTAAGCCTAATTTATTAAAATTCAGTAATTATATAATATTAATGATTTTTGTTAATATATATGAAAATGTTACAAGTGTGCAAGCATGGAGGTCATTATGTCCATGAATCCTTATCATTTAAGTAGTCTACAATTTTATAGTATCCTTTACTCATTAAACAGGCTTTCACGTGAGATTTAAATTTATGCGTTGGTAACTCAATAACATTTTGTGGCAACTTATTGTACATTTTAATACTTAGACCAACAAATGAATTATTAATTTTTTGAAGTTTCAGATTTGGAATCGCGAGCTTGTGTTTATTTCTAGTGTTAAAACCATGACAATCAGATTTTTTCGAAAAAATATCCATGTTCTTTCGCACGTAAAAAATACAGTCTAAAATGTATTGAGAAGCTACGGTTAAGATGTTAATGCTCTTAAATAATTCTTTTAGCGAATCGCGAGGTCTAAGGTTGTATATGGAGCGGATGGCCCTCTTCTGCAATACAAATATAGTCTGTATATCAGCAGCAGACCCCCACAACAAGAGACCATAAGACATTACACTGTGAAAATAACTAAAATAAACCAATCTCGCGGTTTCAATATCGGTCAGATGTCTAATCTTCTTAACCGCATACGCGGCGGAACTAAGTCTTCCCGCCAAGGCTGCGACGTGGGGTCCCCATTGTAATTTGGCATCCATGGTAATGCCAAGGAAAACTGTTGAATCAATGACTTCAATACGTTCATTATTCATAGTGATGTTAGTATTGACCTGTCTTACATTGGGCATTGTGAATTTTACACATTTAGTTTTCTTAGCATTAAGAAGTAAGTTGTTAGTGGTAAACCAATGGAGAACTTGTGACAGAGTGTCATTTACATCGTCAAACGTACTTTTACTTCGGTCAACATTAAAGATCAACGAAGTGTCATCAGCAAATAGCACTACCTCACAAAGGTCTTGTGTAAAGTAAGGAAGGTCATTTATATATATCAGGAAAAGCAGAGGCCCCAATATCGATCCTTGGGGCACTCCCATCAATAGAGGAGTGCCTGAAGAATATGTCCCATTAATGTTTACTTTCTGAATTCTATCAGACAAGTAAGAATTTATCAAACTTAGTGAAATCTTGGACACACCATAATGAGCTAATTTTAACAACAATGTTTGGTGCGTAACGCAATCAAATGCTTTCGATAGGTCACAAAATACTCCAACAGCATCCTGCTTGTTTTCCCATGCATCAAAAATATGCTTGATAAGTGCAACTCCTGCATCAGTTGTTGACTTACCTTTAGTGAACCCAAATTGTTTATTATGAAGCAGGTCGTTAACTTTAAAATGAGACAGCAACTGAACGAATATGACTTTTTCAAAAATCTTACTCAGTGCTGGTAATATAGAAATAGGCCTAAAGTTAGAAGGATTACTTTTATCACCTGATTTGAATAACGGTATGATTTTGCTATACTTCATTAAGTTAGGAAATTGGCCTTCGTCAACACATCTGTTGAATATCATTGACAAATGGGGTGCGATATGCAGTATTATATTTTTTAAAATGTCTACGGATATTCCCCAAAGATCTTCAGTTTTTTTTATATTTAGATCTTTAAAAGTTTTTACTATTATAGATAATAAACCATTGTAAAAAAATTGGCGATTAAAAAGAGTAACTGGCGAGTTTCTTGCCGGATCTTCTCGACCAGAAACAACTTTCCGAGCCGGTGGTAAAATCGCATTATGTTTATTTATTTCTTTAGTATATTTTATGTATCAACATATATATGTATTAACATGTAAATTATACATAAGTACTTATAAATAGTTTTAAGTCATTCAAATGTATGACGATTTGTAAGTGCTGTGTACAAGCCTATGCAAATAAAGAATTATTTGAATATTTGAATTATTTTAATTACAAAAACAATCTAAAGTGCATTCATAGATTTTTAAATAATTACACGGTTGAACAGGGAATCGAACCCGCTACACGAGAAAAAAAATACCCTGTAGTTTTATTTTATAATACTGATCGGAAGGCTTCATTATGAGGATTATTTTTTTCCAAATAACATACCGTCAGAAATAAAAGGAAGACCATGAATTTTAACATTTGTAATACAAAATTATTAATCAATTTATCAAATGCTCAAACGCTTATCAAATGCTCAAACGATCCGTCGACTCGTCTGCCACCTATATCATAAAGAAAGATTGTTTTTGAAATTAAAATAATGTCTTCGTTCAGTAAAATGTTCCGTCTATAATATTATAGGTACTTTTCCACCATGTGACATGGCCGTTGGACGCCCTGCTGTATATACATTGCCGAGTAGGCGTTCCATTTTGTACGAAACGGCAGATTTTTTTCACAACGTGAACAAAGTTTCTAAAAGGAGGTTATTTATAAGTATCTGCTAAGAAGTAAACGTTAATGCCGTATACTCGTGTGACTATTAGCATGGACTATTTAGAATTAGTCCATGCTATTAAGCACGATTTACGAATAGAATACCACGGCCTCACAGAAAACCGGCGTGAAACAGTTCCTGCGCTATGTTCAACTGAGTGCATTCACTCGGCAGAGTACTCGAGGCCCAATCTGGGGGATGGGGAGTTTAAAGTTGTTGTGACTCCACTGTTGTTACACCCATTAGTGGGTCGCACTTTAAAGCGACATCTGCGATCCCGGGTTCCATCCCCGGGTCGGGCCAAAAATTTGTACCTTTGTTTTTGGTATGAAATTCTTAGTGGCAGCCCGGAGTCTGGAAGTTAGCAATCATGTACCCCCGTGTCTCGGAAGGCACGTTAAGCTATTGGTCCTGCGCCTGATGCCTCTCCGGTCGTGTCACAGTAGTAAGGTAAGGGAATAGAGAGTGCTATTTTATTATTTGTTAGAAATGGGGTGAGCCCTGCGTCTCATAGCCACTGCGACCAGTAGATGATCTATTGTGGCAGCCCCATAACCTATTACAGAACCTCATGTAGCTCCAGTTTCAGAATAAACCCGAGAATGGAGCTGATGGGGGAGCTTTTGATCTCGTCTGCTGAGATCATGTGTGCTCCTAGGTGCCGGCTTCTGCAGCGGTGCACTCGCCGAGGACGTGGATAATCGTTTCCTCGTCCTCGCGACAGGACCTGCAGATTTTGGTATCTGAAAGGCCCATGTTGTGCAGGTGCTTGTTTAATTTGCAGTGCCCTGTGAGGGTCCGAGTGAGTGCCCTAACATGTCCTCTACTCAGTTTTATTATTTCTACAGCTCGTCTCTGATCGAACGCCTGTATCAACGCCTTAGACTGTTCTAGTCGAGGAAGTCTTTTCCAATATTCAATATTATGCTTGCGCACATACTTAAGCACTATAATATATCCTGCGTAAGTGGCTGATCGTTGAGATTGGCTGCCGTAGCCGTAATCTGTTGGAGGATATTATTAGTAAACATGGTTGTCAACCATGACAGGTCTTGCTACCAACAATATAAGGTATCTACCTACGGTATAGTTTAGGGTTTTTTCACAGTTTATTTTGAACGGGGATCACGTACTCGTTCAAGGAAATGCAACGTAGAGCCGTCCACGACGAATAAGCAGGCTTTTGTTATGTGGTGATCCTTTTCGTCGTTACTCTTCATCCTCTGCGTCAAATTACGTTTGTAAGTGACAGCTATCCCTTTTGTTATTTAATATCCCCCAACGGATTACGGCAACGGTGGCCAATCTCAATGATCATCCACGTACGCAGGATATATTATACTGCTCAGGTATAAGCACAAACACAAGTGCATTCTCTATTCCCTTACCCTCAAATTCCGATGGGACATTACTGTGATACGACCGGAGAGGGATCGGGCGCAGGACCAACCACTTAACGTGCTTTCCGAGACACGGAGGTAAAAGCCCGCCAACTTCCAGCCACTAAAAATATCTTACCGAAAACTTATTATTATTTAAGGGGGTGTCATCTTCATCTCAGTGTTATACTCGGTTGCCTTGCTTTCATCCTTACTTATTGATATGCTTACCCCTTATGCGCATGAAGCTATTCGCTTCCCCGGGCTTAGTTCATTAACTTTCAATAAACCTGTGTTAGCTAAAACGGTGTTATAGTGCAGTTACAATTTTTCATTGCTTAATTGTATTGAACCAATTGAGTTTGATACTAAAGAGGGAATAAATTGATGAAGTTGACAAATTTGTATACGTTAGTGTCGCTGTCCGTATCAGTCAATAGCATCATCTCCTGCCCTTTTCCTATGTTATCTGGGGTCGGCGCAGTATGTCTTCCTCTTCCATACGTCCCTGTTATGCTTCACCGAATCATCCACCCATTTCCCATCATGTCATTCTTCACACAATCCATCCATCTCTATTTCGGCCGTCCTCTGTTCATCCACCCACTTATATTTATACTGATCACTCGTATCAGTCAATAGCGTCTGTTTCATTATTTAAAAAAACACAGCATCTTAACTAACAAAATAATCATTATATATGTATGACATAAAAAGTTATGCGTTGGTTCATTGTATGTTATGTTATCATCAGCACAAAGTTCAGGGGATTAAATAATTGTGACGTCACATTTTGAAATTGTCAACGAATGCACAAACAGCGGGTAAAGTTTACTGCGGTAACCAACTTATACTCAGACCGCTCTAATTGCGCTACAAAATTTGACTCGAATGAAATTTGCATATTCAAATCATTCGTTACTTTTAACGGATTTTCTAAGGATAAAACCTAAAGTAAAGTCTGAAACATACGGTCTTATTTTGAGATTAAAAACTTTTGCGTATCTGTTAGCATAATTATTGAAGTAAATGCCTAAAATAAACATTCCGAACAAAATCCGATAATAAAAGATAAAAGCAGGATTAAACCTGTATCCGTGAATTTCATCCCTCTAAACACTCTAAATAATGTTACGTAAAATAACCTCTACAATGTATTAAGGTATCACTTAACATGTACGCCCAGTTTAAGTAGTCACTTTACTTCAATATCCCTTTGAGAAGTGCGGTATCTTTATAAAAAGGTCTGATGACATTCCCCGCCGAGCCTCTTTGCACCGCGATACGCACTTGTCAGGAAATTGATAAGTTCAAGATTTTTTTTACAAATTGTGTCTGTTTCATAGCAGAGCCTTTTTTATGTTAGTCAAAAACTAAAACAGTTTTTACCATCTATTTGCAGTAGATAATACATACGTATTTTTTCAACCGTCAAGTATGATTGTTTTGGAATTGGTTAGTTAGTCGCATTATAAAGCGACGGCTACGCAAGAGGTTCCGGGTTCGATCCCCGGGGTCGGGCCAAACATTTTTACCTAAGTTTTCGATAAGAAATTCTTAGTGACAGCCCGGAGTCTGGAAGTTAGCGGTCTTGTACCCCCGGTCCCATAGTTCTTGGTGTCCCATCGGAATATAAGGGAATAGAGAGTGTACTTGTGTTTGCGCAGACAATTGAGCACTATATTATATCCTACGTACGTGGCTGATCGTTGAGATTGGCCGCCGTAGCCGTAATCGGTTGGAGGATATTACTATTACTATTAAATGGTATTGTCACAGTATAAACAGAGCTTTCTTGTTACAGTATTGTGGCATTGCCATGTGATATCCTGAATAAAAAACCCAATCATCTACCGTAAAGTTTAGGGCATTCCTTTTACTATCAGCATCTCAGCTTGACATTCCCAGTTCCATCCAGAGTCGTTGCTTCGGACCTGGGGTTACGCTTGGACCATGATACAACGCCATGTGGCTAGGGGCGTTTAAGAATACTGCCAAGGTTTTTCCGGCCTGTCGTAAGAGGCGACTAAACGGCCTTTCGGAGTACGTGAGCGTATCCACTGCTGGGGAGTGGCTTGCTCGGCATACGACTCCGCGGGGGACGACGACATTACGTGTCCTGGTAGGTCGTACAGCTTTGAAGGGCTGCATTGCGCCAGATAGGGGTGAAGCAGTGAGCGCGATTAGCGGTACGATCTAGTCCCGCTGTGGGGTTTCCGACCGCGATTGCGCGGAGATGAACACCCCAGGGGTTTTAGTTAGGGTTTGAGTCCCACACACCACCTTGTTCCCTACATGTAGCAAGGTGACGGCCATGATGGTTTCCCCTGGGAAAAAAAAATAAAAAAAATAGACCATGATCCAGGATATAGTCTGATAATAACAATAAATACAAATTTGCGTATTAAGTATACAACTGAGTTATAGCACTCATATTTTAATTAAATAACAAGTATCTACAATACAAAACTCCTGCGTGTTGGTTTTAATACATGTAATGTTTCATTAAATCTCTCTTGATTTATTTCGTGGAAAATCCTCTCAGATGAAATGTCGCAAATAGAAACAGTTTTTGCCTGAAATGTTTTTTCCAGAACAGATCTATTCCCGAGAGACATCTGTTTTGTCGTTTCTTTACTTTTGATATACCGCTGAACGCTGTCTCGGAACTTTCAATAAGTTCAAACTGTTTTCATATAAATATGCAGTCCAGGCGCATACGGTGCCGTCTCTCTGTTTCTTAATAGGTATAAGTATGCTATTCTCATTCGATACTATTAATTATAACGTTGAATTTAAGCAATTTTATAATTTTCGCTCATCCTAATTTATTTATCTTTAACTAATTACAGATTAATAACGCGCTGATTAAATTCTCTTTGAAAGCACCGCATAGCCTCATGATTATAATTTCATACTCGCACATAACTTGAAAGTATATACATATATATGAGTATATAAATATATTTATTGTAAATATATACGTGTGAACAAAAGTTTCCTTTTCACGTTTTACAACCTTTTTTTATCTAGTCTTCCGCCCTGAAAACCTCAGGGATGAGAAGAACTAGATTCGGTGTGAGTCGTTATTCGAATCCGAGCATGCACCTCTAGATTTTTTAAATCTATGTCTACCATTAGCTCGCCAGTGAGAAACTTGGACGTTTCAGGTAATTTCTGAAACGTGTAACCATGATTAGTTGGTCTGGTTCTCTTGTAAAAGGTTGCGAAGGTCAGACGGCAGTTATTGCATTTTTTTTTAGAGACAACAACAGTTACACATTACAAACTTAAGCAATACACTGTACAATAACATGATAATTAAATGTATAACCGGGTTCCAGAGCGACAGCTTTGGAAGCAACAGGGAATTACACGCTAAGATGAAATGCAGTGATAGGGATGTCGGCATTTTGCTCCCAGGGGTATTAACTGTTCAGTCATCTACTTAAGTCTAGTTACTGTAGCTTAATTTTTGTACAATTCATTTAACGTGTTAGTGTAATGGTCTCATTAGGTTTTAGTTAGAAGGTTAATGAAAGGTTTTATCGGGTACTTATTTAGTGTTTGCCGAGAGGTTGTAACCCTGAAATTGTTTAAAAATGATCCGGTTTAGTATCAAAAAATTAAAATCGATTGACGTCGCTAGTGTGCCCTTCTCGTCACCTTAAGCTATAATGTAAACCCTTTTATTTATCATGACTTAATGTCCTATGTCCCCTAGGTGTGGCAAAGGGCGCCCACAGTGCTCCACCATCGCGAACGGTCTTGAGTTTCATGTTTTACTTCGCTCCAAGTTAGTCCTAAGGTCTTCGCTTCTGCAGTGATAGTCCGCCGCCAGGATTGTTTAGGGCGGCCACTTTTCCGTTTTCCTTGGGGGTTCTAGTCTAGGGCTTGCCTCGGTATGTGGTCCGGTTCCCTTCGGAGCGTGTGACCGATCCAGTTCCATTTGCGGCGTTTTATCTGCTGGTCGATCGGAGTCTCACCGCAGCGATCCCACAGATCTAAGTTCGTGATTGTCTCGGGCCAGTATACCCCGAGAATACGGCGGAGGCAGCGGTTTACGAAATTTATTTATTTATCATACTCTTTGATATATAAAAAGAATATCTTCCATACAACTTTAGCTCAATGGAAGATATTTTTAGGATGCAAAAAGATTTAAGTGGGTAGGTATTAGTAAGATCAATGATATTGTTACAATTTTTATATCATTGGGTAAAAATAATAAAAATAAGAATACGGAATATAATTCTTGTTTTTATTATATTTTAATATATAATTAATTTATATTTACTAATGATTTTGCATTTTTATTAATTTATCAATATTAGTAAATAAGAGTTTGCAGTTCGGGGTATGCTCGGGTTTGTGATCACCAATCTGCTTTTGGCAAGCACGGTGATTAAACCTGATCCCATGACCCCAAGTTATCGCTACTATGTAGCGATAACTTGATTTCTATGATGGAGGCCTTTGCCCTTCAGTGGGACAGTTTATAGGCTGATACTTTACGTTACTTTACTTTAATTTCTATTTGAACTTCACAAACCATGTACAGAGTGAATCATGGGTTGTGCCTACCCATGATTCACGCTGTACATGGTTTAAAATCGTTATCTCAATAAATTGAGGCACAGTTAAAAAAACTGTTTGATATATGCAGGTTTTCACAGGATGTTTCATAGGCCACGAGACTCGCTTTGAAATTTACTCAAAGAAATTAACATTTTAACATCACAGTACATCTTTGACTGTATTATGTATGTTTATAAAAACTTAAACAAAATGCCTCAAAAATCCGACAAGCATAACCTAAATACTAGAAATAAACACAAGCTTGCTGTTCCACATCTTAGACTTCATAAGATTAGTAATTCATTTGTAGGAATGAGTATTAAAATATTTAATAAGTTACCACAAAAGCTTGTTGATTTACCAATGAATAAATTTAAATCATATGTTAAAAATATTTAATGACGTTGACGATTAATTCAATAATAAGAATTTGTAGATATGATAAACTTTTCGCCTACACCCATGATGTTGTACTTATAAAAATTTTGGCGATTAAAAAGAGTAACTGGCGAGTTTCTTGCCGGATCTTCTCGTCAGAATCAACTTTCCGATTCCGGTGGTACCACATTATATTTATTAATTTCTTAGTATATTTTTTTGCATCGACATATATGTTTAATTACACGTATAATATACATAGTTATAATTTATATTTTTCATGTGTGACGATTTGTAAGAGCTGTATACAAGCCTTTGCAAATAAAGTACTTTTGAATTTTGAATTTGAATTTTATCACTTTTCACTTATTTATAAACATTAGTAATAAGAACTTCATGAATGGCGACTTGTTGTGTTCGAGGCCAAAATCCACTATCTGTCACTGAGCCTCCAGAGAAGGAAATAAAAGGTTACAGATTGTGTGAAGTGCTCGTATTAGGATTTAATGTTAGAAATGCCAAAATAATAATGATAGTTAAAGGATACCACGAAGACGCTTCTTTGTAAGTGAGAAATGATTTAATCAGTTGATACTTTCTTACTTAGTCAACCACTTTCCCAGTAACAGAATCTTTGTTTTTGTTACAAGGCTAAGTTACAAAAACGTCGCCGTGGTAAATGCATTTTAATTAAAAAGAAATGCCAGCCCTGACGGAGAAAATTTTAGCGTAACTTTATCCGAGTTCTTCCGGAGCGCAGTTAACTTTTCTCTCTTGTGACATTTGTCTCCTCCAATATCAGCCTCATTAGACGGTCAATGAGTATTCGATGTTAACAAGAAAAATACATTTTGAACTAAAAATAAACCTTAACCGTTTTCGAACATATACAGGGCGTATCTGTGGACATTTACATCCCTTTAACCACGTGTTCTACCAACCATTCCGAACAACATTTTGGTTTAAGACTTACGAAATTCGTCGAACTCTTTTTCGACTTCCCAAAAAAATGACTAAGCTACGTTGCTTTGTATGAAAAGTTGAATTTATAATGTGAATTTTCAAAAGTCATAATATCCGCTAACCGATTTCAGCTAAGGCGGCTAATCTCAACGATCAGCCATTTACGCAGGTTACATTAGTGCTCAAGTGTGTAGGCCAACACAAGTGCACTCTCTATTCCCTTGCTCTCGTATTCCGATGGGATATCAGTGTGACACGACCGGAGAGGGATCGGGCGCAGCACCAACGGCTTTCCGAGGCATGGGGGTATAAGGCCGTCAACTTCTAATCTCTGGGCTAACACTGAAAATTTCTTAGCAGAAAAACTCAGATACAAATTTTGGCTTGACCTGGGATAGAACCCGGGACCCCAAGCGCAGCCGTCAAAAGCAGTTTAAAAGTCATACAGCAAATGTTGTTCAGAATGGTCGGTAGAACATGTGGTTGTGTGTGGCACCTTATATACATGTGTATTTTTAAAGTCTGTTTATCAGTGGGAGAACCAAAAAGCCTTTGACATTGCACTCAGAATAGATAACAGAAGTGGAGGTCGGTGGCCAGGATGTTTATAGATAGACCGATGAACGATGGAACACACACATTTAGATAACCTATTTAAATTGACACCGAAAAGTCAGAAGTGCGCTGCCAACCTTTTATAAATTAATTTAATTTGTGGTAACCACGCGTGCTCTTAAACACTCGTACGTACATAAAAATGGTTGTGAGTAGTAAAGTGTATTCATATTTAAATTTCTTATTCTAATTTTTTTTCAGACATTGCAACAAATAAGACATTTTTATTTACAGCAGGCGAATGTCATATATTCTTAACTACCGAACTTAGGATTTCTTATTAGTCTTCTAAGCTTTATATATTATAGATGTTTCCAATAAGTCTACCAGTTGGTATGTACTATCAGTATAATTCAGAAATAATTCCGCTTCGCTTTGTAATTAATAATTTATATTTAAGACGGTGACTATGATTTTGAATGTAATGCTGTTGACATTTTTTAATATTATCTGTTTTCTCAGAACTCTGAGACGTCAATTTAAGTTTACGAGTTACTCAAGAAAATATTGACACTTATTTCAATACGCATAATGGCTTTTCATAATTCTATGCGATACTGCGACGATACTAGCGCCGCCAAGTGATTTATATTGATTGTGACAAATTGACGTTTTTTTTTCAAAGTTTGCAAGAAATACTTTATGGAAATGATTTCGATTTTTTTGAGACTAACTTATGTAATAATTTGTTCCTGTAAGTAAGATAAATCTTGATAATTGATAACTAAAAGTGGCCACTTTTAGCAATTATGGAATTTATTGTTACTTGTATGAAGAAATTGTTACATAGGTGGGTTGCAAAAAATCGTTAATCATTTCCTTAAAGTATTTATTGCTCACTTTAAAAAAAAATCCTTTTCTCCACAATCAATATAAATCACTTAGCAGCGCTAGTATCGTCGCAGTATCGCCTTAACTTTAAGCCATATTGACGTCTTAGTGCGGCAGTTAGTCCTTAATTAGTTAGTTAGTTAGTTTAGTAAGTCCTAGTTTAAATTTGGTGAACATGTGAGGTTATAAGTAAGGTACTGGTATTTGTAAGACTATTACGTTGCTTAGAGCTTCAAACTGATGTTGAGGATCGACGGCTGGACCAGCCTCTTTTATATCTAATATATAAAATTCTCGTGTCACAGTTTTCGTTGCCATACTCCTCCGAAACGGCTTGACCGATTTTGATGAAATTTTTTGTGCTTATCCGGTATCTATGAGAATCGGCCAACATCTATTTTTCATCCCCCTAAATGTTAGGGGTAGTCCACCCCTAAATTTTTATTTTTATTTTTTAGACAAAATTTTTAATTTCTCTTTTTTTATGATACAACATACAAAATACATACAATCCTCAATTTTCACCCTTCTACGATCAACCCTTATTTTTTAATAGCTATTTTAGTTATTTATATGGCAAAACAACGTTTGCCGGGTCAGCTAGTTGTTTATAATTTTTTACTGATTTTGATATATTATTGTTTCGCTTTATGATTGATCGTTAACTGTGTCTGTGAACCTCCAAAAAATACACCAATATTTGCTGATATCAATGCTATATTGGCATCCCATCACCAGCGTTTTATATACGGTCCAATCGCCACATAGGTATATATAGTACGAGTTCTAGGACCAAGATCTACCGAACGAGTCCAATCTATTGAAATTTCAAATTCAGTAAATATAAAATGAATTCATTGTTTTCTTGCAGACAGAATTTGCCAGAAGTTTCTGTCGACCTTGGTAGATCTAGCGTCATTTCTTCTTTTATGGTTGGGACGTGCCGGCGGATCGCAGCCAGCGCGTGCGCCCGGAAAAGTATAAAAATTAAATAAAAGAATGCAAAGAAATGCTGATGCCTTTCTCGTTGTCTGCGATGAGTAAGTCTGGATTAGTCCAACCGATTTATTTTATGATATAGGTGGCAGACGAGCAGACGGATAACCTGATGGTAAGCGATTACCGCCGCCCATGGACGCCTGCAACACCAGTGGTGTCACAAGTGCGCTGCTTACCTTTTTACCTCCCTACCCCTGGATTGGGATTCCGGTATCCTCACTCACGCAGCGAAACACAGCGCATGCACTGCTTCACGCCAGTTTTCTGTGAGGACGTGGTATTACTCCGGTCGAGCCGGCCCATCCATGCCGAAGCGTGGCAAGGTGTGGCAAGATGCATTTTATTTGCATTTGGGAGTGCTCCCACCCGACATAAATAAAATGCATCTTGCACAAATGAAATGTTGATATTGGATTATAGTACTACTTTAAAAAAGCATGTTATACTCGTATCTTTATTGAAAAGCGATGGCATTGGTTGGTTTACCAACTTACAACAAGAGATGTAAATTAATGTTATACCAATCTATTTTGAGTCGAACTAAAGCAAAGTATAAGCCTATGTACTGTCTGACTGCAGGGCAGAGGCCTCCATCATAGAAATTAAGTCATTGCTACTATGATGGGATTAGGCTTAATCACTAAGCTTGCCTAATGCGGATTGGTGATCACAATCCCGTGCTATGTTCGAAAAATTCGAAAGAGACCTTTGCTCGACCCGGGAATCGAACCCAGGACGCCGAACTAAACTATCTTCACATATATAGCTATTTTATGTATATTTTCTATAGGTACCTTTACATTTTGCATTTTTATTATAGTTTCGAAGTTCTTGTTAACATAACCCCTGATTTACAATAAACGAATCATGCCAGATCTGAATAAAATTGGAAACATGGTCGTGCATGGAGTATTGCAGTCACCTATGGGATGGCTCTGCCAAGTATCAGCTGGCTGCCCTCGACTCGATTGAGCGTCGAGCCATGAAGATAGTTGGTGACGCAGAATTAGTGGATGGTAAATCCCAAAGCCTCGCTCACCGACGTAGAGTGGCCTGTCTATCGGTTTTTTATAGGATGCATTTTGGAGAGTGTTCGAATGAGCTTCACGACCTGATACCACCTTCTCCTTTCTACCACCGGACATTACGGAAGACGACAGGAATCCACCCTTACACTGTGCAAGTTCCACCAGCTCGTACTAAGCGTTTCGCTTCCTCTTTCTTGGTACGAACTGCTAAGGAATGGAACAACTTGCCGGCTTCTGTATTCCCAGAGAGCTACAATTTGGGTGTCTTTAAGTCGAGAGTGAATAGGCTTCTTCTGGGTAAGCACGCTACATCTTAGACCTTATTGTCACTTTCCATCAGGTGAAATGAGGTCAAGTGCAAACCCATTTAATATATAAAAAAAAATAAAAAAAAAAATCTAGAATTTTTTTTTAGTTAATACAATATACAATTTAGGTTATTTCCCCGGTAAACAAATTTGTTACGTTACCTAGCAGTAAATCAAATGTTACAACTGAGTTATTGGTAGAAGAAGATTAGGACGTAGACAAATCATCTACGAGTAATGGCTAGAGCCGTGATGCTAGCAGCATTTGGAACGTTTCCGGGAAATACTGCCCAATACCGCGAAGTACCTACGCGTCTTTGCTCACTTACGTCACTACAAAATGATTTGTGACTAAGCAAACAATAATATAAAAATCCAGAATAAAAGTTTTACATTCTAAACATATCCCGAGTTAACCACATCGATTTTAATAGCAGTTTGGGGATCCCTGGAAACTGTGATATTGTTAGTTATATTTATTTGTCTAGTATTGAGCTACATTAAAATCATTTTATTTTTATTAAACAAGGCTATTCTGTGTTATTTATTACAGTTTATTAGGTTTATCAGAGTCACTATAAGTACTTTGTTACAGCAAAGTTTATATTGTAAGTAAATTAATTAGCCGCCACATCTACATGATACAAATACATTGTAATTAATTTTCTTAGTTTTGTAAAATACTATTAGTTCCATGGCTATGTTAATGACGTGGAAAATTCACAAGCATAGGATAATTTTCTGACAAAAACTTTGTAAGTTTTTTAGTCACCAAGCCTGCAATTTTACCTGTTTGGTGCACTAGATAAAATCTGCCAGCAGGGTTATTAGGCGCAATAAATTTTGGCTAAGTGAGCAATATATTATAGGGAAGACAGCAGCGGATCCAAAGTGATATACATTGAACTATGAACATAAATACAATACTATCCACTGTTCCACGGAAATAATTTTATTGTATTTTGGATTCGCTGATAGCTTCAGTTTACTGCTGAATTTATTAGTTAGGCTCGCGCTACGCATATAAGTATTATTATTTATCTACACCACACCATCACACTCGCTCGCAAACAGGTCCCGCCAGAATACCAGCGCTGCTACGGCAATGCATATATTGTAGTAGCAGCTAATGCTGAGGTCGGGACCTGATTGACCACACACTATCCACATCTCTTTGTCCCTCTTCTGTGTAATATTTGTTGTTTTAAGCCGTGTACCAACTGTATATGTTTGTTTCATGTGTATTGTGATGGTCAATAAATGTATTTTCTTTCTTTCTTTCTTTCAAAGTAGACATCCATGACTTGCGCTTTGGATGACTATGTCGATGTTTTATGGGTGATAAGAGCCCTTATAGATAATAAAGCATGTACAGTGTTTTCAAAGCGAATTAATGATGGCGCCACTGCCTCTAACATATTGGATTGTTTGCACCAGCTCAGATTATTTTTAAGGAATTCTTTTAATGTTCTCTTTGTTTCTTTTTTTTTATAAATATCATTTGAATGTTTCCATGTATTGGATGTTTTTTTATCTGTCAATTTTGTTTTGTTTTCTTCTGTATTGCATGTCAATATTTATATTTTTTCCAACGCAATGGCGCCTCCCAAGGTCCAGCCTGAAAACCGAGGTGTCATAAAAGGCGACTAAGGTAAAGCTGCTGGCATGATCATCAGCACCCAGAGAAGGAAAACTCTGCATTTATATCAAAACCCTCGCCAACCCGTCTGCCAAGCGTGCTGAGTATGGCAATTACCCCTCATGTAATTGAGGGAGGCCCGTGCCCCAGCAGTGGGGACTTAAATGGGCTGATGATGATGATGATGAGATATATTTTTCCAACGCAATGGCGCCTCCCAAGGTCCAGCCTGAAAACCAACGCTTGCGGCAGTTGCAGCATACGCTGAGGCTGGGCCTTTTTGGCTGCAACTTTTATGCTTTGTACCCTTTTATTTATGTTTTGTGTATTATGTGTAGTTGTCAATAAATGGTGACTTTCTTTTTTTTACGGATCACTGGCATCTAGCACTGATGTCTGGAAAGGGCACATAATGATGAAGTTAGGTCACCTTCTATTCCAAGATGGCTGGTTTTCCAAGTGGGGTAGCACCTATCATTAAATCTGTGGGTGTGCTACCCATGACCATGACCTGAAATATTTATCATTCTGCATACTCATTTGTGTGCCCATAAAGAAATCCATACTCATACTTATTATAAATATGAAAGTGTGTGTGTACTGTCAGTCAGTTTGTTTGTTCGTCATTCATGGCAAAATAGAGCGACGGATTGTCACGATTTTTTAAAGAGATAGTAGGAGAGAAGAAAAGTGACATGAGCTATACTTTGTGGTTAACGGAAATCCGAAGAACCGAATGCCAGCAAAAGCGCGGGTGACTAGTTTTAATATAATTATTTCCAGTAAAATAATTTTATTCAGAAATGTTCATTCTCATTTGTGTCCGAGGACGGTAGAGAAATTTCCCAGTCTCGCGGCAGCCGGCCGCTGGCGTTAATTTTGAGATGCGCGTTTTATAATTCGTTTAATCTTATTAGTCGACGCGCCGCTTTTTAACTGTTTTCCATCTTCTATTCATTTTAAGTTTATCACAGTGACGCTAATAATCTAATTGGTCAGTTAGCTGACTATTTATATTATAATATTTCACAACATCACACACATTGATCTGACTCCTAGATAGGTTCATGAAACAAACATGTTCATGCACTCAAAATGTTTGTACTGTGTGGGGATCGAATCCGCAACCGCAGTATTGTGGGCTCTCAGGCGAACGAGTCCAATCTCCTACTAAAACTATAAAGTTATACACACCGAGCCTCCTATTTTTTTAAATGTTTAAGTCTTCTAAAATAACACAATAGTTATAGTGCTCTGACCAGACCTCAAAGAAGTAGTTAGCTGAGATCTTGTGTTATGGCTACTTAATTAATGAATATCTAAAAAACAGAAATATAAATATAGGAATATTTGTACGAGAAGGTATCTACGAGTAAATGAAAATCAAACAAGACTGTTTTATTGCAACTCAATTTTTATCGAAATACATATTTTAATTAAGCGACCACTCTGGCGATTGCCCAAGGAGAAACCCATTATCGATAAGTAAACAGAAAAACATTGCGCCGATATTGTCCACCGCTGCAAAAACGCATCTCGCTATTTACTCATTGCTGGCCATTTTGTTGATAGAATAAGCTCACACCTGGCTCGATAACTCGTTATTAAAACTGTTTGTTTCAATCAGTGATGCGGTGGGGCTGAATTAATACCTTTGGCACATCGCAGATATCATGTAGGAAATAATTAATTTTCCGCAGTTAGGCATCTCACTCGTTGGATATTTGGAAAGCTGGAGTGGCAGATTGAGTATTCGCATTTTTTATGTGATAGGTGGCAGACGAGTGAACGGATCACCTGATGGTAAGTGAATGCCGCCGCCCATCTTAGATTAAACCATTTAATCTAAGCCACCCATGGATACTCGCCACACCAGTGGAGTCACAAGCGCGCTGCCAAACTTTAAACGCCCCTTCACCCCAGATTGGGCCTCCGGTACCCTCACTCACGCAGTGAAACACAGCACAGTGCTGCTTCACGACGGATTTCTGTGAGGCCGTGGTATCACTTCGGTCGAGCCAGCCCATCCTTGCCAAAGCGTGGCTACCTTTAGGCCCACTTCACTGAGGTCATTGAAAAGAGATTACCATGAAGTTATTTGACTTAGTTAGTAATTCTTAGATTTAAAACTGCAAGTGGAAAATTGAAGTTGTAAATTCAACGATAATTATTTGCACTTTACGATTTTTATGATTTTCATTAAAGTTACTGGCCGTGTGGTCCCCGGCAGAGTAGAATAGGCCACCCTCACTCTTACCGAGGTGTCGTAAAAGGCGACTAAGGTAAAGCTGCTGGCATAATCATCAGCACCCAGAGAAGGAAAACTCTGCATTTAGTTTAAAACCCTCGCCAACCCGTCTGCCAAGCGTGGTGAGTATGGCAATTACCCCTCATATCATATAGGGAGGCCCGTACCCCAGCAGTGGGGACTTCAATGGGCTGATGATGATGATTAAAGTTACGAATTTGATTACATACTTTCTACATATAAATTAAACTAATGAAGATTCATTTGTAAAAAAGGAAAGTTATAATAAAAATAAAAGGCTTATAGTTTTTTTTCTGGAAAGTTATTCAACTACCTCAACAGATAGGGAATTCTCTGTAATTCGGATTATTTAACTACCTCAACAGAGAATTCTCCAAAATTCGGATGTAAGTTCACAACTCGAAAACTGCATAAACATGCGGTTCCGGATGCCACAAGGGGTGTGATCTATTCATGACTTTGCGATATTCCTAGATGAAACACCCTGTAAAGTTATTAGTATTTTTGAATAGTCAGGCATTTGGCTGCAATTATTTGCCCAGGGTGGATCATGTCTGTCTAGTATCAGCCTATCACTCTTTACTTTAGGAATTTTTTGTATAAGTCTTTAATAATATAACTACCCACGTGCTTATTTTCATCTGGTAGGCGTCTGACGGTTTATATTAACATAAGTGAATGCTATCAACATGTACAGTTTTGTCGTGATTTATATGTATATTAAATTCATAGCCTTTATGACCAAATATACTATGCAAATCTATCTGGTCGCACTCAGAGATGTCAATTAACTTAAATGTTCATTTTATGATTAATTATGAATAGACTTTATAAATAAATTGACACTTATTTAAAGAAATTAAATATTGATATATTTTTTCTTACATAAGCATTAAAGTTAATTTGAAGTCTCTGAGTGGGCCAGTAAATCATTGTCAATTATGCAGAATATTGAATTACTGTCTTGCGTACCTCCATACAAAAGTTTTTTTTTTTTTTTTTTTTTATAGAAAGGCCAATCAGGATGACCTCACTCCGCCTGATGGTAAGCGGCCGTGAAATCCAAAAATGAGGCTGACAGGCACAGAAGAACTAACAAAGTACCCATTGTGTCTGCCATCCTCACCCTAATGGCCTGCTGAGATGCCGTTTCACGCCCCGCCTAAATGACCCCGGAGTGACTTAAATAATTATTCGAAATTCTCTTCCCATGCCATATCAAATTCCCTAGAGACCCTTTAGCGAAAGAATCCTCCAAGATTGTCTTACGCCGTGCAAAATTAATTTTTAAGTAATTTCGCAAAGTATGACAATTGACATTAATTCCGTAAATCTAAATCATTTTTTAACGTCTGTTGGATTAATGTACCGTAGCTTAGCTGTATCCTCTCATAGAATTGAGTTCTCATTTATAATGCAAGGTAAGGTGGTCGACTTTAATTATTTAGTCGTCTCGTCTCCAGATTAATTTACTCAGTGCTGACGAACATTAATTATAGGTAGTGTCCGTACCCCCAAAGAAATCCCTTGATTGTAGCACTTCTGTCACCATCAACATTCAAATTTGAGCTTTGTTACTAAAGACATAAAGAATGTAAACTTTTGGTTCCGTGTTTTGCCGCGGGACTTCTTTTATGACGAGAACTCTAGTCGTAACATTGTTATTTTTTTATAATTTAGGCCAATAAGAAGTTGGTCGCCAATTGTAATATGTTTATTATTTTTTCGGCTTTAAGTCCAAGATTATCATAACGCTTATGTGTTCAGGGAAATACTACATCTGGGCTAGCTGTCTAGGTCAAGGAATTCGGGGATATCGCAACGATCTTTCGTTGCGATATACAAGGTGGAAAAAATATTGGGTCCTGGGGGGTAACTACCTTAAACGCTTAAATTAGCACAATTTACTTAAAGGAAGGTGTCGAGAATGGACAAGATAAGGAATGAGTATATAAGAGGAAGTATGAAAGTGGCCTCCATCAATGATAAATTGAAGGCAAATCGTCTTTTCTGGTATGACCATCATGTAATGAGAAGAGGGAAAGAAGGGAAAGAAGTTTTTTTCACCCTGTATAACCTCTTGGCTACAAGTGTCTTATATCTTCTACATAATTAAATTCGCAGACAGACATTACAGAGCCTTCAGGCCAGTGATGTGTTGTTAAGATTCTGAACCTAAGAGATACAATACCTATTCATGTTTATTTACATAAACATGCAGTTTTTTATTCGTATCTACGTTCCATTTAAAATGATTCCCGCGAGTGTCATCACCATCTGTAAGGAAGGCAAACAGACTTACGGGGTAATTGTCACCTCCACGTCAAAAAATTCAGTACAAATATTTTGACGGGAATGGAAGATAAATAAGATGCATTTTACTTCGAAAGGGAAGCAAATATGTATCCAGTTTACTTGCCGCTGTAAAATGTGAAATAAATATTGTGTGTGTAAAAGTCCGCAGAACCGACAACCGATGGGGTAAACGAGTTCTGGAGTGGAGACCGCGTCTTGGCAAACGTAATGTAGGGCGCCCTCTGGCTAGGTGGGGGGACGATCTGCGCAGGATGGCTGGCAAGAGGTGGATGCGAGAAGCCATGGATAGATCACAGTGGCGAACAATTGGAGAGGCCTACGTCCAGCAGTGGACTGCGATGGGCTGATGATGATGATGTGTGTAAAAGTCACCACAAATATGTATCTGAAATTCATCTAATGTTAAAAGGTTGAGAATACATTTTACCTACTTTTTGTGATAGGTGGCAAACGAGCAGATGGAACACCTGATTGTAAGCGATTGCCGACGCCCATGGACACTTAGTTACCTACCTATGATGTATGCATCAACTCATTAACGATGTAACAGTTCGTATAAATCGAATATAAGTACCTAACGACATTTTTTTTTTCTAAAAAACCCAAACTACTTTAATACATTTTCATATTGTACACTTTTATCAAAGAACGATTGTAAGTATTTCTTTTCCAATAGTGCCGGACTTTTATTGGCTCTTACCTGTAGTAAATAATAAAATAAGTTGCTTTTCAATAGGCTTTCATTTGCATCTCACACTTCCCCTATTACAGGAGAATGGGTCAAAGGCAAGGGAGGTAGCTGTTAAGCCGTCCCTTCAATAGAATCTGGTTTCTATTTTACTGTGTTGAAAGAATTTAGTGTGCCTTCCAATACGGTAAGACTTATTTTTAGTAGGTTGATAGTTGTTAGGGTTTGTAAATATTTGGAGAAATAATATTTTCCCTACTTGAAAAAAATATGCTATCGTATTTTCGGGCTTTGTGAGACAAAATATATTCTTACAGTAAACCGGTGCCGAGTATCCGATTTGCTGTTGAGTGTATTTGAAGACATGAGATCGCAACAGGCGGTTTGATGGATTACTTTGGTCCAGATTCAAATAAAGCTAACAAATTCAATGAATTACTTGTACATACGCGGAATATATTTTAATCTTATGTTTGTTTTTAGTAATGTGAAAATTCGATAAAGTTAAAAAAAGAAACTTTCATTGGGCACATAAAATGTAAAAAAAAAATGTGCCAAAAGGACTTCCACTCAGCCAGCACGTGCTATGACTCTAGGTATCACCACACATATTACGGTTCATGAAATGACCGGCGGACAACTAACAGGAAAAACTAAATGAATGTAACAAAAGACGCCGGCTTCTTGCAGAACTTCGGTATCATGGTGACATTAAAAGAGTTAGCTTTGAGTTGGCCAGACTACTACCTTGATTACATTGTGCATTGTAAGTACAACTTGGGCAGTGAAACTTACACTCAAGCAAATGGAGTAACAAACAAAGTGAGAAGTTGGAATTTATGTATAGATAGTTACTGGGTAAATTAATGTATAGTTATAAATGAGGATTTTGGACAGTACCAGAAGTGTTTATTCTAAAAACATATGTCAAACAATATTTAGGTACCAGACAAAAGGAATAAAAAAGAGACGCAGTATGTAGTTATCATGAAAAATTAACGGTGAGTCCTCAGCTTAGGAAGGGGTCTAGACCCCTTCGCAGGGATCAAGTTACAAGCTAATGATGATGTTGATGAACAACAAAAATCAAACAACAAAAGTTCAACACATGATTTCTATCCCTAGGGTATCTGAGAGAGACCTCTCCATCGATTGACATATGATTATCTATAGTATTCAGTGCTGAATCCCTGTGTAGAGGGCATAGCAAGAGCTTAAGGAAAGCTCTTGTTATACTATGATAAAGAGTACTTTTTTATTTTTGTTATAATTATCGGTCCAATGACTGCTACAATTAATTGTATGATCTTCCCTGAATAATTGAGTGGCGTAAATGTCACCGAAATCTCATTAAAAGTGCAAAACAAACTCGATTCCGGCAGGTACCTGTTAACCCTTTTTGGTATTCAGGTCGCCGCAATGGATTCGAATCTGCGATCAATAGGTTATATTTAAAGCTTCATCAGATTTTACTCTGCCACTATTTGTGGCAAATCTATGCTACTGTACTATCATGTAGAAAAGGAAGTTTGTATATTTTAACTAAGTAGCTGTTTCCGGCGACTCCGTCCGTAAAATAGTTACTTTAGGCAGCAATCCTGAATACCAAAAAGGGTTAACAAGTACCTACCGGAATCGAATTTGTTTTGCACTTTTAATGAGATTTCGGTGACATTTATGCAACTAACAATCCATAGAGTAAGGTAATAATACTTTGGTGAGCCATCCTTTCCCAAGCGTGACTTTGAGGACTTCCATTATTTTTATCCCCGATTTTACCAACATTTAAAAACGATAGTTAGTTTAGATTTTACCGGTAGCTGCACTTCCTTATCAGGTGCTCTAGGACCTCATTAAAAAATAGCCAATATATCCTTTCTCAGGATTGAGACTATCTGTGCACCAAATTGCATTTAAATTTTTTCAGTTTTTTTGAGTTTATTCATTACAGACAAAAATACAAAACTTCCAACTTCCTTTGTGTTATTAGTGTAATGTAGATATCGTCGGTTTTATGGAAAACCGATAGCGACGTATACAAAAGGTCACAAAGCTCAAGGTACAGAACTTGGAATTACCAACTAACAATTTCTATATAAATAAAAATGAATTGATGTTCGTTAGTCTGATTAAAACCCGAGAACGGCTGGACCGATTGAACTGATTTTAGTTTTAAAATGTTTGTCGTAGTCCAGGGAAGGTCTAAAAGGTGAGAAACTAAACAAAAAGTAGGCGGAACGAAGTTTACCGGGGCCACTAGTAGTAAATAAGATTAACAGTTAAGTAGCTATTTTTAAACATACATTTAATATTTCCGACATCGTAGAGGACTAATCGCATTATGGATAAAAGGTTGAAGTCATTACACTATTCCCAGTGGGGGTTCTGACCTAGTTTATGCACAGAGGGTTAAACGACTTAATTTTCATAATGGTTTTATTAATGCGATAGGCTTGTCGTCTGCCATTTGGTGACAAACACTGTTGCGGTGGTGACGCTCATAAAATTATATGTTGCGCGATTGATTACTGTTTTTTAAAAACCTGATGAAAACACAAAATGGAAAATATAGTAAAAAAAAACTTTCAAAAGATTTTCACGTTTGTAATTCTCTTTATTTAAAAAAAAAACCTATTAACATTCATTTGGAAACCGGATTATTCACTTTGATTATAACTCGGAAGTGATTCTATTTGATGCTTCAATTAGTACAAAATTCTTTTTGATGCTTGAATCAGTGGACTTCATATCGCCAATAATTTATTTCGAATTAATATTTCTTTGACTGCTTCAGCAAATCCTTTTGTGACTGGGTATCTGATAATTACGATATAGACTGAAAACTTGTCGAAGATATTTGAAAGACTGTTAAGAAAAACTTCTCATTTTTATTTTGCTATTAATTGAAATAAAAGGTACATTTTAAAATGAGAACAGTTATTTACGAGATTCCTACCATGTACCTTATTTTTGAGTTTCCGATATTTCGGCATTGTTGCAAGCGCCATGTAACTCAATTCTAATGTTAATGACCATGCAAGTTTAAAACAACATTTTAAAATGATCTCGAAAGGGTTTTTTTTTGGTAAAACACCTTTGTTTTCAATGTCACAAGTTTATCCCATTTGGACGTCGAGACCCGAGGGCGCATACCGTCAGCGCCGCTTGATGTCGTACAATTTATTTCAATAAACCTCGCCCCTGCCAGAAGGGATGAATCCAGACATGTACTTGCAGACATGTAGGCATGTAAATCAGCTGTGCCAAATTTCAACCTAATGTTGAAATTGAGTAATCTTGCTGATTGTGCCAAATTGGGCGAGCGTGAAAATTGCACGAAAAATCTTCGCTTCGTTTCGGCTTCTTATTTTAATGGCACAGTATATGATTTACTGAGCGTGACTTGGCCTATCTTCAAGGACGGTATCTCGGAGACGTTGTTTGATCAAAACATCTGTATTGGATTCAAGTAATACTCTTTATTAAAATAAAAATTGGTGTTAGAGCAACAGCTCAATAAGTAGCTATAGAGAAATGCGTATCTAGACTGGCGAAAGCTATTGCAAGACTTGTTTTTTTATTTTGATGTTATATATTTTTATGATATAGGGGGCAGACGAGCAGACGTACCCCCTGATGGTAAGCGATTACCCCCGCTCATGGTCATGTCAAAAGAGTCACAGGTGGGCTGCCGGTCTTTTTAAAAGGGAGTACGCTCTCTTCTTGAAGGTTTGCAGGTCGTATCGGTCCGGAAACACCGCCGGCGATAGTTCATTCCACAGTCTGGTTACATTTAATCAACTAGTTGGCATTTTGTGTTTTTTTAGCACTTGACCTTGACCTTATTTGATTTGGGAGAAAATGTTTGCTTTCAGCAGTAAAATGCTCTCAAAGAACTTCTAAGACCATTAAAAAGCAAGGTGTGTAAGCACTACTCTAGATTTTATTTTTAGCAAATACTTTGCATACCGTACTAACTACCTGTTGTGACAATGCAGGTTCAGAATGTCAGTTGTTTTACTTCTAGGCCAGACTTCACAAAAAATAGCGAAATAATTGAAATATTTCCAGAAAAGAATACCCGGGAACTGGCCAGAACAAAATGCCTTGGTAAATGTGATTCGAGCCTGCGCGGCCGGCGGCAACAAGTGACGATAATTGCATTTGTGCCGTGGCCGCAACAATTTTCCCCAGACAACAGTCGTTAGTGTTCCACTGTGTCCTCTATGCTCCCGTTTGTTACAAAAAGTGTTAAAATAACTATACCAGAAAGCTACAATGATACCTACAGTTGTTTCTTTTTTTCTGCTCTGAAATAACATGGTACGAGTATAAGAGCGAGAGAAAATATGGCCTAATACGATGCCTATAAAGAAACTGACTGGTGTGACTGATGTGTAAAATATTAAAAGAAGAATTTTAATATAAATTACTCCGCACATAATTAATTACTATCGATCTAAACTCTATCATGTTATCAAATAATTTAATAAAATATTAGGATCAGTCGTAACGCCTGTTATTCCAAAATTCCTAAAGGTACGTCTGTGGACTGAAAAAGGTTCAGAAACGGTACTCCAGATCATTGGATCCTTATGTACGTCGAGTAAAATGTAGAGGTTGAAGTTTCGACTCCCATAGGGATACCATTTTGTGTGCGTGACCCCTATTTGGCTAAGACCTTTCAGCCACGAATCACCTGTTTGTTCACTAAGAAAAATGATTCCATGGTGCACACGCGTTCTTTGGGCAAGTTAAGGCGGCCCTTCTGCTACCGTACTTACTGGTTATTCGAGAGCATGTAAAACTCTAGAGAGTGCCTTTTAAAAACCACTACCCCTGACCAGATACTAATAGATACGTACAATACCTATGCACGTTCATTTTAGCACTTTGAGTCATAATTTGTACTCGTAGTTATATCAAATTGGCATTTGACACTGGAGTTTATAGAGGTATCTATAATGCTTTTTTATATCAGGTATTGAGGAGATATCAAGAGAATATTTACGATCATTGGAAGACTAAACTCAATAACGCGAATACGTGGCTTTTGTTGATAAACTGCTCATAGGTTACGCAGGTCATACGTTACCAAACACAGATATAGAAAACAACTGTAATTGGTGTTGCATGTGTCCATGGGCGGTGGTAATTTTTACCATAAGGTGATCCACCTAATTGTCTGCTCCATACTCATAAAAAAAACTCTACCGAGGCCATTGTTTATGTGTATTGTGCAGATTTGCAGGAATACGTAGCTATTTTTTTTTTATTTCCTGGCTTTCCGATTTCAACATTAAGGGCACTCCCCATTCACAGAGCTAGCATAGCTGCAACTGCAATATTGCCTTGAGTCTAGATAATAGGGTTGACACATCGTCGTTATTTTAAAATACGTCAAAGCTTCTGGCGACGATTTTCATTTATACATCGTAAATAGGTTAGGCTAGGTACCTACTACAAAAATATTTGAATGGCACCAAACTTGAAAAATAAAGTTTTATGTTATAATTCTATAATAACGAAACTCGAAACACATAAAACGTATATTTTAATACATGTATATCGTTTTTTCGTATGGCCCAGCTGATTCAACAAGCGAACAATTTGAAAATAGTCGAAGTATAAAAATGATTATGTCTTATTTAAATATATTCATTGAACAAATGTACAAAAACATAAGATAATATGTAATTGATAAGATATCAATTTAGTAGGAAGAAAATTTTTTTTTTTTGAATGTAAGAGATAAAAAATATGTTTATCGTTATAAGGAGCTAAATAAGCTTTCTTATACCTAGATGCCTTTAAGTATTAGTTTATAAAAATAAATGTGAGGAATTAGAAATATAACGATTTCTTTTCGCCTAACACTACGATTGGTAATAATATCCATATACTGCAATAAATTACTTACCTATAAAGTCAAAAATGTAAAAATATCTAACATGAACTACTTGATTTTTCGCCTTTTTTATCTAGTAGTACAAATTTCAACACTTTAAGTGCAAAGAAAAGAGTATTTTAAAGTCGAACTCAGTTGTTTTTACAACTTGCCAACTCAGCCGCTGACGCTTGAGATACCATTTTATTATTCATTAACAACACCTGTATCTTTGTAAGGCTTCCAGTAAATTAGTACCCTTTATTAACGCAGAGTCAACAAAGAATGTTTATTCTGAAAACCTGTAAACAGGTGAGCGAACCTTATCAAACAAGATACAAAAAACTGTAAGTACAAGGCAACTTTAAGGCGGTTGGTATTGGTTAATTTGTCACATTTACTGGAATCTGATATGATAAATATCTGTAATTACAATACAAACAACATTGCATTATAACAATTATTACATAAACTGTTCTAGGCACCTAAATAGAAATGAAACAGACACAGACAGAAGCTACGTAACTAAGCCGCAAGATATTAAATACATTTTGTACTGAAGATACAATATTTGAAAGAACCGCTCCTTCCAGAGACGAGGTTTGGCTGGGATTTATATCATAAAGATTTGTACAATACTGGAAATCTGAGCTATAGAGGCGATGCTCGTCTTTCCGCGGCTTCCGTTGGTTGAAAATAAAACGTTATGTTTAAAAACATGAAGCTGCATGGAAACGTTGACGGCAAAGTATCAGTAACTTGTTGTGAAAGCTATGAAGATGGATGGACCATGGATTTAAAAATATATTTACAGACAGTAGTTACAGTCTTTATAAGTGCTTCATAATCTGTAAGTATGGTTAGTACCATACTTACAGATTATGAAGCCATGACTAGCCTAAAACTTATGTTTAAGGCTTGTCATGGTAGCTTTTATTCAGATTATGAAATCACAAAAAAGTTTTTTTTAATAGGTATTGAACTATAAGTGTTTTACATTATATAGATGAAAATTGGTTAAAAACATGAAAATCGGTTGTAACATTAGCATATGCCTATCTACCTAACAGCATACTATTGATTTTTATTTCATAATTCGCTAACAACAATCAATAGGTTTCAGATGTTTATGTTACCAACAAATAATGGGATATTATGTACTATATCAGTATGCACAACTTCAACAATAAGTATATACCTATATAATTCCCGTTTTTTTCTAGACACAATAAAACGTTTAATAAGCTTTTAATATGCAAAAATTCACTGTACTATAGTCAAATTTTTATTTAAGTCTATATTTTAAGATTTATTTTAAATAGAGAAATCAAATATTACTGTATTTTTGACACATAACAAATCTTGTAAATGGCCCTCTTTTTACTTGGCAGAATTGGCGTATTTATCAATGATAACTTTGTAATAAAAAATATTTTTTTTCTAAAAACCGTTCATTAATACTTTATCCTGTTAAAATAACGAGTAATGTTGATGATAGGCTGTTAGATGTTGTTGGATGTTGGCCTGTTTGCCTTTTATTAAAATGTCATGTTTTGTTTTGTAACTTTTGATCATTGGCTATGTAGGTATTTTATATTTACAAAGATTAGAGTGTTACCTACACAACAAAAGTAAATCTTAATTTGAATATTTTTCATGTAATAGGTTGCAGATGAGCTGACGGGTCACCTGATGGTAAGTGATTGTCACCGCCCATTTGAACCCCCAACACAAGTGGAATCATACGTGTTCCAACAAGTTCTTCCACCGGATCGAGCCTCCTATTAAGGTACTCACTCGGTGAAACACAGCGCAGGCGCTACTTTGCGTCTTTTTTATAATATTGATTACATATTTAAGTTCCAGTTGTACATTCTTTACTCTACACATTCATTGAATCGGTTCAAAGACCAGATGTCACCACAGAACACACCGCTGTGGTTAACTTGTCTTGCGAGAGACCAAACACAGGAACTGCCGAAAAGCCGCGTGGGTTTAAATTACACTGGTTTTAGCTGTTCAATTGTTTTTATTTTAAATAGAAGAATCATACATTTTAACAGGTTATTTGAAAAATTGACCACACATTTTTGTATAAAAATAATGTGGCAAGTAATATTTGTTGTGCTAATAAATTCGTTTAGACTTTTAAACGAGGTCATTTTAGGCTCTTTTTTGATAGAGTAAAGTAAATTCTATCATGTAACCAATTAGCACATTTTGTCGACAATATCTAGTAGGATTTAAGACCGAAAGTTATCCAAAAAAGTCGAACTTGCAAAGCGTTCTTTTCCGCTTCACCCAGATGGATGGCCATAAGACGACGCGTAGGGTACTTACATGGTACAAAGATATTTGCAGCAAATAATATTTTAAAGCTAAAACAGATCTCGTCTTTATGTAAACGTATAGGGGCGTTAGGTATGTGACGATCATGTCTGAAGGTTGATTTGAAGACTTTGTCTCCCGGCCAGAGGTCAATTTCGTACCCTCAAAATGAGTAACAATGCCACTGATACAGAAAAAAGAAACCGAGAAAACTGCCCTCTATTTTTACGCAACTCGGAAAACACCGTTTATTTATTCTTCCCGTGAAAACGGATGACAATTATCTTTCTTTTGATTTATCTGTGCAGTGAAACTATGAAGTTTATGTCCACCGTAGAATTTACTGCAAACGTTGGTTCTCGCCCCGGACTTATTGCCTGGCATTTATTTATACTTTCTTGTAAAAGTTAGCTCGGGTAAAGTGTGGCTGGTTAAAACTTGCCCGCTGCGTGACATAAGTGTGGAAAGACGAGCTCTCTCAGCGGTAAGGTGATTGCCCAATCACCAATCAATTGTTCTGTCGAGGGCTCGCGTAGACGTTTGCATTGGCCGGGTGAAGACTGAATTATCCGGTTAAACGGATAAGAACGCGCCTACCATCAATGGGGGTCGTGGCTCAAAACTGAGTATGCAACTCTAGATTTTTCAAATCTATGTGGTTATTTCTACGTAAGGGAAGTTCGTGAGGAAATTTGCTCGTTTTGGATAGTTTCTGAAACGTTGTAATTATGAATTACTCTTAAAAAAGCGACTGCCGTCTGACCTTCGCAACCCTTTATTGCGAAGGTCAGACGGCAGTCGCTTCATTGTAAATACCAGACTCCTCAAATCCTGAATTATGGTCTAAGCGTACCCTGGGCTCCAAAGCTGTCGCTTGGACGTAACTGGGAATGACACGCTAAGACGAAGAGTGACATAATGTTGATAGCAATTTAAAGTAATAAGTTTAAGCGAATAAGTTCATGAAGTTACAACTATTGAGATCACAGTATATTTCAAATACTACTTTTGTTTACTTAGGAATACTATTCTCACCTTTGGGCAGGGGCGCCCATGCAGAGACCGGAAACCCTTTTTCAGAGTTATGCCTATCGATAGAAGGAATCAATAGGGTTACCCTATTGATTGCGTAATTTTATTGTATTGGTAACCCTTTTGATAGGGTTACAACCCCTTATAGCATAGTAAGGGTTACTCTATTGATTATCTATCTCTTTTCTACGACCTGTCAAACGAACGAACTCAATCCGACCAATCGGCTGCTGCCGTTAGAGAGGTGCGCAATCAAATGCGCATCAAAATTGTAAAACCCTATCTTAATATGGTAAGCCTATTATAGGGTTTCCCGTCATGATAGTGCTTACCGTAATGAATGGGTTAAGCATATTGATGAGGTAAGCTAATGACAGGCTTACCTTAGTTATATACCTTACCTTACCTTACCTTACCTTACCTTACCTTACCTTACCTTTACCTTACCGTTACCTTAGTTGGCTATAGTTGGGGTTTTTGAAAAAGCCTATCAAAAAACCTATCGAAAACCCTAATAAGGGTAACCAGTTCCGGTCCCTGCGCCCATGCACCAGCTTCTGCCTCTGAACCGCATTCAACGGAGAGCGACTCGAATCATCGTCTGCTAAGATATTTCCAATCGGCTTAACTTTTTGGCACTGCGTAGAGATGTAGCCTCGCTATGTATATTCTATCGCTTATACTATGGGGAATGATCTGAGGAATTGTTCGGACTGATTCCTGCCGCTTCAATGCGTTATCGTTCCACTCGTCTACAGTCCATGCCCATCATCTAGATGGTTGGCAGTCTTCAACTGTGAGTTTCTCAAGAAACTTTCTACCTCGCACGACAAAACTGTGGAATAAACTATCTCCTGCGGTGTTTCCGGACCGATAAGACCTGCTTCAAGAAATGATCGTACTCCCTTTTGAAAAGGCGGGCAGGTGTCCATGGGCGGCGGTAATCGCTTACCATCAGGTGATACGTCTGCACATCTGCCTCCTATATCATAAAAAAAAATTAATAACATATTCTGCACGAAATTTAAAAAATCCAAGTTTGTTAATGTAGGTTGTAATGTCCAAGGTTTTTCAGCTGAATGTACGAATGGTCATATGCACTAGCTCGGTGATAAATATTTTGCGCTTAGTCTGGTGTTAGCAGGAGACCGTGCGAAGTGGAGGAGTCGAAGTAGGAAAGCGGACTCTTGGCTCTGAAGCTGACTGCTTGGGACACAACCGGGACAAAACGCTAAGATGAAAATGATATGTGTGTGATGTGACCCTGTAGGCAATTATTTTATTATTTGTATTTGTTCTGTACTGCCATTACTTGCATTATCATGAGTATTATCCTAAAATTATATGATCAGTTATTAGAATACGTACTGCCATCTTTGAGATCTGCAGTAATTCCAGTTTAAAAAAATATACAATAATTCCGCATTGGGTAAATTTATCTATACTAAATGCAAAGAGTAGTAAATAGGCATATGGTAGATAATATTTTTTAATTAATTATAAATGAAATATGAAAATCGACGGCCACGAGTATTTGGCTAGAGTATCTATAATAATTACTTACCTTTAAACCTACCGACTTAGAATATAATTATTATTCTAAGCCTACCGATGATTTTAAATAACATCATTCATTATTAATGACTACCGCCTGCCGCGAGTCTTTGCGTTTAGTGTAGTTATAAAGCTCAGATCTGAAACCCTAATGTTTCCAGTGGGTGACTTTACACACTACATATATTTTTTAATTTTGTTACAGGTAAGTCTTCGCGTGGAACAATTTCCAGGAAAGCGGACTTTAAATGCGAAAAGACAATCAGCTCAATGGATGATAATATTGTGGTAAGGTCGTTTTACGATTTTATTATAATATTGGACGACGAGGAAGTTATTAAATGTGGTGACTATATCTTTTTTATTATCATTTTTGGTATATCATAATATCGACGACTTCAGTCTTATTGTGGTACCTGAATGCAAAACGAAATCAGGAAAAAACTCACTACTTTTGTGCAAGGATATAAATGATGTGAATGGATTCTCCATTCATATTTATCAACACTTCAGCCAAGAGACGCCCACAACCGGACAAATTAGGCTTCACCAACAACGCCCAGTTGGGTGACCTAGGTATCGCTGGAAGGACGTCGTCGAGACTGATCTGCGAGAGCTCCAGGTCAATAACTGGAAAGAAGTAATGTAGGATCGACCGAAGTAGCGATCTCTTGTTTCGGAGGCCAAGACTGTATTTGGGTTGCTGAGCCAGCGGAGTAAATAATTAAGTAGGTCGGCTTGGTGTCTAAAGAGATTAGAATAAATAAATAAATATTTCACAACATCACATACACTGATCTTACTCCGAGATAGGTAGCTCAAGCACCTGTGTTACGGATATCAGAATCAATAGTGGGATTACAAATAAACAAATACATTTAATACTTTTCTTTTGTAAATACATACTTATAATACATAGAAAACACCCAGACCAATACAAACAGACATGTTCATGCACACAAATGTTTGTACTGTGCAGGGATCGAACCTGTAACCCTTGCTCCAGAGGCAGCGTTCACTAGCACTGTTCCAAACGGGTCGTCAATTAGAAGGATATTCTACACTTGCTCCTTGAATAGATGGATAGATTTATTGGATGGATGGATAGATAGATAGACACTTTATTGAAGTAAATTTACAGATCTTAGTCTACTGTATTATACTAGTACAATGTAGGCGGTATTATCGCTAATAGCGATCTCTTCCAGACTACCGCAGCCATAAACCTCATTGGATAGCTATCATCAGATCACAGCTCGATCAATCTCTATTTGTTTCTATGAATTGGAAACAGAGCGGCGTGTATAATTATGTGGCTACCACTATATTTTACAAACAGACACTGAACAAATGCGAGTTTAAAGCTCATCTCACGAATTGTTGGGGATCGAACCCACAACCTTTGGCGAATGAGGCAGTCACTACCAAATGCGCAATCGGACCCGAAATTAATTAACAATTGCACTGAGATCCCGGACATAGCTTTCTCCATATCTTTCTGGGCCTTCTTTAAATGCTCTCATTCTCATGTAATAAATGAGGGTTTCTAGATAAAACACCACCTATGGTAAATGGGATATTACCATCGGCAGATAATGACCCGAGCTCAATATTTGCTTTCGGGATCACATAATAAATTCGGGGGTTGTAATATATTACGATCGGTTCGATAAATAAAGGTAAGACGATCGTTAAGGAATAAACCCAAAGGAGCAATTAATAAATATCTATTTTCAGTTACTTATTGTTGTTGGCTATTGTACTCGAGTGGATGCCACGTACAGGAAGTCGCAGCCTTGGCAGGCCCCCGACAAGTTGGATCGACGATCTGGTGAAGATCGCGGGAATCCATTGGATGCGAGCCGCACAGGACCGATCTTTGTTGAAAACATTGAGAGAGGCCTATGTTCAGCAGTGGACGTGTATTGGCTGAAATGATGATGTATTTGGTGATGATGTTGAGAAATCGTTAAAACTCGAATAAAATGAGACAAATGAGTCCAAAGAGATACAGTCGAAGTTGATCATAAGGTAGAGTCTGATTTTAGAAAGAAATAAACGAACATTTTACTGACTATCACACTACATAATGTAACAATTGACACTCGTTAAAAACATAGGTCACATTCACACGTTACACCTTACAGGCAATGGTGAGTATGAAAACAGACGATAGTTAGTTAGCGTTACGCACCAAACATTGTTGTTAAAATTAGCTCATTATGATGTATCCAATATTTCACTAAGTTTGATAATTTCTTACTTGTCTGATAGAATTCAAAAAGAAAACATTAATGGGACATATTCTTCAGGCACTCCTCTATTGATGGGAGTGCCCCAAGGATCGATATTGGGGTCTCTGCTTTTCCTGATATATATAAATGACCTTCCCTACTTTACAGAAGATCTTTGTGAGGTAGTGCTATTTGCTGATGACACTTCGTTGATCTTTAATGTTGACCGACGAAAAAATACGTTTGACAATGTAAATGACACTCTGTCACAAGTTCTCCATTGGTTTACTACTAACAACTTACTTCTTAATGCTATGAAAACTAAATGTGTAAAATTCACAATGCCCAATGTAAGACAGGTGACAGACTAACATCACTATGAATTATGAACGTATTGAAGTCATTAATTCAACAGTTTTCCTTGGCATTACCATAGATGCCAAATTGCAATGGGGTCCCCACGTCGCAACCTTGGCGGGAAGACTTAGTTCCGTCGCGTATGCGGTTACGAAGATTAGACATCTGACCGATATTGAAACCGCGAGATTGGTTTATTTAAGTTATTTTAATAGTGTAATGACTTATGGTCTCTTGTTGTGGGGGTCTGCTGCTGATATGCAGACTATATTTGTATTGCAGAAGAGGGCCATCCGCTCCATATACAACGTTAGACCTCGCGATTCGCTAAAAGAATTATTTAAGAGCATTAACATCTTAACCGTAGCTTCTCAATACATTTTAGACTGTATTTCGTACGTGCGAAAGAACATGGATATTTTTTCGAAAAAATCTGATTGTCATGGTTTTAACACTAGAAATAAACACACCCCCTCGCGATTCCAAATCTGAAACTTCAAAAAATTTATAATTCTTTTGTTGTTCTAAGTATTAAAATGTACAATAACTTGCCACAAAATGTTACCAACGCATAAATTTAAATCTCACGTGAAAGCCTATTAAATGAGTAAAGGATACTATAAAATTGTAGACTACTTAAATGATAAGGATTCATGGACATAATGACCTCCATGCCTGCACACTTGTAGCATTTTCATATATATTAACGGAAATTATTTATATTATATAATTACTCAGTTTTAATAAATTAGGCTTAGCAGCATTTATTACTGTATAAAATTTGATTTATATTGATTATTTAATAATTGACAAGATGCTAACCACCTACTATTGTACACCTCGTCCTTCAGTTTAATAGTATTGGATTAAGTAACTACTACTCTTTGTGACCTATGAGGGGAACCTAAGTAGTCATGCTTACTCAAATGTCTCTGAGGTGGTGGCGCTAGGTGGCGCTATGTGTATGTCCCTCTAATATGGTTGAGTGAAATGATGGCTGACCATACGTCATACCTGTGAACAAGTGCCACCCTTGGGGACTGGTCTACTTCGGTTTACCTCATAATATGTATTTAATTATTATTTCCTTTATTTTATTTTGTGTAACAATTAAACTGTATGGCTTGGTATGATGATGACACAACATAGTATTAAAGTTTGGCGATTAAAAAGAGTCACTGGCGAGTTTCTTGCCGGATCTTCTCGACCAGAAACAACTTTATTTATTTGTTTAGTATATTTATGTATCAACATATATATAGGACCGCCTTATTGTACTGTCTGTTGGATGCTTGTATTTTATTTTTGTGCAATAAAGAATATCTATCTATCTATCTATATATGTATTAACATGTAAATTATACATAAGTACTTATAAATACTTTTAAGTCATTCAAATGTATGACGATTTGTAAGTGCATTGTACAAGCCTATGCGTATAAAGAATTATTTAACTTTGACTAGGTAATACACAGTTATACAATGAAAATATTCTAAATAAATAGGCGTGTGTGAAGTGTGAGGTCAATCAGGCCCGACCTCAGCATGGTGTTGTCACTACATTTTAGTAGGAGTACACTAAAATCAGAAGTTGTGGAAGCCAAGCTGAAAGTTATTAGGCAGCATGACCATCCTAATACAATTTAGGTCATAATGCACGATGTATCCCTCAAACAAATATTATTAAGTACTTGTGGACTTGACACAATGTCAAAAGTCTGTGTATTGTGATAAATAGTGATTATTAATAGCTATTTTCACATTCAATAAACATGTATCTTTGCAGCTATTTGTTTGAAGTAAGTTAAATTAGATTGTCTTTCTTTCAATCACTCAATAAGTAAGTGGAGTAGTTGGCAATAATATCTTACTTACCAATATTACTCGATACAGAATGCACAGAAGCGAAACAGGAGTAAAAATAATTTGTTTCTTTTGTTAGCTACTTACTCCTTGATTACAGTTTACCTTGAAATGTGAAATAAAAATGTTGTTATCATAACTAAGATAATACATTCATCCAAATAAGAATAGATTTCTTCTATTTATTCTAATACACAAAGTCAGTCCGGTTCTTTGATAAACATTGAAAAGTATATAGATCATTTAGAGTTCCTTAATCAATCAAAAAGTATCTAAGACAAAATTTGGGATTTGGGATAAAAATAACACAAACCCACAATGTAATTTAGAAATTTCTCAATTTTTGCTCTTGGATAGATTCCATTGGTAGAAAATCTTTCACCTCCGTATTGTTTCAATTATTTCAAAAATTATGTACAGGCGACGTCAGGTCAAGGTGACATCCGTGCAATGTAAAAATAACACTTGTGCTTCGGACATAAGGTCGGTCCAAAGTCCAACTAGGGTAGCTTGAAGTGACGCCGTGGTACTTCAATATAGTAGATATGGGCTAAGCTGAAATGACGCAACCTACTACTTACTTAGCTAGGTCCGAAGATATTTTCATAGAAATGCCGACGGTACTTTTGAAATCGAACGATGTGTGTCCCATGTTCGAAAGTTTGTTCGATAATCAACGATCAATAGTTGATATTTTATAGCAATCTTTTGCGATTTATTCTTAAGTAAATAACACACTTAAAAATTTCATCTCGTGTTCAGGCGGGACTCGAACCCACACCTTCCACAATCCGGGTGAATTTTTAAGTGTGTTATTTACTTAAGAATAAATCGCAAAAGATTGCTTTCAAATATCAACTATTGATTTAGCAGTCTCATCTTAACTGGTGGTCAAATATTTGTAATAATATTTCCACTGGATATTGTAAATATACCTACAATATTGATGAGACTATCGACAGCTCATGTCGAATCAAGCACTTACAAATTTCGTCGACTGAGTAACGCGTTCAGTGGTATAATTGGTAGTACATTCACCCGGATTGTGGAAGGTGTGGGTTCGAGTCCCGCCTGAACACGAGATGAAATTTTTAAGTGTGTTATTTACTTAAGAATAAATCGCAAAAGATTGCTATAAAATATCAACTATTGATTTAGCAGTCTCATCTTAACTGGTGGTCAAATATTTGTAATAATATTTCCACTGGATATTGTAAATATACCTACAATATTGATGAGACTATCGACAGCTCATGTCGAATCAAGCACTTACAAATTTCGTCGACTGAGTAACGCGTTCAGTGGTATAATTGGTAGTACATTCACCCGGATTGTGGAAGGTGTGGGTTCGAGTCCCGCCTGAACACGAGATGAAATTTTTAAGTGTGTTATTTACTTAAGAATAAATCGCAAAAGATTGCTATAAAATATCAACTATTGATTTAGCAGTCTCATCTTAACTGGTGGTCAAATATTTGTAATAATATTTCCACTGGATATTGTAAATATACCTACAATATTGATGAGACTATCAACAGCTCATTTCGAATCAAGCACTTACAAATTTCGTCGACTGAGTAACGCGTTCAGTGGTATAATTGGTAGTACATTCACCCGGATTGTGGAAGGTGTGGGTTCGAGTCCCGCCTGAACACGAGATGAAATTTTTAAGTGTGTTATTTACTTAATCAACGATCAATTGTTAAATGCATGATATATTTTAAAAATTTTATTGTGTGCGAAAATGCAGGGCTGAAACGCGTCATTTCAGCTTAGACGATCTTTCTCTACAGACATAGAATAAATCAAAGACTAAAGCATAAGAAGTGATATAATTAGTAGGAGGAAAGGTCGTCCTAAGTGGTCCATTTACAAGCTATTTGCTTTTGACAGCACCTTTTTGCTCCTTTAATTAACTAAGAATTGCGCTTGTAAACGAGATCCCTTCTCGCATACATATCGCAGATTGGATCATGTTAGTGATACCCTGTTGAACATGACGTAATTAATTGTGATGTCTAATAAAATTTATAACAAAACAAGCTTAAGTGAATAATTGGAGTGTATGAAGAAATTTGTATCCACATGAATCCAAATAAATTATAGCAACTCGACCTACAAATCCTCATGACACCATTCACCTCTCCACTATGGGCGATCAAGGAGAGCCAATATTTATTTTGACCTTCGATATCTGGTATTAAACGATTTTTATTGAACAAAATCACAAGAAAATTAAGACAATAACTAAGAAATAAAATTAAACTAAAAGTAAATAAAAAGGAAAGTTAAAACAAAGTAGGTCCCCGTGGCAGTGTCCCCAAAATACTGGCAGCATTACCCCGCTGGATCGCGATGGAAATTCGCTGGGCGAGGTAGCTGCCAGCTTTTGGCTCTCCCGTGACTTCGACTAGACGCTTAGCTAAGTCACGGAAGAAAGAGAGAGGGTCGGAACCCCAAGGGCCCAGTGTTTCAACACCGAAAGCTACAAAGTGGTAGGCACCACATAGATGCCTATACTTTGCAGCTTTCAGTCTCTCTGCAGCGTCAGCCGCAGCTCCGGTACTCCTCGTAGTCCCGGAAAGATGAGACGGTGCCAGAGTGTCGACGCAGGTAGCATCCCACACTAGAGCACGTCCCATCTTCCAAGGGATGAGAGACATTTCGTCTGGTCTCTTGCCATCATCACGTAAAATGCCGTTCGGCTCCAGGTTTGCCGGCACATTGATGGTGGCAAGCGACCGACGGATAATGTCGTTTAATGAGGAATGCCTGGAGAGACGGCCGGTACTTTTTACACAGGTGCCCCAAGGCGCTAACAGTGGTGCCACAGAGACATTCGATATCTACTAAATAAGTAATAACAAATTTAGACAGAATTAGATACATTTTTTTATGTGATAGGTGGCAGACGAGCAGACGAATCGCCTGATGGTAAGCGATTGCCGCCGCCCATGGACACACGCGACACCGGCCGCGAGTCACAAGTCCACTGCCAACCTTTAAACCCCCCTTTCCCCGGACTGGGCATCCGGTACCCTCACTCATGCAGCGAAACAAAGCACAGTGCTGCTTAACGCCCGTTCTCTGTGAGGCACTCCGGTCGAGCAGGCCCATTCATGCTGAAGCGTAGCTCTGCCACGGTAATGGTCCACATTGTCCTGGTAGCAACAGGTGGCAACTACATTAGGCATATTGTTTGTAACATTATTCAGTTAAGTATTATATTAGTTTAACGCTTGCAATGTTTATGCAATCTTCCCTATACACTGGCTACTCACACCTATCATCCGGTCAGCGACAATAAACGCTTGACGTCACTAACGCCGTCTTCAGGTCTGACGTCACCACTTGCAAGCACCACGAGTGCAATCTCGGCGAAGCAACGTGGGTAATTAATTAATTCCGTTCGTGGTTGTGATGCAAGATATCCATTATCCTGTCCGCTGTGTACATAGAGGTTTATTAATGTTTCCACTTTTAACTTAGCATGTTTCTTTTCTTGATGTTTTTTCATCATCCCTACAATGTCGACTAGCATGATGGCCTATTTTGGTATCAATGTATGAAATCTCTACACCAGCCATATAAAGTAATTGTTACATTACCGTTTGTGACTTCACTTGTGTCGGCGGCGGCAACCGCTTATCATCAGGCAATCCAAAAGATTGCATTTAACAAAAAAGTTCGCTTTCAAGGTGCAACTGACCTAACCCTTTATATACTCATAAAATTTATTTACAATATATCTAATTATTAAGTAATGCTAATGCTAATTATTAAAGAAGCCGTGTGGTTCCCGGCAGAGTAGAATAGGCTACCCTCACTCTTACCGAGGTGTCGTAAAAGGCGACTAAGGTAAAGCTGCTGGCATGATCACCAGCACCCAGAGAAGGAAAACTCTGCATTTATATTAACACCCTCGCCAACCCGTCTGCCAAGCGTGGTGAGTATGGAAATTACCCCTCATGTGATTGAGGGAGGCCTATGCCTCAGCAGTGGGGACTTAAATGGGCTGACGATGATGAAGTAATAGATACAATTTTGTTCGAATAGTTTATGGTCAAAGAATGGATTTGAAATGGCAGTGGGCAGGACAGGAGACATAACCCGTTAACATGGCTAATGGGGACAAGCGGTCTTAGAATGCAGACCCTGGGAAGAGAAATTTTCTAGAGGTTCAGTGCAGAGATGCGGAACAGTGAAACGCTTCATTTGAAACATCGACTCTCAGATAGATCCGTGATTCATTCCGCTCATTCGGATCATTTGGCTTATTCGGATCATTCGGCTCATCGGATCATTAAACACATTCGGATAATTCAGCTCATTCGGATCATTGGCTTCACTTGGTCTCGAGATCCATTTGGGTCGAATGATACATTCGGAGCAAACAGTAGAAATTCGGAACTGTGTATCATTTGGCTGAGTTGGATCACTGAGTCGTTTCAGTAAGGAGTTACACACGTCTACGTGAGTATAAGTGAGTACAACCATTATTTGGTAAACCTATCCTGTCATCATCATTATCATATTAGCGGTTTGTCACTGTTGCGTCCCAAGCTATGGCTTTGGAGCCTGGGATCCACTTTCATGCTGCATCTTTTTGATCGTGGGAGATCCACGCTTCCGGCATGGCCCGGCTGACGGAGAGGAGATACCACGGCCTCACATAAAACCGGCGTGTCGTAAAAGGCGACTAAGGTAAAGCTGCTGGCATGATCACCAGCACCCAGAGAAGGAAATACTTGCATTATATTAAACCTTCGCCAACCCGTCTGCCAAGCGTGGTGAGTATGGCAATCACCCCTCATGTGATTGAGGGAGGCCTATGCCTCAGCAGTGGGACTTAAATGGGCTGACGATGATGAAGTAATAGATACAATTTTGTTCGAATAGTTTATGGTCAAAGAATGGATTTGAAATGGCAGTGGGCAGGACAGGAGACATAACCCGTTAACATGGCTAATGGGGACAAGCGGTCTTAGAATGCAGACCCTGGGAAGAGAATTTTTCTAGAGGTTCAGTGCAGAGATGCGGAACAGTGAAACGCTTCATTTGAAACATCGACTCTCAGATAGATCCGTGATTCATTCCGCTCATTCGGATCATTTGGCTTATTCGGATCCATTCGGATCATTGGCTTCACTTGGTCTCGAGATCCATTTGGGTCGAATGATACATTCGGAGCAAACAGTAGAAATTCGGAACTGTGTATCATTTGGCTGAGTTGGATCACTGAGTCGTTTCAGTAAGGAGTTACACACGTCTACGTGAGTATAAGTGAGTACAACCATTATTTGGTAAACCTATCCTGTCATCATCATTATCATATTAGCGGTTTGTCACTGTTGCGTCCCAAGCTATGGCTTTGGAGCCTGGGATCCACTTTCATGCTGCATCTTTTTGATCGTGGGAGATCCACGCTTCGGCATGGCCCGGCTTGACCGGAGAGATATACCACGGCCTCACATAAAACCGGCGTGTCGTAAAAGGCGACTAAGGTAAAGCTGCTGGCATGATCACCAGCACCCAGAGAAGGAAATACTCTGCATTTATATTAAAACCTTCGCCAACCCGTCTGCCAAGCGTGGTGAGTATGGCAATCACCCCTCATGTGATTGAGGGAGGCCTATGCCCCAGCAGTGGGGACTTAAATGGGCTGACGATGATGAAGTAATAGATACAATTTTGTTCGTATAGTTTATGGTAAAAGAACGGATTTGAAATGACAGTGGGCAGGACAGGAGACATAACCTTAAACATGGCTAATGGGGACAAGCGGTCTTAGAATGCAGACCCTGGGAAGAGAATTTTTCTAGAGGTTCACAGTTACGATGGAAAACGTCAATAAAATGGCCGGAAGCAAATAGCCCATCTATTTGCTTAAGCACAAGCACAAGCCTAGACCGAAATAGATGGCGCAGTCTTAAAGAGGCCTACACCAAATTGTTTGAGAATGGCTAAGAAAAAAGAATACAGTTTATGGTGAATCTTAATTGCAATCTTATGCCATGTATACTATGGTGCAAGTCCACGTGACGACCGCTTCTTGCGAACAATCTCGGTACTCCAATATAGTTTATTAGATAATTCTGTCTACGCTTGGGGATGTCTAATAGGCATTATCCTGTCAGTGGTCGATTGAGTTGACGTCATTGTTCATTATGAACTCTTATGTGGCTATTTAAATGCCAAGACAGAAAATGGCTTTTCCTCCATACTTAACTAATGGATGAACTTTTTTTATTGGCAGAACGGTTGCTTTTGATCACTATCTAATAGGAGAAAGCCATATTTCTTTGGTAGTATGGGCGCTGGGATAACCGACGACCCGTTTGGGTCAGTGGTAGTGAATGCTGCCAATGGTGCGAGGGTCGCGGGTTCGATCCTCGCACAGTACAAACATTTGTGTGCATGAACATGTTTTTTTGTATTGGTCTTGGTTTTTCTATGTATTATAAGTATATATTAACAAAGAGAAAGGTATTATACAGGTTGTATGTGTGGACATTTACATCCCTTTAACCACGTGTTCTACCAACCATTCTGAACAACATTTGTTCTACTAATTTTCGAAATAAGTCGAAATTTTTTTCGACTTCCTCTACAAAATGTATGAGAAGTTGAATTTTTTTTATGCAAATTCATAGAACAAATGTTGTCCAGAATTGTTGATAGAATACGTGGTTAAAGGGATGTAAATGTTCACAGATACACCCTGTATGTATATATTTGTAATTCCTCCTAATACTAATTGTGCACAGATATTATCTATCAGATCAATAAATATAAATAAATAAAATAAAAATTCATTTATTTCTATAACCATTGTTACAAAATGTGGCCGAGACTACCCAGTAAGTTGTCTAAGACACTTGTGTTGGGTATGACTCGCAACTTCCCTTACAGCTATCTTAGATTATAGTATTAATCACTAGTTAGCAGTAGAATGAGTGTGTGAGTGTATGTATGTGTGTGTCCTAGTAAGTATGGGTATGCTTGTGCGTTTGTATGTTCATATGGGTGAATGTGCTTTTGGGTGTTTGTAAGGAAGGTGTACCTGTATGCCCTACGAATTATGTACCTTGGGATCAGAGCTTAGAGTCCACATACAATCATGTGACCACATCAATGTATGTGATGTTGTGAAATATTTATTTATTTAACTACAATATTATGTCCGATTTCGACACTTCTGAGTGTAGAGTACTCAGATAACCATTTTTCATACAACGTGCTCACTTAGCGTTTTCATAAATTAAAACTTTATTTTGCAATAACTTTTACGTAACATGACCCGTCATGTTTGTCTTTGAATCAACCATTAATCTAAGAGCATTTGTTCAAAACTTTGGCTTACGGTCATGTCACTCTGGTCTGTCAGCAAAATATGAGGGTAAGTGAAAAGTGAGTACAACTCATTGTTTAGATTGGCCGCCGTATCTGCCGGAGGACATTCCAATTGCAACATCTGAATCGCACTTTCTTTTTTCTATTTCCAAATTAATCTTTTAATTGAACTTGTACAGTATATTCACTTGTTTTATTTGTTGATTGTCGTTGAAATAAAAAGACATAGAGCACAATGAGTGTATAACTTGAATTCGATAAACGAATGTGCGATTATCGATAATGCGACACACTCTGCAACAATGTATTGTTAAAAACAATGCATTGTTGTCTGCAACAATGTGTTGTGTAAAGGTGTACCATTATCCGAAATCACGTTTGTGCGACACACTGAAGCTCGACAACATTCTAGTGCGACACGGCGCACTCAACATTTTTAACAGCAACCTGATGTGTGGCTGTCCGTACATTTGGTACGGTCTTCCACACATCAATGATCGATTCTCACCTTACTGTCTGTTATGTTTGCTTCCATATCAAAATGGGAAATCAATAGATTTCAGTAACCTGATGTGTGGCTGTCGTACTACAAATAAATTAAGGTGTCGCACTAGAAAGTGTAGAATGTGTGTCACACAAACGTGATTTTGGATAAAGGTGTATCGGTCTAAAGTTGTGTCGCATTATCGTTAATCGCACATTCGTTTGTCGAATTCAAGTTATAACAATCGACTAAACTCGATTTGCCGATCATGCCTTTATACTCAAAAATCTAGTAAGATTTTCTTCGCTGACATGCATGTTGTGCTTAGTGCGCTCTACGCAAGTTTAACTATTATTTCCACTGCTCAAGACATGATTTAGATAAACCAATCTTAAGTTGTCAAGCAGACAGTCTAAATTTTAAGAAAATCGATAATTGTAACAATTTTGATATTAACAATTAAGAATTTACTGTAGCATAGCCTTGTCAGTAACGGTCAGTGACTAATAAAATGATAACAGGTTCGTTAGTATAGTCAGTAGTAGTTAGGTTAGTCAGGGTCGATATTAGCCGCAGAACCGACAGCCGATGGGATAAACGAGTTCTAGAGTGGAGACCGCGTCTTGGCAAACGTAATTTACGGCGCCCTCTGGCTAGGTGGGGGACGATCTGTGCAGGATGGCTGGAAAGAGCTGGATGCGAGAAGCCATTGATAGATCACAGTGGCGAACAATTGGAGAATCCTACGTCCAGCAGTGGACTGCGACAGGCTGATGATGATGATGATGATGAGGGTCGTTAGTAGGAAATTTATGTTCAAGCGAGTTTCAACCTACTTACTTGTATAGAATGACATTAGAAAAATTACCTTTAGGTGACGGGTAGGGCACACTAGCGATGCCAATCGATTCTAATATTTAGCTACTAAACCGGATCTATTTAAAAAAAACTCGGGGTTACAACCTCGTGGTTAAAACTTTTACTAATTATTAAATAACCATGGACAAATGTTGAGTCCGTTTTTGTATGCGAAAAATTGATTCACACCAAAAGCGTTCACTTTTGGCGGTAATCCGAAATTCGACTGCAAAAGCAGACCAAAAGTTAACTTTTAATATTAAATAAATAGTATACGCGTTTGCCGAGAGATTGTAACCCCGAAAATGTTTAAAATAGATCCGGTTTTGTAGCTAAAAATTAAAATCGATTGGCGTCGCTAGTGTGCCCTACCCGTTACCTTAAGGTGGGTTATGATTCAGTTTGGTCGACTGCACAAGAATTATTTGCAAGACTGTAAACGTCAGATTCTTGCGTAGGCGCTTGGCGCTGATATTATGTTTATTAAATAACTCCATACACTTGAGATGCATGACGGATTGATGATGGGCGTTATCCTGTCAGTGGAACTAGATTGATGCCATTGAGTGAACTTACATATAAAACTGGTAAATAGGAGCACCAAGCACCTATAGGCTTGCGTATTTAATTTTAGGGAAATGCGTTCATTCAAAGACTGTATTTTGATAACAAGAATACAGCGTGTTTATTTGATACGGGCGAATATTTTAATGGCGATTACTATCGGACCTAGGGAACCTGTTTACATACATTTCTTTAGGAAATTAAGGTACTTTTTTTTTCATACAAAATAATTGAGCACACAATGTATTGCATCCACTGGTGGTTAACGTTAATAACATCAATTAACGTAGTATCTAAACGTCATACGAGTGTCATGACACTCATGTCACTTGTCATGTCAAACAAAGTTGGACGGCATACATTGCTGCTGGGTTGCACTTTAGAAAAATCATTACACCTAATTAACCACAAAATTTAATGAAATGATTATCTTATACGATTCGTAGGATCAGATATTATAGCTGGATTAATTATTCGCCCGTATAAAATACACACGCTGTATACATATAACTACATAGGATGTCTGTAGTGTAACTATGTTGTTTGAAAATAAATTTACTCCTATGGATGGAAAAGATCGTGTAAAGTGGAAGATATTTTTTTTTATGTCATTGATGACAGACGAGCAGACGGATCACCTGATGGTAAGCGATTGACGCCTCCCATAGATACCCGTGACACCATTGGAGTCACAAGTGCGCTGCCAACCTTTAAACCTCCCTTTCCCCTGGATTAGGCCTCCGGTACCCTCACTCAGGCAGCGAAACACAGCACAGTGCTGCTTCACGCCGGTTTTCTGTGAGGCCGTGGTATACCTCTCCGGTCGAAGCGTGGATCTCCCACGATCAAAAAGATGCAGCATGAAAGTGGATCCCAGGCTCCAAAGCCATAGCTTGGGACGCAACAGTGACAAACCGCTAATATGATAATGATGATGACAGGATAGGTTTACCAAATAGTGGTCGTACTCACTCATACTCACGTAGACGTGTGTTACTGAAACGACTCAGTGATCCAATTCAGCCAAATGATACACAGTTCCGAATTTCTACTGTTCGCTCCGAATGTATCATTCGACTCAAATGACACTCGAGACCAAGTGAAGCCAATGATCCGAATGAGCTGAATGATCCGAATGTGTTTAATGATCCGATGAGCCGAATGTTCCGAATAAGCCAAATGATCCGAATGAGCGGAATGAATCACGGATCTATCTGAGAGTCGATGCTTCAAATGAAGCGTTTCACTGTTCCGCATCTCTGCACTGATCCAGTTGCAAATGCTCCAATCTTTTGAAAGATACGTTTTTGCCAGGTCTATTGCAAATAGTACCTATTTTTTCTACAGGAGAAACTACCCCGACCGTCATCTTGTCAAATATGGGGAGCAAGGTGGTGCATGGGTATCTAATCCTAGCTAAAATCCCATCCAGGTGTCCATCTCAGCGCAATATTTCATAGCCGGTATCCTAGAGTCAGTACTGGACCGTACCGCTAATTGCACTCTCCGTTTTACAAGCAAATAGTACCTGTGTCAAGTGACCATACTCTTGCAAAACTAGAGTAAATATAAACATTTGTGACGTAGTTCCTCATTATACATACAAATATAAGGACAATCAATTCGTATAACATTACGTTTCCTCAACTGTGCAAATAAACGCAACGTAGTTAAAGAAAAGCCGCCGTATTTATTATTAGCGTACTAGAATCTACCAGTACTGTGATTGATTGTCTCGTTTAGCTACCAAATAGCATAAACTGCACCTTGTTACTAAGTTTGTTTCTAATTAAGCTAGTCCAAGAGCGCGACGCAAGAGGCTGAGCGTCCATTAGCGCTGTTCGTGACACTCGCAGGTTCCCTGTCAGCTGAGAGGGAACTAACTAGCACTAAAAGTATCAGCTTATAAACTGTCCCACTGCAGGGCAAAGGCCTCCGTCATAGAAATTAAGTTATTGCTACTTTGATGGGATTAGGCTTAGTCACCACGCTTGCCAAATCCGGATTGGTGATCACAAACCCGAGCTTTGTTCGAAAAATTCGAAGCCTACTTCTAGATCGACCCAGGAATCGATACCCTAGACCTTAGGGAGACTTAAACTACTAGACCAACAGGGTGCACTCTGTATACTGTGACGTAATTTTTTTTTTCATGTGTCAGACAATCAGATGGTAAGCGATTGCCACCACCGGCAACACCAGTGCAGTCACAAGTGCGCTGCCAACATTCAAACTCCTCATACGGTGAAAAATAACGCAGGCACTGCTATATCCCAGTCTGCCGTGAGGCGGTGGTACACGGCCTTACATGTGTTACTCTTCCACGGTTTTAAGTACATAATTCCAGTTAAAATGTTCGTCTTTATTCTTATCCAGTGGGGTGTTTGGCCCTAGTGTTAGAGTTTCGAATGTCCTACGGTCCTTAGGTAGGACGTTCAGGACGAAGGGTCCCTAGGCTAGGGACCCCTAAAGTGGTTGGATATCAGGATAGTATTTGTATCTTGTGAAATAGAAACCGAAGTGTATCCAGTAGGGAAATTACCCTACTACTTTTAGATGGTATATATTTTCGTACTAAATCAAAGATTCGGTTAATAAAAGAAAGCTTAATTTTAAAACTTTTGCAGCTGAGAACACCACACATGCTAAGTGGCTTGATAAATAAAGAATTTTGTATTTTGTATTTATTTTGTATTCACATTAGATTTTAAATATAGCAAGAGTGGTTGAGTTGACTAGATTCCGGATCAATCTACGCAACCAATAAAATTAAAATCAAATAATATTTAATCATTTTTTTTTATTTAGACTTCAAAAAATCTTAATGAAGGATGAGAAATAAAAAACTATTAAAAATTTTATATCAGTTGGTGGGGTCCTGGCCAAAAAAAGCAACATTTAGATATGTTGTTGGATGCGTTGGGTAGATGTCGCTTGTTAGATATTATCACAAAAAGACTTGAAGATTGTTTTCTATTTCCTATATTAAAAAGTACTCTGTGGTAGAAACCCTAATTATTTGGCGGTGGTATAATGCTTAACTAACTCGGCTGGCGCAGGTGTTAATGCATAGTTCTGGTGAATTACTGAGATCAACTAAGCGTGAAAATGTTTTTACATACAACTAATCAATACTTGTTACGAACCATCTAAAGTTTTTGTGCACTATTGATCCTGAATATTAAGTATTTGTATAATTAAGTAGGCTTAAATAGTTTCGCAGACCACAAATAGTGCAAGTGCTACAATCATTTATTCCTAGGCCACGGGCTGCTACGCGGCCATTGACCTGTCACCGACAGTAGACAGAGGTCCGCGTCAATGATAGCGCACTTGTTACGGATTCTGGTGTGACGTCATAGTTCTGGCGTAGCACGTAGCATTTGTACCACACGTTTACTTGATGACTTTTACAGGTTCGATCATATTTTAGTCTTTCAACTGTTGGTTTGTGATTTTGATTCCGCTTAACCTTTACCCTGTTATAATATTATTTAGTATGCTACGGATACTATGATGATGTTTTTGGGTAGTTTGCAGCATTTTTTAGGACATTTTGTGTTCGCGTCTATTCAAATAATAGTAGTTTATGTGACTGTCACATAATGAAGATTATAAAAACACGAGAGATATTTAAAAAATCAGTCTAAGCGATTTTTTCAATAGCATTTTATACACTACTTTAACTACATTCATGTTATAATCTTCAAAGTAAGAAATCATAGGCAAACTGTTATGACAAGGTAAAAAGACATACCTGACAAGCTAGGAGATTTTCCTGACAAAAGACTTTTTTGAAACTCTTGATGCTTTTGCTAAAATATCTGGTGGAGTCAAATCCTGGAAATACTTTTCTACTATTTTCTCACTCTCAAACTAAATAAAAAAAAAATCTATTATATTAAATAAACTATAAAACAAAAATAGAATGATTCGAAATCGACTAATCGTATCTGGCTGTTTCTTGACTAATATCTACGTTTTTAGGAGTGTCAAATTATAAAGTTTTGGCTATACAAATGATGATAACTTAGTCACAATATTGTAATATAAACTGAAATAAAATACACAGTGAAATAAATTTTTCCTGTTGCATAATGTGGTAGCGGTTGCATAAAGTACAAAAAAAAATACTATGCAACACCTTTTTTTATATGATAGGTGGCAGACGAGCAGACGGATCACTGATGGTAAGCGATTTCCGCCGCCTATGGACACCCGCGACACCAGTGGTGGTTATAGGTTTACATATATCTCTTTAAAGCAACGGCTGCGCAAGAGGTCCCGGGTTCGATCCTCGGGTCGGGCCAAAAATGTGTACCTAATTTTTCGGTAAGAAATTCTTAGTGGCAGACCGGAGTCTGGAAGTTGGCGGTCTTGTTCCCCTGTGCCTCGAAAAGCACGTTAACACGTTGGTCCTGCGCCCAATTCCTTTCCGGTCGTGTCACAGTAGTGTCCCATCGAAATGTGAGGGTAACGAAATAGAGAGTGCACTTGTGTTTGCGCATACACTGAGCACTATAATATATCCTGCGTAAGTGGCTGATCGTTGAGATTGGCCTCCGTAGCCGTAATCGGTAGGAGGATATTATTATTATTATATCTTTTAGTGGCATTGCGTGGGAACCCTTTGTAGCAGACTTGATACTATTGTAACTATAATGTATCAATACGGGGATTAACACGATATTTAATATTTGAAACAACATTGTGTACTCACATATTTGGCTCGACGTTTCGGCTACGTTACAGCAGCCGTGGTCACGAGCGGACTCGAACGGTAACGTAGCCGAAACGTCGAGCCAAATATGTGAGTACACAATGTTGTTTCACATAATAAATATCGTGTTAATCCCCGTATTGATTCATTATAGTTATAATACAACGCGAAAATCTAAAAAAACTATTGATACTAATAATAGTATCAATACTTTTAACTTAGATTATAAAATCTAAGGTATATTTGGTAGCTCACGATACCGGCGGCATCTCACCGCAATAATTACCCTTATAGCTTGTTGCGTAACGCTAATTCTGCCAATGTCAATGATTAAGGAGATACGAACTGTTATATCATACGCCGCGTGGGCCCCGGCAGAGTAGAATAGGCCACCCTCACTCTTACCGAGGTGTCGTAAAAGGCGACTAAGGTAAAGCTGCTGGCATGATCATCAGAACCCAGAGAAGTAAAACTCTGCATTTATATCAAAACCCTCGCCAACCCGTCTGCCAAGCGTGGTGAGTATGGCACTTACCCCTCATGTGATTGAGGGAGGCCCATGCCCCAGCAGTGGGGACTTAAATAGGCTGACGATGACGATATGATATTAACCAATGATTTGAGTTGTATCTCTTTGATTGAGTTTCTTTTTAGTTAGAACACAACCTATTACAAAAATTTAATACAGTAATTATTTATAGGGTGGTGTAGGGGGGTGTAAGGGGTCCCGCTCAACATCTAACGGGGCCTAAGTCAACCTCACCTGCACGTGGCGCACCCTGCTGCACAACAGACGAGGCTCTGGCGTTCCCCACCAACCCGCACTGGGCCAGCGTGGTGGGTGTAGGCCCAAACCCCCCCTATGTTTAGTAAAACTAATACAAGGCCCCAAGTGCCCGGCGGTACCGGAGGCCGAGCCAGCGACGACGGAAGCGGGCGAGGCGCCGGAACCAGGGGTGCCAAGAATCCCCGGGTGGCGAAAACAAACCGTCAAACGACCTTGGCCCTGGCAACATACAACACACGCACACTGCGGACCGAAGAGAAGCTGCTGGAACTAGAGGAAGAATTGAGCAGAATTCGCTGGAGTATCGTAGGATTATCCGAAGTCCGACGACAGGGCGAGGATACGATGATCCTTAAATCCGGGAACCTGCTTTATTTCCGGGAGGGCGAAGATCTGTCCAAAGGTGGAGTCGGGTTTATTGTCCACAAGTCTCTCGTGAACAGCATTGTACAAATCGGAAGTGTGTCGAATAGGGTGGCGTACCTTACACTCAGAATTACCAAACGGTATACGCTAAAGGTAATACAGGTGTACGCCCCGACCTCGACACACCCTGACGAGGAAGTGGAAGAAATGTATGAGGATATCTCTCGGGCAATACATACTTCCAATATTCACTACACTGTTGTCATGGGAGATTTTAACGCAAGGCTAGGCAAAAAGGGCGATGAGGAGTCGAAAGTGGGGCAATTTGGATCTGGAATCCGGAACCACCGAGGTCAAATGCTAGCCGAGTACATGGAGAGGGAGGGACTCTACATGATGAACTCCTTCTTTAAAAAACGGCTGCATCGTAAGTGGACCTGGGAAAGTCCGGATGGCGTTACAAAAAATGAGATTGACTTCATCATGTCTACCAAGACCCGGATATTCAATGATGTCTCAGTGATCAATTCAGTGAACACTGGAAGTGATCACCGAATGGTAAGAGGCACTTTGAATCTACATGTTACATCCGAAAGGTATCGACTGATAAAATCTACGCTCCGCCCTGTAGCCATCCAGATTCAAAACCCCGAGAGCTTTCAACTCGAGCTGGAAAATCGCTTCGATTGCCTAGAGAGCTGCTCAGACGTGGACATATATAATGACAGGCTCGTGAAAGCTGTTCTTACGGCGGGTGCAAAGGTCTTCAGACCTAGCCGTACGAAAAAAGCCAGTAAAATCTCGGAGCCAACTTTTAAGTTAATGGAGGAAAGGCGGAAAATGGTTCTGCAAACCTCTGATGAAGCTCGTCAACGACGGCAGCTCAGCAAGCGCATCTCCAAGTGCCTGACCCGGGACATACGCCGATTTAATACGGAACGTATTAAAGAGGCTATAGAGCGGAACAAAGGCTCCAAAGTCTTCGCTAGAGATCTAGCTATTAGAGAGAGCTTGTTGACCAAGCTGAAAACAGAGGATGGCAGAATCGTCACGTCACGCCCAGAGCTTTTGGCCGAGATCGAACACTTTTATGGACAGCTTTACGCGACATCATGCACACCTGTCATTCAGGCCGTTGAGCGCAGAGCCAAATTAACCCGGCACTACACCGAAGATATCCCGGACGTCAGCCTATACGAGATTAGCATAGCTCTCAAACAGCTTAAGAACGGTAAGGCACCGGGTGATGATGGAGTCACAGCGGAGCTTCTGAAAGCAGGTGGACGACCTGTCCTGAAAGCCCTTCAGAGGCTTTTCAACTCCATCATCACTGAGGGAAAGACACCCAAAGCGTGGCACTCTGGCGTGGTGAGGCTTTTCTTCAAAAAGGGTGACAAATCCCAATTGAAGAATTACAGGCCTATCACGCTGCTAAGTCACATATATAAGCTGTTTTCGAGAGTTATGACGAATCGTCTCGTACGCAGGTTCGACGACTTCCAGCCTCCCGAACAAGCTGGATTCCGAAAAGGCTTTAGCACCATAGACCACATACATACGCTGCGGCAGGTTATACAGAAGACCGAAGAGTATAATCTGCCATTATGCTTAGCGTTTGTGGACTATGAGAAAGCCTTCGACTCTGTCGAGACCTGGGCCGTGCTACAGTCTCTCCAAAGGTGCCGAATAGACTACCGATACATACAAGTGTTGCAGTCATTGTACGAAAACGCCATAATGTCAGTCCGTCTTCAGGACCGGGAATCAAAACCCATACCTCTCCGGCGAGGTGTGAGACAGGGCGACGTTATATCGCCGAAACTGTTCACCACTCTGTTGGAGGACGTGTTTAAACTTCTGGACTGGGATGGACTTGGCATCAATATAAATGGCGAGTACATGACGCACCTTCGATTCGCTGATGATATCGTAGTCATGGCTGAGACCTTGGAAGACTTAGGCAAAATGCTCGACGACCTCAATAGAGTCTCCCAACAAGTGGGTCTGAAAATGAACATGGATAAGACGAAAATTATGTCGAATTCCCATGTCGTACCCACTCTAGTAAAGGTTGGAAGCTCTACACTGGAAGTTGTAGATGAGTACATCTACCTCGGACAAAAAGTCCAGCTTGGTAAGTCCAACTTCCAGAAAGAGGTCGATCGACGAATCCAACTCGGCTGGGCAGCGTTCGGGAAGCTACGCAGCATATTTTCGGCAGATCTACCGCAGTGTCTCAAGACGAAAGTCTTTAATGCGTGTGTGTTGCCAGTGATGACATACGGAACCGAAACATGGCCGCTTACAATGTGCCGATTAAGGAGGCTCAAAGTCACCCAGAGAGCAATGGAGAGGGCTATGCTCGGAGTCTCCCTGCGTGATCGTATCAGAAATGATGAGATCCGCAGGAGAACTAAGGTCACAGACGTAGCCCAAATGATTGCATGCCTTAAGTGGCAATGGGCAGGGCACATAGCGAGGAGAACAGACGGCCGTTGGGGCGGAAAGGTCCTCGAGTGGAGGCCACGTACAGGAACTCGCAGCCGTGGCAGGCCTCCTACAAGATGGACCGACGATCTGGTGAAGATCGCGGGAATCCATTGGATGCGGGAGGCACAGGACCGATCTGTGTGGAGAACGTTGGGGGAGGCCTATGTCCAGCAGTGGACGTCCATTGGCTGAAATGATGATGATGATGATGATTATGAATTATTTATACAAAATAATTCTATGATAACTTAGATCTTCTATCGAAGCCCACAAAATATTTTATTAAAAACTACAAATTTGATGGTAATAAAATGTAATCATATTGTATCAATAAAAGTTAGAAGGCCAAGTGTGAAGTAATTTTTATTTTTGTTCTACAATAAAAAACATAATGGCAAACCAGATGCCGTTGTCGCCCTTTTTTTTAATGTTGCAGTGGAAATGCCGCCATCCCGCAGTGCAATTGGCTTACGTCGCCGCCATTCCAGCGGCGCCTTATGCACACCCGTCCGTTGGGAGACGGACGGGTAGTGTCGGGCTCTCCCATGACTGGGGCTTCACCTAATGTGAGGCCGCTCGATGGGCCTACCGACTAAAACCACTGCGGCTGTTCCCGGCATATCCCGGGCTATGGGATGGGATACGGGCTCGACAGACGAACCCTGGCACCGCATCCCATCTATGGACAGCGAGGCATGGCCTCTTTCTTCAACCAGGGGGCTCCCACCCCCCCCCGGGCAGCTCCCACTGCCCTCCCAGTAAACCTCCACCGGGCGGCGCCCACAACGCTGGATTGCGATGCAGGCGTCGCGGGCAAGGGCTTCTGCAGGACACCCCACAAATCCACACCCTGCTGGCTGCAGGGCGAGGAGAAGGGGTGAACCCGCAGGCTTCCAAAGGTTGCCAATTATAGTCGGCTCCACGGTTGGCTACGCTGGATTCCGCAGTCGGTCGGTGAACTAAAAATGCCGTCGCCGTCCTCGGCGTTTTCCTCCAAGCCTTTTAAGTTAAATTCGTGTTATTTATTCTTGTGTTATTTAATACATTGTATAATCTGAACGACCCGACGAACGACGAACACGAACGACGAACGAAAATTGACGACCCGTCTGGAACAGTGGTAGTGAACGCAGTCTTTGGTCCAAGGGTTGCGGGTTCGAACCCCGCACAGTACAAACATTAGTGTGCATGTTTGTATTGGTTTGGGTGTTTCCAATGTATTATAAGAATATATTTGTAATACCACTGATGATTTTGATATCCGTAACACACCTGTGAGAAGCTATGGATAGATAGATCACAGTGGCGAACAATTGGAGAGGCCTACGTCCAGCAGTGGACTGCGATAGGCTGATGATGATGATGATGATAATGATGAAACACCTGTGTTACGGATATTTACGGCTTCAGCTACTAATCTCGGAGACAGATCAATGTATATGATGTTGTGAAATATTATTATTATGTTTGTCAGTTGTTCCATAACCACGGGCAATTATGTCCCGGACTTTTGGAAGGCGTGCGTAGAGTGCGTACCAACACGTAGAGGCCCGTTCAATTGACAGTGTAACTATAATGTGATGTGACACCAGCCGGCGACTATCCCTGTATACACTACAGAAGTGTAGCCACGGACAGTCCCCGGTTGGCATAAGACTATTGAAAATAATGGAAAACAAAATGAACTGGGCTATTGGGTTGAGGTGTTAGTGGACCGGTTAACTGGTACTATAGAGAGACTATGGCACCTGCCCGATCAATGATAAAAATCACGAATAAATGGGCAGGTGGTGACTCGCCACTCACTAGATGGGCCCCCTTTAATAAGCTACCAGGAAGCCAAGCAAAAGCTAGCTACCAGATATAGCAAGGCGGGCAACATTGGTGTGAGCAGCTCAGGGTGCCGAGAGGTGTACATCGCTTTCTACCCAGTGTCTGTGGTTACAGACACTGTGCCAACTCGCGACTTATGCATCTTTCACTTCCACCCTGCGAGCATTTAGCTCTGACATCCCACTCTGGCCGGCTGGTCAAGGCAAGCCAGAGGTGAGAGTCCTGGGGCCCCTGCTGGGGTCCACCCCAGCCGGCCAATAAAGGCAAGCCGGGGGGCCTGATCGACTCTCGGGGATATGGGACCCAAGGGACGTCACTTCCCATTTATTATTATTATTATTATATTATTATTATAATCAAATTGTATCCAAACCGCAAATTTCACCACTCGTGGAAATGTTTAAATTCGAGCTACCTACGCATTGATTGTGTACATTCTCGAGAGTTTTGCAAAATTTGTTAGACGGGAGTTCTGAATACATAATTCATGCTCCTGCGATTCCTGAGCACAGAGCTCTACGGTAATACACCTTTTACGCGCCGAGACCAACGACAATGTTCAACCTATAAGCAATCTCTAGATTTTTCAAATCGATGTGCGTATTTCTACCGAATGGTAGAACGATGTTGTTCCTAGGAAGAACGCCTTGAGTAATCAACGCCGCACATGAACATTCGCGAAATCAAAAAGATCGCTAATGTGTTGCCTTTTTATAAAAGAGTACGCTCTTCTCTTGAAGGTCCCTAAGTCGTAGCCGTCGGGAAATACTCCTGTAGCCAAACCGTTCCACAGAACTGAGGTACGCGGCAGAAAGTTCAGTTGGTTTGGTTGCCCTGTTAAAGGGTAGCGAAGGCCAGACCGCAGTCACTTCATTCTAATTACCACTCCCCAAATCCTGAATCATGGTCAAAGCGTACCCCGGGCTCCAGAGCGACATCTTTGGACGCAACCGAGAATAACGCTAAACACGCTAAAATGAGGAGGACACTTATCTACTTAAATAATGAAAATTAAATAAAAAATATTCGCCTTCATGTTTGCTTGTTGGTTTCTTATATTTTGAGGCAGAGGCAAGTAACATGCTTGTGATCTATTAAATTAAAAACTGTTTTAGTGTACAAGTAAAAAGCGCGTATGGGTAGTAAAACCACTTTATAAGTTGTATGAACCCTTTGTTTAATAAGGTGAACTAGTCTATTTTTTTTTATTTATGATTATAAGGAAAAATTAAAACGTTTAACTTTCTGTGATTGTTCCGAAAAAGTGACACTATAATATACACAAAATCACCCATACCAAATAGCGAGCAATCGTATTGATTGAAAAATATAAACACATTCCTTTTAAAAAGGCCGGCAACACATTAGCAATCTCTCTGATTTCGCGGATGTTCATGGGCGGCGAAGATTGCTTTCCATTAGGTGACTCGCTTGCTCGTTTGTCGCCTCTAGCATAAAAAAACATTGTACATAAAGCCTATATTGAAATCAGACGAAGAATTTCAAAATATTAAAAAAAAAATTAAAATATTCGAATATGTTCGATTCACATTAAGTTACGTCTATATACTTCAAAACGAGTACAACATCAACAGGTAAGCGTAAAACAACCATGGGAAATATGACGATTTCCACCACCTATCGGGTAACCCCTCGAAGTAAAATTGAAGTAGGTAAGAAAACCTATCGGAACATAGGTTTACTTCCCTACTAACGGCATTTTCTTTTATCTCCACAACGAAAACCCGAGCAATCTTTAGGTATTCCTTTATTGATTGTGTGGGGGAGTGTATCGGGATATTACATTGTAGTTGGTTTAGTGGTGTACACATCCGTGCTTTGCGGATGCGGCGTGAATGTTCGCGAATATCTAAGTTTTATAAATTCAACTTGTTTAAATTCATTAGGATATTTTGAAGAGATTAACAAAAACCTAGATTCTAGATTATGTTTATATTATATTAGAAAAATATTTTTTTTTTTATATAAACAGCTGAGATTAGAACAATTAGTTCTTCACCCGCCGAAATATACCCTGAACATTAAAACTGAAAATCTAATTTTCTCTAACAATTAAATGATTGAAGTCAAATGCAACATAAAAAAATATTTTTGTAGCTAGGAAAGAATGATTTAGAATGTACATTTGTCTTGTACCTATATTGATGAACAGGATTAATTTAATGAATGTGATTCAAGAATAGAAAAGAGCGGATGGATTTGGTTTAAGAGAGATAAATGGTCCATTGGAAATTTATTCCAAATCGAATGAAGATATATCGTCTGTATTAATCAACATCAGCACGCCCACAGTTTTCTACATCACAAGTAATCTGCTTCACCCCCACACTAGTAGGTATCTAGGAATGAGGCTAATATGACTTGGTATTCCAGTACGAGTCCAATACGAGATTACTCCGTTCGCTATCTAGCTTTGAGGGCTCCAATTCAAAACACGAAAGCATCAAATAACATGAAGGATTATTTTGGTTCGGAATCTCGTTTTAAATTTACATTTAAACTGATAATTCCCGGCAACGGTGTCCATTTGCTAATATTTACTTATAGTATAAACACACGAAGAGACGGCGCGGCAATCGGAAAATGCGTAGGTATATCCGAGCTTTTCGAAGTTGTCGTTCTTTCACTCATGTTTGTACCTTGTGCGTGAACAGGAAAGAGAACGTAACTATTATATATTGTATTAAGATGTGTCGAAGAACCTAATTTTACTTACCCAATACGATCTTCGACAGACGTTCAAGACTGATTACTATTAGATATATCTAGCGTCAAGTTGCGTCAAGTGTATCCTTAATAAATAAATAAAAATAAATAAATAAATAAAATATTTATTGCAAATAACTTAAATCTATTACAAACTTATGGGCATAATCTTACATATTAGTACCTACTTATATTTGACATTTTGCCTGAACTAGGATACCCTGTGTTTCAGGCTAAAAAATATTAATATAAAAGCTATTAATAACTATTCAATATCCTTATCGTTATTATGTGTATAATGCGACTATGTGATCATCTCAAGTTTTGGTTTGACCAATGCGCGAATATATGTATTTAGGTTGCATAATATACATGTCCCAATAGATTACGCGACGGCGTTGTAGGGTTTATTTAGTCGCACGATTAAATCACTTCACTTATTCGCACGATGATCGCATATTTTATGTATGTAAACCCGTGTTTGCGATGTTACACTTCCCGCCCCCAGTATAAAGAAGCTAAGGATCAAATTGAACGGGAAGGTTCGTACCTACGTCACAAATAAAGGAATCGAACGAAAATCTATTTTTTGTGTTCTTAAAATATCTTCAATTTGCACTAGTTTTTGTCTCAACGTCAACAATTCTAAATGTTACCCTTTATTGATCTATCTAATATTAAATAATGCCTTGCGGACGGATTAAAAGGACCCCGGGCGTAGAAGCTGCAGCTTGAGACGCAACCGGGATAAAAGGCTAAGATGATGAAGAAGATTAAATAAAGCCTTGAAATATAATTACTATCCGCCGAAATTTAAATTGTTAATTAGAATAAAATTGTGATGGGATATTCCTGGACCAGCCTGATGGACGTTCCTGAAAAACGTCACTACGTGCGACGCTTGTGTGTACTTTACTGCTTCCGACCCTAACGGTCTGCAAAACGGCCTAGTCGGTAGTGAACCATGATAGCGAAGCAGAACCAACTTTTATCTTCCAGCTATCAAATACACTTCGCTCTATGAAGGCTCTGATTCCGAGCATGATACGCAAACATAAAATAGCCTTTTAATTAAATTCACGAGTGCCATTCAGACAACAACTGTGTGCCGGATAAAGCATTGTTTGAGCGCCTGTTAATGGGGCTTTTGCCTTAACATCTTTACGGTACATATCTTTTTACAGCTGGCGAATGGCGAATTCTCTACCTTATCCTAGTAATATAGTAAAAGCAGTTTGGGAGATTGTTTTTGTGACGGCAAATTGATTTTTATGTTACTGGTAGTGTTTTTTTGCCTTTCATTAGACAAGTTATTAAGTAAAATGCTACAGACTTACGTTTTGCGAGAATTGAAAATTAATGAACACGCAAAAAAGTTCCTACCGATCGATTGTTTAGTCTCTAAATATTGCATTCCTGTGTAGCATAAGTAATAGATGAATATCCGATATAATTTACCATAGTTGTACCGGCAGACCTCTGTTGGCGGGATTCGGGATTGTGTGTGGCGTTTTAATAACAAGGCAGATATTTAATTCAATAAAAATATACAAGAAAACAAGCGAGGATTTCAAATTCCGAACGCGCGTTCTTGGCGCCATATAACCCGTGCATAGGTTTTATTCTGTACTGCAGGAGTCGGCGTCAAGTTTTTTGACACCTATTTCGATAAATTAAAACGATATGTATGATTTCATCACTTGACTTGTCACACAATATTTTATTTTATTGCACTAAAGGTCCCGTTTAACATTTTATAATAAAATAAAATCTATCGTGGACCATTTCCCATTCCAATTAAAACTAGAAGGGCAAATGACCCACGTGCATTTAATGAGATCCGAAAAGCTCATAACACCAGTTTTATAATACTAGACGTTTAATTACAGACTCATTAAACTCTCGACGCGTCTGTCGTAATATTTTCTACGAGTAGGTACACACATAACTCACTTTATGCGATTTCGTTATTTATTTTAGGCTTTGCATAAATTACACATGTTAAGTGGAAGTGGGAAAATTTATTATACCAATGAAACAAGATACTTGTTTGTACACGGGCCAGAGAGTTCGAGAACGAGAAAACTGCTGTATTGGACTTTTTCACGAACACAATATGAATTACAATTTCAAAATATTTGAAATGAAATATATTTATTTGAACACACGTAATATATACATTACATGTAGGTTCATTATTCACAGTATATTTTTATTTACGTATTTAGGCATGCCACTCGTGTTTATTTTCTGAATAAAGAAATCTTTATATTTTTATATTATCATAAATAAAATGATAATTATGTAAAAAGTGCGGAATAATAATAAATAATGTTGTTATGTGGTCTAAAATGGTTTCAACTCACTTTGTGCTTACGGCTTAGTACAACTGAACAGGAACTCTCTAAGTCTCGTAGGTTGGTCTTTTGGTACCACTGCTTGCTCTTAGATTAAGGTTAATAAAATTAAAACACTTTGTACTCACATAAGCATGGAATAATTTATTTGGTTGAACTGGGTACTTATCTAGCCAAAAAATCATAATACATGCGCGATGTAAAAGCGTACAACGCCATCTATTAGTACATATTTGAACAGAATTTTTACTTAGCCTACATTTTACCTCTTTTGCACTTAACAACAACCTAGACGCTGATTTTTAGTTGAAAGCGGAGTGTGGAGAGGGGATGATAATGCTCAATATGATAAAGAAGATAAAATAAAAAGAAATTACCAATGTCTAACTTTTAAAGTAATGGGTAATAAATAAAATAGTTCATAGTTATAAACGTTGTAGAAACAATCAAAAATAATTTTAACTGTTGTTTAACGAAAAGCTTACGTACAGAGAAAGGCTTTGTTATTTAGCTGTCTTAGGCTTGATTCGACCAATCTCTATCCATGGATAAGTCAATGGTATAATGTCAGATTTGGATAGAACGACAGTGCTACACCATGTATTTAGTATCAGAAGAAAGATGGGTAAGGGTGGTTTCAACCAACTCGAATCCGAAACTAAATCGGGCTTTAGTCTGATCGGATTTCGCAATGAATGTTATTTATATTCGGAACATTTGTATATATGTATATAAATATACATAGATACAAATGTCAAGTTTTCATACATTTTGAAATTATGCATCGGTCAAAATGAGGAGAAATGTATAGGAATGTCAGATTGACATTTTGTTAGTTTATTAATTTTGTAAGTTTAAAAATCTGAGTCATTATTTTAGTATATAAAAGTTTAATTGTTATATTTCAATTGTAGGTACTCATGTTGTGTCATTATGTTTCACGAAGTACCATGCTAATAACTTCCAAATTTGTAAAGTAAAAACTTATTGATGCTACTGTTCCATAATTTTGACTGACCCGATGGCGCAATTGGTAGTGACCTCTTACGCCAAAGGTCGTGGGTTCGATCCCCACCCTGGACAAACATTCGTGCGATGAACACTTGTGTTTGTTCAGTGTCTGGGTGTAATATATGTATTTAAGTATATATTTGTGTTCCTCTGTGGTCTGATATCTGTAACACAAGTGCTTAAGCTACTTAGTATGGAATCAGGACAACCTTAGCGATGTTGTGAGAATTATTATATAATTAACTGTGCCTCAATAGACAACGTTTATGTACGTCTTGAATAGATTTTCAGACAAAAGCCTTTTTCATTTAAAAGGTTATGAATAATTAAATCGTCATTTTCGCCTGCCAAAAAAAGAGTAGCTTTATTAGATTTTTATTTTTGCATCAAAAATACAACACATAATACTGTATCTGCATTGTAAATACGCTTTTGAAATGTGGCCTAAAACTAAAATAAAAAATATGCATATTAAAATTTCGGTTCTTTAAAAACCTTGTTCATTATCATCATTTGTAAAAAACAGCGGTAATGTCAAAGCTAATCCTCTGATTAATTAAGGTGACGGGTAGGGCACACTAGCGACGCCAATCGATTTAAATGTTAGCTACTAAACGGGATCTATTTTAAACAATTTCGGGGTTACAACCTCCCGACAAACATTTATAGATACTATTTATTAAATAGCCAGAAATAAATGTTGGGTCTGTTTTTGTCCGTTTGTGTTCGAAATTGATTACCGCCAAAAGCGGCCACTTTTAGCGTAAATCAATTTTTCGCGTACAAAAACGGATCCAACATTTGTGCATGGTTGTTTAATAAATAGTATAAGTGTTTGCCAAGAGGTTGTAACCCCGAAATTGTTTAAAATAGATCCGGTTTAGTAGGTAAAAATTAAAATCGATTGGCGTCGCTAGTGTGACCTATCCGTCACCTTAATCAGCTGCTTGCTATTTCCCTTAAATATTAGTGGAGCTACTCATGAGCGCAGCAATATGCCTTACTGCGTCAAAAAAAACCTTTGAGCCTAAGTCTAACAAAGTCTTCCAGAGCTCAGAAATATTTAGTGGTAGGTTATTAAAAACGCACTGGTCCCTGACACTGGTCTTAAGGGACTGTGGGATAGATGACTCAATTATATGATGCAGCTTTCCGTACGCCGCCCAACCCAAGCATATTCTTCTGTTCGCCTCCTCGTCCCAATTACGTTGGCCGAGTTGAATATTTTGGCTAACTAAAATAGGTAATTAAACTGGGCCAAGTCGGTGATCCATCTACGATCGGTTGTCTTAATTCCGATATCGTTAACGAACTACGTCACGATAAAAAACAAAATACAGCAGATTTCTTGATTGAGAAGCAATACATAATTAAAAGCGCTAAAGATTTTATAGAAGCTGCAAACAGATCCAATACTCTAAGGAGCTTAGTTAAGATTTCTTTTGACTGTTCCTTTTGCTATAAGGGGAGTGTTCACGGGCGTGTGCATTTAATGAGTGTGGACGAAGCGGAAATTGTATATTATGACTTTTACAAGTGTGCACTCGGCTTGCTTGAGCTTGCGCTAAGGAGTTGCGAGTAGAAGGAATATGTAATTACAAATTTAAATAGATGCTGTCTTCAACTTACGTAAGATACAATTAATGGAATAGTGAGGTTTCAGGATACAAATGATTAACCTTTTTCGTATGAGAAACTGAAACAATAAATCGTACAATATCAGGTAAATGGAGCTGATCATCAAACTTACACATTCTTGACCATTTGCGCTAGGGCTATAAGAAGTAATAAAGAGACACAAGAAATATATACATAATTAGATAAGTACATTATAACAACGACACATAGAACAAAAAAAGTTTTTATAAGACATCGATTGTACAGAGCGGAAATCAAAGAAATAAGTTCCACATTCCTTACACAGTGAGACAGGGTTACCGCAAAATACAAAAACATATATAACATCAACAAGTTTACAGTTTATAACCCTAGTCCGTAGAAAATATTATCCACTAGTAGTCCGCCGTCACTTCGGTACGAGACATTAGTTCCACTTTATACCAATAGACGGCACCAGTTGTCGATTACATCGTGAAAGCGTTTCGTGTTTTCGGATTACCTATCTATAAGCGCTCACTTTTCCCACGCTCGTGCAAACTGGAATGAGGTTTCAGCCGCTTGTTCCCTGATCGCTACGACATGTGTTTTTTTTAAACGAGGTTTGAAAAGAGTTCTTCACGGTAAGCAGCGGCATGACTATGCTCCGGCGTTGTTGATGTCTATGAGCGGCGGTTACCATTTACCATCAGGCCCATGCTCGTCGGCCTATTATTCGCAATAAAAAAAAAGATAACAAACTGTGAGAACCAAATTACAGACAATATTATAACAAGTAATCAGGCGTCTCATTCAAAATGATTAAAGCGCAACATTATAATTTTTATGTGATATGTGGCAGTCGAGCAGACGGATCACCTGATGGTAAGCGATTGCCGCCGCCCATGGACACCCGCGACACCATTATAATACATTTACGAATGTGAAATTTGATCTCAGAGGCAATAAGAATATATTGATGTGGGCAGGTTGTTTGTATTTACTCGTAATACAACAATGAGTAGGTACAATAAGCCCGGGAGAGTTACTCGTATATATGTGAGGCATCGAGTTCATTAAGTAACCAATAACTCTTAATATAATGTTATTGATGATCTGAATTGGTTTTAGTGTGTATCTTCTAATTAAAGGGACTCCGGATGTGTTAGCTACATACCAAAACTGTCAAGGGTCAACTATTTTCATACATTCAAAGTGTCTGCCTATTTTCATATATCATCATCATCATTGCAGCTAATATACGTCCACTGCTGGACATAGGCCTCCCCCAATGATCTCCACACAGATCGGTCCTGTGCCGCCCGCATCCAATGGATTCCCGCGATCTTCACCAGATCGTCGGTCCACCCTGTGGGGGGCCTGCCACGGCGATTTCCTGTACGTGCCCTCCACTAGAGGACCTTTCCGCCCCAACGGCCTTCTGTTCTCGTCGCTATCTGTCCTGCCCATTGCCACTTGAGGCATGCAATCCTTTAGGCTATGTCTGTGACCTTAGTTCTCCTACGGATCTCATCATTTCTGATACGATCACGCAGGGAGACTCTGAGCATAGTCCTCTCCATTGCTCCTTAGGTGACTTTGAGCCTCCTTAATCGGCACATTGTAAGTGGCCACGTTTCGGTTCCGTATGTCATCACTGGCAACACACACGCGTTGAAGACTTTCGTCTTGAGACACTGCGGTAGATGAGCTGAAAATATGCTGCGTAGCTTTCCAAACGCTGCCCAGCAGGTGGATTCGTCGAACGACCTCTTTCTGGAAGTTGGACTTACCAAGCTGGACTTTTTGTCCGAGGTAGATGTACTCGTCTACAACTCCCAGTGTAGAGCTTCCAACCTTTACAAGAGTAAGCACGACATGGCAATTCGACATAATTTTCGTCTTGTCCATGTTCATTTTCAGACCCGATTGATGGGAGACTTTACTGAGGTCGTCGAGCATTAAGCCTAAGTCTTCCAACATCTACTACTACTACGATATCATCAGCGAATCGAAGGTGTATATGTATTCGCCATTCATATTGCTGCCAAATCCATCCCAGTCCTGAAGTTTAAACACGTCCTCCAACAGAGTGGTGAACAGTTTCGGCGATATAATGTCGCCCTGTCTTACACATCGCTGGAGAGGTATGGGTTTTGATTCCTGGTCCTGAAGACGGACGGACATTGTGGCGTTTCCGTACAACGACTGCAACTCTTGTATGTATCGGTAGTATATTCATCACCTTTGGAGAGACTGTAGCACGGCCCAGGTCTTCTCATAGTCCACAAACACTAAGCATATTGGCAAATTATACTCTTCGGTCTTCTGTATAACCTGCCGCAGCGTATGTATTTGGTCTATGGTCCTAAAACCTTTTCGGGATCCGGCTTGTTCGGGAGGCTGGAAGTCTTCGAACCTGCGAAAGAGACGATTCGTTATAACTCTCGAAAACAGCTTATATATGAGACTCAGCAGCGAGATAGGCCTGTAATTCTTCAATTGGGAATTGTCACCCTTTTTGAAGAAAAGCCTTACGACGACAGAGCAGACGCTTTGGGTGTCTTTCCCTCGATGATGATGGGAGTTGAAAAGCCTCTGAAGTGCTTTCAGGACAGGTCGTCCACCTGCTTTCAGAAGCTCCGCTGTGACTCCATCATCACCCGGTGCCTTACCGTTCTTAAGCTGTTTGAGAGCTATGCTAATCTCGTATAGGCTGACGTCTGGGATATCTTCGGTGTAGTGCCGGGTTAATTTAGCTCTTCGCTCAACGGCCTGAATGACAGGTGCGCGTGATGTCACGTAAAGCTGTCCATAAAAGTTTTCGATCTCGGCCAAAAGCTCTGGGCGTAACGTGACGATTCTGCCATCCTCTGTTTTCAGCTTGATCAGCAAGCTCTCTACAATAGCCAGATCTCTAGCGGACACTTTGGAGCCTTTTTCCCGCTCTATAGTCTCTTTAATACGTTCCGTATTAAATCGGCGTATGTCCCGGTTCAGGCACTTGGAGATGCGCTTGCTGCCGTCGTTGACGAGCTTCATCAGAGGTTTGCAGAACCATTTTCCGCCTTTGCTCCATTAGCTTTAAAGTTGGCTCTGAGATTTTACTGGCTTTTTTCGTACAGCTTAGTCTGAAGACTTTTGCACCCGCCGTAAAGACAGCTTCCACGAGCCTGTCATTATATTTGTCCACGTCTGAGCAGTACTTTAGGCAATCGAAGCGATTTTCCAGTTCGAGTTGAAAGCTGTCGGGGTTTTGTATCTGGATGGCTACACCGCGGAGTGGAGATTTCATCAGTCGATATCTGTCGGATGTAACGTGTAGGATTCAAAGTGCCTCTTACCATTCGGTGATCACTTCCAGTGTTCACCGAATTGATCACTGAGACATCATTGAATATCCGGGTCTTGGTAGACATGATGAAGTCAATCTCATTTTTTGTAACGCCATCCGGACTTTCCCAGGTCCACTTACGATGCAGCCCTTTTTTTAAGAAGGAGTTCATCATGTAGAGTCCCTCCCTCTCCATATACTCGGATAGCATTTGACCTCGGTGGTTCCGGATTCCAGATCCATATTACGCCATCGTACTCGACACACTTCCGATTTGTACAATGCTGTTCTAGAGAGACTTGTGGACGATTTGCGCGACTCCACCTTTGGACAGATCCCGGAAATAAAGCAGATCCCGAATTTAAGGGTCATCGTATCCTCGTCCTGTCGTCGGCCTTCGGATAATCCTATGATACTCCAACGAATTCTACTTAATTCTTCCTCTAGCTCCAGCGGCTTCTCTTCGGTCCGCAGTGTGCGTGTGTTGTATGTTGCCAGGGCCAAGGTCATTCGACGGTTTGTGTTCGCCTCCGGGAGATTCTTGGCACCCCTGGTCAAGGCGCCTCGCCCGCTTCCGTCGTCGCTGGCTCGACATTCGGTACCGCCGTGCACTAAAGGCCTTTTGTTGGTTTTACTAACCAAAGTAGGGGTTGGGCCTACCTTACCCCCACTCTTCACCAAATATTTTAGCAAAAACATTAAGTTACAAATAATCTTTTGCCAGGAAAATCTACTAGATTAACAGGTATGTGTTGAAGTTTCTCTACGAGTTCTTACTTTGAAAATTGAATATAGATAAAGTAGTGTAAGAGACTGCACATAATTCGGTATTAAAACACTCGCGAATACTACTCGCGAATAACTCGCCAAGGCTTGTTAAAATCTCGCTCACGTTTTAATAACCCTAATTATGTGACAGTCACATTAACTACTGTCAAACCGTGAATTGACATCTCGTTGGTGTAAAAAATACGTGATAAACGGTTAGATATTCCTCTGAGTGTAGTAAAAATACGATACACCAAAACCTCCTTAAGTTTTTCAGCAAATTATGTACCTTATTAAACACACTATTTTAAGTCATTATTACCGTATTTGATCCCGTTCGGGTTCCAACACCCAATGTTAAAAGGGTAGAATGAGTTTAGTTCCAGATATTTTCTTAAATCGCGAAATGTAATAATGGGGGTATTTTTTTATGTGACAGGCGACAGACGAGCAGACGGATCGCCTGATGGTAAGCGATTACCGCCGCTCATAGACACCCGCGATACCAGTGGAGTCACAAGTGCGCTGCCAACCTTTCAACTCCCCTTGTCCCCCGGATTGGGCCTCCGGTACCCTCACTCACGCAGCAAAACAAAGCACAGTGCTGCTTCACGGTTCCGATTTTCTGTGAGGCCGGGTCGAGCCGGCCCATTCATTCCGAAGCCTGGCCCTCCCACGGTATATTTATAAAGCAAAGTGACAAACAAAATATTTCACTAACAACTCATTTTGTTTTTCACTACATTCTTTAAACAACTCAGAGTGAGTGAGTAAAATCATGGAAGGCATACTTACTTAACTTTTTATTCATACTTTATTGACTGACACGAAAGCCAGATATGTAAAATCTGAGCAAGAAAAATTGTCGATTTATGTGTAATACCTTGTCCCAGTATGTATGTTTAACGAAAGCCTCAAAACCAGCTCAGGCCCCTTTTGTTTCTGCGCAGTTGGGAAAGCGTGACGGATTAGCGATACACACGCCCCCTTATTCCAAACGCGATTTAACAAAAGTTCCGGAACTAAACTCGTTCGAGCCTCTTTTTATATTGCGTGTGGGAACGGGATGGCATGAGGTTTAGTACGGGAATAACTCAAGATAGCGTTTAATAATTATTAAGTGGATTTAGGACTCGCGCGATGTTATAAGCAACACGCTTCAATGTCTACCCTTACTTATAACAATGTTGATTGACTCATCAACCAAATCTAGGAATATTTCAAGAATTTTTACAGAAACAGTATTTTTCCAAGGTTTATAGTCAACGCAAAGACTCGGCTGACGGTAGACGGTGTCATATATCATTCATTAATAATGAAAGATATATGACATCCCGCCATCAGTCCGCTCGTGACCACGGCTGCTGTAACGTAGCCGAAACGTTGAGCCAAATATGTGAGTACACAATGTTGTTTCACATAATAAATATCGTGTTAATCCCCGTATTGATACATTATAGATATATGACATATAAGTTGTTCAGTAGATTTAAAAGGAAGTAATTGTTATACTGGAGCCCAAACTTGTGGCAAAAAAGTAAGTCATATTTTTTTACTTATTATCCTATGCCCCCGAGCTGAGGCAGAGGGCGTATACAGTGGTCTCCCATCGCGTTCGGTCTTGAGCTTCGCGTTTGACCTCACTCCAAGTCCTGCCGATGATCTTCACCTCGTCTGCTACTTACAGTATGTCACCAAGTTTGTTTGGTGCGTTTGCGTTTCCCTTGAGGATTTCAATCCAGAGAGCCAATACAGTTCCACTTGCGGGGCTTGATATGCTGGATGATCGGGGTTTCGTTGCTACGTTCCAACAGATGCTCGTTGGAATTTTCTCCGGCCAGTACACACCAAAAATTCGGCGAAGACAGCGGTTGTCAAAATCCTGGAGTCAATGTGAGATGGTATTGGTGGTCTTCTATATTTCGCACACGACACTAGTGGCAGTCAGTGTCATATTTCATTCATAATTATTGAACGAAGTACTCTACCATCTGCGTCCTTGCGTTGGCTATAAAATCAACCAAGCAATTTGTTTTTATTTTGAAAGAACTATAAATAGGTTGGTATACCTACCCTAGAATTTTCTTGGCCAAAATATTCGTGGGCACCTAAATATATCTATAGCTGTTGTGTATATTAGCTGAGTAGAATTTTGCTGCATTATAAATTCTGAATTTGTTTGGTTAATCTCGCTTACTTGGTTCAGCTAATATCACAGTTTAAAAAATACCATGATTTTTTGACATTTTCGTTAATAAGTCTAAAAAAAGAAGTTTGAGGACTGATATTACGCATATAGTGTTCTTAGGCCCTGCCACTACTGCACCTCAAATTACAACTAAATCCCTTGCGGGGGCCAATCTTCTCAGGTTAGCCTGCTAGACCCTTTATGATAACTATCGAGTTATATTCTTCTCTGTCACCGCTACGCTCTTGCCAGAGCGGTTGTGATCAAGTTGAGGCGTCCTTGTTGGTGTTAGAGGCGGACACAGCTTTCCTCACGATCTCTCGACATCTCCCTCTGCTTACAGACTGTCTGGCACAGTCTGACACGGGGTTTCCTATTGCGGTCTTCACTTGATCAGTCCAGCGCATCGGTGATTTGCCGCGTGATCCCTCTATCCTCCTCTGAACGACCAGCCGCTCGATCGAGTCGTTATCATGTCTAGAGACGTGACCAAAGTACTGCAGTATACGCGTCTGTACTATGGTTGATAGACTCTTTGTGATGCCGAGTTCCTGAAATATGGACACGTTGGTGCGGAACTCTGTCCACGATATGCCAAACACTTTTCTACTGCACCACATTTCCAGAGCATCAATCTTCCTCTTTTCAAACTCATTACCTCGATAGTTGTAGTTGTCAAAATGAAGGTTTTGTCACGATGCTTTTACTCAGCGCCAAGTTAATGGTAGAATGTCCTTCTCTACTAAATTCTACTCGTCTTCCCTAAATTCTACTTCTACTTCTATCATTATTCAAACTTGGCTTCAGTTAATTATTTTAAGCCCTAAATTTTGTTTGCCAAGGTAATTTAATGAAATTGTTCAGTTTACTCCCACCTGCTACGCCTGACCTCGAAAGCGTAATAAACTGGTTCATAGGCTTGTGTTATAAGGCGAGGTTCATTTACTAGCTCCTGGTTCAGCATTGTCCGTTAAGATATATCTTACTTAGTATTTTCACTTAGCATCTTATACTTACTACCGAGTCTATACGAATATCAAGCTATACTGTACAGGACCTACGAGGGAGAAAGAGATTTATTGAAAAGTTAAGGAATTAGACAACCCCACTGACAGCTGTTACCGACTAAGTTGTCCTCTTCAAATTAGCGTTTAGTTCCCGGTTGCGTCCAAAGCTGTCGCTCTGGAGCTAGGGGTACGCTTGGACCATGATTCAGGATTTGGGGAGTCTGGTAATTAGAATAAAGCGACTGCCGTTTGACCTTCGCATCTGTTAAGACATATCTTACTTGGTATTTTCATTTAGCATCTTATACTTACTACCGAAAACTATTTATTCTGTGGTCTCGGCTAACGGTAACAGTTAAATGAAACTGATGCGGTCTTCTTAGGAAATGAGACATGGTTTTCGTAATTTTCCAGCAGTATACGTGTAGGATAACAAGTGGCTTAGTGAACGATTGTGAAACAACACAATTTTCCGTTTGTTTACCAATGGGATTACTGTGCTACATTTTTTCCGCCAGTTTTTCCTGTAACGGTCACCAAATGCAAACTCTCTTACTCAAAATAGAAACGACGGAATTGTATCAACAATTCTGGAATGCTTGATTATTATAACGTTATTGGTAATACAAGAATCACAATTTCATATTTTCAACTACGTGGTAAAAGGGAATGCCACGGACAAAATATCTCTAAGTACTACCATAGACTAATTATCTTGTAGTCCATGGTACTACCAACATTCTCGTAGCGAACGAGTAGGCTGGTATGCAACCGGTAGGTATTATTGTACTATCATTTGACACGTTTGCCTTTCTATCCAACTTTAAAAAAAAGATGAGGTTCTCCAATCGTCAGGGTAATTTTTTCATCTCTCTTACTCATGTAAATCTAATGACTAAGGCTCACTTAAAGTATACGCCCTAAGATGAAAATAAAACAATTAAAAAAATATATTTTCATCTTAGGACCAATGAAGATTTCAAAACATTAAAATCCTATTATTTAAGAAGCCACCTAGACTCAATGACAGTAATGGTTTTAGTGAAGAGTTAATTTTAGAAACTTTCCACTTAAAAACAAGATACAATGAAACACCCCAGTCACCGCAATGCCTTTCATACATTTACGATTAGCTAGCCATTTTCATTGATAGCTCAGGAATATTTATAAGTACCCGTAGCTAAGAAATAAGCCTGCGTTGACTAAAAAGGTACGGACTTGAGACCGAGGTAACGGTGGATAGGGAAAAACATTTATCATTGTGATTAAAAGTGGTCTTACCCTAAAGTTCGAAAGCGGTCACCGGTCAATACCTACCTAGTTGAACAGGGTGTTAATAATTGAACCTAACTATACCATACCAATAGTATTAACGGACTATAGGGAGAATAGCGATAGTAGCTCAGTGGATAAGATCGTATCTTCCATACTGGGGTCGTGGTTCGAATCCGAACATGCACCCTAGGATTTATCAAACCGATGTGCATATTTCTACCATTAGCTCGGCAGTGAAGGAAAACATCTTGAGGAAACCGTACGTCTTGAGTAGTTTTTCAAAATTGTGAATACCTACAATATTTGAGATACTAGGTCTAGGTCTGAACATACGTTCAGTCATACGTTTATACAACCGTGATCCAGTTGGTCTGGTGCCCTTTTTAAGCCTTGCGAAGGTCAGATGGCAGTCATCATCATAATCATCATTTCAGCCAATAGACGTCCACTACTGGGCATAGGCCTCCCCCAATGTTCTCCACACAGATCGGTCCTGTGCCGCCCGCATCCAATGGATTCCCGCGATCTTTACCAGATCGTCGGTCCACCTTGTGGGCTGTACGTGGCCTCCACTCAAGGACCTTTCCGCCGGCCATCTGTTCTCCTCGCTATGTGCCCTGCCCATTGCCACTTGAGGCATGCAATCCTTTGGCCTATGTCTGTGACCTTAGTTCTCCTGCGGATTTCATCATTTCTGATACGATCACGCAGGGAGATTCCGAGCATAGCCCTCTCCATTGCTCTCTGGGTGACTTTGAGCTTCCTTAATCGGCACATTGTAAGCGGCCACGTTTCGGTTCCGTATGTCATCACTAGCAACACACACTCATTGAAGACTTTCGTCTTGAGACACTGCGGTAGATGGGCCGAAAATATGCTGCGTAGCTTCCCGAACGCTGCCCAGCCGAGTTGGATTCGTCGATCGACCTCTTTCTGGAAGTTGGACTTACCAAGAAAAGATGATGGCAGTCACTTCATTGTAATTACTAGATTTTCCGAATCCTAGATCATGAACATAGCGTTCTCTGGGCTCTGAAGCGACAGTTTTTGACAACTACTTTACACGCACGCCCACGATATTTGACGGAGGCCCTAAGATTAATCCCTTGGAAATATCTATTGAACATGGTTATGATGCTTTTCTAATTAATAATATGTGGAATGTTATCAAGAAACACTGTTTAACCCATAATTATTAATCAGTTTTTTTTAAGTAAATGATTAAATGTACTCACTATTTGTTTTGTTAATTTTTGTGATTATAATGCAGCGCATACAATTTGAAGGACTATTATTATAAGCCCTTGCATTCTGTGATATGTAAATACAAACGCCCTTAAACCGCGGTAGATGGTATAAAATATGTAGGTATAGGACCACTAAGCTGTAAGTACAGTCACGAGCTTTAATTTGGGACCCACCCAAGGTTAAATATCGTGTAGCAAACATTCGCTATTAAGAGCTAATATTTTAACGTGTTAAAGTATATTTACCATCGACCTCTTTACTTTTCTAGGCCTAAACGTGCAAAAATGTCAACTTGAGCGAGGGAATAAGATCATTACCTATGTTTTCCGAGTAATTGTTACGTTAGTAATAACTTTTTGGCCTTGTGTTCTATCTATATAGCAATATCTTTTTATTTAAAGTTCTTGACTGACACTGACATGAGTAACACAACATATGTTCGTAATTAGAAAACCGTAATGATAGCTTTTTGCAAAGAGGTTATTGTTTCAAGGGTCGATTAAATAAGACATTTTATGTCTTAACTTTAAATTCAACATTATTGCATTAAAGATTCCACCTTATTGCATTATGAATGTTCTAACGACATTTAAAGGAAATAGGTCCCGAATTAAAGCTCGTGACTGTACCTACATTTGTCGTGAACCAAAATAAACTGAGACTTTCTGAGAAACAGATTCATAAACAAATTCTTATACATGTATTTACTTCCCTCGGGGACTGGAGATATTCCTTGTCTAGAACAAAACCGTGATAGGTTTTTAGAGAGGTTGTAGACAAAGGAGATAGACAGATACCCAATGGCACGGCGGCGGAGCACGAGCCAAGAAAACCATTTTATTTTAAGCTCTACTCGGTCCACGGAAGGGCGGTGTTTTATTTTTTTTTACGACCGAAGAGTTTAATAAAATATTTGTTTTTCGGCGCGGGACGTGCAGACCAAATTGTTTGATTTCAGCGAACAAAAATGTTACAGAAGAAAGTTGGACAGCCGGCATGTGGCAGTGACTCTGGGAAACTCTCATTTTATTATTCATTTGTCGGAGTTACATAGACCTTCTAACCCTGCGTTGATAATAGTTGGAATTATCAAATTGGTTTTGTAGTTGCTGATTCTAAAACTGGACCAAAAACCAAAAATATTGATTACATTAATAACACTAAGAACACAGACGGCATTTAGATTACGACTTTTGAATTCGGTCTAAACAGACTTGTCACATTACGACCGAAGCATTTTGATTTTTTTCTTGCTACTTGTCATGCAAAGTTCCAACATTCATCGCATAATTGATGAGTTCCAACCAAAATACCTTAACCTCATTTAGCTTTGGCGTGAAAAATAAAAAGAAATGTTTTTTTTGGAGACTGAACACGTTAGATAGACAGGCAGCGAAGAACTCCGGATGAGGCGAGTTTCCGGTTTAGTTTCACTATCATGTGTCATGTGAAATGAAGGCATGCTAATAGCCCGGTCTTACAGAAAAATAAACTGGTTAAGTGGGAGTTGAACTCATGTATTGAATTCGGTTTTATACCAACTTGTTGCTATGTAAATAGTTGTTATTACTTTTTTTGTTCATTGATGAAGTGAAGGGCATGTCTAGTAATTTCTGGCTACAAAATTGCAGAGTATTCCAAATTGTGTTATCAAACCTGACAAACGTCATTATCGAAATGTCATTCCTGTGATGTTGGTTTTTTGCTTTTCTGTATTGCTATATTTTTTGTGTTTTCATTTTTGAACTATAAAACGAAGCCATTATAAAAAAATTGGATAGTGACAAAGTGTTGTAGGTATATTGGCCATTTTTTCGAAAAACTGTACCAGGTCTTAGCCGAGCCTCCATCCAATTTTGAACAACACCTCTAGTCTTGCTTCCAGATTTCATTTTCGATGACATGTAGGTATTACGTTTCATTGAGTGAAGAATTTAATTTCACTTAGTACCATAAATAGAGATGAGAAGTATCACTCTTTCACAGTGACATGGCACTTGTTGAGTCGGGTAGGTATCGGCTTATCAGGAGAAGGCAGGTGTGCTCAATAAGTCAGACTAAGGGAAGAGTTGTAGCGATTTATCGGTATATTTCCATATTTTTTGTATTCTGTTTCTAATTTTTGAACATGGCTGGGGTTTGAGATCACCAATTAGGCAAGCGATTAGCCCTAATCTCATCATAGTGGCGACGACTTGATTTCTATGATGGAGTGTTACTACTGTGCCACTTCAAGATAAATGTCCCACAAACGCAACCAAAAATTATGTATAATAGGATGATGGTTGGTTGCGGTTCTTTTAGTAGCGGCAGTCACTTACCATCGGGTGAACGGTCAGCTCGTCAGCTCCTCTGCCATATCTGTCATAAAAAAACATAATAAACCCTAAAGTAACTAGGTGCTTTAGGGTGGATGGGTAGGTAGGTATCAACGTTACCTAAGTTCCTGACTTGTGCTTGTATAAGATACTCCAGATCGCCACTAAACCCCTTGAGTAAGTCACGTATCGTAACTTTCCAATCACATTTTGTTTCGTACTCGCCATTCCAACTCTAGAGATGTAGTGTTATGATCAGTCTGGGTGGCTGAGAGTGCATTGCGGCGAGCGATGGTCGACTTTTAGTGCATTTTCTTAGGTATACCTCCAATCCAATCAAATAATGTATTTTCTTTTTCCTTTAAATTGTAAGTATTATTGTAATTCCTCTTTCGGGCGAGTGAATGATTAGACAAATTTTCCACATAAGTTTTTTTTTCGCGAGGGAAGAAATAATGACTTGTCATGTAATAATACATTATGTATGAATTTGGGTTGATTTTTTCCACTTTTTTGTGTAAGAAATAAATGAATATGTGATTGGAAAAGTCGGGCGGTATGTTGTGACTATTGCAGATTCGCAGATTTGTTCCTCTTACAAGTGTAACATAAATAAACGTATAATCATAATAAACTCATATTTACACTTGTTTCTTTTAAATAATGTTCTTTAACATATTTAAATGAGATTTGATGATAGTGTATAATATAGTATCGCTTCGCATGCCGTGGCAACCTATAATTAAGTCACCACTAAGAATTTAATTACCTACTCCGTTAGTCTTAAGAATTTTGTAGTGTATGCCTTGTTGGTTGTCCAAATAAATAAATGTATTTGATCGATATGCTGCCTGATTTTAGTGTTTTAAATTATTTAAATTTACTACTTCTTATTTATGAAATGAATTTATAGTTCCTGATGAAATGTGATTGTTTAATTATTTTAATTTTAATATACCTAATTTTAATGAAATTAATTTATAATAATTATATTTCAGCATGTTGCGTATCTATAAGAATACATTTTCTCCTGTTTTATGCAACAGAGAAACAAGCAAATTTTTAATGTAAATTGTAAATATCTCATTTCAAGTGAAACTTTTGTAGTTTTTTTATGAGAATAAAATGATTGAAACCTATCTAATCCAAAAAGGACAGATCACTGTCCTTGTGAAGTTTGAATATGGATCACCATATTCAAACTTCAATATACTTACCATTTTTCTAGATTCGTTCATATGCAGGTGTATAAATCTTATCGAGCAGTGGTAACTCAGTAAGTAAGAACGTGCGCTATCTGAGCTCGCCTCTGGATTTTTCTAAACCATTTTGAACAACTTTACTTCCTCATCTTCTCATCTGAGCGCTTAATTCCCAGCTGCGTCCAAAACTATCGCTCTGGAGCCCGGGGTACGCTTCGACCATGATTGGTTAATTTGGGGAGTTTGACATTTATCATTAATTAATAATCAGACGCAGTGGAAGCGTGCTAGGCCCATAAACAGTTAGCAGAGTGGCGGCAGCAGCAGCTTTCTGTATTAATAAGTAAGCGTTTATGTTTTAGATTTGTATTTCAGTTCTTCGATGGCCATTAATTATTATCAATGATTTAAATACTCTACCGTCTGCCGCGATTCCTTGCGTTTAGTATAAGTCTTTCACTGAGTTCACCTTTAATGAATGTTAATGTGTACGTACGCACGAAATACGTACGTAATACGTAAAAAAAACGAAATTAAATGTTAGTGACTATAAAAGTTCAAAACACAGCACATTAGTTAGTACTATTGCTTATCTAAATATTTTGATAAATATATATACAAAGAGGGAAGTGGTTTACGCCTCTTCTGAAACAAACAAAACCAGCACTCAACGTTAGACTAGTAGCGTTATTGTTTAATTAGCAAGAAAACAGATCAATGTATTAATGTAAGAAAAGTAATTTTTGTGTCGGAGAAACATAACTAGTATTAGCAAGCAAACAAACTCTGTAACTAGCAAACAAAGGCACGGACCTAGAGTCTGTGGTATGTAATTAACCAATGAAAAAAAAGTTCATAACAATTAAGCCTGATTACGCTTATTCCGTATTTCGTATTAAGTAACTCTAGTTAGTCCAAGTCCGTATAAACTAAGGATAACGAGGAAAAAATAAATAGATTTACCCCATAACTGACATTTGTCATGACATTTGTCCGTCTTGACATACGGAGCCGAAACGTGGACACTTACGATACGGCTGGTCCACAAGTTAAAGGTCGCTCAGTGGGCTGTGGAACGAGCAATGCTCGGCGTCTCTCTCCGAGATCGAATCCGAAATGAGGTGATCCGGCAGAGAACCAAAGTTATTGACATTGCTCACCGGATTAGCAAGCTTAAGTGGCAGTGGGCTGGCCATATTAGCCGCAGAACCGACAACCGATGGGGTAAACGAGTTCTGGAGTGGAGACCGCGTCTTGGCAAACGTAATGTAGGGCGCCCTCTGGCTAGGTAGGGGGACGATCTGCGCAGGATGGCTGGCAAGAGCTGGATGCGAGAAGCCATGGATAGATCACAGTGGCGAACAATTGGAGAGGCCTACGTCCAGCAGTGGACTGCGATAGGCTGATGATGATGATGATGACATTTGTCTATTGAAGCAAACGATCACAGACAGAGTTCAAATAAAATTAAGAAACGGAATAAAAAAACCCTCGCCAGTTGATGGTTATTATAGGCCGTATTCTAGCCACGTATGCGTTCGGTTTTTGTTGAATTCTATTTCATTATACTTTATTGTTTTTGCAACTCTTTTATCGACCAGAATCGCCTCTAAAAGTAAAAAAATCATAGTGGATTACTTCAACGTCCCCTTCCTTTTATTAAAAATTTCTTTATATCAATCGACTGGCGAGGGGTTTTTATTCAGCTTTATGTGGTGTTACTTCTAATTACAATTTTATCATATTTTAAAAGTACGTTTAAAGATACACGTGTTGAATATTTTACATGTTTTTCTTCTTCAATTTGAATTAATAGAAGAAATTTTACATTTGAATCTTTCAACTTTTCAAATATGATAAAATCGATGGTTCGAAGTAAGACCAATTATGCTTTTTTCTACTGGGGGTGCGTTATCAGACCAGAGTTTGATGTTACAAGTAGGTAGTAACTATTTCTTCCAATTAGAAATGACTTACAAAGGTCTACAGGCAACACATACAAGCTCTACTCTAGTACTAACATGTATTATGCGGCACTGAGTGTGGTATATGTACTCGGCGACAATTTTTAAATAAAAATATCATCACGATATGACTACGTACAGCTGTACAGCCACACATCTGCCAAATTTCTTTAATCGATTTTCGCCTTATGATCAAACACGTTTGGTCCAATATCAATCGAGGCATTTTGACAGATTGTAGTTACCTGTGTGGTTTTCTGTACAAAGGACATCTTTAATTATTTTTTATGTTATTGGCGGCATATGGATATTGCATTGGAATGACGATTCTAAATGGAAACGTCTTGTTTTCTTTTTTCAAAGTGCATCCAGGTTTTACTAACAAATAACCACACTCTTTGTATAGGTATCGACTGCCTCGGTGGCACAATGGTTAGTGGGTCGCACTTTAAAGCGACGGTTGCGCCTGGGGTCTGGGGTTCGGTTCCCGGGTCGGGCCAAAATTTGTACCTGAGTTTTTCTGATAAGACATTCTCAGTGTTGGCCCGGAGTCTGGAAGATGGCGGTCTTGTACCCCCGTGCCTCGGAAAGCACGTTAAGCCGTTGGTCCTGCGCCTAATTCCTCTTCGGACGTGTCACAATAGTGTCCCATCGAAATAAGAGGGTACGGGAATCTCTCTATTCCCGTACCCTCTTATTTCGATGGGACTCTAGTGCACTTGTGTCTGCGCAAATACTTGTGCACTATAACATGTCCTGCGTCGATGGGTGATCGCTGAGATTGGCCGCCATGACCGAAATATCGGTTTGAAGGACATTATTATTATTAAAGGTATCGACCGCCTACCACAAATAAAAATCATCTGATAACTCGCAATAATTAATAATTCATTATACAAAATACCAACGACCAAATTATATATTCTGTATTCCAAAGTTATTTGCGCTACAAATATCAGTTGGCCACAGTATTTGCAATAATTAAATGTCAAATTATTGCAGATAATGATCACCAGGTAAAAGCTACTTGTTTTAGTCTACATTGTAAGGAGATCTATAGAGTACATGAATCAAATTTAATGTGGGCAAAGTTCTAGGTTTGTTTTATAGATGTGTCAACGGAACATTTTCTAATCCACATATTTGTAATAATGAGGTTAGTTAATAATCGCACAGCCACCGAAATTAATTTACAACCCATAATAATTCACTCAACCTTCACCTAGCTATTTTTCTCAAATCATACCTACACCCGTTTTCCCTTTGTTCAAGTTTAACAACGACAACTTTTTTTTATGTGATAGGTGGCAGACGAGCAGACGGATCGCCTGATGGTAAGCGATTGCGCCCGCCGCCTATAGATACCCGCGACACCGGTGCACTCACAAGTGCGCTGCCAACCTTCAAATCCCCTTTTCCCACTGATTGGGGCTCCGGTACTCTCACTCACGCATCGAAACACAACACAGTGCTGCTTCACGCCGGTTTTCTGTGAAACTGTAGTGTTACAGAAAACCGGCGAGCCAGCCTATTCATGCCGAAGCATGGCTATCCCACGGTCAAGTTCTTTCTAATACGCGCCGATTCTAATACATTACCTGAGTGGGTAAGTGCGACACTAAAAAGTATAGAGCCCAATGCGTTTTGATATCAATATTAAATGAAAATAAATATTAATTTTAATTTTGGTCTTATCAGTTGTAGAAAAACTTTAATTGGTAGAAAATGAGTAGGTAACTAAGTATCAAGTATAAATTAAAATCAATATCCCACCCATAACCTCCTTGATCTCACCTCTCCTATTTGGATTTATTATAATGAGTACATCTCCTGCCCTTGTTCTTTAAATGTAATCATCTAAATACTTACACAATTTAAATTGTATAGCTGCCACACTCAGAGTCATTGATTAACTTAGTTGGCTACTTAAGAAAAAATATTGACACCTATTTTGATACGTATAAAGACTACCGATACTAAAGTTAATGAACATTAGCTCAAATGACGTCTCTGAGTGCGGCCGTTAGTCTAAATATGAACTCATATTAGTCATGTAAAACTATTTTCCACATAATTTTGTGCATTTAAAAGTTTATAGTTTAATTGTTGACTTGATGACAGCCAATTATGAGACTTTGACAGAAGATCTGTGCGTCTTGCCAAGTCGTAGCGGATTATTTTTAACATTGTTTACCAACATAAATACAAGTGTCTCAAAATAGAGACTTTCATAATATAAAGTGGAATCCGTCCGTAATTTGTACGCTCAGCCGCAGGTGTGAGTCTTTAAGTAAAAAAACTAAAACCCAACTACGACAAAAAACGTCGCTGAAAAAGTATAAAACAAGCCTTCGTTGTCAATTTATGCAATATTCACTATGTAGAGATAAAATTTCATGTTTGGAAATCCGCAGTCACACGTTGTCAAAGGGTAGTATATTTAACGTGTGACTACGCCTTTCCAAACATGAAATTTTATCTCTACATAGTGAATATTGCATAAATTGACAACGAAGGCTTGTTTTATACTTTTTCAGCGACGTTTTTTGTCGTAGTTGGGTTTTAGTTTTTTTACTTTTATTTTATTTGTACTATTTTGGTGTCCAAGTGCTAGTAATATATATATATATATATATTCAAAATGTACAAGTCAAGCGCTTTCAAATGATACCAAACACGGCATATTTATCATAACTTTATTTTTTTACTCTGTATGTTTTGTCCGCTAGAGGGCGCCACATTAGATTTTGTGAAACTTCATATAGCCTATAACCAGCGGACGATCAAGACGCTTATAATGATATGTCATTTGTCGAATTCTGATAAGTAGTTAAGAAGTTACGTGGAAACAGATGAACATACATACATACATACATACATACATACATACATACATACATACATACATACATAGCCTGTCAAAATCATAACCCTCCTTTTGCTTTGCCGTAGTCGGGTAAAAATGTGGCTTTGTTTAAAAATTTTCTCAGGAGTTAAAATATATTTTCATTAATAAATGTAGGTATCAAATGTATATGGTTATAGGATTAAAGCGTCAGATATTGAAACCAATCCTTTAGTCTGAATCTAAGACATTTGTTGTAATAGTACAAATATACACACGTACTATGTGTTTGATATAGGCGGATAGATTTTGCACTGTAATTTCATACAGTAAGTACCCAAGTACTAACTTGCGACATCACGGCACGTGTTGTAAGTAACACGTGTCAAGAATTATAATTAGCTCTCCAGAGAATTTTACGTAAGATGTTTTTTTTTTACATTAGAACCTATGAACTTGAGGAAAGGGGAAAGAAATAAACCCTGCATTGTTGTTTTTGTCAACTATTTATAAGTCTAGTCTATAAACAAACAAAGTAGTTTATGTTACTTTGTTTATTTTTTTTCAAATAGTAAAACTATTAAAAAAAACATCACACACAAAATCGTTAATAACATCACCTATGTATTTGTAAACAGTAAACAATTCTTGCTGGTGTCTTCTCAGAAGGAAACGACATTCAGACCATGCGATAGATTATGATGTGTAATTTTGATATTTTTAAGTGTTTTGTATAATAAAAAGTATACCTAACTTAATTAAAGAATATTTTATCTTTATCTTATCTTTTATCTAAATTATATTGTCTAAATAATCAGGCACTTAACTAAGTTTTTATCTAATAAACTCTTCATAGACTAACGAAAACCAAAATTGATTTTATAAAAGATCTCTCCATGCTTTTATAAATGTAATTCTTTTATAAGATTCAAATGGGTCATTTTCGCTTTTCATTAGGTATCATAGGTACCAATCTAACTTTTTTGTTAAAGTTGGTGCCGAAATTTCGTTTCAGTTCGGTGTCGATTACCCAGCCAGTCAATCAATCAGCTATCTCGTCTACGAGTACAGCCATATGTGTGATATTGGGTTCTATTGAAACGGTCCAAAAATCCGTCGATCTAACCAAACGTGTGGGCGTGGCATTCATATTGTCAGAGTTTGCCAAAACAAACATAATGTTTCTGATCTCCGAATCTCTTTTTGCTTTAGTTTCATTTTAATAATTGCTGTAGTCTGTCTTTGATAAATGAGCACGGATTTAGCTATTAGGCAGCAGCATTTTATTTTTAATACCTACTTTAATATTTTCTTTATGTCACCCATTAGACTCAGATGAAAGTTCAGACCAAAGCTCATTGAAATTGGAAAGAATGGCAATATTTCTAAGAACGTTTTGTTGTTTAACGGAGAAGAATGTAGTATATCGTTGACTTTAATGGGTAACCCGTACCTTTAGGATTACATTAAACCACTAAGTTTGGGTGTAACTCGTATAAAAGTTTGACACTCCACCTTGCCCCTCGTGGCGGAGAAATGGTTTGCGAAAAAAGAACGTTACACGCGGAAGTCAAATTGTGTACCCTATAGTCAGTGTATTGATTGTGACAACTTATTCTTACTACCTCTGTTAAATGTTCAACCACATTTCAGAGGGATTGGTAGTCACCTAACCTGACAATAATAAAGCCTGTTTTGAATAGTAATAAGTGATTATTTATGATTCTGATATCCGTAACACAGGTGCTTGAGCTACTTATCTCGGAGCCAAATCAATGTACATATGTGATGTGATCAAATATTTATTTATAATCAAAGTCAGGGTGCTCAAGTGTGTATTCAAACAAAAGTGCACTCTCTATTCCCTTACTCTCATATTTTGGTGAGATACCATAGTGTCACGAATGAAGAACGATCATGAAGCAGGACCAACAACTTACTTCGAGGCTTCGGGCTGACACTAAGAATCTCTTAACAGAATAGAACCTACCAAATGTGTATAGCCTACCAGCGTATGTGGTAAAGTGTTTGTGACAAAAAGCTAGGCTGGTTTTCGATTTCCCACGAGGATCTAACATTGTTATCCATGCATAGTACAAGCATAAATTCGAATCCAATTAAAAGCTATGTGTACTAGTAAACAGGGTATATGACTAAGCTCAAGATTTTACAAAATATAAACATTTTATCAAAATATAGGTCAATATGTGCCAATGGCCAAATTCTCAATTAAAATATAACGTCTAGCCGGTTTTATTGACATTCAAAGATTCATGGGCAAGTCCATTTTAAAACTATGAAATTATTAAAAATAATTGTACCATTGAATAACCCATACAATTTGCACCAATTATTATAATAGAACCATTGACATAAACGAAACATTTGATATAGCTACCATACAAAATTCAAATGAAATGCATACAAAATACTTAGGTGTGACGTCACATTTAAGTAGCCATTTGTATGGAGCGTTTTGGGTTTGCCCAAAATAATGTGATTTTAAAGTTGTGATATCTCAGGTAGTTTAAATGAGAATCAAGTGATTCTTTCAACGATGTTTCTATCATTGAGAGGTCTTTTGATTGCAAAAATAAAAAAAAGTCATATACCGTATTGTACGCGATGGGAGGACGTGGATCCAATCCCAGCACGCACCTCTGGATTTTTCTAATCTAAGTGAGTATTTCTACCCTGAGCTCTGCGGTGAGGGAAAACATCGTGAGAAGACTTGCATGTTTCGGATAGTGTCTGAAACGTGTAACCAGAATGCAGTTGGTCTGGTTTCCCTGTTAAATGATTGCGAAGGTCAGACGGCAGCCTTTATGTTGTAATTATCAGACCCCAAAATCTTGAATCATGATCTAAGCGTACACTGGGCTCCAGAGCGACAGCTTTGGACGCAACCGGGATTACACGCAAGGATGAGTGACTAGTTTGTGCCATAATTACCTCCCGCGGTCAACTCAGCTACTGTTTCAACGATCTTCCTCACTGCTTCTCATCTGTTAGGTTCAACGATGATAGACGCCTTGTGTTGCGTTTGCTTACCCTTAATACCCATCGAATATTTTACTAGAACGTTAGCCGTGTGGTTCCCGGCAGAGTAGAATAGGCCACCCTCACTCTTACCGAGGTGTCGTAAAAGGTGACTAAGGTAAAGCTGCTGGCATGATGATCAGCACCCAGAGAAGGAAAACTCTGCATTTATATCAAAACCCTCGCCAACCCGTCTGCCAAGCGTGGTAAGTATGGCAATTACCCCTCATGTGATTGAGGGAGGTCCATTCCCCAGCAGTGGGGACTTAAATGGGCTGATGATGATTTTTCTTGAAAATTGCATTATATTTCATATTGATTACACGAAGCTCGTATCTAGAAAGACGGCACTGTGTATTCCGAGTTTGCGAAGCAAATTGGCTTAAAGGCAACACGTTAATGTTTGACTAGATTCATTTTGACAAAAGTCCTGTATATTCTTCACAGATAAGCTTTGAAACCAACCGTGTGGTTTGAAAAATGCCTCTGGATAAGTTGTTGAAAGAGTATCTTGCCAAGAGTAATGCATTAAAAATGCTTTTTAATTGATGATTGTTACCATACTTTCAGAATTATATATATCTGTTTACATACATTAACGAAGTCCGCAAACGCGTTAATGAGCAATAAAATGGCGGTTATTGTGTTATTGGCTACTGAATATCGGGACGGTGACGATATTAAGTGGTGTCCGGACATTAATTAAACGACAAGCCCACTGAGTTTTGGCTCGTTTGATTAGCCTTGACAACTTATTCTTACGTTAGTTTTGCTAAATGCAAGCGTATCCTCCATGATGCTCTACTTAACATGTCATATGACGATACAGAGAAACTGCTTATTGTTTTGAAGTAGGTAATTAATAAAAGTTGTTTTTTTTTACTTTTTTTACTTTGTATTTTTTTTAGATAAATATTTTTGTGTTTTTTTATGAGTACTTACTGTTATGTTTTAACTTTCTAGCCTGAGAAACAGGTTCGCCTAGTTCAGGCATTTGTATTTATCTCTGACCTTATTCTAATAGATTTAAATATGTATTATTCATGTAAAATTTATTATCTGAATAAATTGAATTGAATTGAATTGAAAAACTCAGAAACAAGGTACATGGTAGAAATCTCGTAAATAACTAGTTATTCTAATTATAATATACTTACGTACTTTTGTGCTAAATTATGGTAACCAGCGAAACTTAAACGACACCACACCATCTTTAAAGCCCAAATTAAATCACATTTCCTGAACATTTGAGACCACTGTTCCCACTTCCTCTCACCCATCTCTTCCTGTCCTCTGAGAATCATTCGTCTGCTCTGAGATCCATTGTTATTATTTTAGTTGCTATATTTATTTATTATTAATCATATATATATATATATATATATATATATATATATATATATATATATATATATATATATATATATATATATATATTGTATGTATTAGTATATTCATATTTTATTTATGTATTTGTATTTAAACTTTCTGTGTAAGTATATAAATATTTAAGATTACACCGCCCTACACCTTCATCAAGTGTCCTTTACCCAAAGGTTGCCTGGAAGAGATCGCCCATAGTATCATAAGACCGCCTTCGTTGCGCATCCTGTAATACCTAGTTTTTAAGTTTTCATACTTTATTTTGAGTGCTATAAAAGTACATTCATTCATTCATTCATTCACACCATTACCAATAATTTTATTGTTAACATAAAAGTTAAAAATTAACGGTAAAAAAGTAGGTAGTTAAATAGTGACAGTCGTATGCGAAAAACTTTTACATCTTATGATGTAATGTGATATACGGAAAGCTAATTTAATAGTTTTTTGGGCTCTTTAATAAAAACTTGGTTTTAAAAATGTTTTTTCATAATTAATTTTATTGAACTTGCGACGCAGCAAAAAAAAAACAATTAAATTTTAGATTTATTGTGACTATTGTTATAACGGTGTTATTACAGTAAAGGATAATCATTTTACCGTGAGAGAGCCACGATTTGGCATGAATGGGCCGGCTCGAGCAGAGTGATACGGTCAGCATCAAAAGTAGCTTAACACTTTAGTATCATATCGAAGTAAAATTGTTACGAACCCCTTGGAAACTGACTATAATAGGCAGAACAGTTACTTTGACATGGTACTAAAGTGTTGAGCCACTCTTGATACTGACCGTACCAAGGCCTCACAGAAAACCGGCGTGGAGCAGCACTGTGCTGTGTATTGCTGCATGAGTGAGGGTACCGGAAGCCCAATCCGGAAGAAAGGGGAACCCCCTTTTAAGTTTTGCAGCGCACTTGTGACTCCACTGGTCTGCTCGTCTGCCACTTATCACAAAAAAAACTTCATTTCATGTTGTTTTCATTGATCGTTTTGTTTATTATCAATCAATCGCCGGCAAAAAAATAAACATTATAAAACTGCGTACGCATGTTAATAACGTTGATGTATGAGTAACATAAATTAACTATAATAAACCGATTCTAAAGTGTTCAGTGTTTAAAAATGTTCACGCAGAGTAATGCCAACATTTAAAAGCAAGCAATCTGCAGTTTGTAAATAAAGGCTTTTTTTTCAGCTCTCACTAAAGGGTCAAACCATTATGAGGCTAATAAATTTATTACATACTATTTTTCTTTCGCTCGAACAATAAAGATCTAGAAAAGTCACCAAAAAATACCCAAAGTTTTATATTTCTCTAAATCCAATTTTTTTTTTGGTTCCAGAAGAAAAAACTTGTTTGTTGCCTTTCTGTCATCTCGGCAAGTCATTCAAAGTTACGTCCAAAGCCAGAAATGAAAAATTCAGAGGTGCGTACCCGAATCGAACCTACGAATACTACCTTCAGTTCGAAAGCGCACGTTACTATCCGCTGATTAACCATCGCTTTTATTGTTTTCGTCTGTCTGTCTTTAAGTCTGTCGCAGATTGTTTAACCTCCATCGCGTTGTTAAACATAATTTTCAACTTGTCCTATGATAATATAAAGGTAAAAGGATCTTAATCAATTATGGTGTTACAAAGCAGTTATCATTCTTTTTTCGAAAATTTTGTATACAAATTTGGGTACCTCTAAGGGCTTATTCATAAACGTTCAATAAATCTGTGTTAGCAATAAAAAAGTGTTATAGAGCAGTTTGGAGGCTGAAAACCAAAAAAAAATATAAATTTTCGAAAAAAGTATTACTGCTTTCCAACACCGTTTCAGCTAGCAAAGGTTAATTGAACGTTTATGAATAAAGGCCTTAAGGTGACGGGTAGGGCAGACTAGCGACGCCAATCGATTTTAATTTTTAACTCGCGGCATTCAAAATATTATTTTACCATATTTTAAGTCTTGTGTATGCCGTTCTAATTTTAGATATTAAATGTCTCAGAATCACTCAGAATGGGTAATACATTTTGATATATTAAGGTGACGGGTAGGGCAATAGGTACACTAGCGACGCCAATTGATTTTAATTTTTAGCTACTAAACCGGATCTACCGGCAAATACACAACAATTTATTAAATAACCATGCACAAATGTTGGGTGCCTTTTTGTACGCGAAAAATTGATTCACATAAGCGGTCACCTTTGGCGGTAATCCAAAATTCGAGTGCAAAAGTAGACCAAAAGGTTAGCTATAAGTATTAAATAAATAGTATAGATGTTTGCATAGAGATTGTAACCGAAAACCAACGAAATTGATTAAAATAAATCCGGTTTAGTGACTAAAAATTAAAATCGATTGGCGTCGCTAGTGTGCCCTACCCGTTACCTTAATATTTCAAAATTCATTAACCATTCCGAGTGATTTTGAGACATTTAATATCTAAAATTAGAACGGCATAGGTACACAAGACTTAAAATATGGTAAAATAATATTTTGAATGGCGCGAGTCCCGCCCTTAGAGCATCAAGAAATGGGGAAAGTTTCGGTCTCAGGCACCTGGAGGCACTGGCAATTAATTAAACTCAGAGGAACAACGGACAAACTAAAACTTGATGTTTTCCGGATCAATGTCTGATACGTATCAGCTAGTAATTAATTATTTTTAAGGCTAGAGTGTTTTTCTCGGATCATGGCTCACACAAACCTTATCTTAACTTATCACCAGATTTGATTGAGTAAAAATGCTTGTCCGTAAAAAAATTAAAGCTTTCAAATTTTTGCTTTTATTTCCAGTGCTTAAATCCTTTTTATCCAGTATTCAGCAAATTGCTTCTCATTCTCAGCCATTCCGAACAGGATTGGGAGATTCATCCTCGATTCGGCGCGATCGAGTTGCCTTCCTGTGTATCGGTTCGGAATAAGAAAATCGAGTACCATAACGCTTTTATCCCGGTCGGGAAAGCGCTGAGCGAACTTTTTGGAACATATGCCCGGTCAACGATGTCGGTTAAAAATAGTGATCGATTTGGCGGGCAAATTGACGCCCGATGAGCGCCGGAGCGATGGACAGGCGTACGCACGGGGAACCACACGAATGAAACAGATAAGTCACAGAAGGGAGCTTTGTTTTTTTTTTATTTAGCAGGGGGAACCAAGCTGCCGGCACAAGAGATGAGCCTGACTACTTTATGCATACAATTCCACCGGGGGATGGCTGGGTTATCCCTATATCCTCTCCTTTGGCGAGACAAAGACATACCCACTAAACACGCCCTGCGGTTCTCCCTTATCGCCCATATTGGGAAATATCATGGTGATATCTACTTAATGTTAAATGTCCTATCCTTGCAAATCATGTCTGTGTCCAATAAGCCCCTTATTAAAAAATTGCGAACTAAAGATAGTCCCGGAACAAATCTCGTGCCAATCCCTTTTAACATTGCGGGTCGGAACGGGATGACATAATGGACAACATTTCATATTTTTAACATGTCCATATTGTTTTTTCATATGAAAATAGACATAAAATGAACAGACCCATATTATTTCTTTTTTCAAAATTTGGCCGTTTTCATGCATAAATTAATTATTGAAATTTTTTTATATTCTAAATAGACGTAAGCGCCAAATGACGTCATCGGACGGCTGAATACAGCGATATTCCTTTGCTTATCATTGTTTTAATAAAAAAAAGATACTGCTGTCAAAGGTAAATAATACTAGTGTCAACATAGTCAACGTCATTCATACATTCAACGTTGACAAGTTGTCCTTTTTTTTTGACAGTTACATGTCATGGGTTTGGCATTTTGTAAATTTAAAACTATAATGTGCTAAGCAAAGAAATATTTTACATTCTGCCGTCCGATGACGTCATCTTACGTTTTTTAGTTTTTATTTTTTTTCTCAGTAGTTAAGCAATATAAAAAATGAATAAATATATATTCCAGCAGCGGAAAAGTAAACAAAGAATTGGTATTTTTTGTTTCAGAGCTTAGCAATTTTGAAATGTTGTCCATTATGCTTTACTACGTTAATAAGTTTAGATCTCGATTTGTAATAAGGTGCTAAATGTTTACTTTCTTACATAACGAAGCCTCCCTCCACGATATTCCCGCGCGGATCTTAGCACAGCGCACTTAGTACATAATCTTAACGTAAAGGTAACCTGACAAAAGTTAACGTTTAACTTGTAACATTTGACCGATAAATATTTAGGTTCTGTTTACGCTTTTTGCGAACATCAGCGAGTTTATCAAAACTAGAACTTGTGCTTCTAGTTAAAACGACAAGGCTTCACGACTGAATCTTCATCCATGTTCCATTTACACGCGCTTTGAGTCTCTTTTGCTTGGATGCAACACGTATATTCTCGATCGTTATGGGACATGTTAATTAAATTACATCAAATTATCAAGATCGAGACAGACAGTCATGGTAGATTATGTTTGTACGTGATCTGGAGACCTATTATGTGGCCGAACAATGAGATATACATCAAATAGAGCAATACAATTTGTGCCAGCGGTAAGACTGAAATCTGATTGAATTTGATTTAACAAGACTTTATACTGGTAATGGTCGCCAAGTAATTAGATATAGTCCAGTCCAGCTAACGCGTTTTAGAAGGCTGTGAGGGATTTTTAATCATTCAATCAATCAATCAAATAATTCTTTATTTGCATAGGCTTGTATACAGCACTTACAAATCGTCATACATTTTAATGACTTAAAACTATTTATAAGTACTTATGTATAATTTACATGTTAATACATATATGTATGTTGATACATAAAATATACTAAAGAAATAAATAAACATAATGCGATTCTACCACCGGCTCGGAAAGTTGTTTCTGGTCGAGAAGATCCGGCAAGAAACTCGCCAGTTACTCTTTTTATTTGCCAAACTTTCATTCAATGTTGTGTCATCATCATACCAAGCCATACAGTTTAATTGTTACACAAAATAAAATAAAGGAAATAATAATAAAATAAATATTATGAGGTAAACCGAATTTGTCGTTTGTCCGCATTGTCACAAAGCGGCAATTTTGATTGATCGCCAATCCTCCTGAGACTCCCATGAGTACATAAACTTTGACCACCTTATTATAAATCGCGATCGAAAGTTATTGCCTAACTAAAGCTCCTGACATCCTGTTCCATCACGCAATGTTTAGAGGCGCTGGCATCGATTTTGTTCCGGGACTATCTTTAGTTCCCGATTTGTAATAAGGTAGCGAGAAAATTACCGCCTTTGCTTCCACCGAGAAGGTTACTCACACAACGATGCGCATGTAAGTATTTTGTTGGGTACATAAAGAAAAGCAATCGGTAAAAGCTGGAGATTTTTTAATTGTTTTTCTTTTGCTCGTCACTTAAATATTAAAAACTAATACCTATTCATACCTATGGACATAAGTCCAAAGAATAATCTTTAAAATATCTCTGCACTTAATTTTATTCAAAGTGCGAATCTTACTAAGCACTGATAATAGTGAAAATAATTTTCAGGCTCACTAAAGAGATGTAAGTAACATTATACCAAGTTTCACAAAAACCGCAAAAAATAATTCAAAGTACATTATCCCTGAACCACATGAATTTTTATATTTTTTTCACATAAAAATCTCCTGAAAGGCGTATCTCAAGTGTTTTACAATCCTATTTTTGGCACCAAATCGAAAGTGCTTTAGGAAAAACTTCAATTTTACACTAACTGATTTTGCGCTATTTATGTTGTCTTAAATTGAAATTCATGTAATCCTTTTGAGCCTGAGATTGTTCTTCAAGACATCGCCTGCAGTTAGTTTTTCTGGTCAGTTTAGCCTTTTTGTTGTTAGCACAGAAACATCAAGTCGTAAACATTTTCGTATTAGTATAAATCAGTTTTTTTATGCTAGAGGCGGACAAACGAGCAAGCGAGTCAGCGAAATCGGAGAGATCGCTAATGTGTTGCCGGCCTTTTTTAAAAGTGTATGCTCTTCTCTTGAAGGTCCGTAAGTCGTAGCCATCGGGAAATACTCCTGCAGCCAAATCGTTCCACAGAACTAAGGTACGTGGCAGTTCCTCTGTGGCCGATTATTTTAAGAAGTCGTCTAGATTTTGTTATTCATGGTTCTAATGCTAGTCGTAGTTTATATTGTGGACGATAAAATAAATTATGAAAGTTTGTACACTTAAGTTCTTCAGTACAAAATTAATTGGAGAGTTTGAATCGGTATAGGTAATTCTTTGATGAATGAAAGATAAACAAAAAACTAGTTCCTTGGTGACATCCATTTTATTGATTTAGATTCCAAGCAAACTGTTACACACAGTTATATCTCGTCAGTATGGGTTGACAATCAAGCCTTTTTTTACGATCGCTTGATTTTTTCAAACGAGTTATCTCGAAGCCTCCCGCTTAAACGGAATCGTTGACCTATATACACAAACTGTAAATTCTGTAAAAATGTATGAGCTATGGACTACAAATTTGCTATATCTGGGTACGAAACTTCTGATGTACTTGTCTTATGATGTTTAAGAAATAAAGAGTAATACTAAGAAAGAACTGCTTACGAGTAGGTACCTACAACGAAATATGTATTATGAAATATGAAATATGTATATATGAGATGATAATAAAAGCAAAAATGGATCTGTGCATATTTAATAAATAATAAATAAATAAATAAATATTTCACAACATCACATACATTGATCTGACTCCGAGATAGGTAGCTCAAGCACCTGTGTTACGGATATAAGAATCAACAGTGGGATTACAAATATATACATATAATACTTTTCTTTTGTAAATACATACTTATAATACATAGCAAACACCCAGACCAATACAAACAAACATGTTCATGCACACAAATGTTTGTACTGTGCGGGGATCGAACCCGCAACCCTTGTATCAGAGGCAGCGTTCACTACCACTGTTCCAATCGGGTCGTCGAATTATCATAATATTTAATTATGATAATGTGTATCCAGTATTAATTTATGCATATTAATGTACCTTTGTTTTAAGAACTTTAGGCTAACCACAATCTCACCTGATGAAAAATGACGATGAGGTCTAGGATGTAATGCGATCGCCTAGAATGAGCTATAAAAATAGGTTAGGTACATCAATACGCATAATATTATTCACAAACTTATAAATAGCTTTGCACGTACATAAACGGCTCTAATTTTCAATAACAAACTTGAATGGGAATTGTTGAAATTCTTGGATATGTTAACAGACTAGCGTCAGTTTGTTAGAAAGTTTGTATTATAAGTTACTTCAGCACATCATGCCAAACAAATTCAGGGTAAAGTCGGAAGCCTTTGAGAACTAGCTCAAGGCAGTTCCACTATCAAAGTAATAGTTTAAAGTGCAACCGTTTGTGAATATTTAAAAAGAAGTTATGCTTAGTGATCGACACTTAACGAGCTTTAGGCACTTGATGGCAGAGCATGTCATTACCTAAATTGAACGAAAAAATCGTAATTTATCATTACTCATACAGTGGTTTTTACAAGGATTCATCGTCATCGTTATCATCATCAGCCCATTTAAGTCCCCACTGCTGGGGCACGGGCCTCCCTCAAACACATGAGGGGTAATTGCCATAGGTACTCATTACGCTTGGCAGACGGGTTGGCGAGGGTTTTGATATAAATGCAGAGTTTTCCTTCTCTGGGCGCTGATGATCATGCCAGCAGCTTTACCTTAGCCACCTTACAAGGATTAATCTTATGAATTTATAGCTATTTACTAGATTTTTTTTTGAAATTATTCCTGATCTTGTTTAAATGCGTACTCAGAATGCTGGCAGAAATAAGCTTTCATTCGATCACGTAAGATTTAAAAACCTTACGTATTTGATATTAAGTCGATTCCTTCCATTCCTTCAAGCAAGGCACACCAATAGAACAAAAACAAGAAAGCAAGAACACCAGAAATAAACATAGGCTTGCCGTCCCGGTTCTCAGACTTCATAAAATCGGTAATTCGTTTGTTGGCTTAAGTATTAAGATATTTAATAAGATACCACAAAATGTCATTAATCTATCACTGGATAAGTTTAAGTCTCATATTAAAACCTGCCTAATGAAGAAAGGTTACTATAGTGTACAAGACTATTTAAATTATAAGGATTCTTGGTCATGTTAATTGATTAATCTTTTGAGTTGTTATTCATAATAGTCTTTTTCTCTTCTCAATTGAAACTCTGTAACATCATCAATATTTGAAAAGAGTAACTACTGAGTTTCTTGCTGGTGTCTTCTCAGTAGAAATCGACATTCCGAACCAGCGGTAGATATTATGTACCTATTTTGACATTCATAAGTGTTCTGTGTGGACCTAAATTGAATAAAGAATTTTTTCAGAGTTCACCAAGTCCGTCAAGTTTGCTAACTACCGACAGACTTGAGCCTTCCCGAGTTCCAAGATTCTTAGACTACAGTATTGTTGAAATGAGCTTTTAAATGCATTTCTGGCGAAAATATCAAGCACACTTTGACTTAGTGTTTCGGTGTACCGTTTAAAAATATTTCTTAACGAAGTTTTTAAGGCCTCTTGTACTATTCACTTCTAATTGATTATTGTTAACAGGTTTCAAAAAAGGAGGAGGTTCACAATTCGTCGAGATCTTTTATTTATTTTTATTACGAATGTACCCCGATTACTCCAATACGCCTGGACCGCATTGAAATTTAAGGGTATTGTTCCCAGGTGGTCCCATTGTGAGTATGTCATGATCTAATGATGGGATCTCAGAGATAATGAGGTAGCCCTCTAGTTTTATAGGTAGGAACATGAAATGTGTTTGTATTGTTGTATTCACAACTGCACCAGTATTTACACTTGATCGTAATAATTTTATGTGGCTCTACATTGATGTAACAGCCTGTATTGTAATTTTAAGTAGGTGTATTTACTAATAGTTTTTTAAACTATAAAAAGAAATTTTTCTCTGAGGCCACTATAAAAATGCGTTACATTAGGATAGTACGAGTACTAATTGTGTTCAGCAGCAGCACCCTGTACCAGTACGAATGTTAATTTTTGCGGGTGCCGCGGCTGTCTATGGTAATGAGTCTCCAGAAATTACAGCACAATCCAGAATACATCATATGAGTCGAGACCGATTTACATAATATTTTCACATTCCTGTAACACCTACCTATGCTCCTTTATTTGTGCGAACACGAAGGTGATCCCAAGAGAACCCTTGGTCGAAATGTCAAGGTGAGCTCGCAGATGTTTACGAGCTAACGGAGTTGACGTGCCCAATAATATTAACAAACCCGATACCTGCCCAAGTGTGGTTCTTCAAGGAATTTATGGATCTACGTCAAAGGTTATCATTACAAATTTATGTATGAAGGCAATGAAACGGCTAAGCGATGGAACGGATCCCAAGCTCGGAGCCCGTATTTTGATACGCACGATAAATTGACCGATGGCACGCGTCACGTGAACCATGCCGGCGAACTAGCACATTGTAATAGTCACAATGAGTCCACGGATGAACATTCACGGTCAAACAACAAGCACGCTCAATAGTGACATAATATCGAAACAGCCAAGATAGTAGAGACCACGCAGCATCTCTATCTCTAGCGTCTACGTAACTCGGGAACGGACGCTTCGCGGGGTGAAAACCCTTCTGCAGTTGCAAAAACATAAGAGACCTGAGACGGGCAAGGTAAATAGGAATCAAGTCTGAAGGTTCAAGGGCTAGAATCGTGGGTCGGGCGGGTGGCAGGCGAGTATATGCGTCCTGCTCGCTCGGCGCCCTAGGCTGCGGCGCACACCGCCGCTCCAGTCGCGGTCTGCCGGCCGTCGCGACGCTCGGGGCCGCTCCGCCGCCGCCGCCTCACCGCTCGCGCGTGTCATGTGGACTCGTGTGGGATGCACTGCTGAGCACCAGCCCGCCGAGTGCTCGCCGTGAGCACGGCTCCGGCCCCCTGCGATAGGACTGCGCCCTCGCGCCAGGCCGTCCCACGCCACTCCTCTAGTGCACTGTGCCACTGGGACATCGTAATGTGTACCGCTCTATTTTGATAACCAGTAAGAATCACCAGTGATCGGCGTGACCGAATGATTGCAACTAGATTTTCGTGTGCTATCGAATCACTCGTTAAACTTTGTTTGAACGTGTACGCTGGAGAATGAGCGTTTAGCGCGACGCGATCATATTTAAGAGTTACGACATAACAGATAACAGTTTAATCTGAATATCACGCGGTGAAAAACATGCATTAGCGCTTTGCGTTCTGTTGCGAGTGGCTAGTGCGTAAAAATATTTTATGAAAGCCTCAAGGGTTTTTAGACACAGTTAAGAGATTTCACATTTAGCAGATAAAAATCTAAAGTGTGCAAAGAAATGACAATGACTGAGACGGGCATAAATCTGGCGAGATATAATTAGTGGGGCATTTACTTTGTTTATTATTCGAATGGTGTCATTGATTCATGGGCAACTTGTTGAATGTTTACAGTTTGTACCTATCGCTGATGACCCTTCTTAGGTTTACGGGGCTGAAGAAAAATGATTTTCTTTCTTTCAGTTTAGTGCTGATAAACTGGAAACTTTCTGAGTGTTTTCCCACAATCTTTCGTCGCATCTTGGCAAACTTATTTTTTCTTAGCTAAAATTGTTACATTATCTCTATAACCTTTATAAAATGTATTCTTTGCTCGCCCGAACAAGATTTGGTTTTTGTTTTAATGATCTTTATCAAAACCCTCATAAAGATGCCATCTATTTCTGTAATCAGTTTTACAAAAAAAATCATAGTTTTCGTAAGTTCGTTTAGGTATATAATACGGTAGAAAATACTCTTCAAATACCCTACTTGTATGCTGATTACAATTTAAAATACAGAAACATGTTATGATTCTCCATATATGTAATTATGTGGCCCAATCTATTTCAATATTTAGTTTTCCTTCAGCTAATACTTACATAGGCAAGTCCTTAAGAATAGGCGTGGCTGTCAGAATCTATTAATTTAGATGTAGAAAATAAAATTTGCTTTATTGATCAATAATTCACACACACTTGTAGAATCAAACATATTCTCTTTTTGAATGTAGCTATAAGGGAATTCATTAAATAATGCCTACCTGTATTTAGTTAATTTTACAACGGTTACTAAAACATTAGAGGCACTCCCTTATTCCCGCAACGCTGAAGAGCCTTAAGATCTTAATTATTAAGGGAATAAGAAAACATAAGCAGTATCTTGACATAACACTTAAACCATTTTGATATTTAGATGTAACACTACTTCTTCAAGGTAAACATTAACTTGCTTAGCATAATCATAACTTCAACAAATGTATTTCTTAAATGTAAACACAAACTCAATACTGATGATCTGTTCTATCTCAACCCTCTTCTTACTTTAACAATGAGTGTACTGTGGTCCAGTTGGTTATTTCCTCACAAACAATGGGGACTGCATAAATAACAATCTTCAGACAATTAGCTTAAGATTACTGCTTATTATCTTCTCTCTCTTTCTAGATATGGCTTGTTGAATGGTTTTACATATTTAAGACACTGATTAAGAAAACATCGAAATAGGCGTTAATAATGCAAATGGAAATATTTTGAACAAAGCGTTATGCTAATCCATTCATTACTTGAAAATTAGAACTGGTTGCCATGGATTTGTGGACATTACGAATTGTTTCTTCAAGGCTGCAGTAAATTTGCACTTTTGAAAAAAGTTACCAAAAATTAAGACATTGTTTACCATGTCTGCTTATGTTTACCTACTGGTGATTTTCATTCAATAGGTATACACACATATTATGTCACATAAAGTTTAGTTATCTTTACCACGATGGGTAAATACGGCCCTTGTACATTTAGTTAAGCCGGTTCCACCTTATGTTTCTCATCGTACAATATTGCAATGAAATAATGCATGGACCCCAAAATTTATATTTTTCAGTTTTGAAAATGTCAAGCTAATTATCTTGTCAGTGACCTACTTACAATCATGTAGCCCCAACCAGCGGAGAATGACCCGTTCTCCGCTGGTTTGCGCGTACATAAAAAATAATTTCGAAGCCGGCAATAGAAACTGTCGATTCGGAAACAACGTCAGAGTATCTTCCTGATCACACTGAAACATCACACATGTTTAACTAGTTGCTGTAGATATGAAGGCACACAAAAGTGACTCTACAATTGGTCGGCCACTCAACGAGTAGTAATTGATTGCGCCGATCGCTGCTGACTGAGTTCCTTATGTACATTATTAACAATTACTCTCGTACAGTTCACAGTTAGCCAAATTATGAAAATACAGCATTTTTGCAGATCAAATTGTGTTAAAATACATAAGAAACTCAACCCCTATAATTTGTGAAATATTTTCTATTTGTTTGCTCAAAAGAGTATCAAAACCACGTCAATTAAGAAGTTTGTTATTATTAAAAGTATACGTGATACTAATGTATAACTGTACTTTTTGCTCGTACGTGAAGCTAAGTGAAATTGAAAACAAAAACATTTTCCAATATAAAATGTTTTAGAATGCGTTAAGAGAACCGAATATTTCACTATTAAACTATAATACAAAAATGAAAATGTTATTTTAAAAATTCTTCATTGTGAGACTGTATCTCAGGTTTATCATAAAATTTTTGAGTTGTTGCAAGCAAAATAGCTCTTACGTAAATTATGATTTGTGTTATGTTCGCAACTGTGATGGTTAAATATGGGCTTAGTTCATAAACGTTCAATATACATTTGTTAACAAAAACGGTGTTAAGAGCAGTTTTGACGTTTGAAATAATAAAATTGTTATATCTTCAAAAAAAGTATGAAAACTGCTTTATAACAATGTTTTAATAAACAAAGGTTTAACAAACATTTCATGAATAAGGACCATGAACTAAACGGGAACGTACCGTTTCATCCTATCAATGGGCACTTATTTCTGGCAACTAGGAAGTCGTTTGACACAGTTGGCTAATGCCATTGTAGATACACATGACGGCTACGCGGCAGTTACAGCGATGTCCCCAGTAGCCTTGACCGGTGTGATATCAATCAATTGGAATCGATAGGTTTTTAACGGATTAGCCAAGCTATTTTCAATATTGTAATGCATGTAGTTCAGTTTTGTTTGTAATATTTTCAAACAACAAGTATTCATTATAATGTTTATTATTTATGATGATGATGATGATGATAATGATCGAATGGAGATATTAACTCAATTGACAAAAGCCTATATTAACCATGTAACTGATAGGATAAAAGGTGAAACAAAAGATTTATTTTGATTACTTATGCATTGACTATACGACAAAAAAATATTAGTATTTTTATAAGCTTTTCGAATAAAGAAAGAGAAAAAAGGTGACCTATACTTTTTAGTTATCATTGAATATGAGATTTAATTAAAATATATATTTTTTTAATTATTAATTAATATGTCGGAAGGGACGTAGTCCTGAGGCTCAACGTATTGTGATGTCGGTGCTATATATCCAATAAAAAACAGTTAAATGACTAAGTTCCTTATTTCTCTTGTCATTTTATGATCAGATACTTTACTTTTGTTTAATCAACGTGAACAAAGGCGTTAATAATTTATCATGCCGAGTGATGACGTCACAGGAGGATTTTACATTTTTTTCTTCATAAATATCTGTTAAATAAATTATTTTTCTTCAATTTCTATGAGTCTAATCTAGAAATTGTATTTTTCATGACGTTGTCCATTGGTACTTTGAATTTTGAACGTTTATCGAAAAAGTTCGCAAACGTATGTCTGCTTTAATTCCCTAGATTACGATTTGTATTACGCTTTTAAAAATAAATTTATTCGTTGTTCACGTTAGGTAGAAGATATGAAGTAAGTCAAACAAACTACTTAGTATTGTTGACTGATAGAGATTATCTCAAGGTATCAAGGTATTTTATACTATAACTGGAGTGCTGTAAAATCTTCACTATGTAAATAATTTAGATAATAGTTATTAGTATTATATACACAGCCTGTGTGTTCAACAGTGAGATAAGTTAATGCACTAGTCTGCGCATTTATAAAAACAGTGCTTGAAAATTCTTTACGTTATAATCATATCATATTTCTTTTAATTGATAATTTAATAAGAGCAATTTTAATCATCATACCTAGATGAAATTGCAATACTTTCTGAGAACTTGTGTTTTTTTATTGGTTCAGTAGCAGAAAGCATTATATTACATTTTCGCGTTTTAAAAAACATGTCCTCAAAAATGGACTGTAAAGACAACCTTGGAGTAATAAGATACTGTACTAAACAACCCAAGATTTTGCTGCAACATGAACACAAGTGTCCAAAAACATTGTTACATCCGGTAATTGTTAAAAGTGAAGAATTTGTAGTCACGTTTTCCGTATATTTATGTAATATAACGTAAAAAAATGTAAACACACATTTAAAAAAAGGGTCTTAAAACATTTTTCCTCATTTCAGTATCCCATTTAATTATTATAACTAAATTGTTTATCGTTATAAATATGTATTCTTTCTATTTATGTCATATTTATAATATATATGTATTGCTATGTATATGTGTATATGTATAAGTATTATGTATTATATAGTTTTTTTTGTTTTGTTCTCCACGTTCACGTAATCTTCTTTTGCATCATCATTATCCTTTCTATATGACCCAAAGGTTGACTGGTAGAGAATTCCTCTTGGCATTAAGTTAGCCTATTGTATAAACTTTTTGTGCAATAAAGTTTTAAATAAATAATATCAACGTAATACTGAACAATCAGACATCGCCCCTAAATATATTTTATACCTTATTTTTGATTTTCCAATATTTTGGCACTGTTACAAGGGCGTACGCAGTCACGGTGTAACTCAAGTTTTTTGCGCGTAAGTGCTTACCTATTGACAGATAATATCGTTCTTATTTTATTATGAGAAAGGGAGACAAACGAGAAAGTCCACCCATCTTTAGCTTTAAAATATCGGAAGCTCAAAAAAATGCAGTAACAGTTACATAGTTAGTTATTCATCATTACGAAAGTTTATTTTTCATAATTTTTGATACTTTCTATAACGGTGAAAAAAACTGTCATTTTGTCAAACGCATGAACGCGAGTTATGAAATCAAATTCAAAATTAATCTATCACATAAAAAAGTGTTAGACGTAACATTTTATAAAAAGCAAATAAATAATTTAAAACACATTTTTCAAAAACCAGTTATAAAGTATTATTTCTGTAGTAAAAACCAAATAATTGCATGAATTAAACAGCTATTAAATAGTTACGATATAACAAGTCAATAATAAGCTAGATAATGAGCTAACTATACTATTCCAAGGTATATGTATGTATAAGTCTTATGAAGAACTAGATAGGTACGTGTAGTCACGTCTTGCATCAATCATCCACTTAGGAGCTCTAACAATTAAATTGGTTTTACTTTGGTATACAAAGTATGCAGTCCAATTATATCTTTTGTATTTTATTTCATTAATTTTACTGCAAATTTTCGACTGTCATTTCATTTGCTGTATTAAACGATATTAAGGCACAACATAGCGATATTAAAGTTTTTGTTTAAATTACTTAATTATTCGATTATTAGTCAGTTTTTATAGCGACGCGTGTCGTAGGTAGGTAATTCTTACCGTTAAAGCTCTTTCCTAAAATCTCATTTTCTTGGGTTCACATGGAGAAGAAATAAAAATCTTTGGGATCTCCCAGTGCTAAAGTGGATTTACCTGTCATACCCTCGGGTTTGCGAGAAGCGGTATTAGTATTAAATTATATTTTTTGTAACGGGACACAAAATCTTATGTGATCTAACGGATAAAAATTTCTAGTGTGCGGTCGAAACTGGATTTTGTTATTAATGTTAGGTTATAGTTAGATATTTTTTAAGTAGATATTTAATTTATTTATCTTCGTCATTATTGTTATTTGTTAAAAAACGGTTGCCAACTGTATAAAACTAATATTTTTAGATATTTTTTTTACAGATAGAAAATCGGCCGCAAGATCGGTCACGATCTTGCGCGTATTTTCAATATTATAAATTCAATATTATAAACAAAAAAAAAATAATAAAAATAATATTTATTTGCGTAAAACATGGTAATATTTACAGATCACTTACAATTAATATCTATTATTTTTATTAATATTTGATCACACATAATTAATCTAATATCATATCATTATAACATACTTAACCAACTAAACACATTCCATATTAATTCCGCAGTCATATTTAATTATACTATATCATGTCACAATATAAAATTGAAACGAGAAACACAATTAGAAGAAAAAAATGCTATTAAAGATTATCTATTAATTATATAATATTATTATTTCATGTCAAGGAATTAATTTAAAGTATAAAAACATTTTCCTAATACGTAACTCTATTATAAACAAATTGTTGGGTAACTGTCTTATGGCTACAGGAATTTTATTATACGTTTACTCATAAGTAACTCGTTTAGATTAAACAGAAAATGGGACAAACAATTTTACTTGTTTTAAATGTTTTTTAATCTTCTCAAAAAGATGCTCGTAATCAACACATCTTGTATCCTAAATCAACTGCTGGGCTGTGGAATTCACTCATTTATCAAATCGATAAATAGTCATATTAAGCGCAGTAAACAACATCGGTGTTTGTCGTTAGTACATCACTGAAAGATTCTGGCCCAGAATTTCAATATTACGGCAGAAAATTATTATAATCCGCATATTCCTATCCTAAATCAGATGCGGTGATTTGCATATTTAATTTCGTTGTCATCGAAAACGAGGTGCTCTCGAGTTGATAATCTTTGAGCTACGGTAAAGCTTGGCTGACAGCCAAGGAATACCTACAACGCGTCACTTCTTATGAAATAATACGCTTTGATCCAGTCTCGAACTCAATCAATTGCGTTCAGTTTCAATATGTTGACGCCGACATGTTTCTGATTATAACATGATTTTGTTATTTTACATCGTGATTCGATAGCACTAAGAAAAATCTAACTACCCTCTTTCTCAACCGTAGGTGTGAATCGGAGTTACAGTGCAATAATGGGGTAAAGTGAAGTTATTTTACAACAATGTTCGTCTGAAATGGAAATGGTGCTTCTATTTTGATTATAACTACAAACATCGTTACAAGTGAGCTTTCTTTTGAAAACTTTCTACTTCCTCTATCCTTCTTACCTTCTTTATACCTCTTCTAAACTGTTACTTTCTTTATAAGGATTTAAAACGTGCCGACTGACATATCGTTACTATTTTCTAAGCCAACTTCGAAGACTGAAAGTAGGAACTTGTTACTAGAGTTTATTGAAAGTGCATTGTGTTGTGTACCTAGTGAAGTGAGTTGCAATTGCTGTCAACGAATGGTGTACATAGTAAGTGTGTCCGCAAACGTGGGCGTGTGTGGCGTGTGCGTTAGAGTTCGCTCGGAGTCCCGCACGGCGGCAAGGTGGTGGGAGGGGGGGTGTTCCGTTGCTGCGTGCCCTGGTGCGGGGCGCGCGCGGCGGCGCCCGCCGACGAGGCCGAAAATGCCCTCAGGGAGGGCAGTCCGCATCTCGTGTTTGAAATTAGTAAGTAGATACTTGCTAAATCTTGAGAGTATTCACGTAGAAAGCAAAGCCATGTTTAGAACTTCAGGTTTCTCTGTCGCTAGCAGAAGTCGGCTACCGTTTTTTTTATAATTTGGTATTTAATAAATAAAACTCATCAAATTTATTGAAAACAGAATCTGTCACTCTCTCTCTCTGTGAAGTCCATAATTTGACATGAGAGTGCAGTTTCTAGTCGTCAGTATCTAGACCTAGGCGTGAATGGCTTGTATACGGCTTTCTCCGTCGTACGTAGGTTAGCCTATATAGAGGCTCATTGTACCTTAGTACCATTAATCTTCGTACTTGACAATTCGTGTTTTTGTACCATAAATTGTCGTAGTTGACAATTCGTGTTTTACTACTACAATCGTAGTAGTCTGCTACGATGAAACTAGGCAACAGGTTACTACTACGGCCGTCGTAGCAGTGTGAACTACGATTGAAGTGGTGACTAAAACCTGAAACCAATTACCGACTACGACGATTGATGGTACGAGTATATTGGTGGTTGAATGGAGCCTCTAGGTAAGCTATCGTATCTACGATGGAGAGCCGTACAGGTCATTCGCGCCTACGCTTGAAGTATGTATTTACTACTAAAATGGCAATATATGTACATATATGTACTTTGCCCATAAACATATAAGAACTAATATTATTTAATAAATCCATTTTTGTTTATCGGATTTGCAAATTAGACGGATACTATTTTGTTTTATTCGCGAGATTGCTTTCTTCTTGAATACTTTAATTTTGTATTAAGAACGTTATGCTAAGTATGAGATTTGAAAAGTAGTTAATATTAATAATACACTCTTTTACAATATAATACTTACGGATACGGAATTCAGTAGTTTCCCCTTACTAAAAAGATGACATTTCTAAAGTCTAACATCATGGTATTAAATATTATGTTAAGTGTTGTTGGTTAATAGTTCAGAGGTCCCGTATGATAGGTCTATAAATGTTTTATGTCACTTACAGCTAGTAGTGTATCAAGGAGTTCCCAAGGGCTATCTTTGTTGTGGAACTTCAGCATTTAGGCTATAATAGATATACGGTCCATCGCTTCAACTAAGTGATTACAGAAAAGTACACAATTTAAAAAATATTTTGTGATATTATGGACATAGGCTTTTACTCCCTTATTTTTTGTTTAGTATTACTAATATAATACTTGAATACAAAAATTCCTCTCTAAGAAATATAGGCTGAAATATTTAATAAATGCCTTTTCATACTAAAGTGCTGATTAATGCGAAATAAAAAATATTTTTGACCTTTTGTTTCTAAGACATAAATGTTTATATTTAAGTATATAAATAGATAGGTACATACCTACTTGAACGTTCGTATGAATTACCCTTAGATTATTTATACTAATTGAAAATAAGGTCCCATGTCCTTTTTTAAACGAGGTTTGAAAAGAGTTCTTCACGGTAGGCAGCGGCATGACTGTGCTCCGGCGACATTGTTGATGTCTATGAGTGGCGGTTAACGTTTTCCATCAGATGGGCCGCAAGCTCGTCTGCCTATTATAAGCAATAAAAAAATAAGGGTGTGATTTCTATTGTAAAGAAATTTTATACACTATTGTTTTAATAATCTTTAGTAAATGAAACTAAGTACACTATGGACAGCATAATATTATATATACATCAAAAATCCAGATTAAATTAAATACTTACGTACGTACGTAGCAAAAATTTAGTTTTTCACGATTTTTAAGTTCTATCTATGTATATGATGTTGGTGTATCATAATAACATAACATGAGTGGTTTTCAGTAATACAAATTGTATTTATCTCTCACTTACACTTACTCTTCGATCATATAATCTCCTCGTAAAATAGAATAAAATCCATACCTAACATTGCGTCGACTAAAATCCGCCTCTCCTTTCCAGATGAATCCATAGTAATCAGTGCTTATGGTGTTTGAAATTTCCTAACGTACGGAAATCCGCTTTCCCTCTAAATTTGGAACCTCGTTTCTGGTTTAATCCAGATTTGAACAGCGTTCCGGGAACCAGACACACGTTGCGAGTATATAAATCGTTTATGAGATTGTCGAAATTAATAGCGACGTAAAGGCGGATTGAAAATAAAATCCTTCATCCGCAATGAGCCTGACTGATAGGGATTAACAGTGGTAAGCGTACAAGAATCATAAAATATTGCTGACTTTTGTTAGGGACCTTTTTTCATAGTTTATTAAAAACCCAGAAATTAGCAACTTTAAATCAGCATTACCAATACTTGTGAAAATGGACTTGACGACCCGTTTGGAACAGTGGTAGTCAACGCTGCCTTTGGTCCAAGGGTTGCGGGTTCGATCCCCGCACAGTGCAAACATTTGTGTGCATGAACATGTCTGTTTGTATTGGTCTGGGTGTTCCCTATGTATTATAAGTATGTATTTACAAAAGAAAAGTATTATACGTATATATTTGAACTCCCACTGTTGATTCTGATATCCGTAACACAGGTGCTTGAGCTACCTATCTCGGAGTCAGATCAATGTATGTGATGTTGTAGAAATATTTATATAAAATACAGAAGGTTCTTAATTAAAAAATAAAGTAATTAACATCTATATTTCTACATTTACGGCTTACCTGATAAAAACTGTTGTCCGTAATCTTACCGTTACTTGGGACACCTTGATATTACTAGTACCTATCATAGGACTTGGGATACCGCCCTGACTAGTATACTAAGCAAAAAGATTAGTGGACACAGACTGATATATAAATCATCGAATGTCACCGCTTACCCCCGGGTCTTCGTGTAGGTCAAGTAGGTAGGTAGTATCAGTGTTAATATAACCAGGTGCTTGACATATGTGATCTCCGAGTCAACATGGGGTTAAATTGGGGGCAGAGGATGGTTTGTATCTCCACGCGTTCGGTGTAAATTAGGGCTCTGCATAGGTATTTCTGGTTCGAAGCGACTTTCAAACCTTTAAGAAAAGAGCAGTCTATTTTAAGAGGCCAATGGCGCATTTGTCACTCCTCTAGTGTCGCAGGTGTCCATGGGCGGCGGTAGCAGCTGATCCATTTACTCGTCAGTCATCTCATAAAAAATTGACTGTGTCGCAGGGTAGTCACCAGCGACCAGTGTCGACCCGCTTTTGCTCGCAAACAAAATGTTTGACGTATTGTTTCGGCACCCTGTTTAAGAGTACAAGGTCACCGGGACGGTGCTTCATGTGGAAGACTTCTTCCGTTTCATGCAGTGTTACCAGTGCCTTCTATATGGACACATCAAGGCCAAATGCACCTCCGAGTCTAAGCCGTGTGCTAACTGCGCGACTGAGGGCCATCACGCAAGTGAATGCCCTCACAACATATAGCCACAAATCGGACTCAATGTCCTCGCATCAAGACAATGATTCGTCGAATTAGCGACATCGCGACAAATGGCAAAACTTTCAGCAAACGCAAACGCATGGGAAAAAACCCTTCTTTGTCTTGCCACTGGGTGTGGTACCTTCATTCTTAATTAGTTTTAGATTACTTAGTTAATTCAAATTTAGAAAGCATGAAGGAGAAGCCATCACTCACGCGTTGTCTTTATCAGATTTAAAATTTAATTTGATGTTTAGTTCATAAATAGAATAAATAGAAGTCTTTACTAATTGTATTATTCACCACTGGGTTGACTGCAGCCGAATGACGAATAATTAACCAAGAAACTATTATTCAACTTTGAAGTTGCGGTTAAATTTTGATCCCGCTACACCAAGACTAAAAGGTGTTCTATTGTGTGAACTTGGCAACTTTACCTTTATCGCTGACAAAGCCCAATGTTGTATTTTGTCACTTGGAGATAGACATTAAATTTATGAACTTAGCGTGACGTGTTATATTGTATCTCATTTTCATGACTGTGTTCAAAATCTTATGCATTGTATCTATTTAGATAAATTTAGCATTTCGTTTCATTCTGCTTACTAATTAGTGGCATTTCAGTATGCATAAGTTCAATAGTATATTTTTGCTCACCAAGAGATAAAAACCGAGAAAGGAAACTGCTATGAGTAACACAGGAATAGCATTCAAGATAAATATATTAAACTTTGCAGCCATTGCGATTTCAATCCATTATCGTCCACTGTTGGATATACGTTTCTCGTTTTCTATTATCGAAAAAGCTGCTAAGGAGTGAAACTACGGGTTCATTTTTGTACGTCGCAGCCATGTTTTTCCTGAATGATACAACTTGGGCGTCTTCAAAGCTAGAATGAATACTGTGAGTATTCACTTTTAGATAAGTACGAGTATACATAAATAGGTGTTCTTGTAGTGAAACTTAGTCTATTGTATGAATATGAACCGAATGTTGTGGAATATCTTAAAGTTTACTCGGTTTAAATATTAGGTATGCCTGATCTGATGAAGACCAATCATTGGAGCAGATGTGTCCCAAAGTGGAGATTGTTGTTATGCCCTACTGACGCTTTTAACAGTGCTATTTGCAGATGAGTACAAACTGGACCGGTCGCATCAAGGGGCCCTACGATTCTGTACCTTCACGTTCATAAAATCAGCTTTAGTTAAAACTAATTTTTCAGGTAATCATTTTGAAATTAAGGCACATTAGAATTTAAAATCTTAATTAAATCTTACACAAATAAGTTAAGTTAAATCTCGATTCAGTGTTATTTTGAGTACTCGAGGTCGTTTGTGCTACTAAGTGTAAAACTATTTAACAATAAAAGCCCCTAGTGTAAAGCCGTATAATAACGAGAAACATAAACTACTTCGAAAGCAGGAAAACTACTTAGGTAATATGCCAACTGACCGTAGCGTGCGCAGCCGAGAGTTAAAACTTACAACATTAGGATTTATGAAATTTTAATTTTTTTTATAGGAGCGGATGTTGAGCATTAAATAATAGTAAAATTAGATACTTTCAGTTTTGCATAAAGATATCTGATCGTCTAGAATTTTAATTTGGTTATTTGTGAACTAAAATCGTTACTTAAAGCCGTATTTTGTTAGAAAGTCGTGAACGACAGTTCATCCTTGAATTTGAAACTATTTACGTTAGATCTTGAACTGGATGAATGCGCAGTTCAATAGATAAACAACATAATCTCTCATACGTTTCATTGAATTACTAGTAATTCAGTTCAGTATTTTTAGAGAAGTAAAGATAGTCTAAATGAACATTATTCCAAAAATAATTCATTACATATTTTACTTATTTACCACATTTATAACTGGCATTTGAAACTTTTACTTATTTTGAAATGTTTACTAGGCCTGGTTTCGGTCCTGAAGTGCCATCATTCGATCATCATTTATTATTAATTTTGATGAATTAAGAACATTCAAAGAAAAAAACATCTTCGGTAGGTACCGGAAAAAATAATTGAGGATATATTTTGTAGGTGTACAAAATATTACAATATATTCATATGATATCCTCTTGTATCTAATGATTGTTGAAAGTAGGCACTTTAAACAATAATTTCCTTATGCAGGGCTACTAACATACAGAGTAATGATCTTAATAATATTAAAATAACCTCATTGAGTAGACTACGGGGACTATGTACTTATTTTATTCGAATGTCTTAATTTCGACACAAATCAACCCGAAATGCTACCATCAGCTCAGCAGTGAGGGAGAATATTGTGAGGAAACCTGCACGTTTCGGATAGTTTCTGGAACGTGTAGCCGTGATTCAGTTAATCTGGTTCCTCATGTAGGGTTGCGAAGGTCAGACGGCAGTCGCTTCATTGTAATTGATTGATTACTTACCATCAGGTAAACCGCTTACTCGTTCATCGCCTCTAGCTAAATAAAACCTTAGTCATGGTCTAAGCGAATTCCGGGCTTCATAGGCTTTGGTCGCCAGGAATTACGCGTTAAGATGGGGGCACTGGACCAAAAAACAGTCTCAAATTTTCACGAATAAAAAGCCACTAAGTGCTCGAGTGGCTTTTACACTTCACTGTAATAACATGCATGCACCCGACATGCATTATGTCCTACAAACATGTATAAACTTCTAATGGCATCATATAACTTTCGTCCGCTACATTATTATGAGGCTGTGTACAGCCACGTGTAAAAGTATAAACATGCGTTGTTTGGTGATGTTTTTGTTTACCATTGTTATGGGACACAGGTAGCTAAACAGTACGGAGAGTATTAGACATCATCTTATGAGCCCATTTACGGTTCAGAGGCGCCGTCAACATATTTTTACTGATTGTAATGAAATAAGACATTAAATGGAAAATTGATTGAGATATTAAGAGTGAAAAGGGATTTTTGGGATTTTTCAAGCTTATTTTGCACACGCCGTCCATGTCAGAATTATCTTAGCAAGATTTAACTAAAAAGTAACCGCTTTTTTAGGATTCCGTAGACAAAAGGCAAAAAAAGGAACCCTTACAGATTCATCATGACTGTCTGTCTGTCCGTCCGACCGTATGTCACAGCCACTTTTTTCCGGAAGATTCCTATAAGAACTATACGATTGAAACTTGGTGAATAAATGTATTTTGTTAACCGCATTACGATTTTTACACAAAAATAAGAAAACTAAATTTATTAGGACTAAACCGGATCTATTTTAAATAATTTCGGGGTTGCAACCTATCGGCAAATACTTATTAAATAACCAAAAGCGGCCACTTCTGGAGTGAATCAATTTTTTGCGTACAAAAACGGACCCAACATTTGTGCACGGTTATTTAATAAATAGATAGTATAAGTGTTTGCCGAGAGGTTGTAATCCCGAAATTGTTTAAAATAGATCCGGTTTAGTAGCTAAAAATTAAAATCTATTGGCGTCGCTAGTGTGCCTTACCCGTCACCTTAAAGCGACGGCTACGCTTGGAACCCAGGACGTTCGATCCCCGGGTCAGGTCTAAATTTGTACCTGAGTTTTTCTGTTAAGAAATTCTCAGTGTAAACCCCTCTGCAAGTTGGTGGTTTTGTTCCCCCGTGCCTCGGAAAGCACAATTCCTCTCCGGTCGTGTCACACTGGCGTCCTATTGGAATATGAGGGCAAGAGAATAGAGAGTACAATTGTGTTTGCGCACACACTTGAGCACTGTAGTGCTAAAGTGTAAGTATATATTGTAATATATCCTGCGTAAGGGGCTGATCGTTGAGATTGGCCGTCTTAGCCGAAATCGGTTGGATGATATTAACTAACCACTGGGATTCTATAATAGTACTAACATTAAGTTTTCGTTCATAATCGTCATTTAAACACAAAAAGGCTGTTATTTTGAATCAATACAGATGTCACAAGTGAATATGACAAGTTTTGATGTCACATGCTATCGTAATCACACTGTGTCGTAAAGGTTTCTCCTTTTAAAATTTATTTTAACAATCCATTCAGTATGTACAATAAATTCTGGATTGTTGGAATGAAATAGTAATTTTACGTATTTTGATTTTTTTTCCATAATATGGAATTGGATTCGCGTGCCAAGCATTGTCGTTATATGCATTATAAAAAACATTGAATGCAGATTTTTCCTTTAAGTAAATTTCCTCTAAGGATTTAAGGTACTTTCCCTTCATGACCCGTAATCTTGGGACGTCATGTAGGTATATTACTATCAATGCTATATGTAGCTTTACTTTTAATATAAAATCTGATAACATCAGATACAACAAAAGACTATGGAAACAGGTTAAAGCACTTTGTGTTATGGATCTGAATACATCTTTATTTATTGTGATCCATAACATAATGTCTATTTGCAGTAGGTACCTTTGTACTGGAAATGTTTTTTTCATTAGACTAATGTTTGTTTAGGGTGGGAAACGTATAACCTAGTGGGCTACTCTGAAAACGAATTCACGAAAGTGTTTATTTAAGGCAAGGTGCTCCCACCAAATGTACTAGCACAACTTAAAGCTTTTTTTGCTCTGTGATTTGTTGCCGTTCACATGATTTGCTTTTGTGGCACATCTGTGGCCGTTGGTGATAAATCTTAGGCAACTTGGATTTATAGATATAGATAGATGTTTCGTAATGAATGGTGGCGCCACTGTGTCGCATATTTTTACCATCATAAAACAAGGGTTAAAAAGGAAATTAATATATAATTATATCTATTTCGGTAATTGCATGCGAAATTATATTGTGTTTGTTATTTTCTTTTCATTGTACGAATTGTATTAGTATCTTTGTATTGTGTTAATACCTATTGTGTTTCTGTTTGGAATGTTGACTTTGTGTAGTAAAATGTACCTATTATTAATATATCTGCCACATTGTACACTTCTTTTAATATGTAATATACGTGTATACATATATATCTATTCTAACCTACATTATACACCACGGCCATGCCATATGGAGGGAAAGTACCTTTAATATTGTAGATGGAACATTTTACTAAAAAGACATTATTTTAATTTAAACAAAAGCTAAACTGCATTCATAGATTTTTAAATAATTACACGGTTGAACCGGGAATCGATCCCGCTACACGAGAAAAAAATCAGCCTGTAATTTTATCACATCGATCGGATGGCTTCTTCATAAGGATTATAAATTTGTAATAAAAAAATATTGATAAATTTATCAAATGCTCAAAATTAGTACAAAGTCTTTTGATTATTTCACTCCCTGTCGATCTTTTGATCTTGTTGTGGTGGATATTCAGAATAATACGTCTAACTTACCCATATTCTGATATATGGGTTCTCATATATGGCTGCGGCATCGCAGATAATGCCATAGCAGCAAATGCTGAGGTGACCTGATTGACCACACACACTCACACCTTTTCTTGTATATCTGCTACTTATCTTCCTTGTATCCATGTCGTGTCATGAGTGCCTATTGTATTGTACTTATAATATTGTAGAGTTGTTCTATGTTTTGTCATGTTGCTCTCTGGGGATGTTGTGATGGTAAATAAATGATTTTTCTTTCTTTCTTTCAAATGCACCAATGCTACCAAATGCACTAGTCTACTGACTATTTACGTATATAAGTTGTTTTCCAGATTAGTTACTAGCTTGATCTAATTTACTGATAGTTTGAAAAAAGTTAGTAATAATAAGATAATATGCCCTCTATATTTGCTATGCCCTTACTGGGCGTCACATATCTTCATACTTATTCCATCTATGGAAATGTGAAAATGAATTTAATTGAATTGAATTGAAACTACCCCAGAAGCTCTTAGTGCTGATAAATAGTTAATTCGTTGAATAGTTTTTTATTAAAAAATTAAAACAATTAGAACAGTTATTTACGGGATATCTACCATGTACCTTATTTTAACTTTAACTTACCCGCTAAGACTTCAGTTACTCCGTGACCATGGCGCTTGCAACAGTGCCGAAATATCGGAAATTTAAAAATAAGGTACTACATGGTAGAAATCCCGTAAATAACTATTCTAATGTTAGTGACCATGAAAGCTTAAAACAATTTAAAATTAAGACAAGTTTCATCATTCATCATACTGCTAAAAATTGTCTAAAAATCAATTAACTTTAGATTTTTATTAATATTGTCATACGTGTTTCCTTTTATTTCTATTTTCCAGGCCAGAAAACCGGAGTAGATACCGTTTTTGACTCCAGGAGTCCAATACGCTGGATTTTTGATATGAAAAAACATGGCGGATGTCCATACAAAAAACTTTGTTTTAGTGAATGTCGTATGATAATAAATGTAACGAGCACCACATCATGTGGTTTTTAAACTCTCTAATGCTATTAAAATCTTGCCAGGACGTGTTTTCGATTTTGATTAATTGTTTTTTTTTCTATTGACTAATATTCCCATTCAATACTACAGAGCTGCCCTGGAACGATTGTAGTGTAGGCCTTTGTTACTGTTCTCGCTGTCCCGTTCTAACATTTAACCACCTGTAAAACGGGTGTTTTGTAATAATGGGACGGCTAGCTAGGCAGCTGGGGTGGGGAAGTATTCCCCTACGCACCAATTTTTAAGCTCACCAAATAAAATTACATTTACGTACCTACATTCATCTCGTTTGGTGTAGATTAGACACTTGCAACACCAGAGGAGTCACAAGTGCCCCGCAAGAACGAAAATCCTTTAAAAGGATCGACAATCGAATCGAAGAACGAAAACCCTTTAAGAAGGACCAGTCGTATCGGTCTGGAAATACCACAGACGACAATTCATTCCATACCTTTGTCGTGCTAGTTTATAAAAGTTTTTGTTACGCACCTGTATATGATTTAGTGCAATAAAGAATATTAATACACCTACTTATTATTTGTATATATATACCATCTGACGAGTTTCAAGTCGGTGCGCTTAGGTAGATGAACATTTTAGTGCGTTTTGTTCTGAGGTATTTAGGGCGGGAGGCGGTGAGAATCCGGCATACAACATTATTTAGGCGGATCGATCGCTGGGAGCCGAAACCGCGCATTGTTAAACCAGCCTCGCTTTAAAGTCAACCGGTGCTATTGTATTAATAAAAATTGCAATAAAGATATTTTAAAAAAATGTGACACCGTGGATAATGAATGACTTTATCCTTTTTTCTTCTTTTGTTAACTTCTATCTTTAGCTCGTTTCTTTTACTCGTCACCTGACTGTAGTATCAGTATGCTACGGTAGTATTTACAGGTAGGTATCACGCCGTGTGGTCCCCGGCAGAGTAGAATAGGCCACCCTCACTCTTACCGAGGTGTCGTAAAAGGCGACTAAGGTAAAGCTGCTGGCATGATCATCAGCACCCAGAGAAGGAAAACTCTGCATTATCAAAACCCTCACCAACCCGTCTGCCAACCGTGGTGAGTATGGCAATTACCCCTCATGTGATTGAGGGAGGCCCGTGCCCTAGCAGTGGAGACTTAAATGGGTTGATGATGATGATGATGATCACGTGACAAATTTTAACGTGTCGTGCTTATTACAAATTTTCACTTGCATGTGTGTTGTGAATATAAGATAGCAAATGAATTACAAATGGAATAGATAAGTATATAAATACATTACGCACATATACCAAAACAAACACACATGTTCATCACATCAATGTTTGTCCAGAGTGGGAATCGGAGCGTATGAGGGTCACTACCAAATGTTCGGCCATTGAACATGTCTATGATCCTTAACCGTAAACCAATCTACGAGTATATCGATAGCTGGCAGTAGGCAAAGTACCTCTTACGTGTGTGACGTAACCTAGTTTGTTTTCAACCTTCAGAAACACATGTTTAGCATTGTTAAGCTACACGTTAACGCCCTGTTGATATAGTGTTCGTTTTAGGCTGTAGGTTCCGCCCTCAACATTTTCGTAAACATAGATTGAACTACCTCGGTGTAGCTTGATTCCTGGGATGGGCCGGAATTCGCTAGACGAAAATCGACATGATTTTACGATAAAAAAATCTTAGTCCGGAGTCTGCAAGTTGATATTCTTGTTACCCCCGTGTCTGGGAAAGTACGTTAAGTTGTTCCCGCGGCCTGTTCTCTCTCGGTTGTGTTCCATCGGAATATGAGTGCACTTGTGTTTGCGAAATATATTAAGTTTATTTTTCTAACTTGACTTTTACAGAAATAATAAGTAGTAGAGGAATTCATCTCACCTAAAATTTGAATAAAATGTGCATCAGAGCACTGTACGAGAAAAAAAATTAAGACGTCAAAATCCATAAAGGAGTCTATTTTTTTTAATACATAGATCGCATGTAGAGATATTTAAGAACACATGGTCTACTAAACAAAAAGGTGAATTGCAGGTAATGCAGAAAATACAATTGGCTATAAATATGAAAGCTCATTGAAAATGAATTATTTTAATACGAAAAACTATTTTTTTCATTGAAAATTAATGAATATGTATAGAAATCAATAATAGAAAACTTTAATGCTAAAATCAAGTAATCATTGTTAAAGATTAGAAAGAAATTAAGATTGTTCTCGCTAGATGGCGTTAAAAATTTGAATGAAATTATAATTATACCTCAAATAGGTAACGACGTGTTACAAAACAATTAATGCACACATTCAATTCGTTTATAATTAATTTAATCAACCGACTCATGACAATTTAAATTGTTAAATTTACAGTCATGAAGGCTGTAATTACGAGCTTAACATAGACTTAATATTGATTTATTCGATCTGATGATACGTGATTCAGTATTTTAAGAAAACAGAATTCCGTGTAAAACATGTTCTAGGAAATACAGTAAACAATTTTGTTTACTGTTGAGTTGACGTTGAGGATACTTTTGAGATTGAAATACAAATAATTTATTTGTAAAACATAAGTGGTATTAGGTACAGATGTTGTTGAAGAGCTTTGTCTTTCACGGACGTACAAATTAAAAATTTCAAGATTACATTAATAGTCAGGTAATTCATAATAATTAAATTCATAACAGCGCGAAATGTCCAAATGACATTTGTGTTATTGTAATTAATTTACAATAATACAAATGTCAATAATAATTAAATAATATTACAATGATCGAAATGCACATTAAATAAATAAAATATTTTATAACAGGTCAAAATAAATCTCTCAACTACATATATGTCTAATCTCGTTATTTGATTCTAAATACTCGTAACGGAGTAAAACGCAGTTTCAATTAGACAGGTAAACATTTTTTTCTTTAATATTGCAAGGTTATTGTTTTATTGTGTTGGGAATTTTGTTATAAATTGTTGGAGCCATAACAAACACACTTTTGCTATAAAGAGCGGTTTTATGTTATATGGGATTCACATGCACAACAACGTACGATTTCGTTTTCTGTTGATGATTTTAAATAAGTTAGGATTTTGTCTAACAAACCAAATATATATAAGGAAAGCATTGTCAGTATCTTCAGTTCTATAAAATGTGGTCTGCAGGTGTCGGTTTTTTAAGTGTGCACATTGCATGGATGCATCTTTATTGACACCTAAAGACTTTTCACCAATCGGTTGCATTACCCCACAAAATAATTGCATAACGCAACCTAGTTGCCACAAAGGCGTGATAAGACGCTAACATATCCACTTGATGTATACCAATCAACTCATTTGTTCGTGCACACAATAATTATGTTTGTTACACACAAATACATTAAACTGCAAATTGCATAGAACAGAACTAGTGCAGTCGTTGAAGCATTATTGCTCCGAATTTTTTTACTGTGAACTGAATTGCATACAATTTTGGAATTAGGTTCATCTTACCCACAACTTCAAAAGTGAAAATGATTTGAACTCCGCAACCACCCTGGGGTGGTTGCCACCCCTTCTCGGGGGTGAATTTTTTTTTTTGCAAAATAACCTCGGATATCGATAGAAAGCCTAAGTTTAAGCAAAAAATCATCTATAAAGTTTTTCAATAAATCCAATACTTTTCAAGTTATTGGCAATTGAAAATTCGGAATTATTTCACGTTTTTCATCGGTTTTTTGCAAATATCTCCAAAAATATACGTTTTATCGAAAATTTTATAAAGAACAAAATTGTAGCAGGTAAAACAATGAACAATTTGGTTTTTTATAAAGTATTCTAAGTGCAATATTTAGATAGATGTTAAAGATCAAAGCCGTTTATTATTTTGTCTGAAATTTAATCGATGTGGTCAATGCCATCTAGCGGCGAGCAGATGGATTTTATGCATTCTAATACAAAAGGGTTTAGTAGTGCTTGAAATAAGCTTTAAAATGAGCACTATTAAAAGTCTTTTGCACGTAAAATAAGTGAGCTGTATTGCAAATAAGGGGAGCATCTACTGTTTTTTTCTTTTAAATCAATGGGTTTCATAAGTGCCATTTCCACCAAAATTAAAATTAATCGTATTCCGCCTAGAATTATCTTTATTATAAAGAGTTTGATAGATAGTATCAGTTTGGCTGCTTCAGGACACATATTTTTCAAAAAAGTCACGATTAAACAAAAAACAAAATTTCACATTTATAAAAACCCCACTTTTTTTTCATAATATCTCAAAAATGACGACAGATACGTATAAAAGTGTACGAATTAAAAATTTTGGTATTTTTTTGACAAACAATTTGGTTTTTTTGTTTTTTCTGTCAAATAAAAATTGACGGAGATATGATTGTTTAAAGAGCGCGTGGCAGCGTAATCACAGCCTCTCTTCAGCCCTTTAACCCTTCACCGTTTTAGAAAAAGGTTTTTTACTATATATTGCAATAAAGGATGTTGTAGCTCTCTTAATTACCTTTACAATGGTTTTTTATATCTGTGTGTTCACGAAAACTAACATAAAAAATTATCAAAAGAAGAATGAGACTTGTAAATTCGCGACTAGATATCCAAATCGATTAGTAATACCAAAGTCGTTTACAACTCTCTTTCAAAAAAATGTTTTCTACATGTGCGTGAGAATCTTCAACAAATTGCCAGACATACTTAAAGATTTCCCTATAAATAAATTCAAATTTATTCTATATAAGTTATTATGTGATAAATGTTTTTACAGTATTGATGAATTTATGAATTACAAATTTAATTAATTGTTATGTATTTTTATGCTCAAAGTCTTATTTAATTTATTTTATATGTTTAATAATAATACATTAATAGCCTTTCTCAAATTGAATATTGTGTGCCAAATGTTTTGGTTAAATGTGCGTAATTGTACTGTGTTCCATCTTTTGTAACCACATTTATAGCAATAAAGTTATTCTATTCTATTCTATTCTATAAATTGTGATAGCATGAAAATTGAAGGAGTTATGGTCCAAAAACTGCCAAACTAGCCCTCCAATTCAGCCAGAAGATGTTGAATGTGACAGCGACTCCGACGTTGAGTCATGAATAATAATATTATATTTTAATAATAATATAATGACAATTTTATATAATTTATAAATATTTTATTCAATAAATGACAATTTTTTACTCTAAATTAAATTATTTTTAAATATGTAATCATATATATTTACTGTTTTAATTTAGGGGTAGTTTTAAGGGTAGAAAAGCTTAAGAATATGATAATCATTTTCGAGAGTGTGGAATAATTTTTAAATCCTTTTCATTTAATCAAAAAAAAAAATTTAACAATTTTTTATCAAGGGGTAGTTTTCAAGGGTTGAAAGGGGGTTAAAAATTTGATAATTATTATAGAGAATATAAAATATTACTTACTCTATACTTACATCTTTTAATGTCATACCTAAGTATTTTTATGTGATTTTTTCAATTTAGGGGTTGTTTGCAAGGGTTGTAAGATTTTCAAGGGGTTGAAAATGATTTTAATATGAGGTAATTATGTTAGAAAATACTTTACAATTTCACCACTTACTATTAGACATGTTTTCTAGCGATAAAATGGCTCAATGTCAATTTTTCCATTAAGGGGTTGTTTACACCCCTTATAAATAATAGGCGGAGTTCAGATCATTTTCACTTTTGAAGTTAAGGGTAAGATGAGCCTAATTCCAAAATTGTATGCAATTCGGTTCACAGTAAAAAAATTCGGAGGTAAGACCGTATTTTTCGCTTCAATGACTGCACTAAACTGGCAAGAACAGCGGCGACGATTTTTTAATTTAATTTATGTTCGGGGTTGAAATCTTTCAAAATGTAATACTTTTCCTATTAAACAACTTAAAGCGGTAGGTTTTAAAAAAAAATATGGTAAAGTACAATCAGTATAATTCTTACCTAAAACAAGGTTAGGTTACTAATAGTCTACAATTTCATCAGAAAGATGTATCCTTTGTTAACCAATTTATCTATCAGACTATGTAACGAATTTCGTGATATTTTAATTAGAGAAAAACCTTCGCTTTATATTAATTAGTTAAACTATATGTCTTTGACTATTCGTTTCAATGCAGATGCCAAATGAAACTGTAAAATATTTCAAAAGTTAAATTTAATTTGGGACTAGTCATAAGTAATTGAATTTTTCTTGAAGTCAAAGTCAAGTCAAGTCTTTCTAAGTTAAAATGTAAAAGTTACGCAATGTATACATATTTATTTATTATTTCAAATAATCTCTCCTTAATTCTCAGCTGTATTTAAATTACAGCTAAGTGAAAAGGTTGGAGTTAAAGTATTATTTCAACTGTTTTGTCCCACGTCATATATGTTTTGTCATACTATACTACACGTTGAAGTAAGTTATCGTTACCTCACAGATATCGGGTTTCAGTGTCTGACTGAAATAACTTCAAATGAGCATACCCTTATTTGATTAATATAAATATTTACTTTTGATCAAATAAAATAGACTTTTGATCCCAAAAACAACAGAAAAGGGAGCGCCTTGCATCTATTGTTTGATTTTAAATCTCTTTGGGTCAGTGGCGCTTCGCTTTAATCTCCAAGAATATAATTTCCCGAACTTTTAAGCATAGCTTAAAGATGCTCTTAAAACTTTCACAAAGTCCGGATTCTTATCAGTTTGTGTCAAATTTTGGTCATTTCATTCGCTACGATAATGAAACGAAGGAAATTTTTGTCTAACAGCAGTGTCTTCAATAAAATTCAACAGATTTTGTTGCAAAATTAAAATAATTCTTTAACCTGTTCACCGTAAATAAATATGAAACTCCGCATTAAAACCCTTTTGCACTTTTTAAATAAATATATAAATATAATATGGTAGGTACAGTAGAACCATGATAATCTAAACTAATTTTTGTTGGTTAGCATTCGGCTTATGGAAAAATTGGTTTTGGATGATTGAGTACGAATATACTTGTTCGTACTCAATAACTACTGGACTGATATTGTAATTTTTATATAACTACTTTGAGTGAAAGAGCAGTTTTTTTTCCATTGGAAAATCTTTTGGTTATTCGACTTACACTTCTGGACACATCTATTGTTTGCATTTTCAGTTTCGTTTTGTCCTAGCTAAAATTTTATATTAGGTCGAGCAAAAAGTTTTTATGCAGTTTTGGACATGGAACAATCATCATTTGATTAAATAGTCTTTTTTTGAATTTCGAATACAGAATAATAAGTCGAATACAGAACAAACGACAATTTGGAGCTTGTTTAATGATATCAAACAATCGAATACTAAGAAAACTTGATTTTATTGGTTTACATTTGATTAAATTCTTGAAAGTGTGATTGATCTCTTTGGTTTTGCAACAAACATTACTTATTCTTAACATTAAGGTGAGGTTCTATCACTAATCTATGGTTACTCCGCCTGAAGTCGTCGCTCAAGCTGTGACACTTATTCAGGCCGGACACAACCAAAGAAATGTGAGTGCTCAACTTAATTTAAGTCGATCTGCGGTCCGAAATGTTTATCGGAGACTTAGAGACTGGCGGCTTTGTTCATCGCCAAAAAATGCCACGATTTCGGGTAACAATTGAAAGGCAGGATCGATTCATTGTGACGACTAGCTTGAGAAATCGTCCTCCTTACCTCCATTGAGATACAAAACCAACTTTGCGACTTCTACAGGAGTATCTGTGAGCGCTCGAACTGTTAGAAGTAGGTTAAAAAAACGCGATATGGTACCACACAAGCCCACTAATGGCCCCAAACTAATGCGAACTCACCGAACAGCGCGCCTTCATTTCGCGCGCAATCAATTAAATTGGACTCAGCAACATTGGAGCCGTGTACTCTTTTCTGATCTGTCTAAAATTGTGTTTTATGGTAATGATTGAAACAAGAAGGTCTACCGATGTAAGAAAGAGCGTTTCGCACAATGCTGCTTTCAAGAGAGGGCTTGCTTATGGCGGTGGCTCATGGACTGTCTGGGGCAGTACATCCGCAAGCGGCAAAGCTCAACTTGAGGTTAGTTACGGGACCACGGCTAGCAACATTAAATGCTGAAAGGTACATTCGTGAGTGCTTAGAACCTCACGTGATGCACAACGCCGACTATTTAAGCCCTAATTTCCTTTCTATGCATGATAATGCAAAGAGCCCATACTGGCTGGCATCGTCAGGGAATATCTTCGGGGTGTGAACATCACAGTTATCGACTGGCCAGCCAGAGGCCCAGACATGAATCCCATTGAGCACATGTGGGACGAGCTAAAAAGACGTTTTAGGGCTCGTCAGCCCAGTTACCCAGACGATGTAGGAGTTTAAAACAGCTATTGAAGAAGAATGGTAGATGATACGTCAAAAATTCCTTGAGCGGTTGATAAACTCTATGCCTAATTGTATGAGGGCTGTGGTATATGCCCATGGAGGCAACACGCGTTATTAAATTAAACCTTTGTTTGATAAAACATGTTTTTTATTCAAAAGTCAACGGCCTTTATCAAGGCGCATACCCGACTTATAAGGCATAGCTCCATGTCTTGTGGTAATCTGAATTCAAATTTAAAACAATACGATCGAAAGAGATGGTAAAATGTATCAGGTTTAAATCTGCATCAATAGTTTTTGTTCTATCTAGCAGTCAGTAGAGTAGGGGCCATTGAAACCTAAACTCTAAGGTGGGCGAATAGATGTGTCCAGAAGTTTATAATTTTTTCTTGCATCTTTTTGTCATTTTATATACTTTAAAGCCAATAAAACTCGTATTTTAAAAGTAATGTTTTAGAATGTATGAATTCTTTATAGGAAAAAAATGTAGGGATTGTTTTAATTAAATACTAAAGACAGAAGGTGCTGTTATTAAGACGGTTCAGTACCAACTGAGGCGGTGGACGCTTTTTATTGTTCGACTTAATCTCCTCGGGAAGGTCGCTCCTGCCCAATAAATTAAACCGTGCCGAAATCACAATGTTTATTATCAAGATTGATAAATTTGTGTTGAAACAAGTTGCATTAATTTGCTTACTTATTATTTGAATATAATTTGGAAGTAATTTAATCTTAGTCGGAAAAGGGTTGTTCTTAATTTTCTCGCCTCGCCTTGGTTTATGAATTGAAAGAAGCTGTAAGTAAAAATTAGCAACTTTAGTTTAATACGTATTAAGGAGATTTAGATAGTTGCTTTCAAAACATTTTAGTTTTTATTATACTACGTCGGTGGCAAACAAGCGTGCGGCTCCCCTAATGGTAAGCGATTACCGCAGCCAATGGACGTTTGCAACTCCAAAGGACCTGCATACGCGCTGCTGACCCCTTAAAAACCTTAACACCCCTTTTTTGAAGAACCTCATGCTGTATTCCCCCGGGAAAAGCTCTGATGGTATCTCAGTCCACAGCTGGAGCGTTCGCGGGAGGAAATTCCTCTAGAACCGTACTGTGCGAGAGCATTTGGGTTCCTAAGTGAGGGTGGACGCTCTGACGACCACATATTTTATAATTAAATGCTAATTGAAGTAAGTATGTAGTAATTTTCGTTATTTAGCCGCTAAGATGAGAAGCATGGAACTAACATTTTAGGTTCCTTGTGCCTATGGACAAAAAGCTCAAAATCGAATGTTCATGGTCTTTCGTCACAGATTATCCATACTAATATTTTAATGGAAAAGTAAATGTGTGTGTTTGTTGGTCCGTCTTTCACGGCAAAACGGAGCGATGAATTGACGTGTTTTTTCAAGTGAAGATAGATGAAGGGATGGGCATGGACTACTTTACTACGTGGCAAACTGAATTCTGCTAGTTGTTCATAATTTCAAAATGGTTCTTAATCTATTAAATTCTTTTCGTGTTCTTGTTGGGTCTTTTGTTCAGCGGAGTCATTTGAAAGCCGTTCTCATCCAATATTCTGCGCCAAGTTTATTTATTCGAAAATTAATGGGGTTTATTATGCTTAAAGAGTAATTCTCATTTGAACAGTGAGGCGGATCAACCGCTAACCGCCAATACAATTGTTTGCCGTTTCAATATTATATGCCGTTTTAATTTAATTTGTTTTATCTACGCTCTCTTAAATGGAAACGTATTTTAGCTTTTGTAATTATGATTCTCAGTTGAATTCATTATCGACTCTATTGAAGGCTTTAATTGAATAGAGACATACTTTGCCTTCGTTTTAAAATGCATAAATTTAAATGGATTTACATAACCATTATCACATCTGATCTTTTTTTTATATGGCTTATTCAGCTCTCGTCGGAATTTTGGGTTCTAAAGGTTTCATTAATGTTTCCTCTACAGAATATTTTGCCCACTAAAATATCACCCACAGTACGTTTGTCCCATGAACGTTTCGCTAACAATTTTGTAACAACAGAATCTTTTGCCATCAGATATTTGTTCTTCTGCTAATGTTAAATATCTTTCCAGTCCTTAACATGTTGGTAGTCAGGTTTAGGTTAAAAACAGGTTAAGATAGAACTGGTGACACCACAGCAAAGACATGATGGCAAAAAAATATATTTGTATTGCAGCATCATCGCTAACGGAATCTTTTCCTGTTAGCGAAACGTTCTGTTGGTAAAAAGTTCAAGGGACAATCGTTATATGGGCGAAACGTTAAAAGGCAAAAGATTCTGTGGGTTAAACGTTTATCGGTCAAGAGATTTGGCGAACCGTTACATAATCGGAGTTTTGAACCGCCCAATAAATTCTCTCCGACCACATTGGCAACTAAGATTCACAACCAGTTGCCGAAGAAGAACTAACATTCTACCAGTTGCCAAAGACGATAGATTTTTCTTTTTTCGCAACTAGTTGACTACAAAGAATTATTTTATGAATCTAATTGATGCGGTAAGTTCAAGGACGGGACATCAAGTTACAAGGCCAGTTACATCGTATTATTATTGATTTGTTTTGAAAAGTGTTGTCATATTTGTTCAACTGCTAGGTTTCGTGACAAATAAAATCAATCCCGTATACCCGTGGCAAAATGTACGTAAACTATAACGATGCCCTCCGGCTGTCCTACCTGCGCTCTATTGTTGGGCCAATCAGCTCCAAAGCCAATTTTTACTATCCGATAAATTTCACCAAACTTTTTTTCGCGACTAACAAAAATCATCCGAAATATTTCAGTTTGATTTTAGGGGAGTATAAAAGTACAGATAATTGAAAGAATCGCAGGTGGTGCAGGAATTGTGTATGGTATAAAATAGGCTTTGTGCATTACACAACTTTGAAAGCTTTTTGTTTTCGATGCATTGCTTTTAAAAATCAGATAATATTTCAGTGTATTTTTATACATAGGCTAAATTGGGATAGCAGATGTAAATACCCAATTCAGGATTAAGTTAAAAGATAAATATCAGCTAAATTATCTATCAACATCATCATCATACACACTTACACATCAATCAAATGTTTTTGTCTCATTTTGTTCTTATGTAATAATATGTAAGTATTTGATTTGGAACGAAACCATGTTTTAGCTTAAGTCATTTATTTAAGTTTAATAATAATATTATATTAATATAATATCGTCATATGCTAGGGGAGTTTGTCTTTATGGGTCTCGCACGCTAAAACAGATTATGAATGTGACAGAAACTGTACCGCATCGTAGATATGATGTCATTTATTTCGTAGATTTCATTTTGAAAGTCTGTCAATGGCCCCTGTAGCTATTTATTTTTACCGCAGATTAAAATAGCTAGTAAACGTTTGCTCTTGAAGTTTGATCTAGTAGTATCATTTTTTATGTTCTTACATTTATATTTGAAATTCAGAGCCACATATTTCACTTTTTACTTTTTCTTAGGAACGGATACCTAATGATGTTTATGAATACAATTGCAACAAAATTGATTTAAAAATAAAATTAAATGAAGTTGTCATCAATCTGAGCACGTTATATACTTTAGTTTTTTTAAATTATCATAATTGTAGTTATTGGCATAATTTTACATTATAATATAGAATCCATAAACCTTTATAATAAACTAGTGGGCCGCCCTCACTTCGTTTCGGGATATTAGTTCCTTTTTATACCAATAGATGGCACCAGGCGGCTATTACATCGCGCGAGCGTTTGGTGTTTTCCGATTACCTATAAGCGTTGGCGCAGCCTGTAGGATCTACCTGTTTATAAATAGTATAGATTAAAAAGAATTTTTATATTTGTTTTTGGTAAGTATTGATTGAGTATGTTAAATTAATTAAATTAAGTCATTACCTTACATTTATTGATGATAATAACAACACTTAAGTTTGATGGTTCATTCAGTAAATTACTTAATTATCAAACTGTCACGACACGCAAAGGGAATTTATTCTAAAGTGGATTCAATTTAGGTAATAATACTAAATTGTCACTAATTTAAACCTTGAAAAGCTAGACTTTTTACTACAAAAAGTTTAGTAAAATGGTACTTACGTGAAACTTAACCGTCTTATGCACGAGGAACTGCAATTCCTAAATGGAGACACAGTTTAATGTCCCGTGGCTTGTAAATGCAAGAACTCTAAGTGCTGAGCAGTTTCACAAGAATATCATCAGGAACATTTGCCTTTGTAAATGTAGGTAGGTAGGTACACAGCGCTTTATTAAACTATGTAGGTTCCAATTTTGTACTTTTTTCACGCAGTATAAGGATTAATATGCAGTAAAATTCTTTCTTTAAAAGAGATACGATTTAAGGGGGGTTATCTCATATAGAGTCGGCGCCACCAAAAAGGCCCGTGAAAAGCGCGCTGGAGTCCACACCAACAATCAAATTTGACTTTTATGCTCATGGACACAAGGAATCTCAAATTTTCCGCAGATGTCTATGAAACAGTTTAACTACTAATAGATTTTACCTAAAGCGATAAGGTAAAGCTGCTGGCATGATCATCAGCACCCAGAGAAGGAAAACTCTGCATTTATATCAAAACCCTCGCCAACCCGTCTGCCAAGCGTGGTGAGTATGGCAATTACCCCTCATGTGATTGAGGGAGGCCCGTGCCCCAGCAGTGGGGACTTAAATGGGCTGATGATGAGATTTTACCTCAACTGAGGATTCATAAACTGATTGTAGTACTCAAATGTAACAATTTAAAGTATGGGGACAATATTGAAATCTCAAAAAGAAAATTGCACATCCGTACAAACACTTAGCAGGCCCTTTTTAGGAATTATTTTTATTAGACTATCAAACGTCCTACAAGGTACAACAAATATTGTTGTTTATGATGATAGCTAACCAATCTAGCGAAAATGATGATTATTGATGTTTTAAAAATAACTCCTGTGTAGGGAGGAAATTGCGTGGCCGTGTTTGGTAATAGTGATCGTGTTTTGTGGCGGTTTTTCCCGGTTCTATATGATACTTACGAAAAATTAGTGGCTTATTAGCGTCACTGATGGTGATTAGTGACTTCTTTTCGTCGTGTGATGATTTACGAGAGTCATGATTTTGATTTCGAAGAACACCCAGTTGAGCAAAGGGGACTCTTTGAAGCTTGCCAGTTTTAAAGAAATTGTAAATAAAATAGATATTTCTTTTTATTATATAATAATATAAGTTTCTTCGTCTCGTGATCACAACGACAAAGCGCGTGTTTTATTATAAATACCAAGCATATTCGCGTGGGCGGCAGTCATAATAATCACCGAATGTATCCGGTCGCGCTGATACTCATTTTGTGATATTTTCAAATTTATTTCATGGCACGTGGATTGTTGACCTTACCTCTGACCTTGCAACATATTTCGTTTGGTTTAGTTGCACAATTAAAACAATGCGTTTTTATTCCATCAAAGGTATATTTATCAGAAAAATGCTAATGAAAATGTCCGTCTAGTTAGCGAATTACATATGTTTTATTGTATACTTTCGCTCGCGGCGTTACCCGCGTACTATTAGTTTTTTATCCCAATGGAAAGGGATAAAAAGTTTCCTTCCCCTGGTTCTAAGCTACGTATATCTCCACCAATTTCGAGCTGAATTTCGGTCCAGCCGTTTTTAAGTTATAGTGTAACTTTTATAAATATAGATCACGAAATTACGGTAATGAATCTTTAGGTTATAAATATATATAAAAGACCATTCATTATCTAGTAAATCTACGTAATAGTTTTCTTATCTAATACATCGGCTAGCTTCTCTTTGACAGGAAAATACCTAGTGATGAATATGCTCCGGTATAAGTATCCAAGATATTGAAGATGGCCGGAAAGCCGCCTTTACCTGGCGTCTAATTAAAACATACCGCTGCTTACAAGTTTCGATTTACTATTTAATACTAATGCACTAATTGAGACATCGGGTATGAAGAGTCAAAATATTTTTAAGAGATCATTAGCTTCTTCTTTTGCAATAGTATTATGATTTTTGAATAATGTAGGTATTGGTTAAAAAACATATGTTTGTTTACACCCCTAACCCCCCGGTTGCAAGCGCTTAGCCCATGATCCAGGATTTGGTAAGTCTGGTTATTACAATGAAATTACTTTGACCTTTAAGATCAAGGTGAGTCATCCTGAGACGGGGAAAATAGACCAATCAGATCACGGTTTGTTCAAAATCATTATCACAACAATTGTGACAGAAACTATCTCAAATGTGCAGGTTTCTTTACCACATTTTCCATATCTTTTCCATAGCCATTGTTCTCGTGAAAATCGAGAGGCTCAGATTCAAACCTCCGATCTCTCGATTAGAAGACGTCAGTCCACTCCACTGAGCTTGCGCGGAAATGTAAACTGCGTGGAGGATCCCTCAGTTCACGGATATCTTGGTAGATCTTTTACAGTACCCTAATTCCGCCATTAATTGTCATTCGATTCCACGCGAATTCGTAGACGTGCTTATTGACTTTCGATTTAATCGTCGTTTTAGGACTGTCTCGGGCAATTTTCTTCTAATTTCCCAATTGAAATTTAAAAAGATCTTGTGTGATCTTTTCCACCCAGTACAGCTGTGCAATATTAAGTTAAACAATAGGTAGCAAGATAAAAATAGTACATAAGTAGTGCTTTTATTTGTATATTTTTACTGTGTCTATATCTATTTGATCTTATAGGTAGATCTACTTTCCCTTAACATTTATTGTTATGCTCTCGATAATGCGCTCGTTAAATAGGCACAGATGTTTTACTATTGTCGAGCATTTGCCAAAACTAACTGGCGTGATGTAAGTGTGTAGGTAATAAAACTGAGTTAATGTTGATAGTTCATCTTCATACGAAAATGTACTTACGTATAAGTATTTGTCTACGTATAGCTCGGCACGCAAGCAATGTCATTTGGTTAGAACCAGTCGATAGTGCACAAGACAACTGTGTTTATTTCATAGTAGAATAAATTATATTTTTCCATGATGTGGTGTGATTTCATATTTACAGTCAAAACGTCACATGATACATAGTCGAACGATATTGATACAATTTTTTTTGTTCCACTTTAGCTAGGACATTGTAGGCCTGATTAACTGGATTGTCCGGATCTGTGCTTCAGATGCCACGTTAAGTCACTTTGATAGTGGTTGTTATCAGACCTTGTTAGAGGCCCTTAGAGCGATTTAAAGACTGACACCAGGGCTTAAAGCTGCACGATAACAATGTGACATACTACGTCAAGATTGCATCGTATATATATATTCAGGAAATATCTTATGCGATGAAATACTACTTTGGCATCAAAATCAATGTATGTTTCATAGTTATCTTGTGTATGTAAATATGAAAAAGGAGAGTAATTCATCTTCTTACAAGGGGACGTTTGGAAGAAGCGGTTTGGAGGGCTAAGCCTCAACACAAAGGTTGGATGGGCAGGTTTTGCGCCTCGCTTGTTTTGGCCTATTATTTAAATAACTCGTAGGTATCCCTTACCTTGAACAGCAGCGATAGATCGAGCGAACTTGAATTTTTTCAGTGTCTGACAATATCGATTTAAAGCTAATTGTGTACCTACCTTTTTTGATTCATTGATTCTGATACTCATAACAAACTTTTTTCTGTGTTCTTTCAACGCTGTTTTCTTTATGAACAGGTCCATGCATGTAATGTTTAATATCTATAAGAGCGTGAATATGGAATTCACTAACACTGATACAAAACAATATTACATATAACGAAGGCACACACAGTATGTCTCTCATTGTGGATAACGTCAGATCTATCAGCGGCGGTTAACATTTACTATCACATGAACATCAGGCTTATCAGCCTTACAAAACATGGGTAGTAACCATAGGCAGCATCCTAAGTCCATGGTTATAACGCCTTGTTAAAGTACGTAGGTAAAGTGCTTGAAATTTTTTTACGTGATAGTTTGGTTAATTCATTAATATTATCTTTTGTATTTATTTATGTTTATTAGTTTTACTACACTTGACTGACTTAAGTCTACAGTGAAACATAATTATGAGGATTGAGTATATTTCACGTTGTGTGCTAAGGGCCTAATGTTTAGGGATGGGTTATTAAGTTAGGCTTGACCGGTGGAATTGATTAATTACGCAAGTTGTAGTGGGAATCCTATTTGTGGGTTTGTGGATGGTTACTTCACTAATACACATAACGTACTCTGTCTGAATATGGTTCAGTTGAGATATAACAGGGATATAACTTGTACTAATGAAACTTTTTGGGTCAATTCGAACTTATAGTTAGGTAGATGCTACTAACATGCGTAGGTAAAGTAGGATGGCAATTTCCATAACATATTATTTAAATGAACATATTTATAATAATATTTAAATGATAAAAACCATTTTTTTATGACTATCGAGTGCTCCTTATGTTCGTAATCTATTAGTTTTCTCACACAGCGTTACTCTTTCTTCAAATATTTTACAGTAAAGTTCAGAAACTAGAAATATCTTTACATTAAACAACACTTATCTGCCTATGATAGGAAGATTAGTCATTATTTTTATAAATATTTGTCTTAAAATTGTTATTAAAAATATCGATATTGGAGGCAATTTTTAAAAATTAATAAAAAAGGAACTATCCTTTTTCTATAAATTCGCCAACAAAAACACTATTAATAATTTTATTAATGTTTTTTGGCGATTTAAAATTTCATCAATGATTGCGACGTAATACCATGCGCATGTTGTCTTAGAGCCCAACTTGTTTAGAATTTACAAAAGGTCTATGTGAGACAGTATACTGTTTGCTGATAAATACTACTCTGTTTTTTAGAGTAGTTGTAGATAAACAAGCTATTTTACGATGTAAAGGATGCTCTCTCACAAGTGCTGTATTAGTATATAACGAATATCGTAATACTTAATGTCAAAAAGATTAAATGTGTTTACTCACAATGCCTAACGCAACCGGGAATAACATGATAAGATGATAAAGGAAAAATCTCAGGGTCTTTTTCCTGGTTTGCGTCTAAAGCTGTCGCATTGGAGCTCATGGAATAAGATTTGGGGAGGCTAGATAGATACTCTTTATTGCACAACAAATAAAACTTAAAAGCATACATAGTATACAAAGATACAATGTACAATTTAGCTAGTAATTACAATAAAACGACCGCCGTCTTATTTCCGGTTTATTCAACTTAAGTCCATACAGAAGTATGTATCTATAATTAATAAAATTTTGCTTTCGTGTGTTGAACGGTTAAAACACTCGTCAACCATTAGACAAAGAAATAAAAGATCCACATTTAAAATAAAACTGTATAACAGAGACCTTTGAATGGTCATGATCGGGTTTTGTGCAAGTAAAAAAGCCAGAATGAATATTTGAATATTTATTTCTTAATATGTACATGGTAATATTTACAGATAACTTACAATTAATATCTATTATTTTAATTAATATTTGATCACACATAATTAATCAAATATCATATCATTATAACATACTTAACCAACTAACACATTCAATATTGATTCCGCAGTCATATTTAATTATACTATATCATGTCACAGTATAAAATTGAAACGAGAAACACAATTAGAAGAAAAAAATGCTATTAAAGATTATCTATTAATTATATAATATTATCGCGCCAACCCGTCTGCCAAGCGTGGTGAGTATGGCAATTACCCCTCATGTGATTGAGGGAGGCCCGTGCCCCAGCAGTGGGGACTTAAATGGGCTGATAATGATGATGTACGTATAATTTGTAAAAGACTCTATAAAAATTTACGAGTATTTAGATCTATAAGTTCTTCTTACTTTATAAGTAAAGTGGTGTAAAGTACTAAAACCTGTGAACATGAAAGTGAATCGTTATGGAAACGACCATTGTGTCGAATGATTTGTCGGGCTGTAATGGTTTAATGGGGTCATAAAATCTGTTCTTCGGGAATAATACATAGTACCCACCATGAATAGGTACTACGATAACATGAAATATTGTAGGTACGTACACTGAATAATACCGATGTTCACTGTTTGCGACTTTTGGGTCCTACGATGATCTTATTCATTGAAATAAGTCAATGGTTGTTGAAAAGCTTTTTAAGTCTATTAATTCAATGGCCCATTACATTTCTGTGTTCGTGCATGAGTTCTTCATTATCTTCACAACTGTACATGCTTTAATGCGGAAATGGTACCTTTTTTATGTGTCAAAAAGTACCTAAATATTATTTTTATGTTACTTTTTATAACATTGAAAAAGTTGGCGGTCTTGTACCCCCGTGCCTCGGAAAGCATGTTATGCCGTTGGTCTTGCACCCGATCCCTCTTCTGTCGTATCACGCTGGTGTCCCATCGGAATATAAGGGTAAGGGAATAGGAAGTGCACTTGTGTTTGTGTACACACTTGAGCGCTATTATATATGTGCGTACGTGGCTGATCGTTACGATCGGCCGCCGTAGCCGTAATCGGTTGGAGAATATTATATTAACATTAAAATGATCTTAATGTTCAACGTTAACAAAAACATCTCAGCATTTCACAAAATACTACATAGACTTAGATAAGTAGGTATTTTAATATTAGGTCTTTACTTTTGAAATTGCCGTTTTGTATGGCGATTTTCTTAGAAGTTGTGTTACTTTTTTATTTGTAGAGTAACTATTAATGCTACTTCTGCATAATTAACTGTGCATAAATGGACAACGTTTAGAATCATGTAGAATAATTTTTCAGAAAATATATTTTTTTAATTAATGAGTTACTATTGTACAAGTACAAGTAAAACAAGGGTCAATTTCAAGATGTTTTTTGTATCACATAGGTATACAATAGTATCTGATCTCTATTTAATATAAATCTTAAAATATAGTCTTAAATCAAAATAAAATTATAGTATAGTGACTTTTTGCTTATTAAAGGAGTTATACATCTCACCTATTGTGTCTAGAAAAATACGGCAATTTCAAAGGTAAAGTTTCACATTACCTCTAATGTTTGCAGCCGAATGTACATCCAAGATAACAGATACTTTATGTGAGGTAAGCTCAAAATATAGTAACGAGAAATTGCACTTGAGTGTTTGTAATTTAAGCTGATATTTAATAGTCATGCTTCATCCCTGCGCCCCGACACAGTCGACGCGCGACCTCATACAGTGATTCATATTGATTATAACAACGGCGCCTACACTAATACGTACTAATTTGGCAAGATGTGAGTGTAGCCGAAGTTCTGACCCTAATAAAGGAGTTTGTCTACCCCTCAGCGTGCAGCCCGCTCATTCATACTTAGTAAAAAGGAATAGATATAAAAAGGGTTTTCCAAATGGTGCAGAAAGCTGGGATGTACCCGTTTTAACTGCCGCACCCATCAAATTAACTTTGATGGTTACCTAAGGAAAATATTGATACTTATTTTAATACGCATAAAGACTATCTATAATTAAGTTAGTGACAGTAAGACATACCTACAAAGTGTTGTATAATCATTTAACTGTATATCAGAAGCCGATGAACATTTGCTAGATACTAACTTGTTCACGCGCGCGCGTACGTACCTACTTTGAATTTGCAATCAGGATTTAAAATGCTATAAAATTAAAAACAATATTTATTTTTTGTTTTCCATCAAATATAATTACATTAATTCATGAAAATCTTCAAGAAAAGAGCGTACTCCCTTTTAAAAAGGCCGGTAGCGCACCTGGACTCTTTTAACGTGACAGGTGTCCACTTACGGCGGTAATCGCTTACTATCAGGTGATAGATACGTTTGCTCGTCTGCCCCCTATATCATAAAAAACAGTTAGAAGACAGCACATAAAACCACAGCCCCCTCATTACAAATCGCGAACTAAGTATAGCCCCGGATCAAAATTCGTGCCGGCCCCTTTTACATTGCGTGTTGGAACGGGATGACATGAGCTTTAGTACAGTAATAACTTTAGGTCGCCATTTATACTAAGGTGGCAGAGGTTGATTTGGTGCTAACGTGAGCTATCAGTTTTACAAATTTATGTTTTAGGAATTAAAAATGCCATTCGGCCAGACATTAATATAGCGACACTAATGAATATGAGAACATTTAGCGACACTATATAATTGACATACTTTTTAATTAAATGGTACGCTATGTGATACAATGGCACAGATATTTCGAAATCTTGAAAATTAAATACCTACCTTGGTGGCGAAGTCGATACATCATCATCATCATCAGCCCATTTAAGTCCCCACTGTTGGGGCACGGGCCTCCCTCAATCACATGAGGGGTAATTGCCATACTCGCCACGCTTGGCAGACGGGTTGGCGAGGGTTTTGATATAAATGCAGAGTTTTCCTTCTCTGGGTGCTGATGATTATGCCAGCAGCTTTACCTTAGTCTCCTTTTACGACACCTCGGTCGAAGTCGATACAGTCTTCTCCATTTTGAAGCTTCTGCAAACATGTTAGCTACGCTTTGACTTGTTGTACCTTATAACCGAAATTAAAAGTGGAAAAAAAATGCAGCAGGTAGTGCCCCCTTTATGTACAGCGTTTACTCGCCATTATTCACTTGTTTTTTTATTAAAAAATAGGTCAGGCGCGTAAATAAAGGAACTTACGTCGTAAAGTTTGTTTATTTACGCGACTGACAAGCGTAAAAGAGAGGGTAATAGGTGCTAAACAACAATAGTGAACTCACTCTTTAACGGGGATCGTGATCTGATTCCATACTAAGCACAGAAATGAACAAATTACTCTCATCGAGTTCAGGCGATATCCATTCTCATTTGGATTTCGAGTTCTGTTCTATCTAAAGACTAAAATGGAAAAGTAATATTGAAGTTATTCCATGGCCAAGTATAGGTATCTTTTATTTTCGAATCCGACGTTTATTTTGTACGAAGCAGGGTCACCACCAAGTACGCTATCATGCCAGTAATAATGTCTACTTTAGGTGTCATGTTTTGCACGCTTCTAGTGACAGATATTGTCGCTTTATCGGCCCGTGTAAGCTGGACAAGTTTTTCTGAGCCCTTACATGAAACCCTTATATTTGCTACGCTTGAATAACAAACACGGGTGATTTGATTAAAAGGGTTTTCCTTTTTTTTATGTAATAGGTAGGCAGACGAATAGACCGATCGCCTGATGGTAAGCAACTGCCGCCTAAAATTCTTTTTAAATCTTGAGCCTAGTAGCTTGAGTAGTCACTGGATTAAATATCACAAATGTCAAATAATTCACTTGTTTGCCTTTGTTTTTGTTATTGTTTTATTATTTCACTTTTTGTTACTGTCTTTAATTACGTAATCAGGTTTAAGGACATGTGTAATTAAATATAATAAAAAATAAAAAAAAACACATTTATGGAAATGTTAAGTACATTTATTTGCTGGTTGAAATTTTTTGATAACTGAACCTTTGGAAATTTGAAATTTGTTGCGATATTTTTGATTTATTTTTATTTGTAATGGTTTTGTTTCCCCCAGCTTTTAACGTACTTTGCAAAATCTGGATGATCATTTGAGACATTGACATTGAGAGTCTCTACCACGTCGCATATTTTAAGTACAGGTGGGTATACCTACACCAAGCGTAATAGAATCTTTAAAAAAGTGAAAACAATAACTTTGGCCAATATACTAGGTATCTAAAACGAACACATCATTTTACCGACAAGACAGTACTACATAGTGCTAATACGCCATATTAATTTGGGTTAGCTTTATTTAGCTTAATTTAGGTAGATTGTGCAACATGTGCTAAAGTGAACTTAGCCGACATAATCAGACTATTCTAGCTTTGTACATGCGCCGCAGAATAAAAGGCCGCGGTTCCCGATAAAAGTCGTGCGGCAGAGGCAATCGTCTGAGAAATTAGAAATCGCCGATGCGGCGACGGGTCTCGGGAACGCCCAGACACTCTCAAATGCGTTTAATTATTCACTGCCCACGACATTGACACGCCGCAAACTGCCTTAGACACAAATTCTTTGAAATATTTTTAATGAGAAAGGGAAGGTAACGAGCAAGCTGGTGAACTGATGGTAAGTAATTATCGCCGCCTAAATGCGTTGCTGGTATTAGAAATATTAAAGATTTCAATGACGTTAAAGTCCGAAGAAAATTCTGCGTGGAATTTATTCCACACTTAGAAGGCCTTGGTATCTGGGAGGAGGTAAACAGATACTTCAATTATAAACAGTAATAATAACACCTTGACCACCGCAGACGTGTGGCAAGTCTCTCAGTCTTCTACCGGATTCATATCAGAGAGTGTGCAGCAGAACCTCCTGCTTAATTTGATCCCCCCTAGCCCATTCCACCACCGGAAAATAAGGCGCGGCGAGGGGTTTCATCCGTACGTTGTTGGCTTGCCCCTTATCTTTTACGTTTATAATGCGGACAGCTAAGGAATAGAACTCCTTGCCAAGGTCTGTTTTTCCGGACCACTACAATCTGGACATCTTTAAGGCAAGAGTAAACAGGCATCTTCTAGGCAAACACGTCACATCCTAGACCTCATCGTCACTTTCCATCAGGTGAGATTGTGGTCAAGCGTTAGCCTACAGTTAATAAAAAAAATACCGTACAATGCATACTTACGCCTATTGTGTGTACAACCACACCCACATACATCACGCTAAGCGTCATTCCGATAAGACGCAAGTCATTCAGCTGAGAAATGGGAGGTCATCCTTGTCTAAACGCTTTCATAAATGCATTTTCATATTTGCACTTTTTGTCGTTCGAGATAGAATGTTTCTTTAGAATCGCACAGTTGAAGTCTGTCAACCATGTTTTGATGGATGTTCGTTAAAAAATAGTAATGGTTGTTTTTTTGGTGATATTCATTATGATAATTTGTTTAAGAATATGACTTATTTTCATTACACATCATCATCGTCATCCTAGCGTGTCATTTTCAGTTACATTTAAAGCTGTCGTTCAGAGCTTGGGGCACGCTTGGACCATGACGCACGATGTGGAAAGTCTAATAATTACAAAGAAGTGACTACAGTCTGACTTTTGCAACTTTTGGAATGGGGGGCCATGCCATTTGGACCATGGGTACACGTTTAGAATCATTATCTCTACAATTGTAGGTATCCAGAGTTTGAGAAACTGTCCGAAACGTACAAAAATCGCCACGATATTTTCTCTCAACCCCGAAGTAATGGTAAAAATACGTACGTTTAATAACTTTGCTCTAAACAATTAACCAATATAAAGTGATTTTAGCACGTTTACTCATTAACTGTTCGTTGTAGATACTTTACTCATACACATTATACGTTAGCCAATTGATAATCATTCCGAATGGTGCACACACCTATTGTGTCTACACCACACACAACACGCGAGGCGTGGTCGCGATAACAGCGCTGGGTTAATCAGCTGGGAAATTGCAGGTCATCGATGTGACGGGCCCAAACCAGGTCTCAAAAATGTTAAATTATTCAGTACTAGTATATCCACGTTCGATACATCCGACCAACTAATGTGGGTATAATAAAGACAAGTTGCCACCTGTTCTGTTACACTAACTCTTTCGTATGCGACTTTTTGTTTTGAATAGTTCAACCAATAAAACGTAAAGTTGGGCTTAGAAATCTTAAATTACATTTGAAATTTATGTTGAAAGTTTTAAAAGTGTGTTCGGTTGTATCACACTACTTGGAAAATGTTTCCGTAAAGTTCATAGGAACGGAAATTGTATGAAAGGGTCTATGCACTAGTGGTTTACCTAAGAATAAATACCTGTAATATTAAACTGTTAGATTTTTATATTAAGTCAGTTAATATGTAAAATACAGTTTTATTCAATTTGACAACTAAAACTTAGTTATACGTTATATAGGTGCATGAGGTAGCAATTTTATGTTGGCTACTTAATTTTTTTACGAAATAATAGGCCAACGCTCAACCACCATCTCACCCAATGGACAGTGTCGATGCAGTTTGAGGTCCAGGATGCTATAAAAAAACCTCGACAAGGAGTTTTATTCCTTTAGCTGTCCGCATTATGAATGAGGAAACAAATCGCTTCGTGCGGATAAAGGGTAAGCCAACAACGTAGGGATGAAACCCCTCATCGCATCTTGTCGTCCGGTTATGATTACATTCCATTAATAATTCAATATTTAATATTAGATCCTCTCACTGTAAAAAAAAATGGTTAAAGTATGAAATTACCGTTTTTTTTTCTTGACACAATAAGATGTATAACTTTTTTAATAAGCAATAAAAATAAAGTTTACAAACTAAAACCCGACAACAACAAAAAACACGCTTTCAAACGTACGAAACAAGAAAACTGTCTCTACTGAAATTCATATGCCGTATCGCCGTGGTCGTATGCCACATTGATCTTATTTTATTATTATAAAGAATCTGTTTTGCTACTGTAGGTGGCATACGACCACGGCAATACGGCATAATAATTTCAGTACAGACAATTTACTTGTTTTGTACTTTTGAAATCGTGTTTTTGCTTAGTCGGTTTTTAGTTTGTAAACTTTATTTTTAATTAACATTTTTTTGTTATGTAAATATTCGAAATGTGCTAAAAAAGCTCTTTCATTTGATACCCCACACGGCACCATCAAGCAAAAATGTTTTTTTAGTTCCTTACTCTAAGTTCCCTAGAGGGCACAGTAGTCACTTTAACGTGACGTCATGTCGCCTATATCAAGACGCTTCTAACGACACCTCAAATATGATATCTAGTTCAGCAGCTATGCAGGAACTGATGAACAACCATACATACAGGTCAAAATCATAACCCTCCTTTTTGCTTCGTTGTAGTCGAGTAAAAAGTTACCATACTGTAGAGTTATTTTCATCATCATCATCATCAGCCCATTTAAGTCCCCACTGCTGGGGCACGGGCCTCCCTCAATCACATGAGGGGTAATTGCCATACTCACCACGCTTGGCAGACGGGTTGGCGAGGGTTTTGATATGAATGCAGAGTTTTCCTTCTCTGGGTGCTGATGATCATACCAGCAGCTTTACCCTAGCCGCCTTTTACGACACCTCGGTAAGAGTGAGGGTGGCCTATTCTACTCTGCCGGGGACCACACGCCCACGGAGTTTTATTTTAATTTAAGACTTTAAGGTTTATATTAAATAGAGATTAGATATTATTGTATTCTTGATGAAAAAAAAACTTAAAAAAATGACCTTTTTGTTACATGGCAGAATTGACTTTTTTATCGGTAACAACTTTTTTACTAAAAAATATTTTTTCTGAAAAACTATCCTACACGTTACTTAACGTTGTTTATTAAGGCACAGTTAGTAATGGAAAGTAACTGTGCCAATTAAAGAAATGTAACATAACTTCTAAGAAAATCGCCGTACAAAACGGAAATTTCATGCTTTGATCCCCAATATCTGTTGGTTTCATTGTTTTTTTACTGAGTTTTTTACTATTATAAAAAGTTACAAATATGGTACTATTCTCAGTCATTTATAACAATGTATTCAAAAGCTTTCCGTTACTTTTTTTTCATCGTTTATATGTACATATATTTTGCGGACCCAGACTATTATGTAGACGCAACTGTATAATACTTAAATATCGTAGAAACTTATTCAGGCATCGTACGTCGCCGCCTGATACTGGCGTCTTGATGTAAGTAATGAATGTTAGGAATGCCAATAGTCTAACTGCTATATGTTACTCTAATTGTAATTGCTTTTACAGTTAAACGATACAAGTTTTAGAATGTAAGATTTAAAAAAAAATACAGTATTTCAACCCCTTTTACATCAAAAAGGAATGTTTAATATTTGTGATCAGTAGTGATCGGATAATCAGGCGGTTATTTACGTAAACATAAATAAAACACTAAAGATTAATATAAACATAAGATTTTTACTCAAATTCATTTAAAAAGATTAAATAATTCAGTTAAATATCAATGTTATAATTGGTTTCTATGAAATGTTTACATTTGGGTAACATTTTAATTAATTTTAGAATATTTATATATGGGATTTCTACCATGTAAGTACCTTATTTTTTAAGTAACATGGTAGAAATCCCGTAAATAACTATTCTAATGTTAGTGACCATGAAAGTTTAAAACAAAATATTTTTATTAATATAAGGACCTTTTGTGAGAAATCCCGCATGTGTGATTCCAAAAAGCATGTCGATAATAATCTTTAAAAGTTAAGTTAAGGTAAATAAGTGCTCGATTTTCCTATCACTAGTGATCAGTGAGAGTTATTAGAGTTATCCATTCAGATCTATCTCTAATGTTATTTTAAAGTTTACGTTTAGATTATTTATATGTTATTGTAAATCATTATATTATATTTTAGAATCCACTTTGAACAATTGAAGCTAAGGACAATCTGTAAATATCTATATAATTAGTTTTATAAATCCATTCCCCATAGATAGTCCCAATAAGTTCCAGTATCAATAAAACCCCGATTGAACAAGTTATCCAATTAAATTGATACTGAGAGCTCTCCCGCCGCGAAACAGCAATTACTCACGTGGTTTATTGTTCTATCGTTAATAATTGTGGTTAATACTGATATCCGGGAGCCATTCTTGTGGCTGCAATTTATTTACAACAATTCATTCAGTACATGGTAGAAATACCAAAAGTCCACACAAAGAGGTTTGAATCCTGTTTCCTTATTCGTACTGCGAAACAGTGGAATCAGCTGCCTGATGAGGTGTTCCCTAGAGGCTACAATTTGGAGGTTTTCAAAACGCAAGTGAAAAGGTATCTTCTAGGTAATCGTGCTACATCTTAGACCATATTATCACTTACCATCAGGTGAAATATGGTCAAACGGTTACCTATCTACAGTAAAAAAAAAAACACAATTACATATATAAGAAAATAAAAAACCATCATCCACATATTTTAAAATTCAAGACGTTCTCAAAATTTGTTGAAAAGGCCTTATTTACGACTTTTTTGTCTTTAGAGTTTATCCAAAGCACAATAATGTAATCTGTCTCTTATCTGTTCAATCACCAGTGTGTTTCCATCTACTACTGAACGCAGGCTTCTTATTTAATTACTATGAGCAGTTTAATAAATTCGACAACGACAAGCTGCTTCACTCAGAGTCGTTGATTAACTTAGTTGGCTACTGAAGAAAAAATATTGACACTTATTTTGATACTCATAAAGACTACCGATACTAAAGTTAATGAATATTAGCTTAAATGACGTCTGTGAGTCCGGGGTATGCAAATCCAAGATTTGGGAAGCCAGATATTTACAATAAATTGACTGCCATCTGACCTTCGTAACCCATCAACAGGGATTCCGAACTGAGGATTTCAGTAACTAAAAATATATGTAGCGTTGATTCTGTTTAGCGACTAATGATGCAAAAATCGATGTATAGTCACCTACACTGATAAGTATACACGTTATACTATATATAATAACCACATTCAAATATGAACCTTATTATTCATCGTCAGCCCATTTAAGTCCCCACTGCTGGGGCACGGGCTTCCCTCAATCACATGAGAGGTAATTGCCATACTCACCACGCTTGGCAAACGGGTAGGCAAGGGATTTTGATATGAATGCAGAGTTTTCCTTCTCTGGGTGCTGATGATCATGCCAGCAGCTTAGTCGCCTATGCTGACCTTTAAACCCTCTCACCCCCAGATTGGGCCTCCGGTACCCTCACTCACGCAGCGAAACACAGCACAGTGCTGCTTCACGTCGGTTTTCTGTGAGGCCGCGGTATCACTCCGATCGAGCCGGCCCATTCATGCCGAAGCGTGGCCCTCCCACGGTCGATTCACATTTCATTGCAGGCGACCTAATGTAATAATAGAAAATAAAAACCTCGTAGAAATTAGTATTATAGAGGACGTAATAACACAAGTCGAGAGAAATATTGCCTTCGAACTGGTTTGAAAAAATATTTGTAGGCAAGAAAAACATGGCGGATACAAAATGGAGAAAGATTAAAATAGAGGATCCTAGGGTTATTTAGTTCGCTGGCAGGAGGATGAGGTTTGAAATGTTTATAAATCAATGAAGTGACCGGTCAAAATTCGGGTTAGGGGGAAACTCGCCCCATTAAAACTCGTCCCAGAATTATAGGACTTTTTTGCCTGGCCACTGTTCTAATTTAACTCGAACAATATTTTTGTGTCTACAAAACCAAAAATGTTGCTTAGGTTAGGTTAGAACATTGGCCAGCCAAAAAAAATCCTAAAACTCTGGGACGAGTTTTAATAGGGCGAGTTCCCCCCTAACCGAAAGAAAGTTATGAGGTTCAGGCGGAAAGCCCGGTCAGAAAATCCTTAGTTGTATTAAATAAATCTCCGTTATATGATTTACAATCTCAAAAGTTAGTATGCGCATTAAATCTGAGAGCACAAGGGATTGCATAGTTGAGTTTAATAAATCAGACGCTGTATTTATGATGGGTTTGATTTATCGTTGAGGATTACTTTGAATTATTTTATCGTAGGAACGTCATTAATTTATTTATATAAAATGTAATAACAAAGAGATTCTGTAGAGCCTCTACCTCTGATATGCCCGGAAAATTACCTACTAGTCCTAAATATTAGGGTGAATGACATTTAAAAACAATTAGTATAATTTGTGACTTTCAATCTATAGTAGCAAGACATGAGCCTTTTTAATGAATTAAATGTAAACGCAATTGTGTTTTTAAGATAAAACACCATGGCTTTGCTGAGAGCAACTTTTTGAACAGCGTTTTCTTTGAGACTTGTTTGTTACTGTTGTTTTATCCTAGTCCCCGGCCACTCTGGGGAGGCTGATAAAGCGAGTCACGACTCGAGTAGGTATCATATTACTTTACTTAGCCGCAGTCTGTTGTGGGCTCCACGCCTTATTTTTCAACCAAAGTAAGAATTTGCATAATGAATTCAGATCCATATCTTAGAGACTGTCTGATGGGCAATATCGAATTTGAATACATCAGTGACAGCCTAATTTTTTTTGTTAAAAGTTTATTCAGAAATTTCACTGCTTTATTAGAAGCTTGGAATTTTTTGTCACTTAAATAGGATCTTATTTATATTCAGCTCGTACTTTCTATAAGGTAGGTGGAAATTAGTCGTTAAAATCTTATCCCGGTTGAACACAACGGGATCTGAATACGTAATTTCAATATAAATACTTTATAATTCTTAGGACTTAACTGCTTCTCAACCGCAAAACCCCATTTAATTTACCTAGGTGCTTCGTTTGTTTGTGTATTTGCGGTGTCTACTTCAAGTACGAGTGAGTAGGTATTAGGTAGGTACCTACGAGTATTAAACCAACAACACTGTAAAACAACAAGCAAGCCTGTGTCAAAGAGTAATTATTAATTTATTCTTTGCACACATGTTTTTTTTTCATCGATCATGATTGTTGACCATGTAAAATTATGTTTTTATTTTTGTATTACTTTATCATTTATCAGTAAATGAAATTATGTATACGTATACGATTCCGTATACCGTAATATTTGAAATTGATCACATTTTATCAATTTTTATCAATAACAGATCGGTATCCAATTTCACTTGAGAATTGGATACCAATTAATCTTGAACTACAGAAATGTCATCTTGAAGGTATTTTTACGCACTCAATCTTGAAGGTAAAAATCAATAAAACCTCTCTGTGGCCGAGCTTTGTTTGCTGAACGTTTCCATTACTTGTTTACAGTCCACGATCCAGTAATAAACTCGCCGCGTCCGATCAGTCAACAGTCCCCCCTACCGGGCATAGAGGAGGAGGACGACTCCGATTGGCCTCTAGAGGACGCCACAGACGCGACAATCACGCCCTCTTACAAGAGTACAAAGAGCAGTACAGATACAGTTTTTACCTCATCGAGGAGTTCAGGGAAGAAGAGGAGTTTTGGGAGTCCGTCATCGGTGAAGATATGCATATCATCGGCTGCTAGGAAGTCGAAACAGGCGCGCAAGCGTGGCTCGGGCGCGTCCGGCGCGCAGGCCGGCGAGGAGGCTGCGCCAGCGCCGCAGCCCTCCCACGGCAGGATGCAGGCGGAACAGGGCAGCATCGGCGAGCTGCAGAAGTACCACGGCAGGTACCTCAAGAGTCGCCGGCACACTCTCGCGAACGTACGGTGAGTTGGTTGCCTATTTTACAATTGATTAGTTGTTAGACGATAAATTGATGCCCAATAATTGTGTCACGTCTCTTTCATATTTCCCTTCCTACGCTCGAGTAAACTCTGAAATAAGCTTCTAGACGCGGTGTTTCCTGATCGCTATGACATGTCCTTTTTGAACGAGGTTTAAAAAAAGTTATTCTTTCACTTTAGGCAGCGGCATGACTGTGTATTGTTGATGTCTATCTCTATGAGCGGCACTTGACATTTACCATCAGATGGGCCGCGTGCTTGTCTATTTTTCATCAATGTCAATAATTTTTTTCCTCATTTTGTTGTGATGTGGAAGATTAGTATGTACAGGTTCTTAATTATCTATCATAAAGTATAACATTATTTCAGTAGCTAAAGATACGCGTGATGTAATTGGCGTTATCAAAATTAGATTCGCGGCTTATCGCGGCAAAAGGGAAGCACATTTGCTCGATGTATTGAAGTAAAAATTGCTAAAGGCACTTAATAGTGGCATTCATTAAGTGACACATACCTAAGTAGTAATGTTACGCGCCACGAAAGCGGCGGGGCGGTGTAATACGGCGTACTGGTTGGCTTATATTTTTATGTTTTCTAGTGTTTTGCGATGTTGCCGGAAATGAAGAGTTCCAAAAACATTTGTAGGAATTTGGCCTTCGTTTGTTATTTTGCGTTGAGGTTGGGTTTTTCATAAAAGGACGTTTTTTCGTACATGCTAAATTCGGAAATTAATTAAATTATTTTTTGTTACGTTTATATATACTTACTCATCTTAACTAGCTAACTAGGTTGGCGCAGCGACCCATAGTGAGTCTTGGCTTCCGATAGTAAGAGCCTCCATCTTGGATGATCCTACGCCACCTCCTGCCAGTCATCTGACGAGAGTCCGCGCAAGTCTTTTTCGACCTCACCCTTCCAGCGATATCTCGGACGGCCGACTGGCCTTTTGCCATTAGGACGTCCCTGATACGCTCGCTTTTTTTTTGTTACTCATCTTGCATAATATATATTTTTAGTATGTCGTAATTTTGAAAGTAAATATATATTGAAGGATAAATATCCTGTTCATTAAGCTCGATACATAAATTCCTAAACCGTCGCCACATTTTTGACGTTTTAAAAATAGCTACATTGTTTGGCCAGTTTACTATTTCATATTCATTTGTTTACAAATAGTTGTGGAAAGCGGATCATAACTTTAGTGTTACAAAATGAGTTTAATGCCTACAATTAACGTACAGTGATCATAAACGCTTTTGTAGCTAAGGTATAACTACATCAGAGCTATTACCCTCGCACTCGTTTGGTAATTAAAACAGAAATGTAATTAGGAGAACAATTGCTGGCTATATAACGATTTGTGTAATGTCTTTGTAATTTGCAATGCATTAGAATTTACAAAGACATTTTGAAAATTAATGAAAATTATATGTAACCCTGCTGGTCTAGTGGTCGGGCCGTGATCTCAGGGTCCTGGGTTTGATTCGTATGTTTCGAATTTTTCGAACATAGCTCGGGTTTGTGATCACCAATCCGCATTTGGGAAGCGTGTTGATTAAGCCCAATCCCATCCATAGTAGCGATAACTTGATTTCTATGATGGAGGCCTTTGCCCTGCAGTGGGACAGTTTATAGGCTGATTAAAAAAAAATTAACCCTTTCTTTTGTTTCGCAATCTTTAAATATTTAAATATATTTTCATCACATTTGCTCGTTATTGGATGTTATTGCTTTTGACGGCCCGTTTGGAACAGTGGTAGTGAACGATGCCTTTGGTGCAAATCCCCGTACAGTACAAACATTTGTGTGCATGAACATGTCTGTTTGTATTGGTCTGGGCGTTTTCTATGTATTAAAAGTATACATTTCCAAAAGAAAAGTATTATTTTTATATATTTATAATCCCACTTTTGATTCTGATATCTGTAATACAGGTGCTTGAGCTACCTATTTCGGAGTATATGTATGGGATGTTGTGAAATATTTATTTATTTATTGTACATATAGCTGCTTCGTGAGTAATGGGATATTCTGTTCCTTATATCATAGTGTTACTTTGGTTATAAGTCTTATTTTATGAAAAAATACTGCTCGGTTAGAATTAATAAGAAAACTAAGATTGAGGCAAACCAAATATCTAAATACAGCTACCGGATATATTTAAGAGATTAGAAAAATGGGTTCCTAGTTCATTATTAAGCCTAATTTATATAAAATAAATTGGGGTTTGTGACGTGAGAAAAGGTTCGTGAAAATTATGGAAAGATGCGGGAGTGTTGCTTAATTTTTTATTGTTATGACAAACATTGTTAACGAATGTGTTACAAACATACTCGAATATGCCCCTAATTTGTTGAAAGCCAACTTTGTCTAAGATGTAAATTTGTGAAGTTATTTATGGCGTGTAGAGTTACAAACTTGAATCAACCTAGAGATAATTAGTCCATGGTTCAACATAGTGATGCGATGAATAGTGGTTTCACCAAATAACCGAATACCGAATAATATTCGGTCTAACTTTTACTGAACCGAATATTCGTTTGAATTATTCAGCTTACGATTTCATTGCATTTGTCGCGATAATAGGTTCCAAACATGTACGCTACGTGGCGCTGCTGGCTAGATGACAAGCGAACCTCACCGCCCGATACCCGCTCCCACACCGCGCTATCACTTTAGAAAAACATCGCACACTTAAGTTATAAAGTGGTTAATAACAGAAATATTTATTTTAAGTTCTTATTATTACAAAACGTAGCTTTCTTTAAATAAGTACTGGGATTAACACGAGGAATAACTAAAGAACTATAATAAACACGATAGTATAACGTTTGTTATTGAATCTAGACATAAATAAAATCATGAAGAATAACTTTTGTCTTTTAGTTCTTCGAAGTCATGTAGCTATGAAAAGAATAATACTCAAACCGACCGAATTATTCGGCCGTAATACCGAATATCCGGCCGAATACAAATAGTAAAAATTATGCGGAATATGCCGAATACCGAATACGAACCGAATGTTCGGCACATTTTGGCTCAACATACTTTTCGACAGTGCGAGCAACACTTTACAGGAAAATAATTTAATGTCATTGCGCAGAGCAGGTTTTACGTACTTATAATATTACGTTTTTTAGATTTTCGCGTTGCATTATAACTATAATTAATCAAGACGGGAATTAACATGATGTTGTATCACATAATAAATATCGTGTTAATTCCGGTCTTGATTAATTATACTTATAATATTACTTAAAGAAATGTCAATTACACTACTAAAGTAACAAAGAGCCCAAAATAAGTAACGTTCGGTTCGTTTGGTTCGAGGATCCGTCTGTAACAGACAACAAAAGGGCCGGCATGGTGGAGACAGCAAACCCAATATACTCTTTCTTGTTAGCAAACGATGGGCTTAAGACAAAATAGCCAGAAAGTTATACTTTATTTTTAGAACAAGAAGCATGTTATATTCTTATTGAGCACAGTGTAACGGGTGTAGATTATGTAAATTTCGGGCGTGTTATTAAAGTTTACGCTCTATACTGTACATTATTAGATGCATACTTATTATCATGCACTCATGAGAAGGTAGTCTGAGCAACAACTTATGTCCAGGACAAGCTTTATTAATAAAGTTACCGTATGTGATGAATGAATATACTTCCGAGTTTGCATCTACTCACGACACATAATTATTTATATCCTCCTCATCTTTGCGTGTAATTCTCGATTGTATCCAAAGCTGTCACTCTGTTTACGCTTGGACCATGATTCAGGATTTGGTGAGTCTAGTAATTACAATGAAGCAACTGCCGTCTGACCTTGCCTTTAACAGGGGGTTAAGTTAATCATGGTTACACTTTTCAACAACTATCCGAAAAGTGCAGGTTTCCTCACAATGTTATCCCTCACCGCAGAGCTAATGTTAGATATACGCATATATATTTGAAAAATCTAGAGGTGCATGCTTAGATTCGAATCACGACCCCCATATGTAAGGCGCATTCCGAACCACTGAGATACCATCGCTCACATAATTAAAAGATTGGAACATTTGCATCTGGATCAGTGGATTTTGGTACATCAACTATCACATTGATCTGTGATTCATTACGCTTACTCGCATCATTCGGCTCACTCGGATCATTCAGCTCATTAGGATCATCTACACATAATTATTTACATCTGGGACTTAATTAGTAAAAGTAGCTTATCCCTAAAGTCAACGAAGTGAACTCTTTTCCTTTTCTTTCGGGGCTTTGTTATTTAATTGGTGTAATTTCCGTTCTTTAATATTAGCTCCTCCGGTTCCTGTATCGGGTATAACGTTTATTTATCCTACACTTTATTAAAATGCCTTTGTCAAGGTTTTGCTCTAACATTTTCATGCCTTTTGAGCGTTTAAATCTTTTTTATTTTGCTGACTACAGTTTTTCATCTAATCAAGTTATTTTTAAGCGATGTAAAATGTTTGAAGATTCTCATCTAGAAATGTATGTAGGTGTAAATACACACTTTAACTTAGTGTAGGGATAGTTAAAAAATGATCGTTTTAACATTCGAGGTATAAATATATATAACTCAAAAACTACGTAATGATTATAATTTATGTATTTCGGAATGATACTACCAGAGAGCAATGGAGAGACTATGCTCTGTATTTCCCCTGCGTGATCGTATCAGAAATGATGAGATCCGCAGGAGAACTAAGGTCACAGACGTAGCCCAAAGGATTGCATGCCTCAAGTGGCAATGGGCAGGGCACATAGCGAGGAGAACAGACGCCCGTTGGGGCGGAAAGGTCCTCGAGTGGAGGCCACGTACAGGAAGTCGCAGCCGTGGCAGGCCTCCTACAAGGTGGACCGACGATCTGGTGAAGATCGCGGGAATCCCTTGGATGCGGGAGGCACAGGACCGATCTGTATGGAGAACATTGGGGGAGGCCTATGTCCAGCAGTGGACGTCTATTGGCTGATATGATGATGATGATGATGAATGATACTACGGCCTCACAGAAAACCGGCGTGAAGCAGTACTGTGCTGTGTTTCGCTGCATAAGTGAGGGTACCGGAGGCCCAATCCGGGAAATAGGGGAGCTGAAAGATTGACAGCGCATTTGTGACTCCACTGGTGTTGCGGGTGTCCATTGGCGGCGGCATTCACTTACCATCAGGTAATCCCACTGCTCGTCTGCCGAATATCATAAAGAAAATAACCGCCTTAGGATGGATTTTACCTATCTTTATCCGTGGATAAATCTATGGTATAACGTCAGATTTGTATATAATGACACAGCTATACCATAGATTTATTATCGGAATATGGTTGGTCAAATCGGCCCTCAATCGAAAGAAACGATTAAATCTTCCATATGAATTGATCTTGCGGTAACCCAGTAATGTAATTAACTCGAAGAGGCCCAATTATTACTTAATTAGACTGCGAGCCCGTATAATTACATACACCATGTGTTTATATTTTCAATGTAGGGAAACTCAAATAAATTCTCACGGTCATAATTGTAATGAAGCTTAGTAAAAATAGCATAACGAAGCCTCTTAATAGGTTTATTATTCAAAGTTACAGTACTTTTTGTAGATGAAGTGAAAACAATTTCTTTTAAAGAAACACGGTTTCGGCATAATTTAGTCCAGGAATTTGTGACGTCTCCATTAGTTATGTCTTTCTTTTCTTTTAATTATGCTTTTGTTAACTTTTTCCTAAAGTCTTTGAAGTAGGTTTAGAGTCAAGGTTTTTTGCCTTATTATGATGAATGTTAATTATTATGTATTTGTTATTTGTTTGTTTTTATACAAAATAATTTTTTTTTTGAAAAACTAATTGTGGAATTTGTTACTTGCACTAGTAACCATATTATTATAGGAATGTGTCATATATAGTAATTTGTATACTAAAATTATGGCCAAAACACACAACGCGTATGGTAATCATTTGGGTCAGCATTAAGTAAAGAGAATCCTATTTATCAGATGGCATCAGTTTAAATCAGATCTTAAAAAACCACGAACTAAAAAGTATAAAATAATATATTTAACACTTCACTGGTCTCAGTCTTAGGCGCCCAAGACTATCTTGTAATGAATGCTTCATTCATTTATTCAACGGAGATTAGGCGCCGACTTCGGTTACACCTTTTCTCGAGTGTACTGTTACAAAATGTAATTTGTTTAAAAAGATATTCATATTTTACTTAAATTTGTTAAAAATATTATTCAATACTTTTTAGTTCGTGGTTTTCGAAGGCGGTTTTTTTTCGTAGTAAATTTTTATCATGCCTTTTAGTGTCTCATTTTTCGTAATTTTCGGAGAAATCGGTGAACATTTATTTAAAAAATGTTTAAAAAAAAATAAACATAAAGTCAAATATAGAACTTCCCCATTGTTTGAAATCCGTAAAAAAGACAATGCTTTCTCTATTTCACAAACACCCGGTGTTTACATTCTAACATCAATGTGATCTTTATGTTAAAAGCACTGCCCGGAGACAACTATTATATACTGTCATAAAGGGTATATGGCGCACTAAAGTCTGAATAGAAGATTAGACAGTGGAACTTCTACAGTATCTTATCTCACCGGTCTATTATGGACACGTAAATATGAAAAAAAAAACTGGTCCAGTGTCAGGCACATTCTCGCGTTTAGGGTTTACAATATTACCTACTAATATGTACCAATTAGTAGATAACGTACATACAGGGAGTATCTGTGGACATTTACATCCCTTTAACCACGTGCTCTACCAACCTGAGCTTGGTATGATGATGACACAACATTGTATGAAAGTTTGGCGATTAAAAAGAGTAACTGGCGAGTTTCTTGCCGGATCTTCTCGACCAAAAACAACTTTCCGAGCCGGTGGTAGAATCGCATTATGTTTATTTATTTCTTTAGTATATTTTATGTATCAACATATAATGTATTAACATGTAAATTATACATAAGTACTTATAAATAGTTTTAAGTCATTAAAATGTATGACGATTTGTAAGTGCTGTATACAAGCCTATGCAAATAAAGAATTATTTGATTGATTGATTGATTAACCATTCTGAGCAACATTTGTTCTACGAAATTCGTCGACAATTTTTTTGACTCGATACTCGATACAAAATGACCAAGTCACATGACCGACTTTGTATGAAAAGTTGAATTTTTTTTATGCGAATTTCCAAAAGTCATAGAATTAATGTTGTTCACAATGGTTGATACAATACGTGGTTAAAGAGATGTAAATGTTCACAGATACACCCTGTATGTAAGTAGTGTGATCCTAAAAAAAATCACATACTTAAATTGACGGAGGTATGCCATGATTTCGTATGAAATATAAGTTAATTAATAATGAATTGATTTCTGTTATAACATAGTAAAAAACCAATTTTCGTTATAGCTCTTTTTGTATATAATACCATTATTAAAGCGTATCATTTAAAGCCAGCATACAGATCTAACAGAGTTCTAAATGTTGTAAAATCTACAATTTATACTCTACAAACCACTAAATACTTGAAAACATTTTAAAGGCGTGTGTCACGTTGCTACGACGGAATCGCATGTTCAATAAAAGGTACGAGTACCTGCCTACAAAATTTGTCCATAATAAGAACACAATTTTGTTTCATTTTTATACCTACATAAAATTGTATCTTAACTAATTTAGATGTACTTTATTATACTCCACACGCAAGACGTGAAATCCCTTAGCCTTGAACAGTTTTCGGCGCTAAAAATAATGTCACCGCGTCCATTTTAAGGCAGGACCACTATATCTTTGCGAAATGAAGAACAGAATTTACGTAATTAAATCTACCGCCCCACTTTTTAAATACAGTTATCGGGTATCGGGAGTTCGTCCAATTTCACACCATTATGATATTTGTTTTTTTATGGGAATTTGAGTAGATTGCGCGGAATGGTAGACCGACGTTTTGGCTGTTGTAATGGATTAAAGTAAGGGTTGCGTTTTGAGGAAACCTGCACGTTTCATATAGCTTCATTCGGGGCTCGTTGAGTTTATAGGGATGATTACATCTTTAACTAGGTATTATATTTTAGTTAGAAGAAAATAAATAAACATTCGTATAAAGCATGCTTTGTATGCGATAGTAGTAATTTACATGAGAAGATATAGGTACTTATGGAAATGTAAACGATTTCTTCAAAAGATATGAATAAAATAAATATAACTTATTTGTACATACAAATGAGTATTAGGTAAGTAATGTTCTTATGTCAAAGATATATATCTTTGACGTTACCATTAACATTACATTACATACTTTTACGGATCAGTGGCGCCGCCATCAGTTTTTTATTAATTGTAATGAAATTAAAATATAAATAAAAAAATATGAATACAATTAAAATATAAAAGGATTTATGATTTTTCAAGTAAATCCTTTTACACACAAATCCTTGAGCACGTCATTCGTGTCACAACCATTTCTTGCAAGTTATCGTGTTATTTCCCATCTTGATAAATTATAGTTATAATGCAACGCGAAAATCTAAAAAACTATCCATCTCTAGCAAGAGTCGACAAAAGTGGCCACTAAAAATTTAAATCTAAAAGGGCCCTCCCAAGTGCTCCAAAATGAGACCATCTCGCACTTCAGCATCCAGTCAGGGGTACTAATTTACTTTTATATTAACTAATCGTTATACTTTCATAGAAACCTATGAAAGTATAACGATTAGTATATAAACTATGCTAAACATACATTTGATACCTAGTTAATAAGTTAATAAATAGTCAATAACGATTAAGTTTTTGAAAATGAAAAATTTTCTCTATTTACTTATTTTAGAAGTTTTATTGATTTTAACAAAATACTAGTATTTTGTAAAAATCAATAAGATTGAGACTGTGATTAAATTTTAATCTACCTGCACAGCCTATAATCCGGATTTAATTTCTACCCGTAATGGGATTCGACTTATGGCAATGAAAAAGCCTAGTAGCTTTTTATGAAGCACCTTAAAATTTTAATAGAATTTTGGGCTATTCTTGATAATTCGTTCACTCCATGGACCAATTCGACCAACCTTATTTCGCTAATAAATCTTGGTAATTTTATACACATCTGACGTTTTATCATATATTTTTCCACGGATAAAGATTGGTCGAGTCCAGTCTAAGGCGGTAACATCCCACATTTGCTAATACTGGATTTACCGGATCAATTATTAGAGAGTTTAAAGGAGTATCCTGATTACAGTAGCTGTATTTCGCCGATTGAGTGAGAGTACCGGAGGCCCAATCCTAGGGGAAGGGGAGTCGAGTGGTTGGCAGCACACTTGTGACTCCAATGGTATGAAAGGGCGGCGGAATCGCTTTAAACATCAGGTGATCCATCTGCTCATCTGCCACCTATCGCAAAAAACAAGGATTTTTCCGCTAAAAACCAATTTCTCTTGAATATTTTAACACGGACTTATACGTTATTATAACTACGGGTTAATGCTGTGGGAAATATATTAGGTACAGCTTAAATAAATATTTTGACAATGAAATAACACTACAATGTTTCCATGTGTTTTTTGGCATGAGAATTTGTCATCCGAATCATGTTACCTATTGTAGGTATAATTACTCAAAAAAATAACAACATTATATTTTATATCAATCATTCACCATACGAGTTACATAGTTAATGTTACAGTCACAAAATATTTAAGTGGGAATTCACTTACGTGCAAAACAAATGCTCATATAAAAAAAAACGTTAATTATTACAAGTATAACAATAGCACAACGTTTTGCGTTTTTGTAAACATATAAAAGTTCATGGATTATTTCGTGACGTAGTAGGTATACGCTACTTGCAATGTACCAATATACTCATATAGTATAGTATCAGCCTATAATCTGTCCCACTGCAGGGCGACGGCCTTCATCATGGAAATCAAGTTACGCTACTATGATGGGATTAGGCTTAATCACCACGCTTGCCAAATGCCTGACGCCCTGTTGGTCTAATGGTATAGGTACCGTGCCATGATCTCGGGGTTCGATTCCCGGGTCGAGCAAAAATTATATTACGAGTTCTTCGAACATAGCTCGGCTTTTGTGATCACCAATGTACTCATACCTGTAATTAATTCAATTACATCGTACACTGCCCATCTTATTACAAAAATCTACTCTGGTACTGGCTTTTATCCCAAATTAGCAAATTCATGATTATTATGGCATACTGTCAGTTCTTAATTGTTTTATTCCAAATCCTCGACTAACCATAGACTGCTTAGTACCATAGATTAGTCAAAATTGATCATATCATTCAATCATAACGTTGTATTGTTGTCTGAACTAAAAATATTTTAGAAATGTTTTTATGTAACAATAAATTAAAATATTGCATTATGTAAGGTATCCAAGTAATATAGGAATTGCTTATATTAATGGGATTAGTCGAAAAAAAAATAAGTTGACAACTTTTTCGCAAATAATTTTAGCGTAAAATGGAATGAACTGTTACAGGGGTAAACTGTCATTGTCAATGAATTAATATTTTGAGGTGATTAGTTTAGTACTCATTTCAAACTAGGGGTCAAAGTGGTTTAACTTTTGTATTATAGTTGATACATTTACTAACGTTCGATTTAAAATTCTTTTAAATTGTTAGTATAAATCCCACTACTTATTTTAAACTACATTTTGGAATAAGAGGACTCTAGTTCATAATTCTAACACAATGCAATATGTGTTATGTTCGAATGAGTTTGCATAGTGTGATAGTCCTGGTCAGTACGGTCGGCTGCAAGGAAATGTAAACATTTTAGTACCTTGACATCATCGTCAGCCCATTTAGGTCCTCACTGCTGGGGCACGGGCCTCTCTCAATCACATGAGGGGTAATTGCCATACTCACCACGCTTGGCAGACGGGTTGGCGAGGGTTTTGATATAAATGCAGAGTTTTCCTTCTCTTGGTGCTGATGATCATGCTAGCAGCTTTACCTTAGTCGCCTTTTACGACACCTCGGTAAGAGTGAGGGTGGCCTATTCTACTCTGCCGGGGACCACACGGCACACCTTGACATTATAGCTAGCTAACTCAGACTTCTACCTTCTTACATGGAATGTATATTAACCTAGTATTGTGACCAGCTTACGTTAAATCAAATAGCGCAAGAGAGGGGACTCGTCATAACCGCATGGACCGTTTAAATTAGGTTCCTGTCGCCTAATTGCATGCAGTCGCAAATTGGTGCATGTGGTTGTGCATCGAGCCCGTTTTCAGTTGTCTAATTGAAGGGACGTGCCGTATCTTCCGCTATTTTGTATTAATCTAAGGTGACAAGGCACTTTACTGTAAACATAAATAGGCATAGTAATTCAAATATAGTTGACATTGATATAGTAGAGTTCTTTGACCTATAGGTTAGCAGATGGTATCGTGTCACTCTCACACGTCTCTGTAATTTGTGCCGAACCATACTAAGATCAATGTAAGTGCGCACGTATGTATGTGTGCGTAGCCTATTTAGCCCGCGATGTAGGCAACTGGTGTTCTGTGCCTAATTTATTTTATATAGTGAGTGTATGTTCGTACGTATGTATGTGTTCTCAAGTTATTTTTTTTTGTTACACCCGTTAAATTTTTTTGTTACCCTTTGGGCAAATAAATGTAACGATACCTTTCCATGTGGATTTTATTGTTCCAATTAAAATATTTCGCTCTATTTCTGCACCAAACGCAAATTGAATTAGGTCCCCCAATAACATCCCCGCCATAAAACCAAGCCGTGGCGTAAGCGTTTGTGGGGTTTCACGGATTTGTGAATATTGTGGTTGAAGCTACATACAATGCTACCTTCAGTAATTTACCTACTTTGATAATGGATTGTACTAGGTTTAGATAAAATTGCTAGCCGTATTTGATGAGGTTTGTATGGGTACACAAAATGCCAGCACTCAAATAATGGATACAAAGACACTACAAAACATTTCATGTAATTTTTATTTTTGGTGTCCAGTGTAAATCATTATGGCCGTCGAATCGGACAATTTGAGTAGTACACATCTTAGACACATGTTTGACCCTCTCTTAAATCCGTCTGATCTTGGTTTGTTGGGCTCAGATACACCACAATAGAGGCTGAACCATACCCAGTTTATTTGCCGTTAGTGAGTAGCACTTTAAAGCGACGGTTGCGCTTAGGGTCCTGGGTTCGATCCCTGGGTCGGGCCAAAATTTGTACATGAGTTTTTCTGTTAAGAAATTCTCAGTGTTAGCTCGGAGTCTGGAAGTTGGCGGTCTTGTACCCCCGTGCCTCGGAAAGCACGATACGCCGTTGGTTCTACGCCTAATCCCTCTTCGGTCGTGTCATACTAGTGTCCCATCGAAATAAGAGGGTACGGGAATAGAGAGTGCACATGTGTCTGCGCAAATACTTGTGCACTATATTATATATATATATACTTTATTGGCCGCAATGACCGAAATATCTAGCTACTAAGCCGGATCTATTTTAAACAATTTCGGGGTTACTATCTCTCGGCAAACACTCATGCTATTTATTAAATAACTATGCTCAAATGTTGGGTCCGTGCACAAACGCGAAAAATTTATTCACACCAAAAGCGGACACTTTTGGCGTGAATATTTTTTTTTTTGCGTACAAAAACGGACCCAACATTTGTGCATGGTTATTTAATAAATACGAGCAGTTTAAGTGTTTGCCGAGAGATTGCTAACCCGAAATTGTTTCAAATAGATCCGGTTTAGTAGCTAAAAGTTAAAATCGATTGGCGTCGCTAGTGTCCCCTACCCGTCACCTTAACTAATGTTGCGAGCGTAACCGTAACCCGGAACCTTGGACCGTAACCGGAATGATACACTTAGATTCTTCGAATATGATTGCGTCATATACTACAAGGAATCAATGGTCTTAACATCTAGAAATGAGATGCTTGAGAATAGTATTATATGACAGTGATATATGACAGTATGTCGAAAGTCTTCGACCAGTGCGTCCTTCCGGTCATGACTTACGGTGCCGAGACGTGGACACTCACGGCTGGACTAGTCCACCGGTTTAAAGTCGCTCAAAGAACTATGAAAAGGGCTATGCTCGGAGTATCACTGAAGGACTGCATCAGAAATGATGTAATCCGACAGAGAACCAGAGTCACCGACATAGCCAACCGAATTAGCAAACTGAAGTGGCAGTGGGCTGGTCATATTAGCCGCAGAACTGACAGCCGTTGGAGCCTTAAAGTCCTTGAGTGGAGACCGCGACTTGGTAAGCGTAGTGTAGGACGCCCTGCGACAAGATGGGATGATGACATTCGAAGGCTGGCTGGTGTGGGCTGGATGAGAGTGGCCGAAAATCGGGAGCAGTGGCGTGCATTAGGGGAGACCTATGTCCAGCAGTGGACGAGTGTGGGTTGCTGATGATGATGATGATATGACAGTTAAGTTTTTGAAAATGGTTAGTAGGTTTAAAGGGAAGTAACTGTTATACTTGAGCCAAAGACTCGTGGGAATCGGTGTAATTTTTCAATACGGTTTTATGGTCAATTACGACGTAGTGCATAGTCACCAGCATATCTGCATAACTTTTGACAGATATATTTGCATAACTTTTGAAGAGTAAATTCTTAAGTATTTCTCATTCATGAAGTTAATTCTTATCGGGTAGGAAAAGCCGCCCTCAAGCGACCACACCATAAGCCGACTTTCCCCTAGTTCAGCAACAGTTTGTAGGAGTTAATACTTTGCCAGTTTTCGGATAGTGAGCCTAAGATGTTATAAATACTTGTTAACAAAGAATGTCTGAATTGATTACTTTCAACATAATATCTAGTATAATACTTGAATTTACATAACTCTATTATTGCTATCTTTATATTAAAATATTTATATTAAAAGGCAGCAATAATAGAGGTATGTAAATTAAAGTAATATGCTATTAATTAATTAATATTGTAAATTAATACTGACCGACCGGATGGCGCAATTGGTAGTGACCCTGCCTCTTACGCCAAAGGTCGTGGGTTCGATCCCCACCCTGGACAAACATTCGTGCGATGAACACTTGTGTTTGTTCAGTGTCTGGGTGTAATATATGTATTTAAGTATATATTTGTGTTCCTCTGTTGTCTGATATCTGTAACACAAGTGCTTAAGCTACTTAGTACGGAATCAGGTCAATGTATGAGATGTTGTGAGAATTATTATTATTATTATATAATATTAAATTTTAATTAGTTTTTTATCTTATATGATTTAAAACTTTTGCGTTGCATTATACATGAATTATTTATGTTCACGGGACAAACGCGATTATTTTTATGAGACATTATTTATTACATATTATAACGGCCATGTTCACAAGCGGACTCACGTGGTCCGCATGCATGTCACGGTTATATTGTTATATTTTGTCCACGGTTGGAATCTAAACATCAAATACCATAAACTAAAGATAAGCTTATTATTGATGTACAGGGTAAACAATATTAGATGTATTCTTACGCACAAGCAAGTGCGACATACGCATCATAATTACGAATGCGTACATAAAAGATCCCATCAATGTGCGCCTATCCATCAAATAATACCGAATCTATCTATCACCTACTGTCGTCGATCAATCATTTATCACTAAGTGTAGTATGTGGGGTAAACAGCTTTAAACACGAAAACACGATAATGTACATTACAGGCTTTGCTACACTAAGTACTGTATTGCAATATATAGTCCTTTTCATTTTAGCATGTAATTTTTAGTTGCGTCCAAAGCTGTCACTTTGGATTACGGAGTACGATTGGACCATGATCCAGGATTTGAGAAGTCTGATAATTACAATAAAGCGAATGCCATCTGACCTTCGCAACCCTTAGACAGGGGAACCAGAATAGTACGTATTGGTAATTGTTTTGTTGCTAGGGTAAGTTCCATGAGAAGAGTTAATAGAAGAATTCTCTTTTTTTATTCATATAGTACAGCCTGTAACTTCCTAAAAGGCTGGCAACGTATCCGTAATAAATTATTATTTTTTAAATTTATTTATTAGTCACACTAAACTGAGATACAGTAGGTACAGTACAAAAAGAGCTATTAAGCCATATTATGTAGGCTGTAACTTTACTAATAAGTGCGAACAGCATGTTTGTTATCATCGAAATATTAATCTAATGAAATATATACATAAAAAAATATATTCATGCCCAAACAAAATCAAATTTATAAAAAATATTTAAGTAGAATAATGGAGAAGAAAAAAAATACAATAACAATTAATGAAAAATAAGTAAGTCAAAATTACATTTTAGCTACAATAAAATAATATCTTCCAATGTAAATAAATATGTTGTAGTGGTTGTACATCATTAGGTAATTCACTTACCATTAGGTGAATTCCTTGCTCATTTGTCTTTCCAATAAAATCATTATACCTATCTAAGTCTATAATACAGAGGATCAAAGCTGGAAGGAAACCTTGTTAACAAAGTAATTACGCTTATTAAAATCTAATCAGACCTTGGCTCGACCAAATCGATTCCATACAAATTGTAAATACACATTACACAAATCAAAACACATACCATCACGTACCTTAATTAACTTGATTCCACTAAACATGAGCAAAGACTGCTTTGATTCAATTCACATTGCTTTTTTAGACATCTGAACGCGGTTATTTCAATTATGGGCCCATTGTCTATGCGCACGAGCGAACGATTACTACGACGGTATAACAGCTGAATACAAATGTAATGCGTATTTTTTCATCCAGAAAAATGTAGTGGTTTCTTTAAAGGGGTCATGTGTTGTCAAACAGTCCGTTTCTGTTCAGGAGCCACTGTATGAAAGACTTCCTTAACGTATGGCATGCCCCGGGTGGCGCCCCGGGAATAAGGGCTGAGCCTTGGTGGTCGGAATAAGAAGGTTCAAAGAGCAAAGGAATTTTTATGTTCTTAGAAGCTTGGATGTGTTTTTTTAGTTTCTGCAACGTTTGTACATAAAGAGTACAATAAAGAGTAAAGATTGTATGAGATTCTTGACAGTATAAGGTGTGTACCTGACTGATAAAAATTAATTGTAACATCTACTTCATGTGAACTACAATTCTGACAATAGTCATATATCATCTTTTCATTTCATATCTCAAAAATAGTCATATTTAAATTGTTAGCTGGTTTTGTAGCAGTGTTTAATTTATGTAGCTATTTAGCTTTTTCTTTGAAATAGATACTGTAACTTAAGGTACATTGGTTGATAAGTCTTTCGTTGAACCGAATGCGGGCCTTCCCTCTTACCCGTAAACACTTGTGGGCCCTGTGGCCTGCTTTGATTAACCACCAAACCAAAATTAAATAATTTCAAATTGATGTGAAACATGAAATAAGAACTAAGCAGGTACAGTAATTGTAGGTACCTGCTAGCAACATTTTTTTCTGTTGACACATTACCATCTGTATGTTTAGTTCATATTGTTATTACAAAGAATCCAAGAGCTGCATTACATTAAAACTGCAAATAATACAACGGTTACATACACAACGGTTACTACAGGAATAGTAACATAATAATAATTAGCAATGGCGGTGTCGTGGCAGCACCATGCTGAGACCAGCACCTGATTGACCTAGCACTTCACACACGCCTATTTATTTAGAATATTTTCATTATATAACTGTGTATTTACCTACCTATTGTCTGTTCTCGTACTCACCTTTGTCTATGTTTCCTAATGAGTGTTCGTTCTTAAATTATTTATTGTGATCGTCAATGAAATGTTTCTTTCTTTCTTTCAATCTAATCGTGGTACGCTTATAGGTTTAGAATTTTCAAGTGTAACCAACTCGAAAGGAATGTGGATGCAAGTACTGGGCAATATTCGTGAAACATTTTTTATTGCATTAAACTACTTGTTTTGTAGAATCTAATTTCAATAACCTTAGTATTTAGTTTATTTCATAAAACAAAAATTAAAAAATCTTTATTTCATTACCACACGCAGGTATCGGTAACATGTTAAAAATTGGATACTCCATTTTAATCATAAAGGTTCATTTTATTGATTATATATATTGACTATATATTTGACGAAGATAATTATTTTGTTATGAAGCATAAATTTAATAAGACTTCTTATTTATATTGATAGTTACTAAAAATTCACTCTTTTAAAGAAGAACTCCAAAAAAATAATCACGTTTGTTTCTGATGGACAAAAGTATATCTGAAATTTACATGCCCCAGTGTTCGGTGAACAGAGGGGCAATTCTCGTGTACTCGACAGTGGACTCGAATATTGCTCGAGAATAGACTCTCAGGGGTAGACTTGAAACTTATATAAAACCTTCATCTTTTGTCGAGGTTAAAAGGAAAACGAAACGCCGTCGACTATGCAATATGTCTAGCAGTCTACAGCTTAGAGTCGCTTCAAAGCGCAACTTTGCATGCAATATGAACTATGAATGACCCAGACAGAACTCTGCTACACGTAGTCAGCGTAATTTTTCACATCGATTTCTTACTGAGGAATTCTGCTCTCGACATAATAGGTATTACGACAGCGGATAATGTTGCAAGCTTATTAAGATTAATTATGTGGGAATTACAAATATTCTCAGATATTGCCTTTGTTCATTGTAACTAACATGATCTGTTGTTCTTTTATTAGCAGGATAATGGATCTTTTAATTTTTATCAATTTCGCTAGATCATCTGGAACAAAAAATACATCCTCAATCCACACAGATTATAAAAATATGATAAAAATATGAGTTACTCGTATGAATATAAATGTATTTTATTTAATATAATTTAGAAAATGATATTTTTTTTTCATGTCGGTGGTTTAGAATTAATTGAAAATAATTAGAAATGCTGTCTCGTATAATTTATCCCCTGGATTGAATTGTCATCTGTTGTAACTAATAATCTATGGAATTACCATTATTTTACTCAAATAACTTTTGACTAAAAATATTATTTCTGAAAAACGATACAACGTAAATATTATCAATTAAAACACAGTTAATTATGGAGTAGTAGCATTAATAGTTACCTACTTTATAAATTGAAAAAAAAAAGTCAGTATTGAAAATACAACTTCCAAGAAAATTGCCATAAAGACCTAATATTATACGTGTTTGTAATTTATTTAATGTCTAACCATCTATCTACGAGTGCAACTCCGAAACGGTAGAGTACGGAAGCAATCTTTGGGAAATCGCGTTCTAAATCCCCTCGGGCGAAATGGCGATATTTACTCACCCGAAAAGTCTCTACGATCTAAAAATAATTATGCGTTCCCTTCGTATAGCAAATTACCCAAGGGAAATTCCGAAGATATTTATTTCGATTATTCGTTTTATTTAGATGGAAAGAATTTCTTTAAAATATGATCCGGACTGCTGGGAAAAAAGTAGCTTTCGCTGTTTGTACCTATGTATGCGTTGATCTTAAAAATTACGGAACGGACTTTGATGCGGTTTTAAAATAGACATTTAATTCAAGAGAAAGTTCGATATTGTATGTATTATTTATAATCTCCATTTTATTTGCATTATACTTCTTCCTTCCAAAGCCGGGGCAGGTCGCTAGTGTATGATATAATGTCGAACAGTTCTGTTCAGTACAACACAAAAAATATCGGTACGCATTGCGTCATATGTCATCATCATCATTTCACCCAATAGACGTCCACTGCTGAACATAGGCCTCTCCTTTCTCCACGAGTCCTGTGCCGCCCGCATCCAATCTATTCCCGCGATCTTTACCAGATCGTCGGTCCACCTTGTAGGAGGCCTGCCACGGCTGCGACTTGTATGTGGCATTCACTCGAGGACCTTTCCGCTCCAACAGCCGTCTGTTCTCCTCGCTATGTGCCCTGCCCATTGCCCATTGCATCATATGTAACTACCTTTAAATAAGATTAAATTAAAATGAGTATGCGTAGAGTGACACATATCTGCGTCTGAAGAATGCTATAAAAATACGATTTTATTACCAATTTAGAGCCGAAGATATCAACGGTAAAGTGCCGATAAACCGCTAAGTAAAAATTTTACTATCCTAGATCGATATTCAATCGTATATTTCAACAGATTTTTTTATAGATAGCTTGTCTTAAATACTTTAGCAGTATAATGTGCCCCAAGAGTCACGGGGGTGTATGGCCGCTTCTAGACACGGGCTGATAGATACTGCAAGAATTTCTGAACATTACTCAGGTACAAATGTTGGCCTTACTCGGAAATCGTCAAATATAATAATAATTAACATTATTGTTAGCCCGTACTGTCTCACTGCAGTGCAAAGGCCTATACTACAGAGAAAAACGAGGCAGTCTGTAAAGTATTCTATTAATGAATGAAATATGATCCCAACTGCCACGAATCTTTATCTCGTGTAAAAGTTACTTTCCTTTAAACTTTCTGACATTATTGAACAACTTAACTGTCATAAATTTCATTATTAGTGACTGAAATACTCTGTCTGCCGCAAGTCCTTGCGTTTACTACAGTGTTTAAAAGCCTAGGTTGTTTTAAGCATTCGTTGTCAAGAGTGTTAAACATAGGATTAAATTATTTTTGATTGTATTAGGTGCGAGAAACTCAGAAAAACATTGCTAAATGACCTCCAGCTAATTTAAATTTCATTATTACCCTAAAGTACCTCGAACATCCGCGAAAATGGCCTCCAAGATGTCTTTTGTTTATCATTAATATTAAATACAAGGCCTGTGTACCCGTCGTCGCTTTCCGCGAAAGTGCTAATAACTTAATGGGGACCGTTTTCAAAAAGAATTGTCTCCGGCAAGAGCTAACAGAGGAGGCATAAATATTTCATGGTGTGCTATGTCCTTTTGTTCTGTTTCAAGACACTCGCTTTTTAATGAAACGCACGCCTGTGAAACAGGGGATGTTTGTGGTGGCATTTCAAAGGATTGCATATAAGAGCTATGGATGTATCGGTGCAGTCGACGCATTGAGCGGATGAACCTCTTTCCACGCTGCGGTTGTTGGCTTGTTGTGTATGTTTCCTATTTAGGGTTGTTTGCCAAGTGTTAATGAATAAATATCTAGTACTGTCAGAGCACATCCTTGAGAACTGTTCCGTGCTTTGTAGGATACTAGCAATCCTGACTAGCTCAGTGATGACAACTAGGTATCTATGTATATATATTAATAGACTGCCTCATTGGCACAGTGATTAGTTGATCGCTTTTAAAGCGACGACTGAACTTTATGTTCAGAATCAGGACAGTTTACACCTGAGATTTTCTGTTAAAAAACTTAGTATATTCAGACGTGCGTCTGGAAATAGGGGGTCTTTTACCTCCGTGCCTCGGAAAGCAAAATCTTTTTTTAAGTGATAGGTGGCACGAGCAGACGAAACACCTGATGGAAAGCGATTGCAGCCACCCATGGACACCCGCGACACCAGTGGGGTCACAAGTGCGTCGCCAACCTTCAAACCCCTCTTCCCCCGAATTGGGCGTCCGGTACCATCACTCACGCAGTGAAATACAGCACAGTGCTGCTTCATGACAGTTTTCAGTGATATTGGTAACCAATAACACAAGTGCTTAAGCTACTTACCTACATTGGGGTTAGGTTTATGTATAATCTTTAGTCTGATATTGTTTGTCATTGTTTCACATTTTACAGGTTAATATTGTTAAATATCCATTAGTCTAATCTCCCTCAAGAGAGAAGGCAGAGATTACGCTACCCGGCTCTTAAAGCAGTTTATTTTATGTTAATTAAGCTCTTTATGAGCACGTTATGTATTTTTGGTGAAATTATTTTAATTAATAGCTATTTTCCCCTAATTTATGAACGCAGCAGCGACCAAACGACCTGGTGGTAAAAGATTATGATGGTAAATCATTGGGACATTCTATAGGTGAACCAACATCGTGGGACTATCTTTCTGTGGGCGAAACATTAATGGACAAAATATTTCGTTGGTGTGGTCTACAGAAAAAAGTAAAATGACTGTTGGTGATTCATTAAAAGTAGTTTTAAACAACGCTCTTTCGATTGCGATAAGCAGTTTTTTTAACTAAGGTTATATTATTCCTTTAAATTACTTTTGGCTGATATTTGCAGTAAAAGTTAGTTTGAATCGTTATGAGTTTAGAATGTATTATATATGTTTGCGTTGAGGACTCCAGAACTATGCATTCTACTTACTTAATAACTTTTACTATCAGATACGATAACGTGTTTTTCGGTATGAAAACTTACTGAACTACTTAGTGTTATAAAGTTTAAAAACTAAGACCCGACTACCAAAAAAACACGATCTAAAAAGTACAAAACAAGAAAATTGTCTCTGCTGAAATGATTATGCCGTATCGCCGTGGTCGTATGCCACATTGATTTTATTATATTATTATAATGAATCTGTTTTGCTACAGTAGGTGGCATACGACCACGGCGGTACGGCATAATCATTTCAGCAGAGACAGTTTTCTTGTTTTGTACTTTTTAGATCGTATTTTTTTGGTAGTCGGGTTTTAGTTTTTAAACTTTATTTTTATTTAACGTATTTTTGGTTATGTAAATATAATTACATATTTGAAATGTGCTAAAAAAGCTCTTTCGTTTGAAACCCCACAGGGTACCGTCATGCAATTTTTTTTTTAGTTCCTTACTCTAAGTCCCCTAGAGGGCGCTGTAATAAATTTAACGTGACGTCATGTTACCTATAACCAGAAGACAACCAAGACGCTTCTAACGACACCTCATTTGTTCAAATATGATTTTAGAACTACCATTACTAGTTTAGAAATTACGTGGAAACAGATAAACATACATACATACATACATAGCCTGTCAAAATCATAACCCTCCTTTTGCTTTGCCGTAGTAGGGTAAAATTGTATTAGATTTTTCTGCTTAGCAGTTCAGTACCAAATACCTTTATTTTGCAAACTCCACTTAGCATATCTCATAAATGATTCAACTCATTTAGTATCACGTGGGATCCGTGACATCCCTCCCACTGCAACGTAGGTAACTAATTTTATATTTCTATCAAACGCGCGGTTTCAACGGTAACGAGGTAACGATGTAAAGCGCTTGTACAGTGAATGATACGAAAATAGAGCTGTTGTGAATAAATTAAGTCTTTGATATGGAACGGTGAGCTGTGGAATCCAGAGATGGTCGTGAAAACAGCTCCGAGTGTTTATTTAGCAATACTGGAAAGTAATGAAAAGGTGGTTGTAAACTGTAAACAGAAATAAAAAAAACCGGCCAAGTGCGAGTCGGACTCGCGCACCGAGGGTTCCGTACAAACCTGCAAGGTTTACAAAGTTCGTTCATTACGACAATCGAGTCATAACTATGGTATTTTTATTGCAAAATGAAATTCATAACAATTCAATGGGGAAAGATGGAGGAGCATAAATTTAAGACAAAGATATCTTTATCGTTTAAGTAATCCTTTATTTTATATTAACACATATCATTTATCTATAATATAACTGAAACACTTATACTAGCCTTGCAGCAGACTTGCGAAAGTTCTTTTATTAAGTTTCAAAATATGCGGTATCAATGGTTGTACTTTTGCGTTTTGCGTTTTTGCGTTGACTTAGATTTTTTTTTTTACGGGTTAATGGCAATTAGATCTAAGTATTTGATATGAATTTCAACTTGATAGCTCTACGCGTTCATGAGGAAGTGAGTAATAAGTTTATATTTATTAAAAAATATATATTTTGTAATGTAAATAAAAATTTAAGGTTTTCGGAATTTTTCCTTTATGTGTGCTATAAAACGTTGCTTCATGCTAAATTTCAAGATTCTAGGTCGAATGGAAGTACCCATTAGGTTTTGATTCCCTTGCGAGTACTTGTGAGTTTCAAAATATGCAGCTTAAATTGCTGTTTCTTTTGATTGCGTTGACATAGAAGTTTGATTTTGTTACAGATTAAAGGTATTATAGACCTGAGTATTTGGTATGAATTTCAATTTAATACCTTTACGCGTTTATGAGGAAATGGGTAGTAAGTTTAAAATTATTAAAAAAATATATATTATGTGATGTAACTAAAAATTTATGGTTTTCGTAATTTTTCCTTTATCTATGCTATAAGACGTTGCTTCGTACCAAATTTCAAGATTCTGAGTTCACGGGAAGCACCCTGTAGGTTTTGATTCCCTTGCAAGTGTCGAAAATTTGCGGCATAAACGGCTGTATCTTTTGATTGCGTTGGCTTAGAAGTTTGATTTTTTCATCGCTTCAAGGGACAGTAGACCTGAGTAATTGATATAAATTTCAGCTTCATACCTCCACGTGTTCCTGAGAAAAAGGGTCTTGACAGACGGACGGACGGACAACAAAGTGATCCTATAAGGGTTCCGTTTTTTCCTTTTGAGGTACGGAACCCTAAAAAGAACATTAGACTAAAAAAATCTTAAATAAAAATAACTGTTAGTTCAAATACCACCTGATTGTTCGAAAGAAAGTTTCCGTGATTGAGAGATAATTCAAACCATCGCCCACAACAACAGAAACCCCTATAGTGGTATGAATCTCTGGCTCCATCCTTGTATCCTAATCTACTTATGATCTTACGTTTTTGATCTTTATATTGAATTAACAATAACTATTTGATCATATTTTAATACCTAGTTTTTGTTCTTGCCTATTTAACAATACAATCCAGTGATCCGTCTGCCCGTCTGCCACCTATCACATAAAAATACAACAATAGGTTTATTATATTATATAATTATGTATGTATATTTAGCCTTCATAGATATTTCTGCATCGCTTAGTGGTTGACTGGTAGAGAATGCTGTATAGCATTATGTCCGCCAATACATACATACAGGTCAAAATCATAACCCTTCCTTTTTGCTTCGCTGTAGTCGGGTAATCAATAAATAAATAAACAATATTAACATTTTGCAGAAATCTGCTCGTAATAATGGAAACTGTATTATCGGTATAGTTCGATTCAGTTAGGAAGTAGGTATCCAAATCTAGGTGTTCTAAGTTTCCACCGCTTCGTACAATCATATTCATAATTAGTTTGCTAACTGTTTCATAAGATAGGTCGCCTCATGCATAGGAAACCCAGATTGCATAGAATTATGCAACAGTTCGTTTGAAAATTATAACAGTCAGTGTATGTGCGTACGAAGACATTTAAGTTAAGTAAAACACAATTCAATTCTAATATGAATGATATAGTCATTAATATTAGAATTGAATTGACATCACTTAAAGACAAAATTGTTTGTTTCGCAGTGGACGACTAAGTTTGATTTGCGTTTTTCTCTTCAGGGAATACCGGTATGTCCCTTTAATATTGTGACGTCTTTGTGTATGTTTTGTTCTGTCTTGGTTTTAGATGGTGCTTGGTGAAAAACTCAATTAAAATGAACATCAAAAGGATTTATCTCGCCACACCGGTCAATAACCATTAAATTAACGTGTCTCTTTAATCACTCGACATTGGCAGAGTTATTATGTGTTCGCCGTAGGCAACACAGTATCAGCCATAAAGAAAAAAAAATACCGGTATGGTGTAACATTTTTTTTTATTAATATGCAAGCATCTTGATTTCACACTAAACCCCAGAGCTTTAAACAAACCTAAGATGTACTTAATAGGATACTTTTTAGTTTGAATAAAATTTCCTGTAAGATATTCTCAGTTAAGGTAATTTAATTACTGAGAATTAAATCTACATGTTCACAATACCCAAGGCTATCCAAAGAGATGCCTTTGGATAGGCTTTGATAGTCTCGCAAAGCATTTAATCTTCTTGCTAATTTTGGCTTTGAATTGTTTCCGACGTGTATTGTTTCTGAATAAACTTATGTGCAGTTAGTAGCCATTCATAAAGGAATTACTAGACGTCGCTTTGTCTACATAGAAAGTTTTCAGTAACAGTGTAAAGTCAAATATTCATTAGTTAAAAGCAAATAGTAAAGTTATCAACTCATCAGCTAAGCATGTGGATTGCGTCTAAGCTGCTTCGAATCCTGGATTGCGCTCGCTACCACAACCGTAAAGTAATGAACCATATTTCATGATAACTATGAAATTTCGTTACTGACTGACCATATAAGAAGGAATCAACCGACGGATAGCAAAAAAATATTTTATGACACATCAAAACCTTTCCACCACCTGTTTGAGAAGGGTCCAGGAGTTCTTTGGTTACATAGCTCGGAAAGATGCACTTTATCTGGAGCAACGAATGGTCGCTGACAAAAGTAAATGGAAAGATATTCAGACAATATAGTCTAAATCATCATCATCATCATCGTTCAGCCCATTTAAGTCCCCACTGCTGGGGCACGAGTCTCCCTCAATCACATGAGGGGTAATTGCCATACTCACCACGCTTGGCAGACGGGTTGGCGAGGGCTTAGATATAAATGCAGAGTTTTCTTTCTCTGGGTGCTAATGATCATGCCAGCAGCTTTACCTTAGTCGCCTTTTACGACACCTCAGTAAGAGTGAGGGTGGCCTATTCTACTCTGCCGGGGACCACGCGGCATGTCATAGTCTAAATGGTCAGACCAAATACGTTTGACAGGGTTTCAAGATACATGAGGCGCCCTCACGATGCAAAGAATGAGCATAGATGGGGAACCTTTAAGTAGGGCAAATGAATTGGGTTTCCATGAGAGAAATAAGGACCCTCAGTATTAAGTAAATTGAAGTAAGATGATGGTGTAAACTGAAGTAAGATGAATGTAAGAGCGATGGTAGCTCAATGGATACAAACTCGCCTTCCACGTAGGTGGTCAAGGTTCGAATCCGAGCATGCACCGATGGTTTTTTCAAAATCTATGTAGGTATTTCCACCATTACCATCTGCTCGGCGGTGAGGGAAAACATCGTGAGGAAACCTGCACGTTTCGGAAAAAGTTTCTGAAACGTGTAACCATGATTCAGTTGGTCTGGTTCCCCTGTTAAAGGGTTGAGAAGGTCAGACGGTAGTCGCTTCAATGTAATTACCAGACCCCCCCAATCCTGAATCATGGTCTAAGCGTACCCTGGGCTCCAAAGCGACAGCTTTGGACGCAACCGGGAATTGAACGCTAAGATGAAGAAGAAGAAGTATTAAGTAAATTGAAGCAAGGAGCAGGATTTAATGGCATGTGTATGAAATGGCGTAGTATTAGTAGTAAGTGCCGCGACAGTCGTTATAAAGCCGACCCCGCGTAACGAGACAAAGTCGCAGATAAAAGACGAAGATGAAGACTATTGCAATATATTGTATTCTTCTCTGTTTCTGACTTCATTGCCTATAAAAGGTTTTGATATAAGTTCATCATCATCATCATCATTTCAGCCAATAGACGTCCACTGCTGGGCATAGGCCTCCCCCAATGTTCTCCACACAGATCGGTCCTGTGCCGCCCGCATCCAATGGATTCCCGCGATCTTCACCAGATCGTCGGTCCACCTTGTGGGGGGCCTGCCACGGCTATAATGATATAAGTTATAAATAAATATTTCACTACATCATATACATTGATCTGACTCCGATGTAGGTAGCTCAAGAACCTGTGTTACGGATATCAGAACGAACAGCGGAATTACAAATATATACATATTAACAATTTTCTTTTGTAAATACATACTTATAATACATAGAAACAACCAGACCAATACAAACAGACATGTGCACACAAATGCTTGTACTATGCGGGGATTGAACCCGCAACTCTTGCACCAGAGGCAGCATTCACTACCACTGATCCAAACGGGTCGTCCCAGTTGATCAACAGTTTTCTAGCACCCGAAAATCTTGGTACATTGGCAACCATTACCAGTACATTGGCACTAATGTGGGAGAGCCACGCTTAGGCATGAATGGGCCGGCTCGACCGGAGTGATACCACTGCCTCACAGAAGACCGGCGTGAAGCAGCGCCTGCGCTGTGTTTCGCCGTGTGAGTGAGGTTACCGGAGGCCCAATGGGGGGAAGGGGAAAAGATTGGCAGCGCACTTGTGACTCCACTGGTGTTGCGGGTGTCCATGGGCGGCGGAATTGCTTACCATCAGGTGATCCGTCTGCTCGTCTGCCACCTCTCATATAAAAAAAAACCTACTATAAGCCCGGGGGAGTGACGTTCGAAGTTTCGCAGCATTATGTTTAAATCACTTAGGCGAACCAATGTTCCTTAGTTGAGTATCGTGGATAAAACCATTTGTCAGTGGCGAGACAGATTTACAATCCCGATGCGCTGAACTTTAATTCTCTTCGTACGAATGGGATTTGTTCATAACTAGGGCGGGTCATTTGGTGGGATTGACTTTACGGCTTAAAAGTTTCCGGAATAATTGTATTTAAAATAATGAGTTGGATACAAAGTTGTTAGACTCGGATTATATGCAGTCATTATCTCAAGTAATAAGAATTCTGTGCCATTGAATTGTATAGTATATATGACTCTAGACTCATCATCATCGTCAGCCCATTTAAGTCCCCACTGCTGGGGCACGGGCCTCCCTCAATCACATGAGGGGTAATTTCCATACTCACCGCGCTTGGCAGACGGGTTGGCGAGAGTTTTGATATAAATGCAGAGTTTTCCTTCTCTGGGTGCTGATGATCATGCCAGCAGAATTACCTTAGTCGCCTTTTACGACACCTCGGTAAGAGTGAGGGTGGCCTATTCTACTCTGCCGGGGACCATACTCTAGACTAATTTACGCATACTGTAAAATTATGTTTAGTTAGAATAAATAATAAATAACTGCACATATATTATTAATTAATGTTACTAGTCAGGTGGGATTATGGTCAAACGTTAGCCTATGTCCAAAAAAAAACTTAACTTGAAAAGCACAAGAGGTCTTGGAGGAGAGACGCGAAACGCACCATTTTTTTTGTTGCTGGCAATCGAACAAAGACAATTTAAAATGGAAAAGGTACAAAAGTTGTCGATGGCAGTTAACTTGCAAGCAATATTTTATGATTCGACGCTCAACATCGTTAAAAGTGGAAAAGGTCAGACTCGATTGGAGTTAAATTTTTAATTAATAGTTACAGATACGACAGGTTTCGAGCAATTGATTGATCGCTCAATTAATTAAATTATTCGTTATAACTAAGGCAGAGCAAACAGTTTAAAGGTCCCGATAGGCTGTTATCCTACTTGTATTAATATTTTTTTTATGTGATAGGTGGCAGACGAGAAGACGGATCACCTGATGGTAATACTAGTATAGGTGTACCTTATCCAATTATCTATAGGGTGACATCCTAGTTTGTAGCTGGTAATCTCATCAGAAATAAATTCAAATCATTCAAAGGAAAATAAATAGGGTTTGGAATCTCCTAGTTACAAAGTTTTGATTTTGATAAGCTTTAGGGTCAAGATGAATTATCTACCTAAACTTTACAATAGTAAATTCCATTATGCACTGTATTTTCATGGCTGCTTTAATAGCTCTCGTTTATATAATGTACAGTATTATACAAGGATTTATATATTGAGATTAGTATCTCAATGTGTCGCCTAGCCCTAGCCGTAAAACTTTATTCAGTATACCATTTGTGCTTCACAATTTTTTTTGCAATAAAATGTTAGATAATAACATTCAGAATTCAGAATTAACATTTTATGTTTATAATAAAGTTATTTTACAGACAACAATGAGTGTATACATATCAAAAATGATAGTATATTGACGAAACTCTTCAAAATCTTATACGTATACCTTCTTTTCTGGCTATCGCGTGTGAAATATCCGCTAGATGGCGTGCCTGTGAACCGAGGTCCTACTTCAACATCATTGGCTGATTTATTCGTTAATTGATTATTTGACATATCACGTCTAAAATACCCAATCATCTTGTAGATGGACCTAGTAGATGGCCTTTAGTTTTCAGGATTTTTCGCACGCGATAGAGCTCATTGGCCGACGTCGCCACCTTTCGGCGGCGCTTTATGCGTACCCGTCTTCCGGGGGGCGGATGGGTACGTCTTCTTATTTTCATCACACGAAGTTACCCTCGCTCGAGTATTGATACGGTGGGATTCAAGCTGCTGTTGACCAAGTACGTGTTTTACGTTTGAGTCAAAAGCAAAAAAAAGAACTCTTTGTATTCCGTAAAATCAAGCTTCAAATTGAAACTAAGTGATAGTTATTAGTCTGCCAAGCGTGGTGAGTATGGCAATTACCCCTCATGTGATTGAGGGAGGCCCGTGCCTCAGCAGTGGGAACTTAAATGGGCTGATGATGATAGTTATTTTTATATACCCCTTAATGTTATAGATAATATTAGGGGAGAATAAAAATAACTATCATCATCAACTATATTTGTGAGTAGACTCACAAATACACAAAAAACTTTTAACCTACTTATTTACTCCAATCCATACTTTAATATTGCATGTAACGTTGGATACAAAGCGTCTGGTTCAATGTACTATTTGTAATAACACACTAGTTAGTGTTTCCTTCACAAAAGTGTAGCCTTGCGAAAAGAAAACAGAATCGCTTTTCTTGCTCGGCTATCCGACAGACGATTCAAAGAGCGTGCAGTGTGTTATTTCGTACCGTTGGGTATGAGACTTTTATTGCTGTTTATTCATTTTCCGATGCACTTAACATAACAAAATTTGTTATAATCATTTAATATTGTGTTTTACTATTCAAAGTAAAACCTTTATTTTCATATCAGATGATTCAGTCCCGAAACTTATTTTCGACGCACTTTTTTCCCAGGGGAAACCATCATGGCCGTCATCTTGCTACACGTAGGGAACAAGGTAGGTGTGTGGGACTCAAACCCTAACTAAAACCCCTAGGGTTTCCATCTCCTCGCAATCGCGGTCGGAAACCCCACAGCCGGAACTAGACCGTACCGCTAATCGCGCTCGCCGCTTCACGCCCATCTGGCGTAATACAGCCCTTCAACGCTGTACGGACCTACCAGGACACCCGGTAATGTCGTCCCCTGTCGTCGTATGCTTAGCAAACCACTCCCCAGCAGTGGGTACACTCACGTACTATGAAAGCCCGTTTAGTCGCCTCTTACGACAGGCCGGGAAAACCTTGGCAGTATTTTAAACACCCCTACCCACAGGGCGCATGTTCGACACCCAAGCCAAGTTGGCAGCTCCGCTAGGCGGCGATTTCAAGCTGTTGCTTAAAGTTCTTAGAGTGTGAGCCGTCTGGTCTCAATAATCCCGTTGCACTTTGTTCAAGTACCATTTGACCGTGGGAGAGCCACGCTTCGGCATGAATTCGCACGGCCAGTTCCAAAGGGAGGTTCATCGATTCGAAGTGATACCACGGACCTCACAGAAATCCGGCGTGAAGCAACGCTGTGCTGTGTTTCGCTGCGTAAGTGAGGGTACCGGAGGCCCAATCCGGAGGAAAGGGTGGACATGTAGGTTACCAGAATTGAACGACCTACAAAACATTCTTAACAAGTAGCTACTTTTATTGTTTGGATAAAAGTAGTTGTTTCGTTACAAGCACTTATATATGTTACCTGATATAGTGCAAAATGAACGAAAACGTATCCTTCACAGACGCCGCTAAGGACATTATGTGGAACTTACTTCTCAAAGGGTCCGCCAGATGTAAGTCAGTTAGGCATCGATCGTATCTCTATAAACCTGTTTATTGGATTATCTGTACATGGACCGAAAGTCAAACAGGGGAGTTATGCGATAGTCATTTTCAGAATTGGTGGGGAGCCGGCGGAACCGTGTCAGCTGAGTAGCTAAGTATGGACTGTGATACAAGTGCTTTTAGTTCCACCAAAGAGAATGATTTTGCAAAGCATGTTTGTCAATAGTTCAGGCTAGTGACAGATAATAACAGGGCCTGGACTGTGAATTTTGTGTCAATTATTTTACTATTGTGCTCTTATTTGTAAATTATATTTAGATGATGCTTATACACGTTTTTATTTATATGGGAGGACAGACCTATATTAAAAATGGGAAGGTACTTACGGCTGACCAGGGTGCTAGAGAATTTGCAGCATACTTTCATTCGGTGTACAACAAAGAGCAACCAGTACTAGATGAAAGCGTAACGAGTGCGGGAAGCGAGAACGGAAGGGGCGCGCGTGCATTTGGAGCGATTGAGTCTGGATGAAGTGAGAGAAGCGCTGCAGAGACTTAAACCAAAGACTTCAGTGGGGCCAGACGAAGTTCCGCCATTCATATTTCGGGATTGTCGGGAGGTATTGGCGGAGCCACTTCTACACATATACAATCTTTCAATGCGATCAGCGGTTTTTCCTGAAAGATGGAAGCTTACGAGAGTTGTTCCAGTTCCAAAGGGAGGTTCATCGCTTAACGTGGACGGATATAGGCCAGTAGCAATGTTATTGACTGCGGCAAAAGCATTCGAGTCTGCAATACATAAAAGCCTGTACTCACAGGTAAGCGCCCAACTAACGAGCGCGCAGCACTGTTTCAGACCCGCTCGTAGTACGACCAGCAACCTCCTCAATTATATGGCAGATATAGTACCAGCAGTAGATAGTGGAGTACAAATCGACGCTGCATATTTTGATTTTAAAAAAGCTTTTGCTTTGGTCATTAATGACGTATTACTTACAAAGCTGGCGAGCTTCGGTTTCACGCCACATCTATTAAGTTGGTTTGTCAGTTACATGAGGGACAGACAGCAGTATGTAGAATATAAGGGCTGCACGTCAGAACCATATTATACAAGGTCAGTGGTAAGTTAGGGCAGCAACCTTGGACCGTTCGAGTTCTTTCTAATGTTGAATGATCTGCCGACAGTTGTAGGGGACGCCAATTGCCTGCTGTTCGCTGACGACTTGAAGCTGTACCTGGAAATCAAAACACCAGAGGACTGGGAGAAGATGCAAAGGGATATCGATAGGGTTGTAACCTGGAGTATTAAGAATAGATTACAATTTAACACCTCCAAATGCGCAATAATAACATTCTCGCGTGGTCGTAATCCACCACACGAAAGCATAGACGCAAATAGTGTGCGAGCTAGAAGTGAATAGATGCGCCGCCATTTCTGATCCCATTCTTTATCCGCACAGGTTGTAGATAGATTATGACGCAGGTAATGTGAAGCTTTCCATCCCTAAAACATAATAATATTACGATCAAGAGTTTTTTAGATTTTTGCGTTGCATTATAACTATAATGTATCAAGACGGGAATTAACACGATATTTATTATGTGATACAACATTGTGTACTCACATATTTGGCTCGACGTTTCGGCTACGTTACAGCAGCAGCATTGAGTACACAACGTTGTATCACATAATAAATATCGTGTTAATTCCGTCTTGATACATTATAGTTACGATCAAGAGCTTTCACCTTGGAAAGTGGTAGGAATTGCACCTCCGTATTTTTCAAATCATTGCTCGTACTTCTGCCATTATCTCGGTGGTGAAGGAAAACGTCGTAAAGCAATCTGCACATTTCGTAAGTATAGTAAGCTTGAGTAGCTCAAAACGGTTTTATTTTAAAATGATCTTCGTGCACGCACGCAATGCATTGTGCATACACTTATATACACGTAAACATTTCTGTCTTATAAGAATAAAAAGATACAATAAAGTTTGAAAAATTTGATGTACTCATGGTCTTTAAAGTCCTGTTCGTCTAGTGGTTTAAGTACCGTGCTGTGATCTTGGGGTCTTGGGTTCGATTTCCGAGTCGAGCAAAAAGTATGATTCGAATTTTTCGAACATAGCTCGGGGTTGTGATCTCCAATCCGCATTAGGCAAGCGTGGTCCCACCATAGTAGGGAATATCTGTGGTAGGGATAACAAGACGTCTATGATGGAGGCCTTTGGCCTGCAGTGGGACAGTTTATAGACTGATACTTTTACTCGTGGTCTTCACCAGAATACCTGAACCTATTATGTAAATAACTATTTACACAGTCAACTGACTGTGTTGATATGACATTGACAATTTTCACATAACACGAATATGAATGAAGCTTTAAACGGTTTAGTCTCATCATACCCACTAATCTAATCTTAGATATATTCCTTTTCCAGAAGTCACCGCCCTATTCTGTCTACCTTATCTCCGATACTGGGAGCATTGGAGCAGACTTGACATAGTATTCATTAATTGTATTCTATTATCATGTCCGAGGGGTTCGTCTCACTGATGTGTGTGTTTATCGGTGGCGGTCGGTCGGGCGGAACGGCTGACGTACGAGTAAGGAGTATTGGTATTGGGAAGACTAATGATGTCAGCTCATTCTATTGGGTAGACAATTTTTGCTCATATTTCATCCGATACTAATTTAATTTTAGTATACTGTACTTTCCCTTGCCTATTAGTAGTAGTTACTAGAAACGAAAAAGAGGACGACTGTTAACCAAATGGGTTGACGACATAGACAGAGCGGTGGGTAACACTTGGATGAGGCTGGCACAGGACCGTTCCGAGCCTGGGGAGGGACGTGAAGGGAGACTTCTTAGTCAGATTCTCATATCCCCTCCCCACTCCGGCGATGAAGGGAGCACCCCAGTGTTTTTAGTCGGTAGACCCCCGCCGTCATGCGGGGGGGAGTCCGACATAACCCCTCCGCTCCCCGGCGGTCGAATATGCGTAATGCATTTTCACAGAGAGACCAAAAAAAAAGGACCGTTGCGAGTGGCGAGCACAGGCCTATACGCAGTGGGATCAAATACAGACTGATGATGATGTTGATGATACTGTAGTACTCTCAAGAACCTTCTCGTCATCCTCATCTTAGATTACGGATTCAAGAAGTCTGATGGCCTATTGTACACTCGACAAAGAAGTCGTATTAAAATTTTCCATACATTCTCCTTTGAAATGCCTAATGCGATATCTATGATTGCACGAAAATGGGCAATCTGGCACCTAATTACAATGAAGGGACTTTTGCAACCCTTTGACAGGGGAACCAGACTACATAATCATGGTTACACGTTCAAAGTTATAATTTCAACAAATTGTGATTGTAAGTATACTCGCTATGTTTTCCCCTTACCGCGAAGCTAATGGTATGATACGTGTGAGGAAAGAGGCTGTGGCAAATGACCCAAGAAGGTTGCGAATATAATGTTTTTTTTCCAAAATGTTACCTACTTATATACAGAAATAATTTGAAAAGAGGACAGGGACAGACATATATTTGTTTCACACAGCACAGATATTAATAAATACGAGGGTGTTTATTTTACATAGAATTCTTAGCCACCTACTCATAAAAATCGTCACACATAAATATACGCGGCTGGATTCGGCGAGTCGCAGTATTGCCGGCGCCTGGTACGATGCGGACGTATGAATGTTGCCACAATACGCATTATATTTTAAAAATGCAGAGGTGTATTCTTGGATTCGAAATGACGTGTGGAAAACGCTCATTCTTATCCACTGAGTTACCATTATTTACTTGCGGGACTTTTGCACTACCATATTGATATCACGTGCGAAGGGTCCGTCTCGTTGATGTGTTTATCTATATTGCGATTAGTTGAGCGGAACGATTGATGTATAAGAAGCTTGGGAAGACTAATGGTAGATAGATAAATAGATACTCTTTATTGCACAACATACAAAACTTAGAAGCTAGGTATACAGAGATACAATGTACAATTTAGGCGGTCTTATCGCTGGGAGCGATCTCTACCAGACAACCTTCAGGTAAAGGACATTAGATAGAAGAGGGGAGGGTGGTACAATCCTTTTGATTTTGAACATTGATTAAGTAAATTTATAGTATAAATACATATATCTAGATAATAAATAAACACGTTATGATACACTAATATATACGAATGTTACCTTACTATAATACAATATAACCTACACAAATTATTTAAAATATACTACTATAAGGTTATAATAGAGAAGATATATTTTATACCTACAATATATGGATGGATCTGGGAGAGGACTAACGACTAATCAATGACAGGAAAGGAAGACAGATGAAGTTACTAAAAAAGGATCAGTGGGGGTGAGGGTTTCAGTTTTCAAGGAAGTGTCGAGCCTTAAAGATGGGCAGGGATTGGGGACTGTCTTATTGGTAGGGGTAGCGAGTTCCATAGGCAACTTGACTGGACTGTAAAGGATTGAGTATATGAATGGTGTCTGCTCTTGGATGGAGCCGTTTGAGTAATTGTAAATGTCTACAAAAGGGATCGTTAAGGAAAGTGTAGGGAAACGTTTTGAGTACAGTAAGATATTTTTTATGTGATAGGTGGCAGCAGACGGATCGGTGATGGTTATCAGTTTGCCGCCGCCTATAGACACCCGCGACACCAGTGGTGTCACAAGTGCACTGCCAACCTTTAAACCCTCCGGTGACCTCACTCACGCAGCGAAACACTGCATAGTGCTACTTTACGCCGGATTTATGTGAGGCCGTGGTATCACTTCGAGCGAGCAGGCCCATTCATGTCAAAGTCCCCGTTTTATATCATAACCAGGCCCCACGGTCCCGGTTATAACATTCAAAAACTTAGCGTAAGTACTTGTGATTGGACAGCACAGTGCTGCTTCACGCCGGTTTTCTGTGAGGCCGTGGTATCACTCCGGTCGATGTATTCGATAATTTTGTATATGTTTTTTTATCTTCTGTATTGCATGTCAAGTTTATATTTCTTCGAACGCAAAGGCATCACCCAAGGTCCAGCCTGAAAACCAGCGCTGCTGCTGTTGCTTGCGGCGGCAGTTGCAGCATATGCTGAGCCTAAGCCTTGTTGGCCGCATCTTAATGTTCTGTACCGTTTTTATTTATTATTTGAAATGTATCATGTGTTGTGGTTAATAAATAGTTTTCTTTCTTTCCACTTTCTTTCTTTCACTGGTGTCCAAGTGTATTGCTAGTCATCAGGTTATCCGTCTGCTCATCTGTCACCTACGAGTATCTAGAATGCAAAAAAGAATACACGTCGTGTCTTCGTATCGTCGATACCACAGTGCCTAAAGACAAAAGTCTTCAATCAGTGCGTCCTACCCGTCATAACATACGGAGTCGAAACGTGGACACTTACCGTACGGCTGATCCACAAGTTAAAGGTCGCTCAGCGGGCTATGGAACGAGCAATGCTCAGCGTCTCTCTCCGAGATCGAATCCGAAATGAGGTGATCCGGCAGAGAACCAAAGTCATCGACATTGCTCCCCGGATTAGCAAGCTTAAGTGGCAGTGAGCTGGCCATATTAGCCGCAGAACCGACAACCGATGGGGTAAACGAGTTCTAGAGTGGAGACCGCGTCTTGGCAAACGTAATGTAAGGCGCCCTCTGGCTAGGTGGGGGGACGATCTGCGCAGGATGGCTGGCAAGATCTGGATGCGAGATGCCATGGATAGATCACGGTGGCGAACGATTGGAGAGGCCTACGTCCAGCAGTGGACTGCGATAGGCTGATGATGATGATGAAAAAAGAATATCGTTTACCCTAGATATATTTAAGTATGATGAGAAAAATTATAATCAAGCCTTTATTCCTTTTTTTTTTCAATATTGCTCTATCCGAAGATAATTTGCCAATGTCAACCAACTTTTTGAGAATAAGTAGGTAGTCAACAGTGGAAGTCGGTCAGAGTCACAGTCATTCAATAATACGCCTGTGTTTTTACGTTTTATCGACCTACGGATTCAGCGGATATCACTCTAAAAGCAATCGCGGGTTTTCAGACTCTATTAGGTCCAAGTAGGCGGTATTGCCAACCATCAGGTAATCCGTCTGCTCTTCTGTCACCTATCTATGTAGCATACAAAAAAAAAAATCGTTTACCCTAGATGTACTGAAATATGGAAACAATACAAAAAGTCTTTATTCCTTGAAAAACATTACAAAGTAGCGACATCAAGCTTATTGTTTTTTAAAACATATTTTTTTAATAAAGTATCAGCCTATAATCTGTCCCACTGCAGGGCAAAGGCCTCCATCATAGAAATCAAGTCATCGCTACTATGATGGGATTAGGCTTAATCACCACGCTTGCCAAATACGGATTGGTGATCACAAATCCGAGCTATGTTCGAAATTAGAAACATACTTTTCGCTCGACCCGGGAATCAAACCCAGGACCCCGAGATCCACGGCCCGGTACTTAAACCACTAGACCAACAGGGCGTTATTTTTAGTAAAATGTTTAAAATAGGTTTCTAAGCTGTGTATACATTTTTCAGCTTCTAGAAAATTGTGACCTCGTCTGAAATATCTAGACACGACCGCAATATTAAATAAGGGATCGAAATACCCGGCGTGCCCTTAGTTTGGTAGATGGCGAAATTTAATAATCCCCTTTAATAAGCTTGTGGGGACGTAAATTAATATATTATCTATAAGCCAAATCAGTATAGGGATCGTCTAAAATTAACGTGGTTAGATAGTTCACAAAACTTTGCGGTTGGATGCCTAAATCAATCTTTTCAATTAACCTAATGTTGAACATTACACAGGTAACATTTCACCAACTATGTAGATAGTATTAATTAGTATGGCATTTCAAAGGGTACTGTTTGATTGTGACAGTTTCTTCATGCTACATTGGTAGAGAGAAAATAAACACATTTTGGTTTTGTCTTCTATATCTATACTAATATTATAAAGAGGAAAGATTTGTTTGTTTGTAATGAATAGACTCCGAAACTATTGGGCCAATTTCAAAAATTCTTTCACCTTTGGAAAGTTACATTATACCCGAGTAACATAGGCTAAATTATATTTTAAAAAACAATAAGGAATCAGTACTAAAACTCCAATAATCTAAAAAATTACCTGAAAAATTCCTTACGTCGCGTGCGCTGCGAAAACTATTGATAATAGAACAAAATCATTTACTACGACTTTGCAGAACTCATCCTTATCTACAAAAAGTGTCGGGACAGCATATGTCTAAATATTATAGTTAATTTCAATGCCGCCGCTTGAAAAGGCTCTTTATCAATGTAATAAAATAAAGTGCCGAAATTAATTTAAAAAAAATTTAAACTTCCTTAATTATTTTACTTTTTTTTTGAAACCCGACGCAAAAAAGAAGGGTGTATGTGTGTGTATGTACCCGTGCAAAACCGGGGCGGGTCGCTAATATCAACATAAATTTAGTTTGCAAACAAATTCTGCTCTACATTACCTTTTTCACAAACTTCATTTGAACACCACTAAAAGAGAAAGCTTCCTTGCGTCGTTTGCCCTCAGTGCTGAGGGTCGTGGTTTCTATGAGTAATTTTCTCACGGACTATCTTCCGCCAGCTCACTCTATCCTCGGCCGCGTGGATCGCATCACAGACTGTGGTGTTTAGGGCTGAGCGTGAGCTGATTTGATCGGACCAGCGCATAGGACTTCTGCCTCAAGGCCTTCTTCCGCTCACCTTTCCCGTCAGAAGTAGGTTCTCCAGGATGCTATCTCTCTTTCTGGCAATATGACCAAAGAACTCAAAGCTCCTCAAAAAAAGAAAGCATTCGTCGATAATAATAATATCCTCCAACTGATTACGGCTACGGCGGTCAATCTCAACGATCAGTCACGTACGTAGAATATATTATAGTGCTCAAGTGTGTGCGCAAACACAAGTGCACTTTCTATTCCCTCACCCTCATATTCCGACAGGACATCAGTGTGTCACGACCGGAGAGGGATCGGGCGTAGGGCCAACGGCTTAACGTGATTTCCGAGGCACGGGGGTACCAGACCGCCAACTTCCAGATCCGGGCTGACACTAAGAATTTCTTGCCGAAAACTTTAGTAAATTTTTGGCCAGACCCGGGGATCGAACCCGAGACCTTTTGCGCAGCCGTCGCTATAAAGTGCGACCTACTCAATACTAGGCCACCGAGAATATCACTTCTTGAACTACTTACTCTCAGTAATCACTCTATTGAGTTCATGGTATTCTACGTTGCAGTAAGCTTTACCTGGAAAGCTTCGATGAATACTCCGTAAATGTTTAGCGATGACGTAAGTACGAGTAAAGCAAGTCACAGACGATCGCTATCCTTAGAAATTTTAAAGTAAAACAATGATTCTGTGTTATGTTTAAGCTTCAGTTTACGTAGTCGAATTCACGAAATCTATGTCTCAGTCAGTACTAACATGGATTAATTAAAATTAGTTTATGATACCACATATATATATAAAGTGAGAGTTGAGACTCAATCACGAAACTATCTGGCAAATTTTGCTAGTATAAAATATTAAAGCAAGTTCTGAATCATATTTTTTGACCCTTAAAAAAGAATTAGCACAAAAAAGGCACGGAACCAGTGTCCGTGGAATTACATGTTGCATGTGTTACATGCATAAAAAAGATCATATTTTATTGAGTACGGAAATATAATTATGATTCAAATTTAATTTATAATATGTTGGCAAATTCAATTATATAATCTCGTTGGCAATTATTATTAATCTTTTTTTTTATGTGACACATGACAGACGAGCGGACGGATATTTATTGGTGAATGCCTTATGTAAGGTACCTCTACCACATTCACGAAGAAAAGTAAGTATCCGTCAGTCAAATGAGTAAAAACTTTTTTTTTTGGTGATGGGCTTGCTCTTGGCTTCTCACTGAACCCTTGCGTTGAGGAGAAGCCTATGATGGAGCGAGCTTACCCAGAATTTGAACGTGTCCAATTAATTGAATGAAAATTTTCACACGGAGTCATTATGTAGATTGGAATATGTTAAAACAACCTCCGCATTTCTTAATTACCTATTTGCACGCCAATAATACTTATTGCACATCAACGTATGATTTTTATGTGCAATTAGTATTTTTTGGTTTGCAAATAGGTTAGGTTAGATAAGCAATTTATTAATATTGAGGGAACGTACTACCCATATGGATTTAGTGGGGAAAGTATTTGGAGGAGCCGGAGAGAATAGAATAGAATAGAATAGTATTTATTTGCGTAACATATGGTAACATTTACAGATAATAGATTTTATAGCAGATCTCATCTTTTGCTACAGGCGGCATGCAAACTTACAATTAAATTAATATCATTTATTATAATTAATATATTTTTTTGATCACTCATAGTTAATCTAATATCATATCATTATAACATACTTTACCAACTACACACATTCAATATTAATTCTGCAGTCATATTCAATTATACTATGTCATGTCACAATATAAAGTTGGAATGAGAAACACAATTAGAAGAAAAAAAAAATGCTATTAAACATTATCTATCAAATTATATATTATTATTTCATGTCAAAGAATTCATTTTAAGTATAGAAACATTTTCCTAATACATATTTATGTTACTCTATTATAAATAAATTGTTGAATAACTGTCTTATGGCTACACGAATTTTATTATACATTTTAATCATCATCGCATGGCAGTTTTTCTGAGCCAATGAACTACTATTATGTGGAACTACTAACTTAGTTACATCACTTTTGCGCAATCTTAGATAAGATTGGATATAGTTTTTGAAGAACTGGAGATTTTTCCTTTTAAAAGACCCAACCTCGAATATGTAGAGTTCAGTCAGTGTGATTAACCCCATTTTTTTAAATAATGGTCGACAAGATTCCATTAGCCCTGCACCACAGATTGCCTTGATGCACTTTTTTTCTGTATGAAAGTATTTCTATTTCGCAATATCAGGGGAATTTCCCCATAATATGAAACCATGCCTAAGTATTGAAGAGACGTAGCCATGATACGCAGTCAATACTGTTTGCTGTTGAGCCTAAATTTATGGTTGTTTAGCTATTAAGGCTATGATGGGTTTTGTAATCAGCCTATAATACCGAGCGCTCTACACTTACTCGCCATAACAATTTGGCTATGCCAGTAACATTGTTGTGATTATGACGTGAAACTAGGTTCTACACGTGTTCTATGCCGCTAATGCCAGCCATTTGTCTAATATTCTAGCGTATTCTGCTCGAGGACTATCGACAACCCTTTTACTTATACTAATAGGTACACGTAAAGACATAGATCAATAGGTACAGTTGGCTGCTAAAAGATGTAAATCGTCATAACTACTTTCTTATACGGAATACTACGTTAAAACTCAAGATTCACTAGTGAAACCCAAGATTTATAGACTTGATAGATAGATAGATCATCATCATCATCGTCATCGTCAGCCCATTTAAGTCCCCACTGCTGGGGCACGGGCCTCCCTCAATCACATGAGGGGTAATTGCCATACTCACCATGCTTGGCAGACGGGTTGGCGAGGGTTTTGATATAAATGCAGAGTTTTCCTTCTCTGGGTGCTGATGATCATGCCTGCAGCTTTTTTTGATAGATAGATAGATACTCTTTATTGCACAACATACAAAACTTAAAAGCGACTTGACTTAAAAGTGACTCCCTACAAACTAACAAGTTGGTAAGTGTTAAAAAAATTGGGCGATTCGAACTCTTACCACCGTTCACTCGGTAAATCTAAGGATTTACATTAAAGACACGGAAATTGTTGTTGTCATAACGTGTTTCGTTCAGTGCGTTATCCCTAACGTATAAGTAGATAGGTTTAGATTAAAAATAGATAAGTATGCATTTTATTTACTTACAATCTGGAAATTAAGTTACAAAATTATGTCAATAAAAAACTTCATTACAATAAAATATACTATACAATAAAATAAAAATAAAAGTCTAATACAACTAAAATAAATTAAAATTATGTCAAATTAAACATGAAATTATATAAATAAAAAGTAATGAAATAAAAAAACCAACAAAATTACACATCCACTGACTAACGGCCAAAAACAGGCAACTCACCCCCGCCCACCTCCGACGCAAAGGTGCCCATCACACTCGCCGCATTACCACGCTGAATAGCGATGGCCAGCCTCTGCACCAGAAACGACCCAGAGCGTGAGTCACCTGTCACCTCGCACAATCTACTGCCTATCTCCCACACAAAGTCCCTGGCTTCTGATCCCCAAGAGCCCATCGTCTCCACGGCCACAGGCTAAATAGGCTGATAAAGGGGCTCCAAATTGGCGTACTTGAGCCTCTTCTTTGAGCTGGCATCCTCCGCAGCCGCTGACGGGGAGTGGACGGTGCGACTAAGGTGGCTGGCGGCTACAGTGCTGACAAAAAAAAATAGATTAGGTCAGGTTAAAACTGGTGAACAAGTTACAGTAAAAAAGTAAGTAGGTGATAACTTGTGGCACAAAATAAATCGGATCCTTTAATTAAGGTTGCCGACAGTGATGGAGATGCGAAATCTTACGCGTACCCGCTTGTAAATCTCATTTGTCTATCGCCAGCTAATTAATTGAGCACACGGCTGATGCTACCGAAGGAGCTAGCCTAGCCGTTGATTACAAAGCAAGTGTAATTACTTGCTAATGCAATGGCTGTGAATAAATTAATCTTTCATCAATATTATCATAGATAATGTACCTATTGTAGACCACGAGCTTAATAAATCAATCGCCAACTACTTCCAAACGATTGATACTAACTATGTAAATGAAAGCAGGTCTTTCATCTACATTAGATTAAACAATGATCAAGATTTATATGGTTTTGTAATTTATTAGTAGTATTACTATTATCGCTACTATGATGGGATTAGGCTCAATCACCACGCTTGCCTAGTGCAAATTGGTTATCACAAACCCGAGTTATGTTCGAAAAACTCGAAACATACTTTTTGCTCGACCCGGGAACCGAATACAGTACCCCGAGATCACTGCCCGGTACGTAAACCACTAGACCAACAGGGCGTTGTTATTTTGTTGGTTGGCACAGTGTCTTATCCTCCCTTTACCCTTAGTAATTATGATAAACAGACTGCTGGTTGACCTTCGGAAGTACCCTTAGTAGAACCAGAACAACTGAATCACGGATACACGATCTGTATCCTTATATCAACAATTTTTGTGAATGATATCTCATACCTATAGCTTTCTTCACTGCAGAGTTAGTGGAAATATCAATATGCAAACTGATTTAAAAAATCTAGATGTTCGTGCTCCGTTCAATCCTAAATCCTCCTCCTTATCTTGAGCTACCAGTCACTACATACTCAAGAATCCACTAACTAATAATGTCTACTTTTTGTTACAGGTAAGTTGCATGTCGGCGTTCAGTGATCAACATGCCCATTTAGGTAATTACATATATTAGAAAAAAAGAAGCCGTAGCAGGCCCCCCACAAGGTGGACCGACGATCCGGTGAAGGTTGCGGAAATTCATTGGATGCGGGTGGCACAAGGACTGATCTGTATGGAGAACATTGGGGGAGGCCTATGTCCAGCAGTGGACGTTTATTGGATGAAATGATGATGATGATGATGATATTAGAATAGTATTAAATTATTATTAGAAGCGAAGTATGTTCCTTTATATCTTTGTATCTCTGTTTACCTAGCTTTTAAATTTTTGATGTTGTACAATAAAAAGTATATATTTAATAACATTCCGAATCAGCGGTAGATTACGTAGTTTTAGACATTCATAAAGGTTCTGCTATGGTCTTAAATTGAATAAAGATATTTTTAGATTTTGATTCTTTCTATACTCCATACATTCATTAGCCAGGTGACATTCCCAAAAAAAAAATTACACCTGAAAACGGTACCTACGAAGAAAGAGGCGCAATTAGTTTCCATTCAGCTTTATAGTAAATCTGGTAGCGATGTGGTTTCAAGCAACATTTTTACAAGCAATTTACTTAGTTGTTTAAAAATATAATTTTGGCTTATAGTGCAAAATTCTTTGTTTAGCACTAAATTGAAATTGCCTAGTAAACTATAGATATTGAGGGATAAATAAATACAAGTGTTTTATCGCGTGTAACGTTACCGACATAACCTTAAATCTTTGCGTGTTCTTTTTGTAAGCCCAATTTGTTCATTGTCACCGTATTCTGCACGAAGTATTAACGTAGGAAAGTTGACTGAGAAAACTAGTCGAAAATTGTTTAGTGACGACGTAAAAGGAGCTGTTTCCATGCAAGGGTTACCTAATACTGCAGGTTTCACACGAGCGGCGGTGACGGAGGCGAAAATCTGTGCCCGTCACCGTGGGCTTAAATTAGTCTTTCCTCACCCCATTGGGCATGAGGTATTATACATATTAGGGGAACATTGTTACCGCTTATACGATATTTAGCGCTTCCACATAATTTAACCGTTTAATTCCAGATACTAGTTATATTTTGGAATTCAAACCGATAGTGTTAAAATGATTAAGTAGATATCTGAATAGATACGAATGTACATTGCGTCAGAATTATAAATTGATTTTTACAAATTGTTTTAACCGTGGCATGGACGCTTCGGCATGAATGGGCTGGCTTGACCGGAGTGATACCACGACCTCACAGAAAACCAGCGTGAAGCAGCTCTATGCCGTGTTTCGGTGCGTAAGTAAAGTCGGAGCGAATCTTTTATCCTCATCCCTTTTATACTGTATACTGCTCGTCTCTTTTGTTTGGACGCAACAGGCATATTCTCGTTTGTTTCGATATGGTTTCGATGTAGGCCCTCATGTATGGCCTTGTAATGAGAAGAGAGGAGGAACATATATCCAAAAGAGTGATGGGTATAATTGTAGGTGGGTGAAAAAACGGAGGGCAGCCAAAAAAGAGATGGATAGATTGTGTAAATAATGACATGATTGAAAAAGAGTGGACCAAAAACGTCCCGTGAAAATCGTGCTTCAGGCGCCATCAATATTCAAATTTAAACTATATGTCCATAGACAGAAGGTATCAGAAATTTACGAGTAAGTTGCGTTTTATGCCGCGGGACTTCTTTCGTAGCATGGACTCTACTGCCTTTTCCTAGGTTATCTTCCATTCGTTCCTTTTGATTTCAACTACTGAAAATAAAGGCTTTATGGCCTTGAAAGAAATCTTCATCTTTATATAATACACGTTTAATGTGGGTTATAATTTTCCGAAAAACGTTTCTTTTCTCGCTATGTGCGTGTGAAATTTAATATCTTAATTCATATTCCACATGTTTTAAGCGTATTACGAAGCTTAAGGAGTCGGTAATATGTCTTTGACACACCTCAGCTTTATGGACGGGCGTGACGCGTGATGTCGGTTAGCGCGGTCCTTCATGCGTGAAACCCACGCATGCACCTCATTTTCTTGATATGAGGTGGAAATACCAACAAGATAATAATTATTATTTAAGCTCTTAAATATCTTAATTAGTACACTCGCAGTCTTTCATAACAGCGACGCCCAATGCAATTAAATTTAAGCAGTAAAACGCTCAGGAGCCCAACTGTGGTTTTTTTTGCAACATCCGCCAAATTTTTTCAAATCGAAAATCCCGGGAAAATCCAAATCAGATCAAATCCACTTGAGTATTATATTTATAAATTCTTTAATGACTTATTGTACTGTCTGTTGTTGTTGTATCATGCTTGAATTTTGTTTTTGTGCAATAAAGAATATCTATCTATCTACCTATCTATGACTTCGAGAATATCATTTGCGTAAAAAGAGACAGTATCAATTTTACTATAGGATATCTTACTCGATTTTTATTGATCTACAGTTCACTACGTATAATAAAAATGTATTGGCGTCGGTAGTGTGCTGATTAACAAGTAAGATTAAAGCCTCCATCCATATGCTGGAAACCTCGTCCAAGGTTGATTGATTGAACTTTAGCAGATGAAAAAGAAAATTAAAACGTACCTATTATAAAGTCTTCATTGCGAGACAGACTTATTAAAGTAATATTTTAAATACTTAAACACATAAAATAAAATTAAATAATAAGTCCATGGTAATGCTCGAATTTTCCAAATGTGTACCTATACTGAACATTAAAAATCTTAAACCATAATACAAAAAGTCTTTAACGCTTATCTCCAGGCAAAAAGTAGATATTTCAAGAATAGTCCCAAAGTAGTCGTAAATAGGAAGTGACTCGTGGAATTCATTAATATGGAGTGATGAAATTTATGTCAGAATTCCAGCACGTTGCTGCCAGAATCGTTGGCCGTCCTCCATTAGAGACAGTATCGTGTCAACACCTTGTGAATCACATGAATGCGTACCTACACAAAATAAAACACCTTGATTATTCCTAGCCGCAATAAAACCGACTTTCTCACGGTTACGGCCCAACCAGAAATAGTTTTGTAAATATGATTTATGATCCCCACAAACTTTTGCTTGTAGATCTGGAGAACTTCGACGGAATTCTGGATTTTCGTTGAAACATTTCCAACATAATAAAGGACAATACGAGAATAACTCTTATAGCATACAATATTTTAGAGCACGCACCTGGCATAACAAAAATTATAAAACTATTAGCTTATTATAAAAACGGAAATTTACATCCTATCTTAAATATATTTATGTTTCAAACGTGGTAGACAATAACTAAGGTATATATAATAAGGTATATGTCCGCTCGTGATCACGGCTGCTGTAACGAAGCCGAAACGTCGAGCCAAATATGTGAGTACACAATGTTGTTTCACATAATAAATATCGTGTTAATCCCCGAACTAAGGAATAGTTCTTGTTATAAAATTAATTGTTTCTGGTGTCACGTACATCAGAAACTTATGAAATTATAATTCACTAGTTTTTACTCTCGACTTCGCTCGCGTTAGTAAGAGACAAAAGTAGCCCATGTTTCTTTCCATTTCTTCATGTATCTCAACTTAAAAATCAATCCGTCGCTCTTTTTTGTCGTGAAAGACGCACAAACAAACAGACACATACACTTTCACATTTATAATATAAGTATAGATAGGCCCTTCTTCATACATGTATTCCTATATGCAGCAAAATCTTTACCTACCTATAGTTTCATAATCCATCTTTTGCAGCCAACAAAATGTCAGATCGCTGATCTTGTGTCTCATCGAGATTAAACTCCAAGTAGATGAATAAATGATTTCCTTTTCTGTTTTTGCAAACGAAGTGGGTACGATCCATCAACCCCATTCGAAATGGCTCACAAACGAGGAAAAACGTAATATGCCAACACGGTTCGTGACATGAATACGTCATTATGCGACTTATATCAATTTACACCTAACCAAACGAGCGTGACTGAGCATTAATCTCCGAAGCCACATGAATTCGACTTTTTTATTCAATGGCAACCTAACTTTAATTTAGAGGTAGATTTGGTCTTGTTAATGTCAAATAAGAAAATACTATTATTCTATAAAGAAAATGTAGGCGTACTTACTCATATGGGGAAAGCCTATCATTCTTTTGTTGTACAAAATTAAATAATTCTGGTAGGTTTTATAAACTGTTTGGGTTGTATGACATCTTTACTTTCTTCGATTGCTTAGCAACCCATCCTCCTCTCAAATCATCGTGTATTTCCAGATGGGTCCAAAGTTGTCGCTTCGGAGCCTAGTGTACGCATAGACTGTCATCTGACATTTGTAATCCTTAAATTGGAGAACTAGTCCAACTCTTTGAGAAGAGATTCAAAGATCCAACTTAATCACAGTTAAACGTTCAGAATCATTATATCAAAAATTGTGGTCTCTTTCCAAAGCTCACAGTTTGAGAAACAAGTTGAGGTTTGCTTACGATATTTTTCACCACCATATAAAACCAAAGACAAATATGAGACATTATTAGATTCGGCGGGTAGGACTTAAACAAGCCGCATGGGCTGATGCAATTCAGAGGTTTTAAATTACTCATACTGTCTAGTGGTTTTTAGTGTACTAATTTGTATTGTACATATTTGAGCAGTGAAGTGCCGCAAAGTGATCCTAATAATAAGAATCGTTGGATTGTCGTTTTTAACACTGCATTGTGTGTCGAGTGCGTTGTCTCGTGACAACTTGCTTGGACCTAATAGTCTTAAAACCTGCGATGGCTTTTAGAGTAATATCCGCTAAATCCGTTGGTCGATAAAACGTAAAACACCGGCGTTTTATCGAGTGACTGTGACTTTAACTGACTTCGGCTGTTGACTACCTACTTATTCTCAATAAGTTACTTGACGAATTATCTTCGGGTAGAGCCGTAATAAATAAAAAAGACATTATTATTTACTTTTAAACAAAACACATCTAGTCATCTATCCATCGGGTTCGGGAATCGATACGAGTACATTTGGTTCTGGAGTCAAAGGGATACACGAAAATGTCACGTTGGCAGTCATGGCATAAACAAATTTTGAAACATGCACTATTTGTACGGCCATGCTATTTTGAAATAGTGTTAGTCGTTAACTGTGCACAACCCGGATTATTATGAAAATAAATGTTATTGCCGTGGAATATGACTGCAGAAGTATTTATGCGAGAACCATAACAGATTTATGATATTTAAGGAAGGAGTTTCATTTTTATGTTTGTTTGTCTAATAATTACCTACTGTAAGAGGAGGTTGATGTGTCCTTGCGCGCTTACATGGAGAGTCAGAATAAAGCATCGAATCAAGTAGAATTTGTCCATGAAGGACACCATTAGTTGAAGCAACTATGAAGCCACACCCAGTTATGATCCAATCATACGAATTTATGGCGAGACCTTATACTTCCAGAAAATCGAAACGCTGGTGCGAATTAAACTACTCCCAGCGCCATCTATGAACAACTGTCGGAACTAACTGCGTGACTGCAAGGCTAGAGTTCCGATATGAGTTTAAGTGTTACACTACTCTTTTGTTTTTAATTGTCATTTTTGTGATTACGAATTTAAAGTAGTAAAATAATAAATCATTTATGTTTCATATTATTTAAAAAATAATGTGTTATTTATAATATAATGAGTATTACCAGCGACACTTAATTAACTGTGGTGTCCAATGTAGGCTTAAACCATTTTGGGGGGGTGTCTGGTAATTACAATGAATCGACCAAGTGAATCGTGCTTACACATTTCAGAAACTCTCCGACACGTGCAGGTTTCCTTGTGATTTTTTGCGTCATTGCAGAGCCAGTGGTAGAATTATGTTACATAGATTTGAAAAATCCAGAGGTGCATACTTGGATTCCGTGTGGCCGTGTGGTCCACGGCAGAGTAGAATAGGCCACCCTCAACCTTACCGAGGTGTCGTAAAAGGCGACTAAGGTAAAGCTGCTGGCATGATCATCAGCACCCAGAGAAGGAAAACTCTGCATTTATATCAAAACCCTCGCCAACCCGTCTGCCAAGCGTAGTGAGTATGGCAATTACCCCTCATGTGATTGAGGGAGGCCCGTGCCCCAGCAGTGGGGACTTAAATGGGCTGATGATGATGATGATACTTGGATTCAAACCCTGAATCTTCTTAATTCTTATTTTTGCCAAAAGTAGACACTTAGCAATTGCAAAAATGATGGTTATTTGTAAAAAAAAAAATTATGACACAATTACGTTTTAAAACAAAATCTTTATATTTTCCTTTATATATTCACCGCTGTACTCTTTTTAAAAGTCTCTTATTCACCACAATTAATACAAATCTATTGGTAGTGCTAGTTTTGTCGATGGATCACCTTTAATTTGCTCTAGTTTTTTCAACAAACGAATCAGCTCCTAAGTTAACGTTGTTTCCATTTGTTTACCCGACCACGGTCCAATTCGGATTATCGTGCCCAATAGGCGTGATTGGGTGGATCAGTCCCTCAATACAAGGATTATTATAACATTCCGATTATATCTGCTTCACTCGATCAATGGAATACCGCTTGTATTATTATCGAGTACATTATTTGGTGGCGTATGTAATACAGTATAAATGATTTCAGTAGTAAAGGTACGTGGGCGATGAGACTTAGACAAGCATTGCACTGACCAATGATATAGCTCAAATGAGTGGAGCGGAGAATAGCTCAGTGAATCAAAACATGCGCTATAACGCTAACGTTAACAGATGGTTGTAGGTTCGAATCCGAGCATGTAACCGTAGAATTTTCAAATCAACCGCATATTTCTACCATTAGCTCGGGTATGAGGGAAAACATCGTAGGAAACCCTTCACTTTTCGGATGTTCAGTTACCTTGATTCAGTTGGTTTGCGAAGGTCAGACGGCAGTGGCTTCATAATAATTACTTGACTAAACTCATTGATCATTGTCGGGGTCCGATGTGGCCACTGTCCAGTATTAGTGTGTCTGGTAATTGCAGTGATACCGCTGGTTGATAAATGGTAATGCCGTTTGCAACCACCAGACAGTAGAATCAGGCCAACTGAATCTAGTTATACGTTTCAGAAACTATCCAAAACCTAATGGTAGAAATATACACAATGAAAAGGAGGCACTTTGTTATCTGCTGAGCTACTTAACTCTCAGCTCAGCTTGGTGCAAAAAAACTTCCACACAATTTATTGTTCTAATTACTAAGCATTGATTTGACTCCTAATTTTAGCCACATACATAGCGATTGGAAATATTATTTCCTTGCTGCTGGATTTTTTTTACTATGGTATTGCTGTACCCCTGATCCGTTTATTACAAACATAACAAAACGTGATGAATATGATAAAAGATCAGAGGAAAATATTATTGAAAGAATATAGTTATTATGTATAATTGCGGACTATTCGTGATGTCAGAGGAATATTCTGTTCGTCACCTTTCCCCATCATCAGCCGGTTGCAAACCACTGCTAGATATAAATCTCTCCAAATATTCGCCTCTGCGATCGAGCTTTGGTTATCGCCAGACATCTTTCGCAAGTCGTCACTCCATCTGGCCTGAGAGCGTCCTACGGTGGTCCAACACTACGTTTGCCGAGACGCGGTCTCCAATAAATTCTAAAATTATGTTCTCTCCCAGCGATTATCGGTAGAGGTGTTTTATTTAAAGACCGGACAACCACACATCATTGTGTACACATCTGTTGAATTTCATCAATCAATTCTCACCTTAATGTCAAACACGTTTGGTTCAATATCAGTTGAGGGAATATGACAGATTGTGATAACCTGATGTGTCTATCTATACATAAAGAAGAGATAAATCAGAATGTAAGTAAATGCAATTTAAGAATATTAACCGTCTGTAATAAGATCAAATATTTACAAGATAGGACGCGCCTTTTACAAAAAACAGAACTCAGTATCTATATTTTAACATGCGAGCTACCAAGGCGCATATCCCTTTTGCGAAACATTGTTAGCTATCTTTCATGCATGTAGGCCAAAGAGATGTAGCACTTTCCAAATACATTTTAATCTTTTGGGGGAATAGCTTCAAAACCAATGTTTGCGTTCCTGTTCAAACGTGCCATGGATTCTCGACGTAATTGCTACTAGAAATTCGTATTTGCTTGAAATCTTCAAATAGTTAAATGCGATATTTCTAAAATGTACGTTATTTTTAAGTTTCCGATATTTCAGTGCTAATAAGCGGCATAGTAAAAGACTACGAAGAAGTGTAGACCGATATGTCTGCAAGTGATATCTTACTCGCAAAAACTTCAGTTACTCCGTGACCATAGCGTTTGCAACAGCGCTGTATACTATTCTAATGTTAGTAACCATGAAAGTTTAAAACAATATACCTACAAACTAGGTATTATTGGAAGGAATAGGAAGAAAAAAAAATATAATTCTCACAACATCTCATACGTTGACCTGATTCCGTACTAAGTAGCTTAAGCACTTGTGTTACAGATATCAGACAACAGAGGATCACAAATATATACTTAAATACATATATTACACCCAGACACTGAACAAACACAAGTGTTCATCGCACGAATGTTTGTCCAGGGTGGGGATCGAACCCACGACCTTTGGCGTAAGAGGCAGGGTCGCTACCAATTGCCATCCGGTCAGTCAACAAAAAAAGTCTTAAAACATTGATAAATGATAACGATAAAATGACGAAGATGATTTATTCTTTGATCTGTTTTCTGACTTTCGATTCGTTGATCACATTAATTCTTGAAATCAGATTCGTGAAGGCAGTAAATAAGGTTCAGTTTGAGTAGAGCGTATGATAAAAAGGCCCTGGGAGAGCGTGATGTGACTCCTCCTGAAAATACCAACATTATTCCATCTTACAAGCCGCGGCACGTAAGTATAGCGCTCGACGTTAGTTGATGCGCCACTTGTTAAATAACTCACTTTATAATCAAATTGATTTATGGGTTCAAGGTCACCGCTAAACTTTTTTGCCGTTGCCTGTAATACGTATATAACGAATAGAATACGTAGATAATAACGTTGTGGCTATCATTGAATATGTACCATGAAACATTTGTTTAATTTTAATAAATCGCCACTACTCTATCTATGCTAAGCTACGAGCTAAAGCTATGATCCTAAAAAGCGGCAGCCTATATTATTTTATTCAAATAATTTATACTTAGTAAATTTGTAATTGTTTTTATTTATTGCTGTGTTTAAACATCTCCTTGTTTTTTAATTCTTCTTGTCACACTAATCGTACTGTGCTACACCTCTCTTTTATGCGTTGTTGTACATCCCAGCTATGTTAATTTTTATGCGTAGTGCCTCTGTAACCTACCCGTAGGTGCACCTGAAAACCAGCGCCTAGGCATTACCTATGTCTTGGCATTATGCTGAGGGTCACCTTTTCGGCACAAAACATTATTTTACTAGTTATATAAGATTAAAATGTATTATTCATAAGTTTTTGTTTGCTAAATAAATATTTTCTATTCTATTATATTCTATGAGACTAGCCTTTTGTTGACGTCGTCATCTTTGACGACGGTTTACCAGCACTAAACGGAATTTTGCTTGTGCTCAGCGCTAAGAGCTAGACGGCTAGCTTTGAATCGACCTCAATACGAAGGCTTTGTCTCGCCGTGTGCCGGTAAGAATTTAAAATCACAGTCTTTTATTTTTCAAAATTTTAGTAGGTCGCGATTCCATTAAAAGAAGAACATTATTTAGTAAAGCGTTTCTATGATCCAAGGTCCATGGACAACTAAAGTGTCATGTCATGGTGCTACTTTTAAGCAGGACTTTAAGGTTCATTTTGTTGCACGTACAATGCTGAATTGAATGAATCACAATACCTATTTTGCAACATTTTTAGATTAATATTGTATGAAACACTAGCTTTTCCCCGCTGCTTCGCACGCATTAGAAAGAGACAAAAAGTAGCTTATGTTACTCTTAACCCTTTCAAAGACGGTCAAATAGACAGACAGACACGCACACATTCACTATTATAATATTAGTATGGATTTTAGTGATCTTACTGAAATAATTCTTTTTTATTAAGATTAATATGCATAGGCTCAGCAGTGGAAGTGTTATGACCGATTGATGATGATGATTATTTTGTAATTCATCATTTCATTAATTATTATCAAGAATTATTGGCAGTGTGTAAACACTACCAGTGTGGTGTAAAGTATAGATTAATCCCTTTGCTGTCCAGACAAACAATCCTGCAGTTGAAAATCAACAGACACGAGAAATCGCCCTTGGGGTACACTGATGAAAATTTGGCACGGCTTACGTTAAATATTGGATATAATAAACGCTGTATGCGTGTTATTTTCACACCAGTATAAACATTGGTTATTTTTAACTTTTTTAGGTCAGATAAATGCTTTTTGATGGGTTTTTATATTGATACGGAATTATTTTTTTGTTTGGTTAACATCGCAAGTACTATTACGAGCTTTATCCTTTACGAGTTGTTGTCTGTTATGTTTTGTTGTTGTAGAAACAAATCTGCTGTTTCTGTTGTTTTTTTATTATTTTACCATAATTGTGCGATTTCTTATTACTCATAGGTGACATTTATTCCTTTTATCTCAATCAGAGTAGTCATTACTTAGAATAAAACAAATAGTGAAATTGGTACATATGCCAGTCTATCCGCCAAACAAATAAAATAAAATAGCTTTCAACAAGTATGCAACACGGGACCCCTTGCGATTTTGGGAAATCGCAAGAATGCCAATAAAAGTTTTACGATGACAGGTGAATCAGTGAGAAAATTGGGTAAAAGCAATCGTTTTGTACCGAGACTACTAAGAATTTAGTCCCACCATTTTTGAATCCGGTAAGTTTCGTTGCGATCGCTCTGGCAAAAAATGCCATAGCTTGTGACTCTAATTCCAATGATATCTTTCTTTTATGTGTGATAGGGGGCAGACGAGCTTATACGCTGTAATTATAGATGTTATGAATAACAAAAACCATGCTATTGTGTCTCGAATAAGTTGTCACGTGAATTATGTACTTGCTTGAACTTAATAGTGTCTTAAATAAATAAATATTTCACAACATCACAAACATTGATCTGACTCCGAGATAAGTAGCTCAAGCACCTGTGTTAAGGATATCAGAATCAAAAGTGGGATTACGAATATATACATTTCTTAATTTTCTCTTGTAAATACATACTTATAATACATAGAAAACACCCAGACCAATAAAGCCAGCCATGTTCATGAACACACCTGACTGTCTCAAAAATGCTTAAATGTAAGGGACATTTCATTATGACTGTGACTTATTTCAAGAGAACTACTCAATTTTTCTATTATTTCTCCAGACTTCGGCGAATTATCCTCACAGAAGAGGCTGGAGCCATAATTAAAAATGGCACTTACAGTTCTTGTTATACTCACTGATATTAATTTTACATAAATAATCCCCATCATCTCGATGGATGGCGGTCTAATACTGTGCGTTTCTCGCGGAACTTTCTAACATGTACCTCAGGTTCTGTGGAATGGTTTGGCTGCAGGACTATTTCCCGGCGGCTACGACTTACGGACCTTCAAAAGAAAAGCGTACTCTTTTTTAAAAAGGCCGGCAACACATTAGCGATCTTTCTGGTTTCGTGAATGTTCATGGGCGGCGTTGATTACTTTCCATCAGGTACTCGCTTGCTCGTTTGTCCGCCTCTAGCATAAAAAATGTCTTTGTTACGATTTCAGCTAAGAATAATAAAATATCTGTCTAGAAGATTGGTATAGTCATAATTTACAAATAGAATGGTTTATGTAACAACACTATTGTGCTGTTGAGAGGTCAATTGGTTTAATGAAAATGTACATGCTACAATTGCATATTTGCTGAGCTTACATCATAATAATAACGGTGAGATAAGATCCAGAATTATTGTTTCATACTTTCATGGTCGCTAATATTAGAATAGTGATTTACGAGATTTCTGCCATGTACCCTTTTTTTTTTATTTATTTTTGAGTTTTTGAAATCAGTCGAGTGTGTCGAGTACAGTACCCTTACCATGAGTTTGAAAAACTGTTCTCGCTATCGAAAACTATCGCTTTGTCCTTTCATTGTGGTACATGTGAAAGAGACAGAGCAATAGTTTTGGATAGCAAGAACAGTTTTTCAAACTCATGGTAAGGCCTCAGGTGCGAGAAACTAGTGAGTTAGTGAACAGTGGTACCGCAGGTGCGCGTAGTAAAAGAAAAGAAAAAGATAAGGTACATGGTGGAAATCTCGTAAATAACTATTCTAAGATCCAGAATTATTTGGTCTATTGTTATAGTATTAACACATGTACAAAATATAAAAAACCGGCAAATTTCTTAAACCAACTTTCACCTTGATGTCAAATACATTTGCTACCGACCTGCATGGTCTTTAGGATTTTTCAAATCTATGTGTGTGTGTGGCGATGAGAGAAAACATCGTGGGGAAACATGCACGTTTCGGATAATTTCTGAAACGTATAACCATGATTGTCTGGTTTCTCTTATGGTTATAACCAGTTGGTCTGGTTCCCCTGTAAAGGGTTACAAAGGTCAATCGGCAGTCGCTTCATTGTAAGTACCAGATTTCCCAAATCCTGAATCATGGTCTGTGCGAGGCCGATCTCCAGAGACCTCCTAGGATTCGAGAGTGTACTACATGGATTGTGCCATCTTTACCTCCCGCGGTCAACTCCAGGAACCGGGAATTACACCCTAAAATGAGGGATGAGGGTCAAACACACCATCAACCAATCAATCATCAGCAATCACTTACCATCAGGTGATCCGCTTGCTCGTCTGCCACCTATTAAATAAAAAAACCCGTTTGGTTATTACAATCTCTCGGCAAACACCTAAACTATTTATTTAATACTTATAGTTATCTGTTCGGTCAACTTTTGCACTTGAATTTTGGATTACCGCCAAAAGTGACCGCTTTTGGCGTGAATAAATTTTTCGCGTACAAAAACGGACCCAACATTTGTGCATGGCTATTTAATAAATAGTATAAGTGTTTGCCGAGAGATTGTAATCCCGAAGTTTTTTAAAATAGATCCGGTTTAGTAGCTAAAAATTAAAATCAATTGGCGTCGCTAGTGTGCCCTACCCGTCACCTTAATTATATAAAATTAGTATATAAGAACTAACCAAGTCAGAAGCTTAGGTATAAATTAAAAGACTGATCATTGAACTTGACACCTACAATACTAATTCTGACCGTGGGAGAGCCACGCTTTGGCATGAATGGGTCGGCTCGACCGGAGTGGTACCACGGCCTCACAAAAACCGGCGTGAAGCAGCATTGTGCAGCATATTTTAATTTAATTTACTTGTCTACAGAGTTTTGTATATACTGAATATCAAAATTATTTACATTTTAAAAGAAGCCTAAAACCTACAAATAAATCTTGTAAAAGATATACTTACGTACCCACTTACCTATCATCATCATCATTTCAGCCAATAGACGTCCACTGCTGGACATAGGCCTCCCGCAATGTTGTCCACACAGATCGGTCCTGTGCCGCCCGCATCCAATGGATTCCCGCGATCCTCACCAGATCGTCGGTCCACCTTGTGGGGGCCTGCCACGGCTGCGACTTCCTGTACGTGTTCCTTACCTATAACTATATCACCTATAACTATATCATTCTGTGTCATTTATTATTCAAGAGCTCCATGGGAATTTAATTTGTTTTAATTAAACGAATTAATATCGATGCGGAATGCCGCCACAGCAAGAAAAACACTTTGTGGTAACAGCTGTTAATGGTTCATATGTACTCATTAGGTGCGAGTAGCTGGAAAAGATGTTTATACTTTAGTACCTTGCCATTTACTAGCAATACTATTCCATCCGTCCGTGTAAAAAGTAGAAGTCGAATAGCTGGCTATTGTGACAAGGCAGTAAATTTGTGTGCTATGTCGCAGCCAACTGGCTTAATTAGCTGTACAATCCACAGCTCTTTACTAAACAGCACTGTTAAGCAAGCAGCGCTCTGAACGCACGTTTCGGATGTTTTTTCAATAACTGTTCGGATAGTTTCTTTAAAGTCATGAATTTCATAATTTTCGACGATAAATGTATAATAAGAGCCAAAATAAAGTTACCAAAAATGTGAGATGTGAGTATCGTAGGTGCTAAGTTCAATGATCAGTATTTTAATTTATACATAAGTTTTGACTTGGCTAGTTCTTAAATACGAATTTTATATATTCTACTTCTACTGCGTGTCTAGATATTAAAAAATATAATAATGCTTCTGAATGTGCAATCATAATGCAGTTGGTCTGTTGGTGTTATTTTAAATAGAAAGCGGGATCCTGGGTCACGATCTCAGCGTCCCCAGTTATCAGGTTCAAACGTGCTAAGAGAAACGCATTACGATTTTTGGTGGTTTTGTTAACTGCACTAGTCCACCAGCTGGACGCGAGCGGTACATTAATCGCTGTTTTATGGTACTTGCTTCCTGCCATGTTTTCCTATTTCACACCCTGCTCGGATATTCATAAATCAAGCTTCCGTAAATCAGAGGAATTACACAGTCAAACGCGTTTTCTCGTACTGCATTTGGGGGATTTTGGAAATGTCAAGTTGTGTTTTTAATAAAAACATCTAACTTATAAAACAAAAAAAAAGTGAACTTAGATAAGATATGGAAAATCCTTATTTGTCATTAAAAAAATTAAAGATTATACTGAAAGCTTAGACAATAAGACTGAATGAATACATTATTCGAAAGGATCATTCAAGTCCAGTAAAAGAGGTCATCGTCATCGTCAGCCCATTTAAGTCCCCACTGCTGGGGCATGGGCCTCCCTCAATTACATAAGGGGTAATTGCCATACTCACCACGCTTGGCAGACGGGTTGGCGAGGGTTTTGATATAAATGCAGAGTTTTCCTTCTTTGGGTGCTGATGATCATGCCAGCAGTTTTACCTTAGTCGCCTTTTACGACCCCTCGGTAAGAGTGAGGGTGGCCTATTCTACTCTGCCGGGCACCACACGGCTAAGACAGTAAAAGAGGTAAGTCATCGTAAAGTATAAATCGCATCTATGTCTTTGACGATACACGTATACTACTTCATTATCATCATATATTAGTAGATATAATAACTTACTACAAGGCTTAGACCTGTTTATCCAATAGGTACTTGTTACTGATAATTAACAACATGTCGAGTGTGGCGTTTAGTATATAGCATAACAATAGCAAAGTATAATGCAACTTTGCCAAACTACTTATGTATCCAAAACTGTTTACCTACCTTTATTTTTGCTCGGTTCGGTTTGTGTAAAGTTCCCATATTGTTTGCTTAGGTCAAAACGTTGTATAATCGTCTTGAACAACTTGTTTGTTCAGTGTATCATTTTGTTTGAGAGAGATAAATGATTTCAACTATATACCGTCGACATATACTAGATTTCTCCGATTACAAGACCTTTTTATTACTATTCAGTATCAAAGCAGTTAGAACGGGGCAGAGAGTAACAAAATATTTATCTATATTTAACAGAAAAAAACAGTGTCTGTACATTGTATATTTATCTCAATTTAACTCGGGCCGAATAAAAAACAGTAAACGAACACGAATAAATTTTTGTTTCTTTTTGTCTGTCTGTCGTTTTATCTGTTTGTTTGCGCTAATCTCGGAAACTATTGAACGGATTCGAATGAAACTTTTTTTTAAGTGATAGGTGATAGACGAACAGATGGATAACCTGATGGTAAGCAATTGCCACCGCCCATGGACACTCGCTACACCAGTTTTTATATTGTAGGCATAGCTGTAAAGTCAGTATTTATTTTTCAAAATCTTTAGACAAGGCTATCTGATGTAGAACCACAACAGTCCATCTAAACTATAACAACTAGATCAATGGCGCCTTGAATTTGATGATGGAATGAAAAATCAAAGATCTGGATCATCTGATGTATAACTCTACTTCGCCGTGTAGTCCCCGGCAGAGAAGAATAGGCCACCCTCACTCTTACCGAGGTGTCGTAAAAGGCGACTAAAGGTAAAGCTGCTGGCATGATCATCAGCACCCAGAGAAGGAAAACTCTGCATTCATATCAAAACCCTCGCCAACCCGTCTGCCAAGCGTGGTGAGTATGGCAATTACCCCTCATGTGATTGAGGGAGGTCCGTGCCCCAGCAGTGGGGACATAAATGGGCTGACGATGATGATGATGATGTAGAACTCTAAGAGACCAGCACTATAACGTATATGAGATGAAATGGAAAAAAGTTGTCAATTCAGATGAGATTTTTTTTTGGGACTATAACATATGAAGCACTTTTACCAACATTACTAACGGTCACCCGCAGAATCACTACCGCAGTTAAACATGCTGCGGGGGATGTGCGAAATTAAGCGGAAAGACCGCGTGAGAAACTCACGCATACATGGGAGCCTTCATATCCGTAACATAGCAGACAAACTGCTGGAGAGTCGCCTGCGTTGGTACGGCCATGTTATGCGAAAACCGGACAGCTACGTGGGAAACAAATGTCTAGCCACGGCACTACCGCCGGGTTCCGGCAGAAGGGGTAGACCTAAAAAGGTGTGGCTTGACGTTATAAAGGATGACATGCATGCTAATAAACTGCACTATATAACTATGGATGCACTAGACAGCGCGATGTGGAGGAGTCGAAGTAGGAAAGCGGACCCCGGGCTCCGAAGCGACTGCTTGGGACGCAACCGGGACAAAACGCTAAGATGATGATGATGATGACCCACAGCTTCGCGTGGAATTTAATAAGCGTGGCAATTCACGTGGAATTTAATTTGCCACTAAAATATTTTCATACTGAATCTCATGATTTCCTTTTTAAACAAATGAAAAACATTTCACGGGAAAATAAATTTTGTGGCAAACTGGATTCCACGCAAACGAAGCTGCGGGCGACCGCTAGTAAAGTATCAGCCTATTTACTGTCCCACTGCAGGGCAAAGGCCTCCATCATAGAAATTAAGTCATCGCTACTATGATGGGATTAGGCTTAATCACCACGCTTGCCTATTGCGGATTGGTAATCACGAACCAGAGATATATCCGAAACATATTTTTGCTCGACCCCGAGATCGAACCCAGGACCCTGAGATCACAACCCGGTACTTAAACCACTAGACCAACAGGGCGTTCGCTAGTAATAATAATAAAATGTAAACCAAGTACATACATATAAATTTACTCATTTGAATATCTAAGCCAAAGTACTGAAGTAAACGCAATAACGTCACAATATATTACATATATCCTTATAAGAATATTTTATCGCTCCATATATTCTTTGGTGCATATGTAAAAGAAGTCATTAATGTAACGCTCTTGTGGTTTAGTACATCGTAAATCTACCGAAAAAGGGACACCATAAATGGCTATTAGGATGAAAACCTCTCTATTAAGGTTATCACATTTTGCACCTCCTCGTAATAAATTCTGTTCAACAGGGATGTTTAGTAAGTCAATACTTTCTTTCCAATATTTCTTCCTCTTTGAGTCGCATCAAGATGGCGAACTAAAAATATTACAACTGTATACTATTTAATATACAAAAAAACGTGTTTTGAGAATAAATATTAGATGTGTTTATTCTCAAAACATGTTTTTTGTATCTTATAAGTGTCTTATCATACCTGTAGGAGTAAATAATTAAGCACATCACCGCACTGTTTTATAGCACATATTGAATTGAAATTCAGCCAAGAGCAGTCGTTAGCCCTGAAAAGGTCCAATGTCATTAAATTTCTCGTAATATAGGGTTCCCAAATATTATGACATGGTAATGAAATTTCTTCCGTTTTACGCTTCCTTTTTTCATGAATTGCGGTCATGGGGCCAAGGTTAAGCCGAATGCAGAAAAGTTTTCGTTTATAAAAAGTGAAATTACATGTTGCGGTCTCCATTGAAAGAGCAAAACAATAATAAGATTGCACAGACAGTATAAACAGAATAAACATGGAATAAATACAAATATAGGTAGAGTATTGAAATTACGAAAATAGGTTTAGCTCAACCAAACATAATGGGTTTTTCCTTTGAACTATGACGCCATTTTTTTGGCTACACAATATAGGTAAAAAGACTGTACTGTCTCGAAAACGGAATGTCTAGTTATAGTGGGTAGCAAACGAATGTCGGCTGCGCTTGGGGTCTCGGGGTCAATCCCGGGTAGGGACAAAATGTATACCTACGTCAGTTTTTCTGTTAAGAAATTCTAGGTGCCAGCCCGAAACCTGATAGTTTCGGGCGGACAGGAAGTTGACGCTCTCGCAATTCCGTGCCTAGAAAAGCACGCTTAGCCGCTGATGCTCCACCTAAACTCACATTGGTGTCCCATTGAAATAATGAGAGCAAGGGGAGAGAGAGTTCAAATTTTGTGTGCGCGTGCAGAATAAATGTTCAGCGTCGATGTTTAGCCGTAATAGCCGAGATATCGTTACGAAGATATTATATGTCAAAGTAAATAATTAGGTTATCATCATCAATGAGGTCGTTACCAGTATTAATAAGGTAAGTAGGTCTAACAATATATTGTTAAGGGACGACCTTTTGTGTGGTCCCTACTCCTAGAATAGCAACCTTGCGGCTTAAGGTGACGGGTAGGGCACAGTAGCGACGCCAATCGATTTTAATTTTTAGCTACTAAACTGGATCTATTTTAAACAATTTCGGGGTTACAACCCGGGTTTGACTGATTAAATTAAGGATAGTATCGATAGTATCGATGCTATCGATAGGCTATCGATACTATTGATATGACGTCAACTATCGATAGACTATCGATAGACTATCGATCAACATAGTGATGCGGGTAGTGACCCGCCCCCCGGAGACAGACCTCACCGATCACGGAACCGCGCGCACGTCTTACTTGTTGCTTGAGCTCACTATTTTTGGTATTAATATACCTAGTTTCAGTCCACGTCTTTTACTTCATCACCTCAAGAAAACGTAGGCTCCGGAGCACACTGCAGAGGACTACGCCAACAAATACATACTTATAATACATAGAAAACAGACAGAACAGACAAACAGACATGTTTATGTATATAAATGGTTGTACTGGTTGTACATACTGTCCGGGGATCCAACCCTTGGACCAAAGCGTTGGCACTATGAAAATTCCTGGCTTTCTTTCAGAAAGTGGTTGAAAAAATGTTAGTCTGAGCAAAATCTTTTATCAGATAGAAGAAAATATTGCAAGAAGCTTATTTATAAACGGAATAAGCGTACATGCAATTAGGTACAATGGGTACAGGTAACACATGCTTGCCGTGTGATTAAGCTACATTTTCGATGCATCTTCTTATAGCAACCATCATAACAATGAATCAAGTGAAATCGGATAGAAGAAAGAAGTTTGTATTACTTCCGTTTAAACACATGTAGAGGATATGTATCGTAGAAGTACGGTTAATATGATTCACGTTTTTTTAACCGTTTTTCTGCTCCTTATTATAGAATCTTTATTTCAATGCAGAATATTTACTTTCACTGGTCAAAATAGCGGGATTGCCGTACGAATACGATCGCAAAATTTCCTAGACTCTGTAAGTAAAATGGAACCTTATCACTCAATAAAGGTCAAATTACATTAACGCACCCTGAATGAAGGTAAATACATTTTATAGTCTGTTGTGATTGCCACTCTTATTAACTTAACTAGCTCTATTACTGTAGCTATTTTAACGGATAGTAGGTACTTACCCATTAAATATTGAAACGAACGAAAATCACTAATATGGCACTAGCGGATATCAATTACTAGATTATGAAATCCTTGGATCATTCAACAAATAGAAATAAGGTTGCATATTTAATACTATCTCAAACCTTTACTTAGGCGCATCGCCCACACGACAGTCGACGATGGGAGGATTCGAAGCAGAGGCGCATAAGCGGCGCACCATACCTAAGGATTCTTCATAAATAAGTAACGTGCACTGACATACTGGAGTTGTGACACGGTCGAGGTGAAGGCGGGGTGGCGTCGGTGCGGCTGCGATGCGGAGTCCAGTGTAGTATGCTAGCGCCAACTCTTAGTCATATCAAGGGCTTTATTTTTTTTGTAGGATGAGACGACTAAAATAAAGTAAAGATTGCTTTGAAATGGGACAGTAAAGTTTGCACCTACACTCATTTTGAGAATTTTCACTATTCACTTCGGTGATCGATTAGATCCTTTCGTCACTAAGATATTGAGGAAAAACTAAAATAAGTCTGAAAATTTCATAGTTTGTTACTGACACCGCCGCTCGCACAACACTTTGGAAACTGCAAATCCGGATTTTTAATAGTCGTTCAAACCCTAGTAACATTAAAAAAATTCGAACTGATAGAACTTTTTGCAAGCACGACCCCCTTTTCATGTCTAATTTGACCGTGCTTATGTATTAACCTTCACGTGTTTATCTTGGTAGCGGAGAACTGCAAAAGCGCTAGCGATTTTGAAGTTTCTCGTATTTAGTGTATCTTAGCTAACTATAAAGTGACACGTTCAACAGCTTACACCGCTGTCCTATGGACGTGTAACTTTCCAACTTTGTTTGTCAGTTCAACTATGCAATTTACATACTAACGTGTGAGAGACATTTAATAGTACGACCACCTAGCACTTTAAGACTAACTTCATTATTCCTAAAGTTTGTAAAAAAGCATAAATACTTCAGCATGAAGAGGAGGAAAATACCGTCTTTTCTTTTCAATATTTTTGTCTTTATGCAATATTTCTATAAGGATTCACATAAACACAGTTTTACACAGAGCGTAACAGGGATGTACCTACATTGAACGCGTTGCATTAGGCCACGCAAGCAAAATCGTGTAAATCGCTGGAGGTTTTGTACAGAGAGCCATATATCAGGTTACCACAATCTATCAAATGTCCTTTATTGATAATGACCCAAACATGATTGACATTAAGGTGAAAGTCGATTAAAGAAATTTGACAGTTTTATGTCTTTACTTTGATGTGTGGTTGTACGTACGTAATGCGATGTATGTAACTTGTCTTGTTACCTGCATTTATTTAATTTGCCCCCTTTGCTGTCGTGCCTCAATAAATCTTCTGAAACAGTCAAGCATTATTGTAAACAAATATTTATTGAATAATTTAGCGGTGTTCTTACAAATGTAAAGACAAATACGGTACGCGGATCGGAATACAAAACAAAACCAAATTAAATTATTAATTTTACGCAGCCATGCAAACGTTCAGAACAAGGAACGCAATAAACACTTTTATTTGTTTTTCATTTGCCAAGGAAGTGGAAACAATTCGGTACAATTTGCTTTAGCGATTAAACTTTAGGAGGCCCATTAAAAATGGAAACCTTATTGCCCAAGTTTTTATCTCCTTAAAGCTGTTAAGCTGTGAGCATTTTGGGCAACCTATTAGGTAAATCCTAATAAGGTTTTAAGAGACATTACAAGTAAAATTATTTTATGTAACATTTATCCAAAGAAAGCATTATCTTTTCATATGGTATTTTTTATGTGATAGGTGGTAGACGAGCGGACGGATCACCTGATAGTAAGGACACCTGCATCACCAGTGGAGACAAGTGTGCTGCCAACCTTCAAATCCCCCTTTCCCCTGCCACGGCTGCGACTTCTTGTACGTGGCCTCAACTCGAGGACCTTTGCGAAACCGTCACGAAATGGTAAGTAATAAATCAATCATCGCCGTCCTTCTAGAAAATAATAAGCTCTTCTCTTGAAGGTCCCTAAGTTATTGCCGTCGGAAATGCTGCTGCAGCCAAACCGTTCCATAAAACTGAGGTACGCAGTAAATTTCGCGAGAAACGCGCAGTACTGGACCTCCTATTCTATCTAGATAATGAGGATGGAATGACAATCGTTTGCGTGTGGTTTGATATAAAAATTCAACTGCAGGAAGTACATACATATTTACAGCACTTCACGTGATAAATATGGTAAAGGATGCTGAGGGAAGCTAAATGCAATCAAAAGCTTATATTTCCTTTATACCATTCTCATCGTAATGTTTTGACATTAAAATGAGAATCAAATGAAGTGATTCAACTGAGAGTAATATAAACGTTATACTTTTTTTATGCTAGAGGCGGACAAACGAGCAAGCGAGGCCCATGATGGAAAGTAATCAAAGCTACCCATAAACATCCGAGAAATCAAAGATATCGCTAATGAGTAGCAGGCCTTTTTAAAAATGAGTACGCTCTTCTCTTGAAGGTCCCTAAGTCGTCCGGAAATACTCCTGCAGCCAAACCGTTCCACAGAACTGAGGTACTACTATACTTTAACCAAATAAAAAAAACATACATTTATATAAAGCTGTATACAGCAGCGCCTGTATTTTTGGTCCTTAGAGCCAGATGAAAAAGTAAGACTATCTACAAACACAAGAAAAACAAAACAACGCCTCACAATTCAGTTTTTGTACACTTAAAAATGTTGTGAGATTCTTGTAATAATACCAAGTTGGTAAATAAACAGATTTACTTGGCACTTGCATAATGAAGTATGTAGTACGAGTAACAAAATAATGAGTACTAATAACCAGGCAGTGCAAATAATATATTGTGTGTTGTGACCTCCAACATAAATGGCCCCCACTCAGCCTATGTCATGACCCTGAAAAAGGTCATGACGCTGATTTTCAGTAGGGCCAGCTGAGTGAGTACCACGGACGTCAGCCTTGTGTACCTAGTGTGTATATATATGTGTTTTAAAGTACTAATGTAATTGTGAAAAAATAATAAATAAATAAATAATGAACGAAATAAAAATGTTTCATATAAGAATAAGAATAAAGAACAACCGGCTTCGGCTAGCGCGCACGCAGTCGCTAATATAAACCCATGCACACAACAAATGCACCTATAGATTTGTCGACGCAAGGCCGTGCCGGAATTGGGTGCATTCGCATCAGTCAGCAATTCAGCACTTCAGCGGCCGCCCGCGTATACTCATAGGCGAGATCCGTGGTTAAAAGAAACAAAACAGAAAAATAAAAGTACGTATAGGCATTTACTTATTTATCACACATAATTTTAAAGATATGAAAATGTTTTATAAATAAATAAATTGAGACAACATCACATTACATTATCCTGGTCCCAAACTAAGGTTTTCCCTTGTACTATGGAAACCAGAAACAACGAATGTACCACGAACACCCAGACCCAGCACAAATATCTGTCTCATTATCAACATTTGTGTTGGTGCGGGAATCGAACCCGCGACCCTTGCGTCTCAACCGGAGCACAAACCACTGCGTTAAAGGGTCGGAAATTCTGCAACAGTGTGTATGAGTATAGTCAATACTATATTGATGGCTCAACGCCAGGACTCGCGAAAATACCAACTGCCACGAGTCTTTTAAACCCACTGACCATTTTGAACAACTTAACTCTCGTAATTATATCATTCATTATTGATTTATGAAACACTCTACCGTTTGCCGCAAGTCCTTGCGTTGACTGTTAGTAAAATAATTAAGAAGAAAACGAAATAATTCCTTTTGAAGAAAGGAAGTAGAGAGACTTCCTTCCTTCGAAAGACTGAATAGCCAGTACTATTCGACACGTAATCAGGTCTAGTTTGCGAAGAACTTTCTGCACAACAATTCGCTTTTAGCTTTAAACTTTTCCAGAGTTCCATTAAAACAAAAGACCTATTGCAAAACTTTTTGAAACGAGTCGTTTATCTGAGAGAATTTACTAGCACCATTACCCCAAGAAACTGTCTTTACCTAACATTAATTATACACCGTGAATTTTGATTACCTAAGAAATTATATTTACAAAAGAAAACAAACATTTTTCCCCAAGGACATAGGTTCTTATCACAAAAAAGAGCATCTTTCTTTATAAAAGTGATCAGCTGATTGATGATATTTGTATTGTTAGACGATTTTATCATATATTACCCTAATCTTCTGTATGTGTACTAAGGTATTACTTATGTTTCATCATCATCATCATCACTTCAGCCAATAGACGTCCACTGCTGGACATAGGCCTCAACCAATGTTCTCCACACAGATCGGTCCTGTGCCGCCCGCATCCAATGGATTCCCACGATCTTCACCAGTGGACCGACGAGGTCCACCTTGTGGGGGGCCTGCCACGGCTGCGACTTCCTGTACGTGGCCTCCACTCGAGGACCTTTCCGCCCCAACGGCCGTCTGTTCTCCTCGCTATGTGCCCTGCCCATTGCCACATGAGGCATGAAATCCTTTGGGCTATGTCTGTAACCTTAGTTCTCCTGCGGATCTCACCATTTCTGATACGATCACGCAGGGAGACTCCGATCATAGCCCTCTCCATTGCTCTCTGGGTGACTTTGAGCCTCCTTAATCGGCACATTGTAAGCGGCCACGTTTCGGTTCCGTGTGTTATCACTGGCAACACACACGCAATGAAGACTTTCGTCTTGAGACACGTGTGACAATGTATGTGACAATGTATGTAAATAAATTGCTAATGTGTAATAAAGTGAAGCCCATTTTGAGTTTAAAAATATTTATCTACACTCATGTCATAATCTTCAAATTAAGAAATCCAAAGTCAACACATTTTGACAGGCTTTATGATATTTAGTTACCTTTTAAAAAAATTAAAAAGTTAGGGTGTTGCATGATGGTATTTATTTGCACCTTATGCAACAGCTGGCACATTATATAACAGCCAAACTTCATAAATTACAATATTATCACAAAGCTAGCATAATGTATACTGCTAATAAAATTACGAATTGACATCATAAAGCACCTTAAAACATGCGCGCAATGTTCGTCGCAGACATAGTAAAAATGTTTTCCTTTCGTCCTTTCGGCGATTGCGCCATTTTTTCGAAAATAATGTTTGTTTGTCAAAAATATCTGAATGTGATAGTGATTTTGAGGATTTGGCTTCCCCAAATAACTCAAAAAGCGCATCGTTAGTTACAGATCGTTAAAGAAATTACGATAAATGGTACGCTACGCAAAGGTACGTATGCTTGTCAAAAGGTTTTTTCTATTTTTTTTTTGATGATGACGATGATTTCTTACTTTGAAGTTTATTAACATGAGTGTAGATAAAGTAGTATATGAGACTGCTTATACTCGCAAATGCTATTAAAAAACTCGCCACAGCTCGTTTTTAAAAATCTCGTACGTGTTTTATTATTTAAACACGAGGGCTTTCCCTCATTATGTGGGACTCATATAAATGACTACTACAGGATTTCGAAAAAGTTAATGTGATAAAAGTCAAAGTTACAAAGAATATCAATAATACCAGTTTTTCCCGTAATTTTGCAAGTCCTTAAGTAGATTTTGATTTGTTCGCACTTGGATACACATTCGTAAAAAGGTGAAATCAATTCAAAGTAAAATAAACAGAAAGAAAAATTCCATCTCCAGTTTCCAGGCATCAAATTCGATAAGAAACTCAAATTGCTAGTTGATTGAATCTTAACACGGTCTAAAAGTTTAATTTGGTTTCTTATTTATATTAGCTTTAGGTGGAAATATGACTGACAGTATTGTAATTTAGTAATTATCTCTTTTGAAAGGATTTTATCGAAAAGTTGCTTTTCTTTGAGATAGGAAGAGTTACTTTTTTCATTTACTTTTTTTTGGCATGAACAATTTTTTCTTCGTTTTGGTTGGTTTCTTTGGCTTCTTAATTCGCATTACATAATATTTTTTAAGACGGGACAGGACAGCGAAAGGAAATACTTTAGGGTACTTCTTTTTGCTTAGGTAGGGCTCCAATTTGTTTTTTTTTCATTATTTATACCATGTAATACTAATAACTTTTCTGTGAAATTCATGAACTAAATAATATATTAACTCTTTGATAATTCAACAAATCTAAAAAAGTTTGTATTGTTTTTTTTTTTATATAATAGATAAAAATATTGCAGTAGGTAGCTTTAGCTACAGACATGACATCCCCATATAATTTCAGTCTAGAGAATACAGCCCAGATGAAATAATACTCCGTGATTGCTTGGCCAATTACATGTAAATAACAATGGGGTGTAAGGGGGCGATCTACCACCTTTCTGCCCCAATCCAACCTCACCTGCCCGTGGTGCATCCTACTGAATTACCAACGAGGCTATGGCGACCGACCGATGGAGGTATAACCACCGCTATGGCGTGGCTAAATACGCCAGGCCAGTAAGAGTCTTAGTTGGGTTCCTATTATACGAGACCCTGAAATCCTGAAAGTTTTTACTTAAAACTAGGCCTACACATCCACATCTGGGTTAAACTCCTTAATTAAAAGCAACATCAAGTTTATTAGGCAAAAATTTGGTATTGTATTACGAAAACGTACTTGTTCAATTAGCAGCCGTGTTCGGCCGCTTTGATGATAGAAATAATGGGAAAGCGCTTCCATTGTTTCTGAAATAACAGTACTAATTTATTAGGTCTTTGTAGAGGTAATGCATGATTTTAGAATGAATACAGTGCGACCGGATTTTTTATTTACGGGAGGGAGGCGATAGGCAAGATGACTAACTTTTTATTAAGTAGATAAAAATACCTACAAAATAACTTTATTTCATTAACACGGGTATTATTACTTTTAGGTATATACTCGAAGCTAGGTTTGGAAGTATCCAAGGAAAGGAGTACCTTTTGAGCTTGTGACAGGAAACTCTGACATACTATTTGATAGGCCATCGAAAAAAACATCTGTTATGAAAACATTTAATTATTTTGATATATTATGAACTTCCCATGATATAACGATTTGAAAATCACACATGAACTTAACCAAAACGCTTCACATAAAATACTACTAATCGTAACGTCATCCTTATATATTTTTAAATTGTATTTGTACTATTGCATTACAGTGTCTTAAAAGTACCGAAAAATGAGACACTAAAAAGCATGAAAAAAAAATTTTAACAAAAAAAAAATACCGCCTTCTTAAAACACGAACTAAAAAGTGTAAAATAATAACTTTTACACTTCATACACTTCAAATAACATTTTATAACAGTACACTCGAGAAACGGTGTTATTGAAGTCGGCGCCTAATCCGTGCTGATTAATTGAATGTTGTATAACAAGAACTTATTAAGCTTCATGTCATTGGTGTGCTCGCATGTGGCTGACTTAGCCTATTTTGTCGAAAATATTCTCATACATTGCGGGCAAGTGAGCACACCGTCGACATAATTACAACATCAATGAAGATACAGTAGTGTATGAGACTGCACATAACTCGGTATTAAAACAATCACGAATGCTATTTAAAGACTCGCCAAGGGTCATTATGAGACAGTCACATAATCTACTATTTTATAAGACAGGGAGACAACGAGCAAGTGGATCACCGATCGTAAGCGATCGCCGCCGCCCAATACAATAATAATAATAATTCGAATTAGAACATTCTTATTTTCCATTTAAAATCTTTTATAACACCAAATAACTTTAAAATAATTTTAATATCAGTCGACACGTATATTGTTCATAGAGATACGTGTTAGCTTGGATTTATGTGACTAGAAAACAGCATTAGATCTATCTGTCACCGTCAGCCAAAAAGCTTAGTTTCTTTTTCTTATGTCGAGTAACTTATTGAGAATAAGTGTCGAAGTCAGTCAAAGTCACAGTCACTCAATAAAACGCCTGTGTTTTGCGTTTTATCGACCTGAGGATTCTGCCGATAGCACTCTAAACACAATCGCGGGTTTGTTGCTCAGTAATTAATAAAAACAGTTTGTATAAATTTTAACAGTGTTTTTTACCCATAACTTCAACATGAGGGTACAGAAAAAAAATCATAGGTACATGAAAAAGTGCCGCACTTTCTGCGTATTTTCTAACCAATAAAAATAAACTGAGATTAACTAATAGTGTTCCCTTTGAAACAATCTACATTTATTACGATCGAAATTTATTGGTAACGTTATTAGTCGGCCAATTTCCTGCCTTCTCTGTTTTGCTAACCTTGGCGATACGTTGCAGTCTTATTAAGGAGCTTACAGAAGCTATGAGCTATGATTTTAAAAACATTATTGTTAAACTAATGATGAAACATACATACTTTAATGACGTATTCATTTAGGAAGATAAAGAGCTAGTAATTTCTATCGAATGCTACATTGATAAAGAATTTTCCGATTTATTCTTATCGATATATGTACATATAGAGGTTGGTCCTTGTTGGCTACACAATTTGTTTTATTCTTGTATATGTTATTCATGTTTAAATTGTGTTTAAATTGGTGTTTTGTGGCTAATAATGAAATTTTCATCTTTATATAAAATAGCAAGTAGCCATTTGACATCATTTTAATAGCTATTTAAAGGTAAAAATTGTTCATCCAGTCAAAAGTATAGGCCAAAAATATTCTAGCAAATAAGTAAACGAAAAAACCACTAAAGTTTGTATAACAATTTAAATAGTATAATCTATGCAATTATCCAAAGGTAAAAAATATGTTCATGTGGAATTGGAAACCTCCTTTTTTTAAGTCGGTTAAAAAAAAGGAATTCGATTAAAACGTAATTGTTTAACCAAAAGTGAAGCACAATTGATTCAAAGGGGTAACAAAATTATCTACAATATTGTTTACAACTGCTTCTGTTTAAATAGTTTATTGAAAGTTTTGTTTGTTATAGAATTCGATATTACAGTGCAAATATATTTTAAAAGTTCAACCAATACTGCACGTGCCTTTATACGTTTTGACGTGAAACTTTGGCCGCGTTGCTAAGTTACCAACTACCAAGTTGTTTTGGTTCTATGAATAGATGTTGCTGTTGCCAATACTTTGCAAGAATTATTGATATCAACATGAAACAAGCAGTATGCCTACGGTACTGTAAACATGAACACGATGTTAATGTATGTTTATACATAATTGTTGCTATTTGTATCGAATAACAATGTTAATTTTAATTTCCGCACCAACACTAATGTTTGTTGATGAAACAGATATTTGTGTTGGATCTGGGTGTTTGTGGTACCTTCGTTGTTTCTGGTCTCCTTAGTAGTTCGGATAAAAATAATGGGTGTGATGTTGTCTCATTTTTTGTTTCAACCCGATTAGAAATGAGACTCTAAACTTTACCTACAGAAAAATATTTTACAAGAAATCCTTTGAAAAACTCAAATATTTATGTGAAATTTGGCCTTCACTCATAAAAGGTATTTATTAAACTTTTCTCAAATATTAACTATTTCTTCTTATGTACATTATAGTAGATATAACCAGTGCCAGTGGGTAGAAGATAATAGGTGTTTGTATGATAAAGGATTGCAATATAGAGAACATTGCCTCAATAAATACAACCAGTCCAATCTTAGCAAACGATACATCGTTAGCGTCCAAAATGCGGGGGAGCTTTCGATTTAGTTAAAGCTTCTTTAGTCTACCTTCACAGGTGTAAAAACTGCTCTAGTCATTCCTAGAGATGGTATAACTGGCACTTGGTGCTTGGCCAAGAAATTCAATTCAATACCGCATATTGAATACGGATATTAGTTGGCCGTGTGGTCCCCGGCAGAGTAGAATAGGCCACCCTCACTCTTACCGAGGTGTCGTAAAAGGCGACTAAGGTAAAGCTGCTGGCATGATCATCAGCACCCAGAGAAGGAAAACTCTGCATTTATATCAAAACCCTCGCCAACCCGTCTGCCAAGCGTGGTGAGTATGGCAATTACCCCTCATGTGATTGAGGGAGGCCCGTGTCCCAGCAGTGGGGACTTAAATGGGCTGATGCTGATGATGATGAACTTTAAACTAATTTTAATATCAGTTGACACGTACCTATATTGTTCGTAGAGATACGTGTTAGCTTGGATTTATGTGACTAGAAAACAGCATTAGATCTATCTGTCACCGTCAGCCAAAAAGCTTAGTTTCTTTTTTTTTATGTCGAGCAGCTTATTGAGAATAAGTGTCGATGTCAGTCAAAGTCACAGTCACTCAATAAAAACCACAACGCAAAACACAGGTCGATAAAACGCCTGTGTTTTGCGTTTTATCGACCCGAGGATTCTGCCGATAGCACTCTAAACACTATCGCGGGTTTGTTGCTCAGTAAAACAGTTTGTATAAATTTTAACAGTGTTTTTACCCATAACTTCAACATGAGGGTTCAGAAAAAAAATCATAGGTACATGAAAATGTGCCGCACTTTCTGCGTATTTTCTAACCAATAAAAATAAACTAAGATGAACTAATAGTGTTCCCTTTGAAACAGTCTACATTTATTAAGATCGAAGTTTACTGTTAACGTTATTAGTCGGCCAATTTCCTGCCTTCTCTGTTTTGCTAACCTTGGCGATACGTTGCAGTCTTATTAAGGAGCTTACAGAAGCTATGAGCTATGATTTTAGAAACATTATTGTTAAACTTATGATGAAACATACATACTTTAATGATGTATTTATTTAGGAAGATAAAGAGCTAGTAATTTACTATCGAATGCTGCATTTTTATTAAGAATTTTCCGATTTATTCTTATCGATATATGTACATATAGAGGTTGGTCCTTGTTGGCTACACAATTTGTTTTATTCGTGTATATGTTATTCATGTTTAAATTGTGTTTAAATTTGTGTTATGTGGCTAATAATGAAATTTTTATCTTTGTATAAAATGGAAAGTGGCCATTTGACATCATTATCATAGCTATTTAAAGGTAAAAATTGTTCTTCTTCCAGTCAAAAGGATAGGCCAAAAATATTCTAGCAAATAAGTAAACGAAACAACCACCAAAGTTTGTATGACAGTTTAAATGGTATAATCTATGCAATTATCCAAAGGTAAAAATTATATACAAGTGGAATTGTGAACCTCCTTTTTTTAAGTCGGTTAAAAAAAAGGAATTCGATTAAAACGTAATTGTTTAACCAAAAGTGAAGCACAATTGATTCAAAGTGGTAACAAAATTATCTACAACATTGTTTACAACTGCTTCTGTTTAAATAGTTTATTGAAAGTTTTGCTTGTTCTAGAATTCGATATTACAGTGCAAATATATTTTAAAAGTTCAACCAATACTGCACGTGCCTTTATACATTTTGACGTGAAACTTTGGCCGCGTTGCTAAGTTACCAACTACCAAGTTGTTTTGGTTCTATGAATAGATGTTGCTGTTGCCAATACTTTGCAAGACTTATTGATATCAACATGAAACAAGCAGTATGCCTACGGTACTGTAAACATGAACACGATGTTAATGTATGTTTATACATAATTGTTGCTATTTGTATCGAATAACAATCTTAATTTTAATTTCCGCACCAAAACTAATGTTTGTTGATGAAACAGATATTTGTGTTGGGTCTGGGTGTTTGTGGTACCTTCGTTGTTTCTAGTCTCCTTAGTAGTTCGGATCAAAACAATGGGTGTGATGTTGTCTCATTTTTTTGTTTCAACCCGATTAGAAATGAGACTCTAAACTTTACCTACTGAAAAATATTTTACAAGAAATCCTTTGAAAAACTCAAATATTTACGTGAAATTTGGCCTTCACTCATAAAAGGTATGTATTAAACTTTTCTCAAAGATTAATTACTGCTTCTTATGTACATTATAGTAGATATGACCAGTGCCAGTGGGTAGAAGATAATAGGTTTTTGTATGATAAAGGATTGCAATATAGAGAACATTGCCTCAATAAATACAACCAGTCCAATCTTAGCAAACGATACATCGTTAGCGTCCAAAATGCGGGGGAGCTTTCGATTTAGTTAAAGCTTCTTTAGTCTACCTTCACAGGTGTAAAAACTGCTCTAGTCATTCCTAGAGATGGTATAACTGGCACTTGGTGTTTCGCCAAGAAATTCAATTCAATACCGCATATTGAATACGGATATTAGTTGACACCTGCCAAAACCTTATTTACCTATTTAGTAGAAATTGACGTGTCTGCTGCGGCATCCTAAGTCTATGGTCTGCTCTTAATGGACAACATTTCAAAATTGCTAAGCTCTGAAACAAAAAATACCAATTCTTTGTTTACTTTTCCGCTGCTTGAATATATATTTATTCATTTTTTATATTGCTTATTTACTGAGAAAAAAATTAAAAACTAAAAAACGTAAGATGACGTAATCGGACGGCAGAATGTAAAATATTTCTTTGCTTAGCACATTATAGTTTTAAATTTACGTAATGCCAAACTCATGACATGTAACTGTAAAAAAAAAGACAACTTGTCAACGTTGAATGTATGAATGACGTTGACAATGTTGACACTAGTATTGTTTACCTTTGACAGTAGTACCTTTTTTAAATTAAAACAATGATAAGCAAAGGAATATCGCTGTATTCAGCCGTCCGATGACGTCATTTGGCGCTTACGTCTATTTAGATTAAAAAGAATTTCAATAATTATTTTATGCATGAAAATGGACAAATTTTGAAAAAAGAAAAAATATGGGTCTGTTAATTTTATGTCTACTTTCATATAAAAAAACAATATGGACATGTTAAAAATTTGAAATGTTGTCCATTACGAGTTACGATCACAATTACATTTTAAGGGAAGGGAAGGGAGAGGAGGGAAGGTGAGACCTCACTGTGTCTTAGCTATAGTGATCTTGTGCATGACTAATAGCTTAACGTGGTTTCTAAGTAACGAAACAAAACGTTATGAAACGAATGTGTAATTTAGCGTAGCTTTTTGCAACTTTAGTACTCATTTTGTGTACCTTTGTTTACGAATTTTGTATGCTAGTATTCTGCTTATTTCTTAAGAGTCTGCTTAGTTTTTAGTTCTAATTTCTAACACGCACCAGATGATCCTTGTTACACCTAGGACCCCGCGATCATGGCCCGGTACTTAAAATAAGCCTTTAGAGTAGGTAACTTTCTTTCAAAAATGGCGGAGTGTCGATACTGCTTTAGCGTATTTATCCACTGTGCTACATTTACATTGCACAACTGTGTGCCGTGTTAGCTGGTAGATTTCTTAGGTATAAAAAGTTATCATGTATAAGGCTGATACTTTTTTATCGTTATTTTTTCATCGTTATATCCCGAAAACCACATAATAGGTATCGTATATAAAATCCATATAGCGTGTTAGAAAATAAAAAATCTGCTGTTCCAAATCTGCTTCAGTAGGTACTCTTATTTCTGAAACCAATATTTATTTTGCGAGGAAACTGCTATTTTTGTAGCTGCCAGTATTGATTAAAACACAGTTACAATAATAGCAGTATTCGAATGGTGATTCGAAGTGCTTATTATTTGTTTTACTAGTTTAATATTCTCGTGTAATGAAGTTATTTATAAAAACAATCAAACAGAAACAATTGCTTGCTTATCATAGCATATTATATTGACGTAGGTAATCATAACATCACAAGGTGGACCGACGGTCTAGTGAAGGTCCCGGGAATCCCTTGGATGCGGGCGGCATAGGAACGATCTGTGTGGAGATCGTTGGGAGGCCTATGTCAGTGGACGTATAGGGTAATTCCGGGGAGACGGCCATAGGGGATAGATGGCCCACCGAAATATTTCCGAACCTAATCACTAGATGCCGCCTGTTGGCGGTCAGTTTGCTTGACATCGCGCCTAAGTGCAACATATAAGAAAGTTTTCGTCGAAAAAACGAATGAAAAGTGTGTAAAATACTTCTAATTTAATTCGTATACTACAATTTTTTTTAGATGGTTTATGTTTTATGTGGTGGTCAATGTATTTTTTGCTTAACTCATGTACGGTGCCGTGTTATAACTTCAAATTTTCATATGAATTGTTTATATTTGTTTTCATAATAGATATGGCCATCTGTCCCGGACAATTAGGAGAGATAGCCATGTGTCGTAGGTGTATGATGGTCATATGGCCATCTAACCTAGCTAAGCAAGTTGCTAAATTATTATTGCATCAGATGGACATATTGAAACAAGGGAGTTTGTAGAAGAGAACAAGAGATTGAAAGACCTCAAGAGAATTGAGAGAAAAATTTAAAAAAGAAGGATATATTAAACCTAGCTGTCAATCACGAAATAAACATGCGCAGAAAACTACTGCGAGGAAGCGAAAGTCAACTCGAAAATTATCTGACAGTAGTGAAGAAGGTGATAAACCGGTTTAGTGTGATGAATCAGATAAAGATGAATGAAAGAAAGAAGTAATAAAGAAGAAGACACTCTGGGTGCATGAAAATTGTACTGCATTTGATAATATGTGCAATAAATGCGGCCAGACGAGGAAAAAAAATAAACTTAGACCAAAGTGTAAGTCAAGTATACAATTAAGTACTGACTATCTCTCCCCTATTTGTATGGCCAACTCTCCCGGACACTCCGGGAGTGATGGCCCACATTTTTTTCTAAAGTTAGTTTTAAGGTTGATCTCATTATACGTTTGTACTATGGTGTTATATATCTTAAACTTAGAAGTCCAAAGTTTATTTTGAAATAAAGATGATTACTAAAACATCAATACTTTTATTTTTATTATTCTCCAAAAAAACTGTGGCCATCTCCCCCGGACTTACTTGGCTGAAATGATGATGATGAATCATAACTTCAATTAGCAAGGTATCACACCTTTTAGCTTATCATTTGGCATTCTACACAGTCTTACTATAACGCCACCAAAAAGATTCTTGGCAGATATTTTCAAAACAAAGTCCAACAAAAAGTTTTTGTTCGACAAGATAAGGGCATACACATTTCACGAACTCGGGACATACGAACTGAAAGTAATGGAGAAGTAAACTTTTACCACGGGTCATCCAAACTTGAACTGAAGGGCGGTGTTAGGGACACTCGTAAAGTTTGACTGTAACTACTCTTATTTCTCCCGTATGGGTGTAATATTTTATTGCCGAAAAAGTAATACTCATCAGGTTGTTAGATTAATATTTTGTACTATTGGGTGAGGCTCGATTCATCATCATCATCATCAGCAGCCTATCGCAGTCCACTGCTGGACGTAGGCCTCTCCAATTGTTCGCCACTGTGATCTATCCATGGCTTCTCGCATCCAGCTCTTGCCAGCCATCCTGTGCAGATCGTCCCCCTACCTGGCCAGAGGGCCCTACTTTACGTTTGCCAAGACGCGGTCTCCACTCTACAACTCGTTTACCCCATCGGTTGTCGTTTCTGCGGCTAATATGGCCAGCCCACTGCCACTTAAGCTTGCTAATTCGGTGAACAATGTCGATGACTTTGGTTCTCTGCCGGATCACCTCATTTCGGAGGCTCGATTCGGCGTATCTTTATCGGTGGATAAATCTGTAGTATAACGTCAGGTTTTTGTAGAATGACAGCGCGATACCATGGATCAATATTGGTCGGATCGGCTCTTACTCGTTTATTTAAATTCATAGGTAATTTATTATTTTTCGTATGATTTATGGAAAAAGACTCTATGACCGCAGTATCGGAATCCACTGACTGGAGTACCGTGAAAGCGGTCAGGATCCTCAACAATGAAGCATACAATGTGAGAAGAGAATCAGGAAAATGTTTCTGTTCCCTGTTGGTTAGAGATTGAGACAACACTTCTAGTTTAATACAACACCCTATCTGTGCACTAATCTCAATCAAAGCGCTAATTATACAGGGTGTAAAAAGACCCTTAACGAAGCCGGTGTCTACGCACTCAGACCATTAAAACAAGTCTTAGAACAAAAAAGTATTGATGGGAAACGAAGTTGATTTTTTGGTGTCAATTTTAATCCTATAAACGGACAACGCAATGAACAGCGTACACCGGACCGCGCCGCACGCGCGCCCGCGCCTCAGTCGCCGAGGCGCGTCCCCCGCACACGGGGGGTGTGCGGGGGACGCCCCGCTCTCAAACATTACATTGCGGGCTGTACGTTTTGAAGCCATTTTTCCCTAAGAATTACTTAAAATTTTGAAAATGTTTCTTAGGACAAAAATTAGGTCATAATGTTTAAAATTTATTTACATCAAAATCTTGAGATTTTTATTTTGTCTTTGACGTTCAATAACTTGGAAAGTATTGAGTTCCCAGGTATGGTCTAGAAAGAAAATTAGTCCTGATGATGTGCTGAATACGTAGGTTTCGGCTTCGTCACGGGTCTTTTTACACCCTGTATTATCTATTGTAGAACAACGATTTCCCAAAGAGCTGAAAAGTTGCTACGTTGATGGTTCTAGACAGCCCGCATCAGACCGCTGCCATCCTCTAGTTTATCGTTCAACAAAGCGTCCTTGGTTTTCCTACATTCCGTTCCAACAAGTAAAACAAACAGCATTCGTATGCATATAATTACAGTACAAGAATATTTAAGACGATCTAATAAGCCTCATCATCATCATCATCATTTCAGCCAATAGACGTTCAATGCTGGACATAGGCCTCCCCCAATGTTCTCCACACAGATCGGTCCTGTGCCGCCCGCATCCAATGGATTCCCGCGATCTTCACCAGATCGTCGGTCCACCTTGTGGGGGGCCTGCCACGGCTGCGACTTCCTGTACGTGGCCTCCACTCGAGGACCTTTTCGCCCCAACGGAAAGGTCTTTTCTCCTTGCTATGTGCCCTGCCCATTGCCACTTGAGGCATGCAATCCTTTGGGCTATGTCAGTAACCTTAGTTCTCCTGCGGATCTCATCATTTCTGATACGATCACGCAGGGAGACTCTGAGCATAGCCCTCTCCATTGCTCTCTGGGTGACTTTGAGCCTCCTTAATCGGCACATTGTAAGCGGCCACGTTTCGGTTCCGTATGTCATCACTGGCAATACACACGCATTGAAGACTTTCGTCTTGACACAAAGCGGTAGGTGGGCCGAAAATAGGCTGCGTAGCTTCCCGAACGCTGCCCAGCCGAGTTGGATTCGTCAAGCCTCAAGCAAGGAATAAGCCTCAAGATTGTGTGTAATCCAGCCAGCCTAAATGTAACGCCACGTAGGCTATCAGGGTATTGCAAAGTTTACCAGTACAGAGAAACATACGTGACTTGACTGGGCCTATCGTGAGGATTAGATGTAATCGAGGATGCGAGACAAACAAGCCACTACACACGATGAGTATAATCGGATGAGCCTATTTGTAACTGCTTAAGAAGTTTAGGTGTTTAAAAAGTTTCGATACCTTTTACTCGGGATCTTTTTTATTTAAAGAAGACGATATGTTTTTTATTTTAAATGTTAAGAATACTTAGACATGTTAACACATGTTGATCTACTAGTCTTCATAAATGTTATTCATAGTAGGCTGTAAACTTCGACAGTTGTATTTTTTTATTCTTTTATGAAATGAAACTCTGTAATACCAAATCAGTTTTATTTCATAAAGAAAAAAAAATACAATTGTACGAAGTTATACCATATATATTTTTGACATGTTCTCTACGAACGTAACTTGAATAAAGAATTTTCCATTTTCTTCTATTCTATTGAATCGAAGAATTTAACTCTTTGCTTCTAAAATGACTTTGTCTTTGATCCGATTTTAGATTAAAATATTTTAGTCTCTCATGCCCTTTGAAAATAAGAACATTAAGAGTCCTACGTATGTCAGTTCAAATTCGATTCGAGGCATGTTTCGGACATCTCGCTATCTCTGTCACGCCAGCGAGCCACGAGCCGTGTGAGAAGAAACATTAGTAAGAAAATTGATGAATGTAACATTTTTTTTCTCTAATTTTATTTGTAATCGACTTCTTAGCCATGATCAGATATCAACTGGGATGGATTAGTTTGGAGTGATTCTATTGAATGTCTCCATAAAGTATGATTATGCATCATTGACCTTCAGTTTCGGCTGTCAAGGTCTAGGATATGCCATCTTTTAAGGCCTCTTTACATTTTCTTGGTCTAATGACAGGTTCTTGGCTAGTATATTGCTGTGTTCTTTTAGAAGATACAAAGAGAGACTCTCTTTGTATCTTTTGGCGTAGCTGTTGACCTCCTCCCTTACAGTTGGCATTTCGAATGTAACTTGATTATATTTGGATTTTCTTTTCTTTTATGTGTACATTTTGTAACTAGACAATACAAGCTATTTCTGTTAAATTATCATAATGATTAATTGCGTTTTTAATATAAAACAAATAGGCATAAATAGGGCGTTATTATCGACAAATTTACGAAATGTAATCGCATATATTTTTAAGTAGGTCAATATTTGTAAGATAACTGTTTTAACACATACATAGATTTCTTAATTTGAATAACAGCAATGAAACGTTATTTAAAAGCACATTATTTATTTTGGTATTAGGTTTGTATAGGAAATACGTTATTTGCCGACCCCTTAAGGCTCGATTCAATCAATCTTTATCCGTGGATAAATCTATGGTATAACGTCAGATTTGTATAGAATGACAGCGTATACCATAGATTTATTATTGAAATAAGATTGGTCGAATCGCTCCTAAGTATAAATCAAACCTCGTTAAAGATTGAGAACTTCCTAAAATGTACATAGTGTAGTGGGAAATTATTATAATAAAACGTAAAACCCAAAAATATTCCGTAAGTTAGCACATTAATGATCTGTGGTTAGCACCTATTTTAAGTTTAATCTAAAGAACACTTTCCGAGAAAAGTCCTAGAAAGAGTAATAAATAAAATAGAAAACACCACTCTAGTTGGAAATGAACTCTTGCTTAATGTACATTTTTCTACTGGACTAGACGTCTTGAAATAAAATGATATTGTTTTCAATTTTCCTTGTTAGGATTTCTAGAGAGCTTTCACTGTATATTTTTGAAATGGACACTATGAGCATAACATGAAGTGCTTTTCGCAGCTTCTCATACTGCAAATGTAAAAATTCATAGTGACATCTACCGAAACAACACTGGACCACCTTGCTTGATTGTTTTTTAAAGTTGCAACTGCTTTTTACAAGCTCCATATAACGAACTATTTTTCCAAAAAACTGCTGAACTATTTTTCCTATAGTAAGGAAAAAAGTACTAAGTGAAATGACCCTTATACAGATTTTGTTAAATCTGGTTATTACAATGAAGCGACTGCGGTCTGACCATTGGATAGGGAACCAGACCAACCGAATCATGGTTACACATTTCAGAAACTATTCCAAATGTGCATGTTTCCTCACAATGTTTTCCCTCACCGCCGAGCTAATGGTAGAAATGCGCACATATGTTTGAAAAATCCAGAGGTGCACGCTCGGATTCAAACCACGACCCCCCGCATTGAAGGCGGGTTCTGAACAGCTGAGCTACCATCGCTCTTTTTAACCCCGGGTTATTTCCCCTAATATGCAACTCCAACTTGTCCGAGTTTTACCTCATTTCCATCTCTTCACCTTATTTGCAGCTGTTTGCTCCCGTCAGATTACCCGACTACCAACTAAGGATTTATTTAGGTCGGAATTCAATTCAGATCCATTTTATGTTTCCGTTGAATTGGTTGAAAGTTTCCTTAAGTGGATAACTTCGTTTCAAATTATTTATCGAGGTTTACAAGTTTGTCATACAACATCTGGTCCTAAATATTTGTAATTGGGTAAAATCTGCTATCAATAAAACAACTAAGATTAGGTTTTTATTGAACTTATTGACGGTTTTGTTTTCCATATTTAATTTACTAACTACAATTTTATTGGATAAAATATAGTTAATAATCCATTCTGTAGATTTTGGTTCCTTGTCCTGTTTGTGTATTTATTATAACTATCATAATAATTACCTTCCTTTGCTCGGCGTAATGCGTGTTACATAGTCATTTAACTGTATCGTACCTTATCTAAGCTGTTTTTTTTTTCACATTTTGATAGACAGTTCAATAATTGCCGGCAACACATTAGCGATCTCTCTGATTTCTCGGACGTCCATGGGCGGCGTTGATCATTTTCCATCAGGTGACCCACTTGTTCGATTGTTGCCGGTAACATTAAAGAAATTGAAATTTTTCAAAATATATAACGTCCATTATTAAAACCTGCTATAAATAACAACTCGTAGCTTTTATATATCTAAACGACATTCATCAGCATCGTAGTTACTTATATTTATTCTGTGATCGTACTCAATTTACCGGGGGCCGTGTGGTCCCCGGCAGAGTAGAATAGGCCACCCTCACTCTTACCGAGGTGTCGTAAAAGGCGACTAAGGTAAAGATGCTGGCATGATCATCAGCGCCCAGAGAAGGAAAACTCTGCATTTATATCTAAACCCTCGCCAACCCGTCTGCCAAGCGTGGTGAGTATGGCAATTACCCCTCATGTGATTGAGGGAGGCCCGTGCCCTTGCAGGGGGGACTTAAATGGGCTGATGATGACTCAATTTACGAGTACAATCGCCCAGGTAAAAGAATGTGAGTTTATAAGTAAACATAAAGTACAATGCCGCATAATACGAACATTAGCGTAACAAATCCGATAGTTCGTGAATGTATCAGACGCCTAAGACGCGGCTCCATAAGCTTTCACGGGAGGATGCCTTTGCATCGATCCGTGTCTAAGCCATATTACATACTTGTATGGATGAGTATAGCATAGGTACTACATCTATGACATAGATAATAATAATATCTCACAACATCTCATACATTGACCTGATTCCGTACTAAGTAGCTTAAGCACTTGTGTTACAGATATCAGACAACAGCGGAACACAAATATATACTTAAATACATATATTACACCCAGACACCGAACAAACACAAGTGTTCATCGCACGAATGTTTGTCCGGGGTGGGGATCGAACCCACGACCTTTGGCGTAAGAGGCAGGGTCACTACCAATTGCGCCATCCGGTCAGTCAAAAATAGATGAATCTGAAGCCGCTAATCTTCGATAAATATCTACAAAAACTACTACTTTATGTACAGTAATTTGGAAATAACAATAATATTTTTAATAGTAACTTTTTACCTAATCAATTAAGTATTAGAATCTATCACAAAACCATTACTTATAATTTAAAAAAAATGCATACCTAATTAAATAATTCCTAAAATAAATAAAATAAAAATTTTAAACACATAGCTACAAAAATAAAAAGATTATGAAGCGTAACCTAACAGTGTCTTTATAATTATTAAAACAATTTATAATAAACATGTCCCAAGAATATTTTTATTTCGTTCATACAAATATTTGAGCACCTTGGAGTCGATAAATAATATTTTTTACTCAATCTCCGCAACTGAAGCGTTGTGGCTTCGTGCCAAAAGGATTATCAAAGTTGACGTGACAAAGTTTGAACTATCTACGTAGGTGCAAACCCACGTTGGAAGTAAAAAGGGTACCTGCCTACGGGAACCGGGACAAGTAAAATGGGCTCCCGTGTGAAAACTTTTGATGGAAGCCGAAGTCAAACTTCGATCCAGGCTCGAACCAATTTATTAAAGAACCTGTCTACGCGGGCGTGAGTTATAGTTATACGAATTCTATGTTCGTACCTTGGAAGTTCGGCAATAAGTTTTGGTCTTAATTGGGGATCTTGTAAAAATTTAACTAGCGAAGTAACAGAAAATTTGACTTGCTTAAGACGCGTAATTGATACTACGTCACTATGTTTCGTTTGTTATTGTTTTGTGGTACAACGGATTGATGTACAACGGACTCAAAGATATTATATCTACGCTTTATTGTTTACTAAGCGGTCGCCCGCGGCTTAACTCGCGTGAATTTGTTTGCCACAAAGTAGTCTATGTCCTTTCAACTATTTCCCAATGAAAAAAACACGTTGCTAGTGTAGTGAAAGACTGTCGAACAGAAAGACAGAGAGACACATATGTGAAAGTTCAAATATACCTATAATATTACTATGGATTGTATGGATGATATTTTTTAAAGACCTAAAAATATACCTGTACCGTCTATTATTTTGTTGCATCACAAAACATGTTGTACGGATGTTATATTTGCTACAATACCGTCACGACAGTTTACTACATACTATTGAAGATACAAATACTGCAGAATTGTAAGCAACATTGTCTTGTAGACATCGCTTCCAGCGATAATACCGCCTAAATTGTATACTGAGAATCTCTATGCTTAGTATTTAAGTTTGATTTGTTATGCATTAAATAGCATCTATCTATTATTATAATAATATAAAATATAAAGAAGATAAACATTTCTTCACAATATAAACACCAGTCGTTACCAACTATAATTGTGGATTTTATATATGTCTAATATTAATGACACCTTATATTTATTTCCACATACTCGTATTGCTAATAAATGGTGCGATAAAAGTGTGTGACGCAAATCGTCTGTGATCTGTAATAAAAATATACTATTTTTGATATTTCTTGGACGCCCTTGACTAACACGTCTTTTCTTAGTGGAGGCATGTGGAGGCCCGAAAATGTACAATGAACACGTACTCGGAATTAGACCTAATGGGATAGAAACAAGAACAAAGGAAAATAATAGATCTTAGTATTATTTTCCTTTCTGACCTAACGGTCGTCGGTTCTCCTCGCTTTGTGCCCTGCTCATTGCAACTTGAGGCATGCACTTCTTTGGGCTATGTCTGTGACCTTAGTTCTACTGCGGATTTCATGATTTCTCATACGATAACGATACGGGATACCTATGAACAGCACTGGGCGTCTATTGACTGAAAGGATTATGATGATGATCTATGTACTAAAATATTACCTATTTTCTCATACTGAATCTACATCTCAGAATGTTATGTCCAAAAGCTATCGCTTTGGGTCCCTGGATATACTTCAAGACCATGATCCAGAAACAAAAAGACTGGTAAAATTACATGCAAGCCTCCTTAATAAGAAAATTAATTAAATATGTACATTACCAATACAAACGCCCTGTTGGTCTAGTGGTTTAAGTAACGGGCCGTGATCTCGGGGTCCTGGGTTCGATTCCCGGGTCGAGCGAAAGGTATGTTGCGAATTTTTCGAACATAGCTCGGGTTTGTAATCACCAATTCGCATTTGGCAAGCGTGGTGATTAAGCCTAATCCCATAGTAGCGATTACTTGAATTCTATGATGGAGGCCTTTGCCCTTCAGTGGGCATGTTTATAGGCTCATACTAGATGTACATTACCTAAACGCCCAATACGCATTTTGGTATGGATTAGCGCTTTGGTAAAACAGCGTTTGCACAGAAGATACACAAATGATTGGATAGACTCCCTCGTTGGCGCAGTGGGTAGTACGTCGCACCTTAAAGCGACGTTTGCGCTTGGGATCCCGGGATCGATCCCAGGGCAAAATTGTACCTTAGTTTTTCTGTTCTGTCAGTCTTGTGGGCACGGGGGTGCCTCGGATAGCACGTTGAGCTGGTCCAATGCTGCGCCCAATCCCTGTCCGTTCGTGTCACACTAGTGTCCCATCGGCAAGGGATTAGAGAGTGCACTTGTGTTTGCGCATACACTTGAGCACTATAATATATCCTGTTTAAGTGGCTGCAGATCGTAGATTGAAATTAGCCGCCTTAGCTGAAATCGGTTGGAGGATATTATTAAGGTTATACAAAACAAAGGAATATTTTAATGATCATGCTTAGCGTCGTTAACTTAGCTCCGACAGAGGGTTACTAATTCCAAGCAGCCTACTTATGGCTGTTGAGTTCAGCTATCAATTTCTTATTCAGGGTCAAGATGATACCCACCCAGCCAGATATACATTTTCAGAATGTATGAGTTAGTAAATACATAGTTTCATCAGGTATGTTGTATACCTACACCTAATTATTGACCATTAAAAAGCACTTTGTTTTATTATCGTATAGTATTGAAAACTATACTCTTTGAATTGGAAGAATATAATGAGAGGTTGACGTGAGAGTATTCTGGTTAACAACTGGTCGTGTTGGAAATTCTAAAATAGCCAACAGTTGCATACAAAACATTGATAATAATTTATTTGGTACTAAAATTCGATTAGCAAACGACGGATGCTAATCGTCAGCCAAACTGTCAAAATGATAAATGCATTTGCGAATATTGCGTAGCAATGTGCATGTGACACTAAACTATAAATCAAAGGATTTACCCCAAAACGAAAATGCAGAAATGTCAAATTAGAACATTCATAATTGATCTTTCTATGCACGCAGCAGAACGTGAGTTTAAATTTAGTTATATTATTAGACTTATTTGAATTACACCGGACTCGCTTCAAATTATAATGTGGTCAGCCAAGAATTGGAACTCCTTGCCGAGGTCTGTTTTTCCTGGCCACTATAATTTGGACATCTTTAAGGCAGAGTGAACTGGCATCTTATAGGCAAACGCGTAATATTCTAAAACTCATGGCCATTTTCTATTAAGTTAGTCTATAAAAAATAATGTTGATTTACTTATTGACTTTGTATAATATAATCTAAGACAAGCGGAATAAAAATGTGGAGGTGTTAGCTCATTGTGAACAATAGTGGAAGGAGTTATAGACTTCATTTAATGAATACTCTAGAACTGGTATATTATGCTTCCTGGCAAAGGTTATGAATATTTTGCAAAAGCTTGATAATATGAACTTCCAAAGCTTGACAATATAAACTCAAACAATGAAGTTTAATTTACTCGAATTCAAATTATAAAATCGAGTAAGAATTTCATCCTCAGTTGGATCAAAGTTTTAATGGATGAAATTGATGTCTTAGCTTCTGTTTACAGCAAACTCTGTCTTTGTACTATTTTCGTAATAAGTGTAGTCAAATCTGAAGCCAAAAGAGGAGACGAAGTGAAAGCGCAGTATTTATTCCACAAAAGTTAAATTTTGTTTGACATGACGCGCTGGTTTTTAATTTAACTTCTCTTTGACTTGTATTTTAGACAGTTTTTGTTTTGACTTTTTTGCGAAATGATTTTCTTGTCGTCGGTTGGTCGGCTATCGTCGGATGATAAGTTTGAATACAGTAATTTAAAATTATTTCCAGTAAACGATAGAGCCAGCCGATAAGCTTTCCAAGAATAAATTAATGCCTATAAATACTTAAGATTTTGAACCTAACTTTATTTTAAGACACAATAATGGATGAATATATTTTCACCAAAGGAACTGTTGTTGTTTAAATAGAAATGGTATTTAATTTTGTGCGTTTGTTCCTATTCTTTTTATAAATTATTTATCATAATTAAACATAACAACACGAGAAAAATCTCTTCTCGTTATAGCAAGGATGTAATCCTCCCTTTGTGTTATAAAATTAATTGATGTTGAGCATAGGACCCCGATAGCGGAAGTTGCAATATCCTGTACCACCACCATATCCCGTGTTTGATCTTTTATGTTCACAGGGACTGCATCGTTCATTTATTGCTTTTAAACACATTATATCAGAGTTTATTGTGGTCATGTGGTCAATTTGAAACAGCGTTTGAAATAACGTACAAATTTAATAAATAACCATGATAGATCAATACTCTTTATCAGCACTAATGTCATAATCTTCAAATTGACAAAAATTAAAAACAAACTCATTTTGCAGGCTTTATAATATTAAAGTCCGATCGCGGTTATTTGACACGTGGCAAAAGTCGGAACTGATGCTGTTTTGACATTTTCCCATAGAAAATTTGTTCAAGGCGACGGGTAGGGTCAACTAGCGACGCCAATCGATTTTATTTTTAGCTACTAAACCGGATGTATTTTAAACAATTTCAGAGTTACAACCTCTCGGCAAACACTTATACTATTTATTAAATACTTGCACTTAACTTTTGGGTCTGCTTTTGTACTCGAAATGTGAATTACCGCCAAAAGCGGCCACTTTTGGCGTGAATATATTTTTCGTGTACAAAAACGGACCGAACATTTGTGCGTGCTTATTTAATAAATAGTATAAGTGTTTGCCGAGAGGTTGTAACCCCGAAATTGTTTAAAATAGATCCGGCTTAGTAGCTAACAATTAAAATCGATTGGCGTCGCTAGTGTGCCCCACCCGTCACCTTAACAGTGCACCTTTGTTAATGTCACTGATCGCACTGTACAGAACGACCAAGATCCGTAGTAATTAACTAGGATCTAAGCCTAGGATATTCATCGTCATCATCATCGATAGCCCATTTAAGTTCCCACTGCTGGGGCACGGGCCTCAACCAATCACATGAGGGGTAATTGCCATACTCACCACGCTTGGCAGACGGGTTGGCGAGGGTTTTGATACAAATGCAGAGTTTTCCTTCTCTGGGTGCTGATGATCATGCCAGCAGCTTTACCTTAGTCACCTCTTAAGACACCTCGGTAAGAGTGGGGGTGGCCTATTTTACTCTGCCGAGGACCACACGGCTTCATCTAGCCTAGGATATTACATAGCTTTAAAGAAAATTAAAAAGTTAGGGTGTTGTATAATGTTTTTTTTTACACTCTATGCAACAGCTGCTACTACTAGGACAAAGATATTATCATCATATACTGTCAATAAAGTTATAAATTGACAAAATAAATACCTGCGATACCAGAAACCACCTACAAAATGCTCGCGCAATGTTCGCATAGATGATAACTTTCGTTGATTTAGCGCTATTGAAAGAAACGTCTTTACGTAAATATTTATTGTTTGTCAAAAATGTCTGAATCTGCTAGTGATTTTGAGGGTTTTACTCAACGGAACTCAACGGAAAATCTAGGAATCTAGAAAGAGCATCGTTAGTTACAGTTCATTAAAGAAATTACAATAAATGCTACGCTACTACGAATCAGTTTTTTCATGTAAGTAGTAGCTTGTCAAAAGTGTTTCCGTATGATTTCTGATTTCTGACTGACTTTGAAGATTATTATTACCTGAGTGTAGAACAAGTAGTGTATGAGACTGCACATAAATCAGTATGATTTACCCTCGCGAATGTTATAAAAAACTCGCCAAGGCTATTTTTTTAAAATTCGTGTTTTAATAACCCTTATTATGTGGCAGTCACATAAACTATTATTATTGCACAGAAACAAAACACAAGTATGGTGCAAGGTGGTCTTATACCTTGAAGCGATTCCACGAACCATATACCTAAATGGAAAATAACATTATAATAACTAATCCTACCTACAATCTATTACGAAAATACGGCAATATGATTTGAATATTCTTGTCAAGTAATGGTAAGAGTGCTTACGACATTTTCATTACTTATGGAACAAATATCAATACAACAACGCGTTGACTTACTCTGTTTTTTTTTTCTTTTCATTCATAATATTCAATGAAGCAGTAAAGTAGGCAATTCACAGTCTAAATATTGTGTCTAATAACAAGGCATTCAATATGGATTACATTATCATAAAAGATCGAGAGCCAAAGCAGTAGACAAATGCACCGAATGTGAAGAGATGTATGAATGCGACAGACACAATCGGCCTTCTGTCGAAGGTCATAGGGGACACTGTTACCGCCCTCGTCGAGGGATGGAGGAGTTGCTATCATAACGCCAAGTGCACTAGTGGTCGCGAGTGATTCTTTTTTCATTTTGGTACAATGAATTTGTGCGGCATTGTTTTTTTTATTGAAAAATTGGTACTATTGCTACTAGAGTTTGACTTTTTAAGTCTTAATTAAGGTCAGCAATCCATTAGAGCCGTAGCTTTCTCGTAGTATCCCATAAAATCTCGACTTCTCGCACACCAGCACGGCCTCTCACCAGCAAAAGGACCTAGGGCCTCTCCCACGGCCCACTAAACACCGCATTCCGAATAGCACCTACACTGCTGGCAGCAGTGCAAACACTACCAGGAGGAGGACTGCGGGTACCCTTCCCCACCCATACACTGCTGGCTGCAGTACAAAGTAGGTTGGGGAAATGGATGGGGAAACCCACAGGCTTCAAAGCGAAGCTGCCACAAGACCCAACTCCGCTGAATGCGGAGCCGGGAAAATTGGCAACACCCTCCAACTATTGAGCGCCTATGGCTCAAAGACTCAATGCCAGACTCCAAAACCAGGCTTTCCGGCATGCGCACGAAGGCACTCCCCTCTGGTGGCGCACACGTCAAAGCGCGATCACCTTGAGGTACAGGCCCCAAGTGACGGCGGACAGGGCCCTGGGCCCCGGACAAAAGAGGCCACAGGAAAGTGGGTTTTCCCGTTCGCCCCAAACCGTGAGGCAGGTCCCAGGGGAAAGAACGGCCACAAATCCCCCAGGATAGCAAAAGGTATTGAAGGCACCATTTTACTATCCGTCGTTAACACCGACCCCCGCGGTAACCGTTTCTGCCTGAAGCCGACCGCGGCTGGAACACCAGCCGCGGTTGGCTTCAGGTTGGTCCAGAACAGAACCGATTACCAGAGGGGCCACACGTGGAGGTCGACGCACCGTAGCTCCCGTACTTTGGTGCCACTTGGACCAAAATAGAGGATGTCATTTTTCATCTTTATTGAACCAAACGTATTAAACTTTAAGATGAGAATCTATCGAAGAAGTTGGACAGATTTTTAACATTGATGTGTGCCTGTAGATACGTACAAATAAATGGGTAATTTATAGGTATATCACAGAAAAAAAACTAATAAAATAATTTTGTAATGTATTTTATAAATAATATTTTATTGAAATTCACATATAATTTGATTTTAAATTTCTAACCATGCCGTACTGTGTACAAATACCATTTGCACATCATTTTAGTGCAGTCAAGGAAATTAAATGTTTGCAGGTTGACACAATAATTTACTGAAATGGGTATGTTATATATCCCAAAGGTAACTGACTGATGACAGATTTTGGGGCTTGCAAAAAAAGCGGTTATAAACGAAACTTTATAAAATCGATAGATCACTTCAAAAATGTTTTGAGGCAAAACCTTGTAGAGCGTCAGGTTTTCGAGTCATATGCTGACAAAGATGAATTTTTAATTATTTTAAATCTATATTACCTTACCCTTTACTCAAAAACCTGACGCTTTGCAAGGTTTTACCTAATGACATAATTTAACTGTTAAACGTTTCTACGGACTGTTTTTATTAGGAATTAATACCTTAGAGTATACATAAATATGCTAGATATACAGCGCGTGTTTCATACCCAGTCTGTTGTACAATTGGGAGCAGTTATGTTATCATCAAAGTATGGTATAGGTAGCGCTGATTGACGTGTAAATGACACTCGATGAATGTTCACATTTAAGCTTACAGTTCATACTCTGTGAGGCGCGCTTTATAGCTTGCATGTATACCCTAAGGTTAATACACTTTCCCGTTTGTGGGTGTAGGATGATCGCCCACGTGGAATTCAGCTGGTCATAAACGTCAAATATGTCTTTGTCTCGCATACTCCAGGGACTACGTAATATTCCGGATGAAAATGTCCATGATATTTGTTATACCTACTCATAAAGAGAATACAATTTACATTTTCTATCAAACGACCCAAACGACTTCATAAAAATATCAATATTAAAATTGGTTTTACCACTTTTTAGAATTGAATTATGTAACTTTTTTTAACAGCAAATTTCCTCTCATCTTGCAATTTTCTTTTTAGTTTTACTGACATTAATTGTTCTTACAATCTGAATCCCATCAACAGATTTATCAAATATTGGATCCAGTCGAAGCGTCGAAGCAACTGGAAATTCATCACCATCATAATTTCAGCCAATAGACGTCCACTGCTGGACATAGGCCTCCCCCAATGATCTCCACACAGATCGGTCCTGCGCCGCCCGCATCAAATGCATTCACCATATCGTCGGTCCACCTTGTGGGGGGCCTACACTGGCAATTACATTCTAAGATATGAGATGAGATTTGTAATTTTTATTTTGTGTCATACAATTTTATTACAGATGCAGATACAGATTTTATGTGTTCATTACTGCATACTACGGAAACAGGTCAGATAGGAGATGTTGTAATGTTATTTTTTTTTATTTGTTGGCCTAAATTTGACACTGTCATTATTATCATTTCAGCCAATAGACTGCTGGACATACATACATACTAGCCTATAGACTGCTGGACATACATACCTCCCCTTAATTTTCCACATAGATCGGTCCTGTACCGCGCGGATGCAATGGATAGCCGCGATCTTCACCGTCGATTTGGTCTACCTTGTGGGGCTCCTACCCCTGGGCTGGGACTTCCTGTACGTGGCCTCCACTCGAGAACCTTCCCGCCATAACGGCCGTCTATTCTCCTAGCAATGTGCCCTGCCCATTGCTACTTGAGGCATGCAATCCTTTGAGCTATGTCTGTTCTGTGCCCATAGTTCTCCTACGGATCTCATAATTTCTGAATAGATCACGCAAGGAGATTCCAAACATAGCCATGTGCCTATAGTAAAATTAGTGCTCACGACGAGTAAGTAGGTAGGTAGGGTACTCATGACTCGTTCCAACATAGAGGATCGATAATCTCAACTTAAGTATCTCAAGTGGCGATGGCATTCAGTAAGTGCAAACATTAAACGTTGCGGTTTAAATATTTTTTTATACTTATTGTTATTAAATCGTAATGATCCGAAGACTCAATCATTTTCAATCGCTTTTTATGCATATTTGATGAAGTCTTTAGAACTCGTTCTTTTATAAAAAATAATATAGGTACTGATACTAATTGAAACAGTGTTAGACTATTTCCCTTGTTCCTACATTTAATTGACGCACGTGGATATCATAATTTGCCCACGCAAATTGAGCAGACCAGATAAATTAAATGTTTCTCAAACTTTAATCTTGCTGCAGGAGATCTGAAAAATAATCTAAAAATGTTTGGCACGTAGCCGAGTATTTTTTCCTTAGAAGAGTATAACGATTTAGTGATGCGTATCTATAATATTTATAAAGATGTCAATAGTCTAATCGATTACATTCATTGATAGGATTTGTAACTAAAAGTACGTCCCGTAAGTATCTCGAAGTAACGGCAGGCTTTTGTCAATCAAGAAAAAAGAACAATAACATTTATGTGCAATTCATCTAATTTTAAATACGAACAAGTCATATTTATCGTTACAGTAAAAACTATTATATCTAAGTATAATGTTTTAATTTATCACATGATGGTGATTAATTAGAATTTATAATGCATGTAATTACAATTTTTGATCATAGTTACGATAGCTAATTTTTAAAATTTGCATGACATTCATTTAGAGATCATAGCAATTTTTAAAAATATCATGGATGTCCTTTTTTTTTCAAATAGACCAATATAATGTTATCTATTTATAACTTCTATTCTAATATTATATTCTAAGACCTTGTTTCCATTTCGTTAAATCAGCGCCATCTGTGCGCCGCATTAAGTACTATATAGCGCAGGGTTCAAGCGTTCCGCTACGACTAGGACGCGATTCTTCGTAGCTCGTAGCGCTGTAGCAAGGACGCTACGAGTGTGTTTACGCTAGGCGCCGATAGATGTCAGCACACAATTTTCCTTTCTTATTGTAAAAATGACTTTCCATTCATGAGAAACATTCTAATAAAGAATTAGTTGTAACTATTGTCAACGAACAATCTATATAGTTTAGTTGATATCATTTGAAAAGAGGATTATGTTTTCGTTTTCTTTAAAAACCATCTGGTGAAATTGGCTGAAAAGCAAGGGCCCAACCATTTAGTTCTGAAACATTCCGAAGGAGTTCACATAATCTCAAGCAAGGGCATTTGTACTATACGAGTACTAGATCAGTAACCAAGGGCATCACCCAGTATACCCTGATCCCATATTAAACCCAGATGTGTGTTATTTTGATGAAGATCCTTCCATGAGAAATATTACTAACATACAATCTTATTGCATTCGTTGCGTCGCCATCATTTCTACATCTCATCTCATATTATTATCCAGATAAGAAATAATAATATGCGAAACCTGCTTCCCGTATTCGAGATAGATCTTCATCTTTCAATTTTCTCACTAGATGAGATTTTCTACAAAATTGTTCCCGGCCCGTGTCAAGCAGCGAAAAATGAAAGCTATAAGTTTTCATTTATGATAGTAAGGTTGCGAAGCAATTGACTGCACCGAAACAATTGCAAAGACTATTACGGTGCGGAGATTTTGTTTTTGCTGTTATGAAGCTCGTTAAAATAGGCGCATACCAACGCTCCTTTATAAGGTTTCTTGATTTTAATGAAGTTATGTGAAAAATTAGGGGGATATTTCGTCAAAAACCGAGCTACTCGCTAATGAGCCGAGCACCAGGTGAGCGAACATTTGTGTAGTGTGAACTGACTTACTCGTCTAAAACGAGCATATGGCGCGTGCCTGACAGTACTCTACCAATTAACTGTATTTTAAAGAATACAAAGGGATTGCGAGAGAGTGACAAAAGTAGGTTTGTTACATGACCATATTATTTATACCCGAGCAGAGCCCAGGCTCGACTCATCTATGAGTCTACTCATACCGGTATTTTAAATCTAGGTAAATCGCATATTAAAGCAATTAAGACAAAAGATTAAAAATATAATTTTGTCATCACGTCAGAAAAATTTACCTTACATTTGCATTGCTGGAATTTGGATAAGTAAGCACACCCATTTATTGTAGTAATATTCGTCACGAGCATCCCTTTATCTTGTAAGATAAATTAAACCCTTAGCCCCAACTGACTTCGTCCTTCGATGTCAACTTAGAGACGGAGGACGCATATTATCATATTAGGATGGGTCATTTCCTGACAATATGAAACCTCAATTGCAATTTAGCGGGTGGTCGATATTCTAACCACTATATATCTTAGCTTTTTAAGGTGACGGGTAGGGCACACTAGCAACGCCAATAGATTTAAATTTTTAGCTACTAAACCGGATCTATTTCAAACAATTTCGGGGCTACAATCTCTCGGCAAACACTTATACTATTTATTAAATAACCATGCACAAATGTTTAGTCCGTTTTTGTACGCGAAAAATTGATTCACGCCAATAGCGGCCACTTTTGGCGGTAATCCAAAATTCGAGTGCAAAAGCAGACCAAACAGTTAACTATAAGTATTAAATAAATATTATAGGTCTTTGCCGAGAGATTCTAACCCCGAAACTGTTTAAAATAGATCCGGTTTAGTAGCTAAAAATTAAAATCTATTGGCGTCGCTAGTGTGCCCTAACCGTCACCTTAAAAGAGAAATTATGCGAGGTAACTACTTCTGGTTGTTAGGACTGTTAGTTCTGTGAACATTGAATCTTATTTATTTATTTAATTTCCATGTCACATACAACACTGCAAGACGGAAATCTAAAAATGTTAATTGGTTCATGTGTATGGAATTCTTTAGTTAGCATTTTCCTTTGCAAGTGTCTTATGTTATGAGTTAGGAACTGAGAGTATTTAGTCTAGTCCGGCTATTTAGTATTCCATGTTTATTTAATTGTAAGTTAGCAAGTTACGTAACTATGTGCTAAGATTTACAAACGCAGCAAAGTTTCCCATAAGAAGGAGACTGTGTATGAATTTAAATGTTTTGCATTTCACGATTCGCTGGCTGGAAGGAAACTTGGGCAATTTACGTGATGTTGGATGGTACAGACTTTCGTGAGTTTGCTGCTAAAGAAAACTGTATAAATTATAAAATGTTAAAAGTACTTTATGTTTTGCTTTAAAATTTTAATAAATTGTTTTAGCAAAAAGTAATTTGGTAACTTAGTCGTTACAAAAGTTTAAATGATGAAAAACTCTTTGCGGAAATTATTCACATCTATCAATAAATCAACAGAGATGATTTACTAGTAATTTACAAAATCTGTTTATGCTCGTAAGTAACTACTACTTGCACATTGATTTTAATTTATTATTATAACGAATCTGTTTTGCTACAGTAGATGGCATACGACCACGGCGATACGGCAAAATCATTTCAGCAGAGACAATTTTCTTGTTTTGTACTCTTTAGATCGTATTTTCTGGTAGCCGGGTTTTAGTTTTTAAACTTTACTTTTATTTAACATATTTTTAGTGATGTTGTTATAATTACATATTTGAAATGTGATAATAAAGCTCTTTCACGGTACCGTCAAGCAATTTTTTTTTTAGTTCCTTACTCTAAGTCCCCTAGAGGGCGCTGTAATAAATTTAACGTGACGTCATATTGCCTATAACCAGAAGACAATCAAGACGCTTGTAACGACACCTCATTTGTTCAAATATGATAACTAGTTTAGAAGTTACGTGGAAACAGATGAACATACATACATACATACATACATACATACATACATACATACATACATACATACATACATACATAGCCTGTCAAAATCATAACCCTCCTTTTGCTTTGCCGTAGTCGGGTAAAAATGGGGCTGGTAACATTATTTGTTTGCCGTGTTGCTAAGGGATTTTAGAATCATATTAGTAATCAACGTGGGCGAAACCATGTGGGTTTCGTAACAATATTTTTGTTAGTAAAAGTTCTCTACGGCCAATTTTATTTGTTATTTTAGTCTGTATCTAGGCATTATTTTTGTTAGAATTTAACTTTTTCTGTTAAGAATTTATGAATCCTCCATCATTTTTTGATTACCTTACTAAATAAAAATCTATGTAAAATATTTGAATCCAATATTTTTACTTTCTACAGTGACACTTCGTTTAATCAAATGATGGTTAATTTTCATGATTACTACTATCATAGTACCGACTGATAAATCTTTATTTATTATTATTTCATTCATGAATTATGACTCAAAAATGTATTCTTATCCCCACGTATTATTCGGTAAATATACCGTCTATAAATCAGTTCAAATACTTTCAATCAAAGTAGATTTATTCGAAACACACCCGTTCCAACGGCTTTATTTACCCATCCCAAAACCTCCGCGGGGACGGTCTTCGAATGATCTAGTCAAAACAAGGGTCAACCCGTGTATTATTTTATTTATTTGCAAATAATAGAAATCCTGCTGAAATGCTCAAGGTTGACAAAAAAAATCATGCTAAGGATTACAATCAATATAAGGAAGACCGGATGTCTAGATCGAATCTATATAAGGAAAATGGAATCAGGAATCCAATCCGAGTCACAAATATTCTCGATAATCGCGAGATCCTGGCTGAGCTAAGTCTCCTGTTGTACTTAAGAATTCAAATTAAAATGGAGCGAAATACGGCTTAAATTGCTTTCGGTAGGGGCTGAGTCTGTTGTCGCCTTCATTTGGGAGTTTCAAGAAAAATGCAAACCTGGGTGAAAGGGACCGAGGAAATGAATGAACGCTATATTAGTGAGGCTATTTTTTAACCCCCGACACAAAAACGACGGAGTGTTATAAGTTTGACGTGTCTGTGTGTGTGTGTGTGTGTGTGTGTGTGTCTGTGTGTCTGTCTATGGCATTGTAGCTCCCGAACAAATGGACCGATTTTGATTTTATTTTTTTGTTTAAAAGATTAATAAGGAGGGAGTGTTCTGGGCTATGTTGAATAAAAATCAATCCAAGATGGCCGCCGTCACAAAGATTTGGATTTTATGTAAACACACAACTCCCACAATATGGCTATCATATAAAAGGGCTTAAGTAGCAGAATATATTATATATATTTTGTGAAAAATTTCAAGTCCAAGATGGCCGCCGTCAGAAAATGACGAATAACCTATTTGTTGTTCCAACTGCCTCAATATAGGTATCAAATGAAAGAGCTTTAGTTGTGTCGGGGGCTTTTTAAATTTTCAATTTAATTAATGGTCTTCTTAGTGTTCATTTGTAAGGGAAATTATTTGGTTATTAATGATATTATTTCTTATTTTTATTCTTATTCTTATAATAAAAGATGTTCTTAAAACAGAAATTTGGAAAAAAAATTAACGTAGAAAATGTTATGGAAAATTCTCGCTCTGTTCATTCTTCAAATGTACCGATAGATGGACGGACAGCAAGATATTTGTTAAACATGTCCACCCGGGTGTGCCACACAGGGGGTAGAATAAGCCCGGCTTAACGTGCTTTCTAAGACAAAGTACTACAAGATCGTAATATTCCGGTTACCGGGATGATCACACTGAGAATTTTGAGGTACTTTGCAACCTTTTTGAGAAACTACCCGAGGCCTGCACGTCGCGGGTAGTTTGTTGATGTTTCAATTCATTCATCAAAATTGTTGATGCCTACATTATATAGATATTGATTCTTAACGTAACCATGATCCCGTTGGCTTGGTTCCTCTGTTGGGTTGCGAAGGGTTTTCAACGATGTTTTCCGTAATACTAATAGAAATATGAGCCGTGCCGCCAGGCTAATAATGGAAACAAGCACATAGTTTGAAAAATTCGCATGCTCAAATTCGAACTATGATCCTCCGCATGAAAGGCGCGTTCTTATTTACTGAGCCACCATCGCTCTCTGAACCTGAATCAGTATCTCAAGAGTAAGGTAGGTTATCCGATAGGCTATTTTATCCGCTCGAATGTCCCCCATAATGTTAAAAAGAAACTTCCGCCACCTTATTAATCTAATGTTCTTATTATTCTAATGTCCATTTCGTTCTATTTTTATTTTGTGTATGTTTGGCGCTGAATAAATTATTTAATTCTTATTCTTTATTCTTCTTATTATAACTCACGGGCTAAAGTTATTACCTTACCTACTAAAGCTCAAGCCATCCCGTTCCCATACGCAATGCTAAAAGGGGCAGGCTCGAGATTAGTTCCGGATCTTTTCTTAGACCACGTTTTGAAATAAGAGAACCGTTGTTTTTCTTATTTTTTTATAATTCGTGTGGACAATATCTCTTACCGTAGGAGAGCCACGTTTCGGCATGAATGGGCCGGCTTCACTGAAATGATACCACGGCCTCACAGAAAACCGGCATGAAGCAGCACTGTGCTGTGTTGCGCTGCGTTAGTGACGGTGCTGGAGGCGCAATCCGGGGAAGGGGGGTTATTACTCCATTGGTGTCGTGTATGTCCATGGGCGGCGGCAATCGCGGTGATTCGTCTGCTCTTCTGCCACCTATGACATAAAAAAATCTTTAGACTTTACTCTTTACATGCTTAGTAAAAATAACTACCCGAATCGCATTTCAAAACCGACACTGGACACTTAAATTTACTGTAAACTTGTTAGGAAAACATGACGGAACAGCGATCTAAACATTATGTTTCCCTTTGTTCCGACGAACGCACGCACAGACAGGGCAATCATTTAACACGGACATTAACGGCAAGCAAATATCCGCTAGAGCTGTAGAACTTCTTACCATTATTTTATTTATTTGATATCGATAGTATTGATAGTACGAATTAAATATTGCACGGATTGAAAACAATTGTATCAATGCTATTGTTACGTAATATACAGGGTTATTATGATGGTGGTCATCATAAACCGCCGTCATCATAATGTGGCCGTGGTCATCATAAACATCAAAAAGTCGCTAAATGTTCAACTACAAGTTGACAATACTAACATTGAGAAAACCAATAGCTGCAATTTACTAGGTTTAGAAATAGACTCCCATCTAAGTTGGAAAATCCATATAGAAAAAATTAAAAATAAATTATCCCGTTTCAGTTATAGCGCTCCTACAATTAAAATTAAACACCGACAAAAAAACTACTCTTGCAGCGTATTATGCGTATGCGCACTCATGGATCAGCTACGGCATTATTTTATGGTGCAACAGCCTTACCAAGTAATATTTTGTGTTAGCTATGCCCAAAAGGGTAACATATACCACCTGTATGTAACATTCATGAATCCAATAAACACTTTTGAGTTTGAGTTTGAAAACCTTTACTGTGGGAGAGCCAAGCTTTGGCATGAATGAGCTGACTAGACCGGAGTGATACCTCAGCCTCATTTTTATGAGGCTGAGGTATTACTCCGTGACCAGCGTGAAGCATTGTCCCTGCTTTGTTCGCTACGTGGGAAACGGGGTTTTAAAGGTTGGTAGCGCCAACTTTACCTTTAACACCACTGGTGTTTCGGGTGTCCATGGGCGGCAGCAATCGCTTACCATCACGGGATCCGTCTGCTCGTCGGCCAGCTATCACATACAAATACCCTGAATATTAAGTAACTTAATTAGGATTATTATGCTGGTGAAACGAGCATACTGATGGCACTGAATTAGTATTGTTGGCGATTGGACTGTATCAATGCTGCTGGTGAAATGCTAACAAAACTACTGATATCAGCGAAAATGGTGTATTCTTGTTCATCAGGCATAAGACATTATAATTACACAATAAACAAAACAATGATATATCAAAAACCAGTAAAAAAGTATAAAACATAAACAATATATATGAGGCTGGTCCAGCCATCGATCCTTAATAATTACTTTTTTTAAAAGTAATGATTCAAAATCTGTTTAAAAGCGCGTTCCATCTTAGACCTCATTTCCAAGGTGAGATAGCGGTCAAGCGTATGCCTATAGTCTAATGGGAGCTTACCGTGTTCCACTGCAGACCAAAGGCCTAGGCCCTAGGCCCTAGCCTTTTTCTACATATTGTGGTTTTGAGCAACCGTGGTCCAATTAGGAGTCGAGGTCGTCCAGCCTTTAGCCTATAGTCTGATTTAAAACAATCGATACTGAAATCTATCTGTAGTTTCGCAACTCTGATTCTAGTTCCATCACTCTTGCCATAAACTGGTTTACAGCCCTCGTGTTGGTTGCTCCGATTAACGTAATTTACGATAGACTTACCGTGGAAGTAATACATGCATATTTCGCAAACATCATTTTTGGATAATTATTTCAATGCCAAAAGAATAAAGTTCAAAGTTCAGAGTTCAAATTCTTTATTGCATAATAAATAAATAGTTCTTAAGACATAAGCAAGTAGTGCTATGCTTTCTTTTATTTATTGGTATGATATAAAAAATAGGCGAGATAACATTTGATAGCATACTATTACATGATGTCAAATTAATTCAAATAAAATGTCAAACTGCTAAAATTTAATATTTCAAATAAATGGGAAATATTATATAACCCAATGTCCAGATACGAGTAAAGATGCTAATATAAATATAGTAAAAAGTTACTATGCTCAGTTACCTAACTGAATCCTCATCTACAAACGGATATACAACACTAGAAGAAAAGATAAGATGAGATAACGATGACGGTTTTCCGCCACAAAAAAAACCTATTCGTTCGCCAAATTTGCTTCTTGAAATATTTTCTATTCTCCTAATACTTTACTTTTAATTCATAACATGATGTAATGTTACACCAAATTACGCCAAGATAATTAAAATCAATCGCATTACATATCTTTATTCAATAATAATATTCGTTAAGTTTTTTACCGACTTCAAGAAAAGGGGAGGTTCTACGTTCGACTGTTTTTTTTTATATGTTTACCGATTTCTCCGCCAATTAATGACCGATTTGAAAGAACAAACTCTCAAGTATTATCACAGTACACTCGAGAAAAGATGCTACCAAAGTACTAATTTTGTAATACGTCGACTTCAGTAACACCTTTTTTCGAGTGTACTGTTATAAAATGTTATCTGAAGTGTACGAAGAGTTAAAAATATTATGTAATGTACTTGACACTTTTTAGTTCGTGGTTTTTGAAGGCACTTTTTTTTCGCATTTTTTTTATAAGCCTATAAAATAAATTACGCCAAAACATAAACTAGATATGCCTACTCCAAAACGTGCCGTATATAGTGATGATAGCCCAGTAGTTATAAAACGTTCGTATACATTTCTTATTGTTCAAATCCAAGAACACAGACACATGCTGAACGTGTAATCATGGTCCAGTTGTGTTAACTAGCCTAACTCAAACTCCCCTGTCAAAGGGTTACTTAGGTCAGACGGCTTCATTGTAATTACCAGACTTTCCCAATCCTGAATCTTGGACCGGTCATCTGGAAATACATGTGGGATTATGAGAGAGTAAACGGAATGGAAGACTCGTAGAATGGAACGGAGTAAGAGTGAACAGAGAACGAGTGAACGAAGGGAATGATTGAGTTATCTGTGGGTGTGAGACGACGAAAGACGCGAAAAGGCTTGCTCTGCGATTTTGTAAAATAAAGAAGATCTTGAACACCCTGAAATCCTTTTTTCAATCTCCAGTCCCACAGTCAAGTCGCTTAGATAAAATTAAGTAGGTAGGTACATAAATATGCTCTTATTTTTTTTTAACTCAGATTAAATCTGGATAGTCTTCAGAGTAATTTTTAGGAACCTAGGCGAGGAACATATTTTTTATGGGATTAATAAGTCATGTATGAATGAATATTTAAGCTTACAATACCCACTTTAAAAAAATATAAAAAAAGGATGCTCTAGAAACTTTAATCCACGGTAATTAAAAACAGAAATCTTTATTCCAATGTCCGTTTGGTTTTGTTGTAAAGTACTTTATGATTGTTTCAAGTAACGAAGAAAGTTTCAGTAACATTTCTTGTTTCACGGAAAATGTTTCTTTTAAAGTTTGTGTGTGAAAAACGTAGCTTTTTAAGAATTTTTTATTAAAATTGATATAAGATTAATGAAAAGAATTATAGGTTTTTGGTTTGACTTCACAAAAAGGCAATAATATCAGTTATGCGGATCACGTATAAGAGGAATCTGGCATAGCAAAAAGATTATAAAAGTAAGCTTTATCACAGGCTTATTACGTGACGTGGCTACATATTCATATCCTTACGTAAGCAGACTGGTCGATCATACTCATTATTATTATCATCACAATTGGAAAATCCATCGGAAAATTATACTGTACCCAATGATTGAATACATCTATTGTCTTATTTTAGCAATCATCATATTGAGCACGTAAACCTTACGTCAGCAGGTCATCTTAATGTACACGTGATTGTATCTCCCATCCGTGGGAGAGCCACTTAAAGGTACTTAAAAGTATGAGCCTATAAACTGTCCCACTGCAGGGCAAAGACCTCCATCATAGTCCCTACTATGATGGGATTAGGCTTAATTGCCACGCTTGGACCCGGGAATCGAACCAAGGACCCCGAGGTCACGGCTCGGTACTTAAACCACTAGACCAACAGGGCGTTGTGAGAGAGTCACACTTTGGCATAAATAGGTCAGCACGACTGGTGGATACCTCATCATTGCAGCCAATAGACGTCCATTACTGGACATAGGCCTCCCCCAATGTTCTCCACACAGATCGGTCCTGTGCCGCCCGCATCCAATGGATTCCCGCGTTCCTCACCTGATCGTCGGTCCACCTTGTGGGAGGCCTGCCACGGCTGTGACTGTACGTAACTGACTTCCTGTAAGTGGCAATGGGCAGGGCACATAGCGAGGAGAACAGACGGCCGTTGGGGCGAAAAGGTCCTTGAGTAGAGGCCACGTACAGGAAGTCGCAGCCGTGATACCTCGACCACATACAAAAACCGGCGTGAAGTAGCCTGCACTGAGTTCCGCCAAGTAAGTGGAGGTACCAGAAACCCAACCCGGGGTGGAAGGATGTTTTAAGGCTGACTGCGCACTTTATGACTCTACAGGTATTGCCAGTAGTCACAAAGTTTGTCATTGCGTGTCCATGAGCGGTGGCAATCGTTTACCTTCAGGTGATCCGACTGTTCCTCCGCCACCTATCATATCATGCGCATGCTTCGTCGATTGACCATTGCTTGCAGCTTGAATGAATATTTCATATATACAAATAAAATTGTGTCCACCGTGCGAAAACATCGCATCTGACAAATCAAAATAAAAAAAATCTTTATCTGCATAGGCTTGTACACAGTACTTACAAATCGTCATACATTTAAGTTATTTGAAACTATTTATAAGCACTTTTGTATAATTTCCATATTAATGTCGATAAAAAAAAATACAAAAAGTGATGACAAACGGAACCGAAACGTGGCCGCTTACAATGTGCCTATTAAGGAGGCTCAAAGTCACCCAGAGAGCAATGGAGAGGGCTATGCAAGGAGTCTCCCTGCGTGACCGTATCAGAAATTATGATATCCGCAGGAGAACTTATGTCACAGACATAGCACAAAGGATTGCATGCCTCAAGAGGCAATGGGCAGGGCACATAGCGAGGAGAACAGACGGCCGTTGGGGCGGAAAAGTCCTCGAGTGGAGGCAACGTACAGGAAGTGGCAGCCGTGGCAGGCCCCCCACAAGGTGGACCGACGATATGGTGAAAATCGCGGGAATCCATTGGATGCGGGCGTCATAGGACCGTTCTGTGTGAAGAGCATTGGGGGAGGCCTATGTCCAGCAGTGGACGTTAATTGGCTGAAATGATGATGATGATGACAAAAAATATATTTATTTTTTTATTTATTTTATATCAATCCACTCAGCTTGGCAGGTGGACACCGTTTTGTTTGTATGAAAATATATGCAAGCTGAATCTTAATGCTGCGGCGGCAATAGCTTACCATTGGGTCATCCGCACGTCTGCCACCATCACATAAAAAAAACCTATTACAGAAGTCAAAGTATATTTTAGTAAGCAATTCCACTCGCTTGAAATCGCGATTATAATGCCGTTGAGAAACGAAACTGCATCTGAAGATGATGGAATTTGTATTCAAGTTGCGACGTCTTGTAAGCAAACTTAGATATGTGTTCAAAGCAGCCGCGAGTATTTGCGAATGCACCGTGCGAATAGTGCATGTATTTTTAAGCACTACGCGTATGCATTAGAAAAGTCTTTTGAATGTTGTTGAACTAAAGAAAATTGGCAAATGTAACGTTTTCCTAATAGTAAAGTAAAGTATCAGCTTATAACTGTCCTACTGAAGGGCAAAGGCCTACATCATAGAAAAAAGTCATCTCTACTATATAACGGGATTAGGCCTAATCACTACGCTTGCCAAATGCGGATTGGTGATCACAAACCTGAGCTATGTTCGAAAAATTCGAAGCAGCACTGTGTTGTGTTTCGCGGCATGAGTGATGGTGCGAGAGGCCCAATCCGAAGGAAAGGTTAGCAGCGAACTTATGACTCCACTGGTGTCGCGGGTGTCTATGGGCGACGACAGTCGCTTACCATCAGGTAATCACATAAAAAATACAACAGCCGAGTTGGGTGAAGCCCAATAGAATAACCATAACTTATCTGTTTAGAATGCTAAAATGAAACTAAACTAATCTATTCTATACAGCAGCACTCGAAGACAAAGTTTAGGGTAACGAGCTGCAAGTATTGGAGCTCGCTGCGCCCAGATAAGTGCATGTATAGCGAAGACTTATTTGAATACTTGGGAGCTAGCGAAACTTATACAAAACCGTTAGGAAAATTGCACGCCCGGTTTAAAGGGTAAAAAAGATATTGAGGAATTATGAGTATGTACACTTTGTACACCGTGCCGTGTGCCGTGCTTTGTGCCGTGTGGTCCCCGGCAGAGTAGAATAGGCCACCCTCACTCTTACCGAGGTGTCGTAAAAGGCGACTAAGGTAAAGCTGCTGGCATGATCATCAGCACCCAGAGAAGGAAAACTCTGCATTTATATCTAAACCCTCGCCAACCCGTCTGCCAAGCGTGGTGAGTATGGCAATTACCCCTCATGTGATTGAGGGAGGCCCGTGCCCCAGCAGTGGGGACTTAAATGGGCTGACGATGACACTTTGTACATCAGATTTTAGGTTATATTTTTGATTGATGATTTTTAAGTGCCGACCCCCTATTAAAACTTAGATCTTCAGCTAACCCGGCAAATATTCTGATCTACTGAGCTACCGACTTTAGTAAGTCGACGAATTTATGCTTGCTTACCGTGTGTATTTGAGACAGTCGGAGAGGCGAATCACGTGATGGTGGTAAGCGATTCATTTTAAAAGGAATATGCTCTTTTCTCGGAAGTCTAGTCTTTTTTTCCAATGTCTCCAATATGTCTTAGGTCTGCAACACATACTTCCATGTAACCCGTTTGCATGTTATCTCCCTTAGTTACTCGTTAAAGTAGAAATAAAACTTTTAATAAAAATTATATTGAAATGATACAGCTTCATTTTAACAGCTTACTTAACTATACCGAACTATAAAACGATTTTATTAGGCTAATAGACTTTACTAAGGTTCTACCAACAATAAGGTCTTTATCACCTTTAATATAAAATACGATTTGAACTTACCTGCACTAAAGCTCATGACATCCCAGTTCCAACACGCAATTGTAAAAGGGGCTGGAGCGATGTTAGTTTCGGGAACTTTTTTTAGATCGATTTTGTTATTTCACTATTGGTATGTCACTATCAATTTACCATTTTTAGCGAATAAAGAATATTCCCAATTCAACTGTTGAATATCTTTATCTAACGTACTCATTATTATTCCGATAGTGTAAAAGTATCTTTCGTTTCAACGGAATATAAAATAAGTGCTCAATTTCGAGCAAGAGTTACGTTTTGTGCTGTCAATTACTCAATAATGCCTGACACTCATAATCTATGGGATGAACTATCGCTTGCGGTATTTTCGGACCAGTGTGACCATCCAACTTTCCAAATAAAATACGATCTTTTAATTATATTTTAAAAATCAGTGCCATTCTTGTGACTCCTTTGGTGCTCCAGGTGTTCATACGTTTCAACATACGTAACGAACTTTTCTAAATTCACTCGAGTCTTGGTGTGTTGGAAAACAACTCAGACTATCAATAGTTACTATTCATAACACAGGGGCCCTTATTTGTTCTAAATAAGATTCTAATGTATCTTTACTGAGTTGCACTTGTATTACATTACTCGAACGAGACTGCAATGTACATGCACACACACGTACGAGTATATTGTATATACCTACCTTACGAGTATCTTATCTTGTCAGCTCATCTAAATAGGACTCGAAAGTGCCCCTACTAAGCGCTAGTGTTATATTACGGTCGTGTAGTGGTTATCGACCGACGGTTGCGCAACGGTTGCACAATCGCGGATGAGCTTTTCCGCGGGTGCAGCGGCATCGCAGCTTACATTTGCATTGCTGTAACGAGCACGTCTAGCTTTAAATGAGACAATGCAAAACTGATTTGAAATATTCTGCGCATGTTGGATATTTCGATATTGGCAGGCATAATTTGTGATATATCGGCATCGTTTATTATTTTACAATATGCAGTTATACGATATTCTCGATCGGGATCAAACTAATATAACACTAACGCTTTTTTACATTTCGAAAACCTGATTTCCTGCACCGTAGCATATATCTTTACGAAAAATATCAGCCACGTTAGCCACATACTGTATAAAAATATAGGTGGCCCATTTTCAGTGGTGCAAAATGGTTTTTTGATGCGATGTATGTTCTGCAATTTTTTGTACTTTTCGATAAAAAATATTTTGATTAGTGTGAAAACTAACGGTTTTGCGAGGTTTTTTTTGTATTACTTTTTTGTTTTTCCATGAATAAGAAATAACACAAAAAGAAAATTGATGCTGTAAATTTTAATACAAAAATATATTTTTTTCTTGGGAACTACAAAAAATGTCGGAACATACATGGGAGTGTTTCAGTTACTCCTTGATGAGTGACAGCTAAAAAGTTTTGGACCATTGAAAACGCACGCAGGATATATTATAGTGCTCAAGTGTGTGCGCAAGCACAAGTGCACTCTATTTTCCCTTACCTTCATAATCCGATGGGACACCAGACTAACACGACCCGAGAGGGATCGGGAGCAGGACCAACGGCTTAAAGTGCTTTCCGAGGCACGGGGGTAAAATACCGCCCACTTCCAGACTCTGGGCTGACACATTAAGAATTTCTTAGGTATGCATTTTTGGCCCGACCCGGGGATCGAACCCGGGGCCTCTTGCGTAGTCGTCGCTCTAGGTACGCACACAGGTACACACTGTATTAGGTAGGGTAGGATTTTGCGTTCTGGATTAAAGATTAATACACTTCTTCAAGGGACTTTAGGGACTTTCTGAGTCAGATTAGAATTCTGACTCATATCAGAAATCCCCTAAGGACGTCTCTTGAGAGTTTCAGAAATTCTGGCGGTTTCAGTGTCTTAATAAATCGATATGAAAAAAAAAGTAAAGTATCAGCCTATAAACTGTCCCACTGCAGAGCAAAGGCTCAAGAAAAAATCATAGAAATCAAGTTATCGCTACTATGATGGGATTAGGCTTAATCACAACGCTTGCCAAATGCGGATTGATGATCACAAAAATAAAAACTTTTCGTTCGACCCGGGAATCGAACCCTGGTCAAAATCAAAATCAAAGTCAAAATCGATATGGTTGCAAGAAAATTCTTAGACAAACGATACATTACTATCAAACCTAATTTATGTTTATATATGTCTAAATATCTGATACATACCATTACATACCTACCAACCTTTAAAATGTGATTAGTGCTTTCTTACGTTTTGTACATACTTTATTATGTATTTGCATACATGTAGAAAGCTATCGAATAAAGTTTTCCCGCGTACTAAGTGGCGGTTGTTGACGTCATAGTTCGGTAGTCGTTTGTATGGAGCGTTTTGGGAAGGTTTTTTGTGTGGGTGATTTTTAATTATTATTTTTTTGCTAGAGGCGACAAACGAGCAAGCGAGTCACCTAATAGAATGTAATCAACGCCACCCATGAACATCCGCGAAATCAGAGAGATCGCTAATGTGTTGCCGGCCTTTTAAAAAAAGAGAGAGAGAGAATTGTGATATCTTGTAAGGTTTCTAAAAGAGTCATTCTTTCACCTATGTTTTTGTTTTTGAGTAGTTCGGTTACCAATCAGAATCTTCGGAGCATTCTCCATACTATAATATATATAGATGTAAATGTTATCTAGCTGATCCGAAAATGAATGTTGTTATTTTCCTTTTTCAGGTAAGTCGCAAATAGTAAGTTACAATATGAGAAGACTCTTGAAATTAGCCAGATAACACGACTTGGTGAGTTACTTACAATGTGTTTTTTCCAATGCAAAGGCGTCACCCAAGATCCAGCCTGAAAACCAGCGCTGCAGCTGCTGCTTGCGGCAGTTGCAGCATATGCTGAGGCTGAGCCTTGTTGGCTGCAACTTTTTGTCTCTATACCTTGTTTTCTCTCTTTTGTTCTATGTATAATGTGTTGTGGTCAATAAATTGTTTATTATCTCATCTTTTTATATTTTATATATCTACTTAGGCAATGTGCTTCAAAAAATCTACCCAAAATTAACAGATCCGTCTGCTCGCCTGATACCTATCACATAAAAAAAAAGTTATTCATATTTATTTTTGCAATTCGCAGTGTAGTGAGTACCTATTCGGAACCTTTAGTAAAGTTTGTGTAGACTTAGATTGCGACCTTCTGACCTTACTAACTTTACATTACATTACATAACTCTCAAGCGTGCCAACTATTGAGGAAATTAATACTATAAGTTTTAGACGTGCCTTTAATAAATGCTTCGAACTTGAATCGCAATGTAGTGATTGATATCGAAAGTTACACGTTCTTGATGAATTGAGACTTAATCGGCGTCGGTATTCAAACCGCATCACTATAAAATTGCTGCACTTGAGGTCTCGGTTTCGATACCCAGGTCGAACCAAAATTTGTACCCGAGTTTTTTTAAACGGTTTTATTTAGCTCACCCCGTTTGTTTTTTTATTTATTATTTATTCTTGGGTCAAATTTAGTAATTCAAATTTCACCCTCTTCCTGTCAACCGATTAATCTGAATTTTTGTATACACTTTGGATTTTGGTGATAATACAATTATGTTTATTCATTATCATTATAAATTCAAGATGGCCGCCGCTACAAAATGGCGGATAATTTATGTTTTATTAATCCCATCAATATGGGTATCAAATGAAAGGGCACAACAAGCAGAATACAATATACTATAAAAAATTGAAATCCAAGATGGCGGCCGCTACAAAATGGCGGATAACGTAGGTTTTATCAATCCCATCAATATGGGTATCAAATGAAAGTGATCAACCAGTAGAATACAATGTACTATATAAAATTAAAATCCAAGATGGCGGCCTCTACAAATTGGCAGATAACTTAGGTTTTATCAATCCTATCAACATGGGTATCAAATGAAAGGTCTCAACAAGTAGAATACAATTTACTATGAAAAATTGAAATCTAAGATGGCCGCCGCCACCAAATGGCTGATAACAATTTTTTATCAATCCCACCAACATGGGTATCAAATGAAAGGTCTCAACAAGTAGAATACAATTTACTATGAAAAATTGAAATCTAAGATGGCCGCCGCTACCAAATGGCTGATAACATTTTTTTATCAATCCCACCAATATGGGTATCAACAACAGTTAAGGACCTCAGAGGGGGAGATTTGGGGTATGTTAATACTTTATGTTTTATTTGCAAGCTTGTCCCTAACCGCGTCATCGCCCCGGCGGATCGCCATTTTGAGTGTGTCTGGAGATGGCTACCACCGCTTGTGGGACACTTTGCAGGAGATGGGACTGTTTGACAGTTGTTCTGACTATCGCAACGTTCTCGAACGTCTGTCCCTGGGCTTCGTGGATTGTCAGAGTGCGCGATCCTTCGTCTGATCCGTACCCCTGGCTGATTAAGAGAGATTTAGAGAACAATAATAATTAAAACTATAGAGATTACAAATTGACTTATGTCACATTAAAAAATTCTTCAATAGAGTAAGGACTTTTTTCCAGTAAGAAAGCCTTCAGTTTTTAAACGGTTTTATTTAGCTCGACCCGTACGGTATTTATTTATTTGGGTCAAAATTAGAAATTGAAATTTGAGTACCTTCCTGTTGTCAGATTGATCTTAAATTTGGTACACACCTTTAGTTCCGATGACAATATAATATAGTAATATCAATAAAGTTGTAAATCTAAGATAGCCGCCGGTACAAAATGGCGGATTTCACATTTTTCCACAACCCCTTCAATATGGGTATCAAATGAAAGGGCTACACTAATACTACTAGTAGAATACTGTGATTATGACAAAATTTAAAATCCAAGATGGACGTGGATACAAAATGGCATATTAGGTGAGGGCATGAGTAGTCGCGTCCAGAACCGTTATGTCCAAGATTGTGTGACGTTAAATCGACAGATCAAGTCTCTGGAAGGGCTATGTATTGAGGAATTAGATTGTAATAAATTATCAGGTAAAAAAACATGTAATAATGATGCACTAAAGGTAGGCATTTCCGTTAAATACTAAAAACTATAAAATAAAAAATCGGTAAAAAACTTTTAAGTTAAACGGTTTTATCTTATGTGCACTGAAAACTAGAAAATAATAATAACAATTAGGTATTTTGAACTTCTAGTTCAGAAATATTCTAATACCAAGCAGAATAGCTTTTAGGCCTATTAGACTAAAATAAAAACGTGGGGCCCCTCTGAAATCCTACCTATGGCAAAGCATATCTTTATACTTTGGTAGATCATGAGCTGGGCGTTCGCTGGTGAAGCCGCCACGGCTGGTTATTGATTGTCAAAATCTCCAGTTACGATTATAGTAAGTCGATGCAATCCACACTTAGTATAGAAGAAAGTATTACAGCAATAGTTAATGGGCCCCACGTTTTTATTTTAGTCTAATAGGCCTAAAAGCTATTCTGCTTGGTATTAGAATATTTCTGAACTAGAAGTTCAAAATACCTAATTGTTATTATTATTTTCTAGTTTTCAGTGCACATAAGATAAAACCATTTAACTTAAAAGTTTTTTTACCGATTTTTTTTGTTAAGAAATACTCAATAATAGCTCGGAGTATGGAAGTTGGCGGTCTTGTACCTCCATGCTTCGGAAAGCACGTTAAGCCGTTGGTCCTGCGCCCGATCCCTCTTCGGTCGTGTCACACTAGTGTACCCTCGGATTATGAGGACAAGGGAGTGTATTAGTGTTTGCGCACTATAATATTCCCTGCGTAATTGGCTGATCGTTGAGATTGGCCGCCTTAGCCGAAATCGGTTGGAGGATATTATTATATTCATTATAAATAAAATTGATACGATTATACTTTCTACTCCGGCCCACTATAACGTCACGTAACGCTCGTCGTCTTTTTTTTAAATCAGCCTATAAACTGTTTTACTGCAGGGCAAAGGCCTTCATCATAGAAATTAAGTTATCGCTACTATGATGGTCCATCGTCTAATAAGTAAAAAAGTAAGTAAAGGTATTCAATATTATCGTCAGAACATTTACAAACATGCCCTAACATTAGTTATTACACCTAATATTCTGCATTTTGAACAATTAGATAACTTATCTACACTCAGCTGAGTATATAATGAGGTCACTGAACATTTAATTAAAATGTACCGCGCTTGGATTATCTTGAGCTCCAGTAATTTTGGCACCGTTTCTAGAACTAATTAATATGCCGCAATTTCGATAGACATGTCAATAGAATATAGTTTCCTCGCAAAGTACGCAAACATCTCTAACATAGACTTCTGGACCTTTTCTAGAGTATAATGTACTTTTGAAAACAAGTAAAATCATCATCATCTCCCTGCCCTATTTCTAGGTTATCTGGGGTCGGGGCAATATGTCTTCCTCTTCCATACGTCCCTATAATTCGTCGTCCAATCATCCACCCTTTTAAAGTAGGTACAATTAAAATAGCAGGTGATATCTTCTGAAGGCTAACAAGTGCTCTGCAACTATATTTTATACTTTCTTATACTACGATAAAAAGGTTTCAAAAAGTCTTGCACGGCTCTCTGGCCTTTGTCAAAGACCACAAGCACTTTTCTATTTTATGCCCTTCTTTAAGCAACCTGCATAATCTCAAAGAGTACTACGCCAAAACTACGCAAAGTTAATGTAGTGAGCTTTCCTTTCTGCGATATAAATATTCATATCTTGTGTAAGTATAACACGGTACGTACTTCTAGCAGAATCTTTAAGAAGTCTACATAAAATCATGGAGGAAATTTGTCTAAGTTAATGTTGTTGTTATTTGTACCCTTATAAGTTTTCTTATATTTTTTTATTTACCTTGGGCCGATTTGACTAACCTTATTCCGATAGTAAATCTATGGTATAGCGTTGTCATTTTATACAAATCTAACGTTATACCATAGATTTATCCACGGATAAAGATTGGTCGAATCCAGCCTTAGTGTAAGTTTCCGAAATTTAGTTTTGATATTGTTGTGATGTCCAAAATCTTAAATTATTCTTATTTAAAATAAATGAAGAGGAGCTTTCCTTTCTGATTCCCAATCTTGTGTACAGCACGGAACTTCCAGACAAATATAATATGTCAGCGGGCGTGGAAGAGGGCCAAAGCAATTAAACGTAAAGCCGCGCGGACGCTCTGCGCGACAGCGGCTCACCAAATTGCTCTCGTTACTTGCACTTTTTACAAGTCGATGGCGGAATTATACGAGATCTGTTGTTCGCGCCTGTCTGAGTTTTCGGTGCCTTTTTTAGAAAAGTGTGTCTGGAGATTATTCATCACTTTTTACCCGACTACGGCGAAGCAAAAATGAGGGTTTTTCACTATGGCATTAGTAGCAGCAGACGAGCATACGGATCACCTGATGGTAAGCGATTGTCGCCGCCCATGAAAACCCGTGACACCAGTGGAGTTACAAGTGCGCTGCCGCCGTGATATCACTCCGGTCAAGCCAGCCCATTCATGCCGAAGCGTGGCTCTCCCACAATTATATATGTGGGTTTGTTCTCTCATAACTTTTGAACTAGTTATCATAAATGGGCAAATAAGGTTTCGTTAGAGGCTACTAACAGTCTGCTCGTTAGGTTACATTTACATGCCCTCTAGGCGACTTAAACTAAAGATTTCAATTAAATCAGTATTTTTAACATCATAGACTAATTTAAGTGAACTTAACGAGTTACAGTAGTGGATGAGAGATACAGTTCTTTAGACTCAAAAGAACTGCGCCACTCTTTACAATTCAGTGAACAGTTCTGCCTCATTTAAATATAGTGTCTTGTTGGTACATATATGTGCGATTGGTGATGGATAGATGCATGGCAAGGAACGATGTAAGAGATCGATGTTTGAATTAGAATGACGTGCGAGAGTGAGATAGAAGACGAATGGCTGACGATGTAAAAGACGTGTAAGACGACGCTTTAAGATTGATAAATGCAGAAATACTTATTCCCGAATCCCTGGCTATATTCATAGCCCCATCCCACGTATATGCCACTAGCTGCACCCTTTTTTGTGTTAAATGTCCATGCACGATGGTGATCAATTACCCTTCGATAGGTGACTTTGCATTTCATGTTTTGTCATTTGGATGAAAATGATAATGGGAAACCGTGATACTTCCGGCTGTTATAGTCAAATAGCAACCCATAGACAGGGGAGCCAGGCTAACTGGACTATAATTACACGTTCAGAATCATTATCTCAACAATCATGGTTAATATCCATGATTGGTGAGACGATGATGATTGACAATTGGGAAAAACTATAGAATAGTTCTAATGTGTTAAGCTACTTTTGATGCTGACCGTACCTGAAAGTTTTTCAAGAAGTTTTCAGTGACAGCCCAAAGTCTGGAAGTTGACGGTGTTGTTGGCGATCTTGGTCTTGGGCCTGATCCCTCTTCGGTTGTGTCGGGTGTCGTTTATGTAAGTGAATAGAGAGTGCACTTGTTTTTGCGCGCACATTTGAACACTATAATAATAGTTTAGAGCGGCCGCCGTAGCCGAGTCGGATAGAGGATTATTACTATAAGCAGTTGTGAAATATCCTTTCAAGTTAATCAATATTCATGTTCGTAATACCAAGGGTAATCTTACCTCTTTAACTGACTCTTTGGGGCGTAGTGGTTAGTGGGTCGCACTATAAAGCGACGACTGCGCAAGAGGTCTCGGGTTCGATCACTGGGTCGGGCCAAAAATGTGTAGCTAAGTTTCCGGTAAGAAATTCTTAGTGTCAGCCCAGAGTCTGGAAGTTGGCGGTCTTGTACCCCCATACCTCGGAAAGCACACTAAGCCGTTGGTCCTGCGCCCAATCCCTCTCCGGTCGTGTCACCCTGGTGTCACATCGGAATAGAGAGTGCACTTGTGTTTGCGCACACACTTGAGCACTATAATATATCCTGCGTACGTGCTGCCGCGCTAGTGATATCGGCAGTAAGTATGTTCAGCAGCTGAACATACTGCCGATATCGCTAGCGCGGCAGCGTGGCGGATCGTTGAGATTGGCCGCCGTAGCCGTAGAGGATATAAAATCTTACCTCTTACGGTTTGTATTGTACAGTGTTTGTTTTAGAACGGTCTAAGGCGAGACTACAATATCAAAACAAAAAACGTACTAAGAATACTTACGTAATGACAGAAATCGTCATATTTGAATGTAAAAGAGACTATAATCTGTGAATATTTAAATATTTTCCAAATACTTACAGACAATTGCAAACGGCTGTCCATTACACACAATGATCTTCTAGCCTAGTCTTTGAGACAAGAAAAGCTTTATTTTTTTAGATTACACTCATTTGTGTTCCTGTTTTGAAAAGCCGTGTTTCAAACGTGTCGTCAGTCACTTTGAAATTGGTGTGCATTGTACGCTATTTATTTTTGGACTATTATTATAAAAGTGGAACCACACAAGTTACAAATATCAACAATCATTAAGAATCATTTTCTTTACCAATATGTGGGACATGGAATGATAAGGCCGAATTGCATGAATAAATATTTAATTCCCAAAAGAGGAACTTATCGTCTAAGCGCCATTACAGAAGAAGAGAAACAAGTGCCTGCTAGAAATATGAAGATCGGCGTCTCTTTCACACCTACAGTCACACACACCTCACCTTTCTCGCTCACTCTTACTTTCAACTCATTCATTCTATCATCTCCTTCATTCATCTTCAGTTCGTTCTTAATCATTCGCTGCGTTCACTCAATAATTAATAAACAATATTTCATTAGGCTGCGTTCATCAACATTTTACTCCTACAAATATACCGGTTACCATTTACCATCACATGGGCCGCATACTCGTCTGCCTATTATTACCAAAAAAAAAACAATTTGTGTCCAAACATACGTACATATAATAGTCTTAATTGTATAATATGTATAAAAGCCGTATATTGTGTTACACTCAGTTAAAAATCCAGAGATTTAAGGCCAAGTTCACTAATTTTAAAACAACGGTAGTTAATTACAATTTAACCGTGCTTGCTATTGGTGATTGCATGCAAAAAGCGTGTTACCGTTGTTTTAAAAGTTGTTGAACTCTGCCCTTATTTAAAACAACCTAAACATTCCTCTTCTTCATTTTTGCGTTTTGTCCAGGTTGCTTCCTTAGCTATCGCTTCGGAGCCCGAGGTCCACCGGTGAAACATCGACAATAAGTGTGCCTTTTTTAGGGTTCCGTAGCCAAATGGCAAAAAACGGAACCCTTATAGATTCGTCATGTCTGTCCGTCATTACGATTGCGATTGTTACACAAAAATTGGAACGAAAATTGGGGAGTACTTACTACATACTTGAAACTGGAACTCAACCGTCGTGCCGTCTGACCTTCGCAACCCTTTAACGGGGGAACCAGACCAACTGAATCATGGTTACACGTTTCAGAAACTTTTTCCAAAACGTGCAGGTTTCCTCACGATGTTTTCCCTCACCGCCGAGCAGATAGTAATGGTAGAAATACGCACATAGATTTGAAAAAAACCATTGGTCACCATGCTAGATTTAGTTTAATGATTAGCTATTTTGATGTTTTGTTTTATTGCTAAAATTAATTTGTTAATTTAAGTCCTTTTTTCTCTTCGTTTCTGGCTAAGATACAGGAAATTCCTAGTTTAGGCAGTAAACTTAAAATTGTTCCCTAAGTTTAAATAGATTATAAGTCTTTAATGTTCTAAAGATTTTTCAATAAATTTTATTTATTTATTATTGGTGCATGCTCGGGTTCGAACCTCGACCACCTGCATGGAAGGCGCGTTCGTATCCATTGAGCTACCATCGCTCTTGTATTATAAGTATTTATTTACAAAAAAAAAAGTATTACATATATGTATATATTTGTAATCCCACTGTTCATTCTGATATCCGTAACACAGGTGCTTGAGATACCTATCTCGGAGTCAGATCAATGTATGTGATGTTGTGAAATATTTATATTTATTTATAGATGTCCCCGCTAGTAAAACATATACCTACAACGATTCTTTAAAGCATAAAATGGACGTTGGAATAAAGTCTTCAATATTTGAATTCGAAAAATTTTCAGATTGCGTGTAAACCGTTTCGACTACAATTGTTTAAATACGAATGCCCAATTTCTCAGTTACATAATGGGAACAGGCACCTACACAAAGGGAGGTAGAAACTTTAAATGACATAACAAATGCCCTTCAGGGTTACCAAAGCGTTTATATAATAATTCACGCCGAAGTAATTAATCACAGAGTCGGTCGATACTCTCCGTCTTACAGCTAGAAGGATTAATCATTTTACATTTACCCAATACCAGTTTTAAGGTGTTTTCTATGTATGATAAGTATGTATGTATTTCACGAGCAATGCTCGGTGTCTCTCTCCGGGATCGAATCCGAAATGAGGTGATTCTGCAAAAAACCAAAGTCTTCGACATTGCTCACCGGATTAGCAAGCTAAAGTGGCAGTGGGCTGGCCATATTAGCCGCAGAACCGATAACCGATGGAGTAAACGTGTTCTAGAGTGGAGACCGCGTCTTGGCAAACGTAATGAAGGGCGCCCTCTGGCTAGGTGGGGGGACGATCTGCGCAGGATGGATGGCAAGAGCTGGATGCGAGAAGCCATGGATAGATCACGGTGGCGAACAATTGGAGAGGCCTACGTCCAGCAGTGGACTGCGATAGGCTGATGATGATGATGATGTGTGATGTTGTAAATATTATTATTAATACCTACTCAGTTTCTTGATATTTACTAGTTTGACAGTAATTTCGTTTAAAACGTATAAGACGAAACTCAAACGAAAAGATATTCAGGTTTATGATGAAATGGTTAAAGAAATAGGAAATGCATACCTAGTGTCATCATTATGTGATTAGCTAATTGTTTAAACCCTGGGCCAATCAGAAAATAATAATTGTATGTTTTAAAAACTTAATGCGCACGAGCCGCGTGGATTGAAGGGTTTCAATCTCAGTATGTCCTTAGGTTTACTTTAGGGCGGATTACTTGTATTATAATAGTTATTTAAGAATAAGAATTTATTTATTAAGATACTTATAACTAATAAAATATATAACAAAAATATAGATAATAAAAAATATAACAAAAACACAATCATAATGTTGGCACTTAAAAGGTCTCCGCTCAGCATTAGCCACGAAACTGTGAAGTCTCCGTGGCGCTGGTATTCTGCGGAGGCCTTCCTTGAAAGGCACTCGCGGTACATACACACGGACATAAATATTTAATAGTAAAAAAATAATTAAACAAAATGTGAAAAATTAAATTAAATGTAAAACAAACAAACAAAATCTAATTAATTATAGAAAGAGAAAAAAATAAAAATAATATTATATAGCAAGTACAATTAAAAATATTAAGATGAATTAAATTAAATTACATACATTGTGCGATAGATAACATTATTACATTAATTCATTACATTAAATATAAATTAATCGAAGGAGAAGTGGGAGAAACCAAATTTCAAAAAATGTAAATATGATACTTGAAAGAAAGAGTAAAATATAACTATGGTACGCGATAGTGGCGCCATGTTTATGCCACGCCATTTACGAGATTTCTACCCCGTACCTACCTTGTTTTTGAGTTTGAGATATTTCGGCGCTGTTGCAAGCGCCATGGTCACGGAGTAACTGAAGTTTTTGCGGGTAAGTTCTTGCTATTCTAATTTTAGTGACCATGAAAATTTAAAACGATACATATTACATGTACCTACTTCTTGATAGCAAGAAAAATCCAGGAGGGGAAAGAATGAAACACAATTTATCGTTCGTAGATGAAAAATTGAAGCAAAGCGATCCTGTGAAGTAAGTCTTCTCTCTTATAATATATTATTTAAAGCAGATCCTGGTCTACACCTATAAGTCATTAATAGTGTGTTTTATTTATGTCTGCAATAAAGGCAAGGGTGATTTCTGGCAATGAGTGCTCAATTTGTGTAACATACATCCACTCAACACTACGCATTTTTTATTACTGCCGTTTGATATAACGACCCACCCAGCGCCTCAGCCCTTTGGTTGGCAAAAGCATCATCATTACATTTAGTTAAAGGCAATAACAAGAGGATTTTTATGATTGGGTCGGTCTCGGTACATATTATGTCCGTAAGCAGGGTGAGCCTTAGCAAACGTTATCTTATACCCATTCGTATAAAAAGGCCGTTTCCATAATCTGTACGCATTTGGGTGGCGCAAATAAACCAAGGAGAAGAAGGCATTATGGTTAAAAGCCCCGTTCAAATCGGCCTTGTTCGTAATAACATGGTAATAACCTTTTATTGGCAGTGAAATATTTTGCAATTCTAAATGAGAAATGACATCTATTTGTGAGCGGTCGATGTCCGTCAGTCACATGTCCATCCCCAAGCGTTTGCATAAATTCGTTTCTCCTTTGGACTAATCACCAACAAAACTTTTCGCTTTATTAACTTTTCGCGCTATATATTCGCCGGCGGAACCTTTTACCAATGGACGTTTCTTCAACAGAATGATTCGCATTTGAGTTTTTTGTCGACTGGAGTATTCAATAAGAGACCGTTTCATTTTCGATTATTTCGTCGTCTACACATTTTCTTTAGTTTTTATTGATGGCATGTTAAATAGGGGAAAATTAAGTCCTGCTTGTTCTGTCTATATCGGTGAAACACAGTGCGGGCGCTGCTTCTTGCCGATGATCTTTGAGGCCGTGGTGTCACCGAATAAATAAATAATTATTCATATGGTATCACCCCGGTTGACCTGGTCCAATCGTGCGAAGCGTGGCTCTCCTGTCATTGAAAGTTTCTTCTTTGTTCACTAGTCCACTAGTAAGTAAGTAAGTAAACATTTATTGACCACATACAAGATATATTCACACTGTACTAGGTATATTCCTCAAAACATTTTGCAAACAGGTAATCCTCTTCATAGTAGTAATTTAGCTAATGGTTGATAAAAAATATGCCTTATTATAAAGCTTATAGGTATGATTGGATTTACTTGAGCTTTTTGTCAAAGCAAAGGTATAAAAATATTTTATACCATTTGCGTTAGACGATACCGAATTGAAAATCCAAATAACATTTATTTATTGAAATTGTTCCTGAAAGAGGCGCTCATGAAAGTCAAGTTAGTAAAAAAATAGCTCTGGTACGAAGGAAAAACTGGAATATGGCGAGAAAATAAAGAGCTCAAAAGCAATATGTTACGCTGAATTAATAAGGTTGAGGCATTTTTTTTTACTACTTGTAAACTGGTGTAGGTATTTTATTCCACTACAGTGCGTTTCTCACGTTCGCCACTTCTTATGCAACGATGGTGTTTTCGAACATTATACTACCTTGCAATCTTCAAGAAATGAGATCATTCCTTTCTTCAAAGCCGGCAACGCATCTGTGATGCCTCATGTATTGTTTGCGGTAATCAATTACTGGGAAGCGTTCGGGAAGCTACGCATCTACCGCAGTGTCTCAAGGCGAAAGTCTTCAATGCGTGTGTGTTGCCAGTGATGACATATGGAACCGAAACGTGGCCGTTTACAATGTGCCGATTAAGGAGGCTCAAAGTCACCCAGAGAGCAATGGAGGGCTATGCTCGGAGTCTCCCTGCGTGATCATATCAGAAATGATGAGATCCGCAGGAGAACTAAGGTCACAGACATAGCCCAAAGGATTGCATGCCTCAAGTGGCAATGGGCAGGGCACATAGCGAGGAGAACAGACGGCCGTTGGGGCGGAAAAGTCCTCGAGTGGAGGCCGTGTCAGGCCCCCCACAAGGTGGACCAATGAATTGGTGAAGATCGCGGGAATCCATTGGATGCGGGCGGCACAGAACCAATTTGTGTTGAGAACATTGGGGGAGGCATATGTCCAGCAGTGGACGTCTATTAGGTGAAATGATGATGAATCATTTACCACTTGATGAGCCGCCTGCTCGTTGTTCATTGTCGTCTACTTGGATGTGTAATATGCGCCCTTCATAAAAAAGTTTTAAATTTATTTTTAATAAGGTGCTATAAAGAGCAATTAAGCGGGTCATCTTATTGGTAAATCACCACCTCTTGCGTCCAGCGTTGGTGAAACGCATTTTGCAATGGCAAAAATCTTGAATTAATGAATGATTTATTTGGCACAATTCAGAACAAGGAAACTTAATAAGAAACATAACCTAGAAATAAATAATAACGAAAAGTAGGACAACACAATCCCTGTATGTGCCAAACAGGCAGCCGATCAGCAATAGTCGGTGCTGATCCATGAGACCAACCTTGACGCTGGTTTTCAGCGGCTACCATTACATTACCATGTCAATTTTGCATGGATATGGAACAGATGGGCTCCATATCCATGCAAAATTTAGATTGAGATAGAAAAGGAATAGATAGGTAATTGCACAGATGCGCAATATGGGGGCAGGCAGATTATACAAAACCATAACAAAAAAAAAATACAATTACAAAAAGTTAAATCTTTCATCTTGCATTAAAAACCGCCTGTAAGCAGCTCGTAGACCGTTTCCCTTTCAGCGGATTGACCGAAAATGCACGAACGCAGCCTTGCACCGGGTCTCGCTGGTATTGACCCACATTTGCTGTGACGTAACCACTGAGTAAGGGGTACAGTATAAAGATGCTTAGTAACACTCTTACGTTGTTTTCTCAAAGGTCAAAGCTGAGGTAAGATCGGGGCGGGGACGTAACGATTATGGCGTTTTTTTCAGTCTAAAATGGCTGTTGACAGCATAAACTTCCAAACCCAATCTTCATCCTCATCTTAGCGTGTAATTCCCGTTTGCATCTAAGGCTGTCGCTTTGCAGCCATGATTCAGGATTTGGGAAGTCTGATAATTACAATAAAGCAACTACCGTCTGATCCTCCGCAGCTCTTTAGGAAGAACCAGACCGACTGAATTATGGTTCCACGTTTCAGAAACAATCTGAAACGTGCAGGTTTCCTCACGATGTTTTCTCTGTCCACTGAGCTAATTGTAGAAACACACACAGATTTGAAAAAGCTAGATATGCATACTCGGATTCGAAACACGACATTGGCCACTTAGCTACCATCGCTCCACCTTCCAAATCCAGTTTGAGCTAAAAAAAATGCTAGATGCACAGATTTGACTTTTCGGTTAGGAGATCTCTACAGCTGCAATCTACTGAGAATCTTTGCTAGGGGTAAACTGTGCTGGTGAATGACTTTGGAATGCCCTTTATTGCCAGTTCTGATAGTAAAATTACGGAAACTTCGGCAATAAGTAGCGTTATTGCATCTCAAAGAGGTTTGTGTTAGGTTAAGACTTCCAAATTTTAGGTAGTAACTTCATATAGGTACATAAACGAGCGGCCTGCCCCGGCTTCTCACGGGTACAATATAATGCTTGTATTATATATAATTTTCTATAAGCACACGTGTTTGCGGTGACACAAGTTTTATTTCAAAATTTTGATGCGACACCAGTTTAACACAAACGAACAGTATTTAGACGCAGGGCCAAAGATTTAACGTGCTTTCTAAAATATGAGTGTATTTAATCGGCAACTTCTAGACTTTGGGTTGACACCATAGAATAAGATAATAATATTGTGGTTAGTTTTTTTGATTTTCGCGTTGCATTATACATTAAATGTTGTATCACATAATAAATATCTTGTTATTAGTGTGGTTGATACTAAGAATCTCTTAACAGAAAATCTAAGGTACAAAATTAGGAACAAGTTTAGGGGATCAAATTCGGGATCTCAAGCACACCCGTTGCTTTAAAATGCGCTACCGAGGAAGGAAACTGAAAGGTTAATGGCGGTATTTTTTACATTAAAGACTAACTGCCACACTGGGTGTCGTTGATTAACTTAAGAAAAAAAATTGACACTTATTTTGATACGAATAAAGACTACCGATACTAAAGTTACAAAGAAAAAAATATTGCTTTGCCATGTGTCATAGAGATCACTTCCAGCAATAAAAGGGCCTAAATTGTACACTGACCACCTTATTATAAATCTCAATCTAAAGTTATAACCGTACCTACTCATAAAGCTCACGTCATCCCGTACCAACACGCAATGTTAAAAGAGGCTGGCATGAATTTAGTTTTGGGACTATCTTTAGTCCGCGATTTGTAATATTGGGGTGAGGGTCTTATTGATAAATGTTTTTTATACCTTTTTGAACTAAAACGGTGTTATAAAGCAGTTTTCATTATTTTTTCGAAAATATTGTTTTTTTTATTCATACGTTAAAACACCGATTTAGCTAACAAAGGTTTATTTAACGTTTATGAATATAACCCTTTTTATAAAGTTGATAGCTGATAAGTTATAAACTTGTACACAATGTCAAACATTCTACTCAATAAACAATGGTTTTAGAGTAAAGCTCCAACATAAAATATTCATGCCTCCATAACCCAAATTTAAACAAACAGCATCATAATTGCATTGCGATTCATATCAGATCCGCTTGCTCCCATATTTATACAGCTGCTCCCTACAAATCATTTGCATTTCACTTTCAAATGGCGCTTTACAACCCATCCCGACATTGCGTGATACGCTTGCGAGTATTGACCCATGCTGTGACGTAAGCATCGAGTCCTACATTAAAGTTGACCCTGAAAATTATCCATCTAAAACTCAACTCGGGTTCCTCCAGAACTTATGTAGATACCTTTTTTATGTTAAAGGTGGCAGACGAGCAAACGGGTCACCTGATGGTAAGCGATTACCGCCGCCCTTTGACACTCGTGACACCGGTGGAGTTAATCTCCTTTCTAGTTATAAAACCCTGCACACAAGCAACATTTTTATTTGAAAATAATTCTTAAATACACAAAATTCAGAACTCAACAAATGCAAAGCCGGCACTTGAAGAGAACACTATACATCTAATATGTAGACTTTTTAGATAATACATAATGCACAGGAATTGGAAGTGTACACAGCGTGTTTAAAGATAAAAAAGCGTGTAAAAGAACCAGAATGCATTACGATAACGCAAAATGTAAATTTTTTTCTTAAATAAATAGTTGGTTAAACTTTACGTCCAAAAAATTATTAACTAAGCATTTTCAGTTTTAACACGCATGCCACTAGAGTGAGGTTTTTACGTCATTTCCACAAAATAAATGGCAAAACGTCATATTCCAATGCTACAAGATTAGTTACACATCATTATTTCTGACGAGACAAGCCAGACCTTTGTTTATAATATGGACAATTTCATTTCTAAAGATCCCCATTGTATGTTTCACAACTGCCGGAGCCACAATGTAAGGAAATTAAGATGCTGTCGCGCGGATGTCGTCTAGTAATTTTAACCATACGCAACATATTTTAAATTGCCCTCAAATATTGTCTTTGAAGTCTAATATAAGTGTGTATTTACCTACCTATCGTCTGTTCTCGTACTCGCCTTTGTCTGTAGTTTTAATGTGTCAATGTTACCTTACCTATGTTTTCTAATGAATGTTCATTGTTAAATTATTTATTGTGATGGTCAATAAAATGTTTCTCTCTTTCTTTCTTTTATTTCTAATTTCTATTAAAACCAGATTTTTTCTCCGATAGATTTGATTATGGTGCTGAAAAAGTTTTGATCAAAATTTAGGTAGCTAGGCATTTCATTACATCCTCGTCAACATCATCACTTACAATCAGGTGAGGTCAAATGTCTCACTATTTAAAAAAAAAGTCTGAAATATTCAGAACATCACTACTGCAAAATAATTATGGAACGTTAGAATTGGCCATAGAACCAATCACAGTTGAAGAAAACGAGTTGTGGAGTGGAGTCCGCGTCGCGTAAATGTAGGAAACCCACAATCTAGACGAAGTTACGATTAGTCCATGACTTCAGCTGGCAGAAACTGAATCCGAGTTGCCGAGAAGCGATCATAGCGACGAAGAAAAATGTGGACTGTAACGTGTACTGCTACAATTTTGTGACGCTTTCTAGGTCAAGGTGAAGGTTGCAATAAAACTTCTGGAAACCATGTTGCCCCGTCATATCAATAACGCTCAGGGTAAAACTATGACATAAAAATCAATGATCGATTCCATCATAAGAAGGGTAAATTAAAATGCGTTAGATTTTCATAAACTAAAAGTAACAGAAAAAATCTTGTAACGGGAAATTAGCTATTGCCAGAGGTTAATAAAGTCCTTTGGAAGGAAAACGCATTCCACCGAGACGACACTTTAGAATTTTGCTTTTTACTTTAATAGCCCATTTTTTTCAATGCGACACAAGGGATGGTCATAAAAAATATGGCTATTACATTGTACTTAGAATACCAAATTCAATTATTTCTGATGCTTAAAGGACTTTGTAAGAGTATATCTCAGACAAGTTTCGAGGAATGCCTTGTGGGGGCTATTCATTTATTCACTTTGTTTAAATTATCATTATTCATGGTTAGTTTACATTTGTTTTTATGAGACATTTCATGAGCCAAAAAGTTGGTACACACAAATCCAAATACAGTTCGAAGAAGAAGGATTTTGTGGCAGATAACAAAAATTCTCTCTGATTTCGCGGATGTTCGGCGGCGTTGATTATTTAAAATGGAATGAAATGATAGTGGAAGGAATATGTTTTTTAAATAAATTTTGAAGCAAATTAATCATAATGGATTCGCTGTAACTGTTAACCCGTGTCGATCGAAAAGTATGTTTCGAGTTTTTCGAACTTAGCTCGGGTTTGTGATCACCAATCCGCAATAGGCAAGCGTGGTGATTAATCCTAATCCCATCGCCCAATCCCATAATAGTAGCGATGACTTGATTTCTATGATGGAGGCCTTTGCCCTGCAGTGGGACAGTATATAGGCTGATACTATTACTAAGGGTTGCTGTAACGCAGCCGAAAGGTCAAGCAACAAATAGTACTTAAGTACATTTAATCATGTACTTCAAAAATTACGCCGCGTTAATTCCCGTGATTATAATAACAAGATAAATTACGATATTTGTATTTGTTCTACCTCATGTTACGCAATAAGCACTAAGGATCAAGTAGAATGATATAACAAATAAACGTTTGTCCTTACTTCTTCCAAACATTTTCCAAGTCATCAAAATATGCTTATATTTGCTTACCAAGTAGTCATCTTTCTCCTAGCCCTTAATTCTATTAAATCCCTCAATACAGGGTACACTTGGATCATGATCCAGGATTTGCCAGCTTAGTAATTAGGAAACCCTTAGACAGGGGTGGGTACCAATCCAACTGGCTCATAGTGATACGAATAATTTCAACAATATTTTGTTTGCTACATCGCTTACTATTTAAAGGGATGTATTGTTTCACATGCCCTGTTTAACCACACACATTTTAACTCCCGTTGAATACGCTCTTTCTAAGGCCATTGTTCTAAAGCTGGTTTATCCCTCATAACGTTGCTTTTAATCTACGTCATCAATTTCAGTGGCTATGACGCAATAAGCATGCACCATCTGCTGCCAGCTCTGATTGATAACTCGGCCATAATTTACGCTGTTGCGAATATGATGAATATTTAGGATTTGTAGGACCTTAATTATATGAGATGAAAACGTAGTAGGCCTTTATATACTAAAATTATAATAAAACTAAATGATTTCTACGTCGTCATGACTTCATGACCACCTATTCGATTCGACGATTTTTCTGTCTGTCTAGCATTTCTAAGTCATGGGTTTACTAGCGACCTGCCTAGGCTAATGACTCTATATTAACAAAACTGCATCAGAATCCGTTGTGTCGTTTTAAGGTGACAGGTAGGGCACACTAGCGACGCTAATCGATTGTAATATTTAGCTACTAAACAGGATCTATTTTAAACAATTTCTGGGTAACAACTCGACCAACACCTTTACTATTTATTTAATACTTATAGTTAACTGTTTGGTCTGGTTTTACACGCGAGTTTTGGATTACCGCCAAAAGTGGCCGCTTTTGGCGTGAATTAATTTTTCGCGTACTAAAACTGGGACCGTTTTTGTACTATTTATTAAATAGCCATGCACAAACGTGCATGGCTGTTTAATAAATAGCACATAAGTGTTTGCCGAGAAATTGTTACCCCGAAATTGTTTAAAATAGATCCGGTTTAGTAGCTTAAATTTAAATCGATTGGCGTCGCTAGTGTGCCCTACCCGTCACCTTAAAGATCTAAGCATACATAAGGACAGACAGAGAAATCAACTTTGTTTTATAGGTATTATGTGATTATTCTACTATTAAAATTACTTATACGTTACTTAATTATCTCTATTTTCATTTGTTTATTATTGTGTGTGTTGTGAAAATCAAAAAGTGTTATTAATTTATTATTCTTACGATATTTTTACCTTTCGTTATGACCCTTGGTACGCAATATTAATGCAGCATCTTCTCCCAGCTGTGTTTTCAAGTGGGTCATAATTTACATTACTGCATGATGGACGAATATTTGTTTGGTATAAATAAATAAAATCACACACCGTCTTATATTTTTCCTGATTCTGTTTTGTGTAACGAATATCAGACAGGAGGAGAAATATAATAATAATGTGATATGCAGGTTAGAAACCCACTCTACTGGAGTTGCGGGTGTCCATGGGCGGCGGCAATTGCTTACCATCAGGTGATCTGTCTACTCGTCTGCCACCTATCACATAAAAAAAATACTCGTAAAAAATTTTACTTCCATTTGTTTGCACTCTCACCAAGAAATAAAATCGTTTTTTTTCTTGAAATTTAAAACTCTACAATATTATCTAAGCTGTTAATTTTTACTGAAACCAGAGGTGTGATGTAGGATAGTGTCGTCTGTCTCAATGGCGCAGTGAGCTGTGGGTCGTACATGAAAGAGACGGCTGCGCAAGAGGGTTCGATTTCCGGACCAGGCCAAAAAATAGAATACCTATTTTTTAAAAAAAATTAGTATCAGCCCGGAGTCTGGAAGTTTGCGGTATTAATAACCCGTGCCTTGAAAATAACGTCAAGCCGTTGGTTCTAAGCTCCTCTCGATGTTTTCCTTCACCACCAAGCTAATGGTCGAAATGTTAGATCATTTATTATGTATAATAAATAATATCTCATTCTTAAAGTTTCTCAGTCTCAACAGACCTTAAAAATAAAACTTTTCTGTCCTAAATGTCTTGTAAAATTACGATATAAACTTGTCATTACTCTCTCAACTAACTTTGTGTGGGAAGTTCGTCATTGTAAAGTTTCCGGGTAGGACTTCGTGAGTTCCTACAAAGACAATATTCCTCGACAGTATGTACATATGTTTTTAAATATACACGGTTATTTTTTTATAGAAAACCTCATAATAGGTATCGTAAATATAGTCAATTTAGCATGTTAGATCAACAAAATAAGCAAAAAAAAAAATCCGGCAATAATGTATGGAACAGCTAATATTGTTGATCTAACATGCTAAATGAACTACCTATTATGAGGTTTTCGGTATGTAAACGGAAAAAAACGGTGTATATGTCATGCCTTTACATCATATGTATAACATCTCTCCAAATAGCTTCAAAGTTATACGATTTCTAGTTGAAAGAACAAAGGCAAGAGAGGACCCCATTATAATAAATCTAAATAGGACAGGTGTGACATTGTTTTTTTAGTATTTTATACTCGACACTTGGTTTCTTATTTTACAGAAATTAAAGATTTTGTAGCACTTATCAGACTTAAATAAAAGTAAGTTTTATTTTCATTGGATACTGCAACAAATCCGTGGGGAGCCGTGTGGTTCCCGGCAGAGTAGAATAGGCCACTCTTACCGAGGTGTCGTACAAGGCGACTAAGGTAAAGCTGCTGGCATTATCATCAGCACCCAGAGAAGGAAAACTCTGCATTTATATCAAAACCCTCGCCAACCCGTCTGCCAAGCGTGGTGAGTATGGCAATTACCCCTCATGTGATTCAGGGAGGCCCGTGCCCCAGCAGTGGGGACTTAAATGGGCTGATGATGATGATGATGATGACTGCAACAATACCAATAACTAAGAGCCATTTTCCACCTCTTTATTATTTCTTTCTTTTTCACCTTAACGTCTGTTAAAAACGGCCTAGTCTTTTTTTTTAATGGCTGGTAGTGTTGTAACGGCCTAGTCGTTGCCTATGGTCGAAGCAAAATATTGCTTCGACCAATTGTCATTCGCTTTCAAACCACCTTTTGGTCTAATGGTTTAAGTACCGGGCGGTGATCTCGGGGTCCTGGGTTCGTTCGATTCGGTCGAGCAAAAAGTATGTTTCGAGATTTACGAACATAGCTCGGGTTTGTTATCACCAATCCGTATCAGGCAAGCGTGGTGATTAAGCCTATTCCCATCATATTAGCGATGACTTGAATTCTATAATGGAGGCTTTTGCGTCTTATTGTTACAAATGACTTTGTTTACTGAATCATCTTGCTTAAACACGGCTTTGAAATGCTACCGCATAAGCTGCTGGCATTATCATCAGCACCCAGAGAAGGAAAACTCTGCATTTATATCAAAACCCTCGCCAACCCGTCTGCCAAGCGTGGTGAGTATGGCAATTACCCCTCATGTGATTCAGGGAGGCCCGTGCCCCAGCAGTGGGGACTTAAATGGGCTGATGATGATGATGATGATGACTGCAACAATACCAATAACTAAGAGCCATTTTCCACCTCTTTATTATTTCTTTCTTTTTCACCTTAACGTCTGTTAAAAACGGCCTAGTCTTTTTTTTTTAATGGCTGGTAGTGTTGTAACGGCCTAGTCGTTGCCTATGGTCGAAGCAAAATATTGCTTCGACCAATTGTCATTCGCTTTCAAACCACCTTTTGGTCTAATGGTTTAAGTACCGGGCGGTGATCTCGGGGTCCTGGGTTCGTTCGATTCGGTCGAGCAAAAAGTATGTTTCGAGATTTACGAACATAGCTCGGGTTTGTTATCACCAATCCGTATCAGGCAAGCGTGGTGATTAAGCCTATTCCCATCATATTAGCGATGACTTGAATTCTATAATGGAGGCTTTTGCGTCTTATTGTTACAAATGACTTTGTTTACTGAATCATCTTGCTTAAACACGGCTTTGAAATGCTACCGCGTATGTAATTATGACGTGCTGTTGACTATTATGGCATAACAATTATCATTAATTTTTCTCTTCATATGATACAAACTCTGCCGGGGACCACACGGCAGAGTAGAATAGGCCACCCTCACTCTTACCGAGGTGTCGTAAAAGGCGACTAAGGTAAAGCTGCTGGCATGATCATCAGCACCCAGAGAAGGAAAACTCTGCATTTATATCAAAACCCTCGCCAACCCGTCTGCCAAGCGTGGTGAGTATGGCAATTACCCCTCATGTGATTGAGGGAGGCCCGTGCCCCAGCAGTGGGGACTTAAATGGGCTGATGATGATGATGATACAAACTACATGTGTAAAGAGATATTTAGGATTTGTTATACATATTCAACAACTATTTTTAAAAATGCAAAGGTTTTTGTTTCGGCCATGGTCACCTCACTTATGTCGTAATTTGTGTAATCACCTACGTCATGATATTGTTTGTGCGTATTTTTGTCACAAATTTTCTTCAAGATAACTTGGCGTAGGTATTTCTTAATACTTAACGTGTTCTTTCATTATCTTAGTTTAGTCACTACTAATTGACTACTAACATTTTTTTTCAAATTGTTTTCTTATTTCTGAATACTTTATTTCAGTTCCATTAACGTATCAGCAGGCACTTTAGCACTTTTTTACTATGTTTATCGTGTGATACGTGTATGTTTCTTTGCAAGGAATGTATTTATCGACCCGGGATACGGCCTCCGTTTTCCTCATTGTGTAGGTTTGGTGACATCTTTTGTATATGAATGCCAGAATTAAGGATCTCTATGTCCCAAAACGGGGCGGTCAGAGAAAACCTCGTGAGGAAAGCTGCACGTTTTAGATAGGTTTTGAAACGTGTAACCGTTATTCAGTTGGTCTAGTTTCCCTGCTCAGTTACCATAACTGCAGTCGATTCATAACTAGTCACCTGACTCCCCAAATCTGAATCATGGTCAAAGCGACAGCTTAGGACGAGAACATTATGAATGTATGACGTTTTATTGGCTATGTGCTTTACCCAGCATTACCTGCCACGCATCTCCTCATTTTGATATCATTTTTCAGCAGCCATATTTCAGAGTCGATGCTATTTGCAAATGTCCATGGGTTATCGGTGACTTTAAGTATCATCCAGTGACCTACTTAGATGTTTTCGTCTCTTTGCCACAATAAAAGCTTACGTATATTCAGTATTATCCATATTAAAATCAAAACTAATTTTGAGCCCGAATTTGTCATACACGTAACATTCAGTACTGAAGCAACATTGTTCCATAAATTGTAAACTGTTCCCTTTAGAACAAAGTTTCTATCCATACTCAACTTAAACAACGGCTACAAACGCTTCTGTGCCGTTCATAGACAGAATTATTACGAACACAGAAGGAAATGAGTACTCTCTTTCATCTTAGCGTGTAAATCCCGGTTGCGTCCAAAGATGTCGCTCTGGAGACCGGGGTACGCTCAGATCAGAGGGAAGGAAGTAAGTACGTTACATTTTATCAGCATTTCACGTTCAACGTTTTTTAAAATATTATAGACTGTTCGGTATTATGATATTTGACCAACAAAATGTATTTTTTTATCACGTTTTTACGTGTTGATATTAAGTTATCTATGCTAATGAATCGGGAGAGATATGTAGTAAATCAATTTAAAATCATGAACATCTCAGACAATTTTTAAAGATGTTGAACAGAATATCATGGTTTAGATTCAATTTTCTAATAAAAATGTTGTAATTTAATAAGTTACATCTTTGTTCTTCAATCAGTTTTGACGACCCGTTTGGAACAGTGGTAGTGAACGCTGCCTATGGTCCAAGGGTTGCGGGTTCGAGCCCCGCACAGTACAAACATTTTGGTTTTTGGTCTGGGTGTTTTCTATGTATTATAAATTTACTTAATCAATATTCAAAATCAAAATGATTGCACCACCCTCCCCTCTTCTATCTAATGTCCTTTACCTGAAGGTTGTCTGGTAGAGATCGCTCCCAGCGATAAGACCGCTTAAATTGTACATTGTATCTCTGTATACCTAGATTTTAAGTGTTGTATGTTGTGCAATAATGAGTATCTATCTATCTATAAGTATGTATTTACAAAAGAAAAGTATTATATGTATATATTTGTAATCCCACTGTTGATTCTGATATCCGAATCACAGGTGCTTGAGCTACCTATCTCGGAATCAGATCAATGTATGTGACGTTGTGAAATATTTATTATTTATTTAATCTTAATATAATCTGCGTACACAGGAGAATACAGTAATCAAAACATCGTCTGATACCTTTCTTTCATTAGAACTGTGTCTTACCATGGACTATGGTCCAACTGATATTCCACTCACACGCATTTTTCAACTTACGAAACGGCACGACGTACTTAAACTTATAGGTACGGTCAGCATCAAAAGTAGCTTAACACTTTAATACCATGTCAAAGTAACATTTTACGAATTCCTTGAAACCTGCTTATAATAGGCAGAACAGTTACTTTGACATGGCACTAAAGTGTTAAGCTACTTTTGATGCTGACCGTACTTACATAGAAAAAATAAAGCAGCAACTTTCACAAAATTCAAATCTCTCGGTATTCAAATTAAATTGAATCTCACACCCAAAACATTGGCTCGCACATTAAGTTGATGTGTCGAAAGGTAGGTGTAATGTGTTTGCTTAGTCCTACGATCGTTATATTAATAGTCGGCCCGCTCCATTGACACGTTGACAAATCCGGCCGCAGGTTTTTCGGGCAATACTGAGCAGTGATTACATCACACCAGGGTAGCCATGTCTAGAGTATTTTCTGTAATTTTTAAGGTCCACTATAATCTGGACATCTTTAAGGCAAGAGTGAACAGGCATCTTTTAGGCAAACACGTATCATCGTAGACCTCATCGTGGCTTTCCATCAGGTGCGATAGTGGTCAAGCGTTAGCCTTTTGACCAAAAAAAAAACATTTAGGTATTTCTGTAATTTTGGGAATACCCTTCTCAGTGCTTTCACTATAAACTCTCTGTAACTCTCTGGAACTCCCTGGAATATCTTACAACGACAATGTAACCATTTTAGCCATGTCTAGAGTTTCAACTGTAATTTAATGTAAGACCACGAAGGAGATGGGAAAAAGATCTACGTAAAAAGGCTGGAGGTGATTGGCAGGTCACTGACGAGAGGAAAAATATGGAGGAGGCTTCTGTTAGACGTGTGTTACTCTTTACTGAAACGACTCAGTGATCCGACTCAGCGAAATGATACACTGTTCCGAATCTTTAATGTTTGCTCCGAATGTATCATTCGAATCAAATGGATCTCGAGTCCGAGTGAACCGAATGATCCGAATGAGCTGAATGATCCGAATGAGCTGAATGATCCGATGAGCCGAATCATCCGAATGAGTTAAATGATCTGAGTGAGCCGAATGATCCAAATGAGCTGAATGATGTAAGTGAGCCGAATGAGAGGAATGAATCACGGATCTATCTGGGAGTCGATGTTCCAAATGAAGCGTTTCACTGTTCCGCATCTCTGCACTGATCCAGATGCAAATGTTCCAATCTTTTGAATTATACGTTTTGCCAGGTTTAGCCTGTCGAAGGACAACCTGATATCACGTTCGACGTATCGACGATAAAATAAACGAAATCATTCAAAATGTCATACTATATACTATTATTGACAAAAATAAAATAATATAAGTTTGGTCTGGATGACATTGGCAACACAGGCCACCGGTCGATACTACGGCCAGCCGGCGCGCCCTCAGCCACCGACGAATTCAACCAACTTTTTAATACTTCTTTACACGCCTCTCGTTATCGGCTCTTCTGTCTAATGTTTGGGGAAAAACTCACAACGAAGGTTATTGAAACTTCCTTTTATTACGACAAAAAGTTCGATAAAGTGGCAACGATCAATCCTTTGTGACTTCATGTTTTAGAGCGAAACATTTGTTTATTTTGGTCGTTAATTTGCAAATTAATGGGTGGAATGCTTTGGGTACATTTTGATACGGTTAATTTAATTGCAAGGTTAACGTTAACGTTTATTTTAACGTCAAACTTATGGATTTCAAGATGTAAATAGATAAGTTTTTTATTGGGGACTTTAAATTGTTTCTAAAATTAATTGTTTTTTGTTTCAGGTAAGTATTTTGCAGAAAGAAAAACAACATCAGTGTCATCCAACAGTCAGTTAGTAACTTACATTACTTTTTTAAACCATTAGTTCAGTTTAACTACGGGTCGAAAAATCAGTCCTTAGAAACGTCAAATTAACTATTATGTCAACTTATGAACAATATTCACACTAATTTAAATGCGTAAGAACTTTCCATAATTAAGTTAATTTAATTTAAATAAAGTTTAATTGTCGTCTGTGACTGACCTGCATCATTGTTCTATTTTTAGATAATTTAGAGTAGAAAAAAGATAGGAGATAACTGAGTATGCCAATGTACAGACAGAAGCATTTATGCGGAGAAAGATGGCATCATTAATCAACGTACCATGATATAGGTAGACCAAATACGTTCGACGCTGGACACCAAGCTGTATGATGCCCTCCACATGGCACAAGATAGACATAGATAGAGGTCTATCATAAAGATCAAATTGACCGCCCACGGGAGGAATCACGACCCTCAGTTATGAGGAAAACGACTAGAGGAGGAGAAGGAGAAGGTATCAAAGCCGTTTCTTTTTCTTATCCAAACATCATTATATATGTTACATAGTTAATTTCGTAATGATCAAAAGGCCATCATAACGAATTTACTCATGGTTTTTATTTACTTTGTACTTAAATCTAAATTTGAACAAAACGATACAATAGGACAATTTAATGCCAAGTGGCATTCTCTACCAGTCACCCTTTGGGTTATACAGAAATGGCAATGGTCTAGCGAAAGGAGAAAAGAGAGAGAGATAAGGAGCGACCCTGTGATTGGCTTAAAAATTGGAAGTTGTCCTTGAGGTATGACGGGTTGTGGAGAATATTAAATAGACAGGGTATTCAACAGTTCCTAAACAGGCGCCAGTGATGACATACGGAACCTAAACGTGACCGCTTAAGAAGGCTCAAAGTTAAGCAGAATGCAATGGAAGGGGCTATGCTATGCTCGAAGTCCCCTTGCGTGATCGTATCAGGAGTGATGAGATCCGCAGGATAACCAAGGTCAAAGATATAGCCCAAAGAATTACATGTTCTAGTGGCAATGGGCAGGGTACATTGCGAGGAGATCAAACGGTCGATGGGGCAGAAAGGTCCTCGAGTGGAGGCCGCATATAGCAGGTGGGAGCCGTGGCACACCCCACAAGGTGGACCGACGATCTGGTGAAGGTCGCAGGAATCCCTCTGCGTGGAGATCATTGGGGAGGTCTAGATCCAGCAATAGACGTCCATATTGGCTGAAAATATGATCGTATTTTTGAATACCATGGATACAACGAATGCAGTTAGTAAATAGACGATTAAATTTGTTAGTAAGGGCACATAAGAGCACAGTATAAGATTCTCTGTGAGATCAGAGAAACAGACATCAGCGTAGTGCATAATGGGGACAATTAAGGAGTGAGTCAGAATTAGTTTAGTTGTTGTGTCTATTGTTGTTTCAATTTGATCGGCAACTGGCTTATTGTGCGTAGCCCAGATACGTTATTGTTTTTATTATAAAGTACCAGGGAAGCAGAAATCAAATGAAAGTAGCTGTTTTTGAGAGACTAGACAATGAAGAGTCAAATATCTACAACTTACACAGCTACAGTAAAATTAAAATAAAGATTTGTTGGAATAATATAAATTGTAACTCGTACCCGACTTCTATTATTGGAGGCGAAATCCCGGGTTTGATTGTCAGGTTAAGCTATAACATGAGAATTAAACCTGGGATACTTGGATATCTGTTTTATAAAAATATAGTCACCTATTTATCATGATGTTCCTACTACTTTCTTTTGACTTATTATCAGGAAATTGGCAAAATGTAAAAATTTATAGTACCCACCTAGAAAGAAAGGAAAAATATAGGAAAATAAGTAATTAATTAAACATAAAAAAAAATTTGAAACACAGATGCCTATGTGTTTCAAAGATTTTTTTGTGTTTTAGTTATTTTTTACAAAACCATATTGTTATTTTTTTTAGATTTAGTTGATATTTTAATTTTGATGCACAAGTTTGGGTGCTTTCTAAGGTGTTCGCGTACAACCCTGATTTTTCTTGTTTACTTACGAATATTAAAAATACAAATACTATTTAAGCTAAACCGACACGCGACCGTGAAAAATTACATTTACCTAAAGACAAACTACCGAATGTTTGTTCAAATCATGCTTGACACACACCTGTTGTTTTTAAAATATATTTGTGGTATGTTTTTAATCTTACCTTCACATTCGTTACTATTAAATACTCATATATTTAGGTATTCTAAAAGTACTTACAGGAAAACTCGCACCCGGATTATTTTTATTATATAAGTACCTATACTTTCGAGCGTATTTATCTAACGTAAAATGGGTATAGTCCGACGGAAATGTCAATAGCTTATCAATGCGTTTGTGAAGGCGATGCTTCGCAATCAGCTATATTGTTAAAAAATGATTGTTATTGTATGCGAAATATATGGCGATTTATAACTAACTCGATAAGTTTTATTTAGTTCAATAAATATTTGCATCCACATAGAAATCATGTATGGTCGGCTGCAAAGAAATGTAAACATTTAATACCTTATCATAATACGAATAGGTAGGTATCACCTGACTACTTTCTTACACGAATACGGGCGGTATTATTGTGACAAGGTGCTAAATTGTGTAAATCTTTTTGCTGCTGACTTTATTACTCAGCCTTGCAATTGAACAACTAATTTATCTGAAATAAATAACCGACGGAACTAACTACCGCACTCGGATACGTCCATTAAGCTAAATATTCATTAATTTAACTATGGAGAAATAACAATATATTTTCATAAGTAAATATCAAAGTTAATTTGACGTCTCTAAGTGCGACAGTTAAACTATTTAAAAAGTTAATTAAATATATATTCAGATTCAAAGAACAGCATCAACATGTTTGGTTCACTGATCTGTTTTGCCCAAATCCAGGTACTAAAATACCCCTCGTCGCCAAAAAAAGTGAGGGTGACTTGGAAAACGTCAAGCCCTCACTCATCAACCAAGACAGCAAATTGTTTCCAAGAGACATTTTCCTCCTGAAGGGAGACGTGCATTGGCTTTAAAGTAAGGGAATAATTTACAAAGTATTGTCAGAACGTCCAACAAGGGCAATGTAGGGGTAGAACGAAACATAATTGAATTCAAAGAGGCCGATGGCTAGCTCCAGAAAAGGAATGAACGACTTTGGGGCATAATATTAAATCCTTTTAATGTAACTTCAGAAATACTTCAAAAAGATAGTTATATATTTGTAAAATGTGGTAGGTAATTTGTATTTTGTAAATATACAAGGTGTGTCTGAATCTTAACGTTCCTTCGACTACGTGTATTGCCAACCATTATAAACAACATTAAAATTTGTCAAAAGTAGAGCTATTTGAAAGTTGTTGATAATTTTTTGACTCTCCATACAAAATTACGAAGTCACGTGACCGACTTTGTATGAAAACTTTTTTTTTATGCATATTTCCAAAAGTCAGAACAAATGTTCATCAGAATGGTTGGTAGACAGGTGGTTAAAGGAAAGTGCTCAAATATTCACTGATATACCCTGATTTACTCCAACTAAAAATTCGGCGGATAAAAATTTTGAAGCAACTGAAATTACTGAAACAAAATGGATTTTTGCCAAACGGTGGCAAAATAAGCTTTACGGTAGCTTATCAGATAAAAAGATTAGTACTGATCTGGTTACTTACTAAAAAAATCTTTTAACATATTCAGCGATAAAACATGTCTTTTGGACTGCACTTAAATATTGTCGTTTGAGTTGAGGGCATACGAGAGGTGTATTTATTTGACTTTCCTATCCTAATATAGATAAATTTGTCTAAGTCTATGTACTCGTGTCATTGAAAGTCGCAAAACCACCATCCTTTGGTAAATTGAGTAGTGAAATTTTGGCGTGGCTTGACATGTTTAACAAGCTCAGAGCAGGGTTTGAGCAGCAAGCATTTTAGCGCGGCGAATCGTGGCCCGTTATGCAGTTCCTACATTACTACTTCGGCGCAATCTGCATAATATTAAGAACAAAATTTCAATTCTAAAACAAAGTGAGAGCTCACACTAGTTTTTGCATGTATACTTGCATATTTTACTTGGTAAACCTAAAATAGTTACTGTCTGGTTATTTTCTAAAAATAACGCATACGTCATCCCGGTTAAAATATGAACCCCAACACAAAAACATTAAGTCTGTAATTCGTTTTTAAAATTTTCGCGTTGCGTTATAACTATAATTAATCAAGACGGGAATTAACACAATATTTATTATGTGATACAACATTGTGTACTCACATATTTTACTCGACGTTTCGACTACGTTACAGCAGCCGTGGTCACGAGCGGACTGACAATGTTGTATCACATAATAAATATCGTGTTAATTCCCGTCTTGATTAATTAAAGCCTGTAATTGTTACTATCTTTAATAATATGAATATCCACCTATAAGATGTTTTCGCTATTGTAGTATGGCTGGACCAGCCTCTTTTATATTATTTTTTATGATTTTATACTTTTTTACTGATTTTGATAGATTTATTATTGCATTGTCTTTCTATCTTGGATGAGACCCCATTTGAAGGAATTACACTATAGTTCTGCTGATATCAGAAATTGTTATTGCCATCCCATCACCAGCATTTTATATCCAGTCCAATCGCCACATCACCATCTGTGTATTTTTCGTAACCAATAAATTTATTTACTTTTTATTTTTTTCTTAAAAATATTAAAACTCAATTATTTAGTGATTTGGAAGAGCTAACCGTTTGTAATGGATTTTTCGTATTATACGTTTAAATCCTATTTTCGCAAGTGATTTAGCTGTGGTAAAAAGATATGTAAATACATTTAAAGCCCTATGGTGAAACGTTTAACATGCACCGTTGAAAGTTTTGTCTTGTATTATTCGAAAATGTGACTTCAAAAACTTCTACTATTATATCGGATGTGAGTATAAGAGAACCTTGTTCTTATATGTTACAGCCCACTTTTTGATCTGGAAATGGAGCCATTTTTTTCGATCATACGTTTAAAAGGCAAGCGTATTACATGAATGATTCATTTAATCATAAAGTAACAACAGAGTGTAATGAAAGTGGAACCGTATGAACAAAACCAGATAGGTTCTTTTACAATTCATATCGGTAGCGTAAGTTTTTTAATACCCATTGTTTTTTACCCGACTACGGCAAAGCCAAAAAGGAAGGGTTATGATTTGAGAAGTCTATGTATGTAAGTGTGTAAGTCTTGTATAAGTCATAAAACTCATGTCACCATAAATTTGCTCCTCAATTTGAACAACTATGGCTAAGGCGCTATTGACCTAGTTCTTAAAGTGTTCTGCGTCAGGTAGCCTAGTCTTTAGTGCCTCATGTTGCCCAAATTTCACATCTACTTGACAACATTACATCGAAAAAATTATGTAAGAATTACAACTCCATTCATGTTTTTAGGCTTTTTGAACATGATTTATACTTCTCTCGATATTTTTTACTCTCAAAATTACTACATATGAAAAAATGAATATTATAGGGTTAATGGCCTATATTCCTTTGACGACTACTTTTTTATTTTTTTATTCATTTCTGAACTTCAGTACCAAGGTTAGTACCTACGCCAGAAAAATAAAAACAGATGGCAGATGATATTTCGACTAGAAGACCACGCCACGAAAGAGACCGCGCTTACGTCGCCATCAGCATTCAAATTTGAGTTTTAGGTTTATAGACATATCTAAGGAAATTTAAATTTCAGTTCCATGTTTTATCGCGGGACTTTGCAGGTGGCGCGTTTGGATTTGATTGACAATTGACTGACTGGAGCTGGATATTTTTTTTTTTTGGCAAACACGAAGCAAAGAAATTACAACTCTTCGTCCCGTAATGGTACTTACGTCGTTTTAGAATAAGCAGATTTTAAAATTATAATTTTTACATTAAAAATTGAAATTATCAAAAATAAAAAAAACCCATAATGTATCAATACGGGGATTAACACGATATTTATTATGTGAAACAACATTGTGTACTCCCAAATTTGTATTTATATATTTATTTAGTCCGCTCGTGACCACGGCTGCTGTAAAGTAGCCGAAACGTCGAGCCAAATATGGGAGTACACAATGTTGTTTCACATAATAAATATCGTGTTAATCCCCGTATTGATACATTATAGTTATAATGCAACGCGAAAATCTAAAAAACTATTTATAAAAAAACCCTTGAATGTTTCAACTCTATTTTATATTTTAATAATCAAAACTAGTATTCGTTTTTTATGTGATGGTGGCAGACAAGCAGACGGATCACCTGATTGTAAGCAATTGCCGCCGCCCATGAACACCCGTGACACCAGTGAAATCACAAGTGCGCTGCCAACCTTTTAACCCCCCTTTCCCCCTGATTGGGCTTCCGGTACCCTCACTCACGCAGCTTCACCCCTTCCTACCTATGACCTTTCGTTATCAATTTGCACGTTCGTAGCCACCATCGCTCTCGCCCAATATTATTGGCATTAAGTTCGCCCAATGTATAAACATTTGGTTCAAAAAGTTTTAAATAAATCAATATTTTTATGCACTATCAGTGAAGCTTTAATATTGAAATGGGATAGTTTTACTTTGGCAGAGGAGTTTTTTTTTCAAGCTAAGTTCTTAATTAATTATTTTGAAATGATCAATATTCAAAAAGGAAGATTGATGATGTGTAGTCAACGAACGTTAATAACCTTGGAATTAATGGTCACTAGAAAGTTGTTATCTACTAATCACTTAAACTAAATTAGTTATTTTTATAGATACTCGAAAGAACTTTAAAAACTCTAGGACTTATTATTTTATATTAGATGGTGGTGTCGTAGCTTGCTAATTTAAAGTGTAATAAATTATACGAAATTAGATGATGAAATAGTATCGTAAAAGAAAATGTTTGTCATCAATCAATATTGACACTCTTCCCATTTCTCATTCGCATTTCTAATAAATTATTGCTTAGGTACATCAGATATGGGGTTGGTTTGCGTTGAAGATTTGGTTAAATTGGTAAAAGTATGATTGTCATTATTTTAAGGTACTTAATATTTTTTTGTATTTTCATAAATGGGTGACTTTATTCGTACAAACATAAACATTCGGAACATCTTTAAGTAATTATAAACGTTGGTACTAGTACCTAATAATAATTAAGGTTAATTACTCATGAATTTTTAATCTTTGTCATTTCAAATAAAAATAGTCAAATACCGCGAGTGAAATCTCATAAAAAAAATGTTTCTACTCTTATGAAGTGAGTGATAAAACGAGCCTAGTTCAAGCAATAAAACAAATACATATTTCTGAAGTTATAGGTGGCAGACGAGCAGACGGATCACCTGATGGTAAGCGATTTCCATCGCCCATGGACACCCGCCACACCAGAGGAGTCACAAGTGGGCTGCCAACCTATAAACCCGCCTATCCTCCGGATGGAGCCTCCGGTACTCACGTACCTGTGCGTCAAAGATGTCCATGGACGGCGGTAATCACTTACCATCAGGTGAGCCGTCTGCTCGTTTGTCTACTATAATGTAAAAAAAAACGCAACACAGTAGATGCCGTAGTGGCCAGCCTAAGCGTGGGTCTCCCACGATCTCCCACATTTCTCTGGATTACTAAAATGCAAACTGCAATGATATGGCAATATTCAAAATACGAAAAATCTCCAACAGAACAGAACAATTCAATTTATTCCGATCGCGTAAAATATAGAATTTCTGTAGAAGTATTTCAAAGCTCTCGACAAGCGTCTGCAACCATACGAATACGTAATACTCTTTCATATTGCTAATATTTCACCTTAGACAAAATGAGTGTTGGGTCTGTGCACGATATAGCACGCTCTGCTGACGGGGCATAAAGTAAGAACCGTATTTATTATCTATACCTACACAATACATATAATAAAAATGTACAAAAGCTGTGTCTTTCTGTACACACATAGAATTTATTTATTATTTATTAAATAGGTAATCAACGGTTTTATTAATATTTTAGTCTGTCTGTTTGTTAGCGCTTATCTCGGAAGCTACCTACTTAAAAGTATTTGAATGAAACTTTTTGACAACGTTAAGTTGGTCAAATTTCTTCGTTTTGATTATTAAAATATAAAATAGAGTTAAAACATTCAATAGCGGTTATTTTCATAAATAGTTTTTTAGATTTTCGCGTTGCATTATAACTATAATGTATCAATACGGGGATTAACACGATATTTATTATGTGAAACAACATTGTGTACTCCCATATTTGGCTCGACGTTTCGGCTACGTTACAGCAGCCGTGGTCACGAGCGGACATCACAATATCCGACCCGTAGCGGTTTGTTAAATAGCTATTTTAGATTTTCGCGTTGCATTATAACTATTATGTATCAATACGGGGATTAACTACGATATTTATTATGTTTTTTTTGGAAACTGTATGTTTCAGATAATTTCTCGAATTTATGGCTACCCATAATTGTTAAGATAATATTGCTGAAACGTGGACACTGACTGCGGGGCTGATCAACAAGCTTAAAGTAGCTCAGCGGGCAATGGAGCGTGCTATGCTTGGAGTCTCTCTGGCGCATAAAATTCGTAACGAGGTTATTCGTCAGAGAACTAAAGTCATGGACATAGCACGCAGGATCAGCACAGAAGTGGAGATGGGCCGGTCATGTCTCTAGACGCACTGATAAAAGATGGAGTCGACACGTACTGAAGCCCAATTCTCGTGCTCGTGATATTTATTTTCATACGACATATATCACTAAAACATAGTTTTTTTTTGTATGGTTTTCAGGTGATATCCGCCATGTTTTCAAAATATCACGAGCACGAGAATTGGGCTCCTGGAGTGGAGTGGTCGACACGTGGGGAAACGCAGTGTTGGACGCCCTGCGGCGCGATGGACTGACAATTTGAGAAGGATGGCTGGTGTGAGCTGGATGCGGACCACTTCGGACCGGGTTGGTTGGCGCTCTTTGGGGGAGGCCTACGTTCAGCATTGGACGGCGATAGGCTGATTGATTGATTGATTGAATAATTCTGAATGAAACCATGATTCACTTAGTATTTTTCCCATTTTTAAGGGATGCGAAGGTCCAACGGCAATCGCCTCTTTGTAATTACCAGATTCAGTAAACTGGATCATGGGTCAAGAGAACCCCGGGCTTCAAAGCGACTGCTTTAGACAATCCGGGTATAACAAGCTGAGATGAGAGAGTATATTATTGAAGGTTTTTTTATGAAACACATTCATAGTTTTTTTTTATGTGTTAGGTGGCAGACGAGCAGATGAATCACTTGATGGTAAGCGATTGCCGCCGCTCATAGACACCCGCGACACCAGTGGAGTCACTAGTGCGCTGCCAACGTTTAAACCTCCATTCCCTCTGATTGGGCTTCCGGTACCCTCACTCACGTACCTAAATAATTAAATTAACGCAAGACCTTTAATATTAACGGAATAATTGCAGATCTACTTGAATACTAAAAGTACCTAATACATTAATGTATATTACTTCCACGGTTTAACACTAAACATGAGAATCGGATATAATGGCTTTAGAAGACAATTTGACTAAAACCAGATGGTACTTAACTTTTAGCCATCCGTTAAGACAATAAAGTCGACGAAAACACAATTATGCTTCTGAGAACTTCCACAAAGTATCCGGCTTATCTTGGCGAAGGTAGCTAAACTGTAAATTTCGAACGATCTTACTTACAAAACTTTCTTCATGATTTTCTTCTTGGAATAGATACAGTGCTTCACGTATCGCACGAGTACTTCAATATTGTCTGTTTAACCGCTATCCAGTTACATTTGTCATTAAATGAAAAGTAGCGTAACACTTTAGTACCATGTCAAAGTAACCGTTCTGCCTATTATAGTAAATTTCTAAGGTACGTACAAAATGTTACTTCGACACGGTACTAATGTGTTAAGCTACTATTGATGCTGACCGTACATACTTAGTATAAATTCAAGAATGTAAGTCATATATTTAGCTACCTTTTAATTTTGTATGCTTTTTTATTTGTTTCTTTTTGTTTTATCTATTCCTAAATGTACCAGATGAAACTGATAACCAGTTGAACAAAGGGTACTACTCTTGTGTATACATATATAGATAAATATTTTTTTTTGTACAAAAACAAAATACAAATTTGATACAGCAACAACAAGCAGAACAAGAAGGCGGTCTTATTACTTGTATGCTATGGAAATAGAAGTCTTGTTAGTACTCCTACTGAAAACAAAAAAAAATGCGGAAAGGGTGTGCATAATATTTACATTATATCATGTTGTAATTCTCAGTACAACAGAATTTTCAATAAATTTCGGTGTAGCTGGAGTAGTCACAAAAATATTTAAAAAACCGCCGCCTGAAGGAATGTGGAGGAGAGATGGGATTATGATAGTGGCAGTTATCGCAAAAAATATTTATTTGCGTTATTAACGGCTGACAGCTGATCCAGGTCGGTGGGCTCACTTTTAATAGTGCACTCCTGGAGTATGGTTATGGAAAATAACATCATAATAGCATTAGAAATAGTCAGATTTATAATAAAATTTACGCAAAGTGAGACATATAGTTTCTGTTGTACTCACTGTAATATTCGCATTATTCTGTTCTTTATTTTAATGATTTTCACTAGATAGCATGTATTTTTTTAATGTCATCAGACGTCAGTAGTCAGACGGATCACCTGATGGTAAGCAATTGCCGCCGCCCATGGACACCCGCGACACCAGTGGAGTCACAAGTGCGCTGCCCCTCTTCCCCCGGATTGGGCCGCCGGTATGATCACTCATGAAGCGAAACACAGCACAGTGCGGCTTCACGTCGGTTTTCTGTGAGGCCGTGGTATTACGACGTCAACTTTGTGTCTAGAAAGATTAATAGATGTTTAAACCATTTAATAATATTACAAGTATAATCGTGTTATTATAAAATGGTTTAAAGATATTTTATTATTTCTATAACTTACATTACTCAATCCTTTTCAACTTAATCCGTTTTCAAGTTACAAGTTTAGAAAACAGATTAGCGGGGTGGAAATTAAGTAAAAGGTTTACCTTAAAAAGTTTAGATTTGTTCTGGCAGGTATTGTTTGAGAGATTTGAAGAATTACATAAATGTAAATATTGAAAAATTTTAATAATCCATCTGTAAACTTGTCATTTAAGAAATAATTAATTTAAAACCCACGCTAAGTTTTATCGAAAAAAAAACATACTTTTTTGAATGTTTTTTCGAACATAGTTCGGGTTTGTGATCACCAATCCGTATTATGTAAGCGTGGTGATTAAGCCAAATCCTATCATAGTACAAATAGTTCAATCCAAGAAGACGCGCCCCACCCTTTCTCGTTGTCGGTTACAAATTAGTAATGAGTGCTCACGCACGCTATGATAAATAAGGTTTGTCTTAAACTTTCCGAGCCTCCCACTCACCCCTCATCCACCGCGAATGCCCTTGCCCAATGGTGGTGGGGAGCGTCTTCGTGAGCTGAACTATCTGTAGCTATTTGATTTTTATGATAGAGGCTTTTGCCTTACATTTATTTTCTGTGGAAACTTTGCTGATTTGTATATTTTTAATTGTGTAATTTATGTAAAATAATTAAATTGTTAGTTTCCCAAATAAATAAATACTTCCTAAGTTTTATCTAAACCTATCAACAATTCAATAATGTAGACGTTTTTAATTAAAACCTTTTTCTATAAAAGTTCTAAGGATTCTGTTTTTGATTATGCAAGAAATCTAAGACAGCAATAAATCTTGTACGAGCTTCAATCCAATATTCACGATCTCCACAAATTAGCAGAGGAAGCTTTACAATAGATCAAGACACTAGCTGATTCCTCCCAAGGCCGAAACTATTCTGATCGTGTCACAGCCTTCATTCAAGTTTTAAGGCCTACGCAGACTTGCAACAGTGTAGAACCATCGTACTAAAATGACTTTAGTTTTGTACTGAATTACAAATGGTAACAACATTAATAATAATTGATTTTTGTTAGATGACCGAAGTCATGGACATTGGCCGCAGGATCAGCATGCACGGAGTGGAGGCCAAGTAATGAAAGCCGATACTTATATTAACGAGTAAAGTAACCACGTAGAAAAATGTAGTGTAGGATGCCCTGCGGCATAAATGGGCTGTCGATTTGAAAAAAACTGCTCAGCACCGGGTTAGTTAACGCTATTTGGAGAGGTCTTAATTCAGATGGAAATTGTAATAGATTGATAATTTGTTTGCTTGATTGATATTATACGTAGCCAACACGTAATTCATCATCATCATCTTAGCGTTATTTTTTGGTCAATAGGCTAACGCTTGACCTGATGGAAAGTGACGATGAGGTCTTGGATGATACGCGTTTGCCTAAAAGATGCGTTTGGTCTAGGTTGCTTCCCAAGCTGTCACATCGGAGCCCGAGGTCCGCTAATTATCATTATATCATCAAACACATAATTGTCCTATTTAAAACAAAAACTAATATTAGATACAGTCAAATATGATGTTGGACGTGATACATAAAATGTTAAAAACCAAAAAGGCAAATCTTTTTTTTCAACACACTTCTACAACTAGTTTTAGCTGTCTGTCGGCTCCCCTTGACAAGTTGAATTTATTAAAGTCTATTGATACCTTGATACCATCCGACATGTAGTGCGAGAGTGCTCATTTTAAACCTAAAAGCATTTTATCACACACGTGACTTTTTCGTTCTAGTCCTTGATACAGATATATACTAAATATCTGATTATTATGATGAAAAAGTAACTTCGATAAAGGACAAAAAATAGACTATTCCATTTTTCGTCCTTTATCGAAGTTACTTTTTCATCATTTGTGCAGACAAAATAAGTGATAGCAGCACTACCGTTAGAAACATTGACGCGTTCACGTTAAAATCGTTTTTTTTTACAAAACAATTTCCTTATGACCGAAGAACAGCGTTGCCATCCGCATATCATCTAGACAATGGCGGCGCGCACCAAGAGGATTGGCTCCTCGTTCCTGCCCCGAGCCATCAAGGCATGGGATGCCCTCCCAGCTCATGTGTTTCCTTCTTCATACAATTCGGCATCTCAGCAGGCCATTAGGGTGAGGATGGCAGACACAATGGGTACTTTGTGAGTTCTTCTGTGCCTGTCAGCCTCATATTTGGATTTCACGGCCGCTTACCATCAGGCTGAGTGAGGTCATCCTGATTGGCCTTTCTATAAAAAAAAAAGTTGTAGTTACTAACAATCCTGAGATCTTTCTCAGCCTATACTTCGCGTCTGCGCTCGCCCGTTTTTACACATTTATTAAGATCTCCCGCGATGAAAGACTTATCGTCTCAAGGCGTGTCTCATCCATCAATCTTCCCGGTGCCAGGTCTCATTACTTTTATTCCGCCATCAAACAGTCCACGACGCACCTACAACATTTCTATCCACTTTGTTGGATTGCGGTTCAATATACGAATGTGTAAAATATCTATTCCAATTTGGTTCACCGCACTTTTGCCCAGCGTGTAAGGGCGCATATCGTTCTATTCTGGTTGGGGTCAATTTGGAAAGAGTAATTTGCCTAATTGCTGTGTCCGAGTGTTCCAGTCGAATATTCAATCGATTCCCGGTAACCTTTTATTTGTTTCTTGTTTGGAAATGAATAAGTAAAACGTTTCTACCTTGTAGGACAAAACTGTGGAATGAACTTATCGCCTGCATTATTTTCGGACCGATACAATATGCAAACCTTCAAGAAAAGGACGTACGCGCATTTGTGACTCCTCTAGTGTTCCAGGTGTCCATAAAAGTGCTGCAGAACTATCGATAGGTTCCCTATCGATAGTCGACCTCGAAAATCATTCAGACTATCGATATTCCTATCGATAGTATTGCTATTGGTCAAAACTATCGATATTATCGATAGTGAAATTTGATCAATACTATTGATAATTTAATATAAATACTATTAATGCCTATCGAAAGTATTGTGTTTCCTAACAATGGAAATAGTTTTGGATTAAAACAACTTAATCCAAAACTACAAACTGTCGATAAGATCGATAGTTTTGTACTATTGATAGTCGCTTTGTTTCGATAGTATTGCTGCTTGATTAAATGTGTTCAACACTATCGATAGTATCGGATATTCAACAATCTATAGTATCGACAGTATTAGCGTTATCAATAGTATTGATCTAATTTTACTATCGATAGTATCGATACCATTGACAACCACCAATACTGTCGATACCATTGACAACCACCAATACTATCGATACCATTGACAACCACCAATACTATCGATACTATTAATATTACTTTTACTATGGATAGTCTATCGATATACTATCGAAAATGGACTATCGCTAAGCAACACTAGTCCATGGGCGGCGGCAATCATTTACCGTCAGGTCATCCATCTGCTCATCTACCCTCTACCTCATAAAAAACTTCGTTTTTGCATAACGTGAAATGTACAATATTAGGTATTAGCTGATTTTGTTAAACTACATACAAAGGGGATATTAGAGCCTAAAATAGATGGGTTGACAGAAAGAGAAGAGCGATGGTAGCTCAGTGGATAAGAACGCGTCTTCCATACGCGGGGTCGTGGTTCGAATGCAAGCATGCATCTCCGGATTTTTCAAATCTATGTGTGCATATTTCTACTATAAGTTCGGCGGTGAAGGAATGTGAAGAAACCTGCACGTCTCAGATAGTTTCTTAAAACTGTGGATACCTACACTATTCGAGATAATGATTCGGAACGTGTACCTACCCGTGGTCCAGTTGGTCTGGTTTCCCTGTCTAAGCATTACGAAGGTTAGACGGCAGGCGCTTCAATACCAGACTTCCCATATCTTAGATCATAGTAAAAGCGTACCCCGGGCTCCAACGCGACAATCTTTGGACACAACTTGGCCTACTCGACCGGAGTGATACCACGGCCTCACAGAAAACCGGCCTGAAGCAGCACTGTGCCGTGTTTCGCTGCGTGAGTGAGAGTACCCGAGGCCCAATTCCGGGGAAAGTGGAGTTTAAAAGTTGCCAGCGCACTTTTGATTTCACTGGTGTCGCGGGTGTCTATGGGCGGTGGCAATCACTTACCATCAGGCGATTCCGTCTGCTCGTCTGCCACCAATCATATAACAAAAAAAAATGGAAATTACACGCTAAGATGAGGAGATGGGTTGACGGAAATGTTATTGCACAAAAAATACAAGCAATAGGTTACAACAGCAAATGACAATACCATAGGGCGGTCTTATCGCTTAGAGCGATTTCTTTATTAATCTTAATCAGATGCGCAAAAAATTATATAGTCACAACGAAAGTTTTATTTCACTCATAGATACACTTGAATATCATTTTTATAAAATAAATAAGCTATTTTAGAGTTTTTGCGTCAACAGCGCAGGTACTAAAACGTATTCGAATAAAAACAAATTGAATTTGTCGTGATAAAATATAATGTAACCTGGGATATTAAAACGCGACGGTTGATATAAATGGGCGCTCATAACCTCACGCGCCACTGGAGCTGACATTTGAAAATATATAATGTATTCTTATATAATTTAGGATAACCCTAAAAATACATTTACGGCGTATTCAAACTCGCGGATGTCTCATTTCACGCCAGTGCTTCACATACCTGTTGATGTTATTTGAAACAAGATTACTTTGTCCTCTGAAGGTTTTGATGGACCTTTTTGTTTTATTCTTGTACAACCAAGCATATAACCCTCATTTATATGTTAAGTGGCAGACAAGCAGGATCACCTGATGGTAAGCGATGGCCTAAGCCAACTTCAATAGCTGCAACATAGTATAGTAATTGCACTGCCAAACTTAAAGCACAACTCCCTTACCCTCGAATTGGACAACCTCTACCCTCACTCACATGGTAAAACACAGCCAAGGCGCTGCTTAACACATTGACTGCCATCAAACCAGACACAAATAAACATTTATTGTTTATCGGTCACCGGTGTCCCCCATGGCGCTCAAAACCTTAACGTCGGTTTTGGCTGAGAGGCGATGGTGGTCCGACCAAGCCAATACAATTATCCCCATTTCTGTTGCAAGGAGGCTATAAACTCTTTTGACTTTTATCAACTAAAAGGCTATTTTTATCAACTGCCAGGCTTAAATTCTTAGTCCAGTCTGTCGAGTTAGGCTTGTATTGTGCTTTCACACTTTTCAATCCATGTTTTCGCAGGGTCTACACGCATTAAGCTTTTATATTTTTAATACAACACAGTAAATTAGCTCTTCTCAGGCTGATGGTAAGCAAGAGGACAGCCTACGTTGCAATTACAACGGACACAATGTCAAGGCATCACCTCCGTTGGGACTAGCATACTGGCTTCGCGAGATGCTTCTTCACGCTTTGTTTGTACAAAATACAATTAAATGTACTGACAGCTTGACGTTCAACTGAGTTGCAGTGCAGCGATTATGATTTTGCCGTGTGGTCCCGGCAGAGTAGAATAGGCCACCCTCACTCTTACCGAGGTGTCGTAAAAGGCGACTAAGGTAAAGCTGCTGGCATGATCATCAGCACCCAGAGAAGGAAAACTCTGCATTTATATCAAAACCCTCGCCAACCCGGCTGCCAAGCGTGGTGAGTATGGCAATTACCCCTCATGTGATTGAGGGAGGCCCGTGCCCCAGCAGTGGGGACTTAAATGGGCTGATGATGATGATGATTATGATCACAAGTGGACAAGTTTATGTAGGTTCTTACTTCATAAAATTTATTGCGTAACTATTTTATAATAATGACGCTAAGTAGTTCCCTTACACAAAACTGTAAGCTATAATAGTATCTATCTGTCTACTTTAGTTGCCATTACAACTGGCAAGTAATCTTACTCTTATATAATCATAATTGATTATAACATTAAGGAGAGGATATTATTCCTTGGCGAAGAAGTTTTATAGGATTTCATTAATAAATAGTAGCACTGGTAAATGCTGTACAAGACATAATAATATCCTCCTACCATATTTCGGATATAGACGCTAATCTCAACCTTTTTTCTTATAGTGCTCAAGTGTGTGCGCAGTCATAAGTACACTCTCTATTCCCTCAACCTCATATTTCGACGGCACACCCCAGTATTACATGATAGAAAAATGATCTGAATGGTCTCTAAATAACAGATATTCAACCCAGAGGAGAGCCTTACACAACCAGTTCGTCGAGAGAACCACTGCCCATCACACATCGGGCAGGCGGCACTTGCTCTTCGTCACTAAAAAAAGGAGACATGACCGAACTTGCAGAAAACACTGATAACATCGTAAGTCCTTCTTAACTCTTAATATTTTTTTTATGCCAGAGGCGACAAACGAGCAAATAAAAATATAATATAATAATATGACTATCATACCATGGGTTGGGGGACACACTGGATTCCTCCGATGTCCACGCCATTTCACTGGGCGCAGGCGTTGCAGCTGCCTCAGCGAAGGCTCGGACACGGAACAAATATTCCGCCTTAGACAGATGCTACAGCTTTGCCCCGTTTAGCGTGCAACATTGTGGCCGTGAGGGTCGAAGGCCCGCAAATTCTTCCAAGAATTGTCTGCCTGACTGATTGAGTTCTCTGGCGACAGAATGCATGAATCTTTCTCGACCAATGCTTAACGTTAGCCATTCAAAGAAGCAACGCTACCAGCATTCTGGGCACGTTGGACGTCAGTAGGGCAGAAATAAGAATAAGAAATAATTTACTGACCACAACACATTACATACAAATCTAAATAAGGACAAGACATTATAAAGTTGCGGCCAACAAGGTTCAGCCTCAGCATGTGCTAACAACCGCTGCAGCGCTGATTTTCAGGCTGTACCTTCGTACCTGTGTAAATATGAATATTCTTTCTTAAGTTATTTATTTTTATTAAAACTATGCAAAGAATAATAGGATGTAAGGGATTTTATTAACAACATGTAAATCCAAGTCAACCTCATCTGTCGCATTCGTCCGGCTGGACAACGAACAAGGCCGTACGTTACGTACGAAACACTAGCCAACCCGCACTGGATCAGTGTGGTGAGTTAGAGTCTGAACCTCCTTATGGTCTCACATAAATAGGTTTATTTTAAATACCTTTGTATAAGTTATCATGATTTGAGTTTTCCTAATATTTTACGTCAGTATTGTTTTTCACAGAAAAACTCAGGAACAAATTTTGGCCCGACCTAGATTGAACCCAAGACTCCGTTGCTTTAAAGTGCGACTCGCTAGTCACTGCGCTACTAAAAGAGTCTAGTTGCCGTAGTCCGTAATAGTGAAATAGTAGCAAAACTGTCGTAATCCGTTTAACACTCCAACACTCCTATTTACCCTACAACATCGGCTAAAAAAAAAGAATTACAACTATGTTAATGCTTCCTGATGCGTAGTGCGTTACGTCACGCGTGACGTGCATAATTTTTATTGTGCTTCATTGTGCAAGGTCACTCACGACACATCGTGGTTCAAATACCGCATGACCCACTGACGCGATCAACCGTAGTAAGAATTACAGGTAGGACTCGTCGAATGTTGTTCTTGGCATAATCTTTTTCAGTTTCATGTCGGCTGTACCTATATTCGGCAATTGTCTTTGGGTTGGGTTTTATATGGGTTTGCTCTTGGCTTCACACTGAACTCTAGAGTTGAGAAGAAACCTACGGTAGAGCGAGCTTCAGAAGTAGCCTATTCATTGTAGCTTTAAAAATATTAGGGCTGTATTCACTGGGGTAAAAAACGCTGTCCAGTTATGTAAGTTACATTTCATACTCATGCAGTTTTCTGTGTATTACCTTTAAGTATGGATTTACAAAAGAAAAGATGTATAATGATTATATGTATATTTGTAATTCCGCTGTTGGTTCTGATATCCATAACCTGTGTTATGGATATCAGAACCAATAAAGAACTTATAAAAGAGATAGGTAGCTCAAGCGCCTGTGCGCTTGAGCTACCTATCTCGGAGTCAAATCAATGTATGTGATGTTGTGAAATATTTATATTTGTACGCCTAATGCGTGACCAACTAATCAATCAACCGTGGCAAATAGACAAGACTGAACACAAGTGACAGTTTGGTTCGCTTTGGGAGCATCATTCTGTCTATTTGGTGTTAATAATTTATTGATGTTTATTACTTGGTCTGCAATTTTATATTAAGCCAAAATGCGCAAAGCCTTTCAAAAATAATTCGCGAATTAATCTCGTTTGTCCGCCTCAAGCATAAAAAAATAGATATTAAATTCACAATTAGAAGACAATCCAAATGATTTCATGAATTCTTCAATAATTCAATAAATACTGATTAGATGTCAAAACAGCCTTTTCGCACGTTTGCTTTGATTTCATAGATCATATTCAATGAAGCATGTATAATATTTTGATATAAGTTTCCTAAAAATAGGTATTGCCTACCCTTATTAGTATCATTCATTTCGTATTTGGAAGGCACACTAAAAAGGAAATCGGTTGAGCCGGTTCAGGATAAATATTGAGCTTTATTTGACTCCGTAATGTTATTATCTGCTTTTTCTATCCCGAGATGAACACCTCGGTACGTCTTTGGTGATTATGAGCAAACTGATAACTACTGAGTTTCTTGCTGGTGTCTTCGAACTTCAGAAATCGACATTTCGAACCAGCGGAAATGCTGTTCTCTATGGTACTAAATAGATTTTTTTTTGAAGTTTTAATTATCATTTAGGATTAGAAACCCTTAAAAGAAAGAACAGAACCCTTTTACCATACATATCTTGTCCATTTCTCTACAGTTAAGTAAACAAAACCTATAGGATTCTTTGATTTTTCTATAGTGTCAAAACATCTCCAAGAGCGATCATACATAAGATAATGAGATAAAAGAATATCGTTGGGAAAAAACCTCATTCAGAATTCAGCCTGCCTTCTGTATCTTAATAGACACATACTTACAGATTCCGGTCGAGTCTGCTATAAATTGGTATATTTATAAAAGATCTATGAGAATAGCTCCTGACCTAACTTAATTTGATTTGCCTACCAAAAGAAAGCGGGACTTACGATAAGTACTTTAAATGTTAGAGGGAACAAATGAACATACTTACCCACACGCATACATACATACAGGTCTAAATCATTATACCTCCTTCCCGCTTCGTCGTAATCGGGTGAAAAGTGAAATAAGTTGAATTCATCAAATCTGAGATTTGTTTTTGGAAATATGATGTATCAAATGACTTACGTACTCTAAACAAGTCAATATTAAAATTGATATTCTTAAGTATATTTTACGAAATGCTTGAATAAAATAGTTAATTAAGCACGTTTTAATTAAATACAAGATCCCCTATCCCTTAGTCTAAAACTCCATGCATAACGTGAATCGGCATCGAGTATCCGATCCGCTCCGGCTGGCTGCACGCTCTGCCGCCCGCTCGCTCTCATGCAGCCGAGCGAGCGCTGAGTGGCTGAGCGAGAGCGGCCCGCAGCGATCACGCACAGTCCTCCCGTAACCGCCACTGAGTGAGCGCACCCGCGCCTGCTGCGGAGAGCCGCACGCCGTAGCAGGCACATGCCTACGAAATGTCAACTACCTCCAACGCCCGATAACGTCCAATCACCGATTACCACCGCCAAATAGCACACCAGTGCGCGGCATTGTTTTTCCTAGTGAAGTTTCGAGTAAGTGGTGCTCCTTAACGGTGTGTGTTGTTCAAATCCAAAATCATAACCTTGACAAATCCCATTCGGTTGTGTGCGTGTGTGTTTTTTATCGCCGTTCAATTTTGAGCGCGAACGGTGCGGCTGCAGTTTGTTGCCTTTCGCAATTAAAACAGGAAATGGCAAGTAAATGCAGCGATGCGTTGCTGTGTTATTGGTACTCGTGTGACGATGGTATTCGTAAATGAATTCGAATGTGTCTTCAATCCGGTTTTTGTTTACGGACCCGGCTGATTTCGACCTTGGTAAGATACACATCTATGCTGCTAAGCCAGCTCTTTGAATTAAATCTAATTGTTATGTTGAAGCTAGAGCAACAAGTACGTACACACGTATTGTCTGAATACTCAAAACATTTTACTCAATTTAAATGCGTTTAGTTTACAAACAATTTACGGAAATGTGATAAACAATTGAGAGAAGGTGATAGGTTTAGGCCATTGTCTGCCGAATTATTGTGAACTGATGGCATAAGTACTAACTACAATGACATAACTCATAAGTTAAAAGTCTAAAGTGTATGTAAACAAATAGTTTTAAGTCTTACTTGTGATTTTTTTGGTTTCTTAGTTTTTTAATTGCTTGGTATTCTAAGGAATATTTAAGAGAGGTTTGAGGTAGATATTAGATAAAAACAAAAGGTCTGATCTGGGATAGTTGGCAACTATAAACATACTTTAGTATCTTATCTGAGCCGTTTAACTTGAAGTTGTTTATACACTTATTAGTATAAGAGCAAATTTATTATCAATTTACATTACAATTGCTCGTCGCAATTCTTGTTGGTAGTTAGTAGACGTAATAAAGTGGTAAAGTGGTATCGTAATTATGCAGAAAATTGGATTCATACCTACACCCATTTAACTTGATAAGCATTACAAACTAAGAAATCTTAAAAATAAAAGATTTTATTTTATGATGTTTGTTGTTGTTTATTTTCAAGGACTTTTCTTATCAGAGTATAAGGTAACTCATTGTAAGGAACTCACTGTAAGAATAGACCAATTATAAAATCTGCCCCGTTTTTGGAAAAGAAGACCCTAGTGATCTCTTAAATTGTATATTTAGAATCTTTGCGATTCTGAAACTACCGATTTAAAAGGCTTGCATTCTCACCACCAAGTTTTACGTGTAAAGACTAAAGTTTAAAGTTGCGTTTAAAGATTTAAGTTTAAAAACATTGATTGATGGGTTGATGCAATCAAAATATTTATCGTTTGTAGGGAAGAAATCTGTTTAGATTCCAAAAAAAATACATTTTTATTTTGATAATTTTATCACGGATAACCTTTCGATTTTCTACCACACTCACATTTAAGAATACATGCTAGAAACCAATTTAAAGGTTTTTATCAAAAGAATGATTCCGTTTGCGTACGTGTAGTAAATTTCAAGTTCTTGCCTACAGTTGTGACACAATTGCTAGCAAATTGTTTTTTTATTTTGTAGTTAATCTTCATTTGTTTTCAAATAGAAAAATAATGGTCGTGTGTGTGTCGGTGATGAGACATCATTAAAATATTTTTAACTATGCCTAAAGTCAAGTATTTTAAAAGTCCAAGTACTTTTTGTGTTAAGGTCTCCTTTTAACTTTTAATCTGAAGCCCCAAAAATCTGATATCAAATGTCAAATCGGAATTACTAGATATTTAAGTACTTGCCTACTTAAAATATTCAACTGTAATATCCTATTAAAAAAAGAAAATATACTTTATTTACTACGAAATCCTTAAAGAATACGCAGTTTGGTGTATGTATTATGGAAAAATATAATTATCATTCATAGTTATTTTCATGAATGAAATATAATTATATTTTTACAATAATTATCTGTTCCACATATAGTTGAAGTTTAAACTATTCCTCTTAAAATACAAAACAAGTTGCCCTAAAAATACAAACTTTAAGGCGAATACTGCCCCTGTTTATCAATAGAATAGGTATCCTTGAAGCATATCATAAAATAGACACGTGGAAATTTATTAGTCGCCGTAAATATGTAACGGTCCCATTTTAAACGCAGGTAAGAAAATACACTATCGTACGTATATTTTACGAGTACGTATTTACTAATCCCGTTTTGTTACTAATCATCATCAGTGCCCTATGCTGAGTATAAGTACATATAGCACACGTAATAAGAAGGTATGTAACAAGGTTGACTAAACTTAAAAATGATATTTACTACTTTTTACAATTCATATTTCAGTAAATCAAGCTGTGCGTCATAATACCTACAACCAATTTTGCGAAATAGCTGAAGAAATGTTCCTAATATTTTTCTTACTAAAACCACAGTATATTGAATTAGTACGTAGGTAAATCACTTTTCCGAAACCTTGGTGCCAATTGAATTTAAAAATCGAATAATACGAAAACCTAAGTAATTTGTGGAAAAATCTAATACATTTTATAGCCGATCGACCAATCTTATTCTGATTCTAAATCTATGGTAGGTATAGCACTGTCATTCTTTATAAATCTGACGTTATACCATAGATTTGGTTCGAACGGGCCTTATTTAGTTTTAGACTTCTTGTTATATGCTAGTTAAGAGTAATTTCAATTTTTTATATTTTAAGAATTACTTTGCTTTAGTCTAAAGTTTTCGTTGCAAGAAATGTGAAAAGTTTAGACTACAATACTTATTTTAACGAAGATTGTATTACAAAGTGTTCTGCACTCTACGATTACAGAACTTCAAAACTTGAGTCAAACTTTAACGCTTACGTACAAGTGAGACAAGTATCTTCCAACAAAACCTGCAAGAGCGTCCAGACGACGCGGAAATGTAGAAAATTCCAAGCCTCTGAAATGGAGGCCGGGTAACATCAAACACGTTTTTGTCTCTTATTCCCCTCATGTTTTACTAAAAAGTTACCTCTAATGTTATAAAGTAGTTTTTGAGATTAAGAAAAACTATTTTCTTCAAGTTCCTTTTCCAAAGAAAAACAAGAGGCATAATATACGTAATGATGAGAGACTAGCGAATTTATTTGGTAGTGCTATGTTTTTTGTACATTCAATAAATAAAAATGGGAATCCATTTTGTTTTTATTTCAGTTTATTATTTCATACGTTTTACTATTTTATAAGTTTTTATTCCCTTACTGCCCAGATTTTGATATCGATACAAGAAAATCGTTTCGAATAAGATAAAATCTTTGAGATTTTTATCTCTATATCCAGGAGCAGGGCGTAAAATGATACTTACATTACAAAATACAACGTGTGCAAGTAGGTGAATCAAAAACTACAATTTTAAGTATACATATATTCATTGCATTGTCTGCAAGCAGCTCTGATAAACCCGTTGCACATCGGTAGATAGTGTACGGAGAAGATTATCTTACGAGATTACAATAATGCATTTACAGGACAATGACCCCTAGATGTGTTACTTTCAATTGTTTACTATGTAAATTATATTAATTACAAATGTTTAGTACCGAAATATGTACACGTTTACTTTGGGTACTAGCTAGCACTGGTAAAAGCACTTACTACTAACAAATGAGATTGAAAGTTTTGGTCCACTGCATCGTTCGACGAATTCCATTACTAAACCAAAATTTCGATCAAGATTTCACACATTTTATGGGGATCGACTTTAATAAAAATGGTTGAAATGAAATATTTCGTCGATTTGCGTGCATTTTTTACGATAGGTAATGGTTTGTTTTACGATATTAAATGTAAATAATATTTTCTAGTCCTCTGTGTAACACTTAACACATGATATTATTTTTCCTTTCATGAGAAGCAAATTAATTTATCTTTCGTGAAAGTGAAAATACAGAAACGGTTATGGTAATTTGGATGAAAAAATTATAATCCTTTTGCCCAAAATTATAGTTCCAACTTGTAAATTACGTAAACCTAGGAAACAGTTAATGATAAATTATTTTATGTAACTTCCGAAACGTTCATTCATTTGCATCAGTACAAGCTCAGACCCATGACATTTCGAAAGACCAAGGTTACAACTACATACTTACTTTTGAATTAAAAGAAATTGTCGTAAACTGGTATAAAAGTATGTACGTGATTTCGGATGTTTTGCGTAGCTTGCTGTTTACAATTAATTGGCACACTAGTGTCAGCATAGTGATAAAATCAATTCACTTACGCGTTTTAATAATCGTTCCATTGAACTGTTGACAGATTTTTCAAATAATGTCCTCTTTTGATTTTGACGTCTCCATTGGAGCTCAGCAGTAAAATATGTATTGGACTGGGCAGTGAACTGATATTCAGTTTCGCTAGATCTGGGTGTTTGGGGTACTACTAAACAGGGAAAACTAGGTTACCTAGGACTAGGACTATATCTGTGAAGTTATTTATTCTTCTTCTATGAGTGCCTCTTCAGTTATGAAGGTTTCCAAAATCCTCTTTTTTCATTGACAGACGAAACAACCGTTCCCCAGATGCGATGCCAGTGCACTTTTTTTTTTTTTTTTGGTAACGCAGAGAGAATGCCGCCGGCTCAGAAGGAACCGACGTCGGCACCGATGGTCGGCGCCGCCTTATGCACACCCGGCCGCTGGGAGTCGGCCGGGTAGTGTGGAGCTCTCCCCTGGGGTGCTCCTAGGGGCATACCCACTAAACTCTCTGCGACAGTTTCCATCCCTCGCCCGGGAGAAACTCTCAGAGCGGGAACGCGGGCTATAGGACGAACCTTGCCACCGCGAACCCGCTCAGGGCGAAAGAGGCTCGCCAGTACGGCCTCTTACCACACTCCGGTCCAACGGACCTAGGGCCTCTCCCACGGCCCACCAAACACCGCCCCCCGAATGGCGCCCTCACTGCTGGCTGCAGTGCAAACACCACCGGGAGGAGGACTGCGAGTACCCTTCCCCACCCATACACTACTGGCTGCAGTGCAGAGTGGGTTGGGGAAATAAAACCCACAGGCTTCAAAACGAAAAACGCCGCAAAACCCAACTCCGCTGGATGCGGAGCCGAGAAAATTGGCACCACCGGTCGACATTGAGCCATCCTGGCTAGACGACCCAACGCCGGACCTCCAGCACATGGCCTTACGGCCGCTGAGCCCGAAGGCTCTCCACCCTGTGGGGCCCACGTCGAAAACGCTATCACGCGTAGCGTGACGCCGGACAGGGCCCCGGGCCCAGAACAAAAAAAGGCCACAGGAGAGGGGTTTCCGATGCCCCAAACCGTGAGGCTGGTCCTAGGCCCCGGGGGGGCTCAACTGGGGGTCGACAAAACGACTCCAGGAGCCCTCCCGTGTGTGTGCAGCTGTTAGCCGTCGAGTAGCAATGGGCGATGCCGATTACTACCCGCCGTTGCCCAGGGACGCCAGGACCCTTTCGGTAGCAGCTCCAAACAGAGCAAAAATACTACTGAAAGGGACACACGAGGAGGCCGCCGCACCGTAGTCCCCATGCCAGTGCACTCCCTTATATTACACAACCACTTTTTCCTTCTTCCAACGCGTCGCCCCCCCTTTATTTTACCCATCACGATGAGTTGAAGCAACCTGTACCTCTCACTCCTAAGTACGTGACCTAGGTATTCGATTTCTAGGTATTCCAAGTTATTTAAAATCTTAGTTTATTTAATCATCATCATCATCCGCTTATTGCAGTCCACGGCTGGACATAGGCCTCTCCTAATGTTCGCCACTCCTACATCCTTTGGCTACACGCATCCAGCTCCTGCCAGCCATCTTGCATAAATCGTCACTCCATCTGGCACTTAATTTATTTACTCTTATAATTTGTTAGGGAAATAAATATGTTTTATAATATTACCAAATAAGTTAGTTCGCGCAGACATGACATTAAATAATTCGTTTATTTTTAAGTCGTAAAGTTCGCTTGGACTTTAATTGTCACTGACATTTATTTATTTAATTTCGAGATTCCTTTGACGAGTAAAGTTTTTTGCTTTTTTACATTTTTGGAGATGACAATGGAAAATGGTAATGACTTTTTAATGAAACGAGTTTACCTGAGTGACTCAAGTGATTTCCAAAAAAAAACACTTGTGTATTAAAAAAATAGTCATGAATGACTGCCATACGTGGGTTACAATGTACAAAATCTGTCGATTTCCCTTAATTCATATTGAACCAAAAATGTGGAGAACTTTTCATCATCATCAGCAACCAACAATCGTCCACGGCTGGACATAGGTCTCCCCTAATGCACGCCACTGCTCCCGATTTTCGGTCACTCTCATCCAGCCCACACCAGCCAGCCTTCGAATGTCATCATCCCATCTTGACGCAGGGCGGAGAAGTATTAATTGAGTTAAAATTTATTAACGTGTATTTAAAAGAGTTAAGTAAAAATTTACTCAGTTACATTAATGGGCTTTTACATTTTTGCCATTTTCGTATTGTAATACGGGTAAATAAATCTTTTTAGACATGTTTTAATGACTCAGTAATTAGCACAGAAACACAATGACTACTCAATGGAATCTGTCGTTGCCTTTTGTATTTCACACGCTAGTCAATAATTAGCTTACATTCCGGTTTCCAGTGAGATTTTCATAACCTCTGAGAATACAATGCAGGTAGGTACAGTCTGCAACAAAATGATCTTAGCGTAAAATCCTACCAAAAATGAATTAATTATTATACTTCCAATCGGGGTGAAAGGGGGGTTTAAAGGTTGGCAGCGCACTTGTGGCTTCACTGGTGTTGTAAGTGTATTTTGGGCGGCGGCAATCGCTTACCATCAGGCGATCTGTCTGCTCGTCTGCCACCTATTACGTAAAAAAAACTTTATTGCACGAACGAAGAAAAAAAAACGTATTTTTCATTTGCAAGAGTAATGTTTTTTTTAAATTATGAACACTTAATAATTATTTTAAATTTATTAATTTTTATATTTATATTTATTATTGGAAATACGTATAATTGTTGTTTCAAAACATAAACATTATTGATTGTTGTACACCTTAGGTGTACTTTGTTCTCGAACAATAAATGAAAATGCATCTTAGCGTAAACTGACAAACAGTTGTCTTTTGTCAAACGCTTAGATATTTTGGAAGGAAGGCATGCTAAGATAATTTTGATTTTGACTGTAGTACAGTTAGCAGTTTAATTAAAATTTAAGGAACTAACTTGAGTCCGAAACAGTCTTATTTTTGTAACTGTAATAATTATGTACTTTGGTAAATATCTAATAAATTAATTTACGATTGTGTTTGATCTGTTAATTTAAGATCAAGTGTACCTAATTATATTCGGAAGTCCTCATTTAAAAGTTTTTACAAAGACAATAAATTACAAAGTGTATCATGATGAGATAGGAGAAGAGTTGCAAAGCGACTTCTTTTTCATGAATAACTAATCCGGGCATAAAGGGTAGATAAGGGCTGCCCAAACCCCTTTGCCTTCATTTTTAATGTAATAAAAAGTCGTCAACAACTGTAAAATTAGTACAGTAATCTAGTGATAGGATTATTATTTTTGTGAAACAAGATTTACTCCTGAGGTTTAAAGATGATTTGTTTCCCATTAAAACTGTACAGTCATTTAATGAGAAATTATTTTAATAGTAACAATGAAAGATAATAATTATTTTACTAGTACGAAGTGGGTAATCAGAAGCTGTTACATTTGATGCCAAGAATGGTCCCGCAAGTCGACAGCAACTCCTAGCAAAGGCCGATCTAGAAACACTCTGTAGATAAGAATGATCCAGAGACTGATATCTTTTTTTTATTGCTTAAAGTAGGCAGACGAGCTTGCGGCCCATCTGATGGTAAAAGCTAACCGCCGCTCATAGATATCAACAATTCAAGAGCACAGTCTTGCCGCTGCCTACCGTGAAAGAAAACCTCTTTTCAAACCTGATATATCCATAGAAAATGGCATTTGTTAGAAGGAGATTTCAGCCTCAGAACCATTATATAGGGATGAAATTTTATGTGTGGAAATGTAGGAACGTTTATCATTACACCAACACTTAATGTTGATTAAATTAGTACAGATTGACATGTGATTAGCGGTTTACATAATTTATTAAAAGCATGTAAACGAAATGACAATGAAATAAATAGTATTATCTAGACCTGGCAAAAACGGATATTTCAAAAGAATGGATCATTTGCATCTGGATCAGTGCAGGGATGCGGAACTGTGAAACACTTCATTTGGGACATCGACTCTCAGATAGATCCATGATTTATTCCGCTTATTCGGATCATTCAGCTCATTCGGTACACTCAACAGTGTATTATTTGGCTCGAGTCCGATCACTGAGTCGTTTCAGTAAAGAGATACACACGTCTATATTATTATCGTGTTGTTCGCAGTTTTCATTCATTATTATGTAATTTGTCAAGATGTATAATATGCTATACATAATTCATAGCTCGCTTGGTGTCGTTGAAGTCACTATGCTATGCTAAAAAATTGAACATATTTTTAATAACCCAAGTTTGCCAAGAAAAAAAAAACAACTGACAGAATTCAGCAATATTAATAAATAAATAGATACAAAAATGTCATCATTTGGAAAAAAAATATTAATCAGGAATATCAACAATGATGAGCTACCTATCTCGTAGTCAGATCAATGTATGTGATGATGTGAAATATTTATTTAATTATTTATAATTATTTTATAAAAATATTACATTACATTGCGAGTTGAAAAAAGAATACCACTCATAATTATCAATTAAAAATATTAAACTAGCCAATAAGTACAAAAGCACCAACCAAAGCCTAACAAAACCTACCTAGAAGCAATGAGTTATTACTACGCTATTAATAATATTTCAATGCCTGGAAGTCATAATCTATATTTTTAAACCTAAATGCACGTAAAATGCTTATGTCTATGGGCAGCGGCAATTGCATAACAGTCTTTTTCCGTCTGTTCGTCTGCCCCCTATCACTTATAAAAAAATAACAAAAATAAATTATGGATCATTCAAATTGTCTCTATTTTTTTGGGCTGAAGTCCACTTCATCAACGTTTGCAAACTATGGTGATTTTGATTATAATATTTGATTGTAAAATCGTGGGGTGGGAATACAAAAAGTATTTTGGGTCCGGCGCCTCATAGCTCTTGCAATCAACTTCAAACTAAAGGCACTTCAGCCCAGAAATAGACACAACTTTAACGACTTAAAATTTATTAAGTAAATAACACATTAAAAAATTTCATCTCGTGGATATTGCAAATATACCCACAATATGATGAGACTATCGACAGCTCACTTAGAATCAAGTACTTACAAAAGTCGGCTTAGTAACGCGTCCAGTGGTCTAATTAGTAGAACATTCACCCGAATTTTGGAGGATGTGGATTCATGTCCCGCCTTAACACGAGATGAAATTTTTAAGTGTGTTATTTACTTAAGAATAAATTGCAATGGATTGCTAAAAGATATCAACTATTAAAATTTATTTTCGGTTTTTACGTGCATTTATAAAAGCGTTTTTCTAGAGTTTGTTAACTCTGTTATTTTTGTATTAAATTATGGAATTTACTAATCTTGAATACTATTATTGCATTGATTTATTGTACAATTAATAAATTATGACACATTCAGGGATAATTAAAGACCCTATCTTTGATACCTAAGTGTACTCTATATACAATCAAATAGGTAAGGAGCATGAGTTGCATGGATATAGTATAAACTATATTTCTGGGAATTTCCCATTATTAATTAATACAAACACAATACAAGGCGTTAAGGAAAGTATTGTATCGTTCTATGAAAAATAATTAATTGGGAAAACCAGTATGTAGCTAAGTTATATTTTTAAGGCACATACGCTCCCTAAAAGCTGAAACACTTTTTCTCTTGTGACCCTTCCTTATTCTCTTGGGAGCCCGGGGTTTCTGCCCAGCTTGCCGTGCCAATATATTTTTTATCACTATCCCACTTGTAAAAGCTTATAAAAAGGTATCAAAAGAACTTTAGAAGTATAATATTATATCCGGACAGTATGCCTCCAAAAAGGCAGACATTGATAAGATTGGCCATGAACTCCTGCCTTTTTAAGCGGTTTTGCTTCCATGCGGATTTTGGTCCACATGCAGAGTAACTGTCGTGCTTCCAAAAAAGATAGATAGATAGATATTCTTTATTGCACAAAAATTAAATACAAGCATAATACAACAACAGCAACAGTCAGTACAATAAGGTCAGTAAAAAGTTTCTTTTTTATTTTATGCATGTTATTTGGAATTAGGTAAGAAGTAAATAATATTTGGACCATTTAAAAAAAAACGGATGTATAGTAGGATAAAAAAATTAGTCTAGACAACAATGAAAAATTAACATATCAATAAGCAAGCCCTTCAATTAATGATGATGATGACTTTTGAAGTTTTTGTTTTAATAATTTGCAATACCTAGCAGTAGGAGTACCTTAATTATTTTTTTTTATATGGGAGGTGGTAGACAAGCAGACGGATCACCTGATGGTAAACAATTCCGCCGCCCATGGACACCCGCAACACCAGTGGAGTCACAAGTGCGCTGCCAACCTTTCCCCCCCCCCCCCCCCCCAGCCTATAAACTGTCCCACTGCAGGGTAAATGCCTCCATCATGGAAATCAAGATATTGCATAGTAGCGATCGGATTAGGCTTAATGTTGTATTTTTTTATATGAGAGGTGGCAGACGAGCAGACGGGTCACCTGATGGTAAGCAACTCCGCCGCCAATGGACACCCGCAACACCACTGGAGTCACAAGTGCGCTGCCAACCTTTTCCCCTTCCCCCCATTGGGCCACCGGTAACCTCACTCACACGGCGAAACTCAGCGCAGGCACTGCTTCACGCCGGTCTTCTGTGAGGCAGTGGTATCACTCCGGTCGAGCCGGCCCATTCATACCAAAGCGTGGCTCTCTCACATTTAATTCTCTAATAAAAATTCTCCGCTGGTTTAAATAATGTGGAAAAATACTCTGAGTATTTGATTTATTTGTATATATTTTGACCGAATTATAACAGTATAAAATTAATACCTAATTATATTTATTTAAAAGAAACTGAAGAATATAATGTACGTTATGCAATAGTTGAAGTATATAACTGTATTCCAAAACAGACATCATTAAAATTAACCCGTAAACTTCCCCCAACTTCTAACTTCCTATTTTATTAACGTCGCAGAAAACAAACGCGTCACATGAGCTCATAATATCTCCGAAAATGTGTGTCACTCAAGTACTACAGACTAGGGTTATGGGGATAAATGGGACAGTAAACCTGCCGGTTACTTTGATGGTGGCAGGCACCAGATGGCTCCCCACTTCGCAGCTGGTTAACGTCAGATAATGTTATAAAAATTCACTCTAAACTGGCTTGGTATGACCGTGTAACTATAGGGTTGTCTTTAAGAAATAATTTAAACTCAACAAGGTTTTAACTTAATAGGGAGAAAATAGTAAGCACGAGTGGTCAGCTTCTAAATTGACACTATTTTAATACATTGAATTTAAACGAAATGGAATACGTTCTAAGAGGAAACATTCACTGAGAGTTACGTACTAGTTACGTGCTGAAAAATAATTGACTTAAGGTCTTAGGAATATTGCGATATTCATTATATTCCAAATCAAGTTTCACCTCAGAGGATTTTATCATCATTTACCCAATCAAAAATGCAGGACAGCCCTAATCAATTAAGGAAAATCAATCCTCAAACTCCCAAAACCTAGATTTTGTTTGACATCTTAAGAATTGCGTATTGCTGAATTTGGAAGTATTTTTTTAATAAGTGGCACAGCACAATGGCTCACCTTAGCCTAATGATAAGCGAAAAGAAGAGCCCACTTTGCAATCACAACAGACTCCATCGTACGGCAGTTAGCACTGCCATCAGGCCCGCTCAATGCTTCTTTCTTAGCCTTTCTTCCAATTTATTAAGAGCGACTCCAATATTTATGGTAGTATTAAGTTAGATTTATTTGCTTATATTAATAAAGAGGAGGATGCTTATCCACAATGTAGGAAGAAGAAGTAAAGTAAAGACTCAATTACTTAAGAGCTGCGTGTGAATTCGCGGAATGGTAATAGCACACGGGTTTTCTTAATTCACCAAATCTAATATAACGATGCTAGCTTCAATCCGGCATACTTATGAGTATAAAAAAATGATTCACTACAAAAAAATAAAAGGAACAAAGCTAATCATCATCATCATCGTCAGCCCATTTAAGTCCCCACTGCTGGGGCACGGGCCTCCCTCAATCACACGAGGGGTAATTGCCATACTCACCACGCTTGGCAGACGGGTTGGCGAGGGTTTTGATATAAATGCAGAGTTTTCCTTCTCTGGGTGCTGTCTCTTTACCTCAGTCGCCTTTTACGACACCTCGGTAAGAGTGAGAGTGGCCTATTCTACTCTGCCGGGGCCACACGGCTACATTGAATGAATGAAGTTAATGTTTTTATCTATTTATAAAATACACATATTTTTAACAGGAAATAGCAGGCCCATTGCTTTTGTTCTCTATAAACGTACTTTTCTGCTTCCTATCAGGATAGTGCCGGTAATTTTTTTTTCCGGAATATTTTAGCTACTTTAATTTTTAGTCGTCTCTTTTTTTTTGTTAAATATTAAAAGAGATAGATAGATAGATAGATAGGTACTCTTTATTGCACAACATACAAAACTTAAAAGCTAGGTATACAGAGATACAATGTACAATTTAGGCGGATTAGAGATTCGAACTTTAAAAAATCTAAAGTCAAACATCCAGAAAACTTTGACAAGATTATATAAAAAAATAAAAACAAAAGGAACTTAGTCTTTTGAATTTTTTCGGGTTTTGCGGTTAGAGCTACAAAGTAGATTTTCGAATGCTTATTTTTATTTCACTAGGCCTTACTGTTTCTTTTACTCTGAATCTTATTTCCACGACTATTATTATTAATTCATGTTCATACTATTTCTGGACGAAGGTACTATCGTATTACCGTTAAAAAATTCACTGTAGCTACCCAGAGTAGGGTATTTCGATACTAATACTCGTAAATCGTAATCGGTCCTATTTTGAAGAGAATCGTTCATGTGACCCTTTTCAAAGTCATGCCAAATGTGTTAAAGTATTACTCTGTGTTGGCTGCGGATATGTTGGCGTTGAGGAAGGTGGCCTTTTCGCCATGCGATTATTTTGGCCGTGACAGTGTGGGTCCTTCAGTAAATTACGTTGTTTTGTAAAAACAATTAAAGACGCTGAATTGACAGTGGTTGCTCCCAGTGCGTAGATAGATACATAGATATTCTTTATTGCACAAAAATAAAATACAAGCATGATACAACAACAGCATCAGACAGTACAATAAGGCGGTCTTATCGCTTGTAGCGATTTCTTCCAGACAATCTTTGGGTACAGGAAAGAAATATCGTATTCGTAATAAGGGAAGGCAGTGCAAAGTAGTTTAACAAATGAAATTGAGAATGCGTAGTGGGTCGTTAGTCTAAAAATGGCATTATTTCTTTAAAGTCCCTTTAAATTTATAGACAAAAGCAGAAACCAGTAGTACCTAATTATTTTTTCTCCCTTACAGTCTTAACCCATTTTGCGTTTAAGTAAAAATTAAAATACGATTTATGTTTATGGTCCTTTTATTTGTTGATTGCAACATTAATGTGTGTTTAACAATTGTCAACTAAAACGGAGCTATAAAACAGTTTCTTTTTTTGAAAATTTAATATGTTTTTTTTTGTTTCAAACGACAAAACTGCTCTATAACACCGTTATAGCTAACAAAGGTTTATCGAACGTTTATTAATAAAAAGCCTTATATTTGTCAAAACAGCAACAGTTGTATACCTACCATTCAGTGACCTTCAAAAAGTACTCAAACCTCGTCCAGGGATAAGTTATCCGGGCTCACAGACGAGATATACGACCACGATAATCTTCGCTTGAGAGGCCACGGTGCAAAATTGCTGATCGCGTAAGATATACTCATAAATTTCTACCGATTTTCACATACGCATCATTGTGGATTAGTACTAAATGGACTGGAACTTCTATTTGAATTGCTGCACAAATGTTAATATTTTATAATAGAGATTTTTTTTATAATAACGGATTAAAAATTAGACATTTGGTATCTCACTGCTTCCGTGTAAGCGGATGATGACTTTTATGCTAAAGCGATATTCGAATCGAAAAAGTGAACTATTGCCCAAAAATGCGCAATAGTTAACTAGTTCACATTTGGAACGCTGAGATTAAAATGATAAGATCCCGGTGTGAAACCCACATTGGAGGAGGTAGAGAAAAAAGATTTTAAATAATACTAAATAATCAGTTTTTTTGTTCCATTGATAAGAAAATGAGGTTTTACATGAATATCGATTCATTTGCATTTAAAGACTGACAGAGAAATTGCGGAAAATGGTACAAATATCTTTAACTTTCAATTTGAAGTCAGATGTTAAAATAAACACCCTTCTAGAGTTCCGGCACTCAATAAAAAAACAGAACTGTTATGAGATCTTTTGTCATGTGCCTTTTTAGGGTTCCGTACCTCAAAAGGAAAAAACGGAACCCTTATAGGATCACTTTGTTGTCCGTCCGTCCGTCCGTCTGTCAAGACCCTTTTTCTCAGGAACGCGTGGAGGTATGAAGCTCAAATTTATATCAATTACTCAGGTCTACTGTCTCTTGAAGCTGAGAAAAAATCAAACTTCTAAGCCAACGCAATCAAAAGATACAGCAGTTTATGCCGCAAATTTTCGACACTTGCAAGGGAATCAAAACCTACAGGGTGCTTCCCGTGAACTCAGAATCTTGAAATTTGGTACGAAGCAACGTCTTTTAGCATAAATAGAGGAAAAATTACGAAAACCATAAATTTTTAGTTACATCACATAATATATATTATTTAATAATTTTAAACTTACTACCCATTTTCTCTTAGACGCGTAGAGGTATTAAATTTAAATTCATACCAAATACTCAGGTCTATAATACCTTTAAGCTGTAACAAAATCAAACTTCTATGTCAACGCAATCAAAAGAAACAGCAATTTAAGCTGCATATTTTGAAACTCGCAAGTACTCGCAAGGGAATCAAAACCTAAAGGGTACTTCCAGTCGCCCTAGAATCTTGAAATTTGGCATGAAGCAACGTTTTATAGCACACATAAAGGGAAAATTCCGACAACCTTCAATTTTTAGTTACATTACAAAATATATATTTTTTAATAAATATAAACTTATTACTTTTTTCCTCATGAACGCGTAGAGCTATCAAGTTGAAATTCATATCAAATACTTAGATCTAATTGCCCTTGCAGGTTTTTGTATGTCAAAATCCTTTTGTAATGGATGCGGTGGGGTATTATAAACAAATAAAAAAAGCTCTACTTGATATCAAATATTTAGAATATGCAATCTAATCGAGCAAAGTAACTATAAAACTTCTAACGTCTAACTTCTAAATCAACGCAAAAGATATGCCCCGTTCTACTGAATCACTACAATACTTCCACCACACTACACTGACCGGATGGCATAATTGGTAGTGACCCTGCCTCTTACGCCAAAGGTCGTGGGTTCGATCCCCACCCTGGACAAACATTCGTGTGATGAACACTTATGTTTGTTCGGTGTCTGGGTGTGATATATGTATTTAGGTATATATATCTGTTACACAAGTGCTTAAGCTACAGAATCAGGTCAATGTATGAGATGTTGTGAGAATTATTATTAATATACAGTAGTTGTAATACTGTGCTACTATAGTGCATATGGTAATAAATTTCATTAAAATCTTTCCATTCCCCTAGAATTATGAAATTTAGGAAAAAGTGAGGATCAACAGAACAAATAAGGGGATCCAAAGGTAAATTTTATAACTTTCCTAAAGACGCGCAATAGATAATTCCATAAAGAATGATTACATGCGACTGTCAATTCAGATGTATCATGTATTAGTAGGATCTATAAGTTGTTACTACGGAACCAACTCGTACTTAACCGGTTTTAATAGAATTTACTTTCGCGCTTACGTGCTAAGTGAAATACCAAATGATTGGAGTGAAACCTCCAACACATGTATTATTATAACGAATAGTCCCAAGAGAAACTTTTAGGGAAACCAAGTTACAAACTTCTCAACCCATATTTAATTAATATCGCTGGGCCAAATGAAATGACGATTGGAATCATAGGACATATTATCCAATCAGAGATCGATTCCGAGTCGTAGCAGGAGAATGTAAATTTCTGGCACTTAATTTGATCTAGGTTCGATATGACACACATACATATCGAGTCTAGTAGGATACCCACCGGTAAAACACTAAATTATAAGGTCAGGGATCATTGCAAATTGTCAATTGAATAATCAAATGACATAAAATTATCATTATTATAATTTTATGTCATCAACTTCTTTCTTAACGTTTTCGCAGGCTCTACAGAATATTTAATATTTTAATATTTATTTATTATGACACATAACAGAGTACTGTTATTGTTGTTCAAACAGGAAGTTAATATAAATCAGTTCTAAACTATACTCCAACAAAATATGTCCGAGAAGGAACAATAAATCTTCTGGAGACCTTACAATTAGGTACTTATAATAAAAGTTAACACAAATTAACCATAAAGTAACAAACTACAATAGACAAACATATATTTTGTCTTGCTGTCTTAAGCTGACATGGCGACGATATTACTAATCTCCTTTATTAAACATTAAAGCGGCCACTTTTAGCAAATATGAAGATTATTGTTACTTGTGGGAAGTATTTTTTTTGAGATGAACTTATGTAAAGTTCATCTTAAAAGATTGTTAATACTTTCCTTAAAGTATTTAATGCTCACTTTTTAAACAATTAATCTTATTTGCAACAATCAATATAAATCCATTGTCTTGTCTGATATGTGACTTGTTTTTTTCTCGTTTTCCATCAGGTGAAATAGAGTAAAGTTCAGACATCAATAAAATTGTAACATAAATTATGCCACGGTAACGTACATTTATGGAGACTAGGATACGAAAAAAAAATTTACCTATCTTACGGTCGTATCGTATAAAATATTGGCACTGTACGTAAAGTTTTTCAAAATGACCTGTAATTATTATATAGGGGTGTTCCTATTCTATGGATCAACAATAAGGGTGTTCTTATTGTATATCCATACAATAAGTCAAATATTAAAAAATATTATTTATGTTATGTACTATTATTATATATAGTACGTATGTATATTTCTGCCATTTTCAATTTCATTTGTTAAACTGCGTCTATACGCAGTTTAACAAATGAAATTGATATAATGATATCGATAATCTGGAACAATGCTGTCTTATAATGCAAGTTGTAATGCAATATCACCCGGCCATTTTCTGCTATTGTCGTAACCAACGCAAAGCATCGTATTTGTATTTTTATTTAATTGAAGACATGTTCGTTACTCTACTGAAACATTTCACCTGATAAAATAAATAAACAACTGACATTCAGAAGTATTTATCCCTAATAATAACTAAACATTCCTGTGAGCTTCCGTTGAAGGAAAGAAATAACGTCTTCGTAATAGGGGAGCAGTGCAAAGGCACTGCCTTCCCCTATTACGAAGACGTTATTTCTTTCCTCTACACAAAGGTTGTCTGAAAGAAATCGCTACAAGCGATAAGACCGCCTTATTGTACTGTCCGTTGTTGTTGTATAATACTTGTTTTTGTGCAATAAAGTATATCTATCTATATATTTTTGTGCAATGAAGTATATCTATCTATCATAATTTTAAATATTTTTGACGTGTTTCTTAGAGGAAATTGTATATTTAAGTGCTTAGTATGACTCACTATGTACCATCATATTAGTAGGTACAATTAAGTCATTGTACCTACTAATATGAAGATTCGATAATTTGTAAAATACTGTGATAGAAATCGTATGTTTCAGGCGTGTTACTCTATTGTTTTAAGCATCGACAAGTCTTATGTCCCATGTAATGAAATCATTTTAATTTTTTTTGCTCGCGATTACATATTAAAGCTATGCTGTGAGAAAACTGCTTGTCATCGCTCTGTGCTTTCGTGACTGGCAACAATATTGGTTTAGCTTAACATAGGTTATGGATGTGCCGTCCGGAGACAGACTACTGGGTCTACCCTGAGCCTTGGAAAGCTTACGCGATTACTGCTAATATTAGGCAAAATGTGATAGACGAGTAGGTACAAGCGAAACAGATATGCCACAAAAATCTGAAACAATGCTGTCTTGTAATGAAAGTTGTAATACAAGTGCAAAGGCACTGCCTTCCCCTATTACGAAGACGTTATTTCTTTCCTCTACACAAAGGTTGTCTGAAAGAAATCGCTACAAGCGATAAGACCGCCTTATTGTACTGTCCGTTGTTGTTGTATAATACTTATTTTTGTGCAATAAAGTATATCTATCTATATATTTTTGTGCAATGAAGTATATCTATCTATCATATTTTTTTATATTTTTGACGTGTTTCTTAGAGGAAATTGTACATTTAAGTGCTTAGTATGACTTACTATGTACCATCATATTAGTAGGTACAATTAAGTCATTGTACCTACTAATATGAAGATTCGATAATTTGTAAAATACTGTGATAGAAATCGTATGTTTCAGGCGTGTTACTCTATTGTTTTAAGCATCGACAAGTCTTATGTCCCATGTAATGAAATCATTTTAATTTTTTTTGCTCGCGATTACATATTAAAGCTATGCTGTGAGAAAACTGCTTGTCATCGCTCTGTGCTTTCGTGACTGGCAACAATATTGGTTTAGCTTAACATAGGTTATGGATGTGCCGTCCGGCGACAGACTACTGGGTCTACCCTGAGCCTTGGAAAGCTTACGCGATTACTGCTAATATTAGGCAAAATGTGATAGACGAGTAGGTACAAGCGAAACAGATATGCCACAAAAATCTGAAACAATGCTGTCTTGTAATGAAAGTTGTAATACAATATCACCCAGGCCATTTTCTGCTATTGCCGTAACCGACGCAAAGCATCGTATTTGTATTTTTATTTTACTAAAGACATATTCGTTACTCTACTTAAACATTTCACCTGATAAAAAATAAACAACTGACATTCAGAAGTCTTTATCCCTTATAATAACAAAACATTCCTGTGAGCTTCCGTTGAAAGGGTGAAACAATTTCGTAATGAAGGGACAATAACTTGATAAATGACCAACTAAAGCCTTTCTTAACCAAAAGGGCTGTGCTTCACCCTGTAAAGACCAGACATTAGTTTAGAAACAGCAGCTTAACTTAATGAGGGAATGGTCAGTGTTAATGAAGTACACTTAGCGAGATCAGTTTTCTAATGCTTTCAAGCAACATTTATGGTTCTTCTCAAAAAGTAAGAACGTTTTTAAAAATACTGACTATGTAGATGGACCTATTTATCATGTTTATTAGTTTCGTAACAGAAGTTAAAAACTAAGTTTCACATCACCATTTTTATCGTCAGGAAAATTTTGATATGGGGCGGTACTCATTATGTTCCGTTTAGATGACTTGTTTCGTGGATATTATGTTTGAAACAGCCGATTTTTATTCATTTTAACGATTATTCCCATAGGAAAAGTTTACGTACTTGTTTACCTTTTCCAAAGTGGTCTGAAGGAGCTCGCTCAAACTTTAAAATTTAATTATATGTCCCATTCACAAAATAATCAATTCAATTAGAAATAAAGAAGGGATAGAAAAGTATGTATTTTTATCCATACCCTAGATATGTGAGACGTAAGTAAATAATAGTTATAATGGGCAATGGGTCACAATCCAAGACTATTATATGATCTGTCTCCAAGATCGTACACAACGTTCAGACCAGCAGCTACTAAAACTTTTAAAAGAGTAATAAAAGCAGTAAATGTTCGAAAACTCAACTAAAGCACAGCTAAAGTATAAAATGTATATTTTAAATGAGCTACTTTTACTATCGCTTTATACTCCAGTTTGATATGCAGTGTGCACCATCATGCAAAGTGCATTTTTATTTTGTAAAGTCTAAGAAAACAAACATATTTAGTTTTTTATTATTTGTCTACCTGTTTACACAATCATCATCATGAGCCTATCGCAGTCCACTGCTGGACGTAGGCCTCTCCAATCGATCGCCACTGTGATCTATCCATGGCTTCTCGCATCCAGCTCTTGCCAGCCATTCTGCGCAGATCGTCCCCACCTAGCCAGAGGGCGCCCTACATTACGTTTGCCAAGACGCGGCCTCCACTCTAGAACTCGTTTACCCCATCGGTTGTCGGTTCTGCGGCTAATATCGCCAGCCCACTGCCACTTAGCTTGCTAATCCGGCTTGCTAATACATCTTCAATACTCTAAATCTAAATATACCCATTTTTTTATTTGAACATATTTTTTAAGTGCCTACTTATGTTTGTATAAAACTGATCATACCTCACGATTCTTCGAAACACGATTCTTCATATCAACACGATTCTTCGAAATCTAAAATAAGTTTTAGAATCGTGTTGATTTGTGAATCGTACTAATAAGCCTTTGCTGATTTCGACTACATTTAATTAAGACGTAGATTAGCGAAAGTAAGAACAATATTATGTACTCACATTTTTACCAGTCTTAATTATAGTTAAAATGCAACGCGAAAATCTAAAAAAAAGCTTATTTTCTCCAGCTACCTATTCATAAAAAAATCACAGAAATGATTAATAAAATACACTGTCCATTTATGTCAGTATTACAGTTACTACTTTTATAGTATAGTTTATGTCCTGAAGCATATGGAAGGCGGGCTACTGTACTGTACTTGGTACAGTGTAGTCCAGTAGACATAAATAACTTCAAAAACGGCACAATATCATACGTTGAACCACTGTTATACCCCCTTAGGAGGTGTATTTACATAAATCCTTTCTTAGTGCTCCCCTACGCTATAAAAGGAACCCCTGTGCAAAATTTGAAGTTTGTAATCCTTATAGTTTAGGCCCTGCGTTGAAAGATCAGTCAGTCAGTCAGCTTTTGCTTAATAGAGTTACATTCTAATTCCTTAGTATAAAAAAAACAAAGAAAATAAATCATAGCTCATAGTTTTTAAGATAAGATAAGATAAAAAACAATTTATTGACCACAACACATTACAAATAGAACAAAACAGAGAAAACAAGGTACATAGACAAAGAGTTGCGGCCAACAAGGCTCAGCCTCAGCATATGCTGCAACTGCCACATACAGCAGCTGCAGCGCTGGTTTTCAGGCTGGACCTTGGGTGACGCCTTTGCATTGAAAAAAAATATTATAAAAGATTGATATGCATTATTTACAAGCAAAAACAGAAAATGAAAAATAACATATACAAAATACAGAAATAATAACATACAGATACATAATCGATTTTAAAACATTAAAATTATATTAAAAAAAAACATCACAAAAAACAACAAAAAAATGGCAATTTTGTAATGTTTAAGTTGTGTTTTTTTGCAATAAAGTATAATTATCTATGTTATCTCCATTCCATTTGAAATCACTATTTCACGATGAAACCGAATATTGAACATCGCAGCCTGAAAATGTGGTATCTCGTAGCATCTCTTTATACAGCGAAGTGGTCTGATTAGAATATTGAGGTGTTGGTGAATTATCATTAGTCAAGATTCAATTTGATAGTCAAATCGTTTGTACGGTATTGAGTCAAAATAGACATTGATGATTTTTGTTTTGATAGATAGACAAATGGATAAAATATAATTATTTTTTACACATTAGCCGCTCGCCGCTTTGCCCGCGTGATCTAAGTGATGTTTTTCAACTTAGTTCAACAGTGATAAGTTATTTTTCCGTAGCATAATGTAGAATTTGTCATGAAGAAATAGCGAAGATTTTTATTGATACTACAGTTTGAGATTATTTTCTACAAACTCAAAAATACAAAAAGGTGTCCAAAAGTACCAGTGCCTGTTTTAAGCACCTAGACGAGCGTTCTAAAAACAATATCTCGGACGATGCTAGAGTGTTAATAACTTGGTATAAAAGAAAACTACGAAAAAATACCACCGTCTTATTATTTTGAGCGAATTCCTTCAGATAACTTCATTACATACGGTATTACAGTATATATGTCTTCTAGAGGTAACGTGGAAACTCAAGTTATAAAAGGAACTATCAACGTGTGTAATACTTACCTATACTCGTAGAGTAATACTTACTTACCTTACATAGTTATACAAAAAAAAATGTATACTGTGAATAAAATATGAATTCCAATAATGTTACATTAAGATATATCTACATAATTATGCACATGATGAATGATATTGTGTAGTAAGTAATAGGTATGCTTTGTAAATACTCAAGTGTGTAATGTACCAGCCATTTCATAAGTAAATGGAAAAAACTTAGCGATGTTTTTTGTACGTGACAATTGATAAATTGTTTTTTGTGCTACATACTTGTAGGAACATATTCTTTTGAGACACACACATTCAAACGACAGAATATATTCTCGTATATTCTTGCGAAATTTTTGTTGGTGCCGGTCTTTTTCTTATAGCGTTGGGGTGTGAGATTTTTTCCCATCGATTTCCCATCATAGGCTGAGTTACTATTAGATTCAAATAAAGAGCCCTGATCACGTAGTTTTGAGGGGCTATAAGCCCAACGGCGGCCGTATCGGTCCCATATAATCCGAAATATTTAGACAGACTGAAACGCGAGCCCCAAATAGTATTTGCGTGTCAATAATAATGTATGACGCCAGTATGTAAAGCCTACTAATGATACATAAATATTAATCATTTTATCAAATAGCTATATTGTTGAAACATCTTACAAGTTATTATAATACCTACTATCAAATCCCAAGTTTGAGATAGCAAAAAAACAGCAAACTTTCGATGAGTGGTGAAAAAATGCTCATTAAGCCCCCGATTCTGCTAGGGTGCCTGCCTAGGGTGCCAAGGCGTGGAGGCAGGCTAAGCGCTATATCATTTTACTTTACCTCCCCACCATTGGCGATGGGGGCGAACCCAGCTGGGGGCTGAGTATGCCTTTCCGGCTTCTACTTTTTTTCTCTCGTCATCTGAAAAATCTACGTACCTATGTAACTAATAATACTTATCACAAAAAGTAGGCGCAGTAGACTAATAAATCGATTGGAAACTCAGCTAACCGCAAACGCGGTCTCATCTTAGATTTATTCTCTTATAACTATTCTAATATGAAACTTTTCTGAATCTTTTCCCTCCCGCGAACGCTCCGGCTGTGAAATAAGCTGCCATCAGAGGTTTTCCCGGGGGAACACAGCATGAGGTTCTTCAAAAAAGGAGTGTTAAAGTTTTTACGGGGCGGCAGCGCGTATGCAGGTCATCTGGAGCTCCAAACGTCCATAGGCTGCGGTATTTGCTTACCATCAGGCGAGCCGCACGTTTGTTTGCCACTGACGTAGTATATTTTTTTTAAAAGTCAGAAAGACAGTTTTAGCGAAATATTGCCTCAGTGGGCCGTCTGTTTGGAACCAGTGGTAACGGTAGACAATAACTGTATGTATACCAACCACCACCAGCTGCGTCGGGTGCTTACGTTTACTTACTATATAACAGAGGACCTAGAGTCCTCGCCACCAAAGGAGTCCCGTGAAAAGCGCGCTTCAGTCCACATCAACATTCAAATTTGAGTTTTATATTCATGGACATAAGGAATCGAGTATTTCAGTTTCGTGTTTTGCCGCGGAACTTCTTTCGTAGGCCGGGCTCTACCTACAACGAATAGGAATCTTTATGCTCTTCTCCCTGCGCTGGGTGCCCCGTCTCTTTTATTTGGATGGGACAGGTATTTAGGTCGAAAGTTCAGGCTGAATTGCTTCGAGAAAAATAGTACGGCCATGCCGCTTTATTTTCTCGACTTTTTTTTATTATGTGTGATAGGTGGCTGACCTTCGATTCGCAGACGATATCTTAGTCATGGCTAAGACCTTGGAAGACTTAGCCACAATGCTCGACGACCTCAGTAGAATCTCCCTACAAGTGGGTCTGAAAATGAACATGGACAAGACGAAAATTATGTCGAATTCTCATGTCGTAGCCACTCTTGTACAGGTTGGAAGGTCTACACTGGAACTTGTGGACGAGTACAACTACCTCGGACAAAAAGTCCATCTTGGTAAATCCAACTTTCAGAAAGAGGTCAATCGACGAATCCAACTCGGCTGGGCAGCGTTCGGGAAGCTACGCCTTATTTTCGACACATATACCAAAGTGTCTCAAGACAAAAGTCTTTGATGCGCGTAGTGTACTGTCAGTGATGACATACGGAACCGAAACATGGCCGATACAATGTGCCGATTTAGAAGGCTCAAAGTCAACCAGAGAGCAATGGAGAGGGCTATGCTCGGAATCTCTTTAAGTGATCGTATCAGAAATGATGAGACCCGCAGGAGAACTAAGGTCACAGACATAGCCCAAAGGATTGCATGTCTCAAGTGGCAATGGGCAGGGCACATAGCGATGAGAACAGACGGCCGTTGGGGTGGAAAGGTCCTCAAGTGTAGGCCACATACAGGAAGTCGCAGCCGTGGCAGGCCCCCCCACAAGGTGGACCGACGATCTGGTGAAGGTTGCAGGAATCCATTGGATGCGGAGGCCTATGTCCAGCAGTGGACGTCTATTGGCTGAAATGATGATGATGATGAGTTCGCTGACGAGCAGATGGATCACCTGATGGTAAGCGATTGCCGCCGCTCATGGACACTCGCGACACTAGTGGAGTCATAAGGTACCCTCACTCACGCAGCGAAACACAGCACAGCGCTGCTTCACGCCGGTTTTTTGTGAGGCTGTGGTATAACTCCGCTCGAGCCAGATGTCAAAGCGTGGCTCTCCCACGGCCAGACTTGGCGGTGGCACTGCGGTGCCCCCATATTCTTGTTTGTTACGGGACGGTTTTCACAGCAACAGTTCATATTTTTTATCTCGTCTGACCAATGTTATCATTGTCACTGTATGCGTGATGCATCGTCAATATACCGTGCCTTGGTCCCTACTCGTCCAAGATTTGCAAGGTTTCCCGATGTCCGAATACATTACCATAAGATAGAAGGCGGTGATGGCATGAATTTATATCTCAAATCGATTTAGATCTTTAATTCATAACTCTGTGTTTTTTGTTCATTTTTCTTTGTATTCACATTTCACACTCTAGATCAAGATTTTTTACTTTATAATAGGTTGTTATTTTGGTCCCATTGGTGATGTGTTGACATGTGTGTTTGTTTCAAACGCAATAAAATGACAAACAAGCATCAACAACAACATCTCTTTGTGACATTTTATAAATACTTATGTACTTGAGCGGATCAAAATGATAACACTTTTTAAATTTAATCAAAATAGGTAAACATATACATACGAGGTGTATATGTGAACATTTACATCCATTTAACCACGTGTTCTATCAGCCATTCTGAACAACATTTGTTCGCAAAATAGCGCCTGTGCTGTGTTTCGCCAAGAGTGTGAGGTTACTGGAAGTTCAATCGGAGGGAAGGGAAGTTTAAAATTTGGCACTGCTGACTTCACCGGTGTTGCATCCATAGTCCATAGGCGGCAGGAATTGTTCACCATCATATGATCCTCTAGCTCGTCTTCCACCGAAAACCTAAATAAAGTTGATGCGGGAATCGACACCGCGACTCTTGCGTCTCAACCTGCGCTTAAATAATTACGACAAAACGTAAAGGATTTACATCGACTAAAGTGCGTTTCTCACGTCATTTCCTACCACGCACAGTAAAACTGTGGAACCAGCTGTCATCCGTGGTGTTTCCGACCAGATACGACCTGGTGACCTTCAAGAAAAGGGTTTATTCATTTCTTAAGAGCCGGCAACGCATATGTGATACCTCAGGTGTTGCAGATGTCCATGCGCGGCGGTGATCACTTTTCATTGGGTGTGCCGTCTGTTCATTTGTACGCTATTATGTAAAAAAAGGAGATGATATTTAGGTTTAAAATAATAAAGCTTTACCGCAGGACTCATTTACAGTTTATTGTGATAACTTTAACAGTTTACACAACTGTGACTTAATATAGCTGATAGTAGCCGCACCCTCATGTATACAAATCCAACACCTCACGATGAAATAATAAACAAACACGGTCTGTTTACTTTTGTTATCGTAGGGACTCATAAAGCGGTACGTCTGCTATTTAAGGTGACAGGTAGGGCACACTAGCAACGATTCTAACTTTTAGCTACTAAACGGGATCTATTTTAAACAATTTCGGAGTTACCACCTCTCAGCAAATACTTCTACTATTTATTAAATAATCATGCACAAATTTTGGGTCGGATTTTGTACGCGAAAAATTGATTCACACCAAAAGAGGCCGCATTTGGCGTGATCAATCGCGTACACGTTGGACCCAACATTTGTGCATGGTTTTACTTTACTTTACTAAATAGTATAAATGTTTGCCGAGAGGTTGTAACTCCGAAATTGTTTAAAATAGATCCCGTTTAGAGCTAAACATTAGAATCGTTGCTAGTGTGCCCTACCCGTCACCTTAATACTCGACGTCAAGTGATATTATGTGGGAAATCTGATAGCACATGGATAGAAACATGTTTAGTAGACCGCGAAATGTGAAGTCAATTGTCGGAAATAATAATGTCAGAGATCTGTACAAACTTTTAAGGTTGCAAAGCTTCTAGCCAGAAATAACTAATCCAACCAATGCAATGTTACATAATAAAAATATTTAAAAAAAGAAGTTTATAATAACATGGGGAGATAAATCAAAGAGGTTTTGTTATTAACAGCAAGTACAACTTTATAAAGGTTCACAAATGGTTATAAAGGGCTACGAGTAAAAACATACAAAACATGGAACTCTAAAATATGAGCATAGAATCTCAGATAGGAGGTAATTTGGAAGTTACGCTTGTACGAGTGTTTTTTTTTTAAATTATCATATTAATTGTCATTAAAGTTGGGCGCCTTGAAGAAGAGCAATAAGAAAGGTTTTACTTGTGAGCTCCACGGAGTAGGTCACATGGCTGTGTGGTACCGGGTTCGGAGAGGTGAAGAGAGCTACGTGGACTCGGTCATCAAAGACCGGGGCCGGTAAAGACACAGATCTCCAAAAACCGGGGTCAATAAAGACTGGGGCCGGTAAAGGCTTCCAATCAGAAGGACCAGCGCAATAACTTGGGGTACTGTAAGACGTTCATTCAAAATTCAATGTTCTAATTCCTTTATTGGAAGTTTGAGTCATCCAGTATTTTAAGTTAGAATTTTACAGGAATGACAGCACAAAAAAATGAGTAGTGGGTCTTTCGCGTTGATTAAAATTAAAGCCTATTTTCAACCTAAAGAGTTAATGGTGGCTTGATGATGAGTGATCTTTTCTGTTTTATCATTAATGAAATTCTTTTAAAATATGTATATTAAATTCAAAAGAAGAATAAAAACAATATTTACCTACATTTGTAACAAGTACAATATAAACGGACGCCCTGTTGGTCTAGTGGTTTAAGTACCGGGCCGTGATCTCGGGGTCCTGAGTTCGATTCCTGAGTCGAGCAAAAAGTGTGTTTCGAATTTTTCGAACAAAGCTTGGGTTTGTGATCACCAATCTGCATTTGGCAAGCGTGGTGATTAAGCCTAATCCCATCATAGTAGCGATGACTTGATTTCTATGATGGAGGCCTTTGCCCTGCAGTGGGACAGTTATAGGCTGATACTTTACTTTTACAATATAAACATTATTGCGGATACCATACCGGATATTACTGACTATGTCAGTTAGCGATTTTTTATTATGATTAGCAGATCTTAAACTTCACAGGTTTAATGTTCATAAAAAAATATCTTTTCTCTGTGGTGGACCACTGTTCCAAGTGATCGTTAAACTTCTTTGGCGAAATGGAAAAAATAATTTAATTTATTATTGTTTATTCGAAGTGACAGAGTAATTTAAGGCAAGATAAACAAATTCAATGTGTATCAGAATACCCCTGCTTTGTTATTCATGAGAGTGCCTCCACGTCCAGATCAAATTGTGTACAGTGTCTTGAGCGGGCTGAGAGAGGTTTTATTGGTATAGTTATGTGACTTGAGTAAAATTGTATGATCGTTAGAATTTGAGTCATTTTGAAATTCACTCAGAATAATTTATCGTCTTGAGTGGGCGAGCCCATTCTGCAAAAAGGAAATGGGAGCAAAGTAGTTTTTTTTTGGGCTAAAGTGTAAAGAGAAAATATAGACGTCCAGGCACGCCATATCAGGTTGAGGTAACTGGTACTACCAAAGCTGTCGACTCATGTCAACAAATTCGGATAAATTAGATTGTCTTTTTTTTAAGATTTGACTAAATTCGCATCACAATACCTGCGTACCAGAGTCGCTGCGCTGACACTGAATTTCTTTACAGAAAATCTCAAGTACATTTTTTAGGCCCTGACGCGGGGATAAAATTCGGGACCCCAAGCGCAACCGTCGGTTCAAAGTGTGACGCACTACCCACTGCGCCAACGAGGCAACGAGAGGAAATTTTTGGTGAATGTATATTGTAAGCAATATACATTCATCAAAAAATTACTTTTGAGATTCAAAGAATATTAATATTATAAATGTGAAAGTTTGTGAGAATTTAGGTACCTATGTATGTAAGTAGGTATGCATGTTGCTCAAGTAAACACAAAACTAAAAACTACTAAATGGGTTTTGATGAAACTTCACAATTGTATAAATTAAACTAAACAGAAATGTCGGTATTGTGGAAATGAATCAGCTTTTTTATGTGATAGGTAGCAGACGAGTAGACGGATCGCCTGATGGTAAGCTATTGCCGCCGCCCATAGACACCCTTTCCCCGGATTGGGCCTTCGGTACCTTCACACCCAAACACAGCACTGTGCAGCTTTACGCTGGTTTTCTGTGAGGCCGTGGTATCACTCCGGTCGAGCCGACCCGTTCCTGCCGAAGCGTGACTCTCCGACGTTCGAAAATATAAAAAAGGTTTTTCTTTTGCCGCGGGTAGAAATGTGTTATCCTACTAAATTTTTCAAACGAAATCTGTAGCCTGGGTAGTTTATAGGTACACATGTAACGAGTATAATGGAATAGAATATACAGTTTCCAGAAATACTACGTTTGTTTTCCCGAGACTTAAAGAGATTAAAGGGTGAAACACGGAATGAGAGCGTACACAGACAGTGTTAAATCTCTCTTAACCAGTTGCTGGTATTTTGTCGTTGTATTTTATCTTAACTGTGTTGTTATTGTCAATGGATTTCATCAAAATGATGTTGTCTTGTCAATAACACCAGAAGCCCAATACTCGTGCTCGTGATATTTTGAAAACATGGCGGACATACCAGAAAACCATACAAAAAACCTAAGTTTTGGTGATATATGTCGTATGATAATAAATGTCACGAGCACGAGAATTGGGCTCCAGTAACTGCCCATTTCGTTTGGCAGGAAACATTTTTTTTTTCATATCAAAAATTTGTTTTCTTTCTTGTTTTCTACTAGAATGTAGAAAACAAGAATGAGTATATAAACTGCACCAGGGTTTCATCAGCCCCAGCAATATACCATTTCGTCGAACTGTTCACGGCTCCAACTCGCCCATCTCCAGGATGGGTCGTCTTTATAACCAGATCAGTGGATCCGTGGTATAACATGATTTAATTAATGATTTCATGGTTGTGCTATATTCATCGCTATTTAGGTGTGTATATGAGTGATTTCCTCTACAAATATTTGGCTTAGTGTAATTATGTTGCTTGCAATGTACACGGTCTCTCACTAGCCCAATTCAAGTGGAGAGCAAAGGAATTGCTAGGGTCTGTTTGACCCGTGCGGTTCTATTCGCGTACCTCGCTTTTATTTATCTTTTATTTATTTTTTAATAGCATAAGTAGCATTAATTTTTAATTAAGTAACCTAAGTAGCGTTAAGTCTTTTTTCTGCATTTGTATGTTTTGTTTACCTATAAGTGATTGTGCATTATACCATGTCAGTTAGAATGTTTTTTATGTATGTATTAAATGTAACAATCGTTGGTGAACTAAATAAATAAATAAATAAATATACTAAACACTGATTAATTCTTTATTTATACCTAAGATAAAGAGTCAACAGAAGGTTGGGCATATTTGTGTTTCTGATGAAAGAGCGAACCTAAAGTTACACGTCAATCTTTAAATAAGGGTTTTACCTTATTGAGTTTTTTATAAACACATTCAGCAAAAATAATAGATGCTGCCTACGTCAATTGCTAGCGCATTAAGTGTAACAAAAACAAACATTGTCTAGAATACTTTTTTGTGTCACAACTATTTTAGCACTTTATACAAGCAAGTTCAATTACCGAATGAAACTAGGTACACGCTTAATGTTTTGTTCTCAGGAGGAAAGACGTAGTCAGTAATACCATTGTTACTCGTAGTTTTTGCTCGAATATGTTCACGCATTGTGACTTGTGATGTGTCAGTAATGCGGGTATGGATGACTATTCAAGATTATTTAACCGGCCTTGCTTGCTTAGAAAATTTCGTCAAACTCTTATAGTTTCACCGTGGTTTATTTAGGTGAAGAATTACTAGTTGTAAATAAAATGGAACAACATTGTTCATATCGTTACCCTTACGAGATGAATACGTTTGATGTTGTGAAAATTGGTTTACATTTATGAAAGATTCCAGATGAAATAATTTATTATCTGTCGGTACTGTTAATACCATCGGATACAAATTAACTTCATAAATCACGAACTAGTTTTTAAAATAATATTTTTTTTATATCTACCTAATACTAGTAAACATACCGTTTCTGTAGACTTTACACCTTTAGTAAAACATGTTTCTTTAGCACGCTAAAATCGATTAATCCTAGAAATGATTATTATTAGATACAAATTAATCTTTTAGAAACAAGACGTGGTTTTTAGCCGTCTTATCGACTTTCCAGGTCACAGGCATTTTTCCCTAAGTGCACGAATGGCCCGAATTGAAAAAGTCTTCGCCTTTTCTTTTCAATTTTGTACCCATCAACCAAACATTTTTTATGAGAAGCCGAATTTTTTCTTTAAAATTTGACCCCATGTTTTTTTTGAGATTTTTTTTAATTTTCAGCAGTAAGATGTTTTCAAGATAATAGGCTTGTGTACTAGATAGATAGATAGATAGATATACTTTATTGCACAAAATACACAACTTAAGTACTAAGCACTTACAGACATTTTGTGTACAATTAATAACACTAGGTCAGAGATTGGCAGATTTTTTAAATAGCATTGAGAAATAACGGTCAAAAGAACAAAATTTCAGCTTGAAACTTTATGTATTATTTTTATTGTGAGCCCTCAAAGGCAAATATAGGCAAGTAAATGTTAAGTCTTAAATTTTCGAAATATTTATATAGCAATCGATATCGTATTCAATTTATAGCAACTTTTGTTAACAAACTATTTTCATAAATGCACTAATTTCATATAGCTATCGAACAAAGCTATCTCGCGATGCGCACAAACTAGTGAGCGCTGACGTCACGCCTCGCGTCGCTGTTTGTATGGAGCGTTTTGGGCAAGTCTATTTTAAGTGATTTTCAAATTGTCCTATCTCGAAGTTTCCAAGCTAATAAATCCATTCTTTCACCGATGTTTACTTTTGAGAGAAAAAAATAGGACACAAGCCTATTGTTAGGTTTATACGAGTAGGATGTAAAATCATAGTTCTTCTGAGATGTTCCTACAAGTGAATTATAACGTGAATCATTGTATAAGTATTTCACGAACAGGACATTGTAATAACTACCATTATTTCCATACGCCGCCGCCGGTAAGTAGTTTCATGCTATTGCACAATATAAGAAATGGAAATTAAAATATGTGGCTAAATAGATGTCCACTGCTGGACATAGGCCTCCCCCAATGTTCTCTACATAGATCGGTTCTGTGCCGCCCGCATCCAATAGATTCCCTCGACTTTCACTAGATCGTCGGTCCACCTAAAATGTAGCTAATACTCCGAAGTACAATTTGTAATTTGAAAAAAATCTTTATTTCTTTGATACTACGAGTACTTTTGAGCTACAAATATATAATTATTATAGTGATAGGTATCTCATTTTTCTTTTACAACGTAAATTGCCTATTTTTATAAGTGATAATTGCAATTCGAATGCAAACAACATTTGAATGTGACATATACAAATATGATTGTAAACATAATTCCATTTATATTTTCCCCTCTCCTTTCTATCACGTCTTTTACGTTGAATCACATATAAATTAGGTGTCAGTAGCTTCTTATATTTACAATGGTGTATGCTTCGACATGAGCCAAATATTAAATTAGGGCCGGTGACGTCTCTTGCCTGTGCTCTTGCGATCGAAACCTAATTTATAAGCAAATTTTCAGCAAGCCCACCCAATAAAACAGATGAAATGTCATGGGATATGGAATTTTAAATTGCCTGTCACATTACATTACAATAACATTGTTTGCTTTCATTATTATGAGACTTATCATAGTCAGATCAGAATTTAAAAAAAACACGAATAATGATCATCAGTTTGCTTATATTGAAACTATAAGATAATATTATGTAAGTGTTAAATATTATTATTCGAGTAATAGATTGGCAGTAGTTAAATAAGTAAGACATTTATTTACCATCACAAGATCTGATTTTACAAGTACTAACAGTAACAGTATAAAATGTACCATTTTCTTTCTTTAGCAGGAAAGTCAAAATCTATTTGTTTAACAAACATGTCGGGTGATTAAATAATAATAGACTATTTACCTTTTCTATAGATATGCAATTTTCGGTCATAAAAAAACAAAAATAATTTAACTGTTTAAAATAATTACATTCCTTAAAAATCAACTAACAGATAAATTAATTTGCATTTAATAAAACATCTAAAGCAACAAATAAAATGATACTAAATGCCTTTAAACTAAGTGAGTAATGGTTAACTCAATAAAGACTAATGTTCCCAAGAATGTTTTCATTACGGGGAAGATTCCTAAGACGAACATCTAAGCGGAATTTATGGAAGCCACAGTGATACGCAAAATAATAAATAGATACTAAGAGTGCAGGAATGTTAATAAGTTTAGTTAACAGTTAAGTTAATTAATTTTAAACCTTCAACATAATCATTATTATTTTCTCGTTACAATACCTGCTACCACAGATCAGACAGGGTGTATCTGTGAACATTTACATTCCCTCAACCACGTGTTCTACTAACCATTCTGAACAACATTGGTTCTATGACTTTTGAAAATTCGCATAAAAATGCAACATATCATACAAAGTTGGTAACGTGACTTGGCCATTTTCTATGGGGAGTCGAAAAAAATTTCGACGAATTTCGAATAGTCATTGAACAAATGTTGTTCAGAATGGTTGGTAGAACACGTGGTTTAAGGGATGTAAATGTTTACACATACACTCTGTATACCTAAATCATGATCCGGGCCCACAGTATTAGGTTATGTGCAATGAACTATCATTATAAACTACTAAGTTTACTTGTATGTGATGTCGGCAAGGTGGATGGAAGGAGACCCAGAGGTCGTAGCCTTATCAGATGGTCAGACCAAATACGTTCGACGCTGGACACCAAGCTGTATGACACCCTCCACATTGCAAAACTGAGGTCACAGACATAGCCCAAAGGATTGCATGCCTCAAGTGGCAATGGGCAGGGCACATAGCGAGTAGAACAGACGGCCGTCGGGGCGGAAAGGTCCTCGAGTGGAGGTCACGTACAGGAAGTTGCAGCTTTGGCAGGCCCCCCACTAGGTGGACCGATGATCTGGCGAGGATCGCGGGAATCCATTGGATGCGGGCGGCACAGGACCGATCTGTGTGGAGAACATTGGGGGGGCCTATGTCCAGCAGTGGACGTCTATTGGCTGAAATGATGAAGCTATATGCAGTTTTCGACACTAGTTTATCTGCACTCATGTGTATGCACTAAACGGTGTTATAAAGCAGATTAGATTTTTTTTTATGATTTTGTATGATTTTTTTTGTTTCGAACGTCAAAACTGCACTTTTACATCTTTGTAACTAACAAACGCTTTTGGACGTTTATGAATAAAGCCTTTAAGGTGACGGGTAGGGCACACTAGCGACGCTAATCGATTTTAATTTTTAGCTACTAAACTGGATTTATTTTAAACAATTTCGAGGGTACAACCTCTCGGCAAGCACTGATATTTATTAAATAACCATGCACAAATGTTGGGTTCAACGCGTACGCGAAAAATTGATTTGTAGGCGAAAAATTGATTCACGCCAAAAGTGGCTGCTTTAGACGTGAATCAATTTTTCGCCTACAAATCGGATCCACAACACTGCTTGAATTACTAAAAGATCTTATACATTGCTCATCTTGACTAATATAAATAAAGTGTTAAACGTGAATAAATTTGTTTAAAATGTTATTATCGTGGTGTTTGGAAGGTGCTTTCAGAACCACTGAGCAACAATCGCTCTAAAAAAATATATTACTACAATATTATTAACTGCCTCAATTTTTTTTTATGTATTGTGTCAAATAAAAAAGCCGCTGGAAAAAAGAGTTCGATAAAGATTTGCGCAGACTCTTGGCAGATGACAGGCAGGAATTGGCGCAAGACCGATCGAGATAGAGGTTCTTATTATCGGAGGCCAAGACTCACTATGGGTCGCTGCGCCAACCTAGTGAGTTAGTTAGTGTCAAATAGATTATTATGAGGTGTATCACATAAAAGAAAACGCGCGTAAATAAATATATAAAAATTTATTTTAATATATTTAATATATTAATAAATATATAAAAAAATATTTTCACACCTCCGTCGTGACGACCCGTTTGGTACAGTGGTAGTGAACGCTGCCTTTGGTCCAAGGGTTGCGGGTTCGATCCCCGCACAGTTAAACATTTGTGTGCATGAACATGTCTGTTTGTATTGGTCTGGGTGTTTTCTATGTATTATAAGTATGTATTTACAAAAGTATTAAATGTATATATTTGTAATCCCACTGTTGATTCTGATATCTGTAACACAGGTGCTTGAGCTACCTATCTCGGAGTCAGGTCAATGTATGTGATGTTGTAAAATATTTATTTATTTATATTATTTATTTAAATAAATTTAAAAGACTAAATTTGTAGATATTCCAAGCAGTTTTTTTACAAGAAGACACGAACAAAAGAAATGACAACTCCTATCAAGATAAATAAAAAAATATAAAAATTAAACCAGGCCCAACAAGTCTGTCGTCGACACAAGCTATTCAGATAGTGTAAAATGAAAAAAAAAATCAGCATTAAATTTCAAATAGAACTTCGAATCATACATATACACTATCCTAAACGTTATGTAGGAACGGACAACCACAGATATCTATGTATTCGTTTAAAACACGTTTGGTTCAGTATCAATTGAAATGATTTGACAGACTGCAGTAACTTGATGTGCGCCTGTATGTACCTAATAAAATAAAAATTCCAGAAAGTCATATGTAAACAGGTAGCTACTTTGGAAGGTCACGGTCGTTTCATTTATTGGTCGAGCACTTGCGGCCAAACCACCGCAAATATATTTCAAACTTTACGACGCGTGACGTGGATCTCATTTAACTAAAACATAATAATATTTGTTTCCCTTCGCGACACACCTTTTGAACTCGTAAAAGTGAACCCAAAAAGTTATCCGGCTCGTAAAACATTGGAATGTGATTATCAGTAACGGTATACCTTAGGAAATATGTTTTGTTCCTGACTGAAATATTTACAAAACGTAACATATTCCGACAAGCACATCACACATTTACGAAATACCAGCCCATTCCATCACCGGACAACAAGACGCGGCGAGGGGTTTCATCCATACGTTGTTGGCTTACCCCTTACCCACTTATATCGCTTCCACATTCTTAATGCGGATTGCAAAGGAATAGAACTCCTTGCCAAGGTCTGTTTTTACCCGACTACGGCAAAGCAAAAGGAGGGTTATGATTTTGACAGGCTATGTATGTATGTATGTATGTATGTATGTATGTTCATCTGTTTCCACGTAACTTCTTAACTACTTATCAGAATTCGACAAATGACATATCATTATAAGCGTCTTGATCGTCCGCTGGTTATAGGCTATATGAAGTTTCACAAAATCTAATGTGGCGCCCTCTAGCGGACAAAACATACAGAGTAAAAAAATAAAGTTATGATAAATATGCCGTGTTTGGTATCATTTGAAAGCGCTTGACTTGTACATTTTGAATATATATATATATATTACTAGCACTTGGACACCAAAATAGTACAAATAAAATAAAAGTAAAAAACTAAAACCCAACTACGACAAAAAACGTCGCTGAAAAAGTATAAAACAAGCCTTCGTTGTCAATTTATGCAATATTCACTATGTAGAGATAAAATTTCATGTTTGGAAAGGCGTAGTCACACGTTAAATATACTACCCTTTGACAACGTGTGACTGCGGATTTCCAAACATGAAATTTTATCTCTACATAGTGAATATTGCATAAATTGACAACGAAGGCTTGTTTTATACTTTTTCAGCGACGTTTTTTGTCGTAGTTGGGTTTTAGTTTTTTTACTTTTTTCCGGACCACTTCAATCTGGCAAGAGTGAACAGGCATCTTCTAGGCGAACGCGTTATATCCTAGATCTCATCGTCACTCATCAGGTGAGATTGTGGTCAAGCGTGGCCTATAGCTCTTAAAAAATACTATTGAGGTTCATGAAGTTAAGTAAGCTGGTGAAAAAAAAAACAATATCAAATTCCATACCAAGCAATTAATTGCATAAATTTTCCATAAGGTTTTAATCACGCAAGCGGGTTTAAACTTGGTACCGCAATTTGGATGTATGTTTATGACGCAGCAGTTTACATCAGCAGTGCCTAATTTACAAAAAGTTTATTCAACGTTAGCTCTTTACCATGTTAATATCCGTATATGGAAACCTCTAAAGGGTTAAAAGAAAAAAAATCACGTTTCACGATCCCATAATGTTTACGCACGTGGACTGTCATATCGGACCTTCCTGATACCTTTACAACGAAAAATGCTGGTCAGAATTTAGAGGAAAGAATTTGCGCTTTTGCCAGCGAGTTGGGATTACAAATGAGGTATTTTTCATGAAGGATTTTTATGCTGAAATGTATGCCTATTGTTATTTTAGGGATCGGTTTTTTCATATTGGAAGACGAACATTTCAAATTTATCTGTTATGCTTATCTAAAACACATCAGAATAACAAAACAAAACCCAATACATTATGTTTTGAAAAGTGTGTATTAGAATGAATGAATGAATATACTTTTATTGCACTCAAAATAATGTATGAAAACTTAAAACTCGGTGTAACAGGATATGTACAACGAAGGCGGCCTTATCACTATGAGCGATCTCTTACAGACAACCTTTGGGTAAAGGTCTTTATATACTTACACAGAAATATAAATACATATGGGGAGAGGAAGTGGGTCTCAACGGTTAAGGAATTGTGATTAGAAATATAATCTTCTTTACTTTTGTTTCGTGCTAAAGGCGTTATAAGTATGGGAAGCTAAGTTGAGTACTAGGTCAAACTATTCTTAAAAATTGATTATTGGTTACTCTAAAATATAATGAATTTGAGATAATTGCTAACTTAGTAACAGAAATGAATAGAAGTTTCAAAAATCCAATATTTTATTAACAAACCTTCGTTCGAACTTCGGTCAAACGTCATATTAATACAATTCACGGGTACGGTAGGCAGCGGCATGACTGTGCTCCGGTATTGTTGATGTCTATGAGCGGCGGTTACCGTTTACCATCAGATGGGCCGCAAGCTCGTCTACCTACTATAAGCAATAAAAAAAAATGTAATGACACATTGCTTTAAAAGTCTTCCAAAATTTTTATTCATCGAATATGTAAACGAATTTGAGCTTATCCGATATTTATTCAAAATGAATGTAAATATTTGTTTGGGATTATATCGAAACAGTCGCTTTGCAAACGGCTCGTTCAAGTGACGCTATTGCAATAAAACTGAGATATCCGAGTGCTGAGTCCACTCCACCTCTGCAGTTTAGAACTAGGTTTTGCTGATTCGAAGCTGACTTTTAAATACGTAAAACTGGCATTTTTGCTTACACGTGACATTGTAAGCCAAATATTTACAAATATCACGTGCGTAGCGGTGTAATGTATTATGAAACTGATTAGTAAAGTAAAGTCAACATTTATTGACCACATAAAGATTTACATAGATAGGACACATAACATAAACATAAGGAGATTGCACAGTAATACATAGGAAAGAAATATTTAAACGAAAACAAATAAAATAAGTTAATACATAAACTAGTGACCAAGGAAGAAGAAAAAGAGCAAAGTGAAGTGGTCAACAAGGTCCAAGCTCAGCATGTGCTACAGCGGTTTGCAGCCGATACCGCGCTGATTTTCAGTTTGGACCTTGAGTGACTGACGAAATCAATTTTGGATGTGTCAGATAAAAAATATTGTAAAAAATAATAAAATAACAAAAAGATAAGACAAAAATAACGAAGATACAAAGAAACTGTAGTAATTTTCTATATAATACAATGTACTCTGTGGCAGTGTGCAGCGCGAACGGGACGTCGTGGCCGGTCGTGTGGAGGTGCCGTCAGCTGTCTATGGACGTCACCTTACAAGCAAAAAAAAAACGGAGAGAAAAAGAAAGAAAAAAAAAATGTCTATGAACGCTATATTTTTTCAGTCACAATCGCAAAAATATCTAATCAAACAAGATTAGATATTTTAAAATCATTGATGACAGATTGATCTTTCTATTTAAGATATATTTCATTGCACAAAATACACAACTTAAAAAAACTTGGCATTACAGAAACTTAAATGTACAATGTCGGCAGTCTTATCGCTGGAAGCGATTTCAACCAGACAACCTTCAAGCAAAGGACATTTGATAGTAGAGGAAGGGTAGGTGGTGCAATATTAAAAAGGGATATAAAAGTGAGCTTTATGTATTTTGAAATTTGTAATAGTAATACATAAATAAACATAATATAATATACTAATAAATAAATATTTTATGCTTAGATAGAATAATTTAAAGGACTAAATATACATTTATTAAGTTATGGATCTTAGACAGAGCATCGACTACTACTGATGACTGGACCCGAGAGAGAGATTTATAGGGATTGGGGGCTATTTAATTTTCAAAAAGTAAGTTTTTACTCGGGCTTTAAAATGGGTAATGACGGAGACTGTCTTATTGATAGATTTATGTTTTTTTAGCAATTGAAATTGAGATCTGTAGCCTTAAAAGTGATTGAAACCCAATTAGTGGGTTTTCTATACGTACTCCGCAAAAATCGTACCATTAATATTTTAATTACTTTTATGACATAGGTGGCACACGGATCACCTGATAGGAAGCGATTGCCGCCGCCCATGGACACCCACAACACCAGTGGAGTCACAAGTGCGCTGCCAACTTTTAATTAATTTATTTTTATCTTCAATGCAGAACTAATTAGTGACAAAAAAATGACATTTCAGTCTTAGAGCTTGGAAATCCATACAGAATGAAACGTACGTGATTTACGCGTTGTTTCACGAGATGACGCGTCTTAGCGTCGGAATTCTTGCTCGGAAGTCGGAAGGCGAGAAAGTCTGGAGAACATTTTTTGGGGGCAATAACGCGATTGGAACTGGCAATATATGAGACACGCTGCATGACACATGCCATTGGTTATGTGACGTCATTCGGGTGGAACTGGTACAATAGGAAATGTGGCCGTAACTAATAATAATGATGGATATCCCCCGAACATGCTACCCAGATCCGCATATATCGGGCCACTTAAAGAGAGGGAAAAATGTACAATAAATATTTAGGGTAAAATGCAATCTGTAGGTTCTGCCGCTGCACGATAATATTCTCCAACCGATTTCGGCTATGGCAACCAATCTCATATCTATCAGCCACTTACGCAGGATATTATAGTGCTCAAGTATGTTCGGAAACACAAGTACAATCTCTATTCCCATTGCCCTCATACTCCGATGGGACACAAGTGTGATACGACCGGAGAGGGATCGGGCGCAGGACCAACGGCTTAACGTGCTTTCCAAGGCACGGGGATACAAGACCGCCAAACATTCCAGACTCCGGGCAAAACTCAGGTACAAATTTTGACTCGACCCGGTGATCGAACCCGGGACCCCAAGCGCAGCCGTCACTTTGAAGTGCGACCCACTACCCACTGCTCTATCGAGGCAGTCAAACTGCGTCTGCGCTGCACGATATACGAATTTTTATCATTGTATGACGTCACTGTAAAGTAAATAAATACGTCGCTGGAGGAAGCGATTCGAGGATTGGAACAAAATGACGAGAAGCGTTCTTATTATAACAATTTGAGATTTGAATTCTATAAGTATTTCACTATACCGAGCGAGTAGACTACTACTCGCATTCTAATTGTCCGAGTCGATAAGCAACAAAGAGAAATCCAACCCGTGTAAGCCCCGCTCATGTGTGATCACTGATTGGACAATGGCCGAGCACGGAACACTGCCCTTTTTCTCCCCTTTCTCGGCGGAAGATTGGCGCGACACGAATGGTAATACATTATTAGACTGTGCTATATTATCGATCGTCTATGTATGTATGCGGGTATCTGCCACGGCTGAGGCTGTCTGGGACAGTGATGTCATGTCCAATGCAGATTTTGATATATGTCACGTAGGCATACCTCCGTCTTGCAAATACGCAAACATAGTCACAGTGTAGGATCGATAAGTAAATGTCCATGCCAATAACAATAAAATATTACATTTTTGAGCTGTTTCATTAAACTCATCATTTTAATGTATGTTTTCAAATATATTCAAAGCGTTTTATAGAATATGTAGCAGGAGATCATCACATAATAACCATCATCACAGCAGTTGGTATCATTACACAATAAGCGAAACATAGTTGTTTAGTCTTTAAATTATTTATTAAATATATGTTACAAACACTCGGACTGACGTATAAACAGAAGTACTTATGTAGATATACAATTGTGTGTTTTACAATATTTTCAATACCTACAGCATAAAAGTATTTTCCTACTTACCTAAAGTTTGGTGATAAATGAATTAAAATATAAAAGTACCAGTGAAATTATCGAAATACTGTTATTCATAGCAATTTCATTGTGCATAATAAGTGTTACAGTAAAAATAACTCTAATCGTAAATACGTAACGCTCAAATTAATTCGACAGTTCCCGTTAATAGAAAAATATTTTACTTACTAAGTAAAGTGGTTTATTTACTGAGTACGGAAACATACATGACTTCCAGACTCTGGGCTGGCACTAATACACATTTAAAGCACATTAAGCCGTTGGTCCTGCGTCCGATCCCTCTCCGGTCATGTCACACTGGTATCCTATCGGATTACGAGGGTAAAGGAATAGAGAGTGCCCTTGAGTTTGCGCTCACACTTGAGCACTAGAATATATCCAGCGTACGTAGCTGATCGTTAAGATTGACCGCCGTCGCAGTAATCGTTTGGAGGATATTTTATTATAAATTATGATAGCATTTTCATACGATACATCTGATGTTAAAGTATCAGCCTATAAACTGTCCCACTGCAGGGCAAAAGCCTCCCTCATAGAAATCAAGTCATCGCTACTGTGATGGAATTAGGCTTAATAACCTCTCTTGCCAAATGCGGATTACTGATCACACTATGTTCGAAAAATTCGAAACATTAAGTATGTTTCGAATTTTTCGAACATAGTGAGTGAGAGTTTCGCTTGCCCCGGGAATGGAACCCAGGACCCCGAGATCACGACCTGGTACTTAAACCACTAGACCAACAGGGCGTTACCTAGGTACTTCATTAGTAATGTGTCTGTTACAGCGTCAATTCGATATAATGATTACATGAATAACTAATAAGGAAAGCGATGCTTTCATATATGTATTAATCGATGCTTAAGTCGCGTATAGTATTATTATCTTCAGTAGGTACTGTTTGATTAAAATTAGGTACACACTGGCTGTATACTTTGATAAGCGGTTCTTTATTATTTATTATGACAAACATGACATTATTTCACTGTTTCCTAAAGACTAAATTATCTTTGAAAAAATGTGCTCAAGTGTCGCAATTCCTAATTTGATTTATATTATCTTCAACAGCAATGGTAATAATATTTTTGATGTAAATAAAGTGCATCCATATCGTAGGACAGCCACGCTTCGGGATGAATGGGACGGCTCGACTGGAGTGATACAACGGCCACACAGAAAACAGAAGTGAAGCAGCACTGTTCGACTGACCGGATGGTGCAATTGGTAGTGATCCTGCCTCTTACGCCAAAGGTCGTGGGTTCGATCCCCACCCTGGACAAACATTCGTGAGATGTTGTGAGAATTATTATTATTATTATTACTACTGTGCATATGTATTTCGCTGCGTGAATGAGGGTGTAGGCCCAATACGGGGGAAAGAAGGTTTAAAGGTTGGCAGCGCACTTGTGACTCTACTGGTGTTGCGGGTGTCTTAGGGCGGCGGCAATCGCTCACCATCAGGCGATCCGTCTGCTTGTCTGCCGCCTATCACAAAATTCATACAATATTATAAATGGGAAGGTGTAATCTTTGTTTGTCTGACTTTGACGGCAAAACGGAGCGACAACTTGAAGTGATTTTTAAGTAGAGATGGTTGAACGATTTGAGACTACTTTCTGGCAAACCAAATTCCACGTACGCTGCGGGCGACAAGTACTCCATTTAAACGAACTAACTTCTAATTACACATCTAAAAAGTGTATAATAATAATACACAAGCCTTTGTTGAAGAGCTACGTACGGTCTATTTTAATGTAAGTAACGTTAGTAAAGCGTTGGAGCAGAAAGGCAAATGTAATCTCTCATGGTATTCTCGGCTGCTTCTAATTTAGGTAACAGCGACCATACTAGCGCCGCGAAATGATTTATTTTGATTGTGGTGAAAAGGAGAAATTAAAAAAAATGCAATAAATACGTTAAGGAAAGTATTTACATTATTTTGCGACCTACAGATTAGATTTTTCGAACACAGCTCTGGTTTGTGATCACCAATCCGCATTTGGCAGGGGCGTGGAGATTTAGCCTATATAGTAGCCCGTCATAGTAGCGATGACTTGATTTCTATGATGAAGGCCTATTGCCCTGCAGTGGGACAGTATATAGATATAGGCTGATACTTTACTTTACTTTACAGATTACATATGTTTGGGTTTAAAAAAATTTAAGAAAGAAAGTAGTTTAAAAAAATACTTTCCTTAAAGGTTTTTATTTCACCTACTAAACTGGAATAGTTTACCAAAGTTATAGCTTAGATACAAAACAACACCGTGGTTATAAGCAAAGATATCGTAAACATCGTACATCGAAGAATTCTCGTTACAAACAATTCTAAAGGTTCTAATATTATTATTTTACTCTTGTACTGAATCAGACTCGCGTAGTTGGAGACATCCATTAGGTCCTATAACCACCCGGAACTATGTTCTTGTCAGATCCCCGGATTCCCCGGAAACCACTTACTTACACTAAGTACTTTAACTGACAAGCGTCGCCTTTAAGACCCGTGAATCTTAGAATAAATAAATGCTTACGTTTTGTTTGCATTCTGGTACTTATCTGAGTCATATTTTTTATGAGAAAGGGAGGCAAACGAGCAAGCGAGTCACCTGATTGCAAGTGATCAGCGCCGCCCATGGACATCCGCCACACCAAAGGGAGTGGAGATGCGTTGCCGGCCTTTTAGAAAGGTATAGGCTCGTTTCTTGAAGATCTCAATGTCGCACACCGGTTCGGAAATACCGCTGCGGGAAGTTGATTCCACAATGAGGACATTAACATATTTATACCTAATTTCTAGACTCATCTATGACTATATTCGTGGGACATACACACAGGTAATAGATATTTGAAAAAAAAACTGTATACATTATAAGTATCGTCAATCGTACAAAACTGACAATCGTACAAACCATAAATGACAGGAAGTTATAAAGAAATTGACAGCCAAGCACTTTTAAGGTAACAATTAGCTCATAGGTATACATAACTTCTACAATAAAAATAAAAGGTTTTTGAAGGTTTTGAAATTTAGTTTTGAATGATTTGGAATTCAACCTTTAAGAGGGTGAAAAAGAGTTTGAAGATAGTATTAAAATAAAAAAAAATCGTCGCGATTTAAATAATTCCTTTAGAGCAGATAGTAAAATTGTCTTAATATATTTCGGGAACTTCCTATTGCTTAGCTTCCAAATGCTATTTTATATAGTTCATCACTGCGTATTTGCCTTCTATCTCGAAAACTTCATAATGTATAAAAAAATCACAGAAAAGTTGTAGGGAATTTAACTATCGTATATAATTAAGGTGACGCATCGACGAAACTAGCCGCCGCCAGTAAATTTGTATCAATTGTGGCGATTAAGAGACTTAAAAAAAACGGTGAATCCATAAAGGATAGTATTAAAATTTTTTGAGCCGAAATTGTGTCATTATTTTTTTCTACAAGTAACCATCATTTTTTTAATTGCCATAAGTGACTTTAAGCGATACTAAAATTATGGTTACTTGTACGAAGATATTACACAGGTACACCTCAAAGACGTTAGAGGTTATAACCCCGAAATTGTTTAAAATAGATCCGGTTTAGTAGCTAAAAATTAGAATCGATTGGCGTCGCTAGTGTGCCCTGCCCGTCACCTTAACAGACGCGGACGCCCTACCAATATGCTATCGTGTCGTTTGTGATCAAGCGTTAGCCTTTAATTTTGAGATAAGTTTTACATACGATGTCAAACCGATTCAGCTAGGCATTTCAAATTCTGAGATGACGTCATAAATTTTCATTTTAGGTGACCTGCAGTTATTGTAGGTATTGTAGAATTTTTAAAAACAGCACAACTAAAAAAATTTATCATAATCTAATTCATATAGGTGGGTATTCTTTCTCCTAGCACTATTTCCTTTCGTATGCGTGGTATGCTTTAGTTTTATTACTACTAACAATTACTTAATTACTTTGAAACGATTACCGGCTGACCTTCGCCACCTTTAGACAGGGGAACAAGTCCAAGTTAGCTTACAACTCAACAAAAAATTATGCTCCACGTCTCAAATAGTAGAAAATAAGTTAAAATTTTAACTTAAATTTCAACAGCATTTCACCGTATTTTCTTCTAAATCGTAAAATAATTTTATTCCCCAGCTCCTCCGAGTTTAAAGTCATTTCCTCGTGGTTTTTTCTCGTTATTGTGACGTAGTACTTAATCATTGTTGCTACTAGACTTGTTTTTATTTCTTCGTGAATGATTTAATTATACCAGTTCACTGGTTGAATCAGTTTGTTTCACTCACTCTTTCTCTCTAATATCTATACTAATTATAAATCCTACAAACAGTGGCAACGCTTATGGTAATCAGAAAACACAAAACGCTTGTGCGATGTAATTGACACCTAGCGCCCTCTAGTGTAAACGTATAAAGTGGAACTAATGTCTCGTAATGGAGTGAAGGCGAGCCACTAGTATAATAATAAATTCGAACAATGTCTCATGCAATTAACTGATTTCGTACTTATTTGTAGTAAAATATCAGACAATAGAGGAATATCAAACAGCATACTTAAATTACATCATATAACACCAAAACTTCTGTTCTGTTTATACAACGGTATATAATTCTCACAACATCTCATACGTTGACCTGATTCCGTACTAAGTAGCTTAAGCACTTGTGTTACAGATATCAGAGGAGCACAAATATATATTTAAATACATATATTACACCCAGACACCCAACAAACACAAGTGTTCATCGCACGAATGTTTGTCCAGGGTGGGGATCGAACCCACGACCTTTGGCGTAAGAGGAAGGGTCACTACCAATTGCGCCATCCGGTCAGTCTAAACAAAACGAAAACAAGTGTTTATTACGCAAATTTTATGGAACAGCTGGGTTTACCTATTTCACGTTGACTTGTAAATTGTCTAGACGTTAAAAAAGTAATATGTAATAACATAATAAAGGCTGGATTTATTTAAATGATATTTGATTTCAAATCCTATCGGCCACTTTATGAAGTACTTACTTAACCACTCAGCTAAAGATTAGTGCTACAATACTTTAGTTACGAATGATTTTTTTCACTCGAGTGAACTATTTTGCACACGTCTAGTACACGGTTAAGTAATTATGGCGTGTAGTATTGCGTGTCGCGAATCCATTAACGATACGGCGATGTGTCTGAGACCACATAGATACCTAAGTGTATTGTAATAAAATATTGTTATTGGATCTCGCCTCGAGATCAATGCTTCTGTTACATAATGTCAGGTCTACGTAACGATAGCCCTGAATAGTGAACACGTATTTAATACTTAACTAGGTACATATGGAAACTGAAACTGTAAGAGATCGTATAACTACACTTTAACAGGATGAGATAAAAAGCGGTTGTTACACTCGTAACTATTTGTAAATACCTTTAGTGACATTTCGGATCATTGGAAATATTGTGAATTGTGTTTTTTTTTTTCATTTAAATCAGGTGGCTTACAATCAATGAACCAAATGTTGAATTTGGGGGAGTCACGTTTCGGCATGAATGGGCCGGCTCGACGGGCGTGAAGCAGCACTGTACTGTGTTTTGCTGCGTTAGTGAGGTGAGGGCCAATCAGGGGGGGAAGGGGAGTTTAAAGGTTGGCGCACTTGGGACTCCACTGGTGTTGCGGGTGTCCATGGGCGGCGGTAATCGCTCACCATCAGGTGATCCGTCTGCTCGTCTGCCACCTATGTCATAAAAAAGAACCTGTCCATTAACGGACGAGAGCAAAGTGATAAAGGAAACACTCAGCCCGCTTGGAGGGAAACTCCAATTCGGTCATAACGTCTTGTTCATTGGAAGCCACCAGATCAGCTTGTTTGGTAGTTTTGCTGCATCTTTCTGATATTCATCGTGCTGCACAGCATTCTACACTTTGCGTGAGGATTTATTAAAAAAAAGATCATCAATTGAAAAGTGTATTGTTTTTTCGTTTTTAAATGTATAAAAACTGTTTTATAATTTGGCATGAATCACAATAAATGTTTCTTAATGTCATCAAATAAATAACATCAAATGAATTGGTATATTAACAAAGAACAGTGGATTCTTTGTCAATATACCAAGTAAATTGTTAAACAATAAACAGTGCACACCTACTCTAGTGTTTATCAGTGACCTAGAGAAATTATTGATGTCTATGTTGATAACGCAACAACCTTGAATGAAATGGCTAAGTGCAAATTTGCTAGATTAATGGTAAATAATTCTACACTACAATGTTCGCAATATTAAGTAATGAGAACCAATGAAACATGGAATTTCGTTCTTGAAATAACTAGTAATTTATACAACGTTTAAATACCAAACTATTCCGATCTATTATTCAATCATCACACAATTTCAACGCCAAGAGATTATTATAATTGTATGAATGCACACTGTAGATGTAGTAATGATCAAAGCGCTCATATTTTATTTTTTATTTTAATATAGCTGCGCCAATTTATAGACAAGTATTCAAATGTATTATTAGAAAAGACAACTTTATTACTAAACTTCTTTTCTTTTGCGGTTTTGCTCGCGTCAGAGCCCGCGTATATTCTATAACAGACACTTTGAAGTATTATAATAATAAGTATTATTATGAGTATTTACAGAAAACATGCGTACTGGTCCTTGTCATAATGCATGACGTCAAATCACTAGCAATAAACCTTCATCCTATTTAGTACTACACTGTTTTTATCCTCATCCCCATGTTTCAATATTTCTAACAAAAATCATCATAATGACTTATAGGTGTAAAAATACTGATGCATATCACTGCTACTTACATGTTTACCATTAGTATAGATGCAGGAAAGAAAAACAGTTACGAGTATTTTCACAGACGCAAAATATTTTACATTACAGAAGCAACTCCCATTCCATCCCCATAATCTCGATAGATGGCGGTCCAATACTGTGCGTATCGCGGAACTTTCTACCTTGTACCTCAGTTGTGTGTGGAACGGTTTGGCTGCAGGAGTATTTCCCGACGGCTAAGACTTAGGTACCTTCGAGAGAAGAGCGTACTCTTTTTTAAAAAGGCCGGCAATACATTAGCGATCTCTCCGATTTCGCGGATGTTCATGGGTGGCGTTGATTACTTTCCACCAGGGGACTCGCTTGGTCGTTTGTCCACCTCTAGCATATAAAAAACTTGACTTATAAGTCAATCGTCCATCACATTTTAGTAAAGAAACATATATTCAAAAATCATCACGCTGATCAGACTCCAAGAGATTAAGAGTAAACAATCATGATAGGTATTAAAGATGATAACATTTCATCTCTAATAGCTTGACGAAGTGAGTCTACTACTTTTCATGTTTTATAACTATAAACGTCTTATACTGTAATAATTTAAGGGAGAGTATGAACTACTCTGGTTGATATGTTCATATTTATTACATAATAACTTCATTTTTTTTTAACAGACGAACTTATAAAAACTGAACATGAGATGAAATTTTTAAGTGTGTTATTTACTTACTTAAGATTAAATTGCAAAAGATTGCTATAAATAATATCAACTATTGATTTAGCAGTCTCATCTTAACTGGTGGTCAAATATTTGTAATAATATTTTCACTGGATATTGTAAATATACCTACAATATTGATGAGACTATCGACAGCTCATGTCGAATCAAGCACTTACAAAATTCGTCGGCTCAGTAACGCGTTCAGTGGTCTAATTGGTAGAGCATCCACTCGGATTGTGGAAGGTGTGGGTTCGAGTCCCGCCTGAATCATGAGATGAAATTTTAAGTGTGTTATTTACTTAAGAACTTATAAAAAATTATGAGTAAAAAGTTACATTATTATTTCACTAAGAAACACACAACTCACAACTCTGAGGTATTATAAAAAAATCCAGTTCAATGAATGAAAATTTGCACCGAAAGTGTGACTGTACTATATTAATGATGCCGATTTTAATGGGCGTGAATGTGTTGACTGTGGAAAAAAAATACCAACTTGCCCTACCCTATGCTAAAATCTGGGTACGCCCATATATGAATATGTAGACATGTGTGTGTAGTTTATATTTTATTACTACATGATATTGCGTATTTTAATGTTTGTTGTTTATGTTTAATCAATCTTGGAAACTACCTATGCGTGTAATAACTTTAACAGCAGGTAATAAAAAGTTATTACAAAGATAAGAAAAAAGTATTGTTACAAAAAGTACTTTATTTCTACCACTCGTTGCACATGGATATGGGATTCGTTTCCGGTGCATGTGTTTTCTCTGTCCTACAATATGGATTCTTTCAACCGAAGCGTAAAGAATCATTTCGCGGACTAGAATGCTAACGGATGCGATGGATGTAATGTTACGCGACCGCGTCGATTTGTAATTGCAACCTGGGCACTTTATATGTGCGCTCAAAATTCTATGGTACCTACTATGAAGAAAAAAACATTTGTATTAAATTACTGACTTAGGTACTATTCGCCTCCAAGAACCATAGGGAGTACTAGAAAGTTGATTGAGCGTTTCACGTATCTAATAGCGCGTTAAAACTATCACGTTAGAAGTAAACTGTTGTTAGTATGTGATTGTTTACGGCCGCTTGTTTTAGGAGTAATAAAGACAAGGTCCTGTGTTTTGGGCGTGCTAATGTTAGTACCAAATGGTAATAAAAAGCGTGACGTCACGGTGCCAAGCCCACCCGTGTTCGGAGCGCACGATGTCATTGGTGGGTATTTTCAATGGTTTGTAGTTGAATAAGATTAGGTTTGAATATATTTGCTATTACATGAAAAAGTTGAAAATCAGTTAACGTTAGAAGTTAGAATCCTCACGTTACTTAGATACTATTGAGATATTTCGAACAAAATATTTGTCAGTGCTAAAGTTTTTGTACCGGAATGTTTAACGGCTTGTCCCACGATTGAGAATTTGAAGTTAAGCACTACTTAAGTACCAACTTTCCATGCAAAGTGTGTACTTAAGTTGTGCTTAAGTACTAATTTTTAAATTGAGAAACCGGCCATTAGTCCTTATATTTTGAGGAATTTGATTTCAAACCGTTAATTTAACCATTTCCACAATGATATTTAAAACATTATACTGTATAATGTGCACTTCCTAGCTTACGACAGTCAGCACATTTCTGCTCGCTCAATAGTCTACTTAATTCAGTAGATAGTTTTTATCGTTTTTTATTATTTGCTTAACTTTGCTAAAACATTATCATGTATGTTGGGTATCCCAATATTCAAGTTATTCAATTCAACATTTTCATATACCAATGTACTAATAATGTCAGAGCTTCATTTATGCAAATGTTCATAATCCCTTAATCGTTATGTTGTTGTCATTTGAATGAAATTGCCCTCCTAAGATTAATCATGATTAAAGGCCTTTGAGTTAGTAAAAACAACAATTAAAGCGAGAAAAAAAATAGCCGTTCCTTTTTATTACTCAGTAAGTTTCCATTTTGCAAGGCACAGGTGCTACATAATTTACACGTGTTTCCAAAACAAGTAACCATGATATATTTGATCTTGTTCCCCTGTCTAGAGGTTGCGTAGATCAGATGGCAATCGCTACATTTCAATTACTACTTTCCCCAAATTCTGGATTGTGGTCCACACATACCTAGGCCAAACGACGGCTTTGGACGCAATCAAATAAGCTGTTACTAGATAGATCCAACCTCGGCCATATCATCACTTACGATCAGGTTAGATAGATAGATAGATATTCTTTATTGCACAAAAACAAAATACACGTGTAATACAAAAACAACAGACAGTACAATGAGGCGGTCTTATCGCCAAAATTATAAGATTGGTGAGATTGCGGCCAAATCTAATATTAAAAAAATCAATGAGGAAATCTGACCGATTATAGTAAACCAATAAGTGACCTCAAAAAAGTACCTATGTGGCATTCTATACACATAGCCGAAACACCGCGACACAGCGACGATACTAAATGATTTATATTGATTGTGGTGAATAAGAAATGTTATTTTTTTAAATGAACAATGAATACTTTAAGGAAAGTAATAACAATTATTCAAACAAACTTGTGTAATGAATACTTTCTGTATTTAATATTAATCTTGATAATTGCTAAGCGGCCACTTTTAGCAATTATGGAGATTATTATTACTTGTAGTAAAAAATTATAATATTATGAGAGTCGAAAAAAAATTAATATCTTTTCCTTATTGCTCACTTTTTGAAAAATAGTCTCCTATTCGCCATCAATCAATAATCACATGGCGGCGTGGTGTGAAAAGACGAAGATGCGGTGAAAAACGTTTTTTTTTTCTATGTGATAGCTGGCGGACAAGCAGACGGATCGCCTTATGGTAAGCGATTGCCGCTGCCCATAGACACCTGCAACACTAGTGGAGTCACAAATGCGCTGCCAACCTTTAAACCCCCTTTTCCCCCGGATTGGGTCTCCGGTACCCTCACTCACGCAGCGAAACACAGCTCAGTGCTGCTTCACGCCGGTTTTCTGTGAGGCCGTTTAAGAAAACTCAATAAACAATACATTAGGTGAAATAAACGTGCTGATAATTCTACGTAGATAGGTAGCTATATGACCAAGACATATCATCGCAAGGTCTGCCAGGAGTAATAAAATTAAATGAGGGTTCTCCGGGCGGTGGCATGTGAAAGGTTACGTCAGCACCATGGGTTAGCCACTTCTATGTCCGGATTATTTCAAGGCTGCCGATTGTATAGATCTAGAAGTGGCTAGAATTTAAACGCGAACGATTAAAAGTATTTTAAAATACTTTACTTTGAGATGCATCCAGACACATTTTGTATTGATTTTTTAATAACCTACTGCACAGAGTGAATTATTTACATCTTTTTAACTACAACCTACTACTACTGTTTAACATTTACTAATTAATTACCAATTTACTTATTAAATCTATTGGACATGTTATAAAAAAATTGAATGATAAAAAAAGACATCGTAATAAATGTAAAATATTTGGAACTGCGGATGTCCGCTTCATTTACAAGCTATAAGCAATAGCATTCGTTGCCAAAAACAAGACATTTAGATATACAGTACTGTTCTGAGGATTTTCAGATGAACTGATGAAGGAAATCTCTCTAAAATATTGGTACGTATGCAAATTTTATGTGGTAGGAGTATAAAGATACAGTAAACACGAATTTGTTGTAAAACTAAATTAAATACTTAAGTTTTTTTATGTGATAGGTGGCAGACGAGCAGACGGATCCCCTGATGGTAAGCGATTGCCACCGCTACCGATGTGTCTCCACTGAGCCTATGACTCAGTAGAATCACAAGTGCGCTGCCAACCTTTTAACCCCCCCTTTCCTCGGTTTAGGGACCCTGGAGCCCTCACTCACGCAGCGAAACACATCACAGAGCTGCTTCACGCCGGTTTTCTGTGAGGCCGTTTAAGAAAACTCAATAAACAATACATTAGGTGAAATAAACGTGCTGATAATTCTACGTAGATAGGTAGCTATATGACCAAGACATATCATCGCAAGGTCTGCCAGGAGTAATAAAATTAAATGAGGGTTCTCCGGGCGGTGGCATGTGAAAGGTTACGTCAGCACCATGGGTTAGCCACTTCTATGTCCGGATTATTTCAAGGCTGCCGATTGTATAGATCTGGAAGTGGCTAGAATTTAAACGCGAATGATTAAAAGTATTTTAAAATACTTTACTTTGAGATGCATCCAGACACATTTTGTATTGATTTTTTAATAACCTGCACAGAGTGAATTCTTTTCATCTCTTTAACTACAACCTACTACTACTGTTTAAAATTTACTAATTAATTACCAATTTACTTATTAAATCTATTGGACATGTTATAAAAAAATTGAATGATAAAAAGACATCGTAATAAATGTAAAATATTTGGAACTGCGGATGTCCGCTTCATTTACAAGCTATAAGCAATAGCATTCGTTGCCAAAAACAAGACATTTAGATATACAGTACTGTTCTGAGCATTTTCAGATGAACTGATGAAGAAAATCTCTCTAAAATATTGGTACGTATGCAATTTTTATGTGGTAGGAGTATAAAAGATACAGTAAAAAGGAATTTGTTGTAAAACTACATTAAATACTTAAGTTTTTTTTATGTGATAGATGGCAGACGAGCAGACGGATCCCCTGATGGTAAGCGATTGCCACCGCTACCGATGTGTCTCCACTGAGCCTATGACTCAGTAGAATCACAAGTGCGCTGCCAACCTTTTAACCCCCCCTTTCCTCGGTTTAGGGACCCTGGAGCCCTCACTCACGCAGCGAAACACATCACAGAGCTGCTTCACGCCGGTTTTGTGTGCTGTGAGGCCGTGGTATCACTCCTGTCAAGCCGGCCCATTCATGCCGCAGCGTGGATCTCCCATGGTCAAAAAAATACCAAAATGTATACTGTTTTCCATGACTGAGCTAGAAACTACAAAATGTGTAACGAGTCGGATGAAACCCCTATTCACATACTCATCAAATGTGGACTACTAATGCGTAAATGTAGTAGGTATACAACTGGGATATCAGTCTTAAAAAATTAATATACTTTCTAAAAAGTGTAGGGATTGTTACTGATAATGTAATGTAATGTAAAGTGGACTCCTTTTTCCGCACTTAGACTCTCATTTGGTCCATTGTGCGTGTTGGGTCCTGCCTATTCTAGCCAGCCTAACTCCGCCCAGAAGCGCAGAAGCTTCCTGGGAGCTTCACAGGCTTCGCGGATCGACCCTGCCGATCCGAGGATTTCTTCGCGTTGTCTGGTCACCGCATCGCATTCCAGGACCACGTGTGTGACTGATTCTTTGGCGCTGAAGCATCCCCTTCATAGGGAGCTGTCGGTAGCGCCTAGGGTGTAAAGGTGTTTATTTAGGGGACAGTGGCCCACGGACCAGACCTCAGAATAAACCTCAGAATAATGATGGGGACAATCACGATTGTCCCCATCATTATCCTGAGGTTTTTCCTACTGAGGGTTAGAAGTTTAATTTGGGTAGTGCGATTTCGGATTGCTTTCAGTCTGTGGTTTCCATCCATCGTTTGTTCTGTGGGTCAGTGGATAACTGGCGGGTCCATGTTCGAATCAGCAAAAATAAGCGGTATGAGTGGATGTGGGCCGACCACTGTCGTTTCTGCTTCTCTTTTGCCAACTGGTCCGCGGCGTCATTACCCAGTGATCCGCTATGCCCCTTTATCCATTGCAGGATGATGTGATTGTTTGTTACTGATATGTAGCAAAGCGATCACAATAGATCAAACTGGTCGTAGTGATTCTGGTCTGAATATGACCTCTGTACATAGCAGTCCACTTAATATGATAAAAACAAAAAAATATTAGGACATTCCCTGTACTGAGTACATTACCTGCACCGATTTACTATACCACCAAGCGAGTCTTCTAGCACACTTAAACCTTAATCCAGAGAAAATTCTAAATTGAGACAACATTTTTTTTCACTAGTGGTTCACCATCGCACTTTATACCAATAGATGGCGCCAGGTGTCAATTACATCGCGCAAGCGTTTTGTGTTTTCGGATGACCTATAAACGTTCCCGCTGTCTGTAGTATTTACCTCTTTATACATTGATATACACTTGATCACAATAACACCTGTCACGCAGGATAAAGATATAGCAGGATAAAGATATTAGCTAGGTACGCGTTTGCCTAGAAGATGCTTCCAGCGATAAGACCGCCGAAATTGTACAATTAAGTTTCTGTAATACCTAGTTTTTTTAAATAGTGTTTTTTTGTGCAATAAAGTATATCTATCTATCTATCTATACCTATTCCTATTATTATTTTTTTTCAATTGTCTCTTCTTAGTGAGCGATTTGTTTCCTTGATTTAACCATTTCCCTGTCCGTACGTCTAGCCATCTACTACCTATTCCACAGCTGGGTTTAATTTAATCGCTCCACTTTGTCCTAAACGTGGCACAATGTGGAACAACTAACTAGGTTAGTATTATCTTTATTGCATTTATCTTCTCCAAACTTTAAAATAATACGTGGTCAATCCTTTTATGCGTTTGGTTGCTCCGAACTTAATCATATGTTATCTTCATTAGCCCGAAAGCATATCCTACACTTCGTTTCTTTTACTACACTTTAGTTACTCAGATCTGTGTAGGTAGACCTTCCGGCTACAGCTAAAACCACATTGTTTAGTAAGTCTATATTTTGTATGGCTCCACGCATTTACAACCACATTCCAAAGGCCATTAGAGACACAGATGACATACATTATATTAAAAATAGACTAACTGACGACTTAACTAAAAAATGTTATTATTCTTTTAGTGAATTCTTCTCTGAAAAAATGTAAATAACATAATATAATTATAATTTAATTTAATATTGCATGATTTATTTTACCTAATATTTTATTGTTATATGTTACTTATTACCTAATACTGATATAATAATTTTATTATTCAATAATCTTTCGAAAAATATTTTGAACGCCTCAAGGTGACCGGTAGGGCAGGTAGGGGTATTTTAAACAATTTCGGGGTTACAACTCTCGGCAAACACTTATACTATTTATTAAATAACCATGTTGGGTCCGTTTTTGTACGCGAAAAATTGATTACCGCCAAAAGCGGCCACTTTTAGCGTGAATGCATTTTTCGCGTACAAATGTTGGGTTCGCATTTGTGCATGATTATTTAATAAATAGTATAAGTGTTTGCCGAGAGGTTGTTACACCAAAATTGTTTAAAATAGATCCGGTTTAGTAGCTAAAAATTAAAATCGATTGGTGTCGCTACAGTAGCGCGTATTTATAAACGATGTATCACTTACAACCTGTTTATCCGCAATAAATGATTATGATTTAAAAAAAAACATCAGTAAATCGTGATGCTGGGTTATCAAGATACCAACTGCCGATTATAGGGCAAACCTTGGTCACGAGTTCACTCCACTTGCCTGTACCTCAGTAAATGTGGCTTTACGTGTAAATTGTCTTATGTGCTCTATAAGAAGTGGAATTATAGGTCTCGGTTTCGGTTTTCAGTTCCAGTTATATAATAGGGACCTTTTAATTCCGGTCTGGTTATACATCATAGTCAATGTGAATTTGAAGCAATAAAAACCGAGTCATCCTTTTTTAGATATTATTTTAATATTGTACCCTGGTAAAAGGTTGCGAAGATCAGATGGCAGTCGCTTCATTGCAATTACCAGCTTCCCCAAATCATGGACTAAGCGTCCCCGGGCTCTTAAGCGACAGCTTTGGACGCATCTGGGAATTACGTACACGCTGAGATGAGACATTTAATATGTACTAAGAAGTTTATTTAATACAATAATTTGAAACGTTGACACGTTGTGTGCCATTTATGTTGGAGGTCACAACACAGAATATATTATTTGCAATTGAAGTTGATAGTCATGTCAATGAGCCACGCTTCAACATACCACGGACTCACAGAAAACTTTTCGCTGCATGACTGAGACTAATGGAGGCCCAATCCGGGGGAAAGGGGGGTTTAAAGGTTGGCAGCGCACTTGTGACTCCAATGGTATCGCGATTCTACGACCGGCTCGGAAAGTTGATTCTGGTCGAGAAGATCCGGCACGAAACTCGCCAATTAATCTCACGTAAGTTAGATTATCTAAATACAACGCATAATAATGCAGTCGAGCAGACGGATCACCTGATGGTAAGCGATGGCCCATGAACACCCCATGGGCGGCGGCAATCGCTTACCATCAGGTGATCCGTCTGCTCGACTGGCACATATCACATAAAAAAGGTATTCTGAGTATCTAACTATAGTTGTATTTAGATAATCTAACTTACGTGAAATTTATTGGCGAGTTTCGTGCCGGATCTTCTCCGACCAGAATCAACTTTCCGAGCCGGTGGTAGAATCGCATTTGTTTATTTACTTTTTTTAGTATACTTTATGTATATATGTATTAACATGTAAATTATTACATAAGTACTTATAAATAGTCTTAAATCATTCAAATGTATGACGATTTGTAAGTGCTGTATACAAGCCTATGCAAATGAAGAATTATTTGATTTTGATAATTTACTGATGGTTGAAGATTTCAGCAAAAATGTACAATTACTATTGTAGAACTGTCTACAATGATTACTACCTAAATCCTGAATCATAGTCCAGGCCTACCCTGGGTTTCAGAGTGACAGTTTTGGACGCAACCGGGAATTACACGCTAAGATGAGGATGCCCTCTCTACGATTATTAATAATATTATAGTCCGCTATTTAAAAACTTACACAAGCATAAAATATATTGGTTAAACAAAAGTGCTTAAACGGCGTAATACATGTAATTACAAGTTAAACAAAATAATCTTATCACAAACGCGACATTACGGTTATCTAATTAATATCGACGATTTATCTTTAGGTGTATATCGTAAAATATAATATGTCCCAAATAGCTGAACCGGGAAAGGATCAGAGCTTTTTATAAATATTAGATATTTTTATCTATAATCAATGAATTATCTTTTCATTAAGATGACGGGTAGGGCACACTAGTTGATCGATTTTAATTTTTAGTTACTGAACCGGATCTATTTTAAACAATTTTGGGGTTACAATCTCTCGGCAAACACCTATACTATTTATTTAATATTTATAGTTAACTGTTTGGTCTGCTTTTGCACTCGAATCCTAGATTACCATCAAAAGTGGCCGCTTTTGGCGTGAATAAATTTTTCGCATACAAAAACGGACCCAACATTTGTGCATGGTTATTGTATAAATAGTATAAGTGTTTGCCGAGAGAGTGTAACCCCGAAATAGTTAAAGCTAAAGTAAAGTTAGTAGCTAAAAATTAAAATAGATTGGTGTGCCCTACCCGTCACCTTAAACGTAGCATTTATAGGGGTGTTAAGAAGATTGCTAGATCTAAATGAAATCTATCCTTGGCCGACACTATTGTAGTTTTCACACCGTCGCTGATACACACATACCTACACGTAGCTTGAAAATATGTAAGCATTAGTGGTTGTTGGAAAACACATACATTGGATTCCAAAAATAGAACACTATTACTCACCTAAGTATTTTTATTAGAATGATTGTATCGTATTTAGGATGGTATTGTTATTTGTAAAAAAACCGCCTTCAAAAAACACAAACTAAAAAGTGTAAAATAACATTTTTAACACTTTAAACACTTTAAATAACATTTTATAACAGTACACTCAAGAAAAGGTGTTACCGAAGTCGGCGTCAAAACTATCTTGTAATACTTCAATTCAATAATTCATCAGGGATTAGGCGCCAACTTCAATAACACCTTTTCTCGAATGTACTGTTTTAATGTTATTTAAAGTGTATCATCATCATCATCATCAGCAACCCACACTCGTCCACTGCTGGACATAGGTCTCCCCTAATGCACGCCACTGCTCCCGATTTTCGGCCACTCTCATCCAGCTCACACCAGCCAGCCTTCGAATGTCATCATCCCATCTAGTCGCAGGGCGTCCTACACTACGCTTACCGAGTCGCGGTCTCCACTCAAGGACTTTACGGCTCCAACGGCTGTCAGTTCTGCGGCTAATATGACCAGCCCACTGCCACTTCAGTTTGCTAATTCGGTGGGCTATGTCGGTGACTCTGGTTCTCTGTCGGATTACATCATTTCTGATGCGGTCCTTCAGAGATACTCCGAGCATAGCCCTTTCCATAGCTCTTTGAGCGACTTTATAATAATAATAATAATAATTCTCACAACATCTCATACGTTCACCTGAATCCGTACTAAGTAGCTTAAGCACTTGTGTTACAGATATCAGACAACAGAGGAACACAAATATATACTTAAATACATATAATACACCCAGACACTGAACAAACACAAGTGTTCATCGCACGAATGTTTGTCCAGGGTGGGGATCGAACCCACGACCTTTGAACCGGTGGACTAGTCCAGCCGTACACCTTTACTCGAATGTACTGTTTTAATGTTATTTAAAGTGTTAAAAATGTTTGTTTTACACTTTTTAGTTCGTGGTTTTTGAAAGCGGTTTTTTTTTTCGTAGATTTTTTTTCATGCTTTTTCATTAGGTATATATATATATATAATATATATATATATATATATATATATATAAATTAGTGTTTCATTTTTCGGTAGGCGGTAGTAGTGTAAAATTATTGTATTATGTTTTCGGAACACGATTAGAAAGAAAGAATTCTTGAAACGTCAAAAACATGAAATATTGAAGTGGATTCTTTTCCCTTCTTGCTGGCTAACTAAAGCAAGTTGTGTCCCCACTAGATTGATAGCAGGTGCTTCTAGCTTGTGCTAATAAATTTCTATTAGCAATTCTCGTGGCAATTTATCACACCAAATCTATGTAAGTGACTAGTTGACATCGGGCCAATATTGCTCTGCCTGCTGGCAAGTAAAATTTTTTCCTAGAGGTTCCTTTTTGTGCTCTTCGAAGATCGCATTTTAGGACGTTTTGATAACTTCTGTTTTAAAAGTCTCATTTGCGGTCTATTCTTGTAAATTAATTAAAAAATGAGACTATCACATTTAAGCTTGTATTAACATTATGATTGTGTGTTAGCAACCATCATTCATATCAACACTATGTATGAAGGTAAAGGAATAAGATATTAAAAAAAACTTATAAAAGTAACATCTCATTCATTCATTGACCTAATTCTAAACTATGTACCTTAATTAACACGTATACCGACTGATTTATTTATTTATTTTTAAAACAGAGTTCACAAAAACAGATTAATAAAGCAGATATCTACTTACCTATTACCAACTTACGCCAAAATGGTACAAATTATTTAGACTTCATAAGAGAAAATGACAAATTAGATTCGTGTTAGCTTACGTAATTATTACTTTGGCACTCAATGCGAAATAGCCTCATTTGTTGGAGGCCTAATAGATAACAATACTCTCATATCTGAATATGCTACTAACGATTTACATACCTAACTTGTTACTACTGTTCATAATCTTACAAGTGTATACGTTGTAACAGCTACTTAATGGGAATGATAGATTAACATGGCAATCCCGTACGCACTTTAACTCACATGTGAGATACTTTGTGTTTGCATGCGATGGCCAAGTCAATCTATTTATTTAGTGACATGGATCTCAAAACTTTTTATGGTAGAAGATCCGAGTTGTGAGACTTTTTTTACAAAATGACAGTTTTGCTAGCATTTGTTTATTTATTTAAAACATACATTAAAAACTATCATTACAGGTTTTAAACTAATTCAATAGCCCGGTCCATTACAGCACAAGTCAATGTTACTAAATACATTTACATCAAATGATTTATTGATAAAATTATTAATTGATTACATTCAATTATTATTTTTAACATTCTTTTTTTTTAAGTAGGTAGGTACTCGTTTAGTCGAATCTACTTATTCATTTTTAACTAATCTACATCCTTCAACCGATTACGGCTACGGCGGCCAATATCAACGATCAGCCACGTACGCAGGATATATTATAGTGCTCAAGTGTTTGCGCAAACACAAGTACACTCTCTATTGCCTTACCCTCATATTCCGATGGGACACTACTGTGACACGACCAGAGAGGGATTGGGCGCAGGACCAACGGCTTAACGTGCTATCTGAGGCACGGGGGTACAAGACCGCCAACTTCCAGATTCCGGGCTACCACTAAGATCAAAATCTACATAACACTATGTAAATAAGACGACTTTTATGAATTCACTCAATACACAAGTAAATAAATCAAGTTTAGTATGGAATTGATTAATAGTTCGAATCGCCCGGGTCATAGGGGCTTTGCCCAATAGGTTGGTCCTGGCGGCGGGCACCGCGAGCAGCGGCGGACACCGTCTCCTACCCACGTAGCGGTCTGGTACACAGAAACCCAGGTTTTCCAACACCTGCGGGTTGTGCGTCTTGCCACGGAGTAATTTAAAAAGATACGTGGCTAGATCTGACTTCCTCCGCACTTTCAGTTCATTATATCCAACCATAACTTAGTACAAATAGTGTCTGGTACATCAATTGGTAGAACGGATACATCCCGTACAGCCTTTTGTACAAGTGCCGCGTAATACTTACTAGTGGTTTTATTACTTAGTAGTATTTTAAGTTTAGATACATACTGATCGCGGGATTTTTCATTTTTAAATTAAGCCACTTCATCTTCATGCCTACTACACTTATCTTACTACAAGTTTTAAGACTTGTAACTTGTTTAACACTTGTGGTGAGTAAATTACATCCCCAAAAAATGTAACGATAGGCTTAGCACGCGAAATACTCGGAAACAAAGAGATCGTCAGATTCAGAGATCAAAAGTTTATTCCTAATTTATTTATAATATGTCTACGAGTGAAAATTATAAATAAATAATTATCAATCTGATACAAACAGTCATGGACAAACAAATCAATCTGCATCCGAACCACGGACCAAAATGGACGATGGAGGCGCTACGCCTTATCTCGTACGTAATACCGAATGTAATTGAGGAGCAATTATGCAAATACGCTAGCCATCGGGCATTGTTTGTTTACATTTCATGCACTTTGATTTGCCAAGTAATATTCATGGCAACACTATCGATTAAATATAACTAAATAACTGCCAACTGTATTCCAGAATCAACTGTCGCCCGTTATTAATAAAAGCGACAATCGAATGAACATTGATATCGCATGCGACATCGGCACAGTCGCAATTCGAATTTTTCATTTAGTACCCTATGGACTTGTAATAAAGGTCAAACGTTTACTTCTATAACACGTTAGTAACGTAATTGCTTATTGTTATCGATGAAGCCCATTCGAATGCCACTTACGATCGCCTAATTTAACTGGCTTCCGCTAACCTTTGTCTACGTTTTCATTAGGTTGCGAATTTATAAAGGAAAACTTCGCATAAAAGGGCTTGACGAAGGTTGAGGACGTGGAGACACTTTGTTATTTTCGTATATTGATCCCAAGGGGGCGTTACTATCATATAACACACTATATTTTAGTTGATTATTCAAATTTTATCTGGTATTGCTTAAATTGATTTAAACTAACACCTTTCTAAAAGTTAATTAAATTGTAACTACAGAATAATGGTCTGAGGATGTGGCCTGATGACCAGCTGTAACACAGCATTACTATTGCATTCATACCGTGCTACCTCATACGCGTTGGAGGAATCAGTACCTATGTATTTGCCGACCTGTTCTGAGCTAGGGCATTACCCTGTAATATGCATGATAAGTCACCACGCTCTGGGGCCGTTTCTGAATCAAATTGAAGTTGCAAAGCTTAATGCCTAAATGAATCCAATCAGGAATCAAAAAATCCGAAATTGGGTATTTGACTAAGCTCGAGATTTTGTAAAATATAAATATTTTATCAAAATATAGGTAAATATGTGCCATTAGCAAAAGTTTCCAATTAAAAAATATAGCGTCTAGCCGGTTTTATGCTCATTCAAAGATTCATGGGCAAGTCCATTTTAAAAGTATGAAATTATTAAAAAATAATTAAACCATTGAAAAACCCATACAATTATCACCAACTATTATAATAGAACCATTGACATAAACGAAACATTTCATATAGCTACCATACAAAATTCAAATTAAATGCATACAAAATACTTGCGTGTGACGTCACTTCTTAGTAGCCATTATGGAGCGTTTTGGGTTTGCCCAAAATAAAGTGATTTTAAAGTTGTGATACCTATCTCAGGTAGTTTAAATGAGAATCAAGTAATTCTTTCAACGATGTTTCTGTCATTGAGAGGTGTTACGAAAATAAAAAAAATTAGTCAAATACCATATTATCACAAATTTAAAGGTACTGAAAATATAAATGGTCTTCATACATCGGGTGATAAAAAAAAAACAAATAGACGATAGTCTAAAGAAAACAAACTTTGTTTTGTATTTTTCTTGGAAATATTGAAAATCTATGGGTATCTATCACAATCACATCAATATTTCATTCATGAGGATATACATGAATATTTTTCTTGATGGGCAACTTGACCTTGTTGCAACAGCCATGTAAAATTATTTTGTAATAAAAATACCATTCCAAGAAATACATTAATATTTCATATATTAAACTTACATAGGTAAATAAATTTTGTTTGAATCGTTTCACTTTTTCTTCGAGATCAAATAAAACTCAAAATATTAATGAAGTATGTTTTTTTTATGATATAGATGGCAGACAGAAATGTGGGAGAGCCACGCTTAGTCATGAATGGGCCGGCTCGACCGGAGTGATACCACTGCCTCACAGAAGACCGGCGTGAAGCAGTGCCTGCGCTGTGTTTCGCCGTGTGAGTGAGGTTACCGGAGGCCCAATGGGGGGAAAGGGAAAATGTTGGCAGCGTACTTATGACACGGGCTTACCATCAGGTGGTCCGTCGGCTCGTCTTTTTTTTTATATGAGAGGTGGCAGACGGGCAGACGGATCACCTGATGGTAAGCTATTACCGCCGCCCATGGACACCCGCGATACCAGTGGAGTCACAAGTGCGCTGCCAACTGTTTAACCCCCTTTTCCCCCGGACTGGGCCTCCGGTACACTCACTCACGCAGCGAAACACCGGCCGGCCCATTCATGCCAAAGCGTGGCTCTCCCACGGTCAAGCTGGATTTTTAGACGATTTAAGAACCTGAACCGAGTGTTCCTTCAAAAACATTACAAGTAATGGATAAGGCAAGTAAACACAGCACAGCACAGTTGTGTTTAACGTTCCCTCAAAATGAATAAATTGCTTACTTAACCTAACCTTATTGCACATAAAAATCATAGTTTTATGTGCAATTAATATTTTTGATGTCCAAATAGGTATTTTTAGAGGGTAAATTTAATATATTCCTAACCAAACTACTCAGTTTTCTAAAAAGTTTGTGTGTAACTAACTGCATCTGGGCGATCTACGACAAGACAGAAAATTTGTCAAATGAACACAATATCATTTTCTATTGTAGACGAACTATTCGGTTGAAACAGTCATAGGTATATTTTACAAATTGTAGGATCTAGAATATCTAAGTTTATCATTTCTTCAGTTCACATAACAATTTTACGTTACAATCTTAATAATACGGAGTACCAATGATATTCTAGAAAACAGGCATACCGTTTGAAATCTAGGTACCTACTCAGTTATTCCTAGGAATTGCTTTTACCTACCTAACACTTATGCATGAAGATGGTAGGTAAGGTGATAACTGAATTAGGTAGATACACTTAACCAGTCTTATCTTAGCTAAATACTAGTAAATATTTGCTATTTATCAATATCTGTTATACCTATAAAAATAATTCATATAGTTACCTACATTATATATCTACTTATTTCAGTCGATTTTATGCCAAAGCCATCTATAACCAAGTATATAGAAGTAAATAAGTATAAAGTAGTATGTACCTAGGAATAAGGTATACTATTGATTGCATGGCCGTGTGGTCCCCGGCAGAGTAGAATAGGCCACCCTCACTCTTACTGAGGTGTCGTAAAAGGCGACTAAGGTAAAGCTGCTGGCATGATCATCAGCACACAGAGAAGGAAAACTCTGCATTTATATCAAAACCCTCGCCAACCCGTCTGCCAAGCGTGGTGAGTATGGCAATTACCCCTCATATGACGCAGGGAGACCCGTGCCCCAGCAGTGGGGTCTTAAATGGGCTGACGATGATGATGATGATGATGATTGATTGCAGATCAAGGAAAAAGTATTTATCAATTATGCCAAAAGATCAGCTACTTATTATGAAATGGAGAAAAAAGTAGGTTACCTTCCTAAATACTGAACACAAATAGGATTACTTACTACATAGATATTTTTCTCTAAAGATCATTGGGTGAAACCTCATATAAAATGACACTTTAAAAATTGTTTCATAAAGCTATTTTGGCCCTATGTTCTTCAAGGAAAAGTAAGTGAACTAAAAAGTATGTAACACACTTTAAAAGTACGGTGTATGTAGGGCCTATTTTTGATTTAGTTTTCCGAAAGGCTATTTAGCACAAGTTTAAACGCTCAGTATTTGCTTGGTTGTAGGTGTGTGAGTGAAGTTGTCTGCTATTTAATAAGTCTTTACAAGTTTAGCATACTTTTAAAGTGTGTTACATACTTTTTAGTTCACTCACTAACACTCGGTAACAAACACTTTTCCTTGAAGAACATAGGGCCAAAATAGCTTTATCAAACCATTTTTAAAGTGTCATTTTATATGAGGTTTCACCCAATGATCTTTAGAGAAAAATATCTATGTGGTAAGTAATCCTATTTGTGTTAAGTAAGTATTTAGGTAGGTAACCTACTTTTTTCTCCATCAATTTCACTCACACACTTACAACCAAGCAAATAGTGAGCGTTTAAACTTATGCTATTATAGGTAGGTCTTAACTGTAGTAAAAATTTAATAGGTAAGTAATTAATCTTAAGGTGACGGGTAGGGCACACTAGCGACGCCAATCGATTTTAATTTTTAGCTACTAAACCGGATCAATTTTACCTAAACAATTTCGGGGTTAGGACCTCTCGGCAAACACCTATACTATTCATTTAATACTTATAGTCAACTGTTTGATCTGGTTTTTTGCACTCACTTTTGGCGTGAATAAATTTTTCTCGTACAAAAACGGACCCATCATTTGTGCATGGTTGTTTAATATAGTGTAAGTGTTTGTCGAGAGGTTATGTGGGTATGGGTATATCCTCAAAATTGTTAAAAATAGATCCAGTTTAGTAGCTAAAAATAAAATCTATTGGCGTCGCTAGTGTACCCTACCCGTCACCTTAAGGGTATCTAGTATAACCAAACCTTTATCACTTTCCAAAACAATGTTCATTATACATTGTTCATGATCTAGCCCGCCCTTAAAGGGTTAGTAATAATGAGCCCCATAAATATTTCGGACGTGGGTTTTAGTCACCTTAATGTCTTGGATTAGGAAATACATGGATATAATTAATATGGGTCCCGCTGCATATTACATTAATGCGAAAGATAGATGGGTAACTTTTATTTGAATAATAATTATAGTAAGCAATTATTTTCAGCGGTCTACATAACATGTGGGCGCTTCAAAAAACCAATTCATTTCTGAAAACAATAATGCTCCTAAATCCATGCCCAGCACACTTATAGAAAATTAGAAACCGCGTGGAGTATGAAAAGCCTACCCACTTGAAATAGCAAAGTAGCATTTGTGCGTGTCCCACAGCCGTCAGGCGCAACACACGCAAAGGTCGCGATCCGCAATTAATCGCACTATATGCCTGCCCTTCCCGCCTTTTATAGCCTCTCCACCTAGCCTGCTATTGAACAGTGTTAAGGTCAATAACGCTTGGTACCATTACCCTCCATAACTGGTCGGGTTATCAACCTTTATGTTGCTATGTAAGATCCTAGTAACGAAAATGAGTGGCACACAAAAATTTTAGAACGCTTTGAAATGAATACCTACTTACTATAACTGGGCGCACGTAGGAGATTAAAAAAAAGTTGCGAAGATAAAACAGACAACAGTTTAGGCATATCATATTTTTCTTTTTGACTACGCCTAACTAATCGTTTCATATTTAAAGTAGCTATGAAAATACAACAACTAACGTCATGAGAGTGAGTAGGTGCTACTTTGAATACGAAACGACAAAATTAGCTACTTATATACTTAATACCTAAGTAAGTACCTAGCTACTGGTTATGACAAACTTTAATTATTTATGATCTTTGAGTAGAGATTATGATGGAAGTCAATCAGTGCCTTCAAAGTAATTTCGAAAATTGGAACCTTTTAAAAATTCAGAGAAAAATTAAACATCACTGTCAAACAATCTTATCGTGAATTTGGTGACCTCCAACGGCGTCCTTGGTTTATTGGAGTTCTAAAGACCGTGTTACTAAAGGTTAGCACGAGCGATTTCCGACTTCTCAGGGCCAGAATGGATGTCTTATAAACAAAGCCAGTTATATTTTTGGGATCTTTGTCATCATCATCATCGTCATTTCAACCAATAGACGTCCACTGCTGGACATAGGCCTCCCTCAATTTTCTCCACACAGATCGGTCCTGTGCCGCCCGCATCCAATGGATTCCCGCAACCTTCACCAGATCTTCAGTCCACCTTGTGGAGGCTTGCCACGGCTGCGACTTCCTGTACGTGGCGTCCACTCGAGGACCTTTCCGCCCTAACGGCCGTCTGTTCTCCTCGTTATGTGCCCTGTTCATTGCCACTTGAGGCATGCACTCCTATGGGTTATGTCTGTGACCTTAGTTCTCCTGCGGATCTCATCATTTCTGATACGATTACGCAAAGAGACTCCGAGCATAGCCCTCTCCATTGCTCTCTGGTTGACTTTGAGATTCCTCAATCGGCACATTTTTTGGGATCTAGAGACTTTTCACACCGTTCACCTAGTTTTAAACTAGTGCAGTCCCTGTATTTATTACAAGGGCGGGTCGCTAGTAGGATCAGATATTTTTTTCTTTTCTTTTGTTCAAAATTGTGCTAACCCAACAAACCTTTTCCTATCTCCTTCTTGACCTTAGTACCCCATTACCGTTGAAGATAGTCATGAGCGTAAAGCCAGTTTATCGATCACCTCGTCACTCCGTTCCGGGTGTCATTTGTCAAGTCTCCGAGACACGGCGCGATTGCCATTTCTCTCTAATTTAAGCGTTTAATCTTTCACTCACTCTTAAGGTGGAGATTTGTTTTTATTCAGAGTTAGTTACACTTGTTTATGAGAAGGTTTTCCGGAAGAGCAATGTAATTAACATTTTTAATTTTTCTCAGCCAAAACATTTAAACTTTATCTACATAACTTAATTCTTAATCTATAGGAACTGGTACTAAGTAACAACATTATTCTTTAATGTTGAATTGTTAGTTATCTTACTACGGAAAATCACTAAGCTGCCTTAAAAAAAACCGGCCAAGTGCGAATCAGACTCGCCCATGAAGGGTTCCGTTCCGTAGAAGCAAGTAAGATATATGGAAAGTAAATTGCGTTTTACCGTTTAAAAACTTAGGTACTTACTAGACCTAGTACAAACCACTTGTCGTTTTAGTTTTCATGGTTATGTAAATAATATATTTTCTTTAGTTTTATATTTTTTTTCAAAAAGTTAGAGGGGGGCCAAAGTGTTAAATTGTGGACACACAATTTAACACTTTGGGAGCGTCTCTTGCGCAAAGTATTAAGTTTTGAAAAAAAATTATACCTACTAAAAACCTCAACGTCATTTTTAAAGACCTATCCATAAATACTCCACACGTATGGATTTTAAGAAAAAAAATGAGTTCCAGTTTTAAGTATGGGGACCCCCCAAAATTATTATTTTTTTCCTATTTTTGTGTAAGAATCGTAATGCGGCTAACAAAATACATCTATTTACCAAGTTTCAATAGTATAGCTTTTATAGTTACGGAAAAAAAGTGTCTGTAACATACGGACGGGCAGCCAGACGGACAGACAGACATGACGAATCTATAAGGATTCCATTTTTTGCCATTTGGCTACGGAACCTTAAAAAGGTATAAATAACTGTCTTCTGCTGTCTTGAACATTTCATTAAGAATATTTTATTTTACGTACCAATATATTATTAATTTGTGCCACAGTATGAGACCAAGGAAAAATTACGAATGTCACTCCAACATAGCCTACTTAAGATTAAGTATAGAAAACGCAGATGCTTCCGCAATATTATATTCAGGGCACATCGCTCGGTTTTTCGTGCAAAGATTTTTCACAAAAAATGCGTATCTATTTTCCGATCGGCCAAAGCAAATCGAGCTGTAAGCTTCTGATTGAATGCCTCATAAAATTGAGGCGGGGTTAGTCGAAGGAAGTGCGACTTAGGCCCGCGTACCTACTAAGGCTTTGAAACAGAGGGATGCCGAGAATCCACTATAATTGAAACTTACGTACTGTACTGCTGTTGCTTTGTCAGGCATATAAGCCCTAAAACTCTAAGGAAGTACCATTCTTTCAACACTTTGAATTTACCTTTCACACTTTGATCATGTATTTATTTCACTTATTTATTTATCTAAGGTACACTTACAGGTTACAATCGTATACATTTTAAACGTTTCTGTGTGTTATTATAAAATAGACCAGACCATAACCTACAGGTAGTGTACACAACATGAATAAAAAAATATAATTTGCTTATTAAATATTTAAATGAAAAATCACTTAAAAATATTGTCATGTTCTTGTAAGGCCGAGAACACTTCGGCCTCCAGGATTTGTTAAAAGATCTTTGTACTACAGCTGTCAACCGTATAATATAATTGTTTGTCCTATCAATGCCCTGGATTCATGGTATGAAAACTAGCGCTAATACCTACCGTTTTCTTTTTTTTTAAACTTTAAACGTAAATTATGTCTTGATGTTCAAAAACTCTTTAGTTTTTTTTACTATCTAAGTAGGTATGATCATGGAATAGTAAGATCGATACTAAGTTATAAATCATATTTAATGGTGGTGTCTCTTCGCCTCTTCCCGAGTCAGCGCGCCAAGATATCGGTGCGTTCAAACACTTACCTTTCAAGAAGTACCTATTATACTAAGCTTTTAAATCTCCAAAGCGCTGGGAAAATACATCTGCCTTTTGTTCACTCGTCAATATCGCTCGATTGCTTAAAGAGTTCCTATCTAAGATCCTCTTAGTTCTTAAAGTCGGAACTACTACTACTCGTAGGTATCTAATTGTAGTTTAAATTCGAGTGTAAAATTGCAGCCAAACCACACCACCACCAATTTTTCACTTTAATTTTTTTATTAGTAATACGATTTGTCTTGGCTGTTTGTTTATTTAAGATTAAACTTTTTTGGTTTTTGCCTGAGATACAGGGATTCCCTAGTTCAGGCACCAAAACTCACTCCCTCTTATTCCGAAACGTGGTTTAAAATAAATATTGGGATTAATACTGGGAATAACTGACGAACTAGAATAAACATTATTGTAAAACTAAGTTTAACGTTATTTAGCATATCAACTTTAATCCTTAAGTTAAACCACCCGGACCCCTAGTTTAAAATGAAGACTAAAATAATAACCTCAAAATATCGATTCAGTAACCATGACAACCTATCCCTGTGACAGTTCATTCCGTTTTACATGAAAGTAATTCGTGAGAAAGTAGTTCATTTATTTTTTGGATTTAATCCCAAACATATAAGCAATTCCTATGCATATTACTTAGAAACCTTACTTAGGTCAATTTTTTAATTATTTTTGCTTAAAAAAATCTATAATATTTTTACTTCTGACAGCAAAATAAGGTTATGTAAAATGAAATGTCACTGAACGAATTATTGAATGATTCGATACAATTTTGACACTATCCTGCGGTACTAAGTGGTCTATGGTTAGTCGAGGATTTGTAATAAAAATTTAAGAACTAACATTATTCTGTAATAATCATGAACTTGCTAGTTTATGATTAAAACCGGTATCAGAGCAGTTTTTTGAAATAAGAGGGACTAAGTATAAGTAGATTATAAGTAATAATTTGTTATGATACTTATGATATTTCAATAAAGTTATTTATTTAAAGTTAAAGTTATCTATGACTTTTCTATCCAAAAAGACTGATAAGTTCATGGGCCTGCTAAGTACTTACTACTAAAACATTCTATACCTATTTGAAACTTCAATCATTATGATTGCAGGCTTATAAATAAGATTTAATAATCTCATTGGAACTCGCAATAAGTAAAATCCTTCTGTACACACTACTTTTCAGCTTCAATTTTCGCCTAACCAGTTGTTGTTCACTGTATGTAGGTACCTAATTTGTGTAATTTTAACTGCACAGTTTAGTCTGGTAATTAAACTTAATGTAGCTTCTAATTACAAAAGCTTTCTAACCGAAATTCCCTTACTTTCTCGTTTACAAAATTTAGTAGGAACCCCAGCCCAAATTTATGAGGGGAAACAAAATTAGGGGAGTTCTTTACGTTTAAGAACCTTCTGTTTTTTAAGCAATTCGATCGTGTGATCTACTTTCAACAGTTTAATGTCAGTTTGCTTGGAAAGTAAACTTGAAACTAGGGAAGTAGGTAAATAATTTAGTTTCGCAACTTTCTTGCGTTTGATCAGTTCACTAAGATGAATCCTTATTTTGAATATTAAATTAAGATCTACGTTGTATAAAACAGGCTGTTTTGATCCGCCCTTTATCAAATAAATATGTTGACGGCTAAAATCATTATCAACATTTACCTGTACTTATAACCCACTGTATAGGCTCAAAATATGTGGTATAGACCTATTGTACCTTATTACCTACAAATAGCGATCTAAAGTTATTATTCCCCTGGAGTGGGCCTCCGATACCCTCCTCACTCACGCAGCTAAACACAGCGCATGCACTGCTACATGCCGATTTTCTGTGAGGACGTGGCATTAATCCGGTCGAGCTGGCCCATTCATGCCGAAGCGTGGCTCTCCCACTGTTATTTATTGTCCTACTGCAGGTCACAGACCTCCATCATAGAAATCAAGTCATCGCTCATATGATAGGAGTAGATAAGATAAGATAAGATAAGATATAATTTATTGCCAAAACTGGGTATAAAGTTGTTACTTTTAATGTTAGACTCAACAGTTTGTCCGTTGCGGACGTACAATACATTAAAATGATATTACAATTAAATTAGGTACATAATGGATGAAAATAAAATTATTAAAAAACAACAAAATAAAATTATCATGGGAATTACATTAGAATAAAAACCTTTCGACAGTAGCCAATCTTTAAGTGTCTTTTTAAATTTCATACTATGTAATGCTTTAATATATATAGGTAACTTGTTAAATATCTTAATTCCCGCTATAAAAGTACTTTTGTCATAAATATAGATAGAAGATTGAACCAAACAAATGTCATGTTTATATTGTGATCGGAGATTATTTTTAATGTCAGTTTCTTTATTGAAATATTGTCCATGTCCGTTTACAAATAAACAAATTTTCAAAAATTCAAACAAAAAACAAAAATTCTAGTATATAGATACACGTCGGGGTTAAAAATTGTTTTTCTTTAAATAGAACGCGCAGTGTTTCATGGGGTTTAATATTATAAATGATTCGTAAACACAGACTTGCCCCAAATAAATATGCCATATGTCTGGAGAGGATAGATACATCCGCGATATTAATTTTTGGCTGTTTCCATTGAAGCTACATTTGCTAGTATTGATATGGCGTAGCAACTACTGGATATCCTCTTGTTTATTTTATCAATGTGGGACTTCCAGTTTAAGTGAGAATCCAAGATAACACCTAAGAATTTAAAATTAGGTACCAGTTCAACTTGCGTCTTGTCAATAACTATCTTTATATTAATCGGTGTGAATAAATTTCATTTTTTTTTTGTTTAAAGCAGTTCGTCATTTAATTAATTTATCAGAGTAATTCAAGCAAAAGAATCGTGAAAACGTTACAGGATATTTAATTTTTTCTAATCATAATGTCTAAATAAAGGATCACCATCAGTATAGTTCTAAATAAAAAATAAATAAATCTTTTTTCAAGCAGGTGGGAAAGCCACAGCGTCACTTAGCGAAAATTATTCTTGGCGTACCAATGTTATTAAATCCAGGTCGATGATTATTTTAGAACGTAAACAGACAGTAGTGATGCAGCTCGAGGTGACTTCAAACTCAGTCATAAAATATCGTTATTCGTATTAGTTTCAAAAAAGCACTTACAAAACGCAAGTTTAAAACCTTAAATAAACAATATATAAAATGATTACTGGGAAAATCCTTCTCGATAAGTTATGTAGGTATATAAAAAAATAATACGCCAGACTCTTTATACTGAGTAGTTGGTCTTATTAATAAAAATTTTACAAAGGTTCCTACGAGTGGTTTCCTTTAAATGAAGTGAAAAAATATTGACTAGAATTGCTAGTGATGTAACCTTTCGAATGCGCACCGTTATTACGCGAACATACCGTTGAGTGCGCCCTTATACACATTTTTTGTATACTTATGTCTAGAAAAGGTGTCATTACTTCCTTAAATACGCGGTAGATTTCGACGAGACAAATACTGTTTTAAAGCTTATTAAATTTCCTAAAATATGAATTGTATCACTATTCTTACTTGTGTTTCCAATAAATGCATTTCTTCTGACAATCTAAAAAAGTTCGACTTTTTTTTCTATTGATAATTTCACACACATAAAAAGGCCATATTAAATTAAATATACAAATTAATATTGAATATACTCATAAGCACATTAACACTTGAGATTAGTTATAAGAGAATAATTAACAAAAGAATTATAGCGATAAGGAGTTGTAATAATATAACATAATAAAAAAAATAAATAAAAAGAAAACGATTTGCTGTTCGCAGCACTTTTACGAATTATTTATATTTTTTTCACTCTTTTAGGCTATGGGTCATAAAAGATGCGTTCAAAAATGGACTTGAAACATACATACAATGTCACAATGGTAGTGGGAATCCTAAAAAGTAAGGATCCAAAGCCAAAAACAAAAAAAAAAATCACGGTAACACGGTGTTACCACGTGCATTCGAAAGGTTAAATAACCTGTACGTACAGTATATACTAGATGATAGCTAAAAGCGTTTTCCAGGGTAGCCAGTCCCATGAAAATTAAGAAAAGTTTGATTCCTAAATTGACCCAACCGAGATTCAAACCTGCTCTTGGTTGCAATATCTTATTCACTTATTGAGGTGACTTTAGACGCTGAATGTCAAAATTATGTACAATGTGACCATCTATAACAATGCTGTTTGCCAAATTTCATAGTTTTAGGTCAACGGGGGTATCTCATAGGTTTTGGTTCTCTTGGTATTGTCGAAATATGGTTTTTTCGGTAAATAGATGGCCGTTTTTTAAATTCAACTTAAGGGGAATGCTATTTCACGACCGTATACGTTAGTACCTACACGGCTTAAATTTCAAGTCTATACCTTCAAGCGTTTTCGAGTTAAAGGGTCTTGATAAACAGACGGACAAACGGACAACAAAGTGATCTTATAAGGGTTCCGTTTTTTACTTTTGAGGTTCGATACTCTAAAAATGATAAAATGAAATTCTAAAATAACTCGAATAACAAAATTAAACTCAAGCCGCATCACTAACGGATCGTTAGCAGCGCCCGTCAATATATGACTTTCTTTTTCGTAGATGCCTGGGGACAGTTACAGAAGGTTATTTCGTTTTTGACGTAGGTACATAACTGCGGTTGTTGTTTATACCATTTTGGTAACACGTCACGGCAAAATGTCTCTTTGTTTTGTATTTTCTTTTCTTGTACTATCATCATCATCATCATTTCAGCCAATAGACGTCCACTGCTGGACATAGGCCTCCCCCAATGTTTTCCACACAGATCGGTCTTGTGCCGCTCGCATCCAATGTATTCCCGCGATCTTCACCAGATCGTCGGTTCACCTTGTGGGGGGCCTGCCACGGCTGCACGCCTGCCACGGCTCTTGTACTGTGTAGATATGTTCACCAAATAAAATTCTATTCTATTCTATTCTATTGCAATTGATTGAAAAAAAAGTTCGTAAATTAAATTTTTGTGTGAAACATTCTAATAGGATAAGAATGCCATTGAATAAAACTCAATCAATATCCATGTAAAACTTTATATCTTAACCAACCAAAGTCTCCACTGGCAACGGTGAACATACATTCATAAGGCTGTTAGGTTCTTATATTATTTAAGCAATTAATATTATCTAAATTAAAATATCAAAATATTTTAGCATAATAATGGAATATTAGTCTTTCTAGCTATGACCCTGTACTGTACTGTTATAGAAAACTGTCACTAAAATAAAAGACGACATCTGTACATACTCCCAGCGTCAACCGAACCTCTCTCTGTTTACTACTAAAAGTAGGTACTTGGTACAGCATAAAGTAGTGACTACACTATCAAGCACATCCTGTCCGGAACTTCAACGAGATGATTCCGAGCAGTTAAATTTAGTGAACACCCCGCTTTATAGGGCAATGTAACGGTAGCCCTGAGTCCAGGGTCGGAGCAGGTATTAGGCAGGCGGCCAACAGATGGTGCAATTGTTCCGGTCTCGCTGGGACTGGGTATCTCCGCGCGTTTCCCGCTGCCAATACGAGTACCTATGAGTTTTGATAAAGGCCGAAAGTGTGTTACGAGGATAATTATTGTGTTTTTCTGGGTTTTTTTATTTGTTTGTTACATACCACAGACTTTAGGTCCGTGCCCTTTTTGGTAGTTATATACTTTGCTTTGCTGATTTCAAATTATAAATAATGTTTATCCGCGCACAAAAAATAGTTTTCTTACATACATTTTTTTATGACATAGGGGGCAGACGAGCAGACGGATCACATTTAACGATATACCGTCACTAGCCTAAACTTAAATTCTAGTTTTGTTTGTTTGAGGAGAGGTGTAAACGGCCACCCTCTTTGTATATATATTTTTACAAGTTTGTAGATATGTAGTTGTACTATGTGCTTAAATAATATTTTTTATTCTTACTTACATTATTTAGTTCAAAATATACAAAGTGCTACTTAAAAATAAGTGTTGTGTTTGTCTCGCCAATCCTCATCATTTGTTTTTGTGGTTGTAAATAATAGAGTGACGCAACTAAATCCGAAGCGTAATATAACACAACCTACACGCCAGTGTTTTATTGAATGAATCGAATCAACGATACTTCATCAATTCTCTCCGGACACTGGCAGAATCATCATCCTCTCAGCGTGGAATTCCAAGTTGCATTCGCTTGTACCATGATCCAGTATTAGGTAGTCTGATTACAAAGAAGCGATCGCCGTCTGACCTTCACAACCTTAGCAAAGGGAACGAGAACAATTCAGCTCTGGTTACATGTTTCAGAAACTATCTGACACGAGTAGATTTCCTCAAGATATTTTGTCTTACCACTAAGCTAATGATAATAATATACATAAATTTAAATATCCCAAGGTGATTCCTCGGATTTGCACCTGTGACCTCTCGTTAAGAAGGCGTCCTTTTTCATCAATTGAGCTACTATCGCTCTCAGCTTTCATTGAGAGAATAACAATTAAATAAGATGATTATGTTAACTATCATACTTGGTTTAGAGGCGTATTATCTAATAGATCTTCGCGAAATTTCACGAATTACAATAATGTCAAGGTTGTAAGGGCAAACGTGATTGGAGTGGAGTGTCAGATCAATAACCCTCGTCGGTTACCTACGTCGGTAGACTAATTTCGTCTTATATGCGTGAAGAATACATGCTTAGAACTACTTATTCAAACTATAAATGTAATTTTTAATATGGAAAAATAATAAGACCCCGAAGTTTGTATTTACTAGTGACCATAGCATTATGTTCAGTTCAATTATGTGCAATAAAGAGTTATCTAAAGTATCTCTAACATAACCACAGACATAACGTTAAAGTATTTCATTTTAACCATTCTACAATCGTACGACTAGACGACGTGGTAAACTCCACCCATACTGTCTGGAACCAACCTCTTTTAGAACGCTCCATTTACAGCGCTCATTTTCCCCATGCTCGTGCAAACTCTCGAATGAGCTTCCAGCGGCGGTTCCCTGTTCGCTACAACATATCCTTTTTTAAACGAGGTTTGAAAAGAGTTCTTCTTTCACGGTAGGCAGCGGCATGACTATGGCCTATGCTCGTCTGCCTATTCGCAATTAAAAAAATGAGACTTTTTGAGTGCCAGTTCAACAAAATAAAGAATAGCACTATCTACTATATCAAGATAGGACATCACTATACCCAAAGTATGGATATGTTTTAGTTTAGCTTAGTGAACGCAAAAAATCGTTCACTGGTCTAGCTCGAATAACTCCAAAACCAAAAATGTAATAATGAACCAAATAAACAAACAACACATAACATAAAGCTACAAAATATTTGCATAACCAAAACATAAAATGACATATCTAACATGGGACTAGCTGAAATGACAACAGATAACCATCCCTCATTTTGGGATAAGTCTTCTAAGGTAGATATTTGCCCAAAGTTCTCGGGGGAGCCTTCGTGGCAAACGGTCAGTAATTTGGGTCAGCAATGCACAGGCTCACGGGTACGAATCTACGATTTTCCTCGAATAATAATGTGAGACCAGTTGATTGCGGTGACGCAATTAAATCCCAGGCGGAAAGTTATATTTGCCAATCAGGATTTTAATTAATACTGCCGTACAAGTGTAATATTTAAAATTAAGGGCGATACTATTGATTTCAACCACTATCAAGAGCAGATTGGGATAAAGCTTTGTCCACATCATTTCCGATACCGTATACCAACTTGTGTTGATGCAAACATTGTTGATGTATCTCCTTAACACTACTATCAGAACTTACAAAGAGAGCTGGGATCATCGTCATCGTCATCGTCAGCCCATTTAAGTCCCCACTGCTGGGGCACGGGCCTCCCTCAATCACATGAGGGGTAATTGCCATACTCACCACGCTTGGCAGACGGGTTGGCGAGGGCTTTGATATAAATGCAGAGTTTTCCTTCTCTAAGTGCTGATGATCATACCAGCAGCTTTACCTTAGTCGCCTTTTACGACACCTCGGTAAGAGTGAGGGTGGGATTATTTTCTTAGGTGAAGTTTTAGGGTAATTGCTCAGACTTCATTTGCAGTTCAATCTGCGGTCGAATAATTTATTCACACATCACTTAAACACTTTTGATAGTGACTAATCTTCATTCTTAACAGATCTACTTTTATTACGTCAAATTTACTATTTGGTTAGTTGCAAATATTATTATTGAAATATCTCTAAAAGAAGCTTCCGAAGTTAATAAATAATTATTTCCAAGTACCAATACAACTGCTATCCATCACAATCCAAGCTGATTTCGTTCTAGTCAGTCACAGATATTTGTAATGAATTACATATAAGGATATCGTGCTATGATCGATTACAGAAAACCATTAGGGTTTAGTAGATATCGAACAGAATATGCAAACGCATGTTTTGCAAATGGACGTGAATATGTATGTATACGAATAACAATATCTATGATATATAAAGCTATGACGACTGACTTGACAGATACAAAGATATATTGATCGATTCTAATTAAAATGTTTGTTAGTCTATTAATGTAGTAGAAATACTCTTAGACGCTTGTTTGATTTATCAATCTTACCTACTTTTAGTTTTCAGGATTACATAATAATTTTGATAATTTATTTCTGTTTGGCGATTACTATCACTTTAGTTACGTAAATGACTTGAACGGAATGAAAACTAAATATTTGTTCTGAGGTATTGGCTTATGTCAATTACGAGTTGCACGGAACTTTAGAGGAATGAAACGAGAATCTCTTTTTTACAAAATTATAGGTGTTGCATTAACTGTGTGTGCATATTACTATACTTGTCATTAAATAAATACCGTACGGGTCAAGCTAAATAAAACCGTTTAAAAAGAAGTGAACTTACTTTTATCTTGTAGAGATTGCTACCGTAATTCTAAACTTGTCCTTAACGAAACAGTTCCTTTTAATCTACCTTGGCATTCTCTTAGGAAGCCTGAACACTTTAGCGCCTGAGTTGCGTATTGTAAGCGGATGTCGCGATGGGGCTTCATAACACTTTCCCTCTTTGCAGTGTCAATGGCAAACTTCAATAAAAATGGCCTACGTCAGAATGCTTGCAGTTAATGCTCAGCACTTAGGCTTTTAGCTTTTGAGAAATAATTTTAAAATGTGTACTTTTTTCCAAACTTTGAAAGTTGAGTAAAATGTTTTGATATACGATTACAAAGTCGCAGTAACTATATCATTACCAATTAAACAATTTAAACCGAATGGGATAAATAAAACGATCGATAACGAATCTCAACAACTCACACCATTTAATATCTCACTTAAAAAGGACGCTCAGAAAATTAACGCATCCGATTTCTCTTTCAGATAAACCGAATGGTACAAGCTTTAAAACAGAGTCACAAAATATATTTTCGATACATTTTTCTCACGAATTTACCGAGTGGAATGGAGATAGTAGTAATATGAGAGTTTTAAACTGAATAAGGATGAGTGGGCGACACCAGCTCCGGGTTCCGGAGTTGCGTGTGAGTGGTGCGCCGCAGGAGGATCAGGAGGACTTACCGGCAGCGCTGCCGCCGTTTGCACTCACTCTCGCCTCGATACCGAGGAGACGGCACTCCTGGATATGTGGGTGAGTAACATTAACTATCAATTACTAACTAGGATGGCGTTGTAAGAATGGAGTCGGATTGAACTGCGAAGAGATGATACCGGGGCTTAACTTTCGGGAAACGCAAGGTGGGACTGTATTATCGTCGGATATATCAGGGTTGGATCCTTCAATCGCCTACAGTGCCTGTAGTTTATCCACCACTTTGGTTCTCTGAGCTAGCAGTAGTACTACAGTAAGTGAGTAGGTTAGCGCAGCAACAGAAAGTGTGTCTTGCCCTCCGACATTAAACGCCTCCGTATATTTCAATCCTGTTGCAAGCCAGTTTTCCATCTATGATACTGGTAAAAACATGAGGTCGTAAGCTATTTGAGCGCACTCTTGGTGGCGCAAAATCAGCTATAAATACGTAATCAATACTTACCTATTTCAACGGCTATCATACTAACGTCAGTCGCCAGTTTCCAACATCAGATGGTGCAATTTGGTTCCTTTGTGCAGCTAGGTTGGTTCACCTACACTAGTAATACATTGGATACCGATCATCTTATAAAATATAGGTGGCGAATTATAAGAAAGATTGACTCCATCGAATTTTGCTATGTACGCGGGCCATTTCGTCTAGGGAGAATGGTGGAAAAGGCGTATTATGCCGGTTAATATTACCCCTTTCCTTCTGGATAAGAGGGAAATCTATACGTGATTTTAGTGTGTATGCCCTTGGGTCCTCTTCCCAGGTGTTGAACCGCACTTAACCAGTCCAACCTTTGTCTGTACGTGGTTATCATATTACATATAAAGGTAGTCGCATTTTGCCTGACAGAACATGAAAAAAAACTTCGTCTAAAAAAAATTACGTCATGTGTTCTCTTATAAAGGGCTTATTCTTAGTTTGACACTATATACCCTTTGAAGGAGCTGATTCAACCAGTATTTTTATCGTCCAATTTTTGCAAAAGCAATAAACTTCGACTTTAGAAAGTGCTTGTACTGAAATCCAAATTGTATATTTTCTTGCTGCATTGCTAACATGTTGACGGCGAGTGTATCAAAGCATTTCTTAAGGCACTGCCAGGGGTTCGGCCAGCAAACATGACGATACCAGAAAGGCTTGCAATATTGACATTAAATTGTGAAAATGCTGCTACTTGCGGTTCTACTAAAGATTTACGGTTTAAAATATTATGTAATTAACATTAAAAAATACATTTCCCTTAAAATAAACTATTTAATATAAGAAATATAAATAAATAGAGTGGAGGCCACGTACAGGAAGTCGCAGCCGTGGCAGGCCCCCCACAAGGTGGATCGACGATCTGGTGAAGATCGCGGGAATCCATTGGATGCGGGCGGTACAGGACCGATCTGTGTGGAGAACATTGGGGGAGGCCTATGTCTAGCAGTGGACGTCTATTGGCTGAAATGATGATCAGGAATATACAGGAATATAAAATTGACTTAAGTATTTATGACCAGCATCTTCCCTATAATGCTATAGTTTCAGTGTGTTTGTCAGCATAAACTTATTTTCGAGTCATCGGGTTATTCATTAATTAAATAGCTGGGCCTCCTCAAAAAGTATTGGTGTAAAATTTTGACACCGATATTTTTATTAATAGCTAGTCTCACCTGATGGTAAGTGATGGTGGTCTAGGGTGGACCAAGTCTGCCCAGTAACAGCTTATCTACTCCTTTCTTGAATACGTCCAACGCACTCTTCTGCCGGCAGAGGCAGAAAATATTTTTATCAATAACTATCGCTGAAGAACTTATTTTAAAATGTTTCATATTCGCCACCCGTCTCCTCGTCTTATCGCGTAATTCCCAGTTTCGCTGCATTAAATATGAAATCAATTGGTGGTGCTAGTTTCTTCGAGGTTGCTTTATGTCTAAGTCAGTTTTACTAACAATCATTCTCAATCAAAATGTATAATTTCATAGACTTTATTATTTTTTATCCTTTCTAGTCATGTGTTTCATTGTACGCAAAACACATTAAGCCTTAAGCAAACACTTGCATCATTCCATTATTCTTTATTGTTGAATAGATGAACGTGATCTCTTACCCGATACGGAGTAAGTGGATACGTATTAACTCGGTCGTGGTTCCAATTGTACGTGTATTTTCAGCAATGAGTTGTGTCTAAGACAAATATCGGTTAATATTCATGAGCGAATTGTTAAACAGTATCTGTGAGGTATTAGCACAATAATAGCGGCTTCACTCGTCCGTCCAACTAACCTCGACTATTGTATTGAGATCGTCGCCTGTACTGTTTTTGCGTTCTACGATTATTACGCATTTGAATCCTTTGGGAATTTTATGATTTATTATTATAATGGTCATTAGGTAATTCTGTCGTTTAGTCGGCAGTTACAGGTTTTCCATCATGTGATTTTCTTTTGGATAGCTTTAACGTTATGCTCGAGAGCATTCATTTAGTGAATTTATGTCCACAAAAACTTACAAAGTTAGTTTATAATACTACTAGAAAAAAAATATATATTTCACAACATGACATACATTGATCTGACTCCGAGATAGGCAGCTCAAGCACCTGTGTTACGGATAATTACAAATATACATATAATATTTTAACCGACTTCAAAAAAAGGAAGTCTCAATTCGACCCGTATGTTTTTTTTCTATGTTTGTTACGCGATAACTCCGCTAATTATAAACCGATTTGAACAAATTTTCGGCGTATAGGTAATACCACAAGGGTGGTCCCATTTAAATTTAATAATAAAAAAACAACCCCCAAGGGTGGAAAATTGGGGATGAACTTTTTTATACGCAATATCTTCGCCGATTATGAACCAATTTGAACGATTATTTTTTTGTTGAATATGTATTATCAAAATGGTGGTTTCATGCGAATTTGAAGAAAATATTTCATCCCCAAGGGTAGAACTTAAGGGGTGTACCCTTTTCTCTGCGAAATCTTCGCGTTTTTTTTTGTGTACACGCATTTGAAGTCGGTTTTATTTTTTAAAAATGTTAATTATTATTTTGTTAATACATACCTACTAATAATAAATAGAAAACACCTAGACCAATTCAAACAGATGTATGTTTGTATTGATCTAGGTGCACAATTAATTGATCTGACGAACATGTGTTCATGCACACAAATATTTTTACTTTGCGGGGATCGAACCAGTAACCCTTGCACCAGGAGCAGCATTCGCTGATCCAAACGGGTCGTCGAAATAGTAAAACAATAAGACAATGTATTAAAATTTAATATTTTATTATTAATACGGTGTGCTTAGAAGGAGACCACCAACCACGATCATCAGCCATAATGGATACGACCAAGAACAATACTTAAACGAGTTAGAAAATCTATCACCAATAGGAATGATTTATTACTTCTAAAAGCTATAAGGTATTTTTGCGGCAAACCGAATCGAACCAAGCGAAACCGCAGGCGTCTACTACTATTCATATGTATTCTATATAACTTGACGATATTAAAAGTTCATATTATCTTTTCTATTTACTTAATGTATTTTTTCTATTATTATTATTATTTATTGTTTTTCAAAATCTACAGCTCTTAAATTATATTATTTAAAATTTATATACTACTTACAGCCAATAACAGATTTTAAATATTTTCTACTTTTAGTGTCACTGTATTTATACTTATATAATATTTCTTTTAGTATTTATTTAACTTATATGACAACCACACAGTTTTGATATTGATAGGTATTTATATATTAATACAGTAAAACTTGTAAATATTTACACGATGGTTCTCTTATTTCATTGTTATGCTGTGTACACATATTTTTGGTGTTGCAACCTACAATTTTTTTAATGTTTTGTGTAATTATTCTGTGTGTGTCTGTTCTGTGTACCAAATAAAGAATATAAAACAAAATACTTAGGTATGAATGACATTCCAACTGTCCCGATGTCAATTCCAAAACAATCATTCCATCAGCCGTCAAAACAACAGATTAAGTCGACGCGATAAGTCTACTGAGGGAAGGGAAATGGATCAATCTATGGAATGGAAATGGCGCTTGACGCCAATTAAAGTTGTCGTTAGGCTCTCGCTATACAGGGCTGTTACGCTCTGCGCTGACAAACTGAACATCAGCTCGTTTAATAATACACAGAATATTGACACAGTTTTTGTTGTGAATAATATGAACCATACCTATCTGTTTTTTGTGCAATAAAGATTATCTATCTACACCGTATTTTTTTTATCGTTTATATCCCGAAAACCTCATAATAAATATCGTGAATAAATAAAGTCCATTTAATATGTTTGATCAACATGATAAGCGAAAAAAATCTTCTCTTCCATACATTATTTCTGGGTGGATATTTTATATTGTATGAAACAGAAGATTTTTTTTCGCTTATTTAGTCGATGATTGACTAATGAACAATTTTACTAATTACTTACTAATTATACTTTATTCACGATACCTATTATAAGGTTTTCGGAATGTCAACGATAAAAAAATAACGGTGTATATCTAATGTTTTGGCCCTGAGATCCTTTTAGATGACTTTGCAAAAAAAAACTTAGTCATCATGAAAAATGTCTCGAAGGTCACGAGGGTCGACTAAGGTACAAGGAAACCTTTAGTTTGGGACTAGCACCACAGGATAATATTGGCACAATTAATGTGATGTCGTTTTAACTATTATGGCAAACGAGACTACGTCAGCATTGAAAAAAGTTGGGCGTGAATTACCAAGTTGATTTCTTAACAAACTTTAATCAGGAAACACAACAACGTATACGTTATTGACAATACATCTCATTATTATTTTCAAAAGTTTTTACTTTCTCCCTCCTGCTAAAAGGAGTTGGTAATATCCTTATACGCGGATCTCAGTCAAACGTAAAATATTATTATTAAAGTTTTAAGTAAGTCAACCTAATTCATCAAAACTTTCACTGTAAAGCTAAGTTTTAATTTCAAAACACCACTCTCCCAAATTCAAATCAGAATGTTCCAGGTACAACGTTAGGAAGAGACAAAATATAGAACCAACATTGGAAACCCCTACGCGGCACCTCTGTAACGAAATGAAATTTAAAATGCCTCAAAAAACTTTTAAAGCTTCTCAATATTCAAAATAAGTAGAGTTTTCAAAATTAATGTCTTCATTGTTGCGATACAGTTTTGTTTCGAAATTGTGAAATTATAACCCGGTTTATTTTAAGAGAGCTCCGCCACAACGAATTCCATAACAGTGAGTAATTTGACAAATCGGTTTACTCAAATCTGAGTAATTTATTTCGTCTCATCCTGTATGTGCCTAGATACTCGTACTTTCATACAGCATACATGTATTTTCGGTATCTCTTGGCTTGTCTGCTTCGGTGGCGCAGTGGTTAGTGGCTCGCAGTATACAGCAACGGCTGCGCAAGACGTCCCGAGTTCGATGCCCTGGGTCGGGTCAAAAATGTAGGCCTAAGTTTTATTTTTTTATTATTTTGGCTCTACCCGAAGATAATTCGCCAATGTCAAGTAACTTATAGAGAATAAGTAGGTAGTCAACAGTCGAAGTCAGTCAAAGTCACAGTCACTCAATAAAACGCCGGTGTTTTACGTTTTATCGACCTACGGATTCAGCGGATATCACTCTAAAAGCAATCGCAGGTTTTAAGACTCTATTTGGTCAGCAAGTTGTCACGAGACAACTCACTCGACACACAATAGCAGTGTTACAAAATTATACAATCCAACGATTCTTATTATTAGGATCACTTTGCAGCACTTCACTGCACAAATAAACACCAAATTTGAACACTAAAACCACTAGACACTAATTTAAAACCTTTGAATTGCATCAGCCCATGCAGCTTGTTTTAGCCCTACCCGCGGAATCAGGCCTAAGTTTTCGGTAAGAAATTCTTAATGTTAGCCTGGAGTCTCGAAGTTGGCGGTCTTGTACCCCCGTGTCTCGGATAGCACGTTCAGCCGTTGGTCCTGCACCCGACCCCTATGGGTTGTGTCACGCTGGTGTCCCATTGGAATACGAGGTAATAGAGGGTGCACTTGTGTTTGCGCATACACTTGAGCACTATAATATATCTTGTGTACGTGGCTGATCTTTACGATCGCCTGCCGTAGTCGATATCGGTTGGAAGATATTATCTCTTGGCTTGGAATAGACCCTTTTGGGGCTTAGATGTCCGATAAATTACGCAAGTTTCAAAAAATAAATTACACACATAAAGTGTACATAGCTAAGGTTTAATTTCAAAACACCGCTCTCCCAAATTCAAATCAGGATGTTCCAAGCACAACATTAGGAGGAGGCAAAATATAGAACCAACATTGGAAACCCCTACGCGGCACCTCTGTAACGAAATAAAATTTAAAATGCCTCAAAACACTTTTAAAGCTTCTCAATATTCAAAATAACTAGAGTTTTCAAAATTATCATAATATAATATATTTTTTACAACATCACATACATTGATCCGACTCCGAGATAGGTAGCTCAAGCACCTGTGTTACGGATATCAGAATCAACAGTGGGATTACAAATATATACATATAATGCTTTTCTTTTGTAAATACATACTTATAATATATAAAATTAATGTCTACATTGTTACGATACAAGTTTGTTTTGAAATTGTGAAATTATAACCCGGTTTATTTTAAGAGAGCTCTGCCACAATGAATCATCATTTGCCCTTAAATGTGTATAAGTTTTCGAATGTGTTCCCAAATTAGATAGTTTTTTTTTATTAGCTATAGGTTTTATAATCTATGCTGTAGGCTACAATTGACTACAATTTCGCTTGATGGAAAGTGTCGATGTGGCCTAAGATGGGACGCGTTTGCCTAGAAGACGCCTTTTCACTCTTGCCTTAAAAATGTTCAGATTATCACGATCATGGAAAACAGACCTCGGGACGCAGTTCCATTCTTTAGCTGTCCGTATCAAAAATGTGGAACCGAATTGCTTCAAGCAATTGATGGTTGGTTTAATCATGGAGTAAAACTTGCAATTACTTTGCAATTTTAAAAACCCAAATTTATAATAACATTATGATCTTCTAAGTATCAGAACTTCTACTCCAAGGATGTTATTAGTTTGATTACCCTCGTCGAGGGAAAAGCTTCAATTGACTAGCTGAGAGCAGAGGGCCTGCAAAGAAGTAGAATTCACGACGAGCCACGCTTCGGCATGAATGGACCGGCTCGACCGGAGTGATACCACGGCCTCATAGAAAACTGGCGTGAAGCAATACTGTGCTGTGTTTCGCTGCGTGAGTGAGGGCCTAATCCAAGGGCCCAAAACAGGGGCTTGAAGGTTGGCAGCGTACTTGTTACTCCACTGGTGTCGCGGGTGTCTATGGGTCTGCTCGTTTGCCACCTATCACATAAAAAAGCCCCTTCCCTTTCACACGTGCTGTGCGTCTCTTTTGTTCGGTTAGGTTAGACACTCCGTCTAGGGCTAAATAATTACTTTTGAAAATGAAAAATCTATTTATTGGAACAGAACGTACTTAAAAACTAACTTAGAAATAAGTTTACAAATGCTTAAATATTCAAAATTTCTTAATTTCCAGGGGTACCCATACAAAGGAAACTTGTATTTTGGGAACCAATTATCATTGTATTAGAGTATAAAATTAGATTTAAGTACATACATTATAATAATATGGGTAAATATGAATAGAAATAATAAACTGTAAAGCCCTCAGCTATTGCAATGCCCTTACAGGGCGCTACAATAAGTGCTATAATATATTATTTTATAAGAATCTGTACTCCAATGTGGCATGCAATAAACGATTATAATTATGATTATGAGAGTTATATTTATTATGTAGCAATAATATACATAATATTGATCTTATTCCACATTAATGAGTAGTACGAGAGTTTGTGTGTGTATATTAGTATATGAGTATCTATCAGTTTGGGATGAGAACTTCGGTTTGATCATAGTCAAGACAAGAAAGAAACTGTACTAACTTTAATCTCACTTCCCTCACAGAGACATCACTAAAACAGCAGCTCTTTGCAACACTATTGCACCCAGACATGACAATAACGAGGGAATCTTTGGCAAAACTGGTTAAGGTTTTATAAAAAAAAAATTTGAAACTACGAGTATACTGCAAATTTTTCTACACTATATCTTCGTGTCGTGCTTCTCTGGCCATAACAATTGTACCGAAGCCTTGTTTCAGGTGAAATACGCGTAATAATCTCGCTTTCAAAGTCTTATATTCTAAAGAGGGTTACCATTAACTACAATGAAGTTTTATTATTGTAAAACGGAGTGAAGTAAAGTATTAGAAGGCTGAGTTACTTTCATCACTTTTGACCTTATACTTAACAGGCGTACAAACTTCGGCTTGGATGTATTATTTGAAACCTTAGTACAACACGTTAGGATCAAATGGCTCTAGGATGATTGTATTTAAGACTTCATACTACCGTTACCGTCATTAAATATTAAATACCTAAGAGATATTAAAGAAGAAACGAGATCTTTTCTCCGTGGTAGATCTGTTAAGGTGACGGGTAGGGTAATAAATAGTGTAAGTGTTTGCCGAGAGGTTGTAATCCCGTAATTGTTTAAAATAGATCCGGTTTAGTAGCTAAAAAATAAAATCGATTGGCGTCGCTGGTGTGCCCTACATGTCACCTTAATTCGCCGCCGCTAGTAGGCCGCCCTAGATATCGCTGGGATGATGTCGTGTAGAAACATCTACGCGAGCTAAGGACCGATGAAGGAGTCTTATATCGGAAGCCAAGACACATTTTGGGTCGCTCAGTCATCGGAGTAAATAAGTAAAGAAGGAAGAAAAATAATTACAGTTTTAGCAAATTCGTAAATACAAATTGTATTATTATAGAAACTGTGAAAGATAAAAGAGCTTACGGAGCTTTTACTCAATAAACCTTTTCGCAAGTTTCGACGTCAAATTGACGTTTTGTGCCAACAATTTGTGTAAAGTTTTAGTTTGAATAATCCAGGTTTAAACTTTGTATTTTATGAATATCAACAATATTAAGCCTTTATGCAAAATATATTTATTTATATTTATATTTCTTTATTTGCATATCACATGGTGTATAAAGTAATATCTATTAAAAAATTAAATAAATTTTATGAATATTTGAAAACGTATATCAATAGTTATTAATTTAGTACCTACCACATCTATATATATAAGGGAAAACCTGAGTGACTAAGGTATTAAGTGACTAAGTGATCAAGTGACCCTAGAAACTTGAAATTTGGGAAGGGGGTTCCTTTAATAGTGAAAGTGAGCACTAAGTAGGGATTTTTGAAAATTCAACTCTCAAGGGGGTAAAAAGGGGGTCACAAGTTTGTATGAAAGTCCGCATTTTGTTTTTAGGTATCCATTTATATAGTCATCTCAATACAATACCCATACTATTAAAATTGATCCACTTATTTGTTTGTTTTCCACTCGTATAAAAGTATTCTGATACAATTGGGCACTGTGATGTGATTGAATATATACCTAAATTGACTATAATATAATCCTCAACAGGACGATATGTGACGTTAACGTAATATTTCCCCAAACACGATTTACTCCATGTTGGTAGCTATCTACGGAAATAGTCTTTTATCGATGTGAAAGCCAGCTTATTGCATTAACCTCACTATGGGGCACGTGTAACAAGCCTCTATGGTCCCTGCAAATAGGCAACTTCGAGTTGGGAAGCTAATTTTCAGAAAATTATGAGTAGGTCCGTGAGTTTAAAGTTTAATGAACAAACACATGTGGGGTGTAGATAAACATAACAAAAAATATGTCTATCTTATTCTATTTTAACTTAAGGTTGGCAGCGCACTTGTGACATCACTGGTTTAGCGGGTGTCCATGGGTGGCGGTAATCGTTTACCATCAGATAATCCGTCTGCTCCTCCGCCACATATTGCCACACAGTGCGTTTCTCACGTTATTTCCTACCACGCACAGTAAAACTGTGGAACCAGCTGTCATCCGTGGTGTTTCCGAACAGATACGAACTGGTGATCTTCAAGAAAAGGGTGTACTCCTTTCTTAAGAGCCGGCAACACATATGTGATACCTCAGGTGTTGCAGATGTTCATGGGCGGCGGTGATCACCTTCCATCAATGTAAAAAAAAAACATAAAACGGAAGACAATAACAAAACTTTTTATATTACTAAACACAAGCGCTTGACTTTAATCAGAACCGAAGTTAAGTAAAGATGAGGTCTAAGATGGGCTTTACTTATCCGAGAAAAGCCTATTAGTAACAGTGAGTAAAAAAGAAGATAATGACTGAAAAAAGCCAGAGCGATGTAAAGAATGATTTATTTGGAAAGGAGTGGAGAAGTCTGTGATGAATGACTGGGGTTACGCGATCACAAGTTAATAAAGTGTTTTATCCGACAGGTTTATCAATACTCTTCAAAGACCAAACACGTTAACTTGCGGGCGCGGTAGCGGGAGCTGTCGCGTAATGTTAAATATTAAATGTATGACGTTATTATGCAAGCGCTCACGCACGCGGCCTTGAAGCAGGTCTATCATGTTCAAGATGATTGTGACATAAATGGTATGTGCAAAATAAGTTTGAAAAATTAGAAATAATCTTGAAGAATCTTTATTTTAAATTTCTTGACACTTTTTCATCTCTTAGTGGCACCACTAAACATGAAAGGGTTTCTATTAAAAATAAAAAAATTAAATTTAAAAAATTCTTTATTCATTAGTTTCAGATGTTGATATCTTACTGCAGTACACCAAATTGTCCAATCCTAAGTACGGTTTCTCAGGAGAGTCGAAAGAAAAACCGAACATAGATTACTTTGACTTCTGATATGTCTTTTATTTTTCTGTCAGCCAATGTTGGCGGGCTCGCACGAATCTGTCAAACAGAGATAGCCCGAGCGTGCTAACGATGTTAGTGGCTAATTTGCCAGGCAAGTTGTTCGGCCACATTTGCACATAATTGATGTACCCACTACTTTTACTGTAATTTTGTAAGTATTTATAAAATTGAGGAATGATCTAACAAAATAAATGACTGTTGCCAGGCCAAGGCTTTTGAAAAAAAATTAAGTTTGCTCAAATATAAAACGAGGGAATGGTATTTTCCTTTGATTACGTTTGTACGGTAATGTATATCCGACATAATAATCTAGCTATACTAAAGCAATTATGTAACCAAACAAACACTATTCTTGCAAAACCATGTCATACAATCTTGATTCTCGATAGCTAGTTATTGGAATTTAAAGTTCGTAAGTAGGTACTTATTGAAAGTCCTAATATTAGCATGGATAAGTTAAGGTTGAGAACTAAGAAAGAACATTATTCTCAAGTATGCACTAATTCAAGATGTTTGGGGAAAGACTATAAGAGCTGGAAAAATACAATCGATCATTGAAAAATCTCCAGTTGTAAACGCTCTTCTTACGAATCGTCACACACTTTTTCATTCCTATTTTTTTTCTAAGCTGTGATAGGGTTACAAAAGAAAAGTATTTTAAGTATATATTTGTCATTCCGCTGTTGGTTCTGATATCCGTTTGAGCTACCTATTTATTTATCGGGTTTGAAGTTAGGTTTTTATTTAGAGTATTACATTAAAGTTATATTTTCAATAAAGAAACCTACTCAGCAGCGGTAGTAAGTTTGTCATTTACATATATACGAGTAAGTGTACTGTACTACTATTTATTTGTAAAACTATTTATTTATTTACATTCCTTTCATCAATTTTTTATCTTATGTTATTAAAATCAACAAATCAGATAAACAATATAATCGATTTTGATATAAAGCCACATCCCTACTGCAGCTCAGTTTGAAGCGCCTAAAGTCCAGTCTTTTATTTGGTCCTTGTTGATTTACCAAGAATAGATAGGGTGGCTCCGAGTAACCCGAGAACTTCATCTTACTTTTATTTTACTTTCCATGAAAGAGCCACATTATTCCTGAACTAAAAGACTACTTTTTGTCCGATAAGTTGAGGTCACGCTTTCAGTGCAGTACCACTAATTGCTTTGTTACTGACAATTTTGTTCATAGTGAATTAAACAAAAAGAAAAATAGAATAATAATATGCAGACATAATCCTAACGTACATTTATTTATTTATTTGCATTTAAACAACTATATAATTCAATGTGATACATAAGCTTTACTTAGTTGCACCCTGTTAGGGTATTGTGATTAAATCAATTTAATGGTTTTTATACTCAATGCTGTTCTACGAATAGAACATAGCATTGACTATAAAAAAGAAAAGCCAAGATATCATGGACATTTAGGCTAACTAACTAATTAACCTACCTTAGGCCTATATTTGAATAATATAAAAACAAAAAGTATTTTATTAAATAAATGGGCCTGCAGAACTTTACATTACAAAGCACGTTTTACTTTGATGTAATTTGTTTTCAATAGACATAAACCTAAAAGCACATATATACCTAGTTTATATTTTTAGACAAATGTTTGACTTTGTATGTAAGATGTTTTTATGGTTCAATAATACCGAATATCTTTAAAGATACAGGTCAACCACAGCCATGGCAATCTTTTTGCACGAGATTTTTAGAAGTATCCCCCAGGATTACTATTAATCCTTAGACCATCCATAACCCGTACTTAATGTGATCGACACTGATGAAAACGTTAATCATTTAAAAAAAAATGCACAAGAACCTAGGACTTGTCAAGGCATATTAAGCCTTATATCTTTTATATTAAGATCGATTTAGACATACAGCAAAATACTTTTGTTGCTTGTAGGTTCGACCGAAATTTCGAGGAAGGTGGAGCACCCATATTTGCAAAGTTTAGATGCGGGTTGTATACATCTGGCACGTAAAAATACCATTATACAAAGCGGCACTTAGGTAATACCATCTTTAAATACAATGCATTTTCCAAATAGCATCATGCTCTAAACAGTGAGCAGTGTCTTAAATAGCGTAGGACTACTAAAAATCATTCCACATATTAAATAAATTTATACAACAACCCATACATTGACCTGATTCCGTACTAAGTAGCTTAAGCACTTGTGTTACGGACTTCAAACAACAAAGTACAAAATTATTACACCCAGACACTGAACAAACACAAGTGTTCATTACACGAATGTTTTGGCGGGGACCGAAACCACGACTTTTGGCGTATGAGAGTCACTACCAAATGCGCCATCCAGCCAGTCCATATTCAGACCGGGTCAAAGGTGTACCTATTATAGCACCCACACTGCTGGCTGCAGTGCAAGCACCACCGGGAGGAGGACTGCGGGCACCCCTCCCCGCACATACACTGCTGGTTGCAGTGCAGTGTGAGTTAGGGACAAACCAGCAGGCTTTCAACGCAACAACGCGCAGAAACCGACTCCGCTGGCTGCGGAGCCGGGAAAATCCGCGACGCAGAAAAACTCCGATCTGCCACCGCAATCCGCTGGCTGCGACCATGCAGCGTAGGTCCCAAAACGTAGGCCTTGCGGCCACTGCGCCCGAAGGCGCTCCACTCTATGGGGTAGCAATCCACGATTGATTACCTGCAGGGCCACTCGTGGAGGTAGATGCACCTGAGTCCCCACTGCGCCGACCCCAGATAACCTGGGAAAAGGGCAGGAGGATGATGATGTTGTTTTAACAAAAACGATTTTTCACATACTAGGACATAGTGTTTACTATGGACTTAGTGCTTTGCAATTCTACTACAACTAGTTGTATAGCAGCGCTTAATTCACTTACCTGGCACTAACTCGGGCTGCTTTACGACTCAGCCCCTGCCTCGTTAATGTTACAATGCTCTGTCGTAGAGATGTGACTGAATGCACTCGAGTAACATCGTAAAAATCGATAAAATCGGAATAGATCAAAATATGGTCTCAATTACCACTCGATAACGAACACTCCACAAAAACATCGGACAAAATATGAAACGGACCCGACTGACCTAGCCTAGCATAAACATTTTTATAGCTTACATCTACTGCTGAGTATACATATAGTCTTCAGTCCCCTGCCAACCTCATTCACGGCTCCTCAGCCACAGTTGCAATATCATCGGACTATAGGCAGATTATTTGCCTACAGGACAGCACATAACCTCGTTGTTTCTGTTCGGAAAGTACAATTTGCGAGTTTAAATCGTTCAAATACTTTAAGTATCTTTTCCCACTCATTGCGTTTCCGACCAAGATCCAAATGACCCATCTTTGTCCACGGTATAATATATTTCACAACATCACATACATTGATCTGACTCCAAGATAGGTAGCTCATGCACCTGTGTTAGAACCAACAGCATGAATTTCAAATCATCATCATCATTTCAGCCAATAGACGTCCACTGCTGGGCATAGGCGTTCCCCAATGTTCTCCACACAGATCGATCCTGTGCCACCCGCATCCAATGGATTCCTACGATCTTCACTAGATCGTCGGTCCACCTTGTGGTGGGCCTGCTACGGCTGCGACACTCTCTACGTAGCCTCCACTCGACCTTTCCGCCCCAATGGCCGTCAGATCTCCTGGCTATGTGCCCTGCCCATTGCCACTTAGGCATGCAATCCTTTGGGCTATGTCTGTGTCCTTAGTCTCTTGCGGATCTCATCATTTCTAAATCGATTACGCAGGGAGACTCCGAGCATAGCCCTCTCCATTGCTCTCTGGGTGACTTAGAGCCTCCTTAATTGGCATATTGTAAGCGGCCACGTTTCGGTTCCTTAGGTCATCACTGGCAACACACAATTGAAGACTATCGTCTTGGATTTTAAATATTCGCGCATAATACTTTTCTTTTGTAAATACATACTTATAAAACATCCAGAACACATAGAAACAATCAGACCAATACAAACAGACATTATGTTCATGAACACAATTTTTTGTACTGTGCGGGGTTAGAACCCGCAACCCTTGCATCAGAATCAGCATGCACTACCACTATAATATATGGTATAACGCTACAAGTTATCCTATGACAGTGTTAAGCCATAGGTAATTCTCGGATAATGTTAGGTCGATTCGGCCCTGAAGGACTAATGGAAGTGACTGGATGAAGAAAACCTGACGAAGGCCTAGATCCATCATAAATTTATTTATTGTTTAAGTTTATTTATTGTTTAAAGATTTTTGGAGAACCAATCTATTGAATAAAAATTCTAAAATGACTTGAATCGCTTCCGACCCTACCCTTCAGTACCTTCAGAATTGTTTAACAGGATTCGCTACTGTAACTTTTCTGGGTTATTGTTTACATTTCCCTTTTACTCTGCCTGTGTTATGTAACTTATATTTATTGCTCAAGATTATCGTAAAATCTAATCGAGTTTTCTCTGTTAAATATATAGATAGCTAGCTAGGAAGTAGCTACTACAGATTTGCAATGAGAAGTACAAATATATTATTAGAAAAGAAATGTGTATCTTCTGTACTAATTTGACCGTGGGAGAGCCACGCTTCGGCATGAAAGGGCCGGCTCGACCGGAGTGATACCACAGCCTCACAAAAAACCGACGTGAAGCAGCACTGTGCTGATTCGCTGCGTGCGTGAGGGCACCGGAGGCCCAATCCGAGGGAAAGGGGAGTTTAAAGGTTGGCAGCTCACTTGTGACTCCACTGGTGTCGCAGGGGTCCATGGGTGACAGCAATCGTCTACCATCAGGAGATCCGTCTGCTCGTCTGCCACCTATCATATAAAAATATAAATTGTAAAATAGTTGTTTTTAGGCAAAATTTGTTTATAAAATCGTCATCATCATCATCATCATCAGCCCATTTAAGTCCCCACTGCTGGGGCACGGGCCTCCCTCAATCACATGAGGGGTAAATGCCATACTCACCACGCTTGGCAGACGGGTTGGCGAGGGTTTTGATATAAATGCAGAGTTTTCCTTCTCTGGGTGCTGATGATCATACCAGCAGCTTTACCTTAGTCGCCTTTTACGACACCTCGGTAAGAGTGAGGGTGGCCTATTCTACTCTGCCGGGGACCACACGGCAAACACTTGTTTATAAAATTTATTAGAAATTCAAGATAAAGCTCGAGGAAGCTACTGCTACTACCATATCTAAAATTTTATGTGATCTAATGTAACCTAAGACATATATTTCAGTAATTACCTACCTAAGGAGCAACCACTTAGTCACTGCAGCACATTAAGATAAATTAATGTTCACAGGGCACTGCATAAATCGTCTATTATGGTCTTGAATACATCAGTATTTAATCATCAGATTCAGTATACCCTAACAGGTGCAATTTCCATTGATACCAATTCCTCATGATATGATCTAGTGGTCCGAACCGATTTACGTCTTCTCGGAAGGCGTAGGGTGATAAAATAGTACCACGTATCATGTTTATGGTCATGAGTAATCAATAAATGTATAAAATAACATAAAAAATAATTTCAGCACAATGATATATGATCGCAGGTACTCTGATTTACGTCATAATATTTATTTTATTATTTCCTTTATTTTTTTTTGTGTTACTATTAAACTGTATGGCTTGGTATGATAATGACACAACATTATATGAAAGTTTGACGATTAAAAAGAGTAACTGGCGAGTTTCTTGCCGGATCTTCTCGACCAGAAACAACTTTCCGAGCCGGTGGTAGAATCGCATTATGTTTATTTATTTTTGTATATTTTATGTATTAACACAAATATGTATTAACATGTAAATTAGACAAAAGTACTAAAAATAGTTTTAAATTACTTAAATGAATGACGATTTGTACATAAGTGCTGTGTACAAGCCTATGCAAATAAAGAGTTCATCATCATCATCATCATCATAATCAGCTTATTTAAGTCCCCATTGCTGGGGCACGAGCCTCCCTCAATCACATGAGGGGTAATTGCCATACTCACCACGCTTGGCAGACGGGTTGGCGAGGGTTTTGATATAAATGCAGTTTTCCTTCTCTGGGTGCTGATGATCATGCCAGCAGCTTGACCTTAGTCGCCTTTTACGACACCTCGGTAAGAGTGAGGGTGGCCTATTCTACTCTGCCGGGCGCCGCACGGCTAATAAAAAGTTATTTGAATCTAAATGTCAATCTTTCATGATTGGATAATTCAAATTAACTATTATGATACCTATTTACTAAAGGTCCGTCTTCACTACGTGTAGGTAAATAAAAAAGCTTTTAAAAATGTCTTCCACCTTCTATATTATTATATTACTTTTCTTATTATATTACATTTTCAAATTACTTTTTGCTTCGTTTTCATTCCGTCTTTTCACAATATTTTTTTCTCATATTGGTCTATTTCTGTGACCATTTGTCATAATTTGATTTGTTGTTAAGTTGTTGAAATGCCGTGAGTATTTTTTTTTTCAGAAAATTTGGCTAACTCCCACTCACCAGTGCCAATCATATTTGAAAGCCATCAAAACGACTTGAGAAAATGATAAACACATTCACAATGAATATTTGGGAAAAAAAAAAGATTTTTCATTGAATATGACTAACAAAGATAAGATAGAGAGATAAATTAAAAGGTGCCTACGGTATTTCATGCATTTCAGTTCCCCATCTTAATAAATCGGGAATCGAAACATTTTTTATCAATGGTTAACGTCAAGAGTCCAATAGGTAAGTATATTATTTAAATCTGGTATTTGTTTTGTAGCATAAGTTTAATGCTATAACCGAAGTCGGCGTCTAATTCCTGTTGAATAATTGAATGTTGTTGGGCGTAGACTTCGGTAACACCTTTTCTCGAGTATATTGTTATAAAATGTTATTTGAAGTGTATAAAGTATTAAAAATATTATTTTACACATTTTAGTTCGTGGTGTTTAAGGTGGTCTTTTTTTTCGCAGAACATTTTTCACGTTTGAAGTTTATGAACTTATATATTTTTTGAAACACAACATTAAAAATAAAAAAAAAAATCGCCAGAAAATTCACATCAATATCTAGTCTCATTTCTTGTGCTGTACTATGAGTACTAAAGGACAATAGTCAGATATTTTTTTTTTATTGAAATATATTACTAACCTTATATAAAGCTCTAGCTTCATCTGTTATTGGTATTGGATTGACGTCCTGAAATTGCATCACTGGACTTACGCAGGTAATGCACTAATATGACCTGTAATTTACAATTCTACTAACTAATTGTGACAGACGTAATGTTCCGAGAGAGGCTTAGGACATGGCGACATATTTGAAACTCTGCCACGGCTATTTCGGTCTGGAGAGGCGCGTAAACACAGCTAACGTTACTACCGGCTTATTATAAACGTAATATTAATACGCGACAATCGCACGTGTCACATGTGACCTTTCTCTTTATATTTTTGTGGTAATGAACTGATGGAGTTACCTTTTTAATGACATACAACTTTTAAGGCATCGCGACAACACTTTAGCGTTCTTGGCGTCAAAATCTAGCGACCTAATTGGCGACTGAGTACAGTAAATCATCATACAACTAGTTCAATAAGTGCGTTTTCACCTGTTAAAAGCTTTCACGTGCGATGTTATTAAAAATAAAAACTACCCTAATGGCCTTGAACATTCTACGTTACATCGATTCGTTCGGTAACCTTGCATGTAAACGTGGTTTTATGCAGCTTCCAGAGAGGAATATTATTAAAGTGGGAAAATCAACATTTTAATTTATTCTGTTTTAAACATGGCATTAGATTATGTGAAAATATTCAATAGATAACTACACATTCGCTACCTATAAACAAGAAAAAGCTTTAAAATAATTAATTTCCCACTTGGATTGGCTTCCTTTTCATTTACTTATTAGGTAAATACATAATACAGCTTCTCAATAAACTCTTGATCTTCCAAGTTCGTTGTTTGTATTCCCCAACTGACGAAAATTTCGCTGAGGAATTTAAAATTACCGAAACTGATCGACAAATGGAATACGTAATAGCGACGTTTAATGTAGGAAATCCATTCTAAAGTGGTTAGCAGCGGCAAACTGCCGATTTTCAATTCGTGCCTGGCAATTCGAAGCGGCACGGCGGCGTAGCAGACATCTGCGGGTTACAACCGCTTCTAAAATCGAATCTGTATTTACACCCCAGGGTTATGGAGGAAGGCATTTTAGTAAAGGCACGCTACGTAACTGTTTAATGAATTAGTTGATCCTATAAGTATTTGTATCTTATTTACTTTTTTTTTGACACCAAGCTAACGTTTGACCACAATCACACCTGATTAAAAGCGAATATGAGATCTAGGATGTTACAAGTTTGCCTAAAAGACGCTTATTCCTTTTTGCATTAAAGATATCCAGATCGATAAATCGAAACATGTATCTAATGCCATTTTAACTGTTTTACCTGGCATTCATCTAAATTTTCGTGTCACTAGGTCCTACTAGGCAGAAATAATTATCTTTACTCGTTTGAAATGTTTAGTTGTTTAATGTTTTGATAAACTAGAATAAGCGGATTCAAAAATACGACGTATTTGTCTACATACTTATAGACTAACGAGATCGCTTTGATGAAAGGACTAATAAGAAGTAAAAAGCTTTAACATACCTTCATCGTATGTTTTCTTTTCATCATTGTATTGTGTCTAGCTTTCGAGTGTTGTTTGTATCTATCTGTATGATATCAACTAAATTCTCTTCTTCTTTTTTTGTATGTGTTTAAATACGAATTTTATTATATCTACCACATCACATATTGCCTATCTATAATATGTACGTGTATAAGTATATATTTTTATTTATTTATCTACACCACACCATCACACTCGCTCGCAAACAGGTCCCGCCAGAATTCCAGCGCTGCTGCGGCAATGCAGATATTGTAGTAGCAGCCAATGCTGAGGTCGGGACCTGATTGAACACACACTACCCACATCTCTTTGTCCCTCTTCTGTGTAAAATATATGTTATTTTGAACCGTGTACCAACTGTATATGTTTGTTTCCTGTGTATTGTGATGGTCAATAAATGTATTTTCTTTCTTTCTTTCTTTCATTTCTATTTTGTATGGTACAGAAAACTTTTTTCGTAACAAACCATAAGAACGGTCTCTTTAAATAGGTATACCTGTTAGCGCCTCGTTGGCGCAGTGGGTAGTGCGTTGCACTTGAAAGCAAATTTGTACCTGAGTTTTTCTGTTAAGAAATTCTCAGTATCAGTTCCCGGAGTCTGGATATCGACGGTCTTGTACCCCCGTGCCTCGGAAAGCAAGTTAAGCCGTTGGTCCTGCGCCCGTCCCTCTCCGGTCACACTAGTGTCCCATCGGATTATGAGGGCAAGGGCATAGAGAGTGCACTAGTGTTTGCGCACACACTTGAGCACTTTAATGCTGCGTAATTGGCTGATCTTTGAGATTGGCCGCCTTAGCCGAAATCGGTTGGAGGATATTGTTATTGTACCTGGTTAAACAAATATCCAGTAATTTTTGTAATCCTACCCGAGAACATGTGTATGGGAATAACATGGCGATGCCGTGTGTAACTTGTCAGTAGATCAAACATTGTTGTTTCCAACACTTGTTTTATTTACCGCATTCTGTTAGTCTTAAGTTTCACTGGTGTTGGAACAAATAATTACTGTCAGCGACGTGACTCTCTCTAGTCAGCTTGTTGATCCTATAGCACTGGGGCGAGCTATAGCTTCCCACAAAATATAAGCGCCTTTATCACGGAGAGTGCTCTGAGGAACTGTTTGATCTACTCCCTGCAGCAGCTGAACTCTTACATCGAAGCACAAGCAAGTGATTGTCATTCAATCCACATCATCCGATGGATGGTGGTCTAGTCATGTGCGTTTCTTTCCTGTGCGAAACTTTCTACCACGTTACATCTATGAAACGGTTGGGCTGCAGGACTATTTCCCAACGGTTACGACATAGAGACCTTCAAGAGAAGAGCGTACTCCCTTTTAAAACGCCGGCAAGACATCTGCGATCTCTCTGATTTTGCAGATGTTTATGAGCGGCGTTGATTACTTACCATCAGGTGACCCGCTTACTGTTTCTCGCCTCTAGCATAAAAAAAATAGTTTTAGGTTCAGCTATTTTATAGCATTAAACTTATGCTACAATACAAATACTAGATTTAAATAATATACTTACCTATATGACTGTTGACGTTAATCATTGATAAAAAAAGTTTCGATTCCCGATTTATTAAGATAGGGAACTGAAATGCATGAAATACTGTAGGTACCTTTTAATTTATCTCACCCGCCAACTCAAAAAATCTAATAAGATCGCAAGATGTTAGGGTGTGATCATACGGCGGGAAAACTCTCGCGCTGCCGATATAAACATTCTTACCACACTCGCTCCCAGACGTAATAACCCCCACTGCAACTACAATTTCGTTTCAATTCTGCCAACATCTTGCTGATCGAGCACTTTAATTGGTTTCAGAATCGAATAGTTCTTGAAAATACCGTCTCGTAGTTAAAATTTCGAGACATATAGGAATACACAAAACTAACTTCAAGCACAGTTACATCTTTTTTTGAGTGAGTATTTTGTTCGAATATTCATGCTCCCTTTATTTGAAAAAATACACGTCTATAAAAATGTAAACTTCAGGCCCCAATCATCCATCCAGATTCTTTTCATTACATTTGTTATGTTTCTATAATTCTGTTCAAAAGTGTAATCAAAAGCACATCAGACTATACACTTTGACCTAGAGATCACCCTTATGTATGGAGCATAAGCGTTATTATCGTAATGCAAGTGTATACCGTGATGTGCTGTTGACCGTACGTAGGCACTTAAAATAATAAAAAATCGTGCATAAAATCTTTTTTTTTATATATATGAGAGGTGGCAGACGAGCAGATGGATCATCTGATGGTAAGCAATTCCGCCGCCCATGGACACCCACAACACCAGTGGAGTCACAAGTGCGCTGCCAACATTTTCGCCTTCCCCTCACTCACACGGCGAAACACAGCGCAAAATAAAAAAAAAACTGTGAATGGTTCATCAAATCACTTTTTATAACCTATTTGAGAATTGATAGGTAATGATAGATATACAAGTACTTACAAGTGATTACTGAATAACGACGTTCAAAAGATAAAACACCATAAATTGCTTTTTTTAATCATAATCGCCATCATCACTATTGTCCAACCAACCAACATATTTTTGTTGTTTCTACTCTGTTTTATTTTTATTCTTTGAAATATATTTTTATTATGCCATTTGTTGCTGAAAACCTCATCGTTGCGTAGCGACACGTCGTAAGTGGGAGCTTCACTCGACAATAATGATTTGATATGTTACCTACACCTGTAGGTAAAAAGCAATGTCAACATGTGAGGATTTTATTACGTCATAAAAGCACGTATGTACCTAAATAAAATTTGCGAATGATTACGTGCACCGCGGAACCGTATTTTTTTGTTACGTACGAGAATAAAAATAAAATAATAAATTGTCATAATTTAAATGTGCAAATAACGTTGTCTCCTGGAATGAAATAGAATGGCGAAACTTGGGCTTGTACTATTTTCTTAGTTAATGTATTGCAATATTTGTAACCTTGTTTGTAACATGTCAAATGTGTCAGCCAAAATAGGCTTGTCTCACCTATTGCACATTTTTGAAAGAGAAATGTGAGAAAAAACAATGTCACTTATATGACAGTTTCCTGATTAAAGGCAATAGTTCTGATTTGTACTACCCACCAAAACATTCCTATTAGGAAACTTTAGGAATGGTTGAATGAAAGTTTGTTTTGCTTGAACTTGGCTTTAACACGCCGCTTTGTCTCTAGATAAAGAGCTAACTTACAAAAATCGTCATAGGCCTGATTCGACCAATCTTAATCCGATACGAAAGCAATGGATAGCGCTATCATCGTCAGCCCATTTAAGTCCCCACTGCTGGGGCACGGGCCTCCCACACATGAGGGGCAATTGCCATACTCACCACGCTTGGCAGACGGGTTGGCGAGGATTTTGATATAAATGCAGAGTTTTGATATAGATAGCGCTATCATTCCATACAAATCTGACGTTATACCAAAGATTTATGCACTGATAAAGATTAGTCGATTCGAACCTTAATTAGACAAGTTTATTCAGATAAATATTCATTTCAAAACCTCTATAACGCTAAAACCACAGCGTTTCATTTTACTTGTGAAACGTTTTCATAAAGCATAAAACAAAAAGAGAATCTCAGTTACATATCACGAAACTTTATTTGAAAAAGGCAAAATGTACGTCTCATTTAAAGCAGGCTGGTGAAATTTCCACAGGATTTTGTCTGGCTGTTGAGTCATAAGTCTCTGCAGACAGTGAGATATAATCCTCCGTATATCATGAAACGCATTGTTCGGGAAAAAAACGTGTCACCGACTCTCTTGTGTGGCCTCAGCGTTATCATGTTGACGTTTACGCGCCAAGTCGCGCGCGCAGTCCTCAGCACGCCTCGGCCGATATAAGCGTCGATGGAATTAAATATATCGGGAAAAGTTAGGCTACTCCAATTAACCTAGAAGTGCTATAAATTAGAAACCGTTTGACACCGTCTTTCTGGATATACGCGAGTGGTGACGACATCAGTCACACGCCAACCGATATATTCCAATTAAAATATTTGTGACTGTGCCTGTGATTTGTATGTCAGTGATGTGGCAATTGAAAGGGATTTATACTGAACTGTTTATGTTAAAGGTTTGGCGTACTGGAAGTTATAATTTTCAAAGTTGACGGACGTACTTGAAATGTAGAAAAATATTGTGAGCGAAACCTGATGATCTTGTTAGTGCTTGTGCCCATTTCATTTTTGCGTGTTCTATCTATTACACTTGTTATTCTTCAGTAACAAACACATTAGATATGGGCAAATACTTATGCATAAATTAAAATATTAAACACTCTTGTTTACTCATATTATACGAATACAGAGAATTTCCGATGTCACTTTTCAAGAAATTGGTATTATACAAATTCCTATTATTAGTAACATTCCAAGAATCAAATTTATTTTACCTGCTGGTCTGTTTTTTTTACTCTCCTAACGAAAACATTAGATTACTTTCTCAAAAATTCGCACGTGTTTCTAATTTTGATAAAATTAAGTATTCCTTAACAAGTATTAGGTTTATTTAAAACGTATAATGTTTTCCGCCTCCAGCCTCTAAGCAACCATAAAAACAACAGAAGTCTTAAAATATTCAAACAAGTTCAGAGTTTCGTAAAATTAGTATAAGGCTAAAAGCAACAAAATGTCTGTTTCCAATTTTTTCGCTTCGACGACTTTTTATACCCAACGAAAGAATTATATTTACGCATTTTATTTTGCCTGTTTTTGTTTACATTTACTTAATTAGCTCATTCCTTATGGGTTCTTACTTTCTTCTGCCTATGGTTGTCAGGTAACATTAGATAGGTAATAAAGAGTTTTTTGCACAATAAGTTACAGAAACTAATGCTTCAAGTACATAAAATCTTGGCGTTCTTATCGTTAATAGTGATACAATTGACACATTAAAGAAAATAGCAATAATAAAGTACATTCAAAATGAGTCTAAAATTCAATTTGATAAGTTCCGTTATAGTTATTACTCCTGTGGCAGATGAATTAAAATAAAAGCGTTTAGGAGGTAAAAACAAATAATTATTGAAATATATTAAAATAAGAATTTAAAGACAAACTCTTTGTATCAATGTACAACCCATTAGTTCGCAGCCAACCAAATCAACAGACAAAAACAAAATGGAAATGACATTAGCTGTCATAAAAACTTAACATAACTTGCGTGTGTATATTTTTTTCTGTTTTAGGTGATCTACGAATACAAAAAAAAATATTTAAAAAGATATCAATTATTGTTCATATATAATTTCACCATTACCGTACGACGTGTCTCTTTATCCGCGTGACATTGGCAAAACTGTCTATGTCTTCACCGACGCATAGCCGCCATAAAAAAAGTCTTTAATCAATAAAAATATTTTATAATTACAATTTTACTGAAAATCTTTTACAATTCGGACAAGGTAGGACAAGTAAAGTTAAATTCTATAAAGTTTGGCTGTAGAAGAAAAATCTATCCGTTTAATTTGAACAACCCAAGACAAGCTCCAATTCTTTTAATTGTGTAGTAAAAACCTCACGGGCACCTTTTTCGACTTTGTTCTTGAGAGTTGAGACCCTTTGTTCGGCTGAAAATAAGAGTGCAGCGAAAAGTTCTCTCATTTGGCTTGCATTAAGCCACGGTTACAAAGGCGGTAGTCGTTATACAGTAGCGTTGCAGGTAAATTTAGTGCACTCAGATACAATTTAGTTGCCAGCATTAATGGTATTTCATTTAAAATATTACTTTTTTCTTAAAGTCATAGCTACTACATCTTTTAACTGTGCGACGATATTGTATTAACATATTATGGTTAAATTCTTAGTTATATTTAGTTATGACACAAATGTGACACTAGAATGTGTGGAGGCAGCAATCTTATAATTCTCCAGTTTGAATGTTATTTAGCGCCCAAAAAGAGCTTAAAGCTAACTTTGAAAAATCGCCTTATTCGGCCAATCTTAATCCGATACTAAAGCTATGGTATAGCGCTATCATTTCATAAAAATCTGACGTTATATCATAGATTTATGCACGGATAAAGATTGGTCGATTTGCTCCTTAATTGGCATCCAGATAAATAGAGCTTTTATGTATTTCAAAACCTAACGCAAAACCCAAAGACTTTAATTTTACTTGCGAAATGTTTTCATAAAGCACAAATCATTGTTATATTGTGCTATTTTTAATAGCACAATATAACAATGAGGACAAATTTTTAATATAATTATATCTTTTGATGTTCCGAATAAGTTTCGATTTTCAATAAGCGTTGAATTTGTTTGATTTGTTTGACAAGACTTATTATATTTTTTTATGATATAGAGGGCAGACGAGCAGACGGATCACCTGATGGTAAGTGATTACCACTGCCATTAGACACCTACAACATCAGAGAAGATAGCCGCGGATGGCCTTTTTAAAAAGGAATGCATTTTTTTCTTGAAAGGATACAACCTTTCCGGAAGGAGTTCCGGAAAAATAAGGAGAATAAGAATAGAAATTGTACTTTTTTCTTTGTACCGCGGGAGCTGTTATACAGGAATGAAAAATTTGCTGAACGATATGCATCACATACTCATAGGTACTGTCTCTTATATTTTTCTTACCTAGTTTTTTTAAAACTTCAACCCTCCATAGCGCTAATAGGAGGCTTGCATTGCAATTCAAATTGAGGAACCAAACTGTATCTATGAGTTACCTTAATGAGCGAGGCCCAAACTTTGTTTACAATGCGCTTCACTCTGTTGATTGCACCGAACCATTCAGTCCTCATCCATTTCATGATTTGTGATCCATTAGCTGTAGCTATTAGTAGTAGCACTCTCTATTTATAGATTTCACAATAAAGTTTCATTTTTGAAACATATCAAATACAGTAAATAATGCACTTAAAATTTTTCGACAGTATTCGGGTGGGACTCGAACCCACGATCATTTACTAACCGGGCAACTGCTTTACCGACTAAGCTATCGGAGACCTTGTTATGTCGTCGAGTGGTTTTTGCTTCCCTGTGAGCCAACTTAAGAATACTTAAGAATAAATTGTAAAAGATTGCTATTACCAAACTTCATACATCAAAACGGTATCTTATTATTATTTTACGAATATTATTGACGTATTTTTTTATTAAGAACATTTACTGAATTTTGTAGTGTTAAAATCAACATCCGCTGATGGAAATTTACATAATTTACAATATAAATAACACAGGATATTCGGCTTTATTTCAATTTATTAAATGAAATCACTTGTCGTACATATCAAGCAAGGTTAAAATAATGCAGTTTAAATTAAAGTAAAGAACACAAAAGATGCATACTTAACTTTTGCAAGCGTACATAAAGTGTGCCACATATTTTGTACACAAAGTCGTAGCCACGCGCAGTCATCCCAATTGAATAGGTCATTTTGCCAACTCTATTTATAATCAATGCTATTTACAGATGGTACCAAAAGATAGATGTACAATACAGTAGCCGAAATATTTTTAGTCCTCAAACATGGAGTGCGCATGTAAACTAGCAGACGTCGGAAGCAATGTGTCATCGTTAAAAAATTGGTCGAAAATTTCAAGATCTAAACAGTGTTGGAGAAATCAAAGGAAATATTTCCAAAGATTTATATGTGACATGAGGAATGCGCAAATACAACACATCTGGCACTTTAACAAATATTTGCGGGGAGTTGTGGTTAGCCTGAAAACGATAAATAATAACAAATGCTTTGTTGACAGTGTTGCGATTTATCATCAACTTTCCGTGATTGAAAATCATAAACTGGCCGGATGGTGCATTTAGTAGTGATGCCTCATACGCCAAAGGTCCTGGGTTGTATCCCCAAACTGGACAAACATTAATTAATTAATTAACACTGTGTTCATTCAGTGTCTGAGGTTTATATGTGTATTTAAGTATATATTTGTAATTCCTCTGTTGTTTGATATCCAAAACACAAGTGCTTAAGCTACTTTATACTGAATCAGGTCAATGTGTGAGATGTTGTAAGAATTTATTAATATTTCAGTTTCTAGATAAATGCATCAACTTTTAAAAGTTTCCGTTTCGTTTAAAATGCCCTTCGTGTATGTTCTAACTAGGTATTTTTATTTTTGGCAATTGTTTTGTTGAGAAGACAGTCATAAAACCAATCTTTGATTATTTGTTGATTGACTTGTTTGTCTAGCATATTACTGCTAGTTAGCATTCCTTGTAAGTATCATTAATTCATGCATCGTAAAAATAAAGAGAGACATCATTTTTATGATATTTCAGCATACAGTTGATTAGATCGTTGATTTATACACTTTAAATCTACATGCAAAATGTTTGTTATCATCACGTCTATACCTTCTACTTCTTAATGTTTCATCAAATTCTTCCTTCTAATTTCATTAAGCTCTCTATGATTCCGATTTTAATATTAAAAAAATAAAAATAAAAAAAGCATTTCTTTCGGGCATAACTCATATCTATGTTAGTAACAGTGACCTTATAAAAATGTTAGTAATTATTGTGAATCAAATTTGAATATCAAAATGCATAATTTAGATTATATTCTTTAGTTAAATTATACAAATTCAAAATCATTGTGAGAGGGCTTTGTGTCCTTGGTCAAATAAATCGTTCTCGTTCATTGTGTAAAGTTAAAATACGATAAAATTATCAAATATCATTTATTTCTAATTCCTGGTTATTTTTAAAAGTCAGGGTGTATAATTTAGAAACTGATTACTAACAGAGAACGTAAAATTTGTTTGTAACTGTGATGTAGTATCACTGAGTCAATCAGAGTTCAAAAGTAGTCTTTTTTTATGCTAGAAGCGGACAAACGAGCAAGCGAGTCACCTGATGGAAAGTAATCATCGCCGCCCATGAACATCTGCGAAATCAGAGAGATCGCTAATGTGTTGCCGGCCTTTTTTTAAAAAAAGAGTACGCTCTTCTAGAAAGGTAGAAAGTTCCGGGAGAACCGCACAGTATTAGACCGCCATCCATCGAGATGATGAGAATGGAATGACAATCGCTTGCGAGTGGTTCGATGTAAGAATTCGGCTGCAGGGAGTAGATCAAACAGTTCTTCAGAGCACTCCCCATGAAAAATGCGGTATAGAATGCTGAGGGAAGCTATGTCCCGCCGCAATGCTAGAGGATCAAGTCAACTAGAGAGAGTCAGGTCACCAACAATTCGAGGAGCCCGTTGTACGCGTCTTATATAAAGTAGTCTTTATATAAAGATGTTATAGAGTAAAGCAATTTTTTAAATGTAGTTGTAGAGCTTTGCTCTGAGAGTCCGGCTCCGAACGATGTTCCTTTCAAGACAACATAATACGATTTGGGAATACCCTTGTTTATTATTCCAGCCTCTTGTTCGGTAAAACAAAGAATAGAATCAGAACGCGTACTGTTTTTAATGTAAATTCACAAAGGGTAGCTTGTTTTGTCGGTATTAAATTTTGTATGTTATACCTACATATTTTAGAAGTTAGCAAATTTGAATGTGAATATGATTAATTCAAACAGGGGTAAACGCGATCTTTATTTCTAAGCACATTGTTTTGATCTTACTTGATTCTATAGAAAAGTCACAGAAACTGACGTCTCAATTAAATATGCCAGCTCTTCCTTTGGCTGCGGCTTCGCTCGCATTAAATTCAGAATAGCACGCTTACCCTTTCCAAAAAAACATGATTACACTTTCAGAGTTATTATCACAATTTTCGATATCAAATATTTCAGGTACAATCCAAAACGTACAGGATTCCTCATAATATTTTTCTTCACTGCCGGACTAATAATATACGAGTATGTGCGTATCTACCATCCGCACATTCTCGTATATTTGGAAATTGCAGAATAATTGATTAATGCATCGTATTCACACCTACGAGATCCCGGTTAGATGGTGTCCGATCTTATCCACTAAGCTACCATCATCATCATAATCGTCAGCCCATTTAAGTCCCCACTGCTGGGGCCGTAGGGAGGCCCGTCCCTCAATCACATGAGGGGTAATTGCCATACTGGCCACGCTTGGCAGACGGGTTGGCGAGGGTTTTGATATAAATGCAGAGTTTTCCTTCTCTGGGTGCTGATGATCATGCCAGCAGCTTTACCTACCATCACACGCTTAGAAATGCTAAAGTTTCTAATTACAAAGTTCGAACCTTCTTGTACGTGGTTTGTATTAGGTTACCCTCTATATCTTTCGTTAGGGTAAAAATATATATACGTTAAAACTTTGTTGCACTGTAAGTTTGTATAAGTGACCTAAAACCAATGCTGTAAGATCTTTTGTCTTAGTGGCTTAACTGTAAATGGGTTGAAAATAAAATCTTAGCAATTTAATGAGCAGTGAAATTTCACTTCAATGACTTAGAGACCTTCAAGAGAAGAGCGGTACTCTTTTTTGAAAAAGCTGGCAACACATTAGTGATCTCTCTGATTTCGCAAATGTTCATGAACGGCGGTGATTACTTTCCATCAGGTGCCTCGCTTGCTCGTTTGTCCGCCTCTAGCATAAAAAAAATTGCAAACCACGAGCACTGATTTCTGTGCCAAATGACTAACACCCAGTCACAGAAACGTTCACCTTGTTCTGTCCAAATTGTGCCACCACTTGATTGTTAATCATTGTGATGAATTTAAAACATTAATTCCATTTGAAATCCCATTTTTAGTATATCTTCATAGTGTACTCAAGGACGGCATTTTGATATTTTTTCAAAAATATTGTCTCATATAGTATGAGACAAGTAAAGCATGAGTAGCACATTCGTGATTATTTATTTACACTGCTTCTGGTATAGCTAATGTATGGGCGGCGATGATCACTTACCATGAGGTAACCCGCCCGCTATGCCTCCCTTTCTCATAAAAAAGTACACTTTTAACAGAGTAGATATGGTAGCTGAGACATTAATAACGTATGCAAACAAAAACACAAATTCCTGCTCTCCTTCTTCAGTACTTAAGGAAGAGTTTTTTCTTTAAATGTCTTAAAATTTTCATAATAACGAGCCACAACAATAAATAGTATTGCTAGTAGAAGATCGTTTATGCAACTAAGAGTTAGTGAAAAGAATGCGTGCTATTTGACTGCACGCCAAAAGCTACGCCACAATTCCACCTACTAATCTAAAAGGCTACAATTACGTACTTATCGGAGAAATTATGCAAATGTGCAGTTAAACGAAAAATTAATTAAATTAAACTTAATTGGTCATTATTCTAATTGTGAGTGTAAAAATGTGACAGTGAATTTGCTGCAAAGCGACATCTATACGTTACCGTTGTGACTATTTGAGAACGGAGTTCCATCGTAATGCTGCCAATCGCCGAAGGAGAGGAGGGCGCCACCGCTCAGGTATCGATCTCGCGGCACCGCCGTACGCGGGACCGAGTGGTCACCGCGGAGATGAGGGCGGTGCGCCGCCGGCGTGGGTGGACCGTCGTCGGCTCCGAAACTAGGTAAGTCAGCTCAGGGAATACAGATGTCGCTATTGAAAGCTACGCGTGCTACGGAAAATGAGGAAAAGCTGTTGGAAATTTCCTTGGAATTCTAGGAATATGTTGACTTGACTTGACTGTCCGAGGGAGAGCCATGTTTCGGCATAAATGGGCCGGCTCGACCTGAGTGATACAACGGCCTCACAGAAAACCGGCGTGATACAGCACTGTGCTGTGTTTCGCTGCGTGTGTGAGGGTGCCGGAGGCCCAATCCGGGGGAAAAGTGGGGCTTAAAGGTTGGCAGCGTACTTGTGACTTCACTGGTGTCGCAGGTGTCCATGGGCGACGGCAATCACTTGCCATCAGGTGATCCGTCTGCTCGTCTACCATCTATCACATAAAAAAAACTTGATTGCGTTTATTACATTCATCTATCACATAAAAAAACTTGATTGCGTAATTACTCAGCCCCAGTGATCAGAAACGTAAAGCATTCTAGAATCGTCGACTATTGGGCGGATGCTCTCATTTGGGCGGATTTGTCACGGAGTTGTTAACAGACTGTATTTTCCCTAGAAGATTTGGTAGAACCTCATACAGATACCTCGGAATGTATTATAAAAATTCATCATCATCATCACTTCAACCAATAGACGTCCACTGCTGGACATAGGCCAATGTTCTCCACACAGATCGGTCCTCTGCCGCCCGCATCCAATGGATTCCAATGGATTTATAAAAATTAAATAACCCAGAATATGTGATAGTCTGCTCTCCGTTCCTTTTATTTTCAATTGGGAAAGATTTTTCACAATCTAAATAGCCTATAATCTAAAATTAACCCTGTCTGTTTTTCGGTTTTGATCACTCACTATTATAATAATTTGAGCATCACTTCCATGAAAACGGAAAGCAAACAGAATTTTTTGAAACGTTTGGAGCTAACAAATTGTGCCATTAATATTCATGAGACAAGATATTTCAAATGAACGTATACGTACCATTTTCTTTGAGGAGATTGTATAACATCAACAATTAGGGAAACAAAATTGTAAATTTCTTTATCTTTGAACGCTAGGTGCGTCTGAAACGTATTTTTTTTCAATTAGGTAGAAAAATTGTTATAGGTAGTACCTACTTACGGATTTTTTTAAAACAAAAGACTGAAGTAAATTAGATCAAAGAACTTAACATTTAACAAGTTTATTAACGTTTGCGAATGTCAGAATGTATGCTATCTGGAGGCTACTTGGTCGGTCGAAGTAATTGCCAATTAGCTGGCAAGCCTGGTAATACACGATGGCAATTTGAGGTGAGGTAGGACGAAAATAAACATTTTTTCCCAAACTCAAGAAGCGGCGGAAATTGTTTCATTAATTCGCTTTTATCTTTAGGCTAGCTAAGTGTATTTACTTTACAAGTTCAGAAATTAATTTAATTTCAATTGGAAGTGAGGTTTGCTTATTCTGTTCGAAAAATGTGTGACTTCAAGGTTTTATTTTCAAGTTTTTAACTTTTTTAATATTAATGTTTGAAAATCGAGATCCAGTATTAAATGATGGATGTAGCCGTCGCCTGAACTTAATTATTGTATTTTGTAGTACACTTTCAAGTTGCCCCTTTATACTAGACTTGCTGAATTGTGTGTTTTCAATACTTTGAAAGGTATTTAACTCTTTTGACATGTTACCCAATTAGGTAAATTTTGATACTGTATCAGTGTATTATATAATCATAAAACATTGGAGCATTATATCCAAAGAATCTGTACAGTAACTCTATCACAATATAACACGCTCCTTTTATCCTTTCAAAATATTACTACTATTGGTTATAAATCATCATCATCATCATCGTCAGCCCATTTAAGTCCCCACTGCTGGGGCACGGGCCTCCCTCAATCACATGAGGGGTAATTGCCATACTCACCACGCTTGGCAGACGGTTTGGCGAGGGTTTTGATATAAATGCAGAGTTTTCCTTCTCTGGGTGCTGATGATCTTGCCAGCAGCTTTACCTTAGTCGCCTTTTACGACACCTTGGTAAGAGTGAGGGTGGCCTATTCTACTCTGCCGGGACCACACGGCTAACAAGATAACATAACCATGACTTATTGAGATTTTTGAACCATATAACCCTTTTGTATGAACTATAGGCCAACGCCTGACCACAGTGCCCCCGATGAGGTCTAGGATCTAACGCGTTTTAAATGAAAGGTCATAAATGAATGATTAAAAATTAAACAAGAGCGTTTATAAGAAATTCATTAGGTCGAAATAGCGAATTTAAACCGCTACAACTCAGTATCCTTTGAGACTACCCCGAGCGACCCACGGGTCACGGGCTTATTGAATTACGTTTACAAAGATAAATAACAACTTTTATTTTTCTTCTCTTCTGGGAAAGCAAAGGTCCAGTTGCAACTTTACTTCTGCAAATAGCCACAATATATTTCGACCTTATTATAGGAAACTTGTTTCACCGTATTTAATGTCACCATGATAAGTGATGATGAATGGTCTATTTATTGTAGCATTTTAGTTTTCATATGAAAGTAATTTGTTGTTCACGTATATTATAGTTAATAGTAATGGTTTATCTGCGAACATACTTTGATACAAAGACTCACAAGCGTCTTCCTTTTTGACTTAGCCGCTCTCCGGGAAAAACACAACAGTGCGATAGACTGCACTCTCTATTCATTTACCCTCATTTTGATGGGACACCAGTGTGACACGACCGAAGAGGGATCAGGCACAGGACCAACAGCATAACATGCTTTCCGAAGCACGAGGGTACAAGAACGACAACTTCCATAATTTGGATTGACACGGAGAATTTCTAAGAGAAGACTAAAAAGCTACTGGCCCGTCTCGGTGATAGAGCGCGGGACCCCAAGCGCAGAGTGTGATTAACTTCCCTCTACGTTAACGAGGCAGTCGTCTATGGACTGGATGAAGAAAGCCTGCAGCGCAACCTAAAGAGGCAAACGATTAACTATGGATGGACATGAGCTATTGAATTATGTGCCCTGATATCTAACTAGACTAAAAAGACGATATTGAACTTTTAGAATGGTGTTGATAAATAGTCATTCTAATAAATATTATGTACCTATCTAATCCAATACCAAACTATACTAAAGTGAGTAAGTTTATTCACTTAACAACACAGTGCGAACTTATTGTAACGAATTTGACCCAAGGGGCTCTTCATTGTGACTGAAAGTTTAGCTCAGGGAGTAAAGTTATTTATCACAATGATATCATCATTTTCTCTGAGAATTTCAGATGATCTTAAGTTACAGATTTAAATATCAAATACTTATATTATAAAATAAAAAGTGTATAAAATTCGAATGTTATATTGTTATCAAAGGGAACTATGATGATTCAACAAGGGTTTCGTTACCAATCGTCTGTAAAACCGTATACCTAAACATTTGGAGAAACTGCTGAATTTCACTTAAACTTGGAAGTCTTAGGTACGGTTATCTGAAGTTTAGGTAGGTTTATTTGTAGATTGAGTTTAAATACAAATTTACTACCTTAAGTTAGCATGCAAGCACTTGAAGCACAGTACAAAGATACCTTATCAGTAGCAAGACAAGGGAAAGTGAAGGCTACCAAATCATTGCGTTTGAAGCCCGCCGGACAGCCACCGTTTAAGTTCTCCTGACTAAAATACAGCGAGGACATAGTCATCATCATTATCAGCCTGTATTTTGATCCCACTGCAAGGTATAAGGCCTTCTCTTGTGCTCTCCATTCGAAACGGTTCTATGCCAGCCTCATCCAGGTCTTACCCACCGCTCTGTCTATGTCGTCAACCCATCTGGTTAACGGGCGTCCTCTTTTTCGTTTCCCCTGCCTTAGCCACCAGGGTGTTATGGATTAGCTCCATCTACCGTCACCTCGACGAGCCAAGTGCCCTGCCCACTGCCATTTATCACGCGGTTCCCAATATCCACCACCTTGGTTCGTAGTCTTATCTATGTATTAAAATATTTACTCGTTAATACTATAACTTCCCTATAGTATTAACGAGTAAATATTTTAAACAAACAAACAAAGGACATTCACTGCCTCCCGCTGAATGCAGCCCCACCACAACTCGTCTACCTTAGAATATCTTTTCTCACTTACACAAGAATAGTACGCGTGCATTTGCACGAGTTTATGACTGTGTGATTGGAACGCATTTGTTCTATACACTTTGTCCCAAGTTTCCGAGTATGTGGCGAAGGCGAAGTTGGTGTAACGTCCCAATCTTTACCTTATCGTTGATCTTTGAGATATCACCATGTCAAGCCACTGGTTATATTAACACTGGTGCTTAATTGGTGTTGGTGATAATAAAAGACAATTACTGTAATTAAAACAGGAACATTGACCCCACGTTTTATTATATCCAAAGAATTGTTTTATTTCTTTCATAAAGGAACAAATGCTTAGTAATTTATAGTATATTTACTAAAAGTGGCCTCTTCTTCTGTAATAGATATTATCTGTTCAATAACAATATTTACATGACATAGATGGCTTTTAGAAAATGAAAAACGTAAGCGTCAATAGAATAAATTACATTAAGAGAAAACAAAGACTTAAAATTGGCTTCGTCTCCACTCAACAATATTATAGTATAACAAGTAAGTAGTAGGTACGTTACCATTTTGAATACAAAAACTATTAAATTACAAAAAAACAATATTAGAATTGAGTTGAGATTGCGCTGTGTGCCTATTTTTTATTTATTTATTTAAAACTTTTTTGCACAAAACGATACAATAGGTGAACTTATTGCCTAGAGGCATATAATATACTTATATATAGATATATACTTGCTAAACTGAAAGGGGTAAATAATACATTTTTTTTAATTGTTTACGTTTTAGTAGAAAAAAATTTTTTTTAATAAAAATCATGCTCATGCATAGATTATGTAACTTAGACCTAAGAAAGTATTCTTCTACTGCGATGTTTCTTTCTATGTACGAAATAAGCTTTTTTTTGCGTCTATTTCTCTCAACACTTGTTTTCTAAGTTTATTACTTAAAATTGGGGTAAACGTTGCTGGTGTTGAAATTATATCAATTGTATAAGAAAATTGTTAATAACTCTGTTATCTCAACACTGTTTATTTACCTAAATAAATGAAAAAAAAATACAAACATAGCTTGATTCCTTGATTTTATTATTACGTAAGGTTTCATTTTCAAATAACAGGTTAAATAAGACTTTTCATTGCAATTTATCTGGTCGCTGCCAGCGGCAATTTTGCTGGCTTGTTTTTATCAATACGGCAATATCTATTCATCTCAAAGAAGGTTGTCAAATAAATCTTCGAATTTCCGCGCACGTTTGAGAAAAACATATTAGATGCATCATCGGGTTATACAGGATCCATCGGTGAGTCCTTATTTGATTCTCTGCAGTCGTTACCAATCAGTAACTGTCAGTTTTGAAATGCACGAACCGTTAATTCAGCGGCAAATATCCGATATGAATTGAAAATGTTTTGGGTTAGAATACCCACCTCAAAAATGTCCTCTCAGTGCTACTAAAGGTAAAAAATATTTGCCGTTTTAATAAGGAAAAAATCCGTAACTCTAGCGACACGTTTTGAAATTAAGCTATGAATTCTCGTTACAATATCACAGTGGATTGCGTGGGACTTAATTTCTTCAGCGCCAGGATTGGTTCACTTGGGATTTGAGCAAATTGAAGGCTGCTGCCTTGAAGCCCTTTTTATCCTCACACAGATAATTTAATTGCTAAAAAATGTTAGCTGAAAATAATGATTAATCTTTAGTTAATGCATTAGGTGGCCAGCGAGATGAATAATCGTCGGTTTTTCAAAACTATGTTACTGTTAATCCATCATATCTGTTATTACCGTTCTGTTTATATTTTTTTAAATAAAACAAGTTTTACAAAATGTAACTTTATTAATATTTTACGATTATTTGCAAAAAGATTTTTACGAGAAGAAGTGAACAAGAAATAAAAGCAAAATTTATATTTTTCTCGTGTTAAATCTCGACATGTCTTCGCTGAAGCTTCTAAATGCAAATGTAATCAACATCTCGATGCTTGACGCTGAAAAAAATACGATCGTTTTTATTTTATTTTTTATTTCAGTATACATAATTGGATAGTGTATAAGGCAGGATTTAGATATTAGTGTGATTTAAATACATTTTTGGCATAAAATATGGAAGCTCTCGATAAAAGCTTTACTTCTTGTACTCGGACCATCGCCTTCGTTGACTATAGGATATACCTCAGAATAAGTGGTTCATTCATTAATTCATATTTTGGCTGGACCAGGAGATCGAATCTGGAACTCCAAAAGCTGCAATAAAATACTACATATATAGGTATATTACACGCATTACAAAAATAGGCTCGTCCTTCAGCCAGCAAGTCAACGTGTGTAGAAATATTAAAATCGGTTTCTAAATGCGGCTGTTTACAAACCATTTATTCCACGAAATAATTCCAGTTCCACAACATACTCATAGCAACGCCTCCGCCGACGACAGCTCCTCATTCCTCGGGTCTCGAGATAGCCTAGCATTATTCCCTGATTATTCATTGATTTACGAGGCCCTCACGCTACGTCGCAAGTCTGAGCCGTTGTCTGAATCACAGCATGCGAATCCGTAACGTCGCCATACCTCAGCCGAGTTCTCGATGCGTCATTGTTAGTGACTACATTCGCTCGTAGGTATGCTAGACAGCCCTAATTTTCAGCTATGCCAGGCGTGGGCGTCCTTCAAAGTTTGAAAATATTCTCCTGTGAGAAAAAGTTCACCAAGTATCGGTAAAATCGGAAAATTATATGAAAGGAAAGTGAAACACAGGAAACTAAGCGCATATGTCATTTCAAAGTAGGTACCCTCTTCAACTAATTTCAAATAATAATTAATTTCTCACTAATTTCAAGTAATAATTATCTAGATGGATGGCGGTCTAGTACTGTGCGTTTCTCGCAGAACTTTCTACCACGTACCTCAGTTCTGTGGAACAGTTTGGTGGCAGGAGTATTTCCCGACGGCTACGACTTAGGGACCTTCAAGAGAAGAGCGTACTCTTTTTTAATAAAGGCTGGCAATCTCTCTGATTTCGCGGATATTCATGGGTGATTTGATTACTTTCCATCAGGTGATTGCTCGTTTTTCGCCTTTAACATATTTTTTTTTATAATGGTAATATCAACAACAAGTCAAGAAGCGTCTTAGGTTAGGTCTTTTTCATGCTGTAAAACAGATCTCTTTCCCACGATTTTCTTATCCAGTCTCGGTGTGATCCAGTCCAGTCACCAATCAACGTGAGCAGTCCAATGAAATATACGTTAGTTGTTTAATATAAGAACAGCCAAAGAGTGAAACTACTTGCTCGTCGATTTATTTCCTGAAAAACCTGGCCTCTTTAAAGCAAGAGTGAATAGACTTTTCACGGGCAAATATGGCCCTCCTTAGACCTCATCTTCACTTAACATCAGGAGGGATTGATTTCTGCTTGTCTCTCGTAACATTAAAAAAAATTGTCTGTCCTGTTATATTTGGAATAGTGTATAGTCACAGCAGTCGAAATGGCATGCGAGCGTCTTTCAGGTGACGTCTGATATACCCCGGCGTGTTGGCACTCTGCCCTCACGGATATAGCCGAGACTCACTCGCGTCGCATGTTTCACTCGGTCTGGTTGACAATACTAGGGAACACGGAAACAGGTTTAAAAAAATACAAATTATGATAATGTCTACTCTAGTCTACCTTGAGATGATAATCAGTCACCTCTTCCTTTTATCCAAATTCTTGCAAAACTTCCCAGTTCATCATTATCATTTATCGTTTATCATTTTCATATTGATACGCTAAAATTTAGCGCAGCGATTTGAGCGCCAGTTGCAACGCAAGGATTCCATTCCAACACCAACACAAGTGTTTCTTGATGAACACAAATACTTGTGTTGGGTTTGGTTGTTTCTGGTATCTTCGTTGTACCTGGTTTCCATATTACACGGCAAAGTTTTTGTTTGGGACCAGGGCAATGTACATATGTGATATTGTCTCAATTTATTTATTTATTTAATATTTTTTATATAAAATAAATATGTATTTTGTGACTCCAACCACCTTTTATGTATAGGAACAGTAGGATTTTTTATTTATTATAGAACTGCATAATTATACCATGAAATACTCGTATGTAGGTACCTACATTACGTTTAGTCAAAAACTAACAGAAACTAACCAAATCGTTTCTCTATTCCTCATTTCCTTCGAAACAATCATTAATTACATAGCTGTTAAACGACTCAATGAATACCTAAACAACAGATTAGCACTGTTATTTTAAGCTAATGGCCAAGTGCCATGAAACTACAAAACGTTATCTGCTTACTATGTTTTGCCAATACACTATGTTATGTAAATAAATATACTATGTACTGTAAATAAAATTGGTGCGGAATTTCTAACACAGTAAGCAAAAATATTTACAACGAACTTCATAAAAATCATACATAATGATGATGGAGTCCGGCCGATTTCGACCACGGCGACCGCTTCAACTCCTAGCTAAATGTCGTTGGTGTGCTCGCGTGTGGCTGACATAGCCTATCTTTTTCGAAAAGATTCTCATAGATAGCGGGCATGTGAGCACACCGCCTGTACAGTTATAATTTATAGCCGTGGGTGGTCGGGCTTTCAACTCATCCCGCTTAGAGTCAATCTCAGAAAGCCTTTGTGTTTCGAAGTCTCGGATTTTAGTTTTCACTAAAGTCCTCCACTCGGGTCGCTCAGCAACCTGTTCCTCCCAGCGAGATGAGTCAATGTCACACTTTTTCATGTGGCGCTTAAGCACATCTTTATATCTGCGGAGATGTCCGCCATGCTTACGCTTGCCCTCCTCGAGTTCAGAATAGAAGATGCGCTTTGCCACTCTCTGCTCCGGCATCCGAGACACGTGCCCGCACCACCGAAGCTGGCGCCGCATGAGTCATGACTGAATTCCACCTACATTAGCTCTGCGAAGCACTTCAGTATTCCGCACGCAGTAAAATTATCTGAGGTGGAATCAGTCTAACATGCGGATGTGCCGGCGGTACACAGTCCAGGTCTCAACTGAGTACAATATGTTAGGCAGTATTACAGCCTACAGCTACAGTACAATATGTACACTGCGATCTTTGTAGCCAGTTTTATGTCGTGTGGGCAGAAGACCTTTGCATACAGTTTACCAAACGCTGCAGCAGCAGCGCCAATCCTTCTGTTGATATAATAAACACAGGTTAATAACTGAACTCACTTTTAATATAAAAAAATTAACAAAGATAATATAAAAATATTAAAACCTTATTACGTCCGCCTCATTGCGAGTACTTAGCGTGTCCAGAATACCGACAGTGTTACATTCCGATAACGGTTGTTTGGCACGTGGCAATAATCGGAACTAATGCTGTTTTGACATTTTAACAAAGAAAAACGCCCCCCCTGTCAATGTCACTGAAGTGGCTCCTGATCATGGTCGGTCTGTAAAGTGTTCTTATGTTGATATAAAATATATTTTTCATTTAATTTGGCAACCATCTCTCACTTTTTTTGCCGTGAAGACAGCCAGAGCACATTTATTATTACTTTTAAGCAGCTTTTAAGTTTATATCGAGCTCAGGTTCGCTCCTGCTTGGAGTACTGCTGTCACCTCTGGGACGGATTTGCCCGGTATCAGTTAGACGCTCTGGACTCACTAGAGCGACGTGCGAAGAAGCTCATCGGTGATGACACACTCTCCGAAGCTGGCCTGCAGAGCCTGGACCACCGTCGACGAGTGGCATGCCTCTCGGTCTTCTACCGGATTCATTTCGGGGAGTGTGCGGAGGTTCTACATAATTTGATCCCCCCAGCCCATTCCATCATCGGACGACAAGGCGCGGCGAGTGCTTTCATCCTTATGTGGTAGAAATAGCCCTTATCCGCACGAAGCGATTTGCTTCCACATTTATAATGCGGACGGCTAAGGAATGGATCTCTCTGCCGAGATCTGTTTTTCCTGACCACTATAATCTGGGCATCTGTAAGGCAAGAGTGAACAGGCATCTTTTAGGCAAACGCGTATCATCCTAGACCTCATCGTCGCTTTCCATCAGGTGCGATTGTGGTCAAGCGTTGGCTTATTGACCAAAAAAAAAAAAAAAAAAACTTACAAACTTGGATCTCATTTAACATTTATGTTTTTATGAAATACTCTGGCCCAATAGCGCATACGTCGAAATGCTGCCTCATACGCCAAAGCTCTTGGACCACCCTAAACCTGGACAAACATTCGTTTGATGAACACTTGTGTTTATTTATTGGGTGTAGATGTTTATTAAAGTATTAGGTATATTTTTTGATAATTCCTCTGTTGTCTGATATCGGTAACACTAGTGTTTAACCTACAATCAGGTCAATGTATGAGATGTATTCTATTTGGTTGAATGATTAAAGATAACGCTGCGTTCGTTCGAGCTATTTCCTCAGAAGCGGCATTCTTATTGTCATTATGCTATTTGGAACGAAGACCAATGTAACATACAAGAGATAGTTAAATCGGTACCAATGACTGTTTTCATTATCATGAAGGATTCTTGAAATAAAAACCACCTCACGGATTTTTTCCAAGTGCGAGTAGGTTATACTTAATATAGGAACAGAAACTAAATAATGTTATGATACAACAACAAGGCGGTTATATCGATTGTAGTGATTATATCGCTAATATATTTCTTTCAGATAACCTTTGTGTAAAGGAAAAAAACAACGTATTATTAATAGAGTACTATTTAGATAGAGTTTTTTTTTTATGTGATAGGTGGCAGACGGATCACTTGATGGTAAACAATTGCCGCCGCCTATGGACACTTGCGACACCAGTGGAGTCACAAGTGCGCTTTCAACCTTTAAACCCCCTTTCCCCCACTGCTTTTGCTGATTGCACATTAGATCCCATTTCCGGTATTAGATCTTCGACGTTCAATGAATCTAATTCTAAACGTAAAGTGTTAATTTGCGCAGTGTTTAAGCAAACTGGTTAAATAAAAAACATATAAATAAAAAACTGGTTCCATCCCTTATTGGTTAAGAAACGATTCTCTTTACTACAATACGGTCAGCGTCCGCAGCTTCGTATCTAACAAAGGATAATAAATCGGAGAAACTTAAATGGTAACACAATCTTATTTTTGAAAAGAGTATTGCTAACAATTCACTTGATTTAAGGTTTAAGGAATATCTACCTTTATTTGCAAAGTACGATTTATGGAATCGAAAGATGCCGATATGTTTCAAAAGGACCTTTGGAAAAGGTCCTCAGGTCAACATACTAACTCATTTTCCCTTTCCAAAGACATATCATCCTTCACGCATAGGTAAAGGTGTGTTGGATGGTTTTCAAAACTTAACCTATTTCCTTGACCTTTACTTTGGCGATAACTAAGGAAGGTCGTAGGCAACCCAATAATTCAGGTAGTTAAGTATGTCATGGTCGTCCATGGTTTGATATAATTTAACTTTGCTGGATTAAAATACCAATAGATACAATTTATGTATCTGTACCCCTTTTTTAGAGAAAGCTAGACAAGTAAAAGGTTTTTATGTATAATAATAAAAATATCCTCCAACCGATTTCGGCTAAGGTGGCGAATCTCATATCTATCAGCCACTCCTATCTACTAACTCCGCATCCTAAGAAAGTCAGCAAATATAAATTGCTTTAAAATGGTATATTTAGCTATCAGTCAATCCATTATTACAAATGGCATAGGCGTGTGGGGTGGTGCTGCAAAAACCTTCATGATTGTACTCGAAAGGGCGCAGCGAACAGTTCTCAAGGTAATGTTAGGGAAGCCTTATAGACATCCTACAAATGTACTATACAAGGAACTGAAGGTGCTTCGAGTGAGGCAGTTGTACATTATCAATTCAGTCCTCTCTGTCCACCGTTCAACTTCGGGGAAAACTGTATTCCAGAGTGGAAGACGGATGTGTAAGTTGCTGGTACCTTTTGTAAAACAACGTTTGCCCAAAGATTCCCGCGATATTGCCACGTATCGGTTTACAACGCTGTTTCCAAAATCGTCTGCATCAGAAACCTATCGAAGAAAGAAGCAAGGTCCAAGCTAGTGCAGGTGCTATCTACTCTAGACTACGACCAAACAGAGGCAATTATCCCAAACAGATAAAACCATACACACACACATATACACGCACACACTAACAAGCACACACACATACACACTCACTGACACAAACACACATGCAAACCACAATTATTTTTAAACTTTACTTTAACTATTTTATTTGTCTTTGCATGCACAGCAGAAATGCTAGAATTAATTTAATTTATGTTTAAGTATGATCTAAGAAACTCTGTTTTTATTTGGAAATTGGTATCCCAAGATACAAGCTTAGCTTAGTTTGGATACCCCTGGAAACTGTCGAATATGTACTTTTGTCATTTTTATTCATTTTGGATACCCTAGTTTTAAGTCAATTTGAGCTATAATAAATTCATTTTCATTTTCAATATTGTAATATACGGCTAATGCGACAAACCTAAGTAATTCAATTATTGTTTTTTTATGTACACTTTGTTTTTGGATTGCAATGTGTTGTGTGTATATTATTAACAAAATAAAATAAATATAGTAAATAAAAATATATAGTTAATATTTGCTAACTAAATACTAACATTTATTGAATATTGCCGACTAATATCTGATCTCTTCATTATGAGTAATAAATTCCAATTAACAAAACTGGGTAAATATTTGAATAATTTGCCAACAAAGGTAAATGTTTTCAAACGGATTATAATTCAATACAGTTAAATCGCTGGTTTGTGCATCGCTATAGGGATTACCTTAAATCTGAAATATTTCAAGCGAAATGGGAATTTTGACTTGAGCTGATTAGCATAGAGAGCGAACTGTTTCGCCCTTAGATTGGCTCACATGTATAATTTAGACTACTCTGGAAACTTTCTTCGTCTTAGCGGTATTTCTTTGTATAACGTTTTACACTTGAATAGCCCGTAGGTGCCTTTGGTAGTGACTCAGCCTCACGCTTTATAGGTAGACCGATATTTAATCCGGAGGATCTCTCCCTCTGCCCGGGGTTCAAGTGAGGACGTGCGACGAGCCTACATTAATCACTCTCGCAAGCCCTTTGTGTTTACCAAAAAACCGACAATGGGTGGAGCATTGTGTTGTGTGGCTTGTTGACTTCGCAACATAACACGAATATTGGCTTAAAGATTTCTACCTTATATCTGGATTTTTGTTGAAGCTCATTATAGCTTAGTTGAACGATGCTTGATAAGTTTTTAAGAATTCATAGGCGGTCACGCGACACTAATGAGCAGCTACTTACGCAGGCTATATTACATATAGTGCGTGCGCAAACACAAGTGCACTCTCTATTCCCATGCCCTCATATTCCGACAGGACACTAGTGTGAAATGACCAGAGAGGGATCGGGCGCAAGACCAATGGCCTAACGTGCTTTCCAAGGCACGGGGGTACAAGACCGCTAACTTCCAGACTCCGGGCTGACACTAAGAATTTCTTACCGAAAACTTAGTTATTATATTTTTGGCCCGACCCGGGGATCGAACCCAGGACCTCTTGCGCAGCCGTCGCTTTAGAGTGGGACCCACTCACCATTGCGCCACCGAGGCAGTCACACTCAGTAGTGCGACACTAGTAACACACTGGTATACCGCCATGAAAATCTTATATGAACACTTAGATGTTCACATACGTTTTTGTTTTTAGTATATTACTATTTAGTTTTTACTATACACTGTTACACACACACACACACACACACACACACACGTTAAACGTTTTTACATACCACTCTAGAACAAGCAAATCGGCTAAAAAAAGAAGCTCATGGGTATGTGGTCTTTACCTAACCATGTTACAAAGTCAAGGGTGAAGCAGGAAGAAAATTAAGTGCCTATTTAACATATGTTACATAATTAATTAGTGATAACGTGTAATTAAAAGGGTCGTGAGGCCATGCAAGCTTTGAGTGAGCGGAAATTGAGTTATGGCTGATGGTCTCTGTGGGACCAAATCGTTTACGTAAATTATAAATATGACTTACGTATCATTGTAAACTTGTGTCAAGGTTGGTTGTTGCATTTGTTTATGCTAAAATCAGATTTAATTCTATGTCTACGAGCCCCAATGCAAAATATGTTCGTCCAGCATGAACAGTAAGGTAATAATGAAATAATGTGAAGGGAATTAAGGAAGTTAAAAAGAGAGTAAACCAAAATCTGAGTAACAATGCAAAGTTTATTTTAACGTACCGCAAAATCTTTTATGACCTTACGTAACAAAAAGCTATACATAAGCATGTTTTGTTATGAAGCGTCGCTCAAAGGTACAGCCCGAAAATCAGCGCTGCAGCGGCTGCCTAGCGGTTGTTGTAGCACATTTTTTTTTTGGTCAATAAGCCAACGCTTGACCACAATCGCACCTGATGGAAAGCGACGATGAGGTCTAGGATGATACGCGTTTGCCTAAAAGATGCCTGTTCACTCTTGCCTTAAAGATGCCCAGATTATAGTGGTCAGGAAAAACAGATCTCGGCAGAGAGTTCCATTCCTTAGCCGTCCGCATTATAAATGTGGAAGCAAATCGCTTCGTGCGGATAAGGGGTATTTCTACCACATAAGGATGAAAGCATTCGCCGCGCCTTGTCGTCCGATGATGGAATGGGCTGGGGGGGATCAAATTATGTAGAACCTCCGCACACTCCCCATGCAACATGCTGATGTTGAACCTTGTTGGCCGCAACTGTATAATGTTTGTTCATATTTCGTTTTGTATGTAATTTTTAGTATGTGTTGTGGTCAATAAATGCTTTTTAAATAAATAAAAAAATATAATAAGACACAAGTTAGCGACTTGCGAAATGTTCGTCTACCATTGGCTTTCACGCAAAATAGTTTTCTACCACTTAGCAGTGTCGCCTTTGCTTTCAATTACAGCTTTAATGCGAAGATGCATGCATCGCAACGCTGCACACTCATTTGTCGGAAATTACTCCCAAACAGCCACGAGTTTAGCCTTCAAGTCGCTCTTCGATCTTGATGGATTTTAACGAAAAACTTTCTTCATTTTCCACCATAGTGTCTCAATGGGCGATAAGTCCTGGTTCTTAGCTGGCCATTTCATGGTTGGGATGTTATTCGATAGCAGCCATGTCCTTGTTGTCCTTGCAGTATGGAAATAAATATTTAACTCACGAACTCTTTTGCATCGATTAGCAACTAGATGAACTATTTTGCTTACGAATTGCTCGACATGAAAACAAGATATATCCTTATTTAAAAGGCTGAAATAGTTTCTTGTTTCAATATTAAGTAAATAGTGCAAAAGTAACCGAATAAGTGATGGCAGATTTTTTTTCTGTTGTCGTAACTGGACAAAATTAATTAAGTTAGAAAAAATCTTTCTTCACGTTTTTGTACCAGACGAACTATTTTGCATCGGGGCTCGTATACGATTATCAAATCACCCATAGTCAAAAATATCATTGAAACAAAAAATAACAACTTTATTACAATGTAAACCATTTTGACTAGAAAGTTTCAAATGACTTTATAATCATCGATAGCTCCAGTCAAGTATGCCTATTAACTTAATTTATGAAAATCTATACTATCAAGCTATACATATTTTTTAAATACCTTCTAAGATATTTTGACTTACGTGTCTAATTTTTTTTTTATGTGATAGGTGGGCAGATGAGCAGATGGATCGCCTGATGGTAAGCGATTGCTGCCACCCAAAGACACCCGCGACATCAGTGGAGTCACAAATGCGCTGCCAACCTTTAAACCCCCTTTTCCCCCAGACTGGGCCTTCGGTGCCCTCACTCACGCAGCGAAACAGCGCAGTGCTGTTTTACGCCGGTTTTCTGTGAGGATATAATAAAGGTTTGGTGCTCACTGTAGTTATAACATTTTGATGTTTTGACGTAGTCTTGCACATTTCAGCAGTCTTCTACAATGTTTTTGTTTGAAAAAAAAAATAGTTACACTCTTTGGTACTTTAAGAACATCTGAATTTCTTTCCAACCTATGAACGCATCGTATTTGAGCTCATCGGAAAATGGCCTCAGGGACAAATTCATTAATTAGATACATAGTTACTAAAAGATGGAAGTTTTTAATTTGTTAAATAATTTACTTGCTAGGTCACAAATAAATTACAGGAAAATCAAACCGAGATCTCGTGGATCTTATGTTAATTAATCATTTCATTTCATACTCTCGGCAAAACGAGTCCACTTTTCCACGCTATGTTCACAGGATATCCTATTATCCAGCATTATGTTAGGTCATCTTTAATAGATAAATATTAGTTGTAAACCCATACGTGAGAAAATTATTTTCCTGACTCAGAAATAGGGCAACCTCATCATATGCAGGGCGTATCTGTGAACATTTACATCCCTTTTACCACGTGTTCTACCAACCATTCTGAACAACATTTGTTTTATCACTTTTAGAAATTCGCATGAAAAAATGTCAACTTTTTATACAAAGTCGGTCACGTGACTTGGTCATTTTGTATGGGGAGTTGAAACATTTTTCGATGCATTTCGAAAAGACGTTGAAAATGTTCACAGATACACCCTGAATAACAAACTACTAGGTACGTAGTTTAAAATTGTTATGTTTTATATGATGAGGTTGCCCTCAAGCAACCAGACAGATTACGTTATGGCAACACCAGTGAAGTCATCAGTTGAAAAAAAATAATCATCTAATTATAGTTATGGTAGGTCTCGTTCTATATTATATCAAAGTAATTAGGCATATGAGGTGAAGAATTTATTATTAATGAATAGTCAAACAGTGGTGAAAATAAACTAACCCCAAGGCTAAAGGTACACAACAACTGCGAGGTAAATATTAACTTAGTTTCCAACTCGAGTAGCACTGTAGCAAAGCATGAAACAACTTTTGACTCCTGACATCGTTAACTCGCTAACATCAACTTAATTATCTGCTGATACGTAACTGTTTTAGCGAGAGTTTATCTCATCATTATAATTTAATTGCCGTTAAATTCTAATTAGGAAGTATCGAAACTTTTCCACAACACTCGCTGAACTCATTCCCAAGTGACATTTGAAGACTGAAACAAATCCGTAATCAAGATTCATGCCTAGCGTGTTAGCATGTCTTTTGTGCCCGGACAGGTGGTTGACGTATCTGTCATGCAAGACTAATGTGAATGTAATTTTAACCTTGAGAGAGCCACGCTTTGATATGAATGAGCCGGCTCGACCGGAGTGATACCACGGCCTCACGGAAACCGGCGTAAAGCAGCACTGTGCTGTGTTTCGCTGCATGGGTGAAGGCACCGCACGCACGTCATTGTCTTACATGACGTGTGTGGTCAATATGGCTCGTTTCGTTTGACTGAGCGGGAAGAGGTGACAGACTCTCCGGTCGGCTATTGCGACGGACGATTTATAGTTACTCAACCTAACCGTTTAGTCAACCATCCCCAGTCTCTCCTACGTAAGACGTCCTCTCTCACCCCCAATGAAGATCGCGCGACTCCCTTAGAGATTTGTTAAAAGAAATCGACATACTTACTGTGGCTTCACAATACATCCTTGATTGCCTTATTAACGTAACAGAAGAATCTTCATCTATTCTCGAAGAAGTTTGACTATTACAGCATTATTGACTTCAAGGAGGGGGAGGAGACGCCGAACAGACGGAACACTTCCTCCTCTCCGCAGAGGGAGCCCGCTTACGCATGGAGTGGGGACACCAGCGCCGGCATTGCACAGGCTAGAGAGCCTGAGCCGGGAAAACTGAACCGTCACTACCCCCTCTTCCGGTCAAGTTAGGGGAGGAACCGCCTGGCCCGCATTGTAGGAGGGCACCGCCCGCGGAGGGTCATGGTGGCAGGTGCGCCTTTTCATACTTGTGACTATTCCCCACTAAGGGCGATGAAGGAAAACCGCTGGGGTTTAGTTGGTATGCTTCTGGCCGCCTGCTCGTTAGGAGAAGCCCCTCATAACCCTTTAAAGACAGAACCCTCCTGCCCCCCAGCAGGAGGGTGCATTCATAAAAATGTGAAGCTACTACTTGCAAATTGAATATAAATGCAAAAAGAAAATTAAATAATAAAGATACAGCCATTAAGGCCGGAAAGGCCCACAGTTTGTATTGCGGGAAACAACGCGTAACCACATTCGATATTATTTACGATATAATAAAGTTATAATATACGTACGTTACGTAACCTTAGTCCTTTCTAGTATTTTGCGGTATCTACATAAAGTGTTTGTCACCATGTGTGCGTAACATGGCAACCGTATCCGGCACGCTCCAGTCACAGTGTAGGGTATCTAAGCGCGACGCGGACGCTCCAGGGGTTTAAGTATGGGTTAGAGTCCTACACTCCCAAGATGCGCTCTTTTATCACTTTATTCTGGCAGTAGATTTGAGCTATTACACTAACTCACACATTGCTGATGTAATGCCAAATTCTGCGGTATACGATTTACGTATATCTAAAAATAATATGTTGAGTTTTTTGCATTTTTCCCTAAATAAACGATTTTTAAATTAATTCAATCTATGTTTATCTTATTAGTAGTTATTGTTAAAAAACATGTAAACTGTAGTTGAAATGTTACTTATTTAAAAAAATCAGTAACATTTCAACTACAGTTTAATTTTTTAAGTATTTTGAATACTAATATTTATATAATACTGAAATAAATCTATTTCTGGCCGTGTGGTCCGCGGCAGAGTAGAATAGGCCACCCTCACTCTTACCGAGGTGTCGTAAAAGGCGACTAAGGTAAAGCTGCTGGCATGATCATCAGCACCCAGAGAAGGAAAACTCAGCATTTATATCAAAACCCTCGGCAACCCGTCTGCCAAGCGTGGTGAGTATGGTAATTACCCCTCATGGGATTGAGGGAGACCCGTGCCCCAGCAGTGGGGACTTAAATGGGCTGATGATGATGATGAAATCTATTTTATTTTATTATATTTCTTCCATTTTAAACGACTAGCGTCATTTTGAATTATTTAGCCATGACCAATTTATAAATTTTTAAGAAATTTCAACTTATATGCCATAAGAATGTTCACATTTAAACATTTACCGGGATCATATAGGTTGGAAAAAGAGAATATAAAAAGGCCAAGGAAAAAGAAACAAACGTTTTTGTACTTAAATTTTGTACGGTATTATGTATTACAAAATAACGACGAACCTAGGTAAACTCGGTAGAAATAGTAAACTAAAACAAAAGCTGCCAACATAAAACATCTTATTTTATTCGTATGTGGTCACTAGTCTCATCGCCTTTATGTAAGCGTTTTTAGTGGCGACCTCTAGGTTTAAAGCTCTCGTGGAGCTTTAGCGGCACGGATTTAGTGGTCAGAAGCTTTTGCCTCTAAAGTTCACGACAACATTTTTAGACCCTTTTTATTTTATAAATTCACGACTTTTAAATTAAAGTAATGTCAATAAGTAAATTTTTGATGGCTAACTAAGTCTTAAATGCTTAACTTTGAAATAAGATTAAAATTTCATATAAATTCAAAAACTTTCAAAATTCGATTCTAAAAATTACTTACGAAATGTTCAACTTATAACAAACCAAATAAAATGTAACGTTTTGAGAAGAATTCTATATTAAGCTGTTGTTGAAGGCCTGGTTCAAATTATTTGGACACCGAAGGATTTAACGACACTCCTTTTTATTTGAAACCACATTTTCTGTTCACATTTAATTTATTCTTTCATTTTTCGCATTGCTATTTACAGCAATGGGATATTATGTAGAGTCTTGGAATACCCGTTCAGATTTGCGACCTTTTCCGCAAAAAATATTTTGACAATTAATTTGTGCCTAGTTGGTTGACATAATTAGTATATATTTATGAAGGAAAGATGTGTTAGTTACACTTTTTATAACTCAAGAATGGCTAGACTGATTTGATTAAAAAAGAGGTGGAGAGGTAGCTTAGAACTAGGAGCCGGATATACAATTTTTTATCCCGAAAAATGTAAGGTAGGAAAAGCAAAAACGAACACAAGTAGTGGAAGCTAGTTCTACTCGTAAATAAATATTTTAGGCATTTTAAACATATTTAAGGGCTGGAGGCCCAACCCGGGGGAAAGAGGGGTATAAAGGACGGCAGCGCACTTGTGACGTCACTGGTGTCGCGGGTATTCATGGGCGGTAGCAATCGCTTACCATCGCAGGTGATCCGTCTGCTCGTCTGCCACCTATAACATTAAAAAAAATCTGGAGTTTTGTTAATAACTTCATTAGCCAAACTTTACTCTCTGGCCGGATGGTGCATTTGGTAGTTACCCTGCTTCATTCACCAAAGGTTGCGTGTTCGATCCCCACCCTAGACAATCATGTGTGTGATGAACACTTATGTTTATTCAGTATTTTGGTGTAATTTGCAATTCATCTGTTGTGCTTAAGCTACTTACGGAATCAGGTCAATACATGAGATATTATATGAATGTATTTTTACTCTTGAAAACTAGACCTAATTGTTACATAGTTCAATCCAACTGCAGATATTGTAAACCTAAACCACTATTGATATACGCGTTGGTAATAAAAAGTTGATAATGTGTATTAGGGTTCCATCATGTCTTAAATATTTGGGAATTGACTATACGCAGGTCCTTGTCGTCTTACCCACCATCTTACCCAGTAATATGATTCGAGTGTCATGCAAATTCGTGAACTTTGCATATTACTTTACCTGTGTGGGTTAGATTCCGTAGTGAAATAGCAAATCTTTATTTACTCCTTCCTTTTGAACGGATGGCAGGCGAATTCCTGTGAACTTTTTTCTGGGTGAGTTTATAACTTGCGTCTTCTTATTGCCCGATTGCGCCATATGGAGGGATAATATTTTTCGAATACTTGTATGTTGGTAGGCTTTGAAGCCTGAAAGGATTTAGACGAATTTTAACTTGAGATTTGTGATCACATGTTCGAAAAATTCGAAACATATTATTTTTTGCTCGACCCAAGAATCGAACCCGTCTTGGGTCCCTAATTAATTAATGTGTTAAGTGTGTGTTAAAGGGGTGATTAAGCCTAATCCCATCATAGTAGCGATAACTTGATTTCTATGTTGGAAGTCTTTACCTTGCAGTCGGACAGTATATAGGCTTTACTTTCAGCTTGAGAGATATAATTTGTATTAAGTGTGAGAGTGACGCTAGGTAAATATATCAATATAAAAATTAACAAAATATGTCGGATTTTTTGCGCCAAATCCAATTGATTGGCAACCTCTGCAGCCTGAGTGGTTTGATGGCGTTTATCTTTACAGGGTGTCGTTAGATTCGTAATAATTGTTTCCCGTGATCAAATCAGGAATGAGAAGTTTCGTAGACATACTAAAGTACTTGACATAGCCTAGACGATTAGTACGTTTAAGTGGGAGGGTCACATTGCACGAAGAACTGACGGCAGCTGGAGCTGAAAGGTTCTGAAGTGGAGTCCATATACCAAGCGCAGCGTGGGATGCCCACCCACAAGATGGACAGACAACCAGGTTCTGGTCAGAGTCACGGGATCTAGGTGAATGCAGGCGGTCTGCGACCGTACGGTAAAGTCAATGGGGGATGTTCAATGTACGGTTTTCGCGTGTGAAAAATCCGCTAAATGGAGTACTATAGGAGTGAGGTCCATGTACTATGTGATTGGTTATTTTTAAACGTGGTCTGTCAAAATGTCAATTTGACAAATTAAACAACCTTTGCGGTTGATGTTGGACCTCAGTCCAACAGTACGCCATCTAGCGGATTTTTCACACGCAAATACCCTCATTGTAGACTTAGGCTGATTATGATGATGTTTTAATATCTTAAGCTAGCGTTTTACGTACTTTTTCCTCTTATTAAGATTGCATTGAATTAATTTTTAACAACTTAATTTACTCACTGCAATAATTTGTTTAAATTATCGTCTCTATACTTTGCAAAGTGGGTCTTAAATATCTAAATAATTTTATTTAGTTAGAAGGATGCTGTTTTTTATGTTTTCTTATAAACATGCCGTGTCTTCTCGAAGAAGGGACGCAACGATTACCAATTTTAGAATTATTTCGACCTGCAAATCATTGTACCTGTTTAGGTTTTCCGCATTAAAAAAACTTTAAAGTTATGTATTTAAAAATTAACTAAAATTAGACTGAATAAACAATAGGAATGTTTTAAAATGAAATTGTCTACTCTTTTCCTACTTAACATGCTCGTTTCAAGCGTGAACCCTTTATTCTGGGGCTGAACCCAACCTTATACTTATGTATGTTCAGATAAAAATAACACAAGACATAAGGACGGTCCAAAGTTCAACAAGGCTAACTCGTTGTGACGCCGTAGTACCATAAGAACGCATATGTCATTTATGTACTGCGACTGGATTTATTGAGGTATGTCATTTATGTTACTTACCTCAATAAATCCAGTCGCAGATATATGTCCCGGATAAATACCAAAACCGTTTTCACGTAATAAATATAAATCTCAATCTTTTTTCGTTCCAGGTAAGTACCAGTTTGCAGCAGTTAATCTTCAACACCTCGCATTAATTATTTCCTCGCGACGGGGTAAGTAGGCTCCACTCGCCACAAGGTAAGTTGCAATTTTCTTGTCATTTAAACACGACGGCGTGAATTTTTTTTAAACTTATTTTACAGCCTGGATGAGCGAAAAAGCATATAAAGTGCGCGAATTAATATCACAGATTGTGATGATCAGAAAACAAAATTTTAGGTTTAATTAAATGAAATGTGGTAGTTGGTTTGATTATTCCACGTTTGTTTTTGAACAATAAGATTATGGGAACTAATGAACAATGATTAGTAAAAAACACATTGTTTAACTTCAATTTTATCAATGAAATTTAAAAGATAGATCCGTAAGCGCATTAATATTTCATTAACTACGAGTAAAGGTAATCCTATTTTCAAAATATGCCCAGTTTCGAATGCAGACCCACAACTCATCAGCTTATAATACAAACTGTCCCGGAATGTAATTTAACTTTGTGTACTTTTTGTGATTTCTTTGTTACAAAGTAAAAAGTAATAATGTCTTATTCAGGATTCCTATAATTCATTTTTATTACAAGTTTGGAAAAATTAATTTCGTAAATTATAGAAGTAAAATATTTCCGGGATTTGCGATACCTCTACATTTTAAAAGTTAGATAATCAATATATGTAAACATTGTTTTTCTATTAGAGTCCATCCACAAAACTACGTTTTCTATAGAAATCTATGAGCTTCAACTAAGCGAGTCTTATAGATATGAAATTCATTACCGTCTGACCTTAGTATTCTTCAGACAAGGGAACGCATATAATTTGGAAACATCACCTTAAAATATACTTAACTCACAGGTGGGCCTCAGGCTTTTCACTTTCAGGAGTCATTAGATGTCAGTCTCTCCATGGTAGCCCACTGCGAAATAGAAAACTTTAGAGACGATTTAAAAATCTTCCACATTATGCCGGTTGAACGGTGTTTTTTCTCATCGAAAATTATCATCATCATTAATCAATCATTATCAACAAAAAAACAATCTTTTTTATTTAGTATCTTCATTGCAGAAGTCACAGGTACATTGTAATAGTTTGAGTGTATTACTAACTAAAGTTTAGTCATTTCATTAAACTCAGATGTAGATATACTCTCGCATTCAAGTTCTAGTTTCCTTTTGGCTAAATATAGTTCACTCGATGTCTCGGCTTCTACCAGGATGTGTGATCAGAGCGATTATATTGAATTAACCCTGGCATTTACCCTGTGTATATTTGTACTATCATTTATGAACACGTATTTTGATATAGCTCATTTGTGCCTTGTCTGCAAAAGCCTTGACAACCTGACTTCGGCTACTTGATAACATTGTTACAGGAAAAGTTGGGAAAATCCCGTTACATTTTCGGACAATAAGCTTCTTTAATATTATGATCATAATAAGTGATGTATAAGTTTTTCTATTGTTGGATTACTATTATTACTATTGTTGTTTCACTTATTTTATTTATCTTAAGAACTGGCTCTTGGGCGACGGTCTGCACATTACAGAGACTTTACATACTCGGACTGTAATATGAATAATTCATACTAATATTACAAATATTATTAAGAACGAACTCATTTTTAAGTAGAGATAGTTGAAGGAAGGGAGAGTGGCACCTATGCCTCTTTTCATGAAACAATTTAACGTCGCTCAAGCAAGGTCCTATTTAAAAACCAGCGCTACATCAGCGGCTGGTTGTTGTTGCTGCCTTGGCCTAAGTCGTTTACATGTCTTGTATTAATGGTTTATTTCTTGGGCTATGTAACTATAATTATAAAATGAGTATCATTATTATCGCTTACCATCAGTCTGCCACCTATCACTTAAAAAAAAATATTATAATAATAATTCTCACAACATCTCATACGTTGACCTGATTCCGTATTAAATAGCTTAAGCACTATGTAATGTATGTATGTATGTTAATTAAGTATTATGTGCTGATGTTTTTAATCTTGTCTTATAAGCGTAAGTAACTTATTCCTTAACTTTATTTTCAGTTGAAAGTGTAGGCCTAGACAAAATATGATGTTAATGTACACCCAAGACGACAGATGCGAGTTCTAATAAATATCGTACAATGTCTCATCAATAAATAATATTTACCCATTGAAAAATATCTATAGCGTTTTTTTTTGCAAATAATTTAATAATTTTCTCGTCTGCCATAAAACATCACATAAAAAAAGATCTTATTTTTAAACATGAGTAGAGGTCAACGCCCTGCTTCAGTGCTGTATTGGGTGAAATTCCATTCCAGGTTTTATGTTCGAGACTTGTGAAATAACTTCACACTTTGATTTCTTTAAAATTAAACACTCGTTCAAGATTGTTTCAGTATAAATGAATCTGTCAGTTAACAAATAAAAGTAAATTTAATTTAAAATTGGTACTTCAACAAATAAAGTGCTTTATTGCAATTCTTTGACTTTCGTCGCTGATTTATTTATATATCTTAATGGTTTTATAATTTTTCTGCTTTGTAGGTACTTTTTTTAAGATTTTCTTTTGATGTTTGTTAGGTACTACTCTTAACAACGATTTTAGCCAAGAATTTTATTGTTTGAATTTTGGGTAAATAGAAACTTTTGATAGCTATTTATCAATGCCAACCACAAAGACAATATTAACATTTTCTAAAATTTGTACGCGTGAGCTACTTGTCAATCATTATCATCAGAAAAAGAAAACTTAAAAACTCGTTTACGACTTGGAACATGACTATGACATATGATATGACATTATTTTTGTCATTTTTATTCAATTTGTTAGGGTATTTGATCCGGACAATCGGAAATCAATTTTCTAAGATATTTCTTTTTATGCTAGAGGCGAACAAACGAGCAAGCGAGTCACATGATGGGAAGTATTCAACGCCGCCCATGAACATCCGCGAAATCAAAGAGATCGCTAATGTGTTGCCGGCCTTTTTAAAAAGAGTACAAATGTCTGGGATTCTCAACTTTTGTCATCCAAATGTTTCGCAAACCATTATTAAGTACGCGCAGTGGAAGACCTGTACTTTATTTATATAATATATGTAGGCGTGTAAAATATAAGATTTAGCTTACCTCCCGTTTGGAACAGTGGTAGTGAACGCTGCCTTTGGTCCAAGGGTTGCGGGTTCGATCCCCGCACAGTACAAACATTTGTGTGTATGAACCTGTCTGTTTGTTTTCGTCTGGGTGTTTTCTATGTATTATAATTATATATTTACAAAATAAAAAGTATTATAAGTATGTGGGATATATATCCGTAACACAGGTGCTTGAGCTACCTATCTTGGGGTCAGGTCAATGTTGTGACGTTGTGAAAAAAAATAGAAAAAAACCTCCAGTCCAAATATGACATGAATAGAAAGAACGAATACCCTCAGGACGAAGCTCCTAACTTGCGCAAGTTTCCTAAGCCCCGGTCATTCTCCATCCATCTCAGATGTCCCGATCTGCTGCGCAGAATTTATTAATTAATTAAAAATGGAATCATTATGGAATCATAATTTTAATGCAAATAAATATTGTGCTAGAACTAACCATGCCTTTTTCATAACCGTGAGTAGATATAAATAGCGTAATCATCTCCGAGACGATTACTTTTGCATATTATAGTAAAACTACTTTTAATGCATCGCTAAACCGCTTAACTGCAGCGCTAAAGCACTTCACGCTGGGCAGTGGGATTTATCTACAATCTTCTTGATTAAAGGCTTGGTATTAAATCTTAGTTCTTCTTTTCTTAGCGACGGTGAAAGAGAATGACGCATTTTAAGTTTTTAGCTTTACACCCTAAGCTAACTTCAATAATATTGTGAGTACATGCAGTGAAAACTTAACTTGGCCGTGTGGTCCCCGGCAGAGTAGAATAGGCCACCCTCACTCTTACCGAGGTGTCGTAAAAGGCGACTAAGGTAAAGCTGCTGGCATGATCATCAGCTCCCAGAGAAGGAAAACTCTGCATTTATATAAAAACCCTCGCCAACCCGTCTGCCAAGCGTAGTGAGTATGGCAATTACCCCTCATGTGATTGAGGGAGGCCCGTGCCCCAGCAGTGGGGACTTAAATGGGCTGATGATGATGATGATGATGCAGTGAAATACGGTTTTTACAAAAAAAATGTTATGTTTTTTTTATGTGATTGGTGGTAAACGAGCAGACGGATCGCCTGATGGTAAGCGATTGCCGTCGCTTTGCAAAAATCTTATTTTATAATGCCCCTAAAAACATTAATAGCAAGTACATACTCCAAAAATGAAAAGTAACAAACACAATCAGACCCTGATGAAATGAAGGTTAAATTGGTCTTTATATTGTGCGAATCTGCTAAAGGTCGGTGAAAATATTACAGTGTAATGAAAGGCAGCGGCACACAATACTCGTATTCCATATAAAAATGTAATTTGGAAGCAAAGAGGTTGCTCGTTGCATATATATTCATACCTTACGTGTTTAAGCGTAAAACACTCGAAGTGGTAGAATGATGTTGTTAATAAGATATAAAATAAGATAAAAGTACTTGATAGGGCTCCCAACTGCATTGAACTTACATGAAAACATGTAATCCTCAGCTTGGAGGTATAAACAGATTACCTACGAAGATTTAGCTTGTTAAATAAAAGTAGAATTACAGCGTAGCAAAATTTGTCTCAAAATGAATTCAACAACATTTTTTATCGACTTTATTATTAAATAAATGAATCCATTCTACAATTAAGTCACAACTGTTATTACCCTGGAACCCTAGCCAAACAAAGGATGTTTTGAATCGGTCCTCTGTGTATCTAGATCCTTCGCTCTTTAAACAGTCGCTGTCAACCTAGAGAAAGTGCTAAGCAAAATGCTGTAAGATTATTTCTCATTTATATTAAGTTTTTCCATGAACCTACTTATACACATATATCACACTAGTTCTTTAACAATAGAATTCACATAATTCACATGATTTGATTTGCATAGTTATTAGAAACTACTAAAACAAAATATGGTTGTACTCCGAGTTTCATTTTTCTAAGGAAAAATTTAGATAAGTCTCGTCTTTATATATAAAAATTGTAATAAATGTAAAAGGTACTTATTTTACTTTCTAGTAGAGATGAAGTTTACTGTAAAAAATCATCTCTAATTAGGCGATATAAAAGTTCGAGTCCACCTCTACCCTACCTACATTTTCATAATGAACAGACCTGTAACAGATTAATTAATGTTACGTACAGAAAAAAGAAACATCAAAATATAATAAGCTAGTTTTTGTTGTAATAAAAAACTTGACTTCTTAAATTTAAAAAGACCAGAAATCTTGTTAACAAAATAATAAAAATATTTGATATTTTTATAGCAATCTTTTGCATTTTATTCTTAAGTAAATAACACACTTAAAAATTTCATCTCGTCGGGGGTTCGAGTCCCGCCTGAACACGAGATGAAGTTTTTAAGTGTGTTATTTACTAAAGTGATAAAATCAGAATTTGGATACATTTTTGTAAATGTATTATTTTAATATAACAGCATGTATCTTATTATTTCCACTCGTACATAAACAATTAAAGTGTACTCTCATGTAACGTATTTTACAGTAAAGCCAGAGTTATAGAGATATTTTTAATATAATTAACGAGCCCTTATTAACCTCGAAATCATACACCGAAGGGCAAAGTTTCATGATTTAGTATTATTTCAATAGGGATATTTGTTTTACGAAATATATAATGAAAAGTTAATTTTTATTTAATCATTAATAAGACCTTTCAAAAATATGTCAGTAACATTTCTGAAAGTACGAGGTTCGCATCGAGGAAAAACTTATCTTTTTACTGATCCAGTAATTTATATAGGGATATGGTTGGCGTATCATTAACGTTATCTTTTTGTTAACGATTTTTCTTAACTCTAAGTACCTATACAGGGTGTATCTGTGAACATTTACATTCCTTTAACCACGTGTTCTATCAACCATTCTGAACAACATTTGTTCAACGACTTTTCGAAATTCATCGAAATTTTTTTCGAAACCCCTATACAAAATGACTAAGTCACGTGACTGACTTTGTATGAAAAGTTGAAATTTTTCATGCAAATTTCCAAAGGTGATAGAACAAATGTTGTTCATAATGGTTAGTAGAACACGTGGTCAAAGGGATGTAAATGTTCACAGATACACCCTGTATAATTATTTACTCCTACCTAGGCCTAGGAGTAAAGTTGTATTATTGAAAGTACACAACTTTGTATTTAATCTAACGATTAATACGTTGGCCATCTGTCGCCTAAGCCCAAATGTTCTTGGCTGAAGATTCTTATCTCCAAACATTTGTTTCTTGTCCGTTGCTTTAACGCAATTAGATTTCCATTCCAGAGATATCGAATCTCCGGAAATGTAGCGATTAGTGTAGGTTTAGCTTCTTTTAACTCGTTTCTATTTGTGAGAAAATTTCCAAAATATTATTTATTTTCAATCTAAATTGATGGGAGTATTTTTTACTTTGAAAGAAGAATCAGTTTAGAAAGCACATAAGAGTGAATGTGGAAATGCAATGAAATAGTTGGCCGTTTTCACTGTGGAAATTTGGCAAACGACAATCTGCATTTGGCAAGCGTGGTGATTAGGCCTAATCCCATCATAGTAGCGATAACTTGATTTCTATGATGGAGGCATTTGCCCTGCAGTGGGACAGTTTATAGGCTGATTCAAAAAAATATGGAATGATCCGCCTATTCTGATGGTATTTGGACCTAAAATTAAAGGAACATTCTCATTTCCGCTAGCATAAAAACTACTCCCTACGAGCTCTGCAAAATCGGCTGTCTGCCCAATCCTTAACTCGTAATTCTCGTTTGCCTGACCAAGGTGTTCTTATACCATGGATTCGGAATTTGGGGAGTCTGATAATTACAATAAAGTGACTGCCGTCTGACTTCCGCAACCCTTTTCACTGGGAAACCAGACCAACTAAATCATGATTTCGTTTCAGAAACGATCCGAAACGTGCAGGTTACCTCACGATATTTTATCTCACCTCCGAGCTAGATAATGATATAAATACACAAATAGATTAGAAAAATTAGAGGTCGGCAATCGGCATCTTGTTTACTATCTATACTATTTATAAAGGGGTAAATCCACTGACCTATGAGTAAGTAAATCCTAGAGACAGTGAAAGCATTTAAAGGCCATCCGCAAACACGAAAAGCTTGCGCGATGTAAACAACACCTAGCTCCATCTATTAATATAAAGTGAAAGTAATGTCCCAAAACAAAGTGAAGGCTGGCCACTTGTAACATATAAAGATGTTGTTAAGCGGTATCATTCATCTTGACTCCATATGAGCCTTACAAGATCTTTTCTATTAAAACTAAAAGAACTTTGTTATTTTTTTATTGGTTATGTTAGATAACTATTGTTTTCGTTTGGACATGACGGTTCATTTTACCTTTGTTCTTACCTTATAGGAGAATGAAACCTTATCACATCGCCAAACATTAATAGCATCTTTAGCTAACATCTAAGATAACAACTTTTACAACAAACAGACTTTTTTTGAATTTACAAAGTGTTTGTTCACATCACAACTTTATGACTTTTGGTTGATCCAGTTATGCAGGTACATTAAATTTATTTATTTATTTATTTCTATTTATCACCATTCGTTTTTAATTATTAGCTACTAAACCGGTTCTATTTCGAGATTACAACCTCTCGGCAAACACTTATACAATTTATTAATTAACCATGCACAAATGTTGATTCCGTTTTTGTGCGCGAAAAATCTATTACTGCCAAAAACGGCCACTTTTAGCGTGAATAAATTTTTCGTGTACAAATGTTGGGTCCCCATTTGTGCATGGTTATTTAATAAATAGTGAAAGTGTAAAGTTGTAACTCCGAAATTGTTTAAAATAGATCCGGTTTAGTAGCTAACAATTAAAATCGATTGGCGTCGCCAGTGTGCCCTACCCGTCACCTTCAGTATCCAATCTTATTAGAAGTAAATAAAAAAATATATATTCCAAACATTTTGACGCCAACTAAGAGAAAACGTATCTCCGTTGGACAACATATTTTTTCAGTTAACCAACACGAAATATGATAAGGGTCAGTCCTATTCAGTCAGATGCCTACAAAATTTTCTTGTTACATTCTGGATGTGAATATTACCTTACGGCGTTATTATTTTACTGAAACTGAGTTCTAGCTGTGGTTATGTTCGTGTAGTAAAAGTGATAACTAAATAAGTTACACAACATTATAATATAATACCGTGTAATTATTTTGGGATCAGTTGGCTGTATATTATACATATAACCGACTGATCCCGAAGTAAATACGTAGCTGAAGCACTTGTTTCACAAGTACCATAATCTGTTTATCCTTAATTAATTATGAACCAAACGTCTTGGATATTAAGGTGAATTGGACAGATATGAAAACATCGATAGTTTTCCGTAGCATTCGTGGCAACCTTAATCAATGATGATGGTAAATTAGCGCATAAACACGCGCATTACAGCAAATGGAACATGTTATTTTGTGGTTGATGCCGAAGGATTCTGTAATCAAGTCTTTGAACAATTTGAGACGATGATTTGACGATGATGCTCTCAGTTACTGTGTTAGTTGTACCTCTCTATCAGCAGCCAGGAACATTACGAGGAAACGTTCGGGAAACTTCTCAATCTTTGCAAACCCACGATCGATAATGTTTTTAACGTGTCACCATGATCCAGTTAGTCCGGTTCCCCTGAAGCTTCTAAAGTTGCAAAATTCAGATGGTCTTCACTTTAACGACTAGACTTTACCAAATTCTGGTTTCTGGTTTGTACCAAGAATACCCTGGTGACTTTATTTAAAGCCGTTCCGTACCGAACAAGAATATACCTATCGCATCCAAACAAAGCAGACACACATCGCGAGTGAAAGAGAGGGAAACTCCGATTCGGTCGTAACGTGTGATTTAAAGAGGGCCTACCCTCTGGTCTCCAAAGCCGTTGTTAACGTCCAAAGACTTTGGACGTAACCGGGAATAGCGCGTTTAAGGTGACGGGTAGGGCACACTAGCGACGCCAAATGATTTTAATTTTTAGCTACTAAACCGGATCTATTTCAAACAATTTTGGGATTACAACCTTTCGGCAAACACTTATACTTTTTATTAAATAACCATGTACAAATGTTGGGTCCGTTTTTGTACGCGAAAAATTGATTCACGCTAAAAGTCATCAATTTTTCGCTTACAAAAACGGAACCAACATTTTTGCATGGTTATTTAATAAGTGTTTGCCAAGAGGTAGTAACCCCGAAATTGTTTAAAATGGATCCGGTTTAGAAGCTAAAAATTAAAATTGATTGGCGTCACTAGTGTGCCCTACCCGTAACCTTAAAATGAAATGGTGATCATTATTCTAACCATATGTAAGTGGAAAATGTAACAACATAACGGAATCGGACTATGTGATAATAATTACGATATTTATACGAGTATATTCCAGTTCCAGAGAAACCAGTGCTACTACAGTTATTAAAGAATTCTGAAAATGTATGCAGATATTTAAAAAATACATAGAATTGTTATTTAGAATGGGCAGTTTCAGCATTGATATTATCGATTGTATATTATTTATTCCTCCTCATCTTGCGTCCAAAGCTGTCACTCTGGAGCCCGGTGTACTCTTGGACCATGATTCTTGATTTGGGGAGTCTGGTAATTACAATGAAGCGACTGCCGACTGACATTCGCAAGACTTTAACAGGGGAACCAGGGTTGTATATTATTTATTATTACCGATTATTGCGGTTTGTTATGTTCCGCAAAATAATAATACCGTACGTTTATTTCACACCTTATCTATTAGTTTCTATTGAAATTTGCAATAGAAAATAAACTTCTTAGTGTCTCTTATAAAAATTGAAGGTCTATATAGAGAGACTAGTGGCCGGCTCTCACTTTATTTCGAGACATTAGTTACACTTTGTATCAATAGATGGCGCTAGGTATCGATTACATCGCACCAGCGTTTCGTGTTTTCGGATTACCTATAAGCGTTGCCGTTGTCTGTAGGATTATCTTTTCATAAATAGTATAGATGTAGAAAACAGCCTTTTGGCGTATGTACTCTTTGTATTAATTAAAGATAAGATGATAAGTTGTTGGTGCCTTGACATGTCTTTAAGCCTTTAAGAAAATATAAGTAAAAATAAGTGTAAATTCTTTGGCGTTTAAATTACATTTTGGTTTTATGTCTCCAATAATACTTATGGAACTTATCCTTACGGCCAATACGTATAAGTAAATTCTGTCGAAGCTGATTACTCACTTTCTTGGCCGACTGCTACATCCGCTTTTCCTCACAAAAACGGGACACAGCATAACAAGATGAGCCCAAACTGATTTCGAAATATTACTTCATAATGGATTTGGCATTAGTTCTATAAGAGCATTACTCACGGCGCACGTGCAAAACTATGACAAAAACTCTCGTAGAGGTGTGACTGATGCGCGTACGCGCATCTTAGAATACGCACTTACAAAAAAGCTTACCAAATCTTTAAATGAGGTCTTTGAAGATGATTAAAAAATGAATAAATAGCAACTTAGGTTACCAGCTAGGTAACCAGCGCTTCGCAGGCTTCTGCCCTGCGACAGCATAAGCTGAGTCATGACCCTTTGCTTGCTTCACTATTTAATTAATTATTCATAGGAAAAACAAATATTGTAAAGACTATTAAGTGTAATTTTGAGCAATAAATTGATTTATATTTATTTATTTAGGTAGTTACATATCAAATTCTTCATGATTTGTGGTCCTATTAACATAATTCTTGTCCAGCGACCTTTTTATTTTTGGCCTTATATCAGTCAATAACACCATTAGCACACAGCTTCTCCCAGCATCCCCGAGCGCCCGAACAAGGTTTTTCTACTCATTGTTTTTGGTAATACCTTTAAACCATTGCAGTCCAAACTTTATTTGTGTTGCTACTGCGTATTCCTTATGCTGTGATACAACTAGCTTTAGGTACCCCAAACTTAATAGAAACAAGGCTGTTTGAGATGTACATAAATCTCTCCAGGTTTAGCTAAATCATGGATGTACTTATACGTGGATTTGGTTTACAGAAACAGCGATAAAGCCAGCTATTATAACGGCTTAGTCGCAATTCGCCATCAATTATTCTTTTTGTAACGCAAAAACTTCTAATCAAACGGAAAATGACATGCAATTTCAAATAATTACGTCAGAATTAGCATTTCAAATAGGTTTTCGGAACAAAAACAGCGGTTTTATCCATTTTATGTAGATTATGAGTTCTTTATTCGACCGATTGTTGTTTATGTTTAATTACATGTATAATATACATAGCTATAATTTATATTTTTCATGTATGACGATTTGTAAGAGCTGTATATAAGCCTATGCAAATAAAGTACTTTTGAATTTAGAATTTTGAGTTTTACCTCATATCAGCATCAGACTCTCATTAAGACTACATATACATAGTCAAAAACACATGATATATTTTTATGTTCAAGTCGTCAATATTTCTTACGTAGTTTACTTCCTTTTCTCACCAAACTCAACCCTAAACTTCATACTATTACTTATCAAAATGTACAAATATAAAACTTATCTTGTATAAAAGGTTACTAACAAAAAACGGGTAACTCAGTGGTAGATGGTAGTATTTAGTTCATAATCTCTGGATAGATTGAAAATCAAAGTAAATTGTCTGACGTTACCTACATGATTTACGCACATGGTTTCCCAGATAAAGACAAAACATGCATTTGTTAACGTTAATGAGAATTTCAGGCTATTCTTCACCGAACGTTATCATCAAAGCGCCGTATGATGGAGAATAATTCTATTTATTTTTATTTTCTCGGGTGATGGTTAATTTTTAACAAATTTCCAATGCACAACAGATTTCCAAGATTCTATTGATATGGGTTTTTAAGCAGAAGATATCCATCGGCATCGTCATTATTCTTAGCGTTTTGTTCTTGTTACATCCCAAGCTATCGCTCCGGAGCCCAAGGTTCCTGCTTCTAGTCCTCCACGTCGCGCGACCTGGTGCATCCACTGTGGTCAATTTATTGGCAAGCATGTCAGCCCTTACTATGCCGAGCCACACCTTGTTAGGTTTACCCTTCTGCCGGGACCCGGTGGTGGTGGTATGGCCAGACGTTTATTTCACACATAGCTGTGCGATTTTCGCAGGACATAACCATACCAACGTAGACGAGTCTCCAGCAGTCTATCTATTATGTCACGGACACAAAGATTTCTACACGTGCGTGAGTTTCTCACTCAGTCTTTCCGCGAAACTCAGTTATCGCTTGAACCCAAAATACTCTTGAACCCAAAATACTCCTGAACCTCTGATTTTGCCTGGATGTTTGACCTGAATCACATTTTACTATGTAACCTCAACTGGAACCGCTCATCGTCTTACTTTTAAATACTTGGACTGCCAACTACCCACTTTATTAAGTATCAAGTAACTATTGATACTTACCCTTACTAAGAAAAGGCTGATAAGTTCACTGGATAGAACCCAATTGGAAAAAATAACTTTTAAAGTCATGCATCGTTTCAAAGTTTATAGATATCATGATAATTTTCCCGCACTGTTCTCGGATTACTTTGGTTGGCGCAGTCATTCTTCTTCTATACGTCTCTGTCATTCGTCATCCACACCTTTTTCAATCATGTTATCTTCACACAATCCATCCATCTCTTTCGGCCGTCCTCTGCTCCTTCACGCGCCTATATTCATAAACATCACTCTTAGATATATTCTCCAATAAAACATAAATAAAACCGCCACCTCGAAGTAGTTTGAAATCGATAGGAACACTATTTGTGATAGAATAATAATAATTCCGGAGTGATACCACGGCCTCACAGAAAACCAGCGTGAAGCAGCACTGTGCTGTGTTTCGCTGCGTGAGTGAGGGTACCGGAGGCCCAATCCGGGGGATAGGGGGGGGTTTAAAGGTTGGCAGCGCACTTGTGACTCCACTGGTGTCGCGGGTGTCCATGGGCGGCGGCAATTGCTTACCATCAGGTGATCCGTCTGTTCGTCTGCCTACCTATTACATAAAAAAATAATTAAAACTACTTGACATAGATAAATGCTTTTCATACTATTAAAGCCTCTGTCTACATAAAAGAAAGATCAATAGAGGCTCCTGATAACACTATTTTCCTTACAAGTTAAATATTTTTAAGATAAGATAGTTTGCTTTACGTAGGCAAAATAATCCTTAGCCGATTCAAACATAAGGGTTTGTGTGTGCCATCTAACATACAAGCACCCCCGAAAATAGCCCTTAACACACACTAACAATATTGACCCACATCCACATTACACTTGTTTATTTTGGTCCACAAAAAGCCCTTTGATAATGATGTATTCAAAAGATAATAAACTTATTGCGGTTTTGAACATGCCTCTGTTTGTTCTTAGAATGAATTTCCAAGCTAGTTTGATTTAGTTTAAATAATAAAAGTATAATTATTTCCCTCATCCATTGATAAGTAATTAAAATATATAATGTACTTTTACATAATTTCATATTAGATCTACAAACTAAAGGATGGATATAACAATAATCATAATACGTATGCATTAAAGCATATTGTCCCTGATATATCCATTGTTCTCATAATGAGCGCGCCATAAGTTAAGGCAGTAAATTTCTGACACTAAACAACATCAAATTAAAATGTGTTCAGCATTGTGATGCAGGAAAGCAGAGGCTTTAATGCAAAACGGGAGCTTAATTAAAAGCGAATTTGAGGGATTTAAAATCGTTATCGCACGGCAGAGTGCATAGTGGTAGGACTATAGGAGTGGTTGTTCGTACGATAAGCGCAGGGCTGGCGCGGCGACCGGCGTACCGGGTCCGGCCGCAGCGGCAGTCATAGACGGTTAGCACGCGTGGCCACACGCGCCTGATGCGGCTCGAGCCGCCCGCCGCCGCTTCCGCGACCGCTTGTGCCGCGACCGCGACTCACCCTCAGGTAAACAACCGTCACATCCACTCTCCATCATATCCTCAAACCCCATCTCGAACGACAGCGGATCATTAATTTGAAATCAAGTGTTCGTAACTTGGAGTGAGGACAAAAATTCAGTGTGTTTGTTGTCAATGATTATTTTTGTAGTGCGAACAACAGATGTTTTAATGACACGTCTATTGATGTAACAGTGTCAGCTGAAGTGGTACATGTTTTAAAATACTTCTTCATAGCCTTATCTATTACCTAATTAACAAGTTCTACGGAGCGTCTTTCTTTAACTTTATTTACACAGCGGTGTGTTTTGTTGCAAAATCAGTTTAAAATTCATTCCAAAGAATGAGTTCGAAAAGTTGTGGTGTAAGTGACTGTAATTATGGATTTCCAGGATTGGATTTCAGCAAATTTTGAAAATTAGGCACTGAAGATGTGGTTACCGAATGGATTCAACAATATTGATGCAATTCAGCAATACATACAAAGCAGAATATTTACAGAAATTTCAAAAAAGTTACTAAGAATGGATGTCTAATGGATGATGATACTGCGTCACTTTTTAAGATAACCCTCTTATCTTCACAAGACCTTGAAATCAGTCCGCTTTAATCCATCTTTACCTAGAAATTGTGATTATTATAAATTGCAATACGAATAGATGGACATAGAACTTTCATCAAAAAGATACTATTCAATGAAAAGATGGTTCAGTATCAGAAAAATAACGTAATCTACAATGTTTGCTGTGGAAACACAGTGCAAAGTGAACTGTAAAACCAACTTGATCACGTGATTACTATTGGAAGAATGGAGTGAAAAAGTACACTAGTATAATATAAAGAGAAACCAATTTGATAGAGATCAGGATTCAGGCCTGACGGACCCAATCATGGATTCACGTTTTTCCAAACCATTCGAAGCTAGAATTTCAAAGTAGCACCGGCGCGCCTGGAAAGAATCACTGTCATTTGATTATGATTGATTTGCTATGTCTATCTGCCTAATGGAGATCTTCAGCACTATTTTTAATCTTTTGCAGACAATTTTTTTCCTGTGATTGATAGCAGGCAACATGTACAAGACAGAAATTATAATGAAACTGACATATTAATGGACACATCAAATGATAATTTAAAAAATGCAACGTTTGAATCAGGTGAATTTATGGGATTATAAACATGAATGACTATGCTGTCATTGTAAGTTATGTGTATTTAGATTTCAGTTTTGGATTAGACTAAATAAAACATCAACTCGATTTAAAACTCTGTTACAGCAAACATTTCCTTATTGTGACATTTTAAGAAACCCCTCGTCAATGTAAATACGTTTATCTTGAACAGACAAATTGATTCCACAAATAGACATACTTACCTTAGCAAGTACAAAATTCTTGTTATGCTGCTTTAATTGCGAATGAAACGACGTAAATCAACTTTAACATTCTAATACCTTAATGTATCTGTAAATGTATTATCCTTCCTATCGAAGATCAATTGTGTTGTGACTTTGTTACTTTAATTAGTTATCAATAGTTAAGCTATATCAATTTGAATTGATTTCAAGTTCAGTCATCAAGTTGTAAATTATCTATTTTGTAGTGTATCAATATGTGACATTAGTTAAAATTCTAAAAAGATATTTTTTATGTGATAGGTGACCGACGAGTAGACGGATCACCTGATGGTAAGCGATTGCCGCCGCCCATGGACACCCATTAAAGTATTTGTAAAGTCATGACATTTTATTGAGTTTTGTATTGTTATCACTAACGTAGATTAAATTATTATTGACACTTGTCTTTACAGCTCTTACCACGACTAGTAGTTTACGATCTATAAAACACAATTGCCCGAATATTTTTTATCTATTAGTTAAAACTCCCTTGGATATCCGCGTCCAATTGTGTCGCTTAGTTGTTGTGGCACATACGTAACGCGAATACAGGAAATGACAAGAAATTCATGAATAAATACACATTTACATACGCTCAATAAAGATCAACATTTTGACCTCTTACATACAATGCCGGCATGGTTACAGATTTGTCTGAAATAGCATTTGAAAAAATTTACGGTACACATGAATAATAAACGAACACTTCTGACATGAAATAAATTAAACGTAACTGTAAAATTATATATATCTCGGTTATTTGAATCAAGCACTGATATTTTGAGGATGGCTGGCAAGAGCTGGATGCGATAAGCCATGGATAGATCACGGTGGCGAACAATTGGACAGGCCTACGTTCAGCAGTGGACTGCGATAGGCTGATGATGATGATGATGATATTGACTGATATTTTTACAGTACGTACATGATTTTTTACTTTTTTTTTCAAAGAAAGCAACAGACCTAGGAAAGAGACTCTGTAAATGTTTATTTACGCTTAAATAAATTTACGCTGCTATGAAGCAATTTTTCCTGTGCGCATAATACCGTAGATACTTCTCATAGCCATGTGACGTCGACTATACCTTCGAGTATTTGCTGTTTTTATTTCACTAACAACTCGTATAACTAAAAAGTCGAGCTTGTGTATAGCTATTTCATTATTACTCAGTGTTTGCGGGAATTGTTTCTCATACGTACGTATTCCTGAACATTGGAAGGTAAAAACGATAAACCTTTGAAATCTTTTATCTTTTTTAGATTTCTGAAATACCTATCTTTTTTAGAGATCAGGAAAATGTAGATTACATAAAATTACCCTGTTTTTTTTTCGAGTGGCTTATGTAGGGGTGAGCCCTGCGTCTCATAGCCCCTGCGACCAGTAGATGATCTATTGTAGCAGTGGCTTATGTAGGAATGAATAACCCAAAAGGAGGCGTGTGTTTTAATTAGGCAGAGTTAATTCGCCTTTCAGAAGAATTAGAATACATGTGCACCTATTCAAATATTTTTCTAAACTTACGAATGTCAATAAGTTTAAAAAAAATATTTTCATTGCTGAAAATTTTACTACAATATCACGTGAAATCAAGACTCAAATGATTCTAGTGTGTGTTTTCTCTACTGATTACGCGAAGGATTTGAATGCCACACGTCTAAATTTGTATTTCACTGATTATTTGGTGGAGTTTAATGTGACCACGTTTCGGTAAGTAGCGTGAAATAGTTACACACTCGTTATTCATTTAATGCGACTATAAAACGTTTAAAATGAAGATTTAAGGGAAGGAATAATTTGCTTTACGGATAGTGGTACAACAGAGATAATGACACAGTATACTGGCTCTCCTCAGCCTCATGGTAAGCAAGAGAAGAGCCCACGTTGTAATTACAACGGACGCGATGTCAAGGCATTACCTCCGTTGGGACTGTCATACTAGCTTCACAACAAATTGCATTTAAAATCTTACCGGTAACTTGTTTCAGGAGCCAGCTTCATATATTTATACATTTATCACTGGCTAAATTGAAACCCTTTTTAAATAAATGGCTTCGATTTTATTTAAACAAAAGGAAAAGGAAAAAGAAATCAGGTTCGAAAAAAAAACCAAAGTAAAGATTTGGATTACGACAACATAAACAACATGAACGAACCTACTCAAAATGGATAAAATTCTTTTGATGTAGATCTTTTCTTGCCTTATATGGTAAAACTATTTTTCTATAATTATCAAAATAGTTAATTATACACTAAGACGTGGCATATAAATCAAACCAAAACGTTCAATGCTGACACATGTAAAAACCTCGGAAACGCGAAAACCTTAATCTGTTAAGTACTTATAAAAAAATCTACTGAGTAAAAATAAATGAAATAGCTAATTACTAATCGCAATTTAAAATATTTTGGGTTTTACATAGTTGAAACTGCTAATGGCCAACCAGCGGCACGTCGATTGAGAGGCAGACCCAAAAGAGATGGCGTGATAATTTTGACCACTTCTCCGGCAATTGATTGATTGCTACAAATGGAGTCCAAAATGGCGGCTTTTAGGATAGGCTTTTACCCAGCAGTGGGACGACGTAAGGCTTATTAAAAAAAACATAGTTTAACATGGGTGTATTTGGGCTGGTTTCGCAATTTACTCAAATACTTAGTGTTTCTTTCTGGTATTAAATAATATTACAAGAGAAAGTATGTATGTTTGATTAACTTTATTAATAATAATACTGCAGTGTATTCCTTATTCATCCGACTGCGGTATAGTATTAATTAATTTCGTTAAGCCCAAGTACCTACTTTGTTTCTCATTTATTATTTCCATCCGTCGACGGACTGTATATTCAATTATGCGTTGATGATAATGTACATTCACTATTAAATTATTCAGTCTTTATACAGACTAGCGTTACGAGAAATCAAATGAAAATATTTAGAATTATCTTTTGTGCCTATTCTCTCTTTTCCCATATCTAATATTTTACAATATAATTACTTCAAAGTCATTAATGTATTTACCGTAGTTTATGGGTACATCTCGCTGTGACAAATTATGAGCATAAACAATGTTTAATGGGCAGTAAAATTACCCTCGTAATCCTTTGTAAAACGTTCCGAAATTCTTCTACAAACCACCTTTCAAATAAAAATGCACACTTGTTTTTCATTATCTTTCTTAATGCCATCCAATTAAAATTTAGACAATTATCCTTGTATGGTAAAGCAACTGGCTGTTATCGCAGAAAAAATGCAAAACTTGCTACTTAGAAAACAAGTATTCAAATTCTTCTGAAAATCGTTGCTTATTTTGTAAAGAATCGTTACATGTAATATTTTGTACATATAATTGTTACAATTGTGGTTTCGCCGTTTGTCAATTACAAGTAAGTAATCCTTTTAGATCTTCCATATCCGATTTTACTTTAATGCTAACTTTTTATTATATTATGAACTCCAGATACAAAGTCCAAAATAAGGCCTCTGATATATAACTACAAAATATTCAACCTTGTCTGAATACTGTAATGACTTTTTCTTGCATAAACCTTGATGTAAAGATGTAACATTTTGTATTGAATCATCAGGTGTTTTTTCAATATTTCATTTTATTAATAACAAAATTTTGTTATGCAATAACTGACATCTGTCTGTACTCGTATAAAAACGGTTTTGATTATAACTTACGTGTAAATTAATATATATCATTTATGAATAGGTATGTGGTTTTTATATCCTCGTAAGGCACAACAATCGAAATATAAACAAAAACAGAGTATACATAATTGTTTCAGTAACGTTATTTATCTAATCCTTAGTTTTTGGACCCATTGAAATTACTTTCATATTCTCAATCGTCCGAGTATACGTTGCCTCATACATTGTTTATTTTAAGTTCCACTCACAACATCATGCTTCTGTTTTAAACACCTGTTGTATTATAACTGAACAGATGTTCTTATAGTTTTCACTCATAACCTTGCGGTTAACTCTTCAAAAACAAAATTAAATTTTTATTTGCAGAAAACCATTCAATTCAATTACCTTCCCGCATTACGGATAGGCTACCTCTCCAACATTACCTCACCATTTATTTGGGGCTTGTTGTTTCACGAAAATGTTGTTCATTCAAAAGAATTGGTCACAAGAATTCACACACATTACACAGAAAGAAAGGTGATGAAACAAACCCAGAACAAACACACTTGGTGTTTGTTTTGGGCGTGGGTGTTATTATGTATTTGTGGTTGGTACTTATGTTCATTGGTTTAACCTTAACACCAATCCAGATCTATCTCGTTTGGAATTCGGTAAATGTAATAGTATCTATGTGAAGTCGTCTGATTAAACAAAATCGGATGCCGTAAAGATATATTTATTATAGAGTTTCTTTAAAGATTTAGAAAATACATTTATTGACAATCACAAAATACGACAAAATAGCTTAACAGAGGAACAAGTTCTTAGTATTGCAAAACGAATAACCACAGTTCCTACTGTATTTTTTTGGGATACGTACGTTTGCGAGACGTATTTTCTGATAGTCAATAAATGTAAAGCAAGTATCACGACTTAGATAATACATGCCTAAATACAGGGTAGGCAAATGAAAAGTGAAGAGGTGTGATAGTATGAGGTCAATCTGGTCCTAACCTCACACAAATGCCTACCTTATAGAAATCAAGTCAACGCTACTATGATTTTAGGCTTGCCTAATGTGGATTGGTGATCACAAACTCGAGCTATGTTCGTAAAATTCGAAACGTACTTTTTACTCGAACGTAGAATCGAGATAAATACCTTGAGGTCACGGCCTGTTACTTAAATCACTAGACTAACAGGGTGTTACATAGAAATTTAAATGTTTTATTCGATTAATCTGTCTCAATTAACCATTCGTTGAAACCAAATATCACCCCGCTGTACAAAAGAAAGCGAACATAAATCATATTTATATGTCCTTGTCCGTGTGATTGTAAGTTAACAAATCGAGAGCCCAAATCTCCGCCCTTGACCCTTTCGATTGGTGTAACTTATACAGTAATATGAACACCTTTGCTCTTTTTATTTGTAAGGCCCTATTAGGTACATAGTAAATGTGAACCGTTCATTCGATGACTATGCATTTCAAAGCATTCAATAGATAGATTAACGAATCGAGAATCTTAAAAGCCTCATATTCTGACATATGGCTTAGATACCCAATCAGGTCAATTTTTACAACAAACTTTTTAAAATTGACTTGGGTTTCGGTGTTTTGAGCTACGAGTATTAATGGACTGTATGAAATAAACAACAGGAATATTATACAAAATATAATGTGAAATCCCAAAGCACCGCTAAAACGTTATGTACAAGAATACACAGTTTTTTTAAAGTGATAGGTGACAGACGGGCTGAAGGATCACCTGATGGTAATCGATTGCCGCCACTCATGGACACCCACGACACCATTGGAGTCACAAGTGCGGTGCCAACCTTTAACCCTCACTCACGCAGCGAAACACAACACAGTGCTGATTCACGCCGGTTTTCTGAGAGGTCGTGGTATCACTCCGGTCGAGCCGGCCCATTCATGCCGTTATTCATAAGTTAAAATTAATATCAAAAAATAAAAGTATTAAGGTGACGGGTGGGGCATACTAGCGACGTCAACGATTTTAATTTTTAATTACTAAACCGGATCTTTTTTAAACAATTTCAATACGCGTACGCGAAAATTAATTCACGCCAAAAGCGGCCACTTTTGGCGTGAATCAATTTTTCGGGTACAAAAACGGACCCAACATTTGTGCATGGTTATTTAATAAATAGTATAAGTGTTTGCCGAGAGTTTGTAATCCCAAAATTGTTTAAAATAGATCCGGTTTAATAGTTAAAAATTATAATCGATTGGCGTCGCTAGTGTGCACTACCCGTTACCTTAAAAAGGCTTGTCCTTGCCAGCCTGTAGTCGACGGGTTTGTTAGAATATACCCCCAGCTATCGTCGTCTAGTACTGTGTAGTTACCTGGTACTGTTTATTTCATTAACTAACTTTGCTATGTACTGAAAATATTAACTACTAAAATTATTTCATAGTTACCCAAATATACGCGCAAACTAAACTTTTCATTATTAATGCGTCACTTTGATATACTTGAAGTATCGTTAAATTACTTACAGACAGTGAGAAGATTATATTTAGTAAGGGTAAGTTAATGCAAGTCAGTAAAATGTAATTAATTAAACATTGCTTACTCATGATGTTAAATCGTTTATAAGATAATTAGGCGTGAAATTCTCTTAAAATCAATTTTATGAATGCTGTTTTAAAATGCATTGTACGAATAGTGCCAAATATAATCGCGCTGTAAAAGATTTTTTTTTAAATCAGTGTGAAGGTAAATAATGCTCAAATTGTAGACGATACGCAAACGAATAATATTTTCCTTATGTTTTAGGTAAAGGGTTACAAAACATGTGTTGGTTTATCGTCACTTTGACACACGCTAACCAAAAAAAAAAATTCCCGGCTTTCAGCAACAAAAACAACTGAAGAGGTTGTAGCGTATTTGAGCTCCGAAATCGTCCACGTATTTTTTCAGTTAAACATACAAATACATCTAGATGTTCAGCGTAAAACCTTCAGTTTTGCATCAAACATACTTGTAGCTCAAGTCGTGACTATAGAATTTACATTATATAAAATATACATGAAAGTTGTCCAAGTAGGCTCGCATAACCTTAAGATGATTATTGTGTTCAAGTTTTTGTGTAAAGGTTTTTGAGTATAACCTTGATTAAATGTGTACCTGCATACACATTGCATTTATTTTAAATAAACAGACCCAGGGCTAAGAACATATTGTTTAAGAGTAGGTAATAATTAAGACAAAGGTTTTTAAACGTGTAATCACGATCAAACTAAATAAATATGAAATAATGCTGCTCTTCAAGCCTAGATGAATATTTTAGACTGCCTAAATTTTTGTTAGGTCGGTTTCAAACCAAACAGAGAGCGAATTCACATTGTTTACCAGGCAACCTAAAATGTTGGTTAGATGTGAGAAAGAAAATTAAATTAATCTTTCATTTTAAAAACTATCAAATAAAGGATGAGGGTACGTAAATAATGGCTATCGGTCTGGCATCCCACCAGATCTCCAACCTGTAGCAAGGCAACGTATAAGCGTCCTATTTATCTTTCATAACATCTGTCTGCTACTTTACATAGATCTAATCCAAATCTTTATAAGTGTTGATAAATGTATTTTGTTAATAAATGTACTTTCTTTCCTTAACTTCTACTAAAACCTGATTTGCTGACGATTTCAACATAAGTTGGATTCCAAAATTTGCTCTCAAGAAAATTTTATGTGGGTATTCTTCAAGAATCTAAGGGTTTATATTATAGCGCTATTTAAAAACGTTTATTTCAAATAAAATTTAGAGATAAGAATCTTATCTTCTTATCTTATCTGTTGTTTTGTACCTCCCCTATCCTTTGCGCTCCTACTCACGAAAGATTCTATTCATCAGCGTCACGATGTCTTTCTGATTGAAGTGCCTGTAGTCTTCTGGTTTAGGATAAGCGTTAACTAGAACTAGACACATTCTGCCTCTGGCTAGTGAGTCGCATTCACATAAAAGATGTTCTATGGTTTCCGTCTCCTCCTTACATACTCTGCAATCGCTGTTCGATGTTATGTTCATCTTCGTCAGCATTTTGTTCGTTGCATAATGCCCTGTTAACGCTCCTATGAGCATCCTTGTCTGTTAGCTATTGCCTCCATAGAGATGTTTTTCCCATCTCCTATGAAGGCCTTGGAATGTTTCATTCCTTGTTTTTTCTTTCATTTCTTAATTTGCACTCCGTTTACATATTGCCGGTAGGCCATAATGTAAACGAGATAAGAATAGATAAAGGGCTTGCATACACATTACAATGCATTTTGCATTGCAAATTAATATAAAGCTGGATCCCGATTCTAGTGCACTAGACATAACGACACTGTCGGTATCGTCTGTTAATATATTGGAATTAGATTTTTTAAAATGATATGACAGAGATGGTATTGATGCAAGTCAATTGCTAAGTGTACTTTTCAGTTCTATGAGTAAATGTTTGCAGTACATTTTCAATTTAGTAGCGTGAAAATCTTCTTTATTTTTTTAATTCTCACGCCTTTTAGACATAAAGTGAAATTCGAGACTATTTACAAAATAAATTTATATGCATGTTGTTTAAGAAATATCACTTCAAATCAAGCGCTTAGCCTTTTCAATTATTTGCGACGTATATTTTAATTTTTAAGAACGGTGGCAAAAAAGCTTGCAGCTCGCCTGATGGTAAGGGATAAGATGGGCCGCTTGCTCGTCTGCCTATTATTCGCAATAAAAAAAAAGCATAAAGACGCTTGCACTCTAAAGGATTTGAATACGTGTTGCCGACCTATTCCGATACTTCCTTTGTGAAAACCTCTGAAAGGAGCTCATTCCACAGACGCTGGGTTCACGGGAGAAAATTTCTCTGGAATTTTTCGAACATGAATGATATGACATGAATTTACAAATTCATGTCGAATTCTCAAGAATCGGCCTTCCTTTGCCACTTTCAGGTTGTAGAGGAGGCTCTACATCAGGCATTCTAGGATATTGCGATCGGATTACTGCGAGCGACGCCATGCATGGCAATGCAGATAAAGCCGGGTCTACACACTCGCCTTTACATAATTTAATATCATTACGTAGTGACAGTGTTATTGTACAGTGATTATAACGCTTTACTCTTCAGTACTTTGACATCGTAGGTCTTCTTCCACGCGGTGTACGCTTAGAGCATGATCTAGGATTTGGCTAATCGGTAACTAGTGTAATGAGTGTCATTCGCAACCTTTGCACAAGGGGTAGATTAAGGTGACACGGTTTTCCGACCGTCATTAGAATAGGCTATTTGACAAAATTCTGAAAACTATCTTAGGGTATTCATTTGTTTATAAGGAGCCCTAAAAATACTTTTCTGTTTTTATTTTAGATATTTTAATAAAAAAACGAAAAAGAAAATGCAATATTCAAATATGCCGCTAAAACGCGTCTTTAAGCAATATGGCGGCCAGTGACGTAGATTGTCCATTAATAAACATTGAGCTTGTTGGTGTTTCAGTGTTTCTTTCGAATAGTTTTGATTTAACCATAGACTTTTTTTTGTTTATTTATACCTATGAAATCAACCATAGGCAGTAGACTTACGCGTAATCTACGTCACGGGCCGTTTTTAGTCACGTGACCCCTGTTTAAAAAATAATAATTATAGAAGACGAATTTTGATGAAATAATGCAATATTTTTATCTCGCGTTATTACAAATTGCTCCACAAAAATATATTAAAAAAAAATGTACTGTTCGGTGTACTAAACTGAGATACCTAATATTTCACCATCGTATGTAACCAACCGTTTGTATGGTCAACCTTCAGAAAACCTAATAAGTCATTATTCTATTAACACGTACAAAATACAAATAATTTATTGTGCGTACTTTGACTAAACTAACTATTAAGTTTTTTTTTAAATCAGCCTATAAACTGTCCCACTGCAGGGCAAAGGCCTCCATCATAGAAATCAAGTTATCGCTACTATGATGGGATTAGGCTTAATGACCACGCTTGCTAAATGCGGATTGGTGATCACAAACCCGAGCTATGTCCGAAAAATTCGAAACATACTTTCCGCTCGAACCGGGAATCGAACCCAGGACCCTGAGATCACGGCCCGGTACTTAAACCACTAGACCAACAAGGCATTCAAGTTTAGTTTAATAACTATAAAATGTTTTAATAATAATAAGTAAATATGACTGGCAACTACAAAATAAAAAAATATTCTTTACTTTCAGTAGGTATTAGTAAAATGTTACGGCAAAGTAAGGCCGTGTGAGTGTGGTTACCGGAGGCCCAATGGGGGGAAGGGGAAAAAGTTAGCAGCGCACTTGTGACTCCACTGGTGTTGCGGGTGTCCATGGGCGGCGGAATTGCTTACCATCAGGTGATCCGTCTGCTCGTCTGCCACCTCTCATATAAAAAAAAGTAAGGGTTCACGTTTTACTGTTAATGAACATCTTAAACAACTACTCTTGAAAAGAAACTGGTATCCTAGTTGTTATATATTTGTAGGTACAAGTTTGCCGCTTTATATCTCTTGTTACGAGATAAAACCTTTAATTAGACCGGATTACCCGAAACAATATTTACAATGTTGAATATTAATATTACTTAGCTATTTTGTGCTGACTTATGAAAATCTTACTCATTTGAAATGCTCTCCAAAATTTTATCAGCTACTTTTTCGCCTGAAGTTCATTTTACTTTCATAAGATTTTGTACAAATGTCCGAATTGAATTAGCTTTCATTTTCAATTGGCTTGCTAGGTAATGTAAAGATTAAGTTTAAAAAAAAAAATAAGAAAAGACCAACGGACTTCATAATTTGAAATAAACTTTTCTCCTCCTTAAAATTCAGCGGCAAGTAATTTCCCTCATGAAAGCTTCCTTAATAAATGGTGTATCTGTATGAAAAGCAGTTATAAAACACTCAAAGTTGTTAGTTAACGTAGTTTTTTAAAGTTTTTTCATAAGTCATTAGTAGAATAATTATGCAATTAAATTATGGACTATGAAGGAACTTATAACGATCACATTATTTTTTATTCATACACTTATTAGTGGTCCATGGCGCTAGTCGCGTAAAGTATTTCGCATTTTCTATTTACCTATAATGTCGATATTTAAAGAAAGTACCCTTCTATTAATAATATAGATATAGATGATAGATAAATATAGGTCATCATCATCATCATCAGCAACCCACTGCTGCTGGACGTAGGTCTCCCCTAATGCACGCCACTGCTCCAGATTTTCGGCCACTCTCATCCAGCCCACACCAGCCAGCCTTCGAATGTCATCATCCCATCTTGTCGCAGGGCGTCCTACACTACGCTTACCGAGTCGCGGTCTCCACTCAAGGACTTTACGGCTCCAACGGCTGTCAGTTCTTCGGCTAATATTAAATATAGGTACAACAAGTTAAAAAACTATATTATCTTAAAAAACCGCCTCCACAAACCAGGAACTAAAAAGTGTAAAATGACATTTTTAACACTCCATACACTTTAAATAACATTTTATAACAGTACACTTGAGAAAAGGTTATACTTCATTCAATTATTCAACAGGGATTAGGCGCCGACTTCTATAACACCTGTCCAAAGCTGTCGCTCTGGAGCCCGGGGTACGCTTGTATTATGATTCTTGATTTGGCGAGTCTGATAATTACAATGAAGCGACTGCCATCTGACCTTCAAGTTTTCCCTCACCGCCGAGCTAATGGTAGAAATACTCACATAGATTTGAAAGATCCAGAGGTAAAAGCTTGGATGCGAACCACGACCCGTATGGAAGGCCACTGGTGTCGCGAGTGTCTATGGGTGGCGGCAATCGGTAACCGTAAGGTGATCCTTACAACCCCTCTTTTCTCCGGATCGCTATCCTCACTCGCGCGCAGCCAAACACAGCTCTGTGCTGCTTCACGCTGGTTTTCTGTGAGGCCGTCGTATCTTTCCGGTGGAGCTGGCCCATTCATGCTGCTAATAGTACACTTAAAGTTCTAGTTCCATGAATTAATTCGGACTTAAAATGTCTGACCCATTTTGAGTTGGATCCTGCTAACGCTATAAGAGACATGATTAAACGTTTAATTTCGGTCCTCCAAATGCTTAGCGACCAATGCTAACGAGGCCTTTCCCAGATAAGAACAACAACAGTTAAAATAAATACGATCTGAGAAAGTTGTCGCTTTTAATGGGCTTTAGCCCACTCAATGTCAACTGTGCGCACAGTTGATGTTGTAATAACAGATATTCTATTTTGATAAGTAAGCTGCTGGTTACAGGTTTGCTCCATGTGACAGTTAATCTTATATTTCTGATTTCTTTCAATTTTTACCAGCAATATACCATAAATAATTGAGAACTCTGCTAATTGTAATTGTATCTGATAATTGCATACTGATATGTACTGATACTCTGACCAAATGTGTTGAATTATGAATAATAATATGTATGTACCCTTGATTTCTAAATTATAACAAATATTAATTTTATTTAAACCTATAGATATAAAATGAGATATTTACACACTGGTACCTAATCCCAGTAGAACGCAATTGAAACTCTGTATTCTGTAAACTAACCTGTAACATTAATTCCGTAAATAAAGAATTTTGTATTTGTATTTAATTAAATAAAAATATAGAACTCTCTCCATTAGTCAATAACAAGAACGTTCTATTCACAAATAAATAAAAATAAAATAAATGTTACATTACATATTCTTACAAATAATAATAATAATAATGTCCTCCAAACCGATATTTCGATCTTGGCTGCCAATATCAGCGATCAGCCATCGACGCAGGACATATTATAGTGCACAAGTATTTGCGCAGACACAAGTGCACTCTCTATTCCCGTACCCTCTTATTTCGATGGGATACTAGTGTAACACGACCGAAAAGGGATTAGGCGCAGGACCAATGGCTTTACCGGCTTTCCGAGGCACGGGGGTACAAGACCGCCAACTTCCAGACTCTTTTTTTTTTTTTGGTAACGAAGGGAAAATGCATTAGGCACCTTCCCGTCAGGTCGGGGGACCTGACGGGGTGTGTGGGACTCCCAGAGGTTTACCCATTAAAAACCCTCCGACGCTCGCTGTTGATTTAAAGGCGAGGCCTACGGTGACTCAACAGTCCGTTTGACCTCGCCAACGGCCAACGTCTGCCAGACCAAATAGGCAGGTCGCCTCAGGGGGGTGCTATAATAGGACCCACTCCTTAACTTAAAAAATTCGCGCCCGCGTGCAGCGCGTCATTCTCCCCATGTGGTGTCTCATTATGGGACAGCCGGTGCCCCCGCACCTACCACCCGAGACCCTCCAGACAGAGGGGCGTTGTTATGACGAGCTCCTCTTCTGGCGCGTCCGCCCCGTCCGCGACGAAGACGGAGTGAGAGCGGATCTCGCTTCCTTTCCCGCTCTGCAGTCTCCTTCTGCAACATCACCTCCTCACAGAAGGAGGCTGCTGCCACCCAAGCACTCTCGCTACTAACCATCTTCTCTAGGACGGTCGGTAGAGAGAGGTCCCCATCTCCCAAAGCCGCGATCAATGTTGTTCGTGGTCTATCCCACGCAGAGCATTCTGCCATTGTATGTTGTGCAGTGTCTTCCGTACAGTCACAATGGTGACATCTCCGAGAACTTCTAGACTCTGGGCTAACTCAGAATTTCTTAACAGAAAAACTAAGGTACAAATTTTGGCCCGACCCGGGGATCTAACCAGGGACCCCAGGCGCAATCGTCGCTTTAAAGTGCGACCCACTAACCATTACGCCACCGAGGCAGTCTTACAAATATATATGCACAGATAAATCGTAACAGCTCTTCCTTTTTTGTCGTGATAGGGTAAAAATTGCGAAAACTTATTAAGCTTAGTATTTTTAGTAGGTATGTACGATTTTTTGTCTTTCTCATATTTTGTGGAATTATCAAAAGTTAAGAACAACCGCGTGACTAACAATTCGTGTACTATCTGTGCGGATAAAGAAATGGATCAGAAATGGCGGTGCATCTATTCGCACACTATTTGCGTCTATACTCGCACTTGTGGGTACTGACTGCCAAAAAAAAATTCTGCGTTCCCTTCCCTGTCGCATCAGTCCGGTTTCGCAAGACTCCAAAATAATAAAACCTATGAAACATACTCGTACATAAAAGTATTTTAATTAATAACATTTATTTATTTATTTAAAAAAAAAAAACAGTTTCAACGGTAACGATATTTTATACTGAAAAAGTCAGTTATAAGTTCTCAAACCGTTGATGTTGACGGGACCGGCTCTACGCGCCGCCATTTCTAATCCCATTCTTTATCCGCACGGATAGTAATAGTTTTTTTTTAATTTGATTGGTGACAGATGAGCAGACAGATCACCTGATGGTAAGCAATTGCCGCCACCCATGGACACCCGTGACACCAGTGGAGTCTCAAGTGCGTTGCCAACCTTTTAACCCCCCTTCTCCGAATATTAGAGAATTACAAAAACCATAGAACTCCTTTAAGTTAATTCGTGTGTAATATGTAAGTAGTGTATATCATAATAAACACCAACCACGACGACATCTTGTCGGTCGAATTTTCTAGATTACTTCTTGTGTAGATATATGTCACTAATGAATAGGTTTGGTCAACCATGAACGAATGAATGGGCAGTCCGACACGTTCCACTGTCGAATTATACAGACACGTGACGGTTACATTCATTCAATTATGTACAACGACGGGAGCCCTCGTAATATATTTTACCAAATAAAGTACATGTACACATAAATATACATAATACACATAATACACAGCGCCTAGTAGCCTCAAACTAGGGCATTCTTTTATATACTCTACTTGTATACTCACCGTCTTTGCGGTTAGTATAGTATTAATGAATGACATACTATCTCGCTCATAGTATAGAGAATGACATACATTGACAGTTAAGTGGTTTAAACTCGTCGGTAGGGATAAAAGACTCTCTGTCATCAGTGTTATATTTCACTTATAATTAAATATGTAGGTAATCTACCGCCTGCCACGAGTCTTTGTGCTTAGTATAGCTGATAATGACCGGCAGCATATTCTAGCATACCCAGATCCGCGTCTATTTAGTAAATGTCGTTTCTAATATTTTATCCTGAGTTTAAAAATTAAGGTTCTGTGGGTTGGTGAACTTATCATCGTCAGCCCATTTAAGTCCCCACTGCTGGGGCACGGGCCTCCCTCAATCACATGAGGGGTAATTGCCATAATCACCACGCTTGGCAGACGGGTTGGCGAGGGTTTTGATATAAATGCAGAGTTTTCCTTCTCTGGGTGCTGATGATCATGACAGCAGCTTTACCTTAGTCGCCTTTTACGACACCTCGGTATGAGTGAGGGCGGCCTATTCTACTCTGCCGGGGACCACACGGCAAACTTATACTTGGTGCTTACACTTGCAAACTATAATTATGCCCTGCGCACTTGGTTGAAACATAAGCTGAAGGGCATTACTATGCCTAATATTTATCCTTTGTTGCACAAGAATTGTATAATGCGCAGGCGTATATAAACAACATTCTTTATGATCAATTTAAGTAATGCAAATATTATATCGACCGCATTCATGATTTTTTGCATTACCCAACTTTTTATATTATCTGAAGAAATTTATTTGTTCGATCTACTGTCTCTGTAATGTAATTTACTGCCTAAAATTTTTCTCAGTAAGCAGAATCAGTGAAATATACCCCTCATAATTTATGACTGATCAAAAAACAATAAAAAAACTTGAGCATTCACTTTATACCAAAGCTCGGAAAGTACGACATACCTAGATGTTATACTGCTCCTTGATAAAACTGACAGTAATATATCTTCTAACAAGTACTTTTTTGTTACCTTCCTTTCTTCCAAAGAATTACATTAAGCGACATTTCTTTGTCATAACATTTAGAAGTAGAACTTGTTGCTGACGCACACCTTGTCATCTTGCAACAAATGATTCTTCAAACGGAAAAGTACGGGTTCAGGGTAAAATCACCATGACAATTAATAGTTTCTATTTAGTTTTATATTAATTACCATAATGCTTATTATTTCTGATACGATAACGCAACGAGACTCCGATCATAGCCCTCTCCATTGCTCTCTGGGTGACTTGAGCCTCCTTAATCGGCACATTTTAAGCGGCTAGGTTTCGGTTCCGTATGTCATCACTGGAAACACACACGCATTAAAGACTTTTGTCTTGAGATAATGCTAAATGTTTTTGAGGTGAAGCGGAGTCAATGTAGATGTAAATGTGGGAGAGCCACGCTTAGGCATGAATGGGCCGGTTCGACCGGAGTGATACCACTGCCTCACAGAAGACCGACGAGAAGCAGCGTCTGCCCTGTGTTTCGCCGTGTGAATGAGGTTACTGGAGGCCCAATGGGGAGAAAAGGAAAAGGTTGGCAGCGCACTTGTGGCTCCACTGGTGTTGCAGGTGTCCATGGGCGGCGGAATTGCTTACCATCAGGTGATCCGTCTGCTCGTCTGCCACCTATCATATAAAAAAAAAGATGCCACTATTAAATAAAAATGCTTCAAGCAAAGTCGTACTTTATTTATCTGGACCTTACCTCCTTAGGTATTAAATAACTAATTTATTCATTATTCCACCAAACGAACAAATTCCATTCATAAAGCTTGCACAGGCGTAATAAAACAAAAACGTCAACTCTATTCGTAAAATTGTAATCCATTTACTTTAAATTCAATTAAAATGTAATACTGTCCCGATCGAAATAAATGGTGGACAGAAATAGTGCTTATTAATTGGATGCAATCGAGTGAGCGAGTCGAGCGCCGCCAGTAAGGCGTAGTAAATACATTAGCTGATCACCCTTATAAGCAGGAAGTGAATCGAATTTAGGCCGCCCACCTGGAATTACAAGATCGTTAGACAGATATCGGTTTAGGTTTTATAAGCCATCCAAGCGGTAAACAGTTAACTCTCAACTGCTTGACGAAACCTACGAAAGAAAGCCTGCTGCTGAAGTTGATAAGGAAGGCACAATAAACGACACTTGATTAACAGCAATCACTTTGACCGGATGAAACCACAATCAAACTTAGGGCCGATTCAACCATTCTTATTCCGATACTTAACGTATGGTATAGCGATGTCATTCTATACGAATCTTTGAATGATTTGTCCACGGATAAATAAGGCAAAAATGTGAAGCTTTCTAAATTCACACACAAAAATCACGTTTAGACCTTTATTAAGACAGAGTTTTTATTTAGTATACAACACTCATAATACATTAACCTGACTTCGTATTAAATACCTTAAGTAGCACTTGTGTTACGGATATAAGCCAACAGTGGAAACACACTGTGAAATTTTAGTGGTTGTTTTAAAGGGATTATTTTATAGGTATTAATAGGTATAATGAATATTTTTTAGTAGGTAAGTTACATCAATAAAATAAGCGAATAAAAACTGATGTTTCATACATTATTGACAAGTAGCAGTTCCATTTTGTATGAAAGGTCATATTATTCATCTTATACTCAAACCTAACACAATAATGTACAAGAATATTGTTCAACGTGCAAACCGAACTCCCAACCTTTGGCGCATGAGGCTGGGCTTGGGAACGCCCAAATGCGCTATCTGGTCAGACAATTATTTACTTTTATACAAAGGGGTATGTCCCATATGGGATTTGAAACCATAAACTCCGTATTTTAAGACATCGCTCTTAATGTGGTACCTGCCCTGTGGTAATGCCCGATCCGGGGGAAAAAGGTGGTTAAAGGTTGGCAGTGCACTTGTGACTCCACTGGTGTCGCGGGTGTGTATGGGCGGCGGCAATCGCTTACCATCAGGCGATCCGTCTGCTCGTCTGCAACCAATCATATAAAAAAAACTTTCATAATACTCGTACATATTAGGGCAAGGAATCCTTAATTGTAGGATGGGTAGCAATTCGCAACAAAGGGACCTCGGAAACTATTCCTTTGTTTGCGGTCCTGAAATAGATCAGACCCTAAGTGACAACCCAATTCAAACCTAAATTTTATATACCTACACTCAGGGACACATCTAACTGCCCATGACGCCTTTCATTAAGACGTACTCACTTTTTGTTATTTTTTGGACAAATCGGGAAGTGTGGACACTATGCCATTGACAATGACAAGACAATGGACAGTACGCAATTGTTAATTTTAATTCTTGATTTTAGAGCGACCATATATACTAATCATGTTACGTAAAAATATTGCAGCAAAACGTTTAACTTTTTAATTTTTAGTGAAGTGTGACGAGGACGATCCTTTTGGAACAGTGGTAGTGAACGCTGCCTTAGGTCCAAGAAGGGTTGCGGGTTCGATACCCGCACAGTACAAACATTTGTGTGCATGAACATGACTGTTTGTATTGGTCTGGATGTTTTTATGTATAATATACGTATGTATTTACAAACTAAAAGTATTTTTATGTAGGTATATATTTGTGATTCCGCTGTTGGTTCTCATATCCGTAACATAAGTGCTTGAGTTTCCTATCTCGGGGTCAAATCAATTTATGTGATTTTGTGAAAAAACATATTTATTTATTTAAACTGTGAAGTCAGCACGATTATATGAAAAGTATCTTATTACTGGTCAAGTATTTTTGAGTGTTTTCAACCTTTAGACTATGTATTTTAAAGTGGCGTTAAAATATTAGACTTCAAAAACCTAAGTGCACGGATCTAACCTGTTAATTTACCTAATCGTTAACTGAGAGGTGGTACCTAGATACGGATTTAGGGTTGCCGTCCCTCCTCTCGGTTCATTAAGCAAGAAGCAATTTAGGTCAACATTTAACGACAAATGATATTTCAGGTAAGAAGTCTTTGAAAATTTTAGTATTGGCCACGTTTATTAAAGAGCGATGTTCTACTCAAATTCTATGGTACTTATGTTTACCATCACTTCTTTATTGAGCTAGTAAGTTAAAGTCCACCCATATTGCAGTTAAAAAAGACTGGAAAAATGGTAACATAATATTCGGCAGATAACTTTCAATAGCCGTCGTACCTACATACCACTTAAATATTTTTCAAGTATCATTGAATATTTCCCATTAATATATGGATTCGTTTTGATGTCTCATCAGCCTTTGTGTTATGATCACTCAAAAATATGAGGTTATCACGTTTCATAAAAATAAATAAAAATTATATCACCAACTATGGTTGTGATCACTTACTATCCAAAGGTCGTTTACCTACTCGTACCTTCCCATAAAATCATTATTCAAAACAAAAGGCACCACAAAAATTTTAAATAATAAAAATATGCCTGCATCACATGGCTATAGCCTTAATGCATGTGTCCAATTTACTTGATTGAACTGTGACGCCCAACAATAGCTGATGAAAAATAATCCTGTGTGATGTAACATGTATGTATACACTACCCACCTTTTGTTCAAAAATAGGTCTGCCTAACATAATGAATATGTCCCGCGTAAAGAAAACGAGTGAAATTCTTGTTCATTTGGTCGTGTATTCGTTATTCGTGTTTTTATTATTTGGATACCTTTTTAAAACAGTAGTATCAAAGAACCAACAAATGTAATTGAATCTTTTCCCAGCTGACAATCAGGCTTGCCTCTATTATAGTTCATATTGCTACTAAAAAGAACACTACCTTATTTATATAATTATTCACCTGTTTTTTTAAACTTATTAAGTGACACAATGACAGCATTCAGATTGGGTTTTATATTATTTCCAGTTTTCTCCTTTGTTAACTTCACTTTGATTTTCTTTGAAGTTTTCATCCGATATTTTTGGTTCATATTTTCCACATTCTGATTTTTCTCTATGATAGTTTTTATTATCTTCTTACATCCTTATATATACGTCCTTTTTATCCGTGTTATACGTCCTTTTTATGTACCTTTTTTTTTTGATACCACGGCCTCACAAAAATCAACGTGAGGTCAATCTCAAATCAGTGCCTACGCTGTGCTTAGCCGAGTGATTGTAGGTATTTTAGGCCCAATCCTGGGGACGGGGTAAAGTTTGACAGCAAACCTTCACGTGGTGTCACAGGTGTCTTTGGACAGCGGTTTCCTTACCATTAGGTGATGCGTCTGCTCGTCTGCCATCTCATGAAAATTATATGTTATTCAACGTATGTAGGTTTCTTGACAAAATTTTTACCATTCTAGAGTAAATTCAGGTGGTTTTTACAATGTTGAAGTTCAATTTCTATTTCAAAATTGTATGATGGCTATTACGTTACGTTTTCGATGATGACGTTGTCAAGCTATCGATCTCAATATTTGGGATTAGATGGAAACATTTCCTCTATTCGATATAATGCGCTTTTCGAGAAATGTTTGTTTATTTTCTGTACTTTAGGAATACTGTAGGGAGACGGTAACGGATAATCTATTGTCAAGGATAACGTCCAAACACGGGAACCTTCTTGAAATAAACGAACGGAGGTCCTTTCACTTTACGTTTAAAGCGCTTAAGAGAAATGTGCATTCTACTTTACGACTATTTCGCAGAGATGCGCTTTATGTCGTCTTTATTAAAAAAAATGATTAAGCTAATACTTCAACTAATGGTTACCGTACCTTATTAAACTTTTAATTACATCCTTTAGACGCGTATTTAAATCTCGCAGTAGTTTAAAATGAAAAATTGTTAGCAATTTAGCACAAAGTCATGAGTTTGAAATCGGAAACTGATAATTTGTTTTCTATTAGTTTTCTTGTGAACTATCGATACGAAGATTACCAGTAAAAATTATTTCTCCCTTAAAAGCCGGCAACGCATTCTGTGTGTTGCCGATAACCATGGGCGGCGGAAATAATTTACCATTAGGTGAGCCCTCTACTCGTTTGTCCTCCAAAATGTGGGAGAGCCACGCTTAGGCATGAATGGGCCGGCTCGACCGGAGTGATACCACTGCCTCACAGAAGACCGGCGTGAAGCAGCGCCTTGCGCTGTGTTTCGCCGTGTGAGTGAGGTTACGGGAGGCCCAATGGGGGGAAGGGGAAAATAATATAAAAAAAACAAAATGTAAAAAAAAAATGTTTTGAAATTAAGTGCTAAATTACATTAAAGTTTAGTCACATTACTAACTTGATCACCCTTATTGCAAAACATGATCTAAGAATAGTTGCCATCCGCATACCATCCAGACAATGGCGGCGCGCACCAAGAGGTTTGGCTCCTGGTTCCTGCCCCGAGCCATCAAGACATGGAATGCCCTCTTAGCTCATGTGTTTCCTCCTTTCATACAATCCGGGGTCTTTTAGGCGGGGCGTGAAGCGGCATCTCAGCAGGCCATCAGGGTGAGGATGGCAGATTCAATGGGTACTTTGTTAGTTCTTTTGTGCCTGTCAACCTCATATTTGAATTTCACGGCCGCTTACCATCAGGCGGAGTGAGCTCATCCTGATTGGCCTTTCTATAAACAAAAAGTTCGAGAACAAAACTCGTTCGAAAAAACATTGCGTGTTGGAACGGGATGACTTGAGCTTTAATACGGTCATAACTTTAGACTTAATAATAAATGGCAGAGGGATTCTTTGTTAACAGGAACATAAATCAATAATAGGGTAGAACTTGGCTTTGTTAACAGATAATTAACCTTCGTGCAATGGCTACTTCTAAGTATTGATTGTCAAGTGTTGCATTGATAATGAAGTCCAGATGAATGCATTATTCATAGTGCGTCAGGTCAAGTTCTAATAATTCTAAATTTGGAGTCCAAGTGCTTATAATAGACGACAATGTTAAGATGGATGTGACGTCAACGGATAAAATGAATGAATGAATACTTTGAGATATTAATGGCACCTGTGATCAAAATAATGGACCCGCGCACTTAAAGTTATGCTGTTGGTATATATATATATATATATATATATATATAATACCAATTTTTTAGATACAAAACCGGCCAAGTGCGTAGTCACACTTTGGGAGCGTCTCTTGCGCAAAGTATTATTATGTTTAGAAAAAAATGATGTTAAAAACCTCAACATCATTTTTGAAGACCTATCCATAGATACTCACACGTATAGGTTTGATGAAAAAATAATTTTTGAGTTTCAGTTTCAAGTATGGAGACCCTCAAAGTTTTTTATTTTTTCCAATTTTTGTGTAAAAATCATAATGCGGTTGACAAAATACATCTATTTACCAAGTTTCAATAGTATAGTTCATATAGTTTCGAAGAAAAGTGGCTGTGACATACGGACGGACAGACGGACAGACAAGACGAATCTATAAGGGTTCCGTTTTTTGCCATTTGGCTACGGAACCCTAAAAAGAAAGACAGAAAAACATTTATTATTATAGATATCGCAACACAGGGAATCCAGCAGTTCTAAACACAAATTGGGACAAACAGAAAACAATTAAAATACATAATATAAATAAAAACAAAAAGAAAACAAAAATATATTCAATAAATATAATTTAATAATATATTATAGTAAGTTCATTCATCGCAGAAATAAAAACTTAAATTTATACATTTGAAAAATATGCGCACATTATTTTTACATTCCATTTTTACGTTTGCTAAGGTGCAATGGGAAAATAACAGGTACCTACGTACATAATGTTTAAAACCTATTACAAGCATTAGTTAGAAAATTTTACAAAATCTGTTACGAATAGTTTTGCCAGGAAACGTCTCTTTTGCCATGTTTATAGTACGAGTAATCCTGTATGACGTAACCCGATGGGATGGTGTGTGGCATACCAAACCGTTATCTAATGCCGACAAAGCACTCGTAGCTGTAGACATAAGTTGAGACATCAAACACAATTTTAAGGTTAACTTCAAAAGGGTTAACCATTAGCGAATAATGTAGAATATCTTCATCGCTTTTATCTCCTGTTTGAGACAAGAGGTTTTTGGTATTTAAAAACCTTTAGCGTTGGGTCATTATGTTTAGTATAAGATATATTTCAGTTTGGTCAATATGAAAAATAAATTTTATTTTTCGGATATAATATCCTCCAACCGATTACGGCTACGGCGGCCATCTCAACGATCAGCCACGTACGCAGGATATATTATAGTGCTCAAGTGTGTGCGCAAACACCAGAGCACTCTCTATTCCCTTTCCCTCATATTCCGATGGGACACTACTGTGACACGACCAGAGAGGGATTGGGCGCAGGACCAATGCACGGGGGCACGGGGTTACAAGAATTTCTTAACGAAAACTTAGGTACAAATTTTTGGGCCGACCCGGGACCTCTTGCGCAGCCGTCGCCTTAAAGTGCGACCCACTAACCACTGCGCCACCGAGGCAGTCTAATATACCTTTATACTCTCTGACTATCTTTAGGTATTAGACGCTGATATAATTACAGACCATAATCTTTATCTTCACTTTAATCAATTAAAAAAAAACATAATTTATTCTAGTTATCTCTTGAAGTTTTAAAAAATGTAGGAGCAAAATTTTTTATATCAATTTTGAAAGGAAACTTTGTTCACGCATCCATCATCCTACAAAATCCGATGAATTACATATTCCGCTGTAAATTACTTGAAAATGGATCCCACAGACATTACACCAGTCATTTCTTTGTACTCAAGTGGCAATGGGCAGGTCACATAGCAAGGAGAACAGACGGCCGTTGGGGCGGAAAGGTCCTCGAGTGGTACAGCCGTGGCAGGCCCCCCACAAGGTGGACCGACGATCTGGTGAATATCGCGGGAATCTATTGGATGCGGGCGGCACAGGACCGAGCTGTGTGGAGAACATTGGGGGAGGCATATGTCCAGCAGTGGACGTCTATTGGCTGAAATGATGATGATGATGATTACTTGTTTGTACAAACTAAAATAAAGCTAGGCTAGAGTTATCCATAGTACAAATCAAAGGTCGGAGGGCCACGATAAAGGCGGGTGACGTTTTGATTGATGTGGCACTAAGAATTAGGGAGCTAAACCCTCTTGGTGCTTCAATTGATTCATGTCCGTCCACTCTAGAACCTGTAATTTGTTCGAAAGCAAGTTACTCTGACCAATTCGTTTTTACGCTTTATTAATCAATTGTTTTTTTTTATATATATGTTTTGAAGTTGTAATTTTCAAGGGTCGTGGCGAGGTTCAACGTTTTAGGGTCACGTAAATTTAAACATTTTTCTTAGAAATCGGTTAAACTTATATTCTAATAAAACTTATATCGGTTATTTATATTTTACTTGTAAACGAAATAGTATGGACTTGACCAAGTTCAAATATCATAACTAATCAAATAGCTATACATTTTACACGAGCGTCTTTTAGTCATAGCTGTATATCCGATATCAGCTCAAGGAGTTACAAGGTTTTAATTTAGAGAAGTTAATAAATTAATTTTATGCGGAAAGATAATACTCGTAAATGACTATCTAAATTAAACTTTTCCTTGCGCTTACAGATTAATTTAGGAGCTATAAACGTTTTCTTACCACAATGCAGAGTCTACCTCAGAACGTTCAGAACTAATGTGAAAGTTCCGTAATCCCGTTAATACTTTAGTAAGTTCACTAGCGTAATTATATCGGTGCTGAACCTTACCTTCAACAGACAGATAATGCGAGTACGTGCTTGCTCAAGATAGTGAAAAGATACCACTGAGGAATGAGCGAATGAGGTCGAAAGATTGGGGGATTGCTCCCAAACTTGGGGTTTCTTAAAGCCATGGAAGGACAATTGAGGGGAAATTGGTGGTATGAATTTGGATTTAAATGTTTTTTTTATGTGTTAGGTGGCCGGCAAGCAGACGGATCCCCTGATGGTACGCGATTGCCGCCGCCCATGGACATCCGCGACACCAGTGGATAATAAATAATAATAAATAAATATAAATAATTCACAACATCACATACATTGATCTGACTCCGAGATGGGTAGCTCAAGCACCTGTGTTACGGATATCAGAATCAACAGTAGGATTACAAATATATACCTATAACATACAGTTCTTTTGTAAATACATTAATAATAAATAGATAACACCCAGACCAATACAAACAGACATGTTCATGCACACAAATGTTTGTACTGTGCGGGGATTGAACCCGCAATACAAGGGTTGCGGGTTCGATCCCCGCAACCAGAGGCAGCGTTCACTACCACTGTTCCAAACGGGTCGTGGATGTTTCTACATAGTCCAAAATTATAATTCAATCGCGATTTTACTACATGCTACATGTCGAAGTACTTGACCTTAAAGTGGATAAACGAATCTATTGATGTCTAGATTAATTACACTTATATACAAAGGAGTAAATATTTTTCACATTATTCCATCAATCAGTGACTAAGTATTTATTGCATGAAGCCCAGCTCATACTAGAAGGGGTGGGTGGATTTTGTTTGGGGAGATTTCTCTTCCAAACCCGAATTTTGGAGGCATTTCGGGGAACATTTGGGGACAACGCGATATGGTCACCTGGCAACAAATTGAATGTAATTGGCAATGTTTGATTAGTTTCATAGTCAAATAGTATCTATAGATTTCTACTATTATTTTTTAGTTTCCGACTTGATGTCGAAGTATCCTCAACATCATAAAGAAGTAGGGTTTGAAATTATTGAAATTCAAAAATACTTTATTTGCATAGGCTTGTACACAGCTCTTACAAACCGTCAATATAAATTATAAAAATGTATTTTATACATTTTATTGAACATATATGTAAGTAGGTACAAAATATTAAGTAGTTAATAGATAGAAAGAATTTGATAACCTTAATGTGAATTGAAATGAAATAATCTCAAGGAAGTAGATAGAAGATAGATACATTTTGAATAACTTACTTACCATCAGGTGATCCGTATTTTCGTCTGCCACCTATCACATAAAAACGACGAACGAACGTGACGAACTTTGCATCTTTATAATATAATTAACTTAAGAGCCCTTATGGTTCCGTGGCGCCACCAATAGATTTTTACTGCTTGTTACGGCATTAAGACATTTAACGAAATCATAATCAAGATTATAGAATGAAAAAAAAAGGATTTGTGATTTTTTAAGCTTCCTCTTGCAAGATAAAAAAAGTATTCATTAAAAACTTCAATCATGCTAGCGATGATTGTGACAGATGCAACAGTGTGTTAATTTCATTACAATCAGTAAAAATCTGTGAAAGGGCCCTGGAATCTCCTGCTGTCAAATCGAATACAAAAAATCGAAAGAATCGCTTCATATTAAGCATCTATTAAGATCACAATAGAAACAATCATAGGAGTATGCCCACAAAGCCTTTGGGATACTATTCTGTTGACTCAAGCAATAAACTTCTATATATACCTATTAATGTAAGCCCACGAGGACAGACCAAATGGCTTCAAGTTAGCAAGACCGGGCCTCTTAAGTTAGTCTACTTGGTAAACACTATGAATGTTGAAATAGTTTCCACAATCGTAAAAGGAAAAAATCGCTTTAATGATTTGTTTAAGGACATATGGGACATGCTCCGGCATGAAATGAATGGGGGACTCAACCGGAGTTTATTTTTATTTTATTTTATTTTCTTTATTGTAAGGAAACATAGAATACCGGCAAGAAACAGCGCCTAAGCTCTGTTTTGCTGAGTGAGATTGGGTACCGTAGGCCCAATCTGGGGGAAGGGGGTTTAAAGGTAGACTCCACTGGTGTTCTCTATGGACATCGCATAGACGGCGGCAGTCGTTTACTAATCAGGTGATCCGTTTTACTCGTCTGCCACTTAACACATAAAAAAATAAGTAAACCTATTGTGTTATTGACTTACTGCTCGGTCGCAAATCAAACACCTAATAAATCCACATTCCTGACTTTCGTGCGTGTAGAAGGTCGCTTTAGCATTACCGTATAACGCAAAATTACATGGAAACTAACTTCTTTACAGCCTTCTAGCAAAACTTCCATCATACGAAATCGTGTTTAACACGCTACATTTTGCCTTGGAATATTTTCTTCGATAAAACGTATTGATATTACGTACGCGTTCAAAATCCGAAATGGTCTCAAAAAAAGCGCCCATTTAAAATAGGTCGGGAAAGCGAACAGGCGTGTGAAGTGAACTCTACGAATTTACAGGAGTTCGGTAACTAGGTCACTCTTTTCATTACTCTGTGCAAAAACACCTTTCAATTCAAAAAGCGTCAAAAATTAAATGAAGTCTTAAATTTATCAAAACGACGTTAACTATGATGAGAAAATGTATACCAAGGAACTTGTATTTTCTGGAAAGATTTTCCAACCATAAACAAAGTACAACAGATTGCAATAATATTGATGTCCAATAGTGGTGTGCCAATCGATAAATAAGGATTCTGAATTTCAATATTACGACACTTTTACCAAATTACTACTCTTCTTCCGAAACATAGATTTAAAAAATCAGAGGCGCATGTTCGAATCTGGGAATTCACCTCTAGATTTTTCAAATTTATGTGCGAATTTCTGCCACTAGGCTCGTCGGTGACGGAAAACATTGTGGGGAAACCTGCACGTTTCTGATAGTTTCTGAAATATGTAACCATGATTCAGTTGGTCTGGTTCCCCTGTTAAAGGGTAGCGAAGGTCAGACGGCAGTTGCTTTATTGTAATTACCAGATTCCCCAAAGCCTAGATCATGGTCTAAACGTACCCCGGGCTTCAAGCGATGATGAGATGATGAGCTTTAGATGCAACCGGGAATTACACGCCAAGATGAGGAGAATTGATCTTTAGTACGAACATATTTCAAATGTATACATCATCATCATCATTTCAGCCAATAGACGTCCACTGCTGGACATAGGCCTCCCCCAATGATCTCCACACAGATCGGTCTTGTGCCGCCCTGCATCCAATGGATTCCCACAACCTTCAACAGCTCGTCGGTCCACCTTGTGGGGGGCCTGCCACGGCTGCGACTTCCTATACGTGGCCTACACTCGAAGATCTGTCCGTCCCAACGGCCGTCTGTTTTCCTCGCTATGTGCACTGCCCATTCAAATGTATAACATAAATCGGCAAATTATTATTTTATAAAATTATATCTTATGTATAATATTTCGGATATCGGCATTGAGTACTTTTGGTATAATGCCTTTCGGTCTTTTGAAAGTAGGCATTTTGACCGTAGTTGTTATGAACTTTCGGTCTTATAATACCTTCCTACAATATGGATTCCTTCAAACGAAGCGTGAAAAAGCATCTCGCGGGCCAGTATGGCGGTGCCAACGGAGGTGATGCCCTGACATCGCTTCCGTTGTGATTGCAACTTGGGCTCTTCTCTTGCTTACCATCAAGCTTAGGAGAGCCAATATACTGTGCCTCTATAAAAAAAAACCTATGTACCGACTGAAATTGGTTCGCCTACGGTTGGATAGGTAGGTTAAGGATACAACCGTTTGTATCCTTTTTCGACGTTTCATGTGCCCATTAAAGTAATCTATCCCATGAACAGCCTGCCCCATTGATGCTAAAGACTTTTTTGCGTGAAAAAGATAACGGTCGACACGCAACTTCAGTGCTTATCAGCGACCAAACTTCTTTGCGATATTTCACTAAAATGAACAAAATCTTTGCTAAGGGTAAATGCTATCTTCTTTTTTTATTTTTGAAATACAATGTATTTACATTATAGATTCCACAAAATGTGAATAAAAAAAATATCTCCATATTACGCCATTAAAAATTGTGATTTGTACATTAATTAACCTTTGAATCCCTTTTTGAAAACAATCAATATACGGCTTAACCAAGTAAATACGTAGGTACTTAAAAATAAAAAGTATAATTATCAGCCCATATACTGTCCCACTGCAGGGCAAAGGCCTCCATCATAGAAATCAAGTTATCGCTACTATGATGGGATTAGGCTTAATTACCACGCTTGCCTAATGCGGATTGGTGATCACAAACGCGACCTATGTTCGAAAACCTCGAAACACTACTTTTCGCTCGACCCGGAAATCGAACCCAGGACTCCGAGATCATGGCCCGGTACTTAAACCACTAGACCAACAGGGCGTTACGTAAAAATAATTTGCAATAAATTGCTATAAAATTTTAAACTACGGCTTACAGTAGAATTCAAAAAATAATTAGGTTTCAAGTCCAATTTGCCACGAATGTTACGAAACTTGGACACTTACGGTACGGCTGGTCCACAAGTTAAAGGTCGCTCAGCGGGCTGTGGAACGAGCAATGCTCGGCGTCTCTCTCCGAGATCGAATCCGAAATGAGGTGATCCGGCAGAGAACCAAAGTCATCGACATTGCTCACCGGATTAGCAAGCTTAAGTGGCAGTGGGCTGGCCATATTAACCGCAGGACCGACAACCGATGGGGTAAACGAGTTTTAGAGTGGAGACCGCGTCTTGGCAAACATAATGTAGGGCGCCCTCTGGCTAGGTGGAGGGACGATCTGCGCAGGATGGCTGACAAGAGCTGGATGCAAGAAGCCATGGATAGATCACGGTGGCGAACAATTGGAAAGGCCTACGTCCAGCAGTGGAATGCTATAGGCTGAGGATGATTGATAAAGTGTCTTGTAACAATACAATTTATCCCCGATACCTGAAGACCTACAGAAATAAGATTTAGCATTCAATTAGTCGCTAACACTAAAGAGAGAATTTTATTACCTTCGCCTCGAAATTTCTGAATTGCCAACGTTTTACCGGGTGATAAATGTAGCTCGAATCTGGAAGATTTATAATATCTACAACTTTGTAGACTCCAGGTGTTTCAAGCTATACATGGTAATAAGCTTTCTCTTTCTGAATGCCCCGTTAACTAATTAGCTAGATTATGTTTCAATTTAGACTACGCTTACCATTTTCATTGAACGCAAAACATGATTCCGTAATAATTTAATTTTAGCTTTTGTTACGATGCACATGATCATCGTCAGCCCATTTAAGTCCCCACTGCTGGGGCACGGGCCGGGAGGTGTCGTAAAAGGCGACTAAGATAAAGCTGCTGGCATGATCATCAGCACCCAGAGAAGGAAAACTCTGCATTTATATCTAAACCCTCGCCAACCCGTCTGCCAAGCGTGGTGAGTATGGCAATTACCCCTCATGTGATACGATGCACAACTAAGTTTTAATTGGAGTCCAAGTTAGGTACTATTGGTACATTACCAAAAAGGTATTTTGTTTTTATAAGAGCACCAAATACAGCTAAATGGACCTATTATAATACTAGTTAGGCATTTTCTAGGTGAGCGTGCTCTATCTGAAATCATATCTTTCCACATTTTTAAATTGGAGCGAAGTTCAAACAGCAATGGCTTATACATAATCTCATCTGATTGTGTAAAATGACCTTCATTTTAATAAGTGAATATAAATATTTAAGAAGCTCATGTTTTGTGCCATTATTTGTTTTTATACTATGATAACAGCTGACCGTGTGAGAGCCACGCTTTGGCATGAATGGGCCGGCTCGACCGGAGTGATACCACGGCCACACAGAAAACCGGCGTGAAGCAGCTACTGTGCTGTGTTTCGCTGCGTGAGTGAGGGCAGCGGAGGCCCAACCCGTGGAAAGGGAGGGTTCAAAGGTTGGCAGCGCACTTGTGACTTCCATTGGTGTCGCGGGTGTCCATGGGCGGCGGCAAACGCTTATTATCAGATGATCCGTCTGCCACCATTGACATAAGAAAATAATATATATACCATAGGATAATAAACAATTAATAGCAAAAACATTATTGGACATTCTCTGCTGAATGAAGAGAGTGATAAACACAGGTTACTTTCCATGACATAACTAAATCTACCAATATTCTAGTCCAATGAAAAGTTTTTTAAAAAACAATATCAATATAAATAAGTCATAAGATTTGTCACACGTCTTTTTTACTATTTCATAAAGGCTGGATGCCACACCAGATCATCTACTAGTCGCAGTGGCTATGAGACGCAGGGCTCACCCCATTTCTATCAAATAATAAAGACTGGATGCCAAGATAATGCCACATTTATATTCTTCAAAGTTAAATTCTGACTGCATGCCATTATTTACGAAGCCGTAACCACCCTTGAGCTGTATTTCACGACCCTAAGTACAGATATGCATCAGCTGGGACGGAAACCGCTGCCCTCGCGTGCTTGCACACTGCTGCACTGAACTCAAAGCTATACAAAGTCTGGCATTAGTACCAGGAGCTATGGTTGGAAAGGTCACGCTCCGTAAATAGGCGCGGTTTACTAACTGCGAACTGTTTCAGGTTCGGAATTGCGACTATTCGTTAGACCAAGTTGGATTACGTTGTTGCCTTGCCTCCTTTGTATGTTCAGCTTACGGAAAAATGGTGATTTCATTATTAATACATTATTTGTTATTTTCAATTTAAGTGTAATCATTACAAAGATCATCTTTTGAAGAAGAATAAAAAGTTAGGGATTTGCATAATGATATTTATGCAACTAGGCAAATTTCTTAAATGTCAATAAGTATTATGACAAAGTTATCATCATTTTATACTGCCAAAAAGTTAGAAATTGACACCTCAAGAAACGTATCTATCAAACGGTTATACACGATCGAATTCGCGCCATTTTTAAATTGACTTCAAAAAAAGGGATGATGTTCTCAATTCGACATATATATTTTTGTTTTAGAGAATTTTCTATTTTATTTAGTCTGAGAGTGAGAAAATAGTAGAAAAGTATTTTGAGGATTTGACTCCACCAGATATTTTAGAGAAAGCATCAAGAGTCTCAAATAGACTTTGGTCAGGAATATTCACTAGGTTATCAGGTATGTCTTTATTACTTAGCAAAATAGTTCCCTATGATTTCTTACTTTGAAGTTTAAAACGCGAATGTAGAAAGAGTATTGTATGAGACTGTACATAACTCGGTATTAAAATACTCGCGAATGCTATCAAAGAACTCGCCAAGGCTCGTTTTTTAATATCTCGCTCGTGTTTTAATAACCCTCATTATAAGACAGTTACATAAACTACTAATTTCTATTCCCATCCGTTCATTTCTACGTTATGCAGCTGATCATTGTGATTTTATATTTTATATTATATTCATTAGTTATTTATTTGAACTAAATGGGTATGAACAGATAAAGTATAATACAAGGGACCATTGTTCGTTATTTGCGAGAGAGGAACTATTATGTACAAGAGTTGTGCAGGCAGTAAGGGTGCAGCGTAAACCAAGGGAATAATGAGCAATGCACGGACAGGCGTTTCAAACGAAGATTTTTATCACACTTGCGAGGGTAAAAATAGAAATAGATACCTAGTATAGTTAGAAGAATGTTTATCTCCTATTTTTAGTGAAATAAAATCTCTTTGTTATCAAAATACCTTGTTGGTCCTAAAGAAAAAAGTTATGAGTAAAGTATTTCGAATGCTTAGGGTACAGAGATATGAAAGAAAGAAAGAATGCTTAGGGCACAGTAATATGAAAGAAAGAAAGAAAATACGTGAGTATAATATAACTTACATTAGGGACATTCAACTTAAATGCCACACAAATACCTTCCTCCCTCAAGAGATTTTTTTTTTAAGATTGCCTCCTACGGGTGCAACAATATGTTTTAAACCTTGTGTGCTTAAAGTGATATAATAACATTCATTTTACGAACAAGTGTCATGAAAACAGCGGCATTGGCAGCGGCATGACTGTGCTCCGGCATTGTTGATGTCTTTGAGCGGCGGTTACCGTTCACCATCAGATGGGCCGCAAGCTCGTCTACCTACTATGAGCAATAGAAAAAAAAAACAAAAAGTGATGGACAAAAAACAGAAGATTCATTTCGATCAAGCATACGTAAAAACCTTACTGCTTGATCTTATTTCAGATTAGGGAGGACCTCCGAGGACCATTAATCACTATCTCTTTCCTACGCTATATCGATCCAAACCTTTTCTGGTAATAAAGCATGATGTCCCGCTTAATAGGACAACCAACCTTTTTTTACAAACTCTTAATTAATAGCCCTTGTGGTGGTTAGGTATGGTACCTATTTATTGTTAAAGATAAACAGTAGTATCATGACGAATAAAGTTAGGAGAGTGTACACCTTTTTTACCGTTTACCATATAAGTGTATTGTGAACTGCTGGACAAAGACCGAATCGAATCTCTTCAATGGTCTGTCGATTATCACGCCACCTGTTGATTTGATGAATATTTCGTCTTACGTCAGAGATATTAATCATGTCAAAAAGCTTATGAGGATACGGGGCAATGACTAAGTGTATTTCCTTAGTTATTGCTACGGGGTCATGACTGAAAATTGGAATGCGGTATGTCACAATCAAACTTCTAGTCTATGAGAAAATGTAAGTAAGTTTTCTTTAAGAAAATTAACCTGCTCATCAACTTTGTACGACTCTTTCTAATACAGATTCGTTTCAGCTGAGTGGAATACTGTGCCAACGTCATAAGTCAAACGCCCGTGAGCTTTTTAAAAGTATAGTGAATAGGTTTTTTGATGGGTACGCGTGTTTTCACTCAGAACTTGCCTTTGCGAAATATTGAGGTCAAACTGGGCCTCCAACTAGACTTACAAAAAGGGAAATGTCCTGACTGATGAACCTGCTATTTCGTTTTGCGATGTAGAGCTAGAAATTGCTGTTTGTAAGTAAGTACATTGCTGTATACTTTTTTACGATTTTACTCTGTCCTGTTGTCAATGTATGTGTGAAATCAAATCTTGCAAATTGAATTTGACCTACTTTCTGGTTTCCAATTTGGCTAATGACAAGACCATTGGCTTTAAGTCACAATTTACATCAGAGCAATGGTAGCGCAGTGGATAAGAACGCTCCTACCCTACAGAGGGCCGTGGTTCTCGAAATCTTTGTGCATATTTCTACCATTAGCTCGGTGGTGAGGGAAAACATCGTAAGGAAACCGGAAAGCCTTGGATAGTTTTTCAACATTGTTGATACCTACAACATTTGATATAATGATTCATCATCATCAGCCCATTGAAGTCCCCACTGCTGGGGCACAGGCCTCCCTCAATCACATGAGGGGTAATTGCCATACTCACCCTTACCTACAACATTTGATATAATGATTCATCATCATCAGCCCATTGAAGTCCCCACTGCTGGGGCACAGGCCTCCCTCAATCACATGAGGGGTAATTGCCATACTCACCACGCTTGGCAGACGGGTTGGCGAGGGTTTTGATATAAATGCAGAGTTTTCCTTCTCTGGGTGCTGATGATCATGCCAGCAGCTTTACCTTAGTCGCCTTTTACGACACCTCGGTAAGAGTGAGGGTGGTCTATTCTACTCTGCCGGGGACCACACGGCTCACGGATATAATGATTCTAAACGTGTAATCGTGATCCAGTTGGTCTGGTTAGATAGATAGATAGATATTCTTTATTGCACAAAATAAAATACAAGAATGATACAACAACAGCAACAGACAGTACAATAAGGCGGTCTTATCGCTTGTGACGATTTCTTCTTGACAACCTTTGGGTCATCGTCAGCCCATTTAAGTCCCCACTGCTGGGGCACGGGCCTCCCTCAATCACATGAGGGCTAATTGCCATACTCACCACGCTTGGCAGACGGGTTGGCGAGGGTTTTGTTATAAATGCAGAGTTTTCCTTCTCTGGGTGCTGATGATCATGCCAGCAGTTTCACCGCCTTTTACGACACCTCGGTAAGAGTGAGGGTGGCCTATTCTACTCTGCCGGAGACCACACGGCGTACCAACAACAACCAACAACCTTTGGGTAGAGGAAAGAAATATCATATTCGTAATAAGGCAAGGCAGTGCAAAGTAGTTTAACAAATGAAATTGAGAATGGCAGAAATATACATATTTTATATATTAATAATATTACATAACATAAATAATAATAAACAAATTAATAAGGGTTGATAAGGTCGACGAACAGTCTCTTTATTGTAATTACCAGATTTCCCGAAATTTGGATTATGGTCCTAGCGTAACTCTTCAACATGGAGCAGTGCTAGCCCAGCATAACGCGTTATTTAAAAAATTGAGTGAAATAAAGAGCGGTCTATATAAAATGTCCGGCAATAATAACACAGGATTATGTAAATCCACCATTTTGAACACCCACACATATTTTAGCGTCATAATATTTTCAGCGTGGAAAATGGTTTTCACTGACGGAATGTCAGATAATCGTATTGAAAATGAATGATTATTATAGCGGCAATCCTTCGTACCTACATTAATACGATAATAGGTAAGTATACTTTTATTTTATTCTCTAAACATTCGAGTAAAAGTGCTATCATAATTATTAACACTTTGTGTAGCCAATGTGACAAATTCTGCATTCCCGTGAGAATAATGAATTGTGCAAACGATATTGGGCTTACGAGCCTTATATTTATCTTTTAAGACCTTAAGGTGTCAGTCAACATAATGAATTCGTAAGGGAAAAGGAGTTTTCTTGCAACATCCAGGAATACGACTTTACAGATACTCCTTTGGGATTATCTAAGACGAGTAATTTTATCTGTAACAGAAAATGTATGAAATCCAGTAATTGTATATAATTCCAATATTGTATTAGGAAATTTATAATACAATGCTTACTGTAAAAAGACACTTTTTAAAAATTGGAATTTGCTAAGAAAACAGTCGCGAATAGATTGTTGGTGAACAATGTTTTACCAACAGAATATTTTGCCATCAGTATTGTGTACTCACAAATTTGGCTCGACGTTTCGGCTACGTTACAGCAGCCGTGGTCACGAGCGGACTGGCGGACTTGCCCGTATTGATACATTATAGTACAAATACAAATACAAACCATTTATTGCATTCATGTTGTGAATCACAGGTGTTGAAAATAATTAAGGTTCAACATGAACCCTGTTAGGGCACAGCAATATCTTAAAAACTACTTATACATATACTTATTATTAAAAACAATAAAATTCTGTATAAAATTTAACAAATAATTTACAATTTTTAAGTAACACTATAATAACCTATATCACAATATTAATTACAAAGTATTTAGGTAAAATCAAACATCGAGAGCGAATAATAACTTTTTTCTATTAAATATGTTTTTAGGCTATTTCGAAACTTATTTTCATTTTCTTCTGATTTGATAAAATTTGGAATGTTGTTATAGATTTAACAGCCATGCCGAATGGATCTGATTTAACTAATTCTAGTGTAGTTATTGGCGGAGCTAGTTTGACCCGAGGTCGTAGGTTTTCGGGCCTTGAATAAACAGGAAAAAGGGTTTTATGTTTTCGGACAAACATTCACACTTCTAAAATATATAGTTATAATGCAACGCGAAAATCTAAAAAACTATTTTGCCATCAGACTTTTATTCTTTAATTATTTTATAAATGAAACAGGGCCTGTTTCGTCTAGTGGGTTAGGGTACCAGAGACCCAATTCAAGGGTAAGGGGAGTTTATAGGTCCACAAAGTTAATCCAAAAGTGTTGCTGTTCATGGGCGGCGGTAACCGCTTAGCATCAGGTGAAGCGTAAGCTGATCTGCCATCTAAATGAAAAATCGACATTGCATTGTTCGGTCTTCAGTGAGGTCGTTTTTTAAGTGATAGGTTACAGACGAGAATACGGATCGCCTGATGGTGAGCGATTGCCGCCACCCCATAGGTACCCGCGACACCAATGTAGTCACAAGTGCGCTTCCAGTTTTAAACCAACCTTTCCCCCGAATTGGGCCTCCGGTACCCTCACTCACGCAGCGTAACACAGCACAGTGCTGTTTCACGGCGATTTTCTGTGTTTTCGTTTTTCAAGTAACAAGCCCGTAGCCCCTCCCTATGCCAATTAAGTTACCTACTCATAACGTGGAACCTTTAATCTCAAAACCTTACCTTATAAATCACTTAGGGAAGCCTAGATACCTAGATGTAGTTCAGTCTCACTGATTAGGTTTCCCCTGAAAACTCTAGAGGAGTAGTCAGGGGAAACCGGGTCCCAGTAATTCACATTGTTATTTTACGGTTAAATGTCGCAGAAATGTTACATAGACGTACTCGTATTCTCAAAAATTAGACCTTTTTATATGACATAGGTAGCAGACGAGCGGCGTCACAAGTGCGCTGCTTACCTTTTAACCCCCCTTCCCCTCGATTGCCCCCCGGCACCCTCACTTACGCAGCGAAACAGCGCAATCACTGCTTCACGCCGGTTTTCTGTGAGGACGTGGTATTACTCCGGTCGAGCCGGCCCATTCATGCCGAAGCGTGGCTCGTGGGAGAGCCACCAAATGGATTGTCTCGAGCTCATAAGTACTTATATCGGGTGAAAAATAAAAATTGAGGCTAACTTAATTAGGTAATCCCTTGGATGTGGGCGGCAGGACCTCTCTGAGTCTGGGCGATCTGTGTGGGGATCATTGGGGACTCATATGCCCAGCAGTGGACATTTATTGGCTGAAATGATGATAATGTTGATAATTAAGTAAAAGCACATGTCATGCCTTCCGCCGTGTGGTCCCTGGCAGAGTAGAATAGGCCACCCTCACTCTTACCGAGGTGTCGTAAAAGGCGACTAAGGTAAAGCTGCTGGCATGATCATCAGCACCCAGGGAAGGAAGCAGAGTTTTCCTTTATATCAAAACCCTCGCCAACCCGTCTGCCAAGCGTGGTGAGTATGGCAATTACCCCTCATGTGATTGAAGGAGGCCCGTGCCTACCGCCGCTCACCACCTAATGGTGATGATGAAGATGACATGTCATACCTTAGGTAAATGAAGGGTGAAAACTAAGATGGGGTTCTTTTACCGCTGGTATTTTGCAAACACAAATAGACATTTTGTGAAGTGTGGTCAATAAACATTGCAGAGGCGAAACGAAAGAAAAAATTCAACACTATTTAGAATATCAGGTTGTCAAATCCGTGCAAAAAATTAGTTGTATTGACAATTAGTAATTATTTGATTTTGGCTATGTGATATATCAGGAATAAAAATACGCAACCACCGCACCGCCCGCCGTCGTCAGAGCGTCCACCCTCACACATTGGAACCCAAATGGTCTCACACAGTACGGTTCCAGGGGAATTTTCTCCCGCGAACGCTCCGGCTGTGGAATGAGCTGCCATCAGAGGTTTTCCCGGGGGAATACAGCATGAGGTTCTTCAAAAAAGGATTGTTAAGGTTTTAAAGAGGTAGCGCGTATGCAGGTCCACTGGAGTTGCATACGTCTATAGGCTACGGTAATCGCTTACCATCAGGCGAGCCGCACGCTTGTGTACCACAGACGTAGTAAAAAAAACGCAATCCGATAATAATTAGTCATTCACACAAAAAACGTATCTGTACCTGTATATGGCACTTTCGATTTGACAAAATGGCTGCTCTTATATTTATTGTTAATTATTACCGTATTGTAGTTTCATTAGAGCTTGTTGAAAACGGGCGATTTATCAGCATTAAATGAAGCTGTCACGGGTCTTTGTGTGTGTAAACTGGGGACGTCGGCCGGAGGCGAAATAATCACTGCTCTGATGAATAGGGGATTACTACGTCTGTACAGCCTCTCACTGAGCCTGTTTTTTTTTAGATTGCCATATAATTTGGTCACGATAGCCATTTGTATATTCGGTTGGTTATATTTGTTACATGATATAATAATTTTGAATGTATTACCATAATCTTCTTGGTCTGATTCTTCTATCTAAGAGTGGATAGATTTGCCAAATCCTGAGAGCCTAATTTAAAGCAGACGTTACGACCGAATTGGAGTTCCCCTCTCTTTCACACGCGTTGTATGTCTCCTTTGTTTGGATGCGACAGGTATATTCTCGTTCGTTACCGGATGGCTTCAAATTGAGCCACCTGGTTTGGTTCAATACACAAGTTCTAACGTCTACGGACGATTAAAAACCACTTTCCATCTTCTCAGATCATAAAAGAAGTTAGTTTTATAGGGGTTTTTGTTAAAGAGCTGGTCAAAATTGATGTATCTGCATTTATATTTATTTATGAAATTCGGCCAAAACGTTTTTTGATGTACGGTACAGAAAATAAAAAGGTTCGTAACCGTTAGCTAAATTTATGTTTGCACGGCAAGAATCAGTTATACCAACATACCCTTTTAATAAGATCTGTCAACCTTCTTTAATTTTTCTTTTCATCAAAAGGAATCAATGTTACTACAAGCAAATCTGAACTTTCTGTTCTAACAGCTAAGCATCATTTCCTATGCAACATGTATTACTCTGTCAAATTTGCGAAAGGTAATAAGTGCTCATAGCATATCAAACGAATCAATTTAAAACTGACGAATTGGTAATTATTACATTACATTACAATACATACGAGCATCCTTGAAAATCTAGAAAGTCGTTGTCAACCTATTTTTGTCTTAAAATCTTGCCTAGACGTCATTTTCAGTGTCATTATCAAGATGGAAGCAGAGATTCATCCTACAATTTACATAAGATCTTGGAGTTCTATTTTTGTTCTTATGAAAAAGCTTAGGTTTTAGATAGTATTAGCAATTTATCTGTAGAAAAAAATTTTCAAACCAGTTTATAAATTAAACTTACATGGTCACTAAACTTTTTTTAACATTGAAATGATTATACATACGGAGTGTGCTCTGAGAGTCTCAGAGTCAAAGGGCTCTTACGGCCGCACTCAAAGACGTCATTTAAGCTAATGTTCATTAACTTTAGTATCGGTAGTCTTTATGCGTATCAAAATAAGTGTCAATATTTTTTCTTAAGCAGCCAACTAAGTTAATCAACGACTCTAAGTGTGGCATTTTTGGTTTAAACACGTGTTCCACCAACTATTTACAATATTTGTTCTGACTTTTGCAAATACGCATTAAAAAATAAACTTTTCATACAAAGTCGGTCACGTGACTTGGTCATTTTGTACGAGAAGTCGAAAAATTTGTTTAGAATGGTTGGTAGAACACTTAGTTAAAGGGATGTAAATGTTTACTGATACACCCTATATACGGGTTTGCTATCATCATGACCATGGCGCTTGCCCCTGTATATGGGTTATCTATCATCATCATGCCGTGTGGTCCCCGGCAGAGTAGAATAAGCTGCCCTCACTCATACCGAGGTGTCGTAAAAGGCGACTAAGGTAAAGCTGCAGGCATGATCATCAGCACCCAGAGAAGGAAAACTCTGCATTTATATCAAAACCCTCGCCAACCCGTCTGCCAAGCGTAGTGAGTATGGCAATTACCCCTCATGTGATTGAGGGAGGCCCGTGCCCCTGCAGTGGGGACTTAAATGGGCTGATGATGGTGATCATCATGACCATGTCGCTTGCTCCAGATCCGAAATATCGGAAACCCAAAAATAAGGTACGGTCAGCATCAAAAGTAGTAAAAAACAATTCATATTTTCATAGAATTAATATCATAATTCTATGAAAATATGAATTGTTTTTTATCACGGTTCTCTTCGTACTATACCTACATACTTTCCCTATTACACATTCAGTCTCAGTATCGATCTCTTAGCCTAAATATAAATATAGTTTCCGTCTTAAAATAGGTACATAGAATGCATCGAAAATGACAATAGCAAGGCGTTTTGCTGAAGTCTGCTATTCATATAAGAGTGTGTATAAAAAAAAAATCTGCGAAAAAAAACCGCCTTCTAAACCACGAACTATAAACAGTGTATAATAATATTTTTAACGCTTTATACACTTCAAATAACATTTTATAACAGTACACTCGAGAAAATGTTTTACCGAAGTTGGCGCCTAATCCCTGTTGAATAATTGAATGTTGGATTAAATCACAAGATTGGGCGCCGACTTCGGTAACACCTTTTCTCGAGTGTACTGTTATAAAATGTTATTTGAAGTGTATAAAATGTTTAAAATGTTATTTTATTCTGTTTAGTTCGTGGTTTTAGAAGGCGGTTTTTTTGCAGAAAAATGTTTTTAAGCTTTTTAGTGTCTCATTTTTTGGCAGCAAAAGAAAGCAAAAGAAGAAAGAATCATTTTAATCGGTTCATAAATGGCAAAGTAACATAAAAAAATATAAATATACATGTCGATTGAGAACCGCCTTTTTTTTGAAGTCGGTTAAAAAGTAATGTTCTGTTTGAAGACGGGACAAAAGATTATTATCCGAGGCATATCAAAGATAATGGATTCTTTCAAATTCAATCGGATAAACGTTTCTTTACAAAAAAAGGCAGTTAATAACGGGCAATGATAAAATTGGAGATATACTTTCTTCTAGCAGCCTTAACCAAAATATAAACTTTGAATGAAAATGGTCTTTACTCATAATCTACCATTATTCCACTGGGGAGTTTGCGGTATTTTCCGTCGCTTTGAATAATATAGTCCTTTGAATAATAGGTAAGTTAAATAATATGATAATTTTAGTTATACGCTTACTTAGGTTTATATGGGGTGGTGAACGACGCGGTAGGTATATTATACAGGTTAGATATTTTTATGTTATTATTCTTAGCACCAATGTAAATTCAAAATTAAAAAAAAAATCAAAATTATTTATTCAATAACACACATGTCATACAGTTAATTGTGGTTGGAGCTTCCTTTTAAGCAACATATTTGCTTGTATTAGGGAACTCCGCTCTTCTTTAAATTATTACATATGTTATGTTTAAACTTTCCTTAATTTTAACAATATAACATTTATTTTTATTTTACTTTATTATAATTCAACCAACGATATTGGAAGACAGAGACAACCTTATTTTTTGACATAAGCGTGAGTGAGACAGGCGTGCTACGCGCAGCTACGCATCGGAATTAAGTCCTGTCATAAGGACTTATCTCGACACACCATAATATCTACACTTCTATACTAATATTATAAAGAGGAAATATTTGTATTTTTGTATGTTTGTAATGAATAAACTCAAAAACTACTGGACCGATTGCAATAATTTTTACACCATTAGAAAGCTGCATTATTCAGAAGTAACATAGGCTATATTTTATCCCGGTACGGGAAGTAGTTCCCTCGGGACGCGGGTGAAACCGCGTGAAACAGCTAGTTTCGTGTATATATTTGTATCTCGCTCTGCAAAATGGTGACTAATACATTAGTGAATTCAGAAATATCATGAGAAATTAAAACTTTTCTTCTACTTTTGAGTGAAATGTGATTTGACCATGAGATTTTTTATTTCTTTTTGAATAATCTGTACAAAAACAAATCGTAAAAGCGCACGAAGGCATTTTTGTAACCTTTATCCCACTTAAAATAATTAAAGAATATTTTTGAAAGCTTTTGGCGGTAATAAATTTTTCGCGTACTAAAACAGACCCAACATTTGTTCATGGTTATTTAATAAATAGCATAAGTGTTTACCATGAGGTTGTAACCCCGAAATTGTTTAAAATAGATCCGGTTTAGTTAAAAATTAATATCGATTGGCGTCGCTAGTGTGCCCTACCTTAATCGAAGGTTTAACCGGTAGGCACGTGGGTTTCCGTTTATAAATCTAGTTTCATTTTATTTATTTACATGAATCATCATATTATCATGTACTGTTCATCTAATCGTTCGTTTTTTTTAAACATGAATCGTACAGTGAACTACTGCCTTAGTTTGCGCATTGTAAAAACTTACACGTTTTTCTTTGCTACTACGGATCTAACGGTTTTTTCAGATACGTACGATATCATTTTATAAACACAAGATCTTTTAGTCACAGTCTAAATAAATTAGGAAACTGGTCGGCTCCCTGAATTTACCTGTTCTTAATAAAAAATATTGCTCTTAATAAAAAGTATCTGAATTTTATGTTAAAATTTCGTAAGAATTTTTTTTTACCTATCTTAATTTAATCATATCATTAGTAAGGCATTTCCTTGTAATGCTGCCGTCTTTTCTCTGTTAATATTGTATGAGAACCCGTCAAAATAAACGTGCCTACAAAGAGGAAGAAATTATCCTGTTAACTTTGCGTTCACTTATTCGCAAATTTAAGAATGTATAAGTAAATAAGCGCATTATTTTTTATATATATTATGACGACCCGTTTGGTACAATGGTAGTGAACGCTGCCTTTGATCTAAGGGTTGCGGGTTTTATCCCCGCACAGTACAAACATTTGTTTGCATGAACATGTCTGTTTGTATTGGTCTGGGTGTTTTCTATGTATTATAAGTATGTATTAACAAAAGAAAAGTATTATATGTATATATTTGTAATTCCACTGTTGATTCTGATAGCCGTAACACAGGTGCTTGAGCTACCTATCTCGGAGTCAGATCAATGTATGTGATGTTGTGAAATATTTATTATTTATTTATTTATATATATATATATATATATATATATATATATATATATATATATATATATATATATATATATATATATATATATATATATATATATTTGCCTGTACAAATGTGGGTTTCTTACCATCAGTACACCAACGTGTTGACAGATTTGGATAATCCAATGTGTGTGTAGTCCGTACTATATGTACAATGTACATACACGTGTACCAATATAGAAATAATAATCAAGATGTCAAACCAATAACAAATGTTTGGTTCGAACCGTTTGTCATACTTTGGAACTGACTGTATTTACGTTTTCGGAGAACAGTATTGATAGAGAATCGTAAATGTATTGATTTATTATGAAGTTGAAATTACAATTCTGATATTATGTAATTAAAAACAAACTAAAAAGTGTTTGGTCTAATATCATCATCATCATCATCATCAGCCCATTTAAGTCCCCACTGCTGGGGCACGGGCCTCCCTCAATCACATGAGGGGTAATTGCCATACTCAACACAATTGGCAGACGGGTTGGCGAGGGTTTTGATATAAAAGCAGAGTTTTCCTTCTCTGGGTGCTGATGATCATGCCAACAGCTTTACCTTAGTCGCCTTTTACGACACCTCGGTAAGAGTAAGGGTGGCCTATTCTACTCTACCGGGGACCACATGGTCTAATATGCATATATAGAATTACTCACTTAATAAGATATTAAAAAAAACAAAGTGCAGAGTGTATCGGTAAACATTTGAATCCCCTTAACAACTTCTATCAATCATTCTGAACAACATTTTGTTCTATTATGGGAAATTTTCGATTCCCCATACAAAATGAACAGGTCACACGACTTGTGTATAAAAAATGGAACATGTTTTTGTGCAAATTATAAAACAAATAGATACGATAGATAGACATATTTTTATTGCACAAAAACAAAATACAAGTATGATACAACAAACAGTACAATAAGTCGGTCTTATCGCTTGTAGCGATTTCTTCCAGACAACCTTTGTGTAGAGGAAAGAAATAACGTATTCGTAAAAGGGAAAGGCAGTGCATAGCAGTTTAACAAATGAAATTGAAAATGGCAGAAATATACATACTTATATATTAATAAATTACATAACATAAATAATAAAATACAATACATACGTACATACTTAATAATATATAGATAATTTATAATAAAATTCAATATAAACATTTCTTATAGATAGGTATAAATCACCAGAGAACAGAACAAATATTGTTCAAAATTATTCCCTTCAACCAGAAGACGTGGTTAAAGGGATGGTAAATGTTGACCGATACTTCCTGTATTTATTGTATTTGCGTACATTTGTATTTTTTCTGTTTTCCCAGTTTGTGTTTTTTGTTTCAATTCAAGCCTACATCATACTCTATAAAATAAAAAAAAAGCCTTTTGAACGGCTATTATATGGAAATATAAAAGACGTAGTCCCAATATTGCAAGGCTATTGGGAACAAACACTACCTAACAAACTTTATTCATTGCTATTATAACAGCATCCTGTAACAGAAATGTGACGAAACATTGTGTATTTGTTTACAATGATTAAGACTCGAAAATATCTTTGTTTCCTAAATAAAACTGACATTCTCAATAATGTGTGGGCACTCGTATTGGTGCAGCCATATAAACTTAGTCATAGGTAGGGTGTAATGACGTTTTGGGTTTTTCGGGATAGTCAGTCTGATTGCGGTTATTTGTCACGTAGTAAAAGTCGGGAATAATGCGATTTAGATATTTTCCCATAGAAATTACATTTTACAAACCCCCCAAACCCCCTCCCTCAATGTCACTGAAGTCTCTTCTGATCGTGGTTGCACTGTGCTGGTATTAGTAGTAGTCCCAGTAGAAAAAAACAATAACCTAAAGACTTGAGCATATTTCAAAGACTTTGAGGTCACTACATTAAATGTGTACCTGGTGCAATATGCAAGAAAAAAGGTGACAAACGAACCTACCTACATAATATTTTAAAATCTTAGTATTATACAAAATATTATGTATGTATGTACCATTACACGTTTTCATTAATATCCCCATAAGTATCCGCATTTTTTTTTCAGAAATCTGCATGAACCTTATTGCACCCACAGCGTCACGTGAAGTTACCCTTGTTGGACTTTGAACTGTCTATATGTCTCAGACACAGGTGCTATTCTTGCACTGCTGGGGTTTAACTCGCCCTGCCGCCGATTGTACTCTAAATGTAACTCCCGAATAATTTTCTATCACGCATTTCATATCCCGCAACCTCTTGCGGCTCTAATAGTAGATCTTACGTCACATTGAATGAGAATATAAAATACAGTGCTATAATTTCTTCAAATGATGGTAACCCTATCCAGGGAGCTTTGCCAATCATTATTCATATCGCAACATGTTTATCGCCCCCTACATCTCGGAGTCATCGCCTCGTTCCTCCATCTCATGACGCATACGTTATTTTCAGCCAATATTCAGCTTCCATGAATTGCAGTAATGTCATTTAAGGAACCTTAATGCACGTATGCCTAATGTTGTAACCTCGTTAATATCAGGAAACGGTTTTATTACATAAATCAAAGTGTTGTATGATATTTATAACGTTTATCGCCATGAGTTTGTCAAAATTAATTATGAATCATAGTTAATTTGCCAAGACAGATGTAGTTAATGTGTAATTCGGTCGGCCAAGTGACCGCAGTACGTGGTATGCCGACACGCGGCGACGTACGACCCGTCTGCGCCCACGCAAAGCTCGGCAAGGAAACAAAGCGACACGCTGCGCCCCCACCACTCAGTCCACGCGCAAGCTTCCACGCGAAAACATCTCTGGAATAAATCCAATATTTTAGTAGTGCATACACATACCCAAGGATTTTTATAACGATATCTAAGGTTTGTGACATTATTTTCCACTTTTTTCTTTTCTTTTACAATGCATTAAATTGCACGATTGCGATTGATTTAAATTTATTGTTAGAATATTCCCTTTATTTGGATTTTATTGATTGATTTCCACTTGAGTTTGTTTGATCACGTTTTCAGTTTTACCCTTATTTTGAATTTCACAGTTACAATTTAATTATATTTGTTGTGGGATTTGTATTGACTAGATATCTCGTTTTAAAAATAAAATTGTAAGCTGTATTATATTTTGATTCAATCATTATTATTTTGAAATGAACTAAATTGAAATTCATTTTTACACAAATTATCTACGGAATGCATGATGTATTCTGTAATAAGATAATTTGAAAAAAATGCTGTTGATTGTTGGATTTGTTTCACTGTGTGATTAGATAGAGTTTTCTTACTATAGAATAACACACATTTTCTGTTAGAAAATAGTGAAAGAAACCTAGGCTAGGCAGTGCTAAATAGGTCAAGTAAACCTAGCAACAGGTATGATTCGGAACGTTTTGCATAGATACCGAAATCATTTTTCTTTACCCCTTTAACTTTGTGCGAGAGAAATTTCTCTTACTATCAGTTAATGATGAGAAACTTTGTATGGCCTTTAGTATGGAGTACTTTGATTTGTATTTGTTTATATGGAAGTAAAGATCAAATAATCTAGAAGCAACTTTAGAATCGCGCGCTGCAGATTCTGGTCATATTAATAAGGACTTATTATAATCAGTAGATAGATAAGAGTAGGTAAAGAATAAGTGAGTGAGGCTTAAATAATTTTCACCTTAAGAGACAAGACACCTTAAAAATAAAAAATAAACCTTTTTGTCTCCAAAATATGTTTATCTTAAATTAATAAATGGTGAAAATAATACGGTCTAAATTAATTTATAGCTCAATTCTTTCGAATTGTATTCCGAAAAAATTTGTGATCAATAAATTCTTAAACGATTTTATCAATTCAGTATAAAGTAGTTATCTCTAAATCTGTCGCTGACGGTCCCTAACACGCCTCTCTATTATTCTAGCTGTCCTCCGAGACAACTGTGATTTCTACTAAATTGAGTTCACCAGCTGCACTTTATTGTTAACGCGGGATTCCTCCTTTATTTTCCACTGTTTTCCCGTTGGGCATTTATTGAATTGAGGAGTATCACGGCAGGGACGGCGGGCTCTAACAGCGTAAATTTAAATACGGCCCAAACATTCACCTGGCGCGACGCCAACTATCCATTGCTATCAGACTTGGGCTTTCTTTAGCACAAATGCACCGTGCCGGGTAACTTACTTATGTTACTGTCATTGTCTTCCTCTGGAAGGCTTACTTTCTTTCATATATTGGTCTCCTTTTTTTTACTAGGGATCATTTTGTGTAAAAACTATACTAAACTTTAAATTTTTCATGGATTTATAGATACACCTAAACCGTCAAGATGTCTCAGCAAACCACTAAACTGGAAGCAGGCCAGCAACTTGTAAAGAAGACCATGGATGAGATGATGCAATCCACTCAGGTCACAGAAAAAATATCCATTCAAGCCAGACAAGAGTTCCGTGAGAGCTATCAGGAAAGCTACGAAGAGGAGTTCGAAGAAGAAACCCACATTGATGAGTTCGGAAACGCTACGACAAAAAGGGTTGAGTCTAGCAGCGAGAGCAAAGAACACTCGAAGAGTGCTGATGTCCGGGTCAAAGCCTCGGGTTTGAATGCGGAGCAAATGAAAGCCCTCACAGAATGTGCAAACGAAGCAGGACAACTAGCACTGGATTCTAAGGCAGCCAACTGAACGTACTAATTAGAAATGACTAGGTATTATGTTATTAAAACTTTAACTAAACAAAAGAGAATAAATTCCTTTATCACATTTAAATCCTATATTTAAACAAACTAAACCGACTCCAAATTAATAGAACGCATCGTTGGAACGCTAGTGCTGACCTTTAAGATTATTGAAGCAACAAACGACAGTAGACAACACGTTATTAATAAACCTAGCATATGCTGTCGTTCGAGATCATATTCACAATCCGCACTCCCATTTTCATTAAGTAGTACGTTTATATAAATAATAAGTATTCTGATAATTATAATTTTGTTTCAGGTGTTCTAAAAACGTGTGCGGTGGTCTCTAAGAGTGATAAAGACTGTGTCCAGTGTTCCTTATTATATGTTATTATAAGCTAAAATTTATAAGAATGCAATAAATCTATTAAAAGTTGGAAATGGTGTATTAAATAGTGCTGTGCGTCCGTTAGTGTGCTAAGATTACCGCAATAAAAATGGAAGAAGAAGATGATGAGCGAAAAATCCAGAGGCCAAACCTAGCGGCCTTTAGTACGTTAAATGCGCGTGTGGTGCACTCCTCGATGGAGGAGAGATCCGTGCGGCAACAGGCCTCGTCGGAGTCCGGCGAAGCGAACACCTCCTCTAGTATTTCGACAGCACAATATAGCGACAGATGTTTCGTGTCGAAAGCGAGTACATTTTCGCGGAGTGGCACCTCGAGTTCGAGCCAAGAAGAATGCGAGGTGGCGCAAACGACTGTCACAAGCGGACAATATTTGGCCGCAGCGAGAGTTGAAACGGCTAGGTCAATGGAAAGTCTCCGTCCAAGTAAAGATACTTCTCCAGCCCGGCCCGCTAGCTCTTGCACGTCAGTGCCGGACACATAGAAGTTCGTTCTTGACGGCGAGCGAGCGGGACGTGCGGGAGACTAGGGGAGCGCCGGCTCGACGAGCGCTTTCTGGTGAGGACATGGGCACGTCTGCCGAGAAACGACGAGGCCTGTTTGCGAGTACAGAGCGGCGAGCATTGCAGCAACTCAGCTTGCCGCCCCCGGAGCGTCGGCTCACCATCCTGAGCCCTCACAGCCCCTTGGCGATCACAGAGCTGCAGTGGCCCGCGCCCTCTGGTATAAGAGGTCGGCGAAAGAAAGGGATGGTCCTCCCTAAACTTATCCTACCACGCAGCGACTCCGACGGTTCAGAAGTATTTTTTGAAAGGTGCCGTATCTTCTACTATTTCTTTAGTTTTTAGCATTATTTATTTGCTGCACAGTAGATATTTTTATTCTATAGACACAATTATATCACTAGAGCGATGGCTAAGTTTATGATGACTAGAAAATGGTTAATTTTTTTCTTTAACACAAACTAAAATATTTGTATTAAGGAAAAGGCATAAATTCAATTACTATAATCAAATTTTCTTTCTGAAAAGTCTTAGTTGATTACGCTTTTTTAGTCAGACATCTTATTATTTCTGTTACAAAAATTGTGAAATAAGTTTCTGCTCTTTGCTTTTACAAAAACTATAACATACCTTTGAATTATTCATCCTTAGGCATGTACTCAATCTAAAATTAGACACGTTAAGTAAATAATGGAAAAAAAATGAATTTATGTTAGTTGTGAATCTGCCAAGATAAATGTGTGTTAGCATAGAGCTGCGTGCGTCAGTTAAAAGACTTTACAACGCCAAGTTTACTATTCTCTTTTAACAAAAATAACTTATACACTGTGCATTTGGTAATAAACCGGAATGAGGGTACACACATTTAATTAGAATTCTAACCTGACTTTGTTCAAACGCAAAGGTGATTTCAAATACTCGTATTTAAATCGTAAAGCGAGTAGCAATTGTAGTGTAAAAATTGTAGCTAGCTATTCAGTTGCGCAAAATTTCCATGGCTTATTTCCATATTCAATGCTACAGCTCGGCAGCTACGCAGCCCAGCATAACCATACCTAAGTGCCATTCTAAGTGAGACAGGGCGCATGGCACCTCACACAATGCAAAATTTGAAGGCTTCTACCTACCACCGCATGACAAGCGGTCAATGTCTTTTCCAATTGTGGAAAAAAGAATAGTAGTACAAATGACAACGCATTTCTCTTATGAGCCTTTATTATTCGAGGAATGATTTTGGTACGCTTAATTTTGTGGGCTTTAAAAATAGAACACATTTAGGAATACCTCGTGGAGTAAATCCATGTTGTATCGTGTCATACGGTTATTAAATACACAAGCGTAATATGTCAACGTGTTGTAAACACTAGCTTAATGTAATCCAGTGTAAGTTTCGCCCTATTTTCATCAAAGGTAACTTAAGCTTGAGTATACTTAGCCTTTGATTACAATAGGTTATAGGGTCTTCCGGCGTTATACAGTTACAGACTGACTAAAGAGATTCGATGTATTGTCAACGAAATCATAGAACTACCTTACAGTAGTAGGTAGGCTTGAGCAAAAAATATCGATATATCAAAATTTCGATATTTTTTCAGAAAAATATCGATATTTATTAGCGATAGTTTTTCTCACGGTGTATCAATTTTCGATACTTATTTTCAGATATCATAATCAATATATTTTAAAAGCTCTATTGTCTGCTCATGCGTCACATCATGTTTTGATCAATCCGATTTTTTAATTTATAAAATATGTATCTTTGCTTCAAACACAAACAAACAAAAATTCCACTCTATGAGACTTGCTTGTCGGTTTGGTTGGTATCACTGCACTGGACTAACTGCATTTTAGAGTTGAGCAAAACGTTTCTTTTTTATAATAAAACTTTTGTTGCAACAGCCAGATGTGTATTTAATTTTGCTTTAAAATTTCGATAACTTGGGTAATTTCAATTTTTATAAATAATTGCAAATTGGGCAAAAAAAATCGATATATCGAAATATCGATGTTTCTTGGGCGATATATATCGATATATTTGAAAAATATCGATATTGTTTTTTTATTTGCCCTCCCTAGTAGTACCTAGGTTATAGTTTTTTTTGGATACCTAACCACATCAGGACCATCTACTCTTATGTTTTTATGGTGATGTCGTTAACAATGACCGGATGGCGCAATTGGTAGTGATCCTGCCTCTTACGCCAAAGGCCGTGGGTTCGATCCCCACCCTGGACAAACATTCGTGCGATGAACGTATGTTCAGTGTCTGGGTGTAATATATGTAATTAAGTATATTATTGTGTTCCTCTGTTGTCTGATATCTGTAACACAAGTGCTTAAGCTACTTAGTACGGAATCAGGTCAACGTATGAGATGTTGTGAGAATTATTATTATTATATAACATGAGCGGTTCATACAAAGTGTTGGATAGTGAAAATAAGCAAAACTGGAAGCATGCTAACACATGCGTATACAGTAAGCAGATATTCCACACAAAATGAAATACGGAACTAATGAAAATGAATAAAATGAAATAGCTGATGTTTTTTCTTACTATGGCGTTTTACTAGTATGAGTTAGTTCAGTATGCCAACGTTTTCATTTATTGAACCGCTTATTTGAAACCTTGTAATAAACAAGGCTAGTTCGATACCTTCTGAACCAAATGTTCAGAAGGTATCGAGTGCCACTGACTCCTCTAAACTCGACATGAACCCTACGGCGAGTTCTGTATGGCTAACGATTCTTGGAACTGCTTGAACTGATTTTCAAAAGGATTAAGATAGTAGTTCTTAACAACTTTTTCTTTGAACTTCTATTTGATATTTTTTACTTTTTTATTTAGTTTTAAAATTAGAAAAGTTGGTTAACTCTTTTCTAATTTTGAAATGTACAAATTAGAAAAGAGTTAACCAACTTTTCTAATTTTTCGTTTATACTGTGCGTTTATATAAAAATCTTAACAAAAAGGATATAAAAACCCTAATATCTTTCAGATTTCCTATCTAAAAGTTATCCAAAGGTTAAAAGTAGGCAAGCGGAAGCGGAATCTTGTTCAGAAAAGGCAATACCTACCAAAAGTTTTCATTTTCACTGTGAACATTACACATACAATATTATTTAGTAACACAAAGTAAACTTCATATTTGTTGTTGATTTTTAAGTTTGTTATTTTGAGAGTTTTAGTTGTAAAAACCAAATAAGAACAAGTAGATTGAGAAAAAAGTTATTTATGTTAGTTATTTATTAAGAATTTTATTATTTTCTCTTTGTGTCACAATGTTCTTTTATGGATTTATAATTTATTTGGCGCTGTTTTTCTTATTTAAATAGGGATTGATTACGACCTCGTCCCTTCAACTATTTCTATCATTTTTTTTTTTGGTGCACCGTTTCAAAGCGATAGAAAGATAAATTTCTTTTTTTTATGCGATAGAGCAGACAAGCAGACAGATCATCTGATGGTATTGATATCATTTCTTCATTTGGTCTTGAACTACTCAAACTAAACTATTCTAAAGTAGTGTCTTATGTCGATTAGTTATTATATCGAGGCTTGTTTTTACACTCAAACACTCAACACAGATTTCTTCAGCTTGCTTGTGCTTATAACATTACAATACACTGCAATGTATACGACATACTTCCTTTAAATTGGAAGTGGTCCAATTCAATCGATCTCTTTCTCTTTCGCAAATTACGAGGACTCGACCCAAAATAAGGTACATTGGCTGAGAAGCGGCATCATTAGTATTCACCTATAAATACTTTAGAACAAAAGAAACGATAAACAAGCATTTCGATTTCTTGGTCCAGGGTTTGCTGGCGAAAATAACATTCAGGTCAACGAAATGTCCCAAAATAAAAGGTATTCAGTGTCAAACATCACACGATTTCTTTCTAATATTTTAATCGTTTTTCTTTATCATTGGCTTGACAATATTGGGTAAATCAATAGTTTCAACTAATCCGGATTCTAAAAGGACATTTCTGCAACTGAATATCAATATGAAATCTCAATACAACTTTACGCCGACGAAATGCTTGCAACTGACACTGTCAGCTTTGCCTTTTTATGTTTAATCACTACCCTTAGTCCTACAAATATACCCCTAAAATTACAGATGCCTATCTGACATATATTCCTAAGCCGAAGGATTACGTGAGCACAGATACTCGGCTTAATAGCTCTGAGTGATAGGTACCCAAAGGCCGCAATCTCAGGTTGTGAGAACATAGAAGGAATTACTCGTACTCATTAAAAAATAAGATCCTTTTTTTGAATAAGGTTGATTATGTTCGTCACTTATTTATTTATTTCTAGTCACAACTACAAAATAAAATATTAATTCCTTCAAACGAAGCGTGAAGAAGCATCTCGCGAGCAGTCCCGACGTAGGCAATGCCTTGACATCGCGTCCGTTCTAGCAATGAGATCCTGAGGATGATTGGGAATAGGATGGATGCTGCTGTATTCCGGCGGCTTTCGTGCCATAGAAATTACTGTACAAACAAAATAAAAGTTTGTATTACAACAACAATTTAGAGTAGAACCAGGCGGTCGTATCGCTTGTAACGATTTTTTAAATAGATATACAAACGCGAGCGCAGTTGACCTGGGGAAAAAATAATGAATACGAATAATCCATTATTACCATTCCAATTGGAATTCTTAAAATAATTGTTTCCGCTTACACGCTTACTTTGTTATGAATAAATGCTTTCCAACCTAATCGCTTAATTTTTTTTACAAAACACAGAACGATTTACGTAAATTAATTTCGCAATCTGGGTCTTTAGTTTTATCTATTTGGTCTATGCTATTTCTGTATATCTAGTCTCAGTGCCATTATATTTAAAAACCATTCAATTTGTAAGTGTTGTCTTAGAAATCTGTCTTGTAAACATTACTTAATTAGCTACTCAGGAATCTGATCGATTGCCAAAAAAACTTATTCGAATAAATGTCTTCATTTATCGTACTAATTGTCTTCAAGAAACTGATTTTTTTTTCTTTTATGAGAAAGGGAGGCAAACAAGCTAGCGAGTCACTTGATGGTAAGTGTTTACCGTCGCCCATGGACATCAGCCACACCAGAGGGAGTGGAGATGCGTTGCCAGCCTTTTAAGAAGGTAATCTTTCGTTTCTCAAGATCTCAATGTCGTACCGGTTCGAAAATACCGCTGCGGGAAGTTGATTCCACAATAAGGAGGTGCGTGGCAAAAAATGACATACCTATAAAGCGCACGGTGGTGGACATCCACCCATCCAGGTACGTACTTACGTAAAACTTCCAGAAACGTATTTTTTAAGTAAAATAAGTAATTTTTTTTGGTAAAATTGAGACAAGATCATGTTGTACTGGTTCCAAAAGTAATAACGTGCTGTAATTTCCCGCAGGAGACATACAAGTAATAAATTCTTACAACATCTCAAACAATGACCTGATTAGGTACATAAATGCATATTACAGCCAGATACTGAACAAACACAAGTATCTATCAAACAAATGTTTGTCCAGGGTCCCCAGACTGGACAAACATTTGTGTGATGAACCGAATCCATGACCTTTATAAGGCAGCAGGGTTACTATGAAGCGCATTCTATATTATTCATAAAGAAGCAAATCCTACCGACCGCGGCAACACTTATATTATGATGGTCTATAAAATGTTTCTTTCTTTCTTCTTTCTTTATATCTATTCCGAAAACACGTTACTGTCTTCGTCGCACTTGGTGTGGTTCGGGTTTCGGGGTAAACTCATTACCCGAGCTGCATCTCGCGTATTCTCGTGGCGCGGAGTTCTTGCTCCTCTGGTAGAGGAGGCCTCCCGACACTGCGCGGCTGGGGCGGTCTTCGTCCCCGGTTAGAGCCTGCCAGCGGCCCGGTCGCGCTAGTCTGTCTGGTAGGGGGCGTCTGAGAAACGCTAGTGCGATATAATCAACACATAGCGACATCTTTTGGTGTTAAGTGGAACCATTGTCCCGAAACTGAAGGCGGGCCACTAGTTGGAGATAAAGTGGTTTCTTGTACTATAGAAACTAGAAACAACATTATTACATATTAAAAATTATTATATAAGTTTATTCAAACCACATGCCATTGTCTGTCTCATCAACAAACACTAACATTGTATAGATGCAGGAATCGAACCCGTGACCCTGCTGCATATCAACAGTGTACACAAACAACATTTTAATTTAGAATAGTTATTTACGGGATTTCTACCATGTACCTTATTTTGGTGACTATGGCGCTTGCAACAGTGCCGAAATATCGAAAACTCAAAAATAAGGTACATGGTAGAAATCCCGTAAATAACTGTTCTAATGTTAGTGACCATGAAATTTTAAAACAACATAATCTTTTTATTTGTAGAGTTTTTTTTTCACTTTAAGAATAACTATTTATAACTTATCAGCTCTGTCTTTCTATTATTACTTACTCGTAGTAATTATCAGGGAACATTTTGATAGTATGTTACAATATTTTTGTAGTAGGTAAATGCTATTATCGCTACTCATATATTTTATCATTTTCGTTGATAAAAATAATGTTAGGTAGTTGATATTTTATTGAAAACATTATGTTGCAGCATAAGTAGGGCACGTCTATATCGATATCACTGTCAATTTATATCTCTAAACATTAAATAGGTACACTCAAAGTGATAAAATAGCCTTACTTCATTTTGAACTAGAATGTATAAAACCACATAGATACCCATCTTAGTTTGAACCTCTGACTCGGTTCAAAGACATTCATATCCTAAAATTACAACCAGATTTTGTCTCCCTAACTATGCTCTGTAGCCTGTAAATGGTTCGTTTTATATTCTAGAGGCGACAAACGAGTAAACGAGTCACCCGATGGAAAGTAATCAACGCCGCCCATGAGCATCCGCGAAATCAGAGAGATCGCTAGTGTGTTACCGGCCTTTTTAAAAAAGAGTACGCTCTTCTCTTGAAGGTCGTTAAGTCGTAGCCGTCGAGAAACGCACAGTATTAGACCGCCATCCATCGAGATGATGCTCTGAGCAGTTATTTACCAGAATGCCAATATCTTCATTTTTCCACCGACCACTTGCCGGCGGCATCGCGGCAGGGCGTTCACCCAACATTGAGACCCAATAATCGCGTACGGTACAATTTCAGTTACATTTCTCTTGCAAACGCTACAACTCGTTGGAATTAGCTCCCTTCAGACTTTTCCCAATGGATTACTGAATAGATGAGAAGATGGATACTCTTTATTGCACAAACAAAACTTAAAAGCTAGGTAGCGCTGGGAGCTATCTAGTACCACTCCAGACAACCTTCAGGTAAAGAACATTACATAGCATACAGGAAGATGTAAATATGATTCTTCAAAAAAAGTGTGTTAAGTCTTCGTAGGATACACCACACATACAAGTCCTCGCTGGCGTCCATAGGATGCGTAAGTATCATCAGGCGCACCCACACAAGTTTTTTTTGTATAAATAAAATTATCATTGAACAAAAACAATCAACAAAGCACAAACAAAAATAATCAACGAAACACAAAAAGCAAAATGGTAACATATTTTTTCCTGTTTGCTCCAATCGAAATAATACGCGAAGAAGGGCTTGTTTCGTAACAAAAAATCCTTTTATTTTACGATACTAAATACTTCACATGTTTCACTTTGTATTATTATTCCGTTTCTGTGTTTCCGGAACGATACGACGTGCAAACCTTCAAGAAAAGAACGTATCCCTTTTAAAAAGGCCGGCAGCGCACCTGTGACTCCTTTGACGTGGCAGGTGTCCAAGGTGATACGTCTGTTTGTCTGCCCCCTATATCATAATAACAAAAAAATATTGATGAGATGAACGACGATCCGAGCCGAGTCTGAAGAGATGAGCTATTGACTGGAACATCAAGGTCTTTAATTCAGCGTGTCTTTATCTTTGCGAAGACTATCGCTATGGGGCCCAGGATAGTCACGTGCACTAACTAATGTCCTCCAAACCGATATTTCGGTCATGGCGGCCAATCACAGCGATCAGTTATCGACGCAAGACATATTATAGTGTACAAGTGTGTGCGCAGACACAAGTGCACTCTCTATTCCCTTACTGTCATATATCGATGGGACACCAGTGTAACACGACCGAAGAGGGATCAGGCACAGGACCAACGGCTTAACGTGCTTTCCGAGGCACGAGGGTACAAGATTGCTAACTTCCAGATTTCGGCCTACTAAAATTTGTACCTAGGTTTTTCTGGTGCCAAGTTCTCAGTGTCAGTCCGAAATCTGGAAGTTAACAATCGGACCCCAAGCGCAGCCGTCGCTATAAAGTGCGACCCTCTAACCACTGCGCCTTTGAGGCAGTCAACGTGCACTAATAAGTATACGACCTCATTAAAATATGAACCTAATTTAATTTAAATTAGCAACGACAAACGATTTTAATTTTTTTTAAATTAAAATCTATTGGCGTCGCTAGTGTGCCCTACCCTCAGATCATAGGCCCCACCCGTCACCTCACCGTCACCGAAAAGTAGTCCCGCGGAAAATCACGGTAACTAAATTTTGAGATTCCTTACTTCTTATTACAAAACGTGGTTTAAAAGGTGTAGTGGGATTAAAACTAGAAATAATTGAAGTACTAGAGTAAACAATAATACAAAACTAAGTTTAACGTAAGTATATCAACTATAATACTAATGTTAAACCAACCGGACCCCTAGTTTAAAATAAGTACTTAAATAATAACCTCAAAATATCAATTCAGTGACAATCCATGTGACAGTTCATTCCGTTCTACGGTAAGTTATTTGTGAAAAAGTAGTAAACTTTTTTTGGATTTTATCCCAAAAATAGAAGAAATTCCTAATCATGTAAGGGGTCCAAGTAATATGGTACTTGGACACCTTACTTCATACAATATTTTAATTTATTGTTGCCTATAAATATTTCAAAAATATTTTTACTTCAGGCAACAAAACAAGGTTATGTAAAACGAAACGTCACTGAATGATTCGATCAATTTTGACACTATCCTCCGGTACTTAGTGGTCTATGGTTAATCGAGGATTTGTAATAAAAAATTAAGAGCTAACGTTAAGCCTTAATAATCATGCATTAGCTAGTTTAGGACTTAAAGTCGATATCAGAGTAGTTTTTTGTAATAAGATGGCTTGTGTCTATCAGCAAAAAGCTGAAATTTGAATATTAATGGCGACTTTAGCGCGCTTTTCACGGGACTTCTTTCAAGGCGCCGGATTCTATTTCTCATTATTTTAGAATGTTGACATTTTGTTACCTAGATTTGCAAGTCTTTATTTTCAGAGGGAATTCATTAACTTTCCCTTTACCATCAGCTTCGTGCAGCTCAAAGTAAATGAAAGTTTATATTAGACCTGGCAAAAACATATCTTTCAAAAGATTGGAACATTAGCATCTGGATCAGTGCAGAGATGCGGAACAATGAAACGCTTCATTTGGAACATCGACTCTCAGATAGATCCGTGATTAATTTCGCTCTTTTGGGTCATTCGGTTCATCGAATCATTCCGCTCATTCAGATCATTCGGCTCACTCGTATCATTCAGCTTATTGGGATCATTCGGCTCATCGGATCATTCAGATCACTCGGAATCGAGATCCATTTGAATCGAATGATACATTCGGAGCGAACATTAGAGATCCGGAACAGTGTATCATTTGGCTGAGTCAGATCACTGAGTCGTTTCAGTAAAGAGTTACACACGTCTAGTTTATATACAAACTCCGGAACCTCCCCTACCGTGTACTGAACGTTACGGCGCTGGACCGGAAGCGGTTCCAGCTACAATTTTCTCACCTGCAGTTTAAACCTGTCAACACTAACTCAGTTTATCTTTTTTATAAACAGAGGTTTGCGGCAACACGCCACTAGCTGTAATAGCGCTATTTTTATTTCCTTTTCAAAGGAAAAGGTTCGTTAAATTTTTTACCTCCGTTCGTTGAGTAAATATCTTCATAAATTTTGAGCTACGAGCGTAACATTATTATTTTGCCTCATGTGTGATTAGTATGTGGTTTGTTTGGATATCTATATTAAGTTTTATTGTAATCAAAATTTGGTAGTGCATTAGGATTAACGCATTGATTAAGACTATTATCGATAAGAAACATAGAAATACTCAACGACAGCATTTGATAGTGTGACACATATTTGATATTGATGTTAACGTGTAACATATTGGCAATATACGTCAAAGGCTTAGTTTTTTTAAAGACAGGTGGCAGACGAGCCAACGGATCACCTGATGGTAAGCGATTGCCGCCGCCCATGGACACCCACTGGCAGCGAGGACACCCACGATACCAGTGGCGCTCCACTGGTATCGTGGTATCATGAAAATCTGAAATTAAAGAGATAGCTAATGCTTTATTTTAAAAATTTAAGTGTCTTTATTACCGAACTGATTAATCATTTTATTAAGAGGAGATTATGTGTGTCTATTTTTGTACAGGTATATTTGGGATTTCCTCCTTGATTCGGTTACCAATAACAAAGTACTAACTTTAGGGTAAGGTCAATATTATGTTCTTTTTTTGTTTTAAACTTTCATGGTCACTAACATTAGAATAGTTATTTACGAGATTTCTACCATGTGCCTTATTTTTTAGTTTCCAATATTTCGGCACTGTTGCAAGCGCCATGGTCACGGAGTAACTGAAGTTTTTGCGGGTAAGATGTTACTGGCAGACAAAACGGTCTACCCTCCTTCGCAGTATTTTACTACGCGCACCTGCGCGTACCACTGTACACTAACTCACTATTTTCTCGCACCTGTTCTCGACACACAACACTCACAGTATCTGGCCGTGAAATGACACTTACATTTTCGAATCACTGGATTCCTGACAATTGACAATTTAAACCCATCAATCAATCAATCATCAATTTAAATATTTATTTATATAAATTTCTACCATGTACCATATGTTAGAAATCTCGTAAATAACTATTGTAATGTTCTGTTGTTGTCTGATATGTGGTTTATATTAGTAGGATTTCTGAATTTCTTATTGCTTATAGGGAAATTGCCTTATAATGTTTCAATTTAGGCAGGAACAATTTATCTGCAGATACCCATAACCATTTTATTTATGTATTTAGTTGCAGTAATCTACAAGATCTTGATCTTGTAGGATCTTGTAGATAACTGCAACTAACATCGTTTTCTCTTACTTAATCTTGATCAATTAAGAGAATACGATGGAGGGACGAACTCGATGCCCACTTAAGGGATTGGACGATTGCGGCTCGTGACCGATAACGTTGGAAAGAGTGTAGGGAGCCCTTTGCCCTGCAGTGGGACAGTACAGGCTAACAAAAAAAATCTACAAGATAAAAAGAATTCAAATAAAAACGTAAAACTGATGAGAAATTATACCAGAGGGACTTATAGCTTCATTCCATCTTAGAAAACAATGAGAAGGCCAGCAATAGCGACGCCTTCAGGATATAAATGGCGTTTACATTTAAATAGGCTTTTATAATGAGAATTAAAATACAGACCATAGTAATTCGAATCTCTTTCAAAATTTATTTAGATGCCTCTCACTAGGCGTATCGCATATATTTATTTTTCGAAAACTATGAAAAAACGGGGGTGCCGTATGTTCCGCGTTTTTTCGTAGTTTTCCAAAAATAAATATTTTAACCTACGTATGAAAATTGACGACCATTCGAGATTATATTTGTTACGTTACAATTTTTTTCTCGATAACTACAAAAAATCGTGGGACAAATATGGAATCTAAAAAAAATTTTTTCTGCTATAAAACCCTGTATACCTAAATAGATTATTCCGCCATGTTTAATTTACTTCGATCGGCTAGTCTCAAACTAAAGTATAATTTTACTTTTTTTTCACATGAAAATCTTACATAAATCAGGTTTATACTTAGCAGTGCAAACCACTAAGGTTAATAATTATATATTAAGTATTATGTCGACGACCCGTTGACGACCCGTTTGAAACAGTGGTAGCGAACGCTGCCTTTGGTCCATGGGTTGCGGGTTCGATCCCCACACAGTACAAACATTTGTGTGCATGAACATGACTGTTTGTATTGGTCTGGGTGTTTTCTATGTATTATAAGTATGTATTTACAAAAGAAAAGTATTAAATGTATATATTTGTGATTCCGCTGTTGGTTCTGATGTCCGTAACGCAGGTGCAGCTACCTATCTCGGAGTCAAATCAATGTATGTGATGTTGTGAAATATTTATTTATCATTATTTATTAATGTTTACGCCGATCTACATTTACACACTTAATGTAGTATAATTATATTTCAAACACCGTCAAAGACAGCTACTTATAATTAAGTTTCTTCTTCATACTCTTCATAATTAACTTCCTTCCTGCCTTATAAATACATTGTTTTAATGGCTCTAATAGTAGTAGTCAACAATTAGGCTCTTTTCGAATAAAACATCCGTATAAAGCTAATAACATTGATACATTTGATTCAACGTCCCATTAGCAAATCAGCAAAATGTACGACTCCACACAAAGAGCATATAACCACCCTTGTGTTCTGACCTATTGTGACGCAGTCAACGTCACAGCACATAACACAGGAAGTTTGCTAACACACGAGCAATTTGTCAACGAGGCAGACGCATAACACCTACTATAACTGAATAACGTTTTGGAAGAACTTAAAGGCCCTTTTACGATTTTTACTGATAGTAATGAAATTAAGACTGTAAATTGAAAAATTCATCAAACATAAAAAAAAGGATTTCTCACTTCATTCATGTCCCAATCTATACTAATACCCAATGCCCAATGGGGGTGAAGGGGAAAAGGTTGGCAGCGCACTTGTGACTCCACTGGTGTTGCGGGTGTCCATGGGCGGCGGAATTGCTTACCATCAGGTGATCCGTCTGCTCGTCTGCCACCTCTCATATAAAATAATAATAATAATAATACTTTTTTTAAATCTTGCTAGAGATGATTGTGACATGAATGGCATGTGCAAAATAAGCTTGAAAAATACAAATCCTAACCTATCCTATCCTAAACGTGTGATGTAGCGAGAAAATAGTCGCACAGTTTTTAATTAAAACTTCACGTAACGATAAAAGTACCTATTCAACGTTGTACAAAAGTTCAACGTGCCGCCATCGATAATAGATTTCTACTTCGAATCGTGATTTGATTAGAAATGTTAACATTGAACTTCGGACGTTAGAGATAGGTCTGTAGACCTAACTTTAACTATTCTGTTTGCGTTTGTAACTTGAAGCAAGATCCAACTCTCTAGTTTAATACTAATTAACTACTATGGTTAGTCATATCATAATTTAAATATAGTCGGTAGCAATGATTGAAGATTTCGACGTGAAGTGCTCAGGAGTACTCCGGTGACTTTGTAAAAAGAAACGTAAATGTAGGTCTACTCTACGTGGTTCGAATTCGAGCATGCACATCTGGTTATTTCAAATCTAAGTGCATATTTCTACCATTAGCTTGGCGGTAACGAGAAAACATCTTGAGGAAACCTGCTGTGAAGATTGGACTGTATATAAACGCTGGCGATGGGATGCTGATTGAATGGTGAAAAAAATGATATAGGCCAAACAATGTTGTATTTTTCCAAGTTCAAAGACACACCCCAACAACCATACAATAACAAAAAAATAATATATGAAAATCAGTAAATAAAGTATAAAAACATAAACAATATAAAAGAGGCTGGTCCAGCCGTCGATCCTCAACACCTGCGTTTTGTGAATTGTGGATACCTACAATATTTTACCTGCTATATCTATAACTGGGGGATCAGTTATTATTTAGATCTTGACTTATGATAAGACTAGACTTGAGTGGCCGTGGTCGGACAAACTCCTTATTTGTTTAAAACTATTCCACTAAGCAATAAAAGTTAGTTTAAAGCACTGACTGTCATATGATAATCTTGTTAGAACGGACCGCGTAAAAATTCTCATTCGGTATTAATATCTCAGCTTCTATTTCTATTTCAACAAAATACGGCCTAAAGTAGCGAGTAGAAAGGTAATTAACAAAAACGAAGTTTAAATTCTAGACGATCACAATTTCTATATGGAAACTCGGGTTACGTTTTCCTTGCGGCAGGCTTATAATACTAGGGTTGATGTAGGCATTAGATAGTAATTCATAATTATTATAGATCCAGTATTTGAGCCGTAGTGGTAGACCTCCATTCCTTCGATTCTACACGCGACTTCAGACAACTTTTCGCGTAGGGAGTAGCGAGTTAGAGTATAGACTAAGGACCAAGGAAAGAGTACGAGGCGAGCGGTCGAGTCTTAGGGCGGGGTGACCTGGCCGTCGATCCTCAACACCTGCGTTTTGTGAATTGTGGATACCTACAATATTTGAGATAATGATTCTGTTAAAAGGGTTGCGAAAGTCAGACGGCAGTCATTTCATTGTAATTATTAGACTCCCCAAATCCAGAATCACGGTCTAAGCCGGGCTCTAGAGCGACAGTATTGGACGCTACCGGACCGCACGAGCTATGCGCAAGCGCGTGAATCAAATTTGGTTTACGTTCAAACGAGCCTACAAAAATCTCTCTCCTCCCTTATAACGAGCATGATGCAAATCCTTTTGCTTTCCGCACATGAACATCCGCGAAATCAGAGAGATCGCTAATGTGTTGTTTTAAAAAAGAGTACGCTCTTCTCTTGAAGGTCCCTAAGTCGTAGCCGTCCGGAAATACGACTGCAGTCAAACCGTTCCACAGAACTGAGGTACGTGGTAGAAAGTTCGCTTCGTTAAAAAAATCGACAATACTCGGTGCACAGTCGAGCACGACGATTTGGCCCGTCTAGCGTAGACAGAGTGCTATCGAACATTTTCAAAGCGTGCGCGTGAGTATAGTGAACACGGGCATCAGTGCTGCCTTACCAACTAAAGTAAAACGCCGGCTTATTGCAAGAACTCATTCTTAACAAAAATCAATTACCTTATTACAATACAATCCATAGTCAATGAAAAAATGGATCTTGACCCTTAAAGTAACCCACATGAAATGCTGAAAAACCAATAATTCAACTTGTAACACAATTTTATTATGATACTGATGTTTTGGTTCAGTAGGAACAAACACAAAAAACCTTTGAACTTTGATCTCGGCTTGCAAGAACTCATTATTAAAAAAACATTAAGACTTAACAATAAGTTCTTGCAATAAGCCGATGAAAAGGAATGTAAGCCGATCCGGCTTACATTTTTGCTTCCTCAGCGTTGACTCTTAAGGGTCATGTCGATCACTGGTTATAACATCGAGTTAATACTTTACCGCGCTGCTTAAGCAGAGAAGGCTGCGTCGGCTGGAACATGTGCATGGTATGGAGGACACTCGTTTGCCCAGTAAAACTCTTATGGGAGAGATTGCATACGCTTAAAAACCAATCGGAAGGCCTATGCTACGCTGGAAGGATTGCATAAAGCGGGACATGCAAGCCTTTCTCATTTCATCTACTGGCTGGGAACAGCTCGCTGCCAACCGTTTGCGTTGGAGACACACTGTATCGGAGGGAGTTGGCACGATGAGGCTTGGCTTGATAAGCTAGCTACCAAACGTGTCCCAATGGGTGGGGCAACCCCAGTGGCAACGGTGCTCGGTTTACATGCAGTACATGCAGACGAAAAATGTACTCCCGCATCGGGCTTTACAGTCATGAGCGTAGCTGCCATATCACACCCCGTGATGCTACTGTAAAGGCCAATGTATGTATGTATGTAATATTTTATGCATCTAGGCTAGGCTTGTGTTTATCCAGACGCTATCCATTCACAATCAGTGGGCCGGCAAGTGTGCAGCCACTACTGTATGTACACAAGTGGTGCTGATTACTAGCCTGTAACATCAGTTACAAATAGTGTTGTAAGATATTCGAGTCTTCATTTACTTAACAAAGACTATGCTTATTCATTATGCTAATAATTAAAAAATAATTACACATACTTAACATTCGAGTTTAGATCCCTTTTTTTAACGCCTTGTTGGTCTAGTGGTTTGAATATCGGGCCGTGATCTCGGGGTCCTGGGATCGATTCCCGGGTCGAGCAAAAAGTATGATTCGAATTTTTCAGACATAGCTCGGGTTTGTGATCACCAATCCGCATTTGGCAAGTGTGGTGATTTAGCCTAATCCCATCATAGTAGCGATGACTTGATTTCTATGATGGACCCCTTTGCCCTGCAGTTTGACATTCTATAGGCTGATAATTTACTTTACTTTTGAGATCCCTTTTGTGTTATAAATAACTATTTGATTATGAAGGAGGATGTCCTTTATTTATTAGGACGGGGAATTCCCACGAAATGTATAATGTCATTATTAATTTCGTCTTAATTAATTATAGTTATAATGCAACGCAAAAGTCTAAAAAAATATTTACCTTTATTTAACTTTAGTGATGTTGCGTTTTCTTATATGAATGTACTATATTGATGAAATCAATTAATAAAAAGTATTCAAGAAAAGTATATATCTCTCCCTTATGTCTCTGGGCGGCGGTAATCACATACCATCAGTGAACCATCTGCTCGTTTTTCTGCCATAATGTAAAAAAAGTGTCTAACAAAAATATATTTTCATTGCGATTTTTAAACGCATTAAAACATGTAAGTATTGAATATTCTGTGCATTACCATATACCTTCTTAAAAAAAATACTACTTTATTCAATCGTTTTTTAATTAATGGTATATACATAGATAGATAATTAATTTATTGCAGTAAAGGACACACATGCATATACAAGATTAAAAACTTTAAAATAAAAGTTCACTGTAAAATAAAAAGGGGAAAAACCCTGACAGAGTGAAAATAAAACAGTGACAAGATTGAGCTAAAATTCAATCACAGCGTTTCAAGCAAAATAATAATCAGAACTCCTAGAGATCTTATATCATGCGGCTGAATACAAAAATTCAAATGTTGTAAAATAAATACATATTAAACTCGAAATGCGAGTACATATTAAACTCGAGGGCGAAGTTCTATCTATATACGAAGAAATTGCGTGCGTGTCACGTGCGTTTGTTACTAAAATTTGTTGAGTTTGGTTGTATTTTAAAGGAAAAACATATGACTTTTTCGCTTAAAACCATCATTAATTCAAATTCCGTCATCCGGCAAGGCTTTGCCATAATGAAAAATACTCGTATTACTTGATGTCACATTATTATATCCTGGTGTTCTTTTTTTTAATTCAAATTCATCCACAATCATACACTAATTACAAGCATGCATTCCTATTTTTTTTTAATTAACATTTAAGATAGAAAGATAGAAATGGGGTGAGCCCTGAGTCTCATAGCCACTGCGACCAATAGATGATCTATTGTATCAGCAACATTTAAGATACGTATTAATATTTAAGATTGAAATGAAAAAAAAAGAATTATAATCATAGGTACATAAAAATGTATTTGTCCAAGTCTTGTAGGTATGTGTCCTTTGTGTAAATGTAGATCGGCGTAAACATAATATTTACTTAGTATGTTTGCAGTGCTAAGTATAAACCTAATTTATGTAATATATAAGATTTTTATGTGATGTATACCAAATAGCATATACTGTTGCTGCTACGATACTAAGTCTTGAGTTCAAAGCATCACTATATACTCGTAGCTACAAAACATTAATATCGTAATCTTCCAACTATGTGCCATTGTCTCTGCACTCTAGTTTCGCTTTAAATTCCTGGCACTCCGAGGCATTTGTTGAAAACATGACAGAATGGAATGTATCTAATACTCGCAATGTTGGGCAAGGCAATCATCGGTCTGAAGATGCCATTGGAGTTAAAATAATATGTCACAGTAATTTGGAAAGAATGCGGGATGTCTCGCTCGTGAAAATAATAATATGAGTCATGGTACTAAAATAAACTTTTATTGTGAACAAAATTTAAACACTTGGATTGGTGCAGTAACAATAATTGGTGACATTGTTCCAGAATATCTCTCAATTAAACCTCGAGCTGGAAGGTAGAAATGTTTAATTAAGCGAAATGGGTCAGTGATGGGTTTCAGTTTAATAGTATCTTGACTACAAGATACTTATGTCACTGAATACGGTTTGAACTAATTATTAAGGCAGTAAACTATTATTGCTTACGGAATTAAGTAAATCTCTTCATCAATCAATCAATATTAACAACGTTCCTTGACAAGACACGGGTAATTTATGGCTTTTCCCTACAAACGCCTGTGTTTCAATTGAATCAAAGCTGTAACTCCCTTGGCCCACTATAACTTGAGTAGTAAGTAATTAGCCTTTAATCGTTCCCCAAACAATATAGTGCTATGGACGGTTAGCTTTGATGGATATGAGCTAAATTAAATTATTATAGTTTATAGAGCAGTAAATCAAAACGCTATTCATTTAACAAACATGCATGAACGTTCCTAATTAGTTAAAGTTCAGAGCTAGCTGGCGCTGTTTAATCCAGTATTATGCAAATGTTCACGTAGATTCTCGTACATAATACCCGTATATCCAGTCATACAACCGCCATTATGTCGGGCCATAATATGGTTAAGTATCGATAAATTACTGTTAAACATCACGGCATTCATCAAGCTGGTAAATGACTACTGATGTGGCGTGAATGTAAACCATTACATCACTACTTTATTTTGCTAAATAATAGACGTACATAACTGGGACTTAGAATATTTTAGTACTTATTTTGATACTGACTCTTAATCTAATGGATCAGCGACCCAAAATGAGCTTAGGCCTCAGATATAAGACTCCTCCACTGGTCACGATCATTCGCGCCAGTCGTAGCTCGCGTAGATCCGCCTGCTATTCAACTTGGTTCTAGAATATGTCCTCAGAAGTGTTTTAGAGCTAGATGTTGGACTAAATCTAAATGGGAAGCAAGAGGTCATAGGAAACGCGGATAACCTAGCTCTGTTGGGCGTAAAACAGTGACGAAGTGATAGAATCTGCAAGAGTCCTTGATTCAGAAGCGCTAAAGGTAGGTACTTGAGCCCTACTTACTGTACCTGTAGACTTAAGGCACACTGAGGTATTTGAGGAAGTAAATAATTTAAATTTTGTAGTTAATTTAGACTTAATTCTCTATACACTTATAGGCTGAAGTGGAAATAGGATTTACATGTGTCTAGACGAACTGAGGTTCACATGTATAGTGTATATTGGTTGTTGGAAAAGGTAATGAAGTTCCATGCAGTATCATGGACTGGCAATTTGAAAAATATTGCTGGTGTAAATTGGACGCCGACTGAGTAAGACCAGGATGTAAAAGTTAAGAAACAATGACGAAATAATTGTGTGCCAAAAGTAAGTAATTAATTAATTTAATTAATATCTCATAAAAAGGTTTTGTCGATGTACTTAAAGTTAAAAAAAAAACTTTTTATTTTAATTTTATTCTATAACAACTTTTGTGTATTTAATATGTAGGATAACTTATACTAATTGCGTATGACTTTTACAATAAATACTTTGTATATGATGACATATACTAGTACATTATACATGGCGGTTCATTTAGGGCATCAAGCGGAAGTCATGGATAAAGTATCCTTTGGGGTACCCGAAACATTCCCATGTATGTCCTACGATTTTGTTGTAGTTTACAAGTTATGAAGTGTTTTCTGATTTTTGTTGAGGTATAGAATTCCTCTAAATTCGGAAAAAATATCATAACATAATATATACGTACATGTATATCTACAAAGACGTTACAACTTAATCTATCTTCATTCTATTAGGATTACATGCGTACGTACATTTATCGCGTAGGTACTTAGGCCTGACCTAATTATTCCCTTACTCATCTATCATACCTTAAAATTAAATTTTCGTTGATTATGGTATAACAATAAATTTCAGAAACTACGTATTATAATTGTTATCGTAATTTTCTTGCTTTGTGTTCTTCTGTGGCCAATAAATTAGTAAAAATGTCCATCGGAATCAAGAGATAAACGTGGGTGCGGTCAGCATCAGATGTAGCTTAACACATTACTACCATGTCGAAGTAACATTTTGTACCCCTTAGAAACTGACTATAATAGGCAGACTATAATACGCCGTGTGGTCCCCGGCAGAGTAGAATAGGCTACCCTCACTCTTACGGAGGTGTCGTAAAAGGCGACTAATGTAAAGCTGCTGGCATGATCATCAGCACCCAGAGAAGGAAAACTCTGCTTTATATCAAAACCCTCGCCAACCCGTCTGCCAAGCGTGGTGAGTATGGCAATTACCCGTAATGTGATTGAGGGAGGCCCATGCCCCAGCAGTGGGGACTTAAATGGGCTGATGATGATGATGATGATAATAGGCAGAACGGTCACTTTGGCATGGTACCAAAGTGTTAAGCTACTTTTGATGCTCACCGTACCTATAAAACATATCGTCACTCTCATTAAGCTCGGGTCTTAACCTTATAATGAAATGTTTACGCTCGACTTGCAACAGTATTCCTCCAAGATGACATTATATAAACTCAATTATTTCTAACTTCATTATCATTTTATTGCGGGCCACGCTACATACGAAATCCGTTGAAAATACTTATTCATAAATGATTGTTAAACTACAAATTAAAACAATGTACATTTTTTGGGCAAAGCATTTTTTTTTTCAATTTATTCTTAAGTAAATATGCACTTAAACATTTTTCGACAACTGCTTTACCGACTAAGCTAGTCGTAGGGTTCTAGTCCCACCCAAAGACTGTCGAAAAATGTCTAAGTGCATATTTACTTAAAGCGGTGTTATAAAGCAGTTTTCATTCTTATTCCGAAGATTTGTTTTGGTTCAAACGTCAAAACTGCTTGATAACAACGGTTTTAGCTAACAAAAGAATTTTTATGAATAAAACCTTTAGAAATACGCACATAGATTTGAAAATTTCAAAGGTGTCTCGGGTTTGAACCACGTATGGAAGATGCATTTTTTTCCACTGAGCTACCATGCTTCTGTTCACAATTACTTATTGAGCCGTTTTCAGTGGTTCCAGGAATGAAAATCAATAGCTCCGATGGAGCAACCACCCGCTAGTTCAGTGAATGGTGAACGTGTACAGTGCAAATAATTTTTGCTGCTTGCTTTTGTGTTTATTTTTATGAAAACATGATTTTGATACAGTATTTTTAAATACTGTTTTCATTATAAATATAGAGTTACAGATCTAATCCTATTAGATTGATAAAATCGATAAAACAAATAAAGCAATAATCATGTCAACATCATCATCATCAGCCCATTTAAGTCCCCACAGGGGCACGGGCCTCCCTCAATCACATGAGGGGTAATTGCCATACTCACCAAGCTTGGCAGACGGGTTGGCGAGGGTTTTGATATAAATGCAGAATTTTCCTTCTCTGGGTGCTGATGATCATGCCAGCAGCTTTACCTTAGTCGCCTTTTACGACACCTCGGTAAGAGTTAAGGTGCCCTAATCTACTCTGCCGGGGACCACACGGCGTGTCATGTATCAATAATCATGTATTTTTATGTTATTACTAGCTATTGCTCTTGCTAGCTCAAGTTATAACAATCTCCAGTAAGAAAAACACGTCACTCTGTTACTCGGTTTTGCCGTTAAAGACGGACAAACAGACAGACACACACACACACACTTTCACATTTGTTATATTAGTATGGATTATATAGCAGTTCTTCTTTTCTCTAGAAAATTAGGTCATGTCAACCACTCCTTTATGATTTTACGTTGGATATCTATACATATTAACCGTATATACCTATAAATAGCCTTTAACATCAATCAGTGGTTAAGGGGACATAAATTGCGCTGCGGTCTCGTCTGGATGGCACTTTTCTCTTTGTCCCAGTTTTTACTTGCCACTTGTCACAATTTATCTGTCGCTTGTCACTCGGAATCTGTCACTGCGTGTGAGCATAAGCCAATAGTTATTTTTGTAAACAATTACTTTAACTACTTTATTAAACAGACGTCGACTTTTTTCAACCAGAATATTTATTTTAATAAAAACATTTCGTACAGTGAGCTCTTTTTTGCACGCAAGATATGATCCGGTTTAATTTGAGAAATATTGCTTGAAACCCCTTATCTGATTGGCCAATGAATGTATGAATATTTCAACTGTACCCACTTCCTCTTAAAGTCACATTAGACTTTTGGCAAGGTTTGTCAGATCGTTGACCACTTTTTGCCCTGGTAACCAGACTAAGGTGGGACATGTTACCATTTTCTTAAAATAATTAATAGCGTACTATATTATTATACAAAACAATCTTGAATCTTTTAAAAAAAGCATCTAAATCCGTTAAGCATAGATACATACATCTACAATCAATCAAGGACAATCTAGACTTTTGTATAACAAAATAAACAAACTATTAAACATATATCCGCTCACAATTCACTCTTGTAAACGGAAAATTGTACACTGGCTAAAGACGCTTAGCTACCTGGATACAGAAATTGTGTTAAAGAAATAAAATCACATAGACGAATATCACACGCTCACACACACTGACACGCATACGCACACGCATACGAGCGCGCGCACACACACACATACACGCACACACACACTCACACACAACCACACACACACTCACACACTCTCTCTCTCTCACACACACACACACACACACACACACACACACACACACACACACACACACACACACGCGCGCGCGCGCGCACAGAGAGTGAGAGAGAGAGCGAATATACTATTTTTATTAAATAATTATTATTATTATATTAAAGTATTTGTTAATCTTGCCTTACATTAACACTGTCGGATTAGGCGGCAACTGCCTGATACAGGTATATATTTACTTAAAAGGTATGTTGCCACAAACTATGTGAACGATGGGGTTTGTTAACAAATAAACTTTTTATATTTTTTGATACATACATAGGGACCATGCAAAGTGAGCCTCCCCGAATACCCTGGTTTGCAAATGTAAGCTTAAATAGAAAAAACATTGTATTACTGCATAGATTAAGGTCTGGTCACATTCCATCTAACAAGTTTGCACATCTGATGAAAAAATCTGACTCCCCAAATTGTGATGTCTGTAATAAAGTGGAAGATGTGCAACACTTGTTGATGGAGTGTGTCAAAAATGAAACACAGCGTCGATCACTGATGAACAACTTGCATCTTAAACACTTTGACTTAGGGGTATTCCAATTTATTTTGGCTGAACCTGCGTCAGACGCGGCTAAACTAGTGTGTGAGATGATGATTCTTCATCGATGATTGAACTATGTACATATATAGTGTCTATTTAATATAAATATATCATGTAACGTAGTTATCTATATCTTATAAATTGTAATAATAATGTTTAGGTTACGATGGGACTGACTTAACACAAGGTTAAAGTCCCTAAACTAAAAATAGAATAAAAAAAAAAAGAATGTAGTGGAAACAAAACAACAAAAAGAATCAACCCCTCACTGTAGACTACTGAATTCATTTCGCAAACCCGGATCATGTGTTTAACGTATGAAACTTCGAAATCAAGAAGACGCTAATGATATTTGTCTTAGCAATTGGATTATCATTTACGATATGTTTTGTTGCTTCCGACAATATCTTTGTGGCGGTGAAAGATATTTAAACAAGCTGACGACGGTATCATCCGGCAAACAATCTTTGTTTTGAATATTACGATATCGGGGATTTGTTATTTTACCGAAACAAAGAACATATTTAAATAAAAATAATGAACTAGCCTTACTTACCTTACTTTCTTATTTAACTTTTTCAGGCATAAAAATTTGCCTAAGAATGTACTCTAATCAAAAATGTATACATTTTTGGCAAAATTAAATATCAAAAGGCAAATAAAAACAAATTGTATTATGTGGTAAGTAAGATTGGGCCACTGTTACAGTGACCGATATATTTGAATCACCTCACAGAAGACAGGCGTGAAGCAGCGCCTGCGCTGTGTTTCGCCGTGTGAGTGAGGTTACCGGAGGCCCAATGGGGGTGAAAAGGGGAAAAGGTTGGCAGCGCACTTGTGACTCCACTGGTGTTGTGGGTGTCCATTGGCGGCGGAATTGCTTACCATCAGGTGATCCGTCTGCTCGTCTGCCACCTCTCATATAAAAAAAATCAATCAATCAGTCCTTTATTACTTCAGTTACACGTATTTACATTGGGTAGATATTATTATATAAACTAAAATTACGTTGAAGTTGTCACGCAATAGAGCTACCTAATACTTACCTAACATTATATCCAAATTTCAACCAACTGCGTGCATTGATACGCTCATACACAGTACGAATGTAACAAACATCAGTAATCATCTACACCCTTCTAGAACGCTCCGTTTCCGTGCTAACTCAGGAATGAGCTTTCAGCCGCGGTGTTCCCTGTTCGCTACGACATGTCCTTTTTTAAACGAGGTTTGAAAAGAGTTCTTCTTTCACGGTAGGCAGTGGCATGACTGTGCTCCGGCATTGTTTATGTCTATGAGCAGCGGTTACCATTTACCATCAGCCGCATGCTCGTCTGCCTATTATTCGCAATAAAAAAAATCTGTGAAATCATTCTATTTCAACGCTGATTTAAAACCACAGCTTTCCTTTATCGATTATTCGGGTAAAAGTGCAATGCAAAACATGAAAGCCTGATAAGCTTGGGCAACTAGTGAACCCTATAAACCTCATGAGAACTTGACCACATGTTCTTGCGAGTAGTTATTTTATCCTATAGGGGCAGTGTAGTGTGTGGCTTGCAATAACTGAAGGTGGCACCACTTTGTATTGACTCTGGTCGAATTGATATTACTCAATTTCAAATGGATGGCACCAGTTGGCACCTCCGTATATGGACTGACAGCATTTTGAATTGACTACATCTGGATGCTTTGTACTCAATAGAGCATCGTGCGAAGAGGCTCACCTGTGATGACGTACTCTCAGACGTGTGGCAAGCCTCTCAGTCTTCTACCGGATTCATTTCGGGGAGTATGCGGAGGTTCTGCATAATTTGATCCCCCCCTAACCGATTCCATCACCGGACAACAAGACCGTCTTACCCCTTATCCGCAAAAAGCGATTCGCTTCCACATTCATAATGCGGACAACTAAGGAATGTAACTCCTTGCCAAGGTCTGTTTTTCCGGACCACTACATTCTGGACATCTTTGAGGCATGAGTAAACAGGCATCTTATAGGTGAACGCGTCTTATCCTAGACCTCATCGTCACTTTCTATCAGGTGAGATTGAGGTTAAGCGTCGGCCTATAGCACATAAAAAAGACTACAATTGACTTAGTTCAAATGAATGGTACAAGTTGACGCCTCCGTCGAGCAGTGGCTATATCATTGGACCAGCAGCCCAATCCATATTTTTAGGAGGAATGAGACAAAGGGTTCTTTTTTGTTCAAGGAGCTTTTTTCCCGTTTTTGGTGAATGCATCGGTAGTTATCGATTCGAGTGAATCGAATGAACAGTTTCTCTCGAATATAATTTCTACCCTTAGCTTCGATTGTCTACCAAGTTACTTATTCGAGTTGCGTCACTATTTCACCCACCGCCTATGATCATGCTTCCTTTGTTTTCATTCCATCCGTTTATTCAATGTAATCCCGTGAATGTGTATCTTGGACTCAGTCGAGTTCATGAATATGATTACATTTATGTAGGTACCTTCGCCGAAACTTGCGCCGTTAATTGATGTATATTAATGTTAGCTATTAAGAGACATGTCTTTAAAAAGTACTTCTAAGCATACATAAAGGAAAGAGATAACAGTTTTTTGAGAGATATCTTCGTACCAGTAACCATATTGCCTCAAGTGGCCACTTTTATTCGTTCTTAAAATTATTATACTATAATTTTTTCTCGATCTCGCGCTCGATCTCTCCTCAACTATCGAACGATGAGGGTTTAGAGAATTTATGATAACAAACACACTTGTGCGCTGCAAAATTTCATCTTGCGTACAGTCATGTGCACTAATAAGTATACAATCTTATTCAATTACTCCGTGACCATGAGGCAGCGCCGTAATATCGGAAACTCAACAATAAGGTACACGGTACAAATCTTGTAAATAACTATTTTAATTTTCTCATTAAAATACTATGAACTTTAGTTTTTCCGCTAAATGCTATATCGTCAACCACGACCACTCTGTCAAGAGTGAACGACTAAAAAGGAGGAGTTTTTCCGCCTTAAGAATTGAGGTGTTTACATTTTATTGAGTACGACTGTATGTGCTTGATTGCTGACATCAGCTACCATAACTAACAAAATGTTATATACCCGATAGTAAGGTTTCACTTAAAGCCGGAATATACAAACAAGCTGAACGTTGTAAATTACTAGCTAATTATATTAAAACGCCCATCGCTTACTGAAATTTAATAACTATTCCTTTCCCCTTCTCTTTCATATCTTATCCTGGTTACATAAAAAAACACCACCCGGATAATAATTACGATCTGATGAATATCTGGAATGTATAGTAACAGTTTAATAGTTTTTAATAAGATTTTTTTTTATTCTGCCGTAAGGATTTTTTTTTAAAATCATAGGTGGCAGACGAACAGACGGATCACCTGCTGGTAAGCGTTTGCCGCCACTCATGGACACCCGCGACGCGAGTGGAGTCTAAAATGCGCTGCCAACCTTTGAACCCCCCTTTTTCCTTTTTATTTGAGTAAAAAACAAAAAAATATATATATTCTTAATTTGCTAGTAATTAATAATTGTAGGTAGTCCTATCATTATGCTAATATATAGGGCGTCCCAAACATTTCCTTAGCATTAAATTACTATTTAAGATAGGTGCTATTCCTTCATAGTCTTGGGACGCCCAGTATATATTCACAAAAATCGAATGTTAGGTTTAGTATCAATCTCCTTTATTGATGTACACAGACCACTTGATGGATGATCTGGACTTATGGACAAAATAGCCTTTATTTTTAGGTAAAATATTAAGTTGTAGGTAACTACCTATAACACGTATAAAACTATAGTTTTTTAGTACGCAGAAAGAAATAAATGAACCTTTTAAACACGTTTAGATGTAGCCTGAAAACCAACGCTGCAGCGGCTGCAGCCACTTTTTTTGATAGGTGGCAGACGAGCAGATGGATCACCTGATGGTAAGCGATACCAGCGGAGTCACAAATACGCTGCCAACATTTAAACCCCCTTTCCCCCGGATTGTGCCTCCGGTACACACGCAGCGAAACACAGCACAGTGCTGCTTTACTCCACTCCACTGCAGCAAATGCTGAGGTTGGGCCTTGTTGGCTACTGAATTTGACCTATTTGTATATTTATGTCACTCGTGTTTAAATTTGTGTTATGTAGCCAATAAAGCAATCTTTATCTTTTGTCAGTAGAAAACTTTTTGCACTGAAGTAACCATGATAAGAAATTGTTTTATTTGACTAGTCTTCCGCTGGTATTGTTGTCTGCGTGGAATAATGATGTGTTCTCGTAAAAACATTATATGTTCCTATTAAAATGTAGACTTTGTACTTAGGAATAACGTAGCTTTGTACTGGTGAATAAGAATTTTCAATTTTTTGAGCATTTTTTCACAAAAATCTTTAAAATGTTACATTTATTACTACATAGTTATAATATTGAGGTGGTGTCTTACAATATGATTAAATGGTTAAATTCTTACCATACCTTCTCTAGATGTGTGCGTCATGTCACCAATCATTTAATAATGATTGTGTAATTAATAATTTGAGCCATGACAACTCTCTAGGTATCTCTTATTTATGTACTTTGTTTTTTTTTTCGACTATTATGATAATATAGAGTACCTGATCGTTATAAACTGACTTTTGGCTACTACTACTGTATATATTTTAATGTAAAAAGTTAAAAACGAAAATTAATTAAGATCTTTTTAATCATTGATACATTTTATTTTATTTTATTTTCTTTATTGTAAGGAAACATACAGTACTTAAAATAACATATATATTTACTTACGTCTAATAACCCGTGCCTAAGCCGTGTGGTCCCCGGCAGAGTAGAATAGGCCACCCTCATTCTTACCGAGGTGTCGTAAAAGGCGACTGAGGTAAAGCTGCTGGTATGATCATCAGCACCCAGAGAAGGAAAACTCTGCATTTATATCAAAACCCTCGCCAACCCGTCTGCCAAGCGTGGTGAGTATGGCAATTACCCCTCATGTGATTGAGGGAGGCCCGTGCCCCAGCAGTGGGGACTTAAATGGGCTGATCATGATGATGATGATGACGTCTTATAACAATACATATTTACTACTCTGTTCTTCATCATCATATTAGCGTGTAATTCCCTGTTGGTTAATCCCAGGTTATACTTAGACCATGATTTGGGTAATCTGGTAATTATCTTAGTCTAGTCTATTTACTTATACTTAAAAAAATAGGTTCGGACCACCATTGAAACGTTACGTATTAACAATTGCATGAATCCACTGCAATTTTTTCATCCACATTTTTAATTTTTTTTTAATTGTTTATAAGTAAACGCTTAACCACAAAGCATAAAAAAAACATACTTGTTCACACACGACCGGCACAAAAGAGAAATGTAAACATACGAACGAACATGTTACGTTTGACCGAAGCAAATATCAAATCCGCTACCGCTAACGAAATGAAATCCTCAACATTGGAAGTCTTTTAATTTTCAACTCTCAAAAACAATGCCTCTATGTTCGGTTTTACCTTAATTTCTATGACGTTCCATTGCAAAAGGGTTTTGCGTTACTACAGATCAACAACTATTTTGAAATTATCCCCGAAAAGTATTACCGCAAAAAGGATTTAACTTACATACCATTAAATAAATTCATGATATGTTATTATTATCGCTGTGTTAATTCACTTTAATTTGTTATGCACTGCGGTCGCTTGTCTGATTATACATTCAGCTCATTTCATTCAGGTAATTAATAAAAGTTAGTTACCTAAATTGTAATAGTAATTTTGTCATCGTTACTTTAGAATGGGTATTTGGTTATATAACACAAAACCAAAAAGTAAGTAAGTAAAACATTTATTGACCACAAACACGAATACAATAGGCTTGTGTACTAGGTGAGAGATTGGCAGATATTTTAAATAGCATTGAGAAATAACGGTCTAAAGGAGCTATGTACAAAATCTCAACTTGAAACCTTATGTATTATTTTTGGTATGAGCCCTCAAAGCAAAGATAAGCAAGTAAATTTTAAGTCAAAATTTACGAAATATTTATACTATAGCAATCGATATTTTACTCAATTTATAGCAACTTTTGTTAAGAAATCATTTTCATAAACGCACTAATTCTACGCTATCGTACAAAGCTATCTCGCGATGCGCAAAAACTAGAGAGGGCTGACGTCACGCCTCACGGCGCTGTTTGTATGGAGCGTTTTGGGCAAGTCTATTTTAAGTGTGGACTTGATTTCACAGTTAAAATGGTCACAGTTTTGCCCTGCAGTGGAACAGTTTATAGGCTGATACTTTACTTTACACCGGCAACGCCGCGGGCGAAAACTAGTAACACAAAAAAGTCTTAAGCATCTAGCTAAAATACAACAAAATGAATTTAGCCGTGCAAAGCAACATTCACCCGAAAAAGAAACAAATTGTTCTTATTCACGAGGAAATAGACCTGTCGAGCTGTCATATTTAGTGAAATTGGATTGTTGGAGAAATCACGTCCCTCTGAAAGATCCTGAACGACATTTTAGTATTTTTAATAACAGTATAATATAATTAATAAATATACCTACGAGAAGCAAATTGCATGATAACCATTGTTAAAAGTGCCCACTTTTGATAATATGGAGTGGAAGAGCCAGTGGAAGAGCGACGCTTCAACATGAATGGACCGGCTCGAATGGAGCAATACCACGTCCTCACAGAAAACCGGCATGAAGCCGTGCATGCGCTGTGTTTCCGGTACCGGAGGCCCAATCCAGGGGAAGGGGGGTTAAAACGTAAGCAGCGCACTTGTGACACCACTGGTGTCGCAGGTCCATGGGCGGCGGTAATCGCTTACCATCAGGTGATCCGTCGGCTCGTCTGCCACATATCTCATAAAAAAAAATTAAAAGAAAAAAAAGGCCGTTCCAGAAAAAGCAAACAAAATGCAGGACTCCCTTGTTCTTTATATTATTAGTTGACAGCTGTCGACAGGCTTTGTGGTCTAAATCATAGAGGTACCTAATAATAGTTGATCCAAAAATAACATTAATAAAGGTAACCATCGAAAATAAACAAGCCAACTTTAATAATATGGTTCCAACATAAATCTTCTGCACAAAGTCTTAACAAGTAAAATAAAGGTAAATCACGTACCTAGCCGTGGTGCAGCGTATTGAAAAAGAAAATGCACCTGCAAACGCTTAACCGTTGTAGAATTCTGTAGGTAACGCCTACAAACTGCTTTGGAATCGCTTTATCTTGCAAAATCATGGTTAAAATATTGCGTTACGGTCTTTTTGTACCAAGTTGATTAAACTGTAAATTTCAATCAACCTGTAGAAAAATGAAAATGAGTAATCGTTGGAAGCGAAAAAGATCATTCAGAAACGCAATGTATCGTTGGTTAGTTGGTGATAAAAGTATTAGTGGGCATTAAGGCTTTTTAAACGATGTCAAAAAAATTTATAGGGAATATCTATCTCTTTAGTTTTTGCACGGGCAATAAAGTACGATCACGTGTATTTGGCACGTGGCAAAAATTGGACCTAATGCTGTTTTGAAATTTTCGCATAGAAAAACGTTTTATAACGCCCCCTGATAAGGTAACGGGTAGGGCACACTAGCGACGCCAATCGATTTTAATTTTAAGCTACTAAACTGAATCTATTTTAAACAATTTCGGGGTTACAACCTCTCGACAAACACTTATACTATTTATTAAATAACCATGCACAAATGTTGCTTGTATTTTCTTTTTGTGCAATAAAGAATATCTATCTATCTATCTAAATAAATATATCACAACATCACATACATTGATCTGACTGAGTTATTAGTTGAGTTAACCTTTGATATGCGGCTTCTCCTGCTTTTTATAAAGCAGGAAAAGCTATAAATAAATTTTAAATATATTAACAGAATTATAATAAAATGTATTAATATGTATTTGTATAGTTAAAAAATACTAAAATGCTTTATAAAAAGCAGGAAAAGCCACATATCAAAGGTTAACTCAACCAACACGGGTTCCCTGTAAACGAAATAGCCCTCGGGCAGAATCACTGCTTTTGACTCCGCAAACTTCCATCTTAGCAAAATAAAAAACCCTGGCCCGCTCATTTTATTTCATAAAGGTAACATTAATAGATATGAAGTAATATTGTTTTTACAATGGCTATGAATTCTTTAGTTATACAAATGAGTTAGTTCGGTGATCGCTTTATTTACATCAAAAACAATACTGATTTTAGTCAAAAGGCCAAATTTTTCAGTGCTTGTTTGCAAAAAATCAAGCGGGAAACGTTATTACGATGAAGATGCGTTTTATTAGGATGACCCGTTTGGAACAGTGGTAGTGAACGCTGCCTTTGGTCCATGGGTTGCGGGTTCAATCCCCGCACAGTACAAACATTTGTGTGCATGAACATGTCTGTTTGTGGTCTGGGTATTTTCTATGTATTATAAGTATGTATTTACAAAAGAAAAGTATTATGTGTATATATTCGTAATCCCACTGTTGATTCTGATATCCGTAGCACAGGTGCTTGAGCTACCTATCTCGGAGTCAGATTAATGTATGTGATGTTGTGAAATATTTATTTAGATAGATAGATATTCTTCATTGCACAAAAAGAAAATACAAGCATGATACAACAACAACAGACAGTAAACTATGTGTAGTTTCTAAGACATGACATGCCTCTTCAGCTAAGGCTGAGTATATATCTCTATGTTTACTGGATCATGGTTCAAGCGAACAGCGGGTTTCAAAGGCACAGCTTTGGACGCAACCAGGTATAACATGCAAAGTTTAGATGAGACAGTATTTGCTTTGCTTTTTGTCATATAAACTACCAGCACAATCTCTAATAGATGCCTTTTTGACTTGAATTGAAATGGTAACGGTAATAATAATATTTGTGTCTAAACCCTCGCCAACCCGCTTGCCAAGCGTGGTGAGTATGGCAATTACCCCTCATGTGATTGAGGGAGGCCCGTGCCCCAGCAGTGGGGACTTAAATGATCTGACGATGACGATGATGATGTGTCTAAATTATCGATATCTGAGTTGTATTCAGGTGACGGGTAGGGCACACTAGCGACGCCAATTGATTTAAATTATTAGCAACTAAACGGCATATATTTTCAACAATTTCGAAGCTGTAGCCTCTTGGAAAACAATTATACTATTTATTTAATAGTTAAACAGTACTTAACTTTTGGGTCTGCTTTTGTACTCAAAATTTTAATTACCGCCAAAAACGGCTACTTATGGCGTTAACCGAAATTTCGAGTGCAAAAACAGATAAAAAAGTAGTGCGTAATAGTATAAATGTTATCTTAGAGACTTCCGCTCCGAAATTGTATGAAATAGATTCCATTTAGTAGACTAACAATTAAAATCGGTGAGTGTCGCTAGTTAAGGCTACCCGTCGCCTTAAAGCCTTAATAACCAGCTCTTCCACGAAGCTTTTAATTTAGCGTATTTCGTCCATTCCGTTTTGCAAGTACGTTGCACTGCTACGAGTAGATGCCAGTATATCACTGCAATGCTTGGAGCGGTTAATTCACTTTTGCGATTGGATCCGCTCCGCGTCAGCACTAACCGTGTATCACCGTGTACACTACAAGTACAGTATGTATATACATTTTGTTATTTATCGTGTTCGCTATTTTGAACCATCGGTTCTCCCAAACTAATATAACAGAAATATAGAACCTAACTTCGTTATTCAAGTAACAACCATAACACCATATAGAAGAAAAACAGGGTTTTTTAACGATTTCGATTGCACTGTGGCTATGGTGTTGTACCGAGCATGGAAGATCCCGAGATTGATTTTGGGTGGGGTATAAGTTCTAGCTATCTTTAGCTAAGTGCCGATTCGACCAACCTTATTCCGATACAAAATCTTTGGTATAGCGCTGTCATTCTATTCAAATCTAACCTTATACTATAATTTTTTCCACGGATAAAGATTGGTCAAATAGGGGCTAATACTGTTAATACAGGGAATGAATACTTTGTATGAGATCGGTGCAAGTTATCATGTCATGCGTATTTATTCAATTAGGTATTTTGGAATTTTTATAAGCTACCAGGAATTAAAGGTGCTGGCAGAGTCTAGAGAGGAATAGGAGACAATCCACCGGCAAGAGAGTTACTCTTAAATTATAGAGAGATAATCTAGAACCCAAAAAGTTTTTTGCTATCAGCAATAGCCGTACGTAATACCAATTCAGAAGTTGGAAGCTGAAAAAATCTGAGATGAATCAAAACCTTACCAATTCAGTTATGGCATACCAATGTAGTTTAATTTAATTTATTTAATTTAAGGCATACACAACAGGTGACAATCGATAAAATACAAACTTAAGAACAATATACTTAGAGCTAGATTGAAACCTAAGAACGTGTACACACAGCAATACCAACAACATTGCCTACAGAAATAAATGAGATTAGTAGTTCAAGCGTTTATCAATTAGTAGTACTTAACAAAAATCTTGCATATATATATATATTCTGAAAATTAAATTATATTTACCACTAGGAAGCTCAGTGGACATTGAAACTGAATGTAACATGTCTGAACCCAAAAAGGTCCAGGTCATGGCTACACAGTGAGTCATTATAAAGGCGGCACATGCGAACAATGGGGTTGTAAAAGGATGTGTTATTCTTGGAAGTCTGCAACACGAACGTCCTCTTGCGGTTTCGGGAATGTAGTGCAAAAATCCCTCAAGAATATTCCTCACTACATCGTTACATCAATACCGAGGGCTCTTGCGTCCGGTCCCTGCGGTGCCAGTGTTTTGTCCCGACCCTCGAGAAACGACGGTCTAAGAGCCTAATTTCCGTCGACTGAGATTAAAGCTAGTGTGGAATAGTCCACTACAGGTAAAGTATCGATAGCATGTGTCAAGGATGGCGAACTCTTGAATCATGGTCTAAACGTACCTTGGATGCTACCGATAATTACACGCTAAGATGAGGAAGATGTCATTGATAACGAACCAATAAATTTGGTCCGTGGGCTACGAATATATCCTATATTCGTCCTATGGACCTCATGACCGTTTAAACATTAATTTAGAAAAAACGCACATAGATACATAAAGCTTCCCCATCCCTGGCCTATGTCATAAGCTTTTTATTATGTTACGAGAGACAAGCATTTGACGTTAATCCCATCTGATCAATGCATGCAGGTGAGCCCTAAACCACGATAGCTACCTTCACAAAAAATATCAAAACTCTTTTATCTCCTTAATAACTAACATTATTTTTGGGTTTCATACTTGCACCTATATATAATCGTTGAGTGTATCGTCGAATGTAACACAAACCCACAGGGGTTTGTATTACATTCGTTGCTCCTGGTTTCCATAGTACCAGGAAAAACCTTATTTTGTAACCAGGATAATGTATGTAATGCTGTTTCAATTTATTTATTATTGTTTATTTCAAAGTAGGTACTTTTATTATATAAATTAATTTATAATGTCTACGCTAATAAATACAGTAATATTTTAAATCCGCTATCGATAGTTGGACACTCCTTAGCAGAACGTGATGTATCGACCCCGTTTTCGTCTTGAGATATTTGGGGATGGTAATGACTTAATACCTTAATACCAAATAAAACGCTTTCGGCACGTATAACTCCTAGTAATGTCTCAACGTAAAAAACTAACGTACGAGTATGTCAATACCATAGGCACCAAGAATACTGTATCAAGTCAAATAGAAAGAGCCATACTTTGATATTCGAGTTGTATTGTATAGTATTTTATTTTGGTAATGGTGGAGACGTAAGGCTTTGATTCTGCGTTGTAATTATCATCATTAATATAATAAGCACATATGTGGAGGAAGTCCACTAAGAATATGAATCTATACCTTTTACTACAGACTCTCAGAGCGGTCGCTTTTAAAGCTTCTTACATAATAGGATGCGACAGGAATTCGCAGCCGTGGCAGGCCCCCCACAAGGTGGACCGACGATCTGGTGAAGATCGCGGGAATCTATTGGATGCGGGCGGCACAGGATCGATCTGTGTGGAGAACATTGGGAGAGGCCTATGTCCAGCATCCAGTATCATCATCATTTCAGTCATTAGACGTCCTATACGTCTAATGACTGAAATGATGATGATGATGACATAATAGGATAAGACTTCACAGGAAACTTATTATTAAGGTTATGCATTAATATTATAGTTTACAGAAATAGAACCCATCATCAATCAATGAAGATCAGGCTCAGTAACAGTTTACGCCAGTCAAATATTTAACAGATATCCTCAGAGTTGAATCCACACCAGATAAACTACGAGTGATTAATACATTGCACCCGCAGAGTCTCAGGTCAAACTTTCTTAGAACTTCATCGTACTTCCGAAGTTCCGACAGACTGACTTCCTCTAACAGGTATTTCCCGTTCGTTTATTGAGCTGTCATCCAATTGAATTTTGAGTGTGACTCGGGACCAAGAGCTCAGGAGGGTTATCGGATATTCCTAAACTTTTCTATCTACGACTTATCAATGTGCAATGATTCAGAAAACAATTCTGAGATTAAGTCCATTTGGGAATTTCCAATAAGCTCTGACTTCCGATAATACTACTATGGCAGAGAAATAAGTATCAGTTTGGATGAGCATTTACCTCATAAAAGTCTATTTGAAGGAGTCACAACTCACTGTTAACTCACTGTTGTTTCCATTGGCGGCGGTAATCGCTTACCATCAGGTGATCCGTCTGCCACTTATCACATAAAAATGACCACATCTATATGTCAACATAATAACTTAAGTCCAGCTGCGTGTAATGGCCACACGTAAACAATATGGCAAATTTACTGCTACTTCCTTCCTGCTTACAGAGTACCAATTGAAGCAAAAATTACTAGGTACCTACCTACTTATACCTATCTGAGACTTATCTGCTTGAAAACACCTTCGACTTTCTTAATTGATTGAATGAATTTCCATCATATTTTGGTGAAAGGCTGTGCTTAAGTTACAAACAAAGCCGTCTACTCAAACTATCCCATAACTCCATTAGCACCCTTTTTTTATTATTCATACTTTCTGAAAAAGGTTGACAAGAAGTTATGAATGGTCCCTCCACCATGGTTTCAATTTATATCCTATTTCCATCCTCACAGACTACAAATACACAAGTTAGAAATAAGACGTGCACTTTAAATGGAATATTTCCCATCCTATTTGAAGAAGAAATGTAGGTGTACATTATTCACATGACCTTCATATATTTGCTACGTCATTTCGCAGAGAAATGGCTGTTTAACATAATGATGCTATTACTTCTTTTGGTCCTTTATATCGTAAAAATTGTTCTAAATAAATAAAAGGAATTCCCTGCCAGTTATTCAAAATATTCTGGTATTCATTCATGATTTTGAATTGCGATGCCTTCATAAAATCTTTCACCTACTTTTACACCTACGGGATATTTTGAAATAAATACTTACTCTTGCTTTAAAATACTTTTGCAGGACCACACATCAGTCGTAAGAGATGATATCTCATATTCTGATCCCACACATTTGGGCGGTGAGAGTGACGTACTATACGACGTACGTACGTTTACTATGTTTTACTTACAATCTCTAAGGACGCTATGATTAATTTCGGGTAACGTCATGGCAAATTTAGTATCATCCTTATACAGCACCATGGAAAACATTTCGATTTTTAAGCATAGGCAGCTCTAATGAGAAATTGATGAATCATATCGAAAAAAATATTGCACAGCGCTGATCATAATAAGAAAAAAATATTTAAGACAACTGTTAAGTTACTCTGTTAACGAGAAACGGAATGAAAACTAAATGACGAGTTTTATTTACCTTATAAAAAAAACTATTCAATCTTTTCCTGTTAGCATCATAATAAGATGTTGACAACTTTTGTATTTTAGTGCATTTCTAAGTAAGTCTTAGACAAAATTGTCTAAAAGTAAGTAAGTAAAAACTTTGTTGTAAATATCTAGTAGTTATAATGGCTAAACTAACTAGCGTAAGGGGTATATATGCACTTTTTGTTCAATGTTTTTAATTATCTGTCATAAATATATCTAACATTATGACATCTCGCTTTTACACTATGGACAGCTCCCTACGATGAAAATGTCAAAATGACCCAGGAAATCGAGAATCTTTGTGTTTGATGTTCGATGTGATAAACATCAAAAACAATGTAAGTTATACGTATACACATTGAAGGTAAACATACGAGTAATATTGGCAAAACTCAATCAGGGTCGCCAGTTTCCGCAATGACACCTCTCCGATATAATAGATGGGCCGGCCACTGTCCCCCTCACTCGTATGATATAATGATGGTTTTCTGCTCCCTACAAAAATTTTAAGATCAACTTCATTCTAAAAGGCTTTATTTTGAAAAGAATAAATACGTGATAATTTTTGTAAAATACGATTGATCACTCTTGAGTTTTTCTAACGCCGGTCTGTTTATTTAAAACTCACGATTCTTTGCGTATTTTCGGCCATCAACGTTTGTCTTCTTTTATTTTGGTAACTTATTTTACTATTCGGGACCGAGACACATTTGACGAGGTATCAATGAAATTTTATACAGCCGTTCTTGATTTAAAAGTGATTCAACTAGCATAAGAAACTATGTAGAAAAATGAAACGTTTAACTATTGAAACGTTTCATTTTTCTACATAGTTTCTTATCGAGTAATTCATTGTCACCAAAACCAAAACTTTGATACATTGCGATTTTTTGCACCACCAGCGCGTTGGAACTACTAAATTCTACTTTAAAAAGTTATAGTTATATCTTGTATCGTTAAATAATTATACTATAAATAAATTCACTGCTTTCACAGATGGTTGATACAAATTATTAAAGACAACTTTGTTGCTACAAAGTTGTCTTTAATAACTGCTGTTGTAGTCAACATCCTGCTTTCAATCTCGCTATTCAGCGTACTTCCATTAAATTTTGACCATAGGGCATATTTTCGAACACTCGAAATAGAAGTCGAATGAGAGATTTCCATACCTTCGTCCATATAAATGTCGAATTCGATATCTATATCACGTCTGAGAATTGGGTTTCTTTCCACTTAGAATATTTATAAATGCTTTCTGTCCGGTTTCCATTGAGTGAAGCCCTTTGATAAAAACCATTAAGCATTATGAATCCTTGAAAAATAAACGCTTTTGGTAAACGGTGTAAAACCATTGTTTTCTCTTTTAAAACTGCTCTTTTTCTCTTGATAGACACAAGTCCAGTCAGTTCTTGAAAACAGTTACAAAACGAAAACTGAACATAAAAATAAATTAAGTGGCAAAATAATTTTCAATGATAGTTTTCATAAGCACTTAATCGATAAAAAATGTTGGAACAAAACAACATGAGAGCGTCGAGAACGCGGGATCTCAAATTCATAAAGTAGAAATATCTTAACAGAATCATATTAGGAAAGTGTAATTATATTTTTACTGAGCAACGCGGGTCTTCCTTCAGAACAGTGGATAAACAAAAATATGTAGATTGACGAGTCCGCATGACAGTAAAGTACGACTCGCTTTGTTTCTTTCTTTTTATCTAAATTCCTTTTTGTCGTGGACGTGGAGGCTCATATTTTACACTCGGTGTTTAACCTCGACCTGTTTTAAAAATATTTTGGGCAAGCTCTTAAATAATATATTTGACTGACAACTCCGGACTTACACGCTTCTCGCATTACAGAGATCAAAATGACATATAAATACGTAGGGTCTTTTCATAAATGTTTATGAAAACTTTGTTAGCTAAAACGGTGTTATAAAGCAGTTTTTATTATTTTTTCGAAAATTTTATATATTTTCAAACTTCAAATCTATATTATCGTTTTAGCTATCAAAGATTTATTGAACGTTAATTATTCATAGGTATTCTTAATAACATAATAAGTAAATAAATCGTGTTCCTGTATGGGTATAAGTTGAAAAGCAAGTCTGTCAGGTCAGTCAGGTGGTAGTTTTAGGGTTCCGTAGCTAAATGGCAAAAAACGGAACCCTTATAGATTCGTCATGTCTGTCCGTCTGTCCGTCCGTCCGTATGTCACAGCCACTTTTCTCCGAAACTATAAAAACTATACTATTGAAACTTGGTAAATAGATGTATTTTGTTAACCGCATTACGATTTTTACACAAAAATTGAAAAAAAAAATGGTAGGTCTCCATACTTGAAACTGAAACTCAAAAATGTTTTTTTCATCAAACCTATACGTGTGGGCAATCTATGGATAGGTCTTTAAAAATGATGTTGAAGTTTTTAACATCATGTTTTTTTAAAAACAATACTTTGCGCAAGAAACGCTCCCAAAGTGGTAAATTGTGTGTCGAAAATAATAAATGAATTATAAAACTAAAAAAAATAAATGATGTACATAATCATGAAAACTAACAACGAAAATTGGTTTGAACTAGATATAGTGAGTAGTTTTTTTTAAACGTTATAAACCGTAAACCGCAATTTACCTTCCATATAATATATTACTTGCTGCTACGGAACCCTTCATGGGCGAGTCCGACTTGCACTCGGCCGGTTTTTATTTCTTAATTACATAATAATTATTATTGAATGTTTTTTTTGTATGAATTCCTTGTGCGGTCAGTATCTATCTGAACTAACAACACTGATGAATTAAATTATTAATAATTATTCTTACTTGTTACAGGTAAGTTGCAGACAGAGAACTAATATGGATTCAAGATTCTTTCGAGACAGAGGTAACTGTGCTATTTAAAATGCCAATCCAAGATAGTAAATGAATAAATAAATGTAGGGCTTTTCAGTGAGTGAGTGTAGTTCTTGGTAAAGAAGGTAACTTAGAAGTTATTAATTCATAACACAAATTAAAATTTACAAAAACTAATATGTACATTGACACATTTTTCAAATGCACCAAAATAAACCTGTAATTTTCTTTTCATTTATTGTTAATGCTTAACATTATTTGAGGAAATGAATCTCCAACTTATGAACTAAGCAAGAGCGTTTTTTTTATTTAAGTCGTACATGAGACAAGTTTCGTACATTTTCCGACAGTTACTCTGTTATGGATCATAAACGAGCACACCTTTCTACCATAATAGTTCTTTTGTGGGCGACAATGTTTACTGCGTTAAACTCTACTGTACCTATTCCGTGTATTTAATCATTTAAAGTATGGTCTTAAAATAATTAAACTAACCATAAAAAATAAACGTCACCAAAAACTTTTTCTGGATAATAATAGACGAGCAGAAGGATCACCTGATGGTAAGCAACTGCCGCCGCCCATGGACACCCACGACACCAGTGGAATCATAAGTGCGCTGCCAACCTTTAAACCCCCCTTTCCCCCGGATTGGGCCTCCGTACCCTCACTCACGCAGCGAAACACGGCACAATGCTGCTTCACGCCGGTTTTCTGTGAGGCCGTGGTATCACTCCAGTCGAGCCGGCCCATTCATGCCGAAGCGTGGCTCTCCTATGTTTTGTGAGGCCGTGGTATCACTCCGGTCGAGCAGGCCCATTCATGCCAAAGCGTGGCTCTCCTAACACTTACCTACCTTTAATTTTAAAGGAATGCCGTATTTAGTAATACGACATAACATTGTAATATCACAATAAGTACCTAAAACTATGCATATAAAGTATTTTGATTCTGATTCTGAAATAAAAATTAATAAACTGGTATGAAAAAATAAATGTAAATAAATGTAAGTAAATAAATAAATTCAAAAATAACAAAATCATTCATTCAATCATTTCAAATGCTTTAGGTTTAGTGGAAGTCTGTACTCGTATTTAGCTTGTTTATTCATTATTAATCAATAAATAAAGTTCAGCAAAAATATTGCAAATTTTAACTACGTTTTATTTCTTCACGTTGTCATGATCACTGAATGTAAATACATATTTAGATGTAAACAAACTGTGCAAACTAGGACCATGATAGGACGCATATTTACCTCAGTTGCCCTGCAAAACTCTTCAGAGAAATTTCATTTCTTACAACCTAATTTAATATAACGAAGTGCGATCTATCTTTCAATTTCACAGCCCTGTACTGTATGTACAATTTCAATGTTTTTATTTTTATTTACACCGTTATTTTTTTATCGCTTTACATCCCGAGAACCTCACCATAGGTATTGTGAATACAGCTCATTTAGCATGTCAGATCAACAAACTTAAGGCAAAAAAAAACCTTTTCCATACAAAATAATGAGGTTTTTGGGATGTGATGTAAACGATAAAAAATAACGCTGTATAGGCAACTTTACTTTAAAATTTATTTTTGAGAGTAATTGAACCCGCTGCCGTCGTGAAGAATCATCTCGCGGGTCAGTATGGCTGTGCCAACGGAAGTCATACCATGTCATTTGCAATTGCTACGTGGGCATTCATTTTGCTTATTATAAGTCTAAGGTGATACAATATACTATTATTGTAGAATATCGAATAAAACCATAGAACATAGTGCATAAGTACAGCCTAGTGCCTACTTAATTACACTGAACAAATTTTATTTCATCTTTTCAAAATTTGCTTTTTAGAGTGATGGAAAATTATAATTAATAAATAAATATAAACATTTCAGGACATCATATACATCTGACTTCGAGATAGGCAGCTCAAGCACCTGTGTTATGGATATCAGAATCAACAGCGGAATTGCAAGTTTATACATTTAATACTTTCCTAAATACATAGAAAATACCTAGACCAATACACACAGACAGTTCATGCACACAAATATTTGTACAGGGCCGGGATCAAACCCGCAATCCTTGGACTAGAGGCAGCGTTCACTGCCACTGATCCAAACGGGTCGTCAATAGATAAAAGCTTGCGAAAGATGTAGGTTTCAGTCCTAGCACGAACCTTCATATTTTTCATACATACAGTGCAAATTTCTACCACTAGCTCGGTGGCGAGGGAACTGAAGAGAGCATGATATTTTATTGTAAGAGCTTCTGTACATTTCGGGTTTCTCAAACTGTGGGTAAATGTGTTACCATGTGATTCATTGTGAAGGTCAAATACTTTCATCCCAGATTATCATATTAAAGGTGTTATAGACATTTGCTTGCTTTGGACAATTGGGAACGACACGCAGGAAGGATGATAAAGTTAAAAGGATTTAAATAGACGAGGACAAAGGATAAAATGTGAGCAGGATATTGAAGTCCTCACTTTTTTAATTGTCATTACTCTAAACTTTTAATAGCTCCTATTGAAAATATGACAAAGAACGGGGAGAAGTTTTGTACTTAATGGGTTTGGGAAAACGATTGGCAGTTATCAAAGAAAAAACTATTACAGGGTTTATTACCTTAGTAAATCCATTGTTTAGAAAACTAGAGCTAAGCGGTATTTCACATCATCGGTTACAACTCTATAAGGCCCAAGTTCGGCCTCATATAGAATACTGCTCCCATCTCTGGGCTGGTGCACCTCAGTACCAACTTCTTCCGTTTGACCGCGTACAACGTAGGGCTGCTCGAACTTGTCGGTGACTTGACTTTCTCTAGTCGACTTGATCCTCTAGCACTGCGGCGGGATATGGCTTCCCTCAGCATTCTGTACTTCATCTATCATGGGGAGTAGCTCTCAAGAACTGTTTATCTACTCCCCGCAGCTAAATTCTTACATCGAACCACACGTAAGCGATTGTCATTCCATCCCCATTATCTCGATGGATGGCGGTCTCATACTGTGCGTTTCTCGCGGGACTTTTTACCACGTACCTCAGTTCTATGGAATAGTTTGGCTGCGGGAGTATTTCCCGAAGGATACGCCTTGTGGATCTTCAAGACAAGAGCGTACTCTTTTTTAAAAAGCCCGGCAACACATTAGCGATCTCTCTGATTTCGCGGACGTTCATGGGCGGCGTTGATTACTTTCCATCAGGTGACTCGCTTGCTCGCGTATCCCACTCTAGCATAAAGAAATGTGATGCTTTCATAGATTTAGAGCGGTTCCTTATGTTTATAGGTGCTTTAATGTGCCAAATGACTTTGACTGACAAATCTTTTTTATTGGTGATGGGCTTGCTCTTGGCTCTACACTGAACTCTAAGAATTGAGAAAAATCCTACGATGGAGCGAGTTTACCCTATTTAAAAATAGCAAAACTAAACTGCTTCATTTATTATTAAACTACATTCTACTTGGGTGTCCCCTAGGCTGCTCTTAGCAAACCCAATTTGGAAAAGTTCGTTTCCTAAATGAGCCAAACCTGTGATCATGTGTAAAACTCCCTACACAAGGGAAAACACTAAAGCTTCAGAGAATATACTATAAATGACAAAAGATCTGTGGCTCACAATAGCTTACACAGTGGCAAAAAAAAGTGTATCGAATATTATGAAGATTACCCTTACCCTTTCGGTTAAACATGAACATTACAGGGAGCAGGTGTTCACGTCACATGGTAGATATTTACTGGGGTAATATCCAGGTTTGTGTATCGCAAATAGGAACAAGCATAATTTCCGCTTTGTAAACTGTAATGAGATACGAGAGTATGTTCTACGAATTGAAAACTAAATATATCTGTGTGAATATACCTACCCACTTATTTCCCTGCGCTTTTCAATAGGCTATTTGATACTACGTTTCCAATATATCTACTCGTAATATATATAGCGTGTCTGCTATTTATTTTAAAGAAATAACAGATAATCTCTGAAATATATCTATTTATTACAACTAACTAATAGCAGTTAAGTAAAATAGTCATTTAGTATGAATAGTCATAGGACTATTCATACTAAATGACTATTTTAACGAATGCATGTTTGCAAACATAATATCGATTCAATGTAATTAAGAAATAAATTACACCACGTTTACCTACCTTTTTCATTTATCTCCAAACAATACAGTTTTTATTTATTTACTTGTTGCTTGTTTTAAAAAGTGAATAGATTTTTGCTACACAAAATATTTAGCAAATGACACATTACAAGCAGTATTGTAGATATTTCTAAAACTATCCAGAATCTATATATTCATAAATATATAACAAATTTGCCTTTTGAAATTTGTAATCAGACTATAAAATATTAGGATTACATATTTATTTATTTAATGCCTCGTAATATAAAATACAATAAAATATATTATTTTGCAATACTTATATTTATATAATATAATGACTTAAATGACAGTTGATTTAGTGAAATAATACTTATGTCCAAGTTCATTTTATATTACGTCTTAAATTACAGAGCATTTTTATTTTTATGCAGGTGTCCATGGGCGGCGGTAATCAGTTACTATAAGGTTATACGTCTGCTCCAGACCCCTATATCATACAAAAAAATAGTATGCATACCAATATCATAAATGTGAAAGTGTGTGTGTATGTCTGTCTGTTTGTCCGTCCTTTACTGCTAAACGGATCTACGGATTGACCTTATTCTTCAAGTGGTGGGTGTGGTGGGTGACATAGGCTACTTCGTGTCAAACCGAATTCCACGCGATGAATCTCCCAATTAACAAAGTTTGTGTTGTCTAAACGTGTATGTCGGTGTAGTATTTGTTTGTTTTAGGTGGTGTTTAATAATACCCCAAACTCAATTAATTGAAGAGAACCAGCTTATTACTCAACCAATTTTCTAAGGACCGTGTATCTTTAATCACTTGACATTGTACCTACTATACTCATACCGATTTCATTTTCATCATCTACACAAACATGTGAAAGCGTTCCATCACTTACAAACTCTTGCTGTTTGAGTAAGATTGATTTATCCTGCTATCATTATAACTTTTTCTCTTTTGCGTTATCAGTGCCATCGAAATTCGAAGTCGTCATTCAAACTTCCTAATTATTTTCCTTTAGCTTCGTACACTCGGAAGACGGTCACTTTTATTCTTATCCTATAAAAGTAGATTGTATGATAAGGGATGAAAAAAAGTATTAAAGTATTTAATTGCAAACTAAGTGTAAGAATAATTTACGGCGAGGGTGTTTTTTAAATCAGGAGCAAAGTGAGGGACACTAGAGTAATATCCTGCATTTCTCCCTTCAATAAAACTACCATGGGCTTTTATGTATTTCTCCCGGAATTTTCCAGATAATAAATATATTGTTTATCACATTTCTTGCTTTAGTTATAATACTTTCAGCAGTTAGTTAATATTCCATCATTCACTGTCACTAGCAGAAATCATTCTTCAAAAGGATACCATGAATTTCTAACAATCCGTGAAAATTGACGAAAAAGCAGGCTGTAATGCTGTAGGTATGTAGTTTGCGCTTTTTTAATTTAATTTCTTTTTGTCACGTCGCAGCGTCGCGGCTATAGGCCGTGGTACTAGCCAATCTTTATTCAAATAGCGTTGGATTTTTTTGGGCGCTGAAGATTAAGATTTGCTATAAAAGAATTCGTAACATTTTCCAAATTAAAAACAAAATCTGCGAAAAAAAACCGCGTTCAATAAACTACGACTAAAAAGTGTAAAATAATATTTTTAATACTTTATACACCTCAAATAACATTTTGTAACAATACACTCGAGAAAGGTGTTACCGGAGTCGGCGCCCAATACTATCTTGTAATTCAATAAAACATTTAATTATTCAACAGGGATTAGGCGTCGACTTCGGTAAAACCTTTTCTCGAGTGTACTGTTATAAAATGTTATTTGAGGTGAATAAAGTGTTAAAATATTATTTTACACTTTTTAGTTCGTGGTTATTGAAGGCGGCTTTTTTTCGCACAAATTTTTTTTCAAGCCTTTAGTGTCTCATTTTTTGGCAGCCCCCTCCCCCCTTTCCCCCCTCCCTACCACCTGCGCCAATAACAAAAAAACCGGCCAAGTGCGAGTCGGACTCGCCCATGAAGAGTTCCGTGGCCGCAAGTAAGATATATGGAAGGTAAATTGCGGTTTACGGCTTATAACGTGTTAAAAAAATCTACTTTGGACTGGATCTAGTCTAGTCCAAACCAATTTTCGTTGTTAGTTTTCATGATTATGTACATATATTTTTTTAATTCATTTATTATAGAAGTTAGAGAGGGGGGACACACAATTTACCACTTTGGGAGTATTGTGTTTAGAAAAAAAATATGTTAAAAACCTACCAATACCGTGCCAATATCAATACCAAAACCAACCAATCCAAGGCTACTTTCCAACTAAAAAAGAATCATCTTAATCGGTTCATAAATAGCAAAGTTATCGGCGAACAAACATAAAATACTATTAATATTAAGAATTGAGAACCTTTTTTATGCAGCTGGTGGAAACACCAACAAGGTATATTCCCCCATAAAGGAAGTGACAATGTGATTAATTCTGCTAATGCGTTTTATACGTAATGCAACTTGGAATATATTAAACCAATTTACCTACTATACAGCTACCTAAATTGAGTCGAACTAATGCGATTACTTACCTCCTACACAGAATATTAATGATAGGCACATTTTGTTAGTAAGTCAGAAATAATAATTGGGACTTCAAACGGCCCGTGAAGTTTAATCAGGTTACTGATGTTATATGACTTTATCGAACGATTTGCAGGAAAAGAGTAAAGGAGAGGAATAGAGCTCTGAGTTTACTAAATGTAGTGAGACCCTCTTTTTAAAATATTTTTTATAATCAATAAAAATAAATAATTGATTATTTGCTAAAACTTAGGTCTAGTTTCCGCACTATTTTTTTGATTTTTGTAATCAAATGACCTCTCAATAATAGCAACATCGTTGGAAGAATTACTTGATTCTCATTTAAACTACTTGAGCGATATCTCAAGTCATAAAATCACAGTATTTTGGGCAAATTCAAAATGCTCCATACAAATGGCTACTAAGATGTGACGTCACACCTAAGTATTTTGTATGCATTTCATTTGAAATTTGTATGGTAGTTATATCAAATGTTTCGTTTATGTCAATGGTTCTATTATAATAGTTGGTGCAAATTGTATGGGTTATTCAATGGTATAATTTTTCTTTTAATAATTTCGTACTTTTAATATGGACTTTTCCATGAAACTTTGAATGACCATAAAACCGGTTAGATGTTATATTTTTAATTGAGAATTTTTGCTATTGGCACATATTTACCTATATTTTTATAAAATATTTATATTTTGTAAAATCTCGAGTTTAGTCAAATACCCTATTGTGCTGTTGTTGTTATAAGTATGAAACTCAGCCGGAGAAGTCTTTCAGGAAACCCAGGTCCAATATTATTTATAAAAGTTAGTACACTAAGTTAACTCGATCAGGAAATGCAGTCCACATATTCAACCAATGGGTGCAATTAATTAGTTTCTGCGCCATTGAAGCCCCTTAAAAAGACCAAAAACCTATTCAAATCAAAGCCGCTTTGAGCCGAGTACTCTTAAATTTTTTAGAGCAGTCGATTAATTAATAATTATATTAATTAAATTTAGTAAAGGACACGCTTTTGTTCAGCCGACGTTTTCAAGCCCTGTTCTAATTATGATCCTTATAATGAAAGTTTTACTGTTTGTAAAAATATTTTTATACGCTTCTTATTATTTTCGCTCACCCATTCTTAATGGTCTACTTGTTACGTGACTTTTTTATATATATTCTAAGTATTTTATATCCAAGTATGTACTCGTTAATCGGTATACTGACGATTCCCGGTACCATTGAGAAATAGCTCCAATTCAATGGTTTTCGCAAAACAAAATATTGTAATATGCTTAGCTATTGTAGTTTTACCTATGTGTTGTGGAGAAATAAATTTTAAAGCACAAGCATCAGCATTACGCAGTTACATTGTACGAGCCCGAAATTCCCATACCATCTGAGGCCACTCACAAAAAGTGTTAATCCCTGTGGTATATCAGTCCCGGTTCGCTCGCGCTCTTTCCTAAAATCAATATTCTGCCTTCTTAAAATCATAAACAATCATAAGGATGGAACGAATATCAGTACGGAAAATAAGAATAAATTATAACACTTACATGTAGGTACAATATACTTGTACTATAAGGAAAACATGGTGTATTTTTCATAGAGAGGATTTATAATATATAATACCTACATAATATATGAGTATTCCATGGTTCAAGCGTACTCCGGGCGTGTTTCCAAAACGGTGGCTTTGATCGCAACCGACTTGGAGAGAGTTATTGTTAGTATTTAAATTTAGTGAAATATATATTTTTTAAAACATACAAATTGTGGAAGTATACTCTTTTTCGTTAGCTAGAAATCTGGCAGTAATAGTGACAGAAACTTTGTTTATTGCATTTTATTTTGTTGAAACTAATTTATAACCTAGGACGGGCACCTGTTCGATTGTATGGTAAACAGTACTAGTACGACAAGCCAACATGCACATCAGCCAGAATGACATAGTAAGAAATATTGGTTTGTCCAAAAATTCACTTAATTTCATACAAAATATGCCCACTTATTTAGCAATAATGCATGAAATAGCTTTTTCGCGATCCTGACTAAATCATAGTTTTTGTGAATATATGAACTTGGGCGTTACCTTTTGACTTGTAATATTATTTACCAATCGCTATACATCATCATCATCATTTCAGCCAGTAGACGTCCACTGCTGGACTTAGGCCTCCCCCAATGTTCTCCACACAGATCGGTCCTGTGCCGCCCGCATCCAATGGATTCCCGCGATCTTTACCACTATACATATGTAAGTATAAATATCCACGGCATATTCTGTGGATATTGGTGTTCTTTGTCATCAAGGTCCATCAACATGGGGAATGTGTCATCAACTAGTATCCATTAATATAGAATTTTATATAAAAACTGTATATCGTTCAACAATAATTAGTAACAAACACAAAAATAAACATTGCATACTTTTACAACTGAAAAAAGAAAATACTTAAGTCCGTTACATAACTATTCTAATGTTAGTGACTATGAAAGCTTACAACAATTTATCAATAAAAAATCAACACTTTATTTATATAAGGTGCCATTTTAACACATTTTTTTATGAGAAGGGGAGGCAAACGAGCTAGCGAGTCACCTGATGGTAAGTGATCACCTACGCCCATGGACATCAGCCACACCAGAGGTAGTTGAGATGCGTTGTCTTGTCTTGAAGATCTCAATGTCGCGCCGGTTCGGAAACACCGCTGCGTGAAGTTGATTCCACAATGTCCATTTAATTTCCTTTTACTAACAACTTCAATCTCACAACGTCCAAAATAATTGGTATAACTTTTAAATATTACTTTATATCAAAGCTGAAAAAATATTAGCAAAAAAGGCAAAATAACCTTAACTTGACCTCAAGAAATGTAATTATGGTTAGGCATACTATTCTGTAACAGGCATTTGATCGTTTATAAGAGTTGATTGATTGTAAGGAAAATAAATCTATTTAGCTACCAACCGTCACACGAAAGCACGAAAGGAAAAGTACAAAACAGATTAAATCTACGTTGCTATTTCAACCGCACATGTTTTCGTGATGATGATGACGGAGTCCGGCCGATTTCGACTGCGGCGACCACTTCAACTCCTAGCTAAATGTCGTTGGTGTGATCGCATGTGGCTGACATAGCCTCATCGTCAGCCCATTTAAGTCCCCATTGCTGGGGCACGAGCCTCCCTCAATCACATGAGGGGTAATTGCCATACTCACCACGCTTGGCAGACGGGTTGGCGAGGGTTTTGATATAAATGCAGAGTTTTCCTTCTCTGGGTGCTGATGTTCATGCCAGCAGCTTTACCTTAGTGGCCTTTTACGACACCTCGGTAAGAATGAGGGTGGCCTATTCTACTCTGCTGGGGACCTCTGCTGGGGACCAGACGTAGCCTATCTTTTTCGAAAAGATTCTCATACATGTTTTCGTAAACACTTATTGGATATCAAAACATGCTAGATTGATCTGATACCCTTTTCCATGAAAATAATTACTGGCCAGTGGGGCCAGACTACTAGATACCGTTCCGACAGGAGACATGATAACACGTTATTAAATAACTGTTATCTGGCAATTTTATCTGAACTCAAAATAAGAGGAGAAGGCTTAACAAAGGGGGAGGCCGATCTAGATAGAACATCGGGCGTGTGAACCCCTTATCGACGATCAGCTTCCGTCAGTAAACCTTTTTAGTCTGGTTTAAAATTACCACGCTTCTTGAGAGATTTGTGTTCAAACATTGTTGGTAGAATTCAGCTATTTTTGTTTAGACTACAATTTTGAGCCCTAATTTAATACACATCGATATTTTCTAGGGCTTTTTCGTGCAAACAATCTCAGTTTGAGGTCCTAATTATACAATGAATTAAGAAAGTCAAATATTTTTAAGTCGCAACCAGTATTATTACCTTACTCTATGTCACAACGTTGAGATACCTAGGATAGGAGGTTTTATGAAATTTGATAAAAACAGTCAAAGAAAAACGAGATGCAACAATTCCATAAAGCATTCGCCTATTTCGATTTTCATACGATTTAAGTAACTTTTGACCTTTCACATGAACATAAAAATGAAAGTGAGCTGTAATGCACTACTTACTATATTAGAATGGCTTTTCCATACTCGCACATTAAATTGAGGTCAGGAAAAATAGCCCTAAGTCACGTTAGTGCAGTAGCAACATAGGTCTATTTACATTCAGCTTTTGAATTATACCCATGGTTTGATAGCAGATAATTACTGTTTGTGCGGTGGAAGATAATTATTCTATGACAAAGCCAGTTGTACCTTGCTTAGGTTTGCAACAATTTCCATTAACAATATAATCAAATGCTAGTTACTATGACCGTGCGAACATCACTAGAGTCACCCGAGAATTCCATTTAGATTGGGTAATTTACCAATGACATTTACATTAGGGATAAGTATATCAATATTACCTTCTTACCTGACGTTTATACACCATGTAGATTGTAGGTAATGAAAAAGATTCTACTTCATAGAAAATAACGAAACGCATTCTAAACTATCATTCAGAAAAGATTACCTTACTCAACTAAGAAAGAAAGAAGAAAGAAAATTCAATTATTGACCATCACAACACAGAAAAAGTAGATATGTACAATAGGCATAACACGACTAGACACAGATATAAAAAGAAGAGGCGATACAAGAAGAGATGGTGTGGTTGTGTGTGGTCAATCAGGTCCGAGGAGTCCGTTTCTACACAGTGCGTCAGTGGTGGCGGTAGGGCTGATTTAACTCTATCGCCAATGGTTTCCCAACTTGCCAGAGTGGGCAGTTGAGGATGTTCTCGCAGGCAGCACTATGGTCGGGGTGACTGCACGTGGTCATTCAGGTCCCGACCTCAGCATTTGCTGCTACGTCATTATCTGCGGTGCCACAGCAGCGCTGGTATTCTGGTGGGACCTGGTTGCGAGTGAGTGCTTGATAGCTATAGACGTATAATATATATTGAAAGATGGGTGGACTATGTGGCAGATATACTATTATATTGGTACATACATGACAGATTCGAGCTTTTTTTAAACACACACAAAAGACAGGGGGAGTTATAAAAAACAAAATATGCTCACAACCAAGACCAGGACGCAATACAATAATTTTATACATTCTTACTCAGAGAAATAGAAAAAAAAGGACGAAACTCAACATCATGACAAAGTAAGCGACAGTGGCGCCATCATTCCTACCGACAGAAGTACAGGCGGAATGCATTCCTGTCATAAATGATCGGCATGTGATCGCGAGTACAGGAACAGGGTACAATCACTTAGTTCACTATAATATTTTCAGGAGCAGACAGACTAAGGCAAAAAAGTACAACTGGAAAAAAATGGAAAAAAGAAACTTAGGAATGTGATTCCAAGTTGCATCCAAAGCTGTCGCTTTGGAGTCCGGGGTACGCTTGGACGATGATCCAGGAGTCGGGAAGTCTGGTAATTACAATTATGCGGACTACCGTTTAACATTCGCAACCCTTAAACAAGGGTTAACCCTAGACATAACTCATTCTGATGAAAAGAGGAACGTTTCCCCAAACTTATTCTTAATATCCGCTCGCAGATGGTCCGGTGTAATTTGATTCGTCTCGAAAGTTTTTGTCGCAAAATAATAATTTTCTTCCATATTTTAATAATGGTATAATAGACACTACATTTAAACTAAATCAAAAAGATGACAGATATACAATGATGGAAAGCTTATCTATCTATTGTTATTTGTAAGAGCGATTCTACTTCTTCGTCCGTATTCCAAATGACAATCCAAAGTTATTACCGTACTAAAGCGCATGTCATCCCGTTCCAACACGCAATGTCAAAACGGGCTAGCACGAGTTTTGTTCCGGAACTATTCTTAGCTCGCAACTTGTAGTAAGGGGGAGAGAGTTTGAGTAACTAAAACTCACTTAGCTTTTTGTATGATTGTACTTAAAATTTACCGCACATGTGTGTAATCATGCTAAACCACCATTATCCCACCGCTAATAAGTTTTACTCTACTCGACCAGTACGATATTAATATACTCGTCCCTAAAAACACAATGTACGATCTCATTTTCACAAAGTGAAAGAACATTACTACCTACTGCTAAAAGATAACTGAAAATAACGAACATCCTAGCAAGTAAAAACATGTAACATGACTGCCCTATTTCATAACAACAACAAACATAAGCGACTGAAATCAAAATCATTTTTGAAACTAAAACAATATGGGATCAACAAAAAATGGCGTACGTTAAAATTCTTTGTTTACCGAACACAAAATATCAAATTCCATGATACGGTGACTGAGTGAAATATTTTCATTATTTACCCGAATTATTGTGGTTTTGTAGGTTGGAAAACATAACCATTACCAATAAATTACGCTATAGGTAATGATAGGTGGATACGATGATGATGCAAGGGGGATATAATCGCATTATGTTTATCAATTTCTTTACATGCGTCAAATCATATAGGTATAAATATTCCATTATTCAAATTAAACACCCAAAGTAAATTGTTTATTTTATTTGGTGACTTAAACTTAGATTTCCCAGGATAAGTGCTGTCGTATAGCAGCCGTAATACAGCACTGATTGATACTCCTAAAACATTGACAGGGGCTGTTATTCGACAAGTCTTCTATCATGGAACTAGCAACGCGTTGTTTATACCGGGTGCACCTTTTCGGAAGAAACGTCATAGTGTGTGAAAGAAATCCAACCGACTCGGACACAGCCTTAATGCATCTCCATACGGGTGCGGTTGAAAAAGATCGTCGCCCAGCACGTCACCCCAATACTACCAACTTTGCGCGGTTTTTCATGAAAAGGCTCAATATGGTTAGGGTGCTAGGTATGTCTATGTTTTATATAACAACCATATGACACATGTCAAAAAAACGTATACTTATACGATTTTTTGTCACGTGCCAAATTAGAATCGTCTCATGGACAGTGGACACCGTAACGTAAAAATTGTTTTATAGAAAACGATGCTACAAAACCACAGTTTAGTATGATATTTTATAGATACTCGTACATTAAAAAGTGTAACCAGTAAGATGAACTTAATAATTAACTTCTTACACCTACAAAATAATGAAAATGATTTTGAACCAAAAGTATTACTTACTCGAAAGTTAAAACCAAAAAATAATACAAAAAATTCAAAATGTCATAAGGATGCTAATAATTTCCATTTCACCCATCCAATACCCTCATTTGTGCAAATCAAGTCGCCCAGCTAAAAGCATACGTAGGGGACAGATTACTAATGGATAAACCAAAATTTGCGATGATTTTAACATGAGGAAGACATCTTAAGCCCTACTTGACCAATCTTTATCCGTGGATAAATATATAAACGTCAGATTTGTATAGAATGACAGCGCTATACCATATATTCATCATCATCATCATCAGCAGCCCATTTAAGTTCCCACTGCTGGGGCACGGGCCTCCCTGAATCATATGAGGGGTAATTGCCATACTCACCACGGGTTGGCGAGGGTTTTGATATAAATGCAGAGTTTTCCTTCTCTGGGTGCTGATGATCATGCTAGCAGCTTTACCTTAGTCGCCTTTTACCACACCTCGGTAAGAGTGAGGGTGGCCTATTCTACTCTGCCGGGGACCACACGGCCAACCATATATTCAGTATACGGATTAAGGTCTCTCCGCTCTTATTCAAACAAAATGTTTGGCCAACCTAAATTTTCGGAGAATACCTTCATACTGTATTAAAATTGAATAATGTTCTTTTGTTATTTTTGTAGCAATATCCGATACCACTTCTGATTTTATAAATTATTCAATATTATATACGACAACTTCATCGATCAGCCAACTACGCAGGATATATTAAAGTGCTCAAGTGTGTGCGCAAACACTAGTGCACTTTCTATTCCCTTGCCCTGATAATCCGATGGGACACTAGTGTGACACGATCGCAGAGGGATCGGGCGCAGGACCAACGCCAAATCGCCAGGTCCTGTGCCGCCCGCATCCAGTGGATTCCCGCGATCTTCACCAGATCGTCGGTCCACCTTGTGGGGAATTTCGTCTGGAGACACTGCGGTAGATGGGCCGAAAATATGCTGCGTAGCTTCCCGAACGCTGCTCAGCCGAGTTGGATTCGTCAATCGACTTCTTTCTGGAAGTTGGACTTACCAAGCTGGACTTTTTGTCCGAGGTAGATGTACTCGTCTACAACTTCCAGTGTAGAGCTTCCAACCTTTACAAGAGTGGGTACGACATGGGAATTCGACATCCGCGGAATCCTTCACATACGGATATATCTATTTGTAGCTATGTCCTTTCTTACTTCACTACAAGTTAGCTTGCTTTATCAGAATGCATCTCTTCGCTTGCAACTTTTGCTAGACACGCCAGCTATAATCCTCACTTTAAAATATTAAGCTCTTTATCTACTAGATTACACTTCTTTGTAACTTTTGTTAGAACTTTAAGGGGCCAGCGATGAACGTATTTGCTATACAAACGTAATACCAAAATAATTAGAAATTTGAGGATATCTCAACATTTCATTGATGTTACTCGGATTAGGGAGTATTTACCTATAACTCACTTAAAAATATATGCGATTACATTTAGATGTTTTAACGACCTATTTTCTGCTACACAATGTTTTAATGAAAATCAAAAGAAAATCAAGTTTCATTTATCATTTTTAGTATTCGCAAATGCACACAATTCACTTAATTTTTTTTTATGTGATAGGCGGTTGACGAGCAGACGGATCACCTGATGGTAAGCGATTGCCGCCGCCCATGGACACTCGCGACACCAGTGGGTTCACAAGTGCGCTGCCAACCTTTAAAACCCCATTCCCCCGGATTGGGCGTACGGTACCCTCACTCATGAAGCAAAACACAGCACAGTGCTGCTTCACGCTGGTTTTCTGTGAGGCCGTGGCCGTGTCTTACTAATTTCAAACAGCGATCTTGCTGTTTCTATTCACACGGAAGGTAAGAATTTGGGCCTGTTTGTTGGTGTCTGTTAAGTGTTTTACAGACGTGCGTCTTCGAAAATACTAAACGCAAACCCTTGTGGCAGACGGCTGAAATTTTTTAACACATTTTTCAGACACCGATGTTTGAATGTACGAAAATATATGATATTTAATTTAGGCTTTGGATATGATTCTACACAAGAATATGCTATTAAGAAAAATATTCATTCTAATATAAATCAGTGAATTTCAGAGCAATAGTATGTATGTACGGTCGCGGTCAAAAAGTGTTTACCACCTTAAGGATCATAATCGCACGCACACATGTAGGTGATAAGTTCTATATGTATATTATACAATATTGATCATAGATATGGTATCTTTTTTAATGACAGGTTTATGACAATGAAAACAGCTGACAGGTTTATGAAAAATGTCATGTCATTTCAAAGAAATTAGGCTTTTTATGGCTGCTTCTGTGTTGTATCCTCTTTATGTGTCTTTTTTCATATTAACTTTAAAAAGGTGATATGTAACTTGATATGGCATTTTTGATTTTAGTACAAAAAGTGTGATATAGAATCAAATTTCAAAACTGATAAACACTTTTTGACCGCCACTGTACTTGCATATTATGCGTATTACAGGAACAACGTAAAACATTACAAAAATTAAAATAACATGGAATATGTTAGTAGGTACCTACATCATTGCTCCTTTTTTTAAATTATATGATTCATTCGCTTTCGTCAGCTACAAAGAATACAAATCTACTAATAAAATATAGATAATGTAAAATAACGGTAGGTGGTAAACATCTGATGAATGATCTCATCAATTATTTTTACGAAAAGAGCCCTTTTCATATTTTCTGTGTCACAATATAACATATCTATCAAAAAAAGGAAAACCTACCACCAAAGGACGAACAAAGATGTATCATATGTAAGATTGATGGCTCCTGGAAGAGTCTGGGGTCGTTTGTCCTGCTCATTGGATTGGAGTAAATTACTGGTTGAAGTGAGATGGGGGAATTTCACGTCGAATCCAAATGCACCAGGATTGAGGCAGATTCGAGTAGGTATCGATCGAGGCCGAGCCCGGGGTTCAGTAAGTAGGGAGCTTTAAAGAATATCTGATCAGCCATTGTGCATCTAAATTACGTTTTCATCCTCCATTTAAAGCATAATAGAGTTATTACCAGGCGCGGTTAGTACCTCGCCAAGATGTGCCCAGTGTTAGCCTGGATACTTTTTCTCGAAACATTTCAGCGTTTTTAGATCCAAACTCCCTTATTATCTCCCAAAGATAATTGATGAGGCCTGTGTTATTTTTGCTGACCTGAATAGGCAAACATACACATCATCATCATCATCATCAGCCCATTTAAGTCCCCACTGCTGGGGCACGGGCCTCCCTCAATCACATGAGGGTTAATTGCCATACTCACCACGCTTGGCAGACGGGTTGGCGAGGGTTTTGATATAAATGCAGAGTTTCTCTGGGTGCTGATGATCATGCCAGCAGCTTTACCTTAGTCGCCTTTTACGACACCTCGGTAAGAGTGAGGGTGGCCTATTCTACTCTGCCGAGGACCACACGGCTACATACACATGCACGCATCAAACTACTTATTCGATAAAGAAAAAACAAACTTGGGAAGACCCTGGTCTCCACGACACAGGGAATCCGAGTATGGAGTCCAGCGTTACACTATATCATGTACTATTTTTTTTAAATCTTTAATATCCTTTCATTGTAATAGGTAAGCGTTAAATTATGTATGTACTGAATATATTTTTTTTTCTCCATTTTACTGCCATGCACAAATAATATAAATTTAGATAGAAACATTTTAAACATCATAAATAAAATCGTAAAATGGCTGAAGAATCCTAATTTGGAAGTAAACTTTGTAAAAACGAAATTATAGCAATTTAGACCTCGCCAAAAAACTGAACTAAATATAAATATTTCCAATAATAATATAAAGTTAGAGAATGAGAATAGATACGCTGAGATAATCAATATATTTTTAAAAATAGTTTTTGTTAACTACAACATTATAAAAGTAAAATTTTTAGACGTTTTGATATCAGATTGAACCGCCAAGAAGGTATATCTCGGACAACGTACTGGGCAAAAAAAAATCGACAGTCTTTGAGTGGGACTTGAACCCACGATCTTAAGCTAACCGGGCGACTGCTTTACCGAGTAAGCTACCTTAGTAGCTTAGTCGGTATAGCACTTTGATATGTATGTTGTTATGTAGACCTTGGTATGTCGACGAATTTTGTAAGTGATTTTTGCTTCGCCGTGTGCCGACGATTACTTAAGAATAAATTGCAAACGTTTGCTATACCTAAAAAATCTACTCGGCCAGTTGAGCGTCCACGCTAAGCGCTGGCGGAATGTAGTAAACGCGGACCAGCATGAAATGGAGGCAGGAGATTGGCGTAAAGCTGCACAAGACCGAACCAAATGGCGGCATCGCATATTGTAAAGTATGGAGGCCAATACTCATTTCGGGTCGCTGAGTAAATTGGAGTAAGTAAGTGAGTAAGACGTATTGAGTAATGACGATCTAAAATAGTAGGTATAAGAATGCGGATAAACACTGTTTTTGTGAAGCTACATCGATTTCGAAACACCATGAATATATTACTTGTAGTAAAATACTATTTTGCCACTTGTTGAACTTAGTTTACATTGTTCCAATATTAATAAAACAAGTCCGATTTATCCACTACGCTCGTATCGTCGTGGACGATTTCGGAACTTCCATCACATCCAACCATTTTGGGAACCCTCCCAACAGATTCAAGAAAAGCATCTTGTTTTTCCCACTGTACGATTGCCACGCACATGTGGCGCCACCTATGAAAAGTGGAAAATTGTGGAACTACTGAACGGCGCTTTGCTTTTCCTTGCATGCTTTTTATCAGTGCTATATACTTTTCTTTAGGATCGTGAGATGGCGCTAGTCAACAGGACATCGTAGTTTTCCTGTAAAATATACTATTGCAGAGGTGGCGCTTTTAAGGATAAGGAAAGAATGATTTTGCAAGAAGTTTTTTGTACGGAGCAACCAAGATTTCATATTACTCCCATACAAAAAGTGGTTACACGGGGTACGTAATTGAAGATCAGTCTTTGGAATGTTGCTATTGGCAAAGAACCAGGTATAAATGATAGACATAATGATTGCATTAATACCTAAGTTTTCAAAGTTCTGTATTTATTGATAGTAAGGGTTCACTAACTTTTAAAACTACGGTAATCACGCCTTTACCTTGCAAGTACCAATAGCAAGCACGGTTAAAGTGTGTTCACTGCTGTTTTAAAGTTGGTGAACTCGGCCGGTGAAATCTATCACTCAGTCAATTGCTGAATTCAGTTGGCAGCGCACCTGTGACTCCACTGGTGTCACGGGTGTCCATGGGCGGCCGCAATCACTTACTATCATAATCCGTCTGCCACCTATCACATTAAATAACTATAAAAATAAAATTCAAACAACATCTCATATATTGACCTGATTACCTACTAAGTAGCTTACCTATTTGTTTTACGGATATCATATATCCACAGAGCACATAACAGTTGAATAATGCACATGTCTAATACTCAAATAGTAACTTAGGTATATTATACCCAGACACTGAACAAATACAAGTGGTCACCACACGAATGATTGGCCAGTATGGGGATTGAATCTATGACCTTTGACGTATGAGACGGAATCATTTCCGCCATTAGGTGATATATGTATTTAAGTATATATTTGTGTTCCTCTGTTGTCTGATATCTGTAACACAAGTGCTTAAGCTACTTAGTACGGAATCAGGACAACGTATGAGATGTTGTGAGAATTATTATTATTATTATTAGGCCAGTCAACTCCTAGTATAACAGTGGCCATATTTCGACTCCGTAAGGTAATTGCTTGTAGAATACGCAATATTAAAAAGCTAGACCTTAATAATTTAACTTCGTAGTATAATGAACATTAATGTTAAAAGGCATCATAGTGCTACGAGTGCTACGGCAACTACGTGCTACGAATAAGTACGTGGCTACGAAGCGCTACGATGAAAATCCATTCCAAATCCTCAGCATCTAATAGCCACGAGTATACCCATGCAGTTGCTAAGTGGATTGAACTAAGAAGATAGAACGTTACATATTGTTTCTTAGTCAAGATAAGAATATTACTAAACTTAGTTCTAGTTGTACTTATCTTAAGGTTTATTTAATATAACACCCTTCGAGAGATTCTGCACCTTACACTAGAGTAAGTAGAGTACAGAATACAAAATAGGGTTATTGAATTTACTGGATTTTCGGTCGACGTCCGCTGAGCCCCGCCCCCGGCGTTGACGTCACTCGTGTGACGTCAGAGCTCACCTGCCCCCGCCCTTTCCCCACCCCTTCTCCCTGGAGAACGTGCCTCCCCTTTAAATTTATTTCATCCAAATAAATTTCATAATGCTAATGAGTAAATAATTTTGTATGTTTATTTTTTCGAATGAACTAATAATAACGTTTCGTTTTTCAATTACAATTTCTAAATTTGAATATTTGCTTTATTTCAAATCGCTTACGTGAGTACCAAAAAAAAAATAGCACATTTCTTTACAAGTTAATAGTATAATTAATTATATTAGATAATGATGAGTAGATGCCTACTTTTATACATTCAATAGATATTTTCTAAAATAATATTGGCATACATGACTGTATTCACGATTTCGTGGCAATAACGAGGGTATAGGCAAATGAGCTTCCCACGACTGCTAATTAGAAGCGATTATGAAATATTATTAATTAATCACTCGGAAGGATTTTAAGGAGTTTACAATTTGTGTAGGTAGGTACTTACTTACTACGCTGGCTTCAGCGACTCGAAGTGTATCTTGATAAATAGGTACAACTTGCGTGTACTTATTCACAGGGTCGGTACTCATCTGATAATTTGAAGCAAGAAGAGTTTTATAGATAGATAGATATACTTTAGAAAATATGGCAGAGTAGAATAGGCCACCCTCACTCTTACCGAGGTGTCGTAAAAGGCGACTAAGGTAAAGCTGCTGGCATGATCATCGGCACCCAGAGAAGGAAAACTCTGCATTTATATCAAAACCCTCGCCAACCCGTCTGCCAAGCGTGGTGAGTATGGCAATTACCCCTCATGTGATTGAGGGAGGCCCGTGCCCCAGCAGTGGGGACTTAAATGGGCTGATGATGAGATATACTTTATTGCACAAAATACACAACTTAAGTACTTTTATCTGTGAAGTAAAAGTAAAAAAAGACGCTAATGACGTTATAAAAAAGAGGCTCATCTCCCTGATGATGAAGACAAAAGTCTTTGATAAAGCCCGACGGATCAGCATGCTTAAGTGGAAGTGGCCACGTCAGCCGAAGAACCGACAATCATTGGAACACACTTGTCTTCGAGAGGATATCGCGGTTACGTTTCGATATTTATATTTATTTTTTTTATGCTAGAGGCGAGAAACGAGCAAGCGAGTCACCTAATGGAAAGTAATCTTCGCCACCCATGAACATCCGCGAAATCAGAGAGATCGCTTATGTGTTGCCGGCTTTTTTAAAAACTTTAAATGGACGAAAGTACGGAAATGTCTCATTCGGCTTTTATGTCCAGTGCTCGGTAATTGGGCTCCTCAGGGCCTATTCTCTTGCGTTCATCATAAAAGTCGAATAAAGAGATTCCATCAAACTTGCATACAAATCTCTACTGCGACTTGAATGTCAAGTGTCAAGTGTTACATTGCCGATCATAAGAGGATAGCTGGCGGTGTTCGATGCGTTCCCACTGCGTTTTCCTACAACGTAGGACTGCCCGAATTATCGGTGACTTTACTCTCTCTAGTCGACTTGATCCTCTAGTACTGCGGCGGGATTTAGCCTCCCTCAGCATTCTATACCGCATCTATCATGGGGAGTGCTCTGAAGAACTGTTTGTCTACTCCCTGCATTTAAATTCTTACATCGAACCACACGCAAGCGATTGTCATTCCATCCCCACCATCTCGATGGATGGCGGTCTAATACTGTGCGTTTTTCGCGGAACTTTCTACTACGTACCTCAGTTCTGTGGAACAGTGTGCGTACGGGAGTATTTTCCGACGGCTACGACTTGGAAACCGTCAAGAGAAGAACGTATTCCTTTTTAAAAAAGCCGGCAACGCATTAGCGATCTCCCTGATTTCGCGGATGTTAATGGGCGGCGATGATTGCTTTCCATCAGGTGACTCGCTTGCTCGTTTGTCGCCTCTAGCATAAAAAAAAAACAAAAAAACTGCAAAAAAAAAAATGCAAAGTCTCGAGGCAGATGTAGAGTACCTCATTCATTCATATGAATCAAATAAGATACCAACTATCACGAGTATAACAGTTAATTAATTTTATCTACTGACCATTTTAAACAACTCAACTGTCACATACTCGCATCATTCGTTATTATTTAACGTCTATTCTTACGTCTGCCACGAGTAATTGAAAGAAAGAAAGAAAAACTATTTATTGACCACAACACATAATACATAAAATTAAAAACGGTACAGAGCATAAGAGTTGCGGCCAACAAAGCTCAGCCTCAGCATATGCTGCAATTGCCACAAACAGCAGCTGCAGCGCTGGTTTTCAGGAAAAAATATAAATATTGACATGTAATACAGAAGATAACAAAACAATATAATCAAAATATAGATTCCTTTAAAATTATATCATTCAAAAGTGTAAGAATAATCTTTTGTCCCACAATACCTACAGCTTTGGACAATTATGGTCCCTAAACTATAATCAATAGGTAGCCAGCTCAATGGATTCGATAAATTGGTCTGAGGCTATCCAGAATTTGGCCCTAGGGACAGCAGATCGGCCATAACGTCCCCAAATCGGCCTGATATGGCTAGATATGACACAAGAGACCTTTTCTATCGCTTTTATTAGTCTTTATTGGCTTATGTGGAACAAAGTTTAGTTCAGAATATATTTTGTGCTATTGAGAGGGACTTGAAAGCCAGATTACGTACCATCTACGTTCAAGGATTTAAAACGAAACTTTTAACTTTAACTCAAATATGGACTTATTTATTTATTCTATTTAAACAACTGACAATTTCACCTAAAATAAAAATGAGTCAACTTTTAATTTTTTTAACTATTCAAATTATAAGACGGAAAAACGTTCTACAGGTTACGTAATAACTTTGACTGATTCTAATGTATCTCAGAAAATTCCAAAATTGAACCACTTAACTCAGGAAATATGCAACGATAACACAATTTTTACCCTAACACAAATTAAAATCACCTTTCTTAGAAAAAATGTATAAAGAAAAAATAAATTTTGGGCACTTTTAGCGTTTTTTACTCTCGGAAAAAGGCCTTGGTTTGGCTTTCATGTAAATTAGCTTAGTTAAATGGGATCAGATTCAATATTGGCTACTTCGCTTTTTTAAATGAAAATCTCTGATAGGACATTCCTTGAGGTCGCTCGATTTTTGGTCCAATCACTTTCTAATTTGGCTGTTTTCGGATAAATATATGTTGAGCTACGTAGTATGTACAACCACGGGCTACACATTTTTGAGGCCATTCGGTCCGGTTGTTCTGAATTGATAATTTGTTCCTTTTGCAAGTGTATCTACTAGCTATTATTCCTGCGTGTATATATTTGACTTGTCTTCCAACAAACTTATTTTTTTCCTAGAATGAAAAAGTCATTGATGTGCACTAACCGACAGATTTTTTTCTTAATTTGCACTCTCTGTACTTCATAGTACCTGTAGGTAATTTTTGGCATTTTAAGCGTTAGTCTAATACTGTCTAAACTAGATCGCAAATTCGCTGATTGCAACTATTGGCCAGTCTTCTGATGCGAAGAACTTTGTTCAGGTTCTTGATTCCAGAATAGACTCTTCGTTTCCAAGGTTAACAGAACAACTTATGATAAGCGATCGCCGCCGCTCATGGTTAACCTTTTACCTTTCCCCCTGAATTAGGCTTCCGATACTCAGTAACACACACAGTGGCCGTGTGGTCCTCGGCAGAGTAGAATAGGCCAACCTCACTCTTACCGAGGTGTCGTAAAAGGCGACTAAGGTAAAGCTGCTGGCATGATCATCAGCACCCAGAGAAGGAAAACTCTGCATTTATAGCTAAACCCTCGCCAACCCGTCTGCCAGGCGTGAGTATGGCAATTACCCCTCATGTGATTGAGGGAGGTCCGTGCCCCAGCAGTGGGGACTTAAATGGGCTGATAATGATGATGACGTTGTTTTCTTCTCTTATACTACAGCATATATATAAAATCCAACTAAAAAAACAAGAGGTGATCCTCTTCTTATGAGCCGGTTTATCGGGAGCCATAACGAGGCCCGGGCACACTCCACGCGGCGCGGTTATCTGACAGGTACACCTCATTACTGTTTACAAAGAGATCATTATCTCCCGCAGTTGACGGAAAACGCGCGCCAGTTCAGCTGTCGAGATTACAATCAAACTAAAGGTAAACCTGCGAAGATTTTACACGTTATAGATCAATATTCAAAACAAAATGAGGGATGAAGAGGAAAGAGAAGGAAATACTAGGAAATATTTAATATCATTCTTCACAAAACTTCGCACAATCTTGAGCATCCATCCACAGAGGTGAGTCTCAGATGAAAAGCAACGATGATAACAGCTCAGCAGTGGTTATTGTTAAGCAACAACAACCACTGCTCTTAATATAAACAATGATAGATTACAAATAATTAATGTACACGGGACAAAACGCGGTTATTATTATATGTAAGTACATACTCGTAGTAGCATGCATATACTCACAGTCCGCTTGTGACCACGACCGTTGTAACGCGGTCGGAACTCATATTCGTCGTAGCATATACTCACAGCTTGACGTGAGTATATGCTACGACGAGTATGTATTTACATATAATAATAACCGTGTTTTGTCCCGTGTACATTAATCATTTGTATAATGCAACGCGAAAGTTTAAAATCGAATGATAGAACACTCTGGCCTAAAGGGAATTACGATGGAGGTCAACAATAATATTTTTAAAGTATATGTATTAACTTTTTAGAGAGGCTCGACGTCATCATTCGATGAAGTATAGGAGATAATTTTATTTCAATTCTCATTAATATTCCATTATTTGTACAAGTGAAAAGTAATCGGATACCTTTCTAAGCAAGGGGTATGGTGAAAAACAAATGACAGTACATTTTATAAATAAATCTTACTAACATTAACCATGCGTAACCTAAACTTAAGATTGTTATTGTAATTTATTTTAGTTTAATTTTATCGTGGAGCAAATTTGAAAAATAATTTGTAACACTTAAAAAACGAGCACAATAAAAGCATGGAACCAGTGTCCGTGGAATTTCATTAGAATTAAAAAAAAACGAGCGGATGTAACATTAAGATATTAATCATCATCATCATCATAATCAGCCCATTTAAATCCCCACTGCTGGGGCACGGGCCTCCCTCAATCACATGAGGGGAAATTGCCATACTCACCACGCTTGGCAGACGGGGTGGCGAGGGTTTTGATATAAATGCAGAGTTTTCCTTCTCTGGGTGCTGATGATCATGCCAGCAGCTTTGCCTTAGTCGCCTTTTACGACACCTCGGTAAGAGTGAGGGTGGCCTATTCTACTCTGCCGGGGGCCACACGGTCAATTAAAAGATATTAATGTTTTGACCTTTTAAGAATAGCATAAAAACCCTATTTTCATCCAATAAATCATGCAGTTAAGAACTGACTTCCATTGCATTAATACATCACACACAGCCCCACGCTTCAACTTATTTACTGACTGCCTTTCATTTCGGTACCTATCAACTGCACCATGTTTTCACTGTGATGTATGTGGTATGATAAGGGCATAGTTTTGTTGCGATCAGGTTAAGGCGAGCCAATACAGTGTATCACTATTTGAAAAAATAAGACAGTCCCTCTTCCCGCGGTTTATTGAGCGCTATAACGAAGTCCAGTTACAGAGCGACTAAGATCAGAAGGCACTTCATTTTTTCTATGGGAAATGTCAAAAACACTGACCCTTTTGTAAAGGAAACAGCGTTAGTTCCGACTTTTGCGACGTGCTAAATAACCGTGATCGGACTGTACACTCGACGCGGCTATCTGACAGGCACACCACATTACATAATACAAAAGATCATTACCTCCCTTAAATTACAGGAAACATACGTCCTTTTATCTGGAGAGATGGTGATCGAACCATGATCAAATTAATAGCAAACCTGTATAAATTAATGACGAACCCCCTTTTTTTATGGTAACTCAAAGAGAATGCCGCCGGCTCAGAAGGAACCGACATCGGCGCCGTTGGTCGGCGCAGCCTTATGCACACCCGGCCGCTGGGAGTCAGCCGGGTAGTGTGGAGCTCTCCCCTGGGGTGCTCCATGGGGCATACCCACTAAACTCTCTGCGACAGTTTCTATCCCTCGCCCGGGAGAAATTCTCAGAGCGGGAACGCGGGCTATAGGACGAACCTTTTTAAGTCACCGCGAACCCGCTCAGGGCGAAAGAGGGTCGCCAGTACGTCTTACCACACACCGGTCCAACGGACCTAGGGCCTCTCCCACGGCCCACAAAAACGACGCAACTCCAACACATGGCGTTACGGCCGCTGAGCCCGAATGCTCTCCACCCAGTGGGGCCCACGTCGAAAACGCTATCACGCGTAGCGTGACGCTGGACAGGGCCCCGGGCCCAGAACAAAAAAGGCCACAGGAGAGGGGTTTCCAATGCCCCAAACCGTGAGGCCGGTCCTAGTCCCCGGGGGGCTCAACTGGGGGTCGACAGAACGACTCCAGGAGCCCTCCCGTCTGTGTGCAGCTATTAGCCGTCGGGTAGCAATGGGCGATTCCGATTACTACCCGCCGTTGCCTGGGCAACGTCCCTGGGGACGCCAGGACCCTTTCGGTAGCAGCTCCAAACAAGGAGACCGCCGCACCGCAGTCCCCATGACGAACCCGCTTTGTCTACTCTGTTAACTAAACGTTTGTAAATAGTTACGAGAAGTGCTATTTCTTTCATTGTTTGAAAAATTGTCAAAGAAAAATTTCCTTTGTTTTATTACTAGGTTATCTTTTTTTTTTCAATTAGAAAAAAGTGCTGATATATCAGAACGATTACACCACCCTCTCCTGACCTGATGATTATCTGGTAGAGATCGCTCGCAGCGATGAAAACGCCTAAATTTTACATGGTATCTCTGTGTATCTAGGTGGTACAGCACCTTTTAAGTTTTGAATGTTGTGCAATAGATAGTATCTATCTAACCGTAAATTGTTTTCTTCATCTTCGGTTATTTATTGTATAAATTTCAGTACCTTCAACCTTGTCACCTGAAGGATGAATAAATTCTTATATTCCACTTGCATCAAAAGTATAGAATAAGCTTAGGAACCCGTTGTCCTCTTTGTCTTATATTTATAAGACAGTAAAAATAAACATTAATTTGAATACTGAATTTCGCAGAATTTGTACAGTGCAGACTAAACAAAACCTACGCAAAGATTTGTTTGTTTCTATAGAGACACCCCGCATCTAAAATTAAAATATATATCATCATCATCATCATCAGCAACCCACACTCGTCCACTTCTGGACATAGGTGGAGACCTAGGGGATTAGGGGAGCATTAGGGGAGCCTAATGCACGCCACTGCTCCCGATTTTCGGCCACTCTCATCCAGCCCACACCCGCCAGCCTTCGAATGTCATCATCACATCTTGTCGCAGGGCGTCCTACACTACGCTTACCGAGTCGCGGTCTCCACTCAAGGACTTTACGGCTCCAACGGCTGTCAGTTCTGCGGCTAATATGACCCGCCCACTGCCACTTCAGTTTTCTAATTCGGTGGGCTATGTCGGTGACTCTGGTTCTTTGTCGGATTACATCATTTCTGATGCGGTCCTTCAAAGATACTCCGAGCATAGCCCTTTTCATAGCTCTTTGAGCGACTTTGAACCGGTGGACTAGTCCAGACTGCTAGTCACGCAAATGTCTTTGAGTTAATAAATTTAAACAGGTGAAATAGTTTTTATATACATCATTGTAACCCTATTATTAAGAGCTCTTTTACGGCTCTCTCTCACCGCCACCCGTTTTATATTGATTGTAATGAAATTAAGAAAATACTTAAATGTAAAGTTGATCAAAACATTTACAATAAAAACAGTTTTGTGATTTTTCAAGCTTATTTTGTACACGACATTCATGTCACAATCATATCTCGCAAGATTAAAAAAAGATTACTAAAAAATTTAAACTTACTTAGTGAGTATTGTAATCTTTATCTTAGTTATGATCTATCATTCGCTATTTATGAATGAAGCACTCTACATTCTGCCGCGAGTCTTTGCGTCGAGTATAGAATAAGGCACGTAATAGCGCAACGCATTCCGCTGCGTACGTAAATAAATACCAGATGGAACGATTTGATTTTCTTGTACTGACGCTAAGAATATTAATGGACATAATAATCCAAGTTCTTTTCGTATCGTGTGCCACTAATTAAACTCCAGTTTCGGCTTTCTCAAAATCTTTGTATTTTCCTAGTTTGTAGTCTATGACTTTTTTAATGGCACGTATTGACTGAAAAGCAACTCAATGTGGTATTCCAAAGATATTTATGATATATTATAAAATAAAATTTGTAGGTACAAGAATAATAATTATACTTTGATATAACACTGCGTAATCTTTATTCTTTTTACCTAATTAATAATTGTAGTTTATGTGACTGTCACATAATTAGGGTTATCAAAACACGAGTCTTGGCGAGTTTTTAATAGTATTCGCGAGTGTTCGATACCGACTTAGCATCACGTAACTTTTGACTCCACTTATGTTGCGGGTGTTCATGGGCGGCGGAATTGCTTACCATCAGGTGATCCGTCTGCTCGTCTGCCACCTCTCATATAAAAAAAAATATATACAAAAAAAACCGAGTTATCGGCAGTTTCATACACTACCTTATCTACATTCATGTTTATTCAAAGTAAGAAATCAAACTAGAACAGGGTTTATGCACATACTTGATAATCTAGTACATTTTTCTGGAAAAACACTATTTGAAACTCTCGAAGCTTTTGCTAAAATATTTGGTGGATGCAACACCTGAAAATACTTTTTTACTAATTCTTCACTCTCAGACTAAATTAAATAGATTAATTCTATTCTTTTAAATAAATTACAAAACAAAATGGCGCGAAGTCGCCCAGTCGTGTCTGACGACATATTGTTTCTAGCCATATAATTAGGCAGGGCGGCATCCTAAGTCTATATTTCTAGCGCATGTCACGCATGTTGTAGGTGTTTTTTTAAGTTTCAATCACTAACTTTTTTGGCAGAATTAATGATAATAACTTTGACATAATTTTTTCATTTAAGAAATTTGCCTGTTGCATAATGTGACAGCTGTGCAGAAAGTGCAGAAAAGGAGATCATTAAGACATCATTATTAACACCCTAATTCTTTAATTTTCTTTAAAACTATCTATGTGTTTATTTAAAGATTATAACGAGGGTGTAGATAAAATAATAAAATTAATATCCTTTCGTGAACACGTCGTAGCTTATCGTAGTCGACTCGTAGCAGACCTCTGTTCCGTAGTATTGTAGCCCAGCGGCTACAGAACGCGTAGCCGCTACGACATGTCGTAGCAGATCGTAGTAGTAAAACCATAAATATTATGAACTCAATTTAGAATATTTTATGATAATTATAGCCAAAGCAAGGACTCGCGGCAGACAGCAGAGTATTTCATTCATTAATAATAAATGATATACGCCACGTTCAATAGGTTTAAAGGAAAGTATTAGCTCAAGTATAACACTTGAGCTAAATACTCGTGGCAGTCGATGTTATATTTCATTAATTTAATAAATTAAATACTTTACCGTCTGCGTGAATTCCTTGCGTTGACTATCATAATTGTTTTAGGGCCGATTAGCCCAATCTTAATCAAATACTAAATCTATGGTATAGCGCTGTCATTCTATACAAATCTGACGCTATACAATAGATTTATCCTCGGATAAAGATTGGTCAAATCGGGCCTTAGACATTATTCGCTATCTTATCTCTCAATTCGTTATTTAGCTCGACGCTCTGTGCATTTTGTAAAATGTAATATTCTAATCCACCTGTAAAGAGAAACGCCTTGAATATATCTTCAAAAAGTCTACTCTTTTACAAATGTATCTAAGTAATTTGTCTAAAACGTTTGCATACTATTTAGTATTTACCCCGCACTTTGTGACCGTATACAGTGTACCTGCAGCCTCGCTCGAGATGCATCTGTTACATTATATTCTACCTCGTTAGTGAAGTAACCCGAGTATGTACAATGTTGACTAACTCACTACAACTGAAGCATGTATGTGTATCTTTAGTTCCGACGCCGAGTTAATTTCTATGGAGGCGTGAAAACATACGGAGTGTGAATCTTTGTGCTAATGATGGAGAGGAAGAGGGACTTGGCCGTTGACTTAGATGTGTCAACAAGTAGGTAAATGTGCATAATATCCTCCAACCCATTACGGCTACGGCGGCTAATCTCAGCGATCAGCCACGAATGCAGAATATAGTGTGTGCGTGCACTCTCTATTCCCTTACCCTCACATTCCGATGGGACACTTATGTGACACAACCGGAGAGGGATCGGGTGCAGGACCAACGGTTTAATGTACTTTCCAAGGCACGGGGACACAAGATCGCCAACTTCCAGACTCAGGGCTAACAATAAGGATTTCATTACCGAAAACTTAAGTACAAATTTTTGACCCGACACGGGGATCGAACTAGAGCCCTCTTGTAAATAAATGTGCATATCGTCGACCTAATTCTAATAGGACGTATCTCATTTGTTAACATTGGGCTGTTGGAGCCCAATTCTCGGCCTCGTGACATTTATCATCATACGAATATGTATCGCTAAAACACAGTTTTTTGTATGGATTTCATGTGACATTCGCCATATTTTTTCATATCGAAAATCCCGAGAATTAGGCTCCAGAAGCTTTGGGCTTCTTAAAAAATGAAATACGTCCTATTAGAATTAGGTCGACGATATGGAGTATTTAACGGCGGATCACAATCATAATCTATCTATAATAATAAAGAAACCACAGTAAAGAATCTCTTAGACTTGACTTTTCTTAAAGATATTTTTTTTTATAGAAAAACAAGCAGTTCCAACGAGACGGGGCTGGTTTATACAGGATGGTTTTGGTGGGATATATATTATTATACCCAGTTACTGAACAAGCACACGTGTTCGTCATACGAATGTTTTTCCAGGGTATTACACTAACGGCCTTTGGCGTAGGAGTCAGGGTGACTACCAAAGGCGCCTTCTGGAATGTCCTGGCTTGCCTGTGTTAGATAGGACCAGAGTTATTACCTCACTCTATGGATAGGACACTCGTGTGCTACCATGGAACTAGAAAAGGCACGCTTCAAACGGAATGTGTAATTTTTGGAAAAAACGTCACAGAGTGCGAAAGAGATCCAACGGGCCCTGACGCAGCTTTAATGCATATCTTTACGGGTGCGATAGGGAAAGAACGTCACCCAGCACGTCACCCCAGTACTAACGGCTTCCCGCGGTATGGTTTTTTTCAAGTATGGCTGAAGAGGCTCAGTCTGGTTAGGGTGCACGTCTATGTGTGCTACTCCTAAACATTCACCCTAAACATACTGTGCCTTTTCATAGAAAGCCATACTTGAAAAACTACTCGATGCCGTTAGTACTGGGGTGACTCTACCGCACCCTTTAATTAATCAAGACGGGAATTAACACGATATTTATTATGTGATACAACATTGTGTACTCACATTTTTTTTATAAATATCGAGTTAAATCCCGTCTTGATTAATTATAGTTATAATGCAACGCGAAAATTTAAAAAACTATCTACCGCACCCGTATAGAATCTGCGTCAGGTCCGGTTGGATATGTTTCACACTGTGACAATTTTTCCGAAATCGGCATATTCCTTTGACTTCCAAGTCCATAGTGCTACTTGCTCGTGCACGATATTAAAAAAAAAACAATAATCAAAACCGGTTCATTGGACACACATTACATCATCATCATCATCATCAGCCCATTTAAGTCCCCACTGCTGGGGCACAGGCCTCCCTCAACCACATGAGGGGTAATGCCATACTCACCACGCTTGGCAGACGGGTTGGCGATAGTTTTGATATAAATGCAGAGTTTTCCTTCTCTGGGTGCTGATGATCGTGCCAGCAGCTTTACCTTAGTCGCCTTTTACGACACCTCGGTAAGAGTGAGGGTGGCCTATTCTACTCTGCCGGGGACCACACGGCCACGGACACACAATACGCTTATGTCAAATTCGGTAGGTGTCATACACACTTTTTGTTTCGTGCAGGTGATAATTGATCGTATATTTTAAAGAATGTGCATCAGTTATTACAAGCATTTTCTAGTGAGTAAAGTTTCTTAGTGTACTTCAGTGCTAACCAACTCCATTCGTGTCGCGTCACGAAGGTATAGGATTATGTTCGTAACGCTGACAAGATTAATGGCTGTTTTTGTTCAGAGGTTAATAACATCTCACCTATTTATTCATCGGTCAGAGTTTATTTATTCAGCAATAACTTTTGAATAATTTTAATAGAGGCGGTAATTTTAGTGACTGAATATGAGGTTTATTGAATGAATCAGCCATTTCATTAGTGTTAAATACTCGTATTTTTTCGTGCATTTCTTTAGTAGCCGAGCTTTCGGCTAGAGCATCAAATTTAAACGTGAAACTAAATATGCATATCGTACCCTCAGTCAAATACTGAACGAACTCAAAATTTTAGATAGATGCTTGGTCAAAATAGTGTCAGCTATAATCCAAAAGGATCAAAGGTCATCCAACGACAATTTTGAGTAAGTCAATACACACACACATATGAACACAAGATGACATTTTATGTGGTTTATTTACTTAAGAAATAAATTGGGAAAAAATGATATAAAAATATTAACAATTTTGAGTTAGGTCAGTATTTTACTAAGAGTAAGATATAGTGCATAAGTGTACAAGTTCTCTTTACTCTCATATGGTATGGGAGTAGAGAGGATTATGGGGGTATGGCCCATACCCCCATAATCCGATTGGACACCATATAATTTTACCTGCCGTACAGGAAAATAGAATTCAAAAAAATATGATAAGGTTCTAAAGTATAGCATAAGTGCGATGGTGGCTCAGTGGAAAAGAACGCACCTTCCATAGGCGGGAGGGGGGAGGGGTTAAAGGTAGGCAGCGCACTTGTGACTCCACTGGTGTTGCCGGTGTCCATGGGCTGCGGCAATCGCTTACCATCAGGTGATCCGTCTGCTCGTCTGCTACCTATCTCATAAAAAAAATATTAGCTCGGCGGTGGGGGAAAACATCGTGGGAAAACCTGCACGTCTCGAATAGTTTTTTCAAAATTGTGGATAAATACCTACAATATTTGAGATAATTATTCTGAACGTGTAAGAATCCAATTGCCTGTTTCCCCTGTCTAAGGGTTGCGATGGTCAGACGGCAGTATCTACATTGTAACAACCAGACTCCCTGAGTTCTGGATTTTGGTTAAAATGTACCCGGGCTCCGAAGCGACATATTTGGACCCAGATGGGAAATACACGCTAAGATGAGGACTAAAGTGTAGTATTACATATATTTGCAGCCGAATGTACATAAAAACATTTGTAATCAACAAGTGCACAAAGTTATTGATACAAATATTTTCATAAATCACGATCTAAACTTGTTTGTAATCAAAAAACCTACATACAATTTTGAGAAGACCGTTCTTCTTGACGATATAAATGATAATATTATAATGAGTTAGACCGCTTCTTCCGGCCAACTGTTCCACAAATCACGATTTGCATACATAGTGCCTCTATCCTAGAAATGAACATGTGTATTTTTATGACTTAACTAAATAATCTTCTTCATCTGTTTTATAGCTTGCGATATATTAGACAAATATATATAGTAGTATTATAATGGTTTTGATTATCCCTAACTTTTGTACCCTCCCTTATTTGCATTATATGTTTCTGTGTTACTTAGAGGATTAAGTTTGCATCACTGAAACTACACTGATGAAATCTAAAACCTATTACTGCGTCATCAGCTAGGCCGTTTTACTTTTCAATTGCTTTGGCATAGAAAATTAGTAAAGAGAGTTAAAATTGTAATATTGCCGTATCTGCACTTAAGCATACCTATACCTGAGTGCTCAATCCCGTGAAACTGCAGCTCAAAAATCGATTAAGTCCCAAAGCGGAGTTGAGGTCTCGAGGTGGAGGGCTCTCGTGGAGAGTTTTTGAGTATGCTGTGGGGCGGTGGGCGCGCATGCGCGGGGCGGGGGCGCGTGACGTCACGGTGCCCCGGGCGGGCGCGCGCCAGTCCCGCTCGCGACAGCGCGGCCCTCCACGCGCGCACGCCCTGTCCCACCAAACACGACCACGACCTTCCGATGTTAATTCTCTTCCTCCACAAACCTTGAGCCCGCATGCAGCCGGCATAACCCACGTGTGTGATCGAGTTCGCGACCACCAGTGACTCGCGCCACTCATTGTAACTATAATATTACGTCGCGATGTAGTTGATGCCTCTTCATAAACAATGACAGCTAGTGCCATGGCCGTTACACAATTGTTTTGTAGTTCGTGTTATTCTTATGCTCTGGAATGATAAGTTATGTTAATTAATGCCAACTAGTTTCTTCATTCCGTAACATTTGTTAGTCACTCTGTTGAATACAACAAAACAATGTGATTGTTGTATTTACCAGCTCAATCATAACCTCAACTTTGTAATATAACAGAGTTACAGTCTTATGTTTACAAAAGTTACTGACAAATAAATGCGTTTATTTGTAAGCTTGCATTATACATCTGGATAATAGTATGTACTTACATTGTACATTAGTATTGGCATTTAAAAAAAGAAGCGTTTATTTTTAGTTGTGACCTGAAATTTCAAAAAAGGTATTACTATTTACATATTTACCTTTATTTTTAGCTATAATTACGATTTACATACATCCATACATACTCGTAACATCTTTACATAGTTTTTTCTACAAATATTCAGTAATAAAACAATTAGCATTAAACGTACACCTTTCTATGTAAACATATTTTTTATGTGTTTGTATAAATTGTATTATGTCATGTCTTGTAAATCAAAATCAGCTTGTAAACCCAAAAAGAAATACTGTACATAAAGCTAAGCCCAGATTTATTTTATTGAGTCTTGAGATACTATTTTATGAAATATATCATATGTTGACAGACATAGGGTCCATTATCGAACGCTTTCTTTGTGATACCAAAAAAGGTCAGTTGTAAGGTCCGGATACACTAAAAACCTATAGGCTAAATGTATGTCATTTTCTTATTACTTTCTTGCTTGTTAAGTTTGTTTAACGACGTCTTCTAAATTGTACTGTCAAAAGAAAATTTATGTTCCTAATGCTTTAGTGCGAGTTCCTTTTCTTAGATGTATTTTACAAAAAATCTACGGTTGAAAGTCAATGAATGACCTCTGAGTTTACATAATTTAGTATAAGAACCTATTTAGGTAGAGAGTCAAACACCGTCATAGTAATGGCTTAGTAAATACGAATAGCGCATATTCACGAGCAATAACGAAATATGTAGGTTCAATTATAGCATTTCCGTTTCAATCTCTTATTATAGGGCATCTAAAATAATTCTGGATATGTTTATTCACATTTTGCGCTGTAATAATATTATTTGTTAAAGTAAAGGATTTTAGATTTATATTGCAAAATTAAGTAAGATAAGTTCCCGGGATTAGATAAGATCCTAAACTAACACCGTTCTACCGGTAACCCTATCAGCATTTAGCCATAATGAACTTAACAAAATAAACTCCTTTCACCTTTTCGAAAACCCTTTGACTAGAATTTGAAAATGTACAATTTGAGCAACCTCTATAAGTCGATTTTGCGGGCATTTCTAAACTGCTGTATTATTCATGTTCTCTCAGCGTCTTATTTAAATTAAGCTTCCAAGGCTTTTTCGTTGATTTAATATTTATAACATTTCACCCGATCTCTGAATTTTCTGATTACACTGGTGTTGGATTCCAACCAGCTTTTCTCATTTTCAACGTGAAATTAACCGTGTAGTAATCTAAGACGGTATCGTATTGACATTCCCTTTATACGAGACGCAACAAATTTCCTTTTATGATGTCAATAAAACATGAATATTTTTCTGCCCGGAATGTATAGCGGCGACTTTCGTTTCATCACTCTATCCAATTTCTTTACTTCCACATTGCCCTTGGGCTTATTATCTGACTAAGACGGGAACGTGTATATATATATGTGCGTACGTAAACGAAATGAATAGTCTGCCCCCGGCTAAGACTATTTTAGGTTTTAAAAAATTTATCATATGTACCAACAACCCTCACCCTTTAACTACGTGTTCTGCCAATCATACATTTGATGCATGACTTTTGGAAATGCGTCGAAAGCTTTTACTCCCCGTACAAAATAAACAAGCCACGAGACTGACTTCGTTTAAAAAGTTGACTTTTCAAAAATTTGGTATAAAACAAATGATGTTTGCTAGAACACGTGGATAAAAGGATGTTAATATCTACTGATACACCGTGTACATTCCAAAATGCATTTTGGGTGATTTCGGGTCACTCGGCGGTGAGGTAAATAACAGAGTCCATATACTCGTACAATAATAAACGAAATAAGTATAAAAATAAGTTTACAAAATATTGTACAGTACACTGTTTGTGTTCCTAAATAAATACATAAATAAAATTCAATTATAATATTTTTGGACGGCTTTTGAATGAAACACTTTCCATTGAAGTGATAATCAAGTCAACACACATTGTTCCTCTTCGTGACATATGTAAATGAGTCCGCCAGCGCCCTCAGATAGGGCGCGTGGTTCGCCCAGCCGAAACCCTTTTCCGTCCGACTGTCACATTTTGATATACCTGTAATCGATCTCAAAAGATCAAACAGGGTCGGGTCACATTGAAACGAATGCTTTTGTTCAGATTGTTTTTGCACAAAAGTATTTTTGCGAGTTGAAGTAAATATTTCCTTAACAATGCTCACCTATTCCGTTTAGTAGTTTCTGGGTCACAGGAAATGATTTATTTTCCTATAACTCAGAACTTCTATCTAACGTATTCTCATTCGAATACGTATATCGAATCGCCTGGAGCCACTACTATAAAACATTTTTGACTACCTGTTACACCGGGGCTATTTTATTTATTTTATCAGCACAATTTGAGAACTTTCAAATGAATTTGATGTGTGGCTGTCTGTACACAACTGTCAAATTGTATTGGTTGTTTTCTTTTTTTTCCCTTTTTTTGCTGCCCCTTGGCTGTTGTATTTATATAAGTTTGTCAATGTATTTAAAATCTGTTATTGGCTGTAAGTAGTATATAAATTTTAAATAGTATAATTTAAGAGCTGAAGATTTTGAAGAACAATAAATAAATTATTACTATTTTAGATGCAACTGCTTATATAAAAATATTACTTTTCAAAACAATGAATATATACCAGTTAACAAACTGCTTTATAGTTGCAATATAGTACAGCATGATAAGGTTAAATATCAACTATATATACAAGTTAGGTAAAGGAGGAATACTACCACCTATCACATAAAACAACTATTGACTTATTCTACGATGAATAAAAGTATCAAATATCTCGGCGAAAGCTCACGCTGCACAATGTTGTATCAACCAAACGCTCAGAAATTTTAATATTCGTTGCATCAACCACAAGAAGTACCTCTCGCTTCGACACGCCTCATGAATATTACAACTAAACGGTGGAAACGCCATACATTTACCTGAGTAGTTTAAACTTTTAATATTGATAAATGGATTGCATACGACTACTTACAATAAGTGGATACTTAACTCATAGAGCCAGAAGTAAATTGCTTAGGTTATTTTACCCGCCCAAATATTTCCTGGAATAATACTCTCGGCCTCAGAGGCTTTTCACCGTAATTGCATGGCTTGAAATTCCACCTAACATCAAGCATGATTGAGAGCATTAGGCTTGTATGCATTTCTTTTAATCAAAATCAAAAATGTCTTTATTCAATTTAAGTCCATACAGAACATTTATGAATGTCTAATATCATTTAATCTACCGCTAATTCGGAATGTCAATTTTTACTGAGAAGAAGCAAGTAACTCAGTAGTTACTCTTTTCAAATAATATGGTAATTACAATTTTCATTCCTATACAAATTATGATTACAGTGACAGTATAATATAAAAGAAAGATACTCACTAATATAAAACATAAGTTTCACCTAAATAATATAAGTTCTTGAAAAATCTTTAAGCGGGTAGGGTAGGTACTACTCCTAGATAGAATTTGCAGTTCGGCGTGTACTCAGGTATCATTGCTATGACGTATTAGTATTCATCGATTTGTAGCTATTACCCTCGATGCAAAAACGATGGGGTATTACATACGATTACATTATAGGTATGAGGTGTCTGTCGGTCTGTGTGTGTGTGTGTGGTGGCATCGTGAATCTTTGTGGGTCATTGTTTGGGCTCATTGTTCTTATTTTTAATATTGTAGTAATAAAGACAATATAATTGATGTAAGTTGTACTTTACGAGTAGGTACGAGTATAAATATCTAGGAATTTGGGTGCAGGAAAACCCCCTAATTCCTAGTGATAGGTGTACTCCACCTACTCTTTTATCTACACTGAATCAAATCTGCTAGTGACACAATTTTCATACAGGCTTGCAAGACATCATTGACAGTATTATGTAACTGTACACCCAAATCAAGGGAAACCAGATCCAATGATATTGGTTGTGCCCTTGACATTGTCAATTTTTTAAATTTTTTATCTATAGAATACATGCCTTTGAAAAAAACGGTTACAATATTGATTTCAAGGTGGGTAAGCATTCCGCTATTAACTTAAAGTGCAAAACATGAATCGCATCGCGAGAAGTTCTCACCTCTCGCTCGCCCTCATAAATAATACAGGCCACGAGACGGTGACAGTGGAAAACGTTACATATTCGCCACAGCTCGAGTTATTCATACGATCTCAATATTTCTCGCGAGACGTACAAAGTAGACGGTGAAGTAGTACTTTGCATATTGGGAATCATTTTTAGGAACAGTCGGCTGCAAAAAGATGTATACACACGCACATATATAGTAGTAGAAAGTAGAAATCATGTTACTAAAGTGTGACAACACTTATTCGTTCAGTTTAGAGAACTAGACGAATCGTAACTGAAGAAGTAACTACATATATAGTTACTTACCTGAGAACAATACCTTAAAATAAGCTTACTTTTCCAATGTTTTATTATTACATAAGCACCTTTCTAACTAAAATATTGTCTTTGTATCAGCGACTAATTACATTTTGGAAGAAAACAAATTATATTTTTTAATTCGAATAGACATCTTTGACGTATATTATTTACTACCTTTATTGATATTAGGAAAGAAAATAAACTTTCTTATTGTGATAAGAATCTTCACTAGGTACTTGTCAAAATATAAGCTTGACATATGAATATAAAAAAATCTTAAACATAAACAAGTAAAGTAATAAAATCAAACGTTTAGATGAACACAAAGAAAATTGTACCGTAATTACAAATTAAGGATATAAAATAACCGGTTGAAAACTCCGCCTTGAGTGAGATTGGCGCGAAATTGTTTCTATTTTAAGTAGCTTGGCGTTGTAAGTTAATGGAAATCTGTGGTAAAGGGGCTGTAATATTGCCCCCACGCGATCCCGAGAAATCGTATGTTGTATATAGGGTGACCAGTTTCCACTATTTGATTTAAAGTTGACTGGTTTCAATAAAACGGGCTTAAGGTGACGGGTAGGGCACACTTGCAACGCCAATTGCTTTAAATTATTAGTAACTAAACCGGATCTCTTTTTAACAATTTCGCTCTAACAAGTTGGAAAGCACTTACACTTTTTATTTAATACTTATACTTAACTTTTTGATTTTGAGTGCAATAAAAGTATATTCATTCATTCATTCATAGGCGAGTTTGTGGATCGGTGTAGTGTTTGCTGCACTAGTTTCTACCTTACCGACAAAACCTTCGTATTTGTATTAAGATTGCTTGTTTGGTCCACAAGATTGATTTTAAGAATATGTAATGGCTTCTATGAGTGCACTAAAAAGATATTTCTCTTTAATCCCTATCAATAAAAAATAATAAAAAGTAGTAGGTATAACCAACAAACACCCCTAACGCGATTTTTTATACTATCTTAATTTTGTCAAGCATAATAAATATCTTTGTATAGTTACATTTTACTTCTGACACATACCTATTAATTTTAAGTTGACCATTGTCAGAATTCGCAAATTACGAGGTATTTGTCACAGCCACGTTACACCGTTTTTATTTTTGAAAAATAAGAGTTCTTATTTTTTTGTAACGGAAAAACGGGATTACCTACCATTAAAAATCCGAAGATCTCGTCATCCCTAGTCGTAAGTAAGTACCTTAGGTATGCACTTACTAACTACGCGTATGTATTTATGTATGAGCGAATACATTTGAATCACAAAACTCTGAGTCTGTGAAATCTTGATTTTTATCACGTGTTCTTCAAATTGCTTTACCAAGGTTATTTTATTTCAACATCACTAGCGTCTCAAGGTGTCTTAAGTTGTTTTTTTTTACTATAGGCAAATACGGAATTCCATAACTTTAAAAATATAAGTACGAGTATATTCCTAGAGTTAAAATATTAAAAATATTAATCTAATGATTCAACAAAACGTATTTGACACTAATGAGCTACGATTCTCCCTCATACTTGTATTTGTTCAGTGTCTTGTGTGGTAATAACATCTTATTTAGTAAGTTCGAGTCTTCGTTGATTCTGAGACCTATAACAAAAGTGCTGAAGCTAATAACTTTGGGGTCAGATTTATAAATTACTAGCTTTTGCCCGCGACTTCGTCTGCGTTCACACAATATCTTTATAAATTATAGCCTATGTGTTATTCTGATCTATAAGCTACATTACTGTAAAGTTTCATTAAAATCCGTTTAGTAGTTTTTGCGTGAAAGAGGAACAAACATCCATACATCCATCCAAACAAACTTTCGCCTTTATAATATTAGTAAGGAAGAACTATTTCTTTAATAATAAATCTCAATAAAAACCTAACACCAGAAAACCGGCGTGAAGCAGTATGCGCTCTTTTTCACCGAACGAGTGACGGGTACCCCCAGGGATTCCCAATGCTGGGGAAAGGGTAGATCGCATTGTGACTACAATCGACGACTCCAAGCGACGACAATCGCTTACAAAACGGTTACGAAAAGGTAAAATAATCCCCTGTCTGCATAAAACATTAGGTCATCATCATCATCATCTTAGCTTGTTGTCCTGGTTGTGTCCCAAGCTGTCACTTCGGAACTCAGGGTCCACTTATCTACTTTGACTCCTCCACTTCGCAGGGTCTTGTGCCTCCCAAGTGGCATAAACATTAGGTGCTACTAGGCACCCAAATAACAAATTTGGTACACAGTATAATGGCTCTCCTCAAACTGATGGTAAGCAAGAAAAGAGCCCACGTTGCAATTACCATGGAAGCGATGTCCAGGCATCACCTCCGTTGGGACTGCCATACTGGCCCACGAGAACATTCTTCACGCTTCGTTTGAAGAAATCCATATTTTAGGAAGGCAGAAATACATGCACCGGCAACGAGTTCCATTTCTTGATGGTGCGGCAAAAATAGGCACTGCCAAACTTTTTAGTCCGTGATGGAGTCTTGTGCGTCCCTAGTGGCATAAAAACATTATATATGTACATTAAAATAAATATACATAGACTGATATACAAATTGAACATAAAAATACTATTAGGCACCCAAATCACAAATTTGGATTATCAAACTTGATATAATTTACATACGTCGCAAATTTAACTGTTATTTATTTAGGCTGTAGGTGTGGACGGGGCAAGCCAAACAAAGAGGCTCGAAATAAGCCTTAAAGTGTTTGCATAGAGTGCTTTCTAAGTTGACATAGCCTTGCAATTTGATGTGCATTGGAAGTAAAGTAAATAAACTTTATCACTCTTGATAATACACAAAAGTAAATAACTCGAACTTACGCTCCTAATATTATATTATTTATATGATCCATATTTTTTAGTATTGTGGAGTCACAAGTGCGCTGCCAACCTTTAAACCCCCCTTAACCCCGGATTGGGCCTTCGGTACCCTTACTCACGCAGCGAAACACAGCACAGTGCTTCTTCACCCTGGTTTTCGGTGAGGCTATGGTATGGTATATGGTATGGTTGGGCCGGCCCATTCATTCCGAAGTGCGGCTCTCCCACACCCTATAAAGCACTTGCGTTACGGATATCAGACAACAGAAAAATTACAAATAATTATAGTACATAAGCTGCTTCCACACAGCAGTTTTAAAATGTGGGAAAATATTTGACATCTTTTAGCAAAACGTAACACACAAATGTTATACAATTTGATATCATCGTATTTACATAGTGTTTTATCATTGATGTACGGGAGTACTTTTCAGACACTTAACCAACATAAGTATTCATTATTCATTAGGGTACAAGGCAGGGCCAGATTCGCGAACGGGCCAGATAGATGAAGCAAAAAGGCATTGCCTACTAAATAGGGCAATCATCTATGTACTTGATATGCAATTGGATATCGGTAATTATATGTTTATACAAATTAAAATGCTATCATAAAATATAAACTTCGAAGCTGGAAAAATGAGACAGTTTGGCATTAAAAACATACAACTATTAAACAGGTTCGCGAGAATTAACTCGGAAGCTCGTACATGTGAAAATTCACTTTCTGAATGCGAGCGGACTTACATATCAGCAGCAACAAACATCGAAACAGTTAAAACTGTGATTTATATGACCTTATAAACTGTATAGTGATTCAACGCAACGAAATGTCATCAGTGAGTAAAAGTTTCGCGTGCGGGTAAATGTCTTCTTGTGCGAAACGGAGTTATAATACAATGGCGAGTGAGTGAGGTGCGCCCTGGGCGGGGGCGGCTCGCGGGCTGCCGGTTGTGATGCGATGGGCCAGGACTGGTGCTTCCGGCGTAAGCGGAAGCGCAGCAGCAGTCAGGAGGACTCCCACACGCATCACACCCGGTGAGTACTTCAAATTAGCTACAAAAGAGTAACTGTAATATAATAGGGAGTAGATTTTATGATTGCCAAAACGAGTTATATACGTGGTGTGTGGTACATACAATGGTGAATGTGGTAAGTGAGAGTGAAAAAGTTCGAATTTGTAGCGGTAAAGCTATAACTATAATTAACCAAATAGTTTTTTAGATTTTCGCGTTGCATTATAACTATAATGTATCAATACGGGGATTAACACGATATTTATCATGTGAAACAACATTGTGTACTCACATATTTGGCTCGACGTTTCGGCTACGTTACAGCTACGTTACGACGTTTCGGCTACGTTACGTCAGTCCGCTCGTGACCACGGCTGCTGTAACGTAGCCGAAACGTCGATCCAAATATGTGAGTACACAATGTTGTTTCACATAATAAATATCGTGTTAATCCCCGTATTGATACATTATAGTTATAATTAATCAAGACGGGAATTAACACAATATTTATTATGTGATACAACATTGTGTACTCACATATTTTACTCGACGTTTCGGCTACGTTACAGCAGCCGTGGTCACGAGCGGACTGACCTTTGAAGCTTTCCTGTATCCCACCTGAATGATAGATTGGTAGAACTAGTTGGTAATATGATAGTAGGTACTTACAAACTTACGCAATCAACTATGTACGAGTATATACCCTTCCAAATATTTATAACAAATCACTTCGCAAAAGCTAACGAGAGCGCTCTCATCTCGCTACTTTGTGCCCAAATAGTTGGCCTAGGCAGAATTTCAGCCGAAGATTGTACAAAGCCGCAATAAGATATTACATCATGGCCAAAGGCTGCGGTTCAATTACAAAGTCACAAGCCTCCGAGGGCTCTCTGGGATCTACTCTTGTGTTGCCGAACAAGCCGCTTCCATTGGAACTAATTTCTGTACTCAAACAGCGGGTAGGGTATACTAATGATAAGTAAAAGCTGTGACTAGTGCGTTTTAGAGATTACGTGCCCAAAGAGTAAAAACCCTATTACTAAGACTTGGTCACTTGGCTATATCTGAAGAACTACAATTGCTAGACAGTTAAACTTTTCACAATGCATTTTGTTTTATAGTGACACAGTAGGTATATTGGCTCTCCTTAGCCTGGTGGTAAGCAAGAGAAGAGCCCATGTTGTAATTACAAGGCATCACCTCCGTTTAAAATACACATTTAAAATATGTTATTTTATTTACATAACTAAAATTATATTAAATAAAAATAAGTTTAAAAACTAAAACCCGACTACAAAAAAAACACGCTTTTAAAAGTATGAAATAAGAAAATTGACTCTGCTGAAATGATTTTGCCGTATGGCCATGGTCGTTTAGAGCGTGTTTTTGGTAGTTGGGTATTAGTTTTTAAACTTTATTTTTGTCAGAATGAGTAATATCCTGGGTAATTCGAAATGGCGATGACAATGTCATAGCTGTTTTTGACTTTTGGAATTACCTGTATAATCTTACTTAACAAAAATATCCCGGTGTCATATTATGAATCACAAATCAATACATATTGTTTTTGCCGGTTTATAATGTCATTTGTAAAACAAGGTATAACTATACCGGCTTTGGAAAAACACAATTTACTAAGAACTTTATTAAGAAAATAAAGTAACGAAGTTCTTGCGGATAGTTAACCTCTTATAACTGTCAAATTCTCCTCGTCCTCGCGACAGAACCTGCAGATTTGCAGTATCTGAAAGGCCTATGTGAAGAAACTATTACCTGCCTATTAAAATTCATTTGCAGAAGCTCAATTAGTAAGCTTGTTAATATTATCATTATCTTGTCTTATGCCACTTATCACGTTACAATATAATGCGTACTCCTGCTATTGACATCCCATTTTCTCAATAATACCGTACCGCTACGTAATTACATTTCAGTAACGAAGTGATTAGCAGGTAAATACCAATATTTAACTGTTTAATTATAAAATTTATCAGGACGGGGTCATAGGATACCGTTCTCGGATTTAACTTACGCGCTTATCTCGCATATCGAGAGAGATGGTTGTTAGTGGATAAGAACACGCCTTCCATGCAGGAGGTCGTGGTTCAAATGGACATGCACCTTTGGATGTTTCGTACATAGCGTACTGCGTCTGCTTTGGAATGGAACGAATGAAATTGGGAAATACACGCCAACATGAGGAGGAGGTACCTCTGAGTTGTTTCATCTTATAGTTGATATTTTTTATAGCAATCTTTTGCAATGTATTCTTAAGTAAATAACACACTAAAAATTTCATCTCGTGTTCAGGCGGAACTCTAACCCACACCTTCCACAATCCGGGTGAATGTTCTACCACTATAATGTATCAATACGGGGATAAACACGATATTTACTATGTGAAACAACATTGTGTACTCACATGTTTGGCTCGACGTTTCGGCTACGTTACAGCAGCCGTGGTCACGAGCGGACCACCCGCTCACGCGGCCGCGGACGGTTGAGTCCGCTCGTGACCACGGCTGCTGTAACGTAGCCGAAACGTCGAGCCAAATATGTGAGTACACAATGTTGTTTCACATAATAAATATCGTGTTAATCCCCGTATTGATACATTATAGTTATAATGCAACGCGAAAATCTAAAAAAAAAGAAGAATGTTCTACCAATTAGACCACTGAACGGGTTAATAAGCTGACGAAATTTGTAAGTGCTTGATTCGACATGAGCTGTCGATAGTCTCATCAATATTGTAGATAAGTATTTTTACAATATCCAGTGGAAATATTATTACAAATATTTGACCACCAGTTAAGATGAGACTGCTAAATCAATAGTTGATATTTTTATAGCAATATTTTGCAATTTATTCTTAATTAAATAACACACTTAAAAATTTCATCTCGTGTTCAGGCGGGACTCGAACCCACACAGTCCGCCTGAACACGAGATGAAATTTTTAAGCGTGTTATTTGTTGAATCTTAGTTCATATTTCTACCATTAGCTCGGCGGTGAGGGAAAACTTTATGAGGAAACATACACTTTTCCAATTGTTTCTGAATCGTGTAACCTTAATTCAGTTGGTCTGGTTCCCCTGTTGTGAAGGTCAGACGGCAGTCGCTTCATTGTAATTTACCAGACTCTAAATCCTGAATCATGGTCTAAGCGTACCCTGAGCTCAGCGACAGCCTTGGACGGATTTACACGCAGAGATTTTTTATTTTCACAACATCACATACACTGATCTGACTCCGAGATAGGTAGCTCAAGCACCTGCATTACGGATATCAGAACCAACAGCGGAATTACAAATATATAATTAAAATACTTTTCTTTTATGAATACATACTTATAATACATAGAAAACACCCAGACCAATACAAACAGACATGTTCATGCACACAAATGTTTGTACTGTGCGGGGTTCGAACCCGTAACCCTTGTATCAGAAGCAGCGTTTATTGCCACTGATCCAAACTGGTCGTCAGATGAAGCTCGTTTGACTCGAAAGTAAGATTGTGCTACGGGTTTCAAAATCATTGCAGTGATAACAAAATTATTAATGATGATGATCTAATGATCACTGCAACAAGCAGATTATGCAAGATAATTCTTGCATAGTAATAATAATAATAATATATTGAACAATGTTTCGAGAAAGAAAAATTCTCAACAAAAATAATAATTCTTACAACATCTCAAACGTTGACCTGATTCCGTACTAAGTAGCTTAAGCACTTGTCTTACAGATATCAGATAACAGAGGAACACAAATATATACTTAAATACATATATTACACCCAGACACTGAACAAACACAAGTTTTCATCGCACGAATGTTTGTCCAGGGTGGGGATCGAACCCACGACTTTTGGCGTAAGAGGCAAGGTCACTACCAATTGCGCCATCCGGTCATAATCTGCTTGTTGCAGTCCCATTCTTGACATAGATAAAGGAAAATAATTAAAATGTTGTTTATTTTCCATTACATCCTCTCAGCAGGCCATTAGGGTGAGGATGGCAGACACAATGGGTACTTTGTTAGTTCTTTTGTGCCTGTCAGCCTCATATTTGGATTTCACGGCCGCTTACCATCAGGCGGAGTAAGGTCATCCTGATTGGCCTTTCTATAAAAAAAAAACATGCGCCCATATGGCAATATGATTTCGGATATATATCCGAAATTAGAGTCCTAATAATGATCTAAAGCGCCATTGATGGGGATTCTCAATGAAGATTTGTGGCATAACCCACCTCTACCTATCTACCTACAGTTATTACCTAAATATAATTCTAGAATTTAATGATACTTGTTTCCAATCACCAACTGATCCAAAATTAGCCTAATATCCAGCAATTTTCTGCCTTAAAATAATCCCAACAACGATTAGTTAAAACGTGTGAACTCGTTTTCTGTAACCAAATCTCCACAGCTTTGATGAAAAGCGGTCCCCCGGCGAGTGCGGGCGACACCGACAACTGGGTAATTGCATCATAATGGCCATTATCGGCCTTCGGCGCCGGCCCGCGATTAGCTCAGTAACCAGCCCTTTAATTCAGCCGGCTGTATCGCACTGGCAGTGCCAGCTATAACGCCATTAGCTTCTGATACAACCGATTTGTAACTATTTGCTACGTTGAAGTATTTTTTGAGTTCCCATACACAAGGGAGTAACTTGTCTTGTCTCAATTCATCTCATGCTCAGATTAAGTCCTAATGAATAATTATTATAATTGAGTTTCATTTATATGATGAAGAAATAAAATGCTACATAAGTTTGGTTGAATCGAGGATTCTAAACGTATTTGTAAGTACGAGTACCTATTGTAAAAAGGCCTAATAATATCGGCACGCTCATTTACACGACGTCAATAGTGCGGATCCCAATTTAACTCCTCAATCTTGATATCTGACTACTGTCCAGTGTCACTGTGACGCATAAACGCGTTTACCAGTAGCTATTCTAGTAAAATAGCTGTGTCACATAGCTTCAATTGAATGAGTGTCACTAATAGAGCTGGCTAGATAAAAGCATCGACCTTCAGAGCTGCAATATCATTAAATACGAAAAAACCTGTAATCTTATTTTGCTATAACAATTACTACCTAGCGTCTTTAAATATAGTATCTCTTTTAGTATGTGGTTTTAACCTGGTCGAAAAATAATTAAATACAGGATGTTACGTAGTTCCCTTTGTACTTAAAGTATTTTTAGATTAGCGATATGTATTTAGTTTTATTGCCTAGTGATAAAAATCCCGATCAAGTGTGAGTTGGACATACAGAAGATTCCGTACCAACATATAGATATTTAATACATAATTCATTATGACATAAAAAAAATCCTATGATAGAGCTATGAATTACTAATATCCGGATTCTTTCCTTTATTTGTACACTTGGCGCTCACTCACTTCTTGCTAAACTTGAATTTAGGAGAACGGGAAATATCTTATAGATTTTGATTAGTGTTCTTGATACCTCTGGATTCCCGACAACGTTTATTTTGTTGCAGAAGACGACACCAAAGTGGTCCTCGATTTTTTTTTTTTGATATCTAGAACCCTAAAAAATGATTACATATGATAAGCTCTAATTTTATGACTTCCATTATACTATTATAGAACAGAATAACCACTATTTTTCAAATTGTATTGTTTTTACCATCGAAACGTAGTCAAACTCGCCAATGCTCGTAGCATTCCTACAGTGTACAAAACTACCCAGTTGAACAAGTTAGGGGAAAGTTTTTCTTAGGTAACATCTGGCGTGTACTTTTACTACTCTCTCAACTTACCTTCATGCTTATCTTAGCTTAAAGTTCAATATGTGGAAGAACTGTTTTAGATTTATATCACATTGTCTTTACTGCCTTACACGCGTGGCGCGTGTATGGCGCCCGTAATAATGGCAAACTTCATACAATATAGCAACCGCAACCCCCTAATTCCACCGCAAATCGTAAAGCGTATCTTCTCTTGTGACAGCACATAACACAAGATGTTTATCCATTCACGACCTTCAGTGTTCTTGGCAACAGCGTACTAATTACATTATTATACGTTACATGTTGACGTAGAGACGTGTATAAGGCGTTCATTATGCATAGACAATCCGCCTGTGGAGTAGAGTAATTGCATCTCCATGCAATCCCACAGTAATTATCTCTGGCCACAAGCGTAATAATACTCGTATGGTGGCCACGGCTGTTGCGCTGAGGCAGGAAGCCTACAATGAAACGGAATTCACGGAGGTCGAATTGTTATCCTCGTCCCTTTTACACGCGCCGTGTATCTCTCTTGTTTGTATGCGACAAGTATATTCTCCTTCTTTAGAACTGGTTGGTGGTGTAATACAATGGAGGAAAACATGGCGTAAGCAGGAAGAGATAAACAACATTGTGTTGCTGAAAAAATATGTATTGCTTTTTTCTAATGCTTATGTCGTTAAATCATGAGTGAGTTAGGAGTAATATCTTTAAGGCAAGAGTGAACAGGCATCTTATAGGCAAACGTGTTACATTTTTTTTTATGCTAGAGGCGACAAACGAGCAATCGAGTCACCTGATAGAAAGCAATCATCGCCGCCCATTAACATCCGCGGAATCAGAGAGATCGCTAATGTGTTGCCGGCCTTTTTAAAAAGGAGTACGGTCTTCTCTTGAAGGTCCCTAAGTCATCATAGGTGTTACATCCATGTATTATTTTTTTAGATCCTAGACCTCATCGGGGGGATTGTGGTCAGGCGTTGGCCTATATATAGTTATGTGGTTCAACAAAAGGGTTATGTGGTTCAAAAATCTCATTAAGTCATGGTTATGTTATCTTGTTAGCCGTGTGGTCCCGGCAGAGTAGAATAGGCCACCCTCACTCTTACCGAGGTGTCGTAAAAGGCGACTAAGGTAAAGATGCTGGCATGATCATCAGCACCCAGAGAAGGAAAACTCTGCATTTATATCAAAACCCTCGCCAACCCGTCTGCCAAGCGTGGTGAGTATGGCAATTACCCCTCATGTGATTGAGGGAGGCCCGTGCCCCAGCAGTGGGGACTTAAATGAGCTGACGATGACGATGTTATCTTGTTTAGCACCTGGAAGAGGTTGTATCAACTTTATATTTGTGTTTTTTAGAAAATGGTTTTGTAAGTATACAGCTATGTAGGTACTCCTGAATATTCTGGAAAACATTCATGTCATGAACATTTGTTTGTTTGTTTAGTTTCTGGGTGTAGTAAATGTATACCTATGTGTACTTTCTCTTATCTGATATCCGTAAGCTTAAGCTTGGTAGCTACTTAGTACGGAATCAAGAGAATGTACAATACCTACCTAATGTATAAATTTAATTTTTAATTTCAGCATATGTCAGTTATCTTCTTCTTCTAATCACTAAAATACTCTTTCTTAGTGTTACACAATGATTTATGTGTGTATTTTGTAGACTAATTTCTATTTTCAATTTGATTTTTATAACATAGTCATTATTATTTATTGCAACATCTCAAGGTGGATGTAGACGATTAGATAAAGATTGCAGTAATTCTCTGAATGCAGGTCGCATCCAACCGACCGGTCTGGAAGTTATCGGGAGATGTTCAGCTGTGGTCGTTCTATGGCTAATGAATACAACATCGCATACCTTATTCCGTATACAATATAGAGATTACAAATAATAATATTTAATTGCATATATTATACACAGACACTGAATAAACACCAGTGTTCATCACACGAATGTTTGTCAAGGGTGGGGATCAAATCCACTACCGGGTAACTGCATCGTAAGTGCCAGAATCACCACCAAACGCGCTATTAGGCGAGTCCATTGACTCTGACTTCAATATGAAAATTGTGATGCACATTTTTTATTTTACTCTCCTCTTTTGATTTCTTTCTGTTAAAATCGGACATCTACCAGCTGCTAAAGTGAATAGGTGTAATAAATTACCAACCCAATTATTTCATGCTCGATTCTGATATATAGATATCTTAATCATTTTTTTCAATATGTATAATTTGTTATATAACTGGTTTTGTATAATGTATGTACCTTTTTGAAAAAAATAAAGATTATGGTTCGGCAGCTGATCACAACGATCAGCTTTGTACGCAGGATGTATTAGCGCAAGTGTGTGCGCAAACATAAGTGCAGTCTCCATTTCTCCCTTACCCTCATATTTCGATGGGACACCAAAGTAGCACGACCGAAGAGGGGACAGGCGGGAGGCACGAAGATACAAGACCGCCAACTTTCAGACTTTAGGTGGACACTGAGTAGGTACAAAGCCTGACCCGGGGATCGAACCCGGAGATACCAAGCGCAGCAGACATAATTTATATATTTTAATGATAGTGAGAGGCAAACAAGCAAGTGATGGTAAGTGATCACCGCCGCCCATGGACATCATGCCACACCAGAAGGAGTGGAGATGCGTTGCCGGCCTTTTAGGAAGGCGTAACCTCTTTTTTGAAGATCTCAATGTCGTACCGGTGCTTGATGGTTTTTTAAAGAATCTCCCATCTATTCTCGTCAGCGTGCCAAATTTATCTTTTCCCACATTTCAATAACATAAAGTGTGAACATTATTAATAGTTGGTAATTGTTTCTTATAATTTATCTTTTGTAAATCTGTTTAATGTTATAGGTTATATATACTTTTAAAGCTTAACATGATAATATCGTACACCAACCAAAGAGTCACGTACCAAAATAAATGTTTTTCTGGGTTACTCGCACTCTAAACTATTGAATCCAGAATTTGTAATGAGATACCGGTCAGCATAAGGTCAGCATGGTAGGTACGAAAATATTTATCATGAAACATTTTACCATATTAACATGTGCATTTGTTATTGAAAATAGAATCAGCAGAATCTGTTTTGCACTTAAAACCTTATTTTATTTTGACATAGAACGAGTGAAAAATTTCATGATACCTATACCTACGCTAATGGAAACTATTAAAAGCATTTTGAATACAAAATAAAATATAAATACTCTTTAATAATACCATTCTCCTGTAAGTCATCTTCGAACTTAAATCTACGAGTATTAAAGTGAAATCAGTTGTCGTGATTTGCAGCAAGCTTCAGTGGATACATTGGCAGTTTTCGCGTGACCTACAATCGAACGCACCGGGTGGTGTACTCCAAAAGAACCCTTGTGTCGAGGGTTTAAGCGCTGCTTCCGGCCAGGCGGCGCGCGGACTTGCGTCATTTCCTACACGAGGGTTGCGTGCCGGCGTACGCATGCGGCTCGCCCCCGCGACCCCCGGCAAGATGGCGGCCCCAACATGGCCGACCCGCAGCCGCAGGATGCTCCGTGACGCTGCTTTTGTCCGACACGAAGTTGACACGATTTTCCGGCGCGCTGTACACCTGGAGCCGCACAACCGTACGGAAACCGCCGGTGCCATCGATCTATCGCTCCCGGTCACCCGTCCCGGCCGATACCGACCGCGCGTGCAACAAGTGACATCGCTCAAAACTTGGACAGACAAATGACGCACTCGAATTATTTTCTTGCTGTGATGTGATTGTGGGTCGCTTATAAATATAGAACGTGCCCTTTCGGTCCAAGCGGCGCGGGTGAGCCAGCAGCGAGTGACGTCGACCGCTCACGTTCCCCGCGCCGCGCAACGTCAACAGTGCCGCGTCACGGATCCAATTCCTCGCTCACATAAATATTATCAACAAGCACGCGTACCACCCGCTGGCGCCGCTTACAAACGTGCTTACCTCACCGGTGCCCAACGATTGTTACACAAGATAACCTACGCGAGTGTCAGGACGTATCAATGAACTGTCTAATCGATCCGATGAGTAATTGGGAATCAAGTCGTTCAGTTAACTATAGATATGATAACACGGGTACTGTGTTCAAAACGCTTGCCTACGTCTCGGCTCGTCCAGTACAGTAGGAGCCGCGGCCGCGCGTGAACCACGCTCCGTACGCTCGGCACGTGCTCCTCATGCTGTCTTGTGTTTACAGACAGCGGACACGGCACGTCACCTGTGATTGACTATTGATTATAAGTGTGTAAACTTGAACCGATGCATTCGTCACGAGTGTGTTTGTGGGGAGGGGTTCGGCGGCGCGCAAGGCGAGTGGCTCGATAGCCATGCTAACGTTTGTGTTTGCGGTGTGGTCGGCGGCCCGCGCGCTGGGCTGGGCGTGCGACGCGGCGCCCGCCACTCCGGAGGCGGAGGAGGCGCCGGTGCTGCCGCGGCTGCGGTCGGCGCGCGCCTCCAGCGACCTCTCCACGCTCAGCACCACCACTAGCTCCAGTCAGACTAGTAGCGGAGAGCACCCAAAGAGGTCAACGCTCGTAACCTTAAACTTTTATTTTCGAATGAACAAAACTCCTACGTATCTTGTGTACCAGACCAGAGATGTTACCACTTATGTCCACCTGTCAAAAAACTAAACATAGTGATTGAACATATTGATTTTAGCAAAATGATTTAACCTTCAGGAATTATGCTCTTTGCAATATTAATTGAACGTCAATTAAGGAAAATTATTCCTTTTGTTGCTGATAAAATGTTGTCCTTGTCGATATTCAACACGCAATTCTCGTAGCTTTAAATATTTCAGTGTGAACCCACTTTAAAGGAGCTTGAGTTACATAAATTGAATTATCATGGTCAAGATTATGGGCTTAAGAGTATATTGCAGCTGTAAATAATTTATCAGTTGCCTAGATAAAACATGTCACAAACATTTAGATAGCGTCACTATGATTCAGACTACTGTCCAAAAGTTTTAACTAAAACCAATCCATTAAAGCCGTACATGTCTATTTTTATTAGAAACTGTTGAAACGTATCTTTTCACGTACCTATAAAAAACTAGAAAAATCGTCCGATGAAAGAATTTGGTAAGAAGGAAAAACCGGATGGAGAGTAGGTATTTTTTTTTTTCGTTAAAAAAATATATTTTATTAGAAATTACAGTTTGAGGTGCATATTGCTGTAGTTACCTATGAATATTTTTCAACTTTGTCACACTCATAACTGTATTTCCAGAACAGACAAACACTGTTATATTATTTTGACGACCCGTTTGAAACAGTGGTAGTGAACGCTGCCCTTGGTCCAAGGGTTGCGGGTTTGATCCCCGCACAGTACAAACATTTGTGTGCATGAACATGTCTGTTTGTATGGGTCTGTGTGTTTGTATGTATTATAAGTATGTATTTACAAAAGAAAAGTATTAACTATATATTTGTAATTCTGCTGTTGATTCTGATATCCGTAACACAGGTACTTGAGCTACCTATCTCGGAGTCAGATCATTGTATGTGATGTTGTGAAATATTTATTTATTATATTATAAATATATTTTTATAAATATTTCACAACATCACATACATTGATCTGACTCCGAGTTAGGTAGCTAAAGCACCTGTGTTACGGATATCAGAACCAACAGTGGGATTAAAATTTGTACATATAATACTTTTGTAAATACATACTTATAATACATAGAAACACCCGGACCAATACAAACAGACATGTTCATGCACACAAATGTTTGTACTGTGCGGGGATACAACCCGCAACCCTTGGACCAAAGGCAGCGTTTACTGGAACAGGGGCCAGACGGCTCGTCATGTATCAATCCTCTTATTGTATCATTTAAACCAAGGAAGCAATATTACGTCTACATACATACCTGTAAATATTAAAATCCATATATTCTGAGCAAGCAAAACGTTATCTAAATAAGTCGTGTTTATATTTTGCGAAAAGTGTTGGGGTTTTGTGCAACTTGGATTACTATCCAAGTAAATACGTCTAATACTTTATCTAATCGCGACCCGGCATCAACGTTTTTGATAAATAGCTGTGATAATACGGTTTTTGTAGTAGAAGGCATAGTGTGATATTTTTGTTTTCAAGTCACATTAACTTTGATTTCACTTTTGCTATCTTATATCTATAATGTTTATATAGGTTCGCAGTCAAGTCAAAACTTATGTCAGTGGTCATAATTATTGTACTTATGGACATCCATACTACACTACCACGTGACTGTTTATTTATTTACACTCAACGTCTTTCAAGAATTAATCACTATAGTACCTTCAGTCAACGATCGAATCTTTACACCGAATCTTTTTCCAAATAATCGTACCACCTGCGCGTTAGCCAAATGAAGAATCGTATTCGTTGTCAATTTACTAATCGTCACTTCTGTTTTGTCTGCGTTTCTGGCACAAAAACAAAACGTTGTTTTAAATGTTGTCCTGGAGAACACACATCAACACTTAGTGTTACATTATGTTACATACTATGTTGCATATCTTAGCTTTTCTATTATTACTTCACATCTTCTCATTAGTAAACTGTATCGATATATTTTATCAAAACTAGTCAGGCACGTGGAAAAAATGTCTAATTATCCATCTAAAAGTATACTACGATTCACCCGGGGATATTTTACACAAACACTATAATCATGTTATATCATTCAATATTGATCTACTTCAGAGTATGACTTTTCTGTCATAAGATGCTCCCACACAGTAGTGATGAAATGTTAGATACTATTTTACTAACTTTACTTAATTAATTGTTACAAAAGTCATAAGTTGTGATACAACATAATAACATTAAATATTTTGGGAGGGTTTTCAGTATAGGTACACAGTTCGTCTTGTTACTCGTATAGTAACATAGCTATAAATGTTATCGTGTTCCACAATGTTTCATAGCACTAATACTGGTATAACTGTTATTTGGGAGCACCTTTATAATTGTATAGTTCTATGTCAATCCTTCCTAGGCTAACTTATCCTCCACGATTGACATTCTTGATTAGGTAAACAAGCTGAATTCATGTGTGAAATATATCCCCTCACTAAACATATCACACCCAGCAAGGTTCTGAGTACTCCACCGTAGTCATTCATCCACGTCTCGATATATGCAAACATTTACAATTAATTAATTTAATGTTTATTGTCTTCCCCCGTCCCCATTAATATGCGGAGAGTAACAAATTAATTGATTCATTTATTCATATACTCTGGCAGAGTGTGGAGCTCCCTATTTACATACTCCGAACGTTTTATAGAAGGGAATTGAATAGAATGTAAGGAAATTACGGGAACTCAAGATATCAGGACAAGAAATATAGGCAGAACATTCGCACATCGGGTATCCTTTTATACGATGACAGTACAATTAGGTTAAAATCAGTATTGTGAACAGTTTACCAGTATGTCAATGTAAAAAATAGTATATTACATTACAGTTAATAGTTATATTACATTACAGTATGCCAAAGGTAAAATAAGTAGAATACAATGCTCCAGTAATTATCTATCTAATATAAATGTCTCTCCAGTAGAATTCGTAATATCCAATATCCAAGTCCTCTACTCCAGCTTTTTCCACTAGAGTTAAGCAGAAATGGAATCCTTTGTAAGACATAACACGCAAATATTTTTCCGCTTAACCAGCGTCTATACTTCCATAAGTATATACAGGCGAAACAAACAGACAACACACAAAAAGCGGTCGAGACGGACACTTGTCTCATTTAGTTCCCACTTATCCCACACAGCCGACCGAAAATATAATAAAAGGAAGCTCTTTCATGTTATTCTGGGCCATTGGGTCTTTTAACTTCCATCAGGTTAGTCCTCCCCAACGGGGCAGACTACAGACGCGTGGTAAGAAGTAAATGGCAAAATGATACAAACAGCTGGCACCTAACAAATTGTCCAAGGTCTTAGCACACAATAGATAGGCACAGAACACGGTGTGCGGGAGAGACGGGATACTATAAACTGCCTAGTAGGTAGGTCAACTAACTCTTCGATGTCAATGTCAGCTAGAGAGAGGAACTTCTGTGTCTATTAACTATGTGCTTGATCAGGGTTTAAATCTGTCTCGACTATTCGAAATAAAATTTATCTTCCTAACACTGTGCTGATCATCATCATCAGCATGTTGCAGTCCAATACTAGACATAGAGTAAATGTTCACCACTCCGATCGATATTTGGATACTCACATCTAGATCATCGCTCCATCTGGTCTGAAGGCGTCCTTCAATCTGAATGAATAGTTATTCAATAAATTCAAAGGAGGAATTAAAATCGGACATTGCATTAAAATTCCTTTGACGGAGCGTGAAGATATTCATATTCTAGCCAGTAAACAGCATTCAACTGATACAATGGTTCAGATATTTTAATAATTCATTTAATTTGTTTCAGGTAGGTCCTATTATTTCAAAGCTAGCTGAAGGGTTTTTCTTTCCAATATCTCTAGTACGAAAGAGGGCAATTTGTTCAATCTATGTTAACCCCCCTTAAAAGATTTTGTGACTTCAGATCGGCATCCTAAGAGTATGGTTTTGCTGCTGTCGGTTTTTCCAACTTCCCTTGTACCTGCATTTGTACATAGTGTCTATTAAAAGAAGCCAGGCCATGTGGATGAGCGCTAGCTTTGTTCACCCGGGTTCCACTCTAGATAGCCGAGTGAAAGGAACGCCTCGGTACACCCTAGCTTGCTACTCCGATACCCTTCGATAAAAATTAAATCTTTCAATAGCCATTCTTATTGTACACAGAGGTGCACAATAAGAGCAGATAGCTGCCATATTGCTTTTGAGAGTTATTCGGCGTCTGTATGAGTACAATGGACAAGTATTAGTTATTGTGAGGTCCAGTTTGTTTTCAGGTTAACCTTATATTAAGTCCCTGTGTCTCTCATGAATTAGTATGCATCAGAAATGAGATGATTTTTCCACAATGTCCGTATGTACCAATATCATGGTTAACTTTTATGGCAGAGCATTCATCTCTCACTAGCACGTTTTCGCCTAATATATATCTATCCTTCAATTCAATTTAATTCAAAATATCTTTATTTGCATAGGCTTGTATACATACAGCACTTTAAAATCGTTATACATTAGAAATTATACATGTAATTCTACCACCGGTATCGGAAAGTTGATTCTGACGAGAAAATCGGGCAAGAAACTCGCCAGTTACTCTTTTTAATCGTCAAAAATGTTAATACAATGTTATTATTACTATATTACTCGCATAAATTATTCAATTTCATGTCCAACAATAAATATATCCATTACAATAAAAGACATTAAATTCATGGTTTTGCATAGCTTATCTAATACATATTGATAATATTTTCATAGGAAAAGCTTTGATTATAAGGAAATGTCTCAATTGTCTGTCAAATCATCTATCCGATCTTATTAATACGCTTACTAAATTTCATTATGATAATAATAATACGGATTTTATTTCATTTGTATTTTATAAAGTTTTTGATAATGTATTTGATGTTTTGCTATGATCTTTTTTGTATTATGTGCATATAATTGTTTCCCATACAAACATACAACATAAAAACCGGCCAAGTGCGAGTCGGGCTCGCGCACAAAGGGTTCCGTAGCAGCAAAGTCCAAAATTACAGTTAAATCAACCTATCTCAAAAACTATAAGAGATACTTTGATCAAACCAAAAATCGTTGAAAGAGTTAATTAGCATGCATCACCTCTATTTTTTTTAGAATTTTATACCCCGTAGTTATAAAAATAGAGGGGGGGGACATACTTTTTACGACTTTGAGAGCTGATATCTCAAAAACCGTTCACTTTAAGAAAAATGTTTTTTAGAAAACTTTATATCATTTTAAAAGACCTTTCCATTGATACCCCACACGGGTATGTACATCGAAAAAAAAAATTTCATCCCTCAGTTACATGTATGGGGGGCCCCACCCCCAATTCTTTTTTTTACTATTTAGTGTCATATTTTTGTAGCGGTTCATACAACACATATTCCCATCAAATTTCATCACTGTAGTACTTATAGTTTCCGAGTAAATCGGCTGTGACAGACGGACAGACGGACAGACGGACAGACGGACATGACGAAACTATAAGGGTTCCGTTTTTGCCATTTTGGCTACGGAACCCTAAAAACGTGGTTAATAGTTCAGAGCAATGACTAAGAAATTCATTGGTTCAGAGGCATCCAAAAATAAAAATATCTTAGCTTTAGTTACAATGTCACGCAAATCGATGTCAGAAGTGTTCCATTTCCAATTGATTATTGGACCCTAACCAGACTGAGCCTTTTAATAGAAAGCCATAGTTGAAAAACCGCGTCAAGCCGTCAGTACTAAGGTGACGTGCTGGGCGACGTTCTTTCTATACCGCACCCGTTGAGAGATGTATTAAAGCAGCGCCAGGGCCGGTTGGATTCTCTTTCACACTCTGTGACGTTTTTTTCCGAAAATAGCATATTCCGTTTAAAGCGCGTGTTTTCTAGTTCCATGATTTTAGCAGAAACCTGCCAATGTTTTCAAAAGGAAGGAAACAAAATTGAAGTTAATATTTTCATCCCATAATAGCTTCTACTTTATCTTTTATATGCTATTAAATTAAATGTTAGTTCAAAAATCCGTTAGACAATATATCATATCGCCTACTTAAGGATAGGTCTCTGAAATTAGTACATATCGATTACAAGAAATATATAAACACTATAGAAGAATCGTTTATTTCTAACCCCAAGCTTTTCTGGTCGTTCTTGAAGTAAAGGGAAATGGATCTAGTTTGTATCCGAAAGAAATGATGATATTTGACCAGAATTCAACAAATAATGGTAAAGATAATTGTAATCTCTTCGCCTCATGTTTTTTTAACAGCCTATGTATTTACATAACAATGATAATAATATACATCACATTAGAAACAATAATATACCGGCTTCCCTAGAGAGCGTGGCTTTAGTCGACAGTCTTAATGTATTAAGTTTAACTCAGCTATCCTTCACAAAAGATATGGTCGAAGAGGCTTTAAAAAGACTGGACCCCGGCAAAGGGGCTGGGCCTGACGGTTTCCCATCAATTTTCACTCATAAATGTTCTGAAGTCTTAGCTGAACCACTATCATTTATTAATAATATATCACTAAGTTTAGGAAGTTTTCCAGTGATGTTGAAGGAGGCTTCTATCGTTCTGATATTTTAGGGGGGAGATAGGTCTGATATTAAAAATTATAGGCTTGTGTCGATTTTATCAGTGTTCGGTAAGATATTCGAGGCACTTGCTCACTCTCACGTATCTTGGCATTTAAAGCAGATTCTGTCGCCGCACCAGCACGGCTTTGTCAAGGCGCGCTCGACGTCAACTAATTTGGTGAGCTTTGTATCTGACGTGGTGGAGGCAGTGGATTGGGGGACGCCTGTTGACGTAATCTACAGCGATTTTAGTAAGGCCTTCGATCGGGTAGACCTTATGGTCTAACAGAATCTTATGATTCTGGTTGATAAATTGGCGCAGGCCGGTATCGCGGGCACATTGCTAAGTTGGTGCTCATCCTACCTGGAGGGTCGGTCTTCAAAGGTTGTTTTCAATGGCTTCGCTTCAGATCAGTTTAATGCTCCGTCTGGGGTTCCCCAAGGATCTCATCTTGGGCCCCTTTTCTTCAATATTTTTGTGAATGATGTAGCGAATTGTTTTCAACATTCACAAGTCTACCTTTACGCCGATGATCTTAAGATAGTTGCACGTTTAGATCATCCAGAGGATCCTTGTCGTCTTCAGGATAACCCTGACCGTTTCTCTCAATGGTGTTTGACCAACAAAATGTATCTGAATGCTAAAAAATTTAATTTTATCCATTTTACTCGTAAAAAATCTACTTACTTTAACAGATACAAATTAAACGACCATATAATCGGTGAGGTTGAGGTAATAAGAGGTGTTCACATGGACAATAAACTTCGTTTTAATATACATGTAGATAAGCTAGCTAAAAAAAGTTTTAAAATGTTGGGTTTTGTACTACGCAATTGCAAAGAGTTTAAGGGAGTCTCTAGCAAAATAGCAGTTTATAATTCATTGGTGCGATCTGGGCTTGAATATTGCAGCGTGGTATGGAATCCATATTATAAAGTCCATAAAAGCCGTTTAGAAGCGATTCAGAAAAGATTTCCATCATACCTGTCTTACCGTTGTAATATGTTGAAACGTCTTCCGTCATACAAATCACGTCTAAAATATTTTGAAATGATTAGTCTAGCGAATCGCCGTAGTATAACTGATCATTTGTTCTTGTTTAAACTTGCTAATAATCTTATTGATTGCACCAATTTATTAAGCAAGGTTAATTTCAATGTACCGTACAAACTAGCCCGCGTCTCTAGATATCTGCCATTCAAGGACAAAGGGTTCAGGATAGGACTAGTTCTTTTTTCTTCCTTTGATAGGGTTCAATCACAGTTCAGTAAACTAATACGGTCATCTCAAATTGATATTGATTTGTCGTATTCACAACGCAGATTCAAATCAGCATTGCATAAACACATGTCTTCCTTATTATTAGAAGAGTAAAACTTTAAATTGTTGTTCTTATAATTGTAACAGTGGAGCTATATGTTCCATTGCACATTTTGTAATGGCACATATGGTTTTACACGATGTCACTTTATTGTTGGAAAGAGATGAGTCTGCTTCTGACTTTTCCTACTTTTCTTTTTGTATTTCCTATTTAAAATTGATTATATTATAACCATATCGTGGTAGCCTTAAATTAAGAGAACATCTTGGAATGTATATGTAAGTGTTTCCTTCTACCGTGTAATGATGTATGTTTTGTTGGCTATCCTTAAATAAATAAATAAATCTTTATTATCTGAACGAAGGCAAGAGATGACTACTATTAATATCTTACTCTATGAGACGACCCCATTACAATAAATCCAAATAGGACAGGTGGGATATTGATGTATTGGTATTTTATACTCGACACCTTGGTTACTCATTTTCGAGAAATTAAAGATTTTCTAGAATTTATAGACCAAAATAAAAATTAAGTTTTATGTTCTTTGAATACTGTAACAATACCAGTCGCTTAAGGCTTAAGGGCCATCTAATTAACAATTTTACAAAGGTCCTGAGCCACTATGTTTGCTCGTGTGTGTACTACCACGCACGAGTTACGACATTCAGTCATGTAATAACATCATGGTTCTAATATAGGTAATGGTGTAGTTGACTTTTGCAAAAAGGCAGTTGCTACCTACCTCAACAATTACATGCAACATATTTAGTGCACAAGTGTGACGTATTTTATTGGCAATCGTTACCGTAATAAACGGATTCTATCTTTACAGTTGCCAGCGGTTTTCATTTGGTTGTAGAATAAATAACTCATGTTCGTATGCATCTAGTCATCTTTAGATTGACGGTCACAGTATGGTGTACTCGTACCCACTACCCTTAGGAATAATAGATAATATTTATCTTTAATAGATAAAGTAAACGGCTGCTACAAAATCCCCATAAATTTTCAATTGTATGTTCAACATCAAATAGAAGAAATCAAAAGATTGAATAAATTTCATCTTGGTTATATCTTCTCCTAAATAACTTCATTCGAAATATTATAATACGTGACATCTCGCAATGGGAGTTTAAAGAAACCTACTAAGTAGCCCTAAATTGTCCTGAGGGACTTATTCCTTGTCATGTAGGGGAACAAAGCCTCTGGTCTGGTCAACAAGTTAAGAAGGTACACGAACTCCGGGTCTGGTCTGGAGGAGTGGTGGATTTTGATTAGTGACGTGCGTAGGTGGAGCGAGGCGCCGCGACGGTGGAGTGCGAGGGGGGCGTCTCGAAGACCATTGAGAAGACCACCCGTCTCTGCCCGAAGACGGACAACTGGAAGGTACAGAACAAAAAGAATAAAATAACAAAATTCTCATTAATTTAGGTCCATACAGGACACTTTAAATCAAACTGTAAATGGAAGTGCATATAGTCTATTTTCTTAAATTGTGTATAATATTTTAAGCAAGTATTATTTAACATTCGTTGGTTAACCAATAAAAAAAAACAAAACATGTAAGTAATATACTGCCGGTTCAGAATGTTGATTTCTGCTGAAAAGTTACCGCAATTGCTGCCATAAATATAGTTTTTGCTCATCTTCAGAGGACCTGTGGTTCAAAAATCTCAATAAGTCATTGTTATGTTATCTTGTTAGCCGTGTGGTCCCCGGCAGAGTAGAAAAGGCCACCCTCACTCTTACCGAGGTGTCGTAAAAGGCGACTAAGGTAAAGCTGCTGGCAAGATCATCAGCACCCAGAGAAGGAAAACTCTGCATTATATCAAAACCCTCGCCAACCCGTCTGCCAAGCGTGGTGAGTATGGCAATTACCCCTCATGTGATTGAGGGAGGCCCGTGCCCCAGCAGTGGGGATTTAAATGGGCTGACGATGAGAGGACCTGTCAACTTTTGTTGATAAGTATTTTTTTCTATTTATTATCACATAAAAATCGTACATATTACATAAATCAGGTTTACACTTAGCATTGCAAACCACCACGGTTTATAATTATATACTAAGTATTATATTTACGCCATTCCACATTTACACAAACTAGTAGGTATCTACATTCTTTATTTTAAAAACGTGAACATCTTTTCCGCATGCACAATTATTATTGGGCTACAATAAAATTAGACAATTTTCAGGTTTTTCTCTGCTTGATGCAAAATACTATTACTTAAACTGAATAATTTACTTTAATAGTGGCAATAAATAGACTGTAAATAACACACCACACCTGAGTTTTAAATCTACATTTACGACAATAATGTGAAGTAGGAAGAACATTCACTTAAAGATAGGATAATTTTATTGTTTTCCATCGTCAAAGCATAAGGTAAGTCAGCAGAACTTCAATAGTAGCTTATAAGACTGTCACATAATTAGGGTTATTAAAACAAAAGCGAGATTGTATTAAACGAGCCTTTGCGAGTTTTTTAACAGAACCTTTTCGCGAGTGTTTTAATGCCGAGTTATGTGCAGTCTCTTACATTCATGTTTTAGTCTTCAAAATAAGAAATCATAGGGAAACACCTTTTTTTTCCTGGGAATTTTCCTGACAAAAGACTATTCCGTCACCACCTATCACATAAAAAAAAGTTATGCTTTTGCTAAAATATTTGGTGGAGACAAATTCTGAAAACACTTTTCTACTATTTTCTCATCAATTTGAATATAATCTTCGAATTTAGAAATCAAAAGTAAACATATTTTGACAGATATATTAATATCGCTCGTGTTTTAATAAACCTAATTATGTAAGTCACATACACTAGGAACTGTACATACCTACCTATAAAGAATCCATACTATATTTTTTTCTGAATTGATAGCATAGTCTCCTAGCAAACTACAAAATCAGCACACAGCATCATCGATGATAACAATAAATTTTAAAAATAAAGACCTATTGGATAGCCAAACTTATGTACAGGCACAGATCCTATCTACAGAAAGGTCCTTACCTACCTGTTCCTTGAAAATGGAAGTCATTGTAAAAACCGGCCTGCATACTAAAGTGTTAAATCCGACAATACTAGTTTTCTTGTACAAAAAATATAATATTCAGTGTGTAATTAAATACAGTTAAGGCTCTATTTATATTTTTTTTTCATGACCTAAGTTGGTTATTGGTAATTTATTATTCTGTTTTCTGTTCAGTTACTGATACCTTATCGTATAAACAACACCTAGCTCATAACATAGCGACTAAGTTTAGCTAAAGTTAGAATAATCCTAAACATCCCAACATCCCTTTATCTCTGGGTAATCATGATATAGGTCCCAAAGTGCGACGAATGTGTCAAAGGGCCCAAACTCCGGGTCGCATTCCGCGACTTTGCACATCCCGCGCGGGCCGCACGAGCGCCGGTCACGAACGAAAGATTGTCGCGTCAAAGAGGTCGTTGACCTTTTCTTAAAAGGGCCGCTGTGACTAAGCCTCATCATGGTTAAAGTTGGTTTCATTTACAAAATCGCGCCCCAAATTTATTAAAATAATATATTATGGGGTTAGTTAAAATGTAAATAAATAAATATAAGTACCTATTATAGTCGGGCCAAAATAATAAGCCACATTTGACACACTTCAACAAAATTCGAATTCGAACGTGACCTTGTCACAACGGTCATTGGTTTTATCAATCTTCCTATATTAAAAAAGCACATTTCTTCACTTTTTAAAATTAACTTTGCATTTATTTATTGTAATAAAGACAAAAAAAAGATAATTTCACGATTAACTTTCTCTGCTTAACCATCTATAAACTTATTAAATATTTACTTTTCTAGAGAATTGAACGTTGGTACAATGTTGTAGCCGTGCACGCATTTTCTTTTTAACACATTGACTGCCATCAAACCATACGCAAATAAACATTTATTGTTTGTCGGTCACCGGTGTCCCCAATGGCGCTCAAGACCGTCTGTTTTTGTACGCGAAAAATTGATTCCCAAAATCCGATTAAGGTTCGAGTAAGTGTTTGCCGAGAGATTCATCATCATCATTATCAGCCCATTTTAGTCCCCACTGCTGGGGCACGGGCCTCCCTCAATAACATGGGGGTAATTGCCATACTCACCACGATTGGCAGACGGGTTGGCGAGGGTTTTGATATAAATGCAGAGTTTTCCTTCTCTGGGTGCTGATGATCATGCCAGCAGCTTTACCTTAGTCGCCTTTTACGACACCTCGGTAAGAGTGAGGGTGGCCTATTCTACTCTGCAGGGGACCACACGGCCCGAGTGTAACCCCAAAATTGTTTACAAATGTGAATTGAATACTATAATAATGAAAAAGAAATTATTAAAGAAGAAGTTTTATTTGGAGAAGTGTGAATCAAAATTATTGAAAAGAATAATGATGGTAGGTACAGCTCCTAGGTATCGATCCAATGCCAGTTATTTTTTTTTATGAAATCAAAGAGGTTATATTGTGTGCTATACATGGTTTTTCTTTTTATATTTTAAAACAAGATAATAAGACGTTTTATTTTAATCAGAATGTGGCTTTTAAGATAAGATAAGATAAGAAATCATTTATTCGACACTTTTAATTTACGGTTAAATATTTCTAAACGATTAAAATTGTTTTTATTCGATTATTTGGGGTAGGGCACCACTAGCGACGCCAATCGATTTTAATTTTTAGCTACTAAACCGGATCTATTTTAAACAATTTCGGGGGTACAACCTCTCCTCTCGCAAACACTTATACTATTTATTAAATTACCATGCACAAACGTTGGGTCCGTGTACAAACGCGAAAAATTGATTCACGCCACGCTTTTGTCGTGAATCAATTTTTCGCGTTTGAGAAACGTCAAATGTGGCTCCACCATAGACTTAGGATGCGCTCCACTATAATTTCTCACAAATACCTTACTGTAAAACAGAATGACTTGTCACATGGAAAAATGAAATTTGTCACTGAATCGATATTTTGAGGTTATTATTTTAGTATTATTAATTAATGAAATACTCTTTCCTCTACCGCGAGTCCTAGCGTCGACTATAAGTTATTTGTACAGAGACCTCTGGCGGCTGAGCCGTACACTAAACTGAACGTGAAAAGCGTAGCTTGAACCTTGACGTTCAGGTATTTTCCTCTAGATGTCTCTGTGCTGAAATATTGAAAATTGGTTATTTATGCCATAAACCAGACAACCTCATTACCTAAATTACTTGACTATTTATACTGATAAGCCGCAGATTAAACGTTTTAAATGGTTTTTAGGTTTTTTCACCTTAAAGTTTGGTATAAGTAGATAATTTTCATAGAGATGATTTTATAAAAATTAAATGAAACAGTAAATCAAACATGTTACCTACATCCAGTTAAGATTTTGATATTTTTAAACATGTTAAAAGTACGAAAATAACATTTTCATGGCAGAACCTATTTGTGTTCTCTGTCGTAAACTGATAATTGGATGCGATTTGCATAACACACTTAAGGCCTCGATTCATTAGAGCATCGCAAACACAACGTATCAATCATTCACACCACAATTTACATTTTCAGTCAGTTATGATTCGATTGCCCAACCGGCTGGGGCCGCGGGCGTGTGTCCATCGGCAGCGGAGGTGAATTAAGCCAATTACTATTAGACGTTGTGAATGAAGCGTACGTAAGGGATTTTCGTGTTCGTTATCGGTCGTTTCCTGCTTACGGGCGGATTATCCCTGATGAGGTGGGATTTTGTCACGTGATTAATTCGTGGTGTTTTTGTTTCAGCTTCGATGTGGAGAATGGTGGAGGCGCGGGCGGGGCGGGGGGCGCGCGGTCGCCCCTCGAGGGCGGCTCGCCGTCCACCGCGCTCGTGCTCCAAGCCATGCCGCAGCGCCGCGAGTCTTTCCTCTACCGCTCAGACTCGGACTTCGAAATGTCGCCAAAGTCGATGTCGAGGAACAGCTCGATCGCCAGCGAAAGGTAAGTCGAGGACACGCGTGACGTCATACTTATAACATTTACTTTCTTTGTGCGTCATGAATTGACCGCTGGAATATGCGGAAGGTGAAAACAAGTTACTTACATTGTTATATTATTTTTGCTGCTCGATCTGATGGCATGTCCGTAATGGAATGATAATGATAGACCATGCTATCGTTAGGTCTTCCTTAACCCTTTGTTCGTGATTAATTTATCTACCTACCTACTTAGTGCTGAAGCTATAAAAAGCGGCACTATTATCTGCCTAATAAGTTGTATTTTAAGGCGACGGGTAGGGCACACTAGCGACTCCAATCGATTTTAATTTTTAGCTACTAAACCGCATCTATTTTAAAAAATTTCGGGGTTACACCCTCTCAGCTAACACTTATACTAATTATTTAATAACCATGCTCAAATGTTGGGTTCGTTTTTATACGCGAAAAATTGATTCACGCCAATAGCGGCCACTTTTGGCGGTAATCCTAAAAATTCGAGTGCAAAATCAGGCCAAACAGTTAACTATATGTATTAAATAAATATTATAGATGTTTGCCAAGAGATTGTAACCCCGAAATCGTTTAAAATAGATCCGTTATAGTAGCTTAAAATCGATTGGCGTCACTAGTGTGCCCTACCCGTCACTTTAATCGAAAGGTACATATACAATGGACAAACATAAAAACATCTTTGGATCTTTTCTTACCACATACTATTTTCAATCAGAATCTATGTAGGTATTCATTAAAATTACAAAGTGAAAGAAATTGTTTATCAGTATATTTTATTGAAAAAGGCACAAAGAAAGTAGATGCAGAAAATATACTCTACAAAAATATGAATAGGTAATTATTATATAGATTAAGAAAACAAAATACATTTTATACTTACACCTTTTAAACATCCTGTAAATTACGCAATTTTTACCTGATACTTTCATAATTTAAAGATAATTCGATAGATATATATTTTTTATGATTTTTATCAAAAGGCCTGTCAATTATTGAAACATTGTTGAAAGAATTTTTTGATTCTGATTAAAATTTCCTGAGATATCACAACATTGAAATCACATTTTTTGGGGAAAGCCTGAATCGTTCTACCTTTTATAATATTTTTTTAATACATTTCAACACACTTTAAAAATTTAATCATACTTTTAAATTACGGAGTTATATTTTTAATTGTTTTTTTTTTATTATTGGTACTTATTTACCTATACTTAGATAAAATATTAATATGTTTTACCATCATATTATCTGCACTACCTACTTATATTATACAGGTACTGTACACATTGTACATTTAAATCTTCTGGAATTTTATTTATTTAAAACTTCATTGCACAAAACGATACAATATGCATAGTAATATAATATAGGAATGTGCATAATTTAATATGTTTCGGTATGCCTATACATACTTACATATAACCTATTTATAAGAGTTATAATTTAACCATAATTTCATTTATAAGTTCTTATTTATTTTAAGAAAAATATCTTGAAATCTGATAAAAAATTGAATATCCTTTGAACGAGACTTTTGAATTTCTTAATCACCAAACTAAAATTCATAGCTTCGTGGTCCGCTAGCAAAAAGCCAAAACATTGTATTTAATTTTCAAACATTCTGGCTTAATTTCATTTATGTGTACTTATTTATTTTAAGAAAAATATCTTGAAATCTGATAAGAATTTGAATATCCTTTGAATGAGACTTTTGAATTTCGTAATCACCAAACTAAAATTCATAGTTTCGTGGTCCGCTAGCAAAAAGCCAAAAAGTTGTATTTATTTTTTGAACATTCCGGTTGAAGCACTAACCAACCAGTTATCTTGTTCAGTCCTTTTATAAGTGAAATCACATTGTTTCATATTCTTAACTTTTTGATTTGCTAAGTCCGATCACGTTGTAAACACAAACGTTATTAGTGGAACTAGCCCCGCCATTAGATAAATTATATTGATTGTAACGACTATGAGAGATTTATTAAAAACGTTCATCTTTAAATACTAATGATTTTTTTTTGGACCCATGTGACTAATTATCCGGGATTGGGACTTTCGGTTCCTGCTATCTGATTTGCACTAAAAATATTGATAAAATAAAATTTTAAGCGCACTTGTGACTCCACTGGTGTCGCGGGTGTCCATGGGTGGCAACTATTGCTTATTTAATTGTTTTTATTTTAAAGTAAACTTTTAATGTGAGCAATATTTTGAGCCCATATGAATCTTACGGGAAGAACCGGAAGTACCCTATCCCGAATAAACACAATAATAATAATATTTTTTTGGAAAAAATATTTACATAATTTTGTCTCAATAAATTGTTAATACTTTCTTTGAAGTAGGTATTTAAAGAAGTACTTTTTTTTAAAAGTCATAATCGCCACAATAATAAATATAAACCTATAGGCGGCGCCTAGTTTCACAAACGTAGAGCCTTAACTGACCCTAATAAGCCAGTCTGAGAAGAATAAGCAAGTTAACCGAAATCACCCAGGGCACTTCCCGCTGTGTTCCCGACACAGAATGCCACTTTGCGAACATCACGCTGTGTTTATTATAGGGTATTATAGGGTAATATTGCCATGCAAAAACAACTATTTACTGGTACAAAAGGGTTTTATTTTTTGTTGTAAGAATGTAAGCTTTTATATAGACCACGTTAAACTTCTGTGATAAAAGTCCCTTTTACATACCTACAGTATCTGAAGGTAAATAGGACAGTTCTATTTTGACAATAAAAGTGAGACGCTGCTTTTAAACCTAACCGATATTTTTTAGAAACGAGGATATTTTCTTTAGAACTCATTTTTTTAAATTAACCTTTTATTTAAGAATTTATATTCACCTTCAGAAAGTGAATGGACTATAATTCAAACTACAATCAAGTGCAGTTTTAATGTACTTATCTACAATCAGAGGAACATCTAACTGCCACTAGCAATTTCATTCAAACGTCACTTTACGGTTTCATAGAATCCGCGCCACCAAAGAAGTCCCGTGAAAAGCGCGCTTCAGTCGCCATTTGAAAGATCAAAGGCAAAAGGGTCCTCTTTTTATTTTTATATTATTCATTATAATAAATCCAAATTAGGAAAGGTGTGATATTGTTTTTTTGGTATTTTCATAGAATTATAACAAGACGTATTTTATATTCGACCCTTGGTTACTTATTTTCCAGAAATTAAAGATTTTGTAGAACTTATCAATCCAAAATAAAAATTAAGTTTTATTTTCATTGAATACAAAAAATGAAGCCCTCTACTTTCCACCTCTTTATCATTTCTTTATTTTTCGTGTGTTAAAAAAGGGTGATAACGTTAGGTAAATGCGCACGAAGTTATATTATAACTTCGTGTCAATGCGTGTCGAAGCCATAGACTTAGGATGCCGCCCTGGAGCCCAATTCTCGTGCTCGTGACATTTATTTTCATATGACATATATCACTGAAACATAGTTTTTTTGTATGGTTTTCATGTGACATCCGCCATGTTTTCAAAATATCACGAGCACGAGAATTGGGCTCCTGGTCGAAGCAAAATAAAATTCAACTGACATGATAATTTATGTTTCTAGAGCTTTCACGCCCTGTTGGTCTAGTGGTTTCAGTACCGGGCCGTGATTTCGGGGTCCTGGGTTCGATTCCCGGGTCGAGCGAAAAGTATGTTTCGAATTTTTAGAACATAGCTCGGGTTTGTGAATCCAATCTGCATTTGGCAAGCGTGGTCATTAAGCCTAATCCCATCATAGAAGCGATAACTTGATTTCTATGATGGAGGCCTTTGCCCTGCAGTGGGACAGATTATAGTTTGATACTTTATTTTACTATCAATGGTTAAGTCTGGTTAATGCCATTTTTTGGTTTTTGTTATCCATATTTTAACGTTATCTTTAAACGATACGAATACGTTTCTAGTTACGAGGTTCAAAACGAATAAATGCGTTAAGTAAATAAGACGAAAATCATCTCGAATTCCCATGTCGTACCCACTCTTGTAACGGTTGGAAGCTCTACACTGGAAGTTGTAGAAGAGTACATCTACCTCGGACAAAAAGTCCAGCTTGGTAAGTCCAACTTCTAGAAAGAGTTCGATTGACGAATCCAACTCGGCTGGGCAGCGTTCGGGAAGCTACGCAGCATATTTTCGGCCCATCTACCGCAGTGTCTCAAGACGAAAGTCTTCAATGCGTGTGTGTTGCCAGTGATGACATACGGAACTGAAACGTGGCCGCTTACAATGTGCCGATTAAGGAGGCTCAAAGTCACCCAAAGAGCAATGTAGAGGGCAATACTCGGAGTCTCCCTGCGTGATGGTATCAGAAATGATGAGATCCGCAGGAGAACTAAGGTCACAAACATAGCCCAAAGGATTGCATGCCTCAAGTGGCAATGGGCAGGGCACATAGCGAGGAGAACAGACGGCCGTTGGGGCGGAAAGGTCCTCGAGTGGAGGCCACGTACAGGAAGTTGCAGCCGTGGCAGGCCCCCCACATGGTGGACTGACGATCTGGTGAAGATCGCGGGAATCCATTAGATGCGGGCGGCACAGGACCGATCTGTGTGGAGACTATTGGGGGAGGCATATGTCCAGCAGTGGACGTCTACTGGCTGAAATGATGAAATTCCCTATTTTCACTATCCCACATTGCGTAATAACACGGTACCTCCACAACATGGCTCTCAGCCTATCTTCCTTGAGCTTTATTGTCATAGACACAAGGAATCCTAAATTTTAGTTCCGTATTCTGTCGCGGTGGCGCGCACTCTCCTCTAAAAGTTTTATTGCAATATGTTTACGTACCACACAATATGTGTCGTATAAGCTTGTCTTTTAATTATGCATTTCAATCGATCAATGAAAAGATTAGAAATTGTAGCTTCAGTGGATAAGAAAGCTCCTTCTATAAAGAGGGTCGTAGTTTGAATCCGATCAAGCACCTGTGTGTGTGTGGATTTTTCAAATCTATGTATGCATATTTCTACTCTTAGCTCGGCGGTGAGGAAAAATATCGTGGGATAACCAGCACGTTTCGTAGAGTTTCTCTGAAACGAATCATAGTTACAACCATGATCCAGTTGGTTTGGTTCCTCTATTAAACGTCAGCCTTGGACGCCACCAGGAATTACACGCTTAAGGATGAGAGAGAATCAACAAAGGAAACCTTCTAATTTACCTAAAAATAAGAAAGTACCTTACCTACATAAGTCTTCTTGTTCTATCCATCGTGCTATTGGGTATTTTCCCCAGACTCCCCAAATCAGAAGATTAAGAGATATGCTATATAGTGAGGGTATCTGAGGCCTAATCCGGGGGAAAGGGAGGTTTAAGGTTGGCAGCGCACTTGTGACTCCTTGTCACTATTGCACTTGTGACTGGTGCGCGGGTGTCCATGGGCGGCGGCAATCGCTTACCATCAGCCTGCCTGCTATCCGCCTATCAGCCTATCATATAAAAAAGGTAAAAACTATTGCAATAAAACTTTTTAATTTATGAAACCATAAAGTGCACAGTTGTATAATGAAAACGCTATGGGCGGTTAAATGTGCTTTTGAGTGTATTATGATAAATTACTACCATTCAAAACACCCTCCTTTTGATTTTTGATCGTTCAGTCATATCATCCATTAATTTTTCCGATGGCTTCTTAATTCAAATTGAAAATTGTGTAAAACCACTTATAAGATAACCAGACCTACAAGCTTGTTTGCCACCGACGTAGTATAAGAAACTGATTGTTTTATGTTTAAATATAATCGATATTCATTATAATGTTTTCAGATCTAAATTAAGAAAAATTTGGTTCTTTCGAAAATGAAAAAAGTTAACAAACCGGTTGAGGTTCACAAAAATACAAAATCTATTATTCTTTTACATGCTCACCTTTTAATTATCGACGATTTGATTCGAAGTCCAATTAGTACGCCTACGTACAAAACTTGTTTAACCTTTCAACATGCTTCCTTACCTTTCTCGTGAAACACGAAGCACAAGGCACCATAACCACTTATGGTTTTTTCCTCTTCAGCATTCTTTAAGTGGTGTTTCAAATAATCCCCCGTAACTCCCCCTTCAATTTCGGAGTTTACCCTGAATTTTTTATAATTAAAACTTTCCTCTAAGTGAAAACTTTAACAGAGTTAAAAATAAAACATTATCCCTTCAAGAAATGCCTGTGCTGGTACCGGTATCTGTGAGATTTTCTTAAAGGCCTTAATCGATTTTACGTCAAAGTCTGCTCTTTGATTGGTGTAGAAAGGTTGGAATACACCTCTTCAAATCTTTCAAGACTTCACTTTGTAATTCTATCAGAGACTTTTGGAGACGTAACGTTTGGAAATTATGACTTAATTAGCAATTAATTATCTCTAATGTTTGTATCAAAATTTCTATCGGAATTATTCAAAACATTGTCTTCATTAATTTGTTAAATATATAATTATTGAATAAGTAATATTGTAATAAATACAGACCTTCTTATATTTTATCTTTGTAATGGTATTAAAGTAAGCGCCCTTGTCGGCTTTCTATAAATCTTTCTTCCCTTACGAATTAAAATATGCCTGCTATAAAAATATTGCGAATGTTTATTGTTATTTTATTTAGTAGATTTCTCCTTATATCTAAAGTAAATAGTTTCTTTATGTACCCTGATTTCTTTACATTTATTCACTTTGCCACTCTGTAGAAAGTGTGCAATTTAGGCTGATTTGATTTATAAAATAATTTATATTCGTTTATTTAAAAAAATCATTTGTATTATATGTATTCAAGTTTTTCCAGGTTAAATCCCTTTTATCTAATCACCAACGTTATTTTACAATCAAATATTTAAGTGTTTAATGATCTTAGAGAAATATACATATGCATTACTACTGTAATAATAACTGTGCATCTTGATGAGCTAAAATATAACACTTTGACAAGTGGACATTACTAGTAATACTAAACATTACATTTGTACTTTTACATTGAGGGCCAGTTGTAAACACTTGCTATAATATCCGTATGTAACAATTAAACTTGTTAAGTACCTAGAGACTAGGAAAAAATTACTACAAAATAAAGTTACAAGTTACAAAATTTGTAACACAAGGATTTTGAACATTGAAAGTTCACATACTTTGATCCAGCAACTGGCTCGGAAGAAGAGAGACAGTAAGCCACGTTGAAACTATATAATAACTGTGCATAATGAACTATATGTTGTGGACGACTAACAGTACCGTAGACGCTTACTCACATATAGCATACATTGTGGCAATAGCAAGGCGATTCCATCGTTTATCATTATTCTAACGACGGTGTCACGCGGACTCTACCTATAGAGTTCTAGGGATCTAGCGCTGGAAATAAACTACTTTGTTAGGCAAAACTTCAATCTAGTTTTAAATAAAAAGTGTCAAAAGCACCCTTCACCGTAAGTTGATACTTTACATACCGATAAATACTCATATAGATAACATACATAGTATTTTAATAATAATATCATCAGTTAAACATTTTTTGCGTCAAAAAAATGAGTGCAAATTCATTTATTGTAATTTTTCATATTTACGTTTTCTAAGAATGACATTCCAATGATATACCTTAATACTAGTATATTCTAGTCAAATAACAGTTATTATTTAATCACGAAAACAGTTTGAATACAGATAACACATGAAAATATAAATATAGATAGAGTTCAAACATATACTCAGGTATTTAGGTACACTAGACATAACCGAATTTCATTTTCATTAAGTAGAAAAAAAATCATCTAGTTATTATAATACCACAGTAATCTGAATACCACAAAAATTCTGAAACCATAATATATCATTAGTTCCCCAGTATCAGTTGAATACTGCACATTGCAAACTTTCTTGCTATTGCCACTAGTACAAGCCTGTCACTACACAACTCCAGCACAGATCTTTGGTGTAACGCTCGCCCCGCATCGTATACGCGACCTACCCGCTTAGGTGGCATAAGTGTCCTAGGAGTCTTCGTTCTTTCTTTCTTTTCCTTATTATTTAATTGCTTGCAGATTCAAGGAGGCTGAGGCGGCACAACTGGACAGAGCGTACGTACCTCTATCTACGCACGCGATCTGCACTTAGCTTTTTTCTGTCTCAGTATGCTTGCTTTTGTCTAATCTATCGATTCTCAGCCTTGCTAATCTTGCTACAATATATTTACTACATCTCTAGAAACAAACTACATGGGAAATACAGTTTTGAGATTCATTTTCAAATTCAAATGTCATCGGAACAAGCAATTTTCTAAGAGGCTGATATGTATTTACAAAGTTGAGAAACGATAGTCTTATTGCTTTGTATATCTATATTAATGCTTCCATTGGTATTTCCAAGCGTTTGCTTCATTAGTAGTGAGTTTAGTGTTTTATTTGAAAATTCAATTATAATTTCTTAGTAAGTCCCTAATAAAAAAGTTTAATTTAGTGATAATTATTACTCATACTAGTGTGAACTTTGTGTAATTCTTTTAAGGTTCAGGATTGCATGTACTGCATCGAGTTTATCATTCAGTGTAAAGTAAATTCACAAAAGACGAATTTCGGTTTAAGATTATAAATAAAAATTAAAGTGTAAAACGAAAACATTAAAACAATGAATGAAAAAAAAGAACGAGTACATACAGTTAAAATGTATTTCGTGGTATTGAAGTTTTCGGTGCTTTTTTGACTAAGCTGTGTTTAATAACAGAATCCGATTTGTTTTCAATTCTTTGTGTGTGTCTCTTACCAGTACAATGAAATACTAAACACTTGAAATGAAACCTCCTGACAAATTATAAGTCAATTATTTGTTGGTATATGAAAAACATATTTGTCATGTTTAAGTACCAAAAAAAAAAAAAATTCATTTTATTCTACCTTTCTTTATGCTCCCAAGCGCTAAAAGGTTTTTTTGTAAACAAAGGACTTCCGTGCAAAATTCCTGTGCCAAATTTGAATGCATTATTTACTTGAATTGCACTATACACAGTCAAGCAAATTACCACCATAATAACAAATATAACACCAGTTTCGGACCAAAATGTGTTTTGTTTTAGGTCACAACGACAGGTAGGTGAATGTACTATCACATTTTTCCGTCCGCATTATAGGATAAAAATTAGATTCCATCACCATTTACTTTGGGAAACATGCGAAGATTAAGACTTTTCATTTTTATCTTAACAATTGCTTGATACTGTAGTTTATAGAGTGGTCAGTAGGAAATGTCAATGTAAGCGATTCTATCAAGAAACGGCTAGATCGATGCTTTTCGCTTTTGACGTTCGCATTCGCAATAGAACCTTTGGCAGGAACACAGGGTATTTTTGTAGTCCTATTTTAAGAGCGGAACTACTACATGAACGAGCATGTTTGGTTCTCGATGGAATACCTAGCTGTTTCCAAAGAAGGCACTCGTGACTTCACTGGAGTTGAAGACATCTGATATGTACATTATATCACCCTATATGTTTAGCTATTTTTGTAGATAAATGCTCGATTTAGGTCAAATTATACGATTTCAGGAAATTCGGATCACACTGGTTTGGTCATTGTAATTAACAGACTCCTCAAGAATACCCCGGGCTCCAGAGCGATATCGTTTGGACCCAACTGGGAATTACACGCTAAGATGAGGAGGACTGGTCTTATAGATAATCTTAAAAACATTTAGGTAGCGGGTTTAGAGAGGAACCCGATTTAATGCCCGACCTAGGTCCATGTTCAATATTTTCATGTAGACTCTAGAGTCTTTTGTTCCGCAAGAAATAGTAGCTCGTGTTTGCGCCTTATTTTTTTTCTATATTGGTAGAGTGTAAAACCTAGAAAAGAAAGCCTAGCTATTTAGGAAAGAAAAGCTTGCGGATTTTATTATAATTGAAACCGTTGTTTATTTTTACAAGTAACATTTTTACTGACATTTAAATGATTTTCTTAAAAGAGTTTTGAACCATTATTTTTATTTATCAAATAACTACCAAACGGTAAATAATTGTATTTCACTTGTATTTAATTATTGTAAACGCCCTGTTGGTCTAGTGGTTTAAGTACCGAGCCGTGATCTCGGGGTCCTGGGTTCGGTTCCCGGGTCGAACAAAAAGTGTGGTTCGAATTTTTCGAATATGGCTGGAGTTGGTGATCACCAATCCGGATTTGGCAAACGTGGTAATTAAGCCTAATCCCGTCATAGTAGCGACAACTTGATTTCTATTATGGTGGCCTTTGCCCTGCAGTGGGACAGTTTATAGGCTGATACATACATACTTGTTTTTATTTGCATAATATTATTTAGGTAACAAATCTTAGGCAAGTGTATGTTAGATAGGTCTTTTTATTACTGGAATAGGCAGAAGGGCATGCAGCGATGGTAGATGATCTTCGATCATATATTCTCTATTGATGTAGATAATAAATAGTCACCTCAGGAAATGCTTTTTTTTAGCAAAATATTCGCTCGATTGTGACGAATAGAAATATGTCATCCCGTAGTGACACTTTTCATACGTCACTAGATTATCGATATCGACATATGTCAAGTTTTCCGTGTGCTTGTCCAATTTCATAACGAATTTGTTTTTAGATACGTGATACAACATTCCTACATACATGTACTTAGCTTTAATACTAGGATAGAACCTGAAACGAAAAATATTAATATAAACATTATAATTAGTACTTTTAACTCTGCTTTGTGATGTCTTAACTTTTGAATTTTCTTCAAGTTTGCGAAATTTAACACGGATTTTGGGACATTCTTGTAAATTCTTGAAAATAATCCATTATTCATTTAGCTTACCTTAGTCGTATCATAATTTTACAAAAAAAATCATAAAGAGTTATTAATTGTTAATTAAGCAGTTCTTAAGGTGACGGTTAGGGCACACTAGCGACGCCAACTGATTTAAATTGATAGCAACTAAACCGGATATCTTTTCAACAATTTCGCTGCAGCCACTCGGAAAACACTTATACTATTTATTTAATACTTATACTTAACTTTTGGTCTGCTTTTGTACTCAAAATTTGAATTACCGCCGAAAACGGCGTTAATTCCAAATTTCGAGTGCAAAAACAGATCAGAAAATAGTGCACAATTATTAAATAAATGTTTTTAGATTGGTGTCGCTAGTTAGAGCTACCCCTAACTAGCGACACCAATCGATTTAAATTGTTAGCTAGCTACTAAACCGGATCTATTTTAAACAATTTCGGTCTCCTTAGGGAGTAGCCTCAAAATTAATATCATATGAAAAGACAAGTTTCATGGATTCTGGGGTAGTTGAATAGTCCGCGCCATGTACGTAGGTATACTCCAGCTTGAGGTACATTTTCGATTAGGACCTCAGCCGCAAAAATGAGCTAGGATTTTTTTTTTATTTCATATGTGTCAGACGAGCAGACGGATCACCTGATGGTAAGCGATTGCCGCCGCCCAAGGACACTGGCGACACCAGTGGAGTCACAAGTGAGCTGACAACCTTTAAACCCCCCTTTCTGGATTGGGCCTCCGGTACCCTCACTCACGCAACGAAACAGCACAGTGCTGCCGGTTCTGTGAGGCCGTGGTATCACTCCGGTCGAGCCGGCCCATTCATGCCTAAGCGGATTTGCGGTTGACCGTAATCTTAGTTTATTTTTCTTAGACTTTACAAGTTTGCGGTAGCAGCTTCAATCGAATACTCACACAGGTTTATTTCTAAAATAACAACTAGCCTCCTACCTCCAACATCACTACACGATTGAGTAGTGCTCGAAGTGTAACGAACTTTTTGTATGCGGAGAATATTTTAATCTAAAAAAATCTATACTAAGTATAACTAATATATATTATGGGCTAGTGAATATTTTAAGGATTATTTAGAACAAATTAGTTATTTTTAATATTAGCGTACAACAATTCACATATACCTAGGTACCTAACGTTCCAAAATTTCATGTTCTATTCCCAATGTTACATAAGCTAAAACTACTACAATAGATTCCAATATATTCATTCACCTTTTGTCCTGTATAAAAAAACAGGAATGCTCTACTGATTTTGGGTAAAAATAATTTTTTTTTATTCAAACCATAATTATTTGTTGAATGTTTTCGGTTTTCTTCGAATTATTCAAAGGTACAAAATTCTGAAAACTATTAAATATTATTACTCCAAATCAAGTATACAATATGGCATCAGAAGGTAAAAACATGAAAAACTTTTTCAACACATTTTAACATAGGTAGTCATTATGTTCGTACATATACATGAAGACTTTTAATCGGTGATCAGGACCTACTGATTCCGACTAGGTGGATGATGGCCATTGCTATAGTAATAGTAGTTACATGTTTAGATATCTAAATTTAATTGGAATGTATGGTCTTCCTACATTTGTATGAAGTGTAGAAAGCTAATTTAATTTTCTTTAATTTGTTTTTTTTTGACGTTGTCTGCCATTTGACAGTTTTCTACCAATAACATGAAAAACTTTAAATCTCTAATAAGGTTTGTTATCATCACTGTACCTGTACTTATGAAGAGGTTTTATTTGTAACAAGGAGGAGTAGGATGACCATATTCATAGTTATTAACTTAAAGTCCCAGACAAGAAAAAAAAAATGGAACGCTGACATGTAACTACTATTACTATAGCAATGGCCATCATCCACCTAGTCGGAATCAGTAGGTCCTGATCACCGATTAAAAGTCTTCGTGTATATTTAAAACTGACATCTGAGAAATGTCGTCAACAAAATTTACTGTCCACCACGGTGGTGTATCTGTATTACTATATTTTTGTAGTTTCTGTATTTCTACCAGTAAACGAAGTCATTATATAGAAATTGAATAGTAATAAAGTGTTATAGGTAAATAATCCTATATTTCGGTTAAGGTACTGTTAGCCGAATAAAAATCGGATGGCTAGACATCACTAGTCGATACCCCACTCGAGCTGTCAGATTAATTGTAGATTTTCGCGCGTACTCATATTTGTTAATTAATTTATCGCTATTATAATTTTAATCCGCTTCATTGTTAATAGTACATACGTCCAGACTTACGTCCATACAATGTGGGACATCTCCTTTTGCAAGCTAGTCGCGAAACAAGGAACGAATAGATAACAATTAAAACGATTTAATATGCAGACCGTTTGCAATTTTTACCGCAGACCACCCGGCAAGTGAGACCAGCGCGGATTCTAATATTAATGTCTTAATTAAATTATACAAGTTATGTGTTTGCTTGCACTACGTGACTTGGTGTTTTATTAACTTTTTGCAGTGCCAATGACATTGCCGATGTGCGAAGTTCATAGGACACACGAATAAATCCTCTCTGTGCCTACACGTTAAAACAATTGACAAGGAAGTATAAAACATAACAATAACCATGTTGGTTTTTCCACATAATATGATTTAAAAAGTGATTGTTATTTTCGTACCTACCTTTTAAAGTCAGACTATGAATCCGATTTAAATATTATTCATCATAAAATGTATGATATCTTTTATTCATTAGTATGAATCCAATTATAATATATGAAATATGATTTCACTATTTCAAATAGATAGGTACGGTTCCTAGGAAACTGCGAAAATGATATTTTGCGGCAGATCGAATTTCACGCATGAAAAACTTTTGGAGGAAGAGTCTTAAGGTGACGGGTAGGGCACACTAGCGACGCCAATCGATTTTATTTTTAGCTACTAAACCGTTACTGTATTTTAAACAATTTCGGGGTTACAATTTCGGGGTTACAATCTCTCGGCAAACACTTATACTATTTATTAAATAACCATGCACAAATTTTGGGTCCGATTTTGTACGCGAAAAATTTATTCACGCCAAAAGTGGCCGCTTTTGGCGGTAATCAATTAAAAAAAAAAAACGGATTTAAAATTTATGTATGGTTATTTAATAAACAGTAGGTATAAGTGTTTGCCGAGAAATTGTAACGCCGAAATTTGTTTGAAATACATCCGGTTTAGTAGATAAAAATTAAAATCTATTGGCGTCACTAGTGTGCCCTACCCGTCACCTCAATTTATAAAAAAAAATGGATAACACTTTTTCTGCTTCCTATTTCATCAGTTTTTAAACGGAACCATGCCAAATTAACATATAAAAACATGTTTACAATTTTTTTATGATTTAATAATAATGTTGTGGAAAATTAAGTTAGATGTGTGAATTCAACCTTTTAAGCTTTATCTGTCATTATCAGCGGCGGCTTATCTCCTCCACAGAGCTTCGCATTGAAAGCGCTAATCTAAATGTTCAGTAGCTCTCAAAGTCGACAATGTTATCACAAGTCAACATAGCAATTAAATCGTCTGTGCTCCTAGCTCCAATTGTGTTGGGAGACAGCATTATCAATGCTGATGCCGACCCTCAATTTCCACGTCGAACATTGATTACCGGCGCCCACCGCCAGTTTCTATTAGCGCCAAATTTAACCTCGGGCGGAGTCGCTTCGTGTCGGAGCCGGCCGGGCAGGCGAGTGGGAGCGCGCGCCGCCGCCGTGGCTGCGCCCGCCGCGCCACCGCGCCGCGGCTCGCACCGCTTCATTGATAGTCCGCGCGGCCCGTTGGCGACACGCCACCCGTGCCCACCGGCACGCGATGCACCCACACCGCCGCCAAACCCCCCACTGAAACGATAACCCCGGCTAAAATGTGACTCCGCTCTGCTCAGTTCTCGCAGAAGCACCGTCACCTATCCACGCGAAGTGTTGCCTATGTTTTTATATAGACAATCATAACGTGCGTATATTTACTTAAAGTGTAAACGAAGCTCGTTGGACAGTGTCGAGGTCGTTCACTGATCCGACAGGTTGGCCCTGGTCAGCAATACCGCGCACGCAAGCTTGAGCCGACTGTTGATCGGTGCCAAGGATGAGGCCTAACATTTATCTCGTTCGATTGTTTTAGAAGTGTTCAATTTTTTAAACCCGTTTTACCACGAGGTAGTTGTGAAATTTGTTTTAAAAAACAGAAGTCACTTACAGTATTTATGTTGATAAGGGTATTCAGTGCGATAAAAGTTATCTGAACATAAAGTACATACATGTGATAGAGACTCTATTATAGAATGTTGAAGCATATTTTGTTGATTATATTTCCGACGCCGTAGACATCGAAAGTGCAGTAGTAGTAGATAGTGTAATCTGTTGAGATTTATGTTGAGAAGGAGGTGTGTGTAAGAGGCTGTTAGTGGTAATGTTACGTAGTGTTAGTCGTTGAGGAGTCAAGATGCAGCGTTCGGGTTCTCAGTCGGAGAGACTGGGTGCCGCGGCGGGCTCCTCGTTCATTGCGAAGAGCTCGGCCTCCGAGCACAGCATGTGCACCGGAGTGTCCGCCAGCAGCAGCGGCAGCACGCTCCCGCGCACCCTCAGCACGAGCGTACTGCGCATCAAAAACAGATCTACTTTTTGGGAGAAATTTTGGGATGAACGCACCAGGCGCGATGCGTGAGTACCCATCTTTGCGAGAAGAAACCCTTTTTAATCGGCGTAATCACGTTAATCGGGCGTGATTACATCGCTATTTAAGCATTAACTAGGGAGATCGTACTTTAAAAATTCCAACAAGAGAGATAACGGCTACCACGGTGCGTCTAAAAGTAGAATAATATTTTATGCCAACACTGCAATAGATTCCATAACGAGTTTGTAGTAAATGAATGGCTACTAGCATTGATAGCATATACTTATCGAAGCCATTAATATAACAAAAAAGTAAAATGCACAAGACGTCAGCCTACTTATCTAACAACTAGTTAGAGTCAATCATTAATAAATCGACTCTTGTAATTGCCTTCTCCTCAGAAGCAATTTCTTCTATAATGAAAACAAGTTTTTGCGCAGATAATATTTCTAAACAATTCTCACCTTAAGTAAAATTATCATTATAAGCTGTCTTTATTTTATGTCAAAAAACTTTGGGCAATAATATTGCAAACTATTTTTGGCTCTATGTACTCAATCAATTATAAAACCTTGAAAGACTTAAGTATAAAATGAATTTCGTTCGTCTTGGTCAACCACACAATCTAGTTATGTTAATACTGGACGAGTAAGATCAGTACCACCTAAATATAGATATCTCGCCAGATTGCTATAATGAAACGGTTATACAATGACATCCGTTGTTCATGTCATCCCCAGCGTTACTCTTGAGTTCCCACGGGGCTCTTAGTCCTTCACTTGTCGCTGGATAAATTCGTTCATCTTGCTTTGAACGAACAGATTGTAAAATATAAGGACAGAAAAATAATATTCGACGAGTAAACCTTATCGGAAACGTCGAAGAAATTCTTATTCAAACAAGTCACGTAGCAGGTCTTATTGCGTAGGTATAAATCTCTTGATGACGCAACTTATCTTTATTTAATTGTCTCATACTATCAACAGTTAGTTGGGGCATCCCTCATCAAGCGGAATAATTTGTCACGATCAAGAGTTTCCCTGTAATGCCATTTCATTAATTTTCCTTATCTTATTTAGGCGTCAGCTTAGATTTAATGAGGACAAAGAGAAATGCTCGTATCATCGTCTTTAGATCCGTCTAGCTTGGCTAATAGGGCTGAGAGATCACCATCTTTGTAAGGGAATTTTTTTCCAGAAGTTCAAGCCAGATTTTAACATGGCGTTGTGCATATTATACCTATAAAAAATAAACGTTCTATTTTTTTTTCAATTATGTAAACAAACCACGTAAACCGAAATGACTTTTGCATATAATGTTTCATATATTGAAGCGCCTAAATCAAAGTAAATAAATAAATGCAAATGTAAAACGTTAGCTAGCACGTAGCTTCTTATTTTTTGGTTGCCTACAAAATCTAGATATGAAATAAAAAATGTAATAACGTACGTCTCGAACAAAAAGTGGATTTACCATATACGATGATGTGGAGGCAGCAATCGCTAGGCGACGACAAACGCGTAGGTAGCAGGACAATAAAAGGATAATTATTTGTTACCGAATCGCTGATATGAGCTCGAGGGTTTCTTACAAGTTATTAGGTACCTATGTAGTTAGTTGATTGTTTTATAATTTGATTTATCCAGGAAGTAACTAAGTAATTAGCCTCTTACTAAAAGAAGTACTTTGAAGATGTAGATTTAAGGTCGGATATTGATTGTATTCGCGTAAGAAAAAATCAAGCCCGATTATTTCACATTCAACAACTCAAAATCATTTTTATCATCGATGACGAATTCCACAAGAAGTACATTAAGAGTGAATGGATTTTAATCCGCAGCAACCTAAATTCTCCTTCTCAACTTGGGATAACAAAGATTTTCCTTTGGAACTTCACAACAACAATATATCGTATTTTCAAAGGACGAAACAGATATACTGATTCCTTCGATAAGAATATCGTAGAAGGTCCTTTGAAAATGTTGAATTCGAATAGAAAGGCTACCTACGTTGGTCGAAGATAAACATACATGATATGTCGCTATTTATAACAAAATTGAATTAAATCGAATAAACATGTTCAACAATAACGCTATTGGATAACAATCATTAGTAACGAATACCGCTACATATCATTATTAAAACCACAACCAAGTCGTTGATAAGACCCACTCTGCTGTTATTCTGCTTATTTACAAATAAATTAATACCTCATTAACTAAACTGACTTTATATCAAACGGTATTCAAGGTGTGTGCTTATTAACTCCCAAATTGGATTTTAACGAACAGTATTCAGAATTTAGTCGACAAAGGATTTAATTTCAGTTTACCTTCGCGTCAACAGTCATCTCCACTGGAGTATAACCAGCTATACAAACTGACATTAGTAGAGAGAGCTGGTACAAATAGGCTAGTCTGGACACAATGTAACCTGAATGGTTCTGCCGAGGAAATACACTGTTGCTGTAGTTGTAGTTTGCACAAAGACGAAGTTAGTTTTGACACTTCGATAGTAGAGTCCGACGGTGCGGGAGACGCTTGTCTTGCAACTACGTACAGTTGCCAAGTTTAGTGCAGAGCTAGAAGAAAAGTTATTTTGAGAATGATTTACATCTCTCTTTTGTTTAAGAATTATTTTAACGTTTTTATACACCGTTATTTTTTTTTAATTTTACATCCCTATTTTTCATTGTATCTCTGTATACCTAGCTTTTTAAGCTTTGTATGTTGTGCAATAAAGAGTATCTATCTTTCTATCAAGAAAACCTCGAAAATAATATGTATCGTGAATGAAGTTCATTTAGCATGTTAAATCAACAGAATAGGCGATTAAAACATAAGGTGTTTCATACATTATTGCCGGTGGATATTATTTTTTGTATGGAACAGCTGATTTAGTTTTCTCTTATTTTGTTGATCTAACATGCTAAATATACTTTATTCACGACACCTATTATGAGGTTTTCGGGATGTAAGCGATAAAAAATAACGGTGTTTAATCACTGGACGTAATTCAAAGCACAACTGATAAACAGGTCTTATTATAGAAGTAACAATTGCACTTCATTGTTACACTATTGTTTTTCTCAAATATTAAAACCAAATATTGTTAGCCGCGTGGTCCCCGGCAGAGTAGAATAGGCCACCCTTACTCTTACCGAGGTGTCGTAAAAGACGACTAAGGTAAAGCTGCTGACATGATCATCAGCACCCAGAGAAGGAAAACTCTGCATTTATATGAAAACCCTCGCCAACCCGTCTGCCAAGCGTGGTGAGTATGGCAATCACCCCTCATGTGATTGAGGGAGCCCGTGCCCCCGCAGTGGGAACTTAAATGGGCTGATGATGATGATGATGATGATTGTTACCAATTTCCGCTTTAACATTGCTGAAGACAGTGCTACGGCAGTTAATACATAAAAGTATTCATTCCTGGTTAAATTTCTATCCCCCAAAACATGTTTTAGACTTTTAAAAGGCAACAAAGGTCCGTAAAACAATAGCTCCTCAATTTGAGCTCGCCATATTGCTTCATGGTTGACGGACCAGAACTTTTTCCAAATCTAAAAATCATTGGTTTTACGAAGCGTATTGTGCCTGGATGTTTGGGAAAAACGGAAACTGCTCCAAATAACTGTTAATATGTTTTCGTTTTTATTGAAGTAAAAGTAAATTTATAACTAAAAATAGGACAGTATATATTTTTAGTCATAAAATAGTGTCATATAGATTAACAGAAAATAGAGAAAGAGAATGTACCTACCGAAAACGATAATGATTTATTTTTCTAAATAGTGTTGGCTCTGGATGGTCAATCCTCAAAATATGACAATAATAATCTTATTGAATGTATTTCGTTCTTTTTGGTAGTAAGCAGTAGAAAAAACAAGAAAACTAAAATCAATATCATGTTAGTATTTAAAGCCCGGTTCGACCTATCTATATAATTATGAGAATAAATCTCTGAGGATTGTAACTCTCTGCTGGAAGATATGTTCCCTATCATCTCGAACTTATTCAATAAAAGAGTGAATAGGCTGTTACTAGACAGGCGTGATCCATCCTCGGCCACATCATCACTTACCATCAGGTGAGATTGTGGCCCAATGTCTGGCTAGTCTTATAAAAAAAAACTATGATGTACGGTGTCATACCATACAATTCGTTTCATAATTATAATAAATGATTCTCGGATAAATATTGGTTAAATCGGACCTATAATAAATAGATAAGAAGAAGACTCTTACAAATCTGAAATGCACAATTTTTCAAATCTTCGCGTAATATACAAAGTTTTATACTTCCGGCAAGCAGGTTTAATTAACAAAGGTCTCATAATTTCTAATGGGAGGGCGTACCAGGAGATTCACGGCTGTAGGTTGTAGTCCACTTCGCGGAAAAGAATATTAACAAGCATAAAATGCAAAAGCAATCCTCTTTTGTCTAATTAAGACTCCGTTGACGCAGCCTGGATGCGGCGTGGGCAGGTACCTAATTGTAGAGATGTGCCATATAAGGATGAATATGACTCAAATTATTTCTAATTGAAATACTAGTTGTCACTCTAGTCACTGCTATTATTACGGCTAAAAAAGATATGTTTTTAAAGGTTAATAAAAAGTGAAAGGTCAATCGAATACTTAATTTAATACAGAATACCGTAAAAATATTAAAATTGAGTATTAAAGAGATATGTACAATAAAAATTGCCTACTCGCTATGAACGAAAGAACACTTAAAGACGAATTTAAGTGAATATACCCGCATTTGCCTCTTAAAAATGCCTTGAAAACTGAGAAAGTCTCCAATTTCCTATATTTGTATAGAAATACTGAAGCCTCGTGTCAGAAGAAATGACACTAGAGTTAAGCCCAACTCGTACTAGAAACTCAAGTTATCGCATCACCAGATAATTGAAAACACGTGGAGCTACCTCATCTCTATAAATACCCTCCCGGGTGAATGTAAAAGCTTGTGCTATTGAAGTACAGTTTGTTTGGTCAATATTGTATGTCAGTTTTTATTAATTAAATATTTTCATGTGCTCATATCGGTGCTTCCAGTCAACGTTTTGGTATTGGTTTTCAATCCGATTCCAATCCCTGTTTGACATTTGCAGTTTTGCCTTTTTATAGGAACTTATTTAGTTAGTTTATTTGATATTTTGGCGGATTTCATATCTGCCTATCAGAATATAAAGAAAGGGACATCATCTCTCTTCTAACTGAGCTTAAAGGTGAAATAAATAAATAAATATTTTCACAGCATCACATACATTGATCTGACTCCGAGATAGGTAGCTCAAGCACTGTGTTACGGATATTAGAATCAACAGTGGGATTACAAATATATACATATAATACTTTTCTTTTGTAAATACATACTTATAATACATACATACTTATATACACGCAAACACCCAGACCAATACCAACAAACATGTTCATGCACACAAATGTTTGTACTGTGCGGGGATCGAACCCGCAACCCTTGTATCAGAGGCAGCGTTCAATACCACTGTTCCAATCGGGTCGTCAAAGTTCAAAGCATTAACATTCTGATCAGAATTTTCTTCTCTCTTATTTGACAACCCACTTGATGTGATGAAAAAAAAATTTTTTTTTGTTAATAACATAAACTTTGATAGTTACTTACCTTTCGATTGAAATCTCATATGATATGATCGAAATCCATATAGCCGCAGGTATCATTATACAGAGACCGCTAAAAAGTCATAACCCTTACCTATTTGTTTGCTTGTTTCTGCACAACTGCGAAACAACAAAAATTGTGCATTCACTTTAAATCCATTTGAACTTAGTTTTACTATTATAAGAACTTATTTTTATGTCAGGTGGCAGACTTTTTCCTTATTTGTACAAGAAAATACAATAATATTTTAGGTATTATTTTTCTATCTCGCTGAAATGTAATTATAAGCAAAGAGATTATAGCAAACTAAAGGGACTGTAGTAATTGCTTCGGTAAACTTATTCGGATCCATAATTTGTTACTACCTAGATAAAGAGTTTTCATGCTCGTCTGGCACAGTCCCAAATTAAGATTTAACGGGAATGTGTAAAACGAAATATACATACCTAGAAAGTAATGGCGTAGTAGAAACTGTCACATAAAACTCGAAAATTTGGCAGACGCCAGGTTAGACGTCAAAATGTCTAAACTGGTAGTTTTCGACAAAAAATGCGTTATAGAAAATGTGTATTAATTTTTTGAGGGAACAGAGACATTTGATTTGAATTGATTTGTTTTTGTAAAAAGCAGTACAGTTCTGCGACGTCTGCAGCTTCGCGTACCTTTGTATGATTATTAGATCCACGTGCTGCCTTACGATTTAATACGATTAAAAATTGTACATAATTCAGCTACAGCGGCAAATCTTTATGATAAGCCATCTGGCTTATCATTAAGATGTGTACCTACACAGAACATATCATAGTGCATTTTTATGTGTAAAATGATAACATATTCACAGCTCGTGCCAAATCTCTCCGAGATCCCGGCGCATTAATATTGGTCTGAACATAGGTAACATAGGTAGGTAGGCCTTTCAGCTTAATGTCTTCGATATTGATCTGAAAGGCATAAAATGCACGAGCATTTATGGCAGTTGTTTTCAAAAGTATCTGTCTAGACAGAGATCCAATATAATTATAATACTACAATAAACCAATTGAGATGTTATAGTTTCAAATATAAGTGTGTGTGTGTTGAATTCGATATAACTCGTACGTTGTACGAGGTTGTACGTTGATTTTCTTTAATCTGCTGGTCCATTGCTTATTTTTTCACATAATGATGGTATAATAGTAGTGTTAATAGAATAGAGTGCTCTTGTGTTTCGCATTCCAAATTCCCTAAAATCAATATTTTATTACACGGTCACTAAAATTTTAACATTTTTATTTCATAGCTTTTGCAATTTCCCCTTTTCATTGAAATACAATGCTAAGATTAACCATTATATATAAATGTATGTATTTAAAAGTATAGGTTTGAACAATTAAAGTGAGACAAGAAGGTTAGATGGAAATGCAAATAGCTCTTAGTAACAAGAGCGAATGTCCCAGCAACTAAAATATATTCTCAAAAAAAATGCAATTCAGAAATTCTGTAACAAACTCAAAGGAAGCAATTGCATGTATACCATACATATATATACAGAAACGTGAGATATGCATCCTTCGTATGAATCGTGACGGGTAATTTAGGTCTTATTGCTGGCAACGATCTCTTCCCCTCGTTTGAAGACTAACCTTCAGTTATAGCAGAGTCTTCATATCAAATGACAAATTGACGGGCACTTGGAGTAGGTAGACTCTTTGAGTACCTTCTGCCTAACGCAAGGGCTGTAAATTCTTTTGATTGAATTTATCCGTCGTTATTTAACGTAAATAAAGGCAAAGTAAATATACGTTCGCTAAAATCACTTATGCAAATGGTAATTTCATAGTGTCTTATTACTCTGTCGTTTAAGCACTTAGCTCTTCATAACTGAATCTTGTTATATGTATTTTCAGAATAAATGATCTTGGCTTCGTTACCAGATAATTACTTCCAATATATTTCATTATTACGAGTGCTACATACATGATTTTGCTCTTTGTAACATCTAATCTACGCGTAGGTAGGTAGTGCGCAGTCGTTGTTAGAGTGGTCTATCTAGATCGATTGTTCAAGCCATACTACAGCTTTATGGTGTGGTTTTTATAATTTACTCTATCTCGGTTTTATCATTAGTAAGAGTCGCCCACCAACTACGCACGGACAAGTTAATGAGAACATTATGTTAGATAACAACGAAATTGGGAACTCTTTAATATCATTATATGAATACGCTGAAGTAGCCTGCTCGGACTCGGCAACCAATATTACAAGTACCCAGGATAGCAAAGATATCGATTTCTTTTTGATTATGATTATTTGATGTTGCTAACTTGAACATACCAACTTTTTTTACTATCGACCACAAACTGAACTGCGCCACAATGTTGTTTATTATGTATTAGATTTATGAGTCGGCAGTGGGCATTTAACCGTGTGGCTGGTAGTACGGAAAAAGACGCAGATTTAAATAGTTCTGTTTTTATAATAATAGCAATTTATTTACAAACATTGATGGCAAACGTTTTCAATATGAAAAATAATGAATACTTTCCATATGATTTTAAATATTTGAGAGATCATATGATGAATATTGACGATCTCACTATGCCCAAGGTGTTTCGCTAATTCCGAATTTGAGTCCTGGTCAAGAAATGTTTGTAACATGAACTAATAACGCTTTATCAAGTCCGAGTGTGCTGGCGCTAGACTGACCAAGATAGTCTCTTATTATCTGAGGCCAAGACCTCGGGTCACGCCAATCTAATTAGCTTTATAGTTTGTTGGGTGTGCTAGGCGCGACGCCTCCGCCGATCGTCATCTACCCGTAGTACAGTATCGGTATGACTTTTAAAATTGATTTTCGAAGCAAATATCGTTATACTCGCGTCTATTTTCAAAGGCATCCCTAATTGTATCGCAGAAGGTCAGTGAAAACGTCAGGGGAAATAACAACAGCGCAGTGTTTCAACTTTGTCTACCTGTTATTGATGGACAAGAAACTACACGATGCAAATTGTCTCTCAATTTCCCACGGGCCACGGATATTAAATTCGCAACTAATGAAAACTTCTCCACTTATTTTATCGCCACCGCGCTCGGGGTTTTGCGATAGAAATATTCAAAACTACATTATTGCTTTGAGTAAATATTTTTAACCAGAAGGCTAAGTCTATTTATTCAAGATGATTAGTTCCTTCTCTAAGCGAAGGTAGACAAATAAACGAATGACCACATAGTAATAAGATATGTCTTTGTACAGACAATAACCACACTTTGAGTTGTTGCAATCATAGAATTATAAATTCTATGGTTGCAATATATCAAATTTATTTACCTGATTCACACCTCAAATTGAAATACATTGTGGACATGATTGTACTAACGCAACGTGTGGTTGACCCAATGAATGTAGGTACAGAAAACCACATGTTTTTAGGCCGATTAATTATTAAAAGGATTCAATTATTGTATGTAAACGCAGACTACGTCAATGAACTATTCAGTGAGTAAGGGTGGAAATTAATTTAGTGTACTTAGAGTTTTCGACTGTTTGAGTTTCGAATAACTATAAATAGACTAGTTCTTTGATTCACAAACTGCATGTTAGAGCAAAGCAAATACTACGGATGATATTGCTAATTGCGGAAAACTTTAGTCGATTGAGTTAAACAGTCAAAACCTAAGTGGAATCTTAAAATTTCGAGCCAGTTATAAAGTATTTTATTCACTTTTAGCAATGAGAAAGATTTGGCAAATACCAGGTAGGTACCTGAGAATTCAATGAAGTTTTAATAACTGTAACTACAACAAAGATATGAAACGGCGCCAACATTCAATCTGAAGAACAATGCGCAGTAACAAGCAGAAAATATTCGCAGATTTATCTTCATGATGCCTTAGACGAGCACATTTGTCGGAACCATAACTGATATCCAGTTGCACGACGCCGCTCCGGCCTAAACCGATCTGTGATCACGTTTCGCACATTGTATGCCGTCCTTCGCCGTATATCGATACATCGTTATGTAGAATTATATTCGATACTAACATCGATATTGGTCGTGAATAACAAATGAGCTGCGATTATTCGATATCGATTTGTTTGCATCTGATTGATGCAGCTACCTTGAATTCTATGATAGACACATACGTCACATTATTCATAGCATCAAGGTTATAAATAATGCATTTTAAAGCTGGTCAATATGAAGGAAATTGTAGCAAAATGAAAGGAAAGGTCTCATAAATTTGCATAAATGATGTGCATACGTAATAAGTGCTTCTATAGATACATTTTATGTAACAATTGTATATAACAGTTATATACAATCGTTACATGCAAAGGAGTTTTACAACCAGTTCTTTTAATATTCATATTTTTTTTTTTGTGCCCAAATTGTCCACCTAAATACCTACCGAATCTTTTTTCTCATTATATTTTGCTCTCTTTGTAATATTATTAGTTGTATTTTTGAGCAGCTTGCGACAATTTGATTTTAGTTACATGTGGATAGCGTTGTGGGCTACAATATTATTAAGTAGTTTAAGTATGTACTGTCTTAGATGAACATGTATTTTGTAGCTGTTTGCTATTCCTAATAAATAAAATAAAATAATAAAACCATCGATTCTTAATTCCTTAGTATAAAAACTACGTTTAGCCTAAATAAAGTATATAGCATCAATATAGCAAATAAGGTAACTCTATAAAGATAGTAGGTACCAAAATGTGTTGGTAGAGACATGACAAACCTTCAATATGCTTTAGCTCGGGTTTGGATCTATATTATATTTTAGTTAACAAGTCACGTTCGATACATATATTTGTAAAGAATCGGGCTATCCGAGCTGGTGTAAAAGCATAAATATGCTCATGTGATCAGGGCTGGGTATACGGGCTGATGAATCGTGAGCCATGCCATGCATAACAATGTGTTTGATGAAAGCTATATTGAAAGAAGATTTAGCTGCATTCAGTGTTCCATTAGCACTCAATGTACCTATATCTATAATACGTTGTTAGACACTCAAGTTGATATAAAACTATGTTAAAAACCTCTTCAGTGTTTGCTGTTCTAATGTTATAATATTATGTTTTGTAAAAAATAGAGGCTTCCTGCTCGTTTATTCTCACATCGGATATGATATTTTGTGGAAACGAAATAAGGTTTGGCATGTCCTCATAATATGAATAGAGCTTGTAATATTTTAGTCTGAGAATTTGTGTGCGCAAAACATTGATTAATTATTGTGACAAACTATAGTCCTTTTGTATTGTCTTGTTTGATCTTATAGATTCTATATATGTGGATCTATGTCCCTAGGTTGACTAAGTTCAATTTACTGTGAAGTTTTTTTTTTTTCAATAAAAGATATTTTTGACGCCCTGTTGGTTTAGTGGTTTAAGTACCGGGCCGATCTCAGGGTCCTGGGTTCGATTCCCGGGTCGAGCGACAAGTATGTTTCTAATTTTTCGGACATAGCTCGGGTTTGTGATCACCAATCCTCATTTGGCAAGCGTGGTGATTAAGCCTAATCCCATCATAGTAGTGATAACTTGATTTCTATGATGGACACCTTTGCCCTGCAGTGGGCTTTGCCCTGCAGTGGGACAGTTTATAGGCTGATATTTTACTATTTATAAAAAAAAAACCAAGAAAACCATCGAAACCACATCGCAACACGACTTCTATTGAAATATTAACATCTTTAAAACTTAAGCTGGTGTCTGTGTAAAAGTCTATGCAAATGAAGACCGTTGTAATTAAAATCTTTATCGCTTATGCGCTTCGTAGTTTTTCTATATAAACTTCATTTTCAATTTTACGGTCGAAACAAAAAATAAATTGATTCAATATTATTTACACATTGTAAATAATATTGAACAACTTTTAAGACTACAAGCGCTTTTACCTCTCAGCCAGTATCCAAATTTAAAGCGATCTGTCTGGAGAAATATTAGCTAGCTATTTTAATTAACTGGCTTTATTCGAGAAGTGATTTGGAAATGGAAAAATCTTGATATAACGATATTGTATTTACTTTGCCAGAGACCTTTCTCTGGCAAAGTAAATACAATATCGTTTATCAAGATTTGCCCAGAAGAAGAAGAGTCAGGCCCAGGTCTTAGTCTCGATAACTATAGTGCCGCAGGCCTAGTTTACCAAAATGTAGTCTGTCTTTTGAACTGGTACTAGTAGTAAATTGTCTAAGCTAGTAGTGATAGATTTAATTTTCTCTATTTATTCGGTTCTCTGTGGTAAATAAAAATAGGATATAAACATTTGTAAACTCTGATCCTCCAATACGCCATTTTGTTTGTTATTCTCGACACCTAGTTCACGGAGGATGTCTCCACTATTTCCGTATCCGGCACGGCTTCATAAAACCAATTTTCTCCCGCTAGCTGTTCTGGGCTCTCGAAGCGAGAAATAGGAATTTTCTCTGAACACAAGACATTTTAACCTAACGCTTCTCTTGAATTGTAAACCTTAAAACAAAGTAATAGCAAAGGAAATGTAATAAACATTATTTCTAAAAAGACGTTGCGTGTTTTTATAAATTGTTTCTCATATCTTTCTGCTTTTTACGACTGCGAAGATAAGAGCGATAAGCTCAGTGGATAAGAACACGCCTTTCATATGGGGGGTCGTGGATCAGTTGCACGCGTATTTCTACCATCAGGTCGGTGGTGAGGGAAAACATCGTGAGAAAACCTACACGTTTCGGATAGTTCCTGATACGTGTAACAATGATTCAGTTGATGTTGGCCAGGCAGGTCGCTTTGGACGCAATGAAATGAAATGAAATGAAAATTGTTTATTCAATTTAGGTCCATACAGAACACTTATGAATGTCGCAACAGGGAATCACTCAATAAATTAAGGAGCTTAGGATCTTCCTTATTTTTAAGATACCCTAATAATTGTCGTTTGATAAAAGATTTCATAATCCTCACCATCTTTACGTTTTGTCCCGGTAGCGTCATTTCATCAAATATTTATCATTGTTAAACAAGCTCAATATTGAATACTTCAATTTTAATCGTTATTTTATGAAACGATCATTTAGTTAAAATTGCTGGTGAATTTGTCAGGTATCTGTATATTTCGTTTATGAGATGAATTCCCGGAACGCTATTATTTGAATATCTTTCATCCGAAATGAGGATTTCCACAAAGTGGAATAATGTAGGTGTTCCTACTTATGCGCCACTCCACATAGTAAGCGTAGTGGCCTTAATTTCATTCCGTCGTTCTGAGAAGGCATCCTCTCTACACCTCCCTATACAAACAACACGTAATTTGTGTAATCTGTAATTTACCTTGTCCTGTTAATTTGATACTCCATTTAAATTTTCAGGTTACTTTAGGGATATATTAACAGCTCTTTGGCAAAAGAAAGTCTTTACAATTTGGTTATAAAATAGTCACCATTAAGCTTTATACGCTTATATTTTCATTTCTTCTGGATCTTAATATATTTCGAGGTACATTCCGACCTCCTTCTAAGAAGTATGTAAGAAGGCGGTGGCAATCGCTTACCATCAGGTGATCCGAAAGTTCGTCTGCTACCTATCACATAAAAAAGTTCATATCAGAACTAAGTTATTGATATAATTTATTCATATTATTTTAACCTTACGGCCGCACTCAGAGACGTCATTTAAGCTTATGATCAATTAACTTTAGTATCGGTGGTCTTTATGTGCATCAAAATAAGTGTCAATATTTTTTCTTAAGCAGCCAACTAAGTAAATCAACGACTCTGAGTGCGGCAGTTAGTTTTGGGCTTATTCTTCACTTTACTCAAATAGATTCGTAGGTTGTAAGTATTATGTTCAACATGGGTTTTTATACTAAATCCATAACGTTTTATAAGTCATTTATTAGCTATAAAAATACTCATACTATCGTATAAAATAAGCGCAAAACGTATTAATGCTATACTAAAATTAAAGTTGACATTCAGCTGGACGTTTTAGAAGACTCACTTAAGCAGCAAAGCGAATCTTTAAAAAAAATAGGTAACATGCTGAAATCTATTGTGTAATTAAAACATCTTCCACCGCGCGCGGCCTACGGTCAGGGTTTGTGATTTATAAGCCAATTCAATTGTTAATCAACCCAATTTTGTTTATTTTCCGTAGTAATTTATCGCAGACCGTTTGTTACCAACCGAAACGGCCAGTTTGTTTGCATAGCTATTCCATTTGGCTCCACGGATACCGAAGTGGCTGGTACACGGTTTTTTTATCTGAAATTACTATCATCAAATCGTGGTTGTGGTTCCACATATCGACAAAAAGTTATTGGTCAAACAAAAAAATGCTTTGATTGATAAATGCAATTGTATGACGATGTTAGTACTTTTAGTAAGAATGATGTATCTGAATGAATATATCGATTTCAATAATAGATATAAAAACATTGATTTAATTGATTTGCGCATCAGTGAAGCACGTTACAACAACAATACCTGCGCTCTGCGGTGCTACCCGTGGTTTAGGGGTTTTAATAGCTTATGTACGAATATTATTCCAAGTTGTCAGCTTTCTGTGTACCAATTTTCAAGGAAATTGGTCCAGTCGCAGTCGTATGCACGTGAAAGAATAATGAACATCCGTATAATCCTGACAAATTGATTATTATCATCATGATGGGTTTATGATATTGTAGGATTGATAAAGGACATAGGGTCGCTCACTTCGGTATACTCGGTTGTAAGATCTATCATAAACGGTTAGGACACTAATATTTTATATCACATAATACATACTTAAGTGCATGAACAAAATTAATGTTACGCTCTTTACAATGTGCACCATAACATAGAAAGTAAGTAGATAATAATTTCTATCCAGACACTATTTTCCACCAACCCTTTCATAATAAGCAATTAATTATTTTTTTATTGCTTGTGCAGATTGAAATCTGCTTCTTTGACAATTTGTTAATTAAACATTTCAACGGTAAAGAGAAAAGTTTCGAGGAAATAATGGTTGCCTCCGATTTTTGCTTCTGACAACTTGATTTTGCCGGAGTCAGCGTTCAATTTAATTAAGCAAATTTATTCAAACATTCCAGATTGCTTAGTTTAGTCTTAATAAATACACCTAGATATATGTACTTAAACAGAATTATGGAAATGAAGTAGATAGATAAGATAGATACACTATAAATAGATAGGTTGATTGTGAGGTATATAATAGTTCTGAAGCATTGACTTAATCATCACAATTTGATACCTACTGTAGGAGAGCCACGCTTCGGTATTGATACCCCGGTATCACAGAAAACCGGAATGAACCAGCACCTACGATGAGTTTCGCCGAGTGTGTGATGGTATCCGAGGCCCAATTCGGGGGAGTGAAAAAGGTTGGCAGCGCACTTGCAACTCCACTGGTTTGCGGATGTCTATGGGCGGCGATAATCACTACTTACCTGATGGTAAGCGATTCGATCCTTCTGCTCGTCTGCCACCAATCACATTTTAAAAAAGTCACTTTACTCTGGGTTTTCCCAACCTTTGGTCCAAAGTCCACTGTCCTAACGGGGACTACGATTAAAATAATATGACCAGAAGCGCCAGTACTGACATCCCGGTACCTACTATTACTATTGATAGGATGTTTTTGTCAGAGTGTCAAACGTCAGACTTGGAAAACCAAATTGGAAAACCTACTAATTAAAGTTTATGAAACTTCGTTCATTTTAAAACAATCCCTTAGTATTGCTCAAATTCTCCATAATGATCCTTCAATTATTATGAAGTCAGCGGAATGTGCTATTTTCGGAGCAAACCTCAGAGTGTGAAAAAGATCCAACCGGCCTTGACGCAGATTCTATACGAGTGCGGTAGAGAAAGAACGTCGCCCAGCACGTCACCCCAGTACTAACGGCTTCGCACAGTTTTTCAAGTATGGCTTTCTATGAAAAGGCACAGTCTGTGGATGCATGTGTATAGAAATTTGCTTGTAAATTGAATTTAATAAAAAAAATGTACCTATTCCATTAACTTTGCATCATAGAGTTTGCCGCTGTTCAAGTAGTTTTAGAATTATTTAAGACAACCTCTTTTTGAGATACTTATAGAAAGATCCATCAATAAAAAACAATTAAGAAAAAATCGACTGTCAACCAACCAATGTCAATAATCGCAAAGCCACGCAACGTGAAAGAGATCCTAATAATAGTGATTATATTATCTTCGATTTAAAATAACAGTAATAAAATTATCTTTACCCTTATTAGCTTGTGAACGTGATACAGAGACTGGTTTTCTTGTAAAGCAGTTGAGAATACGGGGAGTTTAATTTTCATCAAAATATGGCCAGTGATTTGGAGACGGACGAAAGCTTCGTAGATCTATTTGCGGATGTTCAAGGAGTCAGTAGTAGTTATTCTAACATTCTAAGGTAAAGCTTTTGTATCTATCTATCTATATCTTTACGCTTCTGCTCATCATCTGCCTCCTATCTGATAAAAAAAAAACCTTTAAAATTGGTCCCATTAAGAGCACTTGCTACCAAAACTATCAGACTAAACCAATCTTCTTCTTAGTTCGCGGGCTACTGTTTCATTTTCATAAAATTGAAAAAGGGTTCATAATTAGCGGAGTAATCGTGCTAGAAACATCATCATCAGCCTATCGCAGTCCACTGCTGGACGTAGGCCTCTCCAATTGTTCGCCACCGTGATCTATCCATGGCTTCTCGCATCCAGCTCTTGCCAGCCATCCTGCGCAGATCGTCCCCCCACCTAGCCAGAGGGCGCCCTACGTTACGTTTGCCAAGACGCTTGAAACATACTTACAACATAAAAAAACATACAGTAGAATTAATAAAAAATGTATACCCTCCTCCTATTGGGTTTTAATGTCGGTTAAAAAGGTTCATTGATTATTCGGCTTAATCAAGTAACCAAACGTAGATACGTACGTCATTAATTTGTTATATCCTTAGATTAAATCAAAATAGTGGCCTTTTAAAAAGGCCGGCATCTCACCTCTGACTCCTTTGACGTGGCAGGTGTCCATGAGCGGCGGTAATCGCTTACCATCAGGTGATACGTCTGCTCGTCTGCCCCTTTATCATTAAAACGTGGGTTAAATCTGACTACGTAGATATACTCGTATATCAGATTATCTTTTGCAATAGGTAGTTAATTAAGTAAACGAGTCCTTACGCTATTATAGACGCTTACAATAGGTAGTTGGAAATGACTTAAACATTGCCTATCCTAAGAAACACAGTTTATTATAAACACTGTATTTACCTGCAAATTATTAATTTACAGATTTTTACTAATTTTCACTTATCCATCGAGGATCTATCAAATCTAGTTAAAGGAAACTACTGTTGAACACATGTATGTAATTAACAATTAATTGGTCCTAAATAGAAACGGCCGTGGGCTCGGAACTGCCAGGACGCAATAAGCTGTTTATATCTGGGATTGCTCCGAATTTAGGTAATAAGGCCATATTCTTGGAATGAGATTGGGTTCAATTTTACGCCAGAACATGATTTGGCGTAGTCCCCGGGCAAATAAAGCCGTACTTACACCGCGCTACATTATTACTTTGTAATTCAATCAAATACTCAGTATTGACATCAGTAAGTAATTTACTTTTGATGAAAGTCTTATTTTACCTAAATAAGAATTTTAAATGTAACTTTGTTGCTGTTATAATAGGAATCTCAACAATTTATAGTTCTTGTGCCAAAATATGTGTAGTCCGCGGCCTTACTTAAAGTATGGGCGAGGATTGCACTCAACTCGTGTGCGGACCATAAAATCGTAGGTACGTAATTTTTATTCTAATTCTGTTCTCTTGAAAAAAAAAACAAATATTGAGATAGATGTTTTTGAAACATAAACAACAAAACAACACATCTTGTCCTTTCTCAATACTTCTGGCAGAGCAATTATAAAACAAATTAGACAAAACAAATTTATTTCTGCTAAAAACGTTATTGACTGTAGACTTGCCACAAAAATACTTGCCAAAATAGAAAACAAAGCTGTACAATATTTCAGAAATTATTTGCATTTTTGGTAATGTAAAAGGTGGCATAATATTTTTCAAAATATACAAGCGATTTTTTTCTTTAAAGTGTGTTCAATTCATTACAATTAAGGTGACTCATCGGCGTAATTAGCGCCGCCAGTAGATTTGTTTTTATTGTGGCGGAAATTAGCATAATTTATTTAGCATAATATTAATTTAGCCGAATTTGGTTTTAGCATAATATATACTACTGTACTAGCGCCGAAAATAGATTTGTATTAATTGTGACGATTATGAGACATTTTTAAATGTAGAACGGTGAATCCATAGAGGAAAGTATTTGAGGAAAGTTTTTTGAGGTGTACTTGGTTTTTTGAGGTGTAATAATATTTAAGAAATTGTCACAAAAAAATCTTAATACTTTCCTTTATGGATTCACCGTTCTACATTTAAAAATGTCTCATAATCGTCACAATTAATACAAATCTATTGGCGGCGCTTGTTGCATCCATGAGTCACCTTAATAAAATTCGATAAATTAAATGTAGGGGGCAGACGTAGCCAACCATCACCCACTAATCTTTTCGCACAGATACATCGGGATATCAAATCAGTGGCGTAGCATGGGAATTATGCCGCCCTCTTTTCTTTTTTTACCTCTTGGACAAAGCCTAAAAGTTTTATTGAGAATGTGGGTTACTCTACGCTATGCTACTGTATCAAAGACTTTTGTCCTTTGACGTTTATGCTCGTTCCATATGCGATCCCGTAAAGAGACACAAGTATTTTCAAATATTCATCACAACAGTCTTTAACATGATTTATTGTAAAAGAGCAGCCATAAGCCTTTTCCTCGAGGCTTCCTCGTGGCGAAAATAGTAGAGGTATTAGAAATTCTCGAATCGTCGAGGATCCTTCAAAAGGATTGATGCAGCACTCCCGTGGTCTTATCCTCCGATAAAAACGTAATAAAACAAGGCGTTCTTAACTACCAATGCAAAAGATCTCAAAGATTTTGCCGTATCTACGATTTGCTTAAAAGGCGAGTGAATTACGATCAAACACTCAACACGCAAATATTTGTCCCTAGGTTACAGGGGATAGGTACGTACCTTAATGTATCCAAGAATGTACAAACTTTTTTTTCTATTTATTTGCGACAAAAACATTTTGCCAATTATATTTTTTTAACAATATTGTAGTTATAAATATTACTTATTGTAAGACCAACAAAATTGTCCTCATATTATATTTATTATATTACTGTTGGGTGAGAAATGCCAAGTGCATTTTTCCATATATGTATGTTTATTAGTTAAAAAATAAATAAAAATATATAATTTAATGAATTTTAAGGGAAATTAACATGTTATTGTTAATATAAAATAATGAAATATATTTTTTTGTAGTAAAAGGTTCACTATTTTAAGGGAAATTAACATGTCAAAATTCAATAAATTCCCTTAAAATTCAATAAATTCTATATTTTTATTTATTTTTTAATTATTACGCAAGACTTACTTATTCGAACATTTCTTTTTTGAACATAATAAATAACGAAAAACACCCGTATGTATTTATAATCATGACACGTACGTGCAGACACACGTCGATACATCCAACCTGATATGTGGCTGACCGTACACTAACTCCTTATGTTATGTATTTTATGTAATATAGTTTATCTTTTATCGGATGTTAACAAAAACAAAACGACACTTTTAAACTTTTTGGAAGTTACCTTAAATACCTATATCTATTAAGGTGAAGGGTATACCCCACTAGCAACGCCAATAGATCTATTTTAAACGACTTGGGGTAAGGCAACTCTCTCGGTAAACACCTATACCTACTATTTATTTAATAGTTATAGTATTTGATCTGGTTTTGCACTCGAATTTTGAATTACCGCCAAAAGCGGCCACTTTTGGCGTGAATACATTTTTTTAGTACAAAAACAGACCCATTTTTTTTTTTATATCAGAGGTGGCAAACGAGCAGACGGATCACCTGATGGTAAGCAATTCCGCCGCCCATGGACACCCGCAACACCAGTAAAGTCACAAGTGCGCTGCCAACCTTTTCCCTTTCCCCCCCATTGGGCCTCCGGTAACCTCAGTCACACGGCGAAACACAGCGCAGGCGCTGCTTCACGCCGGTCTTCTGTGAGGCAGTGGTATCACTCCGGTCGAGCCGGCCCATTCATGCCTAAGCGTGGCTCTCCCACATTTATTTGGGCATGGTTATTAAATATTATTAATAGTATTAGTGTTTGCCGAGAGACTGAAGCCCCGTAATTATTTAAAATATATTTGTTTTGGGAGCTAACAATAGCAAGAACAGATGATGCTTTACGTGGCACTGAAAATCTTAACTTATTAATTAATTCAATACCGTCATACTTCAATAACCGTGTGGTCTCCGGCAGAGTAGAATAGGCCACCCTCACTCTTACCGAGGTGTCGTAAAAGGCGACTAAGGTAAAGCTGCTGGCATGATCATCAGCACCCAGAGAAGGAAAACTCTGCATTTATATCAAAACCCTCGCCAACCCGTCTGCCAAGCGTGGTGAGTATGGCAATTACCCCTCATGTGATTGAGGGAGGCCCGTGCCCCAACAGTGGGGACATAAATGGACTGATGATGATGAAACTTAAATAAATAATAAATTAATAATAAATAATATTTTTATCATACTAGCAAATTACTTAATATACCATGTAATTTAAAAAATTGTATATACGCCAGATATTTTACACCGATCATCTAATTACAAACTAAGGCATACTGCATAGAGTGAGTATACATATGTATTGTTTACATTTAATAATATAAAAAAGCAATAAACGGCGTGAAATAAGTAAAGCGCAATTACAACAAGTTAGTAATTAAATAGATAGTACACGATTCGGCTTCTACTGAACCGAAAATTAGCGAATAGTTTAATTCGTAGTTTGACACTAAGCTTATACTTAAGTCGTTTACATTGTAAACCTTTTATGTTATGTGTCGAATAAATTATTTCTATTTCTAGATGACAGTGGAAAGAAAACTCATAAATTAATCGTACTGGGTTTGAACCCGGTCCCTTCCGTAGTTGAGCACAGTACATTTATTGATACACAGTATATCTGTCACCGGAAAATAACAAGATCCGTAAGTTTATCAATTTACTAGGAAGTTTATAAACTTTTGTAGGATTCTAAACGGGAGATAAATTGTATTATTTTACGTCCACACTTAAGTAAATTTATCAATTTCTGACGTCACACGGTAAATTTATGAAATAACGGATACCTATTCGTAAAATTTTAAATGGTTTTAAAATTTTAAAATTTAGCTCCCGTTTAAAATCCTACGAAGGTTTATAAACTTCCTAGTAAATTGATAAACTTACGGATCTTGTTATTTTCCGGTGACATATCGATATATTTCGACTTGCGCGATGTTGTTTGCTAGCCGAGGATATTTCCTTTAAATGTTTCTATGTTGATTTCTGAAACTCCGACGAAATATAAATGGGCTGGGATCTAAATTGTATAGAGTTACTCGTGTCCTTTATTATTGGGATCTTGGTCATTAGGCGGAATAAAAGAGTTCGTGTCTTTCAATGGGGGCAGGTATTCACTTCAGCAATCTCCAATTTACCTTCTTTCCAACCCTTTTGCCGAATCATAATCGGATAAATGAACTGCGTTAAACATTACTTTTTTGCTACTTTTCCTTCTCATTTGACTGACTTTAAATGAAAAACATTCTAATGTTTCTACAGTGAATGGTAAAATACCCAGTTACTAAGAAATTTAGGATTCTAGGAAAAATTGTGCTTTGATATAGATCATATGGGTCTATTGTTTTATTCACCATCAGGAGCCCAATTCTCGTGCTCGTGATATTTTGAAAACATGGCAGATATCACTTAAAAACCATACAAAAAGACTATGTTTTAGTGATATATGTCGTATGATAATAAATGTCACGAGCACGAGAATTGGGGTCCAGGTAAACCAAGAGACAAGTTCTTCCGCGTGGAAGCTTACTTCCACGCTGTACACGAGTAGGTTACCTACGTTTAAGCCGCATTTTGTTTTTAAACATCTTCTGTAAAACTTGTGAGTCAAATAGCACTTGATCTACTTTTAAATCCCATGCCTAAAGCGTTTTGACTGATAAATGTAAATCTATCCTCGCATGTAAACGATTAAGACTAAATGACGTTGTAACTCTGTTCCACGTAGTTGGGCAGTACTGTAAACATTTCCCGACTCACTTGGAGAACTGTAAACACCATTAATCGTATTGTTTTGTCCGGCTGTGGGTATGTTTAGCTGACCACAATAAGCCGATTAATCGTTATCAGTAGGTATACGTTTAGAATAGCACATCTGCTACGAGCATTTGTTTTGAAGCAAATCAATTCAAATGGCAACTTATACTTATGACCTGGTAGAAACGCCAAGGCATATGAACTATTTGGTCCGCCCTCACTTTGTTTCAGGACATTAGTTCCACTTTATACCAAAAGATGGCGCTAGGTGTCGATTAAAGTGCGCAAGCGTTTCGTGTTTTCGGATTAGTACCTATTATACGCTTTACCGCTGTCTGTGGGATTTACCTTTTTTAAATAGAATAGATAATAAAGGTCAGGTCAGGGGAAGGGGTTTAAAAGGTAAGTAGCGCACTTGTGACACCACTGGTGTCGTCTGCCACCTATATCATAAAAAAAATATAAAGATATATATTTGACTTCGACCACAGACTTTGATAAAGAAAAGCTGCGTAACGTTTCACAGCCCTGCAATATTTGATTAATGCGTCATCTTGCCGCCTCTTCTTCTTCTCAGTCTACAGTTCTCGTGATTTAGTTTTCATGATCACTAGGAGGAGGAATTATTTGCATTGAAACCTCCAAATCTCAACAAGGTGGCGTTTACGCCAGGTATTTTTCCGATATTGAGAGTGTTTAAGTTTTAAAATAAGTAATGTACCTAATTCAATTTTTAGCGTACCACAGAACATGATCTATTTCTTTGTTATAGGTAAGTATTTATTATATTATATTGCGTATAGATGTGAACTAAACTGTTGATATATAAATATTTTATTCTATCTGTGGAAATTTGTAATTAGCATAACGTTTAATACTGTCTTACGCATTTGAAAATTGGTTCGTAAATTGCCCTAATAAAATAAAAATAATATAATACCTAGATCATATTATATGCTTAACATTACAAGATTATGAATTGATTAAGATTCAAGTGTTTTTGACATGAGTCAGAATTCTATGTCAAAATCATGTTCAGAAAAAACCTTGAAAGAAAATAACGATGCAAATCAAATACTTCAAGCACTTTGGAGTGCTCAGAACAATAATTATTCCGAGCACTCGAAAGTAATTAAAACTAAATTTAAATTATTTAAAATCTATATCCAGTGTGTGGTCGAAAAGTATTTGCAAGGACTTCTGGCGGATGACTGGCAAGAGGTGGCGCAGGGCCGACCTAGATGAAGACTCTTATTATCTGAGGCCCACGCTCACTTTGGACCGCTGCGGCAACCTAGTTAGTTAGTTATTCATTTAAGATAAAAAAAAAACAATAAGTACCTTGGTACTTGCCAATTATTTTCGACTTCATGTTTAATCCGAGAGAATTGCAACAACTCCATGATAGACCAAATTTGAAAATGTTGAATGGTGATAGATCAAATATTATTTGCCACTGCAAAGGTACACACTTAATATAATCGGTACCCCGATTATATTAAGTGTGTACGTTTGCACCTTTGAAGCACTTCCCTAGGAAGTACATTACTATTACCTCTGGCAGGAGTAACATATTGGCTTATGCACTTAAAAGTGATTAGAAGCAAGTTTATTGTGATAAAAACAGATTAAAATACCATATTTCTTTCAGCAATTTGGTCTGATTAACGCTGTCTTAAAAGCTATACCTATTACTCGGACTAATAGAACAGTCGTCGTCATAATTAAAACAAGTGGATTTATTACTAAGGCCTATTCTATTTGACACTGTACAGTGGAGCTTAAAAACACGTTATAGATTTTCAAATTACTTTTATATTTAGACCTATGCAACTGTAGGTCAAATAAGTTGACGCCAATCAATCTAACTCGCCAGCAGTTTCGTGAGTTTTACCTATTAAGTGAATATCATATATCGTATGTTCATTAAATTTATTATTTTTTCTTTTTTTTCTTGATTATAACTGAGGTATTTATTATCTTTCTTGGCCAACAGCATCCAATTATATTGAGATACAAATAGTTTAAAGTGCTTCTGCTCATTGCAAAGTTAAATAATGTTATTCTCATAAAACGACAAGCGATAAGAACGCCTTATTGTACTGTCTGTTGTTGTTGTATCATGCTTGTATTTTATTTTTGTGCAATAAAGAATATATATCTATCTATCTAACGACATAAAAAATTTAGGCTTAATTATGGAATATTGGTAGTCACTTAAAACACATAGATATTCGAAATGGTATTCCCTCACTTAATTTCATCAATAAAAATCCGTTCTAGCAAAACGGCTGACCCTATCCTAAAGCAGAATCAAACAACTTGATTGCGAACGTCATTCATTCGGAATACGCGGGTTCGGGCCAATTTAACAAAGTTTGTTTCACAAATTGGCTCGACCGACAATCGAACTTGAAACTTCTGTGTACGACAAATATTCCTCTACGGTGCGGAATGAGCTCGTACAACCCGATTCTGTTCTAAACTTGTTATTGATGTTTGCTTAAGGAAAATTATTTCAATAGAAGCATTCTATAGTATAACATATGATGATGACTAACGAGTTTACCTTATTTATCTACTAATGCTTGTTTATATATTTTTCCCATATGCTCCCCATCATCAGCCTATCGCAGTCCACAGCTAGACATGTCGTCTCCATTTGTCCGCCACTTCGATTGATCCTTGGTTTCTCGCATCTAGCTCTTGCCTCACATCTCGCGCTACACTTCGTTTACCGAAACGCGGTTTCCGTCATATTTACCTATTTAATTAGACGTTTTTCTCGCATTTTTATCTTTTATTATTCAATATTATTCCAGCATAGTCGGGAATAAAACTAATAATGCTATTATTAGTTTTGATCCCTACTATGCTATATACTATACTACTAACAAATTCAATTATGGGCATGTTTAGGAAAATGCTTCATTACCAGAAATCTTACTATTAAGATGGGTATAGACACCAGAGTGACGTATAGTTTATGTGATAAGTTAAGTGTCTTTTCCACACTAACAAAATTAAAATGTATGTACGAGTAGATTATCCTCTCGTGTAAAAAGATAAAATAAAAACAAAATTCAAACGTACTTTATTTGCAAAGGCTTATTATATGCAGCTCTTACAAATCGTCATACATGAAAAATATAAATTATAACTATGTATATTATACATGTATGTCCATACAAAAAAAAAATTACTAAGAAATGAATAAATATAATGTGATTCTACCACCGGAATCGGAAAGTTGATTCTGAAGAGAAGGTCCGGCAAGAACTGGCCATTTACTCTTTTTAATCGCCAAAAATTTTATAAGTACAGTATCATGGGTGTAGGTTTACAGGCAGCTTTAAGCTTCTCCAATCCAACTTCTAATAATGAAGCATTTATACACCTACCAATCTACAAAGACAGTTTATATAAAAAAACCTAAATGAGAAATAAAAATATGTTAATCAGTGTACATGTCGTTAGTGTAGGTCTCAGGGCAGTTCTAATAAAACATACCTATATATGTAGATACGTCACTTTACCAATTGGAACTGTCAATACTAATCATACTCAAAATAGCATGTCTAAAAATAAAACTCAATTGTTATCGGCTGTGGTTGCGTATCTCACTTAAAACTTTATTATAGTGCGCATGATATCATAGAAAACGTAGCGGATTTAGATAAACAAAACTAAAACAAATGCACAAACAGATAATCTCTATAATAGCACTCACGTGCTAAACAGATAGTGTTTCAAAGAGATTTTAGCGATTACGTGTAGTGACGTACATTGGTAACAAATATTAAATTTCAATATTGGCCGTGTGGTCCCCGGCAGAGTAGAATAGGCCATCCTCACTCTTACCGAGGTGTCGTAAAAGGTGACTAAGGTAAAGCTGCTGGCATGATCATCAGCACCCAGAGAAGGAAAACTCTGCATTTATATCAAAACCCTCGCCAACCCGTCTGCCAAGCGTGGTGAGTATGGCAATTACCCCTCATGTGATTGAGGGAGGCCTGTGCCCCAGCAGTGGGGACTTAAATGGGCTGATGATGATGATGATTAAATTTTAAGGTTTTTTTTTATAAATTACAAATAAAACGTCGATTGATTGAATGATAAAACCTGAAGAATTGTTTTTAAAGTAGTATAAGAATATATTTGTAATCCCATAATGTTGATTATGATATCCGTAACACAGGTGCTTGTGCTACCTGTCTCGGAGTCAAATCAATGTATGTGATGTTGTGTGAAATATTAATATTTATATTTCACGGTCGAACCGTCAAATGGTCGTTATGACAATAAAGTAATATCAAATACGCATGGATCAGGATTTTTAACATGCATTTACACGTATAAAAAAAATCATTTATTTCAACCATTATTATTTATTTAAAACTTTATTGCACAAATTTTGATACAATAAGGCGAACTTAATGCCAAGAAGCATTCTCTACCAGTCAACCTTTGGGTCATGCAGAAAGTGCAGTGGTGCGGCGAAAGGAAAATTTATATACATTTATATACAATTTATATACATACCAACATATATAAATATATTTAAATAAATATATTATTAATAAGTACATTATAAATAAATACAATATATAGCTGTAAACAAAAAAGTAAAATACATAAGAAAAAATACTACATATAATATGTTATTTATATACATAAAAGCAATTAAGTCATGCGGAAAGATTAGATGTCAAAAAATGCTCACGAACCCTTTTCTTGAATGAAAGCTTATTCAGTGAGGTTTTGATATTAATAGGCAGCAAATTTCAAAGCCGTATTGCCTGCACGGTGAAGGAGTTGGTAACGAACGAGGTGTGGTGTCGCGGGATGTAAAGACGCAGGTTGTTTGCAGAACGGAAAGAACGATCATGAGACTGGCACTGGAATTGGAAGTGATCCTTGAGATAAGAAGGAGAAAGTGGGTTGTGGAGGATATTAAAGAGAAAACCGAGTATTCGACAGTTTCTACGCTGACGTATGGGGAGCCATTTGAGGCGATCACTGAAAGCAGAAACATGATCGTATTTTCGGAGTCCAAAGATGAAACGAATGCAGTTATTGAGAAGGCGATCAAGTATGTCGGTTAGGGGGCAAGTGAGATCGAAATAACAGACGTCAGCGTAGTCAATAATGAGAATGATTAAAGACTGAACCAGCATAAGCTTAGTGGTAAAAGGAAGAAAGAATTTAAAGCGGTACAGGCATCTCAGGCACGCCAACACCCTACGACTAACCTCCGCGATGTGGACAGTCCAGCTACGAGTTGAGTCCAAATAGAGGCCCAAGTTGCGTAAGGAAGAACAATATGGGATGGTTGTTCCGTCAAACTGAATGGAGGGCAGATCATCAGTATTCATTTTTGCGAGCATTCTCGAGCTACTTATGATAATTGACTGGCACTTTGCAGTCAGTAACCATGGTCATATTATCCTCACATTTATATTGTATATTTATTTATTAATTCAGTTTAATATTATATTAAAAAATAAAAATAAATTATAATAAAATCAAATTCAAAACGTTAAAGTATAGCGAAAATTTATTTACTTATGACTTTTTTTGGCAAATATCTGCTCTTCAATCAAGCTCAATAAGGGTTCATTTTCCATGAATTGACAAAAATGGTAGCAAAAATATGACCTGAATGGCGATTACAATAAGACGTTCAAATTAGATGTTTTGTTTGCCAATAGGTACATAATAAAAATATAATCAATACTATATAATAATCAGAACAAAACATGATTAATGCTAGATAATTTAAGTAATTAGGTACTCTTAATATATGAAAAATAAGTAAAACTGATTTATTCGCCAAATAAATTCAACAAAAGTAATTCATACAATCAAATGTCGTAAACAATATTTCCATTTGTTTATTTCGGATAACTGAATAACACGCTGTTGCCAGCTTACCATTCATTGGATGCGATATAACGAAGATAGCAGCACTCAGATTGGGATGCTGACCTAGTTTCTCCCCTCTTCCACCATACCCTATATTGATGATATATTTCATGAACAACTGTGCTAACTTATTTACTAAGAATCAGTATCCGTACGCAATGTACTAATAATATTGTAGGTACGTATTACATAACGCGCATTCATGGCTTATAATGCTGTTAGGTTAATCCATTAATGCGTTGTTATTAGTAATTATTTTCCAGGATATCAGTAAAGGTAGGAGCAAAAACGTCTGAGAAGGTTGACTCAAGTGATTGATTTAACAACCTCCGTTACAATGAGATGCCGATAAACAACCTTAGATTTCTCGACTCCCTAATTGTCATATCTTTTGTTTTTGTATTTATACAAATTAAAACCTTTCAAATGTACTCATTAGTTTGAAGTACTTCAGTAGAGCGGTTTTGATATTTTTATCTCTCGCCAAGTTTTCGTAGTTTATTTTAGTTGAATGTTACGGTTAGCGCATTGCGTCACAATAAAGTTCGTAATGGTCAACTTACTGGACAGGATGCGAACAGACGGGTAAAGGCCGGTCACCGCACTGACACACGTTTGTTAGAGTTAGCTGAAGGGCCAATTTAAAATATTTAACCGACCGGCTTTTACAGCGGATCCTAGTACCATTTTAAATTTCCTCAACGTTGTAATCTAGAAGTTATAGAATATCAAAATGACTGCGTGCCTGGTTCTTATATCGGAGACTGGGCTCGGATTCTTATTATAAAGTTTTCATCATCATCAGACATAAGCCTCTCCTAATGTTCGCCACTATGATGGATCTTTAACTACTCACATCCAGCTCCAGCCACCCATCTTGCGTAGATCAGCACTCCATCTGGCCAGAGAGCGCCCTACGCTACGTTAACCGAGATGTGGTCTCCACTCTAGAACTCGTTTACCCCAGCGATTGTCAGTTCTGCATCTGATATGGCCAGCTCACTACCACTTCAACTTGCTAATCCAGTTAGCTATGACGATCACTTTGGTTTATTCTCTTTAAAATAACCTAAAGTACCTACCTTAATAAATTTTCAGTTTAAGTTAATATTTAAGTAGAAACTTGAAACATTTAGAGTTGTTTGAAATATATCACTGTATGATCAAAATATGAATTGGCAATATAATTTTTACAACACCTCTATAAAGATATCTAGAAGCCAATAATATTAGGTAGCTGCTCAAACTTCTTTTTACAAATAATCATCTTATTTTTCATCTGGATTCTATGTTTGTCCACAATCACTTCGTGAGTCTTGTCACCTCCAGCATTCAATACTTTCAATTTGACTACTCTCAATTTTTTACATTTCAATTCCGATATGTTTTTCAATCTCTAATGTTAGTGCGTTTTGTCAGTCAGTCTATTACATAAACAACCGCAAATAGTCGGCGCTATGTAGGATCCCTGATACAATAAGATTTGAGTGTTGTTTTAGTTCTTATGCCGGTTGATTATGGTTTATAGTTGTATGATCATTCATGATGTTCTGCGTGATCTCGGCACCTTTACCCCACGTGAGCTAGTGGGCAGACCTCCAACAGCGGTACGCCAAAGTCAGTAATCGCACACGTCACTCCACATGTTTACGGCCTCACATGATTATGAGTAATGTCATAACGGAATGTGTTACTATGAGTTGTCTCCACACACTGAGTATACGCGTGTAAAGTAATTGTCCGCCTACGCCGCATTTACTTAGATCGCCCCAAAACTGGTCAAAGCTTATTACCATTGTTTAGCTAATCGTTGTACATGTAGAGAAAATACGAAACATAACATTATCATAAATAGGAAAACGTGCGCCTTCTTGTTTGACTCAGTCATCGTCGTCAGCCCATTTAAGTTCCCACTGCTGGGGCACGGGCCTCCCTCAATCACATGAGGGGAAATTGCCATACTCACCAAGCTTGGCAGACGGGTTGGCGAGGGTTTTTAAATAAATGCAGAGTTTTCCTTCTCTGGGTGCTGATGATCATGCCAGCAGCTTTACCTTAGTCGCCTTTTACGACACCTTGGTAAGAGTGAGGGTGGCCTATTCTACTCTGCCGGGGACCACACGGCCAACTCGGTTTGGCTCAGTAAATAGAATAGAATAGAATAACTTATAAATCTGGTTGCCATGTTAAAGGGCTGCAAAGGTCAGATGACAGTCTCTTCATTGTATTACCAGATTTACCGCCTCCTGGATCATGATGGTCCAAGCGTACCCCAGGCTCCAAAACGGAAATAACACGCTGAGATTTTCAAATCTAAAATTTTCACCTAAAAAAATTATGATACCAAACCTCTTTAAAGTTCACCCTTTAAAATCTTTGATCCGTCCGATTCAGCTAATTGGACCGCTTTATCAGAGTGGCCCCCATTTACAAAACTTTATGTTTGAAATATTCTCTGGAACTTAAGGCTGGTTTACGCAGTGCGAGCTGCTGCCTGGCCAGTAGATAGTTACTCGGCTTGTCATGCGAGTTACTCGTAAGTAAAAAAAAATGACGTCCAAACAGTGCGAGTCACTGGCTACTCGGCAGGCTGACTCGTACGCTAGCTCACACCGTGTAAACTAGGGCTTTATTTATAAATGTTCAATACCTAAGCCTTTGTTACCCAAAACGGTGTTATAGATCAGTTATAATAATATAGTTACGTTTGAAACAAAAAAATCGTGTAAAATCGTGAAAAAAGAATGAAAACTGCTTATAACATCGTTTTAGTTAGCAAAGGCTTAACAAATATTTATGAATAAGACTCGCATTCTTTTAACATAAATTTCACTGAGAAGCATTTTTTTTTTCTAGTTAAAAAACCCACTCAAAACTTATCGACCAGTTTCATCCAACTAAATTTTTCATTGCATTTTTAGCAGTAGCTAAGCTAAAGACTTTTAGTTTTCTGTCATCCAAAGACCTCACATAATTATAAACCACATGGGAGCGATTTCAAGTGAAAATATGAATGCAACAGACTACACCTCTTTTAATAATGATGACTGTTTTACATGCAACACGCAAAATTATTAATGGTGTAAAAAGCGGCTATGAAGATTGAATATTATTATTGGGTATTATTTCTACAAAATAGTGTAAATAAATGTTAGCTTAATAGGTTTGATTTAATATCTACTCTTTTTTGTGAAAATTATTGTGACTCTTATTCTGAATATAAGTACATTTTTCTTCTTCTTTTATCCCTAACTAGTGGCCCACCCTCACTTAGTTTTTTGACATTAATTCCACTTCATACCAATAGATGGCGCTAGGTGTAGATCCCATCGCGCAAGGGTTTCGTGTTTTCGGATTATATATAAGCATTGCCGCTGTCTCTAGGAATTACCTCTTTATAAATAATATTGAATATTGAATATAGATAACTAAAGACTGAATACGGTCCAAATCGTTTCGTTTGACTTATTTTATTTATGTATAATATTATATTATCGTCAAAAGTTGCTTATCCGCCAAAAAAAGCTGCAAATTAATTAAACCGAACATGGCTCAGCAAATTCGCTGAAATGAGATTTTTATTCATTTCGGACGCATTTTTTCAATTTAACAATTGAAGTGTAATTGATAAAAAATTTATGTGAAAAAATAAATTACGAAAATGTATCAAAAAATTTAACATAGGTCCGTAGTCAGAGACCGCCATCGCGGTACTAATTCGAAATGGTGTGCAGACAGTTTGGTCGTCAAACTCTAGTATTTCGCTTAGTTTTTATAGTTATTTATTGAAATAAAAAGTTGCTTACCAAATGTATGCGATTATTTGTCTGTAAAAATGCATGGTCGATATTTTGATATAATTTTATTACAATCTAGGTGCTATATCATAAATAAAACCGAAAAATAGAATTATGAAGACCCAAGTTCGGGCAATAATTCTATCGAGAAAATGTAAGCGTACCATTCTTTCAATATTTAATTTCTTTTAATAATATCTTCAACTCTGGTAAAATATATTTTGTTTTTGCAGAAAACTTCATTTGAGTCCATAAAATGAAAAATACCCTTAATTGAGGATAACCTAGCATTAAAATCAACAATCCCTTTAAATATCATAGCAACAATGAACGGTTAGGTTATTCATTAAATGAAGAATAATCTAGTGGCTAGACAACAACCGCGTTTACTTTGGTTTCTGTTTTATAATAACAGGGTAATTTAAGTAGGTACGCGAGGCCGGTTCACCGCAAAGGCGATATAACAAGACTGTTAACTCAAACCACACGAAATAATAGATCACAACTGATGTAGTATTATGGGTAGGCTTTTTTTTTATTTGATAGGTGGCACACGAAGTGGTAATGGTAGCGAGTGCCGCCGCCAATGGACACCCGCGACACCAGTGGAGTCATAAGAGCGCTGCCTACCCTTCTTTCCCTCGGATTGGGCCTCCGGTACCCTCACTCACGCAGGGAAACACAGCACAGTGCTGCTTCACGCCGGTTTTCTGTGAAGCTGTGGTCGAGCCGGCTCGTTCATACCGAAGCGTGGCTCTCTCACGGTCTCCCAAGGTATCTTAGGATGTGCGTAAAAAAATTAACATATAGTTTTGTGATTATATTTTATATTTTATGTGCGTTAGTGTAGCTGTAGTTGCATAATAAATTGGTTACGAAGATGTAGTAAGCAGCAGCTTTATCAGACGTCCCGCCTTTAGGACCAAAATTAGATGTCCCGCTTGTCGCGCCCATGTCTCGTTTTCCAAGGATTTGAGTACTGACCTTTTTACCTGACTGCCAAAGATGGGGGTTATGTTTTTTTAGATAATTAAATGTACAAATACTTCCAGTAGGCCCGCTTTTGGGGACAAAATAGGATAAACTGGAGTAGTTCCGATCTTCGGAGATTTGAAATGGTGAAATTTTTTAACGTCGCTTGAGGTAAACGATGAACTTAAATCGACGAATCTCAATCCGATACTAAGTCTATGGTATAGCGCTGTTGTTCTATACAAATCTGACGTTATGCCATAGATTTGTCCACGGATAAAGATTGGTCGTAGTCATTTTAATTTTAACCCGCATTTGACCAATGAAATTCCGTATTTACACTCAGAGTTTGAATTGAATTTAATACAGTTTAAAAATCTCACTTTCTCCAAAAAAAATTACAACGTACGCTCTATACCTACCTTGGTAGTGTATAAATGTACCTAGTTAGTGATTAGATTCTATGTTACGATTGTTTTTCAAGTACTAAGTTTTTTGTACACTTGTACAAGTATTAATTCACAGTTCATAAAAGCTTATTTTGGCTCTAAGACCGCTCTTGAAATTAATTCTTTGTAGTATAAAAAAAATGGCTTTTCTTTCTAAGGGCGCTCTGAATGGTAGCTTACACAAAGAAGATTAAAAATATAATCCGACTTTTCTTAATTAGCTCGAGACGTTGTTAAGGTGACGGGTAGAGCACACTAGCAACGCCAATTTTGATTTTTAGCTACTAAACCGGATCTATTTTAAAAACTTTCGGGGCTACAACCTCTCAGCAAACACTTATTATTATTATTCTTTTAATCAGCCTTTAAACTGTCCCACTGCAGGGCAAAGGCCTCCATCATAGAAATCATGTTATCGCTACTATGATGGGATTAGGTTTAATCACCACGCTTGTCAAATGCGGATTGGTGATCACAAACCCGAGCTATGTTCGAAAAATTCGAAACATACTTTTCGCTCGACCCGGGAATCGAACCCAGGACCCTGAGATCACGGCCCAGTAATTAAACCAACAGGGCGTTAAACACTTATACCATTTATTAAATAACCATACAAAAATGTTGGGTCCAACGCGTTCGCGAAAAATTGATTCACATTAAAAGTGGCCACTTTTGTCGTGAATCAATTTCTCGCGTACAAAAACGGACCCAGCGTTTGTGTTTGCCGAGAAGTTGTAACACAGAAATTGTTTAAAATAGGTCCGGCTTAGTACCTACAATATAAAATCGATTGGCGTCGCTAGTGTGCCCTACCCGTCACCTTAAGTCGACGCCATACACAATATCAACCGATGACAATTCTTTATACCATTCTCTTAATCGTATATAACTGCCTTAGATTAGGAAAAATGTAATTATGCAATTTTCAATTAAATTTTTTGTTTACTACGTGTCATCCATCATAAAGTAGTGGGTTCTGGCATACCTACGTGGAGTAGTTTTTCATTTGAGTAATACAATAATGAGTAATATGCTCGGAATCTCCCTGCGTGATCGTATCAGAAATGATGAGATCCGCAGGAGAACTAAGGTCACAGACATAGCCCAAAAGATTGCATGCCTTAAGGCGCAATGGGCAGGGCACATAGCGAGGAGAACAGACGGCCGTTGGGGCGGAAAGGCCCTCGAGTGGAGGCCACGTACAGGAAGTCGCAGCCGTGGCAGGCCCCCCACAAGGTGGACCGACGATCTGATGAAGATCGCGGTAATCCATTGGATGCGGGCGGCACAGGACCGATCTGTGTAGAGAACATTGGGGGAGGCCTATGTCCAGCAGTAGACGTCTATAGGCTAAAATAATGATAATGATGATAATTAAACTACAAAAGATTACTATAAAAATATCAACTATTGATTTAGCAGTCTCATCTTAACTAATGGTCAAATATTTATAATAATATTTCCACTGGATATTGTAAATATACCTACAAATTAATGAGACTATCGACAGCTCATGTCGAATCAAGCCCTTACAAATTTCGTCGGCTTATTAACGCTTTCAGTGGTCTAATTGGTAGAACATTCACCCAAGATGTGGGTTCGGGTCCCGCCTGAACAGGAGATGAATTTTTTTAAGTGTGTTATTTACTGAAGAATAATTTTATTTGTTATTAACGCTTTAACTTATTATATTAACACTTCTTTGTTCTGTCCTGCGTATTCTCAGACCCCTGGTTCACCAGGGGGTCTATTTGACTTGGGTCAAAATCATTAAGTATATACTGTTCACTGCAAAGCAAAGGACCCCATCATAGATATCGCTACTATAATGGCATTAGGCTTAATCACCACGCTTTCCTAATGCGGATCGGACAAACCCGCGCAATGTTCGAAAAATCCTAAACATACTTTTGCTTGAACCCGGGGATCGGACCCAGGACCCCAAAATCATGGCCGGTAGTTAAACCACTAGACCAACAGGGCATTCTAATGACTGACTATGTGGACCAAAAGAAATGCCCCTTCTTTAAAATCCATATTTTAATAGCTTAAAAAGAAGACTTTGACATGATTTTAATAAATCAGTGGTGATTACTCATATATAAATACTATTTGATGGCTACGAATTACTCTCTTATAATATTGTTGGACTGTAGGGATTGAAACAGGACGGAAGAATGTTATAGATTGGATTCCATATATAACCGTTTTCTTTTTTTTATTACAGAAATATTTTATGAGAACTCTTCTTTTGGCTAAGGGAAGTCCTAAAAAGGAAAAGCTAGATTAAGAGCAAATTAAAAACCGGATAAGTGCAAGGCGGGTTTCATACGTAGAATATATAAAAAAAGAGTGTTTAGGAATAGAATCGCGTATTTTAAACGGTTTTAATTAGCTTATTTATACCTTTCAGTGAAAATAATAAATAGTGCTTCGGGAAAAAATATTGCATTATGCACATGAAGATAACATTTGTTTCAATTTCCCGTCTGGTCACTAGTAATTTAAAATTAAAATTTCGATCCCAAATAATAATATTATAGACCTACTACTACTAGATATATTTAAGAATTTAATTGAAAGTTTTAATATTTTCCCTGTATTTCTTGCTTGCTTGATTTCAAAGTTCTAGGTCATCGAGAAGTACCCTCTCAATGTTGGTTCCCCTGATATGTTAAAATATCAAAAATAAAACTTTTTTTTGCTAAATAGATGGCTGTATCTTTTTATGTGCCCATATAGAGGTTTTAACATAACTTCAGGAGACCTGAGTATACGGTTTAAATTTCAACTTGGTACCTTCAAGCGTTCCCAAAATATACATTTGTATAGAACATTTTATAAAATATATTTAAATTGAAACGTGATATTAATAACCATTAACTTTGGAACCCTAATATAAGTACAGTGTCCTAATTAAAACGTTATAAGTTCTGAAAGGAGGGTCATGAATAAGTCATATCCTTTCATGATACTGAAAGCTATCACAAAATTACCGTAAAAGGCTTTTATATAGCTCTTGTTTGAACCCATCAACCACATAAAGGAAGAACGAATAAAAAGGCTATAAATACCACCTTGAATAATCGCATTATCATATAAGGAAAAGTGTGGAAAATATATCAGTTTTAAAATATATTTTTAGGAAAAAGCAAAGATCTTAAGGCACGGGATCATTTTGATATCCCATAACTAATACATTTTCTTCAAGAAACGTAGGGTCAAATATGAAAAAAGTAAATCACCTTCCCTTGCAAAAGTCATCATCTGATTATTGCAATTTGTATAAGGTAGCTATATCTTTTTTAACATTTCACCCTATATTTATTAGACAAATTGTCTTATTAACGTATATGTTTTTACACTTGTCCTTAATTTTATGGGATATGAAAGAGATCTAACTCGCGCGTTGTATATAATACGAGTAACACGCGAGTTATATTCAGAGCTCGCTTATACATTATGTGCAGGATGATCCATTTACCACCACCAATCACCAATATTACCGTCCCCATTATTGGGACACAGGCTCACCCTCTTGTGAAGGGAGAAGAAGCATGTCTTACTATGCTAGCCCAGTCCGGGCTGAAAGTCTTTTCACAAGCTTTAAATTTTATTATACTTTCGTCGCGATGTTTTTCCATACCGCCAAGATAGTTGTATGAAACGCACATAAATAAATATTTAAAGAGACATGACGTGCGTACTCGAATCAAAAAGATTCGGTATTAAATAATGTGACATAAAGTTCTATACTAGCATATTATTATTAGACGTGGAACCTTCTCGGAAAATTCATAGAAACCAATTATAAAAAAAATGTTGTTTCCCTATATACAGGGATCAAATAACAACATCGTATTATGTTGAAGTAAAATACTTAAGTAATCGAAATGTCAAAGGTCGTGGTATCCATCGAATTAATTGCCAGAATTCCGGGAGATCTCAAATATTTTTCGAGCCAATTATAGTTATATTCTACAAGTATCATTTATTTAAATTTTTAACTGGGGATTAGAACCAAATACGTCTGTTCAATAGCAAAAATAGGTACTTTTATAAAATAATAACACTGTTTACTTTGTTTTCTTACCGACATAAACTTCTTTACCTACTCTTGTGGTGAGAACCTAGCTACTTAATCAAATCAAATTATAATCTATTCCAAAAGGTATCACGGCATTACGTCAAGTTACGCTTGTTGGACTTTGGACCGCTTTTATATCTGAGACACAAGTGCTATCTTTATTCTACGGCCGGGTAACTTGACCTGACGCTGTCTGCACATACTCATTTTAAAACTTGAAGACATCTAGATTAACTGCCTCAGTAGTTGGGATCAGGGCATAAAGTTAGATAATACTCCGGATAGATCAGGAGCACACACTCTGAAAAACAAAAGAATTTGTTCTAAAATGTTGGGTCCAACGCGTACGAGCAAAATTGATTCACGCCAAAAGCGGCCACTTTCGGCGTAAGTCAATTTTTCGCGTACAAAAACGGACCCAAATTTGTGCATGGTTATTTAATAAATAGTATAAGTGTTTGCCGAGAGGTTGTAACCCTGAAATTGTTATAAATATATCCGGTTTAGTAGCCTAAAAATTAAATTCGATTAGCGTCGCTAGTGTGCCCTATCCGTCACCTTAATGAAGCCTTACAGCTATGAAAACTTGTGACTTTGACAACGTCATCGATCGTCTCATGCGAGTATAGGCCTTCCTTTGTGGGCAAAGTGTTGGGAAACAATAGGGAACGGGCAAGTGTGCTATTGTGTGAAGGGAGATGGACCACAAACTTGCTATTTGAGTATGGTGAAGTTTCCTCGGTCAATTTGCAGTTAGAATCTGGTTGGTACGGCATCGATTTTTTTTTTCTTATGGGTATATGATAAGTACTTCTCAAGTACTGAGCGGGATTAGCACAGAAGTCACTTTATTACCTGGTCCAAATAAACTAGACCTGGCAACAACGTATCTTTCAAAAAATTGGAACATTTGCATCAGGATCAGTGCAGAGATGCGGAACAGTGAATCGCTTCATTACTCTCACATAGATCTGTGATTAATTCCGCACATTTGGATCATACGGCTCACTCGGATCATTCAGCTCATTCGGATCATTCCGCTCATTCGGATCATTCGGCTTACTTGAAACATTCAGCTCATTCGGTTCACCCGAACTCGAGATCCATTTCAATCGAATGATACATTCGGAGCGAACATTAGAGATTCGAAACAGTGTATCATTTGGCTGAGTCGGATCACTGACTATTTTCAGTATGCGTTTCATTTCCAACCAAAAAATTTTTCCAACCATAATGATTTAAGTGGGTGTAGATAAACATCTAATTAACCTTATAAAACGAAGGGCTTTAAAACCACATACAATTTATACAATATTTTTTGCATACCATCAGGTGAATCACCACCTACTGCCGTTCTCCCTATCATAAAAAATCGAAATACATTTTTACTCTTCGATTAATTTCGAGATAACCGTGGGCGAGCCACGCTTCGGCATGAATGGGCCGGCTCGACCGGAGTAATACCACGGCCTCACAGAAAATTGGCGTAAAGCAGCACTGTCCCGTGTTTCGCTGCGTGAGTGAGGGTACTGGAGGCCCAATCCGAGGGGGGAAAGGGGAGTTTAAAGGTTGGCAGCTCACTTGTGACTCCACTGGTGTTGCGGGTGTCTATCTGCGGCGGTAATCGCTTACCATCAGATGATTCGTCTGCTCGTCTGCCACCTATTTCATAAAAAAAAACAGTTTTTATCTCTTAGCACGTCATTCAAACTTGGACAAATGTGGAGAGAAAAATATCAAAATATTATCCGGATTTTCCAATATTCCGAAAATAGAAGAGCTTTAGTTCTCTTCATATAGAACGTGAGGTTTTGGATGTGACACCTTTTGTTATTTTAGAAATATATTGTACCTACCTATTCGACATATTTTGTTTTTAGTATTTGAACGAAATAGTGGTTCTATTACCTATTAGATATGAATTTGAATTTTACAAACCTGTACAGATTAAATTCGGTCTTGCATGTGTGTGCATTGATTTTTATATCCTTAAATTAAATTAAAGTGGTGTTGTTTGTTGATCTTGCGCTTTGTATAAGGTTGCCTAATCTCCATGTAAGCATATATTTCCAAATTAAAGTTTCAGTGAAAGTCTTCTTATGTGTACTTTTTTATAATTTGCGTATCAACGGGCAATATTGATATGATACATTATTTTAATCACAGGCTAATACTTTTGATAATAGCAGGATAATAAACCACAATTGTCAGAAAAATACTTATTTGTATATGCAGCACACTTGTGACTCTATTGGTGTTACGGGTGTCCATAGGCGGCGGCTTAAACGTACAAAAATACATATTTCTTGTTATTTCAACCCGAAAATATATTTTGAATAAACAACCCATCGATAGCTTAAAATTTGTAATTCAAGTTGGAGCTTTCGTTTATATCGTCTTTCAACAATACACGGTTGGGAAAACATAATTCCAAGTTTAATTGCCTCAGGACCCTTAGTAAGACGGTTCAAGTTTGGCGTTTAGCTACGAGTACCCTCAACTACCTACTTATATAGTGAAAGAGAGTTCTACAGTCTTAAATTCCAGAATCGAGTCTATTTGCATGGGTTGAGGCTTAGTCTCTACGCCTACTATAAGTCTCTACGCCTACTATAATAACTCATAAGAGTCTTGCATCGACTCTTGAGTCGTGCAAGACTCTTATGAGTTTAGTTGTTTTGGGTGTTGCAAGTTATTTGAGTGTTTTTTAAGCATTTTAAGTACTTTGAGTCTTTGAAGTCCTTTTAAACCTTTGAAGTCATTTGAGTCACTCAACTCATTGAATTTTTTTAAAAAGTCGTTCAATTGATCTGAATTAAGTCTACTAAAGCTCCGGATCGATTTGATTTCAATTAAAAAGTGAGGACTTTGACGGATATCTTTTGAAGTGACTCAGTAATTTCTCCCTGGACTGTAACTGTAGGCTAGAGTTTAAAAAAAACTGAGTCTTGAAATATAGATCGAATTCTATTATAGTGCGCTATGAAAGCGTACATGAAGGGGGACCTTCTTCAGACACTTCAAACCCAATCTCATCGACGGTTGTATTTTGCCCATTCTTACTTATGGAGCACAAACCTGATCGTTGACTGAAAATCAGAAGTCCAAACTCAAAATTTGTCAAAGAGCCATGGAAAGCAGCATTCTAGGCATCAAAATATCAGATTGAATGCGTAACTCTGACATACGCTCCAAGACTGGAATCGCAGATGTCGGTCAAAAAGCTGCAAAACTGAAATGGGATTGGGCGGGTCATGTGTGTAGAATGGGCTCCGAAAGATGAACAAAAATCGTCACTCAATGGCGCCCGACCAATGGACGGCGACTACGGGGTAGGCCCAGAAAAAGATGGTGTGACGATTTTTTACAAATATGTCCAAGATTGGCAAGACAGGGCATTAGACAGGGATCAATGGAAGAATTTGGGGGAGGCCTTTGCTTAGCAGTGGGACGCTACAGGCTAACTTTAAAAAAAAAGGGCGCTATGAAATTAACCATTTAGCACCCTTGAAGCTTTGCTGTGCGGCACTTTGCGGCGAGTTGGTTCAAAGCGTCCGCGACCCTATAGACTTCCGAACTCGAGCCTTTTACAACACTAAGTACTTCCGAACTTGAGCCTTTTCAACACTAAGTACTTAGGCATAGTTGATTACTCTATTACCTCCATTCGTTGCGTGTAATGTAGCTCCCGTTACGGGGTAAGGCGCGACCTCTGTTCAATTGGTAGAGGTGCTCATATTCTAGGCTGTTCCGTTTGTCTTTGGTTTTTTTATGTGGTAGGTGGCAGACGAGCAAACGGATTGCGTGATAGTAAGCAATCGCCGCCGCCCATTGACACCCGCGACACCGGTGGAGTCACAACCTTTTGACCCCTCTTTCCCCCGAAATGGGCCTCCGGTTTCCTCACTCACGCAGCTTTTTGCATCAAAATTGCAAAAAGAGCAGTTGTTTGTATCAAAATTGACGAAGAATTCGTATTTATATTTCCCTTTGTTTTAAATACTTTGTGATATGAAATCTTTAGGTTATATTTTTTTATAGCAATCTTTTGCAATTTATTCTTAAGTATACCTACAATATTGATGAGACTATCGACAGCTCATGTCGAATCAAGCACTTACAAATTTCGTCGGCTTATTAACGCGTTCAGTGGTAGAACTAATGGTAGAACATTCACCTGGATTGTGGAAGGTGTGGGTTCGAGTCTCGCCTGAACACGAGATGAAATTTTAAAATATTAAATCTTCCCTGTTGTAGATACCATAGTATAAATTTTAAACCTAGAGTCTGGAGAAAAGCGATTTTAGTATACTGAGAGCTACGCTAACGAATTGTAGATCCACACGTGTAGATATAATGGAAATTTACCGTGGGAGAGCCACACTGCACGCCAAAATGCATTTCCAACCAAAAACATAATGATTTAAGTGGGTGTAGATAAACATCTAATTAAACTTATAAAACGAAGGGCTTTATTTAAAACCACATACAATTTATACAATCTTTTTTGCATACCATCAGGTAGATCACCACCTGCTGCCGTTCTCCCTATCATAAAAAATCGAAATACATTTTTCTCTTCGATTAATTTCGACATAACCGTGGGCGAGCCACGCTTCGGCATGAATGGGCCGGCTCGACCGGGGCGATACCACAGCCTCACAGAAAACCAGCGTGAAGCAGCACTGTGCTGTGTTTAGCTACGTGAGTGAGGGTACCGGAGACCCAATCCGGGGGAAAGGAGGGGTTAAAAGTTGACAGCGCACTTGTGACTCCATTGGTGTCGCGGGTGACCATGGGCGGCGGCAATCGCTTACCATCAGATGATCCGTCTTGCCGTCTGCCACCTATCACATAAAAAAAATAGGGTAATGTCAATGGTCATTTTAAAAATAAGAAAACGATGTTACATTCTATGTTTAAATAATATAAGTGTGTACACAGCTTAACACATATAAACCTTGTAAGTTTACAAGAACTATAGAATGTATCAAGACGGGAATTAACACGATATGTGATACAACTTTGTGTACTCACATATTTGGCTCGACATTTCGGCTACGTTACAGCAGCCGTGGTCACGAGCGGACTGGCGGAGCACTGCGTCGTCTGCTGGGGCCGGGCTGTGAATCTTCGGACACCCTCACATTTTTTTTATCAACATTCTATTGATAATGCAACGCGAAAATCTAAAAAAACTATTTACAAGAACTACTCATGCAATACTTATGGGTAGCCAACTAGAAAAGCTCCTCTGACCACTCACCGTGCTACAGACGGTTCATTTTCAATAATGACGAATTTTCTACCACCTTTCATCCCCTATTTCAACCCCTAAAGCCTTTTTCGGGATAAAAGGATGCACATAATATATCCTGTCCTGTACGGCTACATATTCTATCTCTATTCCAAATACGAGCATATAAGGTACATTAAAATAGAATTGTGAAAGCGTAATACTAGTAAAACGTGCAAAGCAGTTTTCCGCATTTATAATAAGAGTAGGGGTTTTAATCTTTTAAAGCGTAGAGGATTTATTCATAGAATAGATAACACAATTGTGCCGCATTTTGCGTGGTAGAGGCAGCACAGTATCACGCGACCCGCCCTGAAGATTACAAGCGCCTACGGCCCGTCCCATCCCTTTCAGCGAGAGATTCGCCTTAAGCTCTACAAATCTTCACTTTTGCTCTAGGAAATATGAAATTGTTAAAATATGTTATGTTTACATGTGGTGAGACTAGTCACTTTTGTGCACTTTGGGATAAATCATTTCATTAAACTGAGTCAATGGTCGATTTTAAAATACGAATAATCGAATGAAAATTGATTTAACGGTCAGGGACAGTCGTTTTGTGATTACCGTATAGTATTTTTATAAATCATGATTTGTTTGCAACATACATATAAATCATGATGAATGAAAATAAAAACACGACATTTTAATTTATTTTTTAGTTTATGTATTAAATGGGTTTGCACTTGACCTCATTTCACCTGATGGAAAGTGACAATAAGGTCTAAGATGTAGCGTGCTTACCCAGAAAAAGCCTATTCACTCTCGACTTAAAGACACCCAAATTGTAACTCTCTGGGAATACAGAAGCCAGCAAGTTGTTTAATTGTTTTCTTCACCCTGTACCATTTTGTTAAATAAATGATTGTTGATTTTTGTAGGTATTTAAAATAGTGATGAAACTATCGCGCGGCTTACGGCGAATACAAGACACTTAAAAAATGGTTGACTTACAGCATCTTTGGTAGCTCAGTGAGTTCAGAGCAATTCTCCCGGTTTGAGATAACTCGTGGGTTTGAGTCCCATCCGAATGTGTCACGATTTGTGCATTATTTGCTATTTTTTTATTTTAGTTACGAGATTTCCACCATGTACCATATCTTTGAGTTTCCGATATTTCGGCACTGATGCAAGCGCCATAGTCAAGGAATTACTCCGTAAATAACTATTCGAATGATATGAAAGTTTAAAACAATATACTAATGTGTAAAATATTTTGTTAGAACCGAAAATGATTTCATAATTTTATTTGGAAAGAATCTGTGGAAGCTCGAAATTTACGATTTTGTATTTCGATTCGTTCAACATTTATAACGTGAGAGAACAGGAAATATGAATTGATAGTCTCATATATTTAAAGACATTTGCCACTTCTCTTTCAGGATGAGCCATGCCAATTATTTATTATTTTAGATCTACTTTTTACCCGATTACTGCGAACCAAAAAGGAGGTTTATGATTTTGACCGTTATTCCCTCGTGACGTCTAAAATAATTAAAACCGTCATTAGAAGCGTCATGATTGTCCGCTGGTTATAGGCTACCTACTGATTATTGCAAAACAGACTCATTGTAATAATAAAATAAATCTAAGTCGCATACGACCACGGAAATACTGCATAATAATTTCAAAATATTTCTTGTTTGATACTTTTAAAGCAAATTTTTAGTAGTCAGGTTTTTGTATAAATGTTTCTATTCACTCAATGAATTACCTAATTGGGGGTAACTTGATCTGACGCGTCAGATCAAGTTACCGCCCTCCAATGGAAAAATAGCACTTGTGCGCCAGACATAAGGCCGGTCCAAAGGTCAACAAGGGTAACTCGACGTGACGCCGTGTGTACGTACATCGGCCACCCAGTCTATAAAAAGTGACTTTTGTGATACGCGTTTTTATAGGATATTAATATTTTCATAGAAAGGCTGAATTTAATTAAAACGTAAGTACGAGTGGGAGACCTCAAAAAAGCAAGATGCCTTCTCCTTAGAAACGTTAAGAACTTAAGACTTTCAAGTTATATGGTTTTATTTTCCGATTATTATGAATACTTTTCATATAAGATTATACTTCCTTTGTTCCACGTGGAAGCTTTCAACTTTTAACGATATGGAGCTAGCTGGCTGGGAGCACTTCACTCTAAGTCTGTTCTTATTAATATATTTACCACAATATGTTTTCTAATAAGACGATACGACTACATACCTATTTGTGAAGTTAGATGAAATAGTGTAATATAATCTAATATATAAAATTCTCGTGTCACAGTTTTCGTTGCCATACTCCTCCGAAACGGCTTGACCGATTTTGATGAAATTTTTTGTGCTTATCCGGTATCTATGAGAATCGGCCAACATCTATTTTTCATCCCCCTAAATGTTAGGGGTAGTCCACCCCTAAATTTTTATTTTTATTTTTTAGACAAAATTTTTAATTTCTCTTTTTTTATGATACAACATACAAAAATACATACAATCCTCAATTTTTACCCTTCTACGATCAACCCTTATTTTTTAATAGCTATTTTAGTAATTTAATCATTTATCCTCTCCGGTCGAAAACTGATCAATCGTCATTTAATTAGTTATTTTATATGGCAAAACAACGTTTGCCGGGTCAGCTAGTAGTATTATATATTTTCGGTCCGTGAAGCTTTAATACTTTGCTAAATACGTATACTGGAGAACCGAATCGCTATATAAGTAAATTATTCGGGCTAAGCTAATATTCTGTTATGAATTAGTTAATATTCTAATAAAAATGAAAATTATTTGAGATACAATAAATGTTTACGCCCTGGCGTTTTTAAGAACTTCATCCTAGACCTCATCGTCACTATCCATCAGGTGAGATTGTCTACAAAAAAAAGATGTGTCATTAAAAAAAATATTTCCTTCATAAAATCATTCAGACACGGTAACGAAAGCTGAATTAATAACTAACACAAAAACTGTAAAAAATATTATATTCTGATGTTTTTATGACTGTCCGTGGGAGAACTAGGCTTCGGTATGAATGGGCGTAAAAAAGGGGAAAAATAGATTGGTTACTCGCGGCATTGAGTGGTTTCTTGAATTTGAAATAATTAACCTAAGTTTGATTTTGAAAATATAAAACCTGTCGGATTTTTTTAGAACAGGCGAACAAAGACTTGTACTTTGATGTGCCTATTATAGTACCTATTGTATCCGACGTTTGTGTTCTCTTTAATAGTTCTAGGAAATTTCTATTTTTATATTGTTTCTAGCCAAATCGCTTTCTTTAAATAGCGCTATGATGACAGTCGCCGGCCCGTTCGTTTTAATACGAGTAGAACTATTGACATACCATGTTATTAGCAATTATTTTTAGCTTTGCTCTGTGTTTGTTAATTTTAACTTACTAGTGGTATTAATAGAGTTGTTTTTTGTCCACAGCCATGGCGAAGACTTGATCGTGACGCCGTTTGCGCAGGTCCTGGCGAGCCTGCGCAGCGTGCGCAACAACTTCCTCTGTCTCACCAATGTGCCAGTCGCCAAGTAAGTATACACATTACATCATATGCTGCTCTATATAACATTTTACTGCCTCGATGGCGTAGTGGCATAGTGAACTCGGGCTCCGATTCGGCAACTTGGGTCGTAACCGCAATCGTGATGAACCATTTATTTTAGTACTAGTGGCCCGCGCTCATTTGTTTCGTGGAACATTAGCTCCACTGTATACCAATAGATGGCGCTAGGTGTCGATTACACCGCGCAAGCGTTCCGTGTTTTCGGATTAGGTATAAGCATTGCGGCTTTCTATAGGATACTCTTTTATAAATAAGTATAGATAAGGTATATTTTTAATTCCTCTGTTGTCTGATATCCATAACATAAGTGTACAAACACAGTACATACTGTCAGTGTTGTAACCTGCGTAGAACAACTATTACATCTCGCAAAAGATTAGTGTTGTTCCGATAGCGATAGTTTCACTATCGATAGTTGACCTGGAAAAACAGTCGATAGCGCGAATATTCTATCGAAAATATCGACATGCTGCAATACATATAACGCCCTGTTGGTCTAGTGGTTTAAGTACCAGGCCGTGATCTCGGGGTCCTGGGTTTAATTCCCAGGTCGAGCGAAAACTATGTTTCGATTTTTTCGAACATAGCTCGGGTTTGTGATCACCAATCCGCATTTGGCAAGCGTGGTAATTAAGCCTTATCCCATCATAGTAGCGATGACTTGACTTCTATGATGGAGGCCTTTGCCCTACAGTGGGACTGTGTATATGATGATACTACGAATAAACAATTATATTAAACGGATTGAGCATTCTCTTGTAAATTAAATAATGTAATAATAATAATATTCCACTAATCCTAATCCTAATTTTTAAATCAGTCATAATAATAGACGTAGTTTTAATGGGCACTGCCGCTTTGATTGATAGAAATCATAATAAGAGTAAGAGTCATCCATGAGATTTCAAATCCAGCTATTAAGTCATCTTTTAAATGTATTGTAAAATTTTGGACTATCGATAAAGCAAAACTACCGATACCCAGTATCGATTTCGGCTGATACTATCGATAGTATCGAATCTATCAATTCTGTTTTTGCCGATACTATCGATCTATTAATATAATATAATATTTATCAATCGATATTTTCTAAATCGATATTGTAACTGATTTTCGAGGTCACGATAGTATCACGATACTATCGATAGTCTATCGCTATCGCAACAACACTACAAAAGATTCATGAGAGATTCATAGAAAGTCAGCCAACCTTTATCATTGAAGAGGCACTTAAAAAAGAAGAATGTAGAACACCATCTTTGATTTTCCTAAGTAGAACCAAAGCAAGTAGACAAAAAGGACTCATTTATTTCATATTGAAATATCTCTAAGAACAATTGAATCAGTAGAAGAAAGCTTTTCGATCCAATGTGGGCGATGATAAAAATGGCACTTCCTGCGTAATATATTAAATAATTTTACCTTTTAGCATTGCCAATGTAAAAGCGAATTGGCACCATTTTGAGCGAAGACGGTTTTAAAAAGATAGACGAGACAGCATTTACTGCAACAAAAAAATCCATATCAATTACCTTCATTATGTAAGCAAATTGCCTTTTCGTGTGTGTTTCAAAGGTTGTAAATTATTAAGACGAAATTGCTTACTTAATCCTGTCGCAAGCACAAACTTCTCTAATTAGTTACTTGGCAGTGCTTATCAATGGCTATCCAGAGTATAATGCTGGTAAATTTTCTCTATCTTTAAGAAACTTTCATGCTCTGCTGTAGACCGAAGGCCTCCCCGCCTTATTGACGCATCCCCGCATTTGACGACCCGTTTGGAACAATGGTAGTGAACGCTGCCTTTAGTCCAAGGGTTGCGGATTGGATCCCCGTACAGTACAAATATTTGTGTGCATGACATGACATATCTGTTTGTATTGGTCTGGGTGTTTTCTATGTATGTTACAAAAAAAGTATTAAATGTATATATTTGTAATCCCACTGTTAATTATGAATTCCGTAACCCAGGTGCTGGAGCTACCTATCTCGTAGTCAGATCAATCAGTACGTGATGTTGTGAAATATTTATTTATTTATTTGCTTTCTGGTGAAATCCAAGTTGAGCTTATCTCGTCACATTGCCTGCTCGGCCTGTTGCGTGACGGCCTCTTTATTCAGACTTTTAATAATATTGCTGTCTTGTGTTGGTTTAATTCCCACTGTAAACAATGAAACGCGTTTTTGTAGGATTACAGTTTTACTCAAAGTAATTAATTAACTAATACATTACGCGCAAATCAAACGAGTGAAATGTCACTTTCACACATTTTCACAATTGACGCGCAACCCTAGTAATGACTAGGGTTGCGCATATATTGCCGAGTGATGTAGTCAATCGATTTTTATGTTCCGCTAACACAACTTTGGACCAACCTTCGTGTTGTGAACACTAAGTAATTTTCTTTGTTTTAATAATATCTGTATTTATGTATATAGGTGTTACCTTTAACTGACCACCTCTTTTAACTACTAAAATAATGATCGCAATTAGTACCTAATTGTGTACCAAGGCCTATAGAAAACCGGCGTGAAGCAGCACTGTTCTGTGTTTCGATGCGCAAGTGAGGGTCCCGGAGGCCTAATCCGGGGGAGAGGGGGGCTTAAAGGTTGGCAGCGCACTTGTGACTCCACTGGTGTCACGGGTTTTCATGGGCGGCGGCAATTGCTTACCACCAGGTGATCCCTTTGCTCGTCTGCCACCTATCACATAAAAAACGCCCAATCTAACCCCCGTTTTCCCCCATTGAGATGTCCCGGCGCTCTCATAATCCACGAAATATCTCCCTATTTAACGTTTATAATTCCACTTTGCTACGCCTTAAAAGCCATTTATTTACTCCGCCTTACCAAATGAGAATAGTTCATCTTTCTACGTTTTAAAAGAAGAAAGAAACTTACCTTGTCTCTCTGACATGCTTGTGTAATTTATGATATGACGCTTGGAAAAACTTATTATTTGTGCAGTAAACAAGCTGTTTCAGATACTATAACTTTCTAAGATATTCTTATGTGGAAACGCAGACGTTGTAATGGATAAGATCTCTGCGTCTTCCTATTATAATCCATATTACAACATAAGTTATGAAGGTCTGGGCTTCAGAAGATCAAATCAGAAGAAGATCAGAAATCATTTATTTGCCAGGAAAGTGGTACAACGGGTGGTATAAATAAATAATACGTATCATATTTAAAAATTTGACGACCCGTTTGGAACAGTGGTAGTGAACGCTGCCTTTGGTTCGGTCCCCGCTCAGTACAAACATTTGTGTGCATGAACATGTATATTTGTATTGGTCTGGATGTTTTCTATGTATTATAAGTATGTATTTACAAAAGAAAAGTATTATTATTTGTAATCCCACTGTTGATTCTGATATCCGTAACACAGGTGCTTGAGCTACCTATGTCGGAGTATAAAATAATAATAATAAGTCTAATCCAAATATTAAAAAAAATATTTCGAGGTAAAAAATCTTTAAACTAAAAAAATAATGTAGCTAGCACAATGCACCAGAAACTAGCATGCAAAGTGTGACAATAATTAAAATTAATAAAATAAATTAGAAAATGAGAATGACAATGTCAGCTTTTGCGATTACAGCATATAATAATGATAAGTTTAATATTTTATGTTAATTACAACTTCATTATTGATATAATGAAGATTACAAAGTAATGTCAAATATAAAAATTCACAATATACAAATAAATAACCATCGGAAGGAATCTATTTCTTTTGTTCGAAGAATTTTGAAATATGATTTTATTATTATTATATTAAATATTTAGTAGTACCTTCACGTCATCATCCAACCTTATTATAGATTCTTAATAGCTTTACAGTATGCATTTTGGCTGTATAATATGGTAGACACTGGAGGAAGATTTATTTGGGTGCCTCGTACTAAAATTGCAAACTTCTCTCTTACATTTAAATAAGGACAGGTTTGTCTTCACGAATACACATAACTCATAAATATACAAATATGGCAATGGCATTCGAAATCCATATTGGATTATATGTTTACACCTGGATGATCACTTCCCCTAAGACCAAAAACAATTAATAATATGGGCGGCGGTAATCGCTTACCATCAGGAGAGCCGTCTGCTCGTTTGTCCGCCATTATGTAAAAAAAAGAAATGAATAATAATAGTGTTCTATTAGGGGCCGTGTCACAAAATAATAGCGGAATATGATGCAAAACAAAATTAAAAGTATAATATTGAGTGAGATACATTTAAATGACTCATTTTTGCGTCAACTGTGTTATAGGGTATCTGATTACATTATTAATAATATCTATTACTATCTGTTTTCACTTCATGTTAATATAAATATTGACACACTATGAAACGTGACAAGTGACTAATCATCATCAGCCAATTAAAGTCCCCAATGGCCAAGCCCTACCCCAAAACGCGTATAAAGATTTGACAATAGCTATGTAAATGCACATTTCAGTAGACTTTTTATTAGATCCATATTTGTGTTAGTAAGATTACTTAACATCTATTGTTAGTTAGTAACATTTACAGATGAAATAAAATAAATTAGTGCTGAGGTGAGCATCACGTGAGAGGGTAGATTCCCGTATTCATCACTCTCAGCACAAAGCACCTCCAGAGCGGCGACGTGTATCGGTCCGCCAATGTCTTCAGGATGCTGTTCGGACTGTTTCTCACTCTAAGCGATCAGAGAAATCGTTTTCTTGCGTGTAACGGCTTCGAAGCCGTCAGTTTGATATTCGACGAACATCCCTTACGGACTGCAAAAACGAGGCAGTCCCAGCATCATCCTAAAGACATTGTTGTACTGGATTCGAAGGGTTTCCATTATGATTTAACTCAAATAGCAGGAACAGGAGACCTTTAATAAAGTTAGTACTTTAAAACTTCACAGAGAATCTGTAATTAGGCTTACCTCAGTAGTGTGTAGTGTGAACGTGAAAACCAATTACAGGTAAACCAAACCAAGATTACAGCCGACATTTTTCATTTTATTAAGTGTCTCGTATTGATAAATATTGTTTGTAATCTAATAAAGAACTAAATAAACATGTCCCTGAAAACTTTGTTTGAATAGATAAATTGTCGGATTGCCACTTATTGATATAATGTCGGACTAGTCGTTGTTTGCTTTTAATGGGGGCCTTGGATTAGATGTACTGTATCAAATGAAACTTTATAAAAAGCAGCGCAATACACATACGAGTACTTACGTCATGAATAACACAATATGGCTGTGAAGCATTATGTAAACTCATTTTTCATATCGACATAGCACAAATAAAAAATCGATTACCTCATGATTTCAGACAGATAGCGCACAGCATAATCGTGACGTCACACGCGCAGCACGAGCACGCAAGGTCGATGGACATGCGAGTACGAAACATCGTAAATAGTGGATGTGGCATTCAACTCTGCTCAGTATACAAAAACATATTTTTTTATAGGTGCAACATTCTGACTTGCTGAGAGATGGAGAGAATATACAGACCAAGTTTCTTATTAAACTATAAAAACTTTGGCAGAAGTACTTTTCTGATGCCTCACTTATAGACTTAAGTAAACAATGTTGATTTAGAAGTATTTTGCAAGTGTAATCTGACCAGGTGCAAATATTTGTCACTTTCAAATTCATAACTGTACTGCCTAAATTGAATAAATTATTTTATTTCATTTCAAAATAATTAGTAGTTCAAGTAATGAAAATCGAATACACCTTTAAATACTTTAATGGCACATCAAAACCAGGTCATAGTCATTATTATGTTTACGTACGTTTTGTTGTGCGCGTAGGTATATATATAGGTGGGGAAAGGTGAAAAACCTAATAAGAGGTGGTTTTAGCACATTCTAGGTGTAAAAAAGAACACACACCTACTTAATACTAAAATAGCTTTGTGACACGATCCGTGACGTTTTCAGTTAGTCTCGTGATCATGATGTGATATAGAACAAATCACAAGATTAAATTTATTTTCAAAGTGTGTAGGTGTGAATTGAAATAAATAGCGGAGATGTTAAGGGGATATTAATAGTTAATTTATCTATTTGAATTTACAAATATTTTATGAGAAAGGGAGGCAAACGAGCAAGCGAGTCACCTGATGGTAAGCGAGCGAAGTTGGTGTTCGTTTGATGTTCTGAAAGAGTATTCGAAATTCATATTGATATTTCACTTTCAATATTTATTAAATGAAATCACAAAATAGGAATATATAGTAAAATGCAAAGAATTTTATGTCTGGTATAAAATTACACCTAGAGTGTAGGTGGTAGATAGTTAAACCCCTCATCTTAGAGTGTAATTCCCGGTTGCGTCCAAAGATGTCGCTTTGCACTGCCCGTTTTTCCTTCGCAACCCTTTTGACAGGAGAACCATACCAACTGAATGATGATCACACGTTTGAGAAACTATCCGAAACGTGCAGGTTGTCATGATGTTTTCCTTCACCGCCGAGCTAATTGTAGAAATACGCATATAGGTACTTACATAGATTTAAAAAATCCTGAGGTCCATGCTTGGATTCGAACCAGGACCCCCCGCATGAAAGGCGCGTTATTATCCGCTGAGGTAGATAGTTAAACCACGAATACTTAATCTTGCAAACTCACTTTTAAGATTAAAACATTTTTTTAAATTATGAGCACACAGTTGTATTACTAGAACGTCCACGCATTACATACTCAGTGATTCATAACTGTGACGTAACTGTCGCGTGCCTCGGCACAGTGACAAGTTATTGTGAGCACGCGATTACTGAATCATGCGCATCGGATTACATTTGGTTTTCAATATCTTTCTACACTCTGACTCTGATCTGACTAGAATATTCTTATTTAAACATAACAACTATTTTGTATCGATAAAATCTAAAACATCTTGTATTCGTAAACTCACTCGTTTATCATTTATATTTGCAGCGTGTATGTAGTCGTATAAATAATTTAAACGTATTTTGCGTTTTCTACTAACCCTTGGGAAAACGTAGGTACTCCTATCGTCTTCTTCGTATTTTAAAATATTAAACATAATAATAAGCTTTGCTTTGTTAGTAAATTAATGTACTGGTATCTATTTGCAGTTATATAGGTACAGCTAATTCGGTCATACTTTAAACATGGACTATTCAACTATTAAAAATGTGCAATACCTAGGGCGAAATCAAAGGTTCACTTTGATCAACAAAATCGTCTAAAAGCATTACTTATTCCACAATTAATTCATTGCTGCTTGTAGTTTTAGCATAAAGACTTCCAGATATTACTGGCTATTTGACTCACTCGTGACGTACGCCTATGACAGTGTTCTTCTGGCACGCGTCGGTTGATAGATCTGTGTTTCTCGACTAATTGTTACATTTTCGCCAACTTATTTGTTACTAATAATGTTGGAAGATTTCATATTCGAAACAATGTGAATATTTCAACAAGTGAAAGGCACACTGGTTTCACATTATTAGCTCATTGCTGTTCGTAGTTATAACGTCAGGACGTCCAGACATTAGTGGCTCTTTGACTCACTCGTGAATGACGTACGACTGTGACAGTTGCTTCAGGCACGCGAGTCGCGTCGGTTGACGGCCGCTGGCCGATGCGGCCCCGCCTACTGCGTCTGTTAAGCTCAAGACATACTACACGTCTTTCATATCGCGTCGGAAGATCTTCCATGGGGGACGTTGAGAATGCTCCATAATAGCAATTCGTTTGTGTTAAACCTTCTTGGTTTACATAGACAAAGTCTACACTCGATTTAAGAAGACATCCTGTATGACAATCTATTATGTATTCAATTGTCTGCTTACCAAAATATATCGTATGCAAATATAAATATGCCAATTTACTTTGCCCCTCTAACGATACAAATAAATGGTTATGGGCATCGCGCGTTGAAGAGCGCTATATAATCGTATAGTTACCAAAAAAGTGCTATGGATAATCCATCGGTGCCTTACGGCACGCGGCACGGAACTGCTGGTACATCAGGTATTTCCATAAATAAATTAAATGGATCTAATTTCAACACATGGGCATTTGCCATCGAATGCCTGTTAACGGATTTGGAGCTATGGGACGTGGTTACTTCACCCATTGACCCCACGGACCCCGACGCCAAGCGTAAGGACGCTAAAGCGCGAGCCAAAATCTGCTTGACGTGTGAAGAATCGATTTACCCAGTGATTCGAGGAGCAAAGACGGCATATGACACCTTTAAAAGCCTCCAGAAGGCATATGCAGACAGTGGTCTAACCAGAAGACTGCAACTAATGAAGAAGTTGTTTTCTAATCAATATAAAGGAAACTTGCAAAGCTATGTACATACCTCACTTGGCATTCAGCAAGAATTGCAAGGAATAGGAGCAGGAGTTGATGATGAGTTCCTAGCGATCATCATATTAGCTGGACTCCCAGATGAGTACAAGCCTCTCGTCATGGCTCTTGAACACTCCAATGCCAAAATTACGTCGGAAAACGTAGTGGCAGCTCTTCTTAAAGAAGACTCTCGACCATGTCGCACTACCAGTACCAAACCTGAGGATCCTACGGTGCTGATGGCCAAACAGAAGAAAAAACAGTTTTGTACATATTGTAAAAAGTTAGGTCATTTAGTATCAAACTGTAGGAATAAAAACAAGAAAGCTTCGGCTAAGGTTTATTCGAATAATACATCGGAATTTACACTTTCATCTTGTTTAATTCATCCTTCATCCACAGGTTCACAGGATTGGTTCATAGATTCTGGTGCTAGCTCACATATGAGCAATAGGAGAGACTGGTATGAGGCCATGTCCCCCCAAATCACAACTGTTACTTGCGCCAACAAGAACCAGATTCTAAGTGAGGGCAAAGGTACTGTTAATATAAATATTTCCGACAATGTACATAGAATTAGTGACGTCCTTTATGTTCCTGGTTTAGCAACTAATCTTTTATCGGTAAGTAATTTGACCAAAAAAGGCTACGATGTTTTGTTTACATCGAAAGGCGCGACTGTAACTTTGGCGGGTGGATGTCAACTGACAGGTGAAGTCATAGCGACAGCCTCAAATTGTAAGGGCATGTACAAACTAGATGTGGACAAATCTAATGCTTTGTACACACCTACCAAAGAGTTCCCTTTATTGTGGCATAGACGCCTTGGCCATCTAAACGGAAATACTATGCAACTTTTAAAAAGTAAATGTAAAGGCATAGATTTTAGCGGGAAATTTACGGAAAAATGTATTCCGTGCCTACAAGGAAAACTTTCTAAAAAACCTTTCAAAAGTTCAACAAGCAAATCGAGTAAGGTTCTCGAATTAATTCATTCGGATCTTTGCGGACCTATGAGTACGCACTCGTGGGGCGGTGCTCTATATTTGCTAATATTTACAGACGACTTTAGTCGCAAAACTTTTGGATATCTTTTAAAATCAAAATCAGAGGTTTTTTCGAAATTTGTAGAATTTAAATATTTAGTGGAGAATCAGACTGGCGAAAGAATCAAAGTTCTGCGTTCTGATAACGGGCGTGAGTATGTCAACAAGGACCTGTCTAACTTTTTGAAAGAGAATGGTATCATACACCAGACCACGGTCCCGTACAACCCACAACAGAACGGCGTCTCCGAACGCGCCAACAGAACAATAATTGAAAAAGCCAGATCCATGCTTAGAGATTCTAACCTACCTCTAGCTTATTGGGGCGAAGCAGTCAATACTGCGATTTACCTGAAGAACCGTTTGCCTACACAAGCCTTGAAGAACAAAATTCCAGAAGAAGTGTGGACTGGAAGAAAAGTCAACCTCTCTCATTTGAGGGTATTTGGTTGCGAAGCCCACGCTTTAGTACCCAAAGAGAAACGTACTAAACTGGAATCCAAGACGCAAGCTTGTATATTCGTAGGCTATTCCACTGAAAGCAAAGGTTATCGTCTTGTAGACCCCCAATCGCCAAGGAATATAATTATATCGAGAGATGTTGTCTTCTTGGAAGACAAAAGGCTGCACCAGCCTAACCTGCAACCCAATGACAGTGAATTGCCATCGCCACCACAGCCTCAACAAGTTTTTGTACCCACGGACAATGAACCAGTTCCACAGCCTGAACATCAACCACAACCAGGTACGTCTGTGACGGCTGACCCGTCAACTTTAGATCACCTAACAGACTCAGATGCACCTGCGATCCCCGAAGTTTCGAGTTCGACTGATCCTGACCCTCCTGAAGAGCCAGCACCTGAAGCTCTGAGAAGGTACCCAACCAGGGATAGGCGCCCTCCTCAACGGTACGAGGAGCAGCTCCACTTGACCTCAGAATGGGAACCAGAGACCTTCAGGCAAGTCCTCGATCACCCGGAGAAAGAGAAATGGTTGGATGCCATGAAGGCTGAATTTGACTCTCTCAATAAACATGAAACTTAGATTCTTGTCGACAGACCTGCAGGTAGAAAAACTACCAAATGTAAATGGGTGTACAAAATAAAAAAGGACACTAGTGGCAATGTCACGAAGTACAAGGCCAGACTAGTAGCCAAAGGCTTCACTCAAGTAGCGGGAGTCGACTATGGTGAAACTTTTTCACCAGTCGCTAGACTGTCCTCAGTTCGATTGTTATTTGCTTTCGCTGCTCACAATGGTTTGACGGTTGACCACCTCGACGTAGAAACTGCCTTCCTTAATGGCGATTTAGAAGAGGAAATTTATATGGAGCAACCCGAAGGTTTCTCCACTAATCCAAAGGACAAAGTGTGCTTACTCAAAAAAGCACTGTATGGTCTCAAGCAAGCGCCGCGTCAATGGAACGCTAAGGTTTGCGACGCTATGCGCAAACTCCTGCTGAACCAATCGGCAAAGGAACATTGTCTATATTATAGACTAGAAGGTAACGACCTTCTCCTTGTTGCTGTGTTTGTAGATGACTTCTTCATCGTGTCAACTAATGACAGAATGAAGAAGCAATTCAAAAATGATCTGAAAAATACTTTCACTGTCAAAGACCTTGGAGAATGCAAGGACTGTCTTGGCATGAGAGTAAATCAGAGTCCTGGGAACATTTACCTGGACCAAACAAAATACATAGAAAATCTTTTGAAAAAATTTGGCATGACAGATGCACTATCTGTCACCACCCCTCTTGAACCCGGTCTAAAATTGACTATTCCTGACAAGGAAGAGGACAATGCAGCATTACCGTACCAGGAGCTTATCGGCTCACTAATGTACATTGCCATTTGTACCAGACCCGACATTGCCCATGCGGTCTCATACCTCTCTCAGTTCAATGCACATTACGGGGGGGTACACTTTAGGGCCGCTAAGCGAGTTCTTCGTTATTTGAAAGGCACCAAAGAACTTCGGCTGCATTACCATCAGACAGCCCAGTTCCGTGCAATAGGGTACGTCGATGCGGACTATGGAAATAATCTTGTGGACCGTAGATCATTCACAGGGTTCGTTTTCCTGGTGAGTGGCTCTCCTATCTCTTGGGAAGCACGCAAGCAGCGTACTGTTGCGCTTTCCACCACGGAAGCCGAGTACATGGCTCTAGCTGAGGCTTGCAAGGAGGCCATATACCTCCAGTCACTCATCAGCGAAATTTTCATTATCGCACAACCCATCGTCATCCACACTGACAATCAAAGTGCATTAAAACTCGCTCACAACCACACATTCCACTCACGCACCAAGCACATCGACATCAGGCACCATTTCATTCGCGAATCACTTTCACACCACAACCTCAATCTCATGTACATATCCACACATGACATGATCGCCGACATCCTCACCAAACCTTTGCCGAAGCTAAAGCACAACAAGTGTACAGTAGGGTTAGGTTTAGGTTAAGTCGCGTGTTATTTTTTCTAATCATGTTTTTGTGTAGATAATAGATAGGTGTGTAAAGTAGGTTCAGGTGTCTTTATATAGGTTTTTTTTTGTGTGCGTTTATATATAGGGTGTGTGTGTAGTGTATATAGGGTATGTTGTGTTTTTTGTACTTGCTGTATATTTTTTGTCCCATTTTTTTTTATACAGGGTGTTGACTTTGCGGGGGGGTGTTAAACCTTCTTGGTTTACATAGACAAAGTCTACACTCGATTTAAGAAGACATCCTGTATGACAATCTATTATGTATTCAATTGTCTGCTTACCAAAATATATCGTATGCAAATATAAATATGCCAATTTACTTTGCCCCTCTAACGATACAAATAAATGTTTGCAATAAAAGGGATATTACCCTCCGGCTACATTGACAACTAAGACTCGGTTGTTTAACAAGAAAGCTCCTTCTTGGCCATCTGGCCGAGAAACTGTGAAACAATTGCGACAAAAGAAAAATATCAGTTAGCAGTTGCCAACAAGCAAGCAAGCAGTTGCTTGAGAAGCAAGAATGTTAGTTCTTTTAGTAACTAGTTAGGAATCTCAATTGCCAATGTGGCCTGAGGGGAGTATAGGCAATCGGCCTCGTCTTGGACGCGTACGACCGCAAAGACGCCTAGTGAGATTAGGACCTTATTCTCGGCTAATTGTTACATTCTCGCCCACTTATTTTACGCATTTATCTCAGTTAAAAATGGTTTTCAACTTTATAAAAAATGTTAAACGGAGCACTTAGGACTCGTCTTACTTTAAGAGAAAATCTTGAACTTGACTTGGCGCAGAGAGCCTTTTAGAATGTTTATTTATCTAGTTGGCAGTGGTATATCATTGTCGTTCTGAAATTTCAATACTTAAAGCGATCTATTCTACTTTATATAGTTAGTCAGTATTCAACCAGTCTTTAGTTGTATAATGTTTAGGGTAAGGGTTTTTCGACATTAGTCGAAAAAATGTTGGGCTCCCCATACAAAATGACTAAGTCACGTGACCGACTTTTTTTTATGCGAATTTCCAAAAGTCATAGAACAAATGTTGTGTAGAATGGTTGATAGAACACGTGGTTAATGGGATGTAAATGTTCACAGATACACCCTGTGTATATCGATTACTTTCTTTTTGTCAGGCAAATATTTAACTACTGCTGATTCCAGTACTCAAGAATTCCCCGTTACATTTCTAATGTAAGGCGTGATAAGTAGTATAAACATTCAGCCGTCTGATTGTTAGCAGTCACGAACCTAACTTGCTAATTGTTTAATCTACATTTATGGGAAATTTGCGTCAGAAGATAGTAAACAAGTAATAAGAACATAATCCATCTCAACTCATCGGCTGGTATCTCGGCGACAACATCTGTTCATGATCTGCAGCACCACAGATCGTACAAAAGTGGAGTTGTGGATTCACAACTTCTTTCCAATTTGCTTACTTTGTGATTTTTTAGACTATATTCTCTTCTTATTTATTTTGTATTAACTCATTGATAGAAATCATTCTGACGTAAAAAGTAATGACTATTAAATGAGCAAATAGTAAACACCAAAAAAACTAAAGCAAACAAACTGTCCTTTAATGAAATTGGAATCTGGCAGCATTCTCCACTCAACAATTTATGATGAAACATTCTTGTAATCTATTTACGGCCCTCATTAAACTTCATGAGTACAATGGAGCGTAATTGGAATAACCACTTGGACCAGGCGATAGACAGTTTCGTAACATTCGAAGAATAGAAGCAAGTGATTGGGACCTTGAATACTAATCAAAAGGGCTATACCGACGTCAATTACGACCGTTGACCTGTTTATAAAATATTCAATTCGTAAATTCAGAAAGGAGACTGATGTCGAAATAGGGATGCCAGATGCTCGGTTCCGCGCTGCGGAAAAATGATAAAATTATCCGAGCCCCTCATTTACATTACATAATAAGAAGTACCTAAGTTCAAGATATAAACAGATTATGGATGAAAATCTTTCTTTTATTAATACGTTAGTTAGTTATGTGAGATCTTGTACAATAAAGTCCAAAATCTTAATGTCAATAATTTTTATGACATTGAATAAATTGCTGCTGTTGATTCTTGCCTGTATAATAAAAGCTGGCTATCATAAAATGAATTAATGAATGAATGAATATACTTTTATTGCACAGTATGAAGACTTAAGACCTAGGTACAATGTCAATTAGTAGGTATAAAGCTTTTCTTAGACAAGCATGTCCAATTCATAATATTTTCATTCTGCATTCGTAATATTGGTCTAGTGGTTTAAGTACCGGGGCGTGATGACGGGGTCCTGGGTTCAATTCCCCGGTCAAGCCAAAAGTATGTTTAAAATTTTTCGAACATAGCTCGAGTTTGTGATCACCAATCATCGCTACTATGATGGGAAGGGGCTTAATTGCCACACTTGCCATCGCATGCGTGCCAATTAAGCCTCTTCGCATCATAGTAGCGATGACTTGATTTCTATGATGGAGGCCATTGCCCTGCAGTCGGACAATTTATAAACTGAAACTACTACACCTACTACTATTCGTGATGTGATTACTGTTGCAGCATATTTTATTTATTAAATTTGATACACTCTGACATCTTTTTGTCACTTATCTGACAGAAAAACTCTTGACAAAAATTCTGTTAGGTTACTGTCCAAAAAAATATCCATAAATTATACGTCACGTCACTAACATATAATATGACTGATAAAAGAAAGCTATCTGAATCAATTAAGTCTGGACACAATCTACCGATTCTATCATCATATTAAATGCAATCCGTATCCGATCAAATCCCTAAGCAATCATCATTATCTTACTCGTACATAAAGATATATTTTTTAGCACAAGTCTTACATTTACACAGTCCTTGATCAACTTTTTCAATTTGCCAACCCTAAATAGGAATGAAACAGAATTTCTTTTTAACCAGTTGGAGCGACTCTTTGAAGGGAATAAAAGTACTCTCGACTGAACCGGGACGAATGGGAGCTCGGGCCTTTGAAATCTGCTCCAACCTCACTTTAAGAATCGTATGTATTTCATTTACGTACGCCAAAATGTTGATGGTTGCTACGCCACGGCTGTTTAATCTAACGTAGGTAGACTGTTATAGTAAATGACCGTGACCGTGGGAGAGCCACGCTTCGGCATGAATGGGCCGGCTCGACCGGAGTGATACCACGGCTTCACAGAAAACCGGCGTGAAGCAGCACTGTGCTGTGTTTCGCTGCGTGAGTGAGGATACCGGAGGCCCAATCCGCGGGAAAGGGGCCTTAAAGGTTGGCAGCACACTTGTGACTCCATCGACGTCGCGAGTGTCCATGGGCGGCAGCAATCGCTTACCATCACGCGATCCGTCTGCTCATCTGCCACCTATGACATTAAAAAAAATGATTTATCGGGAATTGACCCAAAATATGTTCCTGAGCTTTTCTCTTAAAAAAATTTCAGTGTCAGCCCGAAGTCTGGAGGTTGGCGATACCACCACTGATACCACCACGAAAAGCACGTTAAGCCGTTGATCCTGCACCTGATCCCTCTTCGATCGTACAACAAAATAAGAGGATAAGGGAATAGAGAGTGAACTTGTGTTCGCGCACATACTTGAGCATTATAATACATCCTGCGTACGTGGCTAATCGTTAAGTTCGGCCGCCGTAGCCGAATCCGTTGGAGGATATTGAAAGATTTATCAATGAGTTTGTATCAATGAATCGTAAGTGATAAGATGTACGTATCGTCGAAACACGTCGTAATAATTTATAATTAGAAATAAGTTGAAAGTATTGTTACTAAGGTATACTTTAATCTATACGATTATCATCGCATATTTATATAAATTTTTCAAAGAGTATAGCTAAATAGTAAAGTATAAATTCATCTCTTCACTGCAAATTGCGTATTTTCTCTAGCTCAGTTTTTTCAGTTGTCAAATATGAGTAGATAAGTAAAACTTTAAAAGCTTTATTATTTTGATTGACGATAAAATACTTAGGTAAGTTTTTTTTTATATTTTTATTTACAGAAGGGATTTCGCTTGTATAAAAGAGTTTTTATATAAAATCTCGGTATTAAAATATATTTTTAAAAGAAAACAACGTTTTAGGAGTGACGCGACGTTTATATTTTCTAGACTGGTTTATGAACTTTTTCACCATTTTAATATTATGAAGTTAAAAATACGACCACGGCGATACGGCATAATGATTTCAGCGGAGACTATTTTCTTGATTTGTACTTTTTAGTAGTCGGGATTTAGTTAATCAGAAAGAGGTCGATCGACGAATCCAACTCGGCTTTGCAGCGTTCGGGAAGCTACGCAGCATATTTTCGGCACATCTTCCGCAGTGTCTCAAGACTAAAGTCTTCAATGCGTGTGTGTTGCCAGTGATGACATACGGAACCGAAACGTCGGGCTGCTTACAATGTGCCGATTAAGGAGGCTCATAATCACCCTGAGAGCAATGGAGAGGGCTATGCTCGGGGTCTCCCTGCGTGATCGTATCAGAAATGTTGAGATCCGCAGGAGAACTAAGGTCACAGACATAGCCCAAAGGATTGCATGCCTCAAGTGGCAATGGGCAGGGCACATAGCGAGGAGAACAGACGACCGTTGGGGCGGAAAGGTCCTCGAATGGAGGCCACGTACAGGAAGTCGCAGCCGTGGCAGGCCTCCCTACAAGGTGGACCGACGATCTGGTGTAGATCGCGGGAATCCATTGGATGCGGGCGGCACAGGACCGATCTGTGTGGAGAACATTGGGGGAGGCCTATGTCCAGCAGTGGACGTCTATTGGCTGAAATGATGATGATGATGATGATGATTTAGTTAATAAACTAATTTTTTTTAATTTAGTTAAAGTGTTTGCCAATTTAGTAAAGTGTTAACCATGAGTAGTGATTTCATATATCTTGGTCGGAAAGGCAGTATTAAAAAACTAGGTAGGTAAACTTTCAAGCGATATTAAAACTTTCAACCCAACCAATATCCGATGTTTGCTAGCAATATTGAAGCCATGTGACATTAACAAACTTCTCACTGCCTTTACGTCGAACGCATCTGGGGGCATACGACGAAAACGTACCATAACGAATGAGAATATACCTATCGCATCCAAACTAAAGAGCGCCCAGCGCGTGTGAAAGGGACGGGATTGAATGAGTTTCCGTTTCGTCGTAGGACCTCCGTTGTAAACTTCAATCAGCTGTTCGAAACCTATATCGAGTTATAATTACTTTAGCTGAGGGAGATTGCGTCAGATTAAGTTCGAAACTTTAAATATGTGTTTTTCAATGTGGGAGAGCCAAGCTTCGGCTTGAATGTGCCGGCTCACCCGGAGTGACAGCCTCGCAGAAAACTGGCTCGAGGCAGCGCTTGCGCTATATTTCTCCAAATAAGTGAGGGTACCGGAGGCCCAGTTGGGGGACAAGAAAGGTTGGAAGCGCACTCTGACTTCACTGTGTCGAATTGCGAATGACTATGGGCCGGCGGAAATTGCTTACCATCAGGTGATCCGTCTGGTCGTCTGCCAAAAAAAACGCTGAATACACGTGAAGAGGAGTGGTGGGTACTTACTTACTACTGTTTTAACACAAAAATCTGCTAAATAATGCTAATACTTAAACCAACGTTAGTTTCTAGTTTAGGTACTAAATAAAATTCATGGATACCTAAAGCGGAAAGACTTATCCTCTATTTATGTTTAAAAATTACAGAATAAAAATACTTTTTTATTATATCTTTAAAGCGTTAACAACTGCTGTTTCTACACGAATAACCACGGCATTTTGGAGTCGTCAAATATTTGTTTGGGTAACATCCTGGTGTTAGGCGAATGAAATAATTTATACCAATATAAAGACTGTCCGTTCTAATGAAAACCGCAGCCCGCGGCTTCTAAACATTAACGTTTAGAGAGCGGACAACTATTTTAAACTACTTTATTAGCTTCCTTCTTGGTATTTATCTTTATCAGACAGCTTCCCTGCCTCCCTTTTCATTGAATCTAAAATTAGAATTAAAGTTGCGTTGCTGAGAATTTAAAGTAATTCACTCTGGGTAGACTACTTTTAAAGTTCTTATCTGGTCAAGAAATTAAGCTTTCTCCATTATATATAACGGAGGCTGGTCCGAGCTTTCGTTATCAGACAGGTTGTGCAAGATGGCAATATTGAAATTAGAGCCCACAAATCATAAAGCGAAGTCACTTCGGAAGTCTCAAGCGTCTATTGAACAAACTATCAATATTCAATGCGTAAGAACGCAAGCAGATACGTGGCATTTATTTGTGTTCGGTCCCACAGTCCGTTCTAGTATCACCACCATCGAATCCCATAACAAAACCAAAGCAAGCTCCGACAATACTAAGAAAACACACTCCGAATCCATCTAGCGATTCCCGCGTGTCTACAGTCTAACGTCAAACTGACAGCTCGCTGAAATCAAAATAAACGGCAATGAAAATAACCAAAAAGTATCACATCATAGCTATATCGACTCCACGCAGGTAAGTCCCTTGACGTTTCCAAACATGATAGAGGGCGCCACTGTACTAACGCTCCGACATATAATAGGGATGTGGACTGTACTCAAATAAATATATAATTTTACCACGAAATGGTAGTTTCTATAATACAAATAATAAATAACACAATATTTTCTTCAATAAGCAAGGGATTATTTTTTTGTCAAATAAAATATAATATTTTTTTGTCAAATAAAATATATTTCACTCTCAAATAAGTCACGTGACAAAGAACACCAATCAAAATACGTGTCGTCATCTGCTCCCAAACAAGAATTTTCGCTGTCAAGTACTATGGTGTTTGTTTGATATTTTGGACAATATTATTACTGTGAATCCCGTGAAATTTCTTCAAAATTTGCTTAATTCTTTTTTGAAATCGATTTTTATTTATTTATTTATTCTTTATTGCTCAAGAAAGTAAAGTACAATTGGCGGACTTAATGCTATACAGCATTCTCTACCAGTCAACTATTAGGCGATGCAGAAATATGTATGACGGCTAACTAAATTTATATCCATAAACATACATGTGAGTAATATATAATATGACTAAATATACATACATAACCATACAATACAATAAACCTACTTATACTACAATTAACTCATAAAAAAAAAACAAAAAAAAAACACAAGCGACGAATACCGGCTAACCTACATTGTAAGCATTAAAGGGTTGAAACAGACACAATACATCTTGCCACATTTTTGACGGTTTTCCTATTATGGAAAGTGGATATATTAAGGCAGATAGTTCAAATTTGCTAAGAATTGATTGCTTTACGGTGAATAATTTCTTCGCAACAAATAGTAACTTCTACTCTGTAAACAACCTGCTTTCCATTGGATATGTGATACTCTGCCCATTAAATTATATTCTGGATGATTCTCCATGTCATTCGGCAACTGAAATGAAAGAACATAACATTAAATATTTCACAACATCACATACATTGATCTGACTCCGAGATAGTTAGCTCAAGCAACTGTGTTACGGATATCAGAACCAACAGCGGAATTACAAATATATACATATAATACTTTTCTTTTGTAAATACATACTTATAATACATAGAAACACCCAGACCAATACAAATAAACATGTTCATGCACACAAATATTTGTACTGTGCGGGGATCGAACCCACAACCCTTGGACCAACTACTACCACTGTTCCAAACGGGTGGTCAATTTCAATTGTTTACTATATTTCTAACCTCAAAATTTCTATTTTTAATTTTGAAAACTTGAAGAGAAAAAAATCTTTTAATACAAGGAAATCTAACAAATATTATCAAACTTACATCAAAATGATCCTCACAGAAATACATTTTACTATGTGTTGATACAAAAGCCGGATCCCGACGGGCTAGTTGGAGCCACATTTTCCACATCGTTTTTGTACGCAGAACGTAAAGAAATAGTTTTGCATGTGTTTTGATACTCCTACATACGTATATAGGTGTTTTGGTCCTATTACACTACGGCACCACATAACATTTATAACATTTAGAATCCATCTTACTATACAAAACTACGAAATAACTTTCTTTTAGATACAACTTTGACATTGATTTGGAGCATTTGACGTCGCAGCGGGCGTTTGACAAATATTCACGTTTAGGCTCTAAAGAAATAACATATTTTAAAGGTTTTGGTTGTATTAAAAAAATGGTTTGGGATATATTTGGTACTTATGCATGGTTTTAAACACTTTCCCAAAAATAGTCCACATCCCTATTATGCCATTTTAGTGGTGTCTAGAAATTCTTAAAAAACATGTTGATACTAGACAAAGTTCGTGAGTCGGGAGGATATAAAGCCCACGCCACCAAAGAAGTCCCGTGAAAGCGCGCTTGAGTCGCCATCAACATTCAAATTTGAGCTTTATTCTTCTGTGGTTCCGTGTTTTTCCGAGGTATTGCGCGGACTATACTCAGAGCGACGCTAGTAGAGAGTTTCGCTTAAGGCAACGGGTAGCCTAACTAGCGACACCAAATGATTAGCTACTAAACCGGATTTATTTTAAACAATTTCGGAGCGGATGTCTCTAAACAAACATTTATACTATTTATTTAATAATTGTACACTACTTTTTGATCTTTTTTTGCACTCTACATTTGGATTAACGCCGAAATTCAAATTTCAAGTACAAAAGCAGACCCAAAGTTAAATATAAGTAAGTATTAAATGAATAGTATAAGTATTTTCCGAGAGGCTGCAACTTTGAAATTGTTAAAAAGATATCCGGTTTAGAAGCTAACAATTTAAATCAATTGACGTCGATAGTGTGCCCTACCCGTCACCTTAATATTTTATTGTTTAACTTGGAAAAGAATGTTCACTAAATTGGAGAAGACTTCTCCGCCTGTCAATCCACTTTGAAGATACTGTGAATCGCTTTCAGCTTTAAAATTTGTGTTATGCTTCGTGCTTAAGTTGTGTATTTTGTGCAATAAAGCATCTATTGTTACCACCCTCAATGATGAGTTGAGCAGAATCTCGGACTGGTGCGCCAAAAATTCTCTTGTCTTAAACCCGGGAAAGTCAAAACTTTTATTAATGGGAACACCAAAAAATGTAGCACGCTTTAATAATATTAGTTTAAATGTTGTTATTGATGGGGAAAAGATTGAGAGAGTTGATAGAGCCAGAAATCTCGGCCTTATATTTGACAGCCACCTTCGTTTCGAGACCCATATTGCGGAGTGCACAAGAAACTGTTTATACAGATTGAAGCTGCTTTATAACCTCAGGCCATATTTGAACGAAAGGTTGAGGGTCATGCTATGCGAGTCACTGGTACTCAGTAAGCTTAATTACTGCGATACAGTATATGGGCCATGCCTCCTGGCAAGATCGGCGAAGCTTGTGCAGAGAGTGCAGAACGCATGTGCTCGTTTCTGTTTCAGAGTACCGCCACGATCACATGTTACACCATTTATTAACACTGCTAATATGATCAAAATGGAAGCAAGAAGAAAACTGCACCTGGCAACCATGCTGTTTGGAATCATCACATCTCGTACACCAAAATATCTCTACGACAAGCTAGTGTGGGCCCAAGATCATTGCAGATATCAAAGGAGGGCATGCACCCCTGTCCTGTCCACTCCTCGACATCGTTCCATGGCATTTCGTGGCTCCTTCAGGTTTGCTTCTAGTAAAGCTTGGAATGATCTTTTGCCGCCGTTGCGCGCCCTAAAAGTTAAAAATACGTTTAAAGAAAAATTAAAACAGCACCTACTACTTATGCAAAAAAATATTGGTGGGCAGTTGCTCACCCATGGGTTATGCGCGACTAGCATGCAGACTGCAGTAGGATCATCCCGTATCTGACGGTGCTCCCTCAATCCTCCATCAGATCCATACTCGGCATTATCTCAAGATGATACTTGGATTTGGTAGTATCATCAATGGGGGCCTAAATCTTTGCGGTAATGACACGCCCCGAAAGTCAGCAAAAATCCTGTTTGCATTAAATGGACATTGAGCGCACTGTTCGCTAAATAGTTGGGAATAATATGTACCCTGTACCCTAATCTATAATAGTTAGGTAACCTAAAATCGCCAATCTGTCAATTCGCCATCGCCACGTTACCTGACACACCCAGATGACACATCATAACTTCGTTTTTTTTTTTTTTTTTTTTATACAAGTGAATAGGGTAATAGGGCTTTAGTTAGGGTGATGCCTTCCTGCAATGGACAGCTGACTGAACGAGGATGAGGATTATGGAATCTACACTAATATTATAAAGAGGAAATATTTGTATTTTTGTATGTTTACACCATTGGAAAGCTGCATTATTCAGAAGTAACATAGGCTATATTTTATCCCGATACGGGAAGTAGTTCCCTCGGGACGCGGGTGAAACCGCGTGAAACAGCTAGTGAATTATATGTCAATGTCAATAAAGTCATTAAAGTTAATGATGGTGCCACTTACGTCGTAGTAGTACGAGAGCCCACGACCAAAACCATGTCTCATAGCAATACGGCAAAAACCCTATAAAATCGTTAGATTGTATGATTCTGAACCCGACTAGGCGTGTAGTAACGGTCGAAAGTGTAGCAACTGCGTGGGAGGCCATTTCTGCTGTGTCAATAAAAAAAGACAGTCGGTATTATAGCAATACGTCTGATAGTGAAAATGTACATAGATTTTATAATTGTATTACGAAAAAGTTTGTTTTCAGACATTTTGCGCGTAGCATATAGCCTGAGCGCATTTTTGAAAATGTCAAAAAATTTAGCCGACCTGTATCATAGCAATACGGATAATTTTTTTTTTCAACTTTTTGTATTGCTGCCAGGATTACCAAAAACCTGTTTTCAGACACTTTCAGTGTAGCATATACTCCCAAAAACGAAAATAACGTTTCGGAGTCGCCTGACCGACGCACACTGGGGCAAGATACCCTTATTTCTGGCATTAAATCAGTTTACTGGCTAAATGGCTTTTGTAGTCACTAAATTGAAATAAAATAATGTTTTCGATGATTTAGAATCATTTATATGACTTTAAATACATAAATGTATGTTTTTTAGGTAATTTAACACAAATAATGAAACAAAAAGACGTAAACAATCGCTTATATTTTATTAAAATTATTCTGAACCTACTATTCTAAAGATATGCTAGCGCATCATCATCATCTTCATCAACATCATCTTCATCATCATCATCTTCGTCATCGATATGCGTTACTTTATCGGAATTTATGTTTGAAGATGGATCTTTTAATAAATTTAAGATTTCTTTTGGAAGAGTCTGAGGATTTCTTTTCTTAGATTTCTGCTTGCTGGTAATCACGGGATCTGATCTCAATAAAAAAAATCTCTATTTGATTATTCTCGGCCAAATTTTCTGGAATTGTTACCCTGTATCTTTTGAAGTCCTTATTGAGATTCTTCCGTCAACTGATTTTTGGAGTTGATTGAGTGGTAAAAGTGCGGAGGCTATGATCTCCGGTCCACGAATTAGGTACTTGTGTAATGTCGGAGGCATATTGTACCATGGATATAAAGAAACAAAATGTCTGGCTGTATCATGCGCAAAGGATCTATACTACATTAGTGACAACATCTTTTAACAGCTTTGATGCCTTAACTTGCTCTTCTGCGCGAAGAATCATACAAGTAGCGTGAACTAATGTTGATACAGAAGTAGAGTTACGCAGAACGCATAAGAAAGTAGTTCTTTCTTAGTGTATTGTGACAAGGTCCTAAAGTGTATACATATTTTTGGAGTTGACTGTACTAAATGATCGCAATTTCTGAGCATAGCATTATGTCAATGAGTTCATTTCTTGAAAGACATAATGTATTTGAACTAGTTCCTAAAACAAAACGAATTATTTTTAATATTGGAAATTAAATAGTTTCACCACAAAAATCGCAATAACTTTTAAGGGAGCACTAAGGTTGCAATTTTTTTTTTTAGTTTCGGGATGCTGATATTGCGGGGGTTGTTAACAAAAACAAACTAAAGCTTAATCACCTTTAACACACAACTAAAACCTTAGCGGTATCTGAATTTTGGGAAAATTATAGCACAACATAAAATTCTTCTGGTTCAATACATTAGCTGTACTTAAATACCAAATAAAATGTTACCAAAATATCGATAATGAAGACGAGGGACGATTTCAGTTTTCGTGGTTCTCTGGCAACCAACTACCTGAGTTGAGCGACGTTATTTTTGACGACAAATCATCATCCACAACAGGTACAGTTTACATGGATTTTGCTGTTAATTTCATAAATAAGTTCGTGATTTTCACTAAAGATGTTTATTTTACAGAAGAGGACGTTGAAGATCTCCTGAGCGACGTCGAGAGTGATTTTGAAGACGACGATTCCGAATCCGACAGCGATTGAATACGATAATATTTTGTAACTTTAAATAAACCGTTTTTTTTTTCAACTTCATCCTAGTTTCCTTTTGTGCGATTTATTTCAGTCCTTCAACTTCAATGTTACGGTTTCGGGTAAATTCTTTGTTAATTATCATCTAATAAATTCAGGGTCGCAACGTATTCATTGATTTGTAACAGAAAATTCAAGATGCCTCAATACGATTTTTAAATGATATCTGGGTATCGAAAAGTTGTCTGATAGAGAAGGTACTACACTTAATTTGTCTGATATACATTTTTTGCACATGTGGACAACTTATTTTATCATGTCCAACAATTTTCAGACATATTGCTATGATACCGATCGGTCAAATTTGTTAACATTTTCAAAACGGTCTCAAAATTTAATGCGTTCACATTTCCGTCTGAAAATTGTTTTGTTCGCATCAAATAACCAAAATTTACTAATAAAAAAGATTTTCAGACGTATTGCTATGAGACATTTTTTTTGTCTCATTTTTTATTTTTGTTAGTGATTTTACGGGTTTGCGCTACACCACTAACGTCTGAAAAATATGTTTCCGGTATCTCAAAACTACCATTCAACTACAGTCTGCAAATCAGACATATTGCTATGATGCAGTTCGGCAAAATTCTTTGACAATTTTGAAAATTCGGTCAGATCAAACGCTACGCGGAAAATGTCTGATATTGGTATTTTCGAGTTCAAGATAATCGTATCTATCGATTTGATGCGGTTTTGGCCGTATTGCTATGAGACAAAAATTTTGGTCGTGGGCTCTCGTACTATAGGGCTAGGGCACCCATTGGTTATGGAACTTGATTGTTGTTTCAGTATCTTCTCCTTAGTCTGTGATTGTTTGTTAGACTTCTCGCTCACAACTGATTGCGCGCGAAAATTAGAAATGTAAGGGAGAGGAAAATAGAAATAATAATTATTCGTTTTGTCTGTCTAGTTTGTTATTATTTATCTTAATTTTAGTTGCACATTGTTATCATTTGTCCTATTTTTTTTATACATGTATATATATATGTATATCAGCGGTTTTTCTTCCACTCTTTTTTCTTTCTTTCTCTTTACTGTTTTGCTTCATCATATTGTTTTGTATTTATTGTTTAAGCTACCCCAGTGATGCGTGTCTGTCCTGGGCATTGCGTAATAATTATTTTCCCTCTTATTTTTTTTTTTTTCTTTGTTCGCTCAAGGTTCGAGACAGACTCGCAACACACGGGTTACCCGCTGAAAACCAGCGTCGTGGCGTAGCAAACCTATTGTTACGACACGGCATTATGCTGAGCGGGCGCCTCTTTCGGCACACGATTCTATGTGTTTTATCCTGCGTCTCTATTATATTATGTTATATTTAAATTGTGTTATTATTGTCTGTGTATGTACGTGTGTCGAAATAAATGTTATATTCATTCATTCATTCATTCATCTATATCTAGGAACAATCCAAACAGCTACCTATTAACCTGCACTATTGAAACTAAAATAAAGTGCGGTAAACTTCCATTTCACAGACATTATCCAGAGACTGGGAATGAATCTTAAATTTTTGCTCTCTGAGACTTTCCAAGAACTATTTAATCAAACAGATGGTTTAACGAGATATTAAGATTATTGATCTACTATTAATATAGAATAAAACCGATCCTAAAATTCTAAATTGAGTTCTGTAGGTATTTCTCATGCGAGTTTTTTCCACTTTTTCCAATTTTCGTAAGATAAAGTACCTACTAGTGGTTATTATTGCTTTACTACTACGTAACCATACTCAGTATAAATAGAAGCCTAGAATACATATGAATAGTCTAGTGGCACGAGACATTTTTGTAAATCTGCGGCAGATATAAATAGCTGATAGGATCCATGTGTTGTTTGTTGCTTCAACCTCGACCTCGTACCCACTATTATGTTGATTATTTGCCATCAGGCCGCCTGCTAATTTCAGAACGTAATTATAATAACGAACTGCGTTCACTCAGCAGTGTTGTCAGAAACAACATGTGCCTACAAATTAGTGCTTTTATTGTACATATCTGTTCTTCCAATCTAGAAATGATTACAGTTTCACAAGTCAAACTCGTATTTACATATACACAATGCAATAATATGTTTGCACGAACGACTTTGATTTTGAAGTTGGTTTGAAAACAACAAGGTTTGATGGGACATCTATTGACAACCGCTTTACTTCAAAATCAATCAATGTAATCCTAACTATATACTTCATCATCATCATCATCATCAGCAACCCACACTCGTCCACTGCTGGACATAGGTCTAGACTATATACTTACCTTTGTCTAATGGTAGTAACTATTAATACTGGTCGTTATATTAATATTTATAACAATATGATTTATGAACATTATGATGGTAGTTGTATCTAGAATCCCCGGAGAAGTAAGCTCACTAACCAAATCACGGGACACTACCTATCTATTAATAAACAACAGGAATAAAACTCCTTGCCAAAGTCTGTTTTTGCGGACCACTACAATGTGTTTTTTTTATGTTATGCTAGGTTTATTCCCGCTGTCCACCCTCTGCTTGTCCACACCGGGTGGACAGAGAAACAATTGTTAAAAAAATTCCCGCTGTCCACCCCTTCTTGGTTGAAAGATGGGGTGGACAGAGGGATTTTTTTAACAATTGTTGGCCTATAGTTCATAAAAAAAGCATACTGATGATTTAGCCATTGTGGTACCTATGCAATCACATATAATTAAGTTAAATTACAGATATTTATTAGCACCTAAATGATGAACTTACAAAAAAATTTCTTACAATATTTTCATCGCCTTTAACTATTTTAAAGAATGTATGCATGGACACATATTTTCTACTTATTTATTACATGCATAAATTGTGTTCATTTATATAATTTCATATATAATTAAAAGTTGCAAGAAGAAATTGTTTTTACCTAATTTAAAACGTGTGTTTTTGGAGTTTCAAGTCCTGGTAACATTATCAGTATTATCACTGAACTAAAAATAGAATGTCGCGATGTATTATGGACGTTCTTGAATTTCCTCGAACCACATGCACCGTCCAATGTCCATGTGGGATTTTATTGCTCACCATCTGCGAATTTAATGCTTTGATGCACTTTAATAGAACATCTGACAGTCGACATCTGTGCGTTATGTGGCGTCGAATCCATAAACAAGAGGGAATATTGCATAATAAACGCTTGATCGTATTACACTTTTGCTTTCTGCAATTTAAATTAATCTAAGAACCAGGTTCTGATCACACTTCTCATCAGTTTATTCTATTGTTGTGATGTTGTATTGATTGTATCATATACATGGACCTTCCCGTACTAAGATATCAGACAACATAGGAGTTACAAATATATACTTAAATACACCCAAACACTGAACAAACACAAGTGTTCATCACACGTATGTTTGTCCAGAGTGGTGATCGATCCCACAACCTTTGGCATATGAGGCAGGATCACTATCAAATGCGCCATCCGGTCATTCTTGCTCAAAGTAGGTATATAATTTGTAAAAAGGTATTTTTTGTCGAATTAAGATAGATGAAATACTGAAGTGACTACCGTCATAAGCTCGTGAGAGAAATCATGTGATTTTGAAATCTAAAAAAATAAAACTATCGTCTACTAGTAAGATATGGCGGATATAAGGCTCCGATAAAAAGATTATTTATAAATAATTCTCAATTTGCGATAAGATTTGTATTTTTTTATTTTGTATGCGTCTTTTTTATTCAATTATTTTATCGCTATTTGTTTTCTATGATGAAACTTACCAATACTAAGGGCCGATTTTTTGATCACTAGTTATGGTTAACCAATGGTTGAAAAAAGTAACCAATGGTCAAATATCGCCAAAATGTGTTTATTGAACAATAGTTAGCTCAACCAATAGTTCGATTATAAGGAATTACGTCACTTTGACTATTGGTTAGACCAGGGGTTCCCAACGTTTTCTTGGTCAGGGACCACTTTGACATAGTTTTTTCGGCAGGGACCACTATTTAGTTATTAATTAACTAAATTTTAGTGTAGTAAAATAAACTGTAATAATCAAACTGAAACTTTTATTCAAACTCTAATATGAATTACATAAAAAGAAATAATAACATTTTAGGATAAACTTTCGTAATTTTAAATTAATGCGATTTCTGAGCTTGCATCTTCTTCACGAGTTCGGCTATCCTAGGACTGATATTGTTACTCAGAGCCACACGTAAATCATCACTTACTTTCAAACGATTTCTCGCCTTGTTTTTTAATACCAGCAAAGCAGAAAATCCTTGTTCACATAAATAAGTGGTTGAGAAAACGATAAAATAGCGTAAGGCGATTCCTCGAAGTTTAGTATAAGAAAGTGCTTTTTTACACCAAAATGACTCAAGTGAATTCGATTCAAAAGCATCCTTGCAGTTTCTGTCATTTTGTAATTCAATGAGCTCTTCTTGGATTTCTTCTGTAACTTCACTAGCGTCCGTGCTAAAAGGGTTACGAATCATTTTTTGATCAAGATTAGCTTCTTCGTTATATTCTGGGAAGTAACGATTGAATTCATCAATCAACATATATAAATGAGTCTTAATGTTTTCTTGAATATTTGCTGTAAAAGCGTCATACTTTTTGTCTTCCACAAGTGATTGTAATGTCGCAAACGCAGAATAATTATTTTCTTCAATTTTACGTAACCACAATTGAAGTTTGCAGATAAAAGCACGAAGTTTATCTTCAAAAATGAATATATTTGCGACATTCTCTAAGTTTTTATTTCCAGAACCTTGCAGTTGTATATTTAATTTATTTAAATGTGTGAAAATATCCACAAGATACGCCAAGTCCATCTGACACGCCAAATTAGTAAATTGTTTCAACAAATCATTATTTTTTTTGTCACCCAGAAAAATCTCAACCTCTGCTCTCAGTTCATATAATCTTCCCAGCATATTACCTTTCGATAGCCATCGAACTTCGGTATGAAAGAGAAGTGTCTCGTGATCAGAGTCCATTTCAGTGCATAACTTTTTGAAAAGTCGTGTATTTAAGGCGCTGCTTTTAATAAGATTTACAATTTTTATGGCCATTTTTAGTGTATCATTGAGGCATCCAGGAAGAGTTTTTGAAGCCAACGCCTGGCGATGTATGATACAGTGCGTTGTAATTACATTAGGATTTTTCTGTTTTACTAATGTCGCCAGCCCGGAACGTGATCCCAACATTGCTGGAGCACCATCGGTACAGAGGGCAGCGAGTTTATCCCACATAAGATTATGTTTCTCGAAAAATTCGGATATTGAGTTCATGACGTCGATACCTTTCGATGTTGTGTCCAGTTCCCGTGAAATCAATAACTCTTCTTTAATTATGTTGTCGTCGTCTAAAAAGCGAACAAATACAAGTAGTTGACAACAATTTGAAATGTCGGTCGACTCATCACACTGCAAAGCGAAAAATGGCGATTTTTTTATTCTTGACACAAGTTGCTCCTCTATATCACTTGACATAAGCTCAATTCGAGCTTTGACCGTGTTATTGGACAGAGGTATGTCTTGTATTTTTTTCTTGGCCTCTAATCCCAAAACTTCTTCGACGGCTTTGATCAAACAAGGTTTTACGAGTGTTTCTCCAACTGTGTGTGGCTTTTTAGATTGTGCTATTAATTTAGAAATCTCAAACGACGCTACTAATAACTTTTCCGAAGTTGCAAATCTCGAGCCGCTAGGCCCGAGTTTCATTTTTTTTAGGACCTCTAATTTTCCTTGAAAGAATTCAAGCGGGCGGTTAGATAAATCTGGATGTACCGTTTCTAAGTGGCGTTTCAATTTTGCTGGTTTCAACGCTTCATTTGCGAGAACGGTTGCGCATATAACGCACTGTGGTTTTATTTCCCCGTTACTTTCTATCGAGGTAAATCCAAATTTTATATAATTATTGTCATATTTTCTCTTAGGCGCCATGTTCTGAAAATAAGATACAAAAAAATGAAACCGAATACAAACCGAAAAAACAAAAGCGTAAGATCAAGTTCTATAATATGATCGTGCTAAGCTAGCTTACATAAAAATATTTTTGAAATAATAGCAAAGGTAGTTTTAGTTTACATTACAAAGAAATTTAGTGACCAGCAAAAGGATTCAAATACCGCGAGCCCGCGATGAATCACCAAAAATTCAAAAATTTAATTTAGTTTACGCTTCTTTGCAAAAATGAATAAATAAAAATATACTACTTTGCCATACGTACGATTCAGCAAAATGAAATAAACAAATATACATAATACATATACGTATTGATAACGTCGTTTACTTGATAACGACCCGAAAATCATCATTTTTATTACCCTGAGAAAGGTTAATCGAAATAAAATATTCACTCACCTGTATTTACGAACTATTTCAAGATATCAATTTAAGAACAATGATCAGTAATAGGTACCTAACTAATAAATGAATGATTAACTTCCTCACACAGTTAAGTAATATTACGTGTTATTACTGACACTGAAATAGGTAAAACAAATGACGTTGTATCGTCTTCGCAAAGACGCGCGGAGGCGGCCGGCCCCGCGTACCGCGCCCCCTCCACCCGCACTCTAACGCGCTGGGCCACGTTCACAACCTACTGCCCGTGCGGATAATAAAGAATGGGATTGAAAATGGCGTCGCACCTATTTACCTCTCGCTCGCACACCTATCGCCTCTATACTCGCACGTACTGACTGACAAAAAAATTATCAGTCCGGTTTCGCAAGAGCTAGACGCGTTCTCCGATTTACCGTGGTTTTGAGCCTTTCGTTAATCTTGTTATTTGTTATTAAATTTGTTTGTTGTTATAGTTTATTGTTGATTTGTTTGTTGAGTAATTGTTTTGTTAGTTATTTATTAAGTAAAGGTAGTGTTTTAAGCTATTGTTTACAATGGCGCATAAACGCGGGAAAGTACTGCATTGTTTATGAAAAATTTATTTTTAGGAGAAATAAAATATCGCAATCTGATTTCTTTTATAATATTTTTATAAACAGTTAAAAAGACTACGAAATAAAAAAATCTGTGAAATACACATAAATAAATGTTATTTTAATTAACAAAATAACAAAACAGTTTCAACGGTAACGATAATTTATACTGTTTTTCAGTAATACGTTTTTTTAAAATAAATAAGTTAATAAATAAATAACTTAGTATTAGTATGCTGACGGTACCGGCTCAACGGTCCGCCATTGCCAGTCCCATTCTTTAACCGCACGGGTAGTAAGTGTAGTTGTTTGGTTGTTTTTTAACTCGCTCAAAGGCTCGGAACGAGGTCGGTTGTTTAACGTCAAATTGGAACATAAAAAACTTTGGAGTCAAGTCAACTGTCATCGACTGACACAAGATACTTCGAAAATATATGGAATATGACAACCGAGCCTTGAGGCTCTGAACGACCTAGAGTGCTGCGTGCACGGCGCGGCGACCGACGGCTCACCGAATTTAGCGGGCGCGCCCGCTAAAGAATTCATTCGCGGACCATATTTTGGCTTCTGCGGACCACTGGTGGTCCACGGACCACTGGTTGGGAACCATTGGGTTAGACAGTTAACAATACTACAGATCAAAAATCGGCCCTAAGGATCGGTTTTTTAGAAATGAAAGATCAGTTTCTCTGCTTGGAACAAAAAACCATTTCACGAAAGTTTACTAACTGCTAGAAAAATTACCTGTAGTAGCATATTATTATAAAAGATATTACATAGTAGGTAAAGACAATATTACATAGCATGCAAATAATAGACAGTAACAAAATATTTCATGAAAAAGATGTTCAATTTGCTCGTAAGCAAATCTTGACATCTAAATATTTGTTTATTCAACTCACAATACACTCTAAAAAGGTAAAGTAAATAAATACCTTTGAGAGCGCACCAGTGTCTTTGGACCGTGCCCACTCCCACTATATCAAAGCCTTAATGAATACACGAAAAGAAATTTAATCGCATTAAAGATAAGAGCTTTTTCTCAAAGTAAACACTATTATTAGGATTTTGTTGCTAGCTCTCAGATGTTTTAGACATAATTCGCAATTTTTGTTTTCGAGAAGAATAGCGCCATGACAATTTCTGTGTAAATATCAACCAAATATGGTTGATCATCAACATCTTAACATTCCCGAGTCAGCTTCCCTGCTAATAATGTCTCATTTTGCACGCCTTTAGCATCCAAGATGCTAGTTTATCACACTAGTTTACCAGTCTTATTCTATCGATAAACATTGGCATACTCCTAACCATGTACTCTACATAATAAGTTTAGGTTTTGAAAGGATTTCATTCTTATTCTCATACAGTATGAACAAGCCTGAGAACGCCGATTATTGTTCGAATTCCGAAAACTTCTTCCGTATATTCCGTTGTAGGTTCCAGTATACACTATGGATTTTATCCTTTTATCTTGCTTGGAGCACCAGCTCAGATTAAATAGACTCAACGACGAATTTGTGGAAATGATAAACTGTACGCCTACACCCATGATATTGTACTTACAAATATTTTGGCGATTAAAAAGAGTAACTGGCGAGATTTTTGCCGGATCTTCTCGTCAGTATCAACTTTACGATTCCGGTCTTAGAATCACATTATTTTTATTCATTTCTGAGTATGTTTTTTGTATCGACATATATGTTTAATTACATGTATAATATAAACAGTAATAATTTATATTTTTCATGTATAACGATTTGTAAGAGCTGTATCTTGTATACAGCTCTTACAAATCGTATGCAAATAAAGTACTTACTTTTGAATTTTGTATTTTAATGATGAACCTACCGGCCACATCCCTGACGAACTGGCACATAGAGAGGGGTCTACGCCACAAAATGATAATATTATGATTATTGTAAATTGTATGATCATTAAATTATTTCATCGTTTTCTACTTCAGTGAAAAGTTTTTCATGCTATTTTATGATCACTCCTATTCTTAAATATACCACCATTGCGTTCCATTTTAATTCAAATAAATGACCTGAATTGAATTAAGTAAATCTTATTTGGTTATGAATTAATGAACAATTATTTTCTTTCATTCCAGATCGCGGAGATCATCAGGAGCAGCATCAGCTGTAACGCCACAACCAAAGAATGTAAATCCAGGAGGTAAGTCTATAGAATCGATAGTCCAAACTATTAGAAGCGACGCTATTACCTAATTTCGTCAACTTTCGTCTATCAATCACACTTGGCACCCATGGGTATACGTCATATTCGAAATTATTTATTTGTTTTCCCCATTACCATCAGCAAAGGATAAGCCCGCTCAGATAAATTTTTGTACACAAGTTACGTGTACGCAGTGTTTACCTTTTTATCGCGTTAATTTCCTGCCACGATATCATAATGTTTCCGCTTTGAAGAACCAACCTTCCTCTCATAAAATTAGAATCCAATGCATATGTCGCCTTCTTAGTGATGGATTATGGAAAAGATAGAGATTACAATTTTTCGTGTAAAAAGATGAACAAACAATCAGAAGAAACGAATTATTGAATTCTATCAATCGCAATATTTATCTCACGACAACATTGTGATAAATTAAGGTGACGGGTGGGGCACACTAGCGATGCTAATTGATTTTAATTTTTAGCTACTTTTGGCGTGAATCAATTTTTACGGAACCGAAACGGACCCAACATTTGTGAATGGTTATTTAATAAATAGTATAAGTGTTTGCCGAGATATTGTAAACCCGAAATTGTTTAAAATAAATCCGGTTTAGTTGCTAAAAATTAAAATCGATTGGCGTCGCTAGTGTGCCCTACCCGTCACCTTAAAGCAAAATTAGCAATTTTTGTGCAAGTTATGCGCGCTGAAGATTTATTTCAAATTGTCTCTATGATAGCTTAAGTTTTGTATGAAGCGTCACAATCCCAAACAATAAATCTCGAGATAGCCAAGACTTGTTAGACACCATTTATTACACGTGTTTGTATCCGTTAAATCCCGGGCAGAAGTTGGTAATACGTAAGAACATTAATTTGTTTAAGTAATTACATAATGGGATGGTATCCTTGAAGCAGTATCGACCGGGTCATTATTTCCTTCCTGCTCGCGTACCCACTCGAGTCTTCACTCGAGTGCCACCCAGTCGAGCGCTTTCAAAAGACCAACAGCGGAAATTTTCATAGACGTACTCATTACTTAGATTAAATCATAGCAATTTTGATTCAATCTAGGTACTCGTATCAAACTACAATTCAGTATGTATGAAGATTGATTAGCCTTACTCCACAATGATGTTGCACTCGGCCTTCATCTCACTTGGTGATTAGTGACGGTGAAAAATATCCGTCAACCGATTACGGCTACGACGGCCAATCTCAACGATCAGCCACGTACGCAGGATATATTATAGTGATCAAGTGTGTGCGCAAACACAAGTGCACTCTCTATTTCCTTGCCCTCATATTCCGATGGGACACCAGCGTGACACGACCGGAGAGGGATTGGGCGCAGGACCAATGGCTTAACGTGCTTTCCGAGGCACGGGGGTACAAAACCGCCGACTTCCAGACTCCAGGCTGATACTAAGAATTTCTTACCGAAAACTTAGGTACAATTTTTGGCGCGACCCGGGGATCGAACCCGGGACCTCTAGCTTTAAAGTGCGACCCACTCACCACTGCGCCACCGAGGCAGTGACGGTAGGACCGAAGGTTGAAACTGAAAAAGAAGCACTACTGTCGACACCGAAAATCTTATGGAAAAAATTTTATCGGCTTGACTTATGACATTTCAATCGTATACAAAACCGTTCGCGAATTATATTATATTCAAAACTCAATCAGAATATATTTACGTTTGTCGACAAAAATCTTTCCTGCTATTTTAACTACGCATAAGTTTTCGGGGAAAAAATATAAGAAAAACATGTGATTATAAATCTGATAAAAATTGTATCTCAATCTGAAAGTTTCTTTATTTATTAGCAATCTTATCACTATAATATATCAATACGGGGATTAACACGATATTTATTATGTGAAACAACATTGTGTACTCACATATTTGGCTCGACGTTTCGGCTACGTTACAGCAGCCGTGGTCACGAGCGGACTGGCGGAGCACGGCGTCGTCTACTGGGGCCGGGCTGTGAATCTTCGGACACCCTCACATTTTTTGATATTAATTCGCCACTAGATGAATTGTCAGATAATGCCGCTCGTGACCACGGCTGCTGTAACGTAGCCGAAACGTCGAGCCAAATATGTGAGTACACAATGTTGTTTCACATAATAAATATCGTGTTAATGCCCGTATTGATACATTATAGTTATAATGCAACGCGAAAATCTAAAAAACTAATCTTATCACTATTCAATCATCAACAGGCAATGAGGGTTTCCGCGTATGAAAAATCCGCTAGATGGAGTACTATAGGCGTGAGGTCCGAATACAATGTGATTGGCTATTTTTAAACGTGATCTGTCAAAATGTCAATTTTAAAAAACTTTTTTTTTATAAACTGTAGGCTAACGCTTGACCACAATCTCATCTGATGGAAAGTGACGATGAGTTCTAGGATGTAACGCGTTTGCCTAGAAGATGCCTGTTCACTCTTGCCTTAAAGATGTCCAGATTGTAGTGGTCCGGAAAAACAGACCTTGGCAAGGAGTTCGGAGGCAAATCGCTTCGTGCGTATAATGGGCAAGCCTACAACGTATGGCTGAAACCCCTCGCCGCGCCTTGTTGTCCGGTGGTGGAATGGACTAAACAACCAATGCGGTTGATGCTCGACCTCAGTCCAACAGTACGCCATCTAGCGGATTTTTCACACGCGAAAACCCTCATTGCAGTTCACTGCTGAACTTAGGGCTTCCCCAAAGAGCGTTAAGTATCCCTGTCCAGCGCAACCTGCATACACTCCTTTCCGATATTCATGTAAATATTTATTATCAATCATGATAATTTTTTTACAATTTATTATTATACTAGTGGCTGGCCTGTACTTCGTTTCAAGACTTAATTTTGAAATCACTTAAGGCGACGGGTAGCCCTAACTAGCGACACCATTAGTTTTTAATTGTTAGGTACTAAACTGGATCTATTTTAAACAATTTCGGGGTTACAACCTCTCGGCAAATACTTATACTATTTAATTAATAACCATGCACAAATGTTGGGTCCGTTTTTGAACGCGAAAAATTGATTACCGCCAAAAGCGTCCACTTTTAGCGAGAATCAATTTTTCGCGTACAAATGTTGGGTCTGCATTAGTGCATGGTTATTTAATAAATAGTATAAGTGTTTGTCGAGAGGTTGTAACCCCGAAATGGTTTCAAATAGATCCGGCTTAGTAGCTAAAAATTAAAATCGATTAGTGTCGCTAGTGTGCCCTACCCGTTACCTTATTTTTTTCTGCCAATAGGTGGTGGGGTTCCTTATGTCACTTCGAAACATTATGCTTCGAAAATTGATACATTGACAACATTTCATCAAAGTGCAATGGCTTTTTTGTTCTACGTCAGTATACTTGTATTTGTTCGAAGTTTAATTACATTGATGTTTTGTTTCTTCGACTTTTGTTAGTCCCATGTAACGTAAAATATGTAAATATAATTTTCTCTGTTATTCACATATTATTTAATCAAATATCTCAAAAGCACACTTGCTTCAAAACTGAAACCCTCTCACCTACTTCTCCTTTATTAGCAACTTCATCCTTTCCTGTTATTGACGATCGCGGTCGTTATCCTCCTTCTCCCAGATCCATACTATATTGTAGGTGTTCATCATCATCATCATCATCATCAGCCTATCGCAGTCCACTGCTGGACGTAGGCCTCTCCAATTGTTCGCCACTGTGATCTATCCATGGCTTCTCGCATCCAGCTCTTGCCAGCCATCCTGCGCAGATCGTCCTCCCACCTAGCCAGAGGGCGCCCTACATTACGTTTGTAGGTGTTGATCACGCTTAATGTCCCTAGCTTAAAGTCCCTAAAGCACGCCAGTTAAATAAAAGAAAACACACTTTTTAGTAATTATTTACACCACATACATATATTATCAAACCACAACTACCAAAAGCAACTGTTTTTCATAGACAATAGAAGATCGTTTCAAAAGTAAAGGAAATATAAAAGACATAGACAATACAAAAAAGGATGGTTGTGGCCGTCGCCATTAGTAGGTATAAAATTTATCTTTTCTAACCTTATTACGTTTCTCTAAGTAGTATATTTTATTTAATCTGTGTAGGTTATATTTTTTTTAGTTAGGTAACATTAGTATATATTAGTGTATGATAAGGTTTTATTTATTATCTAGATATGTGTATTTATATTTTTTTTAAATCAATGTTGAATATCAGAAGGAATGCACAACGCTCCCCTCTTCTATCTAATGTCCTTTACCTGAAGGTTATCTGGTAGAGATCGCTCCAAGCGATAGAACCGCCTAAATTGTACATTGTATCTCTGTATACCTAGCTCTTAAGTTTTGTATTTTGTGCAATAAAGAGTATCTATGTATCTAAAAGTCGAAAAATACAATGGACTATGGAAGGAAACTACCTTATTTTACCTTACTAAAGATACGATCGTTTTAATTTATAATATATAAATATTTCACAACATCACATACATTGATCTGACTCCGAAATAGGTGGTAGCTCAAGCACCTGTATTACGGATATCAGAATCAACAGTACAAATATATACACTTATTTGTGGGATTACAAATATATGTATTTTTAAATACATACTTATAATATATAGTAAACACCCAGACCAATACAAACAAACATGTTCATGCACACAGATGTTTGTACTGTGCGGGGATCGAACCCACAAACCTTGGACTAAAGGCAGCGTTCACTACCCCTGTTCCAAACAGGTCGTCAAATTAAGTCATTATTTGACGGTAAGGCTAGATAGTTTATATTTGCCATGGCTTTCTATTTTCCGTCTCGCGATTGAAACATAATATGACGCCAACTATCTGTTGTAAGGATGCTTAAGGTGACTGGTAGGGCACACTAGCGACGCCAATTGATTTAAATTGTTAGCAACATTAAACCGGATATCTTTTTAACAATATCGAAGCTTTAAATTTTTACACTTATTTATTTGTGACACTTAACTTCGGGGTCTGCTTTTGTACTCAAAATTCTAATTACCGCCAAAAAGAGCTACTTATGGCGTTAATCCAAATCTTGATTGCAAAAACAGATCAAAAAGTAGTGCACAATTATTAAATAAATAGTATAAATGTTTGCTTAGAAATTGGTTGGAAATAGATCCGGTTTAGTAGTTAACAATTTAAATCGATTGGTGTCGCTAGTTAGCTACCCGTCGCCTTAATCCTCTTGCGATTGGATTGTTCGCTGCCTTTAATTTGTATTAGAAATGTTTAGGGAAAGGTTTCCAAATATACAACATGAACAATTATAGGCTGGTGTATTACATCATTATCTCCTTACCCTACTCCCATTCCCATTCGTTTTATTCTTTCTTCTTCTTTTCTTCTTTAATATCAACGGATCATCCACTTTTTAATGTTTGCTTTTTCATCAACAAATACTTGAAAAGGGTCATAGAAATGATTATTTCGAAATACTACTGAGCGTGGAGATACAGTTCCGAGTGATAAAGCCATTCCTGGATGTTTTTTTCGATCACAAAAGAACACCCAGATAAATAAATACGGTAAATACACACAACTGCAGTGTTCACTGGTTGATACTCACAAGTTTACTAATTTTATTTAAATTATGAGTAATGGAAACAATAATTAAAATTTGTAACACAGAACACAAGTACTATTTGTATTTGTAACAACTTTTTTTTTAATTTGGCTCTACCCGAAGATAATTTGCCAACGTCAAGTAACTTATTGAGAATAAGTAGGTACTCAACAGTCGAAGTCAGTCAAAGTCACAGTCACTCAATGAAACGCCGGTGTTGTAAGTTTTATCGACCTACGGATTAAGCGGATATCACTCTAAAAGCAATCGCGGGTTTAAGACTCTATTAGGTCCAAGCAAGTTGTCACGAGACAACTCACTCGACACACAATACCAGTGTTAAAAAAGATATAATACAACGATTCTTATTATTAGGATCACTTTGCGGCACTTCACTGCACAAATAAACACCAAATTTGTACACTAAAAACCACTAGACACTACATTTAAAACCTTTGAATTGCATCAGCCCGCGCGGCTTGTTTTAACCCTACCCGCCATATCTAACAACTTTTAAAAACACACACTTTTTAAATTACACGTAATTTACACATAATTACACATAATTATGACTTTTTTTTCAGGCATTCTAAGACAGAATAATAAGCCAAACTGCCAAACATTTTTTAAAAATTTACAATAATTCGTTCACGAACATCCGAATAAAACAAAAGTAAATTGTCTATACTTACGATAACCGATACAAATTACGAATATTTCTTATAGTAGGGTATAAGCAAATAATTCGAACCACTGTCGTATCGTTACGAATAAATCGATATCGTTTGGCGTAGTAGATCCCCTGAACATTCCATTACATCGTTTTGTTCCCGTACAGGACCGTAGAATAGTGATTAAAGTCCTGCTATCTTAAAAAGTATTTACCAATACCAATATACCAATCGTGATTAGTACCTACCTACTTTCCTACGGAAATTTCACCACATAACAACTAAAAACCACCATTAAATCTATGTTACCCTGTGGCTTTGAATATTTGGCAATCTAATCCGTAATTATTTTTTTTAGTACATAGAGTAATTATGTATTTTGTTCCATCGCATTGGTCAGACAATCTCTTCAATGTAATAACCAGACTTTACAAATCCTTGATTAAGGTCGAAACGATATAGAAACGAGAGCTAGACCGAAGAAGTATTTCTTATTCGATAGGTGGCACATGAGTAGACGGATCACCTGATGGTAAGCGATTGCCGCCGCCCCCATGGACACTAATGGAATCACAAGTGCGCTGCCAACCTTTTTCTTTTCCCCCGTATAGGGCCTCCTCCGGTGCCCTCACACACATGGCGCTTGCGTTGCCTAATGCCGGTTTTCTGATAGGCCGTGGTATAACTTCGGTCGACGTGACTCTCCCACATTTGGCTATGTTTTCCCGTATATACATTTTAAGATACTGAATTTTATCGATATTATATACACGACAAATTTGAATAGTAGTGAATTTTATTTTTAGTTTGAATTATTTATATACATTGGTCAACCAACATCATGGAAATTCATAAAAAGTGAACAACCTTTATAAGTATTCGAAGACAGTGGTTTGACGAGTGTGACGGACGACTGGAGTCACGTGGTAGGGAGCTGAGCACCTATAATAATATAATAACCTATAATAATATAATTTTAGCTTGGGCCGGGCGCAAAACGAATATTAGAATCTCCCAAGTTATTCTGTGATGTCTATTGTACTGTGTTTGTTTAAGGTGGTGTTATGTCAGTGTTTAAATTTATTTATTTTAAAATAATAATATTAATAAACTCAATCAAAGAGATTCACCAACTCACATCACCGTCCAATTTCAGCAAGAAAAGAAACGTGTCTCTTAAATCACTTAATATTGTCAAGTTGTGTCCAAGACGCAGAGCCATTATTAAAAAAATGAATATTACCGGACTCACCGGTTTGCGTTTATTTAAAATAATGTTAAATACCTTACTAAATTATGGAATTTGGCTATTTCTTACTATTTAAGATACTCTAAGCATCCATATGTCACGGGAAAATAACAAGATCCGTAAGTTTATCAATTTACTAGGAAGTTTATATACTTTCATAGGATTCTAAACGGGAGTTAAATTGTATTATTTTACGTCCACACTTTCGTAAATTTATCAATTTCCGACGTCATACGGTAAATTTATAAAGTAACGGATATCTAATCATAAAATTTTACATGGTTCGACCAATCACAGAAACTCTTTTCAATATACGCACCTTTGAAATACGTAAAATAACACATTGCTCTCTGATTGGAAAATATTCATAGTGGCAATGCCAGTCAGTTAGCGCATAGCGTTTGGATATAGCTTACTTATTATTTTACGAGTGAGTTCAGTAAGTTTATCAATGTATGAAATGTGGACGTAAAATAATACAATTTACCTCCCGTTTAGAATCCTACGACACTTGTAAACTTCCTAGTAAATTGATAAACTTACGGATCTTATATCGGACACATATAAACCGATACCCGGTTTTAGTGATGCTTACAAAAATTGTATTAATTATTATTTTATCAAAAATAAATTTAAAAAAGTACCTTACCGTCGTACGGTTTGTTAGAATTTTCATCAATTGTTTGACTTCCTCGTCCTACTACGCATAACACTACATCACTACGGCGAGTCCGTTGTACTATTCACAGATTTAGATTACCTATATCGCATTGATGGAATTTCGTCTCTGTGATAAGGCCCGCAATATTTTGACGCGATTTTTGTAAACAAGTTATTTTTTCCTGTTGTCAATACCGTTATATTTACAAATTTATTACGATGCACATACGTAAAAGGATACTGTCAAGTGTTGAATTTTACTTACCTGCTATCCATATTGTTTTGCAGAACTTTAAGGAGACTGAATTTTAATATTTTAATCCAAACTATGTAGATAGTTACAGTCAATATCATAATGTAGCTTATGTTCCAAAAGTATCTATCTGAAACAAGAATGAAATGTTGTCTTATATTTATAAACTTTCTCCATTGATTTTGAAAATTGATGATTTCAAGCTAAGAGCTAATTTCAATTAACTAAACATATTATTTAAATTAAACCTTCCTTTCTTGTCGTACCTTCGTTGGACGTGGTTTCCATAGTACAAGGGATAAATCTTAGTTTGGCACCAGGACAATTTATGTGATGTTGTCCCAATTTATTTATTTATTTAAAAACAAATCCAGATGATTTGTCCATTAATCCAGTCTAATCGCTAAAAAATAATACCTAAAGCTGTTTCACTGACCTCCACACTCCCACGTAAAAAACAAAGAAAAACTCCATGTAGGTATAACATAAAGGCCCTAAATAAGTAATTTACCTAAAATGCCTAACGATGTCAATAACCGACTAAAATTTTATTGAAAGTGAAAAAGTTATTTTAAGTTTACATAAAAACATATTTTTTCAACTTCAAATTAATAATAATAATAAATATTTCACAATCACAAACACTGATCTGACTCCGAGATAGGTAGCTCAAGCACCTGTGATACGGATATCAGAACCAACAGCGGAATCTATATAAATAAAAAATGAATTGATGTTCGTTAGTCTGATTAAAACCTGAGAACGGCTGGACCGATTGATTTTAGTTTTAAAATGTTTGTCGTAGTCCAGGAAGGTCTAAAAGATGAGAAATTATACAAAAAGTAGGCGGAACGAAGTTCGCCGTGAGCCACTAGTTACAAATTTATACATGTAATACTTTTCTTTTGTAAAGTAGCTTTTTGTACGTAATTCACCTAAGCACGCTACTTTAAATCAAAATCACGTGATCATTGCAAGGATTGTTTTGACTCTAATGTGTAATTTTGTTTAAGTTTCATCGGAAAATCTTGCTAGTCGTGACGGAGCACTTGTCACATAATATGATTTCTGTATTTTGTACCTTGGGTTTAAATATGGTGCGTCATCTTGTCAATGCAGCGCTAACTGCTACCATATCTTGTCTCATACTAGAGAAATATTCTATAAAAATATTATTTGTTTCCAGAAATATAGAAAAAAAAACTCACTGAATGTCAATTTTTTTTTCTCAAAAGCTACTTGGCGAAATTTTTTAATTTAAATGTAAATAATAATGTGAAAATAATTTAATATTTAGTTTGTCTAGTGAAACGTATACTGCCATTTTATTAGGATTATTTTTATTTAAAATTTGTATTTTTGTTGTGTTCAATAAAAGTAGTGCAATCACGTTGGATTTTCCTTTAAGCGCAATGTAATTTTCATTAATACGTGTTCGAGGAAAATCTAATTTCCGGGACAAAAGGTATTTCCCTGGTAAGAAGACTGAGACACATTAAATATCTAGCTTTCCAGCTCTTTTTATCAATAAACATACATTTATGTGTAGGGTACAATAAAGAATAGTATAAAGTAACTACGATTAGCTTACATTGTGTTATATTACATATGCAATCATATTACTAGTATATGAATAATGTGTATAACCACAGTATAACTGAGCAGTTATCCCGCAAAATAAATTAAATTAAATGCTACTTAACATCAAAATAGGTAATAATGTTTAATTGAATTATTTGTTTGTTATTGTATCTGTGACTCTTCTGGTATTGTAGATGTCTACGGTCGGCGGTAAACGCTTACGATCAGGTGATCCGTCTACTCGTCTGCCCCTATTACATAAAATATAATTATACTAGTAGAAGTAGTAGAAAGTAATCTATCATTGATGATATATGAATGATTTCACATTATTATCAATGTGTTCGTTACTGTCCAGACAAAGCTAGTTATTTTTCTTTTTGATAATTTACCGGAAACCAAAATATTACCTCGTAGCAATTTAAGGCGACGGGTAGCCTAACTAGCGACACCATTCGTTTTTATTTGTTAGCTACTAAACCGGATCTATTTTAAACAATTTCGGGGTTACAACCTCTCGGCAAACACTGATACTGTTTATTAATGAACCATGCACAAATGTTGGGTCCGTTTTTGTACGCGAAAAATGATTACCGCCAAAAGCGGTCACTTTTAACGTGAATCAATTTTTCGCGTACAAATGTTGGGTCCGCATTTGTGCATGGTTATTTAATAAATAGTATATGTGTTTGCCGAGAGAGTTGTAACCCCGAAATTGTTAAAATAGATCCGGTTTAGTAGCTAGCAATTAAAATCGATTGGCGTAGTGGTAGTGTGCCCTACCCGTCACCTTAAGAGATAACAAATTGAACGGCCGTATTTTTAATTAACATAAAAAATAATACGTAAGAAAAACGTTTTGAAAAAGTGGAGATAAGCAAATGTGTGTCGTGCATTTGGAGCGTGACAGGTACTAATGAGTGTCCGCCGCCGGGATTGAATCCAGGACGCGTGCTTTCACACGCCGCTTCCAGGGAAAGACGAAACTAGGCCACGGGGTGGCCGCACACACAGGCGGTCGGAACGCCGCGTTCCGCACGCTTCAGAACATATGTAGTATTTTTCTGCCCTTACAAGTCTTTGATTAATCGTAGGTGATAATATTATATGTACAGTCAGCATCAAACTGAGCGTTCGAACCTACCAAAAATTTCATGCGAAAGCGTGCCAGAAAAAACTAATTAATTTATAAATAATCTTAATTAACGATTTAAATTCAGATTCTAAATCATTTATTTGAGAGTTTGAGTTTAACTTTTCATTAGCCTTATCGTTGTTAAATTAATAAATAAATTCTGGATTGATTGACTCAAAAACCTGAGTCTAATATGATAAACGTGGCTACCCGACATTATAAAAATTTAGGCAATGTAGAACGATAGATTGATAGATCGGAATGTATGAATTCGTTCATTAATATTCATGTTATTTGTTTTCTCTGGGTTAGGGTGGAGTTCACCGACTTTTAAAACAGCTGTTTAACAATACTTGACAGCTTGCTTGACGTTATTATGTGAAACATGTTCAAATCAGTTGTTTAAATGTTAAACAACTGTTTTAAAAGTCAGTGAACACCTCCTTCAATCAATCAATCGAGACAGCTTAATCAATTAGTTAATTAGTTGCCGAATGGCAGCCAAGAATGGGGTAAATGGGTAGACCACCTGCTCTATAGTCCCACGATATTGTAACAGCAGTGGGGAAACAATGGATGAGGCTAAAGAAGAGGCCTATACTCAGCAGTGAATGGATGTGCGCTGATATGTTGATGATGAATCAATTAGTTAAACAACCTGAATCACTATCACTACATAGTATAAAACAAAGTCATTTTTGCTTAGACTTTCGATGTATGCTTAGATTTTAAAATCTATCAACGGATTTTTATGCAGTTTTTTTTAATAGATACAGTGATTCAAGAGTAAGGTTTAAATAATGTTTTTAATGTTTTATTCCCATAAAATCACTTACAAAAATGTGCTTAACTATTTTAGTTTTACTGCTCCGGTTCGAATACAAAAAAAACCTTTAGATTACTATTTAATTAAAATATGAACTAAAAACAAATTAATAAAAAAAATAACTGATGGTGAGATGTACGAATTATTTAGGGTATAATACATATATACCTAATATTGCATCCGTGCAAAGACATGGATGTTGCTAGTAAATATATATAGTGACCTATCACATCCAAGACATGCAAAAAAATCCTCCATTTTTCCGTCTGATCAGACAGAATAATAGAGGATTTTTTTGTGATAAAGTAGTAAGAAGATAATCAAATTCGATATAAGTCGACTTGTACCACTTTTCACAGGACGCACAGATTTATTTGATTGCTGTGATATGTAAGACCTTTACAAATACCAGTGACTTATGTAAAACATTATCTTGTTCCCATTTGAATATCACAGGAAGGAGCTACCCTTCCTGGTGTTATATGAGGCTGGCGTGAGGCTGTATGGGGATCTCTTGTGACGACCTCATGTAAAGCGTGCGAAGAAACACAGCTGCCGGATTACTTTAAATACAAGATTTCGTTTGATGCTAGTGAATAAAATAAACAAGGATCTACGAGTCTGTCTTATAATCTTTTTAGGTATTAAACTTCACATAAGTAAGAAGGTACCCTTAATACGTAGGTTACCTCATGATGTTTTCACTCACCGCCGAGCTAGTAAACGTTTTTATCCAAATACGTACCTTCGCTTCTGCTTAATTTGGAGTCAAGTTTATATCAGTGATGTTTTCTGATTTATAATAAAGAAGTATCTAAATAAGTAGCTGAAGTGCTCGTATAAAAGAATGACAAACAAATGTACATAAGCCGAATATTTAAAAAAAAATGTTGGTATGTACCTGTTTAACTAATGAACCAATGAATAAAACGCGTGAAAAACGCTTCTCTGCACACAACATAGTTTGTTAGACAAATATAATTCGCCTAATTTGTTATAATTGAAAGTACTAACTAGTTTAGTCTGAAATATTCGGCTCAAGGCTAGAACGGAACATCTTTGCTACATAATCTCATATTCTCGTCTCGCTTATCTTGTTACTCGAAAATCTTTTTATTTTTCTTTGTTCAGCATCAAGGCAGGAAGTAAGTTAAGTCCGGGACTGAACAGATCAACATTCTTTTGAGGTGTAAATTATACTTCTGCTTAGTTTTTATGTTAATAGGAATACAGATGACTTTGTAAATATTTTGATAGAAATCCGTAAATATTCTTTTAGTTCATTTGAATTTTACGCCGTCCAGTTGGTATTCACTTCTTTTCAGACTTTAATCCCAACAGTTCTGTCATTAACAGACGTCATAAGAGATACGAGTCTAATTTTAGATTTAGGATAATCTACCCGTTTATAATTACACCACATTGCCATTATTGCATTGACAATATCATAAATTTCTATCACTTAGGATTAGTGTCTACTATCACACCGTTATCTCAACCGGGATCGTGTCATTCATGCTAGACGACAAAGGTATCAGTATTTACTCCACCCGGGGTCAGAGACGTGTCAACCCGCGGTTTATCTGGAAAACACTACGGTGTGACGCACGGAATCATGAGTAGATCTCGTGCTAATATAAATAACAGTGCTACTGTATCGCTGAGAGGTCGTGGTAGTCCCCTTCGATTGCTGATAAGTAGGTATGTCACACGGAGTCGCAACAAGAAAGGTAGACTATAATGCCTACTATCAGTTTGATATCTTTTATTACCTTGACAACTTAATATCAGAAATGATCATGACGTGGATTTGATTCGAAAGATACTGCTGTATACTTCTGTATTTTAATAAGAATCAAACTAATTAAACTCCCTTATCTTTGCGTGTAATTTGCAGTCCAAAGCTGTCGCTTCGGAGCCCTTGAAGCATGATCTAGGATTCGAGAATTCTGGTAATTACAATTAGGCAACCTGCCGCCGGACGCAACCCTTAGACGCAACGCAACCCTTAGACTGGGGCACAAGACCAACTGATTCACGGTAACAGTAACATATATTGTAACCACACCTCACAAAACCGGCGTATAGCAGCACTGTGCTGTGTTTCGCTGCGTGAGTGAAGGTGACTTGTGGCCCAATCCGGGGAAAAAGGCAATTTAAAGGTTGGTAGCGCACTTGTGACTCCACTAGTGTCGCAAGTGTCCATGGGCGGCGGCAATCACTTACCATCAGGTGATCCAAAAACCACAATTTTGAGAAAATACCGAGAACGTGAAGATTTATCGAGCTAATTAAAGTAGAACCTGTTAATTTAATCAGATTGTTTTGTGTTAGTTGAGTTTATATCAAAGAAAAACAATGACAATTGATTGATTGAAATGAAAAGCAAACAAACTCTTTTCAATAAAGTTTAATTAAAACCAACTGCTTATTTTATTACATATTAGAAAGATACTTTATTGCACAAAACACACAACTTAAAACACTAAGTACAATTTTGGCGGTCTTATCGCTGGAAGCAATTTCTACCAGACTACCTTCAGGCAAAGGACATTTGATAGTAGAAGAGGGGTAGGTGGTGCAATATTGAGAAGGGTAATAAAAGTGAACTGTATGTATATACTATATAAAAATTTATAATACGAACACAATATTATATGTATACTTATAAATAAATATATTATACTTAGATACAATAATTTAAAGGACTAACATATACATTTACACATAGCTGTGTAACAAGGCTATGAAATGTAATGGGCCGGTAAAAATCGTATTGTAAGTTTTTATTGCAGGCATTAGGTAGGTGGTAGCTATACCTGGTGCATATTGATCCACTCTGCAGCTGGCCCGAACTTCATACCTACCTATTATATCCCAGACAAGTTGTAGTGAGAGGGGAAATCAGAAGTTAGAGTAGAGACGGTCTGTTACTTGTTTAAACTTAACACTTGTATCTTTCGTGAACGCTCCGGGCTGAGGCTTTTATCTCAATATCTTCGCCACTGTCAGATTTTACTACACTCGAAACTGGAATTCAAGACCAAAAAAACTACGATAGATACGCCACTATCAAATCTATCAATGTCACTTATGTCATTGTCAAATCAAGTTTTCAGGTTTGGTCAACCTTTTTGGTATATGCTTCTTTTGTTAGTATAAGGCTGGCACAATTCATGATGAGGATTTACAAACTATATTTTCAAGTCAACCAATATTGACAAAATTTTATTGTAAAGAACTTAAACAAATTGAATCACCCATGAACATCCACGAAAGTTTGGCATAGTATTAAGACAGTGTGGAAAAGTTTTTACTTAAATCTTTTTTTATTTTTGAAGTTTTGATAAAGTAGGTAGTCAACAGTCGAAGTCAGTCGAAAGTCTCAGTTACCTACTCAATAAAACAGGGGCGTTTAGCGTTTTATCGACCTTTGGTTTCTGCCGAGACTACTTAACGAAATCGTAGGTTTAAAGACCCTCATACGACCTAGCAAGTTGTTCACGTGACAACTCATTAATTACATAATAGCAGTGTTTAAAACGATGTAATTCAAAGATTCTTAATGTAAATATCACTGCGGCACCTCACTGCACGAAACAACAACATGTAAGATCAAATGTTGTACCAAATGTTATTAACACCTGAAGGGACACAAGCATATTACCAACTTTTCTACCAAACATTACGGATGATCAAGTTTTTATTAAAGCGTCTTGTATTTATGTAAAAATAAGTCGATAAAACTTGTTCTTTAAATTATAGAATCAATATTACCAATAAATAAATTATGTCAGCCCATGTTTGTAGATAATAGGTATATACTATTGTACGATCATTTTATTGCAGTAGCAACATTGTAGTAGCTTTTTTGGTCTTGAATTCCAGTTTCGGGTATAGACTTTACTGCATACCACCGTCAAATGTAGGTACATCTGACAAAGTTCCCGGTAGGCCACGGTAGGCCACTTTTCGACCTTGATGCGATGAAATAAGGTCTAAAAGTGGCTAGTGGGAACTTTGTCAGATGTACCTACTAGAACAATAAAATTGCTTCTGGCGAACGACTGAATTAGGTTGGTTTGAATCAGATCTTTTGTAAACTGTACAGGATTTTTACTGTTTCGATCTTGATGAAAGCAGCATTCGTAAATATAATTTACCTCGAAGTCAATGAGGAAATTACTCAAACACGCCTACGGTCTATTGTTATTGGTTTTTGTAGAAATAATTACACTAATTGGTTGGGTTCGCGTATCGTACCGTCTCGAGTAACCGACCTCTGTTTTAATTTAAACTTCAAGTGAGACAAAACAAGTGTTATTTTCAAGTGCCAGTCTTTAACTTATGAGTACTTAAAAATAAGGCAATTCATACAATATCTCATACCCCAAATATTTCAGTCACCTGATAGATACTAAGTAACTTAAGCAATTTTGTTCCGCATATCAGTCAACTGAGGAATCACAAATTTAATGGGTACTGAAATACATACTTATATTAAATCCGACACTGAATAAATACAAGTGTTCATTACACGAATGTTTGTGAAAATGCGAGTGTCCATGGACGACATCAATTGCTCACCATCAGGTGATCCGTCTGCTCGTCTGCCACCTATAACATTAAAAAAGTGGGAATCGAACCCACGGCCTTTGGCAAGGTAGGGTCACTACGACCAAATGAGCCATCAGGCCAGTTGATATTAAAATGTGAATGTGATATCAATTAAGTTCTTTTATGTTATTCGTATATTGTTTCTCATAATAGTTAATTGTGTGATCTATAAATCAACATAGAATAATTGGGAGGGGACAAGTCTAGGTGTGTCATTGACAACATAGAAAAAAAATCGCTCCATGAATCATTTGCAGACTAAAGAGTTTGTGAACAATGTCTCAATTAACACTTAGAACTACTTATTTTGTAATTGGGGTTTGATCGGTTGGTCACGATGTTGATTTAGACAAATCTAAAAAAGTCAAAATAGTAGGTTGCCAAAAAGTACAGTTGGATACGCATATAGATAGGTACAAAACAATAACTCATACTTAAACCATAATGCTTATTTTAGCAAACCCTCTAAACATAGGTATACCTAAGTATCTAAGTATGAAGATAATATATTGATAGAATTTTTTTAATGCATTATTTTCTTTTGCTGCAGACGAAGCCTACATGAAGATGGCCCTAGAAACAGTGGAGGAGTTAGATTGGTGCCTGGATCAGTTGGAGACCATACAAACACACCGCTCCGTGTCCGATATGGCTTCGCTCAAGGTGAGTGCGGTGTACGGGAGAGGGCCGGTTCTTATACCCCCCCCCCTCTACCTAGTGCTGAGAAAAACTCGAGTCAAAACTTTTAAAATAAGTTAATTATCTGTATATATGATATAGTCAAAAAATGTTTTAAGACGCGTTACGTAGGTACTAACGCAGATGGGCTAATTTAGCTCGTACGAGTGACCAGGTTCCACACAAAAGAACCTTACAGACATCGAACATGTAGTGTGTCACATATCATAGGCACTTCAGAATCAGAATTTAAATCAATGATCGCAAATTGCTTTTAATAGAAAAAGTCATAGATCATTTGTTTTAATATTGCAAAAAGTATTAGTTTATAGTAACATACAAGAATATTAGTCAAAAGTGATAACTTGATTTTTTTTTTATTTCAATCTTGAATAAACTGGACCTTTTCTTTTCGTAAAGCTTTTAAAGTTCTCTTCGAGTCCTAACAAGGTAATAATCAAATCAAATATATACAATATTTGACACCAAGTTAGAAATTGTAGGCTCGAATCTTTTACAACACTATCTATTACATGGTAAGGATTCCCAGCTCACTGCAGATTAAAACATAGGTACATTCAACTCGCTAACGTTACAGATTTAATTAAAAGAGCACCAAAATAAATTCATTTCAGTGTTTTGTGATAAAAATCACTGCAGAGAAAACTAAAATAATTTACATTTACTCGTAATTGCTTTTCAACATACCTAACATAGATATGTTTACCTTTTAGAAATGACCGTTTGATTGTTCTTATTTTACCTAGACATGGGTATGTAGGTAATGTTTATTTTCTCCCTAACTACGCAGCCTGCTCGATATCACAAAATATCTATGTACTTTGGTTGTCTTAGATTTAGGAACTTGTCAGTGTCAAGTCCTAATAATATTGTTTACTTTCTCTGATTTTCGTTCTTTTTATAAACTAGCATTATAGTTGGTATAAAAGTGCACTTACAGAGTTGTTAGGAAGTATATTTAGCCATGTGACTGTACAGAGACTAGAAAGTTACACATTAATGTGTCATATATGTAAAGTCGGTGATGAATGTGGGTTTCAGGTTTTTCCGATTTCACTTCTTAGTTACAATGAAACGTGTAAACTTTCTCAAAAACTATGATGAAGGCACTTTCGTTTCGTGTTATAAAGATTTTTATATAAACAGAGTTTGTGTATACTCGAAACAATGAGTGAGCTACGTAGGTAGCTAGTTTTTAGAAGAATAAGTAAAATTTTGCTCCCAATAAAACCTAAACATTCGGAGCGAATTTCTAGATAGGTATTGGTTAACGTTGAGTGACACGGCATTGTTTGTTTGACAAACGTGATCGGGACGAAATGCTCTTTGATGTGACAGTATCCTTTGAGGTATCGCAAATATCCTTGTGTAGGTACCTACACCATGTTGATAGCACGAAAAGAGATAACAGCGTACCTGCTGTCAAATCTGTGAGCGTATTCTGATGGATGGTTGTTCGATACGATACATCACGGCCGGCAAATAGTCTTGCGATCGAAAATAACACGCTTCTAATATAGAAAAGTTTCGTGCCTACTTTCCTTTTTCTCTCACAGGATAGGTAGTTACATCGTTAATATAGGATTGTTTTGGAATCTTTCATTGCTTAATATAATATCTTTACGAATATTCCAGCAAATTGTGAACGACTAATATAATAAGTGAGGTCATACAGCTATTTTATTATGCCAGAATAAAAATAAACAAAATGAACTTCAACGATTATTATTTATTTAATAATTACTTATAAATGATAAACGTAACACATCTTAACAACAATAAGTTTGTGCGTATATTTAAATTGTTTTGACTATGGCATGTTATCTATTTTGGAACAAATTGCTAAGTTAATAATTCGGAATAGTTAAGATTATAATAATCACTGCTTTAAGTTAATTTTTTTGGGAATTTTGTCTCATAGTCTTTTGTTGTGAAATTGAACTACTATTATAAACATTTTGTCATTAATATCTTGTTTCTTACTAGATTTTGAATGTAATTACGGAGATTCTGTCTTTCGGCGTAGAAAATGCGCTTAGTAATATTAAGGTACCTATGTCTTCTATGTCAACAAAATCTGGTTAATAGGTTTTCAAAAATATTACTTACGAATAAGTCGAATTTATAGCCCTAAATTTTTTTTTGTTATTATGCCTCGACATTCTTATACCATTGAATTACAATACTTGCATGTATTGTGTAACTACTGAAACTGTGTTATGCGATCACCCGGGCTTTCCCATACAAAAATTACCCGTCTCATCCCAGGCAGTTGTCCTACGACATCTTTTATTTTACTAATGACTATATGATAATATACTTAAAACCTTTGCCCTTAGTCGTAAGTGTGCGACGTAATAAGCTAAGATAAAATTGTACCATTAGGCTGCTATGACATATTTTCCTTTTCCATTCTCTAATGTTACAGCTTCACTTATCAAGGAAATGTCGTATGATATGGTAAATGACAGATTTATGATTGTTTCTTGTAATGCAAGATGTAAAAATGCCATAATTTTAATACTTCATTTTCGAGATCTATAAGACAAACAGAGGTCGGGTTGAACTTAAATGGTCGATAATTTTGTGTTCTATTAAAGTGTGATGAATGAGTTTTCCGTAGAATGTATGTTTTAAAAGTTACATGATAAGAGTCTGAAATTTTTGAAGTTTTTCGAGCACTACAAAGTTACCACAGGTTTTTCAAGGTTGCAAATTTGTTTATACACTATTATTGGTATCTATAATAATAATATAGGTACCATAATACCAGAACTTTGCAATTTATTGCGACCTAAAGTGTTTAAATGACTAGGTTAGCAGTTTTCATTCTTATTTCGAAAATGTTGTATGATTTTTTTCGAAAAAAACTCACACATCTTGAAGGCAGTTGCGCTTGTATGGAAAGCAATTATGAAATATTTTATGATTTTTTTATCATACATAAGTTACAACAAGTATAACTAGTAGAATAACTTATAACGTTATAATATTTACTTATAATGCATTAAATTTTCATATAAAAAAATCAAACACTTTTATGAAGATAACTGTTTCAAGATGTATCTTTGGAGAAATAATGTAATTAAAGTACATACAATAATAATTTTCTGTATGTTTTTATACAGAAAAAGAAAGAAATTCATTAATAATTATAAGGATGCGATATTGTAGAAGACACTTCTTATTTCGAAAATAAATAATTCAACATTTCATGATGATTGCATGAATTATTCAGCCCTCGAATGAAGCATAATATTTACTATTCAATAGGGTACTGATCATGTGTGGCACTTCATATTATTTCTTTATACTAGCTACCCTGAGATTTCCCTGCAGTTTAACAATTTAATATATACATATAACTACAGTAAATAGTATAACTATAAACACATGTGTTTGTTCAGGGGGTCAGCTTCCTGCATTACTAAATGTTATCAAAATTCGAACAGCCGTTTGTACGTGAAGATGTAACAAACATACACACAAATTTTCGCCATAATTAGTGCCATTCGAGCATTTTAAAATACACATAGATTCCATGATATGTGTAAGCTTATTAATAAATTGTGTCAGTAAAAATATTTTAATTTTTATTGACATAAGTAATTATAAAAAGTTACATACAAAAGCTCAATATTAAGTACAGACCGACCAATATCAGAAGGCACTTCGGTGACATTGTTGCAATAAAGCTACCACTAATATAAAAATATTTTAAGTTGGTAATTATTAGGATGCATTTGAGAAACCTATTTTAATTTTTACGAAATCATAATAGTTAAGCTAAAGACAGTTGTTCTATATAATTTGTTTCATATAAAACGGAATATCCTGTCTGCATTAATGCATGGATCCGATACATTTTCAGCATATTTGTCGATCTAACTTTCTGAAAAAGACTTTGTAAATTATCATGCCATCATCATTATTTCGGCCAGAAGACGCCCACTGCTTGTTATTCAGTTATTTATTATACATATTTTGATATTTTTTTTTGTAATTCTTAAATAATTTATAAATATTGAACTTTAACCACCTTATTCTAAATCGGGATCTAACGTACTAAATGTCACATCATCCCGTTCTAGCACGTAATGTTAAAAGGAGCACGCACGATTTTAGTTCCGAGACTATCCTTAGTTCACGATTTGTAATAAGGGGGTAAATGTTTCGTTAAAATAGTATTCCATTAAGTAGAAATATTTGGAGGGAAGTCTGGCTACACTGGTGACATTCGGTGATGGCTCAAGTAGTTCTTCCTATACGCGATAGGATTAACCAGTTTAGCCTAGTCTAAACTAATTTGTTCTAAGCCCGATAGGATAGACCAGCTTAGACTAGGCCAAACTAGTTGGTCCTGATACGCACACTCTAGGATAAACTGGTATGACCTAGTCTAAACATTAAAGTGTATCAAGAAAGTCAAAATAAATAGATAATCTAAATAAAATACTCCGTATTTGGAAAAATAATCATTTTTATTAAACTATAATGATGAAATAAGAACAATCATACCAATAATCAATAGATGCAATAATGTCTCAATTATTACAATAATTATGTCGTTAAAAATTATCGGTAACAAATAGTAAAATAATCAATCATACTCATACATACCAGTTTATCCTGGATATTAGGATCAACTAGTTTGTCCTAGGCTAAACTGGTCTATCCTATGGGGCTTAGGACAAATAAGTTTGGACTAGACTATACTGGTTAATCCTATCGCGTATAGGAAGAACTAGTCGAGTCTAGGCCAAACTAGTTTGTCCTGAAATTGGGTATGGCCAGTAACAGATACATAGTTCTTAATATCCAATTCTATTCTTTTGACTTCAATATACGAGTAGACATGTAAATTATAGTTCTTAATTTCAATCAAGACTATAAAAATTGAAACATTTAAAAGCATACACTTATTTTTCTTAGACGAAGCACGAAATAAACACGCCATGTAATTTGAATAGCTACCTACGTAGAAATAATATAAGCAATAAATAATACATTAGTAGTGTATTCGTTCGTTTGCAACGTCCCCGACTTGATGCGTCAATACTCAAAGCGGCTTTCAGACGGAAAAGTTTTAATGATTCCTGAAATAAGACGATTTACTACCTCCGTATGTTTCCCTCCTCTTAGACCCTTAGCCTTGAAGTCACCTGAAGCCTTCTTATTTCCCGTACAGAGTTCACCGAGGCTTCAATCAGCCTAATAGCTTAGCGATGTTTACAATGCTTTAGAAAGCAACATAGCTTTTCTTTTAATAAAGTTCCCTTTTCTTTGATAAAATAAAAAGCTGTTTTTTTAACCCTTTACTTTGTTGCTGCACACAAAGCTTTGTAACTAGACTCGTCTTTAATTTTCTATTAGTACTTACAAAAGTTGGTAGCTCTAGATTTTGCTTTCTGATTGCTCTTGATTCTTGCTTTATCCTAGTTTGATTTTATTGTTACATTTCTTTTCCAGAAAATAGTTGTCTGTTTTATATTGATGTTCTCCGTAGTACACATAATTCACCTGTTTATCTATCCTCAATCGATCCTCGGAATTTTCATATATATACAGGGTGTATCTGTGAACATTCACATCCCTTTTCCCTCGTGTTCTACCAATCATTCTGAACAACATTTGTTCAACGACTTTTCGAAATTCATCGAAATTTTTTTCGACTCCTAATACAAAATGACCAAGTCACGTGACCGACTTAGTATGAAAAATTGAATTTTTTTTAGTGATAGAACAAATGTTGTTCATAATTGTTAGTAGAACACGTGGTTAAAGGGATGTAAATGTTCACAGATACACCCTGTATTATTGATCCAAATATAAAAGTGCAATCCAAAAAAAATGCTGTATTCAGTCAGGACTGGTCCTCCTGATTGTCAAATGTCAAGATTTGGCATACCGAAAAAAAGTTTTTGTTAGTTAATTCTCTAAAAATATATGAAGATATTGATTATTGAACCCACGGCTTTGGTGCCATAGTAATAAATACTAAGGGGGATAAGTCCTATAGTATACAGCAAAAAAAATCAGGCTGGCATTTGGACCAAAAAAGATCCTCTCTTTTGGTGGAGGATGTCCTTTAAGTCACTTTTTCGAATGCCTATAGCTATTGACGTCTTTTTCCTGAAGTGTTCAAAATACTAAATGTATTCGTAGAATTCGTAGGGTGGTGTTAAATATTTGCACGAAACTTGCCGTTAGTGCGATCGATGCACCCACGTCACTGTGACGTTTAAGCAGCTGAAAGCGTCCTGTTCTACTTTATAAACAAACCAGAAAGCGCAAAAGGTATATACGCGAGTTTCATTTCAGTGCTGACGATATAAAAATAAACGTATGTACGTAATTAAATATTCTATTTCTATCTAGACCGCTGTTACACTTCCATCCGTAACATAAAATCATTGCATAAGTTATAGCATAAGTCATTGCGCTACTGACACATTTTTATTTATTTTATTGCGGTCTTTGAACAAATCTAGGTAGGCACGCTAGATAAACCTACTTTAACAAAAATAGACCGTTGAAATGATTTTCGAAACTGATAGTTTTTTCTGACCGTTAGTAATTCGTTGAAGTATGTAGTTTCTGAGTGATAATTTCTAATTGTACCAGTTCACTTACAAATCGGATAGTATCTGATAGACGTGTGTAACTGTTTACTGAAACGACTGAACCAAATGATTCGAATCCGAATCACTAATATTCGCTCCGAATGTATCATTCGACTCAAATGGATCTCGAGTTCAAGTGAACCGAATGATCCGAATGAGCTGAATGATACGAGTAACTCAAATGATCCGAATGAGCAGAATGATCCGATGAGCCGAATCAGCGGAATGATTCGATGAGCCGAAGGATCCGATTGAGCGGAATGAATCACGGATCTATCTGAGAGTCGATATTTTAAATGAAGCGTTTCACGGTTCCGCATCTCTGCACTGATCCAGATGCAAATATTCAATATTTTGAAAGACACGTTTTTGTCAGGTCAAGTATCTGAAACGCGCAACCATAATTCTGTTTCAGATGGTCTGGTTCCGCTGTTAAAAGGTCGCGAAGGTCAGACGGCAGTCGCTTCATTGTAATTACCAGACTCCCCAAATCCTAAATCATGGCCCAAGCGTGTTCTGGACTCTAAAGCGACAGCTTTGGATGCAACCGGGAATTACACTCTACGATAGTGGAGGAGGCTTTACAATCCCTTTCTTACCACTCACTTCTTTTTCTCTGCGTCAACTGAACTATTAAATTATAGTTTAGTTGACGCTTACGACAGAAGTTGAAAGTGGAAATAACGAAAAATATAGATTAAAAAAGGACAATTGACCGACGATACTGTATCACTTATCTAATTAAATTAATTCAATAATCTTTTCCGTCTGCTCGTCTGCCACCTATCACATTAAGGTGACGGGTAGCCCTAACTAGCGACACCAATCGATTTAAATTGTTAGCTACTTAAACCGGATCTATTTTGAACAATTCGGAGCGGGAGTCAAAAGTTTAAATAAATAGTATAAGTGTTTTCCGAGAGGCTGCAGCCGAAATTGTCGAAAAGGTATCCGGTTTAGTTGCTAAATTAATTGGTGTCGCTAGTGTGCCCTACCCTTTAAAAAACATTAGTCTATGTATGATAGACTAATGTTTTTTCGTACAAATACAAAATCATAGTATCTAGATTTCTAAGAATTACCTGCATTATTATTTTCAATTTAATTGTCTAAATTGAAAACAAACGCGTGTCAAGTTAAAAATAGCATCAACAATAATTACTCGCAAGCTATTCTTAGAGATCACCACCATCTGATGTCGCTTTGAGGTCGAATAGTTATAGATAAATCAGTCTCTATAAAGAGTTAGGCCCTTGGTTAGGTTGAAAGGGATTCCGTGACACATGTGCGTGCGTGACGGGGAGTCGTTAAAACTGAAGGGCATCGTACTACGTCGACTGACGTAAATCTTGACCGGGAAAAATAACTGATGGCTATAAGTGTAAGAATTTATATAAATAATTCAATGCTGATTCTATTTTTATAGGCACCCCTTGGCAACCTGCAAAGTTCATCCATAGAAAGGTCTTTACTGACGTAAGAAAAATTCGTAGCCTTGGTGTGTGTTGACCTAACTACGAGTAGACGCGTTCATATGTTTTTATTTTACTACGAACAATTATTATTCATATCATTGTGATTTATTATTATTGCTAATATAATAATAATAAAACTTTATTAATCTTATTAGAGTAAATTTTACAGATGGTCACTTATAGTTATATAAATACAGACTTATTATTTACCTGTACTAAGAGAATCTTGTATTACAGGTATTTAGAGCTATCTTAATTTAATTGAAACAATAATAAAATCTAGTTAAATATAGAAACGAAAAAGTAGACAATAGGACTAGTTACTTAGATTATAATACGCTATAAGTTCTTAGAGATGTATATGTAGCTTTGCCTACATGAAACAATAAAGAATATGAATATTAAGTAATATAACACTATTTTGGATTTGTAACTAAGATGACTCCTCCTTACTTATTACCAAATAAAAATATATCTTAAAAATTGTATTGTATTCTCAACGTAAAATTAATAGATTGTTATATGATTCTTCCCCCTGTTGGTCTAACGGTTTAAGTGCCAGGCCGTGATCTCGGGGTCCTGGGATTAGATTCCCGGGTAGAGCGAAAGTATGTTTCGAATTTTTCGAACATAGCTCGGGTTTGTGATCACCAATCCGCATTTGGCAAGCGCGCGTGGCCCTGCAGTGGGCATCAGCCCAAAAGTATCAAAGTATCAACTTTACTATGTGATTCTGCTGTCACCACCATTGCAGTAGGTATTGAATATAAGCACCATCCCCATATGGTTCGTTTTTATGAATTGATCGTGAATATTATAATATATATTATCTGATGTTTGCGTATAGCTTTAATCTCATAGTTTATAGCCCTCTATAGACTTCTTGCTTAATATGTTTTAGTATTTTTTATTGAACGAATGAACAAGTTCAGTTTTAGCTAATCATATTTTTTTATTAAATACCTTTTTGGTTTATTAAGCTATTTATTGTATGCATCAATAGCATCACACTAGCGACGCCAATTGATTTAATTATTTAACAACTAAATTGGATCTATTTTTACCAAGTGAACTATCAGATACTCGGCAAACATATACTATTTATCTAATCATTGTGTATGTACTACTTTTGGTTAGTTTTTGTACTCGAAATGTTTGTAATCGAGTACAAAAACAGACCAAACATTTGTTCCTTATATTACTTCTAAGATTTGTCTTGTAGAAATTCGAGTAGTGAAAAGTGACGTAGATAAACAACAGCTCTTTAATTAAATTAAAAAAATTTTAGCAAAATATCTGTAATTCTAGGCATGTAAGCCGTTGATTATAAAATAGTCACATAAGAACTACACTCTGAGTCAAAAAATTGTACCACCGCCGGGAAAATAACTTTAAAGTGTTAGTAACCCTTACAAAGCCCACATGTACTATACTGATATTAGTGGCGTTTAAAGCTTATTAAATAAGTTTAAATATAAAAACAATTTCATTTAATTTAAAAAAAAATCATTCATTTTAAAAAATATGAAATTTTATACATATTTTATGTACATATTGTTGGTTTTGTAAATATGAGTATTTATTAAGTTTTTGATGTAAAACCTCAATCTTTTGTTAAACAGGTAGAACAGTATTTAAAAAGAAAGTAAACTCACAGGGAAACATGTTTGAATATTAAAAAAAATTACTCGTATATTGTTTCATAGGTCTTTGTTCATATCTACAGATGCTGAAAAGCAGTAAAACCCAAAACTCGTTTTATTAAAGCTCGTATTTACGAATAAGACATAAAAGACGAGACGAGATGAATGAACTTTGCCGCATTGGACGGTTTTATTTTCTTCAAATATTACTAATCTTGTGAAGTGACTTTCATCGAAGTAGCCAAGGGTTTTTCTCATAGTATAAATGTCAAGTTAACTCCCTCATACCCAGATAAAAATATCTTGTTTGCTTTAAATCCATTCAAAAGAATTCCGTTTATTCCAAGAAAGCTTTCAGTATAAAACTCTTATACAATATCAAGTCTTTAGATGTATATAGAGAAAAAATATTCACTGAAACCTATATTAGGAAACACTAAGTCCGTCGCAGACTAGCTACCAAGATGTCCATCGTCGGCCTAAGAGTATTTGACAGGTGCAAAAGTCGGCACTAATGCTTTTTGACATTTTTGCATAGAAAAAACGTTGTACCCTGTCTATATCAATGAAGTGCCTTCTGATCATAGTCGCACTGCATAGCAAGGCATGACAGTCAAACGAAAATGTTAAAACGAGGGTTGCCAATGCTAATTTATCCAATTCACGAATTCGGGGAAATAAATTTGCGGATTCCTCACAAATCCGTTTTTTTTTTTCAAACTCGACCTTGAGGGTAGCATCATAGCTCATAGTTTGTCGCACTATATTCAAAGTTGATAACAAAGGCCAACAAAGTTATGTTGCCGCGGATGCTTAATATAAGTTAGCTCGGCCTAAGGGCTCTTATAATTATAGCTAGATCATGAGATTTCTCATAAATATCATTAAATAAATAAGTGACGAGAAACAATGCAATATACTCATAAATGTTAGTTGTAAATGTAATATTCTCTTATGGTATTTGCCGCGTACATGCGCTTTTTAATCTCTGAAACTACTTTCACCGACTATTTTCACTAGTATAAATATTTTTCATCATAATATATAAATTTCTTCGAAGCGAACGTCGAGTATGAGCTGGGCTTTGGGTGCTCTACATCAAAACGAGTTATTCTTTAATACATTTATGTGGATTACTCACTGTGATAGCTCGCATTTCACTCGGCGCTTCCAAGAAAAAGACAATTTTAGAAAAATCTCAACCTATGTTGATTTATGATGATATTACTTCAACACTTCCAGTGAATCACAGACAACAAAGACTGATGCGACGATAGGGACACGTTACCGAGACTCCTTCAATCTCCAACATTCCAACTACGTTATCGTCCAACCTTTGAACAACTTTACAGGAAAATTAGAAACTTTCTCTCACGTATTATGTAGATGTTCGTTCAGTAGAAAAGTTTTGTACTAAAATCAGTTGATAGCAGAAATAGTGTGCACCTTTACGTATAGATATTTTTCGTCGACCTAAATTCAACGTACATTGTGACACAGTTCGCTAAGAGAGACGAAAAAAGAGGACATAGAGACCACTTTATTAGGGCATTTAAATGGGGGAGTTGCCCGTGTTTCCCTAATTCGAATTTGTAGTCAGATTACCAAAATAACAACTATCAATTTTCATGTGACCTTCAAGTAGATACGATACTTTGATAATAAATTCTACACCATGTTGTTGAAAACAGGAATGTGCTTTTATGTCAATTTGAACAAACAAAACATTGCAATCGTTTTAGTGAGAACTATGTTGTTGTTTCCATAAAATTGTTCAGTGTTAAGTGCGGGGGAACTCACATTACAGTCGATACGACGGATTTATACGACACATAACCTTATGAAAATATCGTTTTAAGTAAACAATAATAGTGTTTTCGTTTATCATATTTACTTCATTGTGGGAGCCAGGGGCTGGCCAGGGCCGTTCGCTGCAAACTCCGTCGGAGTCACGTACGCACTGGGGCTAATCAATAGTCTCGTGTTCACAGGAATTCACGATTAAAATTATCTTTTCATGTTTGAATCAGGCACAAACAAAAAGTTTTGACAGTTAATTACTTCCTCGGGTCAATCAACTTTGTGTAGTTTGAAAATAGAACACAAACACAAAGCAAGACATGGTTTTATATTCTTTGATGTGACAAAAAGTAGTTTACAACGCACCTTTATAAAAATTAGAAAGAAAAGTTCATGAGTTTCAAAACTTTTAATCCTACCAACTAAAATTCACTTACCATAATCAAAGAGAATATAATCACTACGTTATAAACCTAATTTCGCACTGTAAACATGAATGAAGGTTTGGTTAGCTGTAGGTTTATCATAATAATTACTCTAATCTACTTTTTTATCATAATCATTTCTTCGGATTATAATTTTATCAAAATTCAAATGATTCATACACAAAATGTTGCAGTTGTATGTTGTGAACTATGTTGCCAGAATCATCGAATGTGATTTAAATTTAAGTAAATATTTTAGTTGAGGACGAAGAAGGTAAGTGGATATTATGAATTACTTCTGGATTTGAGTAATTTGGGTACAATAACATTTTGTCAAAATTGGAACGTCAATACTTTTAAAGCAACATTAAAATTAAACGCGTTCTATTTGGAATCTCTCCAACAATTTAAAATGCAATTTCACATCTTGTCACTCGTAAAAATGATCGTTATGTTTGTATTTCTTGGAGTTTACATACATTTATCTATCGGTTTGATGAATAATTATGTTTTTTATTCTGCAGATTTGTAAACCGTGCGAACGTTATTTATGATAAATACTTAATAGTAGTTAACATATAGACGTTGAAGATTTTACGCCCTATTCACGTTTATATTTCGATCTTTTGATTAAAAAAATAAAAACTATTTTTCCTCACACATTTACTGTATGTGAAAATTCGAAACCTATAGATGCAACTAGAAGTTAACACAAACACATGAATATGACGTAACTTTTCTACTGCGCTTTGCAGTGACTCGGGATTTTTTTGCACCGAGGCTCTATCAGATGCCAATGCCATTAAGTGCAAACACAGTCACGTACCCACCTACCCCTTGTTGAAGTAAAGCGAATAGCGTCCCTACTTTTAATACGCCTTGATTGTAGGTATGTTTAGAACTGCCCTTTTCTAGTTTGATCGGGTAAAAATTGTACCTACTGCAAAATAACGATGAAAAAGTATAGTAGCATCTGTTTGGAACAATGTTTTTTTATAAACCGGACTAAGATTTATTACACTTTGAAACCAAAGGCCTAAATAATTACCAATTTATACATAAATGTTTTCAATGCAATAAATAATACCTACGCCATTGCGGAGAAGTTTTAATAATCAAAAGTGAAATATCGTTGAATAACAAAAGAATCGCTTTAGAAAATATTGATATCAACCTCAATAACAAACATTCCTTGTCTTAATGTGTTAATTCCCAATTGCGCCCAAAGCCGTCGGTTCGGATCCCGGGGTACGCTTGGACCATGATCCCGGGTTCGGAAAGTCTGGTTATTATTCAGGGCTTTTTGTACCTCCTTTTACACGTGCAGCCTGTGGGTTAGGCATACGACAAGAGCGCTAGATTCCCTTCGCGTCCAATATAATAACGCATTCAGGGCGCTGTTGCGGCTGCCTCGTTTCTGCAGTGCGTCGCAGATGTTCGCGGAGGCGCATACGGACTGCTTCCGTACGATTATGCGCAAAAGGGCTGCCTCGATGGCGCGGCGGACACGGGCCAGCAGCAACAGCCTCCTCCTTGTTATAGCGGACCAGATAGATGGTCCATTTTTGGGACACTGAAGGTCCTTACACACTCCTGTCCCTAATAATAATAATTGGATATACTAACATAGTTTTTAAGCACCAAAATGTTACTAACGAATTTGTATGGATTTATTTATCTGAAATAAAAGCTGAATAAATTATAATGAAGCAACTGCCAACTGACCTTCGCAACCCTTAGACAGGGGAACCAGACCATCTGGATCACGGTTACACGTTCAGAACCATGATCTCAATAATTGTAGGTATCCACAATTCTGAGAAATTGTCCGAGACGTGCAGGTTTCCTCACAATTTTTACCCTCACCGCCGAGCTATTGGTAGAAATATGCACATATATTTGGAAAATCCAGAGGTGCATTCTCGGATTCGAAACCACGACCCTCCGTATGGAAGGCACGTTTCTTATCCACTGAGTTACCATCGCTGTGCAATAACAAACATTGCCGAACGCTTTTGGTCTCATTAGCTCTTATTGGGCATTACTAGTACCCAAACCAATGCTAAAAAAATACGTTGGGGAATTTAATTCAAAGGCAAATAGTCTACGTACACACATGTGCGTCGTTACCAAAAAACGGAGTAGATACCTACATTTTGTGTTTAAACGCAATACTATTTTACGCTTTCCCACAGCATAATGTTTATTTCCAAACCAATTCTATCAGGGAAATAGGAACAGATAGGATTCTGTGAAAATCACCATTTTCCGAGCGGCGCGCTCGTATGATCGTAAGGGTTGCCAGATCCACAGATTTTTTCGACAGATCTACTGATTTGTACCCTGTTCTATCTTCCTTTTGACTAAGGAGTAGTAAGGAATAGTAATATAAAACTTGTGAAAAAGTTATTTTATGATTGTTAGTCATGATGGCATTATGATGAGAAGGACACCGTTCAGCAGTGATCGATCCACAATCACTCCTGAACGTAGGCCTTCCCATAATAGACTTGATAGATCATTACAAAGCGACATATGTACATCCAAAAGTAATTGCACTTTTATTAATTCGTAGATACCTCTTGCCGGTCATCGTCAGCCCATTTAAGTCCCCACTGCTGGGGCACGGGCCTCCCTCAATCACATGAGGGGTAATTGCCATACTCACCACGCTTGGCAGACGGGTTGGCGAGGGTTTTGATATAAATGCAGAGTTTTCCTTCTCTGGGTGCTGATGATCATGCCAGCAGCTTTACCTTAGTCGCCTTTTACGATACCTCGGTAAGAGTGAGGGTGGCCTATTCTACTCTGCCGGGGACCACACGGCACCCTCTCCCTGCCTCTTGCCGGTGAGAATCCTGAATTTGTCTACGTTACGTAACCTATTAATATTAGTATTGAAATGCAAAAAATCTGTTCTACCAAATCCCACGGACTAATGAAGGAGAAATGGTTGACAGCGCACATGTGACTCCACTAATATTGCGGGTGTCCTTGGGCTGCCATTACCATCACAGGTGATCCGTCTTCTTGTCTGCCACCTAGCACATAAAGAAAATATCTCTGGAAAACCATCTATCGCAAAAATAAATTATATATGGCAACTCTGTTGCTCACTCAAGTAAACAAGATGTCTTCGGGTAAGCTAAGTGGAAACCTCGAGGGCTGATTATAGACTGTGTTCAATATTTTTTTCACAGAGTATGGAAATACAAAAACAACCTTAATACCTTCTTCATAGAAACACTTGAACTCGAGAAGTGTAGGTAGTAATTCTTTTTTTTACATCTGACGATGTAATGTCAGCACATATCTATGATTTTTACTCAACATTTACGCATCCATGCCCTTCTATATCATCAATTCTATTTTCTAATACTTGAGTGATATTATTTCTCTCGAACTTACTAAGTTTTTATCATTCAAGTTTAAGTTCAGCCACTAAGTGGAGGAGCTGATCAAATGCCAACCTTCAATAAATAATTACGAATTTTCCAATCTTCGATCTGCCAATTAACAAAAAGGATCAAAATAAAATATCCACTAAAGATAAACAGTGAAAGGAAACTCTTCATCAATGAATTGCAATGAATAATTAATTACTTAAGTGGGTATCATATTTCAAAGTTTAATCCAATCAAGTAAATAAAAAATAAAATAAGTTTATAGAAAAACAACATCAGCATACACATCTAGCAAAATTGTTTTCTTATTTAAAAGTTAGAACATGCTAAGGTTGTACGTTTCGACTAGCGTTTAACTTACAAACTTTACAGAGATATTTACACTTAATGTAGAGTTGTCGTATGAAAATAAGCACCAGAAAAATCACCAGATAATTAAAGATAAGATAAAAATTCTTTATTCAATTCTGGGTCTACACAGAACACTTATGAATGTCAAAATAGTACATATTATCTACCGCTGGTTCGGAATGTCGATTTCTACTGAGAAGACACCAGCAAGAAACTCAGTAGTTACTCTTTTCAAATATTGATGATGTTACAGAGTTTCAATTGAGAAGAGAGAAAAAAATACAATTATGAAAGTTAATAGACTACTATGAATAACAACTCAAAAGATTAATAAATTAACATGACCAAGAATCCTTATCATTTAAATAGTCTTGTACACTATAGTAACCTTTCTTCATTAGGCAGGTTTTAATATGGGACTTAAACTTATCCAGTGATAGGTTAATGACATTTTGTGGTAGCTTATTAAATATCTTAATACTTAAGCCAACAAACGAATTACCGATTTTATGAAGTCTGAGGACCGGGACGGCAAGCCTATGTTTATTTCTGGTGTTAAGACTATGACTATCGGACTTTTTTGGAAAAGTGTGCAAGTTCTTACGTACATACATAATGCAGTCGAGGATAAATTGGGAAGCCACGGTTAAAATATTTATTTCTTTAAATATTTCCCTAAGTGAGTCACGTGATCTAAGGCTGTATATAGCGCAGATGGCCCTCTGTAATACAAAAATAGTTTGTATGTCAGCAGCAGACCCCCACAACAGTAGACCATATGACATCACACTGTGGAAATAGCTGAAATAGACCAGTCTTGCCGTTTCGATATCAGTCAGACGCCTAATTTTTCTTACTGCATATGCAGCGGAACTTAGTCTTCCTGCCAAGGCAGCAATATGGGGACTCCACTGCAATTTCGCATCTATAGTTATACCGAGAAAAACGGTGGAATTAATGATTTGAATAGATTCATTGTTCATCTTAATACTTGTATCGACCTGCCTTACATTTGGCATGGTGAATTTTACACATTTAGTTTTCTTTGAGTTAAGAAGTAAATTGTTGGTCGTAAACCAGTGCAATACCTGTGAGAGAGTGTCATTTACGTCGTCAATTGATTTTAATTCACATCGAGATCCCAGTCTCAAACTCGTATATTCCTTAAACCAGGGCTGGCCAATCGGTCGTTTGACGTATTGTCCAGTACAATATAAATACGTAGACCACACTGAATGTAAAGAAGTATGTAATTGGTAGATCTCACAAGGTTTAGTTAGATCTTGGATCTAATCCAGTTAGCCACCCCTGCCCTATCACGATGATTTTTATTACTTTAGTAAACGATTTCATTTAAGGCGACGGGTAGCCCTTATTAGCGCCACCAATCCTTTATTTAAAAATTGTGCACTACTTTTTGATCTGATTAACGCCATAAGTGACCGTTTTTGGCGGTAATTCAAATTTCGAGAACAAACGCAGACCCAAAAGTTAAGTATAAGTATTAAATAAATAGATAAGTGTTTTCTGGGAGGCCGCAGCTTCGAAATTGTAAAAAAGGTATCCGGTTTAGTTGCTAACCATTTAAATCAATGGGCGTCGCTAGTGTGCCCTACCCGTCACCTTAACGGGACATGTTGGTATTATAGTTACTCGATAAATCTCTACAACCAATAATCGCTCTTCCATATGCATTATCCTTTGTGACGGCATTAATGCGTGTTGTTACAAAAGCATTATACATAAACCGCTTTATCACAAGTCACACGAGATGTCGATACATTAACGCGATTATTCCATACATAAGTTCCTTGCTTGCGTTGAACAATGAATGATTCCGTTAAGCTTTTCCATTCTATTACACAAAGTTTAAGGACACACCTTGCACGTACGCAAGTTATGTCAATAATGTTTATACCTACTGCAATTAATATCAATGGTTAGACTAAGTTATTTATGTCATTAAAATTGCATTTTTCCTGCGGTCAGCTGTGCGTCATAATAGTAATTGAACTGTTAATAAACGATAACAAAATTAAAAATTTATATCGCAATTTATCGAGATTTGCAAGGTGTTATTTATTGCGCAAAATTTATCATTCCTAACCGCGGTTTTTTATATCAGTACTTTATTTGGGAAATAAGGGCCGCTGTCATATTTATAAAAAGTATGTGTGACCCAACCATTAAAGTCACATTGTTGTAATAAATGGATCCACATACGAGTAGGTCAACCCCAGTCCCAGCAATGCCTTGCCACAACAATTACTTGTTATGATTTAAACTAGAATAAAAAAAAATCCAATAAAAAGAAGATCTAAATTAGAGTAAGAATTGCTGAAATCTTTAGAACAAAAGCGTTCTTTTTTTGATGGGTCCTTTATAAGGAAAATCCCTAGTCAAATACATTTCATTAAAAACATCTCAAAACAAAACATTCACAAGCTGTTTACTTTTGTTAATCATTAAGAAGGTCAATGTTGCCCACATTACTGTATAATTAAAAAAGAACAAAAGGGCGAGATTTCAAATTAGACGTATCTTGTCTTTGGAGGATCCATTTCGGAATATATTTTCATAGAAAATATGCAAAACATGGCTATTTGAAATACGGGTCAGAATTTTGTAATAGAGATGTCATTTAAACGGTATCCGGTGTCGGGAAACTCACGTCAACCTTCATCGTCTGCGGTGGAGGTCGGGACAGACGTCATAGCTAACCGGGTCATTTTGTAACCCTTGGAACACAATATAACTAGCCAGTAGTGACGTGTGCCGTGATATTGATTACTACACAGCCTGTCGTCATTTACGCTGCTTAAAGCTTTCATTGAACGTGCTTCGCCTGACCTCGTATGAAAATTTTAAAATTTTATAACTATTAAATTTTACTTAGAAGAGGCTCAATTTCGGACGTTCCATTTTGGTAGCTTTTCAATTCAACTTCATTCATCTTATCACTTGTCATAACTGTTATGACACCGAATTGGCCAATACAATATCTAATTATAGTACGACTTTAAGGCTTGACTCGACCAACGGCAAGTGGCTAAATCTATGGTATAACGTCAGATTTGTATAGAATGACAGCGCTATTCCATTGATTTAGTATCAGAATAAGATTAGTCGAAACGGCCCTAAGAAATATATATTGACTTTAAATCCAGATTAAATAACACAGAAAACCGCCGTGAAGCAGTGTTACGTGAGTGTGGGTACCTACCGGAGGGCCAATCCGGGGAAAGGGGGGTTCAAAGGTTGGCAGCGTACTTGCGACCAACGGTGCCGCAGGTGTCTATGAGCGGCGGCAATCGTTAACCATCAGGCGATCCGTCTGCTGATCTGCCAACTATCACGAAAAAAAAAAGTAACTGGCTTTCAATTTCTAATCTAAAGGAAAATGGGACAAAAATTTAATTTAAAAATTCAGTTACCTGTAAAAGTACAGACTTTACTCATATTTCAGTGAGCTGCATGTGACTAGATTACCAAAATTAACTCGGGAGTAGTTTAGCTAGTTAGTATCGCCGTCCTACTCGAATGTCACAGGTTAAACGGGTTTAGGAAAATTTGGCATAGCACTTTTTAAAAATCAGCGTTTTTGAAACTTTCCACATACGTGTACGATTTTAAACTGCTAATGAAATGGAGATAACAATCATAGCTTTAAGTTGCTGAGGTTTAATATTCAACTTAATTAATTAGAGGAACCGATGACCGTTTTAGAAACGTTGAGCCCTTCCGTTCAGTTGGAAACATAGGTTATTGATATAGGAAGGGTACAGCGGAAGAAAGGTCATAGTCCATCTTTTGAAACTGTTGAACATGTTGGAAAAAAATCTTACATTATAATTGAATTATAAGTTAGCTAAACTCTGAATTCAAGTTATTCGATTTTATAACACATAATACTTTACAATGTTTTCAAATAATGACTTTGAAAAATCTAAATACACCTTAATTTATTTATTTATCTAAAACTTTATTGCACAAATTTTGATACAATAAGGGGAAATTAATGCCAAGAAGCATTCTCTACCAGTCAACCTTTGGGTCATGCAGAAAGTGCAGTGGTGCGGCGAAAGGAAAATTTGTAGTTACTAGTAAGGAGAAAAAAAACACTAATATTGAAACACTAATATTAATTAACAATTTGTTCAAAAATCTTAGTGACAATGATCTTTCTTCCCTTGTACCCTTCTTAGGTGAGGTTAATAAGACAGGAAATTTTAGAACACCGGATGCTTGCGTATCTTGATTCCCGTGTAATAGTTGCCTATTAAAATACTAATTTGATTAATAATGCACAGTAGCTGCTTTAGGGTCGACAATTTCATTAGGGAAGCCCTACGATGGAGTGTGAAGCTGATAGTACTGGTATAAATAATAATAAATATTTCACAACATCACATACATTGATCTGACTCTCGAGATAGGTAGCTCAAGCACCTGTGTTACAGATATCAGAATCAACAGTGGGATTACAAATCATCATCATCATCATCAGCCCCTTTTAAGTCCCCACTGCTGGGGCACGGGCCTCCCTCAATCACATGAGGGGTAATTGCCATACTCACCACGCTTGGCAGACGGGTTGGCGAGGGTTTTGATATAAATGCAGAGTTTTCCTTCTCTGGGTGCTGATGATCATGCCAGCAGCTTTACCTTAGTCGCCTTTTACGACACCTCGGTAAGAGTGAGGGTGGCCTATTCTACTCTGCCGGGACCACACGGCTGCTTACAAATATATACATATAATACTTTTCTTTAATAAATACATACGTATAATACATAGGAAACACCCAGACCAATACAAGCGCGCTTTAGGTATAGTATAAGAATACCTAAAGCGCGTCGTAAGCACAGTTTTCGGTCAACGTTAAAGTTGGAATCATAGCGAGAGTGGGTAAGTTGATCGGCACATTGATCAGATATATCATTCAGCTTAACGGAGTCTGCAGATAGAACTCACGGTTTTATATTGTAACTGACTTAAAGTGACGGGTAGGGCACACTAGCGACGCCAATCGATTTTAATTTTTAGCTACTAAACCGGATCTATTTTAAACAATTTCGGGGTTACAACCTCTCAGCAAACACTTATACTATTTATTAAATAACCATGCACATATATTGGGTCCGTTTTTGTACGCGAATAATTGATTCAGGCCAAGAGTGGCCGCTTTTGGCGTGAATCAATTTTTTGCGTACAGGTTGGACCCAACATTATTGCATGGTTATTTAATAAATAGTATAAATGTTTGCCGAGAGGTTGTAGCTCCGAAATTGTTTATAATAGATCCGGTTTAGTAGCTAAAAATTAAAATCGATTGGCGTCGCTAGTGTGCCCTACCCGTCACCTTAAGAGCCCATTTACGGATCAGTGACCATCCGTTTTTTATTGATTGTAACTAAATAAATACCATAAATGAAAAATTTATCAAGACACTAAAAATAAAAAAGGATTTGTGATTTCTAACCGACTTCAAAAAAAAGGAGGGGATTCTAATTCGACTATATTTTTTGTTTTTTTTTTATGTTTGTTCGCCGATTACTTTGCCATTTATGAACCGATCTAGATGATTGTACCATGATAAGGATATCAGGATCTGATGATAGAATCCTGGAAACATTGACCCCTTCAATCCTATCAACCCTCAAATTTTAAAGGCACACGTAATGTTTTTGTATCTTTTTTCATGCACCGGTATTTACGCCTGATGATGATTTAAATTCAACTCCCCAACGGTAAGGAGTTAAAGGATAACTATTTTAATACTGTACTCACAAGGCTGCCAAAAAATGAGACACTTAAAAGCTTGAAAAAAATTTTTCTGCGAAAAAAAACCGCCTTCAAAAATCACGAACGAAAGTGTAAAATAATATTTTAACGCCAACGCTTTATCCCTGTTGAATAATTGAATGCTGTATTAAATTACAAAATAGTATTGGGCGCCGACTTCAGTAACGCCTTTTCTCGAGTGTACTGTTATAAAATGATATTTTAAGTGTATAAAATATTATTTTACACTTTTTTTGCAGAAAAATATTTCAAGCTTGTTTTGCATACGTTATTCATGTCACAGTCCTCTGTAGCCAGATAAAACATTTTTAGTTTCAAAATTTAATAATAAAAGGAGCCCTTTTATTATTAAATTTTGATTTTTTGTCTTAATTTCATTACAATCAATAAATAACCGGTGACAGTGCCACTGATTCGTACTTTTTTTTATGTGATAAGTGGCAGACGAGCAGACGGATCACCTGATGGTAAGCGATTGCGCCATCATTGCGATTGTAGCGACCGCCTCCGGTACCCTCACTCACGCAGCGAAACACAGCACAATGCCGCTTCACGCCAGTTTTCTGTGAGGCTGTGGTATCACTCCGGTCGAGTCGGCCCATTCAAGCGTGCCTCTCCCACGTTTTATGTCCTACTTAGATTCTTATACTGTATCTAAATGTGAACGTGACTACCGACAAGCCACGCGCCTATATCGTTCCCATCAATTATAATTATTAGAGGAACAGACATCTGTTTACTAACATGACTAGGAATATGAGTCCCTGACAAGTAATTATGGTACAATTGACTAGGAACTTGTCGGTACTACGCCTTCTAGAGAGTTAAAGTGTGACCGGAGTGATACCACGGCCTCTCAGAAAACCGGCGTGAAGCAGCACTGTGCTGTGTTTCGTTGCGTGAGTGAGGGTACCAGAGGCCCAATCCTGGGGAAAGGGGAGTTTAAAGGTTTGCAGCGCACTTGTGACTCCATTGGTGTCGCGGGTGTCCATGGGCGGCGGCATTCGCTTACCATCAGGTGATCCGTCTGCTCGTTTGCCACCTATGACATAAAAAAAATCTATTTAAACATTTAAATGAAAGTGTAAAAGTAAATGAGTAGTTTAATCGATAAATCAGAACATGGATGCTATTGATATCTAACCTAGTTAAAATGCAAATGTACATAAGTGATTACAATTTTATTTATTTAGTTTGGTTTTTACTTTTGTTAAGGTTGACAATGTTTATGAAACAAAAGTAAAAACATGTTTTAATGAGAATTAGGTTACATGAATATGAAGAAAGAACATACAGCCCTTACTAAATGAGTCAGAGTTACCAAGCAACTGCAAACCTGATAAAGAGTAAAACACCTTTTTGTGGTGGACTGACTCACGAGACCAAAGCTTAGCGTATTGTCGTGCTTTGTTGTAATTGCATAAAAACCCAACTGCAGAAACGTGATCTGCACATAAATGAACTAACTGTAATGGGAACGAAATGTCCTGTAGGTATATTAACTTCTGACTGTCTCGTCGTAACAGTTGTTAATAGCATACCTTATTACCTTACTATTAGCCTATAAACTGTCCCACTGCAGGGCAAAGGCCTCCATCATATAAATCAAGATATCGCTACTATGGTGGAATTAGGCTTAATTACCACGCTTGCCAAATGCGGATTGGTGATCACAAACCCGAGCTATGTTCGAAAAATTCGAAACATACTTTACATACTTTACAACAGGGCCCCCTAGATCACGGTCCGGTACTTAAACCACTATACCAACAGTGCGTTACAGGGCTAATAGCATAACAGAGGGCCTATTTTCGAGCACTGAGTAAGCCTTGTGAGAGATTTGTATGGATGAATGTCATGAAATCTCTAAATTCTTCAATGTCGAGTGCACGAGAATGAGCTCTCTGGACGCACTTATAAAACGACTCGCTCCATTCTCACTTATGTCAGCGTGTAATTCTCGGCTGCATCCAAAGCTATCGCTTCCGAGCCCTGAGTACCTACGCTTAGACCACGATCCAGTATTTAAAAAAAGAAGAAATAGAAATATTTCTTAAAATATGGTAGTGTTAAAATGTTACATTATATCGTAATTTCATCATATCCTGCCACTAGAGGCGTAGAAATATAATATTATTAAAACGTTGGTGATACATTCATGAAAATCTTTAAAAAAAACAGTTTTATAATCCTTAACTATTCTTAATTTCCTAAGTATACATTAATTCTATATTTTAATAAAAAATAAAAACATTATAATTGCACTTTTAGATATTTACATACATTCATTAATAAATAAGTAAGTTTATAGTATTGAAAGGTACTCAAATTTAAAGTGATTCTATACATATTACTTTTGCAGTTTGAAAATATGTAATTCATAAATTGTAATAAATAAATAAATGTCAAGGTAAATTAAATTAATAGGGGATTATTAATAAATTATTAAAAAACATAATATGTCATTTACTATTTAAACATGGAGTCATTCAAGTTCATGTCATAAAATTTATTACAGAATAAAAGCAATTTTGCAGTAGTTATTGTTTATAAGTGAGTAAGAGTTAGAAAATTACAATAACGCGACTGCCTTATGACCTTCGCCACCCTTTAACAGGGGAACCAGACCAACAAAAACTTGGTTACACGCATCAGAAATTATCTGAAATCTACAGGAATGGTAAAAACGCACACAGATTTAAAAAAATCAGCGGTACATTCGAATATACGGCCTCCCTCGTGGAAAATCGCACTTTCATCCAATCGCTCAGTGACATCTTACACTCCATTCTCATCAGAAATTCTCAGTGCCTATATGAAAGTAACAGGTCCTGTATCCTCGGGCCCCGAAAGCACTTAAATACACTCAAAACCTCTTCTTTCTTATTGCATCTCATCCTTTTTTTATAATATGGCTCTACCCGAAGATATCTTAAGATATCTTGCCAATGTCAAGTAACTTATTGAGATGAAGTGGGTAGTCAACAGTCGAAGTCACAGTCATAATCACTCAATAAAACGCCGGTGTTTTGCGTTTTATCGACCTACGGATTCTGCCGATACCACTCTAAACACAATCGCGGATTTTAAGACTCTATTAGGTGCAAGCAAGTTGTCACGTCAACTCACTCAATAGCAGTGTTAAAAACGATACAATTCAACGATTCTCATTATCAGAATCACTTTGCGGCACTTCACTGCATAAATAAACACCAAATTTGTTCACTAAAAACCACTAGAAACGAATTTAAAACCTTTGAATTGCATCGGCCCACGCGAAGTGTTTGACTTCTTCCTCCAGAACCCTCTTCCTTTTTACACGGTATTAAGTAGATACTACTTTGGATACGAAGGTTGTCCCATCTGAATAGGGTAAAGGAAAAAGTGCACCATACACACTTGTGCATAATAATGTCTCGCGTATCGATAAGACAGACATCTGCAATAAGGCGGGAGAACAAATTTTATTATATCTACTTATACAAGACAAGTAACTTTTGAGGTATTTTAAACAGTGAAATCATGTTACCTAAATACCGAACAAGATTTGGTTCTTTCAGGCCACGGCTGTAAATCTTATCCAATGATCCAGAGTATTGAGAATGTACCAACATCGTTATTCATTTGAGATATTAACTTTCGCACGATGTGTTTTGACGGCAAAATATCTATAGGTGACTCCCTCGGTAGCCAGTGGTTAGTGGGTCGCACTTTAAAGCGACGACTGCGCAAGAGGTCCCTGGGTTTTATTTCCGGGCCAAAATGTGTACCTAAGTTTTCGGTAAATAAATTCTTAGTGTCAGCCCAGAGTCTGGAAGTTGGCGGTCTTGTTTCTTTCATACTAAGGAAGGAAGTAAACCTATTTTGATACCAGGACGATGCTCTGATGTGGTCTTTATTTTCAAAGCATATCTTTTTTCATAGCATTTCAGTTCTTGCATCCAGAACATAGTTGGTAATAAGTATTTAATATTAAGGGCCCTTTTACTGTGCGCATTTTACGGCGCCACCAACAGATTTTTACTGATTTTAATGAAATTAAGACAATAAATAAAGAATTAGTCATTACATTAAAAAGAATTTGTGATTTTTCAAACTTATTGCGCACACGCCAGTCATGTTACAATCATCTCTAACAAGATTTAATTTTCTTGTGGCCACTTGATTAGTGTTAGCATTTATCCAGCTGATAATCATTCCCAATGTCACACGGCTCTTTAATTTCCACAAACACAAAACATTAGTTATGTAAATCATCTGTTTTCGTCTATAAGAATAGCGTACGTGACACCTCTGTGAAATAATATGTAGGTCATGGCTCTCGCGTCTGAGTACACACCTACTGGTCTCGTATATATATGTCACTATCTTATCGTAATCATGCGATATACATAATTATGTATGTAATTAACCAACACTGCAAGAGATTATCTATCGGTTATGATATTTACCCCTTTATTATGTTGTAAATTATATTTATGAAAATGATACGTTCATCTGATATTGTTATTATGCTAACGTACACATCTTTGTTCTTAAATAAAATGGCATCATTTAATGTTGCATGGAATGAAATTCGTATATTTTATACGTAAAACCACTGTCATGTTATGAATTAGTTGGCATATAATTATTAATATAGTTTCAAAGTCTTATTTACATACAATTGGCTATTTAACGTTAATTTTCTACTTATGTACTTCTAAAGTTATTTATATCCAAATTTACTTCAAATCCAGGCTAGGTTACCATTTGGATTAATTAATCCAATTTGTAGTCGCAGGTAAACCTTATTTCATTAAACGTCTTGTATGGTTACTAAAATGCGGAATGTAGACAGCTAAATAGCCCAGCTAATAGCATAATCTAGCGATTAATAAGTGGAGGTAAAATTCCATAGGAAAGTGGAAAAATACATTTTTCTGATTACTCAGATAATCGAGATATGAGAACTATAACTGTTTCAGATTAAAAGCATAAAAACTACGGATGGACCACAAACAACCTATGTCCTTGATGTGATAGATTTACCCTGCTTCAGCGTCAAATTATTTGGCACTCAGAAGCCATGAAGTAAAAAGTTATGAAATTGTCACGTTTAGTAAGGACAATGTACACAAAGCAATATGTTAGGGTGCGTACACATCTGACGAATGCGCCGCGAATGTGCCGCCCGCACCCAAACTACGCACCGTATGCGAATAGCTCGCGAGTGTTGCACGTTCGTGGCGCATTCGTCAACTGTGGACGCAACCTTAGATTTATATTACCAGCCAGCAGAATATTTAAAAATCGAATATAGGTACATATTTCTTCACGCTTAATTTCGTGATAGAAGTAGTCTCGGTCCTCAGAGGCCACTGACCCGCTACTAAAAAAACTCCATGACACAAATTATGTAGGTACCATAATATTTTGCTAGTTAATAAATAGGTAATAGATCAAGGTTAGGGATGCTACGCTAAACTACTCGTTCACTTGACTCTAATGGCAGAGAAGGTGCTAAAGACAATCGTAGATCGATTGTCTGTGTTCACTCTGCGCGCAAAACAAATGTTGTTTTCGCAACCTTATATTCTTATTTAGGTACAAGTTGCTAGTCGAAAAGTCGCTAAAATGTCATGTTACCGGGCATTATTATTTACTGTGGAACTCTGCCAGTATCATTTACAATAAACTTGTCGCACATTGGGGGATAGTAGGTGGCTGATAAGAGGGATATTTTATTTTTAGAGGAGTTTGAGCCACTAAATAGCTATCCTATATCAAAGTGTATCATGGTAGACTGATACCTAGCGTCGAAAAAAATATCTTATTGAAAATAAGATAAATATTATTTTTCTAGTTGCAATTTACATAAGCGAGACATAATAAAAATATCATTAGATATCTAGTCACTCCTAATAAACCTGATAGAATGTTATTTATGTCTGTACGTCAGACGACATCGGTTAGATATGTTATGACTCAGTCTGATTCTATCTGACATCACACGAGCCGAGTCTGCGTGAAGTTAGTAAGAAAAGATAGGGAAATAAACATAAATAAGGGCCGATTTTTTGATGCGTAGTTAAACTGAAATAATGTTTTAAAAAGTAACCAATGGCCAAATATCGCCAAAATGTGTTTTTTAAACAATATGTTTTTAAATGTTTTTTAACAATAGCTTAACCAATAGTTATATTACAAGGAATCACGTCACTTTGTCGCTGTCACTTTGACTATTGGTTAGACAGTTAACTATAGTTAATTTAACCAAAAGGTAACTACGGATCAAAAAATCGGCCCATAGTAAGGAATCAAAACTCATCGCTAATCGTTAGGGTCGAGATATATAAAATGCATGCGACTTTACTGTCATTGGAAACTAAAAAAAGGTGTGTAAATAACGTCAATATTTTGCGGTTACGTGATGCAGAAGTACATATAATTTACCTACTTACTCATTAAAGATTCGAACAAAGTGAACGAACTCGGTGATACAAATTACATGTTATAGAATAAATTATATTATAGCAATGAATATTTTCATTTGCTCAAATGTAGTATTGTTGTATTCCCTAATAAAATGTTTTCGGATATTATGGTCTTCCATCAAATGCCAATTCATTTTAGTTTTAAGTTGTTTACTGGCATTTTATGGATTTGCTCTCCTTACAATAAACTTTACTACTAATCATATAGTTTATTTGTTTATAATGCGCACCATTTTTATGTGCGTTGTTCGTTTGTTAAAGTTAGTTGATACTTGTTTTGTTTTTCGACACTGTTTTTGCCAACAAACTACGACATCATCATCATCATCATCAGCAGCAGCCCATTTAAGTCCCCACTGCTGGGGCACGGGCCTCCCTCAAACACATGAGGGGCAATTGCCATACTCACCACGCTTGGCAGACGGGTTGGCGAGGGTTTTGATATAAATGCAGAGTTTTCCTTCTCTGGGCGCTGATGATCATGCCAGCAGCTTTACCTTAGTCGCATTTTACGACACCTCGACATACTTCAAACTACGACATACTTCAGTCAAATGTAGGTACTATTATTTATAGAAGTACTTCCACTAATTACCGTAAAATTTATGTTAAATGACTTCCAGGCTTGAATTGATACTTTACACAGAGTTGTAATACGATCATTGCCTGTTATTGAATGGAAACTTTTTTTGCAGTCTTTAATGAAATTGTATGTGTATTGTCACATAATTTTGATGTCTACTCAAAAGATATGCTTACTGATAGAAAGCAATTGCAAAAACCTTTCAAAAGTCTGCAAAATTTACGAATTAAGGAGCTACGAGTAATTTACGAAGTGACGATGTAAAGATAAGATGATTTAGCAAGCTTCTTTCCAAAGGATCTGTCCTAAAAACAAACATCATTCACCTTAGTCCTTAGTACACACGGCGTTACGCTATTTTTCCACTGCGGGGGGGTAACTTGATCTGACGCTGAATGTACATCATAACCTCATAAATAATTGTATTCGAGTATTACATAAAAAGGTGTGTATCCTACGTCACATGCACCCGGTATTTTGCGGTGAGCACGCCCGCGAAGCGTCATGCTATTTATCGCCCAGCCTCTCCACAAACGTCACGAGACATATGAACATTAGTTACGTAATATTAGTTACTCATAAATTACTAACCGCTTCCGACTAAGATCAAATCGGAAATACTTACGACAAGTTCACGAAAAAACGATATTGTTTCAAATATATTAACTTTGTTTCGGGACTGTTAAATTTTTTAATGTTCCTTTTCTCAAGCATTGAACTTTTCTTTTAATTTTTTCCCTAATTTATTTCATTAAGAACAAAATACTTTTTCTAAAACGGATTTCAGGCTGAATTCTAAAGCTATGCTATCTTAGCTCGAATTGATTGTTGTGTACGTATTGTAATTTTAACATGTATGTTAAATGGTATGAACAACTTGAGTCAGCTAAACTAAGTTGGCTTAGCTTACAGTAGATTACAGACTCTATCGTAGAGTCTCGGAAAGATAGCAATTTTCCTGTTGAGAATCTTCCCGCTAGTAAGAACCATCCATGTCAAATATCGTTAAAGTTGATTCAGTAATTCTTGATGTGAAAAAATGTCTTTCGATTTTAATGTGATTTTTCTCCAACTCAACTGAGTGGTCGGCAACATTTCCTGCGTTCTAAGAGTCATGGCGTTTTCTTCGCATTGTGCATTAGTAACTTTTCCGCTCTATCCGTTTCACGTCTTTCCATTTTTCCTCGTCCGCTTGGAACATTTCCAAGTTTGTGTACTTACCTAACCTGTATTATTCAGCTTCGCAGAATATTATCCCTCATTGTTTATCAGAAATAATATTTAAATAAATTTCGGCTCTCAGCTCACCAGAACGCTGAGAAACTGAACTTCCCAGTACTTTACAAAGGAGGTCGAACACTCAACATCACCTTCGTAATTCAAGGAAAAAATTATAATCACTTTTTTCAAAAGGATTTGGCACCAAAACGTCATACAAAATTATATTTTTTTTACTTTCAAATTAATCAAACCTATTTTAAATTCTTTTAATGCAAGAGCCTACGAGGAACATACTTTCGTCGTGTTACAAAAGCTAAAACTTTCTATGTACAGTCAGCGTCAGATCAAGTTACCCCCCTGCAGTGGAAAAATAGCACTTGTGCCCCAGACATAAGGACGGTCCAAAGGTCAACAAGGGTAACTTGACCAACACTATAACTAACTACCACCGATTAAGTATAGAGATTTGCAAGATTTTTGGTCTGAAGATGGCTCAAATTCCTATTTGCTTTCGTCATTTTATGAAGCTTAATTTTATTATAACTTTTCAGGATTACTGTAGAAATCCGATCCACCCATTGACAGACCATTATCGCGGTATCCCTACCCGATACGCCTAAACTTTTTAGTATAGAGAACAAAATAACGCCTATAAACCTTGCCTGGAAAACAGATTTTCATTCAAAAAAGACGATCATAAGTAGTTTAATTAACTGGTGCATAGTTCAACAATAAATTACTATGCAATGATATGTGTATGCACAAATAAAGTTTAAGCTTTTATAAAAATATGGAAACCATGAAAATCTGTCCGTCGTGGGATCTTAGGCTATTTCGTCAAGTCATCATCATCATCAGCCCATTTAAGTCCCCACTGCTGGGGCACGGGCCTCCCTCAATCACATGAGGGGTAATTGCCATACTCACCACACTTGGCAGACGGGTTGGCGAGGGTTTTGATATAAATGCAGAGTTTTCCCTCTCTGGGTGCTGATGATCATGCCAGCAGCTTTACCTTAGTCGCCTTTTACGACACCTCGGTAAGAGTGAGGGTGGCCTATTCTACTCTGCCGGGGACCACACGGCTTTCGTCAAGTACCTTAAGTAAAAACAAATAAGTATTTTTTTAAAAGTCACTAATGTATGCACATAATTATCTAACTGACTTTTTAAAAGTCAGTCCTGATAAAGGTAAACTTCATGTGTAAATTTTAAAAATTGGTCAAGGTATTTACCCACGTAAACGTCTGGCAAAAAAAACGATCGCAAGAAGCGAGTTGTGATGAAACAAAATGTAAGACTTGTTTGCAAACATTTGTTCACTACATCTTTACATAGTACACAATGAAAGAAATTTAGAATTTCAAAGGGTTTACGTAATGAATGAGTGTGTAGGTGACTATTGCTTCATGCAGTCGCTAAAATTAAATAAACAACAAAATAGTTACTATTACGGAATATCATAAATAGACATTTGCGTAAAATTACGAAAACTTATTGAGATATCTGATATCCGCAAGACAAGTGCTTGTACTAGGTACCTACTGAGTACAAAATAAGGGCAATGTATTATGAGATATTTAAAAAAAAACCTATTTAGACGATAATGTGGAAAAACTTTTCCTTTAAATATGCAACTGTCTTCTTATCATTAACTACGACGTAACCTACTTACAATTATTTTATCACGAACAGATGTTAATTCTTATTATTGACAGGCAAGATTGTAGATTTCAATGTTACACGTTATCTGTGACAAAAATAAAAACGTTACTTCTAAGTGTAAAACTAAGAGCAAAAACTGTTTGTGACTATTATACTTGTAAGTTAATAATATCTTGCCCTACTAAAGTGATCGGTGTGACAAAAAACGCCTTATCAAAAAAGGTGTAAGTCATGCTAAACTACAAATAGATGTGACAAAAACAGATAATGTTATAAATAGCTGATAGGTACCTGAGATTAAGTAAGGCCTTAGATTAAAATTTAGTTGATATCAGGATTAATTAACGGTCAGAAAAAGACACTATATTTAGAATAATGAGAGTACCTACATGCCTACATTCTTGTAGATACAAGGTACTTTTAAGAGAGGTAATATTATAACGCTACTCTATAAGTAAGTAAAGTACCAATACCTAGCTATCTAAGATTTTTATTTCGTGCAATGTAAAAAAATTTAGGACATCGCATACAATTATTCGTATTGGACATTTATTTGCTTGCGTTTATTACGAGTATAGCCCGACAAGGACTCATAAAATGTGATAATGTATATTTGCACTGAGTCTCTGAGGCCAAATTTTATGTTCCAATAAACCATCAAACCAGATTAGATTAGTAGCTATCGTAACAATTGTAATGAATTGGTTAAACGTCGTCTATGTTACTTCCGATCCTGAGAATGCACGAGGGATAACAAAGTCGATACGCAAAGTGGGTCAAGTCCACGTTTAATTTTGAACGACGCGCTAGGCCTCTTTTAGCACCTCGACGACGGAAAAGTGTAGCATCAACCACAATACTTAGCAACAAAATTTACCGACGTGACGCTAATTCGCTTTCCACACCAATTTTTATCAAGTTAAGGACATGTCGATTCTAATCTAATTTTATCATTGTTTTCCTTGAGCTTAATATCGCGTCATCGATTCGATGTACAATGATTTATGACATCCCGAATGTAAATGAATCGTTAAGGCCATTCCGATAGAATGTGAGGGCTTTTTGATTTATCTTAATTTGAACGGAAACAAGCATTTATATTTGATTATGTGTACTCACACAGCGCTGGCTAAGCAAATCCAATTAGAGACTCGCTACGTGACGTAGCATCGAATGCATGACGTCACTGATAAGCGCATCAGCCAGCGCCCCTTTCGCCTCTTCGGGGAGGAAATTGAAACCACTATGATGAATCTAGATTAACAGTAACAAATAATACTAAGAAGGAGATATTTCTGTACGTAACTGTGACGATATCTGCGTAGCACAAGTCGACGAAGTACACGCGACGCCTGACGGCTTCAGTTTAGCGATAGCGCTCGCAGCTAATAGACGCTTAGCTCTACAACCGCGTATAAGGACAACTCGGAACTAAACTTCGCGTTCGGTTTTCGAATATTGACTTTTTGTTTTCGTATTATTTTCTCAATTGATAAGTGTTAGGAAATGCGCGTGTGCGCCGAAAGACAGAACGTTCGACTAGTTACGGGCCGCTGGTTGCGCCGCCGTGCTACAAGGATGGCCCACTCAATTGGAATGTTGCACTTTCAGTTCAAGCGCATGCTGAACAAGGAGCTGAGCCACTTCTCGGAGTCGAGCAAGTCCGGCAACCAGATCTCCGAGTACATCTGCTCCACATTCTTGGGTAAGTGTTCCTTTACTTTTGTTAGATAAGTCGCTGTATAAACTCCATTCATCGGCAACAAATCAATCAATTCTTAATGCAGCTGGATTTAGAACTACCTATTGGACTGCACCTTATCTTACTTTTTTGTTTTAATATCAGTTACGGTATTATAACACAAAAGAAAAATATTTTTTCTAAATATGCTTTTTTTAAAAACTACTTTATTTATAGACATCGGTGCCCATCTTAATTTATTCATAACTTAATTACAACGATGATAGAGACCTATAATTGTCGTTCGATCCAATCGGTATATGCGCTTTATCATACATAGTAATATATTTTAATATAATTTACACAAGAAATTCTGACAGAGATATTTGTTGTTGCCAATTCTGCAGTAGTTGAAAACAACAAAATATATAAATAGGTATTATATAGAGTTACATAGAGTACTACGTTTACACGTTTGTTAAGATTACAGTAATACCTACAGATGAAGTATTAACTACGCAACAATATATTACTATTTTACTACAATTCAGACGGACGGATGACAGACGGACATTAAAAAAATTTCGCATTTAGCGAACTTATGATTAGGATCCACCATCTATCTTATTTTGAGCTCACACACATGTATTTTACATTTTATTAATAATATTGATACGATAAAGTTGTCAAATCAATCATCATTTCTTTTGTTTTTCAATTGAATAACTCAACATTTATATTTAGAATGATAATTTTCATATTTTATCCTCCTACCGAGATTTATCATATTATCATAATTTTCATATTTTATCCTCCTGCCGAGATTTATCATATTATCAATGAGTAACACATACCTATATTTTATTGTAAAATAAAAACGCCTTTAAAATGCCTCTATTCTATTGCCTTTAATATTAGTTTTGTATTTCCTGAAATAAAATATATCTATCTATCTATGTATATCTTTTTATTCATATAAGCAATTTAAGTCGTTAAGCTCTAAACTTAGGCGGTTTGTTTCAAACAATTGCCTCTATTTGTCCAACACCATGAAGTGTTATAATTAACTCAAGTCTTTATGGCCCAAATGCGTCACAAAGCCGCCGGCTATCAAACATTTAAAAGAAATCCGAACGACGGGTTTGCCCTCTGGTGACGCACCGCCCGCCCAGCGCCCGCCTAGCGCCCGCCCTACCGAAATTTGCCTACGTGACTTGTGTGTGCGAAGATTCTCCGGTTGTTTTGTTCATAGCGAACGTGAAGAAAACAACACGTAATTATAAATTAGGTTTCCATTTTTTTAGCTTCTATATAACTTTCAATCCAGGTACATAATTTGACCGTCCCTTTATTAAATTAAAGACTCGCGGCAGACGGTATTTCATTCATCATTCATAATGAATGGTAAGACAGTTAAGATGTTCAAAATGTACAGTGTTTGTACAGGTTTACAGGGAAGTTACTGGTATACTCGAGCCAAATACTCGTGGCAGTCGGTGTCATATTTCATTCGTAATTATTGAAATACTCTACCTACTGCCGCGAGTCTTTGCGTGTAGTGTAGTCATAATAACCCCTTCTTGGCACTTGGCTAAGCCGTAATCTCAATGGTTATATGATAGTGATGGATGAAGAAAGTAGATACTGAACACACAAACAACGTAACGTCCGTTAGATATATGGGTTTTTAAAGCTCCAATGGAAATTGAAGCGAAGGCCAAAGCTTGTGCCAAGAAATATAATGAAATGAAAAATGGATGACTTATTTTCGTTACATTGCATCTTTTTTATTCTTTAGCAAAATTAATCGATTGTCTAAACTACTTGTGTGCTAGACGTAGTATAGTACTTATGTTTAAAAAGCTCCCTGTGACTCAAGGTTTTTCATAGTAATTATAAAATTATATGCTTTTGTTACATTGATTTGTTTTAAAAGGTGCGTAAAAAACTTAATTAAGTATAATGGTATTGCTTGTCATAAATCAAGCAGGAGGTGGATTGGATGGTGTTTCGGTTTATTAAAAACGATTTAAAATGATAAATAAATAAATAATTTATTTTCTCACCACAATATACAACACTAATCACAAGGTGTACAACCTGTGCGGATAAAGAATGGGATCAGAAATGGCGGCGCATCTATTCACTTCTCGCTCACACACTATTTGCGTCTATACTCACACTCGTGGGGTGTTCGCGGGGTTTTCCGCACAGGTTGTACAATTGAATGTATAGTACAAAGATGTTATTGCAATTGTGAGAGACTGATGCCTAATCTAAGCATGGAAGCTTGTATACTTGTATGTATAAAGTACCCTCCCCCCCCCTCTCCATGACACGACCGTTGTCTTAAGGAATATTTTACGCTAATGAACGTTTATAGCCGTTCATTAAAAGACTGAGTAATTTGGCTGAAATTTTACGACTAACTTCAAATGACCAGTAACGATCCCTTAAGTGGCGAAGATGACTTTAACACACTTTAAGACTATTGCGCCTGTCAGAGCTCGTTTAGTAGCCCTGATGCTATGCAAATTAATGACCACTCGAAATGTCTTGTACGATCCAGATGCGATCGGTACCTACTAGAAACTATCAATAATTTTTCTACATTTATTGCTTTCAATAAAGCCAATGAAATATTATTTGTGGCAGCAGTTTGATAGAGATATTTCACGCTACGTCATAATAACGTAAAGTTTGTTTGTTACATACTTTCAATCGATTTTACGGAAGTATTATTTCGAACAATGACAATCATTCGGCTTTTGAGTAAGACTAATTAATGTGATTATTAAATCCAAATCGAATCATACAATTACTACTTTCTGTTTTAACTCTTGAGCTTTTTTTTGTGATAGGTGGCAGACGAGCAGACGGATCACCTGATGGTAAGCGATTGCCGCCGCCCATGAATAAATAAATAAATAAATAAAACGTTTATTTTCTCCTATAAGAAATAAATACAAAGTAAGGTAGTACATGGACACCCGCGACACCAGTGGAGTCACAACGGCTCTGCCAATTCAGCGCTGCCTCTCGCCGGTTTATTGTGAGGCCGTGGTATCACTCCGGTCGAGCTGGCCCATTCATGCCGAAGCGTGGCTCTCCCACGGTCATATAGTACCTACTATGACGACCCGTTTGGAACTGTGGTAGCGAACGCTGATCAATATCAGTCCAAGGGTTGCGGGTTCGATCCCCGCACAGTACAAACATTTGTGTGCATGAACATGACTGTTTGTATTGGTCTGGGTGTTTTCTATGTATTATAAGTATGTATTTACAAGAGAAAAGTATTAAATGTATTTATTTGTGACTCCGCCGTTTGTTCTGATATCCGTAACACAGGAGCTACCTATCTCGGAGTCAGATCAATGTATGTGATTTTGTGAAATATTGATTTATTATTTGTTTACTGTTTTTAATCAATGCACTAAACCATGGAAATTGTGCGTGCTATTACTAGAAGTCAGTTTATTGACTTTCAGATAAAAAAAAAACTATAAATCATCTAAGTATTTGGGATTTGTTACAAAATCACCCACGATAAAAGATATCCTAAGAACCTTTCTAACGTGATATTATCATATCTTATCAACATGGAAAGTACAAAACACTAAACCCTATCTTAGGTGTATTAAGAATGGAATAAAGTTATCTCAAGAGTGCATTATCAGTGGCCCAGACATTTTTTGCATGTTGTCGTTATGAGACATGTTATGTAAATAAACAGTCCTTATCTAGCCGTGATACTGCGGGAACTCTGACCTCCGCGCGCAAGCGTAGGTGCCACATCGATAAATTTTCCTTATTTCGAGGGACGTAATCTCATTTGGTAATTTAGGGAAATGTTGCCGACTTCTGGCCTTAGTAACGCGCATCCTGTAGCGCTTTGAAAATGATGAGGTTTGGTGCCACTAAAATTACACACGTATGTGATAACGCACGAAAATGTGCGCTCACGACTCCTATCCTACGACGATAGTCCTTCGGCGCTGTAAATGGCAAAAGAAAATTGTTGCTTTTTTCTTCTTCGTTTTGAATATCAAAACTGCATAAGTCACTCGTACACAGCGAAACACAGCACAATGCTGCTTCACGCCGATATTCTGTGATGCCGTGGTATCACTCCGATCAAGCCGGCCTATTCATGCCGAAGCGTGGTCCTCTCACGGTCGCAATTATATTTTTTGCATCAAAATCAAATAGACACTAAAAATACTTTTTGAGCGCTAATATTAACCGTTCCTAAGCTGGTAACATTGTTGGCGCTGAATAAATTTCAAAAGTAAAATCTGTGACAAAATAAAATACGCACGACATGCAAATTAAAAGCGAATAAATTGTGATGATCCATTGTGCTGTATGCTGAATTTGAATAACTTCACTATTGTGAATGGTATTTCCATAATAACCTTTAATCTTGTTATTCAATCAATTAGATAAATTGAAGAAGGAGAGCACATAGGAGACATTATTAGTTTTCTGTAACTGGATCTGTGATCGTTATGTTTAAATAAATAAATATTTCACAACATCACACACATTCTGCCTCCGAGATAGGTAGCTCAAGCATCGGTGTTACTGAAATCAGAATCAACAGTGGGATTACAAATATATATATATATATATATATATATATATATATATATTTGTAAATATATACTTATAATATTTAGAAACTACCCATACCAATACCATGTCCATGCACACAAATGTTTGTACTGAGCGGGGATCGAACCCGCAACCCCTGGACCAAATGCAGCGTTCACTACCACGTTCCAAACGGGTTTAGTGATGGATATCATGAATATGGATATTATTTGCGACCGTTAGTTACTGCGTTATAACAACAGGTAGGTACAATTTAAGGAACTAAGGATACCTACCTAAGTCTTAGTCAGGTCAGATTTATAAATAGTTATCTAGTACCTATTGGTTGTAACATTCAATACTTATGCAAGAAAGATGCCTTTTGTAATCGAATCCTAACAAAAGATTTCATTTCAATTCAATACGTCGTTTCTCTCGATCTTGTTTCAACACTAAGATGCGATAGAGGGAGAATTCAGGGACTATAATTTATACTGGATATTTGAATCTGATCAGCTCAAAGATATCTATTAAGGCAATTGACCGAGCATAGGGCGATGGTCTCCAGACAAGAATGCCAATTCGTTACAACTGTGACTAAATAAGGGTTAATCACTTAATCATTCAGAATATTGAGATAATATTTTCATGATAGAGAAAAAGCAACAGGAATATAACGTGCATTTTAGTATAAGTGGCTTTAAATCGGTCGTCCTATTTTTCTCCGTCACGAAACTATAAAAACCGTAATAATAAAGACTGATCGTTTCCAGTTAGGCCGTCGAAAGCAAATTGACACCGAAATGGCTCAAGGCCTTTAAAGGAATGTGTCCCAGATTCGTCGGAGATGTCAACCCTAGCCTCGTCTCGGATCTCTGGCTATTAATTTGCTTGCGCAGTGACAGACCGAGTCGCGGGCCCCGCCATGGCCGAATCGTACCGCCATGATGCCAGCCAATACCGAGAATGCCAATAGAATGTTATGTAAACACAACCCTATTATTTATCTCATTTCCTATCTTCAGTAATGAACAAGACGCACGCAGATTTATAAAGTAAACAAACATTGCTTAACTTCATACACTTCGATAACAATAATGTGTCTTAAAAGTGGCCGCTTTTGGCGGTAATCAATTTTTCGCTTACAAAAACGGACCCATCATTTGTGCATAATTATTTAATAAATAGTATTACCGAAATTGTTTAAAATAGATCCGGTTTAGTAGCTAACAATTAAAAACGAATGGTGTCCCTAGTTAGGGCTACCCGTCGCCTTATTATCGCCTGATAACAGAATCTTAGCAAAAAAATGTCAGTTGGGATTTTAAGATTTATTTCTGTAAACAATAGGTATGTACTACTAGACATGAACTCACTTTCTACTTATTAGTAGATATTTATGCAAGCTTTCAATTTGCTTTGCTTTGAATACTTCTCTACTGCTAATTTCCATTAATGATTAATTCAACAAAAACTCATGAATGTAAAAATATTGTGAGCTAAAATTATATTCATTGAATTATGCCGAGAGCATTTATGTAGTATTTCAAAGGCAGAAGCGGCTTCATTGCATTATTTTATTTCACTGATCTGGATTGCAAAACTGGAGACCTTATTATCATTATGTTTTTTTACGTAGGTATTATTTTTTTGTTTACTTTCGAGGTCTTTATGTTAAAAGAATACCACTATGTTAGTTATTGTAGGATTGTATTTCTCTTGAGCTTCATATAACATTATATACCTACTGTGCAAAAGAAAATAGGTATACATATTTATACTACTTTTAGAGTAGGTTTTAAATTAGTATTTAATGAAAAATGTGTATTTAGGTACCTACTTATGAACAGCTTTTCTTAACACACTTCGTCATGTGTAAAAATAGTGGATCTATCAATCGTCGTGATTGGAAATAACACGACACGAGTGTTGCACTAATAGTTTTGTTGACTAACACATAAACCTATTGGTACGTCTGCGTCTTGGCTACATGGCTAGTAATATTTTACCGTGGAAGAGTCTCGCTTCGGCTTGAACGGGCCGGCTCGACTGGAGTGTTACCACGCTTCCTAGAAAACTGGCGTGATGCAGCGCTTGCGCTGGGTTTTGTCGAGTGAATGACGGTACCGGTAGTGCAATCCTGGAAGAAGAGGAGTGTAAATATTCTGAATACACCGATGGTCCTGGTGAGCGTCCGTCCATGGTCCAGCAATCGCTTATCATCAGACGATACGTCCGCTCGTCTAACACCTATCACTTATAAAAAATCTTCTCAAACAATTTGAAATACATATAATTACCATATCATAACAAAATCAGAGCCATATGCCTAAGCATATTAAAGTGATAAACAGACAAATTAATAAAGTATGTTGCCCAACCACAGGGTATGTGTTAATCCGATCCGCACTCGCGTCTAATTTAATCACCATCGCGCGCGCGGCGTGCTCTCTAGCACTCTCATAAGCGCCGCTCAACCACAGGGTATGTGATCACCGAAAAGCTGGAAAGAAAATTTCGTAGCTCACGCTCGGGGTGCGACTAAGCACTCAAGTAGCAACGCCCATTACACGCAGCGCGCGGGATCAGCAGTCAACGAGTTAAATTCAGTTATGTGGCGAACTGAACATTTGTAAATAAATATTTTGTTCTAGGTAGGTACAACACAAGAAACCGTTAATTTTCTGGAATTTCTATTTGTGCAGACGTATGGTATCGAGGGCAAACTATTCCAAGTGGGCCAATGTAAACAATTTAAGTATTTTGGAAATCATGCCAAACAACCATAGCTCTTAATATTGGAATCTTGGAAGCAATAAATTTATGTACGTATGGATAGATAGATAGATAGATACACTTTTGTACATATCTAAATTATGGATTTGATTTATACCGATACTAGGTATGAATATTATCACAATTCAAAAATCGTGAATATTGACGACCTATAAGGCAATCTCTCTTTACAAGACATCCGAAAGAGCAAGGACAGCTGAAATCAGTGAGAAATTTGAAATATGAACTTTCCTTCCCATTTTTGTAAAACGTCGGCAACACATCCGAATTTCTTGTGTCTATAAGGGGCGCGGCGTTAATCATCTATCAGATGATTTGCTTTCTTAAATTGTTATCTTGAAACTCAACGTTATTCATCTAAGGAAATATAAACACCTTACATAATTGAGCAAGAGATAAAAGTTTGATCAATAATGACTCTTACATATTTCATGAATCATTTCAGTTCTTCTGAGAATTTTATTAGACATGTCATCAATTATGTGTTTACAAGCGAAAAGCACAAAGTATGTACTTAACGAAATATTATGAACATGTACTAAGTATTTACCTCCTTGTAAGAATCTACTCCTATCAAAGACTATTAAGGTAAATCAGATTATCATACTTATGAAGTTAGACATAATCACCAGTACATAATATAGACATAGATACCTTACACTATAACTCTGCCGTCCGATAACTAACTAGGGAGTCGCTGTGGCTTAGCAAAAGGTCGCTAGCTATCGGACGGTAGAACTGTGGGTATACCAATAGCTAAAATGAAGCGCATTTTACCAATAGGTAGATTCGACTTATCTTAACAATCACGAGCACGTGGTGCTCCAGAACCGTATCAATCGAACGCAATAATAGGCACTCACATTCACCTACTTTCCTTCGACACACATACACGATGGCACAGTTTTGGAAACAGTGATAAATGTTTAAACAGAACACCTATCAGTTATTATGAGTGGCTATTTATAACTTACGCAGTTTTATGGATCCGATATAAATCACATTTAGGTCAACACAATTCATGTAGGTAATCAGTTATCTTCATATTAAAGTAAATAGGTATAAGTGATATTATACTTGATTAGAAGCTTACTCCAACTTTATGATACCTAAATAACCTTCGCACAATTTTGATAATACTAATCATAATCGTTATCTATTACAGACAAACAACAAGAACTCGATTTGCCATCACTACAAGTGGATGAAGGTTCAGAGCGTGCCAAGAAAAAGGAAAAGCCTCGTCATGTCGGGCCAGCAACCACTATGTCACAAGTGAGATTAATTTATAATTAAAATACACATGATTTTTTAGTTATTTTTTTACTGAACCGCCGTGCTTATTTCCTCTCTATATTTCAGATTTCTGGTGTTAAGAGGACATTGACGCACACAAACAGCTTCACTGGTGAACGCGTTCCACGACATGGAGTGGAAACCCCTCACGAGGAAGAGTTAGGCAGGCAACTAGGCGAAATCGACCGCTGGGGCGTCGATATCTTCCGCATCGGCGATCTCTCGTGTGGACGGCCGCTCACAGCCGTCGCATACGCGGCCTTCACAACCAGGGAGCTGTTAGTTACACTACAGATACCGGCACGCACATTCTTGGCTTTTTCAGTCACACTTGAAGAGCACTATGTACGTGACAATCCTTTCCACAATTCGCTCCACGCTGCTGACGTCACACAATCGACAAATGTGCTCCTGAACACACCAGCTCTCGATGCTGTATTTACGCCGCTAGAAGTTTGTGCTGCCCTGTTCGCAGCGTGCGTCCACGACGTTGACCACCCTGGACTCACGAATCAATTCCTTGTCAACTCTGGGTCTGAACTCGCGCTCATGTACAACGATGAGTCCGTTTTAGAGAACCATCATCTCGCAGTTGCATTCAAATTACTACAAAATGACGGCTGCGATATATTCGTAAACTTGCACAAGAAACAGAGGCAAACGCTTCGGAAGATGGTCATAGATATGGTTCTATCAACAGATATGTCTAAACACATGAGCCTCCTAGCGGATTTGAAGACCATGGTGGAAACCAAGAAAGTAGCAGGAAGCGGTGTATTATTACTAGACAATTACACAGACAGAATACAAGTTTTGGAGAATCTCGTACACTGTGCCGATCTGAGCAATCCTACCAAACCGTTGCCTTTGTATAAACGGTGGGTAGGATTACTTATGGAAGAGTTCTTCCAGCAAGGAGACCGTGAAAGAGAACAAGGAATGGATATAAGCCCCATGTGTGACAGGCACAATGCAACAATAGAGAAATCTCAAGTTGGTTTTATCGACTATATCGTGCATCCCCTGTGGGAGACGTGGGCAGACTTAGTACACCCCGACGCGCAGGATATATTGGACACATTGGAGGAGAACCGAGACTACTACCAGAGCATGATACCGCCATCGCCGCCCCCCGCGCCCGTGCAGTCCTCGCATTCAGGAGCTGATGACGACCGCCCCGAACAAATACGCTTTCAAGTAAGTTAAGATTAACTAACTACCATTATTTTATAAATGTTATGTGTTAACATCACAGTCATATCCTCCATCCTTTTGGATCCAATGTTTGAATTTGATCCCAATCAGTACTACTACCAGTCACTTAGACTTCACATGAGAATCGTATTGAGACCCAGTAATTATTGTCAGACGATCTTACTAATCGTGTGACAATAATTAATTAACCCATAACTTAGATGCCAATTACGTAAATCGCCTTATCATGAAAAATTGACATCAACAATATTTTTATATGCATTTTTTTATTCATGACATCCGTAAAGATAATAACAATGTTTGTTTAGAGTCTGTAGACATATAAGAACGAGTACTTAATAACGCTTGACCTGGCTGAGTATTTTATCATAAAAGCTAAAGGTTATATTGATAGAGATGTCATACCAGTTTAACCAGTAAAACTCATAACAATTCATATAGAGTGGGTACCTATTGTGTGTAGCACTGTCGATTGAACTAAGCATGTATTTGTTTGGTGTAGGTGACGCTTGAGGAGGGTGAAGGCTCGGAAGAGTGCGAGGGCGAGGGCGACGGTGGGATGTGACGGAAACTACTGGGAATCTGTAAGAAACTCTCTGAGAAGATGCAGGTGTGGTGGAGGCTCTGGCAGTGAGCAGGCGCCGGGCGCGAGTCTTGTTGGATAATAATAACACTTGTTGACGCTTAACCTCGAAATGGAACGATCTGCGGGTGTATCGTAACATTTCGATTATGATTATTTATATGTGATTATTATGCAATGTTGTTTAGAGTTACCTAACGAGTAAAATATAATGTCCCTCCAATGACTGTGTAACGTTCGATTGTCTAGTGTTTTTACTATTGTTTCGTTTGTCTAACCAAAGATTGATTCGGTTTTTATGTTCACAGAAACGTTCGATATCCCTGTAAGTAGTTAGTGTTCGGTTATAATGAAAGTCGTGTAAGTAGTTATTAGTCGTCGACACCGAATGTACCGGGTCGACTAAATAAGGACATTGAAAACGCTTATTAATTGGTATGAAAGGGTAATTTATATTGTCATATCATCCACGTTTCTCATATTTAATACGGGTTTGCGATAATGATGTTATTCACCAAAATATATTAACATGATAGGTATCCTAAATATAAATCTATTTTAAGGTAAATTTTAAAAATTGCCTTTCGGAGTTGTTGTGTCTTTTTTCTGAATATATAATATTCGGCCAGCCTCTTACTGTGGACACTGAAGACACGTCACCACGATCATCCTGTTAGATAGCTTTACTTGATTTGATATCCTATAGCACCTCATTTCTTATGAAGGATCGCTGGCGATCCCTTTACTTTTCTCTTTAGAATAGTGTATTATTTTTGTAAATTACGTATTGTATTCTAGTTCTCTTGTATCCAAATATAAAAAAAATATTAGTCATGAATCTTTTAAGAGTTTTTGTGCAACTAACGGCTTGAAGTGTTTAATTAAAATGTTAAGTACTAACAAAAGAGTGGTTTGCGACTAAGTTTTCTCTCGAATGAGTTTGTTTAAGTTTGAGACAGTTTGTACGTGCGAGGACAGCACGCGGGCCGGGTTTTGCAATAGTACATACTAAGTAGGTAGTTTCCGAAGCACTCTCTCTTCGCACAATGTTCATGGTATTATCTTACGTATACATGTGTTAGTTAGTGCTCATATCGTACTAATACCTACGAAATTTTCGGGGAATAACATATTGAAAGGCGCAGATCTGATCTTCATCGAACCAGTATTCCTTACCATTTGTAAAAGTCCCCGAGTTTACCAACTCTTTCATTTATAAGAAGCATAATAACATACATTATGAAGAAGGTTCAACATTTCTTACCTGTATTACGTCTGCATTTCATTATTATCCATCGTTTTAATGAACGATTTTGTTACTTATGAGCTGGTCTCTAATCTTTCATGTACTCAAAAGATATTCGTTTTTACTTGATAAAATTGTTTGTTTTAATTCTTGACAAGCCATCGTTTTGTTATTATCAATTTTATTGTCTTTGTATCACCTAGTATGAGTATTATTTTGTGAGTATTCTCTAAGTCAGTCATTTTAGCATTCATCGGAGTCAAGAATGAAGGTCCAATGTACATTATTTTCGTAGGTAATTTAAGATTTATTCGGCGACCGAGTATTGTGACGGAAAAGATTTGCCGTGATGTCTTCAAATTGTCTGATTTTGGGAATGCATAGTTTAGGATTTGGACATAAACAAACGCTTATCTACTTGTGTGTTAAAATAGACATTACGCTTAGAATCATTTGTTTTCTAATGTATATGTATTTGTAACGAAATTGTGTTATAATGTTCGTATTACAGTAGATCTGTGTATAACGAGTACCCCAATCTTGTAATAATATTCGCGTGTGAACAAAAACATTTACCCAGCCGTGCCGACGTGGCATGCTCTATGGCTTATGATGATATACCCGATATTGTAATGTATCTTAAACCAGACAAGTGTAACTAAACATACATGTTATGCTCGATGTCATCATTCAATAGTTGTACAGACCTAATTAATTAATTGATATATTGTAATGTTTAAAATCCAATATATAAATACAGTGACATGTCAGTTTGGACAAAGATAGTGTTGGTTCTTGTAGATGAAGAGCCACAGGTTGGATTCACTCTAAGACTTGAGCATGGCATGTCATTAGCAATAGCATTTAGAATTACCTACTTAATTAACGATGACATTCAAATTCATTTTGCCAAAGTGGTTTCATTCAATGTTGTGTATATGTTTTGTCAGTATGGAGAACTATCGCTAAGATTGGATTAAATCTAGTTAAATTAATACCGAGTAAAAGTGTGCAATGCTGGACATATGCATTACTTATTTATTTATGTTTAAAATAAAAAAATAGCTTGTAATAGTTTAAATGAATATTTGAGTTGAATTAAAGAATATTAATGTATTTAGAATAAAAAGATATGGGAGAAAACTCTAAAGCTGTTTCATTATTTGATTACATTCCCCTTTCATTTTCTTATTTTATGTGATAGGTGGCAGACGAGCAGGCAGATCACCTGATGACCGGATTATTTCTTCAACATTGGGTATCCTGAAACAATAAAGATGCCTACTATCTGTGAATGGTTACCAATTCGAGCATCATCGTCAGTTTATCACTTGTGAAAGATAACAATTTAGAAGTGGCATAAACTAGCCAGGATAGGGTAGCATTAGTTACAGATTGGGCTGTCGATGCGAAGGGGGGCGAGCTAGGAGGTTCCCCCGGGTGGCTCATCGTAGAAATTACCTATATGACGAGGGGGTTAATGAAATTATCTTAGTTTTTGGACCCTGTTCAAGTGTATAAAATTAACAGGTCACATTTTTGATGTTTCTCAATTTTACCTTCATAGATAGGTGTCCTACTAAAGAATAATATCGAATCAATCGATATGTATGTACTTACTTCAAACAAACTGGAAACGAATACAATAATAACACTAGTCAACAAAATTTTAACTTTTTTTCGTAACAAATAACAGAGGTCCATAATTTTACTAAATTGCACTCTCTGATTATGAATCTGTTTTCAAAATTTTGATACCTCGTTTAGTATTTGATTTATAGAGAGTCAAATATCTCAAAATTTGGTTTTAGATTCTTTTTCATTGGCAATTTCAAAACAAGTACAAGCACTTTAAAAAAATGTTTTCGGTATATCAGTAAAGCTCATTTTCTCAATTATATATATCAATAAGATTTATTTTGTAGTCTTTAATCTATATTGAGTAATATTCATATCAACATCCGTGTACTTATAGCGCATACAAATCATCACTTAATTCTTGTAATGGAAAAAACATAAGATAGCTTAATTGGCTGTAGCGTTGCAGGGAAATCAGGTAAAATTATAAATTAAAAAGCATTTCATAATTTGGGGTTTTTATTTTCAAAATATCTATTGAATTTTGTTACATCCCAATTGATACATATTTAAATAAATCCCAAAAAAAACACTAAATGCTACTTATCAGATTTTCGACCTTCCGTAACTTAATAACTTGACGTGATATGAAAATTCTGATAACAGATCTAGATTCAGCATATTAAGCTCTTCATATTTATCATATTTTTATTCAGGTTGTGTTTTCTTGTTGACTTGTGTAATCAGAGTTGCCGCCCGTCCCGATTTTGCCGGAACTGTCCCGATTTCGACGACATTGTCCCGCGTCCCGAGGGCCTATCGATTTTGTCCCAATTTTTGACAAAACGCGTTCAATCAATTCATTCACGGGTACCTACCCAACACAGTCATGCGCCCCGCACCATCTATCGCGCGCCGCATGTAGGTACCGCTTTCGTCTTCGCCTTCTCCCGCACGCCCATTGTACCTACTAAATTTTGTGCAATAAAGTAAAAAGTAAGTTTTGTTTTCCTTAGACTGTCTCACATGGGTCAGTTTATGATTAGACCCAAACTCCAAACGTCTCTGATGCATGCCCGATCGTCCCGATTTTTTCCCTAAAGGTGGCAACCCTGATAATAATGGATAAGAAGTTATTAGTGCTTTTATTTGGAGAAATGTGAATCTGAATTATTGTAAAGAAAGAGTCTATAAAGGTACCTACCCAAAGAAAATATAATTAGTGCCAAGTGCCTACCGATGCTAGATATCGACAAAGAGAATATAGGTAATCACTACGATATCGATCCGAGGCCAGTTTATTTCTTTTTATTCGAAATCAAAGCGCTTATATTGTGTGTCATGTATGGTTTTTCTGGAGCCCAATTCTCGGGTTTGTGACATTTCATAAACATAGCGGATATCACTTTAAAATCATACAAAAAAACTACTTATGTTGTAGTCGTATGAAAAGAAATGTCACGAGCCCGAGAATTGGGCTCCTGTTTACCAAGATGATAATTCCAAGCATATATTACCGGATGGCGCAATTGGTAGTGACCCTGCCTCTTACGCCAAAGGTCGTGGGTTCGATCCCCACCCTGGACAAAGATTCGTGCGATGAACACTTGTGTTTGTTCAGTGTCTGGGTGTAATATATGTATTTAAGTATATATTTGTGTTCCTCTGTTGTCTGATATCTGTAACACAAGTGCTTACGCTACTTAGTACGGAATCAGGTCAATGTATGAGATGTTGTGAGAATGTTACCAATAACCAAGTTATTAATGTTATGTATTCATAATTTAAACAAGAGAATCACAAACTAAGTAGAAGATACTACGAAGAGAAAAATACGTTTTATTTTAATCAGAATGTTTTATTGGGAGCTCTGGAGTCCAATTCTCGGAATTTTCGATATGAAAAACATGGCAGGAGCCCAATTCTTGTGTTCGTGACATTTATTATCATACGACATATATCACTAAACACAATGAGCCAATTCTCGGGCTCGTGACATTATCATACGACATATATCACTAAAACATAGTTTTATTGCATGGTTTTCAGGTGATATCCGCCATGTTTTTTCAAAATATTACAAGCACGAGAAATTGGAGCTCCTGATGTCGCATAAAATTCATACAACTATCTTTGAGTGATATATCGTATGATGACAAATATTACGGACCATGATATTATGTCTTCATACGATATATATCACAAAAACATGTATTATTTAAACATGTATGTTATTGTATGGTTTACGTCATTTACATGCGACATCCGCCATGTTTTTGTATATCGAAAATCTCGAGAATTGGGCTCCCTGAAGGCGCTTCAGCCTTCAGTCACAGATCAAGAAAATTGACATTGACAAAGGGGCAACAATGTCGAAGTAAAGTTACCAGTAAAATAAAAATATAATTTTTAGGTTCTAATTAATAATCATACACAGAGCAGGACTATTACTAAATCTGTGGTAATTAAGTAGGATATTTGAGTAGAGAGTGTAGACAGAAACTACTAAGTCAGCTTGAGCTGACCTTGATACCGATACTCGCAATATCGGTAGCTGTCCTTCGATTTATTGTTATATTGTGGTTGAATTGCCTAAGACCTACTCAAGACATTATATTGATTTCTGTAAAATGATGGAAAGTAGACAACTGAATTATATTTTTCATGATTCTATACTCTGTGGACGGAAATGATGACAGACGCTGACGCGCTAGCTTTTATGCTTATTATTGTCAAATTTGACAGTTGATCATTAAATGCGAATTGCGAAGTGTTGAATGAATTCGGCGCTTTTCTTTTTCTTGTTATTTTTCAGAAATACAGATAACTTTTAACGGATCGGCAAACTGTAAAACGCGAAAATGGTGAAACTTACTACAGAGCTAATTCAAAATTCTATGCAATACATGAATCCATGTAGGGATCGCGAGTTGGATTTAAGAGGTTAGTTTTTAATTTTCAACGTTTTGTAACAAACACAATGAGTTCTAATTGGTTATGTATATAAATATGGATATGAATCAGAAATATTTTTATAGTACAATGAAGAGTGAGTTCAATGTTAATTGTGTTCATGGCCCCTTCACGTTCTTGCTGATAACCTTACTCTCCTAATTTGATACTTAATAAACATAGAAATTATAGGATATAGTACTGAAAATACTTACGTGTTGTATGTATTATTCTTACACTGTTTATTCTGGAGTAATATTTGTATGTCTGGATTTCAATTTCTAGCTCTATATTTGTTTTTTATCTACATTGTTAAATGCAAAATCATGTGAATTGTCTTGGTATAACTTACATTTTTGTTTGATTTTCAGGTTATAAAATACCTCAAATTGAAAATATGGGCGCAACTTTAGATCAGTTTGATACTATTGATCTATCAGACAATGATGTCAGGAAACTTGATGGATTTCCACTATTGAAGAGGCTTAAATGTTTATTTTTAAATAACAACAGGATTGTGTAAGTATCTTTAGCATCTGATATGATTATAAGACTGATAATATTTTAAGAACTCCACTCACTTAGTTCCAGACTTCCAGAATGTTTAATCACAACTTTAAGCTCTAATGTATGTTCTTTAATATACATAGATAGATAGATAGATACACTTTATTGCACAAAATTTACAGATCTTAGCCTAAGTTATTATACTAAAACAATGTAGGCGGTCTTATCGCTAATAGCGATACATATAAATATTTTTTGAATAGGTACTTATGTAATTAATATACGTATTTGAAATTGTGTACTGGTACAGGCAGAGGCACATAACTGTTGCATTCAGCATAATAGCCGTAGTAGGGATGTTTGCACACCTGTAAAATAGTCACTTTATGACAACATCGTTATATTAACTATTATCAAATCATTTGTTTAAATGTTAAACAGCTGTTTGCAAAGTAAGTAGGTTAACAATATTACTATATCATAAATTTTTATGTAATATTTCAGGAGGATTGGTGAAAATTTAGAACAGTATTTGCCAAACATGGAGACTCTCATCATGACCAACAACAATATTACTGAACTTGGTGACTTGGATCCACTTGCAACCATTCCAAAGTTGAAAACATTATCACTAATGCACAACCCAGTGGCAAATAAACAACATTACAGGTGATGAGAATATTTGCAACCCCTTCCAATTATGTAATTTTATAAAATAAATTTGTTATTCTTTTAGCCATTTAAAATAGTAATGATTTTTTTATATGAAAATAATATTTTTGAGGGTAATGTGCAATAAGCCCATGTTACTTAATTTCACATGACTTCTACCCACAATATACAACTGTTTGATCAAAGTCACTTTGATGTTGCAAAGAAGGGATGTATCTCGAGAAATAGTTTACCCTAATAATGGATTTATTTGTTTTCAGAGCTTATGTTGCACACAAATTACCTGAGCTAAAATTATTAGACTTCAGAAAAATAAAACAAAAGGAAAGGGAAGAGGCGAATACCTTATTCAAAAGCAAAAAGGGAAAAGAAATTCAAAAAGAAATCACAAGAAAAGCTAAAACATTTGTACCTGGTGGCAATATGCCTGATCCTAAACTTACCAGTAAGTAAAAACATTGAAATATAATAAATAAATAAATGTTTACATTGACCTGACTCCGAGAAGGGTAGCTCGAGCATCTGTGTTACAGATATCGGAACCAACAGCGGAATTACAAATGTAATTAAATACTTTTGAACGTAATTGAATGTAATTTTACATACATTGAATATTTTATCACAAAAACTACTTGCAGATCTTACACCACAAGAAATTCACAAAATTAGAGAGGCCATCAAAAATGCTTCATCATTACAAGAAGTGGAGAGGCTGACAAGGATGCTGCAGTCTGGTCAGATCCCAGGACAGAAACCATTCCAGCCACAGTCACAAGCCAATGGACAACGTAAGAATGATCAACACTTCTTTTATATTATAAAACATTTAATGCTAGGTATGTCATAGATAGTATAGAACAGACACAATCCATTTTTTGTGTCTGACTTGGTGGTAGTGAGTGAGGGAGACTGTGTCACGGCCGCACTCAGAGATGTCATTTAAGCTAATGTTCATTAACTTTAGTATCGGTAGTCTTTATGCGTATCAACATAAGTGTCAATATTTTTTCTTAAGTAGCCAACCAAGTTAATCAACGACTCTGAGTGTCGTAGTCAGAGACGTCAAATTAACTTTAATTGGTATTAAGAAAAAATATTGACACTTATTTCAATATGCATAAACATTTTCGATAATTAAGTAAGTGAACATTTAGCCTAATTGTACTAAGTTAATTGGCTTGAAAACAATTTTTTTTCCGCTTTCAGCACTAAAACTAAATAAATTAGTTTACACTTTACATATTCTTAAGAAGTTTTTTGTATTTTTATGTATTCATTTTTAAAATTGTACTTTCAGAAGAAGAAGATGAAGAAATGGAGACAGATCAAGCAAATGGGCAGTAACAAGGTTTTAATGGATACTTGCTGTCAGAATAGATACTACATAGTTTAAATTTTAGTCATAAAATAGATTTAAGCTGATTAGATCAGAATCTACAAAACTACACTAATATTTCGGTATTCTGCTCTGAACAACGGATACTACACAATCTCAAACAATGAAAAGAACAGATTACCAAACTATCGCGATATTTTTAAAAACGTTGATACTATTATTTTTACCTACAAGTGTGTGTCAATATTTTACAGCTACATGACCCTGATCGTCGATCCTGTGAAGCGTGTCTATCAATAAAACTATTTTATTTTAAATGTCATCTTTTTATTTTCTTATCATGTCAACATCATTTATTACAATATTTCAGTATTCATAATTTTCACTTCATTTGTATCTCACTTATAACACTTTTAAAAACTCGTTGGCCTTCATCTTTAGCAATTCATCATCACCAGCATCTAAAAATACACTATAAATAACAGGCAGCAGTATCAGTCTACCCATGAGATCTTTTACACTTGGTCTTTTATCTGGCAGAATTGATAACATAGAATCAATTAGGTCTTGCATTCCCCTTTCGTACATTTTAAAGTCTATTGGATCGACACTAGCATTTGTTATGGCTTTGACTAAACCAACTAGTGACTGAAAAGAAAAAGTACTATTAGTAGAAAGTCATTATATTGGTTGGTCATTAATTTTTTACTACTATTGGAGTCCACAATTTCCACAAAGTTTAAAGAACCACTTGGCCAGGGATTCTCAAACTAGGTTCTATAAATTACGTGGGTAGTTGTCAAAGTTCATAAATTTAAACAGGTGCCTAATTGATTTGATATTGTTTGTAGGTACACGTACGGTGAGCATCAAAAGTTGCTTAACACTAGTACCGTGTCAAAGTAACTGTTCTGTCTATTATAGTCAGTTTCTAAGGGGTACGTAAAAAATGTTACTAAAGCGTTAAGCTACTTTTGATGCTGACTGTACCTTAAAAAATAAGTACCCTTATTTGGTTGGTGTTATGTGTTATAACGCGCCGGATTCGTGCCCACACCAAGTTTGTCACACTGGTAATAATATAATTACTTGTAAGTTTAGGAATCCCTGCTAAAGCAAGAATGGTAGTGACTAGTGGAAACCTACTTAGATGTATATATTTGTACAGATGCACATAATAGGTTTGTAAGTACCTCTGATTCAAATGCTCTGGTATGCGTACACATCTCGTATAACAAGCATCCTAAGGCCCAAATATCACTTTTTGTATCATAGGGTTTTCCTTCACATAGTTCTGGAGCCAGATAATAAGGAGTTCCTATGACCGTCGATGTTTTTTTCGCGCTGAAATTAAATTTGCTGATTTATTCTCATTGACGACGTAGATCAAGCAATCTGCGATAAATAACTATACCTTACCATTATTTTAAGGCCCCATTCAACCAATCTTAATCCGAGAATAAATGTAAATGGTAGGTATTACAAATGCCTCGTTTACTGACTGCCTTATAGTCGGACAAAGATTGGTCGAATAGAGCCCAAGAATTACAGTCAGCAATAAAAGCGAATAATATTTTTGTGAAATATAAAATAATTGATCCTTTGTCTATAGGGGTTGTAAAATGAAAATAATGCACCTTACCTTGCTAACATTTTAGAAATACCAAAGTCGCCGATTTTCACAATAAGGCCTTGTTTACCAGTCAATAATATATTTTCAGCTTTCAAATCTCTATGAATAATTTGCAGACTATGAATATAATTGACACCAAGCAATACTTGAGCAAAGTAAAAAAGTATTTCCTGTAAATTAAAATAAAAAAGTTTATGATTATTTTTTGCAGATTAATTTAGAAACAACTAAGTACATATGTAAGTACCTATCTAGTGAAGCTACCCAGTCAAATGACAGTACAGTACCTCGATGGGCGCAGTGCCGCAGGTGTGGCGCCCAAGTAAGTGCGTGCTTTTAAGTTCGATACCCGATGGCTCAATTTAGATTAGCGAACTTTTCTGAAGCCCAATTCTCGTGCTTGTGATATTTTGAGAACATGGCGGATATCACCCGAAAACCATACAAAAAAACTATGTTTTAGTGATATATGTCGTATGAAAATAAATGTCACGAGCCCGAGAATTGGGCTCCTGATCTTTGTTGGCTGGGAGACACCCATAGCTTTGATCGAGTAAGCTTAATACAAAGATGTGTCTTCTAAGACTAGGTAGGATTAAGTATTTTATACTGGATAAATTGCCTGGCGCATTTATCGTACCTAATGCATTACTCTAGGTTCATGTATAATATATTTTGTGTCTGGCAAGAGTAAGAATAAAACTTACCTGCTGTTTTATTAATTTTGGATAACGCTGATACATGTATTCCGCTAGATTCCCGCTAGTGGCATATTCCATCGATATCATCACATGATTATCAGTGTAGTAACAATCGTAAAATCTAATGACATTGGGGTGTTTCATTGAAGATAAAATGTTGATTTCATTTGCTATTTCCTAGAAATTTATAAAATAAATTTTAGCCCAAACTCTTAAAAGTAGGCGACAACATTTTTCGTAGGCCACTACCACCCACCTGTTTATGGTCTTGAATTTTGCCATTTAATTCTATATCTTTGACGATGCTCAAAACGGTGCTTAGACCGTTTTCACATAAATAAACATTCCTGAAAAAGAATAATTTTAATAATAATAGAAAAAAAGATCTTATTTTACTTTGATGAGATGCACGCATACCCGTATGTCCCTTGGCCTATAGTCTTCAAAACCTTTAAATTGTGTGCCTTAAATCTCTTTGTAACGTCCATTTTAACCACATCATAAAATCATTTGAAAACTACGAGATCTCCAAAGTTGATAATATATATTTAGAACTACCCGCACATTAATGTAGTTGATGGAAGAAAAACAGTTTTTTTACCCATAATACCCGTACGCACTTTTAAGGTACTGTTACACATGCTTATTTTCATGTTGAAAGCATGCTACTTTTGAGCAATTACTACTTAGTAGCATCTGTGGACGGACGTGCTACTAATAACCATGCTCAAAAATCGTACGCTGGTCGATTTTAAACATGCTACCTGCTAGCATGCTAAGTGTATTGTAAAAATTTAAGGTGCCTAATAAACTATTATTTTATCTTATCTTATCTGTAGTGCGGGTGTAACGGGGAGTGTGGCGGAGTGCTTTAACACGTTTACTCAGGTTTGCTAGTTTTAAACATGCTAATAGATGGTTAATAGCATGCTTACTGATAGCAAATATTGACAGTTCATTTAGCATGCTCATATTTGGTATGCTTATTAAGCATGCTAACAATGAGCATGTGTAACAGTAGCTTAGTGTACACATGCTTAAAGCATGCTACTTTGGGCAAGTACTACTTAATAGCATGTGTGGAAGGACGTGCTACTACAAATAAACATGCTCAAAAATCGCACACCGGTCGATTTTTAAGCATGCTACCTGTAGTACGGCTGGAAGGAGAAGTGTGGCGAGTGCTTTAGCACGTGTAAACAGGTTGCCTTAATATTAAGCATGCTAATATTTGGGTAAAAGCATGCTTATTGATAGCAAATGTGGACAGTTATTTAAGCATGCTCATTTTTAGCATGCTTCTAAAGCATGCTACAAATGAGAATGTGTAACAGTATCTTTAGCACGTAAACAGGTTTGTTCATTTTTAAGCATGCTAAAATAGCGTGCTGCTTAATAGCAAATGTGGACAATTCCTTAAGCATGCTCACATTTAGCAAGCTTAAAAACATGCTACAAATGAGCATGCTCATGCGATTTTGAACATGCTCAAAATTAGCATGCTTATTTGTATCACGTCCGTCCACACAAAGTCCTACCCACATCATATTTTTAGTGTTAAGCGCGCCATCTATTGCCAGCGAGGAATAACAGCTATCCGATAAAAAACATGATTCAGCTTGGTATGTGTGGGGACGATACGTACGTACACAAGTTGATATTAATTTAGCAACTATGCGGCATTATAATGATTATGGTTTAGTTGTTAATTGTTAAAATACATCAATAAATTGTAGTTATTATGTAGATGTCGCATATCACTCTACACTTAAATTTACTGTCCTGTAGAAGTCGTAATTATTTATTTTCTCGATTCACTGACAACAGAGCCATCTCTTAGCAATCGTTTAGCAGGATTGCGTGGCTTTCACCATAAGCATGAAAATAAGCATAGCCCTATTTTCTTAGACAATTCCTATTTTGAAAATATTGGCGAAATTGGGCAAAATGTAGCCCTTTTGGAGATTCCAATTAACTGCCTAAAACCCTTGGACAAAACCCTTAGACAAGCCTATCACCGAGCTGACAACGGTTCAAAGCAGTGCCAACAACGATTTTAACTGATTGTAATGAAATTAAGACAAAATTGATGAAGTCATTTAAATTAAAAAAATATGTTGTTAATTTTCAACCTCATTTTGCACACGCTATTGATGTTACACACAGAGCACAGTCATCTCTACCAAGATTTAAATTTTTAGTGCCTACTTTTTTATAACTTGCTAGAGATGATTGTGGCATGAATGGCGTGTGCAAAACACACTTATTTTACTCTAAGACTACTATTATACTAATCTGTGTCTAAGACCCATTTGTCCGATTCGACATCCGTGATCCGACCAATTGAGCGAATAAGTCATGTGCCGTAGCAGGAATATTATTAAAAAATATGCTGCTGCCATCATAAATAGCTAGCGCTGCCGAATTATCGATAGTATACCTGTCGATACTTAACCTCGAAAATCATCTAAACTCTGATTTTTATTTATGCGACGAATAATTAAAAATCAGAAAATATAATATTGATAGGGCTTTCGATACGATCGATAGTATCGATAGTTTAGTATGTACTTACGGCCACACATAAAAGTAAACAAAACTGTCGAAGTGCTGAATGTTCCGAATCATCAGTAGATTACATATTTTACATTCATAAGTATTCTATATGTACTCGATGAAACGGGCCCAGGAAATAGATTTAGATTAATTGTGGTGGAAATGAGATATTAAAAAAAAAAGGACAACGGTGAATGAATTGCTAGTTACGTCGATGCGTCACCTTAAAGTGAATAAAGAATTTCATTTCATTACTAGTATAGGTACTCAATACTATCAATAGTATCGAAGCTCAATATCGAGTGCACTAACGATAGTTTCAGTACTATCAATAGTGCATAACCACGATACTATTGTTTTCAGTCAACTATCGATGTAGTATCGAGCGGCAGGCAACCCTAATCATCATAAACAGAGCAAAATAATTCTCTAATGAAGTTTTGCTGTCTCAATAAACTAATTTGTAAAAAAAAGATAACGGAGACTAACAGCACCTAAGTGCTGATTTATTTGCATAAAACCAAATAAATTAATCTACAACAATGGGTCAGATTCTAGGAACGTTAAATACACAAGATATCAACCTTCGTATGAACGATCAGCCTACTTTCGATCATCAGGATGGATTTAATTATGAAAGAAAACAACGAGGTACCTACATTATTCAGACTGCTTATAAAATCATTACATCTTTTATAGTAAATACGAATAATTGTATATTTTAGTGTTACATAATAAGTTGTAGGTTATGTTGAGTTCAAAACAAAGTAATCCATTTGAAAGTTATACTAAAACTTAGCATGTTAGAATTTAATATAACTAAATTTTACCTGATTCTAGTGATGGTAGCTAGTGAGGAGGAGTTGATTTCTGCAAGGATTCCACCAGAAAAAAGGGATTATTGTGCCCATAAGTTACTCGACTATCAGGTTTGCCGTTACAAGAATATGCCTATGCTCTACAAATGTGCCCACGAAAAGCATGACTATTTGAACTGTGAACACCAAGAGTAAGTATACAACAATCAATAAGTGTTATACATATTATTATTATTTTATAGCCTTTTATTCAGATCTTTTACATGCTATAGCTAATTTTGACTAACATCTGTTTCTTCGTTAACATCTGTAGATCTGTTTGCCAGTCTGCAAAGGCCTCCTCCAACCTTTGCCATTCTTTCTTTCTTGAGCCACTCTGTTCCACATGACTCCCGCTACTTGTCTGATGTCATCGTCCCACCTTTTTTGTGGTCTACCTAGAGAGGTAAAAGGAAGAGTCAGTGCCTTCTCTGGGGTACCACCGTGTCACTCTTGCTCCATTTGTCGTGTCCTTCCATCAAGTGACCAGCCCATCTCCATTTAAGTCTTTTGACTTTGATTACTATGTTTGTTTTATTGTGGATAGCGAGTTTTTCAATCCGTCTGACTTTTTAACATTCATTGCATGTTGGCAAGTTGTGAGTTTGTACAACAGTATTATTTTATTATTAATTATATCATGTTATGTATTCCACAATTATTATTAAGTATTACATAATATTAAATTAGGCATTTCTTATTGTTTCATCATTTAACTTACATGACATAAGATCTATCTATTACAATGAACAAAAAAATTTACTTAAGGTGACTGGTAGGGCACACTAGCGACGCCAATCGATTTTAATTTTTAGCTACTAAACCGGATCTATTTCAAACAACCTCAGGGCCACAACCTTTCCTGGTTTAGAGTCCATGATTGGCAGCCATACGTAAGAACAGGTAGTAGGTAGATATACTCATCAGTATAGTTAATTTCTTTGTTGCCTAATTCTATGACATATTTTATTCCATTTGTCATTACAAAGTCAGTTTTTTCCGGATTCAGTGTCAGTCCTACTCTTCCACTTTCTGTTGCAAGTTCTTTTATCATTTTATTTAAGTCTTCTGATGATATAGTGTTGCTGGCTAAAACATCAGTTATACATCTATATCTGGAAATTTGTAAATACTCACCACCAAAGTTCTAAACAGTAGAAATCACACATTACGTGTTCATATTGTTAGTACCCATTCGAGGTGTAGCTAGCGCATGTTATTAGGCCCCGATAGTGAGGATGCCTCAAACAGCCCTAGAGCTTTGAGACATTAAATGTTGGTGAAAAATATAGGTGTAGTCCAAAGTGGGAGGAGGTACCTTGGCCACATATACTAAAATATGGTGTTTGCGCGCCAGGTGGGGGTGGTAGTGCTTGACAGAATATCAATATCCATATTACTTACCATGATAGAACATTATGCTTTTCCTCAATCTGATAGTATCTTACTTTTAAACCACAAAAGGTCACAAAACTATAATCGTTTATAAAATTTCAACAGAGGTGTAAAGGACTGGTTTCCATTATAATTCTTATGTCATTTTATACTTCATGATAATGACTAGTTATAATGCATACAGTAAGATAATAATAGTTATAATGGTAGTGGATGCTGCCTCTGCTGGTGCAAGGGTTGCGGGTTCAATCCCTGCACAGTACAAACATTTGTGTGCATAAACATGTCTGTTTGTATGGGTCTGGGTGTTTTCTATGTATTATAAGTATGTATTTACTAAAGAAAGGTATTAAAATGTATATATTTGTAATTCCGCTGTTGGTTCTGACATAAATAACACAGGTGCTTGAGCTACCTATCTTGGAGTCAGATCAATGTATGTGATGTTGTGAAATATTAATTAACTTATTATTTATTATATTTATAATGTTAAATTTATTTCTTGTTATTTACAGTTACATTATACGCATGAAGGAATTTGAGCGTGAACGTCGTTTGAGAGTACGTGAACAACGCCTGGTTGGTGCTGCTTGAAACCTTCGTCAATGGATTAGTTAAATCATTTGTTATTATATGTAAATAGAATGAAAGTACCATTCAAATTTTGTTTTATTCAACTAAATAATACTTTTTACCCACATTTGGTGTCAATATATGTGACAAGTATCAATCAAGCACTAAACCTACTAAAACAGTGAGAGATTGAAACCAGGAACCCTAACGCTATTATTATTTTACTCACAGACTTAGGTCCGATTTCACCGTTGAAATTGAACGCGATCAATTCACTTGAACTCGGTTTAAGCGCTAAACTGAGTTCCGTTCCTTTGTTTTCGCTCGCATTGATCGCGTTTAAGCGTTGATCGCGTTCAATTTCGACGGTGAAATCGGCCCTATAGCGAGACAGCGCCCTCTATCGCGCCCTAAGCGCAATGCATTGCTGCCGGTTAGGTACCGCTAGCACTTATTTTCTGTTATGTTAGTTCCGTAAACGCCCGCAGGCCAATACTGGTTTGATTGGTACGGGAGTTCCTCTCCCCCCACACCTACCTCACTCTCTCGCTAACCAACCGCGTCCATGTTAAGTTGTTGCTCCGATATAAATAATTATTATCTTGTGTTAATTTGAGACAATATACGAAAATATATCTCCATAAAGTGTTTTGGCTACCTACCAACCAACCCTCACAGTACTAACACTACCCACTCCCAAAGTAGCTACGCTATAAGTGATCGCCCAACGTGTGTTAGTGAGTGGTGTGGACGCGAAGGTCTGCCGCCATTTTGGGTTTGGAAAACCGAATTATTAGGAAAATGCCAAGAACCAGGAGCCGAAGTTCGTTGCCGAGGGAGGCAAACCTCAATGAAACTATAATTCCGGCCGAAATTAACGCCGAGGAGTTGGTCAATGAAGACGCCGCGACTGAAACAGCAACCGAAGGTGCCACGGGAAGCAGCGCGGGCGCGTCCATCTTAATGACTCAGGAGCATTTCGCCGCACTGATGGGACAGTTGCAGCAATCACAAGCAGAATTTTGTCAAATTCTATTACAAGAAGTACGATCATCTACACCAGTAATGCATCAGGTACAAACGGAGCTCGCTTACTATGAGGAGTACGAGCTGTCCGACAGACAGGGCCGCAGCCCCGGTTGGTGCTAATTTCATTACTTGTAGTGCAAGGTTTAGTGGCTCGCAGAACGAGTCTGTCGAGAATTTTATCGATGCAGTCGAAATTTTTAAAACTGCCGCCAACGTTTCCGACGAAAACGCACTGAGAGGACTTTCATTATTATTATCACATTCCGCCGCAACTTGGTGGCAAGGTATAAAACAATATACGAAAACATGGAGCGAAGCAATAGATCGCCTGAGGAGCGCATTTGGGGAACGAAGAGCACCGTTTCAAATATATAAAGAATTATATAGTATGCAGCAAGGAAAGTTAAACACAGAGTTATTTGTCGCACAAGTACGCGCTTTATTTGCTAAATGACCAGAAAACGACATCTCACAGAAGGTACAATTGGATATGACGTTTGGGTTGTTAGACGTCCGTATAAGAAAAAGAATAGAAAGGGACACATTGTCTTGTTTTGAAGATCTTATAAGGAAGGCTCGAAGCATAGAAGATGCGATGCAGGAGCGCTTGCAGTCGCCGGGTGCACCGTCGCGTGGGCCATTCTCCGCGCAGTTTCGTGGGTCGTCCGCAGTGCCACCGCCGGGACAGTCTGCCGCGCCACCGCCGATGCGGGTATCGCAGCCGCAAGGTTCGCACTGGGTGCCGCCGTCGGGTGGGCCATTGCCGCCACCGCCGCCACAGTCGCGTACGTCGCAGTCATATGGACCGCCGCCGCCGAGGTCGCGTGCGCCGCCGCTGGGTGGGTCGCCGCATTTGCCGCCACCGCCGCATCATGGATCCCTGAAAACAGACATAAAGGAAAGTAAAAATTTGTATTGTTATGGCTGTGGTGAAATAGGAATAATAAGAGCAAGATGTCCAAATTGTAGTAGTTATAAGTACAATAAGTTTTATGCGTGTGAGACCACCAATGTTAATATGCAGGGGGAGTCAACTGTATGTAACAATAGGGGTTACACTAATGGTAATAAGAGACCAATATTAAATATCGAAATATTAGGTGGGAAAGGTATTGCATTAGTGGATTCAGCCGCTAAAGGCTGTGTAGCTAGCCAATCAATGTATAATTTTTTAATAAAAAGTGGTCAATGTTTTGATAAGCAAATTAGAGATGTGAAGCTTGCAGATGGTTTATCTAGGAAAATGGAGGTTTTAGTTACCTCAGTGAATGTGAAAATGTTACATAAAATAATTGAAACTGAATTTATTGTTTTTCCAGATGCTTGTAACAATCAATCTTTATTAGGGATAGATTTTTTGAACAAAGCCAAATTAGTTTTTGATTTTGGTAAATCATTATGGTACTTTTCGGACACGAAGCACCGGAAGTACAGGTTGTTTTATGAGGATTTAGAACAAGGTTATAATGAGGTACAGTCAACACCAAAAAACTGTGATAATGATAGTATGTCACTTAATGATTTAATAAACTCTTTCAGTGATGTGTTCCGAGAGACTGGTGAAGCCACGCAGTATGCAGAGCATTTCATTGATACCGGCGAACACGCGCCAGTTGCTGTTCCGCCGTACCGCATGACACCAGCGCGCGCAGAGGTTATGCAGCGCGAGGTAGAGAAGATGCTTGCTGAGGATATCATTGAGGAGTGTGAGTCAGCATGGTCAGCACCAGCACTATTAGTGCCTAAACGTGATGGAAGTTTTCGTTTTTGCGTCGATTACCGTAAGTTGAACAGTATTACTAAAACAGATACTTATCCAATGCCGAAGATTGATGAGCTGTTACAAAGGACAAAACAGGGTTGTGTTATGAGTACTTTAGACTTAAAATCTGGGTACTGGCAAGTTGCCGTTAACCGTGATAAAGATAAGACTGCCTTCTCGACACCGTCAGGCACTTATCGCTTCAAACGCATGCCATTTGGGTTAAAGAATGGACCAGCTACATTTCAGCGTTTAATTGATCGTCTTTGCTCATGCCCGAAGTTGCAGAATATTACTATTTTAGCTTTTTTGGATGATCTTTGCATAATATCGGCTGATATGGAATGCCACATAAAGGATTTGCACGCTGTATTTGAAAGACTGCACGAATTTAAATTAAGGGTGAATCGGGATAAGTGTGTTTTTGCACGAGACACTGTCAAATATTTAGGTCACGTGATATCTAAAGATGGTATATCACCTGATGAAGAAAAAGTGAAAGCTGTATTAGATATGAAGAAGCCGTCATCACTTAAACATCTAAGAACCTTCTTACAGACTGCTTCTTGGTTTAGGAAGTTTATACCTGGATTTTCTAAAATTTCAGAACCACTGTCAAAGTTGACTAGGAAACATGAGCCATGGAAATGGGAGACAGAGCAAGATCAAGCCTTCGAGGAGCTAAAAAGGTTGCTGACGTCACCACCCATCCTCATCCAACCTGACTACACCAAACCGTTTGTGCTCAGAACTGATGCCAGTAACTACGCTCTGGGTGCAGTACTTCTACAAGGAGAAGGTAATGATGAAAGGCCTATTGAATATGCGAGCCGATTGCTCAATCAAGCAGAAAGAAATTATTCAACAACAGAGAGGGAAGCCTTAGCCATAGTCTGGGCTGTGGAACGTTTTCGTTCTTATATTGATGGTCATAGGGTTGTCGTAGGTACCGACCACCAGCCGTTGAAGTGGCTAATGACTGTAAAATCACCATCAGGCAGATTGGTAAGATGGGCACTGAAATTACAAGCATTTGATTTGCATTATGAGTATACACCAGGGAAGGTAAATATAATAGCAGATACCCTGAGCCGTCCCAACTGCGATGAGAACTCCGCAGAAGCATGTGGGATATGTTCAGTAACGATTGACTTACCTGCGAAGAGTCCCTCCGAGTTAAGATCAGGTCAGCTTGCAGACCCTGAACTTGCTAAGATAATTAAGAATCTGGAAAGTGAAGAGGAAATTGATGTTCATCGTTGGACGGGAAGAGGTTATATTATGGAGCAAGGAGTGCTCTATCGCTATAATCCGGATGCGGATACAGAAGAACCGCAATTAGTTATACCTGTGGATCAAAGAGAAGAAGTATTAAAAGAATGCCATGACTCTCCTCTGGCAGGTCACCAAGGGATCGAGAGGACATATCAAAGAGTTGCTCAAAAGTTTTATTTTCCAGGGATGCGTCGTGCCATTGTCGAGTATGTCAGAACGTGTACATCGTGTCAGCGCTACAAGGCTGCCAACGACAAGCCACCAGGGTTGTTGCAGACGCCGATCCTGAATCAGAGAAATGAGGTTATTGCTATAGATTTATTCGGACCCTTACCTCCAGGTGATAAGGATGAAAAATGGATTTTATTGGTCGAGGACACCGCAACTAGATGGGTCGAGTTATATCCGCTTCGAGAAGCGACAGCTGAGGCGTGCGCGCGTACACTCATAGAGGAATATTTTCTACGTTTTGGTCTACCGCGTCGCATTATTTCAGATAATGGTGTACAATTTATTTCAGCTGTAATGCAACAGTGTATGTTCGTGTTAGATGTGAAGCAAGAATTGTTACCGCTGTATCATCCTGAGGGGAACCCTGCGGAAAGAAAGAATAGAGATTTAAAAGTACAGTTATCACAATTAGTAGGTAATAAACATAATTCTTGGCCTATATACTTACCGTCTATACGTTTTTCGTTAAATTCTGCACGCTGTCAAACTACAGGAGTTTCGCCAGCGTACTTGATGTTTGCCAGAGAGCTGAGATCGCCTTTAGAAGTAAGAAATGATCCTCGTTTGGTTTTGGAGAAAGAAAATTTCGTTCCACAGATAACACCATACCTAAAACGTTTTCTCAATACGCTAGCTGCAGTTCGCGAGAAGGTCGAAAGTCAGCAGGATAAAAGAAAGGACTATGGTGATCAGTCACGTCGCGTAGGACAAAGTTTTGTTGCAGGTGACTTGGTATTATTGAATTCGCATGTACTTAGCAACAAAGGAAAGGACCTGACATCGAAGTTCGTACCAAAAAGAGATGGACCATACGTGGTTACTAAAAAGGTAAGCCCTACAACTTATATCATAGCACCCGCACAGGACTCCAGTAGGTACTTAGGGAAGTATCACATTAAACAGTTAACACCTTACCTGGGTCGCGATACGACCCTACCTCAACCTGTAGTTCCGGTGCGGAAACGTGGCCGTCCCCGTCGTAACTTAAATGAGAATAAATGTAATAATGTGTCAGATAGGGAGGAATGTATGTACTCGCCTAATCTTTATGTAACCGATGTAAATTACAATTCAAATGTGGATTTAAATGATAAATGCAATAATGTGTCTGATAGGGAGGAATGTATGTACTCGCCTAATCTTTATGTAACGAATAGAAATTACAATTCTAATGTGGATTCAAATAATGAATGTCATAATGTGTCTAACCAAAGTAGTGTTTCTGTAAATGTATGTAACAATGATAATGTATGGCCAGCGAATGAGCGAGGACGCTTTCATCCTCTGGAGGGGGAGTATATAGCGAGACAGCGCCCTCTATCGCGCCCTAAGCGCAATGCATTGCTGCCGGTTAGGTACCGCTAGCACTTATTTTCTGTTATGTTAGTTCCGTAAACGCCCGCAGGCCAATACTGGTTTGATTGGTACGGGAGTTCCTCTCCCCCCACACCTACCTCACTCTCTCGCTAACCAACCGCGTCCATGTTAAGTTGTTGCTCCGATATAAATAATTATTATCTTGTGTTAATTTGAGACAATATACGAAAATATATCTCCATAAAGTGTTTTGGCTACCTACCAACCAACCCTCACAGTACTAACACTACCCACTCCCAAAGTAGCTACGCTATAGCCCTTATTATCTTATTCTATACCTAAACCTAAAAACAGCTCATCCTGTTTTGCTAGCACTCTCCAACTGCAGGCCGTGGCGCAGCAAATAAGTCTAGCGGTGACCTCGAGTGCGCAGAAATCATAGTATCCTTATATAGTTTGTCCACAAACGATTATAAGTAGAAGATTTGTGCAAGTGCTCGTAAGCATAGAATAATAAATTATTCTATGCTCGTAAGAGTATTTACAATCTATGAGTTTGTGGCAGAAATCATTCACAGATTAGAATAGTAGATATAGTAAAAAAAAATCATTTCATCAATCATAGAGTTGTTTGTAAAGTTTTGTATGTTTTTAAATGTGTAAGTTTACTTTTTATGGAGAAGGTAAATAAGTATTTTTGTCAGAGGCTTTTTAAGAAAGATGTACATAATGATATCATAGTATTGTAGATTTGCTGCTTTCTTACCTTGTAAAATATCTTTCATATCGATTTCATTCAATTGGTTAACCAATTATTCAGTTACATTCAATACAGTTTTAAAAACCATAGACAAAAGGAAGAAAATGTCAACCCTGACAAAATCAATAATGTTGCCATCGCATAAAAATTGTCTTGTAACTTTAACCGTATTGTCGTCAACAACAAGGATGCATTTTCTTTAACAATTTACTAGTGTGTCATTGTAAACTCCCTGTAATTTAAGAAAATGATATGCAACTCTGCGCCCTATTGAATGACACCTTTTAAGTCGTCATATTTCTGTGACGTCTCTCTCCAATTTTTGTAAACACGCTTGTCGAATACACAATTTCTATAGTTGAATAGGCTATTTATTGCGGAAGTAATGGCTTCCTAAAATTTAATTGCAGACATTATTATATTAGTATAATTAAAATAAACAAACAACAAATCTTAATCAGTGATTATCAATCAAGATAAAGCGGATCGGGTGAAATATCTGCATTATCCGGTGTTTCTCCACTTCCTATGTTATGCCGCGTCCCGTGAAATAGTTACAAAGAATCGTCCCGAAATAGTAATTTGTTTGTATTTAGCAAAATAACGATTGAATTAAGGAAACTAGCGTCGATTTACAATGCCGTATAGCTGTAATTCAAGTTTCAGTTCGTGATTATGACGAAAGCAAATGGGTTGGTATAAGTGCAGAATATGAATCCGAGTTGATTGCAAAGGTCTGAGATATTCGGTGTCATCATGAGTGGTGCTGGAGGTGGAAACTCTGTGCTGAGTAAAGTAGCGGGGATAGCAGAAGATGAGGGGTCTGACGACTCTCTGGATAGCGAGGACGACGATGAGACGATCGCGAGGATACAGCGAGCCCACTTCGCTCAAACTGCCGCTATGAATGCTCGGAGACGTGCGGCCCCGCGTCAGAGACCCATGAGCCAGAAGCGGAAGATGGAAGCTGTCAAAAATTTTCATGACTTCACCAAAAAGCTCAAAAAAGACACAGGAATCACCATTCGCAGCTTAGTGGGTAACAACATATTAGAGTTAAGTGATTTTTCAAGTGAAGAAAGCAAATCTGACAGTGATGGTTTGTCAGAGGAAGAGTTCACTGTGAACCCTAATGCAGTGGAAGAGCTTAATGAGGAAAATGAGAGTTATATTGACCCTGTCACAGGAGACATTGTCCAAGGTCAGAGCAAGAAGGATTCTCCTCCAAAGGTGCAAGCACCGCTAGTACCATCAGAACCTACCCATGTGCCTGTGCCTGTTCAATCAGCTCCCCTGCCTCCTCCTGTTATGTCAGTTCCCTCGCCTGCTCTTGTAGTGTCTCCTCCACCTCCTCCTCGTGTTAAATCTCCAACACCACCACCCCCCATAGAGGAGCCAAAGACATTATCAATCAGTGATATTATAAATGAAGGTGACTTATATTTGACTAAGAATGTTGAGATAGCTGAAGTTGAGGGTAGTGAGCTGTGTCCAGAAAAAGATCCTGAAGAGTTGTTAGACATAAAACAGGAGGATAATAGTCAGGACTTTGACATAACAGAGAAGCTTAAAGAGATGGGTGAGATCAGTGTAAAGCCAGTAAGCAAGAAGGATGGAGAAGAAGGAGAGACTTCTGAAAATGGGGAAAATAAAGAAGGAACTGAGGAAGATGATGTAAGTCTTTCATACATTATATTAATTGTACTTTTGTAAGCTCTCATTAGACTTTGAGTAAACATTGTGTACTTTTGTATTTATAGTTATTAACGTAATATCTCAAGACTTACCGAAAGGCTGTTTTTGGTCGCACAGATCTTGTGTTTCATATTTTGCACCATTACAGTACAGTAAACAGAAAGTGCAATGTTTTATTACTATGCTGGTCTAATAACAATAGAAATTCCTTTTCCTCGTTTGGTACTTAATTTTTGTAATGTATTAGTTTATCTAAACATTCCGTAATTTGTTATAAGACAGAATTATCTGGTCTTCTCTCCCAACATTGACTGAATTATACTATGTTTTCGTAATAACTTGTTTTGTAAAAGTTGATTGATATTATTGGTTTTCATATAGAAGAAAGCACTGAATACAAGTGCACTAAATGTGAGACGTAACATCAGGGAAGTAATGGATGAGAAGAACTTGGATGCATCAACACTTGCAGCTCAACGGCAAGAATCGGAACGTTTGGCCAGGGTGCAGGAACAGCAGAGAATCATAAGAGAGGTAATCAAATAAGCTTTTTACACTTGTTTTGTTTTCTAGCTTTATGCTTTGTTGTTATGTAGTGAAATTTTAATTTTCTTTACAGGTACAAAGACAAATAGCAATTAATAGGCAAAATAAAATCCATCAGAAGACATTATCTTTGCTGCAAGGAGGATCGTCCATTTTGAAAAAATCTGTGCCAGGCCAAAAGTTGAAGTATGTTCCCATTTTCTTTTACATATATAACATTAATATTATCTCATTGACAATTTACTTCATTGACTATTTCATTGTCTATTTACTTGATTAACATGGTTACTTGCACACTTTTTTGCAGCTTGCCTAACACAGTTCTTGTGAAGCTGCCATCTGGAGAAATCAAAAAGACCACTATGAAACAGGGTCAAGTAGAAGTCACTAAGGTGGCAAAGCCTACCCCATCAGGTTCAGCTCCTCCAAGGAAACCTGATCAGAAGACTGATAAAAAGGAGGTATGAAATTTTGATTTAAAATATTTAGCAATAAACATTTGAAAAGACACACAATATTTAAAAGTTTCTTAACAATCTGTGTATACTATTACATATATTAACTGCACTGTACTTATGGATTTCCCAGTCTTCTTAATTTAATAATGGCTTACCAGGTGTGATATTCATAAATGAATTTGTATCCAAAGGTTGTAGAAATAGTTGATAGTAGCAGTGGTGAGGAGTCGTCGTCATCATCGTCAGACTCCGATGATTGTATAATGCTGTCAGATTCCGAAGTTCCGCCTAGTCCTGAAGCTGATGAAGATCCCAATAATTCAGGTACTACTTTTAATGTATACAGTTTCTCTTTGCATCTAAAGCAACAGTTTGTTATTATCATTATAGAAGTGGTCCAACTCAACACATCAATATGTATGTCACACATCAAAGTATACAAAATCGTCAAATTTATTTTGTCTATTCTCACCTTAATGTTGAACACATTCAGTTCAATATAAAAGGAATTTTGATGTTTGGCTGTCTGTACAAGACACTTATCCCAAAATCAAAAAAGATCAAGGATGTCTTAGTACCAATTTAGTAAAATGTGTCTAAACCTTTACTTTGAATAAACAGCTTTTTCTACACAGTGTACACATACAACATAGGGTGAAATATGAAAACTAAAACCACTGCCTTCTCATACAATAGTGATCAGATGATTGATGCTGTTTTTGTGGGAAGGCGAATTGGTTTTAATGATTTTTAAGGAAATATGTTCATAAGTATATTTACTACTCTCAAGTACATAATAAATATCACAGTGTATTATACTATCAGATCTAAGGAATCTTTTTTGCAGGTCTTCATGTGAATGATGCTTACAACATTCCTGACGAACAAGGCAGAGTGCTGATTAACATTGGTCACCCGGAAAATGAAGAAGATATATTTGTTGCCCCACAAATTGCCAGAGTTATAAAACCACATCAGGTGAGATCTTAACAACAATTTTTTCTAAACTTTTTACTAAATTTAAACAATAACTTTACATAATTGTTTTGTTATCTCAGCAGCATGTTATATAGCGTAGTAAAGCTGTAAGCTAAGCTTAGATCATGCTTAGAATTGGGTTGTCTGGAAATTACAATGAACCGACTGCCACTCAGCCGTCCGCTAACTAAAAGGTGGATAAGGCACAGCGACTCCCTGTGGCTTGGCGACATTTTAGTAAGTGGACGGGTGTCTGACCTTTGCAATGAAACCACCTGAATTGTGGTTATATTTTTCAGACACTATGCAACACGTGTAGGTTTCCTTATGATGTTTTCCCTCACTTCTGTGACACTCGTAAAGATATGCACATAGTTTTTGATTCAAACTTACGACCTCCCATTAAGTCGCAGTTAACAGTGGGAGAGCCACGTTTCGGTATCAATGGGCCGGCTCGACCGGAGTAATACCACGTCCTCATAGAAAACCGGCGTGAAACAGTGCATGCGCTGTGTTTCGCTGCGCGAGTGAGGGTACCGGAGGCCCAATCCAGGGAAAGGGGGGTTAAAAGGTAAGCAGCGCACTTGTGACACCACTGGTGTTGCAGGTGTCCATAGGCGGCGGTAATCGCTTACCATCAAGTAATCCGTCGGCTCGTCTGCCACCTATATCATAAAAAGAAGCTCTAATAGCTCAGTAGCTACCATCGCATCACTCTTGTGAATAAATCTGTGCGTCCTGTGAAAAGTGGTACAAGCCGGATTATATCGAATTTGATTTTCTTCTTGCTACTTAATCACAAAAAAATCCTCTATTTTTCTGTCTGATCAGACATACAAAAAAATCCTCCATTTTTCTGTCTGATCAGACAGAATAATGAGGTTTTTTTTGTAATGAAGTCGCAAGAAGAAAATCAAATTCGATATAAGTCAAATTCGTTATGAGCAATTACGATTAGTTCTTCTAAATACCTAACAAAAAGTTTTAGTCATTATTTGACTTTCTTTTATTCCTGCAGATTGGTGGCGTGAGGTTTTTATTCGACAACATCATAGAATCAGTGGAACGATTTTCGACGTCTACTGGCTTCGGTTGCATATTGGCGCATTCCATGGGTCTGGGGAAGACTCTGCAGATCGTGTGCTTTTCCGACATATTCTTGCGGCACACTACTTCAAAGACTGTATTATGTATCATGCCTATAAATACATTACAAAATTGGGTAAGTACTTATTGTTTTTAAAAAGAATTTTGCCATTGTATTCAAAGACTCACGTCTTTAAATGACACTGGTGCCAATTTACATTTTGGAAAATGATTGTATTGGAATCCTGTTGAATCTTATGGCATTTTTGTTTACTAAAACAAAGGGTAAGTATGAAATTAAGAATACAGATCAAGTTTATGCAAGCACTTTAATGAATAATCAATATGATTAAGTTATATGCTGACCAATAAAATATGAAAAAGCAAATTTCTCATTTTACGATATTTCTTCTTATAAAATACAGGCTCGATTGTCAACGTGATAGTGACGTCTTCAGACAGAGTTTTTTTTAATTTAACTTAACAAGGTTTTATTGTTTTTTCAGGTTGCGGAATTCAACATGTGGCTTCCTTTAGACCCCACAAATAGTCCATTGGCAGCTCACGGGGATGTTAGACCACGGAACTTTCCTATTTACGTACTCAACGACAGCCATAAAACATTGCAGATGCGTGCCAAAGTAGTTAAGGTAACTGGAATTTAATGGAAAAATTTTGTACCAAATGTTAAAATAATTTTAAATTTAGATTTTCATCTCTATCGGCCGGTATTATAAATCCCATTTTTCCTCGGTTATTTCTTCCTGTCTGCCTATAATTTGAGACTTTTTACTTAAACAAGACCTTTAAGACTAATTAATTTTCTTACTAATTGAACGTCAATAGGACTTCGTCCTATCATTATCTTGCATGTATGATTTAACTACCTTTTGTTTTTCCTTGTCACATTTGTCATCATTATCAATACAAGAGTGCTTTTTTGAAAATATATGTATTCACTAGTCTGTTCCTAATAAAATGAGTATATTTAAAAGATAGATAGAATAAAACTTGTTTGCGGCTTTCTTTTCTTCGCAGAAAATACATAAATAGACATAAATTACTAAAAATAATAATATGAAAAGCGAAGTGCCTAACGTGTCTATAAAACTCCAGTGCCATCAGCTCGCACTATACTTGCTAAACGTCACCCTTCATACCTTTTACCACGTCTCTTTAACTCCCTATGTCGCAAAATAGGGCTCAAGGGGGCTTGGGAACCGCAGGTTAAGGGATAAGATAGAAGCTTGGCTAATGCGTATAGATTACGATGAAACTGACAGCCTGCTGGTTGGCTGACTTATTTTCACACTTACAAACAACTCAATTACACATAGACGCGCGCACACACTCACACATTCAACAGACAGACCAACTGTGTTACTTATATGACTTTACATAAAAGTACGCACACACAACACACACGCACTCACATTTGATCGAGGTTGGTAGCAACCTCGGACTTTTTTATTTGCTAATTTAGCTACCTATTTCGCTCGAGCTGTGTTATTAAAATATATTATAAGTAATCGTAGTCTGTACTCTGCGATACAAGCCTAGCTTAGTGCAGAGTTCGATAGTTATAAGTTCCTTGATTGTAAACTTTATGGCAAATAAATGATTAATTTATTATAATCTTTTCTCCAGGATTGGACGACTTCTGGAGGAGTGCTCATGATTGGCTATGAGTTGTATAGGCTCCTCAGTATGAAAAAAGATAAAAAACCTCGTAAGAAAAAGAAAGATGCGAAAGCTGAAGCAGAGAAGGAGAAGGAAAAAGAAGAGAAGAAAAATGAGAAACCTGACATAGGGAATGAAGATACCCAGGTGAGTTATGAATAAATACTATAAGTAATAATGATACTCGTCATCTGTGGCGACCCCTACGAACGTACCACACTTGGGTCATTGAGGTTTGAGAGGTGCGGAGGTGCCCAAAGCAGGATGTACCCAAAGTAACAGGACAGAAAATAACTACCCTTAGCTTCAGTACAGCCAACACGGAACGGTGGAATATTGAGAGGAGCTAGGTCCGGCATCTTCATAGCAGAGTTTCTTCCTATCTTGAGGACTTTTATCACCGAAGTGTATGCCCTGGAGCCCAATTTTCAGGATTTTCGATATGAAAAACATGGCGGATGTCACCTAAAAACCATACAAAAAAAAACTATGTTTTGGGGATATATGTCGTATGATGATATTATGTCACGAGGATGTGATATTTTGTCTCCCTGGGCTTCTCCGAGATTTGTCCTGCTAAAGCCCAGCTTCTTATTATATGTTTCGAGGAAGGAAAAAGGTCGGCAAAAGAGTCTTCCGTCCCGTTCGGCCCGCGCTTCGCCACTGGATTTGCCTATGGTCATGCAATACTGTTTTATTTCTCAAATTTCAACCTCATATTTGGATTTCACGGCCGCTTACCATCAGGCGAAGTGAGGTCATCCTGATTGGCCTTTCTATAAAAAAAAAACCAACTGTAGTAGATTTTTTGCCTTATTCAATCTTTGAACTTTTACCATCATCCACTGTCAACCACACTTTACCCATAGGAATCAACCAATAAAGTATTAGGAACAATGTGTTTTAAATTGGTATAGCAATAATAGTCTTGGTTACAGAGTTCGGATGTGACAAATCTAACGAAAGCTTCAGAAGAATCTAAAGAAGATGGCGATAGCAAAACTGACGCAGATGGAACTAATGACGCAAAGAAAGATGACAAAAAAGAGGACACTCCCAATGATGAAGAGAAGAAGCTCCTGGATGGTGTGTAACAAAAAATATGTTTCATAAATATTGTAAAGAAATAATAACGACCCGATTGGAACAGTGGTAGTGCACGCTGCCTCTGATACAAGGGTTGCGGGTTCGATCCCCGCACAGTACAAACATTTGTGTGCACGAACATGTTTGTTTGTATTGGTCTGGGTGTTTGCTATGTATTATAAGTATGTATTTACAAAAGAAAAGTATTATATGTATATATTTGTAATCCCCCTGTTGATTCTGATATCCGTAACACAGGTGCTTGAGCTACCTAACTCGGAGTCAGATCAATGTATGTGATGTGATATATTTATAATAGTGTGTGTGACATCTTTAGACTGGCCGGTTGGCGCATTTGGTAGTGAGTAACCCTGCCTCATACGCCAAAAGTGATGGGTTCGATCTCCACCCTGGACAAACATTCGTGTATTTAACTATATATTTGTAATTCTTCTGTTGTCTGATATCCGTAACACAACACGGAATCAGGAGCCTAATTCTCGTGCTCGTGATATTTTGAAAACATGGCTGATGTCACATGAAAACTATACAAAAAAACTATGTTTTAGTGATAAATGTCGTATGATGATAAATGTCACGAGCACGAGAATTGGGCTCCAGGTCAATGTACGAGATGTTGTATGAGTTTATCTCGCAAGTTGATTTATTTTTTATCTATAGAAATGTACGAAGCTCTCGTGAAGCCGGGCCCTGATCTCGTCATTTGTGATGAAGGTCATAGAATCAAGAACTCACATTCAAACATCTCATATGCTTTGAAACAAATGAGGACCAAACGGAGAGTTGTGCTTACTGGTAAGTGCTTAAAAAGAAAGAGACTTTTTATCATCTTAAGCATTTGCGAAAATTAACTTGTCAATTTCTCAAGACTTTTGTCTTTTTGACACAATACTGATTAAAAAAAAAATCATAAACATTTACAGTGATATGGTAAGTATACCATAAGTCCTCCTGATATATTTTAATTTTAGCTTAGGTGTGATTGGCATATGTTTCCTGCGAGGGTCTCAGGTATATATGATATACAAACAGATAGACATAGATGGAGGTCTATCATAAAGAGCAAACTGGCCGCCCACGGGAGGAATCACGACCCTCAGTAATGAGGAAAACGACTACAGGAGGAGGAGGAGCTTAATTTGACCGCGGGAGAGCCATGCTTCGGCATGAATGGGTCGGCTCGACCGGAGTGATACCACGGCCCCACAGAAAACCTTCGTGAAGCAGTACTGTGCTGTGTTTCGCTGCGTGAGTGAGGGTACGGGAGGCCCAATCCGGGTGAAAACTCCACTGGTGTCGCGACACCTGGGTGTCTATGGGCGGCGGCAATCGCTTACCATCAGGCGATCCGTCAGCTCGTCTGCCATCTATCACATAAAAAAGAAAAAAAATCTTTAGTATTTTTAGTGAATCAATAAATCTTGGTTGGATACTTATAATAGTTATAATAAACATTTTATCTTTGATTTAAGGTTACCCGCTACAAAATAACCTAATCGAATACTGGTGTATGGTGGACTTTGTGCGTCCGAACTATCTTGGTAGCAAGACAGAGTTCTGCAATATGTTCGAGAGGCCCATACAAAACGGCCAGTGTATTGACTCCACGCCCCAGGATATACGGCTCATGCGATACAGAGCTCATGTCCTTCACTCACTGCTTGTAGGTTTTGTGCAACGGTAAGTAATAATAGTACAGAAACTCTTCATCATTTCAGTAGACGTCCACTGCTGGACATAGGCCTTCCCCAACGATCTCCACACAGATCTGTCTTGCGCCGCCACATCCAATGGATTCCCGCAACCTTCACCAGATCGTAGGTCCACCTCGTGGGGGGCCACGGCTGCGACTTCCTGTACGTGGTCTCCACTCGAGGACCTTTCCGCCCCAACGGCCGTCTGTTCTACTCGCTATGTGCCCTGCCCATTGCCACTTGAGGCATGCAAACCTTTGGGCTATGTCTGTGACCTTAGTAAACAGAAACTCTTACAATTAGATGTTATACTATACCTATATTTGATTAATAAGATTCTCATTGCACTGTTTAAGTATCTCTATTTTTGGTGCCAAATAAATATTTTTCTAGCTATCTAAATGACACATGATGATATCTTTTCACTGGCTTAAGTCGCATTTGGTAGTGTCCCTGCCTAATACGTCAAAGGTCGTGGGTTCGATTTCCACTCCGGTCAAACATTCGTGTGATGATCACTTGGTGTTCAGTGTCTGGGTGTTATATTGTATTTAAGTGATATATTTGTAATTGTGTGATATATGTAACATAAGTGCTTAGTTACTTAGTACGGAATCAGTATAGATGTTGTATGACAAACAAAAACTACGATCAAACTGAGAAACTCTTTATTTACATACACATAAAAATAATAGACAACACTACTTAATACTCTCTCTCTCACACTCCCGCGCGCATGCACACGCTCACACACACACACACACACACACACACACACACACACACACACACACACACACACACACACACACACACACACACACACACTCACAGGTATTATCACAACTAACCTACTCTCACTCTCTCATACTCACACTATAGTATACAATCACACTAAAACTATTGTTACCTTCATATTTATTACCTAGAATTACCGGGTGGTGGGAGCCTGATGACCTGTAAAACAGGTATACCAATACCTATCACAGGCCTCAGTCTCACACAAACCACATTTAGTGTACTTTCAAATTGAATTGTTACCAAAATTGTAAATAGGTTTTGTGATGAGATAATAATGATGATTATTATTGTTGTATTTAATTTATTACTAGATTAGATAGACAGGTACTTTGATTGTACAACACACACAAGCTTATTAACTCTGTATATAGAGGGTCAGAGGGGCAAATATCGTACATTCGACTTCAATGTATAGTTCAATGTGTGTAGGCCCTCAGTATACAATTAGACATTCTTAAAAAGATTTTTTTCATGTACAGGCGATCACACGCAGTGTTACAATCCACATTGCCCCAGAAAGAAGAGTACGTTCTTCTGCTGCGCATGACGCCGCTGCAGAGGAAACTGTACGATAGGTTCATGAACGAGGTAGTACGTTCCACTTCCGTGCCGAACCCGTTGAAGGCTTTCGCTATTTGTTGCAAGGTACGTACCTTACCAAGAATACCTACCTATTCTAATCAACGTCCCTTGAATCGCATTATCATCATGTGAGCTTGTTTGCACGCTTCCGTCCAAAGCTTTGGTTTCTGAGCCCGATGTACGCTTTCCTGCTACACCTACTCCACTTCACATTGTCTTTGGCGTCCATCAATCACGCCAATGAGGGTTTTGCGTGTGAAAAATCCGCTAGATGGCGTACTGTTGGACTGAGGTCCAACATCAACCGCATTGGTTGTTTAGTTTGTCAAATTGACATATTGACAGATCACGCTTAGAAATAACCAATCACATTGTATATGGACCTCACTGCTATAGTATCCATCTAGCGGATTTTTCACACGCGAAAACCCTCATTGTAATTAGCAGTTTTCCAATAGGTATTTATAAATGTCCAAGTGATTTGCTTGATGGCGCAATCAGTTCCTGTAAATTTTAGGTCTAGTATGATATTTCACGTGGTCCCTAATCTATGGGAAAATTGTTTTAGTCTTATTACATCAAATATTTTAATACTTTGTAGTATATGTATTACATATTTTTTTATTTGCATATCACATGGTATGAAGATCTTACAAAACAAAATGGACAGAGACATGTGACGCCCCGTAAACGCATCGCAAAGTGTTAATCTATTTAGTGACTAAATCAAAGTATTATGTTATCTAATATTAAAACCATATGGTAATAATGTATTTCCTGCCATCTCAAGAGTAGGTTGAGCGTTTTCGCAAATATAAAATCTGGTAGATGGCGTCCAACTCAAACGACAAAGCAGTGGTTTATGACGTAACATTGTTATTTTGACTTGTCATGTCATTAAATAACTGTATAATAAGGCCAGTCTGCCCTTATGTCTACTTTTTCGGAACCAATGGGGGGGAAGGGGAAAAGGTTGGCAGCGCACTTGTGACTCCACTGGTGTTGCGGGTGTCCATGGGCGGAGGAATGGCTTACCATCAGGTGATCCGTCTGCTCGTCTGCCACCTCTCATATAAAAAAAAAACTCGAAAACCGGAAACGGATCCTACATTCACAAATACCTGATTGTTCCTAAATCTGTAATCACTCTTCTAAAAAGGTATGGACAACATTTCAAATTTTTAACATGTCCATATTGTTTTTTTATATGAAAGTAGACATAAAATAAACAGACCCATATTTTTTCTTTTTTCAAAATTTGTCCATTTTCATGCATAAAATAATTATTGAAATTCTTTTTATTCTAAATAGACGTAAGCGCCAAATGACGTCATCGGACGGCTGAATACAGCGATATTCCTTTGCATATCATTGTTTTAATAAAAAAAAGGTACTACTGTCAAAGGTAAATAATACTAGTGTCAACATTGTCAACGTCATTCATACATTCAACGTTGACAAGTTGTCTTTTTTTTTGACAGTTACATGTCATGAGTTTGGCATTACGTAAATTTAAAACTATAACGTGCTAAGCAAAGAAATATTTAACATTCTGCCGTCCGATGACGTCATCTTACGTTTTTTAGTTTTTAATTTTTTTCTCAGTAAATAAGCAATATAAAAAATGAATAAATATATATTCGAGCAGCGGAAAAGTAAACAAAGAATTGGTATTTTTTGTTTCAGAGCTTAGCAATTTTGAAATGTTGTCCATTCTCCCAAGGGATGCGGTCTGTTCTTAAAAGAGGTTTCGCAACAGCGTTTGTTCCTGTTACAGATATGGAATCATCCAGATGTCTTGTACAACTTCTTAAGGAAGCGGAGCGAAGTGAGTGCGGCGTTTGAAGAAGATTTAGACTTGGAGGAGTTAGGTGGAGTCACAAAGGCCGGGCGAGCCAAGAGCAAAGGCATTCCTGGAAGGAAGCCAGGGAAACCAAGAGTAAGTCATATTTACGTATGTATGTATGCCTTTTGTATTTTAATAAAATATCAGTTAAATGAAAGATCCTGCCGTTTATTGTATGCCGAAGCCGATTCCGTGAGTAGACCTAATGAAAACAATCGCATCTGTGATAAAGTGGTTTTTGTTCATAACGAAAGAAGTTTTCCTCGTTACGTATGGTTACGGTTTATTTATCTTTACAGGGATCATCTAAGAAACCCGCCGCAACCATACAACCAAATACAACAACCGGTACTATGGCTACCCGGCCAGATCCTCCTTACGGCAATATGCCATACCCACCGAACGGACCTTATGGCGCGCCGCCCAACACGTACCGGCCAGATCAGCCTAGCGGATCTTACCCGCCGTATCCTAACTATCAGAATCCAGGATCCGGGTATTACCCGCCAAATCAAGGCTATGGCCAAAACTACGACGGCAACTACTACCAGCAACAGCCACCTTACGGAAATAACTACCCGAACCAGTATCCCCCAAACAATCCTGATCAACAAGGGTACAATCAGAACTACTGGGGCAACGGAAACTACTACGGAAACCCTGGGTATTACAATAACCCACAGTACCCAAACAACCAGCAGCCCCAAGACTACAGAGGCAATTCCTCATCAGATTTCAATAATACTCAGCAGTATCCGCCTAACTACAATGCACCCCAGCACGACCAGGCATATCCCGGGAATGCACTCCAGCCATATCAAAATAATCAAGATGGATATAGTGGCCAACAGAGGCCACCATACCAAGGCTACAATCAACCGGGATATCCAGATTATAATACAAACGCTACACCCGGAACATTCCCACCAAATCAGAATCCTCAGGAGTATCCGAATCAGCCATACCAGCCTCCGTTTGCTGGCAACTCTTCATATGGATCGACTAATCCAGCACCATACAATCAGTACGAAAACCAACCACCGAATTATCCTGGATATCCGAACAATATGCCGCCTAATCAAATGGTCAACAACGTACCGAAATCTGAAAATAGTACTCACAACTACGATGGTAACGAAATCAAACAAGAGCCGAACATGTCGCAAAATTCAGCAGCGGCCCCGCCGTTTTCTGACCAGAATTACAGTTTCCAGACGAACCCTTCTGCACCAGGGTTTCAACCTGGTCAGAGTGAGAATAGTAACGGAAGCTACCCGCCGCAGTATCCGTTCCCACCGCACCTTGAGACAAAACCTCCTCTCAACAGTGGTAGCTCTGGAAGTCCGGTAACGGCGTGGCCCATCACAGAGCTGAAGACGGAGGTAGATAAACTAAAAGCAGAAGATAAACTTGAGATAAAATCAGAATCTGATGGAGAGGTAAAGATTGAAGATTTAGACACAAAAAAGATTGTTAAAGATGAAATTAATAAAAAGGTGAATGTTGAAAGTCCATTAGCAAAAGAAGTGCCTCCCGAAGCTCCCAAAAAGAAAGAGGGGAAGGCAGACGGCGCAAAAACTGATGGAACTGAAACTGAGGAAGAAGCTCCAGTAAAACAGAAAAAGCAAAGAGGCAAAGGTAAAGACAATAAGAAAGGAGCCGATAAACCTAAGCCAAGAGGTAGAAAACCTAAAGGAAAAAAGGACAAAAAAGCAACCAAAGAGAAGAACAATGATGAGTCAGATTCAGAAGAGAGTGAGAAAGAGGAAAAACCGAGTAGAGAAGAAGAATTGGCGATTGTAAAGAAAGCAGAAGAAATGATCTATGACTGGGCTGCAGAGTTGTTGAAGGATTACGTACCTGGTGTGATAGAGAACTCTGCTAAGATGGAACTATTCTTTTACATATTGAACGAAAGTATAAAAATGGGCGATCGGATATTGTTGTTCAGTCAGAGTTTATTCACCCTCAATTTGATTGAAGACTTCTTAGAGAGGAACTACATTCCTGGTACAAACTGTCTTTGGGAAAGAAACACCAGTTATTATCGTAAGTGTACCTGTTTTTTTGTTCAAATTTTTAAAAGACAACTTTTTTGGATAATGTTTTTCAAGTTTTTTATATTAAATTTGGTGCGATTAAAACATCTAAAATTCTTCATGACGTGAAAACATCAGCTTAATAAAAGCTGATGTCTCTTCAAGTAAAAGTCATTTTAAGAAATAAGGTATGAACATAATTTCATTACACTTCCCTGGAAGCTCAACACCCTTAGTACAAATCGCTACCTAAGGACAGTCCCGGAACACCCTTTTAACATTGCGTGTTGGAACGGGATGACATGAGGTTTAAGTAAGGTAACGCGATTTATAATAAAGTGGATAGTATTTAATTACTATATTGGTCCATAAGGATTGATAGTATTTTAAATCAATATTTTTTTTACTCCAGGCCTTGACGGTTCTACTCACGCCCTCGAACGCGAGAAGCTGATAAATGAGTTCAACGCCAACCCGCACGTCTATCTCTTCCTGGTGTCGACGAGGGCGGGTTCACTAGGCATCAACCTCGTGGGAGCCAACCGCGTCATCGTGTTCGACGCCAGCTGGAACCCCTGCCATGATACCCAGGCTGTCTGTAGGGTTTACAGGTAGGTCGAGAAGCTGATAACGAGGGCAAGGTAACATTCTTGTTTGTCTGTTCTGTGTTGACGAGTGCGGGTTCCTTGGGCTTCTCGTTTGGACGTGTTCGACACAAGCTGAACCCTGACTGTCTGTAATTGCAATACGTCGTGCGAATTGTAAATGACGGTCCTCCGATTAAGGTGACGGGTAGGGCAAACTAGCGACGCCAATCGATTTTAATGTTTAGCTACTAAACCGTATTTATTTTAAACAATTGCGGGGTTACAACCTTTCGGCAAACACTTATACTATTTATTAAATAACCATGTACAAATGCGGACCCAACATTTGTACGCGAAAAATTGATTCACGCGAAAAGTGGCCGCTTTTGGCGGTAATCAATTTTTCGCGTACAAAAACGGACCCAACATTTGTGCATGGTTATTTAATAAATAGTATAAGGTTGTAACCCCGAAATTGTTTCAAATAGATCCGGTTTAGTAGGTTACAATTAAAAACAAATGGTGTAGCTAGTTGGGGCTACCCGTCGCCTTAAATTGTTTCTTTTAATTCATTGAATAGACTTATAGGTATAGTGTAGTCTCTCAGTGTATTATTAGCTATTTCATTGAAAATCAGTGAAATTACGCATCTGTGATTGAGTAAACTGATTATTATGTTGGGAGCGAGGGGGCGATGCGGATACCCGAGTGGTGGGGCCATTTGGAGTCCTAACGAACGAGCCTGCACTGCAGCCTTGGGTTTTAGTCAAGAGGCCACTTGACTATTGGCCCAAGGCTAATAGCTTTAAAGGGGCCAAGTGGCCCCTTATACATTTATTCTGATTACTCAGAGATTCTGAGCACGCACGTGAAAAAAGTGATGTGAAGGGGCGAGTAGGAGGGTATCAAATCGTATATAGGGATCTCGCATGTCTCAAGTAAGACAGCCCTGATGAGTCATAGCATTTCGTAATATGATCCTACATGTTCGCCTCTCATTTAGGTACGGTCAAAAGAAGCCATGTTTCGTCTACCGCTTCGTGATGGACTGGTGCCTCGAGAAGAAGATCTACGACCGCCAGATCAACAAGCAGGGCATGGCGGACCGCGTCGTCGACGAGTGCAACCCCGACGCAGTACTCTCTATGAAGGAGATTACTAATCTGTGCTTCGATAATGATGAGAAGGTAACTATGTAAATTACTAGCCGTCGGTTTGCCACTAAGTAGTAGGCTACTTAGTGGCCTAAGTCACTCTTCATCCCTACAACTATCTCCATTTAAAAAATCACGTCCATTCGTCGCTTGGTTTTGCCGTGAAAGACGGATAAACAAACAAACAGACAGACCGACGTACACACTTTCACATCTATAGTATTAGTATGGATTAGTATAGAATTTTCTTTTCATTCGATTTTGATCTGTGTGATGGATGTCATTCAAGTATTATGTAAATGGCTTCTTATTGTGTTAATGTAAATGGCGATGCGTCGCTTCGTTTTGCCGTGAAAGAAGGACAAACAAATAAACAGACAGACACACACACTTTCACATTTATAGTATTAGTATGGATTAGTATAGAATTTTCTTTCGATTAGATTTCGACCTGTGTGATGGGGGCCATTTAAGTATTATATAAGTGGTTTTCTGTTTACTGTCTCGACTTCCATATATCATTAAGTACAGTTAAACATGTGTCGTCATGAAAGCCAAGTGGAAACTGTACGAATCACTCGTGTCAACCCCAACCCCTCTTTAACTTTTTTTTTTTTTTTTTTTATAATTAAAATCTTGCGATCAGCCTGTTGGCCCCTCTTTAACTAATAAAGATTAGTGAGAAGGACGATTTGCATATTTGCGTCTTTAGTGTTTCCTAAACGGTACGGTTGTTCATAGAAGTAACATTGTAACGCGCGCACGCGAACGAAGCTTTGGGAACCCTGGGACTTTAACTTAAAGCCGTCCCGTAATCAACAAGAATATAAATATTACGGGTATATCAATTTTTTGCAATTTATTCTTAAAGTGACGGGGAGGGCGCATTAACGATGCCGATTGATTTTAATTTTTAGCTACTAAACTGGATCGATTTTAAACAATTTCGGGGTTACAATCTGTCGGCAAACACTTATATTATGTATTAAATAACCATGCACAAATGTTGGGTACGTTATTGTATGCGCAAAAATTGATTCACGCCAAAAGTGGCCGCTTTTGGCTATACTCAATTTAAAAAAAAAACGGATTTAACATTTATGCATGATTATTTAATAAATAGTATAAGGGTTTTGCCGACAAATTGTAACCTCCAAATTGTTTAAAATAGATCCGGTATAGTAGCTAAAAATTTAAATCAATTGGCGTCGCTAGTGTGCCTTACGGTGTACCTTAAGTAAATAATGCACTTAAAAAATTATCGTCGGTTCACGTTGAAGCAAAAAGCACTTAAAAAATTCGTCGATGTACCAAGATTTCCGGTGGCTTAGTCGGTAAAGCTGTTGCCCGGTTAGCAAAAGATCGTGGGTTCCGAAGATTGTCGATAAATTTTTAAGTGCATTATTTACTTAACAACAACAATGACAAGAAAGATTGTATAGATATCTTGAGTCAACTCAACTTCTTAGTCTCTAGAAATTACATGAATAGACGTGTCTGTAGCACATTCTCCACCGAGAAATGCAGGACATGCGCCGGTGAACGTGCCCCTTTAAATAGATTACTTTTAGTATTTAATAAACATTTTAATCATTTAGATTTCTCTTTAAGCCAAAGCTCATTTAAAAAACTACCTATAGAAGTACTCCAGCCAAAAGAATTTGTATTGTAATTTAATTAGTTCCTAATAACAATAAGTTAAATATTAACATTAAGTTAAGTCAAAGGTAATTACTGCACAAGTTGTTTATAATTAATATGTGGATAACGTTGTTGGCTATACGTTTAAGTTAGTCGTAATTAGCATATTCTATTTTTAGCATGTAATGTAATGTATAACTGTTTGTTGTTCCATGCAAATAAATAAATAAATAAACAATATACATGTCTCATCCAAACAAAGCAGAATCACAGCACATCGCACATCCTCTGAAAAACTGTCATAACACAAAAAGCGACTTTTGAGAAAAACGCGTTTTCACTTATTGGTTACTTAATTAATGATACTTCTCAATTATCAATGCAGATTTTTTTGGATTCAAAATATTTTAACTATTGACGAGTTTAATAAACTCGTTTGTTGAATGTAAAAAAGGCTTAGAACTAAGAAAAAAGGCATTTACGCAATGCGAAGGTATTCCTGTCTTATGACAGCTTTTCGGAGGATGTGCGACATGTGAAAGGGAGGAAAAAACGTTTCCCTTTCTCTTCTGCTTTGTTTGGATCTAACATGTATATCGTTCACATCGTTGGTTGCGGGACGTCTTTCGTCGCTAACGTTCTCATGTTCGATTGTTCGTAGTTACCGGAAATGTGCATATCCAAAATTCCTTTGTTTAGCTATGTATTTTTTATATTGTGACTTAACTCACCCGTATAATGTTGTCTTACGCAGGAATCAGAGGCAAAAGACCTGTCAGAGTTTAAGGACAAATACTTGGACGTGTTGATGCAAGGCATCATCACGCAGCACTGGAAGTCGCTCAGCAAGGAGCCGTTCCAGCACGAGTCGCTGCTCGTCGACAGGAAGGAGAAGAAGCTCTCCAGTGCTGAGAAGAGATTGGCGCAAAGAGGGTGACTACATTCATATAATGTTATAATAATGCACCGTTGGCGCAATTAAGGCGACGGGTAGCCCTAACTAGCGATACTATTCGTTTTAAATTGTTAGCTACTAAACCGGGTCTATTTTAAACAATTTAAAATTTTTCGAACACAGGGTTTGTGATCATCACCAATCCGCATTTGGCAAGCGTGGTGATTAAGCCTAATCCCATCATAGTAGCGATAACTTTGTTTCTATGATGGATGCCTTTGCCCTGCAGTGGGACAGTTTATAGGCTGATACAGCAGTACCATGTTTATAAGTTACATCGGCAAAATTCGTCTACGCAGAAGAGCAAGTTAAATCCAATTCATTACGATCGCGAAAGCAATTGAAATGCAGACTTTATTGCGTTACATTAAGATAAATACAATAAATCCAGAGAGGAATGCTATCTCTCTCTTAACCGCACTCGCACCGAACATGGGGCTGACGCATCAACCAATAAGAAATTGTAATTTTTCCCTAAAAGAGTCATTTTATTTGAATTAATTTGACATCATGTAATAGTATGCTATCAAATGTTATCTCGCCTATATTTTAATATCATACGAATAAATTAATAAATAAATAGTGTAGTGATTGGTTAAGATTTTGCCGCAGTTTCCGAAAATAAGACTTCTGCGCAGGTATATCGGTGTAACTTATAAAATTGGTAAAACTGTACTTTACTTTTTATTCATCGCCAGGGTTATTTAATTATTTATTTATTTGGGCAACCAACAAAAACATACATTTTAAAAACTAAGGGATGTCAAGTACATGCGTTGGTGCTTAATTACAGGTTGTCATGGAAAGCGTAAACAAAAGTAGTTGGGAGCATAAGGCTTCCCTTAGCTTGTGAAGAAAAAATATATAGTTAAATTATATTTACTTGTTTACACCCAGGCACTGAGCAAACACAAGTATTCAACACACCAATGTTTGTCCATAGTGGGAATCGAACGCACGACCATTGGCGCATTTTTTTTAATTTATTTATTTAAGGTATATAAGTAGAGTATAATCGTAATATAACATAATGAATGAGGTTGAAGATTTTTTTTTTGACAATACATCATAACATATGTACACAGCATGGTTATTTTATGATAAAATTATGCAAACAACACAAAAGTACAAGATTATTCTAATGTTACAAAAAAAAAGGAATAAATTGTAGACAATTAATGTTATTATAATGTTAATTAGGCTGTATCACTACCAATACCGCCACTGGGCCATTCGACAGGGTTCATACTATCGCATCTCCGTGTTCTCATTGAGTTATCGTTTGTGTAGATACGAGTTAGAGAAGAAAGCCGCGTTAGCGCCCAAGCCGACGACGGCGTACCGGACCGTGCGGACCGCCGACGGCAGCCTGGTGCAGCGGCCCGTGGCGTCCGTGCGGCCCATGCAGCACGGCGCGCGCTGGATCCCCGCCGACGTGTGGCGCCGCCAGGGCATGTCCGCGCAGGAGATGACGCTGCCACTGGGTATGTTGCAGCCACACTAGATATACTCTAAAGTAGTATCATCATCATCATCAGCCCATTTAAGTCCCCACTGCTTGGGCACGGGCCTCCCTCAATCACATGAGGGGTAATGGACAACATTTCAAAATTGCTAAGCTCTGAAACAAAAAATACCAATTCTTTGTTTACTTTTCCGCTGCTCGAATATATATTTATTCATTTTTTATATTGCTTATTTACTGAGAAAAAAATTCAAAACTAAAAAACGTAAGATGACGTCATCGGACGGCAGAATGTAAAATATTTCTTTGCTTAGCACATTATAGTTTTAAATTTACGTAATGCCAAACTCATGACATGTAACTGTCAAAAAAAAAGACATCTTGTCAACGTTGAATGTATGAATGACGTTGACAATGTTGACACTAGTATTATTTACCTTTGACAGTAGTACCTTTTTTTTATTAAAACAATGATAAGCAAAGGAATATCGCTGTATTCAGCCGTCCGATGACGTCATTTGGCGCTTACGTCTATTTAGAATAAAAAGAATTTCAATAATTATTTTATGCATGAAAATGGACAAATTTTGAAAAAAGAAAAAATATGGGTCTGTTCATTTTATGTCTACTTTCATATAAAAAAACAATATGGACATGTTAAAAATTTGAAATGTTGTCCATTGCCATACTCACCACGCTTGGCAGGCGGGTTGGCGAGGGTTTTGGTATGAATGCAGAGTTTTCCTTCTCTGGGTGCTGATGATTATGCCAGCAGCTTTACCTTAGTCGCCTTTTACGACACCTCGGTAAGAGTGAGGGTGGCCTAATCTACTCTGCCGGGGACCACACGGCTAAAGTAGTATAGACTCGACGAACTATGTAATACATATTTTTTTTTTTTTATATTAAATGGGTTTGCACTTGACCTCATTTCACCTGATGGAAAGTGACAATAAGGTCTAAGATGTAGCGTGCTTACCCAGAAGAAGTCTATTCACTCTCGACTTAAAGACACCCAAATTGTAGCTCTCTGGGAATACAGAAGCCGGCAAGTTGTTCCATTCCTTAGCAGTTCGTACCAAGAAAGAGGAAGCGAAACGCTTAGTACGAGCTGGTGGAACTTGCACATAAATGACAAGAATTTGTGGAAATGATAAACTGTTCGCCTACACCCATGATACTGTACTTATAAAAAATTTGACGATTTAAAAGAGTAACGTATTTGACATTATTTTACCATATATGATTGCTTTACGCTTCAACATATCTGATGCCAAGGAATTAAACCGGATCCCTGCCAGCACCGGTTTACGTAGTAGCTACGGACCTCCCAGCCGTGTAGTCCCCGGCAGAGTAGAATAGGCCACCCTCACTCTTACCGAGGTGTCGTAAAAGGCGACTAAGGTAAAGCTGCTGGCATGATCATCAGCACCCAGAGAAGGAAAACTCGGCATTTATATTAAAACCCTCTCCAACCCGTCTGCCAAGCGTGGTGAGTATGGCAATCACCCCTCATGTGATTGAGGGAGGCCTGTGCCCCAGCAGTGGGGACTTAAATGGGCTGACGATGACGATGACGATGATGACAGACAGAGAGATATATGCTGACTGCCTCGGTGGCGCAGTGGTTAGTGGGTCGCACTTTAAAGCGACGGCTGCGCATGAGGTCCCGGGTTCGATCCCCGGGTCGGGCCAAATATTTGTACCTAAGTTTTCGGTAAGAAATTCTTAGTGGCAGCCCGGAGTCTGGAAGTTGGCGGTCTTGTACCCCCGTGCCTCGGAAAGCTCGTTAAGCTGTTCTTCTCCAGTCGTGCTACAGTAGTGTCCCATCGGAATATGAGGGTAAAGGAATAGAGAGTGCACTTGTGTTTGCGCACACACTTAAGCACTATAATATATCCTGCGTACGTGGCTGCTCGCTGAGAATGGCCGCCGTAGCCGTAATCGGTTGGAGGATATTATTATTAGATATACGTTAAAGTATTATGGACTTGACGAACACCGTTCGAAATGATGCACACAACACGTACAGGTGCCTTCAGAGTACATCGCATAATCTAAATTATGTTAGTCAGTTTTACTCGAGTGCCGCGAAAAAAAATGTGTTTTTATTTTTAACATGATATTTGACCTGGATAGGTTTTCTAAGGGTTAAGCGTATAAAAGTTACATGGTGACCGTCGTTTATTCATGGAATCTGTCTCGAATATCAATTCACAATTTAACGCGTTTTTGGTAATTCACAATCTATTATTCATTTCAATTATAAACTTTCACACTGAATCACTAGACTAGAACACAATTCTACGCGAATTAATTATTCTTAAAATGCACTTTAACTGTTAATGTAATCGTAACTTAGGTTATTTTTTTTATAGAAAATAGTTTTTTAAAATACCAACAATATAATTTTTTTACTATTTTGTTATTATCAATGATAGTAGGTAGAGCTATTTTTGGTACTTGCAATTTTTTCATATAATATGGATATGCCTGGAATCCCGGGTATCACGGGATTAAAGATATACTTTATACTATTAGAAGTTATTTTCGTTTATACATACGAGCATTAACATCACGAGCCTTACGAACTTATTCACAAACGCTTTGTGATACCGAGTTAATTAAAAAAAGTTCTATTTGTTCTTTCAAAATTTCGAAAGGAACAAACTGTAAGTAAATATGGTGGTATAACGTTTATGGATAAGCCCTTTCATGATTAAAACGTGTTAAATATTTAACTCTAAAATAAACAATATTTATTTTAATCCCAGGATCATTGTCAGAATCCCGGGGCATGACCATATTAATTAATTAATTTATTTATTTATTAAGGAATAACAACAGCCGTTAACATTACGTATACTTATCATATTAAAGGGTAACACTTAAATATTTTAGGCCATAGCAGTTATTCACAATATTACATAACTTTATATGTACAAACATAGTCTTTGACAATTGTTACTTAAAATTATAGCCAACTGATATAAATCTAACAAGATCATTAAGAGTATACCAATTTGTTTCTTAACCATTTTTTTCTATACACTTAATGTGATAACATGTGCACATCGCTTTAAAGTGCGACCCACTAACCACTGCGCCACCGAGGCAATCAGCGTATATCTGTCTTTCTGTCATCATCGTCATCGTCAGCCCATTTAAGTCCCCACTGCTGGGGCACAGGCCTCCCTCAATCACATGAGAACAGTGGTAGTGAGCGCTGCCTCTGGTGCAAGGGTTGCGGGTTCGATCTCCGCACAGTACAAACATTTGTGTGCATGAACATGTCTGTTTGCATTGGTCTGGGTGTTTTCTATTTATATAAGTATGTTTTTACAGAAAAAAGTATCATATTTATATATTTGCAATCCCACTGTTGATTCTGATATCCGTAACACAGGTGCTTTAGCTACCTATCTTGGAGTCAGATCAATATATGTGATGTTGTGAAATATTTATTAATTATTATTATTTATAATCAAAGGAAGTGCTTTCAGCATATTCTAAGTCTCAGTGTCTAGTTACATTTTTCGTTTCGTCCATTTATCGTCCTTATGAAATGTGAGATATAACTGAATCTGACGACATAGAATACGGTATTTGACTTTATTTTTTATTTGTGTAATCAAGAGACCTCTCAATGATAGAAACATCGTTGAAAGAATTACTTGATTCTCATTTAAACTACCTGAGATATCACAACTTTAAAATCACATTATTTTGGGCAAACCCAAAACGCTCTATACAAATGGCTACAGAGATGTGACGTCACACGACAGTATTTTGTATGCATTTCATTTGAATTTTGTATGGTAGCTATATCAAATGTTTCGTTTATGTCAATGGTTCCATTATAATAGTTGGCGTAAATTATGTGAGTTATTCAATGGTATAATTATTTTTTTTAAATTTCATCCTTTTAAAATGGACTTTCCCATGAATCTTTGAATGACCATAAAAGCGGCTAGACGTTATATTTTTAATTGAGAATTTTTGCTATTCACACATATTTACCTATATTTTGATAAAATATGTATATTTTGTAAAATATCGAGCTTAGTCAAATACCCTATTAAATTAAAAATAAGTATCATACGTTCGCCACGCTATTTTTCATGTTGGAGACTATTAGATGATAGTTTGTAGTTAACTGTTCATAAAGCTACTATTTCATTACAGATGTTGTGATTCCTACCAACTCTGCTGAGAAGACCAACATTGTACTAAAGGCGGGCCAGCGCGTGATGGTACTCAAGTCGCCGAAGGGCATTTATATGCAGCTGGAATCTGGCAAGATCATTGCCATTAAAACCTCATTCAAGGGCATGGGGCAAAAGGGCGTAGATAATAAAGATAACAGCCCAATAGGAAAGAAAGGTACGAACATTTGTTTTTCTATTTACTAGCACAGTCTGGAGACCTATTTTTGATTTACTCGTATGACTTAGCATAGTGACGAGCGCACGATTTCTACTGATTTTCCTTCGACATACGAAATTCCGCATTTTTGAATTATTCGTCTGCAACGAGTGACCCTACCCACTCCTTGGTCGAGTGACTTAAAGCGAGCGGCAGAAGCATCGTCAAAATAGTTATCTATAGCAACAAGCATAATTAAAATATATAAATTTCAAAACTTTGATTTGACTGATTTTGACAGCTGACATTAATTTTTGTGACAAAAAAGCAAAGATTTTCATATTCAGCCAATAATCTATGGTTTTTGCTTTCCGTTTGCAATGCGGAAGTTATCGGTTTTTAAAAAAATTCTGCATGGAAGGGTTAGAATGTTAATTTACCGTATTATATTGGCAACATCGAAATCGAATGATTCAAAAATAGGAAAAATCGGCTTCATGCGACTTAGAAGGCGAACGTGACTTACGTCGCATGCGTAAGTCATACGAGTGAATGAAAAATAGAGCTCCTGGAACGCCGCCGGTACTTTTGCTTATACTATTAAGTTCCAAAATAACAAGTTATAACATATATCGAATTGGTTTCAGTATTGGGCAGTCGACCATTAGCAACAAACATACCAGGGTCCCTGAAGAATAACTCCGCAATTACCATTACGTCTAAAGTCGCACCACGGCCAGGTTACCAAAGGGTACTCTCGAGGGTACCCGGGATGAGTCAGAACAAAATCGCAAGACCAATGATGCCAGGCCAGAAAATCGCCGAAATAAGAAACCGGTTAGGAGACTTTAGATCGTACACTACCGTAAATTCGAGATCACCAATGCAGAATCCTGGTAGAATTATCCGACCAAGTCTTTCGGGGTCAGTCAGCATAACCAAAATAACTAAAGACATGAAGAAATCTGATAATGAGAATAGTGACTCCAATGCCACTAACAAAATGGATGTAGAGTCTGAAGACGACACTCAGGTCTTAGACAGTGATGAGGAAGAAAGCAATAGCCAATCAAGTTCCCGGCCATCTTCTAACGTTCGCCCTCAAGGCCTTGAAACCGAAAATAAATGTGGCGAAGGAGAAGATTCCAAGTCTTCGACAGATAAAGAGAAGCCACCCCATATTACTGAACCCAAACAAGGCCAGACTGAACCTCTAGTTTTAACGACGGACGAAAAATTACCCACAGAAGAGGCTTTAAGTTACAAAACTAATGAAGACAATAATGTTGAAAGTAAAATGTCACAACGGCAAGATCGGCATCATCAACAGCAAGAGCAGAATCATCAGTACCAAGATCAGCATCATCAACAGCCAATGATGGAAACTATAGATACACAAGCCGCAGAGCCTGTAGAAAGGAAGATCAATTTACTAAAGAACTACAGGCACCAGCGTCCTGGCACACGACCAACATCAGAATCGTCACTGACACAACTGGAGAGAACAGCTAGTACGCTAAGCAAAGAAAGCTTGCCAGACTTTAGAAGAAACCTAGATGATATCACGCAGTCGTACTCCCCGAGCAACGAAGAGAGACCCGGCGGCAAAAGTAAGAAGAAAAAGTCTCCGAACAAGGAGGTGAATGAATCTCAAGTGAATGATAGGCAGCCAGCGCCAAGCTCGGGGATGTCTCACAGTGTGTCTAGTCTTTTGGGGTCTTCTAGCAACAATGTACAAAAACCGAGAAAACCTGAACAAAATACGGCTCCAGTGGTGCCTATGGAAAATTCTGCGAACTCTCAGAGATTGATTGGTCGACCACCGATGGGGATGTCCCCTGAGGCGTCTATGGCACCTATAGGGATGTCGTACCCACACGGAGGGCACGTGGTACCTGGGAAGCCTCAGCCGTTGCCCGCCGGCATGGGCCACGGGGAGCTGGCCCAGCCCACCATGCCGCCGGGCCAGCCGTACCCTGCACCAGCCAATCCCTTGCCTGACGCACCGTATGGACAATATCCACCAGGTATGTATCAATCTATTTCGTGTAGACAAATGATTGAGTGAATAAGTAAGAACTAGAAAATGTTAAGGGAAAATGAACAATGATTCGTTTTCCATATGGGATTTTGTATAAATTTATGAATTGAAAATATAGTACGTTATTTTACAGATGAAAAAATCCATAGAAATACCGTTTGATAACTTTTTTATATACAGCAGTCAATACACGTGTCGAAACAAAACATAAAATATCCACTTATCTCAAAAACCCCACTCTGAGGCCCACAAACTACATAAATCCAACCCCGTCCCCTCAAAGACAAAAAAAAAACCCACTTACAAATTTAAATTCAACCTACTAACAATAATCATGCATGACTGCCTAAACTTAAGGTGACGGGTAAGGCACACTAACGACGTCAATCGATTTTATTTTTTATCTACTAAACCGGATCTATTTTAAACAATTTCGGGGTTACACTCTCCGTTTTTGTTCCGTAAGAATTGATTCACGCCGAAAGCGGACACTTTTGGCGTGAATTAATTTTTCGCATTCAAAAACGGACCCAACATTTGTGCATGGTTATTTAATAAATAGTATAAGTGTTTACCGAGAGAGTGAACTCCGAAATTGTTTAAAATAGATCCGGTTTAGTAGTTAAAAATTAAAATCGATTGGCGTCGCTAGTGTGCCCTACCGTCACCTTAAGCTATTGTACTACAGCACCGACTAATGCTGAGCGGCCGCCTGTTTGGAGCATACAGGGATAATGTTGTCCTACTTTTCGTTAATAATTTATGTCTAGGTTATGTTTCTAATTAAGTTTCCTTGTTTCGTATTGTGCCAAATAAAGTTTCATTCATTCAGTCATTGTACATAATTTAATTTAATTTTAATTTTATTGCAAAGATAAAATTTTGTAACACTTAAAAAATAAGCACATTAAAGGCACGGAAGCAGTGGCCTTGGTATTTGTTGTATATTAAGCAAAAAAATACACGTGTCGTTTTTTATCACAGGATATGGCATGGGTTACGGCGCATACCCGAACCCGGCGTACTACGGGCACGGGGCGGGGGCCGTGGGGGGAGTGGGGGGGCGTGGGGGGCGCGGCGTCGCCGGGCTACGGCGGCTACGGCTACGCGTACGCGGGCGCCGGGCCCTCCCCGCCCACGCCCGACCCCTACCTGCCGCCCAACCCGCAGTGGTAACCCCCTGCGCACCAAGTTCCTGACGCCCCGGAGGACTACGTGTAGTGTGGGCGTGGCTCTGCCACGTGCGTACGAGTGTGAAGTGTTATGTGTCTACTGTTAGTCGACTGGGTGAGCGACCTCCCCGCTCTCCGTGTGACAGACCTCCCGAGCTCGGAGTGGCTCGACGCGAAGGACAATTATCCCCCAGTACTTACTGTAACGTTTGAATTAAATTAGAGCGCTATAAGAATACGCTGTACTTTTCGATATCAAACTTGATTTCATTATTGTGAATATTTGAAAATTTGAATTCGATCGAATTATTTACAGTACTTTATTAAACTAGCCAGTGAGTGTAGAAAAGAGTAAAGTACATATTCAACCCCATTATGCGAGTGATTCGATGTTAGTGAAGTCTTTCCATTACAGTGGCTATGGATCGGTCGATGGATGTGATACGTTGCTAATTTAGTGTAAGTCGAATATAGCGTGTATGGAGTATTTATCAAACTAATTTTAGAATAGATAGGCGCCTATAGATATCTTAGACGTTAGTTCTCATTTAACCATTCGACAGGCCCGTGATATGTGTTAATTTACATAGTGAGTATGTATACAAATACTTTATGTATAGGATATTATCCATGTTTTCGATACTTGCGTTTTTAAGATGACATGATCTGAGTGTGAAAATTGTTTTTATGTACTTTTCAACGTTTTTTTCTATTTTTTATTTGGTGTGTTTAAAATATCTAAACGCTTTTATTGCGTTTCTCCGGACGAGTGGGCGCGTAAATTATTAATATAAATGCTTCCAACATATATGTAAGTCTTGGAAGCAAACCAGTAGAAAAATCTTAAGTGTATGAAATGATATATTATCATATCTTTAATGCCGTGTAATATATTTTTAATATTGCATTCCTAGTCAGTTGTGCTAGCATTGAGTAGATTTAGAATCGGCGGAAAGCATAATAATAATAATGTGTAACCAACCTTGTTACCGTGTAAAATCAAAAACATCGCCTTGACAAATTTGCGCGAACCAACTCGTTCATAAAAATAAACCCTACCGTTTTTGGTCTGGCCATTGTTTAACTTTGTGACCAAGGCCAAAATGGAAGTTGTTCATTGGACATGGTCTAATTTATTAATGCAACTTTTATCATTTATTTAATTTTGTGATAGATTGACAGTTGTGAATTATTTGAATGCAAACTAAATTATTTATGTCCATTGCGTAGCGGTGCCAAGATCCTTGTAATAAGGCAATACTTAATAATGTCACAATACATTCAATCTCAATTTAGCAGTATTATTTCATTGCGTGTATACGAACGTTGGAATGTAAGAGATTAAATATCTGTACGGATAAATAATGGGATCAGAAATGGCGTCGCATCTATTCACTTCTCGCTCGCACACCCACGAGTGCGAGTATAGACGCAAATAGTGTGCGAGCGAGAAATGAATAGATGCGCCGCCATTTCTGACCCCATTCTTTATCGGCACAGGTTGTAAATAGGGTAAGATTTATTTTTAACCAACTCTCGAGTCTCGGTAAAGCTTTTTGTCTTTTTTACCTATGATTTTGAAATTGAATAGATACAATAAAGTGCATGATGGATGCGTCATTTTAATACATTTTGAAGTAACCACGCTGGAACTGTTGTGGATTTGATTCGAAAATAAAAAGCTGTTGTTTAAAGAAATATCAGTTATACTATTTTTAACATAAGTGATGATAAAGCAGTGAAACCTTGCAAAAGTAATACAATCCGTAATATAGCTAATATAATAAATGGTCAAACCGTGCTGGTTTGACCAATTATTATATTAGTTATACACCTTATTATAAATCGTGATCTAAAGTTATTGCCGTACTAAAGCTCAAGCCGTCCCATTCCGATAAAAAATGTGAAAAGGGGCGGGCAAGAGTTTAGTTCCGGAACTTTTCTTAGACCGCGTTGTAAAATAAGGGGGATGGTGTCTAACTAAGGCCTATTGAGTAAAAATTAAAAACCTCTAGCACACCAGACAAAAAGTAGAAGCGTTATGAATTATATTTTTAATATGTTTCCCTTTTTAAATAACTTTCGTCTTTGTTGTCCTGTGTACAAAATATTTCGGCATTACGAAGTGATACATTAATATGCATTTTAAATTGGTCAAATAGTACTGTACCGACGATATCCAATAAAGAGATCAATAAGCAGTATAATTATGTTGTTTTATTGTTTGATTTCATAACCCGATGTCCGTTAAATGGAACAACGGAGTACGCGTCGAACCTAAGAATTTAATTTAGATTTTAAATGAAATTACATAAAAAACCAATCAATGGAATGGCCTTGCCTCGGTTTGGAAAGAAAAAGATGCAAAGAAATTATTTCACAAGTGCGCGGCGATCGAATTGAGAAAAATTGAGACAAATTAAATTCGATGGTGTCGATTAGACGCGTGACGGCAAGCAACGTCCATCTACGCAATAAGATTTGCTTTCCACAATAGAGTATTATTTAGATAGTAGCACGTGCGCCAGCGCAGGTTGAGTCAGTTTTATAGAGGTCAAAGTTGGTCATAGATCTACATCATGAAGGACAGATCAGCTTGGCTGTAATTAAGATATTCTTGTCTATAATTATTTAAGTACAGATTGGTCACGACATTGTCTATCAGCAATAATTTTCCTTGTCGTAAATTGTGTCGTTGATGCTGATGACCTAATATGAAATATTTATTTTGGGGCCCATTTATCTGTTTTAGGCTGAGCGTATTATATGTATTGCTATAACACATACATACTACACTCGCGAGCAACCAAATCGACTCAGGACTTAATTTTCATACAAACAACATACTAACTTCAGATATCTATAAATGTGAAAGTATATGTGCTTTAGTGATAATGTTCATGTACTTACCTAAATCAATGTCAAAAATGTTCTTCGATTAGTTAATCGTTTAACAAGCTTCCAGAAACATGCCAATTTTCTTAAAATTAGGATTGAACAAGTTGTTTGTCTTCCTCCATGCAGTATTATGGGATGCGAAAATCAACTATAATTTCCTTTTTTAAGAAATCTTCACGTTTCTGTAATCTTTTAAAATATTAAAATTTTAACACTTTTGAAATCGATTTACAATAAAATGTTCACTAAAGCACAGTTACTTTCATATTTATAGGCCTCTGAAATTAGTATGTTTGTATAAAAATTAGGTCCTGAGTCGATTTTTTGCTCGCGACTGTAGCTCAGTAGGGCCAGTACCTTTACCATAAACTGTTCTCGCTATCGAAAACTATCGCTTTGTCCCTTTCATTGTGGTGCATAGTTAAAGAGACAGAGCAATAGTTTTGGATAGCGAGGATAGTATTTCAAACTCATGGTAAGCCTCTGCATCGACATCACTCACTTTGCGTTCGGTGCACAATGGTTCGGTGCCAACCGTATGAAAAAAGTTATCTATTTGTTAGTAACATAACTGCTTTTTCTTTTTATTTTGTAGTTCGTAATCTACTTTCTATGTGATCCAAACAAACAGTTCAAATTCTAAACTGCCTGAATTAAAGCTGTAAATGTAGGTACCGTTTGGTCACAAATTACTCCTCATTATATTCTAACAAATGTAAATACCTACAAAAGAAGAGCTTAATGGTATAATTTATTTGTGCATTGTCTTGAACTATTTATTGGTCGTGACTCGAGAATTCGCAACAATTTCGCGGGCATTGACCAAGGATCTTTTCTTCGCCCTTGTTCTGGACTGTAGTGAATCGTACAGAACTAAAAATAATCAGAATGGAATATAATTAAATAAGAATTGACAGTTGTAATTTTGAATTTAAAATATACGATTTTAATTTTCGTCTCGATCGCTATGCGAGTGTTTGAGATAAAAATGCTTTATTTTTTGTACCACCATTTATGATAACATTAATCCCCTTATTACAAATCGCGAATTAAGTATAGTCCCGGAACAAAATTTGTGCCAGCCCCTTTATACATTGCGTGTTGGAAAGGGATGACATGAGTTTTAGTACCGTAATAACTTTAGGTCGCGATTTATAATAAGGTGTTTAAGGTTTGGTCTTATAATACCTATGACACAAGAGCGAGCTTTAAAATTACCTAAAATATGTATATTAGCTAGTTTGGCAATTGATTGGATCGCATGTTGCCCAGCTGCAATACCTATGCATGCTTAATGGTAGTAATAAGATATTGTTGTTTTTAATACAAGTAGATATAATCCTCACGGAGTTATTAAAATGCCGCAATAATAACTAGGTATCTGTTTTTATCAGTAACGCCATAATGACCTACCGGCCGTTAATAACAATGTCTATACAGCTACACATCATAGGCGTAGTTAAATAAATGTTAACTTACATTGCTTCCATATTACAGGCTGTCCCAAAATTCAAGGATAAGTCGGCGCCCGTATGGTGGCCATGGATATGACTAGGTACTTCAGGAAAATAAGAAAAAAAATCTCACTTTTTTAAATTTACAAACAAAATGACGTAGGTACTTCAAACATTTACCACTCTACTATGATATTCCGTGGTACGAATCCGTGCATGCACCGCGGGATTTTTCAATATGTGCGTATTTTTATGATTAGCTCGGCGTGTGCGTATTTCTATTCCCTCACCGCGCCGAACTACGGCGAATAGAAATACGCAATAGGGAAAATATCTTGAGAAGACCTGCACTTTTTGGATAGTTTCTGAAACGTGTAATTATGGTTCAGACTGGATCCCCTGTTAAAAGTAGTTTCATTTTTAATTACCAGACGCCTGAAATACTGAACCATGGTCTAAGCGTACTGCGGTCTCTAAAGTGACAGTTCTTATTAGTCTAGTGGTGACACAGCTTTGGACTCATTACACGCTAAGATGATTTGGGCTTTGCGTATACCTATGTGTTGATTTGATTGTTACGGTTGTAGTAGGTAAGTAAGTAAGTATGATCGGATCGCTCGACCGTTCGCTGAGCGCTGCGAGGCATAAAATGTTCCCACAAGACCAAGACAAGATAATGCTCGGAAGTTGTTTAAGCGTACCTATCTATATCCGATATGGCTTTACCTACACACAAAATTATCAAAACGTTATAGAGTTTACGGATTATGAATAGTTGAATGTAAAAATCTCAACAGGTACCTAAGTACCACCTTCTTACTACCTAATGTAGGTAGGTTTACCTAATTTAAATAAAGCGTCTATGTAGGTACCTATAATACCTACTAATACCATTTAAAAGAGTTGCATCTTATGAACATGTCTGTTTGTATTACTTAGTATCAGCCTATATACAGTCCCACTGCAGGACAAAGGCCTCTATTAGGTATAGAAATCAAGTCATCGCTACTATGATGGGAATAGGCTTAATCAATCACCACGCTTGCCAAATGCGGATTGGTGCTCACAAATCCGAGATATGCTCGAAAAATTCGAAACATCTCTCTCTTTGCTCGACCCGGGAATCGCGATCACGGCCCGGTACTTAAACCACTAGACCAACAGGGCGTTTGTGTTCGTCTGGGGATTTGCTATGTATTTTAAGTACCTATGTAGGAATTTACAAAAAAAAGTATTTGTATTTCCGCTCTTGGTTCTGATAGCCTTAACACAGTGCTTGAACTACATATCTCGGAGTTAGATCTATGTACCCTATGTGATATTGTAAAATATTTATTTATTTTTTTATAAGTATAAGAAGGTGCATGTACCTAATAATACTGAATCATCATAAAAAACCATCCATTTTGAGAAGAGAAAGTTTCCATTTAGAACCGTCATTCCAAATTCGTACGTTCAAGTAGGTATTTCCTAAATAGGTGAGCATCGAAGGGGTCTTAGCTCTCGTTGTTTTTCGTAAACAGGAGAAGAAAATCCACATTTTATTGACTATTATTGCTGTCAAGGAGGAGATGGTCTTGATTTTTAAAAATCTTCAGCACATGACCGACTTAAAGATCATAGCACACCACGGAGTGTAGCTAAAATGTGTGGATTATGTACCACATTAATCAAATTTAATTAATATAATAATTCAATTTCTGAATTTGAAATCCTTGACAAGCGCACTCACTACCCCACCATACAAGTAAGTCCTCATCTTAACATATAATTCACAGTTGCGTCCAAGGCCGTCACTTCGGAGCCCGGGTACGCTGGGACCACGATACAGAATTCGGGAAGACTTTTGGTAATTCCAATGAAGCGACTGCCGTCTGACCTTCGCAACCCTTAAACAGGGAAACAGACCAACTGGATCACGGTTACACGTTCACAATCATCTCAAATAATGTAGGTATCCACAATTTTGAGGAACTATCCGAGACGTGCAGGTTTTTTTTACCGAGCTGGTGGTAGAAAATATGCACACAGATTAAAAAAAATAAAGGTGCTTGCTCGGATTCAAACCACGACCTGCCGTATGGAAGGCTCATTCTTATCCACTGAGCTACCATCGCTCTATACTCAACCATACAAATGCACGAGTTTAATATGTAGCTATTCCCAGTAGGTATACCAGCTTGCAAGAACTATAACACAATAACAAACTTAATATAACCCCTGGCTGGCGAAAACTCGGAAAGTTCTCTTGGTCCCGGAAACAGTCCGGCCAGGACAGGCGTAGTGCCGGTTGCGGTGTCCACACTTCCACAGATAATGAGTTTGAAACTCCGCGTCAGGTGTTAGTGAACAATTCAGAGACATAACCAATGTACAAACATTGGTTATATCTCTGAATCATTTTACGGTTAGGTTACATCTCTATATGCATGCACTAGATTTCTGGATCCGTTTAAATGTAACTTTATTTTATTGTAAAGGATTTATTATTTCTCACCTACTTTTTAAAACTGCCTACTTCCTCCGCCGCGCGGCGGTCCATACTCGTAGTACCTACTGCCTGGAGCCCAATTCTCGGGATTGTCGATAGGAAAAAACTAATCCCTGTTGAATTATTGAATGTTGTATTTAATTACGAGATAGTATTGGGCGCCGACTTCGGTAACACCTTTTCTCGAGTGTACTATTATAAAATGTTATTTGAAGTGTATAAAGTGTTAAAAATATTATTTTACACTTTTTAGTTCGTGGTTTTAGAAAAAAAAAATCTTTCTTGTTAGTGATCCCGTGACCCCCTACTCTTAGGGCATTGAAGGAGAAGCCCCAGAGTTTTTAGTGGGTACATATGCCTCTGGACGACTTGTTTAGCAGAGATCAAACCCAGAGGAGAGCCCACACTACTTCTAAGGCGCCGATTGTATCTACCAGTTGGTGGTGGTGGAATTCCACCCAGAGGGCCACCATTGGAGCGGTATACCCCTGCAGCAGCGTAGTGGGCGTTAAAATCTCAGCTCTCAGCAATCTCGGCTCCTGGTCTGCTAGATGACATGAGTGGCGGGATGCTGGCGAAATCACCTTTTGTACTTAGAATGAACAAGGATGCTGTCTTCCGCTAACAGCGATGGTGTGTTACGGGAGATGAGTTAAACCGGATTGATGGTAGTTGGATAAGAACGAGCGACTGTTAAACGGAAGGTGGTGGAATGGGAGATTTGGAAAATGCCAAGTTGTGTGCTCTACCTGCGTAAACGTATTTCTACCATTACCTCGACAGAGAAGAAAAATATCGTGAAGGAACCTGCACGTTTAAGATTTACCTGGTCTGGTTCCCTTGTCTAAGACGCTACACGCTTCGCTTATCCATTTCAGGATGGGTGCCCATCCTGAAATGGATAATCGAAGCGTCATAATCGTAGACAAAGTCAAAAGATTCTTTATTTGTATAGGCTTGTACACAGCACTTACAAATCGTCATACTTCGAAGCTGTTAATAAGTATAATAATAATTTACATGTAGTTAAATAAACAAAATACGATTCTACCCCCTGCTCAGAAAATTGTTTCTGGTCGAGAAGGTTCTGCAAGAAACTCGCCAGTTACTCTTTTTAATCGCCAACTTTTTATACAATGGTTTATTATCCTCATACCAAGTCATCTAGTTTAATGCAACACAAAATAGAATGAAGCAAATTAAAAGCGAAATATGAGGTAATCCGAAGTAGACCCGTCCCCAAAGGTGGCACCTGTTCACAAGTATGACGTGTGTCAGCCATCATCATGAACCATATTAGAGGGAATGTAAAACTTCCCGAAAACCTTCCGTATTTATAAAATGATACGGTGATTGATAACTGAGAACCAACCTTGTCTTATCATCACATACATGATCATCATAACAATTTTGATAATGAACGCTTACCTATTCAAATTACTTACGTTAATTACTTCCTATGCTATACACCTGGTTAATACCTACTTATTTACTTGAATACAACAATTGTTAATGTTCATGATCGTAACTCCGATCAAGGAACTGCAATCTAATTACTTATTAGTTTGTGCATGTTGCATTCAAAAGCTATAGATTGAGCATTTCCTGATACGGCGGGTTCATATTATGAGGATATAAAATATATAGCTAGATGCTAGATATTTTCTTAAGGTTGGTATCTATTTTTGGTATCCCGAGGGTCAATGACGTAGCGTGGTTGTCAGCCGCCCGGGGCAAAAGACTATTTGCCAGCATTTTTCTTCCTCCCCCCCCCCTTGGCCCCTCAAGATGAAACTTATATTTTGTCAGCCTCCTTACCTTCTGGGATTCCTCAACCCGGGACGAAGCCTAAATTTCTCTTCTCTTTGAAAACGTTAACTTTCGCTCAACGGTGTCATTTCCACCCTCTTTTATTCCCCCCGACGAAGCTGAGATTTTGACTTTTCTAATGGTGGCCCTCTGGGTGGAATTTCGACGTTACCACCGACTGGTAGGTACATCGGCGCCTTAGAAGTAGTGTGGGCTCTCCTCTGGGTTCGATCTCTGCTAACCAGGTCGTCCAGAGGCATATGTACTCACTAAAAACTATGGGGCTTCTCCTTTAATACCCTAAGAGTGGAAGGGTAATGGGAACACAAACGCATAGGCTATATTTCAGTCATCATCATCATCATCAGCCCATTTAAGTCCCCACTGCTGGGGCACGGGCCTCCCTCAATCACATGAGGGGTAATTGCCATACTCACCACGCTTGGCAGACGGGTTGGCGAGGGTTTTGATATAAATGCAGAGTTTTCCTTCTCTGGGTGCTGATGATCATGCCAGCAGCTTTACCTTAGTCGCCTTATACGACACCTCGGTAAGAGTGAGGGTGGCCTATTCTACTCTGCCGGGGACCACACGGCGATATGCTCAATTCTATTTATTATATAACTCAATTCTAGAAAGTATTATTATAGTCTATATGGGCGGAGCGATTAAATAATAATTATATTTTTCAACTTTAAATAATAGCATCAATAGGATCAATGTCCGTCCATCATATTATTATTTCCTAACATGATTAGATACTTCTATTGAAACTGACTAACATGGGATACCAGGGATACCTACCTAAAATAATATTACTAAACTTTTAAAGCGTTAAAGAGTAGCTGTAACTATACAAAACTCTATTATTTGTTCATACCTATAACATTTCTTTGCACACAATTCATTAAAAATCACAATAAGTCAAGTAGAGCAATAAAACGAGACTTACTTAAAAATTAAGTACCTAGGTAGTGAAAATGTATACGAAATGCTTCCACAAATTGCATTTAAGTAAGAATATGCAACCCGAAATTATCGTAAGCAATCCTCCGAAGTTACCTGACAGTTAATTTGGATACCTATTAGGCAGAAATCAGGATTGAGACTAAAAAAGCTGCTAGACATGCTGTAATCAGTGCAGCAACCTGGCACCAATCTAACTCCGGGTTATTAGGGCAAACGCTGCGAGTGCGCAGCTTTTTACTTATTGCCCGAAAATTCACTTTAATGACTCAAGATTTGGCTAATCGGTGAGAAATGATTTTGCGCACTCTAATTTAAAAAAAAAGTTAATTAACTATCAAAATTCAAATTGTGATAACTTTACGCATGATTGGTTTAGTAAATAATGATGAGGGCGCTATTAGGATTATCTAACAGGTGTAACGAGATATTGGCGATGAATCTATCTATAGTATGCACGGCGGTGAGTTGGTAATGTTATATAAAATGTAAGCATAACGGTCGTCCACCTCCATTATTATGGACGTTGGTGGAGCCGCAAGCGCATTGCAGTGTTGGGCGGGAAGCTGAAGCGACATCTATAAGATCAATTTTATTGTGGAGTGGTTATTTTAGAAATTGTGAACTAATTTATTTTAGCTTTGATTCAAGATGAAGAGAAGTGTGTTGTTGGTGAGTAGATTTTAAAAAATCTAATAAATCATACCTTTTGAAAAATAGATCAATAATTAGCACCATTGTGCTAATATAACAAATAAATTTAAGATAGGAATATAACTTTTAAAAGTTCTTGGATAATTATTATTACGTAGGTACCTATAAGCTTTTACTAATATCTATTTGAAATTAAAGTTTTATTAGTAGAATAGTGGCGACTAGTAGCTCACGTAAAATTCGGTTTGCCACTAAAAGATTTTTTTCTAAATGAATTTTATGTACCCCATCCTACATGTTGATACAACAAAAAAAGTTTTATTCGAATCCGTTTGTAAGTAGTGTCCGACATTAGCGCGAATAAAAATCATTGATTCATATTTAATCATTGTTTTATGATCGCCATATGTTAGTTTTATAGGTAAAATATAACGTATGGGTAAAATATTCAAAGTTACAGACACAGATTATGTAGTTGTACCTTAACTTTACCTACATTTTGATCTCTCAATTGTAGGTAGTACAACCAAGAAAAAAACTTAGCGTTTGTTTTGAAAATAATCTGAGTAAATGTTCTTACATTACTATTGAATTATTCAATAGTTAATTTGTTTTGAAACATCTATCATGGGCAATATTTAAATGGGACCTTGTCTGATTAGCTACGACCGTTATGTCAGGTGTAGTCAACTGGGCTGAACAATGTCAATGATTATTTACGCTAATGTCCAGTAGAAACGGCTTTTAATTTAAATGACAATCAAAATTAACTGCTTCCAAATTAGCAATCCCTATTGTCAAATATCTATTCTATATTTTTCCAGCTTAGCTTACGTCAGTCTCTGGCCTTCCAAATCTATTCATATTCAAGTATTATACTTTAATCTATGGTTAAAAAATGTGTAACAATACACAAGTAGGAAAAAGCAACACTACTCATCTATTTAATTTATGTCGTATTATTCGCTAATGATGAATGAATAGGTAGGTAGGTAGGGTTACTTCAAAGATATCATAGTAACATGCAATTGTTGCATTGATTAAAACTTTCACAAAATTAGAACTTCCAACCTAATTTGGCCAGGAATAAATATAAATAAATAAATATTTCACAACATCACATACATTGATCTGACTCCGAGATAGGTAGCTCAAGCACCTGTGTTACGGATATTAGAATCAACAGTGGGATTACAAATATATACATATAATACTTTTCTTTTGTAAATGCATGCTTATAATACATAGAAAAGACCCAGACCAATACAAACAAACATGTTGATGTACACAAATGTTAGTACTGTGCGGGGATCGAACCCACTGTTCCAAACGGGTCGTCAAAAAGAGGAATAAAACCTGAAACTTATATCGCTTCGAGGACTACATCTATCGAAACAATTAAGACCATTTTAAATAGATATAGAAGAATTATCATATGTACATATTTGTGGTACTCACTGTTGATTCTGATATCTGTAGTACAGGTGCTTGAGATACCTATGATTATTTCGGAGTCAGATGAATGCATTGATGTTTATTATTTATGTGATATTTATTTATTTATTATTTTATAGATGTAGATAGAATACGAGGTAAATACAAGACGTGATGTATGTCCATTACCTCCTGAAAATAAACAATATCTCAAATGTCGCTTACATCATAGTGGTATGACAAAGTAAGGTAACACCATTGTAGGTATGATGGCATGTTATGGGAGTTAGCACCTCAAACACGATACTAATTCACGACTTCATAGTTGAAAGAATCGAACGGAAGAAATAAGAGGTTGATATTTATTTAATACTCTTACCTTAACAAACTCTTCAATATCCAAGGGCATTTTGTTTAAAAAATTTCACCGCAGCCCGTGTTTAGTCACAACTTATTAGTTTCACTTTCAACTTAATACCGGCAAACAGATGGCGAAGAAGCTCATTATAACTATAATGGCGTTAAATGGTCGCGGTGGTCCCATAACGACCTTCTAACGTAAATCTGCGCAAGTTCGTAGGGCTGTGTGAACAGAACATCTCGATTTTATTTCTGTGGCTGTGTGTACCAACAAGCGGATAGGTTTAATCATGTTAGTTCGTGTATCTGTTTGTGTATTGTTGACGGGTTTGCTATTGGCTTTACACTGAATCCTAGAGTTGAGAGGAAGCTTACTTTAGAGTGAGCATATCCAGCTATTTACTCTTAATAGATAATACCGGCCACCATTTTCTAAGCACAATACTCAGAAGCGGCTATAGATAGTGAGTGCCGTACCTAAACTACTACCTTGGGAGAATTACAGCAAGCAGTTGAGGGCCTCATAAGGACTTGCCGCCCAAGGCTTCACAAAGATATATTGTCCAGAGGCCTCGAAAAGACGTTCTGCTCCTCCTGAGACCTCAAAAAAATCTGCGCCCATGGAAGATTAATAGTTATAAAGTTGAAATTATGTCAACCATTTTACGTAGATGTTAATTTACTTTCTTGTTATTTTAGTAAATTTCTAGGCATAGTAGAATTTATTGGACAAGTCTCGTTAGAACTTAGAACCACCTTTACCGGCTTTTAGTAAATGTATGAAAATGGGGAATCATTTATCATCAAGTACTAGTTTAACTAGAATGTTAAAGAACACATTTCCCTCGTTAAAAATATCATACATTTTCTTACTGTACCTAATAAATAAAAATTAGGACGAAATGAGTGTAACTAAAATCGATATATACTATCTCCGCCTTGCTGGGAGCATTTTCATTTGTTTTTGTCTTGATTCACCCTACGAATTCACGAGTGCGAAACTGCAGGAATTGCTCTCTCTTTTTATCACTAATAAACCGAGTGAGGATTACTAGTGATAAAAAAGAGGAGAGAGAGTTCTTAGGTACGTGTACCTACCTGTTGTTGAAAGAAGTTTCAAACATTGATAACCGGTGAAGCTATCACGAACTGTAAGATAAATAGGTAAAGAAAAGTAAGTGTCCCACTGCAAGGCACAGGACTATATCATAGAAAACAAGTCATCGCTATTATGATCGGATTGCATAATAACGTAATAATAACTTAATGCGGATTGGTAATCAGTGATGATCACAAACGAAAAATGTGAAATATACTTTTTACCCGGAGATCGTACTCAGGACCACGAGATCATACCATTAGACCAACAGGGCTTTAAGATAATATAGGTTAGTAGGTACTATCATACTATTTTAAAAATTAAAAACCGTCGACAAAAATTCAAAAAGTAGAAAATTAAATTGAAACTTCTGTTGTCTGTCCTACGTATGAACATTGTCGCGTGGGGAGCCTCTCTACATAATATTACATAATTTAGCTTAACGTTTTGCCTAAAGGGGGACCGCTCCTTACCTACCTGTAAAATGTGTTTACAGGTAGGTAAGGAGCGGTCCCCCGACGCGACAATAGTCAGTCAATAGCAGTTACAACTTATTTTTGTAGTTTTTAAATTTTTGTCGAGGGTTTCTAAATTTTTATTTAATAATTAATTTTTCGCTTTTTAAATAGACTCTATATTTTTGATTTTCATCATCATCATCATCATCAGCCCATTTAAGTCCCCACTGCTGGGGCACGGGCCTCCCTGAATCACATGAGGGGTAATTGCCATACTCACCACGCTTGGCAGACGGGTTGGCGAGGGTTTAGATATAAATGCAGAGTTTTCCTTCTCTGGGTGCTGATGATCATGCCAGCAGCTTTACCTTAGTCGCCTTTTACGACACCTCGGTAAGAGTGAGGGTGGCCTATTCTACTCTGCCGGGGACCACACGGCTGATTTTTGATTTTACTTAGGTGTAAAACAGTTCCCGCTTTCAATAGGCACCTCACCCAAGTATACATTTATTATAACTTATTATTTCGCCATTTTGTTGGGGGAGGGGGGGATCAAAATCAGCTCATCTGTTCGGGAGCTATAATGCCACGGACATAAACACGCACACACACGCGCCAGAAAATCTACTCGTTTAGATAATAACAAATATTAGGTGAAGTAGCAAAGTTACAATATCAGCAAAGTTTACAAGCAAAGGGTTAATATATAATTCCGGCCCCGGGCTGAACAGCAAAAAGCTTCGCCCGACCAGGCCAGACAGCCCTATCGGCGTTACGGATTTAGAAAGTACGCTATTGGGGCTCGATAGTGCTCCAGATTAAATGATATTTATTACTTAGGGCCTGACATTACGAGCGATGTCCGAGGTATGTTTACCTCAGGCAGTGTGTGCGGCCTTCTGGGGAATAGGCCTAATGGACTGAGTAGGGCCTGTTGCGATTTATTTAATGTACGCGACATTTTAAGGGTTGTAAGTGAGGTTAATGGTGAAGATGATGGCGTTTTTATGTTTACCTAACATAGCTCAATAGCTTAAGTGAGACATGGAAGGAATAAAGCGAAGCAAAACTTTTGGACATAGTTCACAAAACAGAACAGAACGATATTTTTCACATCACAGAACGGCATTTTTCCCATATCAGAACGAAATTTTTTCACATAACGGTACGATATTTTTGAAAATTCGTTAATTCTACTAATTAATGTATACAAGATTATTTGAAAACATTAAAAAACTCATAGCTACTTTAGTGCTTAAATATAACATTTTTTTGTAATAGTATCTTAATATTGAAATCGCAAAACATTTTTTCGTATTTCCATACAAATTCGCTATTGGCTTCAGATTTATTTAGTATAGCCTATTTTTGGAGATTTCAGTATTGCCTCCATAAAAATGTACTTAGTTATGTTAGATCTAGGAGATGGTCTATGTTTTCTTAATAACCTAGTAGGCATTGTCGCCCCAGCGAACTTCGCAATGACTGTTTCTATTATTTCGTATTTTTAGATAAAAATATTTCAAATTTTAGACCACACTTCAACTCTATTCAATTTGACCTACGTTTTTCTACTTTCCTTTCGTGATTGTAAAACAAATTGCATCTAAGTTGTGCCATATTAAAAACCAATGCAATCCACAACAATAATAAAGACTGGGCCAATGGTGTCCTCAATATTGTGAACGTAACTTTTCTAGAGTTGTAACACCTTGCTCATTTCTAACTTCATTGTTAAAAATTATAAATTAAAAATGAGCGATGGTAGCTCAATGGATAAGGACGAGCCCTCCGTGTGGGGGGTCTTGGTTCGGATCCGAGCATGTACCTCTGGAATTTTTAAATCATGTGAATATTACTGCCGTTAGCTCGGCGGTGAGGGAGGAACATCGTGAGGAAATGTTTCGGATAGTTTCAACGCGTAACAATGATTTAGTTAATTCTCACAACATCTCATAGGTTGACCTGATTCCGTACTTAGTAGCTTAAGCACTTAATGATTTAGTTGTTTTGGTTCCCCTGTTAAAAGACGAAGGTCAGACGTCAGTCGCTTCAATTAATTACCAACTCCTCAAATCCTCAATCATGGTCCAAGCGAAATGGTGGGCTCCGAAGCAACAGCTTTGAATGCAACCGGGATATTCACGCTATGATGAAGAAAATAATTATAAATTAGAAATAGAGGTCAGTGAATTGTTACGTAGTAATAATAGTTCAATGATAGAGGTATCGTATAAATACTATTACATTTTACGATGATACTCGTGCGCTTATTCTGTTAATATTTAGTCTGTAGAAACTAGACTAGTAGGTACTAAATTGATAGTCATAAATACCAGATACTTACCTACGCATTACAAAGTAAGTATTTTATAACGAATCGTTGATTCGCTCAAATCCAGAAATATTAAAAAACACCCGAACATATCTCTTTTAGTCACGGGAGTTTCTAAGATTTATCCCTTGAACTTAATGACATCTAATTTACAAAGAAGTGATACTTCTCTCCGTAGGCTTCAGCTAACCAGATCTAAATAAGATTTTACTTAAAAGTCACGTTCTGCCTAAAATGCTCTCGAATTTTTATCTTAAGATTCACTCCACCCACGCTATCACGTTATTTATAGAAAAAGATCATGGATGGAATAAATATGCATGAGAAAGTATCTCAGTACAAGTAACCGAGTTAGGCCGACACTAGGCTAGGCGCAAAGCGAAGGTATCGCTTACGAAGTCGCCGATATCTAGCTTTCTAGGTAGTCCTAGAAAGTACACAGATATCCGCTCCATTGGCCCTGACCACAATGAACAAGATAAACAGGAGTATTTATTATTCGACAGTTAAAATATCTAGAGAAATAAATCATAAATAGAATTGATTGCAGATTTTGTTAAACAGGTTTAATGGGAAGGGCTATTTATGATAACTAACTACCGGGTAAGGGGCTTTGGACAAAGTCAAGCATTTACCTACAACCAGTTTTAGGATATCATCTCACTTATTAGATTGGAATGCTTGCTAACGCTTCACTATGACTGTCTCAGTCTGTTCGCACTTTAAAACGACAGCTGTGATTGGGGTCCCAGATTAGATTCGATTTCAAAATTATGGAGAACACTTTGTGCACTAATAATATTTGTATAGGTAGTACTTGGCTAATTGTGATTGGCCGCTGTATATGAAATAATGAAGATTGATCGATTTTTTTCTCTCTCTAGATACCTAATGAAATTAAAAGTACGTATCTAATAAAGTTTCTTTATCACTCTAGGCATTTCTAGTATTTTAGATTTTGTAAACAATTTATAACAATGCTATTTAGTTGAAAATAATTTCCAAGCAAGATACGAAAGAAACGATTTTATTGTTTGTAGAATAAATGGATGCACGACATCGGATAGTCATAATGCCATGACCGACCATGAGCGGTCATGGTCACTCAGAGAGAATATAAAATCGCTTATTACAAGATAAACCTAGGTACTATGTAGATCCTAGAGATAAGAGTACCTACTTAGAATCTATGCGATTAGCTAAGTGAACCATAATTTTAGCTAATTTATTATTATTGAACGCTATAACTATCTCAAGACAATCTACTCGTAGCTACAGTCAGCATCAAAAGTAGCTTAACACTTTAGTACCATGTCGAAGTTACATTTTTACGAACCCTTTGGAAACTGATTATAATAGGCAGAACAGTTACTTTGACATGGTACTAAAGTGTTAATCTACTTTTGATGCTGACCGCACATCTACCTAGTCTGACCTACTAGTAATTATTATTACGCGGAACAAATTTACAGGTGTCAATGTGTAAACATTTTTATCAATAGCATGAATTTAACATCTTTAGCCCTAACTTAGTACGGTTTCGGACAGTCATCAACAATATCCTTAAGGATATGTCACTAAATGAAAGTGATAACGATTAATGTTCCGTGTGACATTAATTTGTCTTAATTTTCTGTGCTCGTATATTTTGCTCTCACTGCTTTTTTATGCTTATTGTATTGAAGATAATTAGAATTATGTTAATGTATTATCTAATTAAAGTTAATCCACAATGTAATTGCCGTGAAAACATATTTAGTATTATTATCTAGTACCATTCCATTATGAATAGCTAATGTTTAATTTCAAGGGTTGTAATCTGTTTGGTTTTCTTTAATTAAATATATAAATAAACGTAGATACTACGTTGATGATTAAAAGTAGCAAAAATGTATGGGAACTAGGCATTTCCATGTCAGTTTAGTCTGTATAATTAACATTTCGAGTACCTATACCTAAAACATACTTATAAGTACCTATGGGTATGTACACACGGCGTCACATCGAGTTACCCCTGTTGACCTTTGGACCGTCCTTATGTCTGGGGCACAAGTGCTATTTTTCCACTGCGGGGGAGGGGGGGGGGGACTTGATCTGACGCTGACTGTACCTACTTGTCTACTATCAATAATTATATATTAATAAAATTTATGCATTAAAAATTATATATTAATAAATTTATAATGCATAAATTGTAAGTGGACCTAATAAATAAATAAAAAAAATAAGCTCTGGAGCCCGGGGTACCTATGCTTAGACCATAAATTAGGATTTGGGGAATCTGGTTATTACAATGAAGCGACTGCCGTCTGACCTTTGCAACCCTTTACAGGGGAACCAGACCAATTGAATTATGGTTACACATTTCAGAAACTATCCTAAGCGTGCTGATATCCTCACGATAAAGACAATAAAGTACATGCTTACTTACTTACAATGTTTTTCCTCACCATCTAATCAAGGGTAGAAATACGCATATAGATTTAAAAACTCCAGAGGTGCATGCTCTGATTCGAACCATGACTCACGTATGGAAGGCGCGTTCTAGACCACTGAGCTGACCATCAATAAACCTACACAACAACAATATAAACGAATGATCATTGAAACCAGTCATCGCCTTTTCCGAGCCCCGTGTCTAATGTTGCGCCGGCGCTTCTAGACGGGGAAAGTGAAAATTATTTCTGAAAGTGAACCACTTCTGGCGACAAAGTAGCTCACTTCCGTCTCTGGACCGGACTGGGTACCTACTCACTATAAGTTATCAAACGTAATTAGCTGCAAGTAGGTCCAATCAATATTATTATGTCACTTGCAATTATTTATGTAGTTTTGTAAGTTCCATTTGTCTAAGTTGTTACAATAGAAAGAGAAATAATGTGGGTTACGTTTGCCTATTACTATTTGATAGATTTCGTTCTCAAGCTAACGTCACGTAAGTTTATTATTTGGAATTACTTTCGTGTCATTGTGGTCAAAGCACGACTTTTGTCACGTTTGATAGGACAGCCACATATCAATGAAAAAAAATCTGTCAAACTTCTTCGATAGACATACGACCTTATGCCAAACACATTTGGTTCAAAGTTAGTCGAAGAAATTTGACAGATTGAGGTAACCTTTTTTTATTTGATGATCCAGTGAAAATGCACCTTATGCACGCTGAGAGGGGCTTTCCTCCGGGTTAGGTCTCTGCTAATCAGAGACCGTCCGGAGGCGTACCCAATAAAAACACTGGGGCGTTTCCATCCCTCGCCCAGGAAACACTCAGACCGGGGTGAGGACTGCCACGGAGGCTTCATCCGTCGCCCGGTCAGGGCGAAGAGGCTCGCCAGCTCGGCCTCTCTCCCACTTAACCTCCCGGGTAGCACCCACGCTGCTGGATGCAGTGCAAGCACCACCGAGAGGAGGACTGCGGGCACCCCCCCCCCCCCCCCCGCACATACACTGCTAGTTGCAGTGCAGTGCAAGTTAGGAACAAACCCGCAGGCTTTCAACATAATAACGCGTCGCAGAAACCGACTCCACTGGCTGCAGAGCCGGGGAAATCCGCGACGCAAACAACTCCGACCTACCACCGCAATCCGCTGGCTGCGACCTTGCGGCGCATGTCCCCAAACGTGGGCCTTGCGGCCACTGCGTCCGGAGGCGCTCCACTCTAGGGGGATGCCGACGTCAAAGCGCCCCGCCGGAAAACCGCCGCGCAACCCGCGCGGGCGGGGCCGGACACAGCATCCCCAGGTCCGAAGACAAAAATAGCGCCTGCAACCCCGCTTTGCGATGGTTTAACCCGCTTTCACGGGCCCTAGTGCACCGTCAGGGAACTACGCGAAGCACGCCGGTCTTGAGACCCTGTAGCGAAGTGCGCTTCAGCGCGGTCGCACGCCAGGGCCGGTCCGTCGGGTGTGCATCCTTCGGCTAACAGGTAGCAATCCACGAATGAATTACTACCCGTCATTGCCCAGGAAAAACCCTGCTCCGCGGTAACCGATTCTGCCTAATATTAACCGAAGTTGGAATCAGGGCAGAACTGATTACCAGCAGGGCCACTCGAGGAGGTAGATGCACCTGAGTCACCAGATTGAGGTAACCTGGTCTATACATACATAACACAAGTTAATGGTTAGTTTACTTACACACCTGGGTTACCCAAGAGTGGTAGTGCCCATATGGGCCCCCATATATATGTAATCAACAAATCAGTAGATTACTAAAAGTAACTCTAGAATAATCTGTAGGTATTTTAGGATGACAATCGCAAGTTCATAAATATACCTACATATCATAGAAACATAGGCACAATAATGTAAAAAAGTAAAAAGTATCAGCCTATAAACTGTCCCACTGCAGGGCAAAGGCCTTCATCATAGAAATCAAGATATCACTACTATGATAAATAATATACTTTTCAAAAATAGTTCATTAACTTATAATACGCACCCTGAGAAACACCATCGTCAGCCGCCAAATATTCGACCAGATTTTTTTTCTTTGACCAACACTTCGGTCAAGTGTATAGGTTACAACACCGCGGGGTGGCAAAAAAGCCTCTATTTCCGTGCACGGTCCATTTCTTTGCCGTTCGTGTTCAACAAACAATTTTTTAATAGTCTGCCAACGATACAGCGGCTGGGTACAGTAGGTACTCTAGGATATTGCACAACATTACGTTGGTGTTACATATAAAAGATTTTTCCTACTACTCCTGTCGATTCTTATGTCACTGGCAGATAGTTTCCTGGTGCGCCGTCTTGGGAAAGGCGTTCGATTTCCTGACACATCATATGGTGTTACATTACCGGGGGAGACGAAACCTGTTAATCAATCTATGTAGGTCATAGACATCGTCTTATAAATCTTTACTAAAGCCTTTACAGCCGCCAGTGATACGGAAATTCAGTTCACCGAGTCTGTATTTATTTTCATTAACTGTATAATAACAGATTCTATTCTAAGGTTCAAACCCATTAACTTATCTTACGTCAAACAATAAAGAATTTTTCCTGTCTGTAATGTTAACCGCTTATACCTAAATGTAAGTTTACTGAACTGTAATAAAGCTGCTCTACTAACTTAAAAACCTTTCCTTTTGTGGTCACCAGAATATTTGTACTTTTTTCTTTGATTGAGTTGTGACACAGTTTTCTGATTGAAGATTACGTGATATGCTCCAATAGACAATCTACTAGTTACTTTTTTATTATTGCTTCTTTATTTTAGGCGCCGTTCGGTCAACCTAACTCATTTTTATCTTTAGATGTTTAGCAACACCTTGCAAAATATTATTTAATAATTGTGCAATAAATTTGTTTCAGGTTTTACCACTAATAGTTTCAACGATTAGTATAATAGTTCCTGTAGATAATATAGATACCAGTCAATACAACGTACCAGACAATGATTCAGGACACAATCAGACTCAGAACAAACCGCTATATTACACATCGGACGAAGCTGTGGATAGTTACCTCATTCCCCTTGATCCGCATAGACCTCATGATGTTTTACCAGAGTCGGTAGTGACACCCGCCACATATCTCTTACCACCATCGGAGGGTAAACATGCTGAATACTATTACGCGCCGGCAGAGTCTGATGATCAAAGCGAGTGGTATCCCATAGCACAACAGTCACCTCAAAATGAACAAATTCAATTATTACCACCGAAACCAGACGCTGGCATCATTCCTATTTCAGTTGTAAGAGGCAATCAATCACAAGCATTGTTCGTTCAGGATAACCCTAGAACAGGAAAGTTGCTGGGAGAACGTTACCACATACCAATTCCATCTCTTAAACTTGAACCTCCAGCAGAAGATGCGCCAAATGACTACAAAATAAAGATTCCTTCAGACGAACTAGAACTACCAGCTGAGGAAATCGATCATCCATATCAGCCAATTCAAGGAAACTCTAATGAAGTTAAACACCAACCGATACCTTATCGAGCACCATCAAAGATATATCTACGTAAATATAAAAATCCTACGAAATTGTATCCAAAGAAATTTAACAGTGGAGGGTTCAAACCTGTGCCCATACCAATTGGAAAGTTTGCTGAGGATACATCACTGGAAGTCTCCAAAGCTAAGCCGTCGAGGTATTTGCTACCTTTATCAAGTGTTGAAGATGATTCTTCAGCATCAGATGAAAAGAGAAAATTTCTGTACAAAACAGCAGAAGGGTTGAAGATAAAAAATACTGAGGAACCTAAGGTATGATAATTATAAAGTCCTAAAGAATAAACTTGTAGGTTGTACCTAAGTACAAAAGTCAGTAAAATTAATTAAATTACAGGACAGCATCTCTGAAGAAAGCATCGAAGTGACCCCAACGGAACAAGATGCTTCCGAATCATACAGATATCCTGACCGTAAGTAAATTCCAACTTATTATAATCTATGTAAATGAAAGCTACCCAAGTCTAACTTTGGCAATGAAACTTTTGTAAAGGAAGGCAAAGTTATTAAAACTATAGCTGTTATGAATATTTAACTGTGATAAATCACCTATTTTCGTGACTGGGGGATGTTTCTAGTGAAAATGTTGACTAAAATAATCGGAACAAATACTGGATCGCTTCCGGTCGAGATTTGGTAATAGCTAATCATTTGGCCATTATGTTTTACGTAACATAAATGCACATCCATTCAATTTCACCTACTGATCATACAGAATCAGTGAACGAATATATAGAATACTTACAACAATATGATTGACGCTATTCTTTCAAAGCGAATTATCTACAATATACAATGGTATAAACTGTTTATCATTGAAAATTCAACAGTTACGAGCAATTTCATTGCGACAGTAATAAGTAGATAACAAAGGACTATTCGAAAGCAATATTCAGCGAGTAATTAATTCCAGCATGGCACAGTCAAGCGAATGGGTATTCAATTATTCTGAAGTTATCACCAGCGGCGCAAATGTAATGCTGGCTGGTTGGCAGGCGGGCCGACTGGCCAGAAACAAGGAAATAATTAGGCTGATGGCGAATTGAATAGACAGATGATAGGGGAACTATCTAACAGTCTGTTATCTCGAAATGGTATAAAACCGATTCGTAATTCGCGTTGGTTTCCGTTTACATAAATTTGCAATTGTAACCGATTTTATTAAGGTTTTCTTATGAAAAATTGATTTTTACGGAACAGAACAATAAAAAAAAATCCTAATGAAATAACCCTACAAATGGTGCAAATCGTAAGAAAATGTTATGATAGCCTTTATCTTGCAATGAAAATTGAAAGTTAACACCATAATATCTGCAAAATTATTTAGATTTACTTACTTATTTAGTATTTTCTACCAAAACTTCTAGCACCTTATTACAAATCGCGATCTCATGTTATAATCCTCCAACCGATTACGGCTACGGCGGCCAATCTCAACGATCAGCCACGTACGCAGGATATATTATAGTGCTCAAGTGTGTGCGCAAACACAAGTGCACTCTCTATTCCCTTACCCTCATATTCCGATGGGACACTACTGTGACACGACCAGAGAGGGATTGGGCGCAGGACCAACGGCTTAACGTGCTTTCCGAGGCACGGGGGTACAAGACCGCCAATTTCCAGACTCCGGGCTGCCACTAAGAATTTCTTACCAAAAACTTAGGTACAAATTTTTGGCCCGACCCGGGGATCGAACCCGGGACCTCTTGCGCAGTCGTCGCTTTAAAGTGCGACCCACTAACCACTGCGCCACCGAGGCAGTCATGTTCTCATGTTATTACCCTATCATGTCATGTCATCCCGTTCCAACACGCAATTTTTAAAGGGGCTGGCACGAATTTTGTTCCGGCACTATCTTTAGTTAGCGATTTGTAATCAGAGGGCCTACAAAACTACTTTATGTATTTTTTCCTCCAAAAGTAAGATAATGGATAATAGACCGGTTTAAATGGAGGTAGGTACCTACATCGTAAAAAATGAGTTTTATTCTAGTATAGTAAGGCAAGACAGTTTTTTTGAGCGACGGTAGCTCAGTGGTTCAGGACGCGCCTTCCATACGGGGGTCGTGGTTTGTATCCTAGCATGCACCTCTGGATTTTTCAAATTTATGTACATATTTGTACCATTAGCTCGGCGGTGAGGCAAAACATTGTGAGGAAACCTGCACGTTTCGAATAGTCTCTGAAACGTGTAATCATGATTCAGGTGGCATGGTTCCCCTATTCATAGGGCTACGAAGGTCAGACGGCAGTCGCTTCATTGTAATTAACAGACTTCCCAAATGCTGAACCATGGTCCAAGCGTATCCTGGGCTATAGAGCGACAGCTTTGGAACCGGGAATGACACGCTAAGATAGGGTTGCCAGACAGTAACTTATCAAATCCGGGACAGTTCTAGAAAAACAATAGAAAAATGTCGGGTCGTGGCTATAATCGAAAATATATTTTTTTTCAACGGATTCATTTAAAAGTAATTAATTTTCAAATACCTACTTTTATTAGAAGTAGGTATGTAATTAGAAGGTACTTACCGCCAGTAATAATTCTAAGATGAAGCACTGTGGTAGTAAATCACACGTTAAACTATTATAGATTTGAGTACTTCGCTTAAATTAGCAAATTTAAACTTTCGTAGACAATGGAAACTAAATAACAAATTCAATAATAATAAACTGAAGAAAAAAAAGAGTAATAATAAGACGCATTCATCAAAAATTTTAAACATGAAAGAGTCAGACAGCGGTCAGTATATTTTGTTTAAAAAATAATAACTTTTCGGAATCCGGGACAATAAGCGCTATTTACTGGACACGGGACAAGAAGCAAGATTCCGGGACAATCCCGGATTTCCCGGCGGTCTGGCAAGCCTACGCTAAGACGAGGAAGAAAAACGCAAGACATTTTAATCCGAGTAATACACGTACATTTATTGGTGTGTTAACTTTCGTCTGGACGGTTGAAAACTCGGCTATAGTTGTCTTAAGGTGACGGGTAGGGCACACTAGCGACGTCAATCGATTTTAATTTTTAGCTACTACTATACCGGATCTATTTTTAACAATTACGGGGCTACAACCTCTCGGCAAACACTTATACTATTTATTAAATAACAATGCACAAATGTTGGGTCCAACGCGTACGCGAAAAATTGATTCACGCCTAAAGTGGCCGCTTTAGTCGGTAATTAATTTATAAAAAAAAAAACTGACCCTACATTTGTGCATGGTTATTTAATAAATAGTATAAATGTTTGCCGAGAGGTTGTGACCCCGAAAATGTTTAAAATAGATCTGGTTTAGTAGCCAAAAATTTAAATCGAATGGCGTCGCTAGTGTGCCTTACCCGTCACCTTAAACACCGTAAGCTGCTAGTTAAGATGTGTAGACTCTATTTTTAAGTGTAAAAAGTTTCAGGCAGTTTTTTTATTTCAAATACCTTTAGTATACCTATTTAATACAATTCTATAGTTTTAAGTGCGTTATATGTAATATGACGCCCTGTTGGTCTAGTGGTTTAAGTACCGGGCTGTGATCTTGTGGTCCTGGGTTCGATTCCCGGGGCGAGCGAAAAGTATGGTTTGATTTTTCGAACCTAGCTCGGGTTTGTCATCACCAATCCGTGATGATTGAGCCTAATCCCATCATAGTTGCGATGACTTGATTTCTATGATGGAGGCCTTTGCCCTGCAGTGGGACAGTATATAGGTTGATGCAGATGTATGAAACTAAAAATATTTTTCAGGAAATGTGTATCCACCATCGTATCGCCCGCCCGGATCTTTTAGAGGAGCGCCTGTGCCGATAAGAGTGGAGCCTCAACCCCGACCCGCGATCCGGCCGCACCCGCAGTTGCATCTTCAGCCGCATCCACAACAACAACTTGAGCCGCAGCAGCAACAAGAGGCCGCCGAAAGCAAACCGCAGCAGCAGGCGCCGCCTGCCCCTGATGACCGAACCGAGTTCCGTATGCACGGCATGAAGGGCCCGCACAGTTATCAGTTCGGATACGACACTGGCAAAGGGTAAGTACTTGCTTATTTGAGCTGAGAGCCTAAGCTCGAGCAATCGACATTGAAGTCCAGTTAGAAGGTCCTTTTCTCGAGCACTCTACTTCGAATTTAGACATTTTTTTTATTAGCCATACAAATCTTTAACTCAATTTCAATGTCGAGTGCTCGAGAATAGGCCCTGGAGATTTGACTTTGTTGGAGCCCTGCTACACTACTTACACCAATTTCATAAATTTTAGTCGCCTTTTACGACACCTCACTCTTACCGAGGTGTCGTAAAAGGCGACTAAGGTAAAGCTGCTGGCATGATCATCAGCACCCAGAGAAGGAAAACTCTGCATTTATATCAAAACCCTCGCCAACCCGTCTGCCAAGCGTGGTGAGTATGGCAATTACCCCTCATGTGATTGAGGGAGGCCCGTGCCCCAGCAGTGGGGATTCAAATGGGCTGATGATGATGATGAGTCTAGATTTAATGTTTGATAATAAATTGTACCTAAAATTTTTTTTGTTTTTTTTCTACTTTATGTTGTACCTTTTGGTTGTGCATCATACAGTGCGCTCCGCAGTGGTCTCTCGAGGTGTTTACGGAAAACCAGCGTCGCGGCGTCAGTAGACGACTCGACATTATGCTGAATGAACGCTTTTTTCACTGACATAGTATACCTATTTCCTTGTATAAATATTTCTATGTTTTTTGTTAGGAAATAAATTATTTTCTATTTTATTCTATTCTATTCTATTTGTATGAACAAATGTATGAAATCTCTAAATTCGACTTTAATGTCGAGTTCACAAGATTTGGCCCTCAGGTCATGCAGCCACTCATCTGAGTTTAAATTGGCACCCGTGAAGGTCCAAGTACCTAACGGAGGAGAAAAACTTTCCAATGAATGTCGGATGGGTGCACAATTACAAATTAATTGATTAAGACAATAACCTCTACAGTAATGATGACACTAGCTAAGTTTGTGGAAAATTGACAGATTTAAAGGGTCATTTCAGGATAATGGAAGACAGATTGTAGGGACTATAATTTATTACCACCACCCTCATTCGAAGGAGACTGAACTGAGATTCAATAAGATGATTAGGTACATAGTTAAATAGTCCGTAGTGTCTCGACCTTATGTCGATGTAGGGTCAATTGAGTGGAGGTAAAGATCGAAGCGGGGTCGGGCTCGGCTAAGACGTAGGTACAGATATCAATAATGATATTTGAATTAAAAGTACCGTAAATTTTAAAGAGCTATCTAAACGCAGATTAATGTAGGTACTTTAGTGGTCGTAAACTACGTCGTACGATTAGCGTTAGATTTAATAAGGGCAAATAACGATATTTTAGTATTTTTGGCAGCCCAGACTTTCGTCGATATTATGAGGGGAATTACCATGATGGTATTTATATGTATTGAAATGTCAACAAGACTGATATACTCATATTATATCAAAAGTACATAAAGCGTACCCTCCTATTTAAATTTAAAACTAGCTTTCGCACGCGGCGTTGCCTGCGCAGTATTGTTTTTGTTTATCCCACAGGGACCTTACATTTTTCGGGAAAAGTATCCTAGATACTTTCCTAGGTTCTAAGCTACTCCTTCACCAATTTTCATCCAAATCAATCCAGCCGTTCTTGAGTAGTAAATTGGTCTTTTATGTGATAGGTGGCAGACGAACAGACGGATCACCTGATGGTAAGCGATGGCCACCGCCCATGGACACCCGTGACACCAGAGGAGTCACAAGTGAGCTGCCAACCCTTAAACCCCCTTCTCCTGGATTGGACCTCCGGTACCTTCACTCGCGCAGCGAAACACAGCACAGTGCTGCTTCACGCCGGCTTTATGTGATAGTGTGTCTAACACAACTTATTTTTTATAAATATAGAGAATCAACTAATTTAAAAAATAATTCCAGGAAAAACCGGCAGTTCCGTTACGAAGAGCGTGACAACGACGGACTAGTGCACGGTCACTACGGCTACGTGGACAGACACGGCAAGCTGCGCGTGGTCAACTACAGCGCGCACCCCGAGCACGGCTTCCAGGCGCAGCCGCAAGAGAACCAGGAATGAACGACGAAGGCGCACGCGGCCATAATGACCGTTTAGGAAAGATTCTCTCGCGGAATTCTTAATTCGAACAACATTTTCGAAACGCAATGTATTACTGTCCGATAGGTGTCGTTCTATCGAAATATAGACGAGAATTCCTTCAAGTGTAGTATTTTACACTTTTTTAGTCCAAGATATTCTTTTTCATGTAATGTATATCGTGAATTAAGTAAATTAAGAGCTACACTTACTACTTTATTTAATTGATATTTGTAAATATAGGATCAGAAAAGTATACACACGTACACGTGTATAAAGGCAAATTAATAAAATAACATTATAAAATATTTAGAAAATAAGTAAGATTCCGAAAAGTAATATAAAATATGAACTTATTTATTTTGGAGTTCTATTCTGTTAATAAGGAATAGAATAATGTTTAAATATTATTAGTATTATTTTACCTACGGGTTTTAAGTTTAATAATAATAAGTTACAAATACGTGAAGATAACTTGTTACTTAAACTTCACTATATAACTTCTATCTATTTAATTGGAAATATGATTAATTATCTATTAAAATTATTTTAGTATTAATTTAAGTGTCATATTAAGTTCGATAAAATACACTAATTTATAACTTATCGTTCTTATAATAAAAAATAAAACATTTTTTTATTAATTGCTTTTTAATTAAAAATAGCTTTGTTCTATATCTAAAAAACTATAAAATATATATATTCTCATAAAACTATAAAATCAATTTAATCTTAACATTACTTATATACTTATGTATCTTAAAATATCGTTTTGGTAAAATTCTTCTAAAATTTTAAAAGGCACTTTTCATGAAAAAAAAATGCATAAAAGATTTTTTAGAAATATGAGTTGTATAAATAAGTCGAATTTATATTATTCACAAAATGATATTAACAATTTTTGAGATTTTGGACTAATGCGTTAAATTTAATTTAATTATTAAAATTTACAATCTTCTATTATTAAGCATTTCAAAGGGAAAACATGCTTAGTAAATGAAAATTGTAGTCATTTCAAATGAAAATTCTCGCAGGAGTACCAGTCCCAGTACCAGTATTATGAGTTTTTGGATTTTTCTGAAAATGTGACCGGTAAAAAAAGTATCTTTGATGTTAGCTCACCTTAGTAATGGAATGTTTATGAGATAGTTCTATGACATTTCCTTATTTATGTTGAGGGTGGTGGCATTTTGTGTCAAGTGTTTCTCTATAACGTCGAGCAGACTGGAGGCACCTATGCGGAACAACTTTGGTGTGAGCCACTGGGGGCCAAGTTCCGTGTACACCATCACTAGCCAGTTGACTGCGTCCCGGGGGCTCTTGATACCACCCGCCGGTTTTAAACCCACCTGTAAAAGACAAAATATGTTGATATCTGCGATATTTTCTATTAACCTTCAAGAAGAGAACGCACTTCTGACTCCTCTGGTGATGCCGGTGTCCATGGTAAATAAGTGTAATAAATTTGCTTACGTAATACTTGAACGTCCCCCTAGGTAATATACAAATGCATTTAATATTGATAAAATTAAATGACAGGAATATCTTCATTTTAAAATAAAGCAACAGACATAATTTTAACTAAATGGTAACATAAAAGGTTAACTAAATGCTGTATCATTATCATTATTGTTGACCATGTAAATTATTTTTATGTTGGTATTAAAAAAATGAGTGTAAGAAGAGGAAAGTAATGCCCTACTCCTATATAGAATTTCAAGCAATCTTTTTAACCTTAAATCCAGTTTCTAGATAGAAGTTTCGTATGGCTCTGCACATGACAAGGCCCACAGGAAGAGTGGCATTCACTGTCTCTTTTCCTGTGGAAGTCTTGATGAAGTCTGCACCTGCATACATTGAGAGCATGGATGCTTTGTAAACCTGTAATTGAAAAATTGCACAGTAAGTGTGTATTGTATCTAGCCATGTCGGTCTAGTGGTTTAAGTACAGGCCCGTGGTCTCAGCAAAAAGTATGTTTCGAATATTTCGGACAAAGGTCGGGTTTGTGATCACCAATCTTCATTTGGCTTCATTTTTTGTGGTGATCAAGCCTGATCCCATCCTAGTAGCAATGACTTGATTTCTGTGATGGAGGCCCTGTTGCCCTGCTGTGGGACAGTATATAGGCTGATACTTTTACTTACATTTTCATATGATCCCAGTTCACCAACACCAAGGATAACCTTCAAATGGGCTTTGCCACATGCCACCTTCATGCTTCTCACTTCATTGTACAGTGCGGTCCACTGCCCTGACAGAACCAGGCTGCGGTCCAAGACCACATCAATTTCGTTGGCACCAGCTTTTACAGTCATTTCAATTTCTTTAAGTCTCGTTTCTATAGGGTACAGTCCAGATGGAAACCCAGTTGCCACTGAAATAGTGATAAAAAAAGGGTTGTATTTAACATTTCCTCAAAATTAATTAAATTGCTAACTTCACCTTTTTGCACACCAATAAATTATAATTACACATCAAAATCGTAGTTTGATCAATCAATCAATCAATCAAATAATTCTTTATTTGCATAGGCTTGTACACAGCACTTACAAATCGTCATACATTTTAATGACTTAAAACTATTTATAAGTACTTATGTATAATTTACATGTTAATACATATATATGTTGATACATAAAATATACTAAAGAAATAAATAAACATAATGCGATTCTACCACCGGCTCGGAAAGTTGTTTCTGGTCGAGAAGATCCGGCAAGAAACTCGCCAGTTACTCTTTTTAATTGCCAAACTTTCATACAATGTTGTGTCATCATCATACCAAGCCATACAGTTTAATTGTTACACAAAATAAAATAAAGGAAATAATAATAAAATAAATATTATGAGGTAAACCGAAGCAGACCAGTCCCCAAAGGTGGCACCTGTTCACAAGTATGACGTACGTGTCAGCCATCATTTCACTCAACCATATTAGAGGGAATGTAATGACCCGCCACATAGCGCCACCACCTCAGAGACATTTGAGTGAGCATGACTACTTAGGTTCCCCTCATAGGTCACAAAGAGTAGTAGTTACTTAATCCAGACTTATAAACTGCAGGACGAGGTGTACAATAGTAGGTGGTTAGCATCTTGTCAATTATTGAATAATCAATATAAATCAATTTTTATACAGTCAAAATAAAAAATGTCTTTATTCAATAAAGAACATTTATGAATGTCAAATATTATGTAATCTACCGCTGATTCGGAATGTCAATTTCTACCGAGAAGAATCAGCAAAAAACTCAGTAGTTACTCTTTCCAAATAATATGGTAATTACAATTTTCATTATTATACAAATTATGATTACAGTGACAGTATGATATACAATGCTTATAATCAATAGTTTAGATAAATCGTCAATGAAAAATTATGAAATGAATTATACATTAGAGGACAGCCGAAGAGATCAACATGTCCAGGAATCCTTATCATTCAAATAATCCTCTACTTTATAGTAGCCTTTCTGCATTAGGCAGTTTTTTACATGCAACTTAAACTTATGTACCGGTAAATCAATAACATTTTGAGGTAACTTATTAAACATTCTAATGCTCAATCCTACAAATGAATTTCCAATTTTATGAAGTCTTAGATTTGGAACAGCAAGCCTATGTTTATTTCGCGTGTTAAAGCTATGAAAATCTGATTTTTGCAAGTAAAGGTGCAAGTTCTTGCGTACAAACATAATACAATCAAAAATGTATTGAGATGATACGATTAAAATATTGATTTCCTTGAATACTTCTCTGAGTGAGTCACGTGATCTAAGACCGTAGATGGCACGGATGGCCCTCTTCTGCAAAATGAAGATGGCTTGTAAGTCAGCACCGGATCCCCACAGCAGTAGACCATATGACATCAGACTTTGAAAATAGCTAAAATAAATTAGTCTCGCTGTCCCGATGTCAGTCAGATTCCTTATCTTTCTAACTGCATATGCAGCTGAACTAAGTCTTCCTGCCAAGACAGCAATATGAGGGCTCCATTGCAATTTTGTATCCAGAGTGATACCTAGAAAAACTGTGGAGTTTATGACTTCGATAGGTTCGTTATTCATGACAATATTTATTTTGACCTGCCTTACATTAGGCATTGTGAACTTAACACATTTAGTTTTCTTTGAATTAAGAACCAAGTTATTATAAGTAAACCACTGTAGTACTTGAGAGAGTGTGTTATTTACTTCGTCAACATTTTTCTTTTGCCTATCAACCTCAAAAATCAAGGATGTATCGTCAGCAAATAACACTATCTCACATAGATCTTTGGTATAGTAAGGAAGGTCATTTATATAGATTAAAAAGAGCAAGGGCCCCAATATAGAGCCCTGGGGCACACCCATGGTTAGAGGGGCGCCAGAAGAGTTAGTTCCATTGACATTGACCTTCTGAATCCTATCTGATAAGTAAGATTTGATTAGACTTAGTGAGGTGTCTATGACACCGTAATGCTGTAACTTCATTAGCAATGTTTCATGATTGACGCAATCGAATGCTTTAGACAAATCACAGAATATTCCAATAGCATCTCGCTTTTTTTCCCACGCATCAAATACATGTTTGATAAGCGCCACTCCAGCATCAGTAGTGGATTTCCCTTTTGTGAATCCAAATTGCTTACTGTGCAATATTTTATTCAGATTTAAATGAGACAATAACTGAGTGAATATTACTTTTTCAAAAATTTTGCTGAGAGCAGGCAGTATAGAAATAGGTCTGAAGTTAGACGGGTCGCTTTTCTCACCCGACTTGAATAATGGTATTATTTTACTGTATTTCATCATATCGGGAAATTGACCGTCGTCAACACATTTATTGAATATTATTGCTAAGTAGGGTGCGATAGAATGTATTATATTTTTTATTATATCTACCGAGATGCCCCATAAATCCTCAGTCGGTTCCATATTTAATTCTTTGAATGTTTTTAAAATTATATTAGAATTGACATGATTGAATCTAAAAGGCGTGTTGCACTTATCAACATGAGACTTGAGGAGAGAAGCAGCGAGATGCGGGCTGGAATTCAATTTATTGGTTGTTGTGACTGGTATATTAGAAAAGAAAGACTGAAATGTTTCTGCTACTTCAGAGTCGGAAACAAGTGATTTGCCATCAATTTTAAGAGAGAGCTTGTTGTCTTTTGTTTTATTTTTACAAGTCTCTTTATTTATTATCTTCCATGAGATTTTACTTTTATTAGTGGCTTTTATTATTTTGTCTTTAAAATAATTTGATTTTGCCATTGCACATACTTTTTTGAATAATTTTGAGTATGTTCTGACATATTCAATTAAATTTGCGTTTTCTGAATTCGCTTTGATATCATATAATTCAAATAGCCTCTTTCTGCTTTTATAGATGCCTGTAGTGGCCCAGTCACTGAATTTAGTTTTAGAAGTATCTAATTTAATTGTTTTTTTAGTAAAAATCTGATTATATTCTTTTTCAACTACATTAAAAAGCATATTATAAAGCTGATTAGCATTTCCATCGTGACATGATAATGCAGGTACCTTTCTAGAAATATTATCTTGAAATTTTTCTTTACGGTTTGCAGTTATTGGCCTGCACACAAAGCTACATGAAGAGGGTGCATGACTGTATTCAAACATTGCTAGCTGTCCACTATGATCTGAGTTTATAAAGTTTATTATGGACTTGTCTAATACATCACAGTTACAAAATATGTTATCTAAGCAAGTAGCTGTGGTGGGGGTAACTCGTGTGGGTTCGTTAAAAAGATGATGTAAATTGAATGATCTGAAAAGATTCAGAAACCGAACAGAGTTCTGTGAATTATCTAAAATATTTATGTTAAAATCCCCGCACACAACCACTTTTTTATTAGATGAACATATTTTTCTTAATACCTCTTCCATAATGGATTCAAATGAAGTAAAATTCCCAGATGGAGGCCTGTACACACAAACAATGACATGTCGTTCAAGCTCCGCACATGCTAGCTCAATAGTTCGCTCAAGTGAAAGTGAAACGACATCTTTGCGTTCTTTATATTTAATGGAATTATTTAATAAAATTAGTGACCCGCCTCTGATTGCAGACTTTCTCGTGAACGAACTACCGACGCTATAGTTGTCAATATTTATAATTAATTCATACTGTCTTAACCAGTGTTCCGTAATACATAATAGATGGACATTCATTTTATTTAAAAATAATTCCAATTCAAGTAATTTGCCAGACAAACCTTGTATATTCTGATGAATAAGGTTTAGATTTTTAGGGGTTTTTTTTGTCATTGGCTTGCAAGAGGATTCCTCTATTGTCTCACATTGTAATTTAAATTATTTGGAATAAAAACTTCCATTTTTTGGGTAATCATATTATTAATATTAAACGCTAACAGAGTAGCTATTTCTCTTTTAATTTTATGAGGCAAATAAAAAGTTTTGCCAGTCAACAAAAACTTATTATCTATAAATTTATTTGTGTCAAAAAACACAAATTTGTCACTATGACTAAAGGTCAGGTTGTATAATAATGTATTCAATAAATGAATACTGTTATTTTGGCTAGGTGTGTAGTACCTAGAAAAAGGGAAGGCACACAAAAATATTTTTTTTACATTAAGCTCACAAATGGTTGAGAATCTCTGAAGAAAATGTCCAATAAGTATTTTTGGTGTGCAGATAGGTAATTTTTAGAGTTGGTTTAATATATTCCATAAAAAGAAATTGAAAGTTTGGAATTACTCTGATAATTATTTGTGAATGTGAGCATATTTTTAGGAGCATTTATTTTATGGTCACACATACCAGATGCAATTTGTATTTTGTCCACCAGCCCCATTTTTTTGATTGTATGATATGCATCGGACACTCTGCTGGGATACACGCAAACAGCTGCCGTAGTAATTTTCTTTTCCAGACCGAGTTTAGTTGTTACTTCTTCTGATAAAGGGTTGGCAGCCTACAAAAGTTTAAAGACAGAAAATTACTAGGTATTTTTAAAAAGAAGTGCTATTGGTTTCTCTATGTAATATGATTAAGTACATTGTTATAAAGAAAGAAGAAAAAAAAAGATTTTTTTTTATTGCAAAAGAAGAATTTTCTTCAGTAATAAATACTTGAGTGGATTTGTATGACTTAGTACCGATTTTTTGATCTTTCAAACTAAAATAATGGTTTAAATAGGAACCAATGGTAAAATATTGCTAAATAAGGTTTTTTGAGCAATAGTTTGCTTAACAAATAGATAATGTAATGTAATGTGGACTCCCTTTTCCGCACTTAGACTCTCTTTCGGTCCATTGTACATGATGGTAACAAATAGATATATTACAATTATGTCACTTGACTATTGGTTAGACAATTGACTATAGTAAATTTAACTTCAGATCAAAACAATTGCCATAAGGCAAAGAATAATAGAAATAGCAGGTTACATCTTATACTTTATATTAATTATGTCTAAGGGTACTTTTGATCACAAGGAATATTTATCGGAGTAACTCATTATTGAGGTAGTGTAGTGGCTCAAGAAAGAACCGAATGGAAAAGGTTGGAGGAGGGCTTTGGTGACTGGCAAACAGATCTACAGATGTTAATGAAGAAACAGATATTAGTCTAAATTAGCTACAGCAAGTAAAAGATCTGAATAAAAGGCTATATTAAAAATAACTCATTATTGGGTTAGAAACAATAAATAAAAAAAATACCTTAACACAAAGTCTAGCAACATTTGATTTAGTATCATCGCCAGATAGCGTAGTTAGGTCGATTACAGATACTGCTCTCAATAGCCATATATTGAAATTCTCCTGGGCAGTAACAGGGTTCCTCTCCAATATCGCATCGATTTGCGAGTGAACACTAAACTTATTGACGTGCACATTTTGTAGAATATTGGGATCTGAAATAAAGACAAGCAAAAAAGTTTGAAAATTCTGCTAAGACTTCTGGTGAAGAGTGCATGGGTGTTGTTAGGAACCTAGCTGTAGATTTGGGACTTTCCTTGTGAGCGTCTCGAAAATGAAACAAAATTATAAATATTATTTGCCTAACCAAAGATATTAATGTAATATATATTAGTTACCAAAATCTAAAGATCCGACTTGAATTACCATTGTTTCAATTATTTATTTCTAACAGTAAGAAACGGAATACAAGTAGAATGATCAAATAACGTATTGAATTACGATAGCGGGCTCTTTTCAAGGCAATAAATAAAAGAGATAAAGCTCTTATCAATTCAAATTAACAATATTCGAAATAATCTCGACGCTTTATGTTTTGTTTTGTACAGTTTTTTTTTGTTTTCGTTGATGGGATCTCAAATGTCAATGTCATTGACTGATATAACATGGCATTTAGTGATGGGCGATGTGAATAATTCATTCGATTGATCAAACGAATGGACAATCGATCTATTCTATTGTTATCCGAATTAAAAAATATTCTCGAATGATTTTTAATCATTCAAATGAAAAAAGTATATTATACTTTTTAACTCCAATGATTTCTTTCGGTCATAGCGACTTATAAAAGATTCCTCTCCCGGTCCTATTGCGCCTATGTGGCAAAAAAAAACAACATCAGACTCTCGGTAAGACGAATAATGGCCCCGTAGCTAGGTGCGCTTCAGCGCGGTCACAAGATGGGGTCCGGTCCACCGGCTGCGCCCGTTGGCTGACGGGTAGAAATATGGGTCGCCCCAATTACTATACCCGCCGTTGACCGAAGGACACCGGACCCGACCGGGAGCAGCTCCTCTGGTCTTAAAGGGCACAGTTACAAAAATACTAACGGCGGGGCTGAACCTTAGTCCCCCTACCTGCCTCCTACAGCCATGGAGTGGTACCTTATTCTAAAATCAGCTTCCTGTAGATAGGTAACTACTCACCACTATCGTAGATAATGACGTAGCAGCAAATGCTCAGATTGGGACCTCCTCAAACAGTCATACCTCTCTTTTCATTGCCTCTCTTGTAGTGCTTATGTAGGTAAGTAGACACCGCACCAAAGAAGTCGCGAGCAATGCGCGCTTCAGTCGCCCTCGTTGGATCGTGTCGTGTTATTGGTTCCTACAGTGGTTATTCGTTAATACGATGAACTTGTACATCTGTTAACTAGGTAATTTCTGTTTTGGTATGGTCAAAAATGTACATATTTTCTTTCTTATTTATGTACCACGGCGTCACGTCGAGTTACTTACTCTTGTTGACCTTTGGACCGTCTTTATATCTGAGGCATAATTGCTATTTTTACACTGCAGGGGGTATCTTCTTGATCTGACGCTGACTGACTGTACGTAGGTATAGCCACACATTAAAGCACACAAAACTGTCACATTGCTTCATTCCATTTTGCACCTGTCAAACTCGTACAGTTCAATATCAATTGAGGAATTTTGACAGATTGTAGTAATCTGAACAGACAGCTACATTTTGTACCTACCGTTTGACCCACTTGACCAACCAATGGTTATGTTGGTAGGGAGTCCACAAGCTGTGGGGGATTCTCATACAGCATCTGTGCAGCAGATTGACTAAACATTGGACAGATTACCTGAGGTTTTTACAGAATGTTTGACTGGAATGTAGTTCCCGGAGTTGAACACTCTAATTTATTATAAAAGTATAAAGAACCTTGGTAGGTAATACTTATATTAAGGTGATGAGTAGGCCACACTAGCGGCGACAATCGATTTTAATTATAGATACTAAACCGGATCTATTTTAAACAATTTCGGGGTTACAACCTCTCGGCAAACACTTATACTATTTATTAAATAACCATGCACAAATGTTGGGTCGGTTGGGTTGGTTTTTGTACGCGAAAAATTGATTCGCGCTATAAGTGGCCGCTTTTGGCGGTAATCAATTTTTCGCGTACAAAAAGAGACCCAACATTTGTGCACGGTTATTTAATAAATAGTAATAAAATAAGTCCGGTTTAGTAGCTAAGTAGTATTGCGCCATGAACGGCGAGCGCGATTACCGTTACGGTCTAGTCCTGGCTGTGGAGTTTCCGACCGCGATTGCGCGGAGATGGACACCCCAGGGAATTTAGTTAGAGTTTGAGTCCCACACCTTATTCCCCACATGTAGCAAGGTGACGGCCATGGCAGTTTCCCCTGGGAAAAAAAGGAGAGATTGGCTTAAAAAAGCCCTGCATTTTAACAACCTTTTTTCTAGTTTAAGCGATAGCGGTTTTATTGGTCGTTTTACGCGAATGCGGCGGACGCAACGTTTGTAGAAATCAAACCTGTGTAGTACCTTCCACAGTGTAAATAGAGACAGTAGCTAAGCATTGGTATACAGTTTTTTGTTGTATCTGTGAACAATCACATCACGTGTTCTACCAACCATCTTTTGTTCTACGACACTTGGAAGGTCACTTAAAAAATTTCAACTTTTTATGCAAAGTTGGTCACGTGACTTGGTCATTTTGTATGCGGAGTCGAAAAAATTCGACGAATTTCGAAAAGTCGTAACACAAAAAAATGTAAAGTTGGTTAAAGGGATGTAAGTAAATGTTCACAGATAACACCTATATACTTACAGGGTCTTTTTATATGGGGACAATATGGAAATCTCAAGAGTGGAGACCGTGTCTCGGTAATACGTTTGTTTATATGTAGGACGCCCTCAGGTCATCAAATGGCTGGCAGAATCTGGATGCAAGTAGTCAAAGATCGATCGAAGATATAGAGAGGCCTATGCCCAACAGTGGACTGCAAAATGCTGATGATGATGATGGACATTCCAAAAAAATATATCCCATTGTCCTAGTCTCATATTCCCAAAAGTTGTCACATTTGAGCAGCAGGGTATCTAAGGTTGATATCTAAGTTTGTTGATGTTTTTCAAGTAACATGGCAGTGGCGCCAGCATTTATTTTCACTGTGAGCGTTGGTAAACTGGTAAACTGCTTATGGTCAGAGACCATTTTACAAGGCGGCCACCGGAGCACACTCGTCGAAACGTGAAGGACGTTTCTTGCTACGGGCTATTTAAATACTGTGGTTTAGACCTTAGCCTGGAGCTGATTAAACGCAAACAGTGGGGAACGGGACGCTTCGATAACTAACATGCCACTTGATAAAACTTCAGTTGAGACCTTTGACGTAGAAACCAATCGGCTACTTACTTCAGCTGTAGGTATTTTTCTAACTTTACCTCTGTTAACATTAATTTGTTTTACGTCTCAGAAATTGTACCTACATAGGTAGGTAGGCACCTGAGTGATTCTTCGAAATGTGATTTTTGTGGCCATCCTCAAATATAATATTACTCCGAAATTGACATCAGAATCTTTAAATACACGCAAAAGTTGTATTCTTCATAGAAGAGGTCTTTTACTTAGAATATTTTAAGTTCAATGTCATTGTTAATCACGACTGCCTCGGTGGCGCAATGGTTAGTGGGTCGCACATTAAAGCGACGGTTGCGCTTGGGTCGGGTCTCGATCTCGATCCCCGGGTCGGGCCAAAATTTGTACCTGAGTTTTTCTGTTAAGAAATTCTCAGTGTTAGCCCGGAGTCTGGAAGTTGGCGGTCTTATATCCCCGTGCCTCGGAAAGCACGTTAAGCCGTTGGTCCTGTGCCTAATTCCTCTTCGGTCGTGTCACACTGGTGTTCCATCGAAATAAGAGGGTACGGAATTGAGAGTGCACTTGTATCTGCGCAAATACTTGTGCACTAAATATGTCCTGCGTCGATGGCTGATTGCTGAGATTGGCTGCCGTGACCGAAATATCGGTTTGGAGGACATTATTATTCACGAAAATCGAAGTATTACTTATCCATAGCCTAATAAGCGAAGCCGAAATATCGAAGAATTACTTAACATACATCCATAGCCTTATGACACAATAGATATACTTATTATTATTGTGCTTAGGTATGATGGGTATACCAACTCATGTATGATATTTATATAGTCAATAAGATGAAGAAATGACGGCAGAAAATGTTGGACTCTGCTAGAACTTTTTGTTTGAGGGTGCAGATTCGATGAATTCACCTATTCAGATTGGTGTTCTTCATCGCTTCAGTCAGTTAATAATTATTATTTAAAAGGAAATACCTGACAGAACTAACAAATAAAGACACTATAAAATGACTAGGTAAATGACCTACTCATCGTAGCTACTTTTAATCATAATTTAATATTTACAAACTTCTAATTTGAACAATATCAAACAGAATCAGTTAATACTTAGGTGCTGCCTTGCTACTACATAATTTTCACTAGAATCTTTTATTTATTATAGAATTTCTTAACGGCTAGCGTTGGTTGGTTGAATGGGCACCTGTTCATTGCATTAACCAATTATGTAAGTACCTAGGTAAGTACTCGGTCTCACAGCTACTTAATTAAAATCTACAGCTTATTGATTACTTACCTACAATGTCTAGGTAAGTGGTAGATAGGTAAGTATGTATACTAACGACATAAATAGTCCATACCTAGAAGTACGTTAACCACTTTAAAGGGTGGTGTCACTGAGCCACAGACTGAGCTAATAAGTGGTGCCATTTGCACCCAGGTGCACGTGCAAGCACCCTCCCCGGGTAGCCACTTTTAGTTATAAACCTTAGAATGCATTCTCAAGAAAGAGTAATATTCCAGAGCTGCTATTTTATTGTTTGACTTTACTTGTGCCGGGAGCCCGGAATGGGCCATTCGGGGTTCTACACGGGCGCGAACTCAAGTCATTTTCACCTTTTCTCACATATTGATCCGGTTTTTAACGCTTATTTATAGTGTTGTGTACTCGAGCACGCATTTGGAGAATAGAGAGACGCTAATCAAAGAATAAATCTCCTCGCCCGGCAGGATTTATAGCGATCTGAGATTTGTTTCCCGCTCAGGACGACTGGCCCGCTATAAACATTTCAGCGGACCATTACAGTTGCCCCACTGAGAAAATGGCTTCTTAGTTTTTGCCTTAAAAGTTTTAAAGGTATTACTGTTGTTCCGTTGTTTCGCGGCGAAACAGATTGAATGGGACTAGGAGACGGTCGGAACCCCTTTATTTCGAGTTAGCAGTGTTCGTTTTCGGGCTATTGTTTCTTGCTTAACTTTTATTAGGCAGGGAACGTGTCTACTTAAAGGTTTCTTACCAAGCATTTCTTAGCAAATACCGTGTCTCAGCAACTGTACTAAACGCAAAGACTCCTGGCAGACGATAGAGTATAAGACAGTTAAGTTGTTTAAAAGTAGCAGAGTAGAATAGGCCACCCTCACTCTTATCGAGGTGTCGTAAAAGGCGACTAAGGTAATGCTGCTGGCATGATCATCAGCACCCAGAGAAGGAAAACTCTGCATTTATATTAAAACCCTCGCCAACCCCTCTGCCAAGCGTGGTGAGTATGGCAATTACCCCTTATGTGATTGAGGGAGGCCCGTGCCCCAGCAGTGGGGACTTAAATGGGCTGACGACGAAGTTGTTTAAAATGGTCAGTACCCACGTTTAAAGGGAAGTACCTAACTGATCAACTCGAGCAATGACTCGTGATAGTCGGTGTCTTATTCAATATTTTATTGAATGAAATAGGTACTCTGCCGTCTGCCACGAGTCTTTGTTTTTGTTGTTTCTTTAATGATAAGATATCAATACATGGAATCAATTCAATCCGATGACTGGAAACATTCGTAAGATGTTCTTTTGTATAGGTACAGCGTCTGGTGAAATAGATAGATAGATAGATATACTTTATTGCACAAGAAACACAACTTAAAAAACCTAGGCATTACAGAAACTTAAATGTACAATTTCTTTACTACTTTCATTTTAAGTAGTCCTGTGGTGATTTAGTTGATTCTGTTTTTACTCTGTAACGATGCAATTTCCCTCCAATCTTCATGGATAGGTTGGACCTCCATGATGACTGGAAACTTACTGGCTGGCATATAATGTAACGTCTTCCCATCTTCCCGAACGGACCGGAGGCCCAGCTCCGACCGTAATTCTTTGGCAAACAGTTCTACAAACCATCGCAGTGGCGCCCAACGTGTGGCCTTACACTTAAAAACCCACCACTAGGCCCACGATAAAAATCTCACGTGTTAGCTAGTTACTTACTCTGGAGCCAGGTAATAAATGCATGTAAGTAGTAGTATCTACTTTTATTGCACTCAACACACATAAGGTGACGGATAGGGCACACTATCGACGCCAATCGAGTTTAATTTTTAGCTACTAAACCGGGTCTATTTTAAACAATTTCGGGGCTACAACCTACAAAAACGGACCTACAAATTAAAATCGATTAAATTATGTAAATATTAAATTATGATTAAAAGTAGCTACGATGAGTAGGTCATTTACCTAGTCATTTTATAGTGTCTTTATTTGTTAGTTCTGTCAGGTATTTCCTTTTAAATAATAATTATTAACTGACTGAAGCGATGAAGAACACCAATCTGAATAGCTGATTTCATCGAATCTGACTAAACACACATAAGGTGACGGATAGGGCACACTAGCGACGCCAATCGATTTTAATTTGTAGGTCCGTTTTTGTAGGTTGTAACCCCGAAATTATTTAAAATAGATCCGGTTTAGTAGCTAAAAATTAAAATAGATTGGCGTCGCTAGTGTGCCCTACCACCTTAAATGTAGAAACAGATATGACAAACTACAGACGGTGATATTGCCGGAAACTTATTTTTTATTTTAGTTTATAAATTTATCTACCTAACCTATACATAGATAAGGTAGCTAATGGGATTACGGAGCTACGGTGCGAGTGACAGTTAGTTAGCAAACAGGTGTTCTTTTTTTTGCGATTGCTCTGAAAAAAGTTAACACTTTTGAGCAACAACAGTTAGCAAAATCTAGGAGTTTGTTGATTTCTCTAAATAACATGCAAACTATTATGAGCTATGATACCTAGTAGGTAATGATAGTTAACTACTTAAAATACCTATTTATAACATGACTTAAATACAAAGACAGCATTAAATTGTTTGTCGATTAAATGTATCCCAAAACACCCTCGGAAGCTCCAATAGATCCCAGTTAAGTATTGAGCGTTGTTTGAACATGTCATTGTCGCTGGCCACGCCATAAATCAGTCAGGCCCGACAGAATGGAAGTTAAACAAATAGTGACTTGATTGTAATTAAATGGGATTTAACAGCAGGCACGGGGGCTTGGACTTTTAACGATCACTTTTCTGCTATTTGGGTTGTTTGGAAAACATGAACAGACAACTAAACGAAACTATGATTTTAACTATGCCAAGTAAACTGACAAATCTTATGTCATTCCCATACATTTTTGTTCCTTTAACAGAGCAAAATGTCAAAATGTATGGGAACTTGACATTTGCATTTGCTAGTTTGCTTCGCTTTTAAAATCGTGTAGTGAGCTCCACCAAAGAAGTCTCGTGAAAATCGTGCTTCAGTCGCCTCTATAAAAAAAAAAACTACTGTGATATCGGCTTTAATCCTAAACTCCACTGGTGTTGCACGTGTCCATGGGCGGCGGCAATCACTAACCATCAGGTGATCCGTCTGCTCATCTGCCACCTATATCGTAAAAAAAAAAACTAGCAAGTTCATGATTATTACGGAATAATGTTAGTTCTTAAATTTTATTACAAATCCTCGACTAACCATAGACCACTGAAAAATCTGAAATTCTAGTTCCGTGTTTTGCCGCGGGACTTTTTTCGTGGCACGGACTTTAAATACTGATTGTAGTACTTATTGTAAATGTAGGAATGCGCCACTGTGTGAACACCAAGTGATCGTGGCCTACAGTTATCCATTGCAAAGCATGGCCCTATCACAGGCCATTGTATACTGGGGCCTTAAGAGCAACATTTATTTTGAGATTTGAATATTTGCCCTATTGGTCTAGTGGTTCAAGGTTTACCAGGCCGTGATCTCGGGGTCCTTTGTACAATTCCCAGGTCGAGCGAAAACTATGTTTCGATTTTTTCGAACATAGTTCGGGTTTGTGATCACTAATCCGCATTTGGCAAGCGTGGTGATTAAGCATAATCCCATTATAGTAGCGATTTTACTTTTAGGTATAATTGTTATCAGTACCTACATACCTACCTATTTAGGAGATTGTTGATGTTTTCTTAATTACCTTATATTTGGTTGTGATTGTGAAGAAGAAAGGGCATTGAATTCAAGCGACGGAACAGTATTTGAATGTTTGATTTTTTTATTTCATCGACGAAATCATATTGAGCTGGCGTCATACCGTCGTTTGCTTGAAAAGTCGTTTAAGAACATGGCAAATTCGATTTACAGAAACGTCTTCGACAATGTGAAGGAAGAACTCAGACCATTTTACATAGGTACGTTCGCTGATTCTGAACCTTTTGGTAAGTAAAATTAGCAAGCGTTTTTTGGTTAAAACTCGAATGAAATGTTTGCTTCACAATATTTATTGCCTGTAATTTTGTTTATTTGACTTTGTAATCCTGCAGTACCTGCAATTCAAGATCTTCTAATACTTATCTACAAATAGATTCTTGATTAAATATTTTTAACCCACCTATACCTAGGCCAGAGGTCGAAGACTCAAAATTCGCGTTAGGTCGCAATAAATTAAAAGCTCCTCAATTTTTGGCCTGTTGTAAGGATACATACCTACCAATAATTATTTCTTGTAACTATTTACAACTAATTTTGCAACGTTAAAAGACTTTTGTAATTTTCAGACTTTATTCAGTTTTTTGCATAGGTATAATTTCCAAAAATGCGTTGTATAGAAAAGTAACCCATGACACATTTAAAAAAAAAACAAAATGAACCATAATTTAAGGGCGTTTCTTTCATTATTACCTGAGGTTTGACACATAGTAACGGCTCTCTGTATGTACATTCGTTTGTAAAAAAAAATTGAACAAGTAGGTGCAGTTGGCAGCAAATAGATAGCGATATGCAAAGCTGTCAAATAGTTAGAGCCAAAGTGTTAAAAAATCGAAACACCCAAGACGAAGAGAAGCTCATATAGATAGAGATATTTCATTTATTAAAACGCTCATGTCACCAATTATATCGGTTCTAACAAGACGCCACTTATACCTACGACGAAATCACCATAAACAAAGCAACATCCTCGACAGAAACATCGGTACATACATCTGCAAAATTACACCCTAAACCCTAGGCAATCAGCATAGAGCTCAAAATAAATTACTAACTGGTAAGTAACAACGATGACAGTTATCTTAAATTGAGGAGACAGATTCGACTATCTCTTCGTTTCCTCTAAAACTGTGTATATAACTATCTTTAATTAGAATAATAGATTTGAATAATAAAAATACCAATTGCCAGATACGACTGTACCTACCTGTAATGTATCTAACTAAATATTAATCCATTAATCATTCCCAATTAAATTTTTATGCGATTTATGTAGGTATCTAGGTATAGCCTTGTATTTAAGAAATGACAGTTTTTTTTAAAAAGAATGGAAGTTCATCATGTTAAGTCTCATTGTTCACGTTATTTGTTGACATATAAAACCTCATTGGTTTAAAAATAGAACAAATCTTTTTCATACAGAATTTCGATTGTCTTTTGTTAATTACTCACTCTTGTCAAATATCTGTGTAAAAACACAAAGGAAATAAATTGTTATTTTAATGTGAAGCAAATTCGTATTATTTGACGAGTCAAAAAGAAAACGAGAATCAATTTACAGTCCACGAAAATTATCGAAGAACACACATTTGTACACTCATTTAATGCATATTTAGTAAGACACATAGAATAATAGTTATTATTCTATGGTAAGACACTACTAAATAGGTAGATAATCGGTGTTATTTTAGCTGTGACAATAGTTACATCAGCATAAAATTCCACGGCCTTTTATACGATTACATTTTGTTAACATTAAACTGTGCATGAAAGAGTTACACTGCGCGATTCATTAAACATAACGACTTATTAACATCAATTATGAGATAATTCACTCACTGAGTAATTCCCACTACAGGCAATTTAAGTTATCAACAAAAACAAAGGTAAAACTCATTTTCAGAGCTTCGTTAATTCACCTACTTTTCCACTTGCATAATTAATTCCATTTAAAAACAATGTTACTCGCGGAGCGGTAGTAAAAACAACTCAGTTATCGCGATGGAATTAAGAGATGTAATTTTACCGCGGCATCATTCAAATTCTTATGTTAGGACATTATTGTTTTATGATGATCGTAATCTTTGCTTTGTAGTGAAATGAGTCTCCACAACTTCGGGCTATACCGGTCATACTACGGGATCAAGGCAACGGAATATTTATAAATTAATAAACTTACCAAGTTAATTTTATTTAAATAAATTAGTAGCCTTATGTTACTCCCATACATTTTTGCTTGTTTCCATTCCTAGTAATAGTCAATCTTCGTCTTAAGGTGACGGGTAGGGCACGCCAATCGATTTTAATTTTTAGCTACTACACCGGATCTATTTTAAACAATTTCGGGGTTACAACCTCTCGGCAAACACCTATACTATTTATTTAATACTTATAGTTAACTGTTTGGTCTGCTTTTTGGTCTCGCGTACAAAAACGGACCCAACATTTGTGCATTTTATTTAATAAATAGTATAACTGTTTGCGGAGAGGTTGTAACCCCGAAAATTGTTTAAAATAGATCCGGTTTAGTAGCTAAAAATTAAAACCGATTGGCGTCGCTAGTGTGCTCTACCCGTCACCTTAACTGTGCAACAGTCTTTTTTTGATCGTGGGAGAGCCACGCTTCGGCATGAATGGGCCAGCTCGACCGGAGGGATAGCACGACCTCACAGAAAACCAGCGTGCAGTAGCGCTGTGCTGTGTTTCGTTGCGTGAGTGAGGGTACTGGAGGCCCAATCCGGGAGAAAGGGGGGTTAAAAGGTTGGCAGCGCACTTGTTACTCCGCTGGTGTCGCGGGTGTCCATGGGCGGCGGCAATTGCTTACCATTAGGTGATCCACCTGCACGTCTGCCACCTATCAAAAAAAACACAGACAGACAGAGTGTGCCTAAGTATTAATAGGTAGGTATTTATTACGGATCAGCCGGCGACTGCTTTTGGGTGGACACTAACGTGTTTGCTTCAGTCCCATGTAGGTCATTCAAAATTCCGAAATATAATGCTCATATCACAACTATCATCATAACTATCATAATAAATAATATTCATCAATAATTAGATGTATAAGTATAAACATTTTACATTTTTCAAATAAAGATTTTATTATAAATCTTGTTAATTTAAGATTTATCAATGTAATCTTTTAAGGTGATATATCCCATGTATGCCCCACTAGCGACGCCAATTGATTTTAATTGTTTGCTACTAAATCCGATCTATTTTTAACAACTTGGGGGCTTCAGCCTCTCGATAAACATCTATTCTATTTCATCATCATCATCATCATCAGCCCATTTAAGTCCCCAATGCTGGGGCACGGGCCTCCCTCAATCACATGAGGGGTAATTGAAAGAAAGAAGAAGACGGCGTCTTTATTATTTATTTAATAGTAATAGTTAGCTATTTGATCTGGTTTTGCACTCGAATTTTGAATTACCGCCAAAAGCGGCCACTTTTGGCGTGAATAAATTTTTTTAGTACAAAAACAGACCCATCATTTGGGCATTATTAAATAAATAAATAGTATAAGTGTTTGCCAAGAGACTGAAGCCCCGTAATTATTTAATATATATTTGTTTTGGTAGCTAACAATTAAAACCAATTGGCCTTAAGACTACAGATTTTAGTCATACCAACACCATTTGCACGCCTGCTGGCAGGCTGAATACCGTGTCTGTGATACTTTTTATACCATCTATGTATCAAATGTTTATTATGCAAATAATGTTTCTCTTTCATAATATACACACAGCAACAAGTATTACTACAATCTGTTTAACTTCCCCAAATAGATAATGAACTAAATCAGTTTGAAATTTAGTTGAGACTAAGGTGACGGGTAGGGCACACTAGCGACGCCAATCGATTTTAATTTATCGCTACTAAACCGGTTATATTATTTACTTTTTATTAAATACCTATACTTAACTTTTGGGTCTGCATTTGTACTTGAAATTTGAATTACCGCCAAAAGCGGCCACTTATGGCGTGAATCAATTTTTCGCGTACAAAAACGGACCCAACATTTGTGCATGGTTATTTAATAAATAGTATAAGTGTTTGCCGAGAGGTTGTAACCCTGAGTTTAAAATAGATCCGGTTTAGTAGCTAAAAATTAAAATCGATTGGCGTCGCTAGTGTGCCCTACCCGTCACCTTAAGAGTCGGTTTAATCTAGAAAATCAATTCGAATAAAAATATAAATTCCCTGTTGTCTTCCAGTCATCTTGAGTTACTTATTGAATTATTTACTCCTACGAGCGGTACCAGGGAGACAGCGATGCTGATCCTAATGATTCATAAATCTGACAGAGTTTTTGTTACACACCGTATTTCGCCGTAAATGTGTAGTCCAAAAGATATACTACGGTAAAGAGAATTTTCATGTTGCAAACGTGACTAATAAAAGGGGTGAGTCGGTGCCCTATAAATCGTGAACCTCTGGAGTTGAGATTTATATTTCTATTAGCTTTTGCCCGTGGCTTCTCTCGCTATAGACGAAGCTCCGAGCATTCATTTGTGCGACAGTGAAAAATTCCAACGTAATTCATTTGGCCGATGTGAAACACCCCAAATTACTTTGGGTTGGATTAGAAAATTTATGTTATAACTTCATGTATTGCGGTGAGCCGCCACCTTTTAAATTTAATTTTTAACCTGGTTTCCACTTAAGGTAACGGCTAGGGCACACTAGCGACGCCACATGTTGGGTCCGTTTTTTTTAAATTGTTTACCGCCAAAGGCGGTCCCGCCAAAGACGAATCCAACTCGGCTGGGCAGCGTTCGGGAAGCTACGCAGCATATTTTCGGCCCATCTACCGCAGTGTCTCAAGACGAAAGTCTTCAATGCGTTTGTGTTGCCAGTGATGACATACAGAACCGAAACGTGGCCGCTTACAATGTGCCGATTAAGGAGGCTCAAAGTCACCCAGAGAGCAATGGAGAGAGCTATGCTCGGAGTCTCCCTGCGTGATCGTATCAGAAATGATGAGATCCGCAGGAGAACTAAGGTTACAGACATAGCCCATAGGATTGCATGCCTCAAGTGGCAATGGGCAGGGCACATAGCGAGGAGAACAGACGGCCGTTGGGGCAGAAAGGTCCTGGAGTGGAGGCTACGCACAGGAAGTCGCAGCCGTGGCAGGCCCCCCACAAGGTGGACCGACGATCTGGTGAAGATCGCGGGAATCCATTGGATGAGGGAATCCATCCAAGGACCGATCTGTATGGAGAACATTGGGGGAGGCCTATGTCCAGCAGTGGACGTCTATTGGCTGAAATGATGATGATGATGAAAGGCGGTCACTTTTGGCGTGAATCATTTTTTCGCGTACAAAAACGGACCTAAAATTTGTGCATGGTTATTTAATAAATAGAGATGTTTGCCGAGAGATTGTAACCCCGAGTTTAAAATAGATCCGGTTTAGTAGCTAAAAATCAAAATCGATTGGCGTCGCTAGTGCGCCCTACCCGTCACCTTAAGACACTAATTTGTTTTCATCCTTATTTTGATAGGATGTTAAAATGTATGGATTTGTATTATTTTAAATGATCATTTCATGATCAAAAACATTAGATTTGTTACGTGGTGGATGTGAGGAAGAAAAGAAGGCCAAAAAGTAGTCCGAGTAAGAAGAAAGTAAAAAAATGGCTTGCGGACTATTTGTGACTAACAATAAAATCGTGCATCATTTTTTAAAAGGGGAACCGTATTACCCCCAATTTACGCGAGGGAAGCCGGGGACAATATCTAGCATTTTAGGGTTAGGGGTGAACTCGCCCTATTAAAACTCGTCCCAGAATTTTAGGATTTTTGTGCTGGCCACTGTTCTAACCTAACTTAATATTTTTGGTTTTGTTCAGTAGGTATGTATTACCGCCACAAAAATGTTAGTTAGTAGTAGTATTTTATAATGTGCACACAAAGGGCCTTGCCTTTTTCAAATTACCCCCATTTGATCTCGTGGCTTCAATTTGAAATTTCAATGTCCTATGAAAATGGTAAAGAAATTGTAACCTATAGTTTTCACATTTTTCTAAGTTGGTATCGGTAAACATACACCTCTAACGTCTTTTACCAACCATTCTGAACAGCGTTTGTTCTACGTCTTTACGTAATACATACTCTACGGAAATGATCGAGCGAAAAGCCGACTTGAGCTTTTCGGGTTTTTCAAAATTAGGTTCCTCAATTTAATAACTTCGTTTAGATTGACGTCCATTGATCCGTGATCTCATGGGTCCTAAATTCAATCCACGTTCCGGGTTTAATTTGCTTCAAAATCTGAGCCCAGCACACGTTGGGGATTTGCTAATCTGAATTTGCTAGCGTGGCAAATTTTACATACACGGTTATGTATTAGGCACATAAACGTGCGAATACATAGGAATCATGGAATTCCGCGTAGTTAAATTAGAATGTGTGTATACACATTCCTACGTATGTAGCAACGTTTATACCTGAATAAAACAAAGCTATCAAAATGTTGATACAACAATATCGGATCTCTACGCTTCTACTTAAATGGAAAACTCAAACGCCTTTACAGTAAGGATTATACAAAAAAAAAATGTTTTACCATTACCATTATGTACCTAATAGTAGTATTCTGTAAACAAGCTCAAGTTAAGTAACGTTATTTATAGGTTTAAGTTTCGGCACTGTTTGTCTTTCTGTATGTCAAAATTTTATATGTTTTGCTTCTTAATGACTGTTTGTGTCAAAATAACTGAAAAAAAAATTCTAACACTATCAAAAAACATTTAAAGTATTAATTATACTTATTTAATCGTTCAAATATTATGTTATGTTCGCCGACGACATTGTGCTAGTTGCGGAAGATGCACTCAAGGTCCAGAACAAACTGGAGGAATGGCGGCAAAGACTGGAGAACGTTGGCCTGAAAGTCAGCAGAACCAAAACAGAGTATCTGTTCTGTGACTTCGGCGGTCTTTCTAGTCCGATACCCATAACCCTTGCTGGAATGTCCTTACCGGTTTGTTCCAACTTTCGGTACCTCGGGTCTCTTGTACAGGGCGACGGTGAAATTGACAGGGAAGTCAAGCATCGAATCAACTCAGCATGGATGAAATGGCGACAGGTCACGGCAACAACATGCGATCCACGGATGCCTCTAAAATTGAAGGGCAAAATTTACAAATCCGTCATTAGACCTGTTGCTATGTATGGATCAGAATGCTGGGCCGTTAAGAAGACGGATGAAAGACCATTGCATGCAACAGAGATGAGAATGTTAAGATGGATGTGTGGAGTGACGAGAATGGACAAGATAAGGAATGAATATATTAGAGGAAGTATGAAAGTGGCCCCCATCATTGATAAATTGAAGGCAAATCGTCTTTCCTGGTATGGCCATGTAAGGAGAAGAGGGGAAGAACATGTTGCCAAAAAAGTGATGAGTTTAAACGTAAGTGGGTGGAGGAACAGAGGACGGCCGAAAAAGAGATGGATGGATTGTGTGAAGAATGACATGATGGAAAAAGAGGTGGATGATTCGATGACGAATGACAGGGACGTATGGAAAAGAAAAACATACTGCGCCGACCCCAGATAACCTGGGAAAAGGGCAGGAGGATGATGATGAATCGTTCAAATCAGTCTCTCGTAACAAATTGGACTGACATACAAATTAATGCTTTGTAAAAAAATATTCTATGCCAGTCACGATCGAAAGTATCAATACGCTGAATAATGAAATAACGTTGCCAAGATAAGGGAGTACGTACCTAAAACTCTCGACATCAGTTATCGTATCTACTCGTTCCCCTATAGTTACGCGAGGCAGAAGTTAGCACAGACTCCGTAATGGAAGTACAACAGTGCATACTAATAGGGCAACTGTCACAGTTATTATTGATCAGCGAATGATCACTGCGGCGTGTTGTCGGGGAGGATATCAGTGAAGTAACAGCTTGCGAGCGTGCTAGATACGGATTCAAATATTGGATTTCAATCTATGAAAATTCTATTAAGGCAAAGACGAACGTTTCAAGCAACGACATTAAGTGATTAATATTACCTATAGGAAAGACATACTATAAGGTGATATTCGTAATGACAGTTAAGAAAAATAGGCACTAAAACGACTAGACTTAGCATATACGCCAAATGGTCAGTAATAGCCACGATGCTCCATTCTCCACTGACAATTAGCTAATGTTTTTTTTTCTAATGCATTGGTACACCAGTAGGGCTAACATGCGCACCACGAGATAAAAACGAGATATTTGTCGTCGTAGACTAGCGAGGACGACAAATATCTCGTTTTTAGCTGTCAAATTTCATACATGCGCTCCGCGCCAAAATGTTGTCTACTCTCGTCCGTGCGAGCGCATCCTTCTATCCCGGTCATCGCTCAGTCTGGTGAGCGAGAAGCAACTAGCGAATACGAGTGTAGACAAAATTATCTCGTGGTGCGCATGTTAGCCCTACAGGTCTCCCTGGTGTACCTATGTTAAAAATACATTCATCATCATCATCATCATCAGCCCATTTAAGTCCCCACTGCTGGGGCACGGGCCTCCCTCAATCACATGAGGGGTAATTGCCATACTCACCACGCTTGGCAGACGGGTTGGCGAGGGTTTTGAACTACCTAAATGCAGAGTTTTCCTTCTCTGGGTGCTGATGATTATGCCAGCAGCTTTACCTTAGTCGCCTTTTACGACACCTCGGTAAGAGTGAGGGTGGCTTATTCATTAAAAATACATTAGATAGGTACAATCCGTAAACTTTACCTACCTTTATGGAGCTAATGCTCGTAGTTGTACCAATAGTAACTCGTTTGCCTTGTTTAGATGGAAAATGGTTAGCAATACAACCTATATGTAACGAAAATAACCTGATAATTTCATAAATTACTACGTTCACTTAGTTACAACTAGCTTAGTTTGAAATAATTCATCGGGGCTTGACGGCATCATGTTATTTGTGAAGTAACAGCTTGCAAACGTAGCGCGTACGGGCCGGGATATCGCTTTAGGCTTTGGTTCCAATAGTCAAATAATATCATCCTAATTTGACACCCAAAAGGGTGTCTATAAAATATTCTGCATTCGGCACTCGTTTGGCTTACAAATGTATCCCATCATACTTTGGCGTGAATGATAATAAACCTACATACGGTGAGAAGCAAGACGATCATGGATTTTAATCCTATTCTCGACAGTGCCCCATGGCCCAACTGATAATTTTCCAGCTGTGGCAGTGTTTTGTGGCATATCTAATATTCCTAAAATATAATATGTAAAATCTACATCGTTCCCGGTAGACCACTACACTTTCCGACCTTAAAGTATTGGAATAAGGTCTAAAAGTGGTCTACCGGGAACTTTGTCGATGTTGTACATACCTACATGTTTGGTATGTAGTACTTACATGTACATAGTTGATTTTTATAGCAATATTTTGCAATATATTCTTAAGTAAATAACACACTTAACCAATGACCAATAGCCCGGCAGTGAGAAAAAACTGCGCGAGGAAACCTGCACGTTTCGGATAGTTTCTGGAACGTGTAACCATGATTCAGTTAGCGTCGTTCCTCTGTTGAAGGGTTGCGAATGTCATACGGCATTTTAATTACTTGACTACACCTACCCTGTAGGTGTACCCTGAGCTAATTTGAACGTAACCGGAAATTACACGTTAAGATGAAGAAGAAAGTGGTTTTGTTCAGGATTACCACAGTGATGCTTTTGTGGTCGGTGCCTTCCTAGTATTCAATTGTTTTACGGAAAGTCTAAACTTTTATTTTTGAGTAAGCATATACATACAAGATAATTTTTTCATGAAAAATAATACACTATTTTACTTCTAATGTATTATTTATTGCGACTGATTACGACTATTTTCCGAAAATTTCTTTATTAATGTTCAATCTCACACTGCCAGTGGATTGGCTTTGCATTGCATTGTTCAATTGAATTTAAATAATTAAACAAAGAGATTAAGTTTCAAGTTTATAATGTAAAATAATCAGGACTTAATCTCTATATATTATTTTAGATGAATTGCTATTTCTGCTATTTTCGGATAGTGACGCGAGTGCGACGCGCTCCCAATACTTTACTTCACAATCCTTCCTCCTGTTTATTTAATTAATTATTGGGAGCTGCTCTTAAGTGAAGTAACCACAAAATAGTCCCAAATAGGTACCCGAGTAGTAGTTACAATTGTGAAGAATTGTCATATTGCGTTTAGAACAAATACCTACCTTAATCTTGTTATAAGAAAATAATCGACAACAGCTAATAAATATGTATAATTCGCTTAGTGCTCGTAGTCTTATATTACATAAGTATTTTAAATATAAAGTTGAGAGCTAGCCAAACTTTTTTTATAAATGAACATCCCAAAAAGAATTTAATATAAGCGATTTGTAACAAAACCCTTGTTCATCGTTATACAAAGATCGACTGCGAGGGATAAGGGTGTAGCCAAACAATCGAGGGTTACAACTTAATAATCATCGATTTAAAAGAGAATAATCAGTAACCGAGTAACGAGTTGGTCAGAATTACTCGGGACGCGACTAAATTACCAGGAACCGAGCTGACTTTAATTCCACTCCCACTAATGGAATTCATTCACTTTTCAACAATTCAGTGTCCACTTTCTTACTGGGGAGATTTAAAAAGGAGCGTTTTGTTTCTGACACTTAATCAGGCTTGCGATTGTTACGCTGATTATGATTGTGGTTCAAGAAAATTTGTGCTTTCCTTTTCTCCCTAATAACGCTTTGGGCATTTAGGCTAAAGGAATTGTTCTGTGATACAGAATCGGGATTTTATACATTCTTCAAAGCTCTCCGAATAATTGAATAATTTGATTTGCGGTTGACCTATTAAATTAAATAAATGGGTACTTACTTATTTAAGTCTGGATGATCGAATTCGTGTTCGCACGAGTTAAGTATTTAGACATTTGTGTACAATTTTATTACTTTAAACGACATAAATGTATTCTTAACACAAAGAAAAGTACATTTATGTGGTTTGAAATGAAGTATTTAAAAATAAAATTGTACGTGAGTTTTTTACCGGTGGACATAGGTTTAGGTCTTTTAGAATATTAATACTTACCTATTTAAGGTGACGGGTAAGGAACACTAGAACGCGAATCGATTTTATTTTTTAGCTACTAAACCAGATCTATTTTAAACAATTTCAGGGTTACAACCTCTTAGCAAACACTTATACTATTTATTAAATAACCATGCAAAAATGTTGGGTCCAACGCGTGTCCAATGTTGGCGTCGCTAGTGTGCCGTACCCGTCACCTAAAGTTATAAATTACTCCACCAAATTGTGTAAAGTTTGCCTGAATGACAGTTACAAATATACAGGCTATAAACGAATATCCTAGATATTGATAGTTTGGGCTTTGATTTAGAAAGTCAAACAATCATGCCAATTTAATACCCAAAAGGTTATCGGATGGGATTTTTCACCTCACCCAAGAATAGTAGACGTGTGTAACTCTTTACTGAAACGACTCAGTGATCCGACTCAGCCAAATGATACGCTGTTCCGAATCTCTAATGTTCGCTCCGAATGTATCATTCGACTCAAATAAATCTCGAGTCCCAGTGAACCGAATGATCCGATGATCCGAAGAGGTGAATTATCCGAGTGAGCCGAATGATCCGAATGATGAGCTGAATGATTCGAGTGAACCGAATGATCCGAATGAGCGGAATGAATCACGGATATATCTGAGAGTCGATGTTCCAAATGAAGCCTTTCACTGTTCCGCATTTCTTCACTGATCCAGATGCAAATGTTCCAATATTTTGAACGATACGTTTTTGCCTGGTCTAAAGAACACGTAAGTTGTACATTAAAAATATACCTAATATTCAGAAAGAGACAAGTTGAGCTGTTCTCAAGTTGTTTCTTCTAGATCTGTTTCCATCTTCAGTGAGTATCTCTAACGCAAACTAAACAAAACTCTGGGTAAGTAATGGGCACTAATTCTCCTATTATTATTATATTCATATTAGTTCATTATCAGTAAGCTTGTGGGCCGATCCGTAATAGAACATCTGTTAGATTCAATTACCTACCTGTATTTATAATTATACCTTGTCGATTACAGTTTAGTTGCTTCCTTTGTCAGATCTCTATTGTAGTATGATAATCCAATTACCAAACATAATGATGATACCTATAGATTACTACACACGCATCTATCTATGTAGCTCCTGGAAAGAATATAGCTAATATCAAAGTCAGTACACTTAGTACTTTTTTTTAGTATGGGAAAAATAGTTCAGCGGTGTTCGTTAGATGGAACAGACGTAGCTTTAAAAAGAAATCAAGCAGATGGTTCGGCGTTGTTTCGGTATCTCTATGCATTTTTACATCGCGCTTAGTAAAGCGTGTACTTATCTGAAAAAATTACCTCAAGTCGCCTGTCCCCATTAGCAATTTTAAAAAAGTATGGAAAATAAACCAGATATCTACAAGGTATTGGGAATTAAAGCAAATAAAAATATTTCTGATATTTTTTTATAGTTTCCCTGACTGATTCTCGAAGGTGGCCGTACTACATAGCCGTTGAGTATTGGCGTTTTCCTCTAGATGGCGCTAGCACTGGCTAGCTGACTGATGCCTTTATCTCAGTACATATAAGTTATGTACTCTATGGGTAATATGGTAATTTTACTTACTGATAAAAGAAGCTTTCGTATGAGCTTAGGGACACCTAGTTGCAAGCTCTAACCAAATCTTTTTAGGGGCCTTAGGGAGGTATCGTTCAGTAATTAGATAATAAACAGGCCAAGTGTGAGTCGAGTACGCCCACCGAGTGAGTACGTATCCTACGTTTATACTTGTTTTCAGGAATGAAATTCGCAGATATTTAAATATTTTTAATTATTTTATTCAGTAAGTATAAATAACGGGGCCGTGTGGTGCCCGGCAGAGTAGAATAGGCCACCCTCACTCTTACCGAGGTGTCGTAAAAGGCGACTAAGGTAAAGCTGCTGGCATGATCATCAGCACCCAGAGAAGGAATACTCTGCATTTATATCAAAACCCTCGCCAACCCGTCTGCCAAGCGTGGTGAGTATGGCAATTACCCCTTATGTGATTGAGGGAGGCCCGTGCCCCAGCAGTGGGGACTTAAATGGGCTAATGATGATGATAAATAACTAATAATGCTACTTAATTTATATTGTTTACGTCAATCTCTTTTGATATAGATATTTTTAATGATTTAATCGCAAATGTTTAGTTTTTAGATAGTTGTATCTTCTTTTTTACACTTTTTGGAACCTTAAACTTTAGTATACCGTTTCAACTCGATATCTTCACGAGTTTCCGAAACAAAAGGTGGACGTACAACAATGTGATCTTATAATTCCTTTTGAGCGCTTTCGTTTTTTCCTTTTGAGCGCTAAAATAATATGATAGGTATAATTGGTATAGGTGAAATTTCCGTATTTTTATCTAGGCACAATAAGATGTATAACTCATTTAATAAGTAAAAAGTCATCATACTATAATTTTATGCGTCCGCGGCGTTACTCACGCAGAATTAGTCTTTATCACAAAAGCCTTCATTGAAACTTCAAACCTGCGCAACTACCCCTTAGGGGTTGAAAGTTCAAAAGTCACTTTTTTATTGAAAACCAGTGCCTAAACATCAATTTTAATATTCTAACTTTTAAACTGTCTAATCCCCCATACTGCATTGACCCCCTGAAAGGATGAGGTGCTTGAGCTACCTATCTCGGAGTCAGATCAATGTACGTGATGTTGTGAAATATTTATATTTATTTATTTATTTCACTATTAAAGGAACGCCCTTCCCAAATTTCAAGTTACTAGGGTCAGTAATTTGGCCTGTGGGTGCATTCCTAGTCAATTAATACCTTAGTCACTCCGGTTCTCCTTTTTGTATACATATATAGATATTATTGTATTAGTGATGCAAAAAAAAGTCTTGAAAATTACCCTTTTTTTCTTGGCACAATTGACGTTTTTATCAACAATAACTTTTAAAAAATATTTTTTCTGCAAAACTATCCTATACTAAACTAAACGTTGTCCGCTATATGTACAGTTTATTATGGAGTAGTAGAATTAATAGTAACTTTACAAATAAAAAAAAATGATTTTCTTATATGATTTTTTTGGGTATAGCAAATTTTTTGCAAGTTAGTATGGAAAATACAACTTCTAAGAAAATTGCCATACAAAACGGTATCCTATTATCAATTCAATAGTTTGGCACGAGCGAGAGGTGACTAGTGGTGATAGGTAGGTACTCTCTTTCGGATACATTTAGTTCGCTCTAATTTATAGATTACACACAAACAAGAGATGACGAGGGTCAAGCAAGGGGTGTATTTTAGAGTTTGAATTAAGTACTCGTATTTAAATAAAATTATTGAAATTAGATTGGTCAGGCAAACCAACCGTTTTCTGACCTTGTACTCGATTCTTAATTAAGTCTATCCGATTTATTTAAGCGCACGTAACTTTATTAAAGCCAATCTATCCTAACAGGTAGTGGTGGGGTGGGGGGTCTCCCAGAAACCGCCAAATGTTTTCACATACGTTTACAATTTCACACGCGGGTGCCCCTCTTAATTAACCCGTTCAGCGTATTTAAATGAGTTACGAACGCCGCGTATACATACATATCAGGCGTAATTTGAAACTTGCGTCGTCTTAACTCGAAATCTTTCGATCTCTACTTGTTTATATTTATATTGGGAACTTCGTCTCTGAGGGCGTAGAGTTTGAAGAAGTTTGACATCTAAAGAAGTAAAAAATCCGGTGACGAGAGATCACACTGCAAAGGATCCTCGCGTAGGCAAGGCCAAATAAATACCTACATACGAACGGGAAATGAACATACTTTTACCGTCATATTCCGTGGAGACGTACCTTAATAGACGCGTATTTGTCATCGTCATTATAGGTAGGTAAGCATAATGTGCCCCTTGCTACATACGAACATAATGCTATGTTATACGTTTTCTTTTTATTGCTGCATGCAAGACAAAAGTGTTCCATTTCTAAAATAAGTTATATCTTTGTTTTTCATGACTCAGGACCTGATTCAATGGAGAGGGCCATGCTCGGTACTTATCTTCCTAAGGGATCGTTTACGTAAGTACACACGTCAAATGACAGGACAGAAGTCTTTGATAGAGCTTAGCAAATTAGCAGACACGGGGATTCTGGGGTCAGGACTCAAACACTGTCGGCTGATGAAATTCAAAGGTTTTAAATTAGTGTAGTAGTTTTTAGTGTGCAAGCTTGGTGTTGTGTGCAGTGAAGTGCCACGAAGTAATCCTAACAAAATAATCGTTAAATTGTATCGTTTTCAACACTGCTATTGCATAACGAGTGAATTGTTATATGACAACTCGCTTGGACCTAATAGAGGTCATAAAAACCGCAATTCCGTTTAGAGTGGTATCGGTAGAAACGTTAAACACCGGCGTTTTATTGAGTAACTGTGACTTTGACTGACTTACTATTTCCTGGGGCCACGGCACTTATTCTAAATAATATGCTTGACATTGACTCAATATCTTCGGGATAGAGCCAAAAAAAAATAACAGCAGATATGGTCACGGTCACGTCTGACTGTCAGAATGAGGAAAGCCTCGATATAAATTTGTGGCGCAGCAAAAAAGAGACCCATCTTCAGAAGTGAACCTAATTGATTTATTTATGAGGTTACACAAAACAGAATTATAACGTAGGAGAAAGTCTATCAAATCATGAAAGGGTACAGTGGTATGCTGTACCTCCTGCTAAAAGAATATGCTGGAAAAATATTAATAATAATAATATGACTAAATATCAATACAGAGAAATAAGGTATAAAATATATAATATATTGAAAATATAAACAGTATTTATATTATTGCTTATCTTAATATAATTTTATGTAGATCTGATCTCCCTTTATAGATCGATAAATTGGAAATATCAGGCACCTCTGCATGTTTGAGTAAGAGGGCATTACATTCACGGCACATTCAGTAAATTATATGGTAGGATACGTTGTTGTTACAAAGAGGTATAGTGAAAAGATTTCAAGTCTAGAATTTCGGTTAGGGACAGGTAATCGAAGTTCGGAAACAAGAGAAGTGGAGACGGAGCAATTAAAATAGAATAGAATAGAATAGAATAGTTTATTTGCTTTTGAACAGGGTTTACAAATAAGTAGATGGTAACAGTTATCATGATCGCCTATCCAGCCATTGACAAACAGCATGCAAATACAATTTACAAATTGTATTTGCATGCTGTTTGACATTTTATAAAGAAAGGTCAAGTCGTGCAGTCTACGACAGCTCTCTAATTTTGTTAAATTTAAATGACAGAGACGCATTTCGTATCTGGTCAGATCATGGTTAAGCCTAAATCTGCTTGTAAGTAACCCAAGGAGATGTCTTTGGATTGACTTAATCATATCAATATATGTACTGTATTGGGGCGACCAAATGCAAGAGGCGTACTCGAGTTGGCTCATGATTAAAGACATATAGAGCAATAAAAGACTATTTGGAAACTTGGAATATCTAGTAAATAAAACCAATACCTACCTGCATATAAAACCAATTAGGCTGTTACATTTCTTGGTAATGTGCTCATAGTGGTTATTAAAGCTCATCTTACTGTCAAACAAAACACCAGGTCGCGCATTACAGTTGTTTTGCACAGAGATATACCGTCGATTTTATAGTCAAATAAAATTGGATTTTTGATACGCGTGAAAGTTAGGATAGAGCATTTATTGATACTAAGGCTCTACACGAATTAAGCAATGTATTCAAGGTCTTTTTGTACCTTATTTTCAGGTAATCTTCATAGAGCAAGACATGTTACTGAGCCTAGGGATCAAGTCATTAATTAAGACTACAAACATTAAGGGCCCAAGATGCGAGCCTTGAGGCACGCCTGACGTTATTGAGACCTTTTTAGAGCAGAAACCTTTCAGTGCTACCAGTTGACTTCTGATAGAGACTGTAGGATTTGATCCATCGTAAAAGAGAACCGTGTATGCCTATGGATTCAAAATTATAATTCTGCGGTTGACTGTGTCAAAAGCCTTATGACAACAGTTGCTGGTTGATTCTTTGGCATTTATTCTATGAGGTCTAGCTCACCTCTTTATCTACGTGTGAAACCTATGTGTCCTACCTTCACCTATGTGTGGAAAATCAATATGGTGTGATTTTTCTTCAACTAGCGCACAAGAATGAAAATCTCCCTAGGTAGTACCTTGTAAAGTGACACAATGCTTACTTTGGTCACAGCATGCATATGCCTATAGAATAGGCACGAGGGGCTCATTTGAAACAAATGTCGTCTACGAACCTAAAATCGTTCAGTCCGAACTTGTTTACACACGGAAACTTCCCCGGGGAACGTTGTCGGGTCTAATTGAGAACAGGGTTTAACTGGGCACAAAAACGAACCCAGTCCTTGACTTGTGGAGTTGTCTACTGCAGACACTGAAGTGTATTATGGAGAGTCGTCTAAGATATTTATCGGGAAATTTAACAGTCTGCCCCAACCGTACCGTTTTTGTTGTAAAGTGATTAATCTGAATGTAGGAATTTCTTATTTTTGCCACTTAGGTAAAGCAAAATGAGTTGAGTGGGTAGACAAGTAAATTCTAATGACATTTCTCAACAGTAATGTTACTACGTAATACGTACGTGAGTATAAGAAAACATTGACGAAATTTACATTAATATTCATTTTTGTTTTTCTTGCCTCGTATGACAATATTGTTGCAGATATAAACTTGTACTTACATGAAACTTTTATAATGATTTTAGGTGCTTGAAGAAAATATACCTACCTATTATAATTTATAAGTATTGTAGGCATTATTCTGTGGTAGTAGAACATGATTAAACTTCTGCAATGTGCTTAGTTTCTTCAAGAGTTCAAGATAAGGGTCTGAAACTTTATGTACCTAACCCTTGATAACGATATGAAATCGGTCTCTTAAATTCTAAGTAAGTAAGGGTATTTTACTTTGATATAATTATGCCAGTTTTCGTTTGACAGATACGGCAGAAGTATGCTTTGTTTCCAGTATTATTTTTGCGTATCTTAGGTAGTATGTACCTATGATGAAATGAATAACATATTCTAAGACCATACTCGTTGGAACTGTTACGATGAGCGATCAGGAAAATTACCTAAATATGGTCACGATGATCAGCTGTCTAAAGTAATGCAGATCTTACGGCATGAGTTGACATACTAAGATACCTTCTATATCAGGAAAACACATAAGATTCCTCTCTATCTATAAGAACTATGCAATCCGGGACGAATACTCAATATCTTTATAAATAAATAAATATTTCACAATGTTCAGCTTTCACTTAAATTAAATTTAAAATAAAATAAAAAATATATTTTCGTGACAAAATTGATAATTTATTAATTTTTCGCTTGCCACACTGGTAGGATATAGTCTACAATTTTTGGTGAAGTTTCAAAACGTTTTTTTGGCGGTTAAAAAGTAGAAACTTCCTCTTCCATTTTCGTATTCGCGCTACAGCACACACAATTTTTCGTTGCTCTCGTTTTTCGTTTATTTTCAATATTTTCTATAGAAATTAGCATAACTTATTTGTGCCTGCAACCACCGCATCGTCTTCTGGCAGCCTACGAGGAGGAGTGTTCCACTTTGGGTAAAGAACATTAGTCTCAGCTGTGCTAGGTTTAAACCTTTTAGTGTGAACCCGTTCCACAAGCTCCAGGGATTCCATGTAAGTAGTGCACAAGATTACGATTCCCGGTCTAGCAGAGCAAACAACCATTTTTTTGTTTTCGTTTTTCGTTTCGCCAAAACTACAGTCCACTTAATTTACACACATTTTTATGGTCCATCGGCGGATCTAGTTGAATAGTACCTTTTAACTTAATTTTATAATCAAACTGTCGTATCGGTTATTATTTCACTATTTTTCGTTGTCGATTTGTTTGTCGAGTGAATAATTACCGCTACGAGGGTATTTTAATACTTTTTCGTTGTTGTGCGTGCGGTAGCCGAATATTACTATAGTTGTCGCATTCCCCTATAATTTATTTTCAATATCTCAACTCTAATTTAATTTCTCGTTATTCATTTAATTTGTAAGAACGCAACCTTAGCTTTGACCTTCGTTCATTCAATTTTGCCAACTTCACTCCATCTATTTATATCCATTTGACATATAACCTTTAAATTTTTCGTGTATTTGCTTGTTATTGTTATTTAATTTGTTTAATTTCGTCATAAAAAATGTCAGTGGAAAATCTTGATGCAGCAGAAAGTATGCACCGGGTGGCCCGTGATTATGCGTATGCTCGTGCTGAGTGGATGGTGAATACAGACTTGCAGGGATATACCATTATGGATATTAAGGAGATTGAGGAATCCTTTCATAGTTCTCAAATAAAACTTCTTTTGGAAATCCCTCCGACTCTGCGTTCAACAGAAACTAGGTACACGGGTAGGTTTGAGAATTTAGTAAAGGATATTAAGTGCAGACTATTGCAGAGAGAAGATCAGAAACCTTGCTTAGAAAAAGTCCAAGCCAGTAGTCCAAAGGCTAAGCTGCCTAAAATTACAATCAAACCTTTTGATGGTAACTTTAGAGAGTGGATTTCCTTTAAGCAATTGTTTGATTCTTTGGTTCATGATAGGCAAGATTTGAGTAATGTGGAAAAGCTGCATTATCTGTTGTCGAGTGTTCAAGGTTCTGCTTACAATTTAATTAAAAATTTCCCTCTGTCTAATGATAACTACACATTGGCCTACTCCACATTGGTTAAGCAATATGACAGAAAGAGACAAATAGCCACAGTTTTCTATGACAATCTTATAAACTGTGAACCTGTTAAGTCTGTTCGTTCAGGTGAATTAGAACGGGTTCACAGAACATTTGTAGAAAATCTGTCTATCTTAGATACATACAAGTTGCCTGATAAGAACTTTATGTTAGTCCAGCTATTGTGGTCTAAGTTGGATAAGCAAACGAAGGAGCTCTTCGAGTTTGAGCACAACTCTGATGACGTACCAAGGTTTGAGGCTGTGCAAAGGTTCGTCGAAAAGAGGTTCCATGCACTGGAAGCTGCTGGAGGTGGATTACCAGGTTTTTCAACCCCCACCCCCAAACAAAAGGTCACATCGGGTCGACCAGTTCTCGTAGCAGCAACTCAACCATGTATAGCATGTTCGGGTTCACATCATAAGTTGTCGTTGTGTCCTAAGTTTTTGGATATGGATCCAAAAGCACGGTTCGCCTTTGTTAAAGCTAACAGTTTGTGCATATTGTGTTTTTTAAGTACCCACACTGTAAAAAATTGTCCAGTTAAGGAGAAATGTGGAGTTTGTTCATATTCACACCACACATTGTTACATTTTCGGTCACCTGTGACTGAGACAAAGCAGACAAAGGTAGACAATAATATGCAGCCTACACCATCAGTGTCAGTTCTTACATCCCCTAGTACTGATTCATCGGTGCTGTTTTCAACGGCAAGGGTGCTTATTAAAAATAATAATTCTGGCAAATATATTAGTGCTCGTGCTTTATTGGATTGTGCTAGTGCTTGTAATTTTATTACTGAGGCCTGTGCCAGGAAGCTGGGACTGAACTTAACTGAATCAAGTCAGTCGGTGTATGGTGTCGGTCTAGTCATCACTGAGCCTTCGGGAAAAGTGTCTTGTGAACTCAAGACTGCGGATAGGACATTAGATCATAGGTTATCGTTGGAGGCCTACGTCCTCCCTAGTATTTGTCCTACTATGCCTTCATCTAATATAGATAAATCTCATTGGCAACATACTAAGGATTTAATTTTGGCCGATCCTGATTTTCATCGTCCGGGACCAATTGACCTACTCTTGAGTGTTGATGTTTTCGCCTCCTCTCTTCGTCCTGGGTTGATGCATGGTGAGGCAGGACAACCAACAGCCATCAATACAATATTTGGTTGGATTATGATGGGAAAATGTAATTTTGATGATTCATTCAACACAAATATTTCTCGTTCTCGTGCTAGTGGCAAGAGACAAAATTGCTTCTTTGCCACAGCAAACTTGTCGTTGGATGAATCTATCAAAAAATTCTGGGAAGTCGAAACAGTAAGTCCGCCTAAAATGGAATTATTGTCAAAGGAAGATCAACTTGTTGAAAATAACTTTAAAAATAATTTTTCTCGGTCTGAGGAGGGTAGGTATATTGTTCCTCTACCTTTCAAAGATAATTTTGATAAGCCGTCGTTTGTAGGCTCTAGAGCCATTGCTTTGAAGAGGTTTGCTTCTTTAGAGAAGAAATTTCAAATTAATCCCAAACTGGCTGAGGGATATAGGGATTTTATGCTGGATTACGAAGCTTGCCAACACATGGAGGTTTGTACAGCGCCAGAAGTAGACAAAGGTCAATTTTATTATATACCTCATCATGGTATCTTGCGACCAACTTCAATCAGCACGCCGTTGCGTGTCGTATATGACGCAAGCGCGAAGGACGCTGTGGGCAAGAGTCTGAACGACGTTTTGCTGGCTGGTCCGAAGTTGCAAACAGAAATCTTCGATCTACTTCTTCGCTTCCGTTGGCACGCTATAGTTTTCACTGCTGACGTGAAACAAATGTACAGGCAGATTCTCGTCCTGCCAGAAGTTTCGGAATACCAGCGAATTCTTTGGCGAGCTTCACCCGAGGAACCCATACGCGACTACAGAGTGAAGACGGTTACTTATGGTGTTTCTTCGGCGCCCTATCAAGCGCTTCGAACTATTGCTCAACTCGCCAAGGATTCTGCTGCTGAACTTCCTGCAGGAGCTGCCGTCTTGTCTAGGGACATTTATGTGGATGACGTCGTGTCAGGTACATCGACCTTAGATGAGGCCTTAAAAGTTCGTTCGGAACTTTCAAAAATTATGTTGTCGGGTGGTTTCCATTTACGGAAGTGGACGTCTAATAGTGAATCCTTTTTCGTTGATTTGCCAGAATCTGATTTATATTCAGAGAGTTTTCGAAACTTTGAAACCATCAATGACGTTTCTCTCAAGGTCTTAGGACTTCGATGGTTGCCCAAGTCCGATTGTTTTACTTTCGATACATCGGTTCTTGACAATCGATGTACTAAGCGTTCAATCCTCTCGGAGATTGCTCGCATCTTCGACCCTTTGGCGTTACTTTCGCCTGTCGTCTTTCTCGCAAAATACATCATGCAACTCCTATGGATGTCCGGTGTTGATTGGGATGATGATGCCCCCGTAAACATCGCTCAGGAGTGGCAGAAATTTAAATCGCAGCTATCATGTCTGCAATCGCTTTCGATTCCTCGTCGTATGGTGTCGGAGTTCGTGTCGCTCCAGATTCACGGTTTCTGTGACGCCTCTGAGAGAGGGTTTTGCGCCGTGATTTATTGTCGTGTGGTCGATGCGTCTGGCTCTGCCGATGTGCGCCTTTGTTGCGCCAAATCTAAAGTCGCGCCCCTCCGGCAGCGTTCGATTCCTCGTTTGGAACTTACTAGCAGCAGTTCTGTTATCGGATTTGTTGGCACTCGTAGTTAAAGGTCTTGAGGACTTACACCCTATCGATACCATTTTCGCTTGGTCGGACTCTAGTGTCGCTTTGACTTGGATCAGATCTTGTCCATCAAGATGGAAGACCTTTGTGGCCAATCGTGTGGCTCACATCCAGGACTTAGTCTCTCCTCACTGTTGGCACCATGTCCCTACGCAGGATAATCCTGCAGACTGCGGATCGCGTGGTCTGCTTCCCACCGATTTAATCGGGCATGCTACATGGTGGGCGGGGCCTGGTTGGTTGAAGGAAAGTGAAGAGTTTTGGCCACAGTCTCCATCCGTCCTCGACACCAGTCAAACGGCACTAGATGAGCAAAAAATATACAGTCTAGTGACGTCCCATGGTTCGAAGTTTTTCGACACTTTTATAGCGAAATTCTCGTCGCTCTCCAAACTTAAAAGAGTGCTTGCCTTTTGTTCGCGCTTTCTGCACAATGCTCGGCAGAAAGACCATGCGAAACGCAGGACAGGTACCTTGCAGCCCTCGGAGCTTGATCAGGCTTTCATGCTTTTAATTAAACATGTACAAGCTCAGTCATTCTCACATGAGATTGCACTCTTGCAAAAGGGGAGTCCTAACCTCTTGTCGAAAGGCTTCCGCAAGCTGTCGCCATTCATCGATGACTCGGGTTTTCTCAGGGTGGGCGGTCGCTTGGCTCATGCCAAACTTGAATTTAAAATCAAGCACCCATTGTTGTTGCCGCGGAGTCATCATTTGACTAACTTACTCGTCGATGCGTTCCACCAAGATAATATGCATCCAGGTGCTCAAACGGTGCTGAATTTGATTTCACAAAATTTCTGGATTTTGTCTGGGAAGCGCGCTGTCAATTCCGTTATTTCTAAATGCTTGAAGTGTTTCCGCGCCAATCCTAGGCCTGCGCCAGCTCCCTTGATGGGTGATTTGCCTTCCTATAGAGTGTCTGAAATCAAACCTTTTTCGAAAGTTGCTGTTGATTATGGTGGTCCATTCGCCATTGCTCTCGGTCGTGGTCGTGGTGTTAAGACCTATAAAGGTTACATTTGTGTTTTCGTGTACACCAGCACTAAAGCTGTGCATATAGAGCTTGCTTCGGAGCTCTCTACCGATGCATTTTTGGCTGCCTTGAAGCGTTTTATAGCACGTCGTGGTCGCTGTGACGAAATTGTTTCTGATCAGGGTAGAAATTTCGTTGGTGCTAGTAATTATTTAGATAACCTTGTTGGAGACGCTTCAGGACAGCTAAAAATTAAATTCTCGTTTAATCCACCAGGCAGTCCACATTTTAATGGTCTAGCCAAGGCTGGCATTAAGTCTGTAAAGACACACATAAAACGCGTCGTAGGCGATCAGCGCCTCACCTTCGAAGAGTTCCTTACCGTCCTCACCCAAGTAGAGGCGGTGCTCAACTCGCGGCCGTTGACGCCTATGAGCTCGGACCCGAATGACATGACGGCCTTAACCCCTGCTCATTTTCTGACGCTGGCTCCGTTGTCAATGCTTCCGGAGGAGAACTTTGTCGATGTAAAGCTCACTTCCATGCAGCGATGGCAACTGCTTCAGAAAATGCACCAGGACTTTTGGCGTCGGTGGCATGAGGAGTATGTCCACACTTTGCAGCAGAGGTCAAAATGGACTAAGACAGAGGATAACATGATGGTTGGCACATTGGTTCTCATCGTCAATGAATTGTTGTCGCCACTAAAGTGGAGTTTAGGTCGGGTAGTGTCGTTACCCCCAGGGAAAGATGGTATTTGTCGTGTTGCTACTGTCAAAACGTCCTCGGGTCACTACCGCCGACCGATAGTAAAGCTTTGTCCCCTGCCTTCGCAATAGTTTTCACTTGGTTTTTATTTAGTTTTAAGATTTTCTTTCGTTTCGTTTAAACTCATTTCTTAAATACATTCGCATTTAGGTGGGCGGAATGTTCAGCTTTCACTTAAATTAAATTTAAAATAAAATAAAAAATATATTTTCGTGACAAAATTGATAATTTATTAATTTTTCGCTTGCCACACTGGTAGGATATAGTCTACAATTTTTGGTGAAGTTTCAAAACGTTTTTTGGCGGTTAAAACGTAGAAACTTCCTCTTCCATTTTCGTATTCGCGCTACAGCACACACAATTTTTCGTTGCTCTCGTTTTTCGTTTATTTTCAAAAATTTCTATAGAAATTAGCATAATTTGTGCATGCAACCACCGCATCGACTTCTGGCAGCCTACGAGGAGGAGTGTTCCACTTTGGGTAAAGAACATTAGTCTCAGCTGTGCTAGGTTTGAACCTTTTAGTGTGAACCCGTTCCACAAGCTCCAGGGATTCCATGTAAGTAGTGCACAAGATTACGATTCCCGGTCTAGCAGAGCAAACAACCATTTTTTTGTTTTCGTTTTTCGTTTCGCCAAAACTACAGTCCACTTAATTTACACACACACAACATCACATACATTGATCTGACTCCGAGATAGGTAGCTCAAGCATCTGTGTTAAGGATATCAGAATCAACATATTATTATAGATACTTTTTTTGTAAATATATACTTATAATACATAGAAAACACCCAGACCAAAACAAACAGACATGTTCATGCACATGTTTGTACTGTGCGGGGATCGAACCTGCAAACCTTGGACGAAAGACAGCGTTCACTACCACTTTTCCTAACGGGTCGTCTTATTGCGACCATAGTGTACAGTTAGATGATATAATATGATAACATAATAGCAACCACTATATACCCTGTATGCGCATTGCAAGATGAGGCCATGCATATATGGTACTGTAAATCTTAGTACATTAGTTATTCTACCCTTTATTTCTCTACCACATCGCACATCTGACAAAACTTTAACAATTGTGACGTCAAACAAAGATATCATCTAATCATAAACTAGGTAGGTACAGTATAGTATAAGCCTTATTATACCTACTTAAGTTTTAGCTATGAACAAAGTAACGACCCTTAAAATAACCCCACGAGATCTCCCAGTCACACTTGGCCGGATCCATAAAGACTTACAAGTTATAGAATGGTAACCTACGTGACTTTAAAAGACCAGAAGTTCGCTGTACTTAACATTAACTTTCGGTTAACGCGGGTCTAATTAACGAAGTTTCCGCGCGAGTTTGCTAATATTATAAATGAAGAGGAAAGAAGCTAAATTCTCGCTTTTGACTGTAATGACATTTCTTCGAACATTAGGAATTCGCGATTGTTTTCAACGTTTGCATGAGTATGGAAGTTAAACAAAGAAAATTTGTGAAGTAATTAAAGCGTCATTTGTTTTATTTAAGCCAATCGCGACCTCTCTAAAACCTTTACCCTCTTATTTCGATGGGACACTAGTGTGACACAACCGAAGAGGGATTGGGCACAGGACCAACGGCTTAACGTGCTTTCCGAGGCGGGAATAGAGAGTGCACTTGTGTCTGCGCAAATACTTGTGCACTATAATGTGTCCTGCGTCAATGGCTGATCGCTGAGATTGGCCGCCATGACCGAAATATCGGATTGGAGGACATTAAAACCTTTAAAGCATATAATTCAATTTTTTAAGTTATATCCAGTCATAAAAAATAATATCATACTAATGCCAAAGAAAATGAACCTATGTTTAATCTGTCACCCCACGCACACCCAGTCATCGTATTTTGACAGGAGGTGCAAACGAATGTATTGGCACTGTACCATCATGATCAGCCCATTTAAGTCCCAACTGCTGGGGCACGGGCCTCCTTCAATCACATGAGGGGTAATTGCCATACTCACCACGATTGGCAGACTGGTTGGCGAGGGTTTTGATATAAATGCAGAGTTTTCCTTCTCTGGGTGCTGATGATCATGCCAGCAGCTTTACCTTGGTCACCTTTTACGACACCTCGGTAAGAGTGAGGGTGGCCTATTCTACTCTGCCGGGGCTTTATACCACACGGCGCTTTATACCATTGGCACTGTATACCAAGCATGTTATTATGAATGTACGAGACATTCATAATAACAAGAGTTTTCTGTGACATTGGTGTGTTGCAGTTTTCGATTGTACTAATAAATCAGAAAATATTGCTTCGCGCGTGGAAAACCACCTTAACTAGCTGTCTGGTATTTGCAGCTTTATTTTGAACACGTACTTAAATACCTACGCTCGTAAACAGAAAATATTTACGCGCAATATTCTCAAGAAAAGAATTTTTCCAATTAAAATTCTCAAAACACTCTACATGAAAGTACAGAGAGCATCGCGAATTCATTCATTGTGGCATTTTTATTACGTAATAAGACGGAATTCAGATGGATAATCTCTGGCAGTGAACGAGCTGGAGAACATGGGAGGCATGTTAAAATGGCTTAGGTATCCATAAAAATGCCGTATGGGGACCATCGTGGTTGAGCATACGGAATTGGCAGAATTACGGCTTATTTGTTATAAGATAAGGGTAAAGTAATTTTTACCTCGGATTTTTTTTTGTTAATTTATTTTTATTTATTTATTTTATAACCGGTAGACCAGGATTTACATTTCTTATGTATGTTTACATCAGTATGGTTACAGAGAAATCACTTATATGTCTACACAGATAGAAATTACAGATACAAGCTTAGAATTATAACAGATACAAACTTAGAATTTAGATGAGGATATGCAGCAAAACGAAACATTCCTTAACATCAATACCAACTTATAGCTATTTTCATAAATCTTTATATTTTTATATGTATAACATATGTTTTACATATTTTGCGGTTCGAAAAACCGCTCGCTCAGAAGCCGTCTCACCGTTGGTATGCTGGTAGTAATCGATTCTTTTTACATTTGCAAAGTAAATCATCATGGTAATTATTATGAATGAACTTCAGACGATTCCTTTCAGAAACAATTTAAAGATGCTTTTAACTGTTTTGCTTTCTAGGTACCGATATCCAAACTACCTAACTCCTAACCTTAATAAATTTACCTAATTCAGTAGATTGTAAAACAATCAGTAAATTGACCGTTAAATTCATTACCCTTCATCTTCTTCGCTGCAGTCGGGTAAAAAGCCTAATCTAAATAATTGAGCCGGAGAACGGTCGGCCCCGAACGTGATTTCACATAAAATGTTGTTTGTCGTCTTTGTTCCAGTAAACTAAAGGCGTTCCATAGGCATACATTGGTGTAAGATGACGATTAGTAAGACTAATGGGCTTCTATTCCTACTAATCTTTCAACTATCGTATACGTCTTGCACTTTCGTATGTGCCTGTACAAGCGGCTTGAGTATTGCATTGCGTATGCGATATGAACTCAAGCCAAAGCTAATTAGGTTTGCGACTTGCGTTATCACCTGCACCACGAACTCTAGTAATATATAACTCTAGCTGTACCTGTGTATATAACTGCTTAATTATTTATTTGTTACAATAGAGTTACAGTAGATGAAAAATAAAGATAATAGTAACTGTGCAGTCATGGTAGACTGTAAATCCAAAACTCTGTGTAAACAGCATGTCAATAACATATTATAACAAGCAACATTGAATTATAAATCACTACTATATTATTAAATAACACATTAAATTAAAAAAGGGAATAATACAATATACTTATGTTTGAATTAAATCAATACATTTAAATGATTTAATTAAATTAAATAAGGTATAATTTGAATAAAAAAACAATACAATAAAATTAGAATTAAGTCATATTAAATGTTTATAATCCAATCAAATTATTCATTTAAGGTGACGGGTAGGGCACACTTGCGGCGCCAATCGATTTTAATTTTTAGCTACTAAACGGGATCTATTTTAAACTAAACAATTACAACCTCTCGGCAAACACTTATACTATTTATTTAATAACCATGCACAAAGGTTGGGTCTGTTTTTGTACGCGATGAATCAATTGGCGTGAATCAATTTTTCGCGTACGCGTTGGACTCAAAACTTTTGCAAATAGATCCGGTTTAGTAACTAAAAATTAAAATCGATTGGCGTTGCTAGTGTGCCCTACCCGTCACCTTAAGCCTTTCCGTAACGTTTCAAACGCGGTCCAAGATATCAAGCCGCACTTTCAATGCATAAGTTGCTGTTACGTCTATCAGTCTAAAACTTATCTTACTCTTAGTAAAGTCTAGAAACTAGCGAAAGGGCGAGTTCCGAAGTAAACCATTAAACGCAGCGCAGACTGCGTCGACACCTGGTGCTGCGGTTGAGTCGCTAACGACTGCACTATCTCAATATGCGCTAATTATTCTCTACGTGTAATGAATACTAAGTGGGTATTTGCATTCTGCAATATCCCGGTAACCGTGACTGTCGGTGACATTTGATGCAAAATTGGATACTATAACTTTATGGCACGATTGAAGTTATGATACGTGCATTGTATGAGCAACATAAGTCATGAATAATAAGTACATATCTAACAGAATCTGATTTATCACTTCCTAATTTTATACTTACTTTTGTGGTGAAGCTAAAGACATATTACGCGTGCAAATTATAATAATAATGAACAGTCTTACTCATATGACAAAAATCAAAGTTGGTAAAGTAACACTAATAATAAAAACCGCTAATTTTACCAAGTTGATGATTTTATTCGGCTCTAAGCGGTTCAGATACTTGCTGGCTACATGTCAATGTATACAAAACTTGTCAAACATATTTGCTGCATAATTAATTGAGTATTGAGTTCATTATATGAAACGTAAAGGACATCCTGGTTTTTAGTCCAAATGCCAGCCAGAAAAAAAAATGCTGTATTCTGTAGGTATTTGTCCACATGAGTATTTATTAGTATAGCAGCAAAGCTGTAGGATCAATATCCTTGGTTTTATTTGAGGACAAAAATCAACATTTTCAGAGAATTAGCCAAGATTTTATTTTCTATGCGCTTGAACATCAGAGGTAACCCTCAGTCCTAACAGAATACGCATCATTTTTTATTGATCGGGACTTATATTTGGACCAAAAATGTATGTAAATGAGAAGATCTCCCATAATCATTAATAACTTTTACTTTGAAAGAGTGATTACCTAAATATGAAGGGGGAAAAACAGGTAAGTACCTAAAAGTTAAGTTACCTAAACTTAGACATTAAATTTGTAATTATACAATTGGTTTATACCTTCTATTTGAACTCTCGCTACTTTTGAGGTTAACTAAGCATTTTGTATAATGTTATTTAGATTTTTAAACCCATTATTCTGTTTTCGCTGGCTTAAGCACGCTCTTTCGCTCTAAATTACTTATATACCTAAAGGTTACTTAGAAATTATGTTCAATAGAATCAAAGCGGGGAAAGTATATAGGTTCATACATTTAATAGTTCTTTACAAATCTTTGCTTTCTCGTGAGCCAAGTTCGAAGTGAGTCCTTTAAGTCAAGTTTTTGTGATTTCAGGGGCATGTTTCCACTGCCTTTTTTCAAATCATTGAAATGAGTTATAAGTTTGGGAAAAAATCGCATATAATTAATATTATTTTTGCTAAGTCTCTCGAATATTTGAGACCAACGTGTGTTGTATCAAAGGAAAAAGAAACTGATTACCTACCACCTATTTTCGTTTATGAATCTTGATAGCCTGCTTTGATTGCCCTTTTTCCCTATTTTCCAATTGCATTTCGAGCCTCCAAGTAGTAGTAATATGATTTTTCGTGTTTGATGCTTCAAAATATTTGAATTTGAAAAGTAATAATGGAAACAGTACCAACATCTTGAAAACATTACTCATGGGCGAGACGTAGAATGCAGAGTTCAACGATCGTCGACAAACGGGCGATTGCCGGCGATGGAGATTGAGAACCGCTCTTTCAGCTCCCGCAAAAGCTTTGCTCGTTCACTCATTAAACATGCAAAGGTCCACTACTTAAGTAAATATTAAAATATTATAAGCACAAATTTTCCCAAGAATAGGTCGAAATTTCGCGCGACCCTTTTCAATTTAGGGCTAAACGGCACCTTTTAAGGTGACGGGTAGGGTACACTAGCGACACCAGTCGATTTTAAGTTTTAGCTACTAAACGGATCTATTTTAAACAATTTCGGGGTTACAATCTCTCGGCAAACACCTATACTATTTATTTAATACTTATGGTTAACTGTTTGGTCTGCTTTTGCACTCGAACTTTGCCTCGATTAGCGCCAAACGTGGCCGCTTTTGGCGTGAATCATTTTTTCGCGTACAAAAACGGACCCAACATTTGTGCATGGTTATTTAATAAATAGTATAAGTATTTGCCGAGAGGTTGTAACCCCGAAATCGTTTAAAATTGATCCAGTTTAGTAGCTGAAAATTAAAATCGATTGGCGTCGCTAGTGTGCCCTACCCGTCACCTTAATGCCCGAATGGTGAGAACATCAAAATAAAATATCCATCTAAAAACATTAGGTTCCATTTCGGCCGTGCTAGATTTAGATATCTACAAAGTAGGTTTCGAAGACTTTTGTTCGTGTGTGTTTCCCATTTTCCTGTTAGTAAAGTGTCCATGTCGTAAAATGTCTATAGCAGTGTTGTTAGTGTGCTGCAAACACAACACTTCTAGTTGCACAACCATTTTGCCTACATATTTGAATATCTATTCTTCTTAATTCAGAATTATAGTACAATGTTTATCATAGAAATTAGGTCAGTCCTGGCTTTCACATTAACAGGGTTGGCTATTGTTTCGTCTAACCCCAACATTTCATATGTGGGTCGCTAATGAATGGGAAGCAACAAAGCTACAAAGAAGTATAATGAGCTCGTCTCGCATTCGTCCTACCAGGAGATCTATTTATGATTTACTCGCCTCGAGACGAGCGCACGAATTCTACTGATTTTCCTTCGACATACGATATCCCGCATTATGAATCTGCAACGAGTGACCCCACCCACTCGTTGGTCGAGTGACTTTTTTTTTATTATGGCTCTACCCGAAAATAATTCGCCAATGTCAAGTATCTTATTGAGAATAGGTAGTCAACAGCCGAAGTCAGTCAAAGTCACAGTCACTCAATAAAACGCCGGTGTTTTACGTTTTATCGACCTACAGATTCAGCGGATATCACTCTAAAAGCAATCGCAGGTTTTAAGACTCTATTTGGTCCAAGCAAGTTGTCACGAGACAACTCACTCGAGCAGTGTTAAAAACGATACAACCCAACGATTATTTTTATTAAGATCACTTTGCGGCACTTCAAATAAACACTAATTTTGAACACTAAAACCACTAGACACTGATTTAAAACCTATGAATTGCAACAGCCCATGCGGCTTGTTTTAGCCCTACCCGCGCCGAATCGTCGAGTGACTTAAAACGAGCGGTAGAAGCAACGTCAAAATAGTTGTCAACAGCTTTGACTGATTTTGACAGTTGACACAATGTGAGATTCATAGTTTTTGTGACAAAAAAGCAAAGATTTTCATATTCAGCAAATAGTCTTTGGTTTTTTCGTTCCGTTTTCAATGCGGAAGTTACCGGTTTTTAAAAAATTCTACATGGAAGGGTTAGAATGTCAATTTACCGTAATATATTGGCAGCATCGAAATCTAATGATTCAAAAATAAAGAAAATCGGCTTCATGCGACTTAGAAGGCGAATGTGACTTACATCGTATGCGACGACGCTAAGGCATACGAGTAAATCAAAAATAGGTCTCCAGACGTTGCGTTAGAACTATGGCGGATGAGTAACCACCCTTCTCCGGCGGCAGTTCCCGCCACGCCATGACTTGCGTGCTTGTTGTTCGACTTGCTAATGAGTTCTCGATTTAGCCAGACCCCGTAAATATGTAACTGAATATTTTTCTCTCTTTTCTTACTTACATTTTGGCGTATCTAACGCGAAGCTAAAAGGCAAGGTTAAATGGCTTGAAAGGTGTGAGGAAAATGCCGGTTACCTCTGCGATTATCAATCTTGAGTTACATATGAAACGGCTCGTTCCATATTCAGGAGGCGTGTGGGCGACAGCACATCGCTTAAATATACTGCGCTTAATCGAAAACATCCCCCTTATATGAGTTTCCTGAACTTGCATTGTCATAATTTCCATCCATCATATTTTGTAGAGAGCAAAATGAAGATTTTCCAAAAATAAATGTACTCGATCATGTAGATTGAAGGGAAAAGAGCATCCTTTAAAACAAAACTTTTACTTTCTTTCACCCGTAGTAAACTTTGAGCCGAATATCGTGGTCAGCTCAGCGGGCGGATTTTCCAAAGCGATGAGTTTTGTGATTGTGTGGTGGATACCAAAAATTGCTTTCCCGCCGATAATCTCCTGATTATGACAATGGGTGTTTTATTATGTTGGGGATATAAGGGTCACATATTGTTGTCTTAAAGAGTGAAGGGAATTTTTTTGTAGGATTTTCGGGCGGTTTTGAGTTTAGGGCTAGAATACATATTATAGCATTACAGTAAAGAGGCGCGCATAAAACAGTCAACGCGGAAAACGTTCTAGTATGCCTTTAAAGACAAAAACTTTCCTCAAATATATAATTCTTTAAAATAGACGTATATTTAGTAAATATATTTAGTATAATAGGTTTATAAATAAAGTTTTATGAGAAATGATTTTTCTGATTCTTTTCCTGGTATTTATTTTAAATTTATTACTAAATCTTAGTATTTATACCTCATATAGGCGATGGCGATTACATGATTTAGAAGTAAATATAAAGTAAAAAGACCATTTAAATTGATTTAATTATTTCGTTGCTTACACGAGGTTCACCGTTACCATCGAAAGCATTTCCTAAACAGAATATGTTGCATAAATATTCTACGAGTTGGAAACTCTTTTCCACTTCCGTGCTGGTCTCGATACGGACGGAATATGCCATGATGCATGTACTTATCGAGGAATGTCTCGCAAACGAGAAATCTACGACCCAATCAAAAACAGATAGCAAGACCTTGCTATAGTAGAGATGCGACATTTTTTATATGGATACTCGATAATTTTGTTGAATCAATGTAAGCAATTAAAATCGATTAAGCAGTAAAAGTAGGATTTTTTATTTAAAAAATATATTTTATTTGCACAGGGTTGTATATATCACTTACAATCGTCATATATTAAAAACATTTAAGGTGACGGGTAGGGCACAGTAGCGACGCCAATCGATTTTAATTTTTAGCTACTAAATCGGATCTATTTTAAACAATTTCGGGATTATAATCTCTCGGCCAACACTTGTATAAGTGTTGGCCGAGAGATTATATATTTATTAAATAACCATGCACAAATATTTGGGTTCGCGCACATCCGCGAAAAAATGATTCACGCCAAAAGTGGCCGCTTTTAGCGTGAATTATTTTTTCGCGTAATAAAACGGAGAGATTGTAACCCCGGAATTGTTTAAAATAGATCCGGTGTAGGAGCTAAAAATTAAAATTGATTGGCGTCGCTAGGGTGCCCTACCCGTCACCTTAAAACTATTTGTTTATACAAATATATTACTATTTACAAGAGCAGGTAATGTTGCGATGCCCCAACAGGGCCATGTTTACGGGTCTAAAGTTACTTGTATTTACATAAAATATACTAAAAAATTAATAAACAAAATGTGACTCGACCAACTACTCCCAAACTAAGGTTTCCCTAGTTTGTACTATGGAAATCTGAAACAGCAAAGGTACCTTCACAAACACGCTGACCCAACACAAATGTTTGTTTCATCAACAGGCGGTGTGTTGGTGTGGGAATCGAACCCGCGACACATGCGTCTCATAACTGGCGTCCAAACCACTGCGCTTAAGAAGATGTAATTGATCCTGGAAGAAACTGGCCAGTTACTTTTTAATGGGCAAAATGTGTATACAATGCTTTATTATCCTCAAAAAGTCTAAAAAACAAAATAAAAAGCTAAATTTCAGGTAAATCGAAATAGACTAGTCCCCTAATTTCATTAATGAATTTCGTCTTAACGAGTTATAAGTGACCTGGATTATTGTACAGGCTGTGCATAAAAATGAGTTTTTTTATTTATTTGATAGGTGGCAGACGAGCAGACCGATTGCCTGATGGTAAGCGATTGCCGCCGCCCATGGACACCAGTGGAGTCACAAGTGCGCTGTCAACTTTTAAACCCATCTTTCTCCCGGATTTGAAAATGTATGTATGTCAAACATTTTTATTTTTGTACTTAAAGCAAAAAAATACTTGAGAGGTCCTATCCAGCCTACATACCAGTCATCATAACACAATAAAATGGTTCACTACGATTTGACCTAAAGCGGGGCCGTTTATAAACTACGCAAAATGAAAAAAAAACCTTCAGTTAAAATCTAATTAGCTTCGGCATGAAAGAGCCGGCTCGACCGGAGTGATACCAAGTCCTCACAGAAAACCGGCGTGAAGCAGCACTGTGCTGTGTTTCGCTGCGTGTGTGAGGGTACCGGCCCATTCCGGGGGAAGGGGCGTTTAATGGTTGGCAGTGCACTTGTGACTCCAACTGGTGTCGCCAGTGTCCATAGACGGCGGCAATCCGCTTACCATCAGGTGATCCGTCTCCTCGTCTGCCACCTATGACATAAAAAAAATCGATTCAAACATAATCGATTATTTTCTCACATCTCTGAGCAATACCCGGACCCCATTACGCAGACGGGTGTATTATACGAACGACCGCGCCCGTATAGTTACATAAGTTGATTTTCTTTCTGTTTTTTGTTATCTTTGTACGTTATTACTGTATATGTTTAGGGAGTCTACTCCCCCACTAACATAAGTTTGGTCAAATCTGTATCTTGGCATCACTAATTGTTGTTTTGGCATAGTATTTTAGCAATAAGCTTTCTGCTCCAATTGCCTTTTAGTTTGTATGTTATTCTTAATACAATGCGAATAGAGAGGAGGCTCAGTAACCTACAAGCGAGATTATCTAGTGGATACAGGATATCTACGTATAGTAACTTAGATATTAGATGTAGGAGTTTCCATCCGTGCCTAAAGTGGCCCTTGTACGAGTATTATTATGAGCTCTGAGCACACCAATTAGTTTCACTCGGAGTCTGTTTTAAGAAAAGAAATAAAAATTGCCGTCCGCAAAAAATGTTATTTATTTATTTAATTACACAGGTCCTTAAACCTGATTACGTAATTAAAAAAGTTAAAGAAAAGTCGTTAGTTTTTACGGAAAGAATTTAATATTTATGTAATGTGTAATAATATCACACAATATTATTAACGTACCTACTCTATAGTACATTGTTGTACATTTTACTGAACGGTACTAATTTTTAAACGATGATTTTATAACTGGCGAAATTTTTTTTCGATGGTAATGAATGTCCTCCTTCCATCCATCCAAGGGAAAATAATCGGCCGTGGTATCCTTTGTGGAACAAGGCTGTGATAATAACGGCGACTTTTAGGTATTTGTACTGTATAGTTTCTCACATAATTTCCTACCACGAAAACTGTGGAATCAACTGTCATCAGTGGTGTTCCAAACAGATACAACTAGATGACTTTCAAGAAAAGGGATTACGTATACCTCGGGTGATACAGATGTCCATGGCCAGTGGTGATCACTTACCATCAGGTGTGCCGTCGGATCGTTTGTCCACTATAATGTACCCTAAAATTATTATAGTTATGACTCTGTGCCAAACTCATTGTTATCTTAAGTTGTACGCTTAGTGTTTGAAAGTAAGATCTTGAAGTGAGCACTAGCAATGGTTAAGTACGTCTTATTCCGCTCGAGCGCATTAGAGATCTTAAATTTAAAGATGAGCACCAACTCGGGCGAGTAAACCCAACAAATCTTCATATTACAGTTTTGGTTCCGGCAGTAAAAGTTTGGATAGCGTAAATCAGTGTGCTCTTGGATATTGCGGGGTAGTTAGCAAACCACAGGAGGACCGTAATGTAGCGGCTGCGCTCGCCTCCAGCGGCTGATAGTAATGAATGGTCTTCCGAATTTGCACCTCCGATAAAATCGCTAAACTGTGTACAGCCGTAAGCAGAAACATGTGGAAGTTAAATTGCAATTTCTGCCGTTTTATCAACATATCTCTAGAGCAAGGGTGGTCAAACTTTTTGACTACAGGCCAAAAATTGGAAATACATAAGTATTGCACTGGGCCGCACTACTTAATCAAAGTCAAGTAAAATAATTTATTGCATCATGGGTTTTACATTATAGATATTAAAATTAATGAGTATTACACACTATGGTCTATACCAATACGGTATATGACATTTTTTTTTATTTTTGCAATCAAAAGACCTCTCAATGATAGAAACATCGTTGAAAGAATCACGTGATTCTCATTTAAACTACCTGAGATATCACAACTTTAAAATCACAATATTTTGGGCAAACCCAAAACGCTTCATACAAATGGCTACTTAAATGTGACGTCACACCTTAGTATTTTGTATGCATTTCATTTGAATTTTGTATGGTAGCTATATCAAATGTTTCGTTCATGTCAATTGTTCTATTATAATAATTAGTGCTAATTGTACGGGTTATTCAGTGGTATAATTATTTTTTAATAATTTCATACTTTTAAAATGGACTTGCCCATGAATCTTTGAATGACCATAAAACCGGCTAGACGTTATATTTCTAATTGAGAATTTTTGACATTGGCACATAATTACCTATATTTTGATAAAATATTTAAATTTTGTAAAATCTTGAGCTTAGTCATATACCCTATTATGAATGTCCTTATTGACAGATGTTAATAGTTCAGTACTAGTGAAGTACCTACCCTTAGAATCGATAACTCAGCGGCATCGATTCTCGATTTATAACCAATTATAATCGAATTAACTTTAAACAACTAAGGTTAATAGAAATTGTCAAAAGAATACTTTTAGACATGCAAAACTTCCAATCTTGTTTTGTGTCGAAAAATGTTCACACGATACATTAATACTCTCGAATCAAGGACTCGTTAATGAATGGCACCGAATGTTTGACACTGTTTGCTGCCAGGAGTGTTTGCGAGTACCTATAGTTGCAACACAAAATTATACGAATTGTGTCGGGTAATGGACTAACTCAACAGTTACTATAAGCATCAGATTAAAATAAAAAACAATTAATTCCATAAGTTTTGTTTAATGCATCAACGTTATTTCAGCTATATGCAGCCCCATTGCCGCCAGATATTTTTTATTCGCGGATGATCGGTTTAAGTAACTGAATACTTGAGGCACGTCACTATAATCAAAAGTAAAACATAAACCATAGTACGTAACCGCCATCGCGCAAAGAAATATTATTTTATTTTGAAGTTTAGATTATTTTGAGCATTATATTCAAAAACAATATGTTAATTTTGCTAGTATTAACTATATGTAGGGTATTTTTGTATAATTGTATATTTTTCAACTGACGATTTACTACCGAATACAAAAAGAGATATTATATATACAATTGGATTTATATGAAATGTGCACAGTTACGTTCTTCGAAGAGTCAAAAAGGACTTCATAATTTGAACAGACTGTAAATATAGGTTACATCAGGTACGTACTACTTAAAATCAAAATTTCTCTATGGGGATTGAACTAAACATGAGCTAAAACAAAATTAGAATAGACTGAAGAAAGACCGTTTTATGTGCATTGATGTGTGACTACCTAACATGGCCGCGAAAAAAAACTAAAATAATATACTCTTAGTATGAAAAAATGGAGCTGGATCGGCCACACGCTCCGAAGGGAACCGAACCTCATACCGAGGCAAGCCCTAGACTGGAACCCCCAAGGAAAACGGAAACGTGGCCGTCCTAAACAATCCTGGTGGCGGACTATCACCGCAGAAGCGAAGACCTTAGGACTAACTTGGAGCGAAGTAAAACGTGAAGCTCAAGAGCGTTCGAGATGGCGGAGCACTGTGGACGCCCTTTGCCCCACCAAGGGGACATAGGACATTAAGTCAAGTATGAAAAAATATTAAAAAAGTTTATGATGATAATTTTTTTTCCAGATTATTCTGCAAAACAAACTGCTGTGGTTCACAATTTGGTATAGCCACGTGCCGGATTGGTCTATCTTGCTCAGGAACGAATTACCCATTCGTACTTTTCTCTATTTGGTTGAAAGTTACATACCCAAAACTATGTAATGTATAGCAATTGCTAGTAGAGTTGTATAAAATATTGTACACTTAATTAGTGTCGCTCGAATTGCACTTTTAATAGCCAAAATATGGTTTTCAATAAATGATTGAGTATTGAATGTAAGTTTGTATATAGCATAGCTCACGATAGCACAAGACAAACCTCTGTGGTTTAATGTGCTGTCTTATTATTGTACATGTATATTTGGAATGTTATTTGATAATAGGCCACCATCACTCTTACCGAGGTGTCGTAAAAGACGACTAAGGTAAAGCTGCTGGCATGATCATCAGCGCCCAGAGAAGGAAAACTCTACATTTATATCAAAACCCTCGCCAACCCGTCTGCCAAGCGTGGTGAGTATGGCAATTACCCCTCATGTGTTTGAGGGAGGCCCGTGCCCCAGCAGGGGGGACTTAAATGGGCTGATGATGATGATGATTTGATAATAAATAAAAAAAATATGTAGAAGCGTAGAGTAATAAGAATACCCTCATTCTCAAAGTAATTGTAGGTAAAAAGATTTGTTTTCTTTTCAGTATGTAATCAGGATACATTTCTTTAATGTCTCTTGTACACTAATCGGAGGGTGTAGAGTCTAGCAAGACTCTAGTAGACTCTAATTTTTGATGGGACAACATGGAGCTGATACAATTGAATTCGAATTCCCGAAAAACCTTGTTTTGTGTTCTTGTGACCTACAAAATGAGAGTGAAATAAGAAATCCGAGTTTTTATGAATTCGTATTAGGTGGTATTAACAACTTTGAGGATTTTAGTTCAATACATACTAATGCCTATTAGTACGTAATTTATATGCTTACTGCCTAATACGGTCACGTAGGTTTGACTGTAATTAAAATAGGAGCGCAAAAGTGCCCAATTTATGTCGGTGGTAAAGTAAAAGATGAAGTTTAGCGGGGGACCAAGTAATATTACCAGTCTGTATGTATTTCATTGAGTAACTTATACATACTGAGAGGTTTAATTTGAATAATGTTAATGTTATTTTGGGATAAAGCTTGTTGACGATTTGGTGTAAAGTAGTAAGTCAACAAGTTATAATATATATTTAAAGAAATAAATGATACAGTATAGATGCTTATTTATCAATCTTCGCCCATTAGTAGTTTAAATGCATTTTGAATAACGATCGATTTTCCCATCCATCGTTTGTAACGTAGTGGAAGCTCATTGTCATCATTAATTATTATCATCATAGAGCATATATCTGGAAACCAGTTAAGAAAACTTTGCAGAGCGTAACGCATCAGCGACTTATCTGATCTCAGGAATGTTCATGGGCGGCGTTGATGGATTACTAACCATCAGGTGAACTGCTTGTTTGTCTCTCGTCTCTAGCATAAAAAAGCTTCAGATTAAATAAAAGATCCAATATATTTTATGTGACAGGTGGCAGACGAACAGACGGATTACCTGATGGTAAACGATTGCCACCGCCCATGGACACCCGCGACACCAGTGGAGTCACAAGTGCGCTGCCAACTTTTAAATCCCCCCTCCCGGATTGGACCTCGGGTACGCTCACTCACCCAGCGAAACACAGCACAGTGCTGCTTCACGCCGGTTTCTGTGAGGCCGTGGTATCACTCCGGTCGAGCCGGTCCGTACAAGTTGTGCCTTAAGAGGGCCTTTATCAAATTCTAGCCAGAAGAAGAAACATTCTCATAGCAGAATAATCTACGTAGAAGAAAAGGCGACAAAATCCTAATTTCTCATGTAAAATATACCTTAACAATGTACTGTACGGTATAAATCGTACTACCGCCTCGAACTGGTAGGTATGGTGTCTACCCTACCTAACAATTCACACAACGTACCTACTCTTTAATGATTCACTACTTTGAACGCATGCGCCCATTTATGCCTATTGGCGGAGGCTTTAATGTCGGATAACTTTTGCTTGCCTACCTCATATATTATTTGAATAAATCCGATGTTCCAAATTTCCACGCCTTGAAAACTTTCTTGTTAGACACATGAGTGATGTATTAAAATTACACCCGCTAGAATAGCCTGCCTCCTCATTTTTTGTACAAAAACAAAACTTTGTCTTTATTGAAAGTATTGTATGGGTATAATGTTGATAAATGTTTATAAATATTTTGAACGTAAAATGTGAACATTACATTAATGTGACCTATGAGGTCCGTGTGGTCCCCGGCAGAGTAGAATAGGCCACCCTCACTCTTACCGAGGTGTCGTAAAAGGCGACTAAGGTAAGTCTGCTGGCATGATCATCAGCACCAAGAGAAGGAAAACTCTGCATTTATATCAAAACCCTCGCCAACCCGTTTGCCAAGCGTGGTGAGTATGGCAATCACCCCTCATGTGATTGAGGGAGGCTCGTGCCCCAGCAGTGGGGACATAAATGGGCTGACGATGATGACGATGATGATGACCTATGAGGATCGTGTGGTAATTAAATTAAAGATGTTTATCTCTTATTATTACGTCACGCGTGAAAGGTCGTTTGTGCCATCGACCTATATACACTTCCGATGCACATACCTACTTGCACGTAATAAACACACTTTACAATTATTAACTTATCATACTACTACAAGGGTATATGTTATTCCATAAAGAAATAAAAAAGAATAAGATTTTTTTTTCCGTATCGGTTGTACAGCCACATTGTTCCTTTCATTTAGGTTTACAATTATTTGTTGACTGCCTCGGTGGCGCAGTGGGTCACATTTCAAAGTGACGGCTCCGCAAGAGGTCCCGGGTCCGTACCTATGTTTTCTTCGGTAAAACATTCTTAGTGTCAACCCGGAGTCTGGAAGTTGGCGGTCTTGTACCCCCGTGCCTCGGAAAACACGTTAAGCTGTTGGTGCTGCGCCCAATCCCTCTTCGGTAGTGGCACACTAGTGTCTCATCGGAATGTGAGGGTAAGATAAAAGAGAGTGCACTTGTGCACTTGTGCGCATACGCGCACAAAATTGAGCATTATAATATATCCTGCATACATGGCTGATCGTTGAGATTAGCCGCCATAGCCGTAATCGGTTGAAAGATAGGTACCTTTATTATTATTACAATCATTTGTGATCACACTTACTCCTCAGTTAATTAATACAGTAAATGCATTTTTAAATGTTATTCAAGAACGCCTATTCAGGCGATGCTCACTTCTTGATACACCCTCTTTAAGGTGAGGGGTAGGGCACACTAGCGACGCCAATCGATTTTAATATCGATTTAGCCACTAAACTGGATCTATTTTAAATAATTTCGGGATTACAACCTCCCGTCAAACAATTATACTATTTGAAAACTAACCATGAAAAAATTTTGGGTCTAACGCGTACGCGAAAAATCAATTTTTCGCGTACAAAAACGTCCCCAACATTTTGTGCTCGAAAACGATTGGCCTACCCGTCACCTTAATTGATATACTTACCTACTTATGTAGGTAAGTATATCCATTAATATGCATGCATGGCATGCTTGCATGCATATTTGTATCTCATTAGAATTAAACAAATTGGGATAAAACCCACATATTATTTTCTCCTGGTATCAAACTGAGATTTATCCTTGTACTCTAGAAATCCGGAACTGGAATCTCAGCCGACTTCCTACTTAAAAACAAAAATGCTTTTCTAGTCCCTGTGTGGATGGCAGAATTAATAATATTCAGATGACACAAACTTTCGGCGTCGCTATTACGCCTGGGAAATAATAAACGAGAATTCCTTAAGCTTCAGATTCTTTGTTAATTAAATTATTTAAATGACTTAAGCCCCTCAAACTGCACGATACTGAATTATTTTGTGTAATTAAGTCCAGGGAAGCTTTTTTGGCTTTGGGTGACGTTTTCAAGGGGCCAGGCTGAGGCTGTGCACTAATTAAGACGGTCACAGGGATAATGAACGAACCACACTCTATGTTCCTACTCAATATTTCAACAAAGATATTATCGGAGAGGGAGAGGCAGTATTTTAAGCACCGGGTCGTGATCTCAGGGTCCTGGGTTCGATTCCCGAGTCGAGCGAAAAGTATGGTTTGGATTTTTCGAATAAAGCTCGAGTTTGTGATCACCAATCCGCATTTGGCTAGCGTGGTGATTTAGCCCAATCCCATCATAGTAGCGATAACTAGATTTCTATGATGGAGGCATTTGCCTTGCAGAGTGGGACAGTTTATAGGCTGATACATAATCTAGTTAGAAGGTTTTGCTTCAAGGAAATATTCCTTTGTTTTTTTAAAAAAACTGCATTTTGTCTGAAAAAGTTTCTTTTTGTCTGTATACCTTCTCAAGAACGGCAGAAATGGACACAAGATAAATAAATATTTCACAACAGCTTTACTATACACTTGATCCGACTCCGAAATAGGTAGCTCATGCACCTGTGTTACGGAAATCAGAATCAACAGTGAGATTACAAAAATACATTTAATACCTTTCCTTTTTTAAATTCATACTTATAATACATAAAAAAACACCCAGAACAATACAAGCAGATAAGTTCATGCACACAAATCATGTTTTTACTGTGTGGGGATCGAACCCGCAACCTTTGCACCAGAGGCAGCGCTCACTACCTCTGATCCAAACGTTTATGTTTGCCAATAAAAAGAAAAAAAAACGGGTCGTCAAGATTCTTTTTAAAAATTTTTTTCGTATCCATTAAGTATTATTTTCAAAAGTGGCCATTCTTACAAAAAATACGACAATGCTAGCTAAGTCTATTTATAAATAGTATATGTACGTTTTCGGAATAACGTAGGTCTCAAAAGTCACAAATACTTTTCACCGGAACCTAAAGAAGATAATTAATCCTTCAATGTCTTGACTTCATCACGATGAATAAAAATCAAATTGTGGCGCTTCTAGACGAAAAGACCGCTCTGGAGAAGCAAAAGGTAAGTAGATAGATATTTTTTTTGCACAGAAAAGAAATACAGTTATGGTACAATAAAAGAACGAAAAGGTTCGTCAGTTTTGGAATTGATTTGTTAGATATGCTATGAGCACTTATTACCTTTCGCAAATTTGTCAGAGTAATACCTTTTGCACAGAAAATTATGTTTAACTGTTAGATCAGAAAGTTCAGATATGCTTGTAGCAACATTGATTCCTTTTTTGATGTAAAGAAAATTTAAAGAAGGTTGGCAGATCTTTTTAAAACGGTACGTTAGTATAACTGATTCTTGCCGTGCAAGCGAAAATTTACCTTAAGGTGACGAACCTTTTTATTCTCTGTACCGTACATCAACATAGACACTACAATAAAGCGACTAGCTGCCTCTTTGGCGTAGTGGGTTCGATCCCCGGGTCGGGCCAAAATTTGTAGAAATTCTGTGTCAGCCCAGAGTCTGAAAGTTGGCGCTCGTGTCTCGGAAAGCACGTCCTGATCCCTCTCCTGTCGTGTCACACTGGTGTCCCATCAAAATATGAGGGTAAGGGAATAGCGACTTGTGTTTGCGCACACACTTGAACACTATAATATTATATCCTACGTAAGTGGCTGATGATTGAGATCGGCCGCCTTAGCCAAAATAGAAAATAAAGCGGTCTTATCGCTTATCGCAATTAAGTACCTTACCTATCGATCAATGGGTGGTTACAGAGAACATTAACTATCCTCATTCAAACAAAAAAACTTCGGTGCTTTTACCAAAGTACTTTTATTGAACTTAATGCAAATCAGAAGATTAATCTTTTGTAGTTTTCGCTTTCGGGAAACCTTGAACCTTTAGAACAAAGAAAAACTCTGAACTTTTCTTAAGTTACACAATAGTATGTAAATTTGTCAAAAAGTCTTCCATTTCCGTTGGTTTAAAATGTTCACCCCACTTTATTATTATTCAGGAACTTTTTGAGATAAAATCGTACAACTTTGAATACATACTGAAAGGCATATGCGAATAAAATAGCATGGAGTTGTTTGAATACCTAATAATACATAAATAAATATTTTACAACTTCACATACATTTTTACCTCAAGCGCCTGTGTTACGGATATCAGAACCAACAGCGGAATTACAAATATACCTATACATTTAATCCTTTTTTTGTAAATACGTACTCATAATACATGGAAAATACCCAGACCAAACTGATATGTTCATGCACACAAATATTTGTACTGTGCGGGGATCCACTGATCCAAACGGGTCGTCAAATAATGTATTTTTATTTAAATTTAAAAAAGATTCTTATTAGTATGTATATATTTGGATATTCGTATTTATTTGGACAGAGATACATGCAGAATATTTAAGTGCATTTTTAGGTTTCCGTAGCCAAATGGCAAAAAACGGAACCCTTATAGATTCGTCATGTCTGTCCGTCTGTCCGTCCGTCCGTATGTCACAGCCACTTTTCTTCGAAACTATAAGAACTATACTATTGAAACTTGGATAAATAGATGTATTTTGTTAACAGCATTACGATTTTTACATAAAAATTGGAAAAAATAAAAAAATGGGGGGGTCTCCATACTTGAAACTGAAACTTATTTTATTTTTCATCAAACCTATACGTGTGGACTCGGTAAGCGTAGTGTAGGACGCCCTACGACAAGATGGGATGATGACATTCGAAGGCTGGGTGGTGTGGGCTGGATGAGAGTGACCGAAAATAGGGAGCAGTGGCGTGCATTAGGGGAAACCTATGTCCAGCAATCCAAGACGAGTGTGGGTTGCTGATGATGATGATGATCTTTAAAAATGATGAGGTTTTTAACATCATTTTTTTCTAAACTCAATACTTTTGCGCAAGAGAGGCTCCCAAAGTGGTAAATTGTGCCCCCCCCCCCCCCCTAACTTCTATAATAAATGAATTATAAAACTAAACAAATATATGATGTACATAATCATGAAAACTAACAACGAAAATTGGTTTAAACTCGATATAGTGAGTAGTTTTTTTTTAATACGCTATAATCCGTAAACCGCAATTTACCTTCCATATAATTATCTTACTTGCTGCTACGAAACCCTTCAGTCCGACTCGCACTTGGCCAGTTTTTAATGTTTGTACACTCATTATTGAGAATATTTTGAAGGTTCTTTAAAAACAGCATAAAATAAATTAGATTTTCATCTAGACCTTCATCTATTTTAAAAACCTGTCCTTTTAGCCAGACTAAGAGTAAGTACTTACTTAAAGTTAAGTGGCCTCCTTTGCTTTAACAAATAAGTTCTTAATGTAAAGATTTTAATAATAATAAAGCAGGTTTAAACGTCCCAAAAATAAGCTTAGAAGCTCATAGATTCACTTGATTAAATAATCCATTGCAGAAAAGTCGATTACAGTGCGCTCACAATCTGGGCTCCGTTCAAATATTTATGTAGCACTTTGAATCGACGATGAATTTTGATCGTGTAAAAAGCCCGCGGGCTAGTACTAGCCCAATTTCATAATGAAAACCACATTTAGTAAGAAGGCTTCAGAAATGTTGTAGAATCTGTATTATAATAGGAAATTGCCGTTTATTTTTCTAGACACAATATGATGTACAACTCCTTTAATATGCAAAGTACGTACAGTCAAAAGCACATTAGACTATACACTTTGACCTTGAGACCGCCTTTATGTCCGGGGCATAAGCTTTTTTATCGTACTGCAAGTGTATACCGTGATGTGCTGTTGACCGTACCTTTTATAAGTCACCATACTATAATTATATTTTAATTTAAGACTATATTTAAAGGTTTATATTAAATAGAGATCAGATATTATTGTTATTAGTGATGCAAAAAAATTAACTTGAAAATTACCCTTTTGACATTTTTATCAATAATGATTTTTTAATTATTTTTTTTACTGAAAAGTTATCCTACATATCAAACATCCTATTTTTTATCGTGTACAATTATAGCTTGGTTCTTGACAGACTTAACTCATACCGACATGTACAGTCAGCATCAAAACGATCTTAGCGTTCAAACCGTCCAAAAATATGTATACACCATACAAACCAATTATTTTCATTTCTTTTTTCGAGAACCAAGTTACCAACAAATGGTGTATTTGTATTTTGGTGATTTTTGGCGAATGCTCAAATATTAATAGATAGGTTTGAAACGTAACATCATTTTGATGCTAACTATACCTACTTTAGCTTGCCACGTGGATAATTTGCGAGTAATTTCTCTAAGTAATTTAACAAGATACTCGTGAAGTAACTAACCACATTTTGTCATGTAGATGTGGAATGTTTGTGGTGTGTGAAACTAGTCTAACCATATTTGGGTTGGTGTGCTTTATAGAATAATTTTATTTGTATTGCATATTGCGTGTCGTGTATTTTTCATATTTTCTAGTTCCATGGTATTTTATGCAGTGGTTGCCAATCTTATTTTGCGTAATAGCGATATCAAACATATTATTATTAGTATTTTAAAAAAGGTAATTGTTAGGGCTCTAACTACGAGGGGGTGATTTGAAGTAAAATCGGACTGTTTCTACAGTATCCGGTGTGTCGGTAAACACTTACCGATTCGTAACACCCGGTATAAAGGCGCTGTAATTCTACCGGATTAGTTACAAAATCTTTGATAAGACGGGAATTCTATCTAGAAGGCGGTGGGGTCGCAAGCAAGTAATGTCACAGTCCAACAAAGCTCTTGTTATACTGTGGTGATGCTATAAATAAAATAAATAAATAATCACTTTATTTCCTCTTCACAAAGGTACACAGATTATAATACATATTTCATACACTGCTTAGTACATAGTTATAGGTGTACATTTATTTACCTTTGTGAGAGACTGGTGTCTATACTAGGGTAATCCCTGTGTGACAGATCGCCAGGCCCTCACCCTCTGACCGGTTTAGGAAAATAAAATGTTACAAAATACTTTTTGCAAAACTACTACTATTACCAAAAACAGATATTCTAACATTACAGAGTAGGTATGTTAGAATTAAAAAGATTGTAGTGCACTTGTATGGGAGTATGATTATATGTGTGTGAGTGTGCTTGTTAGTATGAATATGCTCATGTGCGTGTAGGTGTGTGCATGTGTGTGTGTGTGTGTGTGTGTGTGTGTGTGTGTGTGTATGTGTGTATGTGTGTGTGTGTGTGTGTGTGTGTGTGTGTGTGTGTGTGTGTGTGTGTATGTGTGTGTGTGTGTGTGTGTGTGTGTGTGTGTATATATGTGTGTGTGTTAGTGTGTGTGTGTGTGTGTGTGTGTGTGTGTGTGTGTGTGTGTGTGTGTGTGTGTGTGTGTGTGTGTGTGTGTGGGTGTGTGTGTGTGTGTGTTAATGTGAGTGTATTTATACATATACTTAATATTATTATTTATTTTTATTTTTTCTACTAATTTATTGTTTTTTATTACGATATTACTTTTAGCAAGTTTTCTGTATTATTGTAGTCTAAGCTTAATAACCATTGTTTGAGTATTTTTTTAGATTCTCGTGTTGATAGTGAGTAAAACGATAGTTCTTTATTAAGTTTATTGTATAGGTACCCTCCAAGGAAGCAAAAGAACTTGTGTGAGAACTGTGTTTTGTAGCCCACATTAGGACATACATTATTTCTCCTTCTTTTGTGATCTTTATTGGGACTGTACTGTAATTTGGCATGTTTTTCTAATACAGTGTGAAGTATAAAAAGTCTACGTACAGAAAGGACCTCATATATCTTATATAACTCGTCGGTGGGATACATGAAGGGAAGGGATTTGCCAACCTTTAATATTGCTCTTTGGGCCCTTTCTAGCTGTATCATTTTTGTTTTGGGGGCACCTCCCCAAACCGTAATGCAATATGTTATTAAAGATTGACAAAGTGAAGCGTATACCATTTTGATTACCTTGTAGCTAGCAACATGCCTAAGATTTTTAAAAACAAAAATAAGTTTTCTCAGCCTTGAGGATAATAAATCGATGTGTAAATTAAAATTTAGATGATTATCAATCACCACTCCTAGGTATTTAATAGAATCTGTTCTCTTTAGATCTGGGCATGAGCAATTACTATCAGCTAGGTTGCAGTTGTGGGCCTTAATTGAAAGGTATTGTAAATCTGTGGGGGGTTGGTTTTTTATTGAGAACATAATGTACTTCGTTTTTTTCAACGTTAAGTGTGAGTTTATTTTCTGTAAGCCATTTCAGTACTCTGTCGAAACCCTGTTGGGCAAAATTAAAAACGTCTGGCCATGATTTAGCATGAAAAAGTAATGCTGTGTCGTCGGCAAAAGCAACAATACTCCCATTAACCAGTTTAATTTCACAGAGACTATTTATATAAGTTAGAAATAAGGTAGGTCCAAGTACACTACCTTGGGGTACGCCGTAGGTAATGGGGAGATCGCTACTAAAGTATTCGTCAATTTTTACTCTTTGATACCGGTCTGAAAGATAATCTTTAAAGAGTGCTAATTGTTTGTCTCGTACACCCAATCTCTCCAGCTTGTTTAGCAGTAGTGGGGCAGGAACCGTGTCGAAAGCCTTGGCTAAATCCAAAAATATAACAATTACTTTTTCATTATTATCCAGATTTGTAACAATGAAGTCAGTTACTTTTTGTACAGCGTCATTTGTAGAGTGTTTTGAACGGAATCCGAATTGAGAAGATGACAGTAGTTTATTATTTTCTAGATAATTACATAGACGTTTGTTCAAAACCTTCTCTATTATTTTGGATAAATTAGGTAGTATTGATATGGGCCTGTAATTGTCGACACGGTCCCTGCTTCCACTTTTATGAATTGGAAGTACATCTGCTAGTTTCAGTTCTTTAGGGAATGTAGCTGTTTCGAATGCAAGATTACAGATGTAGGTTAAGAGTGGGGCCATAAGAATATGGAACTTTTTCAGAAATTCCGCCGATATATTGTCTCTGCCTGCAGAGGAGTCAGATTTAAGGCCAAATATCAGTGAACGAATTTCCTCCGTGTCTGTTTCATGAAGTACTAGAGAGTGTGGATGAGTCTTATCTGTGAAAGTAGGTGCAAACAGCATATTATTATTATTTCTCTCTGCCAAAGTCTTTCCAATGTCGCTATGTCGCGGAGGTCATCTGCGGCAGCCGTTGTGACGTCATTGTTGCAATGCCTCCCGCGCGTATTACGATGTTATCCCAACAGTAATTTACACTTTATGGACATAGCTTGATATACTACATTGTGTGGAACCTAAAAATATTATAGGTGCGATAGACACATACTAAATTTTTTTGCTCAGTCGGCGGAAAGTCCAGCCGGCGATTAAACACACGCCCTCTCGAATTTGTAGTGGCGTATTTATTATCTTACACTCCTATTAGAGCTGACGGTTTAGGTATTAGGTTAACCTAGATGATTCTGCTCTTTTTTTTCTCTGCTCACTTTTTGTAGCCTAATTTTCATCTATGTTGAAAATTCATCATCATCATCAGCAACCCATACTCGTCCACTGCTGGACATAAGTCTCCCCTAATGCACGCCACAGCTCCCGATTTTCGGCCACTCTCATCCAGCCCACACCAGCCAGCCTTCGAATGTCATCATCCCATCTTGTCGCAGGGCGTCCTACACTACGCTTACCGAGTCGCGGTCTCCACTCAAGGACTTTACGGCTCCAACGGCTGTCAGTTCTGCGGCTAATATGACCAGCCCACTGCCAGTTCAGTTTGCTAATTCGGTTGGCTATGTCGGTGACTCTGGTTCTCTGTCGGATTACATCATTTCTGATGCGGTCCTTCAGAGATACTCCGAGCATAGCCCTTTCCATAGCTCTTTGAGCGACTTTGAACCGGTGGACTAGTCCAGCTGTGAGTATCCACGTCTCGGCACCGTAAGTCATGACCGGAAGGACGCACTGGTCGAAGACTTTCGACTTAAGACTTTGAGAGATGGGTGACGAGAAGACTTGACGAAGTTTACCAAATGTTGAAAATTGGTAATGCCTAATAGCATACTCGAAAATTTATTTTTTACTTTTAGGTACGGTAATATGTAGCCGATGTGTAGATACATCACCTGAATGTAAGCGATTGCTATCGCCTATAGACACCAGTGGAATCACAAGTGCGCTGCTAACCTTCGGTACCCTTTAGATTCACGCCAGTTTTCTGTGAGGCTATGGTATCACTCTGTCGAGCTTGCCCATTCATGCCGAAGCCTGGCGCTCCCACGGTTGGTCTTAGTAATTTCAAAGATAGATATTTACCCTGGAAGAGCCACGCTTGTGCATAAGATGGGCCGGTTCGACCGGAGTAAATAACACGGAATCACGAAAACCTCTAATGTAGGTGAAGCAGCACTGTGCTGTGTTTCGCTGTGTGAGCGAGGATACTGGAGACCTAAACCGGGGGAAAAGAGGGTTTAAAGGTTGGCAGCGCACTTGTGACTAAACTGGTGTCGCGGCTGTCTATGGGTAGCGGCAATCGCTTACCATCAGGCGATCCGTCTGCTCGTTTGCCAAGTATCAAATAAAAATTTTAGTCGAATTTATTATGCTAAGGTAAGCATTACAATTTAAAGAGGTGGTTTTAATTATATTAAGACGACTCATAATGATCTAGACTTTAATTTCATAGTGTGTAAGGTTGGTGACATCTGTTAAATTAAAAGGGCAACGAAACTAAATTGAATTGTGCAGTCAGCACTTTGTTGTTTAAGAACAAATTAAAGGCAACTTGCTCAGATATCCTAAACTCCTTTTAATTTCACGCAGATTTGGAGTTGAATGTCGCACTTATTCAAAATTGTATTTTAGCTGCGTTGGTTCAAATCCTTTTTAAGGACTTGTCTGCCTCAATAAACTTTACAAGATATGGACCTCGTACTTTACTGGCTTTGCCACGTTGATAGAATGGGAGAACCAGAATATAGCCGGCAAGGCATCTGTCATGCTTCAAGTGTTGCAGAAGTCCATGGTCTTTCAGCTTTATTGTAAAAAACAAAATACGAGCGTACCTCGGATAATCGAATGGTCAAATACATCCAGGCTGAGAAGGCTCTGTTAATCAGCCAGGGGTACGGATCAGACGAAGTATCGCGCACTCTGACAATCCACGAAGCCCCGGGTCAGTCGTTCGAGAACGTAGCGATAATCAAAAAAACTCCCAAACGGTCCCATCTCCTGCAAAGCGTCCCACACGCGGTGGTAGCCATCTCCAGACACACAAAAACTTGAGTATATTGTACAGATAACGCCCCTAACGACGCCACAGCACGGCTAATATCCATGGCATCGAAGGCTACCATCGAAAAAATCACCGAGTATAATCTCCGACGGGGTGATGACGCGGTTAGGAACAAGCTTGCAAACAAAACATAAAATATCCACTTACCCCAAAACCCTCCCCTCTGGAACCCATAAACTACGTAAAAACCAACTCCCTACCCCCAAAGACATAAAAAAACCCACTTGCAATTACACTAAATTCATCTTACTAACAATAACCATGCATGACTGCCTAAACTTAAGCTATTGTAATTTTATTTAATTCAATATTGTCGCGGAGAAAATGTTAAAATGTTGTGACCCTTAAAAATAATAAGCACTAAAAAGCCACGGAACCAGTGTCCGTGGAATTTAATGTATATTAAAAAAAATGGTCAAATACCTGTTCAAGGCACCGCACTGGAAGAGATAAGGGCAGAAAGTATTTGCACTGACGGACTTTTGTAAGATGACTTACAGGAGGGAGCGCAGGACCTAGACTGAGGCACCTTTAACCGGAGAGTAAGCCTGACTTTGAGTAGCCGAGGTCACCTAGTTAGATGGATATGTTTATCAACAATTAAATAAAATATGTTTTATTCTATTGATAATAGAGCAAAAAAAAATGTTGGTGTTCCGAACATCCACCTCGAGATTTTTCAAATCTATGTGCGTATTTCTATCATTAGCTTAGTCGGTAAGGGAGAACATCGTGAGGAAACCTGCACTTCTCGGATAGTTTCTGAAACGTGTAACCATGATTCAATTGATCTGGTTCCCCTGTTAAAGGTTGCGAAAGTCAGACGGCAGTCGCTTCATTGTAATCACTTCACTGAATCATGGTCCAAGCGAACTACATGCTCCAGGGGGACAGTTTTGGACGCAACCGGGATTACACTCTGAGATGAGGATCCATTCAGAGATTGTTATATTTTTAATAAGATCACAGTTTGCGCACTAAATCCTTCTCCTTGCCTGTGGTGACATCAGTTAGGTCTATATACTGTTATTTATTTTTAATCCGAAAACGACACTGATTTTCGCCAAAATGACGTAAAGTGAGGCTTGAAATATAGTGTTTTTAATATTCCCGAGTGATCCCGTAGGTACCATTAATCAAGTGTCAGGAAAGAGTTGTGTCGAGAATTTAAAATTGTAGTTAATATATTCGAAGTTGTACCGTTTTTTTCGTAGTGCTTTAAAGCTTTACATTCGTGATAATAGTGACTTTATTAATGACGCTTCATTCATGAATGGACTCGGTATGATCACAAAATAAATACCTTATAGTACACGGCAATTCAAACAGATTTCTTAGAAAATATATGACTCAATTTTTCTAATGAATTAATATGACGTGCGATGTGGTACGATGAGAGAGATGTGAGATGTTGAAAACAATTTTCAACTTACAAAACAGTGTCAAATGTGACCTATTATTTTAGCCCTACTACAGAGGATAGTTTTTGCCCAAAGCATCTTTATAAAAACCATTCCATACCAGATAACTTTTTAAAATGTCGGCATCTGCATTCTTATTATGTTGTAAATTGACTTCATTCACTGCCTCGGTGGCGCAATGGCTAATGGGTCGCACTTTAAAGCGACGGTTACGTCTGGGGTCCCGGATTCCACCCCCGGGTCCAATGTTAGCCCGGAGTCTGGAAGTTGGCGGTCTTGTACCCCCGTGCCTCGGAAAGCACGTTAAGCCGTTGGTCCTGCGCCTAATCCCTCTTTGGTCGTGTCACACTAGTGTCCCATCGAAATAAGAGGGTACGGGAATAGAGAGCGCACTTGTGTCTGCGCAAACACTTGTGCACTATAATATGTCCTGCGTCGATGGCTGATCGCTGAGATTGGCCGCCATGATCGAAATATCGGTTTGGAGGACATTATGTTGTCCATAAACGGCGGTGATCAGATCCCCTGTAATATCATGAACAGATTAGCTTGTTCTTCTTTATAATATGAAAAAAGACTCTTCTACTTGTATTCCAAATCTTAAACCAAGTCAATTTCGCGGTATAACGCAGCAGAACACCTAAGTGGCGACATTTGCTCTTCCCGCCGAGATACAAATACAAATATGACATGGCCCAACCTAAACTAACATTTAAAGTAGGTGAGTGTGTTTGTTGAAAGATTTGGTTTTATCAAAGGGGCGTTTATGCCGCGGTTGACTTTTAAGTGCCCATTTGGAACTGTGCCCTGCTCGGCACATTGCAGCTGGTAGTTTATCTTGCTGTCCTTAACATCTCTTACGTTTTTATCATTTAGGTTACGTATAAAATGATTTTCATGTACATAGCTAAATGGCTGTTCTACTCAATGTTAGGTTTGCAACTAAACTCGTGAGAGAATGTTTAGAAGGGATCGGCATTTTAATTCACTACAAGGATGGCTTCTATTTGCACCCTAGACAAACATTGGTGTGATGAATACTTTTGTTTTTTCAGTGTCGGCGTTATAACCAATCATTAAATAGATTTATAATACTTTCTTTAATAAATTCAGAAACTAAAGCTACGCACTTTAGGGCACAATCGATGTGTAAGATGTTATGATATTTGTATAATTAAAAAAAATGGTTTTATCATAAGGGACTATGTATTTTTGCTGGATCACTACTGCAAGTTTACATGGATTAGAGAAGGTATTTCTTGATGCCAGGAGAGACGTCATGAGTATTGTTATATTTTTGTACATCGCATCAGCTAGTCATATTGGTATCTAAACATCAATCCCGCTGAGTACTTCCAGTTTGCCCCACCAAGACGCCCCACTGGTGGGGTAAAGTGGAATGCTTTAAAATACATAGTAGAATCTGCCCCACTAGGCGGACTAGACTAAATAGACGAATATTAAAATAATGAGAAAACCCACCTACAGTCTAAAGTGTCGACCCCAGTGGGGCGAAATACACCTAATTTTAAAGCAGAAGAATTTGCCCCACTAAATTTAGTGGGGCAGATTCCTCTACCAATTTTAAAGCATTCTACTATGGCCCACCAGTGAGGCGTCTTGGTGGGGCAAAGTGGAAGTACTCAACACCACTCTGGGGAAATCAAGTAACGTTACGTGACAAAATAATTCTTTCTCATCGTAGCGTGTAGTTCCAACTTACATCAAAAGCTGTCGCTCTGGAGCCCAGAGTAACTATGATTCAGGGTTTGGGGAGTCTGGTGATTACGATGAAACGACTGCCGTCTGACCATCGCAACACTTGGGAAACCAGATCAACTGAATCATGGTTACAGATTTCAGAAACTATCCAAAACGTGCAGTTTTCCTTACGATATTTTCTCTCATCGACGAGCTAATGGTATACGTCGCAAAATAAATAGACACTGAAATTTATATCGAAGAGTTCATCGACCTACACACTAGGCTGCATCGTATCGTGTCTCTCTCACACAATTTTTTATAGCCTCATGTCGAACCACACCGAGAATATTGTACGCGCGTATATATGTGTACGTAGTCTGTTTAGTACGCCGGCCAGTAGGCAGCCGGCATTCTGTGTGGTTATGTATGTCATAAAATATGTTTTAAACCACTTTAACCCCACGCGTTCCCACGAGTTGCAGTCGCTTCATTGTAATTGCCAGATTCCCAAATCATGAAACATCGTCCAAGCATACCCCGGGTATACGCGACAGCTTTGGACGCAACCGGGAATTATACGCTAAGATGAGGATAAAATATGTTTTAAAATGCATCTAAATATTAGTTCGAAATTCTCAAAGCTAGGAAACTAGGTAACATTCGCCAAATGTATGATTCGTAGCGCCGTAGCTTATCCTTAATATCGTAGCTAACTTGTGCTACGCCGTAGAGTTAGTTAGAGAGGAGTGCTACGGCGCGGCTACATGCTACTATTGGACTGAAAATTATATTTCATCTTTTCACAGAAAACCGGCGTGAAGCAGCACTGTGCTGTTTCCCTTCGTGAGTCCGTACCGGAGGCCCAATCCGGGGGAAAGGAGGGTTTAAAGCTTAGCAGCGCACTTGTGACTCCAATAGTCTCGCGGGTGTCCATTGGTGGCGGCAATCGCTTTCCATCAGGTGATCCGTCTGTTCATCTGCCGCCTATCGCATAAAAAAAGATACTTAAAAATATTATAGTACTTACTTACGAGTACTTAGGTGTTTCATAAATTTGTATTTCGTCTGGATGTTTTCTATGTATTATAAGTATGTATTTACATGAGAAAAGTATTATTTGTGATCCCACTGTTGATTCTGATATCCGTAACACAGGTGCTTGAGCTACCTATCTCGGAGTCGGATGTATGTGATGTTGTGAAATATTTTTAATTATTTATTAGTATAATAAAATAGCATCATGAATAAAGTCCACTACATCAACGCGATACATAATTGTCGAATGGATTATTCCATTTTTATGGAATATATATAGCTGATGTTTTTTCGCTTAATATGTTGATCTAACATTTTAATGTGATACTAGCGCCGCCAAGTGATTTGTATTGACTGTGGCGAAAAAGATACATTTTTTAAAACGTACTCCTACTTCAGTTGCTATGTAATACTTAGTACCTAAGAGTAACAATATTTTCGTAATTTTCTAAAGTGGCCACTTTTAGCCATTATGGAAATTATTGTTACTTGTAGGAGGATATTATTACACAGGTGGGTCGCACAAATGTCTTTTAAGAAAAAATATTGACACTTATTTTGATACGCATAAAGACTACCGATACTAATGAACATTAGCTTAAATGACGTGTCTGAGTGCGGCCGTTAATCACCACAATCAATATACATCAAGTGATGGCGTTAGTTTCACCTTAAAGGAGCTTTATTCATGATACCTATTATGAGAACTTCGGGCTTCCACATTAAGACAATCTTTTCTTGTAACAAATGATTTGAATTTGAATGTATAAATACCGGTGCACTAACAATGTGGATGAGGCAACCATAGGTATGGACACATTATATTATTTTATGTGGAGAATAGGTATTCTTGTATGTAGGTGACTGTAGGTGCATAAGTAGCTCAAGTTTGGCGGACAAATAATAGGTTAGAATCAACAACGACAAAGTCCCTAAACTGTCGGCGGCAAATGTCGGTGACGTCACGAGTCGGGCGTCATTATTTAGTCGTTGGTAGGGATGTGCGATGCTGAATAACCCGATATTCAATTATCGTTTACCAGGCATAATAAATTTGAGGTAAAACTTGGTTCTGACAAGCCTTTAAGAAGAGAGCGAATATCCTTTTTCTTCTCCTTCCGACGGCGCGCTTGTGACTCCTCTGGGGTTGTAGGTGTCCGCGGGCAGCGGTACTCACTTGCCATCAGGTGATCCGTTTGCGCTTGTCTGCTCCCTATCTCATAAAAAAAAATTAAGGCCAAACATACACTACTAGTCAAGTGTACCACAAATTCTAAAACTGCACATAGATTATATTCCTTAATGTTTCAGCATATTTAAGCCTAATATGTATTCTACACATTAAATAAGACTCAGCTTATCGTATCATATCTTATTGTATGTATCTATATCTATAAAATCTTTATTTTATAGATATTTATTTTATATCTATAAAATCTTTATTTTATAGATATAGACGTTTGCACAGAGTGGGCTAAAAGGTGATATTCAGACACAATTAAAATGTCTATTGCACATTTATTAGCGGACGCGATCAGAAATATAACCATCCCGCGGTTATACCTGTGGTTTATTGGTTTATAGCTTATATGTTAATGCATGGTATCAGCTTTATGCATACTGAATTTCATTGAAATTGCTTTAGCCGTTTGTGCGAGAAGAAGTAACAAACACACTTACAAAATTGTGACATGTCAATCTTTACTATTATTTTTTTCAATGCAAAGGCGTCACCCAAGGTCCAGAATGAAAACTAGCGCTGCAGCTGCTGTGTTTGGCAGTTGCAGCATATGCTGAGGTTGAGCCTTGTTGGCCGCACCTTTTTGTCTCTGTACCTTGTTTTCTCTGTTTTGTTCTATGTATAATGTGTTGTGGTTAATATTTTTTTCTTATCTTATCTTATCCTTATAATATTAGAGTGATGTACTTTCGATAGGCGAGCGATGGTGGCTCAGTGGATCAGAACACACCTTTCATCCGGAGTCGTGGACCAAGACCATGCACTTCTGGATTTTTCAAATCGATGTGCATATAGCTATCGGCGGTGAGGGAAAACACCGTAAGGAAACTTGCACGTTTCGGAGAGTTTCTGAAACGTGTAACCATGATTCAGTTAGTCTGGTTCCACCGTTAAGGGGTTGCAAATGTCAGACGGGAGCCGCCTCATTGTATTTACCAGACTCCCCAAATTCTATATCATGGTCTGATGGTACCCCAGGCTCCAAAGCGACAGCTCTGGATGAGAGAGAGAGAGAGAGAGAGAGAGAGAGAAAGAGAGCTTTGGATACGTATTCAATTTGGAAAAAATATGGACTCAAACATTTAAATTCCTCCACTTGTCTAAAGTTTGCATCATTATATCATATCGATTTTATATATTAAAACTATTTACCCACATCTCTTGTTGTTGTCTGTAGTAACACATGCAAATCTGTGCTTGGCGAACTCTCAATCTTAAAGCCGCCCTTCCAAACTAACACTGTAACACATTGCCACCTGAATATTAAAGTGAGATAACATGAGCTGTATAATCTTCAAAACAATTACATGTTTTATAGCGACTTTAAATAAAATCGATTGAACTAAAAATCGATTTTTCCACATCTCTTAATCCGTAGCGCGTCATGCACATCTGCGCTTGGTAAACACTCGATCTTAAAGCCGCACTCGCAAGCCGACAGTGTAACACATTGCCACATGAATATTAAATGAGACAAAATCCGCATTATAAACTGAGTGTTTTACAGTGCTTGTTAAATTTGCTTTTAGATTTAAGACGCCGAGTAAACATACGCTAAATGTAATTTAACGCAGCGAGATATACTGTATTCGGTACATAGATCAAACGTGCCTGCTTATTACTAAGTTGATTATATAAGAGCAGGTCTTGTAATCATTTAATATAAATACCTAAGTTGTCTACTATAGAGTATAAACGACGAAAATGGTACTTTTCAGTTCAAATAGTCCGTGAGCCCTCTACGATATTGCTACGGACCTAAGCTACGGACTAAAAGAAAATGGATTGATTGTGTCAAAAATGACGACTGCTATTGTTATTGCTAGAAGACAATCTAAGTATAGAAGAATATTTGGTTGTATAAAACCCTTTTAAATACTAAATGCAGCCTGGCTTAAAACACAATATGAGCAGTCATTTGTTTACCAAAACAAACGATTTGATCTTCAATTCTGTCAATATCCGACGCAACTACGGTCTTCGTTTTTGCAGTGATCTGTAATCCGAACTACGGACGACCTGACTGTGACAGCCAAATGGAGCAAGGGATCGAACATTAAGTAAAGTGTGACTGCTCATTTTAGAGGTACATTGTAAGGAGGTTACAATAATAGATCTTCAACTATTGTTTTAAAATATGAGGGAACTTTAAACGCTCGCGTTGGTATTATTTATGAGACGCACAAATCTGGATTTGATTCATGGATCAGCAGTGTCTAAAAAGTTAAAAATTATGTACCTGAACATAAACATTTTTTGTAAGTCACGCCATTCCGCGTAAATAAATCACAAAAAAATTTTTTCGGTATCATTCTATCCATTCATGTGGTTTAGAGTTCGACGCACCAGGATACAATTACTCGACGCTGCGTGCCCAAGGATCCACGATTCACGGGACTCCGATTATCGGGCCCATTAAAATTCCACCAGTGAGCCTCACTAGACTAAAACTATCATCACCTTGAAGCAGAAGTCGTGTTCAGTTCAGCAACAATTCGATGACGCAATGAAGAGTTGGGATTCGACAAGCAAAAATTAGCATAAGAAAGCTGGGCAGTTTATGGGTAGTTGGGTGAAACCGTTGTTATACGAGTATGTCTGCGTAAAAAGGTTTATGTTTGCGGTCTAACCAACTCCTGTGCATTGTAACACTTGATCGCATGGCCGCAAATCGCCAGACGTCGCGTTGTAAGCAGAAATAGTAAAATAGGGCAGGCATACTCTATACAGTGTTCGAAACTGTTTATTTATTACCGCATTTTTTTTAGCTTTTCTAGAGAGATTTGTAATAACATGAAAATATAGTGTTACATGCCTATGTGTCAATTTAAAGGTAGGACCACACAACAACATCGCATCGTGTCGCTGCAAGGTGCCCCCGAAAGAATATTTCCCTGCGACCTGACGCCCAAATGTGAGATGCAATTTCTAACAAATTATATTTTTTCGTACGTGTCTTGCCACCACGCGACGCGACGCAACGCAACGCAACGCTCTATTACCGTCTCTACCCTTAATCGTCTGTTAAAAAGGGGAATTAAAGCACTGCTTCCAGATTGAAATGTTGTCCAAACATTATTTTTAGTACCTCTAATGACAGTGTCTCTGCTAAAAAAGTAATTAATTATACTCATCTCTCTTTGATCGTCCAGGCCAATGTACTTTAAAAACCTGTAAAGATTTAATAAGGGAGTAATTTAGCATATTATTTTTTATTAATTTGTTTTTCGTGTAAAGCAATGTAATGAAGAATACTTAATGTCCATTCTTAAATGTGTGTAATTTGCAGAAGGTTCGTCCCAAATGCCTACTTTTCCTACGAATGTAGGTTCAGTATGTAACAGGCGCACATTTCAAAGACGTCGACGCAATCCTTTGCCATTGAAATTAGGTACCGTTACAAATGAAATTGTATTTATTGTAACGATCTTCAACATATTATGTAATACTGTATTTCAATTTGTTGTATGTGTTTGGATGAAAACGAGTAAGATTATTTATGAGAACCACCTTTATTATATTGTGGTTTTTGATTCTGCGTATAGCGATGCAATAAATTATAATGAAATTGAATCATGAGTACCTACCCAATTGTTTATTTATCGTAGTTGGTGATGATACGATTTAATAAATATAGTATGTTGAATGGGTTTGTATTGTAGTCGTTCATAGAAAATATAATTTAAGTTAGGTCAGTTACTAACTTTGGCAAGTATCTGAGGTATGTATGTACTTACTTACATTGGTGTTTTTGCTTCTTCAGCATTTTGATTTACTTTATATTATTATGAAAAAACTGTGTCCAGAAATATAAAACGAATCACAAGTGAAATGTTATATTTTCAAGAAAAAGAGATTTAGTCCAAAATTTGGAAAAAAAATAAGATGACAACTGCTTTTTGAGGGTAACGAGTTATTGTTAGATTTAGCCTATGATGATACTTCATAATACCTATACATATAGGTTTGTGTTCATCACACAAATATTTATCCAGGATGGGGATCGAACCCAAGACCTTTGGCGTATGAGATAGGGTCACTACCAAATACGCCATCCGTCAACTCATTACCTAATAAAGTATCAGTCTATATACTGTCGCCGTGCAGGGCAAAGGCGGAGGCCTTGATCTCTATGATGGAGATCATAGAAATCAAGTCATCGCTACCATGATGGGAATAGGCTTACTCACCACGCTTGATCACAAACCCGAGCTAGTTTCGAAAAATACTTTTTGCTCCACCCGGGAATCGAACCCACGACCCCGAGATCATGGCCCGGTACTAAAACCACTAGACCAACATGGCGTTTAGTTAGACCAAGTTACTTAGTATTTCCATGATACTGAATAAAATTAAACCATCAGTATGATCAAAAACAACAGTCATAATTTCGAGCCATTATGTTGTCATCGGATATTTCATGATGATATTGTATTGTGTGGCTGTTTTTGATAAGACTAAACAGCGAAAGACTCGTTAGTTTGTCTTTCTATGTTTATATTTTAAAAATCAATAAACACTCTTAAAAATTAAATTGATATCCTCCTTTAACTAAATCACAATAGAGTAAAACAAAACAAGGTCATTTAATATTGCGCGACCAGAAACAGATTACAAATCACTGTTATATTTTTTTTTGGTAGGAATACAATCTGTTCGATTAGATGCGATGTTGTTATGCGCCATTGTCGCATAACAACATCGTATTTTTTTTAAGTATATTTTTAAAGTGTTTGTGCTTTGTACTGTTTTCTTTTTATCATTGTATTGTGTCTAGTTTTTGAGTGTTGTTTGTATCTAATTATTATCAACTGACTTCTATATTGTGTGTGTTTAAATACGAATCTTATTATATCTACCACATCACATATTACCTATCTATAATATGTACGTGTATATATTTTTTTATTTATTTATCTACACCACACCATCACACTCGCTCTCAAACAGGTCCCGCCAGAATACCAGCGCGCTGCTGCGGCAATGCAGATATTGTCGTAGCAGCTAATGCTGAGGTCGGGATCTGATTGACCACACACTATTCACATCTCTTTGTCCCTCTTCTTTTCGTTTTATGTCGTTTTAAACCGTGTACCAACTGTATGTGTTTGTTTCCTGTATATTGTGATGGTCAATAAAAGTATTTTCTTTCTTTCTTTCTTTCAAAACAAAAGTCAGATACAAATGAACGTGTGCAACAAATGATCCGGTGTTAGATTCACTCCATACTAGAGATGCGCTTATTTGAAATTATTTACTGATTTCAAGTAAAGCTTGAGATCAAATCAAATAGAACCAGTACAATATTTGTATAAGAATCGGTATTTATTAACTTTAAAAACTCTTACAAGCCTCTCTAGCTTAGGTGGACTTTGACAGCTTTACATATTTTTACACTACCTAAGAATGTCCGTAATGCCGAGTTGTTACGTTTTGTGCAATAAAGTACTCGTATATCGTCTATTTACCGTGTTTTTCCGTTACCGCGGTCGTAAGTAAGTTGGTTTACTGGACGAGAATAATTAAACTCAAGTCAGAGAGAATGAAACTCAAGTTAATTCTAGCTAAGCCCTACTCGAACTGAAGTTGACACATCCCTACACTATGCGCTCTGATTAGATCGGGTAATTAATTGGACGAATCCGATAAGTTCCACTCTAGTTTTTGTCTCTTGGATTTGATTAAATGGGTTCAGTTTTTTCGGGGTTTTCTTTCCTTTGAGTCGCTAATTATTGCCCGGGGCCGCTTGTGTGTATTGGCTTGGCAAAGAAATCAGAACTTGTCGAACATCCTATTAACACAGGGTTTGGATGAGGCGATGTACTTTTTAATGTCATTGGTGGCAGATGAGTAGATGCATCACTACCACATCATATCACCCGCAACATTTTGTAACAGATTTTTTCCTTGAATCGACTTTTTCCTCCTACTTAGCACTTAATCCTGTTTCTATACAAGATACGCATTAACCATGATCCAGGGATTTGGAAAGTCTGATAATTAGGTACATTGAAACGATTGCCATGTGACGTTCGTATTCCTTTGACGGAAAGCAGACCCAAGTGGTTCATGGTTAGGTAATACGTTCAGAATCAGTATATCAACAGTTAAGATTAACTGTTGCATTTAAGATACTAAGAATAAGAAAGCATTTATTGGCCACAACACATGTTTACATACAAAACGAAATATGTTGTTAATATTTCGTTTTATATGTAAACATTATAAAGTTGCGGCCAACAAGGTTCAGCCTCAGCATGTTTTTTTTATGTGATATGTGGCAGACGAGCTGACGGATCACCTGATGGTAAGCAATTGCCGCCGCCCATGGACACCCGCGACACCAGTGGAGTCACAAGTGCGCTGCCAACTTTTTAACCCCCCTATCCCCCGAATTGGGCCTCCGGTACCCTCACTTTTTTGAATTATTGTCTAGTCTATGTTATTTGTGCCATGTTTGCTGTTTTGTAGCGATAATAATGTGTATGTGTACCAATAAATAAATAAACTCACGCAGCGAAACACAGCACATTGTTGCTTCATGTTGGTTTTCTGTGAGGCCGTGATATCACTCCGGTCAAGCCGGCCCATTCATGCCGAAGCGTAGCTCTCCCACGGTCCCTTGAGCTACAACAACCGCTAGACAGCCGCTGCAGCGCTGATTTTCAGGCTGTACCTTTGAGCGACGCCTCATAATAAAATGTCCAAACAAAAAAAAACTGACAATGAATATTAACAGATGACAATTAAAAAAAAAGGAGAGAATGACAACTGTTGTGGGATTGAAATTGTGAAATGCAGCATCCAGAACTTGCACGTCTCCCCACGACATTTTCTCTCATTGAGCTAATGGTACAAATACGCACATGAATGTGGAAATCCAGAGTTCCAGGCTCGGATTCGATCTACGACTTCGTGCGGAGAAAACACACATTCTTACCCAGTTCTCTTACATAGTTCTTTATCTGTTTTTCACAATGGACATCGAACATTACTATATTAATTGCTTTACTTAGAACTTACGAATTTGGCTTAGGAGGTACCTTATTTAGTTTGACGTTCCATAAATAGTGAGGGATCAATGTTGAAAATGCAATCATAGAATTTGCACCCGACCTATAGAAGTAGTAGTATTTAACATCTAAAATGTTCCATTGTTGTAATCTAAAACGAAGCAGCCAGGCATCCCCAGCGAGCCGAAATGCAAGACGAGCGAAACTGAAGTAATAAAATGGATCCTCCATAAACTAAAGTGGGTTGAATCCACCGAAAGAGGTGTGCCATCAAAGTTTCAAATTCTCCCTGATCGAACGCTCGGTTCCGTCCCAATCGCCTCTTGCTTACACTCGCGCTTGAAAGACTACATTTTCATACACTTAGGCACTACTTTGGTAGTGTTGATGTTGAAAAACGTTACATAAGTATTAATACGTATACTATAATCACCGTATATGGTATATTGATGATTTTTTATGACATAAATGGCAGAGGAGCAGACGGTTCATCTGATGGTAAACGATGGCCGCCGCCCATGGACACCTGCAACACCAGTGGAGGCACAAGTGCGCTGCCAACCTTTAAACTACCCAACCCCCGGATTGGGCCTCCTGTACCCTCACTCACGCAACAAAACACAGCACAGTGCTGCTTCACGCCGGTTTTCTGTGAAGTATCACTTCAGTCGAGCCGGCCCATTCATGCCGAAGCGTGGCTCTCCCACGGTCACTCATTTTGCACTGGGGTTTCTGCTGAAAGATTTGGTAGTTAGTATGTAGGACCTTAGTACAATATTAGGTAACTATTATCATTTGCCACGCATTCAACGCCCCTGTTGTGTTGGTCTAGTGGATTAAGTACCGGGCCGTGATCTCAGGTATTGGGTCCGATTTCCGGGTCGGGCAAAAGGTATGTTTCGAATTTTTCGATCATAGCTTTTGTCTATGATCACCAATCCGCATTAGGCAAGCGTGGTGATTAAGCCTAATCCCATCATAGTAGTGATGACTTGATTTCTATGATAGAGGCCTTTGCCCTGCAGTGAGACAGCTTATAGCTGATACTTTTACTTATTCAATGAAAAAGCCTAGGCTGGTACGTGACATACATATATATGAGTAAGTGCAGTGTTATGATACAAATATTATGATAACAAATTGAAAATAGTAAGATAGATAATACGTTTATTTATACTGCTGCTGCACTACAAAATACAAAGTGGAAACGTAACATTGAGAATTTTAATTTAAAATCACACCCCTATGGGAGGTCTTAACAGACTCGATGATAAAGGATTTTCGTTATAAGTACAACTTTTATTTTATTTCCTACAATATATTTTTAGGCGGCAGTTACAATGGACACTATGCCATGGCATCACTTCCGTTTCCACTGGTCCGTATCGTGGGACGGAGAAAATACATGTGCCGGCAACGAGTTCCATTTCTTTAAGGTATGGTAAAAATAGGTTCTTTAGGTATTTAAAAGGGTATAAAATGGCACAATTTGGTACAATGGTACCTTTTTGGACTGCCTCGGGTGGCGCAATGGTTAGTGTTTCGCACTTTAAAGCGACGGTTGCGCCTAGGGTCCCGGGTTCGATCCCCGGGTCGGGTCAAAATTTGTGCCTGAGTTTTTCTGTTAATAAATTCTTAGTGTTAGCCTGGAGTCTGGAAATTGGCGGTCTGGTACCTCCGTGCCTCGGAAAGCACGTTAAGCCGTTGGTCCTGCGCCTAATCCCTCTTCGGTCGTGTCACACTAGTGTCCCATCGAAATAAGAGGGTACGGGAATAGAGAGTGCACTTGTGTCTGCGCAAATACTTGTGCACTATATATGTCCTGCGTCGATGGCTGATCGCTGAAATTGGCCGCCATGACCGAAATATCGGTTTGGAGGACATTATTAGATAGGGAAAATCTAGAATACCTTCTGGGGAGGGCAAAGAGGGAAAGAGGTCAGATTCTGATAGCCTGCATGACGAAAATAATACATGAACTATCCCAGAGGCTGGTTGACGCTACGGGTGATAGAAGAGCTAGCGTATATCTGGGCCAACGTATAAATTTGGCCATCCAGAAAGGTAATACGCTAAGTCTCCTGGGCACGATGTCTGTGGGCAGCGGTTTAGGGGATGTATTTTATTTGTAAATATTCATGTATATACTATTTAGTCCTGAGTTGTTTTTTTTGTGATTTGTGTAGTAGGTATTTTATGTCACTTGAAGTAAATAAATGTGTTATACATGAATTTGGTATTCCAAAATTGATGAAAAGTTATTGAAAAGATACCCTGTAGTCTATTAATGGCCTTCAGCAACAGTTTAGTGAACTCTGCATCTATTAATAAATATAACGCTGTACGAGTGTATGAATACTCGTCATTAACAATTTGATCGAAGAATACAATTAAAACAAAGAGGAAAATATATTTCAATATAGAACCTCAATGCTAATTATCTACTTAGGTCCCGTAATTAAGAATAATTATGATTCAATTTCGGTTAACATAATAATGAGTCATAATTTTATCACAGCCATAAAAATAAAATACCGTTGATTTATACGTTCCAATGTTATTTTAGACTTAACAATATTGATATGCCGAACAGTTTTGGATATCTGCCTTCCTATTTATTCTTCCTCGTTTTTGGAATTTTCTCGTTCTCGTTGTTTTTTGGAAATGTTTTATTTACTTGTTGTTATGTATTATATTAAGTTAAATAATTATAGGTACAAAACTGAATACAATTAGGTACCTAAGGTAAAATTACGAGTAAAATAAACTAGTAACTTCGTTAAAGCTTAATTCGTCGGAGGTAGCATATAGTAGAAATTTGGTACTAAATTAGGTATCAAAATCATCAAGATTTCAGGTTTGGTCCCGCCATTTTGACAATCACTGTTTGTGTTATACATTAAAGATAATATTCTTTTTACGCTTCGAAGAATTCAGACGAAATAAACTAATGTTCTCTTTGATCACTTTAACACAGTCGGAATTATACATACAATTTTAATTACGTTTATTTACCCAAGTGTAAAAGAAAACGGAGATAAAATCCGTAAAAATAAGTGAAATGATACATAGAATACAGAGCATTGGCGGGTCTGGGGAGAGAATAGTATCACAATCGTAATAGACGGCCGCGGCGTTCCTTTCCTTGCCGGAAACGCACACGGATGTACAGACAGCCAGGGTATTACAATCTGTCAAAATTCCTTAATTGATATTGAACTGAACGAGTTTGACATTAAGGCGAGTATTGACATGAACAAATTTGTCAATATTTATAGATTGATGTGTGGCTGTACATACCTAATGAAGCTAGGTCTTATTAAAATAATAATATTAAAATAAATACTTCTAACAAATCGACAAATGAAATTTTCCCAAAAAGTTTGAGAATAAGTATTCCAATGTATATATTTATATATTTTTTCTTTATTGAAGAAAAAACAGCTTAAATACTAATACATTTTAACTTATTAAATATAAGTTACTCACTATCCTAATTAGTTTCCACTACTAAGTAATACAAATAATGTTGAATGAGAAACTCGCACTTCAGGAATTAAAAGTAAAAAAAGACAAATTCTTAATAGAAGTCAATCAAAAAAGATAAAAAAAGAAAACTTTTACTTATTATTAGGTGTGGTGTACACATGAATGCTCATTCAGAAGGCGACGAAAACAAGCCATTTTTTTATGTCAATATGTCGATGATGCTGTCGTATATAACTGTTTCATCTTTAGCATATTTTTCAATAGAAATCAATGATGTAAAGATATTGTGATTTACAGCATCGATAAAGATCCCATAAAAAGTTTGAAAGGAACGTGACCGCTTGGTCAGTTTTACGGCTTGAAGGCACCTACATTCTGGTCGATATTGGCAGACCATCGCCAGCATGTGCCTATCATGTTTCAAAATCGCTGTTAGGAACCGCTTCATGGACGAGAATTTAAAAAGCAATTTTTAAAACTGATTTTGCAGACACATGGTGCAATGTGGAAAAAGTGCGAAACTTTTTGTGGGTTGTGGTTGGCATTTCTGCGAGTGTGAAATCTGTTATTCAGGGCTATAAAAAATCTAACAAAGCAGAGATAATTAAAACTGGTTCAGCCGTTTTTATTATAGCGGTGTAATCTAACACATTTTTTTATAAACCTGCGTCAATAAAATCGATACACTGCAATTTTTTAATCAAACGTGCTTAGTTCAGAAGTCTACAGTATGAAAGTATAAGACCCACATTTTGTCTAATGATTTAAATCTTTGTTAAGATTAATGACGTCGATTTTCTTAAAATGTATAAAGCTCTTATAAGTAGGTACTCAGTTTTCATATTTGTAGGCTTCTGATCTAAGTACGTTTGTATGAAAAATTCGCGATATTTCGATTTTTTTGACGTCGAATGTATGTAGGTATGTATATAACATAGATGATCAAGTTGGTACCGTAGCTATCGTCCATTTTGTTTTAAATGTTATCATTAATTTTTTGATGATTTATAAATTACGCTTCAGAAATAACGATGCCTGAACAATTACGGTTATAATATAATAATACCCTGGTAAGCTCCGCCAGCAAACTTTTGAGTAAAACAATGACATTGCACAATTAACCTCTCAGTATCGGGCCTCTCGAGAAAGGGCCATTGTCATAAACAAGATTTATAGATGCATTCCAAAACGTGTACAGAGAGATACAACATATACCTTGCTCTTTGTTCCAACGTGCCACGTAGCAAAATTTACTTTTATGATTACGGTACTGATGTTTCAGAGGATCAATTAACCGCTGTAGAGTCTAAATAATTTTAAAATATGTAGGTTAAGTAGGTACCAACAAGATTTTAGCAAGGTATTAGTTAAATTGTACCTATTCTTATTTATGTTTTACTTAAAACTGTTGCAGGTTACGTTAAGCAACAGCATACCTACACGTATCAATCATTCAAAATATGACAAATTTCTTCAAACGATTAGAATAGTTATTTACGAGATTTCTACCATGTACATACCTTATTTGTGTAAAACAGTTAAAGTAAAAGACTGCGAAGGAGGGTAGATCGTTTTGTCTGCCAGTAACATCTTACCCGCAAAAACTTCAGTTACTCCGTCCCTGACCATGGCGCTTGCAACAGTGCCGAAATATCGGAGACTCAAAAATAAGGTACATGGTAGAAATCTCGTAAATAACTATTCTAATGTTAGTGACCATGAAAGTTTAAAACAATATATTCTACAAACGACTTATATTTTTTTGGCTTTTATGATATCTTCAAGCATAACGCTTATGAACGATGACTCGTTCGATCGACTGATGCAAATCAAAGGTTTTGGATTAGTATTTAGCGGTTTTTAGTGCACCTAATTAGGTACTAGGTTTAAAGGCTTCTAAGATTAAAATATAGCCTACTTTAGTAGAGTTAAGTATTGCCACTGCCCTTATCTGAATTTCAACAATCACCTAATAGTTTCCACTGCCTTAATTTTACATTTAGTTTATATTATAATGTCGGCCTTTTTATTCATTTTGCCCACTATTGTAATGGAGGATAAGGCTAGACCCTCGCAGGAAATAAAAACCCAGAGTTTATCCTGGCAGGAAGTTCGCTAGTCCTCGCCGGGTTTCGAAGGGCGGAGAGCTTCGTATTTGCCACGGGTAGATAGATATCTGCCAGTAGGGAAAGTAAGTGAGACAGATTTTATACATGCCTATCAGGTATGCACGACACGTACTTTATCAATCAGCAGTGGTCAGAAGTAAACGATTGGCCATGTTCAATTGAGTGGGGTTTTTTGTCGGCGCATATATTTGCAATAGTCCTGCAGGATTGTCGATACTTTGATTTATCGACGGTTGATCTTAAAAATTTACACACTATTGATAGTTAGTTATGTCACAGCAAGTAGATCGGATGGCGCATTTGGTAGTGACCCTGCCTCATACGCCAAAGGTTGTGGGTTCGATTCTCACCCTTTGCAATTCCTTTGTTTTTTATGTGATAGTAGCAGGATAGATGTTGACTGTGGATGTTTAGGATAGATTGCCGCCGCCCAGGGACACCCGCGACACCAGTGGAGTCACAAGTGCACTGCCAACCTTTAAACCCCTCTTTTCCCTGGATTGGGCCTCCGGTACCCTTACTCACGCAACAATGTGCTGCTTCACGCCGGCTTCCAGTGAGGCCGTGGTATCACAGACATGAATGGGCCCATTCATGCCGAAGCGTGGCTCTCCCACGGTCACGGTCGTGTTCGCTACTTAATACGCAATTAGGTCAATGTAGATACGAGATGTTGTATTTATTAGTAAGTATTACAAAAGGAAAACTCTTCTTTTATCTTTGAAGTATCACCAAATAAAATAAAATAATTAAATAAAGCCTATTGATACTTGTTATTTCAAAAGTCACGTTTTAAATTTGTTTACTAGAATTCTGAACTAGGCTAGGTATATAAAATAAATGCACATAAACACAAATTAACCTCAATGAAATAAGAAGTTAAGAGGAGAATTTAGTATCAAACGACATTTTTCGAGGTAAATACCTATTTATTAAATGTAATGAAAGTAGAAAAATACTTACTGCAGACGAAAACCTCCAAACTGATTAGAAAATCGGTCTTTTATTTCGTAAAGGGTCCATTAAAATAATTACTTAATTTACGTTGAACATAGTTCATTCGTCTATGGTAACTTATAGACCATTATATATATATAGTACTTATATTATTACCATGTGTTAATTGACGGCTATAACAATGGGTTTAATTGCAACATTCGAACCTCGTGTTTCTTCTACCTGTATTAGGATATTTCTAAGGTGGCCCGATAATAATAATGTCCGCCAAACCGATATTTCGGTCAATGCGGCCAATCTCAGAGATTTGTCCTGGCCCGATAATAATAATGTCCGCCAAACCGATATTACGGTCAATGCGGCCAATCTCAGAGATTGTCCTGGCCCGATAATAATAATGTCCGCCAAACCGATATTTCGGTCAATGCGGCCAATCTCAGAGATTGTCCTGGCCCGATAAAAATAATGTCCGCCAAACCGATATTTCGGTCAATGCGGCCAATCTCAGAGATTGTCCTGGCCCGATAATAATAATGTCCGCCAAACCGATATTTCGGTCAATGCGGCCAATCTCAGAGATTGTCCTGGCCCGATAATAATAATGTCCGCCAAACCAATATTTCGGTCAATGCGGCCAGTCTCAGAGATTGTCCTGGCCCGATAATAATAATGTCCGCCAAACCGATTATTTCGGTCAATGCGGCCAGTCTCAGAGATTGTCCTAGCCCGATAATAATAATGTCCGCCAAACCGATATTTCGGTCAATGCGGCCAATCTCAGAGATTGTCCTGGCCCGATAAAAATAATGTCCGCCAAACCGATATTTCGGTCAATGCGGCCAATCTCAGAGATTGTCCTGGCCCGATAATAATAATGTCCGCCAAACCGATATTTCGGTCAATGCGGCCAATCTCAGAGATTGTCCTGGCCCGATAAAAATAATGTCCGCCAAACCGATATTTCGGTCAATGCGGCCAATCTCAGAGATTGTCCTGGCCCGATAATAATAATGTCCGCCAAACCGATATTTCGGTCAATGCGGCCAATCTCAGATATTGTCCTGGCCCGATAATAATAATGTCCGCGAAACCGATATTTCGGTTAATGCGGCCAATCTCAGAGATTGTCCATCGACGCAGGACATATTATAGTGCACAAGTGTTTGCACAGACACAAGTACACTCTCCATTCCCTTTCCCTCATATTTCGATGGGACACCACTGTGACACGACCGAGGAGGGATCAGGCGCAGGACCAACGGCTTAACTTGCTTTCCGAGTCCGAGGCACGGGGGTACAAGTCCGCCAACTTCCAGACTCTGGGCTGCCACTGAAAATTTCTTATCAACAGAATCGCTGAGGTACAAATTTAGGCCCGACCCGTGGATCGAACCCGGGACCCCAAGCGCAGCCGTCGCAGTGGATCGCACTTTAAGGTGGCCCGATAACCACTACTCAAACCACAATTGAAATTGGCATTTTCTCGCAAAACATTTGAGTCCCTCTCTAGTTTTAGTATTCAAATATCGATGGCGCCGAAGCATGTATTTTATGAAAATACACCGTGATTTTTAGCCTAGGAAAAGTTTCCAATGTGCATACATCATACATCGGACAACCGATAAATTCCGATCCACTGGCCGTAGGGAGACGATCATTTTCTTACAAGTTTACTTATTTAACATGTTTTTAGTTCCACTGCTGAATAATAGGCAGACGCGATGCCTTTGTGCAGTTTTAAGGTACAGTCAACGAATTTTCCGGTGTATCAGCGATAGGCGATGATTCGCTTGTACATGGAGCAGGGTGGTCAAAGCTCATCTCTGCGCTCACGCAAAACGCAGTGCAAGCAATTTTGCAGGCTAACTGAAACACCGCTACGTTTGCTGACATACTTACATCGTGGAGTGTGCAGTGTGTGTGTAGTGTAGAATTGTTTGGAAGCGGAAATATCAGTGAACAAGCCTTCCTCGTGGTCCTACTAGGTATTTTGTCCTACTCAAAACTAGTATTAGTAGGAAAATAGTAACAGCGGAATTTTGAATAAAAATCAAATGGTTTTTAATAAGGAATCTAGGTTTATTGATTTCAGTATTTGTGTTACCTATAGGTACCTATATTGGTTACCTACTCAATCTAATAGAATAGTTATTAAACTCGTAGACAAAGCGGTTAATAATAGTAATTAATTCTTATCAAAAGGTGTATTATTAACTAATACAATACAATAGGTACCAATACTTAATTACATTTATATTAGGTAGCGATCGTATCCAACCTATATACATACATTTTCATTCTTTGATATTATTCCTAACTATTCGCAAATGAGATTAAGTATTCATTTGCGAATGTTTCACGATATTATTTAACTACAAACAACAAGGTATGTCCTTGTTAATGTGCAATGATGGCCGACGTCGCCAACTATGCGTATAAAACACTTTGGTATAAAATGCAAATTTAGGTTTATGTAAGTACTACTTATGTATAGTTGGAGAAAAATGGGTTGTTGTTTTTTTTTTAGCTTTCATCCATACTTACTTGCATACCTGCAATTCTTTGTAGAAGATATTAAATAGTTGGTATGTTTAAGGGAATCTTACTCGCCTAATAAGACTGCTTTTACTGACATATGGCCTAATTGTTTCTTTATAAAATAAGTTAAGTATATAACCAGACAGACGGCTTACAACGAAACGATCCCGTAACAAATGAAAATATCCCTGTCACATAAAAAAAAGAGACGCAAATTAATTGTGTCAAATTAACGATTTTTCTTTCTTTCTTTCAAATCGCGTGTAGAAGGGATGGGGAAATGATTCAGTCGTGAGTTTCGTTGTAGGCCGTTACTATTGTGTACAGTCACCTGCAATAAAATGTAAACACTTTGACTCTTAAGATGAATTATTAAGGTTCATATTTGAATGAGGTTATATAGTTATTAGTGCACGTGACTCTACAATATCAATTCAAGTAATGTAAGTGTAACCGAATCAGCGGAAACCGGATCAACTGGCACGATAGGTTATTAAACATTGTCGCAACTAACAGAACTTGCGAAAGTGTCAAGTAAATTATCAGTAAGTGACATATTAGTTTTCAGGGATACAAAGGCACATGCGAAATTCGACCTAATATCATAAGAATATAATAATAATATTTGAACATTTCCCGATCCGCTAATTTACAAGAGAGGTACTCTTGTAAATTAGCGGATCGGGAAAAGTTGGTAAAAACGACAACTCTTTCACCTTGATTTTTCTTCTGGCTTATTTTTTTACTACAGTACAATACTACTTTTTTTCTACGATGTTTCTGGCAATATCTTTTGTGCGGTGAGAGCGATCTCTTTGACCCTTGCCCTATGTATTTTTCCGGTGGGCGTGATTGGCAGGTTGTCGAGGTAGAAAAAACCGCCGTGGAGCTGTCGCAGTTTAGGCATCGATTCTGTAAGAATAGAAAATAATAATATCCTCCAACCGATTATGGTTATGGCGGCCAATCTCAAAGATTGTACAGCCACGTGCGTGTGTTCATCATCATCATCATCAGCCTATCGCAGTCCACTGCTGGACGTAGGCCTCTCCAATTGTTCGCCACCGTGATCTATCCATGGCTTCTCGCATCCAGCTCTTGCCAGCCATCCTGCGCACGTCGTCCCTCCACCCCTAGGATAGTGCGTATGTTATTATTAGGTAATAGGGCCCAAGTATGTGCGCAAAGATAAGTGCACTCTCTATTACCTTACCCTCATAATCCGATGACACACCAGTGTGACACGACCGGAGAGGGATTGGGCGCAGGACGAACGGCTTAACGTGCTTACCGAGGTACGGGGGTTCCACATTCCGGGAGGACACTAAGATTTGTTTACTGAAAACTTAGATTCAAATTTTCGACCCGACCCGGGGATCTAACTCTTAACTCATGCCCAGCCGTCGCTTTAAAGTGCGACACAATACCCACTGCGCCATCAAGACAGTCATGAAAAAAAAAGTATTGCTAACAATTGGTAGGTGTAACGTACGTTCTTTTCTACTAGAATTCATTCTATTAGGTAAACTTTTTACTGACTGTGTCTTAGGCCATCGCTTTGGAACCCAGGGTAGACTTGGACAATGATCCAAGTGGGAAGTTGGTTAATTAATATGAAGCGACTGCCCTCTAAAGGTTGTTACACGTTCAGAGTCATTATTTCAACAATAGTGGGCATAGAAAAAATTGAAAAAGAAAACGCAATCTAATATAAATTTACAGACGGCGTCAGTTCAAGTTACCAGGCAAAAATAACTCTTGTGTCAGAAATAAGGACGGTCCAAAGTCCAATAAGGGTAACACGACGCGATGTCGTGATACTTGTATCCCTTTGTATACCTTTTAAATAATGAAGGGAGTTGTGTCTCAGAGATCAAGCGTAGAATCGCTATGGCTAAAGATGCGATGACACGTCTCCAAAATATATGGAAAAACCGCGGAAAAAGCTTCATGACAAAACACGCCTTGTCAAAGCCCTAATATTCTCGATTTGCCTTTACGGGATGGAAACATGGACAATATGAGAAAGAGAGAGACAGAGAATAGATGCATTTGAAATGTGGTGCCGCATAAGAACCCGACTGTCGAGCGTATGTCTACAACGCAAACTCTCTTATTTCGGCCACATAATGCGAAGAGGGGACGATAGCCTAGAAAAACTGGTCATTGTTGGCAACACTGAAGGCAAAAGATCATGAGGCCGATCACCAACACGATGGTCTGAACAAATAAAAGGAGCTACAACCCTACCAAAGTTTTACGACGTGGTGAAGGCTACTTCCAATCGGAACCAATGGAAAAAAGTTTGTTTGGTTGATGAGTTCCAGTGACCACGATCCTCAGTAATGAGGGACCGACTAGAGATAGTATACCTTTTATTAAATCAAAGATTTCTTGTGCTGGAATCTGATGCCCCTTTTTCCTGACAATAGCAGCGACTGGCAGCTCCATCACATCTCTGTCAGGAATGCTCACGACACATGCGTATGCGACGCTTGGATGCCGTCTGATTATTTCTTCTAGTTGTAGTGGGGATATCTAAAGGGAAAAAATCACAATTTTTATTTTTATTTGTATTTTGAACAAAAGAACAAAAAGACAAGAAAATTAAGACAATAACTGAGAAATAAAAATAGCTAAAAGTGAATAAAAAGGAAAGTTAAAAGAAAGTAAGTCCCCGTGGAAATGTCTCCAAAATGCTGGCAGCATTACCCCGAAGGATCGCGATGGAAATTTGGCTCTCCCGTAACTTTGACTAGACGATTAGCTAAGTCACGGAAGAAAGAGAGAGCGTCGGAACCCCACGGACCCAGTGTTTCAAAATTTTTATTGTCAACGAGATGTGTAGGTTGTTTATGTTACCGTCTGAACAGACGGTACCTACATTTGTGAGAAGGGCAATTTATTAAAATAAAGGATAAAACATAACTGAGTCCGTTAAAGTCACCTACAACTCGATTTAGCTAGAGTACCTATCTGTAGTGATCTCGAAAAAGTATCGTCATCTTATTATATGACATTATTATATTCATATAACATACCAAGTGACCATCAAATGCCTTCATTGCCTAATCTTTTTAGGTTTTGTTATATAGTTGGCATATTTCTATCTATCTTTTTAGTTTTTTAGAAGTAGAATTTGTATCTGTGTAATTCCGTAAACACTAACAAATTAAATATCTTTAACACGGTTTACAACCATCATTTCGTAAACTGCTGGCAATAATATGAAAGACGTTGTTTGTTAAACTATATAAATAATTAATTAACTTAAAATCGCTAGGAATCCATGTAACTTTGATGTATAGAAGGAATACCTACGAAATGTGAAATTACGCGATAAAAGCTTTTCTAGAAAAACAAGAACAATTTCTTGCTCCATTTCACAGAAATAGCTGAGAAACATTTCACAGCTGCTGATAAACAATATCCTACGCGCGCTAAACAGCACAAGAAAAATAACTTTATGAAATAACTAGAAAATCTATTAAGGTACACGTGATACATATCCCACTTAACGAGAATAAAATCCAAGCATTGTGACGTAACTTGAAGTTTTTAACTTCTACTTGCAGAAATTTAGAAAACCGGCTAAGTGCAAGTCGGACTCGCCCATGAAGGGTTCCGAAGCAGGACGTTATTTTACCACTTTGGGAGCGTCTTTTGCGCAAAGTATTAAGTTTAGAAAAAATATATTAGAAACCTCAACATCTTTTGTAGAGACCTATCTATGGATACCCCGCACGTATGAGTTTCACGACAAAAAAATTAAGTTTCAGTTCTAAGTATGGGGACCCCCCCAAAAAAAATAGTTCAATAGTACAGTTCTTACAGTTTCAGGAAAAAGTTCCAGTGACATACGGACAGACGGACAGACGGACAGACATGACGAATCTAAATCTAAAAATGTGAATAGTATCTAACAATCGATTTAAAAAAAGTATACTTAGTACCTAAGCTTAAAATCTTCACTACATTCAATTCTAGTATCTATTTTTAGTTGTATGTACATGAATTTGGGTTTCCGTGTATTCCATATAAAAAAGCCAGCCTAATTTGGAGGTCACTCCGGTGACATGATATGGTTAGAGTAAGATAGACATCAATTATTTTGTATGAATCGTAAATAGGTTTCCGTGTTTGCTTTTACCTCAGCGCTGTACCTACATTGAGAGTACTTGGGTATTTAACACTGTGTCATTGGTTTACATCTAACGAGTTACCCTAATTAGCTACCCCGATATGAGGTACGCCCTGTTGGTCTAGTGGTTTCAGTACCGGGCCGTGATCTCGGGGTCCTAGGTTCAATTCCCGGTTCGAGCAAAAAAAGCATGTTTTGAATCTTTCGAACATTGCTCGGGTTTGTGATCACCAATCCACATTAGGCAAGCGTGGTGATTAAGCCTTATCCCATCATAGTAGCGATAACTTGATTTCTATGATGGAGGCCTGTACCCTGCAGTGGGACAGTTATATAGGCTGATACTTTATACGAGGTAAACTCAACTTATTTAATAAATATTCTATCTACGAGTTCATTTCAGCATAAAGGAAATCAAAACTGACAAATCGAGATGAGGGAAGTGTGATTAGACGGCGCGAGTGGCTGCCGTATCCTAGTGTCTAATTAGCTTGCAGACTTCAATCAAATGCCCGACGGGAGCTCATCCCTTTGCAGGCTTAATTAAAAACACGACGAGGGAGGAGTTTTACACTCCCTCAATTAGAATGGACCATTTTGTATCGATAACTATTATCCATTGGTACTCGTCGGATAGCGACAGATTTACGACTAATTAGAAAATATATTTTAAGTAAAGGCTTTTGGTCCAGTAGACAAAAGAAAACTGCAAAAGAGTAACTGCAGATAAAGTTGTAGATTTTCCATTAAATTTTAATAATCGTGAAGAATTTTCTTTCAATTGTGACCAAAAACCCTAATTATGTTAAGGCTATCGCTCCCAAGACTTAAGGTGACGGCTAGGACACACTAGCGACGCCAATTTGCTTAAATTGTTAGCAACTAAACCGGATATCTTTTTAACAATTACAAAGCCGTTTCGAAAACACTTATTTATTTATTTTTTGGAAGACTAAAAGCTAAATAATACAATAAACTATCAATAAGAAAAAAACAGTGCCAATAATAAGTCTCCGCTATTTATTTAATATTTATACTTAACTTATTAGTCTGCTTTTGTACTGGAAATTGGAATTACCGCCAAAAACGGCCACTTATGGCGCAAATCCAAATTTCGAGTGGAAAAACAGATCAAAAAGTAGTACACAATGATTAAATAAATAGTATTAATGTTTGCTTAGAGACTGCCGCTCCGAAAATAGATCCGGTTTAGTAGCTAACAATTTAAATCGATTGGTGTCGCTAGGTAGGGTACCCGTCGCCTTATACGGGATCCTTATATTGCTATTATACGGTGCATGTTGATAATGGGCCGGGGAGATCTCTAAGGGGTGGAAGAAGGTCATAAAAAAAATGGTCGCATTGACCACTCAGCAAAGAACGCTCTCCGAACTTTAAAAATATAGGCATTATTGTAGCAGCAACTATGGTTACGTAGTCAGAAGGCGAGTCAAAGATGATATCAACATGTATAACAATAGCTAAAAGGTTGTTACATTCGGAATATTTTTCATGTTTTCCTAGAATATTTCTGCACAAAATGGTGAATATTTTCTTAAAAATACGAACTTATTTTCATAGTATCATATCTCGGGACAGTGAGCGTTGAACGAATCAGAGCGTAAGCAAAATAAGTCTATCTAGACACCTAACTTCTCGCCGTTTGATTTTACATTTTCAGGTGAGGTCTTTTGATTTTCGGCTATCTGCACTTGAACACAGGACTCCACCGTGGAAAATATAAATGGAGAAAGAAATGATATTCATTGCGTTAAAAAAGTATAAGATTAAAGTTGTCGCGTACCTACTCGTACTATCAAATTTATGTATCAAAATTAAGTAAGTTATAATGTGGGTTAACTTATAACTTAGAGTAATACAAAACCACATTTTAAGTAGGTATAGTTATGCAAAGGATTTTTTACCCAGTATCCGGAACTTTTTATAAGTAGTCTTTTTCTTTCCACAAAGTAATAATTATGATCGTCATCTCTGTAGAATAAGTCACCAGTTTTAAACCAACCATCTTCAGTGAGCATTTGTTTACTTTCGTCTGGATTATGCAAGTATCCCTGAAAACACGTAAAAAATATTTGATTGCTAAATTAACCTTCAAAGGGTTGATTCGACAAATCTTATTCCGATACTAAATCTATGATATAGCGCTGTCATTCTTTAAAAATCTGTCGTTATACTTTGATCATACTATACAAATCTGTCGTTATTCTTTGACGATTTATCTAAACGATATTGATTATAAGCATGGTATATCATACTGTCACTCTAATCATAATTTGTATAAGAATGAAAATTGTAATTACCATATTATTTGAAAAGAGTAACTACTGAGTTTCTTGCTGATTCTTCTCGGTGGAAATTGACATTCCGAATCAGCGGTAGATTACATAATATTTGACATTCATAAATGTTCTGTATGGACTTAAATTTAATTTAATAAAGACAAAAAAAAATATCATAGATTTTTCTACGGATAAAGATTTGTCGAATCGGGCTTTAAAAGATATTCTAAATCGTTAAGTTTCTCGAAACACTAATCTAGATAGATAAAATACTTTGAGGTATCTACCTTAACCTGTATTTTCTTTTCCAGAACCTATAAATTCACAAGAGCGGGCAATCTATTTACGAGAAATTGCCTGTGAAAATTAGTGAAGATGTGAAAATCTCCAGTAATTTTGTAAAATAGCTTGCTCGTGGCTAATTAGAGCGCAGAGCATTGAGATACTTAGGGCATAGTTAATTTTGCTCCGACTTGCAAAGAAATCCCGCGGGAGCTCTAAAATTATAATTACCTTAAAGAAAGCGTCTCCTTTGATCCAAAGTTCGCCAGTTTTGAAAGCCTTGTCTAAGCTGTGACCTTCTTGGTCTACGATCTAGAACAAAGAGTTACCTGGTGATGAGTAATGAACTATCTAACCAGATTTATACATTGAGGGACCTGGCTTAATATAATTCAGAAAGGTTTGCGAATGAAAAGGATATTTATTTCTTACAAAATACTGTAGAGGAATCAGGGGCAAGACGTTAGATCATAGTTACAAAGTAAAGCACGGCTTTCATCATAGACTAATTATCTCTAGCTATACAGAAATATCCAAGTTCATCCGAAGACCGATGTGTTTGGAAGATTCAGCCAGGCTGCTCACCATCTCCTGTAGGTCTTGTAGGGTTTCCACCAAGATGACGATGTCGTCTCCGAATCGTAGGTGTGACACATGTCACACCTACGATTACATACTCGCCATTAATATTGATTCCGAGCTCTTTCCAGTTTAGCGTTCCGAACATGTCCTGCAGCGCAGCGGAGAAAAGTTTTTGATTCTCCTTATCTCACACCACGTCGCAGCAGGACAGGCTCAGTTTGGCCATTTTGGATTACTACGGACATATTAGCAACGTCATATAGACACCTCAACACCTCTATATATCGCCAATCGACTTGGCACCTTTACAAGGCCTCTAGAACAGACCAGGTCTCGACGGAGTCAAAAGCTTTTTCATAGTCCACAAACGCCATGCACAGGGGCTGGTTATACTTTTTGGTCTTCTGTATAACCTGTCTCTCTGTGTGAATATGGTTTATGGTGCTATAACTCCGTCGGAATCCGGCCTGCTCTGCAGGTTGAGCTTCGTTTGAGCTGGTGTGGGCTGGATGAGATTGGCCGAAAATCGGGAGCAGTGGCGTGCATTAGGGGAGACCTATGTCCAGCAGTGGACGAGTGTGGGTTGCTGCTGATGATGATGATGATACAGAAATATGAGGCCGGGATAGTCGATATTAGAAAAACATCGATGTGAACATCGAATCAAAAATATCGATGTACAATAAATATGGATCGAAAGACATCGATACTTCTAAAACATCGATGTCTTTGGTAACAAATAAGACTGTGTTTTAATTATCAGATGAATTCACTCTTACTGAGACACCGAAGTTTCATTATTTACAAAATCAATAGTAAATCTAATTTGCTAACGCTTTACAAGTTTACTCACAAAACAAACACCTTACTCATCAAGTGTGTGACAGTGACAGATTTTTTTCAATCTCTTGAGAAATTAAAACAAACTTATTCGTACGTTTGTGGGCTTACTCCGATTATTTTGATCAGTGTCATCTATTGAAAAATAGTTGAAACTTAGTCACTTAGTTAGATGATAGTGAAAGTCACCTAATAATAATTATGCAATATTTAGTTGAATAATTTTAATTTTATTTACGCTAGACCGCGCCAGAAAATAATTGACGTTTCGATATTTTATTAAGGATTATTTATATATCGATGTTTCAATGATATCAAAGTCAACCCATCGATGTTAAAACATCGATGTTTTATATCGATGTTTTATAGGTTAACATCGATGTTTATTCAACATCGATGAATATCGATCATTCCTAATATGAGGGTTAGCGTGTGCACTTGTGTTTGCGCACACACGTAAACAATATATTATCCGTCCGATTGAATAAAAATAGTGCTTCTTTTATATGCATGAAATATTAAAATGATAACATAAAGGCAGTTCAATATATTCTGCTTTGAAGCTCATCCTGAGCTCCCAGGTGCGGTAAAAGAGAATCCGAACTTGAAAGTGAATTAAAAACATTGAAAGAAAATAGGAATAACGGTCGTAAGTGGAAAACTTCGATTCAATCAGTAGCAGGTAAGTTGCAACGAAGTAATAGAGTTCTTACAACTTATCTACGGGTATTTGTGCTTCTTACTTTGAAATGTAACTTGTTGCGGTTTAAAAGAAAAGTTTATAATGGTGGATGATACCTATTTATGACGTCACTCTCTGAAGACAAAGTTTAAGTACTTACCTTGTACTTGTATTTTTCATAGGGTTTTCCGACAGAGCCGAATGGTGTTTCTTCTCTGAAGTCAAAGGCAGGCACTAGGAGTTCAGTCATACTATACACAAGGTATAGAAAAGCGCTGCATCTTTTCTAGGACAAATAATAATAAATAATAATTAACAAGTTGTCCCGCAGAAAAGAGAACTTGATACAGAGTTTCAAAGAAAAAAATTGGCGAAACAAAATACAAGCGCGAAGATACGTAGACGAATTTTCGAAAGTCATAGAGAAAATGTTGTTCTGAATGGTTGGTAGAAGTGTTGGTTGAAGGTATAACTGTTTTCCGATAAACCCTGTATCATTGAGAAAAAATATTTAAAGAATATACCCATTGTCATCATTCACGGCAAATCAAATGACACCTCTCATGTTCAAATCCGTAAAGCCGTTCAGGCTAGGTCCAAGGAACGTCCATTTCTTAGACGCATATACGTTTCTTTCTTCAGCATTATACAGCTGAGTAAGCTTCTCCATCTTTGAGGTGATAATATGTAGGTACCAGAATGAAATGTGATCAGTGATCTTATTCGTGAACCAAAAATATCTCAAGTATACATCAGAAAACATCCCGCCTAGGCATACATTTGAGTTATTGTAATGTTTATGTGCGAAACAAATATAAAATCCCCAGCAATAGCAAGCTTCCGTAAGCTTTCGGCCATTCGTTTTCATACCTGACTGGAATTAGAAAATGTAGTTCATTTCACATAAATATTTTTGTTCGGAATGTACGTCTGTTATCTGATCCCGAGCGTGATTTAGAGAAGCCTTTGTTACATAATATGTGAGTTCCGTGCGTGAAGGTTTGCTCCTGGGAAGTTTGTTAAGGATGTCTCAGATAATTCGTTACACGTGTTTAGGGTAAACAGCGGATGCCGGCCTCAAAATAGGATGCTCGTAGGTGCCCGACGGCTTGTCGAACATGTAAATTGTGAGCAATGCATATCTCTAAGGTATTATCAAATAGTTGTGTTTACATGAAGGGCATGCCCACGTGGATTATGGCTGCGTCATCAGCATCGGAATCTCAACCTACATGGATTATAATTAACTATGCTCATGTTGGTATTTAGAAAGACATGTACCTACTAAGAAGTAGGAAACTAAGTCTACATGATATAAAATATTGCATTTTTAAAACTTAAACTTTGTTTAAAAATTTATGAAATGAAAAAACGCGTATTTCTACCAATTCCGTGGTTGTTGAATAAAATCATGATCTAGTTTGCCTAGTTGTTCTATTTAGACCGTCTGACCTTCGCAACCCGTACCAGTTGCAAAGGTTAGACCGCAGTCGGTTCATTGTAATTACTAGACTCGGCGAATTCTGGAGTAAGTCCAATCGAACCCCGAGGTTTGGCCACACCGGGTATGGTAGTATTGGTAGGTATCATACATATTTATGTGAAAATATATATCTTACATTCCTTAAACAGTTAAAAAGTTTTATTATTTAATTTCACAATAAATTTTTAATTTCAATATTATTATTACATACCTAATTTAATTCATAACACTTAAGAGTACTAACAACTATAGGTTAAGCTGTACTAATACAAATATGGATCAAAGTTATCTGAAATAAAATCATTTTATTTTTATTTATTTAAAAGTGTGCAATACTAATATCTATTTTTAATGACTTTTTTTTAAATGAATGACTATTTTTGAATGACTATTCATTCGTTCTATTGAAATAAAATGAAATATTTTCCCAAAAAAGTAAAACTTTATCCCCCTTATTACAAATCGCGAACTAAGGTTAGTCCCGGAGCAGAATTCGTGCCGACCCGTTTTAGCGATAATCGTTGGAAGAGGATGACAAGAGCTTTAGTACCGTAATAACTTAAGATCGCGATTTAGAATAAGGTGGTACAAGTGAAGAATACTTAGTAACGCATTTTCTCTTGCCTTTAAATCGTAAATGGGTCATAGAATACATTATGTTATGACATTGATGTTACTCCTGTAACGACCAAAGAGTGGGTGGGGTCACTCGTTGCAGATGAATGATTCAAAAATGCGGAATTTCGTATGTCGAAGGAAAATCAGTATCAGAGATGCGCAGAACAACTCTTTTAAAAGACAAAGGACTCTTTTGAGAAAAAGAGTTATATCGCTCTTTTACATCGTAACTCAAAAGACTAAAAAAGATTTGAATGGTGTGATTGATGCGAATTGCGATGGGTTGTCTCATCGACGTGTTTATCCGAATCTAATAAATTTGATACAAATAAATAATTTTGAACTTTATTGCAACAGTGGTAGGACCCTACCTAGTTTTCTCCCCGTATATTTTTTTATGTACAGATTAATGCGCGATGCGTTCCAATCATGCTCTATCCCTTTTCGACTCATAAAATCGCGCTGTAACTATTTCACTCACTCTTTTACGATCCGTGGTATCAGTCTCGCTCACTAACTCTTTTAACATCTTTAACTCTTTAACTCTTTAATAACTCTGCAACTCTAAGACTGAAAAGATTTAAAGACGCATTGATGTTATTGGATTGATGCACATTTTCACAGAAGATTTATTTATAAAATAAAAATAATTAAAGGTATGCAATTTCAAAGGAAGTTTTTCTTATTTTTATTGAATTAATCATATCCTCTAAAATATTAGTCAAATAAGTAAATATTGGTTCGGACTTCGTCCTTCTAAAATCAATCATCACATCAGAGAGTTAAAGATGAGTTTTATAGGAAGCAAAGGAGTTACTAACTCTTTAGCAATAATGTACATCTTTTAGTCCCAATCACTCCTGAGTTACACATGTCTAGAAATTGTGCACTCGTCACTACGCTAAGTCATACGAGTAAATCAAAAATAGAGCTACAGCTCATCTACGTCATTCATTTGTTTGCTTTGCCCATTCTTTATGAGTATTGGTCATTAACATTCAACTGCTACTTTGCTTGCCTTTTCAGAACGGTTAATGTAGTCGAGTAAAGTGAATCGCTTACTTTGAATTTATCCAATATCGGCCTCTCCATGGGGCTGCCGGCGATGACAATGTATTTGAAACAGGATAGGTCGCAAATTTTCTCGGTTGCTTGGAGAAATTGACCTAGTAAATGCGGCGTCCAGGCTGTTACATTTGGCTGAAATCAATACACGAAGTATTTTAGGTCACAACATTAACTAAGTTTTGCCCGTGTATCTTCTGCTGATATTTAGGTTATGTTCGATGTGGAAATTGAAGGTTGATTTAATTAAATTTTGCTGTAGGTGTTAGCATAACTACGTTTTCTATGAGAGTCAACCCCTCCTAAAATGGGTAATGAATATAGGGTCTTAAGTAAACAAAACACTTTCATACATTTTGCCAACGAATACCTTAGAGGTTAATCCAATAAGTACAGCAAGGCGTCATTTTAAATAATAGGGGTTAAAGTATTAAATTGACGTTTTTTTTCTAGACACAACAAAATTAAACCCAATAATGAAAAAGTTTCTGGAAATTATTTTTATTTTGAATATAGACCATATTTTGAAGGTTTGTAACATGCAGATCAGATAATAAATTGTATTCTTGATGGAGAAAAAAAAACTTGAAAGTGACTTTTTTTGTTGGGCAGAATTGACGTTTTCATCATTCGTAACTTTTTTAACAAACAATGTTTTTTTCTGAACTTCTATTCGAAATGTACTTTAACGATGTCCATTAAAGCATAGTTAAATATGGGACAGTAGCATTAATGTTTACTTTGAATTTTTTTTTAATGTTAGTATGGGAAACACAGCTTCTCAGAAAATTTGTTCTTCAAAAAGGGAGTGTTAAGGTATTTAAGGGGTCGGCAGAGCATATGCAGGTCCACTGGAGATGCAACCGTCCATAGGCTGCGGTAATCGCTTACCATCAGGCGAGCCGCACGCTTGTTTGCCACCGACGTAGTATATAAAAATCTCCATACAAATCGGCAATTTTATCTAATATTAAAAAATAGGAAACGTAGTAAAAGTGGTTATTGTTTGATTAAACCGTGTGAAGGTATATAATTTTAATGGCTTATATTTACGAATACAGCTGTTGTAATTAATGGACATAATAGTATTTTTACGAGGTTTATATTATCTTGTTCCAACGACTGATTTTTTTAGAGGTCTATAATACAATCTCTACTAATTTTGCACTTTAAGAGGAATTCTAGAATTCCAATAACACTCGAGCATTCTCATTTGTAAGTACCTACTTAAGTAACGTGTTATGTAACAGCATTGGGTTTTCCAAATCTGACAAATTACTTCAATCGAGTCTCAAATTAATGTTGAATAGGTAGGTACATTCAGTTCAATATCAATTAATTTAACAGATTGTAAAATATGGCTGCTTGTACCTTCGAGACATTACCACACTGAGAGTACGGGTAGGAATTATGAGGTAATTATAACCTTATACTTGTTGATGGCCATCACCAACAGTTGCGGGGTGAGAGGCGCCGAGCACTGCAGCCTAGTGTACCGGCGCAGAGGTCCGGAGATGAAGTACATCAACGAAGACAGCCATTGGAACGTTGACATCGTCAGCGCAGTCGTAAAAGGCGCCGTGAACGGTTCCCTGAGTAAAATTCGAGGAGATTACTTTGTCATTAGGCAAATTGTTGCACAAAATTTTGTTATCAGAATGTTAGTATCTACTCAAAATGAAAGTCTTGCTTTGATGAAATTGTGCTGAAGTTCATAACCTAGTCGACTCCTAAAAGTAATCCCTTTGTTATTACAATGTGATATTATTGAACTGTTGATGAATGGTAAATTGGAACAGATGTATCTTGGAATGGAGAATGCGCGGTTAGACAAACGTAGAGTATCTATCTATTTAGTACACTCTGCTCCTCATTGTTGGGCTGTGATCTTAGAAAGACTGTTGGCAGTACATCATCATCATCATCATCATAAGCCCATTTAAGTCCCCACTGCTGGGGCATGGGCCTCCCTCAATCACATGAGGGGTAATTGCCATACTCACCACGCTTGGCTTTGGGTTTTGATATACATGCAGAGTTTTCCTTCTCTGTGTGCTGATGATCATGCTAGCAGCTTTACCTTAGTCGCCTTTTCGACACCTCGGTAAGAGTGAGGGTGGCCTATTCTACTCTGCCGGGGACACACGGCTCATGCGGCTCATGGGGCATGCGGCGGATGTGGAAATACTGGGATAGATATCTATGACGTAATATGAGAGACTCCTAAGTCCAACAGTGGTCTGATATGAGCAATTATTAAATCACCAACTTAGGTTAATTTTTTTGGGTATCGCAATTTTTTTGCAATTTATTCTTAAGTAAATAATGCACCTCAACATACCAACCAACTGATATACTTAGGTCTCCGGTAGCTTAGTCGATAAAGCAGTTGCTCAGTTGGCAAAAAATCGTGGGCTCGAGTCCCACCCGAAGACTGTCGAAAAATTTTGAGATGCATTATTCACTCACCAACTTAGGTATCGTTTAACAAAATATCCATCCATGCTTGGTACCTTTATGTTGTAGTTTACGCTCTAAACCGGTTATCGATTACAACTTGTGATAATGACAACGATAATATTAACATTTTAAATAAATAAAATAAATAAATAAATAAATTTTAAAGAATAATCCTCAATTTTCCATGAAAACAATCATTTGTAACAAAACACATTTTGATTGTTGTTTTCTGGAGGCAAATTTTAACTAGGCTAAACTGGGGACTTGAGTGCATAAATATTCAACATGCTTGTCACTGTTGCTACATATTCAACGAGTATTTAATCATTCGGAAACTGACTGGCAAGTCGTGAGGGCCGCAACTTAGCATTCGATAGTACTCGTACTGGCGAGGTAGTTGGTAATAGCAACCCAATCATTGTGTTTCTAACAAAAACTATTTGTAATCAATCATGACCTCGTCCAAGGTCGTCTCCCGTGGAGTCTTTGCGCTCGATTATCATCGAGTACCTACTCATAGTCTGGTCATACTCATAGACTAGCCGGAGCATTTGGTAGTGACCCTGTATCATACGCTAAAGGTTGGGGGTTCGAACCCAACCCAACAAACATTTATGTGATAAACATTTCTATTTGTTAAGTGTCTGGGTGGAATATATGTATTTAAGCATAATATTTGTACAGATATCAGACAAATAGAAGGTATATTTGTCTGATATCTGTAACACAAAGCTTAAGGTGACGGGTAGGGCATACTAGCAACGCCAATCGATTTTAATTTTTAGCTACTAAACCGGATCTATTTTAAACAATTTCGGGGTTACAATCTCTCGGCAAACACCTATACTATTTATTCAATACTCATAGTTAACTGTTTCGTCTGCTTTTGCACTTGATTTTTGGATTGCCACCTAAAGTGGCCGCTTTTGGCGTGAATCAATTTTTTGGTGTACAAAAACAAACCCAACATTTGTGCATGTATTTCAAAACCTCACATACATTGGCCTGACTCCGAGATATGTAGCTTAAGCACCTGTGTTACGGATATAAGAACAAACAGCGGAATTATAAATATATACATTTAATACTTTTCATTTGTAAATACATACTTATAATACACATACACATATTATTATGAAAACACCCAGACCAATACAAACATACATGTTCATGCACACAAAATATGTTTGTACTGTGCGGGGATCGAACCCGCAACCCTTGCACCAGAGGCAGCATTCACTACCGCTGATCCAAACGGGTCGTCAAACAGCGTACATATTAACATACAGTTGTCTTTTGTCCATTGCTCAGATATTTTTGGTAGATTTGATTGTTAAGATATTTTTGGAGCTGACTGTACACCTTTAACATGAATGAATAATTAATAAAGCCTCTTTGTATTCAAATGAGTGACGCGACTAAAGATTTTTGAGCAAATAAAAGTTAAACACACATTCTAAATATTACCTACTACGTCTGGGGCCGCGAGTTCGATTCCCCGCTTGGATAAATAATCGTATGTTTAAAATAGGATTTGTTCATTGTTTAAAAGTTATTCAACCTTATACGTACAAATGTAGTTACTTTATTAATTCTGATTTTTACAACACATGTGACACAATATGTGTAATGGTATATAATATATAGGTAGATGCAGACTCATATTATACTTTATACGAAAATGCAAGCAAGTATCATCATCATCAGCCAATTTAAGTCCCCACTGCTGGGGCACGGGCCTCCCTCAATCACATGAAATAATTATTACTCACCACCAACAGCAAATGCCGTTCAGCAATGTGTCAAAGGGTATGACTGCCACTTTTGGCAGTCCTGTCGTTCCACTAGTTAACATCAGCCATGCGGGAATCTCCGAATGATTGAATTCAGCTGGTCTGGAAAAAATAAGCACTGATTACTTGTAGGTACATAACCTTACAATGCTATGTTACCTACTATGTACTTTAATATGGTTGTAGGTCATTTTCAACGCTGTTTTGTATATCAAGGGCAAGAAATAACATCCTAATTTAACACAAGCGAGTAATAAACCTATGCACGAAAAATATTTTTATTGACATGTTTTTTATTTTCGTAATCAAAAGACCTCTCAATGATAGAAATATAGCTGAAAGAATTACTTGATTCTCATTTAAACTACCTGAGATACCAAATCACATTATTTGGGAAAACCCAAACCGTTCCATACAAATGGCTACTAAGATGTGACGTCACACCAGTATTTTGTATGTATTTCATTTAAATTTTGTGTGGTAGCTATATCAAATGTCGCGTTTATGTCAATGGTTCTATTATAATACTTGGAGCAAATTGTATGGGTTATTCAATGGTATAATTATTTTTTTAATAATTTCATACTTTTAAAATGGACTTGCCCATGAATCTTTGAATGACCATAAAACCGGCTAGACGTTATATTTTTAATTGAGATTTTTTGCTGTTGGCACAATTTTACCTATATTTTGTAAAATCTCGAGCTTAGTCAAATAGACTAATCAAAACATAAAACGAACGATTTTTAAATTTCGAACACTGCAATAATGACACAATAAAAAAATGTTTTAATCATGGAGGTTTCAAACTTCGCACGGCCTGCGATTAATTTGACGGTCTATCCATTAATAGAGCTATGGTAGGTCAATGGATATGAACATGCGCCTTCCTAAAGGGAGGTCGTAAGTTCGAAACCAAGTGACCTGCCTATGATTTTTAAATCCATCGCTGTCATGATGAAACTGAAGTTTGATGTTTTCCAAACCGAAGTAAGGTAAAGTGGAAACTTATCGTGAGAACAGGCCTGTGCCCCAGTAGTGGGGATATCACTGTGACAATAGGCTGGTGATGTTGTCATGATTTTAGTGACTCACCTGAAATTAACCTCAGACCCATTGAATTCTTTGATAAATGCTTCCATATTGTTTTCTTCATCATCAAATATGATGATTTGGCCCTTTAATTTTATTAAAGAGTAAGCTTCTTCAACGCATTTAACCGCATTTTTTTGACAAAATACCACTTTTGGAGTAATGTATGGCAATAACCCTTTGAGGTCCGCTGTAAAAATAACAGAATTAAAAAAGTTGAATTTTCTTTGAATGTTTTTAAGACACTGTCGGCTATTTATATTATATAAGTCTGCGAAAGCCAGCTGACTGCCGGATCTATCAACGCAAGGTATAATCTATAAAGGTTCCTTCTATAGCGTAGGGGAGTACTCAGAAAGGACCTTTGTAAATTCAGTAAAGGTGGTAAAAATGAGGATTCAAAGTTAGTAATGAAAAATAGTCTATGGTCGGGCCTCGACGCCAAATTCCAAAAAGAAGAAAAAAACACTTTGATACTTCATGTTACGATGCAAAATGAAATCTCGAAACAAAGAAAGGACGGGCCACTAGTAGTTAATTATAGCGACCTGCCTCGACTTCGCACGGATGCAATATTATGAATGTATTTTATTATTATACATATGTATAAACCTTCCTCTTGAGATACTTCATCTATCTAAAAAAAAGGTAAAGGAAAGTATCAATCAGGATATAAACTATCCCACTGCACGGCTCTCCATCATAGAAATCAAGTTATCGCTACTAAAAAAGTGCATCAAAATCAGTTACGTAGTTTTAAGACCTAAGCATACTACAATATAGAGACAGGCAGCAAAAGCGACTTCGTTTTATATTACGTAGTGATTGTATTTTCAAGACTAATTATTTCGTGATTTGTAAAATGCTCGCAAATCCCCACTTCATTTTTAAAACTGTGAGGCTTTTAACTTTAATATTATGTCATTCTGTGTGTTCCGCTCGAATGCGTTTACGACGGCACTACGTGCTCAGAAATCTACAGTTACTGTTTTAAACATCTTTGAGTACTTCAATTAAATATAGTTTTACTTCGGGTAGCAAAATTGCGAAGTAATTTTGCTAAGTATCTCCTTACTTTGTTACTAAGATTTACTTGAGAAAGTCATTTTAGGAATAGCTAACAAATATTTACAGTGACGTTGCATGTAAGTATAGTCTTAATACAAATCTAGAGTAAACATTTTCAAGACTTTTGTATTATAAAGCAAAGGTGAATGGATCCAATTTTATCCAAGAATAACAATAAGATTCTATTACTTCCCTGCGTTCTGAATACTTCCGAATTGTTCGGGCAAAAAGAAATTAACATTTTAACATTAGCATCACAGTACATCTTTGACTGTATTATGTATGTTTATAAAAATTTAGAAAACTTCCCTCGAAAATATAACAACAACCATAACCTAAATACTAGAAATAAACACAAGCTTGCTGTTCCACATCTCAGACTTCATAAGATTGGTAATTAATTCGTTGGAATGAGTATTAAAATTTTTAATAAGTTACCACAAAAGCTTGTTAATTTACCAATGCCTAAATTTAAAACACATGTTAAAAATTATTTAATGGCAAAAGCCTATTATACAGTTAATGATTACTTAAATGACAAGAATTTGTGGAAATGATAAACTGTTCGCCTACACCCATGATCCTGTACTTAAAAAAATTTGGTGATTAAAAAGAGTAACTGGCGAATTTCTTGCCGGATCTTCTCGTCAGAATCAACTTTCCGATTCCGGTGGTAGAATCACATTATATTTATTAATTTCTTAGTATATTTTTTGTATCGACATATATGTTTAATTACATGTATAATATACAAAGCTATAATTTTTATTTTTTTCATGTATGACGATTTGTAAGGGCTGTATATAAGCCTATGCAAATAAAGTACTTTTGAATTTTGAATTTTGCCCATTATCTCTGGCCATCATGCTGGGGTTGGCTTGACTCATAGACTGAAAAGTATCTACATATAATAATAATAATCCTCCAACCGATTACGGCTACGGCGGCCAATCTCAGCAATCAGCCACGTACGCAGGATATATTATAGTGCTCAAGTGTGTGCGCAAACACAAGTGCACTCTCTATTCCCTTACCCTCATATTCCGATGGGACACTACTGTGACACGACCAGAGAGGGATCGGGCGCAGGACCAACGGCAACCATCTACATAAGTACGTCAACAACGTTACATTACCTGGTCTGACATTTGGGTCCATCCCACACATGGAGTACCCTTTGAGATGCCCGGTGTAGTATGGTATAGCGACGACCAAGTGGTTTGGGCCCATCACTACTACGACGTTGCCGGGCCTCAGGAATTGCACAAAGCGCTCGCTAGGCATATGGACGTCAATAACGTTAAATTACCTGGTCCTACATTTGGGTCCATCCCACACATGGAGTACCCATTAAGGTGGCAGGCGTAGTATGGTATGCCGACGTCCAAGTGGTTTGGGCCCATCACTACTACGGCGTCGCCGGGCCTTAGGCCGGAGTTACGCAAGGCACTAGCGAGGCGCATGGACCGGATAGCCACTGATGCATTGGTTTCACTTGAATCTGTTGCAGCATCAATCTGTGGTAATTGGATCAATTAAAAATCAATTATTATCTCACAATAGTTCTTAAATCATGAGGCAGTTAACTTCTATTTTTATGGACTTGATCACGCGCCGTTAAAGCGCAGAGTTTCCGCCAATATCGAGAAATCTGCACGTTTCTGACAGTTTCTGAAACGTGTAACAATGAATCTGTTGGTCTGATTCCCCTCGTAAAAGGTTGCAAAGGTAAGATGGCAGTCGCTTCATTGTAGTAACCAGACTCCTTAAATCCTGAATCATAGTCCAAGCATACCCCGGGCTCCAGAGCGACAACTTTGGATGTAACCAGAAATTACACGCTAAGGCCATGTCAAGTAGGTTAAGAACCACTGTCCTAGAAAAAGGATTTATGAGCGCGCGCGCCCCTGTCAATGTAACCTATCGGACAATGCACACTTGCCGCCACAGACTTAGGATTACACCCTAATTTTATTTTTGTCGCACATACTTATCTTTTACTGTATGTATCTAGATACTGTTATTTAATGCGTGTGTGATGCCAGTGATGACATACGGAACCGAAACGTGGCCGCTTACAATATGCCGATTAAGGAGGCTCAAAGTCACCCAGAGAACAATGGAGAGGGCTATGCTCGGAGTCTCCCTGCGTGATCGTACCAGAAATGATGAGATCCGCAGGAGAACTAAGGTCACAGACGTAGCCCAAAGGATTGCATGCCTCAAGTGGCAATGGGCAGGGCACATAGCGAGGAGAATAGACGGCCGTTGGGGCGGAAAGGTGCTCGAGTGGAGGCCACGTACAGGAAGTCGCAGCCGTGGCAGGCCTGCTACAAGGTGGATCGACGAGCTGGTGAAGATCGTGGGAATCAATTGGATGCGGGAGGCACAGGACCGATCTGTGTGGAGAACATTGGGAGAGGCCTATGTCCAGCAGTGGACGTCTATTATCTGAAATGATGATGATGATCATGATCTAGATTCTAATTATTTATAGTATTTTTGTATTCTTTTGAACAGTAAAGAATACCTATTTACTTTATTTTTAAACACAGCAGGTGACGTGCGTCATCGCTTTGACGTGTGTTCAAGGGGCATTTTAGTTGAAAAGCCCTCGTTAGTGTTCTATTTAGTTTGATTAGTAAGTTTTGTAATTTAATTACCTTCAAGTTAATTGAATTAGTAAGTAGTTTAATTTGTTCCAGCCGATACGAAATTGGTCAAGCGAGATAGTTCAAGATTCCAATCACAAAAGATGTGAATTAGAGTAGCATACCAAATTACCAGTGAATTTTGACTAAAGAACGTTAATTTGTAGAATATAATTAATAATTAGATAAATAAATTGAGACAACATCATGTAGGTACATGGTCGTGGTTTATTCTACCTATAGAGAAGGATAATATTAATCTGATTCTATGTTTATGTAGATCACACCCCCTACGTGTGAACCTGCGTCCAACATTCCAATTTGAGTTTTATTATGGACACAAGGAACCTAAAAATTTAGTTCTGTGTTATGCCGTGGGACTTCTTTGGTGGCGTGGACTCTACACTTCATCCAATTTTCACCTAATGCCAAACTAGGTATTAAGGTAAGACTCGAATTCTTTGAACTCTTTAATATTAGGTATTTTGGTATGTCTGCCAATGTCTCTCACCGGGTCTCAGTAGAAGGCGTAGACCCAGGTAGGGGCTTTACGTTTTAAGCGATGACATGCGTGCAGATAACCTCAATACAATGGATGCGAAAGACCGCGCCTTATGGGGGAGTTTTATTTATTTAAGTAGGAAGGCGACAACCGGGCAACGAAGCCCCAGTTTGGGACAGATGATGGTGTAAATGGCTTCGCACTCTCTTTCATAAATAGACATTTTACATTTCTTTGGTGCGGGAATCGAAACCACTGCCTTTGCCTTTCACTAATCTGTTGCTCAAACTAGTCAAACTACTGAGCCGTAAAAGGATATTTCCAAATTAGTCTCATAAATTTTACTTAGATAAATTAAAATCTCCAAACTTATTTTAATAGCACAACTAGGCCCAAATTCTAATTATAATTACATTTTAATATTAACCACTTTATTAAGCCAAGTACTTTGTTTTAACTCTGCAACATTAACAAAGTAAAACGTGAATGTCATAACTGAAGGTTACTAAGATACAATTAGATACAAAAGATACAATACCTTACAGCTAGCTAAGCCTGTCCTGTGAGAAACTGTAAACGATTTCCCAAAGTAACATTATAAGCACGAGTAAAGTAACATTATATATACAGAGAAAAGTTATGTATACTTAATCTTTACATAAAATCTCTTAAATTGCCATTACAAGTTAGGCCAGTAGCACCGTCATTTGGTTCAAATTAATTGTGACGAATTAACGACACTTAAAGGAAAAATCTCTTTGTTGTGTACTCAAGGGCGGTACGACGTATTTCTCAGGTAACTAACGAAGAGATTTTTTGATAAAATGTTTAAATTTCATCACAATTAATTAAAATCAAATGGCGACGCTACGAACTGGACCGTAGAAGCTCTGTTAATAGGTGCGTGAAAATTCAGCAGTTCCTGATTAAAAATATTTCAATAATGATTTGAAAAAAAAAACGTCTAAGACATAAAAAAAACCTCAGTTGTTATTTAATTATTTTCGGACAAACGGCGAGCGTTTCTAATTAAACAAGAAATCTTTTTTTACTTAGCCAATATTGTCTCATTTCCTGGGCGTATTTATTACCAAAATATCTTGAAGAGGATAATTTAGATGTTTAAGTGAGTAAAAAGTAAGTAAGTACCTAACGTACAATAAATCGGACATTGACCTGAATAAAATATCTTTAACCTTAACAGGGTTTTTAAATTTGAATCCAAAATCTGGTAAGCAAAATATTACATACGTATTATGAAAAAAAAAAAAACTAAAAACATTTATATTAGGTACATGTTGAAAATAATTATTTGATTTATTATATTATAATATTTAAGATAAAATTTATATTTTATAACAATGTTTCAAACATAAAACTTAAATAAATATTATATACAGATTTATATACATATACTGAACAAACTCGAAAAATTAACATATAAATAAATGTAAATAAACACCCAGAATGGGAATCCAACCCAAGATCTTTGGTGTATATGGCAGGGTCACTACCAAATAGTGTCATCGGGTCAGCATACAATATTTAATTATTTCATGTTTATGTTTAAAGACAAGCTTAAGAAAACAAAATAAATATTTGACGATAGTAAATATTGTAATAATAGATATTGTTTATGTTGTTTTACTGTAACTATACTATTTATTGTTTTTTTTTATCATATTAAAATGTATGCATGTGTGTCCTTTGATGCAAATAAATATATTATCTATCTATCTATCTAGTAATTGAGTAGAGATTAATTATATTTGTATCGTACATTGCAACATCATGGATTAGTAGCGGTTATCTCATGAAGTTAAGTAGGTAAAATCATACTATTAATTTAAACTATATTTTATATTTGTAATTACTAGTGATAACGTGGTTTGATTTTTGTTTATAATGTTAAAATATGAGTCATGAAACTTGTATCTTACGAAAATATATCCAGGATTAAATCCTTATCTGACCTTAATTAATTTCGTAGTACTATTTGTACATATTATTGTGTGTTAATGTGCTTTATGTTGCACGTTCATGAGCGATGGTAGCTCAGTTCCGATGATATTAAGAATGTGCGGTGCGCTTTCTGAACGGGAGGTAGAAGGTTCGAATCCAATCGTTCACCACTTGATTTTTCAATTTTCCGTTAGGCGGTGAGGTTAGTATGGTTACAACCTGCACGTATGGTTTCTCAAATTTGTGGATACTTACAATCATCATCATCATCATTTCAGCCAATAGATGTCCACTGCTGGACATAGGCCTCCCCCAATGTTCTCCACACAGATCGGTCCTGTGCCGCCCGCATCCAATGGATTCCCGCGATCTTCACCAGATCATCGGTCCACGTTGTGGGGGGCCTGCCACGGCTGCGACTTCCTGTACGTGGTCTCCATTCAAGGATCATTCCGCCCCAATGGCCGTCTGTTCTCCTCGCTATGTGCCCTGCCTGTGGCTCTGCCCATTGCCACTTGAGGCATGCAATCCTTTGGGCTATGTCTGTGACCTTAGTTCTCCTGCGGACACTTACAATAATTGTTGAGATATTGATCCTGATTCTGAACGTGTTACCGTTATCCAGTTGGTTTTGTTTCCTTGTTAAAGAGATGTAAAGGTCAGACGGCAATCGCGTCATTGTGATAACCAGAAATTCCGAAACGTGGTCAAAGTGTAAGTACCCTGAGTTCCAAAGTGACAGCTTTGGACCGGGAATTACATGTGAAGAAAAGGTACTTTCTAAGAGTTTCATCATTAAAACAAATCAATCGTGTTTTTATGGGTAACTTCATAAATTGTATGTAAATATCAGTTTCACAAAGAGGCTTAAAGATAAAAAAGGGAAGCAAGATCAAGGAAAATAAAATAATTGGAGGGGACATAAAATATTCTCCCGATGGGCAGCCAGCTGTGGTAGCCAGCTAACATTGTACATGGACATTTCCAAACCAAAAAGGGCTTAGCGATCCCTTTTGGGTTGCATTATATTTTTTCTAAAAAATCTGATTGTCATGGTTTTAACACTAGAAATAAACACAAGCTCGCGATTCCAAATCTGAAGCTCCAAAAGATTAATAGTTCATTTGTTGGTCAAAGTATTAAAATGTACAATAAGTTGCCACAAAATGTTATTGAGTTACCAACGCATAAATTTAAATCCCACGTGAAAACCTGTTTAATGAGTAAAGGATACTATACAATTGTAGATTACTTAAATGATAAGGATTCATGGACATGATGACCTCCGTGCCTGCACACATGTAGTAATTTTATAAATATTTACTGGAATCATTATTATTATATAATTAATCATTTTTAATAAATTAGGCTTAGCAGCATTTATTAATGTATACAAATTGATTAGTATTGATTAATCAAACCATTGACAAGATGCTAACCACCTACTATTGTACACCTCATCCTGCAGTTTATTAGTATTGGATTAAGTACTCTGTGACCTATGAGGGGAACCTAAGTAGTCATGCTCACTCAAATGTCTCTGAGGTGGTGGCGTTATGTGGCGGGTCATTACATTCCCTCTAATATGGTTGAGTGAAATGATGGCTGACACATACGTCATACTTGTGAACAGGTGCCACCTTTGGGGACTGGTCCGCTTCGGTTAACCTCATATTTAGCTTTTAATTTGCTTCATTCTATTTTGTGTTGCATTAGACTGTATGACTTGGTATGAGGATAATAACCATTGTACAAAAGTTGGCGATTAAAAAGAGTAACTGGCGAGTTTCTTGCCGGATCTTCTCGACCAGAAACAACTTTCCGAGCCGGTGGTAGAATCGCATTATGTTTATTTATTTCTTTAGTATATTTTATGTATCAACATATATATGTATTAACATGTAAATTATACATAAGTACTTATAAATAGTTTTAAGTCATTCAAATGTATGACGATTTGTAAGTGCTGTGTACACGCCTATGCAAATAAAGAATTATTTGAATTGAATTGAATTGAATTAACGAATGCACAAAGGGGACCAATGGTATATTTTACAACGAAAGGGACTACCTCATCACTGAGGGGATCTTCACTGTTTTTCTGATCTGATTCTGTTGTGGAGTGTCCGTCTAAGCACACTGTCAGACACAGCTGGATATCCCTCTCAGGACTCCGAGGCCAACGCTGGACCAACATCTTTTAAAGTTTAAATATATGATAGCTATTGAAAATAAAAATTAAAAACATTATATAGGTATGTCAAATTTAGGTCCATATAGACACATACATACTAGTAAGTATGTAATCTAGTATTATGTCATGTAATCTTTTTTTTTTTTTTTGACGCTGGGGAATGCCTCCTTATGCATACCCTCTTGCCGGGGGGCAGGCGGGTTATGTCGGGCTCTCCTCTGGAGGGGGCTTCTCCTAGCGAGAAGCCGGCCAGAGGCATACCGACTAAACCCCAGCGACGCTCCCTCATGGCCAGAGTGGGGAGGGGACATGAGTACGGGTTAAAGAACCTTACTTCACGTCCCTCCCCAGGCGGAGGGCCCACTTACACTGCACCCGACACTGCCTCCCCCAGTCAAGCTGGGGGGGGATGTCATGTAATCTACCGCTCAAGAACAGTTTCTATTGAGAAGACGTAAAAAAGACACTCAGTTATTGCTCTTTTAAAATACTTGTTAGTAAGTAATAAGTATTGATATATTTGACTTATATTTGTATCAAATTTTGTATTTATTAAGAGCACCTATTATTCTCTTTGTCATATCATTTATGTTTTTATCCACCTAGATAGAACAAGTTCATACAACTCTGTCAGCAATAGCCGCTATCATATTTTTATTATAGCAATTATTTGGTCAATAACTAGCAAGAAGTGGCGATCTCTTGTTTCGGAGGCCAATACTATATTTGGGTCGCTGAGCCAGCGGCGTAAGTAAGAAAGTAATTATTTTCAATTTATTTGTAGGTTTTGGATTCGGAAATTTTTTTGAAGTACGTTATTTACTTAACACCTATTGTTCCAGTAAAAGGCTACTACTAACCTGATTCAACATCTTCGGATACTCCAGCATACCCTGCAGCACAAGATGACCGACATGGCACTTTTCTGGACTAATGTTGTACCTCTGAGCGGCCTTCAGCTTAAGAGCATTCACACGACGTCTAATATGTATCTTTTCCAGCATTTTGAACAATTTCTCACTAGACTCGCTATACTATTAGGCAGGTAGGTACAACGTGAAAGTGGACTCTTATTGTGATGGGTCAGTTAGAAGCCCTCAATGTTAATGTGACCTGTACCTAGCAAACAAATTTATTTAAATATAGACGATATTGGCTCTTATTAATAGTTATCCACAATACTGAATGCTACAATAATGTCAATATGTATTTTATACATAATGTTATCATTCTTGTGCAACTTCAAATGTTGCAATAAACTAATAAACGAGAACCGTGTGGTTGATTTGATCAGCAGAGTTAAACTCTGATTTTGTCAATATTAGATTAATGATTCACGCATATCAAATCAAATGTTTATTTTCGAAGTTACCGGTATCAATTAAAGCCAATACGTTATGTAATTTGTACCGAATTCATCATTTTTGATAGAACTTTCCTAATAAGTCATTACAAGTTGTTTGGCCAAATCTCAAGAATGTTATTGCTGTTAAAACAAGCTATTGTGTTCAGTGCCAAGCTTTGTGTCAAGTAAAGAATGAAACACGGCCACTTTACTGCCAATTATTCAACCACTGAGTAAAAATGTTCTTTTTTTCGGATCAAATGGCCAGAGGAGTAGTGATTGTATGTGTAATAATAAAAATAAATATATAAAACACTTAAGGAAAGTATGAAGTCACTGAAAAAGTACTTTTGTTACCCTTGTAATAAAGGCCGAAGTTAGGACTAACTATAAGGAAGTCACTCTACCTATTGTATTATTTGTAGGATATTTACTTAGTTTAAAAGCATTCGACGACGAACAACAGTGTACAGTAAAACCAACGCTGGTTTATGTTACGCTACACAATGTAACCCGTTTTAAATTAAAAAAACCGGCTAAGTGTGAGTCGGACTCGCCCATGAAGGGTTCTGTAGCAGCAAGTAAAATATTACCTAATTGTAAAACAATTAAGTTGACTTAATGGAAGGTAAATTGCGGTTTAAGGTTTATAAAGATTAAAAAAACTACTCACTAGATCTATACTCGAAACTGGATTTCATGACCAAAAAAGCTACGACAGATACGTCATTGTCAAATCTATAAATGTCACTTATGTCATTGTCAAAGAAAGTTTTCAGGTTTGGCCAACCTTTTTGTTGATGCATCTTTTCTTAGTGTAGGCTGGCACAACTCATAATAAGGATTTTCTCAAAAAAATAGAAACTTAATTACACTTTTTTTAACTGAACTAAAATTGACAAAATTTTATTGTAAAGAACTTATACAAATTTAATTACCCACGAACACCCACAAAAGTGTGGCGTATTATTAACAGTATGAAAAAGTTAAATAAAACATTTTTTTATTAATCGTTCTTATTTATCTTCATCTTCACCATCACTTTTATCAGAATCTCTGACTACGGAATCTGAGTCGGTCACTTGTATAATAAAGTTTTCCACCACTCCAGTAATTAATTCATCCAGTTTTGCACATGTTATTGATTTTAGGCGTTTCTAAGCGAATTACTGGTAACAAAATTTGTCAAGTAATATTTAGATAAAGTAGGTAGGCAACAGTCGAAGTCAGTCAAAGTCTCAGTCACACGATAAAACGGGGGCGTTTAGCGTTTTATCGACCTACGGATTCTGCCGAGACTACTCTTAACGAAATCGCAGGTTTAAGACTCTTAAGTCCTAGCAAGTGGTTCATGTGATAACCCACTCAACACACAATAATAGTGGTAAAAATGATGTAATTCAAAGATTCTTATATTAATATGACTTTGCGGCACCTCATTGCACGAAACAACAACATTTAAGTTGAAATGTTATCATCATCATCGTCATCGTCATCGTCGGCCCATTTAAGTCCCCACTGCTGGGGCACGGGCCTCCCTCAATCATATGAGGGGTAATTGCCATACTCACCACACTTGGCAGACGGATTGGCGAGGGTTTTGATATAAATGCAGAGTTTTCCTTCTCTGGGTGCTGATGATTATGCCAGCAGCTTTACCTTAGTCGCCTTTCACGACACCTCGGTAAGAGTGAGGGTGGCCTATTCTACTCTGCCGGGGACCACACGGCGTGAAATGTTATACCAAATGTTATTAACACCTGAAGAGACAGAAGCTCAATACCAGCTTTTCTAACAAACACTACGGATAATTAAGTTTTTATTAAAGCGCCTTGCATTTATGTAAAAATAAGTCAATGAAATTACTTCTTTAAATTATATAATAAAAATTACCAATAAATAAATTATGTCAGCCTATGTTTTTACAAAATAGGTTTATACTATTGTACGACCATTTTGTTGCTGTGGCAACATTGTAGTAGCTTTTTTGGACTTGAATTCCAGTTTTGGGTATAGTTCAAACCAATTTTAATTGTTAGTTTTCAAGGTAATGTATATCATACTGAGGTATATTTTTTAGTTTTATAATTATTTTATTTAGGGGGGGGGGGCATTTTTTTATTTTATATATATTTTGTACCCCACACGTATGGGTTTGATGAAAAAAAAAATTGGGTTTCAGTTCTAACTATGGAGACCCCCAAAAAGGTTTATCTCTATTTTTGTGTAAAATCGTAATGCGGTTAACAAAATACATCTATTTACCAAACTTGGTAATGGAAACTTCCATAGTATAGTTCTTCTATTATCTAGTTTCGGAAAAAATGTCTGTGACATACGGACGGACGGACGGACGGACCGACGGACAGATAGACATGACGAATTCCGTTTTTGCCTTTTGGCTACGGAACCCTAAAAATAATATTACCTACTATCGAATAAAAATCATCATCATGGTTACACGTTTCAGAAACTATACAAAACATGCAGGTTTCCTCGCCGTGAAATTATTTACATACACAGTAGGTTAGAAATACACATATAGATTTGAAAAATCCAGACCCCCCGCATGGAATGCATCCGCTTAGCTACTAATTACCTACTATCGAATCAAAATAATGTCTTCTATCATGTACAAAGTATGTCTAGCTATTATTGATATTTTAGCTTAGATTTAGATGAGCTGTTGTCATGTTGCTCTTATTCTAGATAATGTTTGGGAAACCCTTCCTTAGTCTACCACATTTTTGCTGTGTATCCTAGCCTTTTCAAAAACTCTCGCAACACATCCACCACCATTTCTATTTGAAAAGCATAGAGTAGGAGTTTATTTTGTATTTAAAACGCTAACAAAGGAATAGTAGTCCCCATGTTTTTCCGTTGAATTTCAAATGCATTTCATTTTACAAACAAGTAAAGCATATAGGTACAAAACAAAAGATAAATTGCGTGAAAAAATATGTATAACTTGAATAAGTAATAATTCTATCGAACAATTCGGACCAGATAAAATACAATATCAATCAATTAAAATATTAAAATTGTCATATATTGACAGACGTATTTTGTGTTTGCGTATTGAGTAACTAAATATTTTCACTACTTCTGTGTAGTTACGGTAAAAGGCATTGCCATTTTAACGAAAAGGAAAGGTATTAAAATTACGCATCCGGGGAGGGTGGTGATAGTTAATATTGTTTATAATTACTGGAATCATAAATAATAAATATTTACTGGAATCATTATTATTATATAATTAATCATTTTTAATAAATTAGGCTTAGCAGCATTTATTAATGTATACAAATTGATTAGTATTGATTAATCAAACAATTGACAAGATGCTAACCACCTACTATTGTACACCTCGTCCTGCAGTTTATTAGTATTGGATTAAGTACTCTGTGAACTATGAGGGGAACCTAAGTAGTCATGCTCACTCAAATGTCTCTGAGGTGGTGGCGTTATGTGGCGGGTCATTACATTCCCTCTAATATGGTTGAGTGAAATGATGGCTGACACATACGTCATACTTGTGAACAGGTGCCACCTTTGGGGACTGGTCCGCTTCGGTTTACCTCATATTTAGCTTTTAATTTGCTTCATTCTATTTTGTGTTGCATTAGACTGTATGACTTGGTATGAGGATAATAAACCATTGTAAAAAAGTTGGCGATAAAAAAGATTAACTGGCGAGTTTCTTGCCGGATCTTATTATTACCGGAACCAACTTTCCGAGCCGGTGGTAGAATCGCATTATGTTTATTTATTTCTTTAGTATATTTTATGTATCAACATATATATGTATTAACATGTAAATTATACATAAGTACTTATAAATAGTTTTAAGTCATTCAAATGTATGACGATTTGTAAGTGCTGTGTACAAGCCTATGCAAATAAAGAATTATTTGAATTTGAATTTGAATTTTTGTTTCTTCTTCTTGTTCAAGTGCCTCCTTAGTTCTGAAGGTTGGCCGTCAGCTTTCCAAAATCTTGTCTGTTCATTGCGAGACGAAACAGCCGTTCTACATATGCTATGCCAGTCCACTCCCTTATATTGCGCAGCTACGACTTTTTCCTTCTTCCAACGCTTATATTCTAATATTGTTTAGAAAAGGATAATATAATATACTGTAAAGTACAAGTGAAAGATACTGACGTCATCATTGTACGTGAATAGAATCTATTTCCTCGTATCTATAGAAGTTTTCCTTTGTATTCGTATATGTGAACAATCATTAGTTGAATTTCGGCACGACCTTCCTGGTATTGACAAAGAGGCCGAAGAAAGCATTAACACGATTGAGTTTGGAATTTACCCACATAATATCAATCAAACATCACTCTTTAGATTTTAGAGAACTGAGAGCAATATACTCACAATAGGAACGGTGCGTACAATATGGCCCAAGTTTACAAGACTAGTTCGAAGACTGTCGTCCCAATCGTCGCCGAACTTTTGCGAAAACAATGTCGTGCAATTAATTAAACTTTACAACGATCGATGTCGCCGATACAATGCAAAAAGGCATTGTCATCCCGTTCAATACGCGACTGGTTTCATAATTTGGCGCCCGTTCACTAAAGTTCAGCGCTTAGTTTACGACTTAAATTTCCAAGTTAGTTTTCTACTCATGTACTTACTCTAGTTTTCAAATTAAATCCAACTAAGCTTCTTGTTTATATTTTACGATGCTATTTAGTGTTGGATTTAGCTGGCTTAAATAATAACTGTTTGTTGAAACCTGCCTAGAGTGTTTTCTTCGAAACTATGAACAATTTATTTTAAAGTATCGCCTACTTTTTTTAAATATACGATAAATTCCACGGACACTGGTTCCGTGCCTATTTTGTGCTTATTATTATTTAAAGGGTTACAACATTTTTAAAATTTCTCCGCGACAGAATTTACATTAAATAAAATTACAATAGCTTACTTACTTACTTTGCACCGCCTATTTGTAGATAACAAAATCCCATTTTATCTTGGAATTTTACAACAGAAAATATTTTTTTTTTTGTGAGCGTTTCTTTACTCTCCCTTTAATTATTAAAAAAATACATACATAAATCAATGACAGAGGATACTTTCAGAAGCAAGTCAGAGCAATGAATTGAAAACTGAGCTTATTAGTTTTCAGTTGATGAAACGAGCTTAAATACTAAAAGATTAAGTACTGCATAAAATTTGTGTGTTTTGATGTATTTGGCGTGTTTTGAACCTAAGCAACACGCTAAACGTCGCGTTGTTTTTGCTGTAGTCTGCCCGCCTAATTTTGTAGGTAACTCGTAGGAATGCTATAACCAGCCAGCGAAACGAACCGTCAAGCTCATCACGCTGATAAAGCGAGAATTGCTTATTAAAGTTCGCTAACTGCTTGTAATGCAACAATATAAGCCCCTTAGGCGGCTGACAAACAACATTAATCTACCGAAACATAGCGCAATAATTTGCTAGGAACAATCTTGGATAAGATCAACAGTCACCGATGCGCAGAACCCAGCGCCGAACATAAAACTTTAATGAGTTTCGCCTCTTCTTGTTATCTTAAGCCAGGTTCAACAAAGTTTTACGTTGTTCTGTTTATTGAACATTGTACAGTTTCACCACAACTCAATATGAAATTATGTTTAAGTTTTAATTAACGGTCAGATTAAACTTTAGTCAATTTGGAGTTTGGACAAAGCTAGGCAAGAACATTGTTAATTTACCGTTCATGTAAGTGTTGTATCTACGATACCTAAGGCGAGGTAGGAGCTTGTTGAGTACGCACTTTGTCATACTTTTGATACAAAGTTACTGTTGAAATGTCTTACTACCCTTACAGACAAGATAACAAACATGCTTGTTAAGTATTTGTTAAATATAACGGTGTTACAATGCATTTTTTCATTCTTTTTTCGAAAGTATTTTTTTTTGTTTCAAACGTCAAAACTGCTCTATAAAACCTTTATGGCTAACAAAGGTTTATTGAACGTTTATGAATAAAGCTAAGTTTAGAAATAAATTGTAGATATACCTAGTACAGTCAGCGTCAGAACAAGTTACCCCCTGTAGTGGAAAAACCGCAATTGTGCCCCCAGACATAAGGACGGTACATAAGCATTATATTCTACTTGAGCTTTCGTGATGATGACAGTTTAATAATATAAAAACTTTGCTATTTCTTGTAATGAGGATTAGATTTTTTACCTTGAAACTTCAAGAAGACAAGCACAAGTCCTTGTCTTTAAATAGAGATAAAAATAAAATTATAATAAAGTTTTAGATTATCCTTTTGTTAATCTCGACACTTTAACGCTTCTGTGCTACTTCGAACGAACAATAGATTAACATCGTCGACTACATTGAAAAATCGTGTAAGCGTTTCATCCCCTTTATATGCTTGTTATAAGCGTAATATTCTGTGAAGCCCGGAAAATGGAGTGAGTCAAACATAGGAAAACATTGTTAGTCCTGTTTGCAAGCAAAGCCAGGCATTGTGCAAAATGCAAGATAAAAAAAACCTTACGTGCTTACCGATGCTTAGGAAAACATGGAACAATAATGGGAGAGCCGTAGTAAGTGGTAATTGGCAGGTGCTTTATTAATTTTTAAATGCAAAACTGCATTTTGTAGGTAGGTATTTAGCTTGTATTGAAATGAAAACTGACTAGTTAATTAGGGCTTTATTCATAAACGTTTATTTAATAAACCCTTGCTACTGTGTTATAGAGTAGTTTTGACGTTTGAAACAAAAAAATGTTATACAAAATTTTGAAAAAAGAATCAAACCTTATTTATGAGACTGTTTCAGTTAATTAAGGTTTAACAAGAGGTCTAAAAAAGTTTTTTTTTTCACAGTAGGCAGCGGCATGATTGTGCTCCGGCATTGTTGATGTCTATGAGCGGCGGTTATCGTTTACCATCAGATGGGCCGCAAGTTTGTCTGCCTATTATAAGCAATAAAAAAAATTAAAGAAAAAAAAACCTTTTTAAAAACAAGCTTTTATTATTTGGTTATAAAATGAACTAAATAGTTAAAAATAAATTAACTCTAAAAAGAAATATAACACTTTGTAACTTGATTGTAACCTTTAACGACAAATAAGCGTCTTCGTCTAGGACAAAATAATTCCATATTGTACACATTTATTTAATTTTAATACTAAAACTTTTCACCATACATAATTATTCAATCTCGTCCCTCCTCTTTATCATAGTCCCCATTTATAAATAAAAGCGTGTTACATTTAATACAACACAACAATTTCCTCAAGCTATCACAATGTAACACGCTTTCATTTTTAAATGGGGACTATGATAAAGAGGGGGGACGAGATTAAATAATTATGTATGTTGAAAAGTTTTAGTATTAAAATTAAATAAATTTGTACAATATGGAATTATTTTGTCCTAGACGAAGACGCTTATTTGTCGTTAAAGGTTACAATCAAGTTACAAAGTGTTATATTTCTTTTTAGAGTTAATTTATTTTTAACTATTTAGTTCATTTTATAACCAAATAATAAAAGCTTGTTTTTAAAAAGGTTTTTTTTTCTTTAATTTTATTTTTTACTTTTTAGTACCTCTATTTTTAATTCGAGATTTACTACGACGTAGTTCGCAGCGCGTAGCAGCGTTATTCCGTTATGAAGTCCGTAGTTCGTTCACATGATATGTAATATGTACTGATTTAAATATCAATAATGTTGAAATTATGTAATCACTTGTTAGTTATTTGTAACGTTTCTCATTCTATCCATTTCTTTTAATGCATCAACATTACAAGGTTTCTTCGACGTCAACTTGGAGCAGTCAAGTTCTTCGATTTGAAGATCTGCTAAAGACCTAACTCGGCTTAAAGCTACATAAGCTTGACCAGCAGCGAACAATTTGGAGCCTAGATAAATAACAGCATGATCTACAGCAGTTCCCTGCATTTTATGCACAGTTGAAGGCCAAGACAAGACAATCGGGAGCATTCTTCTTTCAGCTGTGCCGTGATTAAATTTAGCAGGAAATTGAACTGATTTAGGGTGTATTATGTGAATGCCATCGTTACCAAAGTCTACGCGAACCGATGGTACATCGCTATCGTATAAGCACGTCTGTAATACGGCCATATGATTTCAGTGATGTGACCTATTGCTCCATTCACAAGTCCCTTAGCAACGTCAATGTTAGACCTCAACATAACTTTAGCACCAACAAATATTTCTAGTTCTTTTGGAAGACCTCCTGTTTTATTAATGTCCGTGTGTATTATTTTATTAATATCAATCTGATCATTGCCACCAGAGGATACCGATCTTTATGAATTGGTAAAAAAATCAAATTCATCGTCATACGTGTCAAAAGAACAATACCAATACTTGCAGGTTCGGTTTTCCTAGACAAGAATCCGACGAAACTCAGATAATTGATCAAACTACTGGTAAGTATCTCCGGAATGGTGGCAGAATTTGTATTCTAAAGCGACGCCTAGAGGATAGATGGGTTAATAATTATAATCCCACATTATTAAAGGTTTGGAATGGGAATATAGATTTGCAACCATGTGGTTCAAATGAAGCAATAGCATATTATGTAGCAAAGTAGATCTCTAAATCTGAACCAACGGCATTAGACTTCAATTTCGCCTTCTCTAAACGTCGTTTGCTTTGTGTAGTTGTTTCTGTTTTCTTCATGTTATTCCCACGAGTATAGGACAAATAACGGTCCATCCCCCCAGAGGTCCGTTGTAGAGGGATAAGGGCTACAATACAACAGGGTTCGCCCTGGTACCCTGAGGCGCAACGTTAGCGGCAAGACATGTTTGTACACCTTCATACCATTTAGCCCTCGGCACGTGCTCACCTTGGCATTGGGTCATCCATCCAATCAATCATATATAATTAATATGGGACGAAATCAAGAGACTCGTCAAGACGAATCAAACGAGACCAAACTCGATGGGGTTGCGTCGTTTAATTACGGAGTTCCTATGGCCACCTTCCGGCTCCAACATCAGACCCTGGTTACGGTATAGTATCAAAGTACTCGTCAAGACTAATCCAATAAGCCCAAACTCGATGGGGTGGCGTCGTTTAATTACGGAGTTCCTATGGCCACCTTCCAACTCCAACATCAGACCCTGGTTACCATATAGTATCAAAGTACTCGTCAAGACTAATCCAATGAGCCCAAACTCGATGGGGTTGCGTCGTTTAAATTACGGAGTTCCTATGGCCACCTTCCAACTCCAATATCAGACCCTGGTTACCATATAGTATCAAAGTAGTCGTCAAGACTAATCCAATGAGCCCAAACTCGATGGGGTTGCGTCGTTTAATTACGGAGTTCCTATGGCCACCTTCCAACTCCAACATCAGACCCTGGTTACCATATAGTATTAAAGTACTCGTTAAGACTAATCCAATGAGCTCAAACTCGATAGGGTTGCATCGTTTAATTACGGAGTTCCTATGGCCACCTTCCAACTCCAACATCAGACCCTGGTTACCATATAGTATTAAAGTACTCGTCAAGACTAATCCAATGAGCTCAAACTCGATAGGGTTGCATCGTTTAATTACGGAGTTCCTATGGCCACCTTCCAACTCCAACATCAGACCCTGGTTACCATATAGTACCAAAGTACTCGTCAAGACTAATCCAATGAGCTCAAACTCGATAGGGTTGCATCGTTTAATTACGGAGTTCCTATGGCCACCTTCCAACTCCAACATCAGACCCTGGTTACCATATAGTATCAAAGTACTCGTCAAGACTAATCCAATGAGCCCAAACTCGATAGGGTTGCATCGTTTAATTACGGAGTTCCTATGGCCACCTTCCGGCTCCATCATCAGACCCTGGTTACCATATAGTATCAAAGTACTTGTCAAGACGAATCTAATGAGTTCAAACTCGATAGGGTTGCATCATTTAATTACGGAGTTCCTATGGCCACCTTCCAGCTCCATCATCAGATCGGCTCTATGTCACAATAACATTGCATTGTCATCCGATTTATACATGCATTCTAAATTTCAGCTCAATCGAAAACCGGGAAGTGGATCATATTTAAGTTGCAAGATTTGATTACAGAACGACAGACAACGGGACAGGTGAAACTAAATAAAAGCTTGTAAAAACAAGCATTTATGAATAAGTAAGACCCATTATTGGTGATCAGCGACAATTATAATAAAATGTATATTCAAACTGTTTTGTACTCCCTTTATATTTTTTACCTGTTCTTCTTTTTACATGTCAAATAAAAACAGTAGCTTTTAAAACGTGTTTCTTTTATACCCATGTTTATTGCGTAACAAGTAAAGATAGATTTTTCAATTATGATTATCTTTATAATGTCAGCTTTATATGCCTACCTGGCATTTTTGGCTGTCATATAACCTGATCTCTTTTAGATAAAAAGGAGTCAACTTCCTAACGTAATTAATATTTTAAAGAACTTTCTTTAAAATATTAATTACGTTACTATTTACTTACCACTACTAAGTAAATTCTTGATGAATATCTAACTACGATCTGACACCTTCATTGATATTGAACATTATGGTGAGAATAACCTATATTAAAATGTAGATCACTAGTCTGCGCCCGCGGCGTTGCTCACGCAGTTTTAGTCTTTATTACAAAAGTCTTCATTCAAACTTCAACTGCCCTTTCGGGGTTAAAAGTTCAAAAGTTACTTTTTTATTCAAAACCGGTGCCCAAACATATATTTTAAGACTCTAACTAATTAACTGTCTAATCCCCCATACTGCATTTCATCCCGTAATTTAACCCCTCAAAGGGTGATTTTCTAAAAACGTTTAAGTGAATTTCTCACTTTCCTACCATCAAAAATGACGGAATTCCATACAAACTCTAAATCCCGTTTTCACTCCCTCAAGGGTTGAATTTATAAAAATGTTAAAACAACATGTTCTTGATTTAAAATAAGGAGAACGTTAAGCGATTTTCAAGATTCTTAATGCCACACTCAGAGTCGTTGATTAACTTAGTTGGCTACTTAAGAAAAAATCATTATCATCATTATCATTATCAGCCCATTTAAGTCCCCACTGCTGGGGCACGGGCCTCCCTCAATCACATGAGGGGTAATTGCCATACTCACCACGTTGGGCAGCCGTATGGTCCCCGGCAGAGTAGAATAGACCACCCTCACTCTTACCGAGGTGTCGTAAAAGGCGACTAAGGTAAAGCTGCTGGCATGATCATCAGCACCCAGAGAAGGAAAACTCTGCATTTAAGAAAAAATATTGACACTTATTTTGATACGCATAAAGACTACCGATACTAAAGTTAATGAATATTAGCTTAAATAACGTACCTAAGTGCGGCCGTTACTTTATAATGGCTAAACCCACAAACTGGTATTTCACCCCCTATTTTACCACCTTTAAGGGTGATTTTAAAAAAATGTTAAATGGGTTACTTTTGGTTCTATTTCAAATGGTTTTATTTCAAATTATTGTCTGAGTACATTTTTCACATTTCCATATTTCTAACATCAAAGACTTTCATACAAACTCTTAACTCCTTTTTACCCCCTTACGGGTTGAATTTTCAAAAATTCCTTCTGAGTGCTCACTTCTAAACCCTCTTCCCAAATTTCAAGTTTCTAGGGCCAGTAGTTTGGGCTGTGGGTGCATTCCTAGTCACTTAATCACTTAATACCTTAGTCACTCAGGTTCTCCTTATATATATATATATAAGATAAGACTAACAACACCTCAACAGGGAAAACAGTATAGGTACTTCAAATCAATGTAGAAAAAAAAGTTTTATTGCATTGATAGAACATGTCTTTGTTTTCGTCTATCCATGGGGATTTAGCATCTGTTTACGATACATCATTAAATTAGATCTCCGCTGTAAAGCTTTCATTTGCAAAAATGAATTCAAGGAATACACGACCTTATTTTCAACGGGGTAGACTTATTTTTCCCTTATCATAAAACGGTAAATTGTTAGATAAAATGTCAGAAAATTTACTGGATCGTAACTGCGCGATGAATTTTTTGATGCTGACACGCGATATGAAGCCCAAACGAACATGTTATTGGACATTTCTCAAATATAATACTTTTACTTTGCATACGTGAAGTGCCAAAATTTTGTAACCTAACCAAAATGAAACGAATTAACCAAGAGAGTAGATTTTCGATAAACATTGAAACTTGTTTATGTGAAATTCTGTGAAGTTTGGCAGGTATTTTAGGAACAATACACATTAGTTTGATTTTTTAAGAATGTAAAATAAATTAAAATATTCAAAAGTAATTTTTGCGTGTTTCTTGTTCCACGCCTACCCGCGGAATGTCCAATCTGGGGGAAAGAGGAGTTGGCAGCGCACTTATGGCTCAACTGGTGTTGCAGGTGTCCATCAGTTGACTGCCGGGGGAAAAGGGGGTTTTGAGGTTGGTGTAGCGCACTTGTGATTCCACTGGCTTGCGTCCAAGGGCTTCGGAAATTGCTTACCATGTCACCGCTTACCAGGTGATCCGTCTACAGTCCGATCACGGTTATTCGGCACATGGCAAAAGTTGGAACTAACGCTATTTCCTTTACAAGTGTCAGTGCTCATGACATTTTCCCATAAAAAAATATTGTACAGGGCCCCCATGTCAATGTTACTGAAGTGTCTTCTGATCTTGGTCGGTCTGTCTGTACGTAACATAAAAAATGGTGGGCTACATCCTGTATTTCCTGTATGGAACTAAACGTTTGACACTGAGGTGAGAGTCCATTAAATGATATATACGCTATAATAATAGATATATACGCTATCTACTGTGTTTACCAGCTACATAGAATAGAATAACAAAAAAAAAAGAAATTGACCGCCTCATTTCATCCTTCCATGAAATCGCTGCCAGTTTGTCGAAAGACATTGATTGCCTCATTTAATTTCGCTGTACCAAATTTACAGACGCGGCCAAATTAAAATTCGTTATCCTTGGAAAAAATGGTGGAGAGCAATGTTGAAATATTTTCTACAAATTAGAATATGAAATTTATTGTTTCATAAAAAATATCATCTGCTCAAAATTAAAGGTCTTTTATATGCATATTTGATTATTTAATTTGATTTGTCCCTGTTATATTTATTTATGTCAAATTGTTAACGAAGAAAATCATAACAATACGTAAATGCTGCTTCATACACCTGGCAAAAGCATATCTATCAAAATATTGGAACATTTGCATCTGGATCAGTGCAAAGATCACAGTGAAACGCATCATTTCGAATATCGACTCTTCCGCTCATTCGGCTCACTCGGATCTTTCGGATCATTCGGCTTCTCAGATCATTCAGCTCATTCGGATCATTTGGCTCATCAGTATCAGAGAGCGAGATTACTACCGCGCACAGATTGACCACGAGATCCGTTTGAGTCGAATGATACATTCGGAGCGAAAATTAGAGATTCGGAACAATGTACTCGTATCATTTGGCTGAGACGGTTAACCCTTAATCAGATATGAGTCAGTGAAAATTTTCATTGGTTTTCGCTCTTATGCCATGACACATAAAGTTCAAAATCTGGTGGGAACTATTTTTACCACTGTCCGATTAAGGGTTTAACTGAGTCGTTTCAGTAAAGAGTTAGATACGTCTACTGTTTACAAACGAATTAGGTACATATCGTGTAAAAAATTCAAAACTATAAAAAATAAAATATGATCACATGGCCTACTGAACTGCTCATTTTCACGAGAAGCTGATACCTACCTTGAAAAATTAATAAAAAACAGCGGCGATAAACTTTCCTCGTTCAGTTCATTAGAGCAACTTGTAAACCGACTCGTTTTACGCCACTTATTGGCCCGGATAAAATATATTGATTGGGAAGCAAAAAGTTTCAGTTTTATAGATGTTGAACATAAAAATTCGCGTCGGAGTTGGTGAACAGTTAGACTAAGTGGCTCGTTCATATTCCGGGGGCGACTACGATAACATTCATGTGAGCGCATGGGTGCGGGCCCTCAAACACGAGCCTGCGGAGAACTTTCCTCGTCTTAGCGTGTAAATCCTAGGTGCGTCGAAAGCTATCGCTTCGGAGCCCGGGATACACTTGGAAAGGTCCATCTATCATCAATAGATGAAGATGAATATGAAATCCCGGATTCGGGAAGTCTGGTAATTACAGTTAAACAACGCCGTCTGACCTTTGCAATCCTTAGACAAGGGAATCCAGACCAACTGTACCACGGTTACAAGTACAGAATCATTACATCAATACTGTACGAATGTATACACAATTTTGAGAATCGGAAAAGAGGATTTAAGTTCGGAATCAGGTCAATGTATGAGATATTGATGAATTTATTCCTATTATTTAAAAATCTAGAAGGGGTTTTTTTAAATATTCGCGTTGCATTATAACTATAACTAATCAAAACGGTACGGGCAGCCCGGCCCCAGCAGACGACGCCGTGCTCCGCCAGTCCGCTCGTGACCACGGCTGCTGTAACGTAGCCGAAACGTCGAGTAAAATATGTGAGTACACAATGTTGTATCACATAATAAATATCGTGTTAAATCCCGTCTTGATTAGTTATAATCTAGAGGTGCTACTCGGATTCAAACCATGACCCCCTGTATGGAAGACGCGTTCATATCTATTGAGCTATCATCGTTAGTGACTAATATAAATAAAGTGGTGTATCTAGACCGATCGATCAAACTTCGATTGATGACATCGATTGATCACGGTTGATCGATTAGATTTGACCAACGATTTCATAAAAGGTCGACTAAAGAATGTTGACTATTCTACCATTAAAGATCAAAAGAGACTTCTTTCACTGACTAATCAATTTAACCAGTCTAATAGGCAGAAACTATACTATCAATCGATGTTGATTAATATAATTTTACCTATTATGATAATATACCTATTGATGATAGATGGATTGATCTAGAGACACTCTTCTCATCACATTCACTCGTTCATCATCCGTTATGCTATTTAAATACGTTTATTGATCTTAAACATAAAATGAAAAGTTTTCAACGATGAACGAGTTACATATCAATAAAACTCTATGTAAGAATATGTCTAAATACTTCTAGAATTACTGCTATTGCTACTACAACAACTCTTCGATAGAACTTTGTTTTGTTCTTTTAAGAAGTAACTTCATTATTTAAAGTGTATCTATAAACCTCTGAACGATGAAATACCATGTTGTGCATATTTGTAATTGATGTAAACACTAGAATAGTATATTGTTAGTTGTCATGATTTATTAAAATGCTAGTCTTTATATTGTTGTTGTCCCAAATAAATAAATAAATAAGTTGAAGATTATGGAGTGAAGCACAATTTTATTTACTCTCCAATAGCAGATTAAAAAATTAATAGAATAATTAAGATTTTACACTCGCTGTTTTTATAGCCTCACAGGAAAAGGGTGGTTTACCACTATTCGCCACCACAAAAGTTTTCTAACGTTTTCAGCTTCACGCACTAGATGCTTCAGAATTTTGAAGCAGGTTTACGTAATTTATGGATAACATATTGAAATTGAAAGAGAACGAACATTATGTTGTTGACATATTAGGATCGTTTATCTTTTTATCAGTGGTATACTTCCAGTAAGAGGCTTATATTAGTAAATAATAAATATTTTAGTAATTAATAGAACCTAATATAAGATAGAATTCGTAAATAGTTGAGTAAATAACTATAGTCCATGTTAAGTGTCGAATACCTAATAATAATAATAATTCTCAAAACATCTCATACGTTGATCTGATTCCGTACTAAGTAGCTTAAGCACTTGTGTTACAGATATCAGACAAGCAGAGGAACACAAATATATACTTAAATACATATATTACACCCAGACACCGAACAAACACAAGTGTTCATCGCACGAATGTTTGTCCGGGGTGGGGATCGAACCCACGACCTTTGGCGTAAGAGGCAGGGTCACTACCAATTACGCCATCCGGTCAGTCATTTAAGTCCTAAGTGATTTTTTTTTCTTTCTATGCGTATTTAAAATTAATTGAACTGTGAGCGATTGAATCAAAATGAATTTAAAAATTTGATTAACCGCTTTTTTAAAGGTCTGAACGTGAAGTAGCACTTATCACCCGTGACCGCCACAATCACGCTACACCACGACGCGCCGCGCCATTCTACGCCACTCTTAGCCCGCGTCTCGTGATTTAATGTGCGATGGAATCCTATGCTAAATGAATGAATTCTAATTAAACCCCACTTCCGCCGAGGAAACCATTCAGGCGACGAGATTATCTTGTTGTAGGATCAAGTATAATCCTTAGTCGTACGGATATAATTAAGTAACGAATGAAGCTGACATGACGTTTCGTTCTTATCCTTTGGATTATATTACTGACGAGAGGGATGGAAGCTCAGTGGAAAGAATAAGCAGTTTTCGAACGGGAAGTTCAAGCATGAACCTCTGGATTTTTAATCTATGTGCGTATTTCTACCATTCGTGAGGAAATCTGTTTTGGATAGTTTCTCAATTGTTGAGATAATTATTCTGAAAGTGTAATCTTGGTACAGTTGATCTAATGTTCATTTTTTTTTGGTCAATTGTCTAACGCTTGACCACAATCGCGCCTGATGGAACGTGACGATGAGGTCTAGGATGATACGCGTTTGCCTAAAAGATGCCTGTTCACTCTTGCCTTAATAGGTTCAGATTATAGTGGTCAGGAAAAACAGACCTCGGCAGGGAGTTCCTTTCCTTAGCCGTCCGCATTATAAATGTGGAATGTGTGTGCCTTTTTAAATTTAGTATCAAAAACAAAGGTTAAAGATAAGAATTATTTCCACCCATACGACATTGTCATCGGAAAATTTAGTTTGTCAGAAAGCCTTTCGCACGTCTCCCGGGAGTCACGAAATTTTCCGAGACAAAGAGTGCTTCAATTTATATTTCTGTATGCCAAATTACTTTGAAATCGGTTCAGTAGTTTTGACATTAGGTTGTAGCTGAATTTTGATCAACGATACTATAGTCAACACAAGGACTCGCGGCAGACGGTAGAGTAATTTATTTTTTAATATTAGGTCTTTACCTATGAAATTGCCGTTTTGTATGGCGATTTTCCTAGAATTTGTATTTTCCAGACTATCTTTTTTTAATTTAAAGTATTTATTAATGTTCCATAATTGCTGCTTTAAAAGACAACGTTTAGGAACGTGTAGAATAGTTTACCAGAAGAAAATATTTTTTTAATAAAAGTTATCTATACTATTAATAAAGAGGTAACGCCTCGGCGGGTGACTGTACTGTTTTCCTCAACTCCTAAAAGAATGGCTTAAATATCGTATGGGAGATTCGCCATATTAGATGCTCGAGTTGATAAAAAGTAGAATTTGTACATTCGTACAGAAATTTATCAGCTCTTTTTTAATCAACCCCTAAAAGGGTGAACGGTGGTTTAAACGCCGTATAGAAGGGTCATTTTTTTTAAAGCTAGAGTCATGAAAAATTTTGTTGGTATTTTTATATTCATATAGAAAATTGTCAGCACTTTTTTATTCAACCCCGTAAAGGGTGAACGGAGGTTAAAACGCCGTATAGAAGTGTCGTTATTTTTTAAGTTAGTTATGAAAAATTATGTTGGTATTTTTATATTCATACAGAAAATATTTAGCACATTTTTATTCTACCAAAAACCAAAATTTTAGTGAACGGGGGTTACAACGCCGTATAGATGTGTCGTTATTTTAAAAGCTAAAATCATGAATAATATTTTTTTATATAAATTATTTAGCATTTTTTAATTCAAACCTAAAGGAGTGAAATGGGGTTAAAACGTCGTATGGAAGTGCTCATCAGTCATGAAAATATATGCAATATACACGAAAGGCATTTCACTATTTTTAGTATTTTAAGTTTCCGTTTAATACCAACCTTTTTATCAATTATCTCAGAATTAGTTAACTACAAATCAAGTTCGTATAGAAAAATACAATTTCTAAATGTTTTGTTTTAAAATTAAATTATCGAAGCGAATCGAGGGCGGGCGGGAAAATGAAATTATGGTATGGTGACGTTTTGCTTATTAAAGGAGTTAGTTATACATGCCTAGAAAGAAAGCGGCAATTTTATAGGTAAAGACATATTAATTATTGATATATCATAGTTAAGATTTTCAACTTGACTCTCTTCTCAATAATAAAAAATACAATATTTAGTTATACGAGATGTTTAAATTTTGAGGAGCGATGTTACCATTAGCTCGGCGTTGAGGGAAAACATCGTAAAGAAACCTGCACGTTTCGGATAGTTTCTGAAACGCGTAAACATAATTCAGTTGGTCTGGTTCCTTAATTGTCATTACCAGACTCCCCAAATTCGAATCATGGTCTAAGTGTACCCCGGGCTCCAGAGCGACAGCTTTGGCCGCAACCGGGAATCACACACTAAGATGAGGAGGACGAGATACTGAAATTTATATTTTTACCCGACTACGGCGAAGCAAAAAGGAGGGATATGATTTTGACCTGTATGTATGTATGTATGGTTATTCATCTGTTCACTCATAACTTCTAAACTAGTTATCATATTTGAACAAATGTGGTGTTTTTTTTCCGCACTTTTTTTCAATTTCTTTTTAGCACATTTCAAATATGTGATTTCATTGACATAATTAAAATTATGTTAAAAAAATAAAGTTTAAAAAATAATTTTAGCAGAGACAATTTTATTGTTTCGTACTTTTTAGAGCGTGTTTTTTTTTGTAGTCGGGTTTTAGTTTTTAAACTTTTACAAGCATAACTTATATTAACTTAGATATACTATAGATATACTTATATAACTTAGTTAACTTAGTAGAGGAGTTAGCCGTTAGAATTATGATGCGGTCCTACGTAATCGCTTGTTTGTTTGTTTCACCTACAAATTCGAACGAATATCCTCGTGAATAAAGAATTACACAAAATTATTTGTGTCCATTCCTATTGTATAGGCCTATCCTCCCCAGAAGGTAAAATAGGCGACACTCTTATACATGACGCTTCTGCATACTGAAATCCTTCACGCATGGTTTAGAATTTTCCTTTATGCAAATTTGTTCATTATGTCCGAAACATATTTAGCAAAATAATATAAGTGCTCGGTATACAGTAGGAAAATCTGTCCAAAAATTCCTTCCATAAAATCGCGTGGTATTTGAAGATAGCAAATGATTTCTGGAATTTATATCCTTAGTAAATGAATAAGAACGGCGTAATACAAAGGGCTCTGATCCACTGTGCAAACATATCTCGACCCGGTTCGCCATAACGGTGGAGCCATAAGAGGCGGCTCTTATGGAGCCCATTACAGTTAAGATTGCTTCGACTGTAATGTGCCGGATTGACGCCTTCAATCATATACTCGAGAATATGCCAACATTGTTATTAAAATAAAAAAATAAATTATATATTTCTCACCACAATGACAAATCCCTAGTACAGTACATAGTATAGTGGTTTACCAACAGAACATTTAATGTGGGAGTCTAATACTATATAAAGATAATACATACATGTGTTGCACTACCATTGTGGTTTCTTGATTAAATTATTTTTTTACGCGGAAGAACAATACAATAGAAAAGCAATGTTCACTGTGAGAATCTACATACATAAACATCCAAAGAAAAACTAGGTTATGGCCTCAGACATAAAAACATAGAAAATTAAGTAAAAAAATTTAAAATTTAGAAATCGGTCTAGTCTGAGTCTATTAGGTTTCATCACTAGCGTGACATTATTCCTACAAACTACAGGAACTAAATGCATTTATATGTGTTATGTATATACCTGAAACTCTTGTTAGAGTCACCCCTCTTTATACCTTAAGAACGGTTGTACTGATTCTAATTATCTATGCTTAGTGGGATCCGTCTAGCAGAACAATGAAAAATAAATAATCTGAAAAACAAGAAAAACATATGTAGGCTGAATGGTAATCACCGGGGGACACTAGTAAATAAATAAAAAACTTTAGTTGATATTTTTTAAAGCAATCTTTTGCAATTTATTCTTAAGTAAATAACACACTTAAAATTTTTATCTCGAGTTCAGGCGGGACTCGAACCTACACCTTCCACAATCCGGGTGAATGTTCCCATTATGTACCAATTAGACCACTGAACGCGTAATTAAGCCGACGAAATTTGTGCTTGATTCGACATGAGCTGTCGATAGTCTCATCAATGTTGTAGGTATATTTGTGGGTTCGATTCCCGCCTGAACTCGAGATGAAATATTTAAGTGTGCTATTTACTTAAGAATAAAAAACTTGTTTTATCTCAGCCTCGATTTAGAAAAATCAAATTTCAAAAAGTGCGCAAGTACGTATTTTTCAAAAACGATATCACAACACAGTACTATAATAATACAAGTACTTATAAAACAAAATTTAAAACGTAATTTATTTCATCCAAGAACCGGTCTCTACAAATATTTCTCCAATGCCACATAAAAGTTTAAAAGCACGTACAAGTTTAAATGAACTAAACGAAATCGGTCCACGAAATGAATTAGAGAAGATGTAATAGTTATTACGGGTACAAAGGAACACTCCACGAGTTCTAAAGTCTAATTTAGAGTACTGTCACGCCCACAAAGTCTGAAGGTCAGCTTGAAGTTGTGGTGTGACGTCTAAATTATTAAAGTTATACCTGCATCCCGCGGCTACATTAGAACAAAGCGGGATGGTGGCACTAAATAAACCTGCACCGCAGTTACTGCCCCAACTGCTATTTTCAATTTCAAATTTGCTTCTCCAACGACAATAGAATTGCACCGTTTTATGTGGAAACTTTTTGTGGCTCTTTATTCACGGAATAGGAATTTATTAAATCTTTTATCTGACGGAAACGCTTTGGAGAGAAACGGAAGCGGAAGTCTCTTCGCTGGATGTGATTACAATCTAATCTAATACTTTTGGCGGTTGCTTTGTAAGTGGGATAAGATAAATAAGGACTATTATATGCGCCCATTAATTAGAGGTTAATCTGTTTGCTAAATTTCTGCCTTGACTTTTTTTACATCGTAACGGACAAAAGAGCAAGACGGCTCATCTGATATTGAGTGATCCCCGCCGCGTGCCCATGGTCATCTACAACACCTAAGGCGTCACAGATGATATTAATACGATCTTTTCTGGAAGGACTTGAATATAGTAATTTCTATTTCATGACATTTCTACAACCCGTTCTGGCCAAAGTGTCACGGGTTCCAGAACACAGATCTTTGTCAATGACTAGGTATTTGTATTGCAGCTGGGTGTTTGTGATTAATTTCTTGTATTTGGTTTCCATAATAAAGGAAAAACCTTACTTTGATACCAGGACAATGTATGTGACGTTGTCTGGGCTGAAATGTTTACAGTTTGAATTTATTGTCAGTTTATTCTCACTTGAAGTCCAGTCTGTTTTTTTAGTCCTAAACTAACAGCTATTTTATCAAACTAAAGCCATTTGCTCGGTAATTGTATAGTTGACCCAATCTACTGCTACCAACGAAAAAATATACGAAAATTCTTCCTTATAAAAGTAATCTTTATTGCCAATCCTGGTTAAGATTATGTAGCCATGAGCAATGCTTTAGAAATTACGTAGTTACCTAGTTGATGTATGCTTTTATATTTTTAAATGTTCTTAGGTATTTCTGTCATTGAAGTATATTGAACTTATTACACTAATTTGTATAAAATAATTTAGAGCGTTTACAATATTTTATTATGGCTGTAATAGGTTTCGTTTTAAAGTCCACATATTTTGCTTGTTTTCCTGTATCCATATTACAATTTCAAGATTTTTTTTTCATATAGTTTCTCGTTGTAATTTTTATATGCGAATTTCCAAAGTCGTAATTAAATGTGGTGCAGAATGCTTGTTGGTTAAAGGGATGAAAATGAATCGATACACCCTGTATAGCTAGGTACATTTTTCTACTTCTGTCCTGTCTGTCTTTTCTAAATCAAGGAAGTACTCATATGCCACTTATTTATAAAGAAAATGTACCTAAGTTGGAAATGAAATGTGCGATTTCTCAAACTTGATTAATAATTTTCAGACACATCATTAAGGAAGTTAGGCAAGTACTACTCGTAACTAAACTTTCGGAAAGACTCTTGATTCATACTATAAGTCAACTTAAATATTTCACAACATCACATACATTGATCTAACTCCGAGATAGGTAGCTCAAGCACCTGTGTTACGGATATCAGAATCAACAGTAGGATTACAAATATATGCATATAATACTTTTCTTTTGTAAATACATACTTATAATATAGGAAACACCCAGACCAATACAAACAAACATGTTCATGCACACAAATGTTAGTACTGTGCGGGGATCGAACCCGCAACCCTTGGACCAAAGGCAGAGTTCACTACCACAGTGGTAGTGAGTCCAAACGGGTCGTCAAATTAACTATATTTTTCAATATCTTCCAGATTTATAACAGGAAATTTTCACTTAATGGTGGTTTTAGCTATATTTTGTTAAAATCTATGAGACACAGTAGTTACTTAAAGATATAATAGGGGTTAAAGTATGAAATTGCAAGTTTTTCTTGACACGATTAGATGTATAACTTCTTTATTAAGTAAAAAATCACCATACTATTATTTAATTTTGATTTCAGACTTATATTTTTAAGTTTTAAATTAAATAGAGATCAGGAGTCCAATTCTCGTGCTCGTGATATTTTGAAAACATGGCGGATGTCACCTGAAAACCATAAAAAAATGTTTTAGTGATATATGTCGTATGATAATAATTGTCACGAGCACAAGAATTTGGCTCCAGGATCCCAATTCTCGTACTTGTGACATTTTGAAAACATGGCAGATATCGCTTGAAAACCATAAAAAAACAGTTTTAGTGATATATGTCGTATGAAAATAAATATCACGAGCACGAGAATTGGGGTCCAGATATTATTGTGTTCTTGATGCAAAAAAAAACTTTAAAATGACCCTTTTTACTTGGCAAAATTGATGTTTTATCAATAATAACTTTTTATTACAAAATATTTTTACTGAAAAAACATCCTTCACGTTCCTTAACGTTTTCCGTTAAAGCACTGTTAATTACGCATTATTAGGGAGTTAATTTACAAATAAAAAAAATGTAGGGAAAACACAACTTCTAAGAAAATCGCCATACAAAATGTCAGTTTCAAAATTTTATCCCTAATAATAAGTAGCAAAACTAGAGTCTCAAGGATCACTACTCCAGTGGAAACTAAATGTTGGAACACAGAGAAAACTGTTATACTAAATGTAAGGACTCGTGACAATCGGTGCTATAAATAAATATAATATGCGTTTACACGGTAAATAAAGTGCATGTCTATGTCTTAGTGACGTCATCCAAAACAGTGCAAGAGATAACAATATTGCTCTTGCACTGTTTATTGATGACGCTGACGCTGTCTCTTTTGCACTAATCATTGACGCTGCCTGTCAGTGCGCTTAGTATAAAAATCTTGTTTGCGCGCATAGACATTGTAAAAATAAGAGTGCCCATGTTCACTATGTCTATGCGCATGGGATATAATAACACACGCAGAGTACAGAGCGTGCTTGCTGTTCTACGTAGCATCCCCGTCCTTTATTTCTTGTTGTTGTTGTTAGGCTTATGGTTGGGCCTCGAACATTATGTCTAGTCACTGACTATATTAAATTCTTGTTATGAAACTCACCCATTTTGGTAAGCAAAAACGGGTTTACAGCATCTTCCACGAACATACCTTCTTACTTTGACAGTGCTACTCGCAGTTTAGTTACCTTCGAAAGTTGTATGTGTTGAATTATCCTAGGGTTGAATCGAAATCGTTGGTCGAAAAGCCGGATAACCGAAGCGGTTAGCGAGCATTTGGGTAAAAACGGACACGCAAAATTTTTAGTAGGGTTACACACGTCCTTTCATAAAATTCAAATGAGACAGCGAAATTGAATGAATTAGTTAACTTTACTAATAAATTCATCGGATTGAAAAGGGCGAAGGAATAGACAGACCATCCTATCTACTGTATTGACTATTCATGATGCCTATGAAGTGGAAACGTAACCATAGTATCAACCAACCCGTCTTTGTCCGACGAGGCGCTCGATGCGGAGCTGCGTATCTTCCGCAATTTGCCTGGTACGCGATTCTTACCTTGCTTTTAATTGCCCTGTTTAAAACAAATATCAGTCTCTAACAAAAGCCGGACAACTATAATTTGATCACAACATGAAACTTAGGCGTTTGCTGTACGACGTCAAGTAAGCTTAATATATTATATATTTTATTGAAATAAGCGTCAATACTTCTTATTATAAAAAAACTTTTTATTATTTACCTATAAAGTTAAGTCGGCCGTGGGAGAGCTACGCTTAGGCATGAATGGGCCGGCTCGAGAGAGTGAGGAGACCACGGCCTCACAGAAAACCGGCGTGAAGCAGCACTGTGCTGTGTTTTGGTGCGTGAGTGAGGGTACCGGAGGCCCAATCCGTGGGAAAGAGGGGTTAAAAGTTGGCAGCCCACTTGTGACTCCACTGGTGTCGCGAGTGCCCATTGGCGGTGGCAATCGCTAACCATCAGGTGATGTCTGCTCGTCTGCCACCAATCACATTAAAAAAAAGTGAATTTAAAGTCTCTGAGCGCGGGCAGTGAGTAAGTGCGGCGCCGCTCTAAGCGGACGCCTGGCAAACCTATCCGGGCGCGCGCGTCGCTTATGGTGACGGGTAGGGCACAATAGATTTTAATTTTTAGCCACTAAACCGGATCTATTTAAAACAATTTTGGGGTGACAACCTCTCGGCAAACACTTGTACTATTTATTAAATAACCATGCACAAATGTTGTGTCCGTTTTTGTTTGAATCAATTTTTCGCGTACGCGTTAGACCCAACATTTGTGAGCCGCGGGGGCAGTTGTCGTTCTCTCAACATTGAAGTCGAGTATAAGATTTGTATGGACGAATATATGAAATCTCTAAATACGATTTCTATATCGAGTGTTTGAGAATAGGCCCTGCGGAGGTGCATGGCGATGTCTACCATAATTTGCTTCGTACGTGATCACTATTCATCCTACTTAAAGCAAGACTCTGTCTAATAAAAGCCGGACAGGCCGGACAACGTCTAGTTTGATCGTACACGAGACTTCGGCGTCTGAGTATATCCGGCTTTGCCCGCACCTGGCAGCCCTACGCGGGCGCGCGCGTCTCCTGACGCGGAGCCGCGGAGGTGCGTGGCGATGTCTCCCGCAATTTGCCTCGTACGTGATCCCTAATCACCCTGTTTAAAGCAAGACTCACGTCTCCACCAGGAGGAAACGTTTATTTTAATTCCCCACAAATGCGTGTCTAATTTCAGCGGGGTGTTGTTTAATTTCAAAGGATTGTTATTGTCGCAACAAGATTACGACACTTTGAGAGGCGCTCTCGCGTTATGTTAATTGGATGAAAACGAAATCCAAATTAGCATTGCCTTCTAGTTGCGAAGGTGTTAGAGATGGTGACAGTTCATAATTGCCGGTTTTTGGTAACAGCATAAATAAATGTAAATCCGGTCAGATTTGAACCCAGAATCTTAAGTTCATTCTTGCTGCACGGAACCACTACGCTGTCAAACACGTTAAATGATGAATGTGTGTGTGATTAGGTCAAAACCTAACCTGGACAAGTGAAGAGAACTTGTGTTTGTTCAGTATATGGAAATAATATTTGTTTAAGTATTATATTTGTAATTCTTCTGTTGTCTTATATCTGTAACACAACTATTAGTACGGAATCAGCTCAACATATGAGATGTTGTACAAATTTATTTATTCATTTCATGAAGTCAGTTAATCAGAACTTTGGAAATAGAAATGATCTAATGGAAATTATATGTTAGACTAAACTGAAACTTTTGCAATAAGCACTGCAAATTTTATGTTTTTGTGTAATATAGGAATTTTTATTTTATAAAGTTTCTAGCAAGGAAAACAGGGCATCTAAATTTTAGTAATTTTCAACGAAGATTGGTGCTTTTTTACCTTTAGACATAAAGATTAAAGAAAAAAAGAAGGGTCTTATTCAAACATTTTTGTTAAACCTTTGTTAACTAAGGCTGTGTTATAGAGAAGTTGTCATAAATAGCCGTGTAATAAATGGCCGTGTGGTCCCCGGCAGAGTAGAATAGGCCACCCTCACTCTTACCGAGGTGTCGTAAAAGGCGACTCAGGTAAAGCCGCTGGCATGATCATCAGCACCCAGAGAAGGAAAACTCTGCATTTATATCAAAACGCTCGCCTACCCGTCTGCCAAGCGTGGTGAGTATGGCAATTACCCCTCATGTGATTGAGGGAGGCCCTTGCCCCAGCAGTGGGGACTTAAATGGGCTGACGATGATGATGATGATGTGCATAATTAGATTATAAAGTTTGTACCTTACTACCATTGTACTTACCTATTTTGAAATCCAATACCGAAATGTCTTAACGAGGTACTTTGTCGATGTTGTAAATTATTTCATTATATTAAAATGAATACCATTACAGATGGTTTAACGAAATTCTAAGTTCCTCAATCAATATTATCAGTTACAGAAATATTGGGTTATATTTTGATAGGAACCAAATACTGCTCAAGATTTGATTTCTATTAATTAATTTGTAGATACAGACATCAGGTTACCACAATCTGTGAAATTTCCTCGATTGATATTGAACCCAACGTGTTTGACATTTAGTTGAGAATCGACTGAAGAAATTTGGCAGGTATGTATGTATACTGGATGTGTAGTAGGTACACAATAAGATGAAGCGTTATTTAAAACGTATACTGATTTATTTTTCGCACATGAGGCCAGAAAAAAAAATAGGAATTTTCGGCTAAGTAAGTGTTTAAAAAAAGGGCCCGTTACTATTCGTAGACATCAACGTCGAAGCAATTTGAAAAGATTTATGTTGCTCTAAAAGCCCATTTCGCAAAATAAATCAAAATTGAGAAGTTGAAGCAAATGGCTTCAGTGTGTGCACAAATCATTTAAATATGTATAAAACAAGTTTAGACACCAAATTCATGTGTGCGGATCTTATACGCAATATCATGTAACATTCGCGAAGTAGGTAGGTAATAAACACGAAAATTGCAAAAGCGGCAGAAATGAAAAATTACGTCAAACATAAAAATATTCAGAGACGCTACAAGAATGATACACGCTTTGGGCGGGTCGTTCGTATTCAAAGTGCGTCCAATGACAAACGTGACTTGATGGTTAATATTGTTACTTAGTAAAACCCGGTTTTCAATTACCGAAATTCCGGTAATACATGCATGCAATGTTCACATGATTCGCGAAATTTATCAATACCAGTTACATTTATTACTCGTACATTCCAAACAATGGCACGGCAGATCCAAAATGTGAGAAGGCGTTATCCGATATATAGGTATTACGAGCACAGCTCGATATGAGCCAATTTGTAAAAGGTGTCCGAACGAAGTTATCACACAAATAAATAATAAATAATGATTTCACTATTAATACTACTACTCCATAGTTAACTGTGCTTTAATAGACAACGCAAAATTTCAGAAAATATATTTTTTAATCAAAAAGTTGAAAAATATATTTTTTAGTTTATATTTATTATTCATAAGAATCTGCCAAGTAAAAAGACGGTCATTTTCAAGATCTTTTTTCCATCACAAATACAATAATATCTGATATCTATTTAATATAAACCATAAAATATAGTGTCCAATAAAATAAGATTATATACTTGTTATATAAATATACTTGTTATTGTGTCTAGAAAAAAAAAACAGAAATTTCATAGGTATTCGTAAAAACAAAGTCTTTTTCTATGGTTTTCAAGCAACATCTGCCATGTTTTTACAAGCTTTTATTTAGTTTCACCTGTCCCGTTGTCTGTCGTTCTGTAATCAAATCTTGCAACTTAAATATGATCCACTTCCCGGTTTTCGATTGAGCTGAAATTTAGAATGCATGTATAAATCGGATGACAATGCAATGTTATTGTGACATAGAGCCGATCTGATGATGGAGCTGGAAGGTGGCCATAGGAACTCCGTAATTAAATGATGCAACCCTATCGAGTTTGAACTCATTAGATTCGTCTTGACAAGTACTTTGATACTATATGGTAACCAGGGTCTGATGATGGAGCCGGAAGGTGGCCATAGGAACTCCGTAATTAAACGATGCAACCCTATCGAGTTTGGGCTCATTGGATTAGTCTTGACGAGTACTTTGATACTATATGGTAACCAGGGTCTGATGTTGGAGTTGGAAGGTGGCCATAGGAACTCCGTAATTAAACGATGCAACCCTATCGAGTTTGAGCTCATTGGATTAGTCTTGACGAGTACTTTGATACTATATGGTAACCAGGGTCTGATGTTGGAGTTGGAAGGTGGCCATAGGAACTCCGTAATTAAACGATGCAACCCTATCGAGTTTGAGCTCATTGGATTAGTCTTGACGAGTACTTTAATACTATATGGTAACCAGGGTCTGATGTTGGAGTTGGAAGGTGGCCATAGGAACTCCGTAATTAAACGATGCAACCCTATCGAGTTTGAGCTCATTGGATTAGTCTTAACGAGTACTTTAATACTATATGGTAACCAGGGTCTGATGTTGGAGTTGGAAGGTGGCCATAGGAACTCCGTAATTAAACGACGCAACCCCATCGAGTTTGGGCTCATTGGATTAGTCTTGACGAGTACTTTGATACTATATGGTAACCAGGGTCTGATATTGGAGTTGGAAGGTGGCCATAGGAACTCCGTAATTAAACGACGCAACCCCATCGAGTTTGGGCTCATTGGATTAGTCTTGACGAGTACTTTGATACTATATGGTAACCAGGGTCTGATGTTGGAGTTGGAAGGTGGCCATAGGAACTCCGTAATTAAACGACGCCACCCCATCGAGTTTGGGCTTATTGGATTAGTCTTGACGAGTACTTTGATACTATACCGTAACCAGGGTCTGATGTTGGAGCCGGAAGGTGGCCATAGGAACTCCGTAATTAAACGACGCAACCCCATCGAGTTTGGTCTCGTTTGATTCGTCTTGACGAGTCTCTTGATTTCGTCCCATATTAATTATATATGATTGATTGGATGGATGACCCAATGCCAAGGTGAGCACGTGCCGAGGGCTAAATGGTATGAGGGTGTACAAACATGTCTTGCCGCTAACGTTGCGCCTCAGGGTACCAGGGCGAACCCTGTTGTATTGTAGCCCTTATCCCTCTACAACGGACCTCTGGGGGGATGGACCGTTATTTGTCCTATACTCGTGGGAATAACATGAAGAAAACAGAAACAACTACACAAAGAAAACGACGTTTAGAGAAGGCGAAATTGAAGTCTAATGCCGTTGGTTCAGATTTAGAGATCTACTTTGCTACATAATATGCTATTGCTTCATTTGAACCACATGGTTGCAAATCTATATTCCCATTCCAAACCTTTAATAATGTGGGATTATAATTATTAACCCATCTATCCTCTAGGCGTCGCTTTAGAATACAAATTCTGCCACCATTCCGGAGATACTTACCAGTAGTTTGATCAATTATCCGAGTTTCGTCGGATTCTTGTCTAGGAAAACCGAACCTGCAAGTATTGGTATTGTTCTTTTGACACGTATGACGATGAATTTGATTTTTTTACCAATTCATAAAGATCGGTATCCTCTGGTGGCAATGATCAGATTGATATTAATAAAATAATACACACGGACATTAATAAAACAGGAGGTCTTCCAAAAGAACTAGAAATATTTGTTGGTGCTAAAGTTATGTTGAGGTCTAACATTGATGTTGCTAAGGGACTTGTGAATGGAGCAATAGGTCACATCACTGAAATCATATGGCCGTATTACAGACGTGCTTATACGATAGCGATGTACCATCGGTTCGCGTAGACTTTGGTAACGATGGCATTCACATAATACACCCTAAATCAGTTCAATTTCCTGCTAAATTTAATCACGGCACAGCTGAAAGAAGAATGCTCCCGATTGTCTTGTCTTGGCCTTCAACTGTGCATAAAATGCAGGGAACTGCTGTAGATCATGCTGTTATTTATCTAGGCTCCAAATTGTTCGCTGCTGGTCAAGCTTATGTAGCTTTAAGCCGAGTTAGGTCTTTAGCAGATCTTCAAATCGAAGAACTTGACTGCTCCAAGTTGACGTCGAAGAAACCTTGTAATGCTGATGCATTAAAAGAAATGGATAGAATGAGAAACGTTACAAATAACTAACAAGTGATTACATAATTTCAACATTATTGATATTTAAATCAGTACATATTACATATCATGTGAACGAACTACGGACTTCATAACGGAATAACGCTGCTACGCGCTGCGAACTACGTCGTAGTAAATCTCGAATTAAAAATAGAGGTACTAAAAAGTAAAAAATAAAATTAAAGAAAAAAAAACCTTTTTAAAAACAAGCTTTTATTATTTGGTTATAAAATGAACTAAAAAGTTAAAAATAAATTAACTCTAAAAAGAAATATAACACTTTGTAACTTGATTGTAACCTTTAACGACAAATAAGCGTCTTCGTCTAGGACAAAATAATTCCATATTGTACAAATTTATTTAATTTTAATACTAAAACTTTTCAACATACATAATTATTTAATCTCGTCCCCCCTCTTTATCATAGTCCCCATTTAAAAATGAAAGCGTGTTACATTGTGATAGCTTGAGGAAATTGTTGTGTTGTATTAAATGTAACACGCTTTTATTTATAAATGGGGACTATGATAAAGAGGAGGGACGAGATTGAATAATTATGTATGGTGAAAAGTTTTAGTATTAAAATTAAATAAATGTGTACAATATGGAATTATTTTGTCCTAGACGAAGACGCTTATTTGTCGTTAAAGGTTACAATCAAGTTACAAAGTGTTATATTTCTTTTTAGAGTTAATTTATTTTTAACTTTTTAGTTCATTTTATAACCAAATAATAAAAGCTTGTTTTTAAAAAGGTTTTTTTTCTTTAATTTTATTTCATATCACTCCAGGTGTATCGGGTGTTTATAGGCGGCGTCAATGGTAAGCAATTGCCGCGATCAGGCGATACGTCTGCTCCTCTGCCACCTGTCACATAGAAAAAAAATCCCGAGAATCAGGCTCCTGCCACAGCAGACGGACAATGGGGTCTTTGGTGGATTGCAGTTAGTTCAGTAATAAATATCAGTAACGAATATCAGTAATAAATAGCATAGTATAATAATGGATAGCGCCTATGGATATAGCGACCCCACCACTCTTACCTCACTGGTTCTTATACAACTGTATTACACTCACACATGGATGATATACGTTTGTTGCGTGTGATTAGAACGCGTTTGTATGATAAATTTTTAACGAGTAAGGTGTGGTAATAGGGTAGATAACCGTTTTTACCCCTCAGGTACGGAAAGCTAAAAAGTCGTAAAATCATCATATTAAAATTGTTTGATTTATATCCCTAAGAGTCATGTCCCCAATTTTTATCTAAATCTTCTTGACAGCACTACAGCTTATTTTGGACCTCGGCAGCAAACTCGCTGGACTTATTAATTATATCAGAAACTCTAGTACGACTTTCATACTTTTTTTTTGTTCCAAACATGATAGTGCCGGCCAAAAAAATGTTAGGGTTTGTCCCCCTGATGTTCAAATGTCATGATTTAACAAAACAAAAAAAAAAATAGTTGATTCATTGGAAATGTATGAAGATGTCGATTTTTGATCTCAAATAAAACCAAGCATACTGACACAGCTCTGGTGTCATAGTAATAAATACTCAGAGGGACAAGTCCTACAGAATACAGCAAAAAATGTTTCTGGCCGGGACTTGGACCATAAAAAGGATGTCCTTTGGCCTGAAATTGAGTTCTTACGAATAAGTAGATACCTATCATTCCGACCACTACCCTTAATTTAAAAAGTGACTAGCGCCATCTGAATTGTCTTAATAATCGATTATATAATTCAGAAAGTCTCCAATATGAAATATTCCATAATAAATTGCTATAGCATCTAAGTAAATTAAAACATTATTGAGTTATTATTTATTCATTACATTGAATTGGATCAAGATTATTAAGCAAAGACGATTAAAAAATTTAATTGACTTGAATTTTGTAATGATTATCCAGTGGAAATATAAATTAATTAATTATTAATTAATGTGATTTACATTTCAACTGGAACCAGATTGTCAACACAAATGCTAAAATTTAACTTTAGATTCTTAAATAATACAATAAAGTTCAAAATTTACACTAATAGACCAAATTTAATAGACGTAGCGTCCGCTAAATAAGGAATCTCCCTTTACTTATCTGTTGCTTCAATTTGCCTTTGGTTATGTTTATAAGTCGACTTTTGAACGGTTATGTTGTTACGAAACTTCTACTTATACAATTTTCGTAACAACAAATACCTTCAAAAGTATTATTGTCATTATAACATAGCTGAAAGCATTTTTTAGTCAGTAGTTAGTAAAAAAAGGTTAGGGAAAAAAAAGAGCCCGCGATGCAAGCGGGCCACCGCCTGGGAAGGAAGTGTAGTTACAGTTCATTAACTAGTAAGTACACAAGTCTCCTTCTCACTCTGGCGAAGAAGGGAGCGCCGTCGGGGGTTAAGTCGGTAGGCCTCCGGCTTCACCGGAGGAGAGCCCGACGTAACCCGTCCACCCCGGTGTACGGGTATGTATAAGGCCACGTCGGCCCACTGCACAACGGGCCGGCTGCATTACCCCAACGCAAAAAAAGGCATATGAAAGTTATTAAAGATAGAAAAAAAAATAGCTGTTTCGATTGTTTTCGTAAAATTACAAGCTTAGTTTAAAATGTCAATAAATTTTGAGAAGCACGATTGCAAACTTAAAAAAACATCAATTAATGCGTTACCAGAATGCGCACGTTACTTTTTTAGCTCTTTTTAGCTTTTAAAAGTCTATAGAAACACTGTTCTACAAATGAGTTGAAAGACAGACGTAAAGATTTGTATGCTCCATTTTTCCTAAACACTGAAACTGGAAAACTTTGCATACCTACTATTTACATACAGGTCAACATGCTCTCGGCGAAGTACAAATTAACATTTATTTAGCCGGTGAAACGTTTGAGAAACGCTGTTGGTTCTAATGGAAATAATTTGAGTGTAACGTTAATTTGCATGGATGTAGTATAACTCTTAATGGAATGCATTAATGCAGAGCACCGGCCGAGTGGAGCTCTTGAGCAACTCGTTCCGAGCAAAAAGCGAGGCGGACATTCGCTCTGGCTCAAGCACCACTCACTAACGTGTCTGCTTCTGATATATGTATTATGGGCATTATGGAACGTCAGACATAATATTGTATTGTGTAGATGTGACTAGCTAACCCATGTCAAACTTGTGCCCTGTGGCTTGGGGCGTTTACAATATTGCCAACCTGTTTCCGGTTTGTCGTAAGTGGCGCTAAACTTCGAAGTATGAGAAAGTCTACTACTAGCTCAGCATACTACTCCGAGGAAGAAAGACGTCATGTCCTGGTACGTCGTATAGCTCTTAGAGATATGATGAGGGAGAGAGTTTTGTATGTGTGTTAGGGCGTAGGTCGCATGGCAACATATGAAATTGAGCGGTAATTATAAGGTGACCTTTTATTGTTTCACTGTAGGTCTCAGGCCTCCATAATTGTAAACAAGTCGCTATTATGATGGTTTGCTTAAAACGGTTTGGTGATGATCGCAAACCGAAGCTATGTATCATATTCAATATTCTCTGTGGGCCGCAGTGCACCAGCGAAACAAAAAAAAGGTACTTACTTAAGTACATCTTAATTTTACTCCTCTTCACACTCGTGGATAAGTAGTAGTCCTTAGTTCGTTACTAAGGATTTAATGTACAATTTATATGTTTCGTGTAAATCTCTCCACCTAGAGCAATTTTGCTACCCACGCGAGTTTTGGCGGGTCGCTAGTAGGTAATAAATTAAATGCTGTGGAAGATTTGCTCGCCAACATACGATTTTCTATTCTACTTAACTAGAGGCTTAGATGTTAAGTGTTAATGTTCTAAAACACTTCTCTTCTGTTTATCCTTCTTGTAAGGGTTTGGTTTGAGTAGGGTCTCAAAGTCCGTATCTTTAAAAGTTCGCAGGGCTCTTGTGACTCCACTAGTCACCACCATCACTTACCATCAAGTGATCCATCTGCTCCCAGTTTCTATGTACTAGTTGGAAGAAGACAAGTATTAAAAGCCTAAAAATATTACCTAAGTCTTTAGTAATGATTGGTCACTACCACACCTTCAGCTATGTTACCTACAAGTTATAGTCTTGTCAAATTTTGGTTCATGCCAATCTCTTTACGCAAATTTATTTGATCAGGATTGGCATCACATCACAGCCCTACTATTTTTATGTACACGAAAATTTTATAAATGGGCTTTCATTTGGAAGTATTCATTTCTAGGTAACTTAAAGATACTTATATAAATAAGTATCTTTGTGTGTAAGTAAACGGAAGACTTTTCTTTCGACGATTCTCGGAATATACATTCCGAGAATTTACCTATCAGCGATCTCATTGGCCGTGTGGTCCGCGGCAGAGTAGAATAGGCCACCCTCACTCTTACCGAGGTGTCGTAAAAGGCGACTAAGGTAAAGCTGCTGGCATGATCATCAGCACCCAGAGAAGGAAAACTCTGCATTTATATCAAAACCCTCGCCAACCCGTCTGCCAAGCGAGGTGAGTATGGCAATTACCCCTCATGTGATTGAGGGAGGCCCGTGCCCCAGCAGTGGGGACTTAAATGGGCTGAAGATGATGATGATCTCATTGCGTAGGTACTATTTATAAAACATATAATCTCCATCTTCGCGCCGTCAACATTGGGTAATACTTTTAACACTTTGAAACATAATGAATGAACAAACAAAATATTCGCTATGAAGCGAATAAATTGTTACTTACTTAACATGAGGTAAGTAGGTAATCTCTGCTAGAGGACTCAGGTGCATCTACCTCCACGAGTGGCCCTGCTGGTAATCAGTTCTGTCCTGATTCCAACTTCGGTTGGTATTAGGCAGAAACGGTTACCGCGGGGCACGGTTTTTCCTGGGCAATTCATTCGTGGATTGCTACCTGTTAGCCGAAGGATGCACACCCGACGAACTGACCCTGGCGTGCGACCGCGCCGAAGCGCACTTTGCTACAGGGCCTACATTGTCACGCCGAGGGTCGCCGAGGGAAAGTGGGTTAAACCATCGCACAGCGGGGTTGCAGGCGCTTTTTTTGTCTTTGGACCTGGGTATGCTGTGTCCGGCTCCGCCCGTGCGGGTTGCGCGGCGGTTTTCCGGCGGGGCGCTTTGACGTCGGCATGCCCGCCCCGGATTGGAGCGCCTTCTGGCGGAGTGGCCGCAAGGCCCACGTTTTGGGACCTGCGCTGCAAAGTCGCAGCCAGCGGATTGAGATGGCAGGTTGGAGTTTTTCTGAGTCGCGGATTTTCCCGGCTCCGCAGCCAGCGGAGTCGGTTTCTGCGACGGGTTATTGTGTTGGAAGCCAGCGAGTTTGTCCCTAACTCGCACTGCATTGCAACCAGCAGTGTATGTGCGGGGAGGGGTGCCCGCAGTCCTCCTCTCGATGGTGCTTGCACTGCATCCAGCAGTGTGGGTGCTACCCGGGAAGTTGAGCGGGAGAGAGGCCGAGCTGGCGAGCCTCTTCACCCTGACCGGGCGACAGATAAAGCCTCCGTGGCAGTCCTCAACCCGGTCTGAGTGTTTCCTGGGCGAGGAATGGAAACGCTCCAGTATTTTTATTGGGACGGACGGTCTCTAATCAGCAGAGACCCAACCCGGAGGAGAGCCCCTCTCTGCGTGCATAAGATGCATTTTCATTAGGATAACAAAAAAAAAGTAATCTCTGCTGTCCCAAATACGTGTAGGTATTATTTATATTACATAATGTTGATTTTTCTTCTTCTGAAAATATAGGTACCTACCTTAGAGGAAGCAAATATGGTTTATGATATGATAAACCAACCCAAAAAGGGACGTCTTATTCTGGAAGCATTATTTTTTATTTTCTTCTCATTTGTCTACTACCGCCTTGAGTTTGATCCCGGCTTGCTTTAAACTTGGTCCGAGGTTCTGAGTATACGGAACGTCTCGGGTGATAGATGCCGCCGCTCAATCTCTGTCTGCCGAGATTATTGAGAGCTTACGTTGTCAAATGAAGAGGCGAGGTTTTTAGCAAAGCCCGGATTGTTTCATTATGCTTACTTTTTATTAAATATTATATTTACGTGACTCTAACGATGTGTCGGAAACACAAGAACTCAATTATGTACTGTAAAAAATAAAACGTTTCTGGTAAAGACTTAGGTATATGTAATGTATAACTATTCTTGTCGTTGTACGTAAAAATAGGTAAATGAGTGTTTTGTGCACAAAACGCCTATTTACCTTTTTGTTACGTAGATAAAAGTTTTGTGTTAAAACCTAGGTTAAGTTAAGTATTGAAGAAAGAAAAAAAAGACAATAAATGTATTTGTTCTGTTTCTGTCAAAATGTACTAGAGAAAAAGTAAGTAGGTAGTGTCACTTAGCGTTATCTCTAGTGAAAATTTAAGTATATAGATCAATACCATTCGTTGAAGCCAGGGGGAACGTAACTACACTACTCTAAAAGCGTGTTTTTGCGGATCCGTGAGAATACCTAACGCACCATATAGGTAACTTACAAAAAAAAAACATCTCGCCACTTTCATAAATGTTTTATTTAAATGTAAATACATTTTATCTTATCACATCATATTTTAGTATAAGTGCCTTTCCGCATGAGTGCAGAATTAAAATGCTGGCCGCGAATCGGTGCGGAAATCCTTTATCGGTGCATTACGTCTCTCTGCAGTAGGTAATGGATCGCTTCAGGACACCTGGCGAGATTGCGCTGCCCAACTGCGGTTCGGGGGCTATTTGCGTTCGACTTGTCTGATTTTTCTGTGTGTAATTCATACGATACTGTGATTGACGCGTTTCTATTACTATCTTAAATTTAGTCCAGGAAATAGGTAGCTGTGTCTCGCTTCAGTAGGTAACGGATCGCTTCAGGACACCTGGCGAGATTGCGCTGCCCAACTGCGGTTCGGGGGTTATTTGCGTTCGACTTGTCTGATTTTCTGTGTGTAATTCATACGAAACTGTGATTGATGCGTTTCTATTATTATCTTAAATTTAGTCTAGGAAATAGGTATGTGTCTCGCTTCAGTAGGTAACGGATCGCTTCAGGAAACCTGGCGATATTGCGCTGCCCAACTGCGGCTCGGGGGTTATTTGCGTTCGACTTGTCTGATTATTTTGTGTGTAATTCATGCGATACTGTGATCGATGCGTTTCTATTATTATTTTGAATTTAGCCCAGGAAATAGGTAGCTGTGTCTCGCTTCAGTAGGTAACGGATCGCTTCAGGACACCTGGCGAGATTGCGCTGCCCAACTGCGGTTCGGGGACTATTTGCGTTCGACTTGTCTGATTATTTTGTGTGTAATTCATACGATACTGTGATCGATGCGTTTCTATTATTATTTTGAATTAAGTCCAGGAAATAGGTAGCTGTGTCTCGCTTCAGTAGGTAACGGATCGCTTCAGGACATCTGGAGCCCAATTCTCGTGCTCGTGACATTTATTATCATACGACATATATCACTAAAACATAGTTTTTTTGTATGGTTTTCAGGTGATATCCGCCATGTTTTCAAAATATCATGAGCACGAGAATTGTGCTCCTGGCGAGATTGCGCTGCCCAACTGCGGTTCGGGGACCATTTGCGTTCGACTTTTCTGATTATTCTGTGTGTAATTCGTACGATACTGTGATCGATGCATTTCTATTATTATTTTGAATTTAGTCTAGGAAATAGGTAGTTGTGTTTAGCTTCAGTAGGTAACGGATCGCTTCAAGACACCTGGCGAGATTGCGCTGCCCAATTGCGGTTCGGGGGCTTTTTGCGTTCGACTTGTCTGATTATTTCGTATGTAGATCAAATGATACTATAGTAGTATCAGTCTATAAACTGCAGGGCAAAGGCCTCCATCATAGAAATCAAGTTATCGCTACTATGATGGGATTAGGCTTAATCACCACGCTTGCCAAATGCGGATTGGTGATCGAGAATTCGAAACATATTTTTCGCTCGACCCGGGAATTGAACCCAGGACCCCGAGATCAAGACCCGGTACTTAAACCACCAGACCAACAAACAATTTTTAGTTATTATTTTAGATTTAGACTAGAAAGTCAAATTTGTCTCGCTGCCGTAGGTAGTGGAGCGCATTGGGACAACTGGCGAGATTGCACTGCCCAAATGCAGTTCGGTGGATTGTATGAGCTCGATTTATCTGATTGTTCCGTGTGTGGACCCTGCTACAAATGGTCGATGCTTGTTTTTATTTTTAATTATATTAGGAAGTTCCAGTGTGTCGCTGCAATAGGTCATGATGCGTTCCGAGATACCTGATGATATTGTGCTGCCCAGGTGCTTACACATGCAATTTACGTATCTAATAATTTCATGAGATCCTGATCTATACTTCCTTTAAGATAGTACTTATTAAATTTTTAAAAATAATTTATGATTGCATTTTCATACGCAATAGAAATAAATTAATAATATTTTTTTTTTGCGTACAATACCGCCTTCAAAGACCACGAACTTAAAAGTGTAAAATAATATTTTTAACACTTTATACACTTCAAATAACATTTTATAACAGTACACTCGAGAAAACGTTTTACCGAACTCGGCGCCCAATACTATCTTGTAATTTAATACAACATTCAATTATTCAACAGAGATTAGGCGCTGACTTCGGTAACACCTTTTCTCGAGTGTACTGTTATAAAATGTTATTTGAAGTTTATAAAGTGTTAAAAATATTATTTTACATTTTTAAGTTCGTGGTTATTGAAGGCGGTTTTTTCGCAAAAAAATTTTTTTTCAAGCTTTTTAGTGTCTAATTTTTTGGCTTTGTTTTTTCTTGTAGTATTATTATTTTTTATTTGACTTAGTGTAAATTTACGAAACTAAGTTTTTATAGCGTTGTGATGTCGAAAATAATAAACTATTCTTATTCTGTATTGTTTTTCTATCTGTGTGGAACTATTAGTGATTTCTCTGTAACTATACTGATGTAAACGTACATAAAAATGTAAATCCTGGTCTACTGATTATAAAAAAATAAAATAAATAAATTGACCCTACCGGGAGTTGAACTTAAGACCCACACTTAGGCTTCACACCACATATGATTGAGATTGATGATGAGAAAATACTAATAAAAATAAATTGCTTGGTTAAGACCAGCTAAAATCATATTTTAGTTGGAAATTACTCGATATCCATTTATAATCGACAACACAGCGAAAGTTGGGAAAACAGCTACCGAGCCAATATTTCCCCTGACGAACGCGGACCTAACAAAGTAACAAAACTGAGCTTCAGTAAAGTTGGCTGGGATACAGTGAACAAATCCCCAGTAGAAGATTAGATATGTATGCAATTACGTATTACCCGTAACGAATGAAGTACGTACCTACCTATAGCACAACATCACATACATTGATCTGACTCCGAAATATGTAGCTCAAGCACCTGTGTTACGGATATCAGAACCAAACAGAGGAATTACAAATATGTATATTGAATACTTTTCTTTTGTGAATACAATTCTTATAATACATAGAAAACACCCAAACCAATACAAACAGACATGTTCATGCCCACACATGTAACAAGAGCTTTCCTGCAAGGTTACAATCATTATTGCACGTCCCATTGGACGTGTAAATAAGAACCGAGCTGCATTTTATGTAAAATAACTGTCTTTTATTATGTCACTAACTTATATATTACTCAGTACCTTATTCTCATAAATCCCATACTACATATATAATAATGACCTACTACGAAGCGGCGGTGTGAGAGGCATTAGTCTTCAAAACGGTTTTATGGATTTTGTACGTTAAAATGAGCCTATTCGCCTAGGTATCCAACCTTACACGCATTTTACACCGTTTTTGGCGGCGAGCTAGTCGGCTTCATTCAATAAAAGTCAGAAAACTTTCTTGGCGGCTCAAACGAGGTTAGTAGGTACGTCTATACTTAATGTGTTGACAGTTAGTGATATTCACGTGTCGAGAGTCATATAATATGTTTCAAGGATAATTTAGTAAAGAATAATATAATTAAACATCTGCGTGTTTACCTACTGTGTACACGCGCGCTACCAAAATGTTTGCTCATTTAGGTACGATATACAGCGCGGCAGGGTCCGTTGGACGAGGGGGGTCCCAGAGTGCAGACCGTGGGACCAAGCACACCGCGAGACCGCCCACTCAAGTGATAGGCTGACGTCATCAAGGAACACGTGGGATGTTCGTAAAACTATGTCTAAGGCGTCTAGCTGCTAAGGATAGAATAATGGCTAAAGATGATGATGATGAGACAACCCGGCGCTAATTGAAACCTTCCATTGCGTGATATTGGAAATACTTATACTGTGACAGGGATAACTTCGAGATTAGGTTAATATCAATGCAGCGCCACCTGTGGGCCGAGCCGCTTTACCGCTACTACAAGAATAAATTAATATTGTGCATAAATCTGAGACCAAGATTAAAATCCTTTTAAACCTAATCCTCGAGATATATCCCGAGGATTAGGGTTAAAAGGCTTTCAAAACCCAAAACAGAAATGGGTTAGAGAGGACCTGAGTCAATCCATTTTTTTTAACTAATGCCCTTCTTTTTTAATCAAGCCTGCAATATTCATACCAAACTACCAAAAATTACTACAAAACTAGATTATTTCCGGAAATCACACAGTACAGCGGTAAGAAAATTAGGGTTGTCCGTTGTGTCCGTCTCCCAATACAACCAGACCAAGCCAGAGGCAGTTTCAAAAAGTTTGTCTTCAAATTTCACCCGACCGAGAATCGAATCTTCTGAGCTTTACAGTTTCAGCACAGAAACGCTTACTGGACATATGCCTTTTTCTTTTTTTTTGTGTCAGAAGAAACCATCATGGCCATTATTTTATCCCTAACTCTAACCAAACCCCCTGGGGTGTCGACGTCAGCGCAATTGCGGTCGGATACTCCACAGCTGGGATCGAACCGTACCGCTAATCACGCTCGCCGCTTTAATCTAAAAGGACTTACATAATGGTCGAAAAAATAGTTTAGTAAGTTACCTCCTGACCTAACCTACCAATAATAAAATGTAGACTTTACCTACTATGAAAAAAAAATCATTACCTGTATATCAACTGATCATTAACGTAGTCAATCGAAAGAAGAGACTTACGAATAAAATATTGTCTGATATCCGTAACAATCCGGAACGGAATTTAAGTACCGGGCCGATCTCGGGGTCCTGGGTTCGATTCCCGGGTCGATCGAAAAGTATGTTTCGAATTTTTCGAACATAGCTCGGGTTTGTGATCACCAAACCGCATTTGGCAAGCGTGGTGATAAAGCCTAATCCCATCACAGTAGCGGAGACTTGATTTCTATGATGGAGGCCTTTCCTTGCAGTGGGATAGTTTATAGGCTAAAACTAATCTGTAACAAAAGTACTTAAGCTAGTTATTAGGAAAACAGGCAATGTATACGATAATGTGCGAATTTTTGAATATCCTCACACATCGCGGTTATTAAAGCAATCCGTTCTAGTCACACACAGCCATATATTTTAACTTTGTAAAAATTTAAACGACTAAACCGTTTGTCAGACTTTTTTTTTATTAAAAAATTCAGTCGTTCAAAACAAAATATAGAGGTAATATTCTACCTGTGAAGTTGCTTTTATTATTGCCAAAGTTGGCGCTTAGTCGCGGGGACAGGAAATGTTATTGTCTGCGGTGATAGTTACGACCTCGAATATTAGAAATCTCAACTTTTATAGCCGTAGTTGTAAACTATACCCTTACGTTGAGTGTATTTTGGATTGTGACTGCTATATGTTATGTAGTATTTATGTATAAAAATATAACCACTTTAGGCAAGTAATCAGATTTGACTGACCAGATGGCGCAATTGGTAGTGACCCTGCCTCTTACGCCAAAGGTCGTGGGTTCGATCCCCACCCTGGACAAACATTCGTGCGGTGAACACTTGTGTTTGTTCAGTGTCTGGGTGTAATATATGTATTTAAGTATATATTTGTGTTCCTCTGTTGTCTGATATCTGTAACACAAGTGCTTAAGCTACTTAGTATGGAATCAGGTCAACGTATGAGATGTTGTGAGAATTATTAGATTGGTTATTATGTTTTTAAGATAGTATGTATAGGTAAACTATACAGGTAAATATATGCAGGAAACAAATTTACCTTTCCTATTTTTAACATAGTTTCGTTTAACTTTTTAACTAAACACGTATAAAATCGTGTGTAATTCTAAACTGTTATAATATCCTCCAACCGATTTCGGCTAAGGCGGCCAATCTCAACGATCAGCCACTTACGCAGGATATATAAAATGCTCAAGTGTGCGCGCAAACACAAGTGCACTCTCTATTCCCTTGCCCTCATATTCCGATACGACCGGAGAGGGATCAAGCGCATTACCAATTACTTAACGTACTTGGTCATGCGCTCGATCCCACCATCCCTAGGTCTTCTTTCCGAAGCACGCCCCCGTGCTTCGGAAAGACCGCCAACTTCCAAATTCCGGGCTAACACTAAAAATTTCTTAGCAGAATATCTAGGTACAAATGTTGGCCTGTCCCGGGGATAAAACCCGGGACCCCAAGCGCAGCCGTCGCTTTAAAGTGCGACGCACTACCCACCGCGCCAATGAAGCAGTCTGTTACAAACTGGCAACCTGTCAAGGATATAAATATTCTTTATTCCTTACATTTTACGTATTATTGTGGACAACTTATGATTTACAACTTTAACAAATGACATATTGTATAAGTCACTACAACTTCGTGAAAAGCTAGCAAAATGAATGAAAAGGTGGAAAAAACATCCAGTACCTACTTACCTACGTCTCTCACGAAACTTTCTACCGCATAGTTCAGTTTTGTAGAACAGTTTGACTGCGGCAGTACATCTCGGTAGCTACGAATTTGGGACCTTCAAGAGAAGAACGTACGATTTTCTTAAAGGCCGGCAATGCATCAGTGACCTCTCTGATTTCACAGATGTTCATGGGCGGCGGTGATTACTTACAGAGATTCCTCTGTTGTCTGATATCTGTAACACAAGTGCTTAAGCTAGTTAACACGGAATCAGGTCAACGTATGAGATGTTGTGAGAATTATTATTATAGACTTAAATGTATGTCTGAAATAACTTCGCGTTTTTTCTTCTTCCTGGCGACTGTCGCTTTGCCCTGGTGGACACGAGTGACAACAGCCTCGTAAGATTAACTACATACGCATAGGTATAGAGCACGCTCCTATCATGAATCTTAGTACAAATGTTCAAAATATATGGAAACTAACGCCACCTTGTGGTCTTAGTGTCATGACAAAGCGTCTGCACTCTGCATATTTAATCTGTTAAATGACAAATAACTTTTCAACATTTTTGTCTGCTTGGCGTCATTGTTTCGGAAACACGCTTTGCTTGCGCGATGTAAAAATGCATAGTGACATCTACCGGAACACTGAGTAATGATTACGTGCTCATAAACTAGAAGATACGAAAAGCAGACGCTTTAATGTGACACTAAGACCGCTAGGCGGCGTTAGTTTCCATACAGTAACACTTTTGTTCTAAGTCGACATACCATGATTACTTACCATTCGCTAGCTACTTTGTCATCTCTAGCATAGAAAAATACATAAATCACAGAAGTGTAGTGTGACGTGTTAGGATAATAATTATCAATACGGTGGAGGGTAGGTATTATATTTTAATAAACCAGTCTGTTGCCAAGTCGTGCCTTTCATTGACGTCCCACTGACGACGAGGTCGGATTTAAAAATATTGGTTTTTTAAATATTGTTTTAACGTTTAGTGTTACGAAAATGCCGATCGGAAAAATTGAACCTTTTAATTTAAGTGCTAAACAGTGGCCGGCGTACATACGACGTGTAAAACAATATATACTACTGAACCAAATAGCGGAAGAATTGCAAGTGGCTATGTTAATTACAGTTGTAGGGGAGGAAACATACGCGTTGATGTGTGATTTATGTTCACCGGAGCTACCGGAAAATAAAACATTCGATGGATTAGTGCAACTCGTGTCGGATCATTTGGAACCTCAGCGCTCGGAGATAGCAGAGCGCCACGTGTTCCGTTTACGCCGACAGCGGGTCGGGGAGCCCCTCACGGAGTACTTGCAGGCTCTCAAACATCTAGCTGCCACTTGTAACTTCGCCAGATGCAGTACGTGTTCTTCTCTAGAAGAAAACTTAAGGGACCAGTTCGTCTCGGGTCTGGCTAGTGACGCCATGCGTTCGAGAATTTTCGCGGAAAAGTCTATTCAGTATAAAGAGGCGGTGGAACTAGCCCTGGCCTTGGAGGCCGCAGAAAAACATGCAGAGGTGAGCGGCTCCACGGCATCGGCTGCGGCGGCGGCAGGCTCATCGGGAACCTTAGTCGGAGAGGCGGGCGAAGGCCTGCATTTTGCGCGAGGCGCTCGTGCGGGCCAGCAGCGGCGGGGCACGCGAGGCGCAGGCGGCGGCGGACGCGGGCAGGGCTCCGAGGTGGCACCCTCATGTTGGCGTTGCGGAAGGCCGCACACTCCCGACAGGTGTAGATACAAAAATTATAATTGTGATGAGTGTGGCCAACGGGGCCATTTAAAAGTGATGTGCAAACGAGTGCGTGATAGTGCAGGCCGTCAAAATTATGTCAGCGGAGACTCGGAAGACGATGGTATGTTTAACATTGCAGTGAACGCTCAAGGTAACAAACCTTACTTTATTCAGTTATTCGTGGATAATAATTTGATACGCTGTGAAGTTGACACTGGTAGTCGTATTTCGGCCATTAATAAAAAATTGTATAAATCTTTATTTTCACATAAAGCCATTAAAAATGACAATTTAATTCTACGTAGTTATTCGGGATCGCTAATTAAGTCTCTGGGTTACATTGAGGTTGACGTTAGTTTAGGAGACGTATCAAACCGAGCCTTACGCCTATATGTTATCGAGAACGGAGCGAGGCCATTAGTAGGCCGGGACTGGATGCGAGCCTTAGAAATAAGACAAATAAACCTCAATGTAATCACAGATGATGGTTTTGTAAAATTATTATGTAAGGAATTTCCCGAAGTTTTGTGTGACAAACTCGGCACTTGTAAGCGGCCGATTCGACTACAGCTGAGTGATAAGGAGCCGGTGTATGTGCGGGCGCGGCCCGTGCCCCTCGCCATGCGCGCGCGCGTCGAGCGCGAGCTGGCGCGCCTCGAGGCGGACGGCTCAATATACCGCGTTGATTATTCCGATTACGGCACCCCTATAGTCCCGGTAGTGAAAAGTTGTAATGGAGCGTTTTTCCTCCCTGGGGTTCTTGCGAGCGTCGGCACAAGATGCCCCAGCCAGGATAAACTTATGCAGCGTAGCGGCAGTAGGCAGAGCATGAGAGGGAAAGGGATCTTAGGTTCGGTGGCTCAGACATTGATGGGTGATTATATTGTTGGGCGCCGTAAGTACCGGTTCAAACACTGGTATAAATCAAAGTAACAAGAATATTAAAATATGAGACCCACATAGAAAGGATCATTAAAAAAAAAAGAATAATTATTAGAAATCCCCCATCAATCGAAACAAAGGCATCCAATGAATGTGCAAAGTTAATACGTTTGACAGTATTTATTTATTATACTACGCAGCAGGTATAAAAATTAACATTTTTATGTTATTACAGATATGAAATTTTATAAAACATGGACAAGGTTAAATTTGCCCAATAATACACTACTCGGCACATGTTTGTTCACAGATTACAAAATGTGGCAAATAAGTATTTTAAAAAGGTACATCTCAATTAAATTAAGTAACCTAGTACATGAACTAAGCTGAACTGACAAGTTATAAAAATAAGACATAAGTTTAGGTTGCCCAATATTTCACTACTAGGGCCGATGGAAGTCACCGACCACAATGGGCATCTAACCACTTTATTTATACACATAGATAAATTATTATCTAAATAAACAAACATAGATAGTGTAGACACGCTAAAATCTATATGAACATACACCACTATGGTTAGTGTGTCCTGTCCGGAATGAACAGAATCAAAACACAGAAATTAGGGTCATAAGAGGATGACCAATCCTTAAGGTGGAGTGGGGTTACACACAACTCAGAGCGACCCGAACTGCGAGGTGGGAGACTGACCCGCATCTCAGCCGGAGAATCTCATTGGCCAGGCCTAGCCTCTGAAACCCACAGACCTTCAAGTCGAGGATCAGCCTGCCATCCAACACACTGATCGCTTCAAGCTGCATGTGATCACGCACCACAAATAGTTCTCACTAAATTTACATATATTTAGGCAAGTAAAATTAAGGTAGTGATACAAAGTTAACGGAGCTGACAGTAGAACACATCAGACTTCCAAAGAGAACTAAATTAATTATAAAAGAAAGAGAAAAAGGTGGGCGTTGGACTGTGCCACAGAAAGAAGTAACGATGTGGAATGTCTATCCACAGGAACAGATCATAAGGGGGAAAATCCCGCTGGTCGATAAAGGTTAGGACATCATACCTGTAGCTACAAGTGTGACTAGACAGGGGTTACTTATCGAAACGCCTCAGATCACGTCCGTCACGTCGAAACAGTGTCATCATCCGCTCCAGCATAACAAGGAGGTGTCCAGCGGCAGCCGGCCTAGACCTGGAGTCTTTTACCTGGGACCTGGAGTCTTTTACCTGGGACCTGGAGTCTTTTACCTGGGACCTGGAGCCCCAAAAGGGGATTTTCAGCATCAACACATCACACGGTTGACGAGACACATTTCCAACATCGACACAGTCCAACAGTCGCCCAGAACAAAATAAACGTTATTTGGTCATTTAATCGACCGATTACAAAAGTTCCACCAATATAACGTGGAGTACAAGAGAAAAATCACACCGGCGCAGACGCCATTCTGGTGAAAAAAGTCGTGTGTCCTCAATGACCATAGACAAGTTTTCCCTCTAAATACTTGTCAATGGAACACTGCATATTGACAACCACTTACAATATCAAAAAGAAATCTTTCCACCGCTCAACTCACTAACGGAGATGAGGGTTTTAACAGATAAACCGAAAAAAATACCAAAGAAGTACATCCAGTGGAGGATAATACTTATTATCACATGACATCAGTTAAGATGACAGCAGCAAGCCCCTCACGGGCGCAGCAAAAACAAAACGCTCGCGAAACGAAACGTTCACCGGAGCAACTGTCACACTGACAGCGGCTGACAAACAGTCTTACAATTAACAACAAAACAATACGAGTTTTATTAGATTAAAACAGAGAATATCTTATAAATTTAAATAATCCATCGGGTTGAAAATGGTGTCGTGAGGAGGTTCGACAAGCTAGCATGATGGAATAAGTATGCCATTTCTCTAAACCCACAACGTAAGCCAAAAGAACGACAATATAGTTCGTCTGGTTAAGTTGCTAAAAAACACCAACTAAAACTATTCTATTTCCTAACTGTATTTACGGTTTTAACGAATTATACTAATGGCCATGACTATTTTCCTTAAATATTAGATTTATATATAGGTAGAAAATCGGGTGGTTACAGTACCGTCTTAGTTGGAAAGAAAAATTTTATTAAAATGAAATTTTTAATAAAATTTTCAAAAAAAGAAGAGACGAAAGTTGCAGCAACCTTCTTGATCGCTAGACATATTTGTCTAACTAGACCTAAAGGACACCTTGAGACTCGAAAAACGCACACAGGAATTTGGAGGTCGAATCAGGATAACTTAAAATTAGCTAAGCTACGGTGAGTACCATCTAGGGGTTTCCCAATGTGTACTGAAAACCCACAGTACTAACTACTAGTGATCAATGAACATCCAGACTTAACTCAAACGAACGTCCGTCTAAGCGAGAACGTTTGCTAAACGACACCCAGTATAGACCGGGGGTAAAACACAAAGTCGAAGTATGGAAAGCAGTGACTTCGTAAACATGGCGTTGGAGGGAGAGTCCACCTCACATAACACACAAGATGTGAAAACCAACGTCAGGGGCTCACTATACTAAAGAGAGCCTAAATCTACAGTATATGCTTTATACACTACAGACGATAGTGTCTCGGTCCTATTACGACCTAAACATCGAACAAAGAAAAATAGTTCTTACTAACATGCAGTTAATAAACTAACAATAATAGCTAATATAGGCGACTTCAGAATCAACATCATTTCCACGAACTATGACCCATTCTTTGATGTGAAACAGAACCTAAAAAGGAATAAACCATAGACCACGTTACCGTGCCAATTTCTTGTCTATACCACACACTTCCTCAAACTTGGGACACAATTCGCCGAGAATATTTTGGAAGCGTTGGACATACGGAAAGCTTCTTTTAATATATGATTTAGCCCTTCTGTTCAACGTCCAGGACGCTTCCTTCAGTTTTATACTCTCGCATTGGGAAGGCGATTACAGCTTCTTTAGATGACCACCAACGTGCTTCAAACACTTCCGGAGTTAGGTCCACCCAGACACGAAATGGTCAGAGTGGACGTAACCTCCTGACCATCAAGAGGCTGATCGAGTTTATAAGTACACCATCATTACCATTTCCTAAGATCAGGGCATGAAAAGAGTCTAAACCAAGGGCAGGTAGTTAACTACAAATATTTAAGAAATAGGGGTAACTTAGTACCATTCGTGAACAGACGAATTGATAGGCACATTGGGTTTCTTTCAATGTTCTGATCCCATTTTCTATGATCGAACGCACGTAAGAACATAGCACGAACATATCCCTATTAACAACGTTCAGTTTGATTGTTTGGGGATGGTGAACGAGGATTGTAGCAAATATGTGGGACCACCGAATGCACCCAACAGTCTCTGAATTCCTTTGACGTTAAACTGGGGGCCTTGTCTGTGTACGAGATACACACACAAGAATCACCAACATTTACCAGAAAACGCCCTCATAAGGCATTTGCACACGCTTTCTGGCCGTGGCAATTTCGCAAGGTAACAGAAGCACGTATTTACCTAAGTAGTCGAAGACCAACAACAAACTCAGAGAGAACAACGTTATCTGGTTTTTGACTGGTTGCAAAGAGGGCAATCAGTTGACTTCACACCCGTGTTTTACACATTTGAAGCAAAGATGCTTCGAGATGCACTGCACGAGACAGTATGGTCCGTTTACGGCGACATCACAACATAAACCGAGTTATTCTTAGCCGGAGCTTCCGGTCGAAGTTCCGACAGGGGCTTATTACAAATACACTAGAGAACTCTTGTCGAAAGAGGCGACAGAGTTAAGTTTTACCACATGCCTACCCATAGTATTATCACTTTAGATTTAGTGCTTATACAGAAGTCTGGAGCACACTGGATTTAGCAGGGCTGTGCACCAAAGCCATTCATTCGAAGGTTACAAGCTTCGGATTTTCTACCTAACTGCGTTTAAGTTGAGCATAGAATTGATTGACGTCGACTAAACATTAGTTCACAGGTATACTACAAAGATTCATGCTTGCCTCGTTCTAGTGCGATCTCCTGCAGACCGGATCTCAAAATCTGGCAATCAAAATCTGTCTTTTAGAGCGGACACCAGCTCATCCATAGCTATGAAAGTTTAACATTTATTAGCTCTATACCAATAGAGAGCGGGTCCTTCAACGAGATCAGGGAAGCCAGTGAGACACACTTCTGAGATAGTTCCTAGTGTCACGGAGTTCCTCTAATCTAGAGATGAAAACACAACACACGATTCTCCGTTAAACCTAATAGTTAAAGAGCACAAATTAACAGACTTCTCCGGTTTGGTAAATAACCGTTCTTAGTGACTATGCCGCGGACGTGAAGTAGTAAGTTCCTTCCTCCGAAGATTCGATACTCCGAAGAAACACTTCCAAGGTCCTGAGATGCCAGCGAACGAGTTTGCCTTGTAACGATAATTAGCGCCTCAGGCGGATCAACGGACTCTCGAGATTCTGGATAAAGGTAGTTGGCACGGCCCCACTAAAGACGGTGCGAGCGGATTTCTGAACTATCCCCTTCACCTAAAACAAGCATCACTGATTTAGCCTTAAACTGCAAAACCGAAACTTCTTTATCAGCTTCTCCGTTGAAACAGACATGGTAGTAATTTTTTAACTACCCTACGGGCTACTCGGTACTCTTAAAAAGTTTTCTTAAATCGTCCCAGTACATTTATCATCAAAATAAACAATCAAGAACCGTTAACTTCGTGTTCGATTTTCATCTTTGGAGCAGAAGTTAATATTGCAATTGAAAGCAAGACATGATAGCAAAAAAAAAGGTATTTTAATACTGTTTCAACCAAAAACAACAAAAAAATAGGCATTGTATGCGGCTTTATCTGTAGCCACACTTTGGAGAACGCGTCACTGTAATGGACTACTGCGTCTCGTTGCAGTGCATCTCGAAGCTCCTTTGCTTCAAATGTGGTAACCCGTGTTAATTCCAACTGATTGCCCTCTTTGCAACCAGTCGAAAACTAGATACTTTGTCTCTCTGAGTTTGTTTGTTGTCTTCGCCTACTTTAGTAAATACGTGCTTCGTGTTACCTTTGCGAAATGGCCACGCGAAAGCGGTTGTGCAAATGCCTTATGAAGGGCGTTTTTCCTGTTACATGTTGTGTGTCGATCCGTAACACAGACAACAGGCCCCCAGTTTACGTCAAGGAATTCAGAGCCTTTGGGTGCATTCGTTGTCCCACATATTTTTCTACAATGCCTTCGTTACCATCCCCAAACGAATCAAACTGAACGTGTAATCGGGATAGTTGTGCGTCTATTGCTTCTTACTGGCGTTCTGATCAGAGAAAATGGGATAGAACATTGAGAATCCGATTGCTCTCAAATTCGTCGTTCACGAAGGTACTAAGTTTAACCCTTTTTGTCTTATCTGTAGGGAAACGGTAATTGATGGTGTGCTACTTATAACTCTGATCGCCTCTTGATGTGTCATGAGGTTACTGTCCACTCTGACCATTTCGTGTCTCGGTTGCCTAACCTCCGGAAGTTGTTTGAAGACGTTGGTGTTCATCTAAAGAAGGCTTATCGCGCCATGCAAGTACTACAACTTGAGGAAGCGTCCCTTGGTTGAAGAGTGCAATCATATATAAAAATGCCTTTCCGCTGTCCAACGCTTCCAAAAAATATTTCTCGGCGAAAATTGTCTCCCAAGTTTGCGAATGTTGTGGTAGACAGAAATTGGTAACGTGGGTCCTATTCGTTAGGAACCCTGGACGGTAACCTTTAGGTTCTTTTCACTCAAAGATCTCATCGTTCCGGAAATGATGTTGATTCTTGAAGGTGCCTCTTATTAGCTATATTGTAGTTAATTACTGCATGTTATGTATAGCAACTAATTTTTTTTTTTGTTCGTGTTTAGGTCGTAATAGGGACCGAGACACCTCTCTCATTAGTTATAAAGTCTATACTTGATTTATGCTCTCTTAGTATAGGTGGCCTGCGTTGGTTTTCACCCTTGTGCTGTTGTATGTGATGGTGGGACTCTCCCCTCCTACGCCATTTTTTACGAAGTCCCTGCTTCATACTTGCGCCGTTGTGTTTATACCCCCGTCTATACTGTTTCGTTTAGTCATCAACGTTCTCGGCTTACCGGAACGTTTCGTTTTTTGAGTTAAGTTGGATGTTCCCTGCTCACCTAGTAGGTTAGTACCTGTGGGTTTCATCCACATTGGTGGGACCCCTAGATGGTCATACCGTATGCTAGATAATATTTAATGTTATCCCTGATTCGACTCAAATTCCTGTGTGCGTTTTTTTCGAGTCTCAAGGTGTCCTTTAGGTCTATTTTTAGGCATAATATTGTTTATCATTAAGACGTGCTGCAAATTTCGTCCTCCTTTTTTGAAAATTTTATTAAAAATGAAATTTTTAATAAAATTTTTCAAAAAAGAGAGACGAAAGTTGCAGCACCGTCTTAATGCTAAACATATATTCTAAACCTAAACCTAATGCACCTTGAGACCGAAAAAACGCACACAGGCATTTGAGTCGAATCAGGGGATCAATTAAAAGTATCTAGCATACGGTTAGGACCATCTAGGTGTTCCACCAATGTGGACTGAAACCCACAGGTAACTAAACCTACTATGAGGCATGGGAACATCCACTTAACTCAAACGAACGTCCGGCTAGCGGAACGTTTTGCTAACGACACCCCGTATTGACGGGGTTAAAAACAAAGGCGAAGTATGAAAGCAGGGACTTCGTAAAACATGGCGTTAGGAGGGGAGAGTCCACCATCACATAACAGCACAAGAGGTGAAAACCAACGCAGGGCTCACCTATACTAAAGAGAGCATAAATCTAAGTATAGACTTATACACTAAAGACGAGAGTGTCTCGGTCCCTATTACGACCTAAACACGAACAAAAAAAATAGTTTCTTACCTAACATGCAGTAATAAACTAACAATATAGCTAATAAGAGGCACCTTCAAGAATCAACATCATTTCCACGAACGATGAGATCTTTGATGTGAAAAGAACCTAAAGGAATAGACCATAGACCACGTTACCCAATTTCTTGTCTACCACACACTTCTCAAACTTGGGAGACAATTTCGCCGAGAAATATTTGGAAGCGTTGGACAGCGGAAAGCATCTTTTATATATGATTTGCCCTTCTTTCAACTCCAAGGGACGCTTCCTCAAGTTGTAGTACTTCGCATTGCGGCGATAAGCCTTCTTTAGATGACCACCAACGTCTTCAAACAACTTCCGGAGTTTAGGCAACCCAGACACGAAATGGTCAGAGTGGACAGTAACCTCCTGACCATCAAGAGGCTGATCAGAGTTATAAGTAGCACCATCAATTACCATTTCCCTACCATGATTTAAGAAAAAAGGGGTAAACTTAGTACCTTCGTGAACAGACGAATTGAGAGCACATTGGATTTCTTCAATGTTCTGATCCCATTTTCTATGATCAGAACGCACGTAAGAAGCAATAGCACGCACAATATCCCGATTAACACGTTCAGTTTGATTCGTTTGGGGATGGTAACGAGGATTGTAGAAAATATGTGGGACACCGAATGCACCCAACAGGTCTCTGAATTCCTTTGACGTAAACGGGGGCCGTTGTCTGTGTACAGGATACGACACACACCATGTACCAGAAAAAACGCCCTTCATAAGGCATTTGCACACCGCTTTCGCCGTGGCATTTCGCAAAGGTAACAGAAGCACGTATTTACTAAAGTAGTCGAAGACAACAAACAAACTCAGAGAGACAAAGTTATCTAGTTTTTGACTGGTTGCAAAGAGGGCAATCAGTTGACTTAACACCGGGTTTACCACATTTGAAGCAAAGGAGGCTTCGAGATGCACTGCAACGAGACGCAGTATGTCCGTTACGGCGACATCCACAACAATAACCCGAGTTATTCTTAGAAGAGCTTCCGTCGGAAGTAGCGACAGGAGGCTTATTAACAAATACACTAGAAGAACTCTTGTCGAAAGAGGCGACAGAGTTAAGTTTACCAGCATGCCTACCCAGAGTATTATCAACTTTAGATTTAGGCTTATAACAGAAGTCTGGAGCAACACTGGATTTAGCAAGGGATGGTTCAACAAAGCCATTCATTCGAAGTTTACAAGCTTCGATTTTCTTACCTAACTGCGTTAAGTGAGCAATAGACTTGACGTCGACTAACATTAGTTCACAGGTATACTACCAAAGATTCATGCTTGGCCTGCGTTCTAGTGCGGATCTCCTGCATGAGCCGATCGTCAAAATCTGGCAAATCAAAATCTGCTTTTAGAGCGGACACCAGCTCATCATAGCTATGAAAGTTACCTTTATTAGCTCGATACCAATAGAGAGCGGGTCCTTCAACGAGATCAGGGAAGCCAGTGAAAACACACTTCTGAGAGATGTTCCTAGTGGCACAAAGTTCCTCTAATCTAGAGATGAAAACACGAACACACGATTCTCCGTTAAACCTAATATTTAAAGAGCACAAATTAACAGACTTCTCCGGTTTGTAAATAACCGTCTTAGTGACATGCCGCGGACGTGAAGTAGTAAGTTCCTCCTCCGAAGATTCAGACTCCGAAGAACTTCCAAGGTCTGAGATGCAGCGAACGAGTTTGCCTTGTAACGATAATAGCGCCTCAGGCGGATCAACGACTCTCGAGATTCTGGATAGAAGGTAGTTGGCACGGCCCACTAAACGTGTGCGAGCGGATTCTGAACTATCCCCTTCACCTAAACAAGCAATCAGCTGATTAGCCTTAAACTGCAAAACCGAAACTTCTTTATCAGCATTCTCCGTTGAAACAGACATGGTAGGAATTTTTAAGCTACCCCTACGGGCTAACTTCGAAGTACTTCTTAAAAGTTTTCTTAAATCGTCCACAGTACATTTATCATCAAAAGAAACATCAAGAACCGTTAACTCGTGTTCGAGTTCATCTTTGAGCAAGAAGTTAATATTGCAATTGAAAGCAGACATGATAGCAAAAAAAAAGGTATTTTAATACTGTTCAACAAAAACAGAAAAAAAATAGGCATTGGATGCGCTTTTCTGAGCCACACGTTGGGAACGTCACTGTAATGGACATACTGCGTCTCGTTGCAGTGCATCTCGAAGCCTCCTTTGCTTCAAATGTGGTAAACCCGGTGTTAAGTCAACTGATTGCCCTCTTTGCAACCAGTCAAAAACTAGATAACTTTGTCTCTCTGAGTTTGTTTGTTGTCTTCGACTACTTTAGTAAATACGTGCTTCTGTTACCTTTGCGAAATGCCACGGCGAAAGCGGTGTGCAAATGCCTTATGAAGGGCGTTTTTCTGGTACATGGTGTGTGTCGTATCCTGTACACAGACAACGGCCCCCAGTTTACGTCAAAGGAATTCAGAGACCTGTTGGGTGCATTCGGTGTCCCACATATTTTCTACAATCCTCGTTACCATCCCCAAACGAATCAAACTGAACGTGTTAATCGGGATATTGTGCGTGCTATTGCTTCTTACGTGCGTTCTGATCATAGAAAATGGGATCAGAACATTGAAGAAATCCAATGTGCTCTCAATTCGTCTGTTCACGAAGGTACTAAGTTTACCCCTTTTTTCTTAAATCATGGTAGGGAAATGGTAATTGATGGTGCTACTTATAACTCTGATCAGCCTCTTGATGGTCAGGAGGTTACTGTCCACTCTGACCATTTCGTGTCTGGGTTGCCTAAACTCCGGAAGTTGTTTGAAGACGTTGGTGGTCATCTAAAGAAGGCTTATCGCCGCAATGCGAAGTACTACAACTTGAGGAAGCGTCCCTTGGAGTTGAAAGAAGGGCAAATCATATATAAAAGATGCTTTCCGCTGTCCAACGCTTCCAAATATTTCTCGGCGAAATTGTCTCCCAAGTTTGAGAAGTGTGTGGTAGACAAGAAATTGGGTAACGTGGTCTATTCGTTAAGGACCCTGGACGGTAAACCTTTAGGTTCTTTTCACATCAAAGATCTCATCGTTCGTGGAAATGATGTTGATTCTTGAAGGTGCCTCTTATTAGCTATATTGTTAGTTTATTACTGCATGTTAGGTAAGAAACTATTTTTTTTTGTTCGTGTTTAGGTCGTAATAGGGACCGAGACACTCTCGTCTTTAGTGTATAAGTCTATACTTAGATTTATGCTCTCTTTAGTATAGGTGAGCCCTGCGTTGGTTTTCACCTCTTGTGCTGTTATGTGATGGTGGACTCTCCCCTCCTAACGCCATGTTTTACGAAGTCCCTGCTTTCATACTTCGCCTTTGTGTTTTACCCCCGTCTATACTGGGTGTCGTTTAGCACAACGTTCTCGGCTTAGCCGGACGTTCGTTTGAGTTAAGTTGGATGTTCCACTGCTCACTAGTAGGTTAGTACCTGTGGGTTTCAGTCCACATTGGTGGAACCCCTAGATGGTCCTAACCGTATTGCTAGATAATTTTAAGTTATCCCTGATTTCGACTCAAATTCCTGTGTGCGTTTTTCGAGTCTCAAGGTGTCCTTTAGGTCTAGTTTAGCATAATATGTTTAGCATTAAGACGGTGCTGCAACTTTCGTCTCTCTTTTTTGAAAAATTTTATTAAAAATTTCATTTTTAATAAAATTTTTCTTTCCAACTAAGACGGTACTGTAACACCCGATTTTCTACCTATATAATAAATCTAATATTTAAGGAAAATAGTCATGGCCATTAGTATAATTCGTTAAAACATAAATACAGTTAGGAAATAGAATAGTTTTAGTTGGTGTTTTTTAGCAACTTACCAGACGAACTATATTGTCGTTCTTTTGGCTTACGTTGTGGGTTTAGAGAAATGGCATACTTATTCCATCATGCTAGCTTGTCGAACCTCCTCACGACACCATTTTCAACCCGATGGATTATTTAAATTTATAAGATATCTCTGTTTTAATCTAATAAAACTCGTATTGTTTTGTTGTTAATTGTAAGACTGTTTGTCAGCCGCTGTCAGTGTGACAGTTGCTCCGGTGAACGTTTCGTTTCGCGAGCGTTTTGTTTTTGCTGCGCCCGTGAGGGGCTTGCTGCTGTCATCTTAACTGATGTCATGTGATAATAAGTATTATCCTCCACTGGATGTACTTCTTTGGTATTTTTTCGGTTTATCTGTTAAAACCCTCATCTCCGTTAGTGAGTTGAGCGGTGGAAAGATTTCTTTTTGATATTGTAAGTGGTTGTCAATATGCAGTGTTCCATTGACAAGTATTTAGAGGGAAAACTTGTCTATGGTCATTGAGGACACACGACTTTTTTCACCAGAATGGCGTCTGCGCCGGTGTGATTTTTTCTCTTGTACTCCACGTTATATTGGTGGAACTTTTGTAATCGGTCGATTAAAATGACCAAATAACGTTTATTTTGTTCTGGGCGACTGTTGGACTGTGTCGATGTTGGAAATGTGTCTCGTCAACCGTGTGATGTGTTGATGCTGAAAATCCCCTTTTGGGGCTCCAGGTCCCAGGTAAAAGACTCCAGGTCCCAGGTAAAAGACTCCAGGTCCCAGGTAAAAGACTCCAGGTCTAGGCCGGCTGCCGCTGGACACCTCCTTGTTATGCTGGAGCGGATGATGACACTGTTTCGACGTGACGGACGTGATCTGAGGCGTTTCGATAAGTAACCCCTGTCTAGTCACACTTGTAGCTACAGGTATGATGTCCTAACCTTTATCGACCAGCGGGATTTTCCCCCTTATGATCTGTTCCTGTGGATAGACATTCCACATCGTTACTTCTTTCTGTGGCACAGTCCAACGCCCACCTTTTTCTCTTTCTTTTATAATTAATTTAGTTCTCTTTGGAAGTCTGATGTGTTCTACTGTCAGCTCCGTTAACTTTGTATCACTACCTTAATTTTACTTGCCTAAATATATGTAAATTTAGTGAGAACTATTTGTGGTGCGTGATCACACACAACTCAGAGCGACCCGAACTGCGAGGTGGGAGACTGACCCGCATCTCAGCCGGAGAATCTCATTGGCCAGGCCTAGCCTCTGAAACCCACAGACCTTCAAGTCGAGGATCAGCCTGCCATCCAACACACTGATCGCTTCAAGCTGCATGTGATCACGCACCACAAATAGTTCTCACTAAATTTACATATATTTAGGCAAGTAAAATTAAGGTAGTGATACAAAGTTAACGGAGCTGACAGTAGAACACATCAGACTTCCAAAGAGAACTAAATTAATTATAAAAGAAAGAGAAAAAGGTGGGCGTTGGACTGTGCCACAGAAAGAAGTAACGATGTGGAATGTCTATCCACAGGAACAGATCATAAGGGGGAAAATCCCGCTGGTCGATAAAGGTTAGGACATCATACCTGTAGCTACAAGTGTGACTAGACAGGGGTTACTTATCGAAACGCCTCAGATCACGTCCGTCACGTCGAAACAGTGTCATCATCCGCTCCAGCATAACAAGGAGGTGTCCAGCGGCAGCCGGCCTAGACCTGGAGTCTTTTACCTGGGACCTGGAGTCTTTTACCTGGGACCTGGAGTCTTTTACCTGGGACCTGGAGCCCCAAAAGGGGATTTTCAGCATCAACACATCACACGGTTGACGAGACACATTTCCAACATCGACACAGTCCAACAGTCGCCCAGAACAAAATAAACGTTATTTGGTCATTTTAATCGACCGATTACAAAAGTTCCACCAATATAACGTGGAGTACAAGAGAAAAAATCACACCGGCGCAGACGCCATTCTGGTGAAAAAAGTCGTGTGTCCTCAATGACCATAGACAAGTTTTCCCTCTAAATACTTGTCAATGGAACACTGCATATTGACAACCACTTACAATATCAAAAAGGAAATCTTTCCACCGCTCAACTCACTAACGGAGATGAGGGTTTTAACAGATAAACCGAAAAAATACCAAAGAAGTACATCCAGTGGAGGATAATACTTATTATCACATGACATCAGTTAAGATGACAGCAGCAAGCCCCTCACGGGCGCAGCAAAAACAAAACGCTCGCGAAACGAAACGTTCACCGGAGCAACTGTCACACTGACAGCGGCTGACAAACAGTCTTACAATTAACAACAAAACAATACGAGTTTTATTAGATTAAAACAGAGATATCTTATAAATTTAAATAATCCATCGGGTTGAAAATGGTGTCGTGAGGAGGTTCGACAAGCTAGCATGATGGAATAAGTATGCCATTTCTCTAAACCCACAACGTAAGCCAAAAGAACGACAATATAGTTCGTCTGGTAAGTTGCTAAAAAACACCAACTAAAACTATTCTATTTCCTAACTGTATTTATGTTTTAACGAATTATACTAATGGCCATGACTATTTTCCTTAAATATTAGATTTATTATATAGGTAGAAAATCGGGTGTTACAAAGTAATGGCGATATACGGATTTGTGGGGACTACAAAATCACTATTAACCCTAAACTAAAGAGAGATTACTACCCGTTGCCCCGCATAGAAGAGTTATTCGCAAGCCTCAGTGGCGGAGAGAAGTATACAAAAATAGACCTTACACACGCGTACGAACAGTGCTTTTTGTCTGAGGATTCTCAACCGTATACAGCCATCACTACCCACTTGGGGACTTTTGCGTATCGACGCACCCCCTACGGCCTTTCATGTATACCTGAAAAATTTCAAAAAATGATGGAGGAAACGCTTCGGGGCGTGCCAGGTTGTGTCGTATTCTTGGATGACATATGTGTAACTGGATTAGATGATAATAGCCATATAAAAAATCTCAGGGCTGTATTCGAAAGGTTGCGCAACATGGGACTTACAGTAAAACTAAGTAAGTGTAGATTTCTACAAGATAGTGTTAAATACCTAGGATTTATAATAAATAAAGCCGGCTTAAGGCCAGACTCCGAGAAATTGGAGGCTATTTCCAACGCACCCACACCTAAAAATGTGTCCCAACTTAAGAGCTTTCTAGGATTGCTTAATTATTATGGAAAATTTATCCCTAGATTAAGCACAATCTTACATCCTTTGCATAACTTATTAAAAAAAAATGTCAGTTGGAAGTGGGCCTCTGAATGTGAAGAGGCCTTCACAGAGGCGAAACGATCCCTCGGCAGCGAGCGCGTGCTGGCGCACTACGAGGAGGGACGCGAGTTAGTGCTGTCAGTGGACAGCAGCGCGTACGGGCTGGGCGCCGTGCTCGCGCACCGCTACGCCGACGGCAGCGAGCGGCCCGTCAGCTGCGTGTCGCGCACGCTCACTGCGCCCGAGCGCAACTACAGCCAACTCGATAAGGAGGCGCTGGCTATTTTGTTCGGCGTTAGTAAACATCACCAATATTTGTTTGGTCGACGGTTCACATTACGTACGGACCACCAACCTTTGACGTATATTTTTGGGGATAAAGGCGGGATCCCACAGACGGCAGCTAGCCGACTCCAAAGGTGGGCGGCTCGCTTGGCCGCGTATGATTTTTCAATCGAATTCGTGAAATCAGCGGATAATGGTCCGGCTGACGCGTTGTCACGATTACCATTGCCATGTGAAGGCCGCTCCACTGACTCGGGGGAAATAGATTTTATAAATTTAGTAGAGGAGTCCCTACCGGTTTGTCACAAAGATGTAGCAAAAGAAACAGAACGTGACAATCTGTTATGTAAAATTAAAAGGTATATTTTATTCGGCTGGCCGTCGGTTCCGAGTAGCGAGGAAGAAAAATCATTTTTTGCAAGGAAACATGATTTTGCAGTACTGCAGGGTTGCGTTATTTATAAATATAGAATAGTAGTTCCATACATTTTACAAAAGAAAGTCTTAAACGAAATCCACGAAGGCCACTTGGGCATGAATAAAATGAAAAATTTAGCTCGAAATTACATTTATTGGGCAACTTTGGATCGCGATATAGAAGAGGTCTGTAGGGCCTGTGCGGCATGCCAATCCGTACGTGATGCCCCCCCGCGAGCTCAGTTGCATCCCTGGGAGTTCCCATTGCACCCGTGGCAAAGGTTACATGCAGACTTTATGGATTGCGGGGGAGTTCGTTATTTCATTATGGTAGACGCACATTCAAAGTGGATTGAGGCCATTCCGATGCGAAGCACAACGGCTGAGTCCACTATTAAAGTCTTAAGGAGTCTTTTTGCTCGTTTTGGATTACCATCGCAACTCGTAACCGATAACGGCCCACCGTTCTCTTCCTCGGAGTTTAAACAATATTGTGAAAAAAATTGCATTAAACATACAACTTCGGCTCCGTATAGACCCCAGGGGAACGGCGCAGCGGAAAATGCAGTTAAAACTGTAAAGAAAACTGTTAAAAAGGCATTATTAGAAGGGGAAGATGCAAACACGGCGTTGAGTAAATTCCTCTTACAATATAGGAATAGCGAACATGCGACGACTGGAGTATCGCCAGCCGTTGCGCTTCAAGGTCGCCGGCTCCGGAGTCGGCTGGACGCGCTGCGCCCCGACGCGGCGGCCGCGGTGCGCGACCGGCAGGAGCAGCAGGTGGCGCGCTCGCCCCCAGCGCACAGGGAGTTCCGCGTGGGGGACGCAGTGCTAGCTAGGGACTACACGGCTAAGGGGGACAAGTGGGCGGAAGCGACAGTCACAAAGAAAACCGGGCCCGTGTCGTATAAAGTTGAGATAGGTGAAGGCGTGGAGTGGCGTAGGCATGTTGACCAAATTATACCAAACCGGGACAGCACTAATACTAAGGGACGGTTTTCACTATCGCGATTGAGCGACGCGTCATGTCCGAAAGCGGTAACTTCTGATTGCCATCAGCGATCATCACTAGTCCCAGAGGTTGAGGACGGAGCCGAAGATGTATTTGAGGATGCGTCCGGAGACAGTGATAAGGGGACACGGGAAACGGCCTCAGAGGAGTGCAAATCCCCATCACCAACACCACTACCTTCAGGCGCATCCGCTCGGGCACTGCGTGCTTTCAAACGAGCCAATAAAATACAAAAAAATATTAAGTAGGCACTATGGTAGGCATTGATTATTAACTTATGTTGTACGCGATAACCTTTGATTTAGCGGGGAGAAATGTGACGTGTTAGGATAATAATTATCAATACGGTGGAGGGTAGGTATTATATTTTAATAAACCAGTCTGTTGCCAAGTCGTGCCTTTCATTGACGTCCCATGTAGAGGATCACATTCAAAGCGATATTTACTAATTCAACACGAGTCCCTACTTTGAGATAAACTTGTCACGAAGACTAAAATCAAGTCATTGACTGAGACTACGAGTATACGTACGTACTCGTATATAATAATATTATACAGAATATCTTGATCGCAATATAAATTTTAGTATCATCAAACAGGAGTAGAGAAACTCTTGGAGATTAGTTTCAAGTTGAAGACTTGAAGTTAGCGAATTGATTGCATGCAAGACACTCAAAAACAACACCGCTTTCTCGTTATATTGAAATTAATTCCAGATGCACTCCAACTCTGAATACCGTTATTGATAACTCGCTGCTACGGGTATGTAACTTGGTCATACATCTAACTGTGATAATTTTCAATTAAGCTCAAGTCTAGCATGCATGCGGAGTTGCGGAGGTTCTAACTCGATTATAGCGACCGCTCACAAGATCTAAAGCTTAATATCGTTAAGCAACTATTGATATATTGATGCGGTGTTGCTAAAATATCTAAGCATCGAAGTTAAATTGAACGCAATATTGAATTTGCCATAATGCAACTTCTCTGTAAATATTATTTACCTTAACTTATAGCTGACTTAAGTTGGTATAGACTTGTATTTTGATAGTTCTCTCTTATACACTGTAGGGATGGCCGATACAAATCATATATAGTTATTAAATCCGATATTGCATCAATATTGTAATATCCGATATCGGTTTTTACCAAAACTACGATATGTATCAATGCGATATGTAGGTACATATCGGTTTGGGATTACGCTTGATATTATCGATTCGTATCAAAACTATTATATTTAGATAGTGAGACACGATTCACTGTATCGATATGTATCGGTTTGGTATTACGCTCGATGATTTAGATATTTATGATGAGTTTCTATTTATACACAAAGAATAATGTCCAGGATTTTTTACAGTTGATTGTTTTTTTTAAGTTATGATAGGGACGGGGGCTTTAATGCGATAATCCTCAACATTGCTGGGAGTGTTGGTATGATGAGGAAATCCTAGGTGTCGGGTTTTCGAAAGAGGGCAAAATATCATTTTCTAAGGTATGTGGGAATCCCCCCCATGGATCCACCAAGGGAAGCCTTTAAGGAACTCCCCATGGAACCACTTACGGAACCCTCTAAGGAACTCCTACGGCACCCCTTCGGAACCCCCCACCTACGGACAGCCCCCATGGATCCACGTAAGGAACCCCCTACCCATTTAGAATTTCGCTAAGGAACCCCTACGGAACCCCAAATGGAACCCCCCACGGTTTCATCTAAGGAACCTCTTACGGCATCCTCTACGGAACCCCTTCGGAACCCCCCACCTAAGGACCGCCCCCATTCCACCTAAAGAACCCCCTACAGTTTCACCTAAGGAACCTCTTACGGCATCCCCTAAGGAACTCCCATGAAACCACCACGGTGCGTGTATATAGTTTAAAAACACATCGATTCCATTATCACTGAATATAGACCGATTCGCCAATATATAGTTTTAGAATCCGATATCAGATACCTAACGATATATAGTTTCGATTCGATATTGCTTAAACCCGATATTACCCACCGCTAGCAGACTGTCATCCATTGACACCAAACGTGTCGCCTGAAGGTCATGACTGTTGTTTCTAATGTACAAATAGTTGAAGAAAACTTTCAGTTTTATTTTTTATGTACATACAGCGTAAACCCTCTCTACTCTTTTTTTTTCGGCGGGTAGGCGCATACCTATATAGACGCGATTGTAACAGCTGATTATAAAATAACTTTAGAAAAATAGAAAAACTGTGAAATTTTATCATATGTATTAATAAATCAGTGTACAATTACCTGCTAGCTTATCCTATAAAATAATCCTAAGCATAAATCACTTTTTTGGAAAACTAAAACCACTTCACACAGCACGCACAATGGAGTCATTGCAGACTGCAATTGGGGACATGAAACAGCTGTTCTCATCGCAACTCATCGAGTTCCAGAGAAGCTTGGAGAAGGCTACCCCGTCCTCAACCGTTGCGACCCTGGCTGCCGAGTTCGCCAGCTTCAAAAAAGTTTATAGTGACATCTTTGACACATCTACAGCAACAGGCGGACTGTCTGGCGCAGGAATTGGACAGACTGGAGATGCAGGGGCGGCGAAAGTTTCTTCTGGTGCATGGTGCTGCGGAGGTGCAGGGTGAGGAGACACGGGCCACTGTGCTCAAAATCACCACGCAGCAACTACGGGTCACTCTTGCTGCAGAGGATATCAGCCGCTGTCATCGCCTGGGACGGGCCGCAGGCAATAAACCTAGGCCCATCCTGGTAAAGTTTGCCCATGCAGCAAACCGGGACAAGTTGTGGTTTGCCAAGACAGCTCTCAGAGGATCCGGAATCACCATCTCGGAGTTTCTAACCCGAACGCGCCATGATGTCTTTATGGAGGCGCGAAAGCGTGTGGGTGTCTCCAAATGCTGGACCAGAAAAGGCGTGATAGTGGCCACTGCGACGGACGGCAAGCATCATCGAGTCACAACTATGGGCGAGCTTGACAAAGTTGTGCCAATGACGCAAACTTCAAGTACCCCAACTCCAACATCATCAGGTAGCAGAGGGCAACAGGATGTCACCGCAGCTAGGTCCAAGCGTCTTAAAAAGTAATTAGTTATTCTTAATAGTTTTAGTCCTCTTCCTCTATTCATTTATCTGTTTTTTGTTTACATCTGCCAATGTTTCGAAATACCCTTCTTGCTTAATTCTATCCAAATTGTCGATTGTGATGTTAAGAGGAACATACACTCCATCGCTTCCAACGCCATCGGTACTGATGGCGTCAGCCGTAATATGATCATCCCTCTCCTCGACATCCTCACTCCTATTATTACTCACATCCTCAACCACTCTCTCTCCACGAGTACTTTTCCCGCAGCATGGAAGGACGCGCAGGTTACTCCCCTCCCTAAAAAGTCTAACCCCTCCTCATACTCAGATTATCGACCTATATCTATCCTACCCTTCCTTTCCAAAGTCCTCGAGCGGGTAGTACATCAACAGCTCACTACTTTCCTGTCCGAAAACGAACTCTTGGACCCATTCCAATCCGGTTTCCGTCCAGGTCATAGCACGGCCACAGCGTTAGTCAAAATCACAGACGACATCCGACAAGGCATGGATGAAAAGTTTCTAACTGTTTTAGCGTTGCTAGATTTTAGTAACGCTTTCAACACTGTGGATTTTGACATTTTGCTTGGTTTACTTCATTCTCTTAACATATCTCCAACGGTTATTGATTGGTTTCGTAGTTACTTGTATGGCCGTCGGCAACGCATTCGCACTGAAGACTCCATTTCCACATGGTGCGATATCAGAGCTGGCGTGCCGCAAGGTGGCGTTCTGTCTCCTCTCCTTTTTGCTATTTTCATCAATTCAATTACTCATAACCTCTCCTCTTCTCATCATCTATATGCAGACGATCTCCAAATTTATAGTCAGGGTAGCCTTGATAATATTTCCAGCACCATACAAATTATCAACTCTGACCTAAGCCGGATTTCAGCCTGGAGTCGGTCATTTGGGCTCAAGGTTAACCCTGACAAAACGCAGGTTATAACTGTTGGAAGTGCCAGGCTAATTTCCAGGATCAACTGGAGTGCCTTGCCACCAATACTCTTTGACGGTGTGCAAATTCAATTCAGTACGACAGTAAAAAACCTGGGCATCCACATCGACAGTACGTTATCCTGGACAACACAAATTACCCAGGTTAGTAGGAAAATGTTCGCTGCAGCTGGAGCTCTAAATCGGTTACGCAACTTCATACCAATACCTACCAAAATTGCGCTTGTACAAGCTCTTCTTTTCCCTATCCTTGACTATGCAGACTGCTGCTACTTAGACCTGAATCAAAACCTACTCAACAAGCTTGAACGTCTTCAAAATTTTTGCATCAGAATAATTTATGGTCTACGTAAATATGACCACGTCTCCGAGTATCGATCTCGACTCCAATGGCTCCCTATTCGTCTTCGTCGTGACTTCCACATTCTTCTCTTCTTATATAGAATACTATTCAACCCAAAATCACCACCTTATCTCCGGGAGCGTTTCCAGTTTTTGCAGCCCATCCAGGGTCATATGCGTTCTTCCAAACATCTCCGCCTTATGACTCCCTCCCACTCCTCTCATTTCTATACCCAGTCCTTCACTGTCCAGTCCATCCGTCTATGGAACTCCCTACCCCTATCAATAAGACAGTCTCCATCATTAACCATTTTTAAAGCCCGAGTCAAAACTCACCTTTTAAATAAATAAATAGCAATCCCTTTAAGTTTTTACAGGTCCAGTCATCGGTAGTAGTCGATGGTCCGTCTAAGATCCTAATTTATATGAATGTATATCTAGTACTTTATATTATTTTATCCAAGCATAACATATTTATTTATTAGTATATAATATTTTGTTTATTTATGTATTAGCATTATAAATATCTTAATCTATATATATATATATATATATATACAGTTCACTCTTATTTCCCTTTTTCAATATTGCACCACCTACCCCTCCTCTACTATCAAATGTCCTTTGCCTGAAGGTTGTCTGGTAGAAATCGCTTCCAGCGATAAGACCGCCGAAATTGTACAATTAAGTTTCTGTAATGCCTTTTAAAGTTGTGTTTTTTTTTGTGCAATAAAGTATATCTATCTATCTATCTACTCCTCCCTCCCCTTAATTCGTAAATTTTTCTTTTTCAAGTTAGCTTTGACTGCTATTCGTTATATGGATGTAACCTCTTTCATAGTTTTCTAGGATTTGATATTTCAGAAGGCGAATAGAACTGATTTATCGCCAATTCCTTCTAAATTGGCTCCGCCCACTCTGGCCGGATGGATTCACTAGCCGCTAGTGTGGGATTTTACCCATTCATACACTATGTATTATTATAATGCCTGACTGCCTCGGTGGCGCAGTGGTTAGTGGGTCGCACTTTAAAGCTTGAAAGTAAGAAATTCTTAGTGGCAGCCCGGAGTCTGGAAGTTGGCGGTCTTGTACCGCCGTACCTCGGAAAGCACGTTAAGCTGTTGATCCTGCGCCTGATCCCTCTCCGGTCGTGTCACAGTAGTGTCCCATTGGAATATGAGGGTAAGGGAATAAAGAGTGTACTTGTGTTTGCGCAGACACATGAGCACTATAATATATCCTGCGTACGTGGCTGATCGTTGAGATTGGCCGCCGTAGCCGTTATCGGTTGGGATATTATTATTATTATAATGATTGGAGATGAGTGACTGCCTCGGTGACGCAATGGTTAGTGGGTCGCACTTTAAAGCGACGGTTGCGCCAATGGTCCCGGCTTCGAATCCCGGGTCGAGCCAAAATTCGTACCTGAGTTTTTCTGTTAAGGAGTCTGGAAGTTGGTGGTCTTGTACCCCCCGCCTCGGAAAGCACGTTAAGCCGTTTATCCTGCGCCTAATCCCTGTTCGGTCGTGCCACACTAGTGTCCCATCAAAATAAGAGGGTACGGGAATAGAGAGTGCACTTGTGTCTGCGCAAAATACTTGTGCACTATAATATGTCCTGCGTCAATGGCTGAGATTGGCCGTTATGACCGAATTATCGGTTTGGAGGACATTATTATTTATTATTATGAGTACTTATGTGGTATGTTCATAAAATTATATTATAATATAATGTCTAGTATGGTTACCATCAGTTGGGCCGCAGGCTCGTCTGCCCATTTTAAACAATAAACAAAAAAACCTATCTTACTTTCGAAACTTTAATATTAGAATTTCAAAACTTCGAAAACGGTATATCGAAGTTTAGAATCGAAGATATATTTTTTAACATAAAATTGTATGCAACCAATTTATTTTACATATCTTTTATTTTCCCGAAAAACTAATAGCTGATTTTCAAATCCACTTTTTTCATTTTACAGTTGCATTACTTACAATATTTTTTTATTCTAGACATATTAAAAATCGAAGTAACCCTTAAAGAACTTATTTATTTGTAATCATTATTAATTGAAATAGAAAACAAGTGTAAAAAAAGATAAAGGTTTAAGACATTGGTTTATTTAGTGCTTAATTTTGCGCTACACAATGTATTGCCCGAAGTGAATCGCTGCAAAACCGACTCCACGTAGTCTTGTCTGTCCTACCCCTAGAGTGTAATTCAAATTATATTCCGCGTAGGCGCAGAAGGGCGAGGCGGCCCGAGCTGAGGAGTGCTGAAGAGCAGGTAACGAGCGAGAATCATCTGCGACGGTAAGCTCGGGTGGGACCGCCGAAGCCTTGCAGCGCCAGAGCCGTGACAGAAACAATGCATGCTGCATACTTGAATGCCTGCTTGCATGCATGCCCGGTTGCATGTCTGCTGCATGCCAGCTTGAATGCTGCATGCATGCATATTAAGTTATTGTTACATAAACTTATTTTTCTTTTAATAACCTAGAAAACGATTATCTGGAAACTAATTCGTCTAAAATATGTTTATCTATCAAAGATTGAGTGATATATAGAAACTTATATACTTAAAAAATATATTATTGGAAAATCGGAATATGAGCTATGTCAGTCATTTTTTATCTATTTACGAATTATCTAAAATATTTTTTTATGTGATAGGAGGCAGACGAGCAGGCGGATCACCTGCTGGTAAGCGATTGCCGCCGCCCATGGACACCCGTCCGTTGAGGTCACAAGTGCGCTGCTAACCTTTAAACCCCCCTTTATCCCGGATTGGGCCTCCGGTACCCTCAATCACGCAGCGAAACACAGCACAGTGTTGCTTCATCGTGTTGCTTTCATATGTTCCACTCATTTGTATAAGCTCGGCACCGTGCGGCATTATTTAAATCAAGCTCTCAAACTTGTTGATTTTCATTTAAAGTAAAATATAGAAACTCAACGCCCTGTTGATCTAGTGGTTTAAGTACCGGGCTGTGATCTCTGGGTCCTGGGTTCGATTCCCGGGTCGAGCGAAAAGTATGTTTCAAATTTTTCGGACAAAACTCGGGTTTGTGATCACCAATCTTGGCAAGCGTGGTGATTAAGCCTAGTCCCATCATAGTAGCGATAACTTGATTTCTATGATGGAGGCCTTTGCCCTGCAGTGGGACAGTTTATAGGCTGATTAAAAAAAAAGTAGAAACTCTGGTCTTGTACAAAATACAACCTTTCTACGAGTTTTCGAGTAAGTAGGAAGCAAACACGGGCAACACACAAAGGTAATGTTGTATATTTGCCTTTAGAATGTTAACCAGAAATACCGTAAGAGGTATCGTAATGAATTCTCTAGGGAATACTTTATATTCTTGTCTCAAAATAATGAAGACAAAATTTTTGGTCGTACTATGTTATTGTTTTTCCAGGCTGAAACCAACTGAAAGCAGAGCTAAACTTGTTCTCGGATTCAAATGAATGCAAATTATTTTGTTTCAGTTCGGAATGAAGTTTGTATGCCAAGCCAACCGATTCGATGAAGAGTTTTAGAAGTAATCAGAGCAGAATAATTAAAAAAGAAGAAATTTTCATATTTCAATTTTTCTTTGTATAGGTTGTTCTTATACTCTATATAGGTTTTCACTGGATAGATCTCATGAGAATACAAATAGCAAGGTTTTTATGGCAAACTAAATTTAAATATTGTTGTTGTAATATGTAAAAAGAAAATGGGATTTTTTCTCTTACTGTGACTTATTTCGTTTGTCTGTTTATAAAAGCTCGAATCTGTCATGTATGAACCAATATTTATTGTATATCTTCCACATAATCCACACATATTTTAATGTATTATACAAAGCTATTTATTTACCTATACACTCACTTGCAACCAGGTCCCACCAGAATACCAGCGCTGCTGCGGCACCGCCAAAGACAATATCCTCCATGGGCACCGCAAATAATGTCGTAACAGAAAATGTTGAAGTCGGACCTAATTGACCACACTCAACCACACCATATCTTCTCGTATCGCCTCTCCTCTTTGTATCTGTGTCGTGTCGTTTTATGGCTACTGTATTTATTTTTCAATGGTCAATGGGTGGGTTCAAATGGTATTTTCTTTATTTCTATTTCTACCTCGGGACTCACCAATAAAACATGTTTCTCTGTCCAAGGGTCACTCACACTTTTTCCCTTCGTTGATTCTATGGATATATATAAAATTCAGTTTTAAACATTTTTTTTTATTATTTTAGTAGCTGATGATAAGAGCGGTGGCAGAGACCTGGAAGGAACTAGCAAAGGCCAGTTGTGAATAAAACACATGAAGGATAATTCATATTCACATTCATTTGGAGGATGCTCATACCCTGCAGCAGGATCAAAATACAAACTAATGTGATGATGATGATTTGAATGTTTGTTTAGTGCGGCTGCCTCGGTCGCGCAATGGTTAGTGGGTCGCACTTTAAAGCGACGGTTGCGCTTGGGGTCCCAGGTTCGATCCCCGGGTCGGGCCAAAATTTGTACCTGAGTTTTTCTGTTAAGAAATTTTCAGTGTTAGCCCGGAGTCTGGAATTTGGCTGTTGGGCGCCTTAATCCCTCTTCGGTCGTGTCACACTAGTGTCCCATCGGAATAAGAGGGTACGGGAATAGAGAGTGCACTTGTGTTTACGCAAATACGTGTGCACTATAATACATTCTGCGTCGATGGCTGATCGCTGAGATTGGCTGCCATGACCGAAATATCGGTTTGGAGGACATTAATATACTATTATTATAGTGTTCATTAGCCTATCAAAGTCCTGTGTTAAGTGCAACGGTTGCATAGGGTCGATAAAGGGAAATAGACCACTAGGTGATGTGCTTCATTGCAGTTGATTAGCAAGTATTGTTCCAAGCATCAGAGTCCTTGCAGGACGTTTATTTATCCTAATGGTGGTTATCGCGTATGGAAATATCCGCTAGATGGCGTACCAGTGAACCGAGGTCCATATTCAACATCATTGGCTGATTTATTCGTTAATTGCGTTAATTGTCAATTTGACATATCACGCCTAAAAGTACCTAATCACCTTGTAGATGGACCTCAGGCGTATAGTACGCCATCTTGCGGATTTTTTGCACACGATAGCCCCCATTGCACACAGCCCGTAGAGAATAAGTAAAATTCTTACCTGGGTAGGTCCTTTACTTCCGCCTTGATTTTATCACTACTCAAACCCAGCCATGTTTAAATACTTCTGCCATTTTACCTACTGCAGCTGCGGGGAGACTTACAATCCGAACATGAAAATGAGTCTTAAGGTAGTAAGGTTTAAGTAAAATCTCAAACGTTGAGGCGTAATTTTTTTTCTCTGAGATTGAACACTGTGGGAACTATTAATTACAATTTACACGTATCGCGCAAGTTTTTATTTTATTTTAACGTTTCTAGTTTTTGTTTTGACGAGTTGCTTCATTCCCGCCCCGACTTTTAGTTGCACTAGTCGAAACTAGTTTCGTAGCAAGCCTTGTCACTGCATTGTTAAATTGAAACAGTTTCCCTGAAATTTGATTAGCCCCGATACGGCCTGCTATAAAGAGATGTAGTTTACCTAATTAGGTAATTAAATATGAATCAGAATAGTTTTCAGCTAAGCAAATCACGTCATGTGGTGATAGGTATGTTTTGACATATAATTTTGCGACAATAGACCATTCAGTATGTGAAGTTCTATTTTGATATCAAAAGTGAGACGCTCCTATTATTACACCCAGAATATGGGTGTTTCCTATGATTTATAAGTATGTATTTACAAAAGAAAAGTATTATATGTATATATTTGTAATCCCACTGTTGATTCTGATATCCGTAACACAGGTGCTTGTGTTACGTATCTCGGAGTCAGATCAATCTATGTGATGTTGTGAAATATTTATTTATTATTTATCTATACTAATGGAAAACGGCAGTTCTTGAAGGCGTCTTTCCAGCGATACCTAAGTCAGCCAACTGGCGTCAAGTGGTCAGCTACTCGTACCTAACGATTTTAATTCTGGAAGTTACGTAGATACAGAATAAGTCTCTGGTGGAAGATCATTGCTTAACATTAACTTAGTATTTATATTGGAGATGGCGTGGCGGTTGGTTGAGCAGGTTGGCGTCACGGCGAGATTAGCGTGCTGTCTCCACGTCCCACGGGCACCAATCCAATTTGCCAGCCGATGTCAACCTATTGCACTGACATTCTATTAAAATACCTAAATGTAATATTTTCAGGGTTCCCTAACTCAAAAGGAAAAACGGATCGCTTACAAGTCCACTTTGTTGTCCCTCTGACCGTTTGTCTGTTAGCGACAAGACCTCAGGGTTGGTCCGATCGAAATACCTCAATATTTGATTTCAGTATCAGCGACACCATTCATACCGTAGAAAACAGAACAAATTGAACATAATCGGTAGTCTAAAAGAAAGTATCACATAGAGTACTTCAGTACTTAGGTACTGATTATCCTCAATCGCGACTCAAGAAAGTTTTGTGGAACGGATTGGCTGGATCGGTATTTACTGGCGGTTATGACTTCGGCACTTTCAAGAAAAGAGCGTACTACGCTTTTCCTAAAAAGCTGACAACACATCATTGAGTTTGCATCAGCGGCGATGATCAGTTATTATCAGGTGTTCACTGCCTCTAGCATATAAAAGGAGGAGATAATTCTAAATGTATGTTTAAAAAAGTGTCTCCATTACTATTACAGCGTCTTATTGCGTCCAAAGCGAACCCGGCGTGAACCATAATTTGTGGAGTCTTGGATGATTTCCCAAAAATATTTCGACGAGCAGACGTATCACCTAATGGTAAGCGATTACCGCCGCCCATGGACACCTGCCGTGTCAAAGGAGTCATAGGTGCGCTGCCTGCATTTCATAGTCATGGTTATGTTTCAGAAACTATCCGAAACGCGTATGTTTTCACACGATGATTTTCTGTCATCGCCGAGCTAATCCTAGAAATATTCACATAGATTTGAAAATTCCAGAGGTGCATGCTCGGATTCGAACCTACGACCTACAGTTAAGAAGGATTAGGTACACGTTCTTACCTTCTTAGCTACCATCGTTTTAATAGTATGACTTGACCATTAGGTCAGTCATCATCATCAGCCCATTTAAGTCCCCACTGCTGGGGCACGGGCCTCCCTCAATCACATGAGGGGTAATTGCCATACTCACCACGCTTGGCAGACGGGTTGGCGAGGGTTTTGATATAAATGCAGAGTTTTCCTTCTCTGGGTGCTGATGAGCATGCCAGCAGCTTTACCTTAGTCGCCTTTTACGACACCTCGGTAAGAGTGAGGGTGGCCTATTCTACTCTGCCGGGGACAATACGGCCTTAGGCCTTAGGTCAGTATTTTAATCATAGAGTATTTCACTATTTATATAGCACAAGCGTATTATATTTGAGGTCAAACTTAATAATTACTCAGTCCCGCGCCCCCGGACAAAATTGCTCTAGAAAAACATCATTTTTCTAAATACATTTTTACTTGTATCTTCCCTGTCATTCTCTCTTTTATCCATAATTCTTGTGTTAGATAATTTTGATGCCTTAATTTCATTTTCGATTATCCTGGGTTTGTCGGCGACGTCGCCGCGCCACGTCCCTCGGGAGCGAATACAATTTACCGACTTGTGTATCTCGCTGTTATTGTGGAAACATTGTTTGTGCCAGTCGGGAACTTATCTATGCAAATACGTATAGCAAAAATATTTTGTTTAGTCGCTAAAGCGATGTTCTTTAAATATACAAATTGCAGGTGCAACTACATCAAAAATCTCGTGAAAACAGTTAGTCTTATTTATTTATTTATTTATGGCTCACAAAACAAGTTAAAGTTATGGTAGGTAGGTAATTAGAAAATGTTAAGATCTAGATCGCAACTCTAAACTATGTGGGCACAGAATGATTAAAACAAACAAGTAATTATTTTTCGCTAGATAGCTGAAAAAGTGACATGATATAAAAAGTAAAATAAGTCATACATACAAAATATCAGTAACTTCTTTTTTAAACCGAAGTCTTTTATTATGTCTGAAAATATCCAAACTGGAATGCACCGCCACAGTATCGTTATACAGGCGACACATTCTGGTGATGGATTGTTAAATGAAGTGTTATTAAGAATGAATACATTAGTAAGAAATACACATAATATTGAGACGTGACGTATTATCAAGAAATATTATTATCAATAGAGGATTTTGCTAATACGGCATTTATTTTATACTAGCTGACCCGGCAAACGTTGTTTTGCCATATAAATAAAAGGGTTGATCGTAGAAGGGTGAAAATTGAGGATTGTATGTATTTTTGTATGTTGTATCATAAAAAAAGAGAAATTAAAAATTTTGTCTAAAAAATAAAAATAAAAATTTAGGGGTGGACTACCCCTAACATTTAGGGGGATGAAAAATAGATGTTGGCCGATTCTCATAGATACCGGATAAGCACAAAAAATTTCATCAAAATCGGTCAAGCCGTTTCGGAGGAGTATGGCAACGAAAACTGTGACACGAGAATTTTATATATTAGATAGCCTATGTGTTATTCTGATCTATAAGCTACATTACTGTAAAGTTTCATTAAAATCCGTTTAGTAGTTTTTGCGTGAAAGTGGAACAAACATCCATCCATACATCCATCCAAACAAACTTTCGCCTTTATAATATTAGTAAGGATCTCATTTCCGATTTTCTAGTACAATATTTAATATGATACGATATTCATTTTTACACAATCTACAGTTCTCAACCTGTGAATTGAATAAAATAAATACTCGCAATAGTATCTTAACACTTTAGTACCATGTCAAAGTAACTGTTCTGCCTATTATAGGCAGTTTCCAAGGGGTTCGTAAAAAAATACTTCGACATGATACTTTTAAGTGCTAAGCTACTTTTGATGCTGACCGTACGTGTCATATAATACTTATGTAATATCTGAGAGTTTACCACTCTTGTGCCCACGGGCCTTCAACTTTCAGCTCCGTCAGTTCATTCGTAATGGATAAAACGGGTGTGATACACAGACGGAGAGACTGATACACGGAGGTCCTGTAAATAGATACTTTGTTTTTACTTTTGATGCCAAAAAATTACATGAAATCTTACTCAACTTGCAATCAAAATCATAAAACCAAAAACATAGTAAAGTCCTTTAAAAAAGAGCTTTATTCCTAAAAAAAATGTGCGCTCAATGTTATATAAGCGTTATTGTACTTATAATTTTTAAAATCGAAATCGACAAACAATGCTGGCATAAGAGGAAATGTATTTTGCATTTTAATTCTCTGAAAATTTCATCATAATGCAAAAACTTATTGATCAATTTTATGATAATATGTTTATTAGAAACTTGATAAAGCTTTAACCATATTTTTGTTGACGACAATTATATCTAACTACTATGTTATAGACGGAGTGATTAAGGCGACGGGTAGGGCACACTAGCGACGCCAATCGACTTTAATTTTTAGCTACTAAACCGGATCTATTTTAAACAATTTTGGGACTACAACCTCTCAGCAAACACTTATACTATTTATTAAATAACCATGCACAAATGTTGGGTCCATGCACAAACGCGAAATATTGATTCAAGCCAAATGCGGTCACTTTTGGCGTGAATCAATTTTCGCGTACGCGTTTGACCCAAAATTTTTACATGGTTATCTAATAAATAGAACAAGTGTTTGTCAAGAGGTTGTAACCCCGAAATTGTTTAAAATAGATTCGGTTTAGTAGCTAAAAATTTAAATCGATTGGCGTCGCTAGTGTGCGCTACCCGTCACCTAAATGCTAACGCTAAATAATATCTATGCGCATAGATTGAACTATATACAAATTGAAAGGGCGGGCAATAAGATATTGAAAAATATTGAATAATTAAATTTCCCGGGCATTATTCAAATTATCTGAGCTATTATATTGCAATTCATTATATTAAAGTTAATTATATCTTATTTAATTTAACTTAAATTAAACAGTAAAAACAAAATAAGTAATATCAAACACTAATGCTTAATCTCAAGTGTTAATGTGAAAATCACTTGAAATTTTAACTGTTTTAATGATGTAAGAGTTGCTTGCTTGTTTTTGTGATTGGCATGTTGTTTACACATACTTGTGGAATTAAAGTCTACCATGGTTGCACATTAACTTTGAATAATTTTCATCATTTCATTTGCTGTAACTCTGTTGTGTGTGACTAATAAAATAAATATTGAGCAGAATTCACATTAGCTTTTATTGTTGTTAGTTCAAGGTAAATAATTATAATTACCAGACTCCTCTGAATCTACTAAGCGTAGGTAGGTACTTCGGGTCCAATGCGACAGCTTTGCAACCGGGAATTACACGCTAAGATGGAAGTTTATGGTAAATTATAAGATAAGACGATTAATTTTAAGTTAAAAAGGTTACTATTAGGAATGTATCACTAAACAAATTAAGTAAGGTTTAAGAATAGGTTAAACTAAAACCACGCCTAAAGCCATGTAGGTAATGTTTTATTTAGATTTAGATATTTATGATCTTAACTATCTAAACTACTGGCTTCAGAGGTTTTCGGCCCCCACTCCAAATGTGCTTCAAGAACGTAATTTAGTAAAGTAATATTTCTTTTTCTTTTTTTGCATTGAAGTGGTAGTTAAATTTTGCATTGTACTTATAGCACGGTTTACATCATTATTATCCATATGCGAATTCAATTCATATCAATAGTGTATTAGTTATAGAAACTTTGTAACCATAAATTGTGTAAATTAAGCTGTTGGTGTTCCAAATAAAATAAAATAAAATTGAAATTAAAAACGATTGTTTGAAAACCAAACGGCAATAGTTTAATATCCAGACAATGTGATTAATAAAAAAAATAAAATCATAACAGTTTTTTATCAGCTCTAAGTTGCTTTTAATTTTTCATAATCTTTCAATTTACTCGTTTCAATTTGTCCATGACGGTGTCTATATAAAACCGCACTAGATAATAATGAACTCAATTTGTTTATAATGATTGTGCTTCTAGAAATCTACTTTGTTTTTAATATCTACATTACATTTTCCGCCTCCTTCGTGGCCAACAGGAAATCGAGAATACTTAACGGTTATTGGAATATGAACATGACCAACCAACCCAACAAATGACATGCTTAAGTAAGTCATTAGTATTGATGGATAATTTAACCTCCTTTTCTCTCTTTCTAGATACCATTTCTTCATCTGAAAGAAATCACAAAGTCATTGGTTAGACTTTTGTTAATATGTAAGGTTCTCGTACTGTATCTTTTATCGAACTGTCAATAGTTACTTGATGATTTCTAAATAGGTACCAAAACCGTTTTAACCGTGGGAGAGCCACGCTTCGGCATGAATGGGTCGGCTCGACCGGAGTATATACCACGGCCTCACAGGAAACCGGCGTGAAGCAGCACTGTGCTGCGTTTCGCTGCGTGACTGAGGGTACCGGTGGCGCAATCCGATGGAAAGGGGGATTTAAAGTTTGGCAGCGGACTTATGACTCCACTGGGATCGCGGGTGTCTATGGGCGGCGGCAATTGCTTACCATCATAGCGCGCTTACAAGAATATCGTTCCGTATGTAAGGTTAATGTAAGATAGCAGACTCTATTTCGTAATTTTATAGCTTCTGGCCAAGCCGTTTAACAATATTAGCTCTGCTGAAACGTACCTATTCATGATGAAACTACCTTCCCAGGAATATACAATGTATCGGCTTATAATCTGTTATGTGCCCACAGTAGACGTTATTTCGTGATTTTCACACCGGTTCCGTCTACATTGTCTCAGTTAAAACCCTCTACTTTACTTCTACCCTAACATTAACACAAAAAGGCAATAATGAGTTGAAAACATGAGACATGATTCATATTCGGCCACATCATCACTTACCATCAGATGAGATCACAATCTCCACAGCCAAAAATGTCTGACTATTCCAATATAAAATAACGTATGTTGCAAAATTAGAAAAATGGTAAAGCAGTTTTGCATTCTTTTTTCGGAAATGTTCTATTAACATTTTTTGTTTCAAACGTCGAAACTGCTTTGTAACACCGTTTTATCTAACAAAGGCTTATGGAACGTTTATGAATAAAACCCCTACAGTTAAACCATTTAACTTTCCATCCATCCATCTACAATTTATCAGAAAATTATGTTTTGAACAAGATTATGCAAATAACACATGCATAGAACTAGTAGAAATGATTTCAGTACAACAATGCTACTACATAATGATCTTATCTTGTAACGAGGTACATAGATGTATAGTATAATGTTGTAATCGAAAGTTGATCCTGACGCTAACATGGCTGTTTTTGATTGCTACATACATGCGTCTATCGATACCACTGAAACTGAAATCATATTATACACTATTAGCTTCTATTGATTATACGACTAAACTCAACTATGATAGAAACCATATCATCATGGCGTCTATCGATAATACGACTAAAAGCAACTATGTGTATTGAGATTACTGTTACTTATGAAAAACCATACATAGATAGATGGATAGATAGATACTCTTTATTGCACAACATACAAAACTTAAAAGCTAGGTATACAGAGATACAATGTACAATTACATACATATATACATATTTACCTGCTACTATCGATAATAGCACAAAGATGATCTCCGCACATGTACAGTAACTGTAAATACAGCAACCCACGAAATCTTTGACCTGCGTGCAACCAATAGCATGAATTTATATGCACACGGGCTAATTCTGCCTGACTGGGAACGAAAACCAAGTCTTATTTTTGCCTCGCAACCGAAGATGGTTGCGTGCGAAGAGAAAAACCAGAGTAATAAATAATTTCTGGGCAGCATATTTCCCAAATTTCCATCATTATCACCGTCAAAGTCATTATTTCAGAGCCGTACGCTTGGGCCGTGATTCAGGATTTGAGAAGTCTGATAATTACAATGAAGCGACTGCCGCCTTACCTTCACAATCCATAAACGGATAACTAGACCATGATTACAGGTTTAGAATATTGATTTTATCTCTATTGAGAGACTTGAAACTCAAATTACTTACCCAGATGTACCATCTAGTTTTGTAATAATGACGCGGACGTAGGTAATATACGGTTAGGGTACGTAGATGGCTATGTGGTGTCGGGCCGTTTTGACTTCGCCAAAATTTTAGGGACTGATAGATTGAAGCAAAACTTGTACAATAGGCATCACACACCCGTCCGACCCTTTTTCGAACATGCGGTAGGAATATTAATAAAATGGTAACGTGTTACTTTACTTTTCAACCTTCTCGACTTTGCCCCTCGCCTGGTTTCCGTTATTTACAACTTGTTAATGTTTTGTTTTGTAGAAACCGTAAACTTAATGGCTGAGGCACGGTAATGGATACTTTTTGAAAATTAATGTAGGTAGGTATGTTGGCGAATGATTGGTGTTTCCCTCGTTTAATAGCATTTGGGTCTCGGAAGAAAGTACGTTGACATGCACTATGTAATGTAGTGTCCACGTAGCGTCTCGCGGATTTTGATTCGATTGACTTTAGTTAAAGTCAATCGAATCAAAATCCGTGAGATATCACTGGAGTATTTTTTTTTAGCTTTGCCGCTACCCTAAAATGTCATTAGGGACGTAAACGTATGTAGTTTTTTTTTATTTAAAATAAGGGTTCAATTAAAAATATGTGTTATATATTTAGATTACAAATGTACATGGTAAAAAATATTTTTCAGCCCGAGACGCCTTGGAAAGAACCCAAAAATTTTTTTTGTGCTATTATGGAAGAACTCTGTACCTACTCTAGAACTCTGGATTTGATGCCAGACGTCTCAGCTTTAGGCAAACAATATTTTTTCTAGTTCATTGACACAAAGATATGTTATGTTTTCTAGTAAAAAATTGATTCTCTACAATTTTATTTAATATATAACATACGGGTTTACACTGTATGGGTTAAGCAGCTACCTTTTTTTGTGAATCAAAATTTCATTACAAAGTGTGAAGAAAATTGTGTTAGAGGCGATACGTGTAGGTACAGCTAAAGAATCCAGAATAAAACATTCATGAACTGAGAATAAAATATGATCAAAATAAAATTACCATCGATCAACTCAATGTTTCAGAAGACAATGATCAATACAGGAACATTTTATCGCCTCCCTGAAAGAAAAATACCAACTTGTATTTTAATAATTACCTACCTACTTATAAACATACGTTCAATGCTCCTTAGGCAAGCCATATTGTTCCTTATTTTATTAGTAGGTAAAGATATTTTTAGCAAAAGGACGCAATTTTATAATTATTAGTTTTATGTCTGTTACCGTAATATCCTCAATTCGTAAGAAATTTAATTTGTCATTAGGTCAGATTAGCAATAGATATAATACCTACCTGTTTGTAATAAAAATTGACGTTAATAAAGGTCTTTAGCATGAAAATAAAAAGCTGAGGTTTTTGACAATGTAATTAAGGTAGGTACTAGTAGATAGATACTCATTTTTAGATAATCTCAATGGACAACATTTCAAAATTGCTAAGCTCTGAAACAAAAAATACCAATTCTTTGTTTACTTTTCCGCTGCTCGAGTATATATTTATTCATTTTTTATATTGCTTATTTACTGAGAAAAAAATTAAAAACTAAAAAGCGTAAGATGACGTCATCGGACGGCAGAATGTAATATATTTCTTTGCTTAGCACATTATAGTTTTAAATTTACGAAATGCCAAACCCATGACATGTAACTGTAAAAAAAAAAGACAACTGGTCAACGTTGCATGTATGAATGACGTTGACAATGTTGACACTAGTATTATTTACCTTTGACAGTAGTACCTTTTTTTTTATTAAAACAATGATAAACAAAGGAATATCGCTGTATTCAACCGTCCGATGACGTCATTTGGCGCTTACGTCTATTTAGAATAAAAAGAATTTCAATAATTATTATATGCATGAAAATGGACAAATTTTGAAAAAAGAAAAAATATGGGTCTGTTCATGTTATGTCTATTTTCATATAAAAAAACAATATGGACATGTTAAAAATATGAAATGTTGTCCATTTTGGCTCGCGTTTGGAAAAGTTTGGTACGTAACGAGCAATATCTCGTATAGCGAGTGAACGTCACCGCGGGTAAAGCTTGGTGCATTTATTGATTTATGGCCGTCATGAATCAAGCTTAATATTATTGCAAATATCGCGGCGCCGCTCGTTTTTAATATGTGATCATTTTATTTTAGATCACGGTTTTGCATTGATTACGGTTTCGGCCATAACCTGTAAAGATTCAAATTGTGGCGAATGTTTACGTCACCCATTTGGTGTAAGTTCATCGTCATTTGATAATTGTAGGTTCTAGGTAACGGGATTTCTGATGCAAGAAATTCTTAAATTTTTAATTACAACTGTCTTGTCTGAAGCCGGTTTATTTACTAAATCAATACCTATAAAGGGTCTTATCGGCAGGAAATAATTTATCATTGTATATTTAGTGTTTCTTTTGTAAGTACAAAGGTAGATATGAAGGGTTTTGTCATACCTACTTATTATCCAGAATCAAAAGCTATGTCTTCATTGCAGTGAGCGAGCAATCTGCTTTAGATGAAATACGCTTAAACTTCAGCCTGAAAATTCCCAAAGTTAAAGCATTAAACTACCTGGTTTGTAAAATGCAGAAATCATAAGTTCGGACTATATTGCTAAAACCATATTATTAAAACGCCTGCAAGAGAATTAACGTGACGGGTAGGGCACACTAGCGACGCTAATCGCTTTTAATTTTTAGCTACTATACCAGATCTTTTTAACACGTGCGCGAAAAATTGAAGCACACCAAAAGCGGCCACTTTTGGCAGGAATCAATTTTTCGCGTACAAAAGCTTGCCCAACATTTGTGCATGGTTATTTAATAAATAGTTTAAGTGTTTGCCGAGAGGTTGTTACCCCGAAATTGTTTAAAATAGATCCGGTATAGTAGCTAAATATTAAAATTGATTGGCGTCGCTAGTGTGCCCTACCCGTCACCTTAAAGCCTTTTATCTACACTTATGCCACAATCTTCAAATTAAAAAATTAAAAGTAATCACATTTTGCCAGGCTTTATGATATTGATAACTTTAAAGAAAATTAAAAGTTAGGGTGTTGCATAATGTTTTTTTTTACTTCATGCAACAGCTACCACATTAAGCAACAGGCAAATTTCTTAAATGATTTTTTTTTGAAAAAGTTATCATCAAAAAAGTTAGACTTGGACACCCCAAAAAGCACTAACAAGCGCGCGCAACAATTTACTTATCTGTGATCACATTATGATTTTGCGCTATTTTGTTTTGTAATATTAACAAAACAAAATAGCGCAAAATCATTATCATTATTATTATTGTTACCTATTAGATTAGAATTTATCCATTTTATTTAGAGTACGAGAGTAAAATATTTTCAGGATTTGATTCCATCAGATATTTTAGCAAAAGCATATAGAGCGTAAGTAGTCTTTAGCCAGGAAAATCTACTAGGTTATCATCAGGTATATCTTTATAGCTTGTGAAAATAATTTCCATATGATTTTTTATTTTGAAGATTAAAACATGAATGAAGATAAAGTAGTGTATGAGAAACTGCACATAACTCAGGAAAAAAAAATCCTCGCAAATACTAATAAAAATTATTTTTTCACTCGTGTTTTAATAACCCTCATTATAAGACAATCACATAAACTCCTATGGTGTTAGAGTAGGTAGTAAAGTAGGTAGAAATTCATCTGATTTCATTTATGACATTACTCAGCTCATAATCAATAGAATGTATCAAGACGGGAATTAACACGATATTTATTATGTGATACAACTTTGTGTACTCACATATTTGGCTCGACGTTTCGGCTACGTTACAGCAGCCGTGGTCACGAGCGATACCGCTCGCCCGTCTACATTCTATTGATAATGTAACGCGAAAATCTAAAAAACTATTCAGCTCATAATGTGTTGAAAATTAAGTTTATTCAATATCTACTAAAATAAGGACTATTAGGTGTGAACCTATAATATTTATGTAACATTGTTCCGAATTGGATTGTATGCTCAGGATTCTAAACGAATGCCAAAAGCTTCGTCAGGGCACATAAAAAACATATTAAGGAGGGGTCTACTCCTCTCCAGACCCTCATACCACCATATCTAGTGATATTTCAGTATTTTTTTTGTTTATACCTACTCGTAATTTTAGAATTTTTGTCAGGATAATGTGAACTTTCTGCAGTGATGTTTTTCACAATGGCTACCGGAATTTCGGCGTATTCGTCAGCGAGGGGACGAGTGACGCGTTGAAAGGCGTGTCAAAACGTCACGGCGCCGCGCGCAACCTCAACGTAAGCCGATGTCCGTTGACACGTCACGGTACTATAGTTTAGATGGTGGGCTTAGGGAAATCAGTCCCTTTTGTTTTTATTTTTATTTTAAAACATGAGAAGACGATCAGTGATGGCAATGTAGGACGTGCGACCATGGCAGGATGCAGTTACAAATTACTGCCTGTTTCCGTGTGATAATAATGTAAATGCAGCACTGCATAATATGCATAAGCGATAACTTCACTAAGGACGTAGGATTTTTTCTACCGTCATATATGTTCAGTAGGTATGTTTCTTATTTTAAGTTCCAAAGTAGACATCCTATGCTACGTAACAATAAATTGTGATAATACGGTGTCTATTCCAATTATGAAGTCCTTTTTGACAGATGTTAATAATACAGTACCTACTAGGGAAGTACCCTTAGAAATCGATACTCAGCGGCATCGATTCTTGAATTGTAACCATTTTTAATCGAATTAACTTTCAACAGCTAAGGTTAATACAAATCTTCGAAAGAACACTTTTAAACATGCAAAACTTCCAATCTTGTTTTTTGTCGAAAAAGAAATACACGATTGGATTAGATATAAAATGACGTGAAAAGTGTCAGAACGAAAAATGTAAATAAAATTATCCGGAAAAGTATACAAATGGTGTTACGTTCAATGTTCAGATCAAGTTAATGTATTTTGTTATTTAAACAGTTGAAATATTACCTGCAAATGACTGTACTTTTTATGACGTTTTATTTTAAAATGCATCAAAGTTACTTCAGCTATAAGTAGCCCCATTTCCGCCAAATGTATTTTCATTCGCGAATGATCGGTTTAAGTAACTGAATACTTGAAGCACGTCACTATGTTTAAAAATAAAACATAAATCATAGTACGTAACCGCAATCGCGCAAAAAAATATTATTTTATTATGAAGTTTAGATTGTTTTGAGCATTATATTCAAAAACAATATGTTAATTTTGCTTGTGAATTATTTGTAGAGTGTTTTTGTATAATTGTATATTTTTCAAATGACGATTTACTAATAAAAACAAAAAGAGATATTCAATTAGATTTATATAAAACGCACAGAGTTACGTTCTTCGAAATGTCAAATAGGACTTCTTAATTGGAACAGACTGTAAAGCTAGTCATTTTTATTATTATTATGGATGACCGGTTGTAGCCGAATGATATATGGAAGAAGAAGACATAGCGCCGACCCAGATAACCTGGGAGTAAGGCAGGAATCCTTCTGCCCTATTCCATATCTATCGTTATCAGATGATGACGGACGACCGTTGTTTTGTTGGAAACTTGATTAAGTAATTTACAACTTTTTACAAATTCTCAGTTATGATTTTCGTTCCATTTCAACAAATAGGAAGTATAAAAGACACTGATTCGTCTAGTTCTTTAATGGCTGTCACGTAAACGATATAAGAAGATATTATCGTGGTTCCTGTCAACAAGGTGACGGGTGTAGAAAGGCAAGGACCCGGCCCCGCGTCGTAAAGCCCCACGTTATTGTCGTACACTGGGCGAGTTTCACGGCTTCGATAATAACTACAGAAACCATTCCTGAACTAAGTCTCACTTAATGTACGAACGAGATTGCGGAAACGGAAACAATGGGCCTCCTTCAATAGCAAAGCTAATTGGATAATGTAACTACATGTTTTATTATAGCTGACAATTTATCAGAGATATATATCTTGCTTTTGTTATTCCTTAATTCGGTTCCGGAAAGAGCCTTCTTTGTTCTTTTCTTGGTTTATGTTTTCGTTAGAATCTTTTTTATTATTTCGATAAAAACATTTTGAATAAATAATACACTTAAAAAAAAATCTCCGTAGGGCTCAGGTGGGTCTCGAACCCACAACCTTCCACAGTCCGGGTGGCTGCACTAACCATTTATGCTATCCGAACCCCTTGCTAAGACGACGAATTTTGTAAGTGCTTGAATCGTCATGAGCCGACGATAGTTTTATCAATATTGTAGGTATACTTTACAATATCCAGTGGAAACATTGTTACAAATATTTGACCACCAGTTAATTTTTTTAAGTGTATTATTTACTTAAGAATAAATTGCAAAGAATTGCTATACCAAACACAATAAAACATTTTGAAATCATTCTTTTACCGTCTATGTCACGGTGAATGCTCTGAAGAGCATTCCCCCCTCATCCCACCTTCCCTATTACGTCTCAGAACTACACGAGCCGGACAACGCTGTCACCGCTTCACAGTGGAAAACATTTCATCACGGACAAAAAAAATTAACAGTTCCTATTTCTGCCGCATCATCTAGAAATGGAACTCATTGCCGGCGCATGTATTTCCTCCTTCCTTCAATATGGATTCCTTCAAACGAAGCATGAAGAAGCATCTCGCAGGCCAGTATGGCGGTGCCAACGGAGGTGATGCCTTGACATCGCTTCCGTTGTATTTTCAATTTGGGCTCTTCTCTTGCTTACCATCAGGCTGAGGAGAGCCAATACACGGTGCCTCTATAGTAAAATGTTCAAAATTTTTATTCATATGGCATATGGTAAAGTCGCCCATCTTGTAGAAATGTTATGATAGAATTTAATTGATATTTTGAATTCATAAATTAAGTTTCCATATGTTTTATTAAGCAGAATAACTGTCGGCTGATTCTCAAAACCTGAAATTTTCTTTTTACAGAGATTTGACTTACAATAAATTATCATTTAAAGAAGTCCTGTACATATCAAAGTTAGTTTTTCTATATTACCATTTATAATCAGTTTTTTACTTGTTGATACATTTAAACTAAAATCGTTTGGCACTCATAAAAGTACATATTGTAGGATACCTTAGCTTGCCGTAGTCCCTCGCCATCGTACTTACTTATCTGTCCGTACCATTTTTTTTATTTAAAAAACCCACAAGCATTACAAGTTGCTTATACAACATTTTCAAATAACAAAGAGAAATGCTAATAACAGGTTTCCCTTAATTTCACAGTGAATAAAAGTACCTATGTATACTAAGCTAAATACAATAGCCAAAACAACGCGTTATACCTGTAAGCTAAATAGTAATTCAAAGCTGTAGACGTGGATGAAGCGTCCTACATCCGCTGTCACATGGTAATTTAAAGCAGACGTTACGACCGAATCGGGGTTTCTCTTTCATTCACACGCGCTGTGTGTCTCGTTTATTTGACTGCGACAGGTATCTTCTAGTTTGTTACGGGACGGCTTTGAAATAAGCCACCTGGTTACCGAGGCCTAAGGCCGAGGCGTCTAACAAGCCGAAGCTGCGGAAGCCAGCGGAGATCGGTTGCTTGCACCTTTTTACGCAATATGTGTGGTTGTGTGTAACGCCAGAGAAGAGGAAATCCGCTTACATGTTGCATGCCTACCTGCTTGCAACTTTTTTTTTTAAATTACAATATGGCAGACAAACGAGCAGACTACTCACCTGATGCCAGGTCGTATCTGTTCGAAAACACCATCGTTGGTAGCTGATTCCATAGTTTTACTACTTTTAGAAGCGCACTGTGGTGGAATAAAATCCATCCAAGTGATGTGGGTGAAATCTGAAGTTCTAGTGTGATGTACGATGGTGATAATGTGCAGCTGGAATAAGGCCGAACAGCTCCTCGGAATACTCATTGTCGATGCGATAAAAGACACATAGCGATGCTACATCTCTACGCAATGACAAAGGATCAAGCGTGTCGGAAAGAACCTGGTCGTCGATAATTCTGACTGCCCTTAGCTGTCTAGAGGAAGAAGCTTATCAACCTGAACCTGAACCTTATTCATCTACCAGAACTTGAACCTTGCAAAATAAGGTTCTTGAAAAGGATTAAAGTTCGTTTTTCTGGATACTAAACGATGACGACGCGTTTGGATCAATGGTAGTGTACTCTGCCTGGTGTAAGGGTTGCAGATTCGATCCGCGTACAGTACAAATCTTTGTGTGCATGAACATGTCTGTGTATATTGGTCTGGGTGTTTTCTATAAGTATGTATTTATAAAAGAAAATTAATAAATTTATATATTTGTAAATTTGCTGTTGGTTCTGATATCCGTAGCACAGGTGATTGAGCTACCTATCTCGGATGATAGTGTCAAATATTTATTTATTTACTCCTATCAATTTAATTCGGCAAACTAAAAGGAAATCTGGATATTTCCTCCAAAGGGGATAAACCGTGAAAACAGGCGACATACAATATTCAACGAAGTGTCCCCATAAATTAGATCAGTAGTATCCTTCCCTTGAATCACAAGGCGGCGAAAAAAGCCCTCGAGCGGAAGACAAAGGAGTTAATTAGTATTGCACGTCCAGCTATTCGTTTTAGGTGTAGTGTTAAAATGTTCTGTTTATTATTGTTTTAAAAATTGGTGAAAGAATTCAACGAGTCATTGAGTCTTAATAAAGTTCTTTATTTAATAAAGTTTGAATTTAAATTCATATCAGCAAGGTCACAAATTACACTCACACACACTCCGCATAGTACAAACATTTGTGTGCATGAATATGACTGTTTGTATTGGTCTGGGTGTTTTCTATGTATTATGAGTATGTATTTACAAAATGAAAAGTATTAAATGTATATATTTTTAATTCCGCTGTTGGTTCTGATATCTGTAACACAGGTGCTTGAGCTACCTATTTCGGAGTCAGATCAATGTATGTGATGTTGTGAAATATTTATTTAAAAAACCTACTACAACTCAAACTACAGTGGTATTTTTATCTTTCAGCGGCTAAGCATCAAGCAACAAACAACAAAACCAGAGGTGCTACCTGTTGCATCAAGAAAAGAGACGCATAGCGCGTACGAGAAAGACGGGAATAAAGATTCGGTCGAGAATTCCGTTACGTTGTAGGCTCTCAGAGCGGTGTTATCAACTTTAGGCCGCGCACAGCGTTCGCTATAAAAAAAATTAATGGACTGTTTTTTTTTATTAGAATGGCCAGACATTTGGCCACAATCTCACCTGATGGTAAGTGATGATGTTGGCGAGGATGGATCATGCCTGTCTAGTGACATTCCGGTCACGCCGGAGCAGAGTTCAAACCATTACATGTGTTACTATTGGGAACTGTTTTGCAGTACCAATAGCATATAGGTTTTGCGGATGTTCCCATAAATTATATCAGCAGTATCCTACTCGTGAATCACAAGGCGGGGACTAAAAAGCCGTCAAACGCTGGGAGACAGAGTTAATTCGTATTGTATAGGAAATTGTTTGTTTTGGACCTCAACTTGCGTAACATTGATTGTCAAATTGTTAAATTTTACGATTAATAGATAAAAGGATATGATTGTTGCAATCTAGTAATGCTGACGTATACATAAAAGAGCTCTTGTAACTTGAAAAATACTGAAAAAACCGCATCAAAAATGTAATCAAAATATTATGTAGTGGTGATTATGATACGTGCGTACTATAATAAACTTACATAATAATAATATCCTCCAACCGATACGGCTACGGCGGCCAATCTCAACGATCAGCCATGTACGCAGGATATATTATAGTGCTCAAGTGTGTGCGCAAACACAAGTGCACTCTCCCTTTCCGATGGGACACTACTGGGACACGACCAGAGAGGGATTGGGCGCAGGACCAATGGCTTAACGTGCTTTCCGAGGCACGGGGGTACAAGACCGCCAACTTCCAGACTCCGGGCTGCCACTAAGAATTTCTTAACGAAAACTTAGGTCAAAATTTTTGGGCAGACCCGGGGATCGAACCCGGGACCTCTTGCGCAGCAGTCGCTTTAAAGTACGACCCACTAACCACTGCGCCACCGAGGCAAACTTACATATTATATATAGGAAGATACAGTTTAATACATTAGATTAACAGAGGTGGAAGTTGACTAATTAATCAGGTAAAATAACTTTCACCTTGGACCCTTTTAAAGCAGACATCACTACAGTTTAGAGTAAAATGATTATTCCAGTCTGTGTGAAAAGGGTACACCGTGGCATGTAAGCAAAGCAAAGTATAATTAAATAATGAACTGCCTTTATTTTCGGCTTAAAACCGGTAATGTGATTAACTACTTTAGTGGAAACCCTGAGAAGAAAGACTGAGTAATGTAATTTCAGAAACGAGTTTCCGTGTTAGGCATTTCTTAGATCATGTGTCCCAAATCCTGAATCATGGTTAAATCATACCTTGCGATAATTACACGCTGAGACGTGGACATAGTCACACGAAACGTCTGCCATAGAACCGACAATCGTTCTAAACGTCAAAACAGATGAGCATACTTGTGCCCTGTGGCTAGGGGCGTTTTAAAAATACTGCCAAGGTGTTCCCGGACTGTTGTAAGAGACTACTTAACGGGTCTCTTCGGAATACGTGAGCGTACAAGCGTAGCGAGTCCCACACACCACCTTGTTCCCTACACGTAGCAAGGTGACGGCCATGATGGTTTCCCCTGAAAAATAAAACATAAGCACACTTATCTATAGGAACCTAGCGTTAGACGTTCTCCCATTCGTAGGGTTGCTGATCTTACGAGAACTGCTGGTAATTATAATAGGATGAGGAAAGCCTGGGTTAGAGATTTATGGAGCAAAAAAAAGGTGCGATGGTAGCTCAGTGGTTCCGAACGAGCCTTCTGTTATGAGGGATCCTTTGTTCGAATTCGAACATGTACCTCTGGATTTTTCAAATTTATGTGCGTATATCAATAGCTTGCCGATAAGGGAAAAAATCGTGAGGAAACCTGAACTGAACTGAATCTGAAATGTGTAAACATGATTCAGTTGGTCTGGTTCCACTTTTAAAGGTTTCCGAAGGTCAGGCGGCAGTCGCTTTATTGTAATTAATAATACCAGCGCCATGGCCTACAGGAAGGTGGTACACAGGAAGGTGGACACACATGGTCACAATGAAAATATTGCCCGGCCAAATTATTAAAATTTGCTTGGTACTAATATTTTCTTTTATTTTTTCTTATTTCGAATGCAACCGGGAATTACACGCTAAAATGAGGAGGCAAAAGAAAGGCCTACTTTCCTTACACGTCTTTACAACACAAACATTGGGCGAGAAAGCGTAAGCCAGAGCGGTGCTATCAACTTTGGGCGGGGGTGGTACCTAAGTACGCGGCAACATGACGCGTGCTATAAAAAATATTCAACACTCAGTTTTGGCAACTGATATTCTGTTCAATGCTTTCAGACCGCTCTATGTCTTACTATAGTTACACATTTAGTTTTGTGGATATTGAAAAATTCCTGCTGTACATGAATAAGAAAGGGTTTCTTGGTACAACAGCTGGAATTCTTTGAATATTTGTGCCACTGTCCACCCTGGATGAACTGCGGGAATGGTATGCTTGGACTCAGAATCCAAAATTTAGTAATTCTGGTAAATTAGTGACTACCGTATGACCTTCTCAACCCTTGAACAAGGAAACTAGACCAACCAGATCATGGTTACACGTTGAGAATAATTAAAAACACGCGAATAGATTTGAAATATCTCTTAAAATACGTATCTAGTATCTATTATATTTTTGGTGCCAAATAAACGTTTTTCTATTCTATTCTAAATATCTCCGATTTGAACACCAAGAATCTCTCGCTAGCAAATTACAAACAAATTTCTAACAGCGAAGTACTAATATTATAAGTGTAACTCAAAAACTTACCTAAATAGATTAATGTTCCAAAGTTACGATGAAAAGCAAACAGTCATTACGAAACAATGTAGCTAATACTTGAATATTAGGTTTGCGAAACTTAGTACATTTATCAGTACACGCAAATAAGCTATAACAATATGGAAAAGGAACGGAAAGGTCAAATTGGTCAAGTATTGTTAATTCTTATTGAAAACTTTTGTCTAAAAGTGATACGTTAATGAAAAAGAACATCACCAGTATCTGGCTAAAACATTCTACAGTATTAAAAAATCAAGAACTAATCTGCTGATTTTGGGAAAAATACAAAATAAATCATATATCTATACAGTTAGAAAACATTTTTTTTTTAATTTTAGATACTGAATCGTCTTTCTATCAGAAAATATGATGATTTAAGTCGAATAATTTCTGGAAATCACCTTACAAATTTTTAACTGTTATTTAATAAAGATAAGGAAATATTTAATATTCTTTAAAATACCAGGTGTAAAAAAAGCAAAATGGCGTTTCTAATCCTTTTGAGTTCTTACAGGTACCTAAGTAAACCGGAAGTGGATAACTCGATGAAGTCGAAACTTTGTTAACTCTTGAGCTTCGTTGCTTTCAACAAAGTTTTCTTGGATACCTTAATTTAGCTAAGTAGCTGACAAAAGTGATAACTTATTTTGTTTAAAAAAGGCATGCATTTTACGGCGTCATTCACTCTGCGTTGAGCTGTCGTAAAAACACAGTGGTCAAAAGTTTTCGTCAATCTTCTTCCATAATTTGCATTTTATATCTCGTCCCCCCTCTTTATCATAGTCCCCATTTAAAAATGAAAGCGTGTTACTTTGTGATAGCTTGAGGAAATTGTTGTGTTGTATTAAATGTAACACGCTTTTATTTATAAATGGGGACTATGATAAAGAGGAGGGACGAGATTGAATAATTATGTATGGTGAAAAGTTTTAGTATTAAAATTAAATAAATGTGTACAATATGGAATTATTTTGTCCTAGACGAAGACGCTTATTTGTCGTTAAAGGTTACAATCAAGTTACAAAGTGTTATATTTCTTTTTAGAGTTAATTTATTTTTAACTATTTAGTTCATTTTATAACCAAATAATAAAAGCTTGTTTTTAAAAAGGTTTTTTTTTCTTTAATTTTATTTATAAAATCCTTTTTTCTAACTTACGGATAAACGCACAGCCTAATTGCTGAACGTAGAGACCTAAAACTTCTTTCTATGGCGTAAGCATCCGGTAACGAATGAATATTTCGAAATTCAATGCCTAAGAGGGTAAAAAGCCGGTGTACAGTTTGTATGGGACTCTACTTGAGTCCTTGGCCCAATCTGCTTGATGGAACATTATGATTAAAATTTTATTGAAATACAATACTGTTGGAATAATATCCTCCAACCGATTACGGCTACGGCAGCCAATCTAAATGATCAGCCGCAAGATATATTATAGTGCTCAAGTGTGTGCGCAAACACAAGTGCACTCTCTATTCCCTTGCCCTCATAATCCGATGGGACACTAATGTGACACGACCGGAGAGAGATCGGGCGCAGGACCAACAGCTTAACGTACTTTCCGAGGCACGGGGGTACAAGACCGCCAACTTCCAGACTCCCGGCTGCCACTAAGAATTTGTTACCGAAAACTTAGGTACAAATTTTTGGCCCGACCCGGGGATCGAACCCGGGACCTCTTGACTGTCTCGGTGGCGCAGTGGTTAGAGGGGAGGGTAAGGAAATACAGAGTGCACTTGTGTTTGCGCACACACTTGAGCACTATAATATATCCTGCGTACGTGGCTTATCGTTGAAATTGGCCGCCGTAGCCGTAATCGATTGGAGGATATTAAAATGGAATAAAAATTTTTGGCAGTGATTTGCTTACATGAACCACTTTCGACTTCTACGCGGACGAAATAGCATTATATAGCTAGTTAATATTGATTGATTGAATTTTGTTGATTGTCAAATGATTTTGGTAGGTTTCAATGCTAAGATCGTTTTGTTGCTGACTATATGAATTTTATAATTTTATTATATTTATTCTTAGTGCGTTACAAATGAACATTAAAATAACGCATAGAATCTCCATGTCTCATCGGATTAACCCTTGTTCGCTGCGACATCAAAGGTAACATGGAGAGATGATGCGAACGTTATAAGGCCGCTTCGTTTGGAGTTTTTAAGAAATGTCTTGAATGTCAACCCGTGTCTGTCACTTATACAATAGCCGAAATTGCGAGTTTGCCTACCTCGGTTTATTATTAAATAAACAGGTGGATTTGTAACAAGGGAAATGTTTTATAGACCTAATGATACCCACATTTTGTATATGTAGGTTCACTCTACAGTCTACATTGAAAATGAAAGCGATGTTTACTTTACTGAAATGAGAGAAAAGTGCTCTGTCTTTTATCTTTTAAGGGGTATTAAATTGGTTTATATACATAATAAGCGGTTAAAAACGATGGCTGCGCAAGAGGTCCAGGGTTCGATTGCCGGGTCGGGCCAAAAATTTGTACCTAAAGTTTCGGTAGAAAATTCTAAGTGTTAGCCTGGAGTCTCCAGACTCCAGGCCAACTTCCAAGTTGGCGGTCTTATATCCCGTGCCTCGGAAAGCACGTTGAGCGGTTCGTCCTGCGCCCGATTCCTCTTCGGTCGTATAGATAGATAGATAGATACTCTTTATTGCACAACATACAACACTTAAAAGCTAGGTATACAGAGATACAATGTACAATTTAGGCGGTCTTATCGCTGGGAGCGATCTCTACCAGACAACCTTCAGGTAAAGGACATTAGATAGAAGAGGGGAGGGTGGTGCAATCCTTTTGGTTTTGAATATTGATTAAGTAAATTTATAGTATAAATACATATATCTAGATAATAAATAAATAAATAAACACGTTATCATACACTAATATATACGAATGTTAACTTACTACTTATATCACACTTGTGCCCCATCGGAATATGATTGTAAGGGAATAGAGAGAGAGTGCACTTGCGCATATACTTGAGCGCTATAATGTATCCTGCTCACGTGGCTAATCCTTGAGATTGGCCGCCATAGCCGTAATCGAGGAGAGGATATATTATTTATAATTATCACTCAATCAATAATTTATTTATTGGTACAAAACATGGTATACAAGTATGTCATAAAAAGTAAAAAGTGCTCATGTTTCGCTAATATAAAAAATAGCATGCAAATATTTACAATGTCAATAATAAATTAAATTACATTACATAGATTCAAAATTACATGGATTTACAAAATTATTAAACAGTCAAATGTGGAAAATTAAAAATATCAAACAAAAAAAATGTCAAATTCTAATTGTCTAAATTCTTTAAGACTGTAAACATTTTCTCATTAAGCCATTTAGTTAATCTTTTTTTAAATTAATAACTATTTATCACCTTAAATTCATTTGGGATCTTGTTATATATTTTTACGCACATCGCATGACAACTTTTACTATATTTACATGTTAATTATTATAATAAGCGGACTCTGGCCTAGAGATAGTTAATGTTATTTCTTCGATCAAACAACAGTAAAACACTTTGTACGACCAACCACGATAAGTTTTCTCTGTTTCTTAAGTAATTCCGTATAGATCAATCAATCTTCTGAAGGAATTGAATATTACTTAATCTAAGGAACATTTCGGCCGTGTGGTCCCCGGCACGGCCGTGTGGTCCCCGGCAGAGTAGAATAGGCCACCCTCACTCTTACCGAGGTGTCGTAAAAGGCGACTAAGGTAAAGCTGCTGGCATGATCATTAGCGCCCAGAGAAGGAAAACTCTGCATTTATATCAAAACCCTCGCCAACCCGTCTGCCAAGCGTGGTGAGTATGGCAGTTACCCCTCATGTGATTGAGGGAGGCCCGTGCCCCAGCAGTGGGGACTTAAATGTGCCGACGATGACGAAGGAACATTTAAGCTTGTAAGGAATAAATCCCCGATGTAATGTGGATTAACTTATCATAATAAGGATTTCTATAAGATAAAGTTTAGCTCTATTTAATTTTTAAGGCTTTTTGTCCTGGGTCCCCATGATAAAAATGGGGCTGATGGAATTAGTTTATATAATTCCTTCGCACATAATCCGCAATATAACCGTAGAAGACCAAAAGAAACACCACTTTGTTCAAGGCTTCGCAGTTTGCGAAAGATTTCAGTGCTGCAACAATACTTCTCGCAGAGTTTTCGGCCAGTCCCAGGGTAGCAAAAGTGGTAGCAGTACTCCACGCAAAATCAGATTTGAGCTTAGTAAAGTTGAAGAAGCTGATCCGGAATGGCTACCTGTCTGCTATTTCTAGAAGAATAAGAGAATAGATCAATGCTACTTACCAACTAATTACTTTTAAAGACTACAATACTACTTAGTCGATAGTATTACCAGTTGTGGTTACTAGGGATGGATGAAATTTTATTACATTTTGCCAATAATAGTTGTACCATCGACAGGTTGACAGACTATCAACTTTTTTTTATCGATATCCGCATAACAATGGGCAACACTATAACCGTGAATTTAAAATCCAGGGACTGAAGCAGCAATTTTCTTGTTGGCACTAAACGTGACATTTTTAATTATTAGGCACTTATATAAATGGAAATAATAAGATATTAAGTCTAGTGTTTAGGTACGCGTTGCCATTTGCCATTAAAACTTTAAAAGTTGAACAACTTTAGTCAGCTCGAGATCTCCAGTTGCTTTAACATTAGTTGTAGAGCACGGTCTACAACTAAAGTATTTAATCAAGGGGTATCGGTAATTCTACACTTTATTTAGGACGAAATTTGTACGTCCTTTTTAAAATTTGAAAAAAAAAAGTTGTCGTACCTTATACACCATCATTTTTTATCGTTTAAATCCCGAAAAACATAAAAAAAATACAGTATACATTTGTTTTATCATGGCGAATCATGAATATCCATCATGATAGGCTAGAAAAAATATACAGAATCAGTTATTTTATTTGTAGATAACTATTGATTTAGGTATAAAATATCTTTTTTTACTGTCACTCTGGGCTTACGAAATTATCCAAAAGAAATCCTTTCTCTTGAAAGAAATCAATAAAGCACTTCCTGTTAAAGTGTTAGTTATTAACGGGGTAAAACATCGGTGGTGCTAAATTACTGAATCCAGTTTTAGTCACGACAATCACTAGATTTTTACTACGAACCAACGCATATTTCAAAGCAGTTGTATATTGGAATACATGATCAAACGAACTTCAAAGTGAAGTTCGATCAGTATTATATGAGTCACTTTATTCGAAGATATAGATATGAGTATTATGAATCTGAGTAAACTATAACACGACTACGACGTTTGGTTTCCTTTCGTTTAAGCTTTTTAATTTTTTTTCGCATAGTGAGCGATTTTTTCTTCTGCACTTCGCTTGGGCGTTGTAGCTCAGTAGCAGGAACGAACGCATGCGTCTCGTTGCGCGCACAATATAAGAATGAAGACAAGACGTGGTACGGTAGGCGACTAGGGGTGACCGAATGAACGATCAAATGGATTTTTTTTTTTTAAATCAAATCGATATTTTAGTATAAAATCTTAAAAGCGTGCGAGTGATTGCTAGACAATAAAAGGACTACCTGTTAGACTGATATATGTATATATAAAATACATATAATACTCATATCTTTATCTTCGAATAAAGTGAAGAAATAATAATATAATATTATAGTAACTAGCTAGGTTATATGGGAGTGCTACTATTTTTTTGGTCAGTATTTTTATTCAAAAGGGCAACAACTATTGTATTAATATTTCCTCATTAAATTTTTTGCTAAGTAGATTGCCATGGTTGAGTGTGCTAGGTAATATGGAAGTGCCACTATTTTTTTTAGTCAGTATTTTTATTCAAAAGAAGATTTAGAAGAGCAACAAACAGGTATATTGTATTAATATTACTTCATTAAAATTTATGCTAAGTAGATTGCCATGGTTGAGTGTGCTAGGTTATATAGTAAGTAATAATTTATTTGGCAAAATAAAGATACAAGCTTAACATGCAAAATAAAAGGATCGGATAAATACAATACAGTACAAGATATGAAACTTATAACTCATTACTACCAAATAGGCGCCCGCTCAGCATATTACCCTGGTCTTCCTGATCTGGCCGGCCAGGGCGCTGATTTTCAGCGGGACCCACTTTAGGAGCCGCGCACCAGCTCCAAATTTACAATATCAGAAGTAAGCAGACCCGCAAGTCAATTAGTAGCATATAATAGTGTTAAGGAATATATGGGAATGCCACTATTTTTTAGTCAGTATTTTTATTCAAAAGAAGATTCAGAAGGGCAACAAACAGGTATATTGTATTAATATTTCCTCATTAAAATTTATGCTAAGTAGATTGCCATGGTTGAGTGTGCTAGGTTATATGGGAATGCCACAAATTTTTTAGTCAGTATTTTTATTCAAAGGAAGATTCAGAAGGGCAACAAACAGGTATATTGTATTAATATTTCCTCATTAAAATCGATGCTAAGAAGATTGTCATGGTTGAGTGTGCTATCTACATATAACAATAACGTTTGTTCTACGAATTTTCATAAATATAAAAATACATTTACATAAAAATTCTAGATTTGATAAAAATGTGTTAGGCTGGATTCGACCAATCTTAATCCGAGACTATGTCTATAGTATAGCGCTGTCATTTCATATAAATCTGACGTTATACCATAAATTTATCCATGGATAAAGATTGGTCAAATTGGCCCTGAGTGTTTTTTTTGTATTTATGGTAAATCGCAGATCAAGTGTTGTTTATACCAACTATATATTATATTATATGCTTTCTGGTCCTGCGAAGTTGTAGATGTTTTAAAAATCACCATGTATAAAAAAAACTTGGAAAGTAACAAGCACGAGCAGCTAAGTATCAAGTTCGCTGAACCTTAACGATTCTAATACCATTACGTACCTGAAACATCACGTTAGCTTTCTCTAATGGATAGTGTAGGTAGACGGCTAAATTCATGGAGCGGCTCAGTATTAACATCGACTTGGATCGGCTGCCAAGCGCAGCTGAGTAGAACTAACCGGTCAATAACGTCAAGTGGGTGTAACCAGTCCTTAGTTACTGCTAAACGCCAGTCCACCTCATCTCCCATTCAAACTCGGCGAGCGTAACGTTATCTTCACTTGGAAACAGAATGCGTATCTACGCCTGTCATGATCTTGTTATGAAGGGCGGTTGTTAGGCCGAACCAAGTTATATGGAATTTAAATTGGTCGATTATAGTACGCTGAAGTTGTGTAGTCTATTATTTTGACTGATGAGTTGGTTTTGTGTTTATAATCTTCTTGTACACTCGGCGTCTTGTGGAGTTACCCTTATTGGACTTTAGACCTTCATTATGTCTGAGACACAAGTGCTTCTTTTGCAATACGGTGGGGTAACTCGATCTGACGCCGTATGTACGTTTATCAGTCAACTGTTTTAAGTCTGTATTTATACCAAAGCCCGCCGACTTTTTACAGTTGGACTAGTGGGTAACTCCATATATTGCAATCGAAGATTGTATGTAAGCGGACGCAGCTGAGCTCTTGTGTAGCCGTTGACATGCAGGGGAAATAACACGCGCGGGCAATGCATGCATATTGCAGACATCTACGGCCGGGTTTTTTCGATGGTGTACATTGCGCTTTATATAGTCATGTCAGTAATGGAAAATACTTACGACAAAAAATATTTGCATTTTTATACGCTTTTTGAATAAAAAAACCGGCCAAGTGCGAGTCGGACTCGCGCACCGAGGGTTCCGTACAAACCTGCGTAAGCTATTGCTTCTTACCAAATTTCGAGATTCTATGTCAACGGGAAGTGGTCTTTAGGTTTTAATTCCCTTGCGTGTAGTTGCGAGTTTCAAAATATGCGGTATCAATGGTTGTACTTTTGCGTTTTTGCGTTGACTTAGAATTTTTTTTTCACGGGTTAAAGGCAATTAGATCTAAGTATTTGATATGAATTTCAACTTGATAGCTCTACGCGTTCATGAGGAAAAAAGTAATAAGTTTATATTTATTAAAAAATATATATTTTGTAATGTAACTAAAAATTTAAGGTTTTCGGAATTTTCCCTTTATGTGTGCTATAAAACGTTGCTTCATGCCAAATTTCAAGATTCTAGGTCGACTGGAAGTACCCTTTAGGTTTTGATTCCCTTGCGAGTACTTGCGAGTTTCAAAATATGCAGCTTAAATTGCTGTTTCTTTTGATTGCGTTGACATAGAAGTTTGATTTTGTTACAGCTTAAAGGTATTATAGACCTGAGTATTTGGTATGAATTTCAATTTAATACCTCTACGCGTTTATGAGGAAATGGGTAGTAAGTTTAAAATTATTTAAAAAATATATACTATGTGATGTAACTAAAAATTTATGGTTTTCGTAATTTTTCCTTTATCTATGTTATAAGACGTTGCTTCGTACCAAATTTCAAGATTCTGAGTTCACGGGAAGCACCCTGTAGGTTTTGATTCCCTTGCAAGTGTCGAAAATTTGCGGCATAAACGGCTGTATCTTTTGATTGCGTTCGCTTAGAAGTTTGATTTTTTCACAGCTTCAAGGGACAGTAGACCTGAGTAATTGATATAAATTTCAGCTTCATACCTCCACGCGTTCCTGAGAAAAAGGGTCTTGACAGACGGACGGACGGACAACAAAGTGATCCTATAAGGGTTCCGTTTTTTCCTTTTGAGGTACGGAACCCTAAAAAGAGAAAAAATTACCCATATTTTTTAGTTATCATGAAATCTTTAATAAAGTGTGTCTTTAATACATTTTATATTATTATTTAATATGCCGGAAGTGACGTAGTCGTTGGGCTCAACGTATTGTGATGTTGTTTCTATGTGTCAAAAAAGTTTAGGTGACTAAGTTACTTAGAACGCAACCACTATCGGAAGGCACTTCAGACATTGACAAGGGGGCGTTAGAAGACGTTTTTTCTTTGCGAAAATGTCAAAACAGCATTAGTTCCAACTTTTGCCACGTGTAGTACTGTCACTGTCATTTTTTGTCTTATAATTTTAAAATTAGAAAATTTATTTCTTTTTACCCGCCTACGGCAAAGCAAAAGGAGGGTTATGATTTTGACAGGCTATGTATGTATGTATGTATGTATGTTCATCTGTTTCCACGTAACTTCTAAACTAGTTATCATATTTGAACAAATGAGGTGTCGTTAGAAGCGTCTTGGTTGTCTTCTGGTTATAGGCAACATGAAGTCACGTTAAACTTATTACAACGCCCTCTAGGGGACTTAGAATAAGAAACTAAAAAAAAAATTGCTTGACGGTACCGTGTGGGGTATCAAATGAAAGAGCTTTTTCAGCACATTTCAAATATGTTATTATATTAACATAACTAAAAATATTCAAATAAAAATAAAGTTAAAAACTAAAACCCGACTACCAAAAAAACACGATCTAAAAAGTACAAAACAAGAAAATTGTCTCTGCTGAAATGATTATGCCGTATTGCCGTGGTCGTATGCCACATATTGATTTTATTTTATTATTATAATGAATCTGTTTTGCTACAGTAGGTGGCATACGACCACGGCAATACGGCATAATCATATCAGCAGAGACAATTTTCTTGTTTTGTACTTTTTAGATCGTGTTTTTTTGGTAGTCGGGTTTTAGTTTTTAAACTTTATTTTTAAATCAATGTGAGCAAAAGTATTATTTATTTGTCATGCCGAGTGATCACATCATGGAGGATTGTTAATTTCTTTTTCTTCCTAAAAAAAAACTGTTAAAAAATTCTGAAATATTTTTCTGATATTTGTAGGGGTCTAATCTAAAACTAGTCGTTATAATTCTTTGATATTGAGTATATTTTATTACGGAAAATGATTTTTTGTCATATTGTCCATTATTTTAACTAACACGCACACTACAATCTGACGAATTTCCTCCATTGTCATTCAACCAAAGTACTTATAATATTATTACCATATTAAAATTTTCGGCCGTTTTTAAATAGCTTCTCCCACTGATCTGAGTGCTCTTTCTAAGGAGGTAGGAAGGTCAAGGCAAGCGCTTAAATGTTTTCAATCCAGCTTAGTGCAGAGCCGCTAGATCTTAGTGTTAAAATGTGAATACATATTATGAAAATAAACGTATTTGTTAAATCCTTATCCCCCTTCTTTTCAGACGCTCTGTACGTATTTTTTGTTTGGGTGTTATCGGTATATTTGCATGTGAGCGTTTCATTGAAGGCCCACAGGAATGATGCGACAGGATGTTTTATTCCTATACACCCTAAGAAATCAAGCGTCTAGTCACAACACCACTTTTGCTTTGTATGAACCCTTCCTCGATGACTTTTCATTAGTCAAACCAATATTTTGATATTAGTACTTATAAACGCAAAAAAATGTTCTTACCTTCTGCTCTTAGCGCCGCCAGCTCTCTCCTTGCGAGTGTAGATTACCTACTCCGCCGCAGTAAAGTATTTTAGTCGAATGTATTTTGGGTATGTATGAGACAGAAGCAGGGACTTATTAATTATTCTTTTGAGTAGCGTACTGGACGCCTTGTCTAGTGACACAACGACATCAAATTAAATGAGTTAATGGAATATTATAAATGCAATAATATAGACATTTATGACGACCCATTTGGATCAGTGGTAGTGATTGCTGCCTCTGGTGCAAGGGTTGCGGGTTCGATCCCCGCACAGTACAAACATTTGTGTGCATGAACATGTCTGTTTGTATTCATCTGGGTGTTTGCTATGTATTATAAGTATGTATTTACAAAAGAAAAGTATTATATGTATATATTTGTAATTCCGCTGTTAATTATGATATCCGTAACACAGGTGCTTGAGCTACCTATCTCGGAGTCAGATCAATGTATGTGATTTTGTGAAAAATGTTTATAGTTATGGGCATTTCCTACATATTTTATTGGTACAACAGTGGAAAACACACTCGCACACACAGCTTCACGCTTGCCAGCACTCATCACACATGGATTTATCGAGACCCACGGACACACTATTTTACAGTTTTCCGGTTAAAAATCAACATTGCAAAGCTTGAGCTTGAATATTTCATATTCTAAAACACCGACCTTTTAATTTGAACTTTCGAGCTTTCAGTTTTATTAAAGCTTTTCCCGGCCTGCATTTTTCGGGCATGCTTAAGTACATTTCCTACCATAAAGTAACACGATCATCTCATGAATTTTCATTAGACCATCATAAAAGCTATCTACGGCAGTAATTCTGTTTCGCTAATTTCTGGTTTTATACGCTTAATTTAGTTAAAGTGTTAACTACCAGAAAGTATAATGAGTGTTTACATGTAGTTTCATTACAAGTCAGCATGTTATAATGTCATGCCACATTGTAGATATACCTAAGTAAACAGTTAGTCAAAATACAAATACATTTTTATGAATATCATATTATAAAAAAAAACTCAAAGAACGCCTCCAGAAATACCCCAATGAATTAAATTTTGTTTATAATAAATGTTCTTCGTCTTACAAAACTTTTCTTAGAAGTAAGAATTTTATGAAAAAAAAATTACCATATAGACTTGAACTTTGTATTCTTAAAAACATTATAAAGGAGTACTTACTCATATAATTTAAGAACGGTACAACATACCACAAAGTTATTTTTCAGCGAAGTCGGGACCGCGCCGGAGGCTACCACAAAACAAACTTTGCTTTAGAGGCCCACCCTAAGGTTTGTTTAAATATTCATTAACCCGATGTAGCCCTTAAAACTGTAATTATCGCACAATTAAATGAAATCGATAACTGAAACACATTTTTATTCGACCGTGAGTCCAATAGGCTTTAGAATTCCAACTTCGGGGTCTCAGAAACTTCTATTTTACTAAACAAAGTTGGGCGCGGAATGAATAGCAAGCCATAGAGACACTGCCGGTGATGGATTCTGCCCAATCAACGTTGCTTCTAAATGAAAAGAGAGGGCTCTAACGAACAGGCGAGACAATAGTGTCGGCCGAAAGCCTTAGAGCTGTACAAAGTAACAGATTGTTATTGGTTTTGTGATGCCACAGCGCCGCCGACAATGGGCAGCGTTGAAAAGTAAATTGTTGGCTTTGTTGTGAGTTCATTCGGCCGGCCCACGATATATATTTTGTATTACATTCCGGGCAGAATAGACGCTTTCAAAATGACTAAGACAGCTGAAGATTACAGTAGCATGCCGGGATTTTCTTATGACACGTATTATCCTAAAGCTTCCTTCATTAAGTTTTCTTGTTCACTCGTCATCATCCATAAATAATGTTGTAACTATGATGAGTTTTCATGGAAAACGTTGTAAGGAACAAAACACTAACAACTTATTCATAAAGTCCAAAATTGTGTGCTCAGAATAGGGACGTTGGTATTATAATATTAAGAGACTACAACATCCTGGTTACACAGTTGGAGTTAAAAAGGTAGGTTTACGAATGAGTAGGTGAAACATTATCAAATTTTAATCTAAATTTCTGCATATGAATTATTTCTTTTGATTACATTATAGCGGACAAACGAGCAGACGGCAGACCTGATGGAAAGTGATCACCGCCGCCCATAGACATCTGTAAGACCTGTTAATTCTAATCCTACCTTCACCACTGCCCCACCACAGAAGGGATGTTGAAAAGGTCTAAGATGTTTAGGTTTTTTAAATTAAATGATAAAAAAATAAGAAACTAAGGTAAAAAGAAACTATGAGTCAAATGTTAAAAGCTTAACTTACGTTTTTTTTTGCTATGCGCGGTGGTCAGGTTGTAGGTAATTATACTTCGTAGCGATTTTTTCTTTAAATGTCTTCAATTCATCAAAATTAACTAAAACCTAATGGTAGCGATAATGAACCGAAAAAGCGCGTACAAGGTCATCGTAGCACGCACCGAAACGTTTTTGCTATCTTTATACAGTATTACTAAGTTGAAACGAGATATAATAAATATTTTAATTAATAAAATTACGACGACGACGACGAAACCGACTACCTAAATATAATTGGATATCTCGACCTGTGAAAGATGCCTCATTAATATTAATTACAATTGTTTAGTTCTAATAGGATAAGTATAAAAACCTTAACAGGTCAGTCTATAAACAAATGTGCAACTAATACAAACAGCTTATTCGACGTAATCCGTTTCCCGGAGAAACGCTCAATAAATGATTTTCTCCGTAATGGCGAGACTTCTCTGTGTTATTGTGGACCCCATCTCCGCAATGATTGATTGAGGATTATGTGGAACTCTTCCAAGGGGAAATTACAGCTTTATTTTTATTCGTAGTGGGAAATACTGTTTATGTTATTATGAAGCTCACTTAAAGCCGGAGTATGTATTACGAGTAGACTGAGCTATATTTGCGGGTAAATGTTGTTATGGACGCTGGGACATTATTCTTCGTTTAGTGCGTCCTTGATGTTGGTAAGAACACTCTTATAGTCATCTGAATGGCATGTATGGTTTCCCCTTTATTCTAATATATTTTTTAAATATAATACCCAAAGAGTATGTACGTATTCATCTAAGATTGTTATTAATAGTTATAATAATCACATACAGGATGCTAATGTCTGGGTGTCCTTGATACACAGATTCATAACATGGGTGTTAGTTATAAACTGAAATTGTTTAATTTCATTTTTAAGATCTCATGTAGAAACGCTCAATACATATTTTTTTCTCGTTTCTTTCTTAAATAAGTCTCCTAGACTTGTTAAACGATACTGCTTTTCTATATGTTATGTAACTGAATTAAATAAATCTCTCATCTCAGCGTGTAATTCCCGGTTGCTTACAACTGTTGCTTTGGAGCCGGGGTACGCTAGAACCATGATTCAGGGTTTGGGTAGTCTAGAAATTACAATGAAGCGACTGCCGTCTGACCTTCGAAACCCTTTAACAGAGGAATCAGACCAACTGAACCGTGGTTAGACGTTCCAGAAACTATTCGAAACGTGCAGGATTCCTAATGACGTTTCCCTTACATATAATAATAATAACTAACATAAATAAATAGTCTTTAATCTCCTCTCTTTCTCACTCTCTCTTTCTCTTTCTCTCTCTCTCGCTATCTCTCTTTGAGCTCCAACAGTCACCTGAAGACCGTTGCGATGAGTCTGGACACGGACAGTGCTATCATGCAGGACTGGACTCATCCAAAATAAACTATAACCCGTATTGTAATAACATAGTAAATTAAGGTAATTGTTACTAACACATAAATACCTGTGTCTGCAAAAAATGAATTGTATTTTTTTTTCTTTATTTAAATATCCTTTTAGATTAAGTTGTTTGAGAATTGAGACATATCTAACGAACGCCGTGTGGTCCCCGGCAGAGTAAAATAGGCCACCCTCACTCTTACCGAGGTGTCGTAAAAGGCGACTAAGGTAAAGCTGCTGGCATGATCATTAGCACCCAGAGAAGGAAAACTCTGCATTTATATCAAAACCCTCGCCAACCCGTCTGCCAAGCGTGGTGAGTATGGCAATTACCCCTCATGTGATTGAGAGAGGCCCGTGCCCCAGCAGTGGGGACTTAAATGGGCTGACGATGACGATGATGACATATCTAACATCTATTGATAATTGCCTTGATAAAAGTCGTAAAAATATAACTTTTTCTGTGTTACGGAAAAAAAAAATTTACTTTAGTCTCATCTTTTTCGCCATATTATTAAGTTACGATCGTAACTCGTTTTTCTTTTGGCAGAACAAAGTTTTTTGCAATAAATTATAAGCCTTCTTAATAATTCCCAAAAAAGATTTATAAGTTCAAGTCAAAAAGCGTAAAGTTTCATAAAACAAAATACACAAACGAAGTTTCAACATCCTTTTATTATATTTCTATTCGTTTGAAATAATGTACAGTAATTTCAATATCTATAATATTTACACAGCTTAACAACCAACATCAGTGGAGTAATAGATAGACGTCTAAAATATACAGAATTCCGATTTAAAAAATAACGAGTATCTCAGATTAACCAAGTTTAAAGCTCAACTAACTTTAGAAAGATAAATAGTCTCCTTAAATCTCAATTCCTACAACTCTTTCCGTCAATTCCTCTGAAGATTCTCGTTATTTACAATCCTTTGAAACAAACATTTAATTTCTAGTGATTTTATTTTTATATTTTGACATAAACATAATTTCTTCAACGAATCTCTCGTAGTGAAAACTTTATAAATAATTCATCAGTCTTTCGCAAGGGTATGATTATTTCTGCACTAACCATAGCCTCTCCATCGTCCTTCGAGTAAATAATTTTTACTTTGTCAACAGATAAATTAATTTGTATTAGCGATGAAATCAAGTCAGTATTTGTTTTTGAAACAAACCTTATCACATTTATTATCTCTTATTTACTAAATAGTTATTTATATAATCTACACCTGTCTTAGTATATAATCTAAATTTGGCCAGTTTGACCTAATGCTAACTCCTTGACTATCAACCAGAATTGTATTTCAGACATCCATTCATTGGACGAATAATAAGCATTGTAGTTTTAATTCGCAATAACAGCAATTGAAGTAGAAAAAGAATTGGTCGTCCCTCTTTAGGCACTACGAAGGTGTAGTACAGAAAGAAATCTCTAAATAAACTCCTAACTCTATTTTATTTGGGTAGGTTTTTGCTAATGAACAAGAAAAGCAGATATTTATAAATCGACTTTTCGAAACGTGATCTGGCTGAGGATAAATTCACAGTTGGATATGTTCGATGAGTTTGTACAAAATGGAAATAGTTAGTTTATACAAGTTCAGATATTACAGTTAGGTTTGTACTTAATTAAAACTAAATATTTTGATGAACTACCGGATGTTGTATAAAAATGGCACTAGAGAGGCAACTATCCGCAGAAGACTGCAGGAAATTGTATCTGGAACAAAAATGTATTATTATTGTTTACTTTTTCAAGTGGACTATTTCTAATAAATACGCTACTATCGGGATAAAATTATTATTAAGCAAACCTAAAATGGAGAATTCAATATTTTATTCATTCAGTTTCTACAAAACTGTAGACAAAAAGTTGTTCTGCACAATGCCTAATGGAATTATATTCACTAAATTATTATTATTATTTAAACTTTATTGTACAAATTTTGATACAATAGGGGCAAACCTTATGCCAAGAAGAATTAATATGTATATTAAATAAAAAAATACCTCATAATCTTTTTTTTATGAGAAAGGGAGGCAAACGAGCAAGAGAGTCACCTGATGGTAAGTGATCACTGCCGCCCAAGGACATCAGCCACACCAGAGGGACTGGATATGCGTTGCCGGCCCTTTAGGAACGCATAGGTACCTATCTAATATTAATTTGGTACTGTACATGATTGAATTTAACCGGAATTGAAAAAGCATTGGTCAGCTTTCCAACCGTATCTATTTCACTTACCTACTGCACTATTACGGACTCCTAATACCGAAGCAACTTCTGGAGGTTCAATATCGAATATTAGTTCGGAACGTGCCGCGTACAAGTTGTATATACTCGCTATACAGGTCAGCCGCAAACTATTGCCCTGGAAGGCCTCGTTCCGAACAACGAAGGTCACCTCGCCCACCGACGGCAGCCGGTTGTCAGGCTCTGTTCTTTCAAAGACGGGTTTAAAACTTTCCTTTGAAGGCCGCCGTATCTCCTCTTTGTGCATGTTTATGTAGGTCTCGTCCAAGTACTGGATGTTGCTGTCGTCGTGGAAAATGTTGAAGCCGAGGTCGTCTTCCGGCAGCTCCGTCGTGGTTGTCTCTGCTTTTGGCGGTGGGTCCCATTTGAACCATTGTGGTAATTCGTGCACGTACGACTCCATGTCGATCTAGGACAAAGAGGACATATCAATTGGAACACAGGATAGTTTTTATTTCTTCCGTCGCATATTTAGGAAATAATATTTATGTGATAACGACAGCATAATACACATTGTGCTAATAAGATATTAAAATGCGTCTATAAGCTCCAGGCTTGTGAAACTTTCAACCTATTCGTGTATAGGCTAGTGAGTTATTTGAAAGGTAATCTTTTATGTAAGTTATCGTCGCCCCAGGGAATCGGGTTGAGAAAGCTGCCACCAAAAGTTTCAGAAGCAATTCCGGACTTTGAAAATTTTGTTTTCATTTTTAGACCATACTTTACCGTACATCGGTTGATCGTATTAAGCGATAGTGGAGCATGTGCGATCCTCTAAAGTGTATGCAGCGGGTACATTAAGTACGTCGAGCCGTGAATACAACTAAGTGTACACGCTGCTAGCCTAGTACCTGAATCGTCCCTGCTATATCATGGGCCATAGTTGTTACCAACGGATCACTCAACCTATCCACCTAGTTTGATCGGTCAGGAATTATATTATATTCGTCTCAGATCACCTGTTGTGGATGCTTATTCCAAATTGTAAGTATGTCGAGAATACAAGTGAAGTCGAAATAAGTCCTCCTCGTCTTAGCATGTCATTCCCGTTTGCGTCCAAATCTTTGTAGTCCGGGTATACGATTTGAGGAGTTTAGTAATTATAATGAAGCTCGTCCCTGATGGCTGACCTTCGCAACCCTTTAACGGGGGAACTATACCAACTGAATCATGTTTACGCATTTCAGAAACTATCCGAAATGTGCAGGTTCCCTCACGATGTCTCTCGCAGAAAGTAGACAAATGCACATAGATTTGAAAAATCCAGAAGTGCATGCTCGCATTCAAATCATGACTCCCCGCGAGGAAGGCGCGTTCTTACCCACTGAGCTAACATCGAAAATAAGTGAATATTGAAAGACAAATGAACAAGCCTTCGCGATCTCCTGAGATACCAGAGATTCACTTGTTTCACTTGTTTTTCCTAAGTTCATTCGTTCGCACAAAGATCGCGCACGCTTTCTTCGTGATAGAGATCACTTGGTGAAATATTTTACAAACAAAAAATTTATATCAAAATTAAGCTAAAGCATAGTATACCTATTGACACACTTTCAAAATGAGGCCAATTCCGGAGCCAAGGAGAAAATTGCGAAGTGCGCTGCTTAGCGCGGTCTCTGATTAAAGCTTGCCTAATTTGCGCCTGTAATCATACTACCGTATTGACTTCCTAAAAAGATATCTAAAAAGTTGGACTTGATGAACTAAGCTATGAACTTGATTTGAACACATTTTTAGTGGAAATAAAAACACCGGAGTTCACTATAGCAAATGTGAGGAACGGTTTGTATTAGATAGTGTTTTTTTTTTAATTTTAAGTGTTAAACATCCATTCCATAAACTTAATCGTAATCGCTCAGCGCACTACGAGTATTTCGTAGCCGTAGCAAAACAGCCGTAGCATCGAAATTGCTACGAAAGCTATTCCAAGTGTATTAAAAAGGAGAAGCTTCTCCTTGCAAGCGGGTTTAGGGTTTCGACTACGACGTTTGTTTACCTTTTAATATTTACTTCGCCAGCTGTACTCAGGCGCCATATGAAAGAGACAGCTCACTTAGTTCAAAAGGAGTAGCTTGAGGCTCAAAGTAAAATAAAAAAATAATTAAATTTGACTTAAACCTGTTATACGTCTAAATTGCATTTTATAACAAATTATTTAATCTCACAGTGACAATATTTGTATAAATTATATTACTTGGACAAAACTACATTTTACAATCTTATACAGACCGACCACTTGTAAACACTTGTGAAGTAAACAGCGTTAGTCCAGCGTAGTTCCAACTTAGGCATGAATGGGCAGGCTCAACCGGAGTGATACCACTGCCTCACAGAAGACCGGCGTGAAGCGGCGCCTGTGTTTCGCCGTGTGAGTGAGGTTACCGGAGGCCCAATGGGGGAAAGGGGAAAAGGTTGGCAGCGCACTTGTGACTCCACTGGTATTGCGAGTGTCCATGGGCAGCGGAATTGCTTACCATCAGGTGATCCGTCTGCTCGTCTGCCACCTCTCATATAAAAAAAAAACTTTTGCCAAATAATTGTGATCAGGACTATACGTGTAGAAAGCGTAAGTGACCATACTGGGGACATAGGTACTTATTTTTTACTTTCCACGCGATAAAAGAGTGATACTGTCACATCGATCCCATATTTTTATTTAAAGAGGCTCAACCTCGCCCGACTCTTCCGAAAACACAGGTAGGACGTACATTTTAATAGCATTCAAATAATAGACGTTTTGGCACAGTTTCAGAACGGCGGGCGAGAAACATCGCAGATGTGATACCAGCAGATAAAGGGGGTTCGCTAAAAGCTTATCTAGCTCCGAGCTGCTTTGTGATTAATGAGCGCGCGCCTACGCAACGGGCAGCGAGCAAAAACAACGGCAGCATCAAAGCGAACCAAGTAGGTGCGCCTCATTGTTCTCCTCTGGACATCTGGACCTGCTTTGTCTACTCATCGGGTAAAATCTAAATAAACTTTTTTAGCGTGCGCGCTGACTGATTACGTAAAGCAAGTTGAAAACTGCGTCGTTTAAGGTGACGGGTAGGGCACACTAGCGTCGCCAATCGATTTTAATTTTTAGCTACTAAACCGGATCTATTTTAATCAATTTCGGGGTTACAACCATAAATAGTATAAGTGTTTGCCGAGAGGTTGTAGTGTGCCCTACCCGTCACCTTAAGCCAATTTTAAAGCAATAAAAGTAACACATTCATGTTTTGTTATATACCCCACCCCCCGGCGAATAAAGTGGTTTTCGCAGAATTGCAATTTTTCATGAGAAGCAAAAAACCAAAATCGTTTAATATCTCTGAAACTATTAGTCTCAAATACATACTTTTAACTGTAAATGAAAGAAGAGTAATAACTTTACATATTATTGAAAAACCAAGATAATATCATTGTAAATTCATAGAAAAAAACTCAAAAATATGTAATACCGTAAAAAATATATATTTTATTTGTCGTAGATGACATAACCACTTTATTCTCTGCTGCTTTCTATCATTACTCCCAGCGCAGCGAAGCCTAGCGACAGTATTCGTTAGTTTTCTTTGTATAAAGTACTGTGAGTAAGAACTTCTTACCACTTTATTCAGGTAAAGTTTAAAATAGTGTTTTATTGTAAACGTTGATTATTATCATATTCGCGGATCATTCTATGTAAATCATTACTTTAACAACATAATGCAAAAACATAAAAAATATAAGTTATTATTGCTTAATTTGTGTTTTTTGATTGTATTAATAAGGAAACATAAATAATATGAATTAGACGAAATTAAAGTATCATTAAGTCAAATGCCTCTCTATCATTAACTCAAATTCATGTTTCAAACTATGATTTTGACCACAGTACATATAAATATTCTATAATTTGTACACTGAACACTATTTTTACTAGTTTAATTTTTAAATGACTGTATGTATAAGTAAAAACAAAGTTTATTTTATAATATATACCCAATACAATGCATTGTACTGTAGAATACAATAGGGGTCTAAATAGATATAAATAGAAAGTGCTTTGATCGGCATCCAGTATAAAATTAAATGTAAAAGGAAAGAAATAAAAGAAAAAAATCAATCAACATTTTTATTAAAAATTGGCATTCTTAATTTCCATACAAAAATGTTTTATTTATCTAATCTTCCATTGTGGGAATTAAACTACCACATTGTATAATATAATCAAATGCGAGTATTAATGGTAAAATACGTTATACAAAACAAAACAATCAATCTGTACTGTCATCATTCATTAGTTTCATCATTCAATAGTCACAAACTTCTTACATATTATATAATATAATCAAATACGAGTATCAATGGTAAAATCAATTATACAAAACAAAACAATCAATCTGTACTGCCATCATTCATTAGTTTCATCATTCAATAGTCACAAACATCTTTCATATTCATTCATTTTGATTTTTTTACACTTAATTTTTTTTATTTCACATTTAATTGATTTCTTCATCAGAATCAGTTTCATTTAGTTCGGTGGTTTCGTCACATCGGAGGGATTTATAAAATCCGTGGTAATTTTTTGGGATAGCTTCAGTTGCACACAAACTGTTGAGATCATTGTACAATGGCTTTGGTAAAGCAAATGGTTTGTTATATGCTTGTTTCAAGTCTTCGTTGGGAATATTCGGTAAACAATTATTTGCTTTCTTTGATTTTCTTCCTCGAGTTGACTTTGTCGATAAGATTTTTAAGGATCTATATTCACTTTCATATTCATATTTGTAATGCAAAGTATCCGGGTCTGAGCTCAATGTGTTAACCTGCCTTATTTTTGACCACATCACTTTATTGCCGTCACAATCGCGCAGCCAATTTCGACTTTCTATTAACGCTTTTATGTTATAAAAATCACATTGCTGCATCTCTTTCAATTGATATTTATTGCCTTCAACTTTACAATTTAGTATTATTGCGTACATCTGATCTGGCGTGTAAATTGTCAGTTTGTTTTTCGCCCTTTCTATACAAGAATGCATGGCATCCCCTTCTGATTGACTGTGACCGACTTCAAAGAATCGGTGTGTGATGTTAATATGATACTTTTTGGCAGCATACAAATAAAGAGCAAATATATACTTGTTCTTATTCTGCCCAGCGCAACTATCTGAATAAAATGAAACATTTTGTATACCCTTCTTGTGTTCTTTTTCAATAAAATCTAAAAGGCAACTGCCAATTTCAATTGCACCTCTTTTCGCTATTTCATAATGCCAAGCATAGCAATATCCTTGTAAATTTAATAAGTTAAAAATTGTGAAGTTGTATATTGGATATTTTCTCTTGTAATAAAATATTCCAACATTTGATTGGGGAACGTTTAATACTTTTTGAAGATCAAATGTGGCAACTGTAGTAACTTTAGGATCAGAATTAGTTTTTTCATTGTTCTTTATTTTCCGTATTGTTTCTTTATTCTTCAGATGTTCTCTATAGTTTTCTTCAAGATCTTTTTTTCTAGATTCATCAGCTTCTTCGTATAAAGCACAGGTAGCACAACGATCTTTTTACCAGAATAAAGTGGTAAAATCCAATACTGACTTCGCGCTAGGGTGAACTATCCAGAATAATGTCGCATTGTCTCAATACAAAATAGATTTGTGAAGTTTTATACGGTAATATAAGACTTCTACAATATTCTCGTTTAATATCGCCATTCATTTTTCTTAGAAAAAAGTGGTTATGTTTTGTAATTGTAATAATATTGCATTTAAAAATATGAAATAAATTCAGGTGATAGGTTAGTGACCCTAGAGGCCAAAAATGGAAAAACATTAAAAAAGTCGTACTATCGCTTACCACTTTATTCGCCGGGGCGTGCGTATATCTGGGTTTAATAACTTTAAAGGCGACGATGAAGTTACTTCTTGCTTATTTTGGTTATTATAATCTACACTGAACTCGTGAGCAACCGTATCGACTCAGGACCTATTTTTCATACAAATATACTAACTTCAAAGGCCTATAAATATAAAGTATATGTGCTTTCAGCACCCAGAGAAGGAAAACTCTGCATTTATATCAAAACCCTCGCCAACCCGTCTGCCAAGCGTGGTGAGTATGGCAATTACCCCTCATGTGATTGAGGGAGGCCCGTGCCCCAGCAGTGGGGACTTAAATGGGCTGAAGATGATGTGCTTTAGTGATAATTTTAATGTAAATCGATGTCAAAAATGCTCTTCTTTTAGTTAATCGTTTAACAAACCTCCAAAACATGCCAATTTTGTTAAAATAAGGATTGAGCAAGCTGTTTGTCTTCCTCCATGCAATAATTATGGGATGCGAATTTCCTTTTTTTTTTAAGAAATCGGCACGTTTCTGTAATCTGTTAAGATTGAATAAATTGAAATTTGAACACTTTTGAAATCGATTTAAATTAATATTATCACTATATCACAGATTCTTTCATATTTATAGGTCTCTGAAATGTAGTATGTTTGTATGAAAATTAGGTCCTGAGTCGATTTGTTTGCTCGCGACTGTACCTATATGTCAGTTAAAATTAGTTAGCAGTAGTGCGACTTTACAACAGAAATATAATATGGTTTGATTTTCAAAAGCATAATTGCAAGAAGTTCGGGCGAAAGAGGGGTTTAAAGGTTAGCAGCGCACTTGTGACTCCACTCGACTCGCGGGTGTCCATGGGCGGCGGCAACCGCTTACCATCAGGTGATCCATCTGCTCGTCTGCCACCTATCCCATAAAGAAAGAAAGAAAGTTATCAGTTAGGAATAAGGTAAATTGAATTTATATTCTCTAATGGTAACCTATGTTATTAATATATTGAGTTGACCAAATCAAATTAACTTCTTTTTAAATATCAATAGGTACAATAATGCACTGATAAACAAACATTTCCTATTCCCATTTATCTTCATATTCGAACACAACTTTATAGGAGTGTCAATTTACTAAAAGCTCTGTAATAGAATATAATATAATAGTATAATTTGATAGTATAATTAGAGATAGTAAATGGTAACGTTTATGTGGTTTTTACTCATAAAAACATTTTGTAAACTAAAATTACTTTTGTATAAATTGAAAATGTTAACTTTTAGAAAATGTCTACACTATTTCTTAAGCGTTTCCTTTATCTTACTTAATAAATTGAGTTTTAAAGTCTTTAAACTAGCGGAATATTTACTTGCGGACGATAAAATAGTTGCAAGAACAATAGCTAGATAATACAATACGCCATAAAAGTATACTAAGCTATTTTATTCAAATAAGGATAAGATATAAAATTGAGTAACTCGAATAGTGCGTTAGACTGTACCTTAGTCTTCCGAAGAAAAACAAGTTTCCGCGGTTACGAGGCTATTCCAGCCGGGAAAAAATATGAAAAAACCTCATTGTGTTATTAATTTCGGTCTTCGCTAGTTATTCTGCGTTAGACATTTTATTAAAATGATTTTTTAAAACTTGTGAAAGGATAAAAATTCCAAAGTGTGTATAATATTTTTATAATAGAGAAACATTTTAACTTCTTAACTCGCTTCACTTCCCTTAAGAAAGTATAGCTAAAATGTACTCTATTTTCAAGAAAGGGTTTAAAAGGTAAAATATTTTTTATTATGCTAGAGGCACAAATGAGTAAGCGAGACACCGGATGTAAAGCAATTATCGCCGCCATAAACATCCGCAAAATTAGAGAGATCGCTAATGTGTTACCGGCCTTTTTTACGTTAAAAGGAGTTCTCTTGTAGGTCCCCAAGTCCCCAAGTAAGATACTCGTATTTTAAAGTGAGAAAAAGTAAAAGTAAGATTCATAAATTGGGCGGCGGCAATCGCTTACCATCAAATGATCCGTCTGCTCGTCTGTCACATATCACAGAAAAATAATGCTTTTGTTGGTTTTCGAGTACGCTGGTAACCCATCAAGGATCAGACAATCTGTCCACTCTCAGTCTCAGGCAATTGGTTAGGAATTCTTGTCGCGGTATCAGACGCTTTTATTAACTTACTACGTGGCATTGGTATCCCGAGTAGTGTAAATAGCTTGTAGTATAGGATTGAGTACTTTTTTTTTGGTCTATAGGCTAACGCTTGACCACAAATCGCACCTGATGGAAAGCGACGATGAGGTCTAGAATGATACGCGTTTGCATAAAATATGCCTGTTCGTTCTACACTCTTCTATGATTTTGCGCAGCATAAAGGCGAGCACTCAAAGCATGTTAGATGACAGTAAGTAAGATGCTTTACTCGTAACATGTCATGCTTTCAGCCGCCCCGCTAATGTCCTAACCTACTGACCCTAATTTTTATATAGGAAGGTTTCTATTTACCGCAAACACGTTTTTGTGAACTTAACAAATAAACTGTCATTAACTAGCTTTTGCTCATTTCTTTGTTCGGAAGCATAATGTTTTCCCAGGCACTGCGTTTTTCATGGCAATTAGTACTATTTTAATGATGATCCTATCTTTGCGTTTTCAATGATGTGATTTTTCAAATATTGCGGGTGAAAATTAAACATGTGTAACTCAGGAGTGACTGGGACTAAAAGATGTACGTCATGACAAAAGAGTTAATAACTCGGTAACTCCTTTGCTTCCTTTATAACTCTTTACATCTTTAACTCTCTGATGTGAAGATTGATTTTAGAAGGACGAAGTCCGAACCAATATTTACTCATTTTAACTAATATTTTAGAGGATATGATTAATTCAAGTAAAAATAAGAAAACTTCCTTTGAAATTGCATATTGATATTTTTATTTTATAAATAAATCTTCTGTGAAAATGTGCATCAATCCAATCACATGAATGCGTCTTTAATTCTTTCCAGTCTTAGAGTTACAGAGTTATTAAGGAGTTAAAGAGTTAAATATGTTAAAAAAGTTAGTGAGCGAAACTGGTACCCCACGGATTGTAAAGGAGTGACTGAAATCGCTACAGCGGGATTTTATGAGTCAGAAAGGGATGGAACATGATTGAATCGCGTCGCGCATTAATCTGTACATAAAAAAATATGACCTTACCTACTGTAGCAATATAGTTCTAAATTATTTATTTGTATCGAATTTATTAGATTGGATAAACACGTCGATGACACAACCCATCGCAATTCGCATCAATCACATCATTCAAGTCTTTTTAGTCTTTTGAGTTACGGAGTTTATTGGGAGTTAAAGATGTAAATGAGCGATATAACTCTTTTCTTCATAGAGTTATAACTCCTTTGTCTTTTAAAAGAGTTGCTTCTGCGCATCTCTGGTGAAAATTGTCTAATGTTTACATAAAACACGATGAAGTTCTTACAATTCGAAAGTGCTAAGGAGAATTTATCTATGTAAGGCTCGTATTTTTCTTTAGTATCTCTAAAAGAATTAATTAACTATTTGTTCCTTCTAAGAATATCGTTAGAACTTGCCTCTTTTCCCGAAAATTTTTTGCTGAAAGCAGTAAACAATTTGGCGATGGAATAAAGAAAAGACGCAATAATAATGTCAATATTTTTTACTCCACCATCAACCGTTTTGTTCCTAATGTGTCGATAAATAGAGAAAACGATAGACGAATGAGAAGCAAGAGCTTGGATCTCGACATTATTTAATAATAAGACTTTGTTATCGATATTTGGATTACATCTAGAAACATAGATACATAGTAATGTGTCTATGGTGGCCATAGGCGTACAAATAAAAACTCGGAAAACGACCTAATCTTTATAAAGTCACCGACACAGTTCGTTAGCTTAGGTACAACTAAACTTTTTATTTTAGTGCACCGGCGCATACAAATGCGATGAACGCTAACTGCGTTACAAAAATAGTATTATCTGTAGGTACAATAAATTACAATATGTTTTATCATAAGGTAAAGAGTTTATTCTAAAAATAGTTATTCGTTATTTATAATACTTTATTTTTTCTGTGTTTAAGGGCTAATTCGACCAGCTTAACAGTTATTAGAGAATAACTATCCGCAGGATAATTTACTTCGTTACTTTATTTCCGTAATAAACTCAATTGTGTTCTTCCAAAGCCGGTATAGCTATACCTTGTATAACGAGTGAATGAACGAATGGCAAAAAACAATATGTATTGTTTTGTGATTCATAATATGCCACCGGGATATTTTTGTTAAGTAGGGGTATTGCTTGCTTGACAGTGTCGGGCCCGTGGTGTAAGAAGGCCCTCCGCCTGGGGAGGGACGTGAAGTAAGGTTCTTTAACCCGTACTCATGTCCCCTCCTCGCTTTAGCGATGAGGGAGCACCGCTGGGGTTTAGTCCGCCAGAAGAAGAAGAAGCCGCCGCCAGAGGAGAGCCCGACATAACCCACCTGCCCCCGGAGCTAGGATATTACTTATTCTGTCAAAATTAGCGGTCCTAACGATTTACCATTGGAATTAGGAGTTGACTGTAGGAAAAGTAGTTGGTAGAACGAATTTTTATTTTACACTGCATATAACTGCGCTATACCATAGATTTATCGAATGGACAAAGATAAGTCGAATCCACCCTCAGACAGTCAAATTGAAATTGGATATATTCCATGTATATAATTGCTTCAAAATAATAATTTTGTTTGTGTTTTCATTTATCTACTTGGACGCGTTTGGACGCTACGTTTTACCTAATTGGATGAATAAACACAATGCTACACAGCTACATATATTTAAAATTATTTTTTGTGCCTCAATTACTTTATAGACCAAATAAGCACATTACATTAATCGTAACATTTTCAATAGTGATTAGTGAATTAGTATTAGCATGGACTATTATATAGTATGAGTAAGCTTTACAGTGGGACCCTCTAAAAAGCCTACGTGTGGATGCGTGCTCAATGTTTTGTTCTACCTCTTATCATCATCATCATCATTTCAGCCAATAAACTTTCACTGCTGGACATAGGCTTCCCCTAATGATCTCCACACAGATCGGTCTTGTGCTGCCTGCATCCAATAGATTCCTGCGACCTTCACCAGATCGTCGGTTCACCTTGTGGAGGGCCTGCCACGGCTTCGACCTCCTATACGCGGCCTCCACTCGCAATATGCCCTGTCCATTGCCACTTGAAGTATGCAATTCTTTGGGCTTTGTCTTTGATCTTGGGTTCTCCGGCGGATCTCCTCATTCCTGATACGATCATGCAAGGAGACTCCGAGCATAGCCCTTATAACGCTGTTAAAATTCCTGGAGAAACTTAGCTGGTTGGAGTAACAACTGGTTAACTAACTTTACCCTCCTCACTCGAATTGGGCATACCTGACACTCGATTGTGGCAAACATCCGTACAGAAGAAGAAATCCTACCTCTTGTCCATTAAGTGCAAATGTCAAGTTGGCAGGTGGGAACCCCGGGGGCGCGGCCACACGTCGCCCGAAGCGTCGACCCCACGCCGTACCACGAACGATCTGACACCAATTTCGGTCCCCACTCTGGTGGTTCTGAAACAAAACTTTTACTGTCACTTAACGTGCCCATAACCATATAAATGTTATCTTTAGATTAACTAAATATAAAGGTTTGTTGCCTCAGCGAAAGTCAAGAAAGTACCTATTTAACAATGTAACAATTTTTATCGGTTTAATTAAAGTTTTAAATGGGATTTTTACTTAGGTTGATTATTTTTGTAGCTGCCTCTCTTTTGTTTGTCAAAAAGCAAAGAAACATTTTGAGTTTGTTGGGGATTGTGGGGGAGGAGAGGACCGAGGTTTGTTTCGCTTCTGTTTCCCTCTCGGTGTCTTTGGTGTTCGCGCCCTGTGATGCCTGTGCTCTTTCCTGGCTAATCCTATTTTCCAGGCGCTCAGACCCACTGATGTCTGTTCCGACTATCGGGTGGTCCCAGCAATAGGTAGGATGTTCGTCAGGTGTGGGATCATGAGTTCGCGCTCTAAGATAACCGAGGTTTTGACCTCTGTCCTCGTAGATCACGACATCATGATGCTTCGAGCATTTCAGGGCCCCAAGATAGTCCTCGGTTTTGCCCTTTTCGAAGCTCACGGCCATGGCATCGACACTGATAGTAGTTGATGGAGTTCTCTCGCTTGTGCCCCTCTCGCCTATCCTTGCCAGCACCTTGCAGGCTTGTTTAAACTCCGTGAAGTTTAGCTCTTTGCAGAACAGTGCAATAAATTTGTTGTTCTTTCGCACTACGCACTATTCTGCAGGTCTGCCGCTCCACGGAGACCACTTGTAGCTCATTGAACTTTTTGCGTTTCATTGTGGTTTTAAAGGTGCTGCTATTGAGAAGCGAGTCAAGGCCCGGCGAAATGCTCACAGTGTTCTTGGCCAAGGCCGTGCAGAACGCGATGCCCTCCCTCTCTGAGTTGCTCTCCATGAAGAGGGCAACTCCCCGCAGACGCAGACCGGGCTGTCATATCTCTCCCGATTTTAGTAGGTTAAAGGGGTGGTGTGTGATTGTTGTTATTGACTGTTGTGTGTTGTTAGCTGATGTTGTAGGTGCTGGTGTTGTTGTTGTGGTTATATTTGATGTGTCAATCCGGTGTTCGTCTGCGACCGAGGTCTTTCCCAGGCTGCTGTTTCGCCTTGTAGCATACGATGCAATTGTTTCCACGTAGTGGAGAAACTTTTGCCTCGTTTCCGCCCCGGCTAGTAGAAATTATTCTGTTTGATTTATATTATTCTACGTTACCTTTCCCTAAACTTGATTATTTCTTGTTATTACTGCCTATTCGACCAAATGGTCACACAGTCGATTTATCCTTTTTAGTAAAAGCTATGGAGACGACCGCGGAGGACTTATGAATTATTACGCTAAACCATTGGTTCTCAATCAGTGGTGCGCGTACCATTGATAGAGTAAGGAATTACGTGGATATTACGTGGACCGTGGGAGAGCCACGCTTTGGCATGATTGGGCCGGCTCGACCGGAGTGATATCACGGCCTCACAGAAAACCTGAGTGAAGCAGCACTGTGCTGTCTTTCGCTGCGTGAGTGAGGGTACCGGAGGCCCAATCCAGAGGAAAAGGGGATTAAAGGTTGGCAGCGCACTTGTGACTCCACTGGTGTCGCAGGTGTCTATGGGCGGCGGCAATCACTTACCATCAGACGATCCGTCTGCTCGTCTGCCACATATCACATAAAAATGTACGACTTGTACTTAATATGAAAATACTCCCTGTCAACCCTTTTTCTTTACACATTAGAGGTAGATAGCGGGAAACATTACGTCGGTGTCCACCCGCGGGGTAAAAGCAGTGGTGGCCCCTCCCCCTACTGCTTGTACCCCGCGGGTGAACAGCTGGAATAAGCCTTACACCGATAACCAACCCAAAACTAATTTCTGAGATGTAAACTGTTCAATTTTAAGTTTCGCTTTCCAATTGTCACATCTTTAAATCATAGTCAGGGCGGATCTAAATCCTAGACGGACGGGGCGGTCATCATACTGTAGGTGGTAAACAGCATTAAAACATTCATAATATAACATTGATATGTGTTTATAAATACAATAAGAGCTAATTATGTATAATTATGTATTTGGGTTTATCCCGTATAATTATATTAAATAAATAAATAATGGTGCAGGACTATCATGCAGGAATATAAGAATAGAATACAAGCATAAAATATTAAGATTTCCTCATAACTATCAAAGTTAGTTTGCAGCCTGTTTCTTCGAATCAACATTATAGCACGCTACATCTAGCTTAAATATTAGATTAAAACCTTCCTGACAATAAAACACACTGGTCGAAAAAAGGTTGGGAACCGCTGCACTTAGACCGATAGTTCTGAACTTTTCTGGTGATTGATCGCGTTGGATGATCCGGATAATTAGAAATAGGATAGAGTTAGGATAGGATTAATTTCGATCGTAACTAAGTTCGTATAAAGCCGCAGGACGGACATATTTTCTGAATTTACCTTTTTCTACACCGAACGTATCATTTAATTAATAACGTAGGTACAGTCGCCTGCAATGAATTGTAAACACGTCGATTATTAAGACGGAACTATTAGGTTCACATTTGAATGAGGTTGTATACTTATTATTGCACGTGACTCGTGACTGTATTTATTATTTCAAAATGTATTTATCGTGAGTTTTTTTAAAATTAAGAATCGCATTTCTTGCCCAGCTGCCTTACTATAACTGAGCTTAAAGGAAAGCGGCAATAACTAGTAAGTACCATAATATGCTCTCCTTCTTCATCTCAGCGTGTAATTCCCGGTTGCATCCAAAGCTGTCGCTTTCGAGCCCAGGGTATGCTTAACGCATGATTCAGGATTTTGGGCAATCTGGTAATTACTATGAAGCGACTGCCGACTGACCTTCGCAACAATTTTACAGGGGAAATCAAACCAAGTGATCATGGTTACATATTTCAGAAACTATCCGAAATGTGCAGGTTTCCTCACGATGTTTTCCCTCACCCTCGAATTAATGGTAGAAATATGCACATAGATTTGAAAAATCCAGAGGAGCATGCTCGAAGCACAATGGCACGCGTGGAAGGCGCGTTCTTATCCACTGAGCTACCATCGCTGGATCCATCATATACTCTTAAGCATATGAGCAAATGGAGGAACTGTAATATGGAAAATTCAATAGAACTGTTCATATATGATCTAGAAAGTACATTGAACGTACATATTGAATGCGAATAATATCTTAATATGCTTATAAGGATTTTTTTTCCATCACATAAAACGTTGACACAATTTCGAATTCTCTTTTACAAACATTTAACAAAATATGAGGAAAAATAATATGATCGGTACCTATTTTTCCCTCAGTTTCTTAAACGCGATATAACGCATTCAATATTTTTCTTTTTCTTTTCATTTCCAATCTCATTTCAAAATGTTTCCACGAATAGCTAATAAATTATTAATGTACTTTTCGATTGTTTCAGCGACTTTTAGGAAAGGACGTATAAGTACAAGTACGTCGGCCAATTTGGAGATTCAAATACTTTGAAATATCAGCCACGATTTGTGATAAAATAATCATTATCTTAAATAAACATTGTTTTTTTAAGTATAATAAAACACAAGTACACAGACCATGATAATATTTGCTTATTTATTCTACTTGTTTACTCAATATGATATAATTTATCTTTATCATAAAAATATTTCTCATTCATAATTGGATTTTTTTTTGGTTCGTAAAGTATTTTTTATTCTTAATTGACATACATAATATACCTAATGTTTTGTAAACATAAAAAAAGATATTTTTTGGGGTAACATCAGAGTTGAACAATCTATTTACCTAAAATTGTATTTCGTCGTAAAAATGAAGAATTTGAACGCCGCGGCGTATTATCTTTTTTCTTAGAAAAAAATATTCTTTAAACACTAAATGTAGCAAAGATTCACTGGGTATTTGCAAACGGTATTTGTTCACGGAGATATACCTTGTTAATGCTGACGTTCTTATATTGAGCACGTTTCATTCGTGTTGGATCATTCAAGAATATTTATGTGGGCAAATATGGCTTAGGGGTTGAGCTCCCTGTATCGATCAGTCTTTTGTCCGCACAAAAAACGTAATTTTGTTTAGAATGCATCGGCATGACATCGGCTCACGGATCGAATCGGGGCACAATAGTAAAATCTTCATGACAAGACGTAAATGCTCAGAGTTGATTACGCACATTAAGCCCCGCACAATTTTGTAAAGAAAATGGTTTCAGATTGCTTTGGGGGTTTCACAATTTTTGTAACATTCATAAAAGCACTAGATTAGGTTAGTTTACACGAGATAAAGCCTTAATGCTCATCATGACTGGTAAAAATTCTATGAAGCGATAATCTCAGTAAACTGATGTTTTCGGGCGCTTATTATTGTAATCGTTATGAACTCGAGCTGTAAAGCTTTTTATTCTTCTTTACGACGAAGTTATTATTCATAGAAAGAGGTGAATTTTGGCAACTGGCACAATACAATCCTACGGCTGCTAATTTGTTTATTTTCCCTACCACTACACAATGCATATTAAAAAGGAGTTTTTTGTGAATTAACTTAATTATTTTAAATACCTCGTTATCAGGGAAACCGTAAAATTCTACAAATTTAGAATTGATGACACAATAAAAAGGTAGTTACTTAGATATGTATGATTTTTGGTCAATGATAGGTAAAGCCTTTACTTATTAACGGTATCTTTTAACCTCTTATTATTTGTATACTGATACAAAAGAAAAAAATAAAGATACGAAACCTAAAAGTAACTATATAAATTATGATGGATGGTGATGATGCATACGGTGATTATTTGTGTACCTCGTCATAAACATCTACTTACTAAAACGAAGAGTTAGGAAATCAATAATAAAACATATTATTGATTTTATTTAACGTTCTTTTTGATAACTTATACAAGACGCAAGGACTTGCGGTAGACATTAGAGTAATTATTCCATTAATTAATAATGTGTTGTTAACTTTAAGCCGTTGGTCCCGTGCCCGATGCCTCTCCGGTCGTGTCACACTGGTATCCCATCGGAATATGAGGGCAAGGGAATAGAGAGTGCACTTGTGTTTACGCACACACTTGAGCAGTATAATATATCCTGCGTAATTTGCTGCTCGTTAAGATTGGCCGCCTTAGCAGAAATCGGTTGGAGGATATGATTATTAATGTGTTGTTTAAAGAGAATTGACGTTAAACTCGAGCCAAAGACTCGTCGGCAGTCGGAGTCATGTTACATTCACTATTAATGAAGGAAATACTCCACCGTCTGCCGAGTCTTTACGTTTAACACCTTTTGCCTCAGAAAACCATATCAGTTTGGCAAAAACTAGAGGAACGCAAGCCACTACAAATATTCCATGCATGGAGCTCGGGGAAAGCGCGAATCCGTGTGAGCATTTCTGTGTCATGACATGTGTAGGAATACCAGGCATAGGGTATGTTTCGGAATGCATAGAGATTAAATGACAAAGAGTTTTTTTTTCGTCACCTCTTTGGTGGTAAGCACAATGGATAATACTAACAACTCGGCAATGTGAGGCAAAACTCATCTCATCTCTCTTAGCGTGTAATTCCTAGTTGCCTCCAAAGCTGGAGCTCTGCTCTGGAGCTCGGGGGTCGACAATGATTCTTGATTTAGGGAGTCTGGTAATTACAATGAAGCGACTGCCGTCTGACCTTCGCAACCTTTAAACAGGGGAACCAGACCAACTGAATCATGGTTATTACCCGACTGCCAAAGAAGGAGGGTAATGTTTTTCGAGTGTATGTATGTATGTATGTCTTTTCCTTTGTGACCTCCTGTAGCCTAAACGGCTTGATGGATTTTGATGTATGAGGTATCGTTAGATTTGTCTTGATTACGGGAGTGTCATAGGATACATTTTATCCTAAAAGTCCCACGGGATAAAGACATAATAATATTTTTTCTAAATTTCCCTTTAAAAAAATATGTAGGTATGCGGTATCATTAGATTCATTTCAATCACGGGAGTAATTAATATAGGATACGTTTTTTCTCAAAATTCCCACGGGAACATGTTAATTCTGCGTCAACGCAAAGCAACTCATGCGTTAGCAAGCAAAAAGATAGGGCGTGGCCTGGCATGCGGCGCGCGGCGCGGTGCGGAGGGGGATATGCTCGAGTATACAGCCCGAATGTTCTTTAACTGAACTTAAACGTTTGCGGGATCTTCAGCAGTAATGACTCACCTAATTCTTTTTCTTCTTCACTACCAACATTCCAGATTGGCGGTAAATTTATGTTGCGGAGTAACATCACTCGTAATCTAAAGCCAAATGTGGTCGAAATAATTTAAAATGGTACTTACATATACATAGTCTTCTACATCTACAACATTTTCGTTAAATAAAAACAGCTAAAAAGTTATAAATAAAAAAAAAATTATTATTAAAAAAACAAAATACCCGACTGCACACTAAAAAAAGAGTAAAACAAGCCCCACAATAATATTGATCAATCAAATGCTAAAAACTAATTATGTAATACCGTTTAAACAATACCTAGGGTAAGGCGGGGGAATGGCGTTCACTTAAGGAAAAACATGTGTATTTTTTAAATTAATTATTTTAAATGAAAATTATGAAACGTAATAAATTCTTTAATTATCTATTATTCAACAATTTAACTACAGAAGCTTATATCTTAGACCCATTAGTAGTAAAAAAACATTAAAAAAAAATCATGTTTGCGCGGCATTGCCCCTGACATTGGGTAATGCCGCTCGAGTTCCGGACTAATGACGCCCAAACATGTATCTTGGAAAATATCAAACAAGAGACATTATAATTAAATAAAATATTAACGAGGTCAAGTCTACAATCACAAATTAGCATATTGGTACTGAAGATCAGCCTTTGAGACTTACCGACAAAAATCATGAGACGAAATATTAGATCAGTGCGGGCGCAAAAAAAGAAACGCACTTCACCGTCGCATGACTTGGCCTGACTGTCCGATCGTATCGTTGTAGGTTCGAGGACCCTTCCCCTCGCCCTCCACACAACGTGGCGTGTTGCTATGTACTGTTTTGACAGAGCTACAGAGGTGGGCGCTATTACCCACTGAGCGCTATTCCCCCTGCTTACCCTATATTAAAATACACTACAATATGTGTTCGTAATCGATAGTTAAATAAACAGAAACTTATTTTGAATACAAATTTACTGAATATAATTTATAAATGTTGATGGAAAGCATCGCAGGCGGGGACCACCTTGACCGCCACCAACGAAAATTCTGCTAAATGGTGCACAACCGAAATGACTATAAATAAGCCTCTGTTGGTAAGCCTCTGTTGGTCCCCGCCTGCGATGCTTTCCATCAACATTTATAAATTATATTCAGTAAATTTGTATTCAAAATAAGTTTCTGTTTATTTAACTATCGATTACGAACACATATTGTAGTGTATTTTAATATAGGTATTGTTTAAACGGTATTACATAATTCGTTTTTAGCATTTGATTGATCAATATTATTGTGGGGCTTGTTTTACTCTTTTTTTAGTGTGCAGTCGGGTATTTTGTTTTTTTAATAATAATTTTACATTTAAGAAACTATATGAATGGTCAATTTTTCCTCACGATGTTGTCCCTCACCGCCGAGCTAGTGGTAGAAATGCACACATAAATTTGAAAAATCCAGAGCAGCATGCTCGGATTCGAACCTGGTGGCTTAACTTAAAGCCGTCCCGTAACGAACGTGTATACACCTGTCGCATCCAAACAAAGAAGACATACGGCGGTCTGTTAAGTCGTAATGTGTGCTTTAAATAAGGCCCTCTGGTCCCCCCGTATGGAAGGCGCGTTCTGAACCTTGGTAGGTCTGTACCTACCAATGTTTTCACGTGAATGTAAGGAGAGTGACAAAACCTACGTGTCATACGTCTTGGATAATTTGTCAGAACTGTAGAACATAGTTGCATTAACATCTCTTAACATGTAATTAACTATACCTAGTCTAATTGGTAGACAGCAATTGCTTAAATATATAATCGTTTTGTAAGGCATATAAGGAAACTGGATTAGACGCAATAACGTACAAGAAAGGCAGTACTAAATAGAGCTCACTTATGAATACTAGCCATTAAGTACGAGACACATTTTTTTTTCTGTACGTTTCTGACTACAGGAGTAAATATACAAAGTAAATCGGTAAATCGCTTTATTGAATAGTTTATCAGCTCCATCGAATATTCAGACGAAGCTACATTCTCCGAGTTTCAATGAGGGAGCCGATATTAAAACTAAGACACGTCCCACAAGACTCAAACAGATGGGGTTCGTAGGGTGACGCATGGCGAGGCACACGGGCTATTCTACAATTTTCGTCTTGCTCACGTTCCCAATTGGTACTAAGAGCCCCAAACTCGTTTATCACTCGTCCAACGGTTTCGTCGCATTATCCCAACTAAAACTACCATAGTAATAGTATTTGTTATTGTATTGTTGTTAGAAACCCTTGAACTTTGACTGAGACTAATTGATAGCATTTAGATGTTAGGGTGGAATTCGATATTAGAATGCGAACTCGGTGGCAAGAGTCCAATATTTTATTCTTTAACGTAGTATGATGAACTTCGAATACACTACGCTATTATTTACTTGAAAATACACATTTTGGTTTGATAAAGGAACAAAGTCTTTGAGATATACCTCTTCCTGTGTTTAATATTTTTAACGCAATGTGTTTAATACAAAAAGGCTTAAAGGCATTGAAGCTAGTTTCACATACATGAACTTTAAATATTTGATTCCTAGCAATAATTGACTAGACGATTGACTAAATAGTTACTGAAACGACTCAGTGATCCGACTCAGCCAAATGATACACTGTTCCGACTCTCTTAAGTTCGCTCTGAATGTATCATTCGACTCGAATGGATCTCGACTCAGAGTGGTCAATCGGTACGCGGTAGTAATCTCGCTCACTGATACGGATGAGCCTGAATGATCCGAATGAGCTGAACAATCCGAGTGAGCCGAACGATCCTAATGAACTGAATGATCCGAATGAGCGGAATGTTCCGATATATCACGGATGTATCTGAGAGTTGATGTTCTAAATGATTCAAATAAAGCGTTTCACAGTTTCGCATCTTCGCACTGATTCAGATGCAAATTTTCAATCTTATGAAAGATACGTTTTTGCCAGGTCTATAGTTGAGATACGGTTAAAAAAACTCTTATTTCTTTTGCTCATAAATGTCGATATAAAAAATAGGTATGTAAAAAATTGTCAAAAACACTGTCTGTTACAGAGAAAGAAAAATGACTTGAGTGTTAACAATTCATTGAGAAGCGAATAAGGTAACGGTAGGATTTGTAAAAAATAAAATATAATCATTTTTATTTAATAATCAAATTAAAACACGTAGCGTTTAGTGGTATCATCTTAATTTCGTGGATACAACTCAAACTTAAGGCTCTTCTTATCTAAGGATTAAGATACTAATGTAATTACTTTATGTTAACAGAAGAAGAACAATGAAATAAGAAGAAAATAAGGACCTATAAGCAGTTTATAAACGTAAATACAAGGGGAAACAATACCCTTACTCCAAAAGATTGCACTGAACTTCTCGCGGAATCTACAAAGTTTCCGGAGATTAAGTCCATTAACAAAACTTTGCAAAAACTACAAACTTCATTCTCGTTGGATCTTGAAAGCGAGCTACAGACTCGGTGTCTTAAAATCAAATCGTGTATCGAATTTAACTATTGAATAAAGTTTTCTTTTTCTTTTAATTCTTTTTATAATAGACACTTTTTTGTAACTACAGTTTTAAGCATTGATATAAGGATAATGAGTCTTCCAGAAGTGCAAAGGTTTAATCAAACAGGGTATTTAATTTTGTTAAAAAAAAGAAAAAAGTTTATGAAAAGTATTATATGTATATTTTTGGTGATCCCCCTGTTGATTCTGAAATTCGTGGCACAGGTGCTTGAGCTACCTATCTTGGAATCAGATAAATGTTTATTTTACTGTGAAATATTTATTATTCAATTTTTAAGTCAAAGTACTACTAGGATAAACGGTCGATGTTTGTTTATTTATCATAATAAAATATTAAATTGCCTAATCAATGAATGATTAAATACAACAACATTTTTAGTAAGACTAACGTCAATGTTGTTAAGTGGTTTTTCATGGAAATATATAAAGCTTAATAACGAAGCTACCAAAAGCGCATATTTTATGCATATATATTCATACTCTGGAAATGTCTGTGCATTCGAATAAATCTTATCAGTAATTGTGATGCTCTCAAAGTTAAACAATAAAATGTATCGCGCCCCATGATTTGTAACTGTCGGCGATGAAACTTCTTTACTTGAGCAATCTGTCCATTAGCTGTTGTATCAGCTTAATTAAGTCGAGTCAGCCTTTCTCCGACAGCTATTAATTTAACGACCAGAGCGTCTAACAAACTCAGTACACATTACAGAAATTGGAGGTTCCATAATGACAAATAATAAAATCAAAACGTCAACTATAATGAATGATATGGTGATTAAAGCCGAAATAATAGTCTAAGAGAAACCCTATTGTTTCACTATTCTGTCTGTCTGTCCGTAGCTTAACTCTTAAAAGCTGTAATAGCATTCACCTTACCGTGGGGTACCTGAGGCCCAATCCGGTGAAAGGGGGTAAGAACCTTTAAATAATGGCCACTAAAAATATAAAACTTGCTAAAAATGATTGTGACATGAATGGCGTGTGCACATGGCTGTGCAAAATATAGCTTGAAAACCCACAAATCCTTTTTTATTTTGATAAATTTGTCTTGATAAAATTTTAGTTTATTGTCTTAATAATCTGTTGGTGGCGCCACTGAACAGTAAAAGGGCCCTTAAGTAACGCTTTTCAAAGTTATGCCCCGGAGCGGCGATAAATCGAGCCAGCAGTTTAAATTAATAAACGCTAGACGGCGGAAGAAATCTATTGAGTCCTGGATCCTATCCAAGGTAGGTACAGCTGTTTTGGCTGCCGAGCAATGTTTCGAGCGTGACTGAAGCCAGACACCGTCGTGGTTCCTTTTTGTTAGACACCATTTTCCTTTGTTAAAGGACTAACTGTTTTTGTTGGAGCGTTTTGTGAGTACCTACCAACGTTTGGGAGCTCTGAACTGAATATTTATTTTAGAAAAGACTTTAGTGTCATTTGAGTATAGGGTGTAATTTGCTGAAACCATTACCTTCTCTTAATAATGGTTTTAGGCATACTAGATCTAGTTAGTAATGCATTGTTGAATGTAATCTCAAGCATGTTTCTTAAGTAAAGAAGGTAGAAGTAGATTGCACATGCGGTGGTATGCTCAGTTTAGTGAATTCAGTGTCAGTTTACTAATCTGACAAGTCCGCTGAAGACTGTTTTGACTGATTGAATGCTTTACGCCCGCCACCTCATCTGTAAAACTTTACTAGCTACAAAAGGGGATTATGTTTTTGATAAATTACAGGTAATAGGTACGATAAGCATGTTCAACATTACACCATTTACTACAATCTGTCAAATTTCTTCAATAGTTCGCACTACACTCTTTTGCAAAAAAAAACGGGTTTTGATTTTTTTCTTTCCTGAAAGCAATATGGTGCAAAAAAGGATTTAAGTTTTCTTAATATATTACTGGCCGGTCGTAAATATGACGTGATGCTGTAGTGTATAAGTACCTATAACCAACCTATATAATCATGTGTTTAATACAATAAACCTAGTATTATTACAGCATTCGTTGTATCAATACCTATCCGCGATCCCCGCCTTACCCTGCCGAAGCGCAGCACTTTTCCGTAAATGGGTTAACACTTATTCGGTAGTGATTATGAATCAATCAACGAACAATCGTTTATACCGTGTGCTCCGGACAAGTAAAGTTCAAAGTTTAATTCAAAATAAATTATAAATCTAAAGGCCAGGAGAAAAGCAACATAATTTTGGCCCAGAATGCTATTGGGGGCAACAACCAGGCCACGGTGGAGAAGCTTCGTAGCCATGCCGGCACCACAAACATTATTTTAACTGTGATGCTAACTTTGCTGCTGTTGGCTGGTGTATACGGCGTATCAAGTATACAGGCGATGTCATATGCAGTGGATTGATCAGTAAATTCACCACCACGGGCTGGGACGATCGTTCAATCGTGGGTTTCCGAAACGTCATACCGAAAGCGTGCAAGTGTGATTAGTGGCGTATAATGTGTGGTGTTCAGTGAAATATAAGATAAGCGTGCGTTTTATGGACTTATCTAACAGAAGACGCGAAACATGGACAGTTATGGACAATTGTTATGTTTATATTAAATATGAACTGTGTAACTAGGCAAATAAGATTAGGAAAAAAATGTACGCAGAATTGGTAAGTTATGGCATTAAGATTAGAACAGTTATACCTGCAGCTGAATTCTTACATCGAACCACACGCAAGCGATTGTCATTCCATTCTCATCATCTCGATGGATGGCGGTCGAATACTGTGCGTTTTTCGCGGAACTTTCTACCACGTACCTCAGTTTTGTGGAACAGTTTACCTATGGGAGTATTTCCCGACGGCTACGACTTAGGGACCTTCAAGAGAAGAGTGTACTCCTTTTTAAAAAGGCCGGCAACGCATTAGCGATCTCTCTGATTTCGCGGATGTTAATGGGCGGCAATGATTGCTTTCCATCAGGTGACCCGCTTGCTTGTTTGTCGCCTCTAGCATAAAAAAAAAGTTATGTGAAGAAATTAAGGCTGTAAGAGTTTATTTGATAAGGATTGGTTAAAATTTCGTAGAAAGGGAATATTAACAGATAACAATAGCGAAGCGATTGAGATTTTTATGTGATTTTCTAATTATGTTAATCCCCTATCCGCGATCCCCGCCTTACAATGCTAAAAATGTACATTCAAAATTCAAATTTTTGGCTGATCTTATTTTAAAAAATTTCAATTTCTGGCGGGAATCAACGAAAGTTACTGTTGTCCTTGAATAAGATAGGCAATTATTATTGGTTTCGTAAAATTAGCTGCTTTTATAGACATTTCAAATTATTGTTTTTAATGCTTAGTGGTCTGGATGATGGCAGATAAAATTGTAAGAGCCAGCAAAATTATTCCGCTGCTTGAAGAGGGCTGTCGCCAATGTTTTGAGCTCAAAGGCTAAATGTAAGTCGTTCAACAGTCCAAAGAACCTGGCAGCGCTATCAAGAGATGGGTTACATAAAAAGAAGGCCTGGACCTGGAAGAAAGCCATCCACTGAACCAAGAGATGATCGTTTTTCTGGTGAGTCAAGTTTTGAAAATCGCAAATCTTCGTATGTGGAACTCAAGAACAACCTCGCACGTAAGAAATGTGCAAGTTAGTCTATGGACGGTCAGGAAGAGGCTTCTCGCAGCCAACTTACACAGCCCCGCGCGCAGTCCCAAATTACTCCGTGAGCACTGTGTTGCCTGACTTCACTTTGCTCAAAATTGTGTATCATGGACTCAAGAGGATTGGAATAGAGTATTGTTCTCTGATGAAGCCAGGATAACACTTTATGGTAAAGATCGAAGTCGGCGAGTGCTGCGAAGACCAGAGGAGCGTTATGCAGAGGTCTGCTTTTAAGAAATAATGCCTTACGGTGAGGGCTCTGTTATGTTTTGGAATGGAATAAACTCTTTACAGACGTAGAGTTAGTCTTTATCGGACACGGCACATTAAATGCACATCGCTACGTGACGGAAACTTTTTAACCTTTTGTACAACCCACATTAACCGTTCTTGGCGAAACTTCGATTTTTATGGATGATAACGCTCGTGCCCACCGATCATGCAATGTAAGCGCTTACATGATCGAGGTCGGAATCTGTCGTTTGGATTGGCCAGCTCGAAGTCCCAAATTCAATCCTATTGAGCATGTTTGGGACCTTCTCAAGCAACGAGTGAGATCAAGTGCAGCCGGCTCCGCAAACCATAACAGAGCCAAAGAATGCGATCACGGCGGAGTGGGGTATTCCGCAGAAAACCATAAGAGATATACTGGGCAGCATGCACAGACGAATCCAAGCTGTGATTTCAGGGTCACACACCATATTAACCTATTCAATGTTTTGAAGTAAAACTTTTTTTTTACAATTAAAATTCGTTTTTACTTACAGGTCAGGTGAACTATCCCTGCTTTGATTTTTTACATTTTTCTTATCAATCCAGTCAAACAGCTACGCTAGATTTCGTAAAACGATTCCTTGGTGATTAATTTACGAAACCATAAAGGTATCACTACCTAAAATCACTAAACAACGTAATGATAACTACAAAATTGATTATTTATATATAATTTTTCATCATATGTAATTTTTCATCATTATTGTTATGTAATTTTTCATTTTCTTTTTACTTGTATATATTGCATGTCAATCTTTTATAATATTTTTTTCAATGAAAGCGAGTCACCCAAGGTCCAGCCTGAAAATCAGCGTTGCAGCTGCTGTGTGTGGCAGCTGCAGCATATGCTGAGGCTGAGCCTTGTTGGCCGCAACTCTTTGTCTCTGTACCTTGTTTTCTCTGTTTTGTTCTATGTGTAATGTGTTGTGGTCAATAAATTGTTTCTTATCTTATCTTATCTTATTTGGTTAGGTGCCCATTTTTTTGCAAAGGAGTGTTTATCTACTAGATAAAGTATTAAATTGTTATAGGTATTTCTGAGGCAATGTTGGCAAGTGTAACTATCGTTAACTTATCTTTTTGCTTTTTTATGAGAAAGGGAGACAATCGAGCAAGCGAGTCACCTGATGGTAAGCCGCACATGGATATCAGCCTCACCAGAACGAGTGGTGACGTTGCCGGCCTTTTAGGTAAGTATAGGCTCGTTTCATTTTTCACTGTTTATTTTTGTTGATTCCCGTGATTTTTACTTCTATCAATGATGACTTTATTACCATTAAGTAAGATCATTGTAATTGCTACCATATAAGATAGCTGTTGGTATTCCAAATAAAATAAAGTAAAGTAAACAAATCATTAACAAAAACACCTATCGCAGTACGACTAAAGTAATGTGTAAATAGTAGAGTTCCGTGGGAGAGCCACACTTTGGCATGAATAGGCCGGCTCGACTGGAGTGATACTACGGCCTCACAGAAAACCGGCGTGAAACAGCACTCTGCTGTGTTTCGCTGCATGAGGGAGGGTACTGGAGGCCCGGGGGAAAGGGGGGGTTTAAAGGTTGGCAGCGCACTTGTGACTCCACTGGTGTCGCGGGTGCCTATGGGCGGCGGCAATTAATAAATAAATAATAAATATTTCACAACATCACATACATTGATCTGACTCTGAGATAGGTAGCTCAAGCACCTGTGTTACAGATATCAGAACCAACAGTGGGATTACAAATATATACATATAATACTTTTCTTTTGTAAATACATAGGTATAATACATAGAAACACCCAGACCAATACAAACAGACATGTTCATGCACACAAATGTTTGTACTGTGCGGGGATCGAACCCGCAACCCTTGGACCAAAGGCAGCGTTCACTACCACTGTTCCGAACGGGTCGCCTGATGGTGAGCAATTGCTAACCATCAGGCGATCCGTCTGCTCGTCTGCCACCATTTACTACCATCACATAAAAAAGTAGAGTCTAATAATTCGGCATATCGCATCGCCCCTAACTTTGTGTAACCCGGGAGTATCCACACAGTTATACTTTCACATGTTATAGGGCGGACAAAGAAAAACTAGCCGAAGAGAAACTTTTCTTTCAAAACTTTTCTGATTCCTTTTTTCTGGTTATTTATTCAATTTTGTATGGGAAAGTTATTTTGGTTGCATGAATATATCAAGAATTTACATCACTGACTTCGACTTTCTGTAGTAAGTATAGCTATTTCTACGATAGAACGCTGACGGGTACACAAACAAGTTCATGTAAGTTTGTACTTCTAAATTACAGATTTTGTATTAATAATATCCTCGAACCGAATACTACTACGGCGGCCAATCTCAACGATCAGCCACATACGCAGGATCTAGTATAGTATAGTGCGCACACACTGCGAAAACACAAGTTACACACTCGTTATTCCCTTACCCATATTCCGATGGGACACTACTGTGACACAACCGGAGAGGGATCGGGCGCAGGACGTGCTTTCCGAGCCACGGGGGTACAAGACCGCCAACATCCAGACTCCGGGCTGCCACTAAGAATTTCTTACCTTAGGTACAAATTTTTGGCCCGACCCGGGGTTTAAATTTTGTATAAGAATGATAAATGAAACATCTTTTTTTTTTTCTTTATCAAAATTTTGCACAGTATACGCACACATTTATATACCTACACTGTCTACATAAAGAACTGCTTCGGGGGCGCAGTGGCAGCAGCCGTCGCTTTAATATGCGACCTACTCGGTCGCACATTAAAGCGACGGCTGCAGAAGAGATCCCGGGTTCAATCCCTGGGTCGGGCCAAAAATTTGTACCTAAGTTTTCGGTAAGAAATTCTTAGTGTCCCAGTCAGCCCGGAGTCTGGAAGTTGGCGGTCATGTAATCCCGTGCCTCGTAAAGCACATTAAGCCGTTGGTCCTGCGCCCAATCCCCCTCCGGTGATGACACACTGGTGCGATCTGAATATGATGGTAAGGGAATAGAGAGTGCAATTGTGTTTGCGCACTCACCTGAGCACTATAATATATACTGCGTACGTAGCTGATCGTTGAGATTGGCCGCCGTAGCCGTAATCGGTTGGAGAATATTATTATTTTAAAGAACTAAGTAGGTACCTATAGGTAATATGGAAATCTTTGCTGTAATGAATTCTTATGCTTTTGTAATGAATTATTTAGTGACTTTTCCTAAAGGTTTTAGTAATAATAATAATAATAACACGTTTGTGCATTTCAGTACATCAGTACATTTTTAAATACTGAGCTAAAACTATGTTTAAAAAAGAAAAAAAATATATTTATTTATTTTTCTCTTACAAGGGTTCGCATACAATAGGTACGTTGATTGACAATGCTTACCTACATAGTGTGTGAATCCCAGGAGTGAAAGACTGGTGCCTGATATAGGTTTCATAGGAAACCCGTGATACAGGTCACCAGGGCTCCTTCCCCATGGTGTACAAGATAAAGTCAGTTAAGGTGACGATTTGCATAGGTAGTAGGTAATTCTTAAGTTACAAATGTTGCGTATGATTGAGGTTTGAAAAGTAAAGTTGTTGATAGATTTACTGATACAACCAGACTGTTAAGAAAACCTAAACCCGGGGATTATAAATAACTTAATTGAAATTGTATTAGGTACTAGTATTTTAAGAAAATTCTCAATTTTGTCATGAGTACGTAATCAATTTTATTTGTTCATATTTCTGATACAAACGGATAACTTAAGGTGACGGGTAGGGCACACTAGCGACGCCAATCGATTTTTTAGCTCCTAAACCGGATCTATTTCAAACAATTTCGGGGTTACAATCTCACGGCAAACACTAAAATTATTTATTAAATAACCATGCACAAATGTTGGGTCCGATTTTGTACGCGAAAAATTGATTCTAGCCAAAAGTGGTCGCTTATGGCGTAGCTAAAAATTAAAATCAATTGGTATCGCTATTGTGCCCTACCCATCACCTCAATGATTATAATCATAATAATTATTTTAATAATAACTATTATTATATTACTTACGTTGAATATCAATAAGACCTATAAAGCAATTCTACACGTCCTGACCCGGGACCATGTTAATTGTATGTAAATGCAGACAATTTACAAACAACTCGTTAAAATGATCTATAAAATTACTTACTTATGAGGAAAATACGAGTAGGTACATTGTAAATTAACGAAATTTACATGTAAAAACTTCGACACCGATTGCAATTTACTGTATGTACTATATTTTAATATTAATGTCCTCCAAACCGATATTTCGGTCTTGGCGGCCAATCTCAGAGATCGTCCATCGACGCAGGACATATTATAGTGCACAAGCGTTTGCGCAGACACAAGTGCACTCAATATTCCCATACCCTCATATTTCTATGGGTCACCACTGTGAAACTACCGAAGAGGGATCAGGCGCAGAACCAACGGCTTAATGTGCTTTCCGAGGCACGGGGGTGCAAGACCACCAACTTCCAGACTCCGGGCTGACACTGAGAATTTCTTAACAGAAACACTCGGGTACAAATTTTGGCCCGACCCGGGGATCGAACCCGGGATCCCAAGCGCAGCCGTCTCTTTAAAGTGCGACGCACTACCCACTGTGCCAACGAGGCAGCCATTTTAATATTATACTGATCGCATCAGTAGTACAAATGCTGCACCGCTCTACCACCACAAACTCAGCCTTCCCATGGTTCGCGGGACGCGGGGCCCGGAGTGCGCTGGACCAAATCCAATTGAATTATGTTTGTGCCAAACAATCAGTTCTGATGTCAACCATTGTCGTCCGTCCGTCACAGATGAATGGGAATGTATGTTGCAGCTGAACGTTCTGCGGACTGCTCAAGCTTACGCTCGAGACCGTGGGAGAGCCACGCTTCGGCAATGAATGGGCCGGCTTGACGGAGTGATACCACCGGCCTAACAGAAAAACCGCATCGAAGCAACACTGTGCGGTGTTTTCGCGCGTGAGGGAGGGTACCGGAGGCCCAATCACAAGGGGTAAGAGGGGTTCAAAGAGGTAGTAGGCAGCGCATTGTGACTCCAACTGGTTTGTCGCGGGTGCCATGGGCGGCGGCAATTCGCTTTACTATCATGGTGTCCGTCTGCTCGTCTCGCCACCTAAAAACAGCTGAATGGTTATATATTACTTACGTTGAATATCAATAGAACTATAAAGCAATTCTACACGTCCTGACCGGGACCATGTAATTGTATGTAAATGCAGACAATTTACAAACAACTCGTTAAAATGATCTATAAAATTACTTACTTATGAGGAAAATACGAGTAGGTACATTGTAAATTAACGAAATTTACATGTAAAAACTTCGACACCGATTGCATTTTACTGTATGTACTATATTTTAATATTAATGTCCTCCAAACCGATATTTCGGTCTTGGCGGCCAATCTCAGAGATCGTCCATCGACGCAGGACATATTATAGTGCACAAGCGTTTGCGCAGACACAAGTGCACTCAATATTCCCATACCCTCATTCACCACTGTGAAACTACCGAAGAGGGATCAGGCGCAGAACTAACGGCTTAATGTGCTTTCCGAGGCACGGGGGTGCAAGACCACCAACTTCCAGACTCCGGGCTGACACTGAGAATTTCTTAACAGAAACACTCGGGTACAAATTTTGGCCCGACCCGGGGATCGAACCAGGGACCCAAGCGCAGCCGTCTAGTGCAACGCACTACCCACTGTGCCAACGAGGCAGCCATTTTAATATTATACTGATCGCATCAGTAGTACAAATGCTGCACCGCTCTACCACCACAAACTCAGCCTTCCCATGGTTCGCGGGACGCGGGGCCCGGAGTGCGCTGGACCAATCCAATTTGAATTCTGTTTGTGCCAAACAATCAGTCTGATGTCAACCATTGTTCGTCCGTCCGTCACAGATGAATGGGAATGATGTTCGCAGCTTGAACGTGTGACTGCTCAAGCTCGCTCGAGACCGTGGGAGAGCCACGCTTCGGCATGAATGGGCCGGCTTGACCGGAGTGATACCACGGCCTAACAGAAAACCAGCATGAAGCAACACTGTGCTGTGTTTCGCTGCGTGAGTGAGGGTACCGGAGGCCCAATCCAAGGGTAAGAGGGGTTCAAAGGTAGGCAGCGCACTTGTGACTCCACTGGTGTCGCGGGTGTCCATGGGCGGCGGCAATCGCTTACTATCAGGTGATCCGTCTGCTCGTCTGCCACCTAAAAAAAGCTGAATGGTTATATATTACTTACGTTGAATATCAAAAAGAGCAATAAAGCAATATCTACATTGGTCAAACACACTCCCCCGCACCACCTCCCCTCCTCCTGCATTGCGGTCCATTTGAAGTTCGACTTTGTAGTGGCGGTAAAGATATAGTACCTGCTCGGCCAAATAACGGTTGATAAGGTCTAATATCATAATGTTTTTTTTAAATTTGGTACACTGACACTGTTTTGTAATTTTTCTATGCAGTACAAAGTCCTCTGTAATTGAAATATCATTTACAGGAGACGGGGGATGTGTTGATGATAGATTTGTATCCGATAAAGGCCCGTAATGCATTTACTTCTGGTATTGCCAGTGACTAATCGACTAATTTTAAGTTACAAAAATTACTTTTGTATAAAACTAATTTGATTAGAAATAGTTTCAACTATGTTTTTCATCCAACTACGTACCACCGAATAGCTGAAACTGTTACAGTCAGTAGGAAGTTAAAATACGACTAGGCTCACTTCTAACTTCAAGCATTTTGTGCCAGAAAGAGGATTAAGTGCCTATGCGACGTATACACATCTTTTGGCAGAGCCCTAGCTTCGCACATACTAACACCACACCAGGGTTCAATGAAAACTATACATAATTATGTAATACATATTCTAAACTAGTGATAGCCCGCAGCATCGCTTGCGTGGGATTCGGTTTGTCCCAAAAAGTATTTCTGCGTGAAGGTTTTGTCATAATTTTACTTTTTAACTGACCGGATGCCGCAATTGGTAGTGACCCTGCCTCCTACGCCAAAAGTCGTGGGTTCGATACCCACCCTGGACAAAAAACATTCGTGCGATTAACACTTGTGTTTGTGCAGTGTCTGGATGTAATCTATGTATTTAAGTATATATTTGTGTTCCTCTGTTGTCTGATATCCGTAACACAAGTGTTTAAGCTAGTTAGTACGGAATCAGGTCAATGTATGAGATGTTGTGAGAATTATTATTATTTTTCTCACGACGCAATGGTCTACCTCTTTACTGAACCATGTTGTCTATTTGAAAAGATGAAAGTCTGTGAGTATGTTTATTTTATTACTTTTTCATGCATAAACGGCTGGGCCGAATAAGGTAACGGGTAGGGCACACTAGCGACGCCAATCGATTTTAATTTTTAGCTACTAAACCGGATCTATTTTAAGCAATTTCGGGATTACAACCTCTCGGCAAACACTTATACTATTTATTTAATAACTATGCAAAAATGTTGGATACGTTTTTGTACGCGAAAAATTGATTCACGCTGAAGCGGTAATCAATTTTTCGCGTACGCGTTGGATGCAACATTTGTGCATGGTTATTTAATAAATAGTATAAGTGTTTGCCGAGAGGTTGTAATCCGGAAATTGTTTTAAATAGATTCTGTTTAATAGCTAACAATTAAAATCGATTGGTGTCGCTAGTTCGGAATACCCGTCGCCTAAAGACAAAATTTAGTACGCATGAAACTGACACTATGGAATAACACGTAGGCTTATTTTTATATATAACTGTGTTAATTTTATATTAATACACATCGTTTATTTATATTGAATGTGAATCGAAGATATATATGAGAATTAATTACCTGAAAACAAATGATTTATTATTATTTATTATTATAAACAAAACAAATGAAACGGCGTTTGAACAAAAGAGACGGATGAGGTTATTGAAATGTTACAAATAGACCTTTCAATGCACTCTCTGAACACGACAACGTCTGTACAAATAGCTTCCGTACAGTTTCTGTATACATCGGACAAACGTATGAATGAAGCGCAGTGTTCTAACCAAATGGGTCCCTTGCATAAAGTGGGATTCGAATCTACAATTTTGAGAACAAAGCTCAACTAGTGCAACACGGAGGCTAAATGGATTGCGTGGTACAGTTTGGGTTTTACTAAGGAAGATAAAGGATACTTTTGTGGTACAATTATATGAGTAGCACAATCTAGGCAATTTTAAATTATTAGCAGCATTTTATTTAATAAACTCTTGGAATAGACAGCCGCAGTTTTGAAAATGAAATGAGTATTTCTACTTAAATGTTTTCACCGTAAACTGAGCCACGTAATCAAAAATTATTTATTTCCATAGGCTTGGGTATAAGTCATACATTAAAAACATACAACATTTATTACAGGTAATTGTATAAGTAATTAATTTACATGTGATAACATAGGTATATTATAATATTAGATATAATTAAATTCTACCACGGGGTCGGGAAGTGGATTCTCGGAAAGAAAATCCGGCAAGAAATTGGCCAATTAGGTACTCTTTTTAATCGCCAATTTTATTAATGGCTGCATCATACTAAGTCATACGTACAGTCTAATACTTAAAAAAAGGCAATCAAAAGCTAACTATGAGGTGAACCGAAGCAGACTAGCTGAGCATCAGTCTCTAAAGGTGGGTCCAGGTCACAAGAAGATATAACGTATGCCTCAGCCATCATTTCATTCAATCATAGAGGGAACGTAATAGCACCAATTAGCATTGGCCGGTGGGAGACAAATGACACAGTATCTTTTGCAAATCAGGAAAGGACAGGAGAAGTAAGAAGGTACAAATCAGTAATCTATGTATAGTTAACATACTCACCGACAACTTCTAAAGGAGCGGAGCGTATTTCTGTGTGAAACGTGGGCGCATCTGCTGACACCTCGCATCGGAAGCGACCGGCCATCGCCGGTGTCGCTTGCTGCAATACCACTCTTCTGGCACCACTTCGAGAGATCTGAAAATAAAAAATGTAAACACATAGTATACACATAGTTGCAGACAAAAAAATTAAGATACCACAGATACGGAACATTCTTAAGCGTCAAATGTAAGTGACTGTAACTGTACAGTAAAACTGTTTTACTGGTAAATAAATATTATTTAAACCTAAACCAAAATGACATTGAATTATACAATATTTTTTTTATGCTAGAAGCGGACAAACGAGCAAGCGAGTCACCTAATGGAAACTAATCAACGTCGCCCATGAACATCCGCGAAATCAGAGAGATCGCTAATGTGTTGCTGGCCTTTTTAAACGACTTCAAAAAAAGAAGGTTCTTAATTGGACATGTATAACTTTACCCTAAGTCGGGAAATAAGAAACCGTTCCACAGAACTTAGGTACGTGGTAGAAAGTTCCGCGAGAAACGCATAGTATTAAACGCCATCCATCGAGATGATGGGGATGGAATGACAATCGCTTGCGAGTGGTTCGATATAAGAATTTAGCTGCAGGGAGTAGATCAAACAGTTCCTCAGAGCACTCTCCATGATAGATGCGGTATAGAATGCTGAGGGAAGCTGAATCCCGCCACAGTGCTAGAGGATCAAGTCGACTAGAGAGAGTCAAGTCACCGACAATTCGAGCAGCCCTACGTTGTACGAGGTCAAACTTAAGAAGATTGGTACTGAGGTGCACCTGCCCAGAGATGGGAGCAGTATTCCATATGGGGCTGAACTTGTGCCTTATAGAGTTGTAATCGATGAGCTGGTGTGAAATACCGCTCAGCTCTATTAAGTACACCAAGTTTTTATTTCTGATTTATCAGCAGCGTGCATAAAAAATGTATTTCGTTGACTGGCGGACAACATAATCCTCCAATAGTTCCATTTTACTGGAATTACACAATTGTTATATTTAAAAACTACAGCATAGTTCCTATTAATTGCAAATATATTAAACATACCAAGTCTGACCGTAACCAAAGTAGCCTCGGGGGTCGCTAATGAGCGAATTTTGCCGTTTCTGCAGTGCATATGTTTATTTAATTAAAACTTGTAACAATATTCTTATTTTGAGCTGCGTCATATTTTGTTTGGAGTAAAAGTAAAGTATCACAATAATACATTTTCCTAGTAAAGAAACGGAATATGTTTCTTTACTAGGAAAATGTACCTAGAAATTTTCATACGTTACACATTGTACTCATTATATAGTAGTGAGTACATTCTCAAGAGCAAAGTTATACAAATATTTGTATTTGTACCTTTATTTGCATAAAACATGGTACATTTATGGTCTTATTCTATGTTTAGTCGATCTATCGACAAGCAAATATGTCCGACCTTATTATTTCAGCTAAGCGCAATATAACATCAAATTACAAAAACTTTTAAAACATTTCATTAGACAGTCCAAATTTCATTAATAAATAAATCATACACAATCATTTAACGCCGTGTGGTCCCCGGCAGAGTAGAATAGGCCACCCTCACTTTTACCGAGGTGTCGTAAAAGGCGACTAAGGTTAAGCTGCTGGCATGATCATCAGCACCCAGAGAAGGAAAACTCTGCATTTATATCAAAACCCTCGCCAACCCGTCTGCCAAGCGTGGTGAGTATGGCAATTACCCCTCATGTGATTGAGGGAGGCCCGTGCCGCAGCAGTGGGGACTTAAATGGGCTGATGATGATGATGATGATGAATCATTTAAATATTCATGTCAAAATCGATATAAGATGTCAATATAATAAACACAGCAACAATTCAAAGATAAGTATAAAGTAATAAAAACAATGAAAGATAAAATTTTGCATAATATATGTAAATAAAAACAATAAAATTACAAAGTGAATAAAAAAAATCAAATTAACATTTCAGATAGACATAACTTTTTTTTAATCGTCCATTTTATAGTGTTTCAATTAATTTGCCACACGTATTATTTATATGTCTTTCACGGCAGAATTTAGTTAATTCCTGAATGTCATAAAAGCAATTATGTATCATAATTTCAGAAATAATCCTTCTGAATACATTGATTGGTAAATTTTGAACACAATTTGGAAGCAAGTTGTACAAATGGATACTCATGCTATAGCAGTTTCTAGCAAAACAGGTTGCAGCTGGGGGTGGTACAGCCAATGTCCATGGGTCTTCTGAATGCATTGATTGGTAAATTTTGAACACAATTTGGAAGTAAGTTGTACAAAGGGATACTCATGCTATAGCAGTTTCTAGCAAAACAGGTTGCAGCTGGGGGTGGTACAGCCAATGTCCATGGGTCTTCTGAATGCATTGATTGGTAAATTTTGAACACAATTTGGAAGTAAGTTGTACAAAGCGATACTCATGCTATAGCAGTTTCTAGCAAAACAGGTTGCAGCTGGGGGTGGTACAGCCAATGTCCATGGGTATCTACTCGAGCCAAACTTACTGTTTTCACATTTATTAAGATTTTGTTTTTTTTGTGAGTAGTTAATTACCATTCAACCTTAGTACAAAACGCAATCTTGAGTTATTACCGTACTAAGTTTCACGCTATACCGTTCCAACGCGAAATATTAAGACCATCCATGTGCCCACCATAATAACGGTGAAGCGGGGAAGAGCGGTTTGCAAGATCGAAATTTTTAGGTAACCAACACAACTATCGGTCGACTTGAAAAAAATATATATTATACTTGAAGATACTCTTACTGTATAGATAATGTGCTATTTTGTTACATGAAAGGATTCAGCTCACTCGATCAAAAAAAGGCCAAAAAAGAGCTTGTGTATAATTTATTAGCCCTAAAATTTGATTTCCATAATATTTTTGAACAGAAATAAGTGACTTTAAATTATATAAATAACCTGCAAAATTGTATGATTCTTCTATTAAAAAAAACAATTTCAATGCTAAAAAGAGTATAAATTTTGGACCCTCGTGGCTTTGTGACAGTTGCTGTGTCCTGCTCTTGCAAGACAAGTTAGACAGAGACGGTTTTCTGTGGTGATGCCTGGTCTTAAATGGGGCTGGTTGGAATGAGTTTAGATCCGGAATTTTTCATCGGTCACGTTTTGCAATAACGGGTATTAGATTTTAATTAACTATAAAATAAGACTCTCGGCAGATGACTGGCAGGAGGTGACGCAGGATCGACCAAGATGGAGGCTCTTATTATCGGAGGCTAAAACTCACTATGGGTCGCTTTTTTTTTTTTTTGGTCTCGAAGGGAAAATGCTTTGCGCACCGTCCCGTCAGGTCGGGGGACCTGACGGGGTGTGTGGGACTCCCTCTAGGAAGGTGACCCAGAGGTATACCCACTAAAAACCCTACGACGCCCGCCTCTTTTGACTTAGGCGAGGCCTACGGTCACTCATCAGTCCGTATGACCCCGCTTGTGGCCAACGACCACCCAAACAAAATGGGCAGACCTCCTCAGAGGGGTGCAGGAATAGCACCCAGTCCTACCACCAGAAGGCGCACCGGCGTGCAGTGCGCTATCCACCTTTGTTAGGTCTCATTATGGGATGGCCGGTGCCCCCGCACCAGTCATCCAAGGCCTTCCGCGCGAACCATTGCCCTGACGAGCCCCTCTTCTGCCTCGCCCCCGTCGCAGTCGAAGAGAAAGCGGATCTCGCTCCCTCTCTCGTTCAGCTACCTCCTTCTGCTCCATCACCTCCTCGCAGAAGGAGGCTACCGCATTCCATGCACTCACGCTGCCAACCATTTTTTCAAGAACGGTTGGTAACGAGAGGTCTTCGCCACCCAGAGCCGTGGCTAAAGTTGTCCTCGGCAAAGCCCATGCCGGGCAGTCCATCATTGTGTGCTGTGCCGTGTCTTCTGCACAGTTACAATGGTGGCACCCCTGGGTCAATTCTGCGCCGGCAATAAGACACAGATATCTCCCAAAGCAACCGTGCCCCGAGAGGACCTGCGTCAGCCGGTAGCTCATTGACCCCCAACTTCGCCCAACCCATCTTTCTAAAATGGGTCGGACCGCCTCCAGAATCCGACGTCGCGACCCAGCACCTGCAGCACCTGATTCCTCAAGCCGCCGTCTCCAATCGCCCAGAGCCGTATCCTGGGCTGTTCTTCGCCACCGCACCACCGTGTCAGGTGGGGGGACTATGGGTCGCTGCGCCAACCTAGTTAGTTAGTTAGTTATAAAATAAAACACGTTGTAAGTTTTATAAGTAAGATAAAAAAAACCGTGACAATTTTTATTTGGTATAAAAATCGTAACGTTTTTTTTTAATCTAGGCTAAAGGCTCGAATTTCAAAATTATTTTGCGTGCTTACACTGTTTAATGGATTTCAATTTTGGTTCATCGGTTAGGAGGACTGAGTATAGATTACCCAGCCAATGAATCAAAAGTTACTTTTAAAGTTATTTATACATAAATATGTATATGTGAAATATTCCTGTTGTTTGTGGCCAATACTAGTTCATATTTAATTACTTAAGCATACTTGAGAACAAAGGTTGAGAAGTCAAAGTAATTATAAACTACTTTGAAACTTTTTCAACATTGAGCCCCAATCAGAAAACAACGGGTTGTCGGCTAAAATATCTTCCTAAAGTCTAACTAATTACAAAACTTTGCTCCTTTCATAGATAGGTCCCTAACAATAACAATGTTACTTAAACAAAAATTGTTAGTGAATTTATAAAAAAATATATAAACTTGATGAACATCGGCTTTAGAATCTATCACGACGACGACTATAAAAATATAATATATTTTTCAAATAATTTTGTTTCCAACGTCAAACGTTCAAGAAAGTCTTTTTACTAAGGCCCGATTCGATCTTTATCCGCGGTTAAATCTTAGATTTAGAAAAGGATTAAGATTGGTCAAATTGGCCCTTAATGTTTTAAAAATGGTAACTAGAAACTTTTTACAATAAAACATGATGAAAATAACAAGAAGATTACCTAAACTTTCATGTACGGATTAGCTATATCTTAAAATGAAATATGATCCTACAAGGATAAACCAGCTTCATTGTACTTTGTCAATAGTTAAAGTTCGGTTTATTCCTTTTGAATCCATTGAAGTGATCTCTCAAATGATCCGTTTATTTTTTCTCCATTTGTGACGAAATAAAAATAAGATTTCCCCATACGCTTTTTATACATAACGAACTATCTAAATTGGCGCAGCAATCCAAAGTGAGCTTTGCCCTCTGATAATAAGAGTCTCCATCTAGGTCGGTCCAGCGCCACCTCCTGCCAGTCATCCGCCAGTTTTCCGAATTCTTTTCGACCACGTCTCTCCACAGCGGTACCTTGGACGGCCAACTGACCTTCGACCATTTGGCCGTCCTAGGTACGCTCTTTTTACTGCATTACACAAGGTCCTGGTGTCCAGATTTCTCAGTATTTACAAAACAGTAATACGCCCAACCCTATTATCAAGTAGCGTAATGAAGGATGGCCTACCACTTGTTGGGCTGCTGGCCGTAGGAGAACAGATATTAGTAACTGGACGAGAAACTCCTAGCTTAGAGTCGCACACTTGAGCACAGCATGAAGGCGACCTACGGCCAGGAGTGGACGGACACAGGCTGTTGAGGCTGCAACTGATATTTTGAGAAAAAATCATAGCATCCAAATATCTAAATAAAAATGAAGAAGACATTGATTCCACTATATTAAGGGACTGCCTACTCGTATTTCTAAATCGTAGTCCGACTATAAACGAAAAGAAACCTTTGACTTTGAAATACTAGAATAGTAGGTCTATGAAATCTCATATAATTCAAAGGAATTTTTGTAAATCCAACCTAAAAATCATTATAATATACACTGGGCAACAAATAAACTAAGTCACCAACAAATTTTCATACAAACGTACTCAGTTCAGAGGCCTACAATTATGAACATTTTAGTGCTATGGAAATAATTTAAATGTAAATCGATGTTAGAAATGTTCAATTTTAAATAAAGCATTTTTAAACTATGCCAGAAACATTCCTAAAATTCCAATTTCCTAAAATATTTTAAAATGTAGGTGGATAAAATCTTGTATGAAGCAAGAAAAAATATTTACATTTGCAATTTTTTTGGGAATTGGCATATTTCTGGGGTCATTAAAATGTTTATTAAAAAATGAAACATTATTAGGCATTGATTTACATTTAAATCGTTACCATGGCAGTGAAACTTGTTTATTTTATAAGTCTTTCGAACTAGGCGCGTTTGTATGAAATTTAGCTGGTGGCTCAGTTTATTTGCTGCCCTGTGTATTATGTAAATATAAATATTTATATTTATGGATCTGATTCCAAAGTAGGTATGGCTGTTAGAATCAACGAAGGCACCACATATTCATGTATAGATATTTTTAACATCCACATGATCCACTGATCAAACACAAGTGATTATCACAAGAATGGTTGTCTAGAGAGACAGTTGCCGAATAATGTGCTATCAAACTATTGTATGCCTACAAATATAGTTTGATACAATCAGATAAAGTATTCTAAACTTAAAAGATTGAAAAGTAGATAATGTTCAGTGATATCTCGAAGTCGCAGTTTATGTAATAAGTTACTCTATATCTTGAAGTAGGATTATTATAAAATTATTTTTCCCCAACGAGTTCAATAAAGAGAAAAAACGTGAAACTAATTCCAAAGTACGTGATTAAGTTTAGTAGATATAGGTAGTAAAGGCTTGTCATACCAATTATTCAAACCTTGGGTGCTATCTCGGGTAATATTATTATAATTTAATCCACCTCTCCTTACATTATATTATATTGCTGTTCTATATCATTCCGAGCTACGATAACATCAATTCCTACTACGAGTATACTATTTCTTTTTAGCTATTGTATATTTAATTCTTTTCTCAATTTCTTCATATTAGCCATTGCTGTATTACGGCCGAGCTAATGGTAGAAATACGTACATAAAAGTGCATGGTTGGATTCGAACCACGACTCCGTATTGAAAGCGCGATCCACTGAGTTACCATCACTTTATCGCTCAAGTTGATTTGATAATGCATTATTTTTTGATCGATGTCTTTTCTTCACAAACGTTTCCGCTCTGCTATTCCAATTTCACAAATTCTATCGATACGTCTCTTCCAAACTCAAAACGCTCTATGCAAGATGAAATTAAATTAGTCGGACATGTCCTCTGTATAGAAATGAATAAAGACTGGCGCAAACGCCGCAGCGGACGGCGACAAAACGAGCAAAAAGCGCCACCGCGCGGCCCGGGCTTATAACCTATTTTTCATGCGTCTGTGCTGCTAACCTCACGTAGCGCTGGTCGTTCAGTAAATTTAATTACTTTGACGGCCCTGCACTTTTCTAAATTTAGAGGTGGTAAGTCGCAGCTCTATTTTGAAAGTTAAACTCAGGTAAACTTTAAGAAGTTGAGCACAAATATTGACGCTGTAAACTTACAGGGTATATCGGGAAACAGTAATATCCCTTTTGATCTCAGTTGATGACGTTGAGTAAAACCACAAGTTGTACTGACCATCCTCATCAATCACTTTTACGACTTTTTTTACAAATTTCAACTATCAATTTAGTTGGTATTATTGTTGTCGTTGATGATAATAATGCATAATAGTTTAAAACACTTTTAGTAGGTACAACATAGGTGATGATATTTTTTCCGATGCATTTTGTAGATAGTCATAGAAATACAAATAAGCAAATTGCAAACTACTCAAGTACATAACGATTAGAAAAGTTATATTCGTTTTTGTTAACCGTGGGAGAACCATGCTTCGGCATGAATGGGCCGACTCGACCGGAGTGATACCACGGCCTCACCAGCGAAAGCCAACGTAAAGCAGCAATGTGTTTCGCTGCGTGAGTGAGGGTTCTGGAGGCATAATCGGGGGAAAAAGGGGTGTAAATGATGGCAGCGCACTTGCGACTCCACTGGTGTCGCGGGGGTCTATAGGCGGCGGCAATCACTTACCATCAGGCGATCCATCTGCTCGTCTGCTACCTATCACATAAAAAAAACTAGAATTTTGAAATGTATTTAAAACATGGTCTGTCTTTCTTCTGCTGAGCTATTGTATTCATTAATATGCTTAGAATAATATTAGTAATTAAAACATATACACATTGATTTATAATTAAAAACAGTTTCATTTGTTACTTCAGCCGATCTTCCTTCATGTTGGTTTTACTTCAAGTAATAAACTGGGAAAGTACACAAATAATTTCGGTACCCTTTTATAATGTTCAAACCTTCCATTGTTTTCATTACTACTAACTTGTTTGCTGACCGCAAAGGGCGCGCCGTAATATTCCATGAGTGGCGATCTAAAAACATTTGCCAGATAAATTTTGGTGGCGATTAAATTACACGACTAATTGGACGCTAAAAAGAGCAAATTCAATCAACTATTTAACGTTTATCTCTGTGGTTTTGTTCCATGGATGCTGATAGACATAAGTAATAATGGATCCACTTAACATGCCATGACATATTCAGTGAGCTGACAGAGTCTAACGCTCACTTAAAAATATACACACCTAACTTATTTTAATCGTTATTATAGAATAATTTGAACTAAACTGGCGTAACTAACACAATTTGCATAATATTTTTGCATTTTGTTATACCAAATAGCGAGTAGATAGAATAACCTAAGTTATTAGAATGTTGTAGGTATATGACATCCTGTATTATCTAAAAAATGGTTTTAAAATTCTGTATGATTTTGATATCACACGCTCGTAAGTATGTCAACTAAATTGAGGCATCTCTTGATAGCGCTTGGTTTGAAGTCATGACCAAAATTCATTCGCCTCCTTTGTCTGAAATTCTTGTCTGAGATCAGAGAGTGAACATTTCAATGTAATAATGACTAAACCTCTAATTCTATGATTATGGTCAAAGGGTATTTGGAGTAGTAACGAGACAAAGCAATGGGAAGGCGAACGGACCATTACAATACCTATCTATAGGAAGTAGGTACTAAATATTCCAAGCTGTTTGAATAGCGTAACTGTGAAATTCTCTATCGACTATCACTTCGTCGTGTTCCGCGCACCATTTTACATACATAGGTATATACATACATGATAAGTATTTTTCAACAGATAAATACGGTCAGTATAATGAATATTGACTAAGCTTATTATAGCCAAACATGCTTCATTCTGAATCTATTCTTATTTCTGCAGGTCGCCTACAAAAATGTATAAGTTGAATACAGTCTGATCAATTTCCATTAAATCAAACATATTTCGGCATGCATATTTTGAAATTCAAACCTTATTGGGTAAGTATTTATTATTTGTAATACTAATGTGCGAGATTCAGTCCTAGTTAATAACTACATACATACGTTCTAAAGCATTTTTTTTAAATTTCAATTATATTCAACATTCGTTCCTTTGCATATTATCATATTTATTCTGCAGTAGCGCCATCGATTCTATTTCGCGGTTATGAATTTTTTTTTAATCAATTATATATCTAGGTCATTACCTAATAAAATTCAAACGAGAGAATGTAAAACTGTAACTACTTAACTATAAGAAATATCTTTGTATAAACTATTAACAAGTGAAACACATTTTAGTAGGATTAGAGTTTTACTTGAAGTAATTAATTAATAAATACAATACGCGCGAATCTTATGGAATAGATCTGACAGCTTAAGTGAGTGACATTACTAGGGTTGTGCGTATATCGCGTAGTGATAATATGGTCAATCGATTTTTATATTCCGCAAACAAAACTTAGTAAGTATGCCCATATTTTCCAAAAATGGAGATCACGTAACCATTGTAAATTTGTTTATGAAGTTTGAAGTCGATATATTACGAGTCTTTTGATTAAACTTAAAACATTTGATAGGAAAACAAAGGCCCAATTTGCGAGGCTGAAAATATTGATATTGTGTTTTTGAGTGAACGTCAAGTAATTTAGTTACGTTAGTTCTCTAAATCTCCAAGAACCTTCAACGAACACCGTAAGGGTTTGTTTACATTGTGTTTTATTAATCTTATAGGTAAATGTAGTTGCCAGCTCTTATAAGTTCATATTCAGAAGGAATTTACGGCTACACTAAAATGTCAACTTAAAGTTAAAGTTGAACTTCTGCATAAGTTACAAAATACTAATTAACTAAGACTCAAATTTTCTCAAAGAAGTTTTGAGAATTTTGTATAAAAGACATTTTTGCGTCCGTTGCTTGCTCCGTATTTTGGAATTGGTTATTCTTCTCTAGATTTGGTTATAAACTCAGATAAAACATTACACTACCTCGCTAGTGAGATAAAAATAAAATAGCTTTACTTATTGTTTTAATTTCATTTTTAGGGCCTTAAACTTATCCCTTAACAGCGTGATCCGCCTGGAATGATTGATGTTTTCCCGAAGAATAAGACGTTTACCTGAGGTAACTACAAATTTAATTTTTAGAGGATAATGTATGATTAGTAATTAGTGAATAACTTTATTTAAACGGTATCGTAATTTTTGAGTTATAGCCTATTAATTACTCAGAATGTCAAAACGGCAATTTTTGCAATATCCCTAGACAAAGTTGCGGTGTGTAGTCATGGTAGAGGTAGTTATATTTTAATTACCACATTCTGATATAATCGTATTCTTAATTATGAAAAAAATACTTGAACTATTACAGGTTGGGACTTGAAAAAATATATGACGCGGCTTAGCCGTCAAACGTATTTGGCATACCTTGGTATTTACACAAATACATCAACATGTTCGAATCGATACGCATTCTGCCCCGCGCTTACTGTCGGGAGACACGCGACGCGACCTACGTCTGTACCCGGTAGGGCTGTCGTCTGACAAATACCTAATGATCTTAGGAAATCTTGACAAAAATAAATAACTAAGATCCGGCAAAACAGTATCGCTGCGCCATTTCCGTTTTGATTCGCATTCATAATACAACTTTAAGTATCGAGAGGTAAGTAACTAAACCTAAAAATGATAGCGAGAAATTCGTACGTGAAACGATTTATGTTGTATTATATATTATATAATAATTCGTTTATTTACAATTACAGTGTATCAATCGTATATTTAAATTACTTAATTTGTCGTTAAGAGCTTGACAATACGAGGTTGGGTTACGACCTGAATTTCACATTACAATATTAAGGATTAGATCTGCGCATAAACTCATTAGACGCTAAATGAAAGTATTTATAAATAGCTTAAGTAAAGTCTAGGCTCAAAGAGGTTCATATATCAATAGAATAGAACCTTTATATGCTACTAGTAAATAGGGTGGCATATTTTATAGGTCACTCTGTTCTTTCAACCAAGTGTACTTTTTTAAGTTCAGTGACTGAGTGTGTCCCAGGAGCGCGTAAGGCCGTACCTCGTTAGTAATACGGTCACTACGTTTTCAGACTAATATTTACATAAGGTTTAGAAAGGTATCATCATCAACCCATTTAAGTCCCCACTGCTGGGGCACGGGCCTCCCTCAATCACATGAGGGGTAATTGCCATACTCACCACGCTTGGCAGACGGGTTGGCGAGGGTTTTGATGTAAATGCAGAGTTTTCCTTCTCTGGGTGCTGATGATCATGCCAGCAGCTTTACCTTAGTCGCCTTTTACGACACCTCGGTAAGAGTGAGGGTGGCCTATTCTACTCTGCCGGGGACCACACGGCTAAGGTTTGTTAGTAAGGTATGGTCCATGACAAGTAAACTTATTAGGTTTGTGTACTAGGTACCTTATTCTTTTCAGCTATGACAAGTTTAATATAACCAGTGGTTAGACATGCAAAAGCATTAATGCATGGAGAGTAGTACATACTCTCCAGAGTCAACTATCGAGAGAGTTAGCTACGTGGATGTGAGCGACCGCTGCTGACGAGGACCTGCATCTCACTGCCTGCCTGAGGAGGTGCCTGCGCTTGATTTGGAAACACTCGTTATGTCGGATTTCAGGGGCTGAAGCTGAGCTTTTTAAATGCTTACAGAAAACGCTTAGGTACGAGCGATGGTTTCACAGTGGATATACTGTAGGAGAATCGCCTACGCTGGAATGGACCATATTCTGCGTAACTGTCTGGTTTATGCAGAATATCCATACCCATGTAGGGTAAGCTAATGATTAACCATGCCACCACCGCCGTGTCATCGCTGAAAGGGTGGATCTAAAATGGTGTGGATTGACGCCGTAAAATATGAAAACTGTTTAAAAATAAACTGACCACTATATGGATGCTGAAGACCTTGCAAAATGGATGTGTTGTAGTAGGAGTGGATTATCTTGAGAAAAATACCGTGTCAAACGAAAAACAATAAAGAAAAGACGGTGGCCTAATCATTCATTCATTCATTCATTCTAATACTCATATGTTAAAGCGAAAAACTTAGTAGAAGTGCAAATGCTCCATCAGCTTGAAATATAATCTAGATTAATAAAGATTAATAAAGATCAATTATAATTAAATTATTAAAAAATATTTTTGTTTCCCCTTATTGGTTAGTGTTTTATAGTAGGTGGACATTTTCATCTGACCTAATATGTATATTTTTGTTCAATATACAATGAGCTGTTTTTACAGGACAAAAATGTTATTGTATTATCGTTCATCATCATCATCATCATCAGCCCATTTAAGTCCCCACTGCTGGGACACGGGCCTCCCTCAATCACATGAGGGGTAATTGCCATACTCACCACGCTTGGCAGACGGGTTGGCGAGGGTTTTGATGTAAATGCAGAGTTTTCCTTCTCTGGGTGCTGATGATCATGCCAGCAGCTTTACCTTAGTCGCCTTTTACGACACCTCGGTAAGAGTGAGGGTGGCCTATTCTACTCTGCCGGGACCACACGGCATTATCGTTAGTGTTAGTAAAATTACGGTTCAATTAATTCGCCTTCATGTAACTGTCCGAAAATTCCATTTCAAACTTCACAATATATTTAAAATGATTCTGAATTGTAAGAGTTTTCCTATCTAAAGCAAGTTTTGATATAAAAGTATATAACCAACTCAATTACAAAAGTCTAAATTAATTTAAACCTTTTGAAAAACTTAGCCATAGTCCGTTTTTATAGTCGTTCCCTCAATGCTGAAGATCGTGAGTCGTGACCTCGTTTTTAATAAACGCCCAAATGACGCTTGTCCTTTTCCATAATATTCTGTGTGTTATTAAGGTTTCTACTGCGATTTTGTAGATGTATTCAATTTATTTTTTAATTAGCGCGAACTTCAAATTGGTCCGGAAGAACGCCAGCCCTGCCGTCTACATGTCAGCAGCAGGCATGAAAACATTCCATTCGCGTGTCGGTGACATGTCAACGTCACAGAATAAATAGGCCAATGTGCTAACCAATATATTACCTACATGCAAGGAAGGCTCAAATATTAGCGAACTTATTATCCGTAGAATAAAAGAATAACAGTTTCCTTATTCTATGGAGCAAATACCTGAACAATAGTCTTCACGGTTGCATCAATACGTAATCCCCGACCTACTTATGGTGCATGCCTGATAATAGTTATTGTTTGTGCTTCGCGAACAGTGAATGGGTTAATAAATGATTTATGACAACATTAAGCTGGGCAAACGTACTTATTCTGTTAGATTATGTTTGTTTTGTCTTAGAAGTAAAACCGAATCGTATTCGGGATTGGACCGCCGGCCTAATGTTCATCTATCTGATGTCAATGCATAATTTGCATTGTCTAATTTTTTTTACTTAAAAGTGGACCAAGGAGTACATGGCACACCTGATGGTAAGCCTAATCACCGCCACCCATGGACATCTGGAACACCCGACGTATCACATATTTTGTGAATGAGAGAGAAAAAAAGTTTACAATATTCCTAGTGCTATTTTTCTCGATTTTATAGTTACAGGTATTTTTTGGGAAAAAAAAGCGTGGATACTGTTCGAAAGAAAGGCTTCGTATCGGTTCCGCCTTTCACGACCCGTTTGAATCAGTGGTAGTGAATGCTGCTTCTGGTGCAAGGGTTGCGGGTTCGATCCCACACACTACAAACATTTGTACGCATGAACTTGTATGTTTGCATTGGTCTGGGTAAAAAAATGTATTATAAGTATGTATTTACAAAAGAAAAGTATTATTAGATATGTGTTTATTTGTAATCCCACTGTTGATTCTGACATCCGTAACTCTGGTGCTTTAGTTACCAATCTCGGAGTCAGAACAATGTATGTGATGTGAAATATTTATCTATTTATTTCACCCTGGAACTAGTATTATAATATCTGTGCCTTGGATGACCATCGACAACAATATATCTAAGAATGTGTTGATCAATTTCCGTTTTAAATTTTTTGAATAAGAACACTCGTGGAATTATATATCAAAACCGAATCATTTAAAAATATATGTGCATGTTTAAAATATTATTCTTGTATACATATATTGGCAGTCTTTGCTTCTCAGTAGAATTATCCGCTTTATGCCTCACGTTTTCAAGTAAATAGGTACAGTAATAGTAGTTATTTTTTTTCGCTTTATCGTTACTTATACTTTTTTTTTGTAATCTAAAAAAGGTTTAAATAGATTAAAACTTGTACAGTCATTTACATGAGATTTTTTTTAAAATAGTAAATAAAGTTAAATAGTAAAATAATCATATATAATAATTATTTCACTACTACAAAGTGGGTAATCAGGAGCTGTTACATTTGACGCTAAGAACGGTTAGCTAGATACCTACCTTATGTTCATACTATAGATTTAGTAAACGCTAAAATGTTGCTTTTGCTATTACAAGGACAACGGAACTGAATTCATCAATAACAGGTCGAGATATACTATAAGCTGATATTGGTAAATAGATTTCAAAATGGCGATGTATAGACACGCTTGAAACGGTGAAATGAAGACGCCAGCTATTTGACAGGCAAACGCAAAGCGATTTGCGGTGTTCGGATTTGAATCGGCCATCTTGTACGGACAAATTGCAGCAGTCTATACCTATGTTCTCTGTACAGTGCAGTAACCGCAACGTTATCGGGTGATGGTTGAAGAACGGTTTTGTCACCATCATCATCATATTAGCGATTATTCTCGGTATTCAGAATATGGTCTTGCGTTAATATATCTTTAGGATTCCGCACCCAAAGGTCATGGGATCCTATAACCACACTATAGCTAAGAATCTAGAATCTGGCTGGCCATATTAGCCGCAGAACCGACAACCGATGGGGTAAACGAGTTCTAGAGTGGAGACCGCGTCTTGACAAACGTAATGTAGGGCGCCCTCTTGCTAGGTCGAAGGGCGATCTGCGCAGGATAGCTGGCAAGAGCTGGATGCGAGAAGCCTATGGAATAGATCACGGTGGCGAACAATTGGAGAGGCCTACAGTCCTAGCAGTGGACTGCAAAAGGCTGATGATGATGATGAAATAAGAATCCGCTGTCTGTTTACTAGGCTTACATATTTAATCTACCTGACCTAATAAATAGGCCGTCTCTGGTTTGTTGCTTATAAAATAAACCTAAGAAATAAACACATTTCTTTAACGTTTTTTGTTCAAAAACAGGTAGACGCTTGAAATATTTCACAGAATATTTTGATTGTATTAATATTTAATAGCAACTAGCGGAAGCGTTTCGGAACATTGGTTTCAAAGTTGTACCAATAGATGGCACTAGTCATCGATTGCATAGCGTTAGCGTTTTGCTTTTTCGGTTTACCTGTATACCTAAGCCTTGTCGTTGTCTACAGAATGTACCTCATTTAAACAGTATAAATTAAAGGGGGAAATAATGAAATAAATATCTAAAGGTTCGCCCATACAATAATGAATGACCTAGTTAATGTCTTACATTGATACCTGATTGATTCTGTATACCTAGCTTTTAAGTACGTTGTGCAATTAAGAGTATGTACCTATCTATTGATACATTATACGAGATGATTTTCCATTCGTTGAATGTTCTATTTCATAACAACGAAGCATGTAGACATGACTTGGAAAATACATATTTACTTAACGTTCTACGTGCTCCATTATTGCGCTATAGGTGTTCATAAATCACATCCATCTATCATTATGTCACAGATTCATTGATTGATTGAACTGTAACTTGGTATCGTACTAATAATATAGGTATTCGATAACCATTTCATGGTTAGTTAGGTAAATAATGTAAAGAGAATATTGAAAACGGACTACTCAAGAGAAAATAAATAAATATAAATAAATTCCTGAAACATATCAAATAACTTGTGACTCCACTGGTGTCGCGGGTGTCCGTCCATGGGCGGCGACAATCGCCACCAATCACATAAAAGAAAAAAAAGAAAATATTGACCTGATTCCCTACCAAGAAACCTACGCACTTGTGTAACGGATATCAGACAACAGATGAATTACAAATATACAGGGCGTCCCACGGCCATGCCACATGGAGGGAAAGTATCTTTAATATTGTAGATGGAACATTTTACTGAAAGAAGATTTATTTTAATTTCAAAAACAATCTAAACTGCATTTATAGATTTTTTAAATAATTACACGATTGAACTGGGGATCGAACCCGCTACACGAGGAAAAAATTACCCTGTAGCTTTATCACACCGATGGGAAGGCTTCATCGTAAAAAATTTTTTTGCTAAATAACATACCTACCTACTATCAAAAATAAAAGGTAGACCATGAATTTTAACATTTGTAAAACAAAATTATTAATCAATGTATCAAATGCTCAAAATGAGTCCACATCATCACATCATCAGCCCATTTAAGTCCCCACTGCTGGGGCACGGGCCTACCTCAATCACATCAGGGGTAATTGCCATACTCACCACGCTTGGCAGACGGGTTGGCGAGGGTTTTGATATAAATGCAGAGTTTTCCTTCTCCTTTTGCTGATGATCATGCCCGCAGCTTTACATTAGTCGCCTTTTACGACACCTCGGTAAGAGTGAGAGTGGCCTATTCTACTCATGCAAAATGAGGCCCCTCCTGTTGAATACAAAGTTGCACTCTTTTGATTATTACACTCCTACTATGTTCATCACATGAATGTTTGTCCAGGGTGGGGAGAAATACTATGCTGATCTCATGTAGGTAGCGTGTACGTGATGATGATGAATGTAAAACGCGGTTTTGTACATTGATTTTGATTTATTCAAAATTTATAGTTGACTCGCCTCTACCTCGTGGATCGCATAAATTAGGTCCCCGTCGCCTAATTTCACGTACACTGATGTATCATACGCGTAGCACTTTTAATAGCTCCTTCAAGCATATGTCAAAACAAATCGGTCCGTTCAGTTGTCTCATTGAAGGGACGTGCCGTATCTTCCGTTATTTTGATTTAATCTAAGATTATAAATGGTTGCAAGTTAATATCCGCTGAGACGATTTCCAAAAATCTATGGGCCATTTTCATGCTACCTACCTAGGTGAATTATATGGTAAGTAGGTACTCAATAACGTCCATTAAATACAAAATTAAACCTAGTTTCCTGAGCATAGAGACAGTTTCCCGTGCAACGCATAGCTGTTTGACCCAGTTTAACGAAGAAATGAAGTTTAAAGTACGCGACAAAACTTACGTCTACTTCAATTCCGGGTAGTGGAAACACCCTCGTGTGCGGCATCTCTTTGGGTATGTACCGGTAGAACTCCTCCCTTCCACGGTACCACTTGACGCTGTATAGGGCCTCGTCGTCTTCGAGCTGCCAGCTGCACTCCAGTGTCACAGTTTCTCCCACCAACACCGCGCTGGGCACGTTGATCTCTAAGTTGTGAAGACCTCGGACCCCTGGCGACAAATAAACGGTTTAAGTAAATAATGAGTTATGTCGTAATTAAAAACATATTGATAGTATTCTGGTGGGAACCGAACCCTGACCAATTGCTAACCTGGGAAATATGAATCCTTATTTCTAATTATCTTATTACTGGAGATTTCAATAAGTCGACGAATTTTGTAAGTGTTTTTTGCTTCACGGTGAGCCAACGATTGAGTCGAGAATTCCTATAACTATTTATTGCAATTTATTCTTGATTAAAACCTTTTTTTTTCGATATATCCAAAAACGTTATGTTATCGATGACAGATGTACCTATTTATAGATTTTACTTATTTTTATTTTACATTTACAGATTGTATATACAAGTCAATAACCAAAAACTGTGAAGGTCAATATGGTCTAAATTTGTAAAAGATTATACCATTGTTTGTTTTTCCTCATTATTAGGAGATATCGGCCTGCTATTTACGAGTCAACATAATAAGAACAAAATTTATACGACTCGTTAAAATATTCGATGGCAACGTGATTAAAGAAAAACAATGAAACATGACAATGTTGTTAATTGAAAAATAATATTGCCTTAATATCAGGAAATCCATGGAAAATTGTTAATACTTTGAGTAAAAAACTAATGGAGTAAATTGTATTCCATAAGAACCGATTTCTTCTATCTCAGATCACTATTATTAACGTACGCATTACTACAGTATGTATAATACACGCACTGTCATAAAGCGTAGGTGAGATGGTAGCACAGTGGATAAAAACGCGCTTTTCCGTGGTTTTGATCCAAGTAAGCACCTGTGGTCAGCCGTGTGGTCCCCGGCAGAGCAGCCGTGTGGTCCCCGGCAGAGTAGAATAGGCCACCCTCACTCTTACCGAGGTGTCTTAAAAGGCGACTAAGGTAAAGCTGCTGGCATGATCATCAGCACCCAGAGAAGGAAAACTCTGCATTTATATCAAAACCCTCGCCAACCCGTCTGCCAAGCGTGGTGAGTATGGCAATTACCCCTCATGTGATTGAGGGAGGCCCGTGCCCCAGCAGTGGGGACTTAAATGGGCTGACGATGAAGCACCTGTGGATTTATCAAATCTTTGTGCGTATTTTTATCATTACCTAGCTAGGCGGTGAGGGAAAACATCGTGAGGAAACCTACACGTTTCGGATCCAATAATTAATAATGTAAAAAATCTCCTCCTCCGTTTTTGAATAAGAAAAAAGGTAAAGTGAAAACTTCGATCGAACCCAAACTTTATATGTCGCACGGTCACGAACGTAAATCTTCGACCCATTTCATAGGAACATTCTTTGAAAACTCATTTGCAATAATAAGAAAACTCCAAATTGAAAATTGTGCCATTCGCTTTTACGGTATAAGCTTCCTGTCGAGCTTTGTTTCTTAGCCATCTAATATCCACTAAATGAAACAAACAGCCCCAATGATTTATACAATTGCTAATAAGTTTAAAAAATCGAAAAGTATGTATTTGGGTTTATTTGATAATGTTACTGTTAATATGTTGTGTAGAGGCGAGATTGTATTTATGATTGGTGTCCATTTCCAGCACCCATCCTTTTTCGATATGCTGCGGAATGGAAAAAGGTATGACTTTTTTATTTCAAGCACACTGAATACTGATTAATCTACCATGAACCTAATTGTATAATAAACGATTGACTTTAATTTTTAGCTACAAACCCGATCTATTTTGATCAATTTCGGAGCTCCAGTTTCTCGACAAACACTTTATTTTATAACCATGTACAAGTGTTTGGTTATTTTAGCACCCGAAAACTACATTCATACCAAAAGTGGCCGCTTTTAGCGGTAAACAAAATTTCCAGTGCAAAAGCAACCAAAAAGTTAAAAAAAAAAACATTGCGGTAACTGATACTTCCTTTTAAGCTCATTTGCTTGTGATAGGTAATACCGGTCAGAATTGATTGAAAACATCGTAAACATCAAAGATAGCATACGAGTTTGTGTTCCAAGTGCTTCAAACAAGTTGCCACATTCATCGATGGCGATAAAGCGTCTCCATGATTGATCGATAGCCGGCGGTACTCCACTCAACCGCACCGCGCTGCGCCGTCGCTGCACTCCGATATCGCACCACATCGTTTATCGTTACGAGAAACTCAATATAATGGAAGTAAAGAGTTGCGACTGTTGCAACGATGCATGCTACTTAAACTTGCACTGAGCTAGTGTATTCGATCTCTACTGCTTCATCCATCCATCACGGTGAAGCGGAGAAGAATAGTTTACAAGATCTAACTTTTTAGGTAACTAATACAACTATCGGCCTCGAAAAAAATCCAATATACTTGACGATATTGTCTACAAAATGTGCTTACTTATTACATGATGGGATTTACCTTACTCGATAAAGCCCAAAAAGAGATCGCGTGAAAGCCTAAAACGAATTTATTCGCTCCAAAATAATTAATTTTCCACATTATTTTTATACAAATATGTCTTTAAATTTTACAGATGACGGCATGGGGAGCCAATCAGAGCGTTTGTTCTACCATCAGCAGGCTATCAATGTCTTTACCGCTGGGCAAAAACGGAGAGACGGGCGTCATCTTACCACGCTAGCCCACTGCGGGTGAGAGACTTCACGCACTCTTCATAATATCATCTCATTCCAATTCAATTCATTTCGTGCAATTCCCGGTTACGTCTAAAACCTTCGCTTTGGAGCCCAGGGTATGCTTAGAATATGATTTAGGATTTGGGAAGAGACTGCCATCTAACCTTCGTAACGTAATCAAACCAATTGAATCATGGTAACACGTTTCAGAAACTATCCGAAACGTTCAGAATGTTTTCTATCACTGTAGAGCTAGTGGTAGAAATACGCACAAACAGTAGTTAAATGTAAGTATTTAGACTTGTGACTTCCTGTTTAGAAGGGAAATTTCTTCACCGCTTAATCACCATCACACGAACGACCGCGTGTACTATATCCTCGCGCTATCAAACTGGTGGCACCCTAAGATTCCGTTTAATACTTATATCATTCTAAGCCACTCATTGGTTTTTCGGTCCCTCAACGTGATCCCAACCAGTTTTCTCTCCAGTGGGTTCATCATCAGCAACCCACACTCGTCCACTGCTGGACATAGGTCTCCCCTAATGCACGCCACTGCTCCCGATTTTCGGCCACTCTCATCCAGCCCACACCAGCCAGCCTTCGAATGTCATCCTCCTATCTTGTCGCAGGGCGTCCTACACTACGCTTATCGAGTCGCGGTCTCCACTCAAGGACTTTACAGCTCCAACGGCTGTCAGTTCTGCGGCTAATATGACCAGCCCACTGCCACTTCAGTTTGCTAATTCGTTGGGTTGTGCCTAGTTTATTAAGGATATCCTTAGTAAACACCCAGGTTTTAGCACCATATGACCAAAAGGGAGACCAAATGCGTTAGGAGGACGATATAAAAAGAACTGCAGGTAAAATGTGGATCCATAATGCACAAGACCGCCACAAGTGGCGTGAATTGAAGGATGCCTACACCTGGAGGGTCGAGACAAGTTTAAGAGAGAGAGAGAAGAGAGAGAGAGAAGAGAGAGAGAGAGAGAGACTTATATCATTAGAATGGCGCTTGTCGAAGCATTATATAAGGATTTTACGTTCTAGCAGTATAAGTAATATACGGTAGGTATTTTAACTTAGGGCCAATTTTACCGCTGAATTTGAATGCGTTCAACGTAAAAACGCGATCATGCAAAGAAAAACTTGAGAACGAAACTCAGTTTAGCGCGTAAACCGAGTTCAACTAAATTGATTGCATTCAATTTCAACGGGGAAATCTGCCGTAAGACAGCTCGGCGTGTTTTAGTCTATTCTTGCGTTGGGTTAGGGTTTTCACTTTTGAGCAAGCGGTAGCGTAGTTACATATTTATTTTTATTCTCTTAAGAAAAATACAGTTGTTAAATAGTACCCTGTATGTAAGTGCCTAAGTGAATGCGAAATATTAGTCACGAGCCCGGACATGGATCCTTCCATGCATATCCATATATTATGCGAACGTGTGTATGTCATCGCGAACGTACGCACTCATTCGAACCGTCCCGCATATTATATGTAGGTAAACTGTTATTTCGATATACTGTGGTTCTAGGAACATTTGTAGGTACGAAAATATTCGACGCCAAAGCTAGCTTATTGGCACACACACACTTACTAATTGGGTCTTTCTACACGTTATAGATTAGGGCAAAGGCCTAATGTATTGAGCGTAGCAAACACAAACACCGCGGAGAGCAGTGTAAGCGAGCCCGGGCACGCTCATTGATATCGCGCTAAAGTGTCCGCATGATTGATCGACGGCGATGGGCCACTCCATTCAGACCTCCGACCGTCGCCTGCGCCACAGTACGTGTACTAAGTAACCGTAAGCTTTTACTTACTATGTAATTTTACTTCCGAACTTTTGATAATAGTTTTTTTATGTGATAGGTGACAGTCGAACAGACGGATTTACCTGATGGTAAGCGATTGCCGCAAACCATAACACCCACAATATCAGTGAAGTTACAAGTACACTGCCAACCTATAAACCCCCTATCGGCATGGGCCTTCTCTCCAGTGGATTCATCATCAGCAACCCACACTCGTCCACTGCTGGACACAGGTCTCCCCTAATGCACGCCACTGCTCCCGATTTTCGGCCACTCTCATCCAGCCCACACCAGCCAGCCTTCGAATGTCATCCTCCTATCTTGTCGCAGGGCGTCCTACACTACGCTTATCGAGTCGCGGTCTCCACTCAAGGACTTTACAGCTCCAACGGCTCTCAGTTCTGCGGCTAATATGACCAGCCCACTGCCACTTCAGTTTGCTAATTCGGTGGGTTGTGCCTAGTTTATTAAGGATATCCTTAGTAAACACACAGGTTTTAGCACCATATGACCAAAAGGGAGACCAAATGCGTTAGGAGGACGATATAAAAAGAACTGCAGGGTACCCTCACTAACGTAGCGAAACACAGCGCACTCGCTACTTCGTGCCAGTTTTCTGTGAGGCGGTAGTATCACAACAGAATATGGCATCACTCCGGATATGGTGGAGCCCAACGTTTTGAATGAATAAATGAATGAAATGAATGAATGAAAACTTTATTTGGCACAATACAAAACAAGAAAACTTAATTAGAAACATAATCTAGACATAAATCATAAACGAAAAGTAGGACAACATTATCCCTGCGCCAAACAGGCGGCCGCTCAGCGATAGTCGGAGACCAACCCCGAAGCTGGTTTTCAGCGACTACCATAACATTATTGCGCATCTGTTCCATAACAGTCGCATGCATAAAATTGAGATTGAGAGAGCAAAGAAGAAATAAATAATTGAAACAGATGCGCAATATGGGGGCAGGCAGATTATACAAAACCCAAACAAAATCATACAAAAATATGTGTAAAATATAAAAAAAAGAAGAAAGAAAGACCCATCAACATTTATAAACTTAAACTTTTTGGCATTCATGCCAAAGCCTGGCTCTTGACGTTGAAATAGTGCAACAGCTGATATAAAAAAAAAAACCATGAGGTAAGTACCCGACGAGGTGAATATATGCTACGATTTTTTTTTGATAAAAAATCTACAGATTTTTACCTCATGGTTTATTGGACCCAAATAAACGGGAGCTCAGTGTTTAAGATCGTGAACTTTTTGAATAAGAGGTAAGAATCTAAAGCTAAGTTTTTTTAAAAACTCTTCAGTGCGTCAAAAAATCTTGATAAAATCTTCGACTTTAAGTTAGTGTCTCAAAAACTGTAGATTTTTTTTTGATATAATGATTCTGAACGTGAATGCCGCCGCACGTACGCGTCGAGTCGGTTTCTTTTATCTAAGGATAGCGAAGGTTTTTCACCAGATCTTTAGTCGAGCTTGTGGGGGCCTATCGCGGCAGCGAGTCCGAGTATGCGGTCTTCTTGAGGACGTTTCTGCTCCAATGCACGTACTCCAATGGTTCGCAATTCTTTAGAAGAGATTAAAAAGTACTGATATAGATTACCTTGGTTCTCCTGCAGGCAACGGTCACGCAGGACATCCAGAGCTACTGCTTTGGCTAAAATTATTACCATACTGTGATCTATGTACGTAGAAGTACATATACCCTGTCTATTCAGTCGAGAACCGTCGCCCGCGCCGCAACGTGACGTGAGCCAATTTTATCACTTATTTAGCTTTTCCCCGAGAGTCATTTTTGTCGTAAATCATGTCTAAATTGTTTGTGAGTCCAATATTTCAAATTGATAAATAAGCCCCGCTATTCATGTGAAAATAAAAATCTCTTTAGCTAACACCAAAACAGCTACAACAAATGAACAAAACATTCTTTTGAACAATGAATTTCAAAGTAATTTGGACAGAACGATCAATACGTATCGTCGATTAGAAAAAATGGCCACGAATCATGGCCATGGCTTATTCATACTATCCAGTATAATTCAACCGATTACGGTTAAGGCGGTCAATCTCAACGATCAGCTACTTACGCAGGATATATTAAAGTGTTCAAGTGTGTGCGCAAACACAAGTGCACTCTCTATTCCCTTACCCTCATATTCCGATGGGACACTAGCGTGATACGACCGGAGAGGGATTGAGCGCAGGGCCAACGGCTTAACGTGCTTTCCGAGGCACGGGGTACATGACCGCCAACTTTCAGACTCCAGGCTGACACTTAGAATTTCTTACCGAAAACTTAGGTACAAATTTTTGGCCAGACCCGGGGATCGAACTCGAGACCTCTTCGCAGCCGCCGCTTTAAAGTGCGACCTACTAAACACTGCGCCACCGAGGCAGTCAAGCCTCTACTATATGTATTATCTTAATAATTACTATTTTAATTTAAATAGAATAATTAGATTCGTTCTTTTAATTTTTTCAATTGCAAACGATTTTCATATGATCATGGGAATAGTCATGACTATGTATCTAGGTACCTACGAGTACCTACGTATTCACTCAGTACTTGGTAGGAGGTACGAGTATTTCAAACAATACCTATTGTTTGTAATAATAAAAAATGTTAACAAAGAATTTTAGAAGCTTAATTTTAGCGCTTGTAATATAAGACTTCTTCGTCTAGAAGTCTAATAATAGCCTCAAAACAACTAATAGTAGTCTCACTTTTACTTTTTTTATGCTGTTATAATGGTTTTTCTTTGACAATTCTTAAATAATAGTAATTCATATCATGACAAAATTGTACTTCGCCAATTTATAATTTAGTAACTAATCAATATCTAAACTTGTTAGTTTTAGTTAACTGATGGAATGTGTAGTATAACTGAGTGCGATGAACTTCGTGGTTACAATCTGAGAATGCACCTCTAGATTTTTTAAATCTTTTTTTTTTATGATATAGGTGGCAGACGAGCAGACGGATCACCTGATGGTAAGCGATTACCGCCGCCCATGGACGCCTGCAACACCAGTGATGTCACAAGTGCGCTGCTTACCTTTTAACCCCCCTTCCCCTGGATTGGGCCTCCGGTACCCTCACTCACGCAGTGAAACACAGCGCATGCACTGCTTCACGCCGGTTTTCTGTGAGGACGTGGTATTACTCCGGTCGAGCCGGCCCATTCATGCTGAAGCGTGGCTCTCCCACTGTTAAATCTAAGAGCACATTTCCACCACTAACTCAGGGCACATGAATTCATGTGCTCGGGGTGAAAGAAAAAAATTGAAAATTATTCTGAACATGTAACCATGATTCAGTCGGTCTGGTTCCCCTGTATAGGGGTTGCGAAAGTCAGACGGCAGTCGCTTCATTGTATCTAATTACCAGACTACCGAAATCCTGAATCATGGTCCAAGCGTACCCCGGGCAGCTTTGTAAGCAACTGGAAATTACACCTTAAGATAGGGAGGATGGGTGATGAGTGTCTAGTATTCCAAATTGATCAATGACTCACATAGATCTTGTGACTCGCCGAGTGAGTTCTCACTGAGTGATACCGTCATACTAGAGCTGTGGAGGCCCAATCTGGGAAGACAGGGGGCTAAAAGATAGGCAGTGAACTTGCTATTGCACTGTTGTTACAGATGTCTATAGACATCCGCTTACCTTCAGGCTATCCGTCTGCTGACCTGACACCTATCACATAAAAACACCATGAGATCAACGGGAACCGCGGGTGACCTAGCCCGTCTTTTCTTATTTTTATTTACAGTTCGCTTATCATTTGAATCATCCTTATTTTCATTGAGTTGAATCGTTTTATTTTATACTACAATTCTACTGTAGGACTTGGTATGAGGATGAAAGCCTTCAAAAACCACGAACTAAAAAGTGTAAAATAATTTTTCACCCCCCCCCCCCTGTATGTGTATGTGCTGTGTACAAGGCTATGTAAATAAAAAAAAATTGACTAAGGTACACCTTAGTTAGTAGAACTTTAGCAAGCAAATTTTCAATGACAACTTCTCCCTATACTCATCCGTTTACATATTCTGCTGACATCAAGTTCGTTCAAGATTAATCAAAAGAGGTCTTGGAAACAAAGGGCACCGTGACGTGGGTGTTCGTTGTGGGTGGAAATTATGAGCGATAAAATGCCAACACTTAAAAAATATCATTGTACCCATTATATTGAGTTTATTCCATGGAGATATGAAATAATTTACCCTTTTTCTTCCTACGAAACGAGAGTGAGTGCAAGGCGAGGTTTTGGGCTAAAATCAGCTTTAAAGAGCATGTTCGTTAGATATTGAGCTGATGATGAAACGCCACAAACTCAGAAGTAAAAAGTATTTTTTTATGGGATAGGGGGCAGACGAGCAGACGAATGAAGTGTATAAAATATACATGAACGAATGAAAACGAGAATAAAATGTATAAAATATACATTTCATTCTCTACACTTAATCTTATTAAATTTAGAATCAAAAGAAAAAAAGAATTATTGGAGATAGAAAACCACCAACTAATCTTATTTCTAATCAATTTCTTTTTAATGCTAGAGGCGGACAAACGAGCAAGCGAGTCACCCTATGGAAGTAATCAACGTACCCATGAACATCCGCGAAATCAGAGAGATCGCTAATGTGTTGCCGGCCTTTTTAAAAAAGAGTACGCTCATTTCTTTAAGGTCCCTAAGTCGTAGCCGTCCGGAAATGCCTACTCCTTAACAAACGTTTTTCTTTTAACTTTGTAATTATTACTGTGTTTTCTGTTGTATGTGTGTACACTTACGTCACCCAAGGCTCAGCCTAAAAACATACCACAAAGGTAGATACAATAAGAGAATAAAATGTACTTTTTTACTAACCCTACTCATAAGTTTTTTTTTAATTTTTAATTTCTACTAACCCATGGGCCTAACGTTGTCCGAAATAAAGAAATTTGAATTTGAAAAACCAGCGCTGCAGGTTCGACCTTGTTGGCTACGTCCTATTTGTGTATAATAATGTTATTCGTGTTTAATTTACATTGTGATGAAATTTGTGTTATATGACCAATTAAAGAAATCTTTATCTAAAGATAAAGATCCCTACATATATGTATAGCTCCAATTTAAAAGCTTTGGAACGTTATTAAAATTAAGTAAATCATTTCAATTTAAATGCCTAAATACAATAATGCAGCCTAGCTGACTGCAAAAATTAAAGGATTTAAGATAAAGATAAAGATAAGATAAAAAATTCTTTATTCAATTTAGGTCCACACAGAACACTTATGAATGTCAAAATAGTACATATTATCTACCGCTGGTTCGGAATGTCGATTTCTACTGAGAAGACACCAGCAAGAAACTCAGTAGTTACTCTTTTCAAATATTGATGATGTTACAAAGTTTCAATTGAGAAGATTTATAACACCAGTAAGTCTCCAAAACACCAGTGATAATGAAATGATTACCTACTTCAAAATTTTCTCTCGGTTATTTGTTTCAATCAGTGATGGATGATTCAGCTATCGGATACTAATTAAATCAAATATCACATATATTTCAATTATTCGTTACACGCGGAAATTACAGATTTGTGACGTCATTTTGCTGATCGATACTGGCAACAATTGCTTAGTTAATTGCTCCGGGAAACCGTTGATCACCCTAAAAGCTCGGTAAATCGGAGAGCACTCAATTTGTCGCACTGAAATATGAATTCAATGAACAATTCATGTAGACATCATGGAAGTTAATCAAAGGTATTCGTTCTATACATACAGGATGTATCTGTGGACATTTACATCCCTTTAACCACGTGTTCTACCAACCATTCTGAGCAACATTTGATCTACGACTTTTCGAAATTCGTCGAAAATTTTTTCGACTGCCCATACAAAATGACCAAGTCACGTGACCGACTTTGTATGAAAAGTTGAATTTTTTTTATGCGAATTTCCAAAAGTCATAGAACAAATTTTGTTCATAATGGTTGATAGAACACGTGGTTAAAGGGATATAAATGTTCACAGATACATCCTGTATACACATTTGAATAAAAAAAAACGGATCACAATCAATTTACTTGTAGAAACCTTATTTCCCTATTGAAATCGACGAGCAAACACACCTTCGCTGTAATTTCCAAATAATAATTCGTTTTAGGTATTGAAGTCACGAGGACGTTGGCGAATCACAACGAATGTAACATCAATTTTCTTCTTAGATTTTAAGTCGTTTCACCAATTACTTTTTTATGTGATTTGGGTCATAACACCAGTGAAGTCGCGATTATACTTGTACTTATATAAGTAACTAGTAGCCCACCCTCACTTCGTTTCGGGCCTTAGTTCCACTTTACACCAATAGATAGCGCTAGGTGTCGATAACATCGACCATGCGTTTCGTTTTTCCGGATTACTTACCTATAAGCGTTGCCGATCTTTGTAAGAGAGATGTAACCTCTTTATTAATAGTGTGATCAATAGTATAGACAAGTATACGCTTGTTAAATAATTACTATTCACAATTTCACATTTCCAGCATAAACGTTCTAGCTAAGGCAAATGAAAGGACTCGGTAAGCAGCCAGAGATCTCTTCTCAGCTTAGTTTCAAATTGTGGTTTTTGATCCGGGCCTGAGCTGCAACATCACTGGGATCAAGGGCCAAGTATCGCGCCTAAATTTAATTTGAAGGCTTACAAACCCTCAACACGCCGACTCCGAATGACCTTCCCACGCTACACTTATTACCCACTTTTTACCTTTATTACACTAATTGGCTACCTCACCTTAATTAATTTTGGTGCATTTCGAAATTGGATGTTCTCGTTAAGTTTGATAAAGCAAGGGACACTTCTGCGCTTTGACAAACTAATTACAAAATTCAATTTTCTAGAATGATTAGGTACAGCATCAATCATCTCCGTTTAGAATAATGGGACATTTAGTATCAGGTCTTTCACGAAAAATATTTGCACAAGAATATTATAAAAGGCACCTACTTCGTTATCGTTTGCTCTAAGCATTTTATCTACTAATAAAATAGTTTTAGGTATCATGAACTTTTGAAAGCTAGCAAAAATTGGCTTGTAAAAAAGTGCTTTTTAATAATTGGATCCATTACGTTAAATTTTATTAGTAAAAGTATGTTCCCAGATTAACCCTGTCCGCTTTTCTCTGGCGTTACTGACGCAGCCGTTTCCCTAATTTATTAGAATCAAAGTCAGAGTAAGATTCCTTTAACAAAGAAATGCTGTATTTTCTCATTTTTATAAGTTATCAAGTAAATGTGTATTCGGTAGCTGCCTAATCTATTTACGTCGTCGTTAAATTCAATTTATTTGTTATCTTTACGCGGCCTAATTATGTTAATGCGTGAGTACTGAGTCAGCATACTTTCCTAATAGCCTTAAGGACAAAAGATGTAAACATCCATAGCTGAAACGTTACTTTGACACCAGCTTTATATAAGGAAAGAAATATTTATAATTTTCTATGATATTATTTTTATTTAAATGTAGGGAGTATAAATGAATAGATTTATTCACTCTGTCTTGAATGTTGTGTTGAGTGTGCGGCTAAATCCCATCGACTTTGCTGGCTCGGTCACCTTCAGAGAATGGGAGAAGATCGTGCAGTAAAAAGAGCTTACCTGGGACGTCCTAATGGGCGAAGGTCAGTCGGTGGTCCAAGATACCGCTGGAAAGATAAGGTCGATAAGGATTTGCGCGGGCTCTTGGCGGATGACTGGCAGGAAGTGGCGTAAGACTGGCCGAAATGGAGGCTCTTATAATCGAAGGCTAAGACTCACTATGGGTCGCTGCGCCAGCCTAGTTAGTTTGTATTGAGTCTTTCAGGTAAATTAGAATAGGTATTATCAAAACAAAATCTCAACATGGACATTTGATCTAAATTTGTTAATTTTTTTATGATGTGCCTGTAAAACTAAATTACTAATATCCTTGACCCAGGATACGGTTCTGGAACAGGATTTGGAATTATCTCAGCTGATTTAAGCTTGGAATATTCCAACCGAGGATACACAACTAATTTCTCTCGATAGTATTTGAATTCTCCGGGTTTAAAGGACCACTTTTTATACTAAACACCACTAAAGTCAAAAACTGGTTTGCCTAGTAGCTTTTAGTATTAGACGAGTGCAAGCACAAATTAAAATGGCATAATTTATTTTTTAATTGCGAAAGATTTTTCTTCCAACATAAATAAAGTAGGGCATATTAGTCTGCTTATTGCCCAGAATGATTTTACTGCACCCTTTTCGTATAATTACCGCTAAAAGCTACCTTCGTCAAGCCAAGATTACAGTCTGTAAAATAAAACTGAAGTAATAGTAAGTATAAGAAAATGTTTGAAATAGTACGCAGACCTTGCATAATTTTCTTTATAGAATAAGTAGTGAAAACGAGTGGTAACTATTGTTTTTCACAGAATAGTGGCGTTTAGAGCAATTGGCAACGGCCGAGAGATATTGGTAGTTTCCTGCCCGTAAGTGATACAAATGTCAGTGTAATGGCCGTCCCGCGACAAGAGTTAATTTATCGCAAGACAAATGCTACTGGTGTGTTTCCTCTCCCCAAATAGACTGTCATATGCTTCCGTTTTAAATTGGACATGCAGTTGAGGAAATGGTGTTACACTTGAGCGCGACATCGTAGACTGATCGTGACTTCACTGGGGCTTTACATCAAATCATATTACAGTGCCTTTTGCTGTTTACTTATTGAAGATTAGACGGAAAGTATTTTAGTTCTACGGTTATACTGTCAAGCAAGAAGTTGTAGATAGTTAATGTGGTTTAAGAACAGTTTTTTTTGCAGTCGATAAAAATCGTATTAATCTTCCTGTATTCCAAATTTTAGCCGTGTGGTCCCGGCAGAGTAGAATGGGCCACCCTCACTCTTACCGAGGTGTCGTAAAAGGCGACTAAGGTAAAGTTGCTGGCATGATCATCAGCACCCAGAGAAGGAAAACTCTTCATTTATACCAAAACCCTCGCCAACCCGTCTGCCAAGCGTGGTGAGTATGGCAATTACCCCTCATGTGATTGAGGGGGGCCCGTGCCCCAGCAGTGGGGACTTAAATGGGCTGACAATGATTCCAAATTTTAGAAGCACATCAAGAAGAATCCAACATACGCACATACGCAAAACCTTTCCACCTTAAAAGTTAAATGGTAAACCAACACGAAATAAAGAAATACGCAAGTATGCGTTTTAATATAATTTCAATTTCAACCATTCACCTTCTCCAACTAATCATACAAGGGAAGATGCAGGTCAGAAGAAGGCCTGGTAGAAGAAGAAATTCTTGCCTACAAAATCGGCACGGCAAAAGTACTAGATCCTTCTTCCATGTAGCGATGTCCAGATTGCAAATAATTGGCAACCTTCCGAAGGAGACGGCACCATAAGAAGAAGAAGGATATGAAATAATTCTAATTACATATTATTTCAATTTTTGTGTCTTTGTATTCAATACATTCTTCTTAAAGTTGTAAAAAGAGATAATAATTATTAGGTTTAACTTTGTGTGTGATATTTATTCAACACAAACATATAGACAGGCAAACAAATAGGCCAATCGTCGCGTGTGCCCACTTTGTACACGCGACCATATATAAAAGTTCTTTGTCCTAAAGAATCATAGCAACACAATAAAAATAATATCCAGTACCTATGTGTTTTAAACGTACATGAGTATTGAAAAAAGAATAGAAAGTAAATAGAGACCAGAGTATTTCTTATCTTACACAAGTGATGTGATGTACCGATATCCTGACCCTGGAGTAAGTTATAGAGACCTTTTCAAGCAACAAGGTCTAGTTTAACAGATAATGTAAATAAAAAGCCTCAGGAAACCCTTGGAAAAGATTATCTTATTAGATTTGCAAACATTTCGTTCATACCAAAAATAATAACGAAGGCATTGTAGGTTATTGATCTATCAGTGCTTTTACATCAAAGAAATTAATAGTAAGAGCTATTTTATGTATATTACGGTTAGTGATACTTTAATGATAAAATCAATACATAATAGGTTACATACGTCTATAAATTATTTCCGTAGGTATCAATTCATTTACACACATAATATGCCTAATTGAGGAATTATTATAATATCCTCCTACCGATTAAGCCAACGCCGGCCAATCTTAAAGATCGGCCACGTTCGCAGGATATATTAAAGTGCTCAAGTGTACTCTCTTTTCCTGTGAGGGACTACGACGGGAGAGGAATCGGGCGCAGGACCAACGGCTTAAAGTTCTTTCCGAGGCACGGTGGTACAAAACCGTCAACTTCCAGACTCCGAACTGACACTAAGAATTTCTTACTGAAAACTTAGGTTAAATGTTTGGCCCGACTCGGGGATCGAACCCCTGGCGCAGCCGTCGCTTTAAAATGCAACCTACTAGTCTGTAAAATGTAGGTTCATTACAATGACAGCCATTGGTACCTATCAGATAAAAATATATTTAGGCCTGTATGATAATAAAAATCTGTGGAATGATACTTGGTAAAATTACCCTAAACAGACTGTGTGTGTGTTTTCATAGAAAGCCATACTTGAAAAACTGCGCGAAGCAATTAGTACTGGGGTGCGTACTGGGGTGCGTGCTGGGTGACGTTTTTTCTCTACCGCACCCATATAGAATCTGCTTCAGGGCCAACTGGATCTCTTTCACACTCTGTGACGTTTTTTCAATAACACAATCCGCTGACTTCTAGTTCCATGTAAAATTATTAACTTAAAGTGACTAACAAAAGTAATAATAAATATTTCACAACATTACATACATATATCTCACTCCGAGCTAAGTAGCTCAAGCACCTGTGTTACGGATGTCAGAATCAACAGTGGGATTACAAATATATGTATACAAATAATACTTTTGTAATGTAAATACATACTTATAATACATAGAAAACACCCATAGTAATACTAACAGACATGTTCATGCACACAAATGTTTGTACTGTGTGGGTATGGAATCCGCAACCCTTGGACCAAAGGCAGCGTTCACTACCACTGTTCCAAACGGGTCGTCATATAAACAACACAAACTAATTAATTACCGAATGGTATTTACGATGTTAATTCGGATGTTGTAAATCTGTAGACAGGCCAATATACACAAACCCCAAAACTATAGATGTCATCGTGAATCACAGTCATAAATTACGGTCTCCCTAATTTGAATAATACCTAAAATATTATCTGAGCCATTTGTCACTGCTAACTATCCTTTAAACAGATATTAAAATTTAAGTACGTACTAACTAGTTATGTTCGTCTTAGGTACTAATTCATGTAATATACTTGTAATATATTAATACCTAATGCCTGTAATACGAGTATGTAGTACATACTTAGTCTCTATTTTGAACCATTTAATTAGATACGACCACTATTAATGTGGTTGGACCGATAAATTAAAACGCATGAAATAAATCGGATAAAGATCGGATCATCGTCAGCCCAATTAAGTCCCCACTGCTGGGGCACGGGCCTCCCTCAATCACATGAGGGGTAATTGCCATACTCACCACGCTTGGCAGACGGGTTGGCGAGGGTTTTTATATAAATGCAGAGTTTTCCTTCTCTGGGTGCTGATGATCATGCCAGAAGCTTTACCTTAGTCGCCTTTTACGACACCTCGGATCGGATTAAAGATCGGATAAAATAAGATAATAAATCGGAAAATCTTATGATGAAAGTATACAAACGTTTACAAAAAATAGGACGAGTCGTCCGGGTCGTGAGTTGAAATCCCACGTTTGCTAAGTGGGTAAGTGACGTAATGTAATCCTCATCGTGTGATTCGCAGTTGCATCCAAAGCTGTCGCTTTGGAGACCAGGGTTTTCCCTAACCGCCGAGAATATTTCTACCATTAGAGAATCATGCACAAAGATTTAAAAAATCCTTAGGTGCATGCTAGGATGGAATAGAAGATTATTCCGCATGGAAGGCGCGTTCTTATCCACTAAGCTAATATTACTCTAGGACATTTAACATAATCGATTCATCGAAATAGAATATGAAACCAGCATAATTCTCTTGCATATGGCCCTGACAGCAGACACAATAGAAAATCAATTTGTTTTTGGATTTAAAAAGGACTTTGGGCCTTATGCCAATACAGTCTGACTAATCAGGACGCTTAAGTAACATTGAGTTATTTTACGTGGAACGGACAATCTTTGAAGCTTTCATGTCTTAGAGTGGAGACGCGGTTAGACAGGAGTAGTGTAGGATGCCATATATCCCGTTGGGTTATTGATCATAGTAGTAAATACAAATACTCCTAAATATTATAAACTGTACTGATAGTTTTCCGCTAGAGCAGATGCACACCTCCCACTTAAAAGTGTGGCTGCAAAACCTCTATTATACAAATGCAAATGCAGTTATCTGTGGTGAAATCGATTTTAGTAGTGCAAGTTAGTTAAAGCAGGGGATAAAAAGACAAAAAAAACGTGATATATTAAGCTAGAGTTTGGTTCTCCGTACAGGTTTTAATTTAGTCTATCCCGATATCAATGGTGGCATTATACGCTTTATTTAGAATAGGTTTCCTAATCTTTCTTTTGCGAGCGATATCGTTTTCTCGGCGTTTGTGTAAAAACATTCTCTGTAAGATATCGCTTTGCCTCGAAGATTCATTATTTGATTGAAACATAAAAAAGATCCCGGGGCACAAAAGAGACAGAACCATAATTGATATTTAAGGGAGCAGCCGTTTCCTCACGTTGACGCTTCATTGGGACTGATAAAGGCTGTCGTAAAAACAATATTCGCATATTTAAAAAACGAGATCTTTTCCACAAAATGGCAAAAAAAGAAAGAAAATGTTGTGTTTCGATTGATATTTATATTTAGATACTTGTAATGTTAAGATTATTTTATAAGCTCTCAGAAGATTGATATCGTCGAGGCATTTGTTTCGCTCAAGGACTTTGCAAGGAACGATCTGAATAATTTATGAAACGAGCGAGTAAAAAAAATCCTGCATATTACAAACTAGTTCTTAATTACTCAAGGAGATTTTTGTTAAACTACGTCGGTGGCAAACAAGCGTGCGGCTCGCCTGATGGTAAGCGATTACCGCAGCCAATGGACGTTTGCACCTCCAGTGGACCTGCATACGCGCTGTCGACCCCTTAAAAACCTTAACACTCCTTTTCTGAAGAACCTCATGCTATATTCCCGCGTAAAAAGCTCTGATGGCAGCTCATTCCACAGCCGGAGCGTTCGCGGGAGGAAATTCCTCTAGAACCGTACTGACCCAGATGGCGAAACCATTTGGGTTCCAATGTGTGAGGGTGGACGCTCTGACGACGGCGGGCGGTGCGGTGGTAAAATGCGGCTGTTGGCATTAAGGCGAATAGTTCCTCGGAGCACAAACCATTGTACAAGCGGTATAACACACAAAGGGAGGCAAAATCTCTCGTAAGACTTAAAGGTTCAATACTGCATGTGAGTTTGGGATCGCCGACTATTCGCACAGCGCGTCTTTGAAGCGAGTCAAAGGGTTCAAGCTGATACGCAGGCGCTCTTGCCCATACATGGCAGCAGTACTCCATATGGGGGCGAACTTGTGACTTATGTAACAAAAGCCTTTGCTCAGGAGTGAAGTACCGCTTTGCTCTATTCAGCACACCGAGCTTTTTGGATGCTTACCAAGGATCCCAATGCTCTCTGAGATGGTGAGAGTTGTATCTTGGAACTTGGGGGCTACATAGAATGTTTTTTTTTTAATAGTTGCAGTTGCCTAAATGTACCTATTTATGTTGGCAAGATATTTTTTTTTTAATAACTAAAATCCTAGCGGTGTTTTTGACTATTTTAGACTAAGCAAAGCATCCCTATTTATAAATTATTAATAATTTTATGTATCTCACATACACAACAAATACATTAAATTATTTTTAATCGAGCTTACTAGCTTTACAAACTATAAAAATACCTTAAATGATAAATCTTCGCAACAGTTAAAATATGTGGTTGCTCTTTCACATTAATGAAATTAATGTGGAACTGCATTGACTTTTTTTTAACAGCTTCTATTTTTCCTGCCTCTTGGAATATCATACCATAATACTGATAATACCGCACACAGCTGTCATTCCTTTTGAAAGTCGGTAAACAAATAAATCAATATGTACAATATCGACAAAGTTCCCGGTAGACCACTTTTCGACCTTAAAGTATTGAAATAAGGCCTTAAAGTGGTTTATCGGGAACTTTGTCGATTGTAAGTACAGCAACACATCAAAAGTGTACTGTCTTTCTTCAGTCGATTCTCACTTTAAAGTCAAACACATTCGGTTCAATATCTATTGAGGAATGTAATGTCCTGATATGTGGCCGTTTGTATAATTAATTATTAACACAAAAAAATCCTACCGTCCGTCTAGTTACTGTTTAGTAAAAATGTTTATTTTAACTAACTGAACAAACAGTGGACCCAATGATTTTTTTTTTTTGTTTTTACAAAGATAAGCGAAAAATACTTGATCTATAACAAAAAAATCGTAGGCAGGCAGGTAGGTATTAGGCACTTTCTTTTTTATTTTAATCCGATGGAAACCTTTTTCGGCTTTTGACGAAATAAGAGCTCAACGTGATTGGATGATGTTCAGTTAGAATAAAATGTCTGAAAAAGAGCTGTGTGACGAAGTTCTAAGTAAATAGACAGAGGATCCATAAATTAATTAAATACTTTTAATTGAAGCAGCGGAGGGCATAGCTTGGGACAAAACGAGGTTTTGCAATTCGCACTTAATGCAAAATAGTCTTGGATGAAAGCACGTACGATAGGTTAAAAAGTAATTAGTTTTTTAAAGTTACACAATCTCGTAAAAGTCCGTAGTAAAGTTAAGCAAGCATTACGTTAAATTAATGTTTGTGCACTTGATGTGGTAATTAGTGGTGATATTAAGTTTTAAACTGAATCATCGTTAAAGTCGTTTATTTAATTTTCAGCTTTGAGAAACTTTTATAAATTGCTCGAAGGAAAAATTTAAGTTCTATGACGGGTTGCGTTAAAAGTACTTGTTACACCTACAAAAGAATATTTCAAAGAATAATTAATAATACAAACGTTCAAAAGTTATTAATCATTCAAAGATGGCCATGAGATTGATGAATTTGGTCACATAAAATAATTTCTAAGGAAAATAAAACAACTAAGTACTTGCTATGTTTTGAATGGGGAAATGACGTGACCTATGTTGTTATTATTAGTGATATAATTTTACAACTTTTAGCATACGATCAATCAATCCGCGTTTTATCGTCCACTGCTGAATATAGGCCTCTGGCAGAGAGCGTAAACCCGGCATCACCGTCTGTGCCCAACCATCCGCATCTCATACTACGTTTCTCTACGTGGCACACCTAAAATAGGTGTTCACAACAAAGTGAAAATCTAGTAATTTTATTATCGAATCCTTTTAAATAGGTATCATTAATAAAGCAAGATAGATCCATCTCGCAAGTTCGATCACCAAAAATATAACAAGTCTTTACTATTTCTTCAGCATTGCAACGACTAAAATTTGGTGGTGTAGGTACACTTATTAAGATGAGGTGTTTGGACTGCAACTATCATTTAAGCTACTAATCAGAGGGTATCTTCACACTGCTGCACACATCGTCATATTACACACACGCATAATACAAACGTTGTAATGGTTTGAAGAAGTAAGTTGTTAAGTATTATCATCGTCGTTACTCTGCAGATCGCGGCCTTAGATTAAATCAAAATAGCGGAAGATACGGCACGTCCTTTCAATTACACATCTGAAAACGGGCTTGATCCACAAATACACGCACACAAACTCACAGCTCTATGACACATTTGTTTAACGTTATACGATATTAGAAGACAAAGACAAAACCAATTTGTTTTGACATAAGCGTGAGTGAGTCAAGTGTGCTTAGCGCAGCTACGCGTCCGAGTTGAGTCCTGACAAAAGGACATTTTACATTAATATATCTTATATTTCTATCTCGCTCAGCAAAATAGTGACCAAAACATAATTGAATTTAAAAATATCATGAGGAATTTATACCTTTCTTCTACTTCTGAGTCAAATGTGAGTGACTAACGTATTAAGTGACTACGAATGCACCCACAGCCCAAAATACTAACCCTAGAAACTTGATATTTGGAAAGAGGATTCCTGTAATAGTGAAAGTGAGCACTAAGAAGGGAAATTTTGGAAATACAACCCTTTGGGGGGTAAAAAGGGGCTTAAAAGTTTGTATGAAAGTCCGCCATCATTGATGTTAGGAATATGAAAATTTGTGTTAGGACCAATAATTTAAAATAAAAAGTAAAACAATTAAAAGTTTTTGGAAAATCACTCTTAAAGGGAGTATAATAGGGGGTGAAATGCAGTATGGGAGATTTGCCATTTAAAAGAAGAATCTTGAATATCGCTTTTCGTTCTCCGAATGAAGATTTTTATAATAAAGACTAAAACTGCGTGAGTAACGCCGCGGGCGCAGTCTAGTTAAAGATTTTTTTTGCGTGACACGACCGCTTGTCAGACTCACCAATTTGCCACTGCTTGAGATTAGGCGACGAGGTCCTAATATAAGCGGTCCACGCGATATAATCATTCATTTATTTTCATGTAATAATAAAATAAAATAAAAATCATTAGTCACATTACATAGTCACTTATCTTCCGCTTATTTGTTTTATTCTAAAGTAAGTGTAGCGCTCTGCGTTAGTTTACGGACTTGATAAATAGCTGACCTGACTTTAGACTAAAAATGATTTTTGGGCACTCAAGGTCTCCGCTAGACTTATTTGTCGCGGTCGGAACTTAACATAACCCAAAGCATGACTAACAGGATTGTATTCTAGTGGAACTGATACAAATTCATAATATCTTGCTACGAGTAGACATAAGCCTGGCTGTGAAACACGTGATTAATGATGCGCCCGAGTTGCTTCTTCAATGAAAAACGGTAATGGTGGTGTGAAACAAAACACGTTGACGTGAAGGGCTGGTACTGGAATAAATTAAGAGGCCCTAAACGATCCCACAGCGGTGTAACGCAAATACGACGAGGAAATCATTGCGAAAATGTTATTTCGCATTTCACGAATGTGAAGGATTTAAAAAAGGAATTATAATAACATTAGAGCAGGTTTTGGACTTCATTATAAAAGTTAAGCGAACTCCTTTGTATTTTATGTTAAATTTGATGACCCGTGTGGATCGGTCATAGTGAAGGTCATACTGCCTCTGATGCCAAGGGTTGCGGGTTCGATCCCCGCATAGTTTAAACATTTGTGTGCATGAAAATGTCTGTTTGTATTGGTCCAGACCAATGGTGTTTCTATTTATTATAAGAATGTATTTACACAAAAGTTTTATATGTATATATTTGTGATTCCGCTGTTGGTTCTGATATCCGTAGCACCTGTGTGCTTGAGCTACCTATCTCGGGGTCAGATCAATGTATATGAGTATGATGTTGTGAAATAATTGTGTTTTATTATTTCTCACATCATGCAACAGGTTTTTATAACTATTGCGTGAGGTAAAGTTATAAGTTATAAGGAATACCTCTCCCCATCCACTACCGCCATCACCACTATAATATGGACATCTTTAAGGCAAGAGTGAACAGGCATCTTTTAGACAAAGGCGTTTCAACCTAACCTCATGGTCGCTTTCCACCAGGTGCATTTGTAGTCAAACGTTAGCATACATAATAAAAAAATCCTTATCATCGAAATTTACATCCTGCAGATTTTTTTTATTATTTGATACGATTTAAGATATTTTTACCTTTTTATAAATCGTATTTTTGAGAACCTTGCGCAGCTTTCTTATTAAACGAGGAATCCGGGCGAACCTCTGCGTGTAAAGTTGGCGAATGTGTTAGGCTGGCGGCCAAACTAGTTGTCTGAGTTTAAAAGAGTCACTCAACTGGAAAAGCTTGTAAGTAAATAGTTTCTGAACTTTGGCTACAATTTGATCCATATCTACATGAAAATATAGGTACGTACACAATTTGTCATTTCTTTTTAGTTTATTTATTTATAAGATCACCAATAAGATTTACCTAAATCAGTAGGTTAGTAAATAGGTTGCCAGTAATGACATACGGAACCGAGACATGGCCGCTTACAATGTGCCGATTAAGGAGACTTAGCAATGGAGAGGGCTATGCTCGGAGTCTCCTTGCGTGGTCGTATCAGAAATGATGAGATCCGCAGGAGAACTAAGGTCACAGACATAGTCCAAAGGATTGCATGCCTCAAGTGGCAATGGGCAGGGCACATAGTGAGGAGAACAGACACCCGTTGGGGCGTAAAGGTCCTCGAGTGGAGGCCACGTACAGGAAATCGCAGCCGTGGCAGGGACCGCACAAGGTGGACCGACTATCTGGTGAAGGTCGCGGGAATCCATTGGATGCGGGCGGCGCAGGACCGGTCTGTATGGAGATCATTGGGGGAGGCCTATGTCCAGCAGTGGACGTCTATTGGCTGAAATGATGGTGATGATGGTGATTCCCATTGCATTGTTATGTAGAGTGATTTTTTCCGCTTACTAGTAGTTAGAGTTTTTTAAAGTCCGCTTTGTTTTCTTTGAAATTGATTAATGAGTAATTTTAAAGTGTTTCTTTCGTCATCAAGAGTTCGATAAATTATATTTCAGGGAAACCTTAGAAATATGGATTTGAATCAACACAAACCACTTCTTCGAAGGACTGTCTCCATTTACATAAAGTCAACATTGGATCATGTATAATTATTATTTCAGGATTGCCTTAGTGTTAGTCCAGTAAGAACTATGATAATTGAATTATTAATTTAAATACACACTTGATCACTGTAATATATCCTGCGTACTTACGTGGCTGATCGTTGGGATTGGCCGCCGTAGCCGTAATCGGTTGGAGGACTATTATTTTTTTTTATGCGAAAGGCGGTAGAGCGATCACCTGATGGTAAGCGATTGCGCTGCTCATAGAAACCCAATTATGTCAATTGCAATGTACAGAAATATATCCCATTTGGATATGTATAGGAGCAAATAATAAACGAAATAGAATCATTCAATCTTCATGAAAATGTCCTTATCCAGTTATTTTAGTGACCCCTTATTTATTCTATCAGATAGAAAAAGGTGTCATCTATTTGATGCTTGGTAATAATAATTCTGAAAGAGGATGCTTTATTCAGGATCTTTGACAGCTGAGAACTGGAAATATTTATCTCTCATAATATAACAATGTTTATCATTTAGTCCGAAATACTCATTTTTTTCACGTCCCTGCGCACTGTTATGCGGCGCCCGGCGAATGTCTTAAAAAGCACCTCTACTCCGTAATGAAAGTTTATTCCAAAAATCTTGACAGTATGAAAGATTTTATCTCAGGTAGGGACTTAAATTCGGGAAACGCGGGTCATAGAAGCTGATAGGTAAAAGTGCGGACGGAAAATAGCTGACTTGCGAATGGTAGGCAACTTTTTTTTTCTGTCTTGTTATGATAATATTATGAAACTAGTGAAAAATCCATATGAATTTTTTTGGATGATCGTGCGCAACTGTATGTCATAATTTATGTAGGTAGATAGATTTTTCATAAAAACATTAGATCCATCGGGGAAAACGCTTACGGCATCCCTTAAGATTAATGTTCTAATTAACACCTCTCGTCATCCTCCCCGCTAATTGACATAATAACCTCTATCCATCTTTGGTTGACGTCGAGGGTGAAGTTCTTCAAGATATGATAACTATAAATAGATTCAGTTACGTGTACATTTACTTACCCATTCCCCAAAAGACTGTGGCAAAAAACGCCACCAATATGCGGCTGCCAGAAGACGGTATCAGCTCCATACCACCAGCTGTGTCAGTTCATGTACACAACACCTAACTAGTTCCCGATCGCGTATGCAAACCAGTGTAATTGATAAGTTCGCCACACACACGCACACATTTTACTCAGTTCCTGAACGGCAGTACCTGGAAAAATAGAAAGCACAAAATTTAGTCAAAATATAAACCAATAGGTACTGTAAGCTAGTTAAAGATGCATGGAAGGAAGAGAGGGGCATAGAAGAATAATGCATATTTTTCGGCCCCAGAAGTCTCGGGAGCAGGGCGATTAGTCATGTTCAAGGTTGATATATCCCAAGAGATTGCCTCTGGTGGTGTATCTTTAATTAGACTAAAATCATTATTTAAGGGCTTTGTTTAAGTTTTTTTAGAAATAACTCCCTCCCTAGCTGTATCAACTTTTTAAGTGTTTCAGCCTATAAATTGACTTCAACAATTTTATTACCTATGTCATAGACACTGAAAGTACTGAGCCAAGTTGCAGTCAAATGTTTGATAATAATCTTTTCACCTTTAAGCACGTGCCATTGCTTCAGCTTTGAATCACCAAAGAGTCTAGACGTAACAATTCTGTCGAGGTTTTATTGTACCCTTTTACAGCCCGGTTTGGTTCCGCTCGGTGGGTTTCCTTCGGTCGCCAGTTTTTAAAAGGATTGTAGGCTTAAAAGATCAAGTTCCACAATTGATGATCCACCACAATCGATTATTTTACATCTGAAAGTCCTCCTATTATTAGGGATCCTTGGCATTGAAGCACAAGGAGTAATTGACGACACAGGACCGGTCACATCCCTCTTGGGCTACACACTCGGCGCGGTTTGATATTACTGTTATTATTATTATTACTTTTTATCATGTAATGCAATTAGGTACAACATATATCCTAGTTCTTTTTTTTTTTTTGTTGTTGTCCCTTGTTAATTGTCACATTCAAAATTAAGTACGTCATTCAAGGTCCAAACTGAAAACCAGCGCGGCAGTGGCTCCAAACCGCTGCAGCTGTTATGCTGGGCTTGAACCTTGTTGACCACGTCTCTTTGTTCCTTTCTTTTTTGCTTGGTCACTAGATAGATAGATACACTTTATTGCACAAAATTTACAGATCTTAGTCTATGGTATTATACTAGTACAATGTAGGCGGTCCTTTCGCTAATAGCGATCTCTTCCTGACAACCTCGGGGTAGAGGAAAAGTTATGTATTAACTAGTTTATGTATTAAATTATTTTATTTGTTTTCTTTACCTATTTCTTTTACATGTATTACTGTGCAATGTCTATTTAATGTTATGTTTCCTATCCCTGTAAATCTTGTATGTGGTCAGTAAAATATGTTTACTTACATATCTACTTACATTGCTTATATAGTACCCGCAAAGACTCGGTAGATTATTTCATTCATTAGAAATGAATATAAAGTCGGTGTTATATTTCATTCATTCTTAATGAATAAAATAAAATACAGCGAGTATATGCCACGAGTATATGCGGAGTACAGTAAGAAATATTTCACTGACAAGAAATTAAAAAAAAACTGTTTGAATACTAAAAATTTGGATTAGGTTATTAATAAATACTACGTATATATTTAGGTGTGGGTTAACTTAAGTTTTGGCAACATAAAGTGAAATCTATATTATTGGATTGATTGGTTTCTACAGTTAGACGAGCAAAATTTTCGTAATATTCCCCAGCTTGCAAATACGTAATATTCCGATAGCAAAAGTTATACCCATGAGCAATTCAAGATTTTCTCCCAAAGTTGTTAGAAGTTCAGTTGTTTTGATGGTTTCTTCCCATAAATAAGCAATGTTTCATTGCTGATAAAGATCAATACCTGTTCTGAGGATGTCGCAAATGAGATTTGTATCTTTACTTACTTTATCATTACGGCCATCTAAACTGTTTTGTTGTTAAACGGTTACAGCTGTTAGTCACGTATTGTTCCGACTTTTCGTCTGGGTATAAATTAAATGGTAGTTAGGCACATTATTTTTTAATCGATAACATAATATGATTAACTAGTATTTCTTCAGATTTTTCATGAACTTATTTATTATTCTTTACATCAACTACACAAAAGTGTTTGGAGCGTAAAAGAAATAAAAAAGTAGGTAGCTAGCCATAACCAATCATAATTGGGTGAATGTGAGAGAAGATTATATATCTACGTTCAATTTAATAAAAATATAAATATTATAAACTATTTATAAGTACTTATATATTATTTACATGTTAATAAATATACATGTTGATACTAAAATATACTAAAAATAAACATGATTCTACCACCAACTCGAAAAGTTGTTTCTGGTCGAGAAGATCCGGCAAGAAACTCGCCAGTTACTTTTTTTTAACGCCAAACTTTCATACAAGGTTTTGTCATACTCAAACCAAGTCATGCAGTGTAATTGTAACACAAAATAAAATGAAGGAAATAATAAAATAAATATTATGAGGTAATCCGAAGCAGACCAGTCCCCAAAGGTAGCACCTGTTCGCAAGTATGACGTATGTGTCAGCCATCATTTCATCATTTTCCATTACTGAATAAATCACCTTGGAGTTATTCAGTTGATGCAGCTAAGCTGAAGATACGCAATCAGCGATGGGCGACCGAGATGGCGAGCTGTCAGGGAGGGAAGCGCGCCGGACAATCTCCCTTTGTCCTCTGTTGCCATTTAACAATTCCGAGCTCGCCCTTTCTCAGCTCTTATCATATTGACACAGACAAAACTTCTAATCCCTCAATTTAGACCATCCTTTTCAATCTCGAGCGGCTAATACAGCGAAATTCAAGTAACCGGCTCTCTTGAGATATCAAAGAAAAATACGTTCGCGGTGTATTTTTATCGGAATGCTCACGCGTGAGTCGAAACATTATTTTATCGTTCCAGGCAGGATATTTTTCGCTTTGTTAAATTTTGAACTTTCATAGTTGCCACTGGCATTGTGTAAACAATCACTTTTTCCTCATTATCAATATAGACGCGTACTTCAAATGCATTTTCGTTATGTTCCAATTAGAGGTTGCTGGTGGTCAGAAGCTGTGTGCTACTAGGCTTCTATTACGGAGCTCTGTGCGACACGGTTGTATGTTTAGGACTGAATCCATATTTTACTTTACTCTTTACTGAATCCTAGGCAACAAGAATGAAGATCAATTGGATTCTGTGACCGACAATTTAAATTTAGATTATGAGTGGTCAGTATGTTACGTATGAATAAGAACGGAGTTTCCAGTCATCATCGAAATTCAACCATCCATAAAGACTGGAGGAAAACTGCACAGTTACAAATAATGTTTAATTTACAATTTATTTCTAAAAATTCGTAATTATTAAATGCCAGACAAGTCACTTGATGACATACCGTAAGCATACCGCGATGTATTTATTCTAGAATTCCTATCGTGCACCTACACCAATGCATTCCAAATAGCTATACACAAACTTGTTTTTGTAGGTCAGTATGTATTAGAATAGTTTTTTACGGGATTTCTACCATGTACCTTATTTTTAAGTTTTTCTATATTTCGGCACTGTTGCAAGCGAAAACATTTCAGTTAGTCCGTGACCATAGCGCTTGCAACTGTGCCGAAATATCGGAAGCTCAAAAAAAAGATACATGGTAGAAATCCCGTCAATAACTATTGAACTATTGTTAGTGACTATGAAAGTTTAAAACAATAGGTCGGTATGTACTTTCTACGATGTAGTAAAAGCTACATATACAGTCTGGATCGGTAAACAGTTACATATTTTTTTACCACCTTTGCTACCAATCATTCTTAACAACTTTTGATAAAATTTTCATTAAAATTAACTTTTCATGCAAAGTCAATCTCTTAAATTCTTCTTTTTGTATAAAAAAATACAAATGTCCAAAAAATCGTAGACACTTTTATTTGTAAAAAAACATAAGTAAATTAGGTATGTACAAAATTTGGAAAAATATTTAACTAAGATCTATGTTTCGCCATTCAGGCACCAAAATATAAAGGTATTTCGGAGTCAGACCAATGTATGTGATGTTGTGAAATATTACTTATTTATTTATTATTATTTTGTAATTTTCATCAATCAGTAAAGAAAAATAATTTTACTAAAATATTATGTCGAGTAAACAATATTTCAATTATTACATGTCAACAGAAAAAAATAATGGATAGAACAAAACTAAAAGTGATGGATAAAAGGGATGTAACTTAGCCCTGTACCTACCTATTATTACGTAACAGATATTTACATAACGTTAATATTTACGTTTTATTTTGTTGTTCTTATGATGTATTTTTGAATGTGCGGGAATAATAAACCAAATTCGACAAACCGTTGATTGTTCATATTTAGTAGGTACCTACTAACTTTAGAATTCTAACTACAAAAGACTCAACAGTATTACATTGGAATGTATATTTAGTATATCTGTGACTTTGATTATAATAGGCTCAATAGAATATCCAACGTATTTGCTTGTTATGAGTTTATGCTGAATACGTGTAGTTTAAATACGTGATATGAGCGCATACGAACAAATTACTTAACTACACTAACTCGCAAAATTTTAATGAGTATTTAACGATGTCAACTGATTGAAACTTTTTGTGAATTTGAATAACGAAGTGTGTAAATAAAATTGTCATTATTAAAGTTTGCTTGTCAAATGTAGATAACATTTGTTCTACATAAAAATACTCTATGCATGGACATATTGCATGCATTACCTTGTAGGGACTAGGTAATGGATTGATTTAATTGGGTAATTACTGTCACAAAATAACAAAGATAAACATTTATTTGTATTTTAAATTGCATTTATGAAATATACATGTAATATGAAATAGCACTGTGCTGTGTTTTGCTGCGTGAGTGAGGGTACCGGAGGCCCAGTCCGGGGGAAAGGGGCTTTAAAGGTTGGTAGCGCATCTCGGTTGTTCATGGGCGGCGGCAATCGCTTACCATCAGGTGAAGAAATATTATTTTTGCAATAGTGGGATAAAATAATATGTCTTGCGCAGACATTGGACAACAAGGTTGGACAGGGACACCGCCAAAGGCCTTACAAAAATGGACTAATTAAACAGTGGTAGAGACAATAATATGTCTAGTGAGAGTTCGAATCACTTTCATTAATAAAATTTAGTTACATTATAATGTGCCTACCACTAATTGCTCGATTTAATCTGAAATGTAGGTAGGTACCTACCTATGAGGAAAACTTCAGTTTTTAAGACAACTCTTTAAAGGCTTGTTACCAAACGCAATCTAAAAAAATTTCCCGAACTAAATTCGATCTAGCCTCTTTTAAAATTGCGCGTTGAAACGGGATGGCATGAGCACGGTAGTAACTTAAGATCGCCTTTTGTATGCGTTTGCGTTTTGCGTGTTTAAAATAAGAACCATGAAAGCTGGGGTCTCAACTTATGCAAGTACTTACATGTTGACTATTTGAGGATAGAAATTTATTACATATGGTTTTAAAAATCGATTCCATTGTGGAAATACTCGTAAACTTAAGAAAATTGAGGAGACGTGGTCTTGAGAAAAACAGAAAATATAAAACTACTAATTGTTTATATTTATTTACCGCATAAATATGCGGTTGATGTATTTTGTATATTGGACCAGTTTGGATTGGATTAAAAAATATTTCATAATTTACTATAAGGAACTATAAGGAACTTTTAAACAGAAATTCATAGTAATATGATAAATAGGGCTATACAATATTATAAATGACTTCTGAGTGAGTTAAGCTAATGGTAAGATATAAAGTTAATCGGCCTCAAATAGCACCCTTATGCAAGCGGCTTACTTTTCTATCTTGATGAACAAACCTCGAATTAATTCCGAGGAGCTTAAAATAAGCTTGAAGCATAATTACAACAAAGGTCAATTAATTATGCCCCCGGCACTTTGTATGTCAAACTGGGTTATTTAATTAGGTGGGTATATTTACAAAGGATTTAAGTATACGCGTACCTAATACATTTTCTCAATGCGCTTATCAAGTAAACCTTGCTTTTTTACCAAAATACCCAAAACAAAATGGGTTATGAATTTTGCAGTCTACGCAATGATTGCGTTTAATAGTACAATAGGTAAATATATATAGAGATAAATTTGTTTGAATTGCCAAAACGGGTACCGTTCTAGCAATCGTAAGGCCGATTCGACCAATCTTAATATAATATATTGTATAAACTACGAGTCATATGGCATGACAGCGATATACCATATGATAACCTAGAAAAAGACAATGTTTTTTTTTATATGATAAGTGGCAGACGGATCACCTGATGGTAAGCACTTCCGCCGCCCATGGACACCCGCAACACCAGCGGAGTCACAAGTGCGCTGCCAACCTTTTCCCCTTCTCCCCCATTGGGCCTCCGGTAACCTCACTCACACGGCGAAACACAGCGCAGGCGCTGCTTCACGCCGGTCTTCTGTGAGGCAGTGGTATCACTCCGGTTATGATAGTGTTTATCCAAATATTTTTCTACTAACTACGACTTTTCTTGGTCTTTATCGTCCATAGCAGTAAAGTATGAATGTTTTTCCTTACAACCTCTAAGGCAAGCATTTCTAAGGCTACACTTCAATCGGGACCCAGCGGTGGTGGCATGGCCAGGCATGGCTAGACAGTACAACCATGGTGAAACCTCCTCATTGTGGAATCAATTTCCCGCAGCGGTATTTCCGAACCGGCACGACATTGAGATCTTCAAGAAACGAGCCTATACCTTCCTAAAAGGCTGGCAATGCATCTCCACTCCTTCTGGTATGGCTGATCTCCATGGGTGGCGCGGTGATCACTTACGATCAGGTGACTCGCTTGCTCGTTTGCCTTCCTGTCTCATAAAAAAAACTATTAGGACATGTATAAAGAGCATTGTGTCACGCTTAGAGAATTTTGTGAATTCGGAAACAAAAAGCTTATGGTGAAGGGTAGGGCACACTAGCGACGCCAATCGATTTTAATTTTTAGCTACTGAACTGGATCTATTTTAAACAATTTCGGGGTTACAATCTCTCACAAACACCTTTACTATTTATTTAATACGTATAGTTACTTTACTGTTTGGTCTGCTTTTGCACTCGAATTTTGGATTACCGCCAAAAGTGGCCGCTTTTTCGCGTACAAAAGCGGACCCAACATTTTTTCATGGTTATTTAGTAAATAGTATAAGTGTTTGCCGAGAGTTGTAACCCCGAAATTGTTTAAAATAGAACCGGTTTACTCGTAGTAGCTAAAAATGAAAATCGATTGACGTCGCAAGTGTGCCCTACCCGTCACCTTAACTGACTTGTCAAACATGCTTGCACTCAAACTGGGGAATCCAAAGTTACGCAATTGTTGTATTAAGACACAAATCAGTTGCACACGCTTGTCAAATAAGGTTTTCAGTGACTTTTGAACAATTGCGAGTGCAGAGCATCTGCCGCGGCATGCGGGTAGATCATTGAACAAAGAAAGCGACACAAAGAGCAATGGGACTCGTTCGCCGAGCGAGTCGCGCCTGCCCCATATTTGTAACGAGATGATGCTGCCGTTTACAAAACACGCTTTATCATAACGTCTATTTATAGTTGCACTTTTTATAAACATATTTATGTAGATTGTGATCGTAAAGAGAGTCAAGAAAATGATGACGAATGATCGAGCGAGACGTTTAAAAGAAAAGAACTTCCTGTGTGACAGGTGACATGTTTCTATAATAAAGGATATTATAATCATAGCTTAAAGAAAGACCCTTTTTTTGTTTTTTGACCCAGGAGAAATGCGTCTGTAAACGGATGTGTTATGTCGGACTCTCCTCTGGCGACGGCTTCTCCTAACGAGAAGCCGGCCAGAGACATACCGACTAAAACTCCTGGGACTCTCCCACATCTGTCCATGGGTGGGCGGGTGACATGGGGCCAAAGCTCGGAGCCTTTCACCACGTCACCCCCCGGACAGGGACGCCCGCCTACACGGCGGGCACGGCGATTCTCCCCCCGGGGGGAGGGATGGGGACAGCCGAGAGAGTCGTGCCGTCCCCACGAGGCGTAGGAGAAGGTCCGTGCAATGCCGGTGGTGGGGTTACAGCCCCACGCACCAGCGGACCTGTTCCACGCAGGGGAAGGAGACGCAAGTATTGGCGTCGTCTCCTCCCTCTACGTGCCTTGCGGATCGCGGGGGCGAGAGGGTCAGCCTCTCGCTCGCGCTCCGCCGCCTCCTTCGCCTCCATCACATGCTCGCAATATGCGGCAAAGGCCTTTCAGGCATTTAAGGAAAAACCCTAAGGCAAGTGGCCCTAACTAGCGACGCCAATCGATTTAAATTGATAGCAACTAAACCGGATATCTTTTTAACAATCTCTCGGAAAGAATATATATTATTTATTTAATACTTATAATTAACTTTTTGATCTGCTTTTGCACTCGAAATTTAGATTAACGACATAAGTGGCCGTTTTTGGCGGTAATTCATATTTCGAGCAGAAACCAGACCTACAATTTAAATCAAATGGCGTGGCCCTAACCGTCACCTTAAGACTAGTATCACGATGTCAACTGACGATTAATTTCCAATGAAGTTTTCAATAAGTTACCATCATACCACTAAAGAGACACATCACAGGTATCCTAGCGTGATAATTTTATTCTTAAGCTTTATTTTAAAATCTTTTTTTTTTTTTTGCTTTCTCGGGCAAACTTGAAGTCTTGTTCCACTTCCTAGCAAATGAAGTGAGAAGATGATTGTAAAAATATGTGGTTATTACTGGACGATAAGACAATGTTTAAATAATTATACATATGCTTTAAAAATGGGAACTTCATTCACAGAAATAAAAGTAGTCCTTTTGTCACACCTCGGACTTGGATCAAATGCACAATGTGTATACCGAGCGCTCTGTAGGGTGGCGCGGGTGGCATTTATTGTGTTAGACTATTTGGACAGCCATCTGCACAAAACTAAAATTAATAATGTTTTTAATATTCGACTGACCGGATGGCGCAATTGGTAGTGACCCTGCCTCTTGCGCCAAAGGTCGTGGGTTCGAACCCCACCCTGGACAAACATTCATGCGATGAACACTTGTGTTTGTTCAGTGTCTGGGTGTAATATATGTATTTAAGTATATATTTGTGTTCCTCTGTTGTCTGATATCTGTAACACAAGTACTTAAGCTACTTAGTATGGAATCAGGTCAACGTATGAGATGTTGTGAGAATTATTATTATTATTAATAATATTACTATGTCGTATAGGGGCGCTTGATGCGCGCCAAATAAGGTGTGACTGTATTCTGTTCATGATCATTCCCTAAAACCTTTACGGTCTAGAGGACTGTCCAGTTTGTGAAAAAGAAAAAGAATAGAGATTGACGGATGAAACTATAAAAAAGTAATTATTCTGGATGTAGGTTTTTAGCGCGTAAGATTGTAAAAATGATTTTTGTACAAAAGAGCAGAATAAGCAGTGCGTTGATTTATTCCAGTGTTTTATTTTAGACGGTGCTTTTAATCGGGATGCAGGGAGTTCTCATTAATAATATGACTATCGCTATTTATTTAAAAAAATAACTTTCAGTAGGTAATGGAAACTGTCAATTTAATATGTACGTGATCCTGATTCGATTCAATCCTTTGAGGGAATAAAGTGGTAGCAACGTGCCTAAATTTCTAGTTAGGTTTAAATTACCTTTTGTCTGCTCAATTAGTGGTAAGGTTAGTTCAAATAACAACGCGTCGTGAAACATGATCACAATTAGCAAATACCTCTAGGTATTTATTCTGTACCCCTTTAAAAGGTATGATGGGGAAAGGAGAAGGCGATAGTAATTATGAACGTCAAATGTTATTCCTCTCATCGGTAGCTGACTGGTGCGGGGGCGAACGTGTTGAAGCCATCAGGTCTCTGCCCACTCCTGACCGAAATAGCTTGCCGCCTCTCGGCTGTTCGAACGCTGTTGTGTAGTCCGTAGAGGAGAGCCAGACAACCCGTGATAGCTCCCACCAGATCGGGTAGGTACTTATGTATTAGGCATTTTTCACAGCGACAAATAAGGCCTCACCTGACGGTAAGCGATTACCGCCGCCCATGCGACACCTGCAACACCATAGCAGTCACAAGTGCGCTGCCGACCTTTTAAAAAGGAAGACGCTCTTTTCTTGAACTTAATTTAAGGTCATTACGTAAATATTGTGCTTACAAATTATTACAATGTGGAAAATGGTGACATAATTAATTTCATTAGATCTTAATCATCATAAACGCTGAGGGTTTTTTGGCTCAATAATTTATATGAAGGTATTTTACTTTCACGCTAAAATAAATGTTGATACCGTGAGTGTTTTATACCCGACTGCTGAAGAAAGAAGGGTATTTTTTTTAGTCTATACATTTCCCTTGCTTAGACCATGATTCAGGATTTGGGGAGTCTGGTAATTTTAATGAAGCGACTGCCGTCTGACCTTCGCAACCTTAACAGGTGAACCAAACCCATTGAACTACGGTTACACTTTACTTGAAACTACCCGAAACATGCAGGTTTCCTCACGATATTTTCCCTCACCGCTAAGGTTGTTTTTAAGGTCCACATACGAAGATTTGCGATTTCCCAAAGCTTGACTCACCAAATAACAATCAATTCTTGGTTTAGTAGGTGACTTTCTTCCAGATCCAGGCCTTCTTTTCCTGGAATCCGTCTTTTAATAGCGCTGCCCTGGTTCTTCGGACTGTTGAACAACTTACATTTAGCCTTTGAGCCACAAAACATTGGCTACAGCCCTCTTCAAGCAGCGCAATAATTTTGCTGGCTATTACAATTTTATCTTTCATCGTCCAGACCACTAAGCATTAAAAACAATAAGTTTAAATGTCTATTAAAGCAGCTAATTGAACGAAACCAATAAAAATTGCCTAAAACTTATTCAAAGACAACAGCAACTCTCGTTGATTCCCGCCAGAAATTGCACAAACAAATTGGTATTCTTTTGAAATAAGATCAGTCAAAAAGTTGAATTTCGAATGTGCATTTTTGGCATCACGACACATTTACGACCGGCCAGTAATATATTAACAAGACTTAAATCCTTTTTTGTACTATATTATTTTAAGAAAAGAAAAAAAATCAAAACCGCCTTTTTTTTTTGCAAAAGAGTGTATTACCTGTGGTATTACTTCTGCGTAGGTACATTGGTGTAATTTATAAAATTGGTCAAAATTTCATTTGTCAGAATGTGTCATGAATTTAGAACAAAGCTTTGACGATGAGTCTTTTATTCCGATTCCAAATAGAATATTACATTCTACATAATGTACGAGTACCTATGTTAATATGTCTGATATAACAAAAAATAGGAAATATTTTTCGCTAACTTTATAATATGAACTCATACCTTTACCTAGATATTATTTAGGTATATGAGTTTATAGAGCATTATACTTAAAATATCTTAAAACAACGCACGTTATTAGGGGCTCTCGAAAATTCTTTTCACATATTAGCTGAGCTGGTCAACTTTCCATGACTATTTTTACCCGACTGTGGCGAAGCAAAAAGGAGGGTTAGGATTTTGACCTGTATGTATGTATCTGTTCCCTCATAACTTCTAAACTAGTTATCATATTTGAACAAATGAGGTGTCATTAGAAGCGTCTTGATTGTCTTCTGGTTATAGGTTACATGACGTCACGTTAAATTGACTACAGAGCCCTCGAGGTGACTTAGAGTAACTAAAACAAAATTTGCTTGGCGGTATAGTGTGGGGTATCAAATGAAAGAACTTTTTTAGCACATTTCAAATATGTAATTTTGTTTACATAACTAAAAATGCTGCTATAATTATTATGCTGTATTGCCGTGGTCGTATGCCGCCTATTGTAGCAAAACAGATTAATTATTATAATAATGAAATAAAATCTTTATATATATTTCAAAGTAACATTTTTAAATAATTAGAATTACACAGATAATAAGACATATAGAAATCAATATTTCTACGTATTTAACCTAACCTACCTACTACCGTACCTATACTCTATTATAATCTTGTTACGCAGAGACAAGGAGAATTATTTTGGCTTAAAATGATGGTTTCCCATGGAAATAAAAAAAAGGCTAGCCAATCGTAGGGAGCCCGCTGGTGCGTGGTACGGGGGTACCAGCACCAGCATTGCACAGGCTCCCTCTGCTGCCCAATAGGGACGGCTTAGTTCTCCTGGCTGTCCATATCCCCTCTCCCGGCACGACCGGGGGAGGAACCGCCTAGTCCGTTGTACAGGCGGGCATCCGCCCGGGGAATATCGTGGAGGGAGGCTTCGGCTGTATCACCATGATATTCCCCAATATGGGCGATGAGGGAGAACCGCAGGGGGTTTAGTGGGTATGGCTTTGCCTGGTTTCTCTTTATGAGAATCCCCCCGCCAAATGAGAGCCTCACATAACCCGGCCGCTCCCCGGTGGCCTGGTATGCATAAGGAAGTCGGCTCATCTCTTGAGCCGGCGGCATTCCCCCTGCGAAACCAAAAAAAAAGGCAAGCAAATCATCGGGTTCACAGCCATAACGGAATGCAGAACACACAGCAGGTAAGCAATAGTGTCAATTGGAGACTAAGGGTCATCATTCATCGTCGTCAGCCCATTTAAGTCCCCACTGCTGGGGCACGGGCCTCCCTCAATCACATGAGGTGTAATTGCCATACTCACCACGCTTGGCAGACGGGATGGCGAGGGTATTGATATAAATGCAGAGTTTCCTTCTCTGGGTGCTGATGATCATGCCAGCAGCTTTACCTTATTCGCCTTTTACGACACCTCGGTAAGAGTGAGGGTGGCCTATTCTACTCTGCCGGGGAACACACGGCTAATAGGGTCATCATATTCATAAATGATTGTTAAACCTTTGCGAACTAAAATGGTGTTATAAAGCAACTTTGATTCTTTTTACGAAAATTTTGTTTCGTGTTGTTGTAACACCGTGTTAGCTAACAAAGTTTTATTGAACGTTTATGAACAATGCCCTAAGTATTCCAAGCGAATTACTTCGTAGGTAAGTATATCCCTGTTATCTATCAGGCTCTAGGTGGTAATAAGAATGCTAACGGTTAAGAGGTAATCCCTTCATCAGCTTCGAAGCTGGTCTGACCAATGATAAAGATAAAGATAAAAAATTCTTTATTCAATTCAGGTTCATACAGAACACTTATGAATGTCAATATAGGTACACATATTATCATCTACCGCTGATTTGGAATATCGATTCCTACTGAGAAGTCAATTGTGCCACATACAAAGAGCCTTGAAGTAGAGTCCAATACTCCGCTGTTGGTACCTACTTCTGGGCACTATCAGGTTAAATATAATATTCTGCAACTGATTACGCCTACGACGGCCAATCTCAATTTTCAGCCATGTACGCAGGATATTATAGTGCTCAAGTGTGTGTGCAAACACAAGTGCACTCTATATTCCCTTACAATCATATTCCAATGGAACACCAGCTTGACACGACCGGAGAGGGATTTGGCGCAGGACCAACGGCTTAACGTGCTTTCTGAGGCACGGTGGTACAAGGCCGCCAACTTCCAGACTCCGCGCTCACACTAAGAATTTCTTAGTGTGAGCGCGGAGTCACACTAAGAAATTCTTAGTGTGAGAATTTCTGATTGAAAGGCCTGGCACGGGGATCGAACCCTGGACCACTTGCATAGCCGTTGCTTTAAAGTGCAACCCATTAACCACTGCGCCACCGAGGCAGTCACGGGTTAAATATTATGATGATGATGAATTACGACAACCACCTATGATGACCGCGACGATTCGAAGGGATGTAACATAACCTTGAGTGTTACTTTAAAAAAAACTATGTTTATCTTTTGAGCTGTTGTAGTATAAAAAGATAAACACAAACTATAATAGGTTGAAAATACTGACCTAATATATCTGTAGACTTTTAGGTTATTTTTATTTCTCAGTCATTGTCTTAATTTTCTTGTGCTTTGTTCAATTAAAATTTTTCAGTGCTTAAGCTACTTATTCCGAAATCAACTCAATGTATGAGATGTTGTATGAATTTATTTATTATTACATTTTTAGGTATCTATCTGTTATCACTCTGTTAAAATATGATATAACAATCATCGAAAACATGAAAATCAACATTTTATTCATACAAGGTGACATTTTTAGTACACCTACCTACATGTTTATAAACTTCTTCTTCTTATCAAGTCGATGTTTATGTATGTACTACTTGTATGTAGTCTGTTATATAGATACCATGCCATTCGTTGACCTATCAACATAAACTAATTAATGTACCTATTATTTTAACAGACTATTTTATCATGAGAATAAAAATATTTTAATTATTACTAAGCCGCGATATCCATTAAGGTGACGGGTAGGGCACACTAGCGACGCCAATCGATTTTAATTTTTAGCTACTAAACTGGATCTATTTTAAACAATTTCGGGGGCGAAAAATTGTTTCACGCCAAAAGTGGCCGCTTTTGGCGTGAAAAAATTTTTCGCGTGCGTGTTGGACCCATACATTTGTGCATGGTTATTTAATAAATAGTATAAGTGTTTGCCGAGAGGTAGTAGCCCCGATTTTTTTTAAATAGATCCGGTTTAGTAGCTAAAAATTAAAAACTATTGGCGTCGCTAATGTGTCCTATCCGTCACCTTAAACACCGTGGATGTCATGCGCTGGTTTGACTTTAAACTAAAGTGACAGCTCTTAATATAGACTACAGATAATATAACGCTTTTCAGATGGTTGATTCGGTAAAGTTAACCACAAGTCACTTAAGAGTAAAGTTCATTTTGATGAGTGATTCGATCACTGGGAATAGCAACTCTTTTTGGAACCGTCAAAACAATTATTATGTGAATATGATCGATGATAATCAAAAACGATACAGAAAGAAAAAGTACATTCTTAGAAATGATGGCTTAGAAAATTGTTTGGTAATAGTTAAGAGAATATACACGTATATGTACTTAGAAAGGCTGGTTTATAGTGAAACTTATGCTTAGGTAATTCTTGTAGCTTAAGTAAGCCACAAGAATTACGCTAAGCATTAGTTGCCACATAATCTTCCCGAAATATAACAAATATTTAGTACTTACCTAATGTTTAGGATGATAAAATACAAAACGTTAATTACGAATAAAATTAATAATATATTATTTTAATGTATGGTAAGTAAATAAATAGAAAAGTTGTTTCAAATGAAAGTCTGTTTTCCCAGTGAATACAATCCCAAAAATTTCAAAGCTAGAGTGAATAGGCTACTTTTGGGTAAAGTCACTCCATCGTAGGTTTCCTCTCTACTCTAGAGTTCAGTGAGAAGCCAAGAGCAAACAAGTCTTCAATAAAAAAAAAGTTGATTATCAGCACTGATTGCAGTGAGGCAGAGCATATTTTCCCCAAACTTTTAAACGAAAAAAACAACTGAAGTTAGTACGTTCATTTTTGAATTTATCCGAGTGTTGTGAGAACGTAGATGCAGCGAAGCTCATTATTCTGATTTCATAATGCTCAACTGTTGAACACGAATCCGAAATTCACGCTTTACATTTTCCGACGAGACGCATAGTGGCAGAACAAATTGACTTCATATGAGGTAAGTAGTTTATGAGGTAGCCTACAGTAGGTTGCAAATAATGATGAAACAACTGAATTTATTTTTGTTATACATTACAGGAAATTAAGATTGTTTATGTCTAGTAAAAATAGAAAGAACAAGACGTTTTTCAAAAAGGATTTGCGGTATATAATAAAATAATCTTGTGATTTGTTTAATTCTTGATACAAGACGAAAATGATAGCCATTGCTGAAGCCTGAAGCAAGCGTAGCAAACATTCTCAGAATTATATTTTAGATAATTTTATCTTTTATCTTTATCTCTAGTAATATTATTATTCTAAATTATGAAGCCAGATTGGAAAACTTTAAAGTGAACTCTTTATCAAGTCGGAGACGCTTGCACAACCTGATATTCCTGTACAAGTTGGCGAATGGCATCATCGATGCTCCGGATCTATTACAGCAGCTAACCTTCTCAGCACCACTTAAACTTCCTTGCCCATCTAGATTCCACATTCTTGTTCAGCAAAGTAGCAATTCTAACCTAGGTCAAAATGCTCCATTGAACCGTCTTGTTAAAGACTACATCAGTTTGACTGGATCAAAGGGTCTCGATTTATTCGCGGGTGACATTCGCAGCTTTAAAAAATCATTGGCTGCCTAACAGCCACACTACGTAAAATGCGTTTCAAATTATTATTTTCTTGACAATTTTTTTTTTGTTGCTTCTTAACTTATTCTATAGCATGCAGTCTGCACCTGTAATTGTAAATGCATTAAGCTTTATACCCCATTATTTAACCCCTTATGTAATGTCAAAATGTATTTTATGTTGGTGTTCTAATTAAATAAATAAATAACCCACTTCTACTGCTTGCAGCGATCTATCTCAGTTCTAAGAAATCAGAAGCCTTTGCTTACCTCTGAAGTTAATAAGTAGCGAAAAACAAGCAAGCTAAAATTAAGCACGACGCGCCTCCTCATTTATTTCGGAATCGGCGTAGGATTACAACAGACACTAGAAATTTATAAATGCTATAAATCCGGTGTCATTTCTGAAGAGTGAGCTCCAGTGAATCAGTCATTTGTCAGTTCTGCGCGTCAGCCATTTTGAAGTCGAACGAGTAAAAAACAGAATTGATCCCGATGGAATTGTCGGGACCACCGCAACGTTTACGCAACCTCTCGAAGATTTTTGAGTGTTTTTGCACGATTGAGATGTCACAATGACAATTTTTGGGTTGAATATATTGCGCTTTGGAGAATAGGGAAAATATTTTCACCTTTTCTAATCAGAACCAAAAGCATTAGGGTTCGAGTTGAATGCAAATAAATTACCTATTTATCGGCTTTATTTTATAACGATTGGTACACAAATTACTTGCTTTTTAATAGTTATGAAAGAACAACACTTTTCACTTTCAGTTTTATCGTTATCATTATTATACGTCACCGTTCGCTTATGTTGTTCAATATGAATGTTTAATTCAAACTCAAGTATTCAATAATTTATTCTCGCCGCCTTTAAGATAACACGGAAACAACAACCTTCACGGTCCTTTGAAAAGCTTTACATAGCCCTACCTTATTAATATAAATTTTGAGGCAGGATCTGGAGCGATTTATGTTAATTATTCTAAGTACACCGAGTGATTGCTATTAGACTGATCTAATTCTACCCGACAAATGTAGCATTATTGTATGGATGGCAGCCAATAAACCTATACAAGGAATGTTTGGTATTCGGATAGCTGACAAATTGGATGTTACGTCGTGACTTGCCTCTATTAGACGAATTCTCAAAATCAGCAATCCGCTTTGTACCCCTGAGGAACAAAATCGACACAATTTCCGTCAGCGCACATGGTTATAAATGACTAGTTTGTAAATCATGCAGTGAGATAATTACTTAGAGACTACTACAATCCGAACCACTTCTATTCCATGACTCTGATTTGTTGGGTTGAAATTGGGTTGAACTGGATCTAGTAATCATTTTTTTAATACGTTATCAACCGTAAACTGAAATTTACTTTCCATTTATTATTTACTATTCCTTACTTGCTGCTACGGAACCCTTCATGGGCGAGTCCAGCTCGCACTTGGCTGGTTTCGTAAATTAAGAAAACGTACTTTTAATTTTTCACCGCAATTTTAAAATTAGAACACAGAAGTGGGAGAATCCTTTTTTAAAAAAAGAAACGTGTGAAAAATTCTCAAGCTTTGGAAACGACGTTATGTCTAGTAGTTGTGCAACCAGCAAAGTTTGTGAGAGTTCAAAATGCGGAACAACGGGTAACTTTTGGGCCAGCATTTTTATTTTCATAGAAAAGCGAATACTTACTTTTGACTAAAAATGAACGGGTTCACTAATGGGAAACCCCTGTTCCCCGTTTTAATCCGAACTCAAATCCTAGAGGAGAATGTAGCCGAATATTAGCGACTAAGCCTGGGTGTGGGATCCCGCAAAATGACCTGAGATATCGGACCGACTGCTAGTAGACTTATATGGAATAATACAGCTGCTTTATACGCAATATCTGTCCACACGATTATATAATAGGTGTGAAAAAGTATCTAACAGAATTAGTGTCTAAAAATAGGTAGGAAAGAATGAGTCGTGTTTACCTACGAGTTATAAATTGTCTTTTCGTTAGTTCGAAGGGTAAGGGTTTAATTTCCAACCTGGACAATATTCATGTGATGTTTTCGTTGGATGTTTGAGTGTCATAATGTTTTTTTTTCTGCCACGATAGGTCATCGCATCGGTCGCAGTGGCTATGAGACGCAAGGTCCATTTCTATCAAGTAATAAAAAAGTCATAATGTTTATTTAAGTAGACATTTTGGTACCTTCGTTGATTATGTCACTTATTATTAACATTAGTTCTTAAGCTATATACTGTAGGGTGAGGAACACATTTTCTGATAATTATATATGACTACCTACGTGCCTCCAATTGTACCATTTCATTCAAACACTTTTTTATAATACAGGCAAAGATGAAACCAATAAATTAATTAATTTAAAATCGGTCTAACCGTTTCTGAGATATTACAAGTGGTATACTAATACGACTTTGTTACAAGTAAAAAGATAGATAGATACATTTTATCGCACAAAAGGTTACAGAACTTAATGCTATGGTCAATAATCTCAGCGGTCCTATCGCTTATAGCTCTATCACAGAAACAGCCTTGGAGCAGAGAAGTACCTACCTACACATACCGTACAGTCAGCTTCAATGTCGGATGCCAATATTCACCCGACACTTTTGGCTTAGACGTGTTGATTTCAAAGTGAACAATGTGTTTTCAAATCCGTGTTTTTTCGTCTCGCTTACCAATAGCTTGTTTACGAGAAATCCGATAAAGGTGGTTTTGATCTAAAGGCTAGTGAGTAAGTGAGTGGCGTGAAGAGGTTTGTTAAGGAAGCAGAAAAAATAACAGCTTTGACTAGCCAATATTTAGACAAATCAATAGATTTTTTTATATTAGCATATAGCGTCCTACTGCTGGTAAAAGGCCTACCCCTAATACATATAAATTAAATTCGTGCAACATTGACATGATTCCGTACTAAGTGTTACAAAAATCAGACAAAAGTGAAATTACAAATACAATACTTAAATACATTTTAATAATAAATTGTCAAGTATTTAAGGCTGGTATTTTTATACAATGCTTGTTTAATTTAATTCAGTTTTGTTATGTTATGATACAAATAAACAAATATTAGACGACATCGCTAACGTCGACCTGAGCGCATAGTAACCAAACCGAATTATTTGTGTTATAATAGGTATTAGAATCAACAAGAGAACCACTACTAAATGACGAATATCACGAATATCATTGCCAAATACCCATTAGTCCATTCAAAATAATGTTTAATGTACGTTTATGTTGCAAAATTATAAACTAGCTCATGACAAAGATAAGGTCAAATAAAAATGTGAATTATTTTATATAGGGAAACTTATTGAATAGGTAGGTGTTATCTACGAGAAGTTCTGAACAGTATATTTTTACTTGGCGTTTTATTTCGTCATATAAAATGAATAAAGATCATCAATTATCATCCATAATAAAAACACTAAACGTGCTATTTTGTCTCCATATGACCTTACGTGTCTCATCTACTGCCTCGGCAGCCATATTGCGGAAATTTTTAGAACTATCATAGCTCTACTAACATTTCAATTGCCCAAATAACTTGTTTGTATTATTCGTATCATCTTATGATATTACGATATCGCTACGATAATTTTATTGAAAAACATTATTCGTAACACCGCGCCGCGCCGCGTAGCATAGCTACTACGAAAATCGCTCACTGTGTGCTACGAAAAAATGTCTTGTTTACTTTTGTAGTGTAATGAGGAACATTTTAGATAATATATTACCCTTTTTTATTTTTAAACATACATTAAAACTTGTAAAATTTTTTTTTAATTCATGTTCTGAAAACAATATGTACTCGTATAACTAATATGCACAAAGAAAATGAGTTTTTCTAATGAATTTGATATTAGCAAAATAAAGTAAATTTAAGTAGGTAATATTGTTTTAGGTCCTAGAAAAACCTAAGTACCTACTTTGAAGTAGTTTAGTTTTATACACTTTTTTTATATGTGGCAGACGAGCAGACGGATCACCCGATGGTAAACGATTGCCACCGCCCATGGACAACAGCGACAATAGTAAAATTTTTGTAAGAAAATTAAATCATTGAGTTTGTAAAAATAAAGATGGACGGATAGGATGGCTGTATTTCTGACTTAACACAAACGCATGCACACAGCACTTAGTAAGAATAATGTACTAGTGTTAGTAATTACCGGGGTCCGCTCCAAAAGTTTCCAGTTCCAAAAGTCACATGAAAAGAAACGGGAAACAAAATCACTTGCACGTTGTCTAAATTGATTTGATCAAAACTTTCCCCGACGACGCCTTGCTAATTAGGTCCAAAGTTATTTGTTTGAGTTCGTCAAACCGTTGACGTGAAATTTAATGAGAGGGCTGAGCGGGCGATGGCGGCAGGACGTTCGCCTCAAGCGCGGGGCTTCTAGCGACTGCCGCGGCGCTGGCGTCGGCGGCCGAGGCGAGATCAGCCCGCGCGTCTCCTCGCGAGCACGCGAACGCGCCAAACTCCCGATTTCCGTAGCCGGCTAAGCCGAAGCTTTCCTAGATTGTGTGGCCTTAGTGAACATTAATTACACCCAACTTAGTCTGATTAAACCTTGAGGAATTATCCGGATTGACAAAATTAACTTTTAACTCAGATTTATGTCGCTCCGTGCGATGGCTTGGGGCGTGAGAAGTTTTGTAATAACGTTGTCCAAGTTCAGAAAAAGATTTAGTCCTTTATTAGATTTGATATTATAGGATCATTATCATAAAAAACTTACTTACCCACGCCTGCTTACTTACATATCCGGTGCTCAAACGTCAAAATAGAGAATGTTCATAAATATTATCTCATAATTATGTAGGTTTGGGAAGTTAATTTTCATAACCCGATCCCTCCTTTTTCAATTTTTATTTTAAAGCCTTTATTGCCTGACTTAGCTACGCGTTAAGTTGGTCACGAAACATCCATAGGATAGCAGCAACTTCGTTCAGTAATATTCCATCGTGATCCAGCGGGATAATGCTGCCAGCATTTTAAGGACTCAGGCACAGGGAACTTTAGTCGGATTTTTAATTAATCAAAGATTGATTATTGATGACAAAGATCTTAACACTTGCTAATGTCAAATCCCCATACATTTTGACTATTTTCATTTTGCAAATGTATGGGAATGTCACATTGAGATCTGTAAGTTTACTTCGTCTGATTAAAAATTCCAGTAATGTTTTTTACTTTTACTTATTTTTTATATATGGAATCCGTTTTTAAAACTATAACAAATTAAAGGCTGGTGAGATAGTAGCACAGAAAAAATATAAATATGCACCATCTTTAAAAGGAGATCGTATAGACCCAGATTTTTCAAACCTATTGTGCGTAATAACCAGTAGATCGACGGTGAAGTAAAATCGTTAGGAGACATGCATTTGACATATTAGGTCACAGAAGATTTTTAAAGTAACGCCACCTTTTCATCCTCCGCGTGACGATGGATCTGTCTCCTACTGGCTTTGTGATTTATGATAGTCAGATATTTGTATTACTTCGCTTATCTTCACCTACATACACTCAATTCCTTTTTTTATTTCCATACGAGTACGAACCTAGATAACCTAGATGTCCAATGACAGGAGTGTTACACTCTTAATTTTTATATATACGAGTATTCTATTATGATGATTCTATTAACCATACTAGAAAATCGAAAGTGAGATTAGCTCAACAAATAACGTTTTGGTATTAATATCAATAAAATATTTTCTTATTCGAGTAGGTAATATAATTATAATCTTCATCATCATCATCAGCCCATTTAAGTCCCCACTGCTGGGGCACGGGCCTCCCTCAATAACATGAGGGGTAATTGCCATTCTCACCACGCTTGGCAGACGGGTTGGCAAGGGCTTAGATATAAATGCAGAGTTTTCCTTCTCTGGGTGCTGATGATCATACCAGCAGCTTTACCTTAGTCGCCTTTTACGATACCTCGGTAAGAGTGAGGATGGCCTATTCTACTCTGCCGGGGACCACACGGCACATAATCTTACTTAGCAAGTATAATAAAGATAAAAATGGTATAAGTTATATAGCTGTATAAAGAATCAAACACTTATCTTTACCAGAGCTTGATAAGTCATGTCATTTGGTTATAACGCATTAAAATATTTATAAAGTAACACATTACAACGTAATTTGCGTAAATATCAGCCTTCCTGAGCCCCAGAGCGCACGTCAAGTAGTCAATCCCGATTTCCATTTTAGATGGGGTTGCTAAAGGAGCCAAACACCTAGTGACAACTGGCTTGGCCGCTATCTACCGCCAACATAAATAAGGTTATGCTATGTGGATGAGAAATTTTTACGGATTTAATAAATTTTATTCTAACCATTTCTTTGTCGGTCCCGCCAACGAACGGTTAAAGATCATTTTCGTTGGTTGTTAGCGCCCGTAAGCGGGAGCGAGAAACGCAGGGACTTTCTTTTTTTTTTATATATGAGAGGTGGCAGACGAGCAGACGGATCACCTGATGGTAAGCAATTCCGCCGCCCATGGACACCCACAACACCAGGGGAGTCACAAGTGCGCTGCCAAACTTTTCCCCTTCCCCCCATTGGGCCTCCGGTAACCTCACTCACACCGCGAAACACAGCGCAAGCGCTGCTTCACGCCGGTCTTCTGTGAGGCAGTGGTATCACTCCGGTCGAGCCGGCCCATTCGTGACTAAGCGTGGCTCTCCCACATTAAAACAACCTGCCTGTACGGGTACGTGTGAAAGGACAAAGCATCCTTCTCCAATGACTAGGTCTCTGGTACTCATATGAATAAACTAATTTCATTTCATTTCATTTCACATTCACTCGGGGAACACAGCTAAATTTTCTGTGAGACCGATCATTTATAGGTTCGGTTCTTGATCGAAAATAACAGCCTAACTTTTAATTTACTATAGGTATATTGTTTTATATGCCAGTACCTACACATAATGCCCTGAACAATAGTAGCTTAGGGCTTACTGTTTAATGGTTTTCGTTACGCGGTGTGACTCCATTAGATTCGCAGAAAATAGTCCGCGGCGTCACCACGCACGCAATAGTCGTTCCTAAAATTACTAAATTAAATAAATAAATATTTCACAACATCGCATATATGGATCTGACTCCGAGATAGGTAACTCAAGCACCTGTGTAACGGATATCAGAATCAACAATACTCAGTATAATCAGTTTTACTCGTAATGATTGTGACAAATGGGGAAAGCTTTCTGGCTATCACTCAAAAATAAAGTAGGATATGGGGCACTTAGACGAGTGTAGCTCTGGTGACCTTCAAATAGAATCTCAAGTTGCCAGAACAGAGCGTCGCATGGATACAGAGCGATACATCTCAATATTTACCGTGGGAGATCCAAGTTTTGTTTTAAATAACTGTTGCAAACTGCCATGGTCTTAAAAACCTTTAGCAAATATAGGACAGTTTGTTGCCCTCACAGAATATTTTATCAATGCAATATTTTTATTTGGCGCACCATCCACAGTCGCTGTTATGATTTATTTTTTACCAAATTGCCACACAACTTGCATGATTTATACACTTTTAATCGATTATCGAAATTTTGATTTAATCCTTTTAAAGAAAATAAAATGTAAAGTACTTGCGCTAAGTTAAATAGGAGGTTGATGGGAAAAAAGTTCCACATCATTGCTCTTCATTAAAACGGAATTCACAAAGCGTTTAGTGAAGATAAAAGGAACATCAACAAAATTCCTAATAGCTTTCTGCTGTAAATACTAACTTACAGAATTTACAGCTTGGTCAAAATATTTGTTCCTGACTTGTAAAGTATAATATACCTACTTACCTACGCTGTCTTTGAGTTTTTTCCACCAAAGGACCAATTCTAATACAGGGCATGTAAGCAAAGGTTGCCCGGAGGCGGTAAAGATCCGTAAATACGATTCCCATTTAAAAATATGTAGTTTTAGGGCAAGATCAACGGACTCTCGAGAAATAAGTTCTATAGGTATGAGTAAAACTGAAATATGCAATCGAAAATTGGAAAGCCATTCATTTCTATAGTCCTTTCGCTTTATCATGATATCGGTGACAGCAGGACAGAGTTATACGTATCTAAGTCACGCGTTAGAAAGAGACTAAACGTGAAAAATGTATTGATTTTGACATCTGTCATCCATATCATTCTAAAGGTAAATGGAGTATAGTTGCTTATAACCCAAACAAAAGGATTAAACGTTTTGTTTTTTCCTGGGCAGGGGGGGGAGGTGGGTTAAAGGTTGGCAGCGCATTTGTGACTCCACTGGTGTCACGGGCATCCATGGGCGGCGGCAATCGTCGTCTCGTCTGCACATAACACATAAGAAAACCTCTTTTTTTAATTCTGCCAAACATGGAAACAATTCATACATCGATACTTAGATTCTTTAAATTTCCTCATTGCATTTTACTCGCACATTCTATTACACAAATGGATTGGAAATTTTCTTTGTCTTTCTTTGTCTTTATTTTTTCTCGACGCTGGAACCCTTTTACGGAGTGGCGTCGCCACCAGGTTTTTATTGATTGTAACAAAATGAAGTCAATTAATGAAAATAAATAATGCGTGTGCAAAATAAGCTTAAAAATCACAATTCCTTTATTATTTCAAATAATCTTGATCAATTTTCCATTTTTTGGTTCCAAAGGTTGACTGGTAGAGAATGCCTCTGGTCATTATGTTCGCCTATTGTATGTTTTTGTGCAATACAATTTTAGATTAATAAATAAATATAAATATTTTCTTAATTGCGTTCACTCAATAAAATACTGGTGGCCGCATCACTAACCCAAAAAAGGGCTCTATCGTTGGATTAACATTATTTTCTCGACTACGCCAGTAGTACTTTCTATTTCTTGTACGACATATCGAAACATATACCTTTATAAACCCTTCAGTTATAATAAGTACGTATTTTCTACTTAGCTTTCCTCTTTCCCTCTTAAATTCCCCTATTGCTTCTAGTATTGATTTTAGTAAGAATGACCATCTAAACCAGAAGACTACAGGCACTTTAATCCGAAAGACATCGTGACGCTGATGAAACGAATCTTTCGTGAGTAGGAGCGCAAAGGATAGGGGAGGTACAAAAGATCCCTTAGGGTCGACGTGCCCCATGAAAAAGGCCCCTAACAGATAAGATAAGAATCTTCTTAACTATCTTATTTTCCAAATTAATGAAAAATGGTCATTATTATCTAAGAATGACCATTTTTCATTAATTTGGATTAATGAGATTACTGGCTATTCACGGTCATTCCTTGACCATTCATATAATCATAGTCGTTTATTGCATGCCACATTGAAGTACACATCAGCTAGTAACCAGATATTTACTTAGTAAATCAATCGAAATTGTTTAAAATAGATCCGGTGTAGTAACTAAAAATTAAAATCGATTGGCGTCGCTAGTGTGCCCTACCCGTCACCTTAAACCAATATTTAAATCGAACAACAACCTTTGGCTTATAAGGACGAGACATTTCCAAAATGAGTCTTCAGGCCAGTCAGTAGATATGTATAATGTATGGAGGATGGAATTAAAGGTCCAAAGGTCCTGAAAGTGGATATTTTATATGCGGCTATAATAACACATTGAATCATTGTTTGATGAGCAGAAATAGATTACGTTTCAATGGATTTCCAATCAACGAGTGTCAGGAGCACACAATATCGTAATTTCATCGTGATTTCAGTGATGTTTGATGGGCTACGTCCAACCCTTCTCAAGAATTTAACTTACCTACTATGTAAATAGTAGGTATCTCGTACATGCGTATGTATGTATGGATCTACAGACCACGTGTATAAGTCAACAGTAAAATCTCTCTCTAGATTATCTTTTGTTCTTAAAATTTTGCTAATGAGCATGAAAAAATACCGAATTTTCATACAAAACTCGTTTTTTCGTCATTTTGAGTAGGCAGAAGACGGGAAACTTTTTCGACGAATTTTAAAAGTTGCAGAACAAAAACTTTTACGAATTATGTAGAATAGGTACTAACTCGTAGGCTGTGAAATGGTTGTTGGCTCTGAGGAGGACCAAGTTACAGGGTATCCCGGCACCCAAGAGATACGCTTGGGAGAGAAGCTTCCGGATATTTTAGGCATTGGATCGAATGATGAGGGATATAATACAGCAACGTATCCAATCATGGGAAATGTGGTAACATACCACATCTGGGGCTCTCCTACTTACAACGTGTTAACACTCTATACTACTATGTCTTGCCACTAGGTAACTGCCAGTTATGCGTGTTGCTAAGATCTAGTCCAGAATCCTGTCCCGGACTAGCGGCTATACCAATATAGTGACTGTTATCGTGAAGAGATAGAAACCGTTTTGGTTAAGGTTCCAAGATATTCCCATACACATGGTTTTATGAATGATCATGATGGTCTCTCTCTAGTAAGACCAAAACAAAAATCCAAAATCTAGTTGAGCTATGATAATTTACCACTCGTGAAATACCGATGAACGCAAGCAAGAACCCAAATAAACTCCACAGCGACATCGCAAATAGATTGGGTTCCAAATCAAACATACACGTATATTAGATTCAATGCAGAAGCACAGAGTATCGCCATTCGAGCGTCAATCAGGTCGCTTACGCTGCGTCAGACGTAACCACGGGTCGGACTCAAGCGACATTTTATGCAAAACGATATTTTGCTGCGCTGTTATGCGTCCCAAGCGTCCAATTCCAACACTGAACACATACACTTCCTTAACGGTGCACGAGTTTTACCAACTTTAATGTCCTGTTTCGTCTTCTTCGCTTAATGCCTACACCTTTTAAAGATCTATTTTATCTGTATTGTTGTGTCTGTATTGACAGGCCGCTGGATAGGTATTATTACCATTTCAGATAGCAGAAAAAAGAAACAGTACAAATATAGTACTTAAATTCATTAAATTATAAACATTTGTGTGCATGAACATGTCCTTTTTTATTGGTCTAAGTGTTTTCTATGTACTTTAAGTATGTATTTACAAAAAAAAGTATTAAATGTATATATTTGTAATTCCGCTGTTGGTTCTGTTATCCGAAACACAGGTGCTTGAGCTACCTATCTCGGAGTCAAATCAATGTATGTGATGTTGTAATTTTTTTATTTATTTATTTATTACACCCAGACACAGAACAAACAAATATTCATAACGCCAAAGGTTCTGGGTTCGACTTAAGGTGACGGGTAGGGCACACTAGCGACGCCAATCGATTTTAAATTTTTAGCTACTAAACCGGATCTATTTCAAACAATTTCGGGATCACAACCTCTCAGCAAACACGTATACTATTTATTAAATAACCTTGTATAAATGTTGGGTCCGTTTTTGTAAGCGAAAAATTTTTTATCGCCAAAAGGGGCCACTTTTGGCGGTCCCAAAAGGCAGACCCAAAAGGTAAGTATAAGTATTTAATAAATAGTACAAGTGTTTGCCGAGAGGTTGTAATCCCGAGATTGTTTAAAATAGTTGCTTAAAATTAAAATCGAACAACAACCTTTGGCTTATAAGGACGAGACATTTCCAAAATGAGTCTTCAGGCCAGTCAGTAGATATGTATAATGTATGGAGGATGGAATTAAAGAGTACGTATTTTGAAACTTGGATTTTCATTGTTCTTACCTACATATACATATTAGTTATAGTAAAATTTTTATTTATATTATATTTCATTTTATTTATCAATAAACGTCGGTTGTGGATAGGTAGGTACAGTTGTAATATGTTCGTTTAATCAACACAGACACCACATAAAGTCGATACAAAGGGATTAGAAGAAAGCTGTTTAATGATGTTCTTCTCGTATTTACAAAGGGAATTTACGTATGAGTATCTCTAATTAGCACTCTTGACTTGTCTCACTAGCGATACCAATTAGTGCAGACTGTATTTGCTTTCCAGGGGGGAGGTTGTTAATTGGCGGAACAATTTTATACTACAACAGTACAAAATACTACCGCGATTTTTCCACGAGAATTAGGGGTTTCCCCATAAATAAGTGTAAGTGGGGTGTGAGTGTTTTGGCATTTAATAAATTATTTTTATTTATTTATTCAACAAATATAGAAGAAGAATGGAGTACCATCAAAGAAACAGTAAAAATACAGAAGAAGAATGGAGTACCATCAAAGAAACAGTAAAAATACAGAAGAAGAATGGAGTACCATCAAAGAAACTGTAAAAAAAGTAGGTCTGACGGTTTTGGGGAGAAAGCCACGCACAAAGAAAAATAAATGGTTAACACCAGAATGTGAGATGCTGCTTTGTGAGACAAGGCAGCTTAAACAACAGGCTGGACAGGATGACCATTTCAAAGAAAAATATGAGGAACTGCGTAAAAAAACCCGAAACGCAATAAAAGCGGCCAAGAGAGAGCACATGGAAGGCATGGTGCGCAATATGGAATACCTCATCAGAGGTAATCAAAGCAGAATGTTCTATAGGGAAATTAGAAAGGTTAAAAAAGGATACCAACCTAGGATGCAGCTGTTAGAAGATCAAGACGGTAACCTCGTTACAGACCAACCCATAATTAAAGATATGTGGCAGGACTACTTTAAAAACCTGCTTAACTGCCCATCATCCCAGGAGGTCTTAAAATTTTCAAATAATGAAAATACTGCAGAAACGCCACCGTTATGTTTTGAAGAAATTCGAGATGCCATACTTAAGCTCAAAAACAATAAGGCACCAGGAATTGACAACTTACCGGGAGAGCTTTGGAAATATGGCGGAAGCGTAATGCAGTCAAAAATCTATGACTTAATGGTAAAGGTATGGGATCACGAGGAAATACTAGCCAATGGAACCTAGGCGTTATATGTCCAGTCCACAAAAAAGGCAGCAGGAAAAAGTGCGGGAACTACCGGGGCATTGCCTTACTGCCAACAGCCTACAAAATCCTGTCCTACGTGTTGCTAAAGAGACTGGAACCATACGCTGAGACCATTGTAGGTGATTACCAGTGTGGTTTCAGACGCAACCGTAGCACAGTCAATCAATTTTTTCTGTTGAGGCAAATATTGGAGAAAAGATGGGAGTACACCCAAGACACCCACTCACTTTTTGTGGACTTCGCCAAAGCTTATGATAGCATTGACCGCCCCGCACTCTTCAATATCCTGTGAGATTTCAATATCCCCCTCAAGTTGGTCAAGATGATTGAAGTGGCGACTAAAGAAAGCAGAGCCGTAGTCCGAGTTGGAACCGATTTTACGGGGGAATTTGAAGTAAAGACAGGGTTAAAGTAGGGGGATGCGTTATCACCCATGTTGTTCAACCTTGCACTAGAACACGTAATAAGACAAGTTCTAGACCTTCATGGTGGAGTGCAGTTGAACGGAAAACATAGGGTGATAGGATACGCGGATGACCTTGCTTTATTAGGGGAGAGTAAGGAGGAGGTCACATTGGCAGCTGAAACCTTGGAGGCGGCCGCTAAAAGAGTAGGTCTCAACATCAACCACCAAAAAACCGAATACATGCATATTCGTAGATATAAAAACGTCCGAGTCCCGAGGCGAAACCTCAAAGCTGGAGAGGTCTCATACAGGGGTGTAGATAGATTTAAGTATCTGGGATGCTTTATAACGGACACTAACACCAGGGAGCAAGAAATAGATACAAGGATCCAAAATTCCCTCCGTTGTAGTGCAGCTCTACACAGGGTTTTGGTGTCCAGGCTTCTTAGCAAACGCACAAAAATCCGTATCTACAAGACAGTGATACGTCCAATCTTGATGTACGGCTGTGAAACTTGGACATTGACCCGCAAAGAAGAGACCAAACTACTCGTGGCAGAACGAAAGATCTGGAGGAAGATTCTGGGACCTATACAGACTCCGGATGGCGCCTGGAGGAGGCTAAAGAACAGGGAACTGGAAGACCAGGTGGGCGAGCCCAACATCATTGGCGAGACTAAAGCGCATCGACTTCGCTGGCTCGGCCACCTAGAAAGAATGGGAGACGATCGTGCGGTAAAGCGAGCGTATCAGGGACGTCCTAATGGCAAAAGGCCAATCGGCCGTCCGAGATATCGCTGGAAGGATGAGGTCGAAAAAGACCTGCGCGGACTCTCGGCAGATGACTGGCAGGAGGTGGCGCAGGATCGACCAAGATGGAGGCTCTTATTATCGGAGGCCAAGACTCACTATGGGTCGCTGCGCCAACCTAGTTAGTTAGTTAGTTAGTTATTTATTCAACATGTTAACTGACAGCCCCATTTTAGATTTTTATTTTGATTTCAGTAATTTGTTTGACATGATGATGACATCCTATCTATGGATAGGTACATTCATATTTATGTACATTAACCTATAATTTGGAGTAGGTACGTGTGCACATGCTTGTCATTTTATTTATTTGTGCATATTCATGTAATCGCAAAGTGGTATGCGTTCGTGGGCGCCCACACACGCATACCATACGCATACGATTGCATGAATATGCGCAAATAAATAAAAAATAAAGTATTTGTTGAGTACGCCACCCCACGAAGTACCTACTTATAAAATTATGTAGGTATATAAATATTGCTAAGATTGAGTTTATGCTACCTTCAAATGTAAAGATGAAGCTTAATCACTTATTAAGTAAATACTAGGCTTAAGTAACATTTTACTCAGTAAAGGCTCTTTAATTTAAAGTGAGTGGTTATTACCGTTAGTACACCAGTACTTAAACAAATATTTAAATCGAACAACAACCTTTGGCCTATAAGGACGAGACATTGCCAAAATGAGTCTTCGGACCAGTCAAAGATGTAGATATGTATGATCTATGTAGGATGGAATTAAATAGTACTTATTTCGAAACTTGGATTTTTATTATTCCAACCTACATATAGATTTTTTTTTATGCTAGAGGTGGACAAACGAGCAAGCGAGTCACCTGATGGAAAGTAATCATCGCCGCCCATGAACTTAAACAAATATTTAAATCGAACAACAACCTTTGACCTATAAGGACGAGACATTGCCAAAATGAGTCTTCGGACCAGTCAGAGATGTAGATATGTATGATCTATGTAGGATGGAATTAAATAGTACTTATTTCGAAATATGGATTTTCATTATTCCAACCTACATATAGATATTTTTTTTATGCTAGAGGTGGACAAACGAGCAAGCGAGTCACCTGATGGAAAGTAATCATCGCCGCCCATGAACATCTGCGAAATCAGAAAGATCGCTAAGGTGTTTCCGGCCTTTTTTTAAAAAAAGAGTACGCTCTTCTCTTGAAGATCCCTAAGTCGTAGCCGTCCGGAAATACTCCTGCAGCCAAACCGTTCCACAGAACTGAGGTACGTGGTAAATTTTTATTCCAAACATAGGATGAATTAAACATTTTCCGATCTATTTTGTCTTAGAGGAAACTACGTCAAATAGAAATGTACACGTGCTTAGTTAGAAAAGGAAATCCGCTAAAAAAGTAAATACTCGCAATTTTGGGATATACTCGTAGTATACCTTTATTTTCTTAATATCAGTCACATCGATTCATTTGAGTGATCATATCTTTTAAATTGAAAAATATATTGAAACCTATCTATAACATGATATCCGTCTTTGTCTTTAAGGGATTTTCTACTGACCTGAGTAAAATGACGTAAATATTATTCTAAAATCACTTTTTTAACAAGACTATCTCGTAAAATTCTTGTAGGTGCTATGTTTCAGCTAGGATAATGTAGTTATGTCTCATTGTTTCAGTTGAGACAGTTGTAAGTAAGTTTAGGGAAAGTTAGGGGCCATGTCATGGATAGAATGGAACTTAGCTCTAATTATATTATACTTAGCTGCTTGGCTATCATCAGGCAAATCGGATTTACCCTAGGTAAGTCCTCAAGTAGCCAGACCTGCTTAGTCTACGAAATGTCATATAGATTTATTAAATCACGCAAAGATTTGCTTCTATCTGATTTACACACAGAACAAGAAGTTAATAAATATTTACACAATGATACCACGGAGTGATACCACGGCCTCACAAAAAACCAGCGTGAAGCAGCACTGTGCTGTGTTTCGCTGCGTGAGTGAGGGTACCTGAGATCCAACCCGGGGAAAGGGGGGGTTTGAAGGTTGGTGTCTATAGGCAGCGGCAATCGCTTACCATCTGGAGATCCGTCTGTTCGTCTGCCACCGAGCACATAAAAAACACAAAAGTAATATTTTATCCCGGTCCCGGTAGAGTAGAATAGGCCACCCTCACTCTTACCGAGGTGTCGTAAAAGGCGACTAAGGTAAAGCTGCTGGCATGATCATCAGTACCCAGAGAAGGAAAACTCTGCATTGATATCTAAACCCTCGCCAACCCGTCTGCCAAGCGTGGTGAGTATGGCAATTACGCCTCATGTAATTGAGGGAGGCCCGTGCCCCAGCAGTGGGGACTTAAATGGGCTGACGATGATGATGATGATGATGATGAATATTTTATAATAGTATGTTTTTCTCAAATAAAAAGCGTTCAAAATATACCTATAATAAGTATATGATATCGAAAAAAAAACCGTTAACGACCATTAATTAAGTCTTTTAGAAAAATGATAATTAATTGTCTACAAATAAAATAGAAACTTGATTTTAATGGACGTTTCACTTTGACTGGTGAAGTGGTGTAGTACTATGCCATCTACACCAATAAACTAATTACAACGAAACGGTCTAATTAGGCAGGTTCGAACAATTTTCATCCAAGAATAAATATATGTATATTTATTAAAGGATATATATTTACGTAGCCGTCATAGATATTTCTACATCACCTAATGGTTGACTGGTAGAGAATGCTGAATAGAAAAACCCTTAAATTTCGCTAAAACAAATATACAGTTTTGACTTTCAGCTTATTTATCCCGTGTATGAGATATAAAGCAAGATACTCAATCCTCATCTTCCCAGCATGGCAGTACCGGCTGGGTTGTTCATTTCGGAGCCCAGCGTACGCTCGCGGTGCCAGGGTTCGTCCGTCGAGCGCGTATCCCTGATTATGCCGGGAACAGCCGTAGCGGCTTTAGTAGATAGTCCCATTGATCGGCCTCACATTAGGTGAAGCACCAGTCATAGGAGAACCCGACACTACCCGTCCGTCTCCCAGCGGACGGGCGTGCATAAGGCGCCGCTGGAAGGCGGCGACATCAGCCCATTGCACTCCGGGCTGGCGGCATTTCCGCTCCGATAAAAAAAAAACCAGCCAAGAGCGACTCGGACTCGCCCATGAAGGGTTCCGTAGCAGCAAGTAAGATATATGGAACGTAAATTGCGGTTTACGGTTTATAACGTATCAAAAAAAACTACTTGCTGGATCTAATTCAAACCAATTTTCGTTGTTAGTTTTCATGGTAATGTATACCATATATTTTTTGTAGTTTTATAAATATTTTATTATAGAAGTTAGAGGGGGGATTTTACCACTTTGGGAGCGTCTCTTGCGCAAAGTATTAAGTTAAAAAAAATAGAAACCTCAACATCATTTTTAAAGACCTATTTATAGATACCCCACACGTATGGGTTTGATAAAAAAAAATGAGTTACAGTTCTAAGTATGGGGACCACCCTAAAAATTTTTTTTCCTATTTTCGTGTAAAAATCGTAATGCGGTTAACAAAATACATCTATTTACCAAGTTTCAATATTATGGTTCTTATAGCTTCGGAAAAAAGTGCTGTGACATACCGAAAGACGGACAGATGGACAGACAGACATTGCTGACATGACGAATCTATTAGGGTTCCGTTTTTTGCCATTTGGTTACGGAACCCTAAAAAGGATTGGCAAGTTTTATGAACCCTTAATCAAGGTTACTAGATCACGTTAAATTCATCTCAATAAATTATGGATATTATAGTTTGGGGAACTATCGGAAACGTGCAGGTTTCCTCACGATGTTTTCTCTCACTAATTGAAAAATCCAGCGTGCTCATATTCAAACCTACGGTCTCTCTTTTAGCGCACTTTCGTTATCCATTGAACTACCATCGCACGATAATATACCCATCATTCATACCTACCGGGAACATAACTCCTCACATTTAATATTTCCAGTAGAACATCATAATGTAAGCACATCAATTATCAAAGAAATATAAGGATAAGAAATAAAAGCAAGAACGGTTTACTCCTAGCTTAATAAGAAGTAAATAAAATAATGTTTCCTCGTGGTCGGGCGCCATAATAAGTTTTGGCAATGGTTGTGACAGCAGAGGCCGAATTCTGTTCGAGATGTAACGTATAGCATTTTTGGTCGATGTTTTATGAAGGTGATTTCAAGCCTCGTTTTGATGTGTAAGGAACATTAATAACAAAATGGGCAATAATTAAATTTCATTATAGTTAGGTAGCATTCCTTTGAGACGACAAAAGAGGGAATGTTGTGTTTAACGCTAGTTCCTACATGGAATTTAATTTGGCTTAATCACGGTGAATGCCGATTTGAATCTAACAATGATACATTTAAAACATGAGGTCACAAAATTTGACAATGGAAATTATCTAAGTATGTGCAACAGCGGTGAATTAAAGAGTCGCCCACACGACAGTCGAGGCGGGGCGGAATCGAAGCAGAGGTGCATCGTACCTAAGGTTATTTTCTTCACAAATATATGGCGTACGTTCATATATCGAAATCACTGCACGGACGAGGTGAAGGCGAGGTGGCGTCAAGGCGGCGGCGGCACAGAGTCGACGCACAGGCGCGGTGGTGGCGTTCATGTGTGCGCGGCCCAATTCCGCCTCCATTTTGTCGTGTGTATGATAGAATTAAACTGAGAAGTAGGCATAGCCGCCCGCGCCTCGACAATAGGTAAAGAACGACTGCCGCCGCCACGGCGCCGCATCAGCTGTTGTGTGGGCGACGTGCCTTACTTCCAAGAATCATTAAATCGAGGAAAGCTTATGGGTTTTTAAATTAAAACATTGTTTTTTTTTTATTCCATCACGATAATTATACAGCCGATAAACAACCAAGTAATTGATTGGATCAGATTCTATTTACAAACATATTTTCTCTTGCCTATTTTAAAAATTAGTATCTCTTAATGAATAGCCTCAAATAGCGGAAAACGTACACATTGTCTGACTTCAATAAAATTTATTAAAACGTGGGAGTGTTAAATTGTAAGAAATTAAATCTGAAGTTCTGGACCGCGCCCAAAAATTCTTTTAGTATTACAAAGATAAGGTTTTATTTTAGCTGAAAGCTAGGGGCGGGTCGTTCGTAGGTAGTTGTTTTCGTTAAGGCGACGGGAATTTTTGCTTAGAAACTCCCGCTCCGAAATTATTTAAAATAGATCCGGTTTAGTGTAGTGTTGCTAGTTAGGCCACCCGTCGCCTTAAACAAAACATTAAATGAAGCGTAATCAAATGTTTAATACGCTCCAATAAAATTAAACAGATAATACTACCACCACCATAATTAGTGTTCGGAGCACAAGCGGATGGCATCACAGCTGTTTTTAGTTGTGGTACTGGAATGTCAAATTCCAATATGTGTTTTTTGGATATTTGCAGTAGGTATACGGTATACCTAGAAATGACTGCCTCAATGGCGAAGTGGTTAGTGGGTCGCACTATAAAGCGGAGGCTGCAAAAGAGGTCCTGGGTTCGATCGCCGGGTCGGGCCAAAAATATGTTCCTAAGTTTTCGGTCAGAATTTTTTAGTGGCAGCGCGGAGCCTGGAAGTTGGCGGCCTTGTACCCCTGTGCATCGGAAAGCACGTTACGCACACACTTGAGCACTATAATATATCCTGCGTACGTGGCTGATAATTGAGATTGGCCGCCGTAGCCGTAATCGGTTGGAGGATATTATTTATTATTACGGTATACCTACATGGCCGTTCTTAGTCTCTTCCAGACCGTTCGTTTCCAGCGCTCATTTTTCCCACGTTTGTGCAAACTCTGGGATGAGCTTCCAGCCGCGGTGTTCCCTGGTCGCTATGACATGTCCTTTTTAAACGACGCGACGTTTGAAAAGAGACTCCTTTCACGGTAGGCAGCGGCATGACTGTGCTCCAGCATTGTTGATATCTATGAGTGGCGATTACCATTTACCATCAGATGTCTGCCTATTTTTCGCAATAAACGTGTTTCGGATTCTCAACTTTTGAAGCCTAGTTATACGAAACAAAAAGATAAAATAGTTTCAGCTCTGATTTCGTAACAAGTGTTACAATATCAGAAAACAGATAACAAATGTAATACTTATAATAAATATTAAATAAAAATCATTTATTTCTATAAACATTGTTACAAAATATGGCCGAGACTACCCAGTAAGTTGTCTAAGACACTTGTGTTGGGTATGACTCGCAACTTCCAATATGTGTTTTTTGGATTTTAAATTAAATAACAAGCTAACAGTTGAATGGGTGAGTGTGTGTGTATGTGCGTGTGTGTGTTTGTGTACGTGCGTGCGTGAGTGCGTGCGTGCGTGCGTGTGTGCGTGCGTGCGTGAGTCCGTGCGTGCGTGCGTGCGTGCGTCCGTGCGTGCGTGCGTGCGTGCGTGCGCGCGTGCATGCGTGTGTACGTGCGTGCGTGCGTGCGTACGTGCGTGCGTGCGTGCGTGCGTGCGTACGTGCGTGCGTGCGTACGTGCGTGCGTGCGTGCGTGCGTGCGTGCGTGCGTACGTACGTGCGTGCGTGTGTGTGAGTGTGTGTAACCTTGTGCGTGTGTGTATTCTTGGGCATTTCAATGTTCATATGGGTGAATGTGCTTTTGGGTGTTTGAAAGGAAGGAGTACCTGTATGCCCTACGAATTATGTACCTTGGGATCAGAGCTAAGAGTCTGCATGCAGGCCCTCCCCTAATTCATACCTATTATAAGTGACTCTTTTTAGTATGTCTTCTACTTCATCATAGCAGAGTGTGCCTAACCATAAAATATATACTTAATTATATTACTTACATACATACACTGAACGAACTTAACTGTTCATCACTCTAAAGTTTGTCTAGAAAAGGGATCGACCCACAACCTTTGGCGCATGAGGTTACTATGAAAAATATATTTTGTAAAATTAGTTCGAATGAAAATAAACCTGCCCAATCCAAATAACAGAGAAGCACATGAAAGGGATGGGTATAATTTGGTCGTAGATTCTGTTTCGTTGTAGGCCCTCAGGTTAAAAAATAAAGGGTTAAAGTATAAAATTGCATTTGTTTTCGACACACAACAAGATCAATAATTCCTATAAAAACCCTAAAAGTTACTGTAGCGTATTTTTATTTTGATTAAAGACCATATTTCTAAGGTGTGTAATGTGCAGATCGGATAAAATTTTATTACTGATGCAGAAAAAACAAATCCTGAAAGTGATTTTCGTTAGGCAGGAATTGAGACTTTCAGTATTCATAACTTTTTAAATAAAGAATTATTTTTCTGAAAACCGATTCTAAATCTACCTAAACGTTGTCAATAATGCACAGCAGAATATGACCATTACTATTTACTATGAAAATTTAAAAAAATGTTAGTATGGAAAACACAGCTTTTTAAAAAATCTCTATATAAATCGGCAATTGCATACTTTAACCCCTAATACTACGCACCACGGAGTTGACGCCCACCTCTAGTTGCTTACATTTGAACTACGCAATACAGTGAAGGATCCCTTTTCAACTCGTTTGAACCGTTCGCATTGGGGTGCGCAAGTTTTATTGTAACAGCGCTCGCGGCAATCAGACAGGATGCAGAGCCACTACGAGTACACTTTGACTACACGAGCTTTGACATCGCACGATACTTTTACTTCGTTTTTGCGACTAGTTTGTGTCAGTCTGCAAAGAAACAACCACTGTAGTAAACATTGATGAGGTTGCTATATAGTACGTTGTCAACGATAAACAAAAAAACTGTTTGAACGGTACTTTACATTGAACATACTTGCATTCTTTTATTAAAGTCACGCAATTTTGTTCTTTCTCTTTTTATTTTATAGCAAAAACGTATTTACTTGTCTTGTTTGACTTCCGAATACTCAACGAAAAATTTAATTAAAGTCCCTAGTGACTGTACATAGAAACGTGAAAAATTAAGTAATAGGTTCTTTTCTAATATCCGCGAACAAATATCTTAATAAAATAACAGTTTTTGTACCTGACATCTAATTGATCGGTTCTTTTGAAGGAAAACTCATTCATATGGGCTTTGTATGGTTGGGAAGATTGTTAAACAGAATAAGTATCTATTCACTAGGGTCCGAGAGCTCAAGGGCGTTTGTACACATAAAAGAAACAAAAGAAACGTATCTTTACAGAAAGGACACAAAGGCCCAACATATACATCTTATGTACCGACAGAACCCAAGAAATGAAAATTGGCCTGGCTAGAGATAGGTATTTGAATTTGACCCGACGACCCGGCTATGATGGGTATGTATTTACTATAGGACGTAATAGGACTATGGACTGGAAGGACAAAAATCTATTTTTAAATTGCAAGTAAAGTTACCTTTTCTGAACCTTATTCCTCGATAATATAGGTAGGTATCCTATAACTACCTATTACTACAAAAAAGATATTGCCGGGTTTTCCCACATAAATTAATCAATTAATTCAACTGATACATGCATACTAAATGCAGTTAGATAATGTAACACGATTAAAAAGAACAGCCACAGGAAGTTATGCAGTTTTATATTCAATGCTATTTATGTTATTTTTAGTCACAAAATATACCTAATTAAGCAGATCAAAAAATACTCTTTAAGCATTTTTAATCAAAAAGAATTTCATAAATTTTTTAAGTGTCATTTGCAGTCGCAAATCGAGCAAAAATGGTTCTGCGAATATTTTAAATTGCATGTAGGGTGTTCGACACAAAATGCAGTTAACTTCATGAAAAGGTTAATATAAAAACCTGCGAATATAGTTATTTCAAACTATTGATTAACTATTGATCGTGTTTCGAACGATTGTTTCAATTCTGAATGTCCATTATTAATTACTATTATGACTGAATATTGGGGATCGTACTCAAATGATTATTATTACGTTAAAAACTATGTTTCCGAATTAAAACATGTCCAAAGCTTTTAAATCGGAGCCCGGGGTACGCTTGGACGATGATCCAGGATCTGGGGGGGGTCCGCTAATTACAATGATGCGACTGCTTTCTGATCTTCCCAAGCCTTAGACAGGGGAATAGAGATCAAAGTTCAGAATCTTTATCTTCACAATTTTGAGAAACTATCCGAAACGTGCAGGTTTGCTCACGATGTTTTTCGAAACACGATGATAGAAATTTTATAGGTACACATAGATTTGAAAACTCCGCTGATTCAGGTTTAAATTTACAGCATCTCATTTGGAAGGATAATCGTGATCTTTATATTCGTTAAGCTACAATCGACCGTGTATTTGACTGTGGGAGAGCTACGCTTCGGCATAAATGGGTTGGTTCGACCGGCGTGATACCACGGCCTCATAGAAAACCGGCAAGAAGCAGCACTGTGCTGTGTTTCGCTGTGTGAGTGAGGTTACCGGATGTCCAATCCGAGATAAAGGGGGGTTTGAAGGTGGGCAGCGCACTTGTGACTCCACTGGTGTCGCGGGTGTCCATGGGCGGCGGCAATCGCTTACCAACAGGTGATCCGTCTGCTCGTCTGCCACTAATCACATAAAAAGCGCTTTTATTATATACTTATTTTGTAAAAAAAGTTGTACTTAAGTAGCATAGGCAAAAGGGCCATTGTAGTTATTTGATAAACTTAATTATTTGAAGGCGTCGCAAAAGTTTTACAAAATGGTGGCGCTTTGATCAATATTACCTACGAAGCTGCAGTCATTCGGAACACTTACAATTTTCTATCGATTTCTATATTCCTGGTTTCTACCTCCACCCTGTACAGAAACAGTGTATTTTTTATTTTAGTATCGGGGTCGCCCGAGGTCAGGCTAGATACCCTCGCAGGTGTTAGAGCCGTAAGCATAGATAATTTTATTTCGATGTCAGCAGGGTATTGAATTTTGTGGCTATATTAAAAAAATGTAACCTTTTCTGAGAGTAAAAAGCAGCAAAATTCGGAGTAAGGTAGAAAAGTGTTATTATAAGTAGATGGAGACTACTTAGATCTATTGTCGGGCTCTTGCCTCATGCAGTACTGGGCCAACATACTGAACCTAAACTGCTCGAATGTAGGTCATTCCCCCAATTTTAATAATATCATTGCTCCAGCTTGATACTGGCCGAACGGATTTCATCTGCCTTTTCTCCACTTATTGGTCAATGAGTTCTCTTGGCCTAGTCTAGCTAGCCATGAACTATGGAAGTCAAGTGGAATTTAAGTAGAACACCTATTAACAAGATCAATCACATCAAGTTAATAACGCACTTAAACAAATTTCGACAGTCTTCGGGTGGGACTCGAACTCCTCGTTAGTTAGTTGCTCGGTTAGCAAAAGATCGTGGATTCGAGTTTTTTAAATTTTGAAGTGCGTTATTAACTTAAGAATAAATTGTAAAAAATTGCTATACCAAAAAAATCATATCAATCACATCACTCTTAATCCTAACGTACTAGGCCTTTATCCTGATTTCGGAGTTCTAGATTGTCCTCTTCATGGCCTATTAATGTCATACAAATTGTGACTTATTAAAACCCACATATTACTTAGGATACAAAATTCCGTACCACTCAAGTAACCAATTAAAAAGTTATATATATATATATAAGTCAATTGTCCACTTAGAACCGGCAACTTCTATATGAATTACACAACTCAGTATAAGTTGATAGGCGACTATTCCCAGTGTCACATCAAATAATATTCAGCAAGAACTTCGTACACAGGGTGACCATGTGCCAGTATTTCTTTCAATACATAAACTGGAAAAAACTAGCGTAAAGCACCGCCACTGTCAAAACAAAACTAGTTTTGATATAATTTAGGGTTAATAAGCAAATATAATCATTAAACATTGTCAAATTTCGTCGGCTGTGTCAGATTTGTAAAAATACGAGAGCATATTTGCATATACGAGTTTCTATTTAAGTTACGTGTAAAATGGGATAACCTGGTAATTAAGGGAGTTCTGGTCACCTTATTTGAACTAGCCTATGTCAAGAAACTAAGGCGGAGTAGTTCAGTGAGCGTCCCGTCGTAAGTTGTACATTTGAGCTGGCATGTACTCAGATAAGTGGTCCGAGTTTGGCTGCTCCCGGCCTATCATCTTTCCGCACCGGACAACATATTTCAAAGGTTTGTTAGGAAAAGTTTCCTTCTTGACATTGATGTGCATACTACTTATTGATTGAAAAATATAGTGGTTCGTTTCGGGTATTAAAATTCATGATCGTTATTAATCAACATCTTTTATTTATGATATCAAAATAGGTCACTCCAGGCTAAGGTTTCAGCATACAATGTAACTGGTATCAGCCAATATTTTTTACTCGAATGAGGCTTATGAGCAAGTCACAACTCAGCGTAGGTAGATGGCATATAAACCCTGCAACATCTCATACATTTCATAAAGATGCTTTATATAAACAATGCTCATAGTTTTTATAAACAGTGGGAGAGCCACGCTTAGGCATGTTGGGCCGGCTCGACCGGAGTAATACCAGTCCTCACAGAAAACCGGCGTGAAGCTGTGCATGCGCTGTGTTTCACTGCGTGAGTGAGGGTACCGGAGGCCCAATCCAGGGGCTTAAAAGGTAAACAGCGAACTTGTGACTCCACTGGTGTTGCAGGTGTCCATGGGCGGCGGTAATCGCTTACCATCAGGTGATCCGTCGGCTCGTCTGCCACCTATATCATAAAAAAAATATGCATCCTTCCAAAGAATATCATCCTCGTCTTAGCATGTAATTCTAGTTGCGTCCAAAGCTGTTCTTCGAAAATAATATATATATTTCATAATGTACGAACCACACTCACCACATATTTTACAGTTTGTTTTGGAGCTAATTCCTTGTATTATAAACAATAGTGCTTTCCTACATGATTTGGCCCTCATGAACATAAACAAGCTTTACATAGTTTCGTTGAACGTAAGTCCTCCAACAACATTTGCGAAATTTCGAGCGCGGCGTGCGGCGTATAACTAATTAACAGCCTACTATGAAATAAATTTCACTACTCGAGCATTGTTGCCACGTGGTCGGTTGATTTATTTCTTTCGATGCGCAATTGTGCTATCCCAATCCCGACATTTGTATTTGTATGCGCATAACTGTCCCAATGTAATCCCTGAATTTTCCCTTCCATATCTTACTCGTATTCAATTATTAGCAAAAAACGCGCTGTTCATCACAATCTCCATGTTATCCATATAAAGCCGTTGCTCCGGAAATAGAGATATTTCATTATTCAAGTGTATGGATCTACGATACATCATGAATTGTGTATTTTTTTCACATTTTTTTTTAAAGATGATAAGATTTCAGTGACACAGATGGTGCCACCTTCACTGGAGTGTGTGTGAATAAAAACGTGAACCAGGGAAAGTGAATGATGACGCCACTGTCGTTTTTTCCATTTATTGTATTTGTGAGGGCATTGTTTTTGTTGTTTATTTTTTATTTATGTACCTAATACCGATTTATATTAATTTAATTGTATTATTTTGGCATTTTTTTATTGGTTCTGTATGTATTCTATTCTATTAATATTAATTGTCCGTTTTTTTTTATGTTTGCATGTTTTATTATGAGTCGTCGCTCGAAGGTACAGCCTGAAAATCAGCGCTGCAGCGGCTGCTTAGCGGTTGTTGTAGCACATGCTGAGGCTGAACCTTGTTCGCCGCAACTTTATAATTATTTATTTATTAAACAAACAGCATTGCATAGCTTGTCTGCGTCATCACGAGTTTCTAACTTAAAGAAAAAGAAAATAAAAATACTTATATGCTACTCTAAATTAGCTAAAAAATATGTTTTAAGTTTTCTTTTAAATTTATTTTTATCTTGTTCCCGGCGTATGTCCTCGGGCAAACTATTCAATAGGTATGGTAACCGTTTCTTTAATGTTCTGTCACCAAAGTAGTTATTTACTTTAGGTTGGGCTATTCTCATGTTTTAGACTGACCGGGAGAATTCTACAAATCTTAATTAATTTATAATAATTACCTTTACAATGTTCTGTCCTTATTTAGATTTGTATGAAATAATGTGTTGTGGTCAATAAATGATTTCTTATTCTTATACACTTATGAATGTGAAAAAGCGTGGTGCGCCTTTGCTTTTTCAGCTTTCAGAGAACTGGAGCTATCAAGAACTTGTCGTGGTGCAGTGGGTCTGGACCATGTGAATCATCAGGCCCATATTCATTTTAAAAAACGTGCAAGTTTACTTGTTGTGTATATAAGAGTATTCTGCCCTGTAGTTATTAATTTACGTCCTTTTGCAAGTTTTGTTTTGTGTTCTACAAAAGTTTTCAATGAGCACATAAAATTAATTTTTCATGAACTTGTTCATGCGTGAAATAATTAAGTCAGCTTACAAACTTCAAGCAAAGTTCGATGAGTAGTTACGTAACAATACAAGTGTTTGAATTTTTAAAAGGCGTTGGCAATTTTCGCTCTGGGTTACAAAGTAAGTCTTTGATAAAGATTAGAATTGTTGATATTTAAATTCAATCTTAATTAAGACAAAAGTGCAGAAAATATAGGTACATTGACTTTGGCGTTGTTCTGCCAATTTTTTATAATACTACCCTCCAACCGATTATGGCTACGGCGGCCGATCGTAAAGATCAGCCGTGTACGCAGGATATTAAAGTGCTCAAGTATGTTCGCAAACACAAGTGCACTCTCTATTCCCTTACCCTCATATTCTGATGGGGCACTACTGTGACACAACCGGAAAGGGATCGAGCGTAGGACTAATAGCTTAACGTGCCTTTCAATGCACAGGGGTACAAGACCGCCATCTTCCAGACTCCAGGCTGCCACGAAGAATTTCTGACCGAAAACTAAGGTAAGTACATATTTTTGGCCTGACCCGGGGATCGAACCCGAGACCTCTTGCGCAGCCGTCGCTTTATAGTGCGACCCACTAACCACTACGCCACCGAGGCAGTCATTTCCAGGTATACCGTATACCTACTGCAAATATCCAAAAATCACATTGGAATTTGACATTCCAATACCACAAATAAAAACAGCTGTGCTGTGATGCAATCCACTTACACCAGCGTGACACAACCAAAGAGAGATCGGTTGCAGGACCAACGGCCTAACGTGCTTCCCGAGGCACGTATATATATATATATATCATCATCATCATCATCAGCAACCCACACTCGTCCACTGCTGGACATAGGTCTCCCCTAATGCACGCCACTGCTCCCGATTTTCGGCCACTCTCATCCAGCCCACACCAGCCAGCCTTCGAATGTCATCATCCCATCCTGTCGCAGGGCGTCCTACACTACGCTTACCGAGTCGCGGTCTCCACTCAAGGACTTTACGGCTCCAACGACTGTCAGTTCTGCGGCTAATATGACCAGCCCACTGCCACTTCAGTTTGCTAATTCGGTGGGCTATGTCGGTGACTCTGGTTCTCTGTCGGATTACATCATTTCTGATGCGGTCCTTCAGAGATACTCCGAGCATAGCCCTTTCCATAGCTCTTTGAGCGACTTCGAACCGGTGGACTAGTCCAGCCGTGAATGTCCACGTCTCGGCACCGTAAGTCATGACCGGAAGGACGCACTGGTCGAAGACTTTCGACTTAAGACTTTGAGGGATGGGTGACGAGAAGACTTGACGAAGTTTACCAAATGCTGCCCAGCCTAGCTGAATTCTTCTATTGGCTTCTCTCTCGAAGTTGTTTCTGCCTAATTGGAGCGCTTGTCCTAGACAGACATATTCTTGAACAACTTCGAGAGGTACTCCATTAACAGCGACCGGTCCCGGATCAACGAGCTCGTTGAACATGACCTTGGTTTTATCCAAGTTCATCCGAAGACCGATGTGTTTGGAAGATTCAGCCAGGCTGCTCACCATCTCCTGTAGGTCTTGTAGGGTTTCCGCCAAGATGACGATGTCGTCTGCGAATCGTAGGTGTGACATGTACTCGCCATTAATATTGATTCCGCGCTCCTTCCAGTTTAGCGTTCCAAACATGTCCTGCAGCGCAGCGAAGAAAAGTTTCGGAGATATAACATCTCCTTGTCTCACACCACGTCGCAGCAGGACAGGCTCAGTTTGGCCATCTTGGATTACTACGGACATATTAGCAGCGTCATATAGACACCTCAACACCTCGATATATCGCCAATCGACTTGGCACCTTTGCAAGGCCTCTAGAACAGCCCAGGTCTCGACGGAGTCAAAAGCTTTTTCATAGTCCACAAACGCCATGCACAGGGGCATTATATATATATATATATATATATATATATATATATATATATATATATATATATATATATATATATATATAAATATACTTTTTAACACGCGGTCAGTAATAAGGAATTTTATTGATACCTCATTCATTAAAATCGACTCGGTAGTTTTGGCAGAACCGGGGAACATACAAACATATTTACCTACACACACAACTGATAAAATCATAACCCTTCCTTTTTGGCTTTGGCGTGTCGGGTGAAATACGTCGTAGTACAGGCACTCAGGGACTGATTTTAATGATTTTATATTATTTGGATTTTAGGTCGAAAGGGTTGTGCGACCTTTTGGCGGATGACTGACAGTTTGTGGCGCAGGTCCGACATAGATGGAGGGGGAGTCTTCTTTTTGAATGGCCAAGACTCACTTTGGGTCGCTCTCCAACCTAGTTAATAATTTAGTTAGATTTTGAATGAATCCGGAACGAATAAAAAAAATCGCAAAATTCGACCGTGGGAGAGCAACCGTGGCATGAATGGGCCGGCTCGATCGGAGTGATACTACGGCCTTACAGAAGACCGGCGTGAAACAGCACTGTGCTGTCCTAGTCCGGGGTAAAGTGGGGTTTAAAGGTTGGCAGCGCACTTGCGACTCCAGTGGTATTGCGGGTGTCCATGGACAGCGGAAATCGCTTACCATCAGGTGATCCGCCTGCTCATCAGCCACCTATCATATAAAAAACGAATAACTCAAATACGTTTAAAATCTAATCTGGGACGATGTTTATGGTAGTCTGGGAGAATTTTATACCTTTGAATGGTATGTACTAGTACTACTACTCCGATGGCCCAGCGACCCAAAATGTGTCTTGGCCTCCGATATAAGACTCCTCCACTGGTCCCAATCATCAACAGTTTCAACGATATGTATTCATTTTAAAACGAAACTCAATTATAATTTGAAATAGCTTGTCAGCTGAAATCGTCATTCCAAACGACCGGTAGAATACTTACATGTTAGATTTTGAATTTTTATGATATCTCCATTTTCAGTTCGCAAAACGTGTTTCTTTTCTTAAAGGGCAAATATTCAAATATTCTTAAAGTAGAACAAGGAAATGTAGACTAAAGACATCATGTCGTAATTTCATATTTTGGATTTTCCAAAACCTTTGAAGAGTGAAATCATTTTATCACAGAAGTTTCCGGCTCATCAAAGAGAAAAGGAAGTGAATATTTTCATGAAACAAATGAATAAAGAATTCGCAAGTCCCGTAGGCAGCCCTGTTAATTCCGGTAAGTTTATTCCATAATTTTTGTGCGGGAAACGTTGTGCCGACACAAAACTCTCTCTCTCTTACAGAGTTGAATGAACATATTTTATTTAAAGCTTTCGAGCGAACATTAAGAGTGTTTATGATTTAGTCAGGCCTGTTTACAAATAAGCCGAGATTAATGGGTGTGAGCTGACGCGCCCGCTGTCCGACATCCTCGTTAGGTTTTTTATTCAGTCTCGCCCTTTTATTCCGAAGCCGACCACACATGCCTCACTTTATTGCTCCTCTTTCCGATCTCTACAAGAAACACCCGAGCTTCTTATACATTTTTTTCTGTACATATTACCCGACCAGTTATTGCTCAGATGCTGGAAGTTTTGCGGTGGATTTATGATTAGATTTCTATGTAATAGATTTACGACCACACTTGGAGGGGTATATAATTTTGTTTTGTCAATCTTCACAATTTTATTTATGTATTCTTTATTGCACAAAGGAGGTATTTTCTTCTTCATTCTTGTTCATCCGCTATTAATAATTTATAGACCATAGACAGATTCATACCTTCATATATATTTTATTTTCTCTTTTCGTGTTGTTGACTTACCATATGATTACGATGTAATATTGCAAGCGCTGAAAGTGGCCTACTTAGGCTTATAAGAAGTCGTCATGCGTGTCATTTGGTTATACTGGAAATGATGTGCCAATATTTGCTAATGAAATGAATAGGAGGCCGACAGTAGCGAAGCGTGGGTTTCGCCCGGGGCACAAGACCACGATGAAGATTTTGCCGCCCCCTTGCGTTTTTTTGCCTATCGCCGTTTATTCATGTATTCGTTATTCAGACACCTTACACGCTAACAGAAATTAATCCGTTCATGGTCTCGGGCCGGATTGCCCGCTTCAAGGGCCCACGGGCCGTAGTTTCCCCATCCCTGTGCTAGCAGATGCGCCACGGTTTAGGAGAGAAACGAAATAAGTTATGCTTAGCATAAGCTGATGTAAAGTGAGTAATGTAGGCTAAGTCTACATTAGCTTATATTGGGAAGGTATTCTTTACGCAATGAATACATGCCAATTTCATTTTCAATCGAATATTCCCGAAGGGTCTTTAGGAAAATATATTTATTGTCCTTTTAAATGGTCGTATCTACTGCGAGGTCACTGGTGAAAGGTTTAAAGGCGCATAAACAATGGAACCTCACGCCGAATTATTCGAATATCAGTTGCACGGTATTTGTTCAGCTTTATATCCCTTCTAGCGGGTTTATACGTCCTTCAATCGGCTTATAATAATATTGTTATACGTTTAGGGTAGTATGCAATGGAAATATTTGCTTTTCAAAGTTATACCTAAAGGCTTAAATATCAGGACCATATTTTAGTAATATACCTAATGTATATTAGGTACATCTTATTCTTTCTATTTATTCCGAAACGCAGAAGGACACTTCCAAGCCAGTAGTGGTCACGAATTTTCATTTCCAGGGCGATTCATTTTCCTAAAAAGAACATAGATAAGAAACACGTATTCTTTCCATTATTTGGAAACTGTAATATGAAATATTTTTTGATATTCGTAAATAATTCGTTCTGTTTGGTCATTTTGTTTGGAATGCATTTTGTTTTATGCGATGAAGGGGTGGACAAAAATGAATGTTAATGACATGTAGAATACATGTTTAACAGGATGTAACTTTACCAATACAGATTATTCGAAAATCCGGAACAATCCAAATACAGGCGCAAGCGACGAATTTATACAATGTTTATGTGTAAAAGAAAAGTAAAACGATAAATCATCAAACGCCGGTGGCGACATCCATAGCAGCCGTGGCGTGAGACGGAAGCAGCATTAGCGCGTTAGACAAATAGGAGTCTTTGTGCCACCACGCGCCACGCAACTGCAAAGTTAGCCGCCGACATCTAACACAATTCCGACAGCTGATAACAAAACCATTAGCGTTGACGCAGTTGCGGAGAAACTGCCACACAGGAGTTTCTATATAGGCCCACGCAATCTTTAAATTAACTATGACAAAGTGTAATATGCCTTCAAACTTTCGCGCTGCATTATGCAAATAATAGATTAAACCGGGATTAAACACGATTGCGTTTAATGAGAACATAATAATACCTACTCACAGCTTGACGTTTGGACCGCGTTACAATGGCCGTGGTATCTATTAAATTCATATATCAATGATTAATGTATGTACGCTCAACTATATGTACCCGTGCACATTGCTTATTACCGTCTTATTTTCCCTAAACTTCTTGTAATACGTGAATTTAAAATCCAATTGACCCATTTAAAAAAGCCGAAGCAACAAACATATTCACTATATACTTCTATAGAAAATAGAATATTTACCCGGCAAAATGTATGGAACAGCCGTTTTTTTCGTCTCATCATCATCATCATCATCAGCCCATTTAAGTCCCCACTGCTGGGGCACGGGCTTCCCTCAATCACATGAGGGGTAATTGCCATACTCACCACGCTTGGCAGACGGGTTGGCGAGGGTTTTGATATAAATGCAGAGTTTTCCTTCTCTGGGTGCTGATGATCATGCTAGCAGCTTTACCTTAGTCGCCTTTTACGACACCTCGGTAAGAGTGAGGGTGGCCTATTCTACTCTGCCGGGACCACACGGTTTTTTTCGTCTATTTTGTTGATATGACATGCTAAATTATCTTTATTTACGATACCTATTAAGAGGTTTTTGGGATGTAAACGATAAAAAAAATTACGATGTATTTTTACTTTTGGACAGTGGAGCCAGTAAAGATTTATTACAATCAAAGTAGTAGATATTTGTCTTATATAAAATATTAACCTACAAGAACTTTTCAGTTAGTCCAACTGAACATAAGGTGTGTCAAACGGAGGTGCTTTATAATAATAATAATAATAATAATTCTCACAACATCTCATACGTTGACCTAATTCCGTACTAAGTAGCTTAAGCACTTGTGTTACAGATATCAGACAACAGAGGAACACAAATATATACTTAAATACATATATTACACCCAGACACCGAACAAACACAAGTGTTCATCGCACGAATGTTTGTCCAGGGTGGGGATCGAACCCACGACCTTTGGCGTAAGAGGCAGGGTAACTACCAATTGCGCCATCCGGTCAGTCAATCAATTTACAACTTTATTTACAACATATCTACGAGTGCATTAAAATATCATGGGAAATTGCAATCACCTGGTCAGACTGGTCATAGTTTCAATTCTAACGTAAAAAGTATTTTTACTTTTTATTCAGTCACATCTATGTCAAGTCTAAGGGGTACCTACCAACCTTAGGCACCTACCTAAAATATATTGTGTGTTACACCCAGTCCTCAAAATCCAATAAATTGAATCAAACAGTAAGTACGTACGAGCTATAACTTATTTCATTTCACATGGACGTTCCCACTTCGCAGGAACATCTTCGGCCTACTTACTCCTAGAATTTAATAAGATTGGCGCAATGGCTCATTTGGTAACATAGTGATCCTGGCTTATACGCCAAAAATTGTGGGTTTGATTCCACTCTGGACAAACATTTGTTTTAAAGACTTGTGTTTGTATAGTGTCTCAATGCTTTATTGTATTTATTTATACATTCTATTTGTTAAAGCTCTGTTGTCTGATATTATGTTTAAGGAAATTTATTCTCATAAATAAATATTTCATAACATCACATACATTGATCTGACTCCGAGATAAGTAACTCAAGCACCTGTGTAACGGATAACAGAATCAACAGTGGGATTACAAATATTATACATTTGATACTTTTTTCATAAAAGACAGATTATAAGATAGTTTAACAATAGAACTTAGAACATAGTTTAACAATACAAAAACAAATTCTAACATTGCTTAGTACTCACCAAGATTCTTTCTGACATTACTATACTGCGCCCGCGGCGTTACTCACATAGTTTTATACATAGTTTAGTCTTTATTACAAAAGTCTTCATTCAAACTTCAAACCCGCGTTTTTTACTCAAAACTGGTGCCAAAATTTCAATTTTAAGATTCTAACTTCTAAACTGTCGGATCCCCCATTCTGCATTTCATCCCCTAATTTACCCCCTCAAAGGGTGATTTTCCAAAAACGTTTAGGTGAATCACTTTTTATTTTAATTAAACGTATTGTACTATATAGGTATACAATTTTTCACTTTCCTAACATCAAAGATGACGGACTTCCATACAAACTCCAAACCCCTTTTTAGCCCTTAAGGAGGTCGAATTTATAAAAATGTTAAAACAACTTGTTCTTGGTTTAAAATAATGAGAACGTATAGCGATTTTCAAGATTCTTACTTCAAAATGGCTAAACCCCCATACTGGCATTTCATAACCTATTTTACCCCCTTTAAGGGTGATTTTCAAAGAAAATTTAAATGATTTACTTTTTGTTTCAAACTATTAGTCTGAATACAAATTTTCAGATTTTTAACATCAAAGATATACGAACTTTCATACAAACTTTTAACCCCCTTTTTACCCCCTTTAGGGATGAATTTTCAAAAATCCCTTCTTAGTGCTCTCTTTCACTATTAAAAGAACCCCCTTCCCAAATTTCAAGTTTCTAGGGTCAGAGTTTGGGCTGTGGGTGCATTCCTAGTCACTTAATCACTCAGGTTATTCTTACATATACTAGTAAACATAATCCTAATTTTCAAATCTTTAACATCAAAACTGAACGACTTTCATACGAACATTAAGGGTGGATTTATTTATAAAATCCCTTCTTAATGCGCACCTACATAATAAATACTGCCTAGGTTCCAAATTTCATCATTTTCGGTCCAGTAGTTTCGGCTGTGCGTTGGGAAAGACCAAAAATATTTTCACATCTTCACATACATATTCACAAATTTACCCTCCAGCAACAGATGGCGCTAATCTGACTGTTCCATACAAAAACGAATTTCTCATTTGATACTAATCGCGATGCAACACTTTTGTACCGACTTCAGATATATAGGACAAACCAAATTTGCTAAATTATATCTTCCGTATCGATAAACCAAATTAGCTAAGTTACATATTCGTCCTCTTTTTAAATAGTATATATGTAGATATCGGGTAATGATAAGGTCAATGTAAGAGAAGTTTTGTTAATTTATAAAACAATATATAATACGAGTATGTAGCTTTATACAGTATACGCTTGGATCATGACTTTGGCAAGTAATTACATCGAACTGATAGCCGTCTGACAGTCGCGACGCAGCCTTTATACACAGGGTCCAGCCAAATAATATGTGGTCGACTCTACTGCCATAGTACACATACGTGCGGTGGAAAAATTTGTCGTGTTTTTCTAGAATCATTTATTATATTTAATGGGCAGGTGTTCGTCAGTCAGCTCCAATCGTGTTGTAAAGTTATCTCACGCCTCGCTTGAAGCGAGAAGTTGTCGTCATTAGTGGGAACAGACAAGTGAGATTCTTTGTTGTCTTCGCACGCAGCCATACATACCCATCTCTATATTGTAGAGTAAAATATTACTCGTGTTTGCCATCACTAACAACTGCCGGTTCTTTGTACCATTCGCTTTTAATTTTTTCGGTGAAATTTGCTATTTTTTTATGGAAGTTCATAAATAGAAGCAAACCCTGTTGCTGTCTACTCATACCTTTGTTACATTTTTCATAGTACTGAGAAATATGAGCGACGTAATTGTGCTTATATCAAGAAGTTATCATTACCTGGCGTGTGTACACTAAATATGATATCTTTATTATTCCTTTGCGAAAAAATAAATAAAGGAAAGGAAAAGTGAGAGTTATTTGTGTAAACACTTGGTGCACAAATATTTTTATAACAATAACAATAAATGCGTAAACAAAGAATATTTTTGTGTCATAATGATAAAATATGTTGACTGGTAGATATATAATTCCTTAAGGAGAACAGTTCGCCTGCTGTACGAAATGTTGAAGCAAATAATGTTACTCGTTCATAATAATATAGTGAGCACTACTTTATTATATCACTTATTCCTGTTATTCAAAGTCGTACGTAAGTTGTATGGCAACCAGAATAGAAAATAACTTTAGAAAGAAAGAAACATTTTATTGACCATTACAATAAATAATTTAACAATGAACATTCATTAGAAAACATAGGTAAGGTAACATTGACACATTAAAACTACAGACAAAGGTGATAGTACGAGAGCCCACGACCAAAATTTTTGTCTCATAGCAATACGGCCAAAACCGCATCAAATCGATAGATACGATTATCTTGAACTCGAAAATACCAATATCAGACATTTTCCGCGTAGCGTTTGATCTGACCGAATTTTCAAAATTGTCAAAGAATTTTGCCGAACTGCATCATAGCAATATGTCTGATTTGCAGACTGTAGTTGAATGGTAGTTTTGAGATACCGGAAACATATTTTTCAGACGTTAGTGGTGTAGCGCAAACCCGTAAAATCACTAACAAAAATAAAAAATGAGACAAAAAAAATGTCTCATAGCAATACGTCTGAAAATCTTTTTTATTAGTAAATTTTGGTTATTTGATGCGAACAAAACAATTTTCAGACGGAAATGTGAACGCATTAAATTTTGAGACCATTTTGAAAATGTTAACAAATTTGACCGATCGGTATCATAGCAATATGTCTGAAAATTGTTGGACATGATAAAATAAGTTGTCCACATGTGCAAAAAATGTATATCAGACAAATTAAGTGTAGTACCTTCTCTATCAGACAACTTTTCGATACCCAGATATCATTTAAAAATCGTATTGAGGCATCTTGAATTTTCTGTTACAAATCAATGAATACGTTGCGACCCTGAATTTATTAGATGATAATTAACAAAGAAATAATTATTAAAAGATCCATCTTCAAACATAAATTCCGATAAAGTAACGCATATCGATGACGAAGATGATGATGATGAAGATGATGTTGATGAAGATGATGATGATGCGCTAGCATATCTTTAGAATAGTAGGTTCAGAATAATTTTAATAAAATATAAGCGATTGTTTACGTCTTTTTGTTTCATTATTTGTGTTAAATTACCTAAAAAACATACATTTATGTATTTAAAGTCATATAAATGATTCTAAATCATCGAAAACATTATTTTATTTCAATTTAGTGACTACAAAAGCCATTTAGCCAGTAAACTGATTTAATGCCAGAAATAAGGGTATCTTGCCCCAGTGTGCGTCGGTCAGGCGACTCCGAAACGTTATTTTCGTTTTTGGGAGTATATGCTACACTGAAAGTGTCTGAAAACAGGTTTTTGGTAATCCTGGCAGCAATACAAAAAGTTGAAAAAAATTTTTATCCGTATTGCTATGATACAGGTCGGCTAAATTTTTTGACATTTTCAAAAATGCGCTCAGGCTATATGCTACGCGCAAAATGTCTGAAAACAAACTTTTTCGTAATACAATTATAAAATCTATGTACATTTTCACTATCAGACGTATTGCTATAATACCGACTGTCTTTTTTTATTGACACAGCAGAAATGGCCTCCCACGCAGTTGCTACACTTTCGACCGTTACTACACGCCTAGTCGGGTTCAGAATCATACAATCTAACGATTTTATAGGGTTTTTGCCGTATTGCTATGAGACATGGTTTTGGTCGTGGGCTCTCGTACTATGAGTACGAGAACAGACGATAGGTAGGTAAATACACAGTTATATAATGAAAATATTCTAAATAAGTAGGCGTGTGTGAAGTGTGAGGTCAATCAGGTCCTGGCCTCAGCATGGTGCTGCCACGACAGAAATGCCGCGGCAGCGCTGGTATTCTGGCAGGACCTGTTGTGAGTGACGACCGTGTTAATGTATAACCATAAATAAATAAATACTAATGTACATAAATAGATTATAATGTGAGATAGAATTACTAGATATAACGGAAGAAGATAGAATTATAACTTATTTATAAAAGCGACAGTGGCGCCATCAACTTGTTATAATGTTACATAGTCAGGCTTATTTATAACTTCTAATTGCATGTCCTCGTATGTATTGCTTACTCATGCATACAGTATTTATAATAATAATAATAAAAGCGTAGGAAAGTAACGACCCCATCGCCCGCTGGTGAGAGTTGGTGGTCTTTTTTGGATCAACAACTCTCATAAGTGCAGTCAGTCTTCCCAGGGCAGCGTTGTGTCGCGCTGAATGGCATGTGACGTCCCTTGGGACCCATATCCCTGAGAGACGATCAGGCAGTAGACCCGCAGGGACGATCAGGCAGTAGACCCGCAGGACTCTCGCATCTGGCTTGCCTTCACCGGCCGTCCAAAGTGAGATGTCAGTGCTATATGCTTGCAGGGTGGAAGTGAAAGATGCATAAGTCGCGAGTTGGGACAGTGTCTGTTGTTACAGATACTGGGTAGAAAGCGGTGTACACCGCTCGGTACCCTGAACTGGTCACACCAATGTCGCCCGCCTCGCTATTTCTGTAGCTAGGTGCGTGTGCGTGTGCGTGTGCGTGTGCGTGTGCATGTGCGTGTGCGTGTGCGTGTGCGTGTGCGTGTGCGTGTGCGTGTGCGTGCGTGTGCGTGTGCGTGTGCGTGTGCGTGTGCGTGTGCGTGTGCGTGTGCGTGTGCGTGTGCGTGTGCGTGTGCGTGTGCGTGTGCGTGTGCGTGTGCGTGTGCGTGTGCGTGTGCGTGTGCGTGTGCGTGTGTGTGTATGTGTGTCTGTGTATTTAGTAAATTATTAATATTAGTGTATATTAGAGGCCCCATGTAGTAAAAACTATACATTCAACATTTTACCATCATTTGTTGTGTACTATAATAAGTAATAGGAAGCCGTAGGCATTAGTTCTAGACAAATAGGGGATTCTCCGCATTTTCCCACGCATAAAGTTGGCCGTGACTACAAGAGCAAAAGATAATATCAAACATGGGTTGGGATAAAACTGCCATCGACAGGAGTCCAAATTGAATGCAATACGAGTATTAAGTGAAAATCAACCCTACAGTACTTAACTTTAGGGATACAGCACTATTTCATTGGGTGCTTATCGGGTATGTTATTTCACACTTTACTTCACACTTTAGAGGGTGTTATTCTATCACTGCAAAAAGGCTCATTCTTTTAGTGTATATGCCAGTGTAATTGATTGGTTTCAATGGCTTATTCGATGTGGTTTACTGAATCGGCCGACACGGTCGGTCTACCATGCAGTTTTGTTGACATAATTATTCGGTTTTAATTTATCTGTTTAAGGCGATTCATTCCTTCTCAGGTGGTAAGTGTCGTGTGTTATAAATGGTATAATAGCCAGACATAAGTAAGGCTTTTGTTTGCGATTGGATGTTAGTATATCCGTAATTTCGAAGTAACTCACTGAATGAAGGACACATCAATGAAGTACATTGTATTGTTTCATTAGGTATGTATTATAATTCCTGTCGTTTACGCATATTAGCTTTTTTTATGTGATAGTTGGCAGATAAGCAGACAGATCACCTGATGGTAAGCTATTGCCGCCGCCAATGCACACCCGCGACACCAATTGAATTACAAGTGCGCTGCCAACCTTTAAACCCCCCTTTCCCCTGAATTGGGTCTGCGGTACCCATACTCACGCAGCGAACCACATCACAGTGCTGCTTTACGCCGGTTTTCTGTGAGGCCGTTGTATCGCTCCGAAGAGTGGCTCTCCCACGGTTGAATAAAATATTGTACATTTATATGTTGAGATAAAGTATTGTGCATGTATGTAATTCTCTTGACAGTCACCTAAAACTACTCGCTAATTATAAAACCATAATTGTCTTAGGTGACATCAATATTGATATTAAGCCAAATAACGAAGACCGTAGAAGTGAAAACTATTTGAACCTTATGGCGGAAAACGGTCTTTTACCAACACATGTTACTCCTACCAGAGGACCAAATTGTCTTGACCATATTTTAATAAAAACCGATTTCGAATCGCAAACATGTATCATAAACACTTGTATAACAGACCATTTACCAGTATTATTAAATTTAAACAAGAGCATAAATAAAATTAAAGCAGCTAAAATTAACAGCATAGCTAACTTTAACAAAGCCGCGATGGACTTTAATGAATCTGACCTTTCGTTCATTACAGAATCTAACGATCCTAATATCGCTGTAGAATCCTTAATCAACCACCTAAAACAATGTCTTGAAATTAATACGTCGACGGCAAAGATTGCAAATAGGAAACAAATAATTAAACCGTGGATCACAAACGGACTACTTCGATGTATTGCGCATCGTGATGCATTGCATAAAAAAGTAAAAAAAAACAAAAATGATGAACTACTTAAAATAACCTACTTAAGGTACAGAGATTTTTGTAATGATCTACTATACAAATTGAAAAATGAGTATGAAAAATCAGAAATCATCAATTGTAAAAACCCGAAGCAAACCTGGAAGAGTATTAGGAAAATTACAAATACAACTAAAACTAAAAACACCGCTGATGACTTACTGCAAGTTCATACAAGCGATCCCAAAGCTTCAATAAATTTTGTTAACGAGTATTTTGCTAACGTGGGTAAGAAACTGGCTAACGAAATAGACAAACATACTGACGTAAAGAACATTACATCCGAAATAGAGAGTACCAATCACCTCAATTCCTTTGTTCTGCTGCCAACGGATAATAGTGAAATTGAAAATCTTATAAATAGCTTAAAAAATGACTCTGCTACTGGAGCGGATAACATACCAACTGTGTTCTTAAAACTGGTCAAGAAAACCATTGTCCCAGTTTTGACCCATATTTTTAATCTGTGCTTTGACTGTGGAGTTTTCCCGGATTGTTTTAAACTGTCAGTTATTCATCCTATACATAAGAGTGGTAGCAGAGACCGTGTCGACAACTTCCGGCCGATATCAGTTCTAAGTGCTCTGTCTAAGATATTGGAAAAACTTATCAACACACGCCTTATGAACTATCTAAAAGAAGAAAACCTGATTTCACCGGCTCAGTTTGGCTTTCAAGCGAATAAGTCTACGGAAGGCGCTGTCAGCCAACTTGTCGGCACCATCGCTAAGACTCTTGATGGGGGGGAGAAATGTGTTGGTGTCTTCCTTGATTTAGCAAAAGCCTTCGACACGGTCTCTACTCCTTACCTTCTTGGCAAGCTCGAAAATTTAGATATTCGTGGTATTACTCTCAAATTATTTCAGAGTTTCTTGACAAACAGAAAGCAACGCGTCAAAATAGGTGACTTTTACAGCTCGGATCTACCCGTCACTTGTGGCGTGCCCCAGGGCAGCGTCTTAGGCCCAAGTCTCTTCCTTGTTTATATAAATGATCTATGTAATTACAAACCATCCAATGGTAGTATCTTTTCCTACGCAGACGACACCGCAATTATATTCAGGGGCGAGACTTGGGCAGAAGCTAAAATGATGGCTGAGAAGGGCCTATTGGAGATATCAAGTTGGTTGACAAAAAACTACCTTACATTAAATATCACCAAATCAAAATTTGTTACTTTCTCAATTAAGAAGAATAAAAAACCTAGTTCCAATTTCTTCATAAAAGCTCATTCATGCAATAAGGTGAATGCTCTTACCCCATGCAACTGTTTGACACTGGAGAGGGCGGAGCAAATTAAATACCTTGGCATTCTTCTTGATGACTCGCTTTCCTGGAATCCCCAAATTGGTCTTCTTTCAACGCGTACTCGAAAACTAATCTGGATTTTTAAAAAACTAAGAAATATTCTTAAATTTGACTTACTCAAAAGTATTTATTTTGCTCTGGCTCAACCAGTTTTAGGTTACTGTATATCGGCTTGGGGTGGAGCATGCAAAACAAAGCTTATTAGGTTAGAGAGAGCTCAAAGGTCCGTTCTTAAAGTAATGTCAAAAAAACCATTCAGATATCCAACCACAAATCTTTATCAAGAATGCAAGGTTCTTACTGTTAGACAGTTATTCATTCTCCAGGCCACACTTCACAAACATTCCCATCTAAAGTATGATCCAATCTCCATAATGTCCAAGCGCAGATCTGACAAGGTCTGTAATACAATACAATATCTCACAATACTGCTTTCTTCACAAAACAACTGTGCTTTCTAGCTTCATACATTTATAATAAAATAAATAAAATTTTGAGTATTTATCATAAAAATAGGTTTGAGTGTAAGTATATTATTAAAGAATGGCTACTGAATTTAAGTTATAACGATACAGAATCTTTTATTACAATTATACATTAAATATTATGGAATTCACTGATAAGACACACAGATACGCACACACACACGCACACACACACATACACACTAAACACACACACACACACAAACACACACACAAACACACGCCAACACAATTACCGCGTGCGTCTATCCACACAGTAATATTACACCGGGATGAACATTACTCGACGATTCGCGTGCGACCTGGAGACCTGAAATACAGGGTCTCCCTAGTTTAGGCTCCAGTCCATGCTATCCTTATTCTATTGTTTTTTATATACCCATGTAAACATAGTGGAAAATAAATGATTTTTTACTTTTTTACTTTTACTTTTTACTTGTTTTTGGAACTTTAAGCCTAGATTTCCAGAACTATAGCTATTTTAAAATATGTGTAATAAACTATGGTAGGTAATAGGTATAATTAGAAATAAATTTAGTGTGATCTTTCTTTTTGCCAACTAGATAGGCTGTTTTTGTATGAAAAAGCTCTTCATCAAAGTTTGGGACAGTCTACAACATCATTTAGCGTTATATCATTTTAATGTGGATTTATTGTTAGATAAATCAATCGTCTTGTTCGTTTTCTCATAGCCTAGCCGAAAACATCTAGAAGGACACCAGATGAGATAATCGAGTTCTATATGACAACGCTAAGATCCTATAAACTATTTATTTTAGAAATTTTATCTCCTTTCAAAAGAAACTGAGAGTGGCTAGGTACATCAAAGGACACACCGTTGGAGGGTTAATGTGATATCATGTGTCTTTATATAGATCAATGATTCCAAAATGTCTTGTGACAACCTACAGATGACAGGCAACCCTGCCGTCCTTCGATATGCTTTCACGTCGGTTTCGGTGTAGGATCACTTATTAAATTAAATTTAGTCGAGATCGCTCCGTCCCTTCACGATCCTAAGAGTTTTTGGGCTACTTTTTGTCATATAATGTCGCAATGATTCGGCCAAATTTGGATTTGTATTTAATATCATTTCAGTAGATATTTTTATAAGTTGCGCTCTCCCATTTAAGGCACCTACGCAAGCGTCGGTGCGTCCTAGACATTCCGACACCTGCTGAGTATGTGCATTTTCAGCGATCATACTTTAATGTTTATAGTTAATTGTATTTTATGTCTACCTACTGAATTTGTTTGTATGTAACCGAGTATGTTTCGCTGAATAAAATATTTACTTACTAAATGTTTTAAGGCTATATTGAGCAATTAATGCTATTCATTCTGTACCTAGCTGTCCTCGCACATACCTTCACGTAACAACTGGGCTGGTTCTTAGCGCTCGATGACTCTTTATATTACCAACAGAATTGGGATTACAGATGTACTTGTGAAATAATTTACTTATTTTAAAATTATGGAGGAGAACTTTACTTTCAATGTTCATTATTATCCATGCTGTCCTATGCTAACTTGTTTAAAAATAAAAGCCAATATCACGCACGAAGGAAGCTTCAGAGTGCACCCTCCGTCTTTCCATTTACGGATGGCAAGACAACTATATTTTAGTTTTACACATTCATTCTTCTACAGCGTACCTACTTGAACTATCGTCCGAGCGTAAACATTTTCATACACGATTCCGCCGCAAAATTTTCCCAGGCGAGCGATTCCATAAAGTGTAGAAACATTTTATTAGCTCTCAGAGTTGCTCACTTCGCGTTCAAAATATTCCGTGAAAATTTTCGATCATTTAACCTCAATACTTTATGGTTCACCTATTCCGTAACCGTATCAAGTTGAAGAAATTTCTCATTTCAAAATACCGAGCAATAAAGGGTTTGATAACTCTGGCGAGCTCCTGCCAGTCCGCCTGACGTGTAATCGCATCGGATAACCAATTACTTATCCACCGCAAGTTTTTCTATATTTCAGCGGCCAAGTTACGAAATATATTTAGGCACTTGCGTGGATATGTAATGCGTATCTTGTTTTATCGTTTACCTTAAAATAAAACTGGAAGCGAAACATCTAACCAATATAATATTTAGTATAGACTTTCAATAACACTGCCTTGCAATAAAACCGATCCACCAACTTAATTTACAAACTTTCGAAAGCATAGAATTTTAAAAGCACTATTCTTATAATAATTCTATTGTAAATGAATGCAAAAGAATGCTCTATTTTTAACCGACTTCATAAATTCAGCTTTTCGAGAGATTCCAAAAACATATTATTATCAGTTATATTGTTGATCTAACATGCCAAATGGACTTCATTCACGATACCTAATATGAGGTTTTCGGAATGTAAACGATAAAAAACTAACGGTGCATAATATAATATTAAATATATAAAGTAACAATTGTGAGTCGGGTAGGTTAGTTTATTTATACCATCTAAAGCTCAAAAACGGCTAAACTGATTTTAATGGTCAGCAAATTGCTGTACTCGTCTTTACTTCGAATAAGCAAAAATATCATAGTGTTAATGAAAAGAAAGTTAGGTTCGTTTAGAGCCACTAGGTTTTTGTAATGGAGGCTAAACGAAAATACTGATCACTAGTGATTAATGATCCGACTTCAATATCTTCTTCTTTTCGCCTGAACTGTTATAAAGTGTTATTTGAAGGGAGTTGTATAAAGTATCATTTTAAAATTAGTGATATTTTGAAGGTAATTCTTTTTTGTTTTGTTTTTGCTGCCTTTGTTCTGAGATACCCAGATCAATAATTTTGAGGTATCATTTGGAATATATTTTGTGACGCCATTATGAATATTGTATTAGTTTTATTCTATATAATAATTCTCACAACATCTCATACGTTTCTGTCAGCTCTCATTTATAAGTAACAGGTATTTGAAAAGAAAATTCATCATCATCATCATCATCAGCCCATTTAAGTCTCCACTGCTGGGGCACGGGCCTCCCTCAATCACATGAGGGGTAATAGCCATACTCACCACACTTGGCAGACGGGTTGGCGAGGGTTATGATATAAATGCAGAGTTTTCCTTCTCTGGTTGCTGATGATCATGCCAGCAGCTTTACCTTAGTCGCCTTTTACGACACCTCGGTAAGAGTGAGGGTGGCCTATTCTACTCTGCCGGGTACCACACGGTGGCGAAAAGAAAATTGAAACCTTTCATTTCACATTTCAAAAAAAAGCTATGATATTGATTTAAAAAAACTTGTAAAATCCTCCCTAAAAGTATGCAGGAATGCAATATTTTAAAAATTTTACACAACAGAATACAGTTTTTTTTATCAGGTAAGTGTTTATATAAGTCTATGAAAAAGAACAAAAGGTACCACCATTCATATTAGTTATATTTAAATAGTCTGCAATAAGCGATGTAACAATTACGTAAATTTTGTATTGAGCGATTTACATTTAGTAAAAATAAACCATTCTTGGATACCGTTCCAGTGTTTAGTATTGTGTCAAAAAAAGAAATCATTCACTCATTTACACAATATATACCGCTAAGGATTTATTGCCTTCCGGTGATATAATGTATCACCGTCATAATCAAGCAGGCCAACGTGAATCTTGCAATCCACTCAACATACCATAGCAATATTCTTCTTCTTCCTTGGCTTTTCACTTCATCACTTTCGGCTCACCTCGTCTTTAAGCACCAGGTTAGTCTATCCTAAGGTTGTCTGTGCGTCCAGCTGGGCACGTTCCAGGTCTTTAGGATACGACATACCATAGGAATATAGGCTAATAAACTTGTAGCTATGCAAATGCAATACCAACCCACTTCGTGGCGTTTTGAACGCACGAACCCGTCGTAAAGTTGCGAACGAAATCATTGGACACGTGTACAGTTTATTGCTAGCTTAGTTCCGCAAATGAATAATATTCAGTGCCTTTTCACTCGGTTTCTATTTTGCATGAAAACGTTGCCAACTAATTAAGAGGGAAGTAAGGAGAACAAGTGAATAATTATGAAGGCAGTCCCATGTCCACAAAATTGGTTTACTATTTTAAGTGGTACCGATGGCGCAGATGTTAATGATTTCAGGGGTTCACGATCCAGGGGCTGTAGATTACATTCCCATTCTAGACAAACATTTGCGCGATGACAACATGTTTGTTCAGAGTATGGGTAGTTTAATATCGTTTGAATATGTTTAGTGTTACAAACCTTCATTGATTTTGATAGGCGTAACACAAATGGTTAAGTTACTCTTTAGTAAATTAACGGTGCTTTTGTATAATGATAGAAGGATTAAGTTGTTAGTACCATTTGTATTATAAAAACCAAAAAGTGCTTGATTTGAGAGAGTCAAATGAGCATCATTTCAATTAATCATTGCTGATGTATTGATACTATGCGTGATATTATTTAGACGGTTCATTTTTTAAATCTGACATTTGGATAGTGTCAATAAGTAATGAAATTGACATTTTCATTATAAATATTATATATATATATATATATATATATATATATATATATATATATATATATATATATTGTATTGGTCTGGCTGTGTTCTATATATTATAAGTATGTATTTACGTAAGAAAAGTATTCTACTCCTTTCGCTTTATCATGATATCGGTGACAGCAGGACAGAGTTATGCGTGAGTCACACGTTAGAAAGAGACTGACGTGAAAAATGTATAGATTTTGACATCTGTCACCCATATCATGCTAAAGCGAAAGGAGTATAAATGTATATATTTGTGATCCCACTGTTGATTAGGATATCCGTAACAGGTGCTTGAGCTACCTATCTCGGAGTCAGATCAATTTATGTGAAGTGGTGAAATATTTATTTTGGTCAATTCCCATGCACTACAAAGCTGAGACTGCCGCACAACTCGGACGAGGCGAGAATTCAAAACTGTAGAGTGTAACGAGACATCGCAGCGTGCCCTCCAACTGTGAAAACACTACAGTTAAGCGGAACAAGGCGTCTTAAATTATGCAGCGCGACATGTGTCAGCCCACGTTTACGTGCAATTCTTGCGTGCGGATTTAATGAAACCGGCCAAAATTATTCCCGAAGGTGTTCTCGTTTATAGCATCGGATTTGCGATTTTTGAACATTTGATTCTGATTCTGATTCGGGATTTGGCATGAATGGGCCGGCTTGACCGGAGTGATACCATGGCCTCACAGAAAACCGGCGTGAAGCAGCATTGTGTTTCGCTGCGTGAGTGAGGGACTGAAGGCACAATCCGGGGGAAAGGGGAGGTTTAAATTTCGGTAGCGTACTTGTGACTCCACTGTTATCGTGGGTGTCTATTGGCGGCGGAAATCGCTTACCATCAGGTCCATCTGCTCGTCTGCCACTAATCACATAAAAAAAACTCTAATAAGGTTTTATTTCGCAAGTTTAATTAGAATTTTCAATTGTAATGAAATGCTTAAATATATAGGAAAAGTTTGTGTTTGTTTAAAAACACAAATCGTTTGTATTTAGGCATACGTGCATATTAGTAGGAAGTATTTAGATTTTATAAATAATTTCTAATATAAAATACTCCAATCGTAAAAAAAATACGTGTCGGATACTCTTGCGTGCTTAGGATTGAAAGAAACACGGAGTCCTTTAAAAGTCCTTTAAAAGGACTCTAATTAATATTTTCCAATTTGGGTCCCCACCCAAATTGGAAGAGGGGGACCAACTAACCCTTAATAGTGGAGTATCGGTCTCTATGCACCCTGGGGCCTGGCGGCGGTTCACAAGCGTTACAAAAAAAAATAGTATAACTATTAGTACTCATATAAATGAATTAGTAATAAAGGAAATTGTATAGATTTTATGAACCAATCCAATTATGAAATACTGGAACCGAAACGACCTAAATCATGGCATGCGACGTGTGTCAAGCTCGTTGGCGCCGGCTTACGTGCGATTCTGCGTGCGTAGAATTGAATGAATTCTACCGAAATTATTTCGGGGGATGTCTTCGCCTTTATTACTTTGCTGCGCATTCTTTAGCCTCTGATTCGAGTTTTAAACATTTACCCCTAATAAAGTGGGACAATATGTTCTATACCCAACAAAAAGACGGACGGTGTACTAATTAAACATAATAATGAATGATAATAATGTATGTCAATTGTTGCAAATAGGAAACACGTACAGGAAGTCGCAGCCGTGGCAGGCCCCCCACAAGGCGGACCGACGATCTGGTGAAGGTTGCGGGAATCCATTGGATGCGGGTGGCACAGGACCGATCTGTGTGGAGAACCTTGGGGGAGGCCTATGTCCAGCAGTGGACGTCTATTGGCTGAAATGATGATGATGATGATGTTGAAAATGGTCAGTAGGTTTAAAGGGAGAGATTTATATACTTGAGCGAAAGACTCGTGGCAGTCGGTGATATATTTTATTCATATAATTAATACATTAAATAGGTACTGACCGTCTGCCGCGAGTATAGCTTTAATTTAACTTTTTCGCTTTGTATTTGATTCAAAGATTTAGAAAACCATACTCTAATAAAGTAAATTTACCTTTCTTTATGTAAGAGGTGGCGGCCGCGCAAAAATCACCTGATAGTTAGCAACATCAACAAGTGCGCCGCCAACCTTTAAACCCCATTTTTCCCCTGATTGGACCACCGGTACCCTCACTGATTCGGACAAACATAGCGTAAGCGCTGATTCACGCTGTTTTTCTGCGAGGCCGTGGTATCACTCTGGTCTAGGTGACCCATTCATGTCGAAGCGTGCCTTAATACGGTACGGCGCCAAAAGCATTTAATCTAACAAGTTAGCTGCATTTAAATTTAGCCCGTTATTCTGTGCCGCTGCGTCTTTGTGTCAAAGATGCAATTTGATGCATTTGCTCTTTTCATTATAAATATACATAGATTCTCTAGTGGCCCGTATTCACTTCGTTACGGGACTTGATTTTGCTACTTCAAAAACGCCAAAGCTCCATACTAACTTTGAATCCCCGTTTTATCCGCTTACGGGGTCAATTTACAAAAATCCTATACAAAGAAATCCCGTGCAAAACTTCCAAGTTTCTTCATGCCTTTACATTTGGTACCTCTTCCGTATAAATTGCACTAATATAGGTACACCGAAGGCTATAACTATAAGTCGTCGTATTTTATTATTATTTAAAGAAGAAGTATCTTTTTAAAGTATGGTTCGGAATGATTCCTGCCGCTTCATTCCGTCATCATTCCACTCATCAACAGTTCCATGCCCATCATCTAGATGGTTGGCAGTCTTCAACTGTGCGTTTCTCAAGAATCTTTCTACGTTGCACGACAAAACTCTGGAATGAACTATCGTCTGCTGATGTTTCCGGATGGATACGACCTGCAAACCTTCAAGAAAAGAGCGTACTCCCTTTTAAAAAGGCTGGCAGCGCACCTGTGACTCCTTTGACGTAAGACGCGGTAAGCGATTACCGCCGCCCATGGACACCTGGAGCCCAATTCTCGTGCTCGTGATATTTAGACAAAATGGCGGATATCACCTGAAAACCATACAAAAAACTATGTTTTAGTGATATATGTCGTATGAAAATAAATGTCACGTGCACGAGAATTGGGGTCCATGGGTGGTCCATGGGCGGAGGTAATCCCTTATCGTCAGGTGATACGTCTGCTCGCCGGCCTATATCATTAATAAAAACTTTATATTTCATTAGTGGCTCGCCCTCACTTTCATTTGCACAGTGACATGAAGTGTAAAAAAGATATCTTTCTTCTTTTTGTGGAAGGTTGCGTCGAGACCCGAATAAACCATTTTTAATACAAACTTTGAATCCCCGTTTTAACCCCTCAGGGGGTTGAATTTACAAAAATCCTTTCTTAGTGCTCCCCTGCGCTTTAAAAGGGCCCTCTGTGTACAATTTCAAGTTTCTAACCTTTAAAGTACAAAGACCCTGCGTTGTTAGATCAGTCAGCGTTCACTTATATGGACATTAGATAATACTCATATCTAGTAGTAACCAATACAAAACCGTTTATATAAAATACTACAATCCTGAAGAGTCCTATATCATGTAACGCGACGTATGTCAGGACCGTTTGCGCCGGGATTACGTGGCATTCCTGCCTTTACTGGAATGAAAGCGATTCATTCAAATACACTCACGGGAAACCTTTTACTTCATGATTTTGCTACTCATATTTAGCGTACTTGGTAGCTACCAACTTATTTTATTCGATACCTCGATTCCACTCTTCTTTAAAGATGAAGTGGGGCATAGTCAGATTGCGTACCTTCTGTTGGAACGCTTTTATCTGGCACTTGATTTTCAACAAGCTTGATATTTGTGTTTACGACCATAAAGCAAATATGTGATTGCAAAAAAGACAGAGTTTTTGCTTGTGTTTACAGTCAACACATTATATTTATGGTAATGGTCATCTTTGGTACTTTTCAATTTATGTAGGCTCAAAATGTTTATTAGTTTTTTACCAGCAATGGCAAATTTTCCTCGATGTTCCCAATTAAAGTATTAACGAAATGGCTCATAAAACAATTCAAAGTAAACTCGTATTTTATTCTGACGACAATTTTATTACGACGATTTATTACACGATTAGGGTACGACGTAATTCTATAAGTGCATTCTAGGTCAACGGTGAACAGAACAAGTGCCGATTCTGAAAATCCATAACAAATCCAGTAATCCATTTCTTGAAACAACTCCTATTAACAGAAGTACTTGTCCGAATACTTTCTAAAGATATTGGAGTCCTTGATGTCATAATTCTTTTTTTCTTACAAAGCTCTTGATATTCTTTAGAAATTTAATCATATAATGGATATATGTTCTTACTTTTAAATAAGACAAAGCCTTTTGAAGAAAAAGAATTGTAGAATAAAGTTAAATAAAGAAGGTCAATTGCATTTTGACGAGGGTTTCTGAGAGTGGCTACTGTTTAACTACATTTCTCTTTTTTATTTGTGAATATATTTCTCAAAAGCAGAATTTTTCAATAATCAGAATACGTAAAAATTACATGTATTTTTATAAATGTGCTTTTCAAAAACAAAAAAGACTGGAATAACTTATATTAATATTTGGAGAGCTAATTGGGATGAAAATAATATTTCTGCGAACCAATTCTATGTAGTTGCTAGAGCAACCCAAATCAAGTAAAACTGATTATTATGCCTGATTGGTTTGTCACCAGCTTTTCTTTAGAAAGTTTATAATTAGAATTATACTTTGTAGCTAATGGTTTACTCTCTTATTACAAAATAACTACTCTGGTATCGACTTTAATCCTAAACTAGCATGTTCATGTTTATTACAGTATAACGATTATTATTAAATTTTGCTTACTAATCCTCGAATAACTACTATTTAGTAGTATCTTCTTCTATGTTTGTGACTATGCGTAGAGAAGTGTCAAAATATATCAAATCATTCAATCATTCGTGCAGTGAAGTTAAGTTTTACTTATCCTTTTTGTCTTAAACAAAAATATTTTAGAAATGTTTTTATGCAATAATATATTAAAATATTGTATTAATTTAATTTGCTTATGTTTTGGGATAAAATCCAAGACAATTTTGTTCGCAAATAGTTTAAGCGTTAAACGGAATGTCACAGGAGTAAACTGTTTGTGACTGAATTAATATTTTGAGGTTATTAGTTTAGTACTCATTTTAAACTAGGGTTTAGACTAGTTTAACTTTGTTATTATTATTGACACACTAACTAACGTTGTACTTAGTTTTGTAATAATTGTTTATTCTGGTATTGTCAGTTATTCCTAGTAGGTACTAATCCCACTACTTATTTTTAACCCCGTCTTGGAACAAGAGGGTTAATGTTCCCAGCTTAAATAAGTAGTTTAGTACAATATTAATAATTAGTATGATTACCTAACCATCACCGAGGTGATTAGTCAGAGACGAGGTTAATTTAAATAATTAATCAGCTTACACCTCAATATAAGTAATTAAAGCCTGTATTAGAAAATATTATATACCTTAAATAGCTAGTACTAAGGTATGGTATTGTATGTTTTCCGCTAAAAATTAACTATATTTATGTTGGCTACCGTATACAAAAAAGTGCACACTATTTTACACTGGACACTGATTGTCAAAGTCAATAATATTTAGGTTGATTTTTGATAGCTTGATTATCAATCCTGAATCAGAGAAAAAATACTCTTAAATGAAGGCCAACATTTTGGTTAGTATTAAAGTTAAAATATATTCATTCCGAATCAGCGATGAACTTAAATTTCATAAGTGTTACCGTAAGAATCTAAATAATTGTTATTGAACAAAAGAACAAAACCATAAGAAAATTAAGACAATAACTAAGAAATATAATTAAACTAAAAGTAAATAAAAAGGAAATTTAAAATAAAGTAGGTCCCCGTGGCAGTGTCCCCAAAATGCTGGCAGCATTACCCCGCTGGATCGCGATGGAAATTCGCTGGGCGAGGTAGCTGCCAGCTTTTGGCTCTCCTCGTGACTTCGACTAGACGCTTAGCTAAGTCACGGAAGGAAGAGAGAGCGTCAGAACCCCACGGGCCTAGTGTTTCAACACCGAAAGAAGAAGAATCTAAATTGAACAACGTTTCATTTCATTATTTTTAATTTCATGTTATAAAACATGTTACTTAGCCATTTCGTACAGATCGGCTACTACAAAAAGAAATATGCGATCTGAATGTTCATTGCTGCATCTGCACTCACTCACTCCACGAGCCGATGAAGCAGGGTAACTTAAAATATTAATCAGTTTGGTTCGGTCTATTATTAGCTAGGAGTTTACTCTTATCCCGGAGTATCGTTCACGCCTTAATGATGCCTGAAGTATGATTCATGTGTGTAGTGGCACCTGCGGGAAGGGACGCTATTTCGGGAGCATCCGGCGGTGCCCAGCTGTCCACGGAGCACCGTTAATATGACGACAACAAAGAATCGTAAAATACAGAAAGGGCAACCAACTGTCCGTCAAATTGGATTTATTTAGCTTCAGAGTAATATGTACACTTGTACGTATGTAAGTAATACGAATACCTACTAAAGTATAACGCAAACGATGAACTAAATGCACCTACTAACCGCATGCCTTACAAAAACACCTATATCGCGAATGAAACCACGGGTTTTAAAAAAAACCGGTTAGCGAGGGTTTTGTACGTATCCTACGCTTATAAATAGACGACTCACACATTTTTCCATTAATTGTTTTTTTTTTTCAGTATAAGTAAGAAGCGTCGTAAAAGATAAATCAATATGTTTTTATTGCGCACATAAATGATACCCCATCTGAATTCGTAGCTTTAACTTGAAATTTGGTACCTTGACTTGAAATTTCGATTCCATTAAAGACCCCCTATTTTTAAGAATTATTAATAAAGTTACAAATGTACAGTTTTGAGACTTTTCCCTGTGAGTGGTCTATAAAGATGTTACTTGACAAATTTCATAGTTCTAGGTTAAAGGGAAGTAAGTACCTACCATAATGTTTTTTAGTCACTGGGAGAGTCGAAACATGCGTTTTTCGGTCAATAGTCTGGCCGCATCTTTTGTTACTTAGCTTCGAGGTTTGATTTTTTCACAACTTTAATGAACCTCGGTACGAAATATACGGTCTTGACACATAGACAGACGGGCAAGAAAATGATCTTATAAGTGGTAAAAATTGATTATTTACCCGTGATCGGAATATGTTTATTAATGTTTGCCACTTGCGTCGGCAATTTTCATACAAGAATACCGGAAAGGTCATTTTGGCATTTTGATAATCACTAAAATACTGTTGTCAATTTTACATTATTATTAATAGGGAAGTACTTAATATAAAAAAATATGAAAAAAGACGGAGTTTTACAACTTTATCGGATTTTGTCGCACTATACGGATGGCTTCCAATTAAGTATTGTCATTTTAGAAAAGTTTGCTATCTTTGTATCCGTTTGATTTACTCGTAACTCAATTAAGAAGTTAGCCTTTATTAAACAAATTAATTAAATTACTAGCGACCTATTTATTTCATATTTATAAAATCATCTAAAGAGTTATGAATTAATTATAATCATTTCGCTCGAACAACTTTGCAAAATAAACAGAAATAATTAAAATGCATGGATGATCCTTTCAGGGTGGGGGTTAGCGTGAACTTTTTAGGAATGAGACAGAACAGGGGTGAATGTTGAGGCCAGGATTTTGTTCCTAAATATACTTACCCACCACAGCTACATACTGAATTATTAAAGACGACTTTCATTTATTATTAGTAACGGAGAAAGCCTTAAATCCATTGAAGCCAACATAACATTGGTACCAAACAAAAAGACGAGTATTATCGGGCGTTTTTCTTATTTCACAGCTGGTTTGTAAATTACGATGGACTTCAAACGGACAATAAACCTAACATAACAATGTCCAATTAGTATCTATTACTTTTTGCACGACTGCCCCAGAAAGATATTTTTATTTTTCTAAATATTGAAATACAAGGCCGAAATGTCTTTGTATTGCAATATTTAGACCCATTCAAGTGTGCAAACGAAAGTTATCTCGCACTGTCTACAGGTTGATTTTTTAATTATCAGGCATATCTTAACATGGTATAAACAAACTTTTCTTATGAGACCGATCTTGAAACCGGACCTACCGTTGATTTAATATATGTGACGTAAAATCAGCACGGTAGGGACTGAATAATTTCTTCATGCCTTTACATTTGGTACCTCTTCCGTATAAATGACATTAATATACGTAGGTATACCGAAAGGTACTTGACTATAAGTCGTCGTATTTTATTTATTTACTTCATATTTTACTAGTGGCTCGTCCTCACTTCGTTTTTGCATTGTGTGCCATATTCTTATTAGAATATGGCGTCGAGTCCCGAACATAGACCATTTTTCATACTAACTTTGCCCCCCCGTTTTACACCTTTAGGATGTGAATTTACAAAAATCCTTTCTTAGTGCTTCTCTACGCTTTAAAAGGGCCACCCACAGTGTAACATTTCAAGTTTTTTTTATTAGTGAATTACATATCACAGACTCTAGGTCCGTGCCTTTTTTTGGTAGTAGTTACATCGTTTGTTTGCTTGCTTGTGTTCGAATCCTACCGAACATTAACTATTTTTCACGCATGATAACCCTGAGGCGCACTGCATCCGTTTCCGTTTCATTGTTAGAATGATGGCACTCAAAGACTTAGAAAAATTACCGTTTTATCTCTGCACAAGAAAGGGCCGGGTAATAGAGTTGCTATGAGAATTTAACGTTTTTATACAATATTATGTGCCTATCATGGCCGTAATAATTATTAATTAAAATGCATAAACAACACAACACTTCGCGTCTATAATCACGAATGTAGTAGTGTGTTTTATACAAGTGCATTCAATGTTCCTATAAATAAATGGACGAAGCACGCGGTGCCCATACGTGGATACCAATATTGTTTAGCTGCAAATAAATGTGAAGAATGATTACAATATTGTAATAACTGAGAATTTACGCTGTGACATTGAAAAGTGTAATGTGATGAACAGTGAGTGGTGAACAATAAATAAAGCTGCACTATAAACCTTGGAAACTGTGGTTTTTATATTACTAAAATAAATCTCCTGATAGATAGGCCCCCCATCACACGCCAGTAAGTACCTATATTGCATATACAGTCCACATCACACACAAGAAGCTACAATAACACCACGAAGGTACACATAAGTAGAGCATAGAATCTTTGAGGCAGCCCCTAGATTCCTGCAGGAGGAGAAGCACATTTCTACAGCTTGTCGGTATGTTTTTCCGTGCACAAAAATTACTTTTCTTATCTACATTAATTTACTTATCTCTTTTCTTGCTATCTTAACAACACCGTTAATGCTTTCTATAAACTACATACATTAATTTCATATTTCTAACCCTTATAGAGACCCTGTGCTGATAGATCAGTCAGTCAGTCAATCAGCTTTCGCTGATATAGATTAAGATTTTGTTTAATTTGGAAAACCAACAGCTGACCTAATACAGCAGTAGTTACAAAGAATATCTTAAATCTAATAACTATATTCAGTATTTTACGTCACAGTAGGTGGAGCATCGTTGTCGTGCCAACTGAGCCAGAAAATGAACGCAGTCAGCGTCAAAACTCAAAAGAACATAATGTAAGAATGGAAACGGGTGGCGTACTTAGATGTCAGCCAAGAGCCACTCCGAGTCTTCTAGTCGCTGAGCCAGAGTGTAGTACCTAAAGAAAAAAACATTACGGCTGGGTCTTTCTGTAACACCCGACTACTCCAAGCGTTCCACCCAGCTGTCCGACGTTAATATGACGACAAGCTCCCCGCTGTCACTTCTACCCAATCGGTGATGGCATAAATTAAACGTCACTTCGGTAATATGAAAAATAACGGCACAAAATATCACGCCCGACGTAAACATCGGAGTCTGACCAAAACAAAAGTGACGCAGAACAGTGGTATACTTTAGTTTAGAACATTCTGGATTTGTGTTTTTGCATCCCATTATGTTTGACTCATTTAACATTCTTCTTATTTTATTTGGGGATTAATTTTCATATAGTTTAAAGATATTTTATTTTTGGGTATAGCAATTTTTTGCAATTTATTCTTAAATAAATAATGTCACACCCGAAGACTGTCGATAAATTTTTAAGTGCATTATGTATTTACAAATAGATTAATGTTCAATTTTTACATAATAATGCGCAATAACACGCTTGTGTACGAAGTGGGGTATACATTTAAACTGCCTTTAATTACTAATATTACCAACATAATATACCTATAGGGCCCATATTGTGATCATAATTTTTTGTAACACCTATTACACACTGTGGAATGCAATAAATAATTGAGTATAATATTAAGACTTTGTACCAACAATATAAGGATTACCTATGATCTGAAATAAATGATTATTTATTTATTTACTAAATCTGGTGATAAACTTAGACGAGTATTAAAAATAAATAAAAGATACTAAATTTTCATTAAAAATTCGCAATTTCTTAACTTCAATGCAATCTTCTTTGTACATACAAAACGAACATAGGAATAAGAGTTTGAGCATATATTATGACTGGAAGCGAAAATGTAAGTACCTACGTAAGTAATTCATGAATTTTGCCGCATTAAAAACGTTCTCTCCAAAGAAGAATGCTGCTCAAGTTATAATGTGCCAAGAAAACGGTTCAAGACTTTACAAAGTTTCCCGAGAAATTCCAGCTGGATATTTTGACTAGTGTTCCGAAAATAATTTTTCATAAGTAGGCATTTTATCCTTGTTCATATTTAACTAGCGACCTGCCATGGTTTCGCACGGGTGCAATATTATGCATGTAACATATTATTACACATATAAAAATTCCTCTTGAATTATTGTATCTTTTGAAAAACCGCATCAAAGTCCGTTACGTATTTATACCCCTTATTAAAAATTGCGAACTAAAGATAGTCCCGGAACAAAACTCGTGCCAGCCCCTTCTAACATTGCGTCTTGCAACGGGATGAGATGAGCTTTAGTACGGCAATAACTTTAGATCGCGATTTATAATAAGGTGGTTAAAGATCTATGAATATATAGGGACAGACAAACACAAAAACAACTTTGTATTATTCTTTCTTTAGTGATAGTGATTCAACTATGTTTTATTTTATGCTAGAGGCGGACAAACGAGCAAGCGAGTCACCTGATGGAAAGTAATCAACGCCGCCCATGAACACCCGCGAAATCAGACAGATCGCTAATGTGTTGCCGGCCTTTTAAAAAAAGAGTTCTTGAAGGTCCCTAAGTCGTAGCCGTCCGGAAATACTCCTCTAGCCAAACCGTATGATGACTTAATATAGGTACCTATTTTAAGATCTCATAACACTTTCTAGAGCAACATAGTAGTATTGTCATTAAAAATATGTGTTCTTAGGTAATTAATAGTACGTAATCACTTGAATAGTCGTCACCAATTTACAATAAAAAAAAAATATTCTCAAGAATATATTATTGAATATAATTTCATGTAACGATACAGTTAATCGGTCCGAAATATTGAGGCTACATATTTGTAACTTAAACTTTATTAGTACTAACGGACATGTTAAAACGTGCAGAGCTTAACATCTTTAAAAAAGAATGATAAATTTAAATGGTCGCAAGCGTCGTTTCATCATAACAATTGCCGTTTAAAACAAAACGAATCTCCAGAGATCCAGCGTTCACAAGCATGCTTAATTGTCTGAAATGTGCGGCGCGAGTGCGATGCGTACGAACATAATATGAATCGAGAGTATACGCCGCAAATGACGCTCATTCCCGCCACGGAAAATCAGGAATTTTACCGGTTCAAATCGGTATTACGTACCTCAACTCAACTCTTCTCAGTATGTAACTCCCGGTTACATCCAAAGTTCTCGCTTTGGAGACTGGGGTACCTGCACCTAGACTATGATTCAGGATTTGAGGAATCTGGTAATTAGGGGCAATGAACTGAAGACGTCTGATTTTCACGATCCTTTAACAGGGGAACCAAACCAACTAAATTATTGTTGCACGTTTCCGAAAGTATCCGGAAGTGTAAGTTTCCTCACGATGTTTTCTTTCACCGCCGAGCTAATGGTAGAAATACACAATTTAGATTTGAAAATCTAGAGGTACATGCTCGGATTCAAACCTACGTCATCTCATCGAAGGCACATTCTCATTAATTGAGCTATCATGGTTCAATAGACCGTGGGAGAGCCACGCTTCGGCATGAACGAGCTAGCTCGATCGGAGTGATACCACGGCCTCATAGAAAACCAGCGTGAAGCAGCACTGTGCTGTGTTTCGCTGCGTGAGTGAGGGCACCTGAGGCCCAATCCAGGGGAAGGGGGGGTTTAAACCGCCGGGACTAGGTCCCGCGGATACGGTATATCGGGGGGGCGTCGATGGTAGGGCGCACGCGAGATTGCGCCCTACCATCGACGCCCCCCCGATATACCGTATCCGCAAGTGGGCAAAGGATCACTGCCCCGCGCGGGTAAACTTCCTGGCACCCAAACGCCCGACGAAGTAGTCATCGAGGCTCTCCATACGGGTGTCCCGCGCTATCGTCGAATTCCTCACAAAGCAAGGGGCCTTTACAATAAAGCGCAACGCAAGCGATTGCTGTGCGCGCAATCGCTTGCGTTTAGTCTCCGCAGTCAGGGCGTACCAAGTACGCCGGGGCGGCGTAGGTAAGTCTGGTGCGGATGTACGCCTTGTAATTTCCCAATTTCACTCGTAGAGGGATATTGGACGACAAGACGGGACGCAGGAGAGATCGAGAAGCACAGCATAGTGCCACGGTGCTGCCAACGTGAGCAGCCATAGTTAGCTGCCGGTTGATGGTGACCCTGAGGTACATGACCTTTGGGGACCAGACGATTTTGCTGCCGAGCATGGTGAGGGGAGGCGGAATCCTCTTCCCACCGACGGCTATAGCCTCGACTGCGATTGAGTATTATTCTAAATACATTATGTAAATTATAGGTGCTCATATTTTGGGATATAAATAGAGTTCAATTATAGGTTAGACGTACAATACCGGTATAAACAGTTTTTGAACCGGTATCTCCAATCACTAGCTCATTCCTTTGCGCTGAGCAACGCCGGATGGTCCTCACTCCAATCCTCAACTATATTTAAATAGGAGCTTTCCGGTGTGACGAACGGTTCACTACACGTGTGATACATTAAATAATTTTGTCGTTTTTATTAAAACTTGTCTAATAAACAGACGGAACCATTCATAATTCATGGAGTAATTTAGAAGTTGTCATTTATCGTCATAAAGTTATGTATAAATAGCTTCCGTATGTATAGATATAAATTCATTTGTAACCTTTTCATTATTTAAAACTTTATTACACAAAACGATACAATAGGCAAACATATTGCTCAGATCTAGGATTCTCTATCGGTCAACCTTTGGGTCATGCAGAAAGAACAATGGTTGACTGACCGGATGGCGCAATTGGAAGTGACCCTGCATCTTACGCCAAAAGCTCTTTCATTTGATACCCCACACAGTACCGTCAAGCAAAATTTTTTTTAGTACCTTACTCTAAGTCCCCTAGAGGGCGCTGAAATAAATTTAACGTGACGTCATGTTACCTATAACCAGAAGACAACCAAGACGCTTCTAACGACACCTCATTTGTTCAAATATGATAACTAGTTTAGAAGTTACGTGGAAACAGATGAACATACATACATACATATATACCTAACCCTTCTTTTGCTTTGCCGTAGTCGGGTAAAAAAATGGTTTGTGATGTTGGAACCTATGTGAACAACAATTATTGGCGCAGTAATAAAACGTTTATTTCAAAGAGAGGTAAAAAGGAAAAACGCAAATTTTTAGCCTCGTAGGCATTATTAACCCAACAACATGAAAAGGATTGAAAATGCAAATGTTATGATACAATTCCGCTTATCTTTTCATCCTCCTAGAACTCCAATTATGCCATTTGTTTCTAATGTACACACACTGCTCTAATAACTCTTCAATTCATGACTACTTATTCCCTCTCAGTGTGTAACTGACGCTTCGGCTCGCATTAATTACATCAACAACCCTCATGTGCTGCTAAACCGTACGTTTGCGCCGTAACCAGGCAAAAGATAATTTAATTTGCGAGGATACTTTACACGAGCAAACTATTATTTGCAGACAAATGTTCGGGCGTGCCGAGCATATCGTCCCGAGGCCAATAAAACTTGTACAAGACTGCAACACTCCTATCCGCGTTTAGATACACATCTTGTTCCGTTCCAGGTACTCGTGATCGGGAATCGCAACACGAACGACCCCACCCTATACGTCGCGGATCAAGCAGTAATACGATAACGAAAATGTGAATTTCATGTTAGTTATAAAGGGACTTTTCTTCGCCGAAGCTCAAATCCAATTTGTATGAATTGTTATGGCGGCGACGGTAAACGTCCACTGAAATAAGAATATGGCCCTTTTTTGTGTCGTCCAACCCGCGATACGGCAACGAGTCGAAAAATTCCTCGACTTAATGCAATCCACCTACGAAGGGGATTCATATGAAATAATACTTTGTAGGCAAAACGATCGGCGCGTCTCTAGGGAGCCGTAAAACTGCTAAGGCTTCAACCAAATTGAGAAACTTGTTGAAAAATCTCACATCAGGGATACATTCAGTTCAGTTGGTTGCCTTTAATAGAATCGAAGGTAGTTGTTATGTACTCTTCTTTAGGAGAAATTTGATGTTAGTAATTTTATAGCTTGTAAACTGTAGGTTTCTGCCTCCTCAAACTATGTCAATCCCAATTAAGTATATCTAAAATTACCTGTTAGTAAGAGTATATGTAACATAATTATTTGACAAAGTTTTAGTTAATTATACCTCTAATAGGTGTGATAAAGACCTTTAAAATTAAAACCTAAGCTTGATTATAGAGCTAAGAGCATTTGCGTTAAATACAAAATTTCCTTAAACTTTTGTACTTTTTAAAATAATGTCTCATAATCGCCACAATCAATTTAAATCTGCTGGCTAACGACGGCACTCACAGACGTCATTTAAGCGAATGTTTATTAACTTTAGTATCGGTAGTCTTTATGGGTGTCAAAATAAGTGTCAATATTTTTTCTTAAGTAGCCAACTACGTTAATCAACGACTCTGAGTGTAGCAATTAATACCATTTTTAGGGCGGATTCGGCCAACAGGACAGTATAAGAGAATAACTCTCTATGTGGTAATTTACTCCACTACATTACTCAATACTCAATACTTTATTTGCTCCACAATGTTACATAGGTACAGGTTTATTTCCGTAATAAACTCATTGTGTTCATCCAATGTATATCCAAGGTATAGCTAAACCTTGTTTTATGAGTTTTTTTTTATGACTATGTTTTGGTATGAGTAAATGAACGAATGACATAATTAATCGGCAAAATACAATATGCATTGTTTTTAACAACATTCTGTTTAACTAGCCTTAAATTTTCGCGAGACTTATACCTAATTAAAATTAGAAAAAATACGAATCTCTGTGAATTTTTTATAAAGAATTATTTATTTTGGTAAGACTTGTTTTTCTTTTCGTAGAATTAATATACGTTTTTAAGATAGTCAATTAAAGATTTGATTAATTTCACTTTGTTAAGGTACATTTGTTTCGGTGTTTTAAGATCAAAAACAAATAAAATTTAATTCATATTAATTAATGAATCGCTTATTCTGTTATCTAATACAAGTCTTGTACGCATTGAATATGTAATATCCTCCACCTGATTACCACAATAGCTGCCAATCTCAATGATCAGTTACTTATAAGATATACTATGGTGCTCAAGTGTGTGCGCAAACACAAGTGCATTCTCTATTCCCTTACCCTCATATTCTGATGGAACACCACTGTGACACGACCGGTGAGGAATCGGGCATTACAAATGCCAAGTAAGAATACCAACTAATTACTCGTATATTTGGTTAGTAGAGCTGTTTCGAGGTCTAGTCAAAGCAGCGATTTAAAAACAACCTAGTTCCAACCAAGCAAACAAAGTTACGACGCCGGGCTCTAGGAGGTGACTCGTGGTCTCTCGAGTTTTCAATCCGCGACGAGCAAACACCGCGCTCATCTAAATTCACGGACGCATGTCTCGAACTCGGCTTTATGTGACCGAGCTTGTTGAATATTATGTATTTGTAAGTAAATCCAGCAGATCTCCGGATTTGTTTGTAGTAAAACACATTTCAAGTCGTGCAGTTAGTTACGCGCGAGTATCCGCCGACTGGCAGCAAAATCCGGGAGCCGCCAAATCTCCCGTCTTTTGTCTGTAAAATACGTTACGGGTTCCCGCACCTAGTGATATGTCAACTCGAGTTATTTAGGCTGACTGAGCTTAAATTGACTTGTAGTTAGAATGACAGCCTCGTTGGCCCATTTAAAGACCTGTAAAGTCCCTGGTTCAGGTCGGGTCAACATTTTTACCTGAGTTTTTGGGTTAAAATATTCTGAATGTCAGCCTGGAGTCTAGAATTTGGCGGTCTTGTACCCCCTCGGAAATAAGAAAACACCTAATTCGCGATAATGGTTAAGGTGAAAGCTTTTAACAATCATTACGAATGATACGATACGACATAAGCTAACGGTAACTCAGTGCAAAAATTTACAAATACTTTTCTTCAACACACTCGATCAATGTTAGAATGGATTGGACAGGACGGAAAATACATTTTCATATTCCCGATGCAACTCGAGTTATATCGAATCGTACTTATCCCGAGTTGGCACTTAGGCACATCTCTACTGAGCGCCCACAAGTTCGTCGTGTCATTTGCACGGCCTACTGGTTGTACGAGTGTGTGGTTCTGCCGGCACTTGTTTCAATTAGCTTTAATACGTTTCTCTACACATTTGTTTTGTACTTTTGCCAACTATATTGCCAAGTTGCCATCTTCTGTGTAATATCAGAAAAATAAACAGTTTTTCATTTTTGTCTCGAATAAAAGGCAATGTCACAATAAAGTGTTGTCTTTATTGACTTTACGATTTTCATCAAGATCTTTTTCCGGAATACTTTTACTATATATTAGTAATTTAAGTATAGGTAAAGTTGATTTTTATTTTCCAAAAGAACATCTTTTCTTTTCACTCACAACAAAATACATGCATTAACATTTAACGACCTTCCAATGTCACTTTGATATGCGACCAGATAGAAAAAACGAATTTCTAAGTTCATATTCCATTCAACACTTGAAAAGAAAAAGGTGCTAAAACAGCAGTAAAATATCTTATACCATTTGCGATTGTTTCTCAAGTTGTCCACTTTTGTACAGCTGTAATAACTCTGAGAAAAATTTTATCTCTGCAAATTGGATAAGGGGGTAAGGGCAACGCTTTCTTCGCATCACTTGATTGGCGCCTCTTGGCGGTGGAAACTGGGAATGGGAGCTTGCGGAAACGCTAGCCAATCTGTATTAGTGTGTCGCGGTAACTTTGCATGGAAGGGCGAAGAGAAACGTTGCTAGGAATATTTAAATATAGATGCATAGAAATTGTGATAGCACTTATCCTGTACTTCATCTTGATGATATTGAATCCGCTGTATGCAAGCCGCCTCCAAGTGAACCCTCTGGAAGGGGGATAAATAGGGAGTCCTATGTTTTGCAGTAGAGGTGATAATGTTGATGATCGTATAAGTCATTGTGATGACGTTCGTTTTGTTTAATGCATAATACAGATCCTGAGGAATTCGGTAGGTCCAATATTGAGGAATAAGTTATCTGAGAATAATAATTATATGTACCTATTTATCGTCGAGTCATCTCAAAAGACATTCTACGTCATTAAATTACGTTGATTGTTCTTTGATATGGCAGTCTGACTTTATATTACCTCCGGGCTATAGAGCCTATTAGATGACGAGAAGGAAATTCAATTTAAGTTAAACAAACCAACAAACAGATAAAGTTGATTTAATTTATTTAGGTACCTAATTCAAACATTGGAAAATATCATCAGATGAATATTTTATGGAAATGTAACCAAATATTAATGAATGAATGAATATACTTTTATTGTACTCAAAACAGTATAAAAAACTTAAAACTATCTATTACAGGAGGATATGTGTTACCACGTAGGCGACCTTACCACTTCGAGCGACCTCTTCCAGGCAACCTCCCTACACCTTCATAGAGTCTCCTTTACCCAAGGATACTCTATGGAGGTGCATAGGTCTGTGGATAGTATACAAAAAAATATTTCCATATTGAGGATTAACAACATTTATAAGCGACATAAAATTGAATTTCTAAAATGTAAGAGTACAAATTAGACAGTATTCGGTATTAGCACACCTAGAATACTCGTGACAAAATGTAGATTTAGTTCAGTCCAGATGTATGTACGTCCGTGCTTTTTGTAGTAGGTACTCCGCCGCTCGCAAAGCATTTGGATATTGCAAAACTGGTTTTTTAATATTGGTGTTGGTCCTAAAAACACAAATACTTTCAAAACGATCCAACTTTTTGCAAGCACGACTCCTTTTTCAAACTTTTATATAGTTTGTATAACTTGACTAGGGTGAAATAAATGCGTTCTAAAAACACAGCCATAATCTCGTGCAGCTGAACGCGTAACATGCTTGTGTTAAGGAGAAAAAGCATGTACAGTAACTGTGAGGCAGCCGAGCGCGCGAAGCCGCATTCAGTGGGAGGCAGGGAGTGTACATACTGACCCTGCGCCTGGAGAGGGACTTGAAGGAAGGTTCTTCAACCCGTACTCATGTCCCCTCCCCACTCTGGCGATGAGGGAGCGTCTGGGGTTTAGACGGTATGCCTCTGGCCGTCTTCTTGATAGGAGAATCCTCCGCTAGAAGAGAGCCCGATATAAACCGCCTGCCCGTCATAAAAGTATGCATAGGCATTCCCCGGCAATAAAAAAAAGTAAATGTCCATACTGTATGCAGAACCTATTCATTATTTACTAAGGTAGACTTAGACTGCCTCTTTGGCGCAATGGGTAGTGCGTCGCACTTTAAAGCGACGGCTGCGCTTTTGCGGTCCTGGGTTCGATCCTCGTGTCGGGCCAAAATGTGTACCTGAGTTTTTCTGTTAAGAAATTCTCAGTGTCAGCCCGGAGTCTGGAAGTTGGCGGTGTTGTACCCCCGTACCTCGGAAACCACGTTAAGCAGTTGATCCTGCGACCGATCCCTCTTCGGTCGTATCACACTGGTGTCCCATCGGAATATGAGGGCAATGAAATAGATAGTGCTAGATTTGCGCACACGCTTGAGCACTATAACATATCCTGCGTTAGTGGCTGTTCGTTGATGATTGGCCGCCTTAGCCGAAACCGGTTGGAGGATTATTAAGGTATTAGAAATCCTCTTCTACCTAACAAACCACCTTTCTTGACTTGACTTTTAGAAATACCTTATTAGCACTGGTTGAATAATCTTACTGCGACTTGTAAGAACAAAGGATAAGTATAAATAAAGTTTCGTTCAGATGAAAAAAATAAAAACATCGGGTAAATAACGGATGCTCGATGAAACAGCGTGCAGCGCCTCACCCGGATCTCTGCCGCCATCAGTCTTTCTCGGGAACTTTAGCGTATCACTATTCCCATCTGAATCACTCTAGTTTCAAACTTTTGATTTTTTCCAAGTTTATAAGTTTCCTGATATTATGAAGTTAATAATAGATATGGCAACAGGGAGTTTCTGAGATTATTGAGTACAAGAATTCTTTATAACGCCTGGCTCGATTATACGATAACTGATTTTCAAGACATAATGTTAAATTCATAGGTAGTTAGTTTGATTAAGGTGACGGGTAAGGCACACTAGCGACGCCAATCGGTTTAAATTTTTAGCTACTAAAATGGATCTATTTTAACCAATTTCGGGGTTACAACCTCTCGGCAAACACTATAAAGTGGCCGTTTTTGGCGTGAATAAATTTTTGGCGTACGCGTTGGACCCAACATTTTTGCATGGTTCATCATCATCATCAGCCCATTTAAGTCCCCACTGCTGGGGCACGGGCCTCCCTAAATCACATGAGGGGTAACTGCCATACTCACCACGCTTGGCAGACGGGTTGGCGAGGGTTTGCATGGTTATTTAATAAATAATAATATAAGTGTTTGCCGAGAGGTTGTAACCCCGATTTTGGTTACAATAGATCCGGTTTAGTAGCTAAAAATTAAAATCGATTGGCGTCGCTAGTGTGCCCTACCTGTCACCTTAACAAAGACTAGATTCAACTCATAGAAAGACTTCAACTCAAGAAAAATAAAAACTTCCTAATCATACTGATCTATATTAAGTTAAAGTCTTATTTATTTATTAACTTTAATCTTTAACTAACACGGTAGTATGCTTACCAATTACATTTATTAAATAATTTAAAATACACAGATTTCACAAAAATAACAAATAATAAAATAATAATACACGTTTCGCTTACAAATTCTCAGGTCTTTCACCAGTACAGTTCCCCAAGCATCCGAAATCAAATTCAAGATTAGCTACTAGGAGTGCGTTCAGTGCAATACTAAATTAGTTACCTCCTATTACATGCTTACTAAATTAGGTTGCTACATCATTGTAATCATATTGATGCAATTTGAAACGGAGGTATAATAAAATAAAATACATGCCATTGCATGCACAATCTTGTAGTAGATTTTTACCTAACCTTTTGTGTAGAAAAAATTGATACACCTACCTACTAGGTAAGTTTAGTTACATACGATACAATATTTAGTAGGTACCTACTGAGGTACCTCCGTCAGTAGTAGTACCTCATATTCTGACTTGATGTGATATCATTGATTCAATGTTATTTTGAAAAAAGCTTGCTTGCTATAAGGCGCTTCAAGGTTCAAAGACAGTTTTTTTGCACTCTACTTACACTTACTTCTGTACCCCCCAGTTGAAATTTGAGTTATATAGAACCTACCTTTATGTATAAGTATATTTTCAGAGAAGATGTGGTGTAATAAAATCATAACACCGTGACATTACCTCTGCTGATTATTCACGACGTTCTCGCTGCTCCCGCGAGGTATCAGGCTGAAACGTGACGTGCTACTCTAATATCGCGTGATCTACTTGACAAGAATTTTCTCATAAACCTACATTATGTTATTCTGAAAAAGACATATAGCATCAACCAGTTCCAAAACAAGAATCCTTAGGTATCGAACAATTATTTCATATGAGTACATCTCAATGAGCGACTGCCGAATTTCACAGCAGATCTACACACGTGATCAATACGGGAGTAACAGTGCAAATCCCTTACGTTTGACCTAGCAAAATTAATGTCAGATACAAAACTCGGGTGTCCATAGGCGGCGGCAATTGCTTACCATCAGTTTTGGTCACACCCCAACGCAACAGCTGCAGCTATGTAAACCCGCTGGGTCGCAAATGACAGGGAGAAAAGCAACGTTACATCATTACCTCCTCGTCCTCTGCGATCTTTTGGGTTGGACTACGTCTAGCCACAATAGGAAATATAGGAATCTTTCTAAGCTTCTCTCTCATACAGACCCGTCATTTATTAGAGCGAGAAAGACTGTAGTTCTAGCAAATGCCGCAGATGGAGTCACAACTTACCTGGGATTCCTCATGACTTCCTCGATCCTCCTAACACGCCTCCAACATGGGACAGGGGGGTAACCAATAAAAGGTCTAACTTCTTACATTTAAACAGGTTGGTAACTAAAACTTATATAGTGACGAGTTCCAACGTATACCTATGTGACGTGGTCCAAACTAACAGTAATTCTCAATTATAACTTTCCCGACCGCCGACAAATACAACCTCGTTTTAGCATTATTTGACTGACCGGATGGCGCAATTGGTAGTGACCCTGCCTCTTATGCCAAATGTCGTGAGTTTGATCCCCACCCTGGACAAACATTCGTGCGATGAACGCTTGTATTTGTTCAGTGTCTGGGTGTAATATATGTATTTAAGTATATATTTGTGTTCCTCTGTTGTCTGATATCTGTTCTTAAGCTTACTTAATACGGAATCAGGTCAATGTATGAGATGTTGTGGGATTTATTAATTAATTATTAATTATGTTTGTTGAATGTCGCAACTACAGATCTGGTCTCTCGATAGTTATGAAAAGGTTGTCCATGATATATGTAACTACTAAGATTGCTGGATTTACGTGCGGGTGCCATCGTGCCACCCGCGTCGTGACAGAAATAGAAATTATCTGATAGGAAGGCCTGCACACAACGTATATCATCCGATGACAGCTACATGACTACCGCGGCAACACAAACAACGCCCGTGGAATTGGGGTACGTTACCTATGTTATGACATGCCGTCATGGCCAGATCTGAGTTTATTCCCGACCCCGACGACGCATGATCGGGATCGAAATGGGAACATGTCAATCTAACAATCGAGGGCGGTAGTCAAAAACAAAAGTTGTAATTTTCCTTACGTCACTACAATGTTTATGAAGTAAACATGCATTTACCCACTTTCGCCTGTCTCCGCTTTTATTGCAGAATAAGCCATATCCTAACATGCACTTCTGAGGATGAAAATGGCGCTCTTGATTCTTGAGTTCAATAAAAGATTGTGATAGGTTGATTGAGTGGTTCTAATTGTTCTAATGCTTTTTACTAGGTGAAATAGATCCACTATAATCAATTATGATTAGACAGAAAATTAACAAGCAATAAAAAATAATGCATAGATATATTTTTGACCGTGGGAGAGCCACACTTGGCCGGCTCGACCGGAATACCACGGCCTCATAGAAAACCGGCGTAAAGCACCAGCGTTTCGCTACGTGAGTTAGGGTACCTACCTACCGGAGGCATCCGGGGGAAAGGGGGGTATAAAGGTTGGCAGCGCTCTTGTGACTCCACTGGTGTCGCGGGTGTCTATGTGCGACGCAATCGCTTACCATCAGGCGATCCATCTGCTCGTCTGTCACCTATCACATAAAAAAAATACTATATGCATACCTAACTAGGTAGGTACAGCGAGCTTTCTGAAAAGCAATATAACTGGTTTTGGCATAGCTGGAACCTATTTCCTGCGGTTCCCTTAAGATGACAGCATGAGTAGGGTAGATTCTATTCTAGATTCGAATAAAATGTGGTCCTTTCAGTTAGGTATTAAAGGTAGTTCAATTAGTTAAAATGCTTTCAATACTGGCGGCTTTCCATGTATTTTCATAGTTGTTTGACGAAATGTTTGACATTTAGTACTTTGGTCGTCGGCTTAAAAGCAATATTTATTTTCCCTAAATTAAATTACATTTACATAATATAACTGATATAACTAAGCCGGATACACGTGTAGGTAATTTACGAAATACCTTTGAGAAAAAATTGTGAATAAAACCGGTCATGCGCACTCAAAGAGATAGAACAAACATTTTTTTTTTCCAATAAATGTTTTTTTTTTCTTTGTTTCTTTTATTAAGATGTAGTTGTTTGTCAAATTTAAATTGACACTTCCAAAATATTTAAAAGGTCTCAATAATATAAGCCCTTAACACTAATAATAGCCAGCATAAAATGTAGAAGTAAGATTACTAAAACTAAGTCCCCCTTATTACAAATCGCGAACTAAGGATAGTCCCGGAACAAAACTTGTGCCAGCCCCTTTTAATATTGCGTGTTGGAACGAGATGACAGGAGCTTTAGTACGGTAATAACTTTAGATAGCGATTTATAATAAGGCGGAAGTAAGTTAAGTAAACTGGGGAAAGGGTTTAAAGGTTGTCAGCGCACTTGTGATACCACTGGTGTCGCGGGCAGTCTATGGGCGGAGACAATCGCTTTACCTTCGGGTGATCCGTCTGCTCGTCAGCCTCCTATCACATATCCTAGGGGACCTTCAATCCTGAGACCAGCAGTGTCCGGTTTTTTTATCAGGGCCATTGATCCATTTCACTTTTAAGTAATGGGTACAGATTTTCCAAATTTCAAACCTAACTGGGCAATTGGTATTCACACTTCAAGGTGTTTCATTCCCACTCTGAAGTATACTGAAGTCCTACACTGTACCTTTGATTTTTCATTATAATACTCATCGCCAGTACCTACTCATTATTACCTATACTATGCCATTACCAATTGCTTACCTACCTGCTTTGGGTCAGCCTCTGGGCTGAAAACACTGGTATATTTGAAAGCTTACAAGTCAAATAACAGCATGACAGACCTGGTTCCAGAGTTCCGGATCTGATATCTCACTGTTTCACCAATACAGAACCTGATAACTGAGAAATAAAATTCAAAATGCACTGTAAAAATTTGACAGTTTGTGTTTGCTCTACTGTACATAAGTTATGAGTCGCTGAAAGTTACGTAATATTGCAGTTGTAAAACATACTTTAAGCAGCAGAATTAATTATGCGGTAGCATCGAAGCGGGTATTCGTACGGCATGCAGTGTTTACACAAAAACGTGCATTAATGGCCCGAAAGAACTGCATTTATTTTTATACTACCAGTACGTTTGTAAACACCGTTATATTTACGTACAAACATACTTGCATGGTAGGTTATCTCAAATATTTTATATTTCTTATTCAACATGGTAAATTCATAGTAGTTTTCCTCGTTAATATTAAACACCTACAAAAAGCGCTGTTTAAGAATAATAATATAATAGTTGCTTCACACTTCTTGTGTTTGGAGAAAACTATGGCAGGATGATGTCATTGGACATCGCTAAGGTTACCTAAGGTGCAACTAATTTAGGGTTTGCACCAAGTGCATATATTTAAATAGATAATAATATCCTCCAACTGATTACAGCTACGGCCGGCCAATCTCAACGATCAGCCACGTACGCAGGATATATAATAGTGCTCAAGTGTGTGCGCAAACACATATACCTACACTTTCTACTCCTTTACCCTCATATTCCGATAGGACACTACTATGACACGCCGGAGAGGGTTCGGGCGGCTTAACGTGCTTTCCGAGGCACGGGGGTACAAGACCGCCAACTTCCAGACTCTGGGCTGTCACTAAGAATTTCTTACCGAAACCTTAGATACAAATTTTTGGCCCGACCCGGGAATCGAACCCGGGATCTCTTGCGCAGCCGTCGCTTTAAAGTGTGACCCACTAACCACTGCGCCACCGAGGCAGTCGTATATTAGTAACTACGAGTATTTATAAGTAGTTGTAAATAGCTGAATGGTGTCTGCCACTAAAGTGGAAGAAATGGAATAGGAAACCTACTCTTTCAGTTTAGGTACAGATAGCCACACATCAGGATACCACATTCTGTCAAATTTCCTCAACTGATATTGTACCGAACGTATTTGACATTGAAGTGAGAATCAAATAAAGATGTTTTTTTCATTTTTAATACTCTGATGTGTGGTTGTACTGTTTTCGTCGTCAGCCCATTTAAGTCCCCACTGCTGGGGCACGGGCCTCCCTCAATCACATGAGGGGTAATTGCCATACTCACCACGCTTGGCAGACGGGTTGGCGAGGGTTTAGATATAAATGCAGAGTTTTCCTTCTCTGGGTGCTGATGATCATGCCAGCAGCTTTACCTAGTCACCTTGGCAAGAGTGAGGGTGGCCTATTCTTCTCTGCCGGGGACCACACGACAATGTGTGGTTGTACGCACCTACATACAAAACACTTCTAAATGTCAAAATGTAATCTAACGCGAATTCCAAATGTCGATTCTAGATTTCAAGACTAGAAACCCAGAGTTTTTATAAGAGTTTTATAAAAACAGACAATTTATACATCCTTATCGATTCACTTCCAAAATTACTTCCTCATTGCTTTCAAATATACTCCAAAGAATTATATCAACACGCTGGTTTATTTATGAGCTACGAATTACCATACACACCTGTCTTCGTTTACTTTGTACGAGGTTATTACTGTTTTAATAACAACTTAGGCACGCGCATATCCACATACATATATTAGGCAAATATCAAGTTTGTATGTGCACAGAAAATAATATCTGTTGAACCATAATTACATAATATACGATGTGGTATTTAGTTGGTAAAGCCTCTACCTCTAAAATGAAAAGAACCCCTCTTTTAGCGTTAACGTGAGGTTCTTACAATCTGTTTCTGGTCTTCTATTTCAGTTGATCATTAGCTCGTTTCTGGTTGCTGACGGTTTTTCAGCCACTTTAATGTTAGCGCCAAGAAACCGACGCAGGCCACGAGATGGCGGAGCGGCGAGTGTGCGGATCGGTGACGAGGCAACAGCAACATTACAATTTATATGATGACGCACACGGATTCATAGGCCCGAAACCTAGTGCCACGACCCGCCCCGGACAGGCCTGGAGTGTGAGACAACCAAGATAGTCCCCCCCCCCCCCCCAATCCAAAACGGATAAAAAAAGTTTGACTACAAGACACGAGTGTTATTCTGCAGCAATGGTAAGATGATGCTAAGCTAATCACTTACCTACAGCATTAAAGCCGATGTTGCATATTGCCCATTGAATTGGGCCTTAACGTGGTTAAATCATGAATCGAGATATGCGATCTGGGGTTACTAATACGTAATTCTATCAATGAGATTGTGTTGAATAGAGCATAAGCATTGATTTTGATGCTATAGCGATAATACGTACGAGATAGATGTTTCTGACCATCTGGCATAATCTTAGTTGTAGGTTAGGTGAAAGAAATGTTAAGCACTTACAAACTATGAATAAAAGAAACTTCATCTTTTTTTAAATGTTGACTTCCTGTTCTGTTAGACAAGTCCATCACATTTCATCATCAAGATTGCATAAAGCTCCCTGATCCAAGCATTGATTTTCCTCCCCACAAAAGCCGTCAAGTTTGTCGCGCCACCCGCAATTAAAACAATCTACAAATTGTTTCCCCTTTCAAATAAAATTCCATTTTCATTAACATGCTCAACGCTTGGTTAACGTGCGCCGTCATCCGTATGATTTGTTTGTGTCGGGTGCCATCGCCTGTGACGGAGTGCAGTCATACATGATCTTTTTCTCGTCGTTGAGCATTTCTCACGACTACGTAAGCCGATTTTGGGTGCGATCACATCATAAACTATTGCATATACCTTATCGACGTACCCTTAAAGATCATTTTGTTGCGACTATATTCTGAGTTTCAGCTTATCTGCGTTCCTAAGAGAATTTCCGGTAGCGCATCATTTACAAGCATAGCATTGAGGCGTAAGTTAACTCCCATCTGAGTTTACACTGCACATTGAACAATTTTAATCGGGAAATATTGTGAATGTTGGTAAAGATTTTATTTTTATATATACGTGTTTCTTTATTATTCGTATTATGTAACACAACTTCAGCTTCATTACAATTGTATTTTTAGATAAGTTTTGTTACTTTCATTCATAAATATATTCAAATGGAGTTTGAACCTTTTGTGAGATAACCATTTATAATTTTTAGGAATTATAAGTGAAAATCAAATAATAACAGTGGGAGAGCGACGCTTCGGCATGAATTGGCCGGATCGACCGGAGTAATACCACGTCTTCACAGAAAACCGGCGTGAAGCAGTGCTTGCGCTGTGTTTCGCTGCGTGAGTGAGGGTACCGGAAGCCCAATACAGGGGAAGGGGGGTTAAGCAGCGCACTTGTGGCACCACTGGTGTTGCAGGTGTCTATGGGCGGCGGTAATCGCTTACCATCAGTTGATCCGTCGGCTCGTCTCCACCTATATCATAAAAAAAAACAAATACTGCCTAGCTGAATAAGTCGCTATAAATGATTTCAAACGTGTACTTATGTGAATATGGCAAATACCCTTCATGTGATTGAGGGAGGCCCGTGCCCCAGCAGTGGGGACATCAATGGGCTGATAATGATGATGATGACTTATGAGGGAACTTCGCTTTAATTTAGAAGATCATCGGAGTGTGTCTCAAGCAGTGAATTAAGACCAAGTTAACTTTGAAACAGACATGTTCATACACACAAATGTTTTGTAGGTACTATGCGGCAATCGCACCCGCAACCCTTGGCAACCCCAAAGGCAGCGTTCACTACCACTCATCCAAACGGGTCGTCAAATTATATTTAATGCAAAATGATTATGTTAAAATGTGGGGGACCCACGCTTAGGCATGAATGGGCCGGCTCGACCGGAGTGATACCACTGCCTCACAGAAGACCGGCGTGAAGCAGCGCCTGCGCTGTGTTTTGCCGTGTGAGTGAGGTTTATACCGGAGGCCCAATGGGGGGAAGGGGAAAGGTTGGCAGCGCACTTGTGACTCCACTGGTATTGCGGGTGTCCATTGGCGGCGGAATTGCCTACCATCAGGTGATCCGTCTGCTCGTCTGCCACCTATAGTATATAAAAAAAAATGTAATGCAAAAGTTTTAAATTTTACACTTATTTAGGTACGCCTGAAAAAATCTGTCTTACACTTAGATTAAATCTTTTGATTTAATCTAAGGTCTAACATAATGGTTTCCTTATTATGAAGCAATAAAACATGAGCTTGAATGGAAGCTATGAACCTTCGCTTTAATTCAGTAGAATGTCGGAGTGTCCGCGCTAGCAACCAAATAAAAATTACCTTGGAGCACTCTGGTTTAATTAGCAGGATTAAGCATTTAGGCCATCCTTGGTACTTCTCGATGTCTATTATTATACGATAACAACCGCTCAAAGACATTGGCAATGCTGTGGATAAATACTCTCTCAACATTTGAAAAAGGACATATCATAAGGATCAGTGAACGCCGCAGCTGCTCATTCCAGAAGTTTATTCCAGAGATTGCATGAACGTGGGAGAAATGAGGACTGAAACCGTACCATTTTGGATGACATTGGTTCCAGATAAATAATAGTACTTATTTGATTAAGTGTGACTTTTTAAAAATAATATTTTTTGATTTTTTTCATTGATGACAGAACTTAGGTGACATCTTATTCGCTCATATCCTTATTATCAGGGCAGTGATATTTTGTAAATGAAGTACCTGCGTCTGCAGGTACTTCAATGTTCTTTGACATTAAAGTGAGAATCGGTCTGGTTCTCCCGTTTTAAGGGTTGCAACAGACGACTACTAGCCAATTTCTATATCATGGTCCAATCAAGCGTACCCCGGGCGCTAAAGCGAAAGCTCTGGAGAAAACTGGGAATGACACTCTGAGGCAATGATGACTAAAGTGAGAGTCGATCTATGTTTGATAGGTTTGGATACGGCTTTGACATGTGGACGTCATATTTGCGTGCATATTTTATTCAAAAGTGATAAAAATCAATACATATAAAATAACGCTTTAAGCGTTAAATAAAGCGCACCTTACACTTACTAATAAACAGCTACGTACATATCTAGTCAGTAGCTAATTTATATTATTTTAAACTTTCATGGTCACTATATATATTATGAAAAAAATGAAAAATATAGAATAACATTAGAATAGTTATTTATGAGATTTCTACCACGTACCTTATTTTTGAGTTTCCGATATTAGGCAGTAGATAAGTTGGTAGTACTTTAAATAACAGACAATTAAATAATACTTTTTTCTGTATTGTCAACAAATTAGAGGTGTGCATTCATTGTAAATAATCGTTTCTAAAAGAACGCCGTTTGTAATGGCGGGTTTTTCGAAATGCCTGCAACATGTCTATACGGGGTATATTTGTTATTGTAAGCACCTAGCGGTACTTACAAAGACAAACGTAATACTTCACGTGAAAATAACGAATTCCGTATCATTAACACATCATGGACACTTGCTCTTACTTACATTTTTTATGTTCATCTCCTTTTATCTCAAAACGTAAGCAAAGTTAAAACATACGTATGTATCATTTTTGAAGTTACTTGTACTGCCTAGTGATGCTGGTAGATATATATAAGTAGTCAATCGATATGATATAAACTATGCCCGAAATATATTATATAAAATAGGCCCTTAGGTCTATTTTACTATCCCTGAGTGAAATAATAATAATATCCTCAAACGATCAGCCACGTACGCAGGATATATTACAGTGCTCAAGTGTGTGCTCAAACACAAGTACACTATCTATTCCCTTGCCTGTCATTATTAATAATAATAATAAGTAAAACAATTACAGTCGGTGAAATAACAAGTACACAACGTAGTATCAACATAAAAATCCTAATTAATGTTACCAGTCATAAAATAAATAATAAATATTTCCCTAAAACATGGGAAATGATTATTGTAGTAACTGTACTGTTTTAATAGTAGGCTAGAACAACGCTTACAAATGTCTACCTAACTGTGATTATAAAATTAGTTGGCAAGTTATATTTTGATATTTAAAATGCCTTGTATGGTCAAGGTCAAATTGTATGGACAATAATGAATAAGAATTAAATAAATAAATCGCTACTTACTTATTTAATGGTTAAATGGTTGTATTGCACTGTCATAAACACATCAATTTTTATGTGATAGTTGGCAGACGACAGATAGCAGACAGATCCCCTAATGGTAAGCAATTGTCGCCGCCTATTGTCACCCGGTAGAGTCACAAGTGCTACCAACCTTTAAACCCCCCGGATTGGGCTTCCAGATGATTGGGCTTCGAGATGCGTTTGACAGGCATTGACATTGACGACTGCGGAGCGGTCCGGGCGTTTGGAGCCGTAGGGCTCCGTTTGAGGTTCTTCAAATTGTAGGCGCAGACTAAGTTTCTAGTCTTGCTATAATTCTATGTGTCTTATCAATAAACATACTTTGTGTTGGTGCGAGTGCCAAACCCGCGACGATTACGTCTCAACCGGCGCTCAAAGTATTTTTTTATCACGTCAACTTTTTGAGTGTTTTTCCTATTAATTTGATTAAGTAACTAATTAACTAGTAGGAAATGGTGAACAAAGCCCTTAAAGTATGACATTAATAGTTTCAATGTTATAGGTGTGTATATATCTGCTTCTTACGCCAAAGGTCGTGGGTTCGATCCTCACCCTGGACTTACATTCGTGCGATGAACACTTGTGTTTGTTCAGTGTCTGGGTGTAATATATGTATTTAAGTATATATTTGTGTTCCTCTGTTGTCTGATATTTGTAACACAAGTGCTTAAGCTACTTAGTACGGAATCAGGTCAACGTATGAGATGTTGTGAGAATTATTATTGTTATACGACCCGTTTGGAACAGTGGTAGTGAACGCTGCCTCTGGTGCAAGGGTTGCGGGTTCGATCCCCGCACAGTACAAACATTTGTGTGCATGAACATATCTGTTTGTATTGGTCTGGGCGTTATCTATATATTATAAGTATGTATTTACAAAAGAAAAGTATTATATGTATATATTTGTAATCCCACTGTTGATTCTGATATCCGTAACACAGGTGCTTGAGCTACCTATCTCGGAGTCAGATCAACGTATGTGATGTTGTGAAATATTTATTTATACATTTTTTTGTCTCAAAATGGTTGTTAAAACATTTTGGTGTTCATACTGGACTCACGGACCTAGGCCAAGTGAGCCGCAGCTTCTGTTATTGGGTTCATATGACTTGCATCGTATTTTTATTATTATATACGACAGGTGCTCTTGGCGATTATATGGGTATGTTTGTCTGCGGTTAATCACCTGGAGTAGGATTTCTTTTGTTACGGTAACAACAAGCGACTTTATCTATATCTAGAAAAGCACAATGGGAGCAACAATAACCGTTGTCAATAATATACCTAAAGCTATCGATATATTCTTTGTTATATATTATATCGGTATATCCTTTGTTGCCTAATATTAGGCACCGATTCTGTTGCTGCGTGTCAATAGTACCTCTTTAATTGACGTGAACACGCTAACAGTAGTACCTACTATTACCAATGTTGTAGCTGGTTTTTTATTTATTAAACTATTGATTGCTCGGCAAGGCTACAGTAAAAGTATGTACTTCTGTTTGTAGAAACAATAATATGAAAGCTTCAACAAAGTACATTCAAGCAACTCGCTAGTATTAGTTAACACGGGACGTTGACGGGTAGTTACCCGTAACGCCAGCGTATACAAGGTCTTTAAATCCTCCATTACATTACAGGAGTTATTATAAAAATGATCTCGTTCATTGTTACTTTGCGGTTCTCATATTTCCCAAATAAACATTTACTTAAACGCCCACGTTAAAATTTTAACAAGCAAGGGTTGACGCGAGAGCACTCATGTGTAGGTGCAAAGTGGTTACAACGGTTTGCGTAAACATGTCGAGTAACCCGACCTACGGGAAACGCAAAAATGTAAAGTAAAGAAAAATAATTGATTTAGGCAGTTTATTATGCCAGAGTAATTGTTGTTTGTAATAATTTATCTTTTTACTTGTACAGAACTAGACGTGTGTAACTGTTTACTGATCCGACTCAGCCAAGTTATACACTGTTCCGAATCTCTAATGTGTTGGCAACAGGCGTTTTCTGCTAGATAATCTGTGACCATTTTGAGAAGAATCTGTGATTACGTATTATTTTGAATTAATCTGTGATGTTAAGTTGACACTTGAAGAAAAAAAGGAGAAGTTTTTTGAAAACTTTACTTTAAATAGTTAATTTAGCTCCGTGTTCTAGGAATAATATTATTGTTTTGTGAATTGGATAATTACGCACCTATCTACTGATTATACTGAACAGTTTGTGATTGTATTTGGACGTTTGATTTTACCTGTCGCTAGGAATTGGAAAGAAAAGTTTACAAATGTTCCCTCCGAATGTATCATTCGACTCAAATTGATCTTGGAGTTCGAATGAACCGAATGAACTAAATGATCCGATGAGCCGAATGATCCGAATGATCCGAGTGAGCCGAATGATCCGAATGAGCGGAATGATCCGATGTGCCGATTGATCCGAATGAGCTGAAACGCTTCATTTGGAACTTCCACTGTTCCGCATCTCTGCACTGATCCAGATGCAAATATTACAATCTTTCGAAAGCTACGTTTATGCCAGGTCTATACAGAACTTCATGACACAACCTTGTTCTAGGGAAATATTGAAGAGATTTTTTTAAAAGTATTTGATAAAAGCAGCCTTATCATCAGCATCTGTTTTACTTATTACGAAAACGTTTATGGAGGATCAAACTAAAGCTATTATTTGAATGGTATAATTCAAACGACCGAAACCATCTATCTCAGACTATTATGATTTTAATTTATGGTTTCTATAGATAGATCATACAGTAAGATAATACTATAATTAAGGGTTACTATTAACCCTTTAATTATCAGTTTTAAACTTGATTGCTTACTCTCAGGTTATCAGATAAGAAACGAGATCTGCGCAGGGACAAATTAGTAGAAGCAATAAAATTTTATTAAAAGGCGTTCAATGGTCTCTCAGATCCATTAAAGGAATTAATTTCTTTGTTCAGCAAATCCATTAACAAAACCCTCCTCGCCCTACTAGTAGTTTATACAACGTTTTTCATTCAATTTTTATTTCTTTTAGGCAGTTACTTTTACCCGACCACGGCAAATCCAATAAGGAAGGGTTTTTTTACTATAGCAGTGTATGTATCGCTCATCCGGTAGAATAACATTATCACAATTGCATTTTTTTTCCAAAATTAAATTCATAGTGTCGTTACTGAGTTACTTTATGAGGAATATTATGAATTCCGATGTTATTCTACCGGATAAGTGTTTTAGTATATAGCAGCATTATGCGAAAATCGCTTGCGCGCGGTGGTGTTTTCGAACCTAATCACTGCGCTCACGCATACTGCAGTGCAAACGATTGTGCCGGCTCACTGGAACATCGCTACGTTTGAGTCCGCCTAAACTATCCGCCTAATTATGATAAATAAGGTAGATCAATTCATTCCTAACTACATTCCGTGAAATATAGAAATATATTTTTTACATAATACAGATAAGTACATACAAAATAAACAAAAACAAAATTTAATAAAAAAATATCAATGCTTTTTTTTTGTATCTAAGTACTACCACAAAGGGAGCTTTAGTAGTTATTAAAATTATGCAATCATCACAAACTCCCTGAAATCACATAGCACGTACCTTTCTATCAAAGCTAATAACCCGATAAATTGTGGCCCCTTAAATCCCTTTACACTTGAATACCTATCTGATAATATTTAAGATCTCGCTTTAACCCCATTCATTGGGCTAATTGAATATTTAAATGAACATTTATATTATTGACTTGACTTTTCTTTCAAGTCAATAATAATTCTTTTACAAATTAAATTAATCACACTTCGCTACAATTTTCTTTGAATCCAATAATAAATATGAAAGTAACGAGAATTTCCCGGAACATCTAGACATCAAAGAAAAACCATCTACATAATTGTAACAAAAGTTTAACAAAAGATGTAAATTACAGTCAGTAAAGTACTTATAAATATTATTAAAAGACTTGTTTGAAAATAAGCGTAAAAATACGCATCAATGAATTCCGTTTTCTAGGTAGGTGTACCTACCCTACCTACCTACCTTCCTTAGATTGTGTCCTTACTTAACATCAGGCAAAGCAGTAGGTAATCAAGGGCTACCTTTATAAAATTAATAAAACATCATAAAAGATCATAAGAAAATATTGATGAAAAACTGCATGCTTTTGTCACAAGCCGAACGCGGCACGCTATCCGTTAGATCCGGATTTCATTCATTCACTAAGGGCTTCACTCATATATAGATGTACAAGCGTGACAAGATTTTGACGTAGGTAACCCTAAAAAGTCAAAGTCATTTTCAATCAAAGTCAAACTTAACATTAGGTGTTAGATTGCAGACTAAACAAGCACGGCACCAGAACCGGGCTGGCCGGAGATCCCACCTGCAGATTCTGTAAGGCAGAGGACGAGACACCGATACACGTCCTTTGTCAATGCGATGCCCTCGGGCACCCAAGAAGCCGCACCATGGGCAGTTACCACATCTGCCCGGAGGATGTTAAGGCTATCGCTCCCAAAGCCATTATACGGGAGTGGGAGCGGAGGTCACAATATATCAAATTTGGTCGCAGTGACCACTCGGCAACGAACGCTCCCCAGAACTTCGACATAGAGAGTTGTAAGAGTTTGTGTGTGTTAAGGCCTGTATTCATGTTGCGTAGTGTGAGTACAGGTTACTACGCAGCCAGCTAATCACTCTCACTAATTATTAGTGACTAATTAGTCGCTCTTAGAAATTTTACCTCGTGTTCAATCGGGACTCGATCCCACACCTTCCACCATCCGGATGGATGTTCTACCAATTAGACCACTGAACGCGTTACTAAGCCGAAGAAATAATAAATAATAATAAATTGCAAAAGATTGCTATTAAAAATATCAAATATTGATTATAAGACTCATCTTAACTGGTGGTCAAATGTTTGTAATAATATTTCCACTGGATATTGTAAATATACCTACAATATTGATGAGACTATCGACAGCTCATATCGAATCAAGCACTTACAAATTTCGTCGGCTTAGTAACGCGTTCAGTGGTCTAATTGGTAGACCATCCGCCCGGATTGTGGAAGGTGTGGGTTCGAGTCCCGCCTGAACACGAGATGAAATTTTTAAGTGTGTATACTTAATAATAAATTGCAAAAGATTGCTTTAAAAAATATCAACTATTAATTAGTCGCTGTCCACACGTACTTTCTTCATATCATTTAGCACTCGCACTACGCAACGTGAATCAAGCCTTAACACACACAACTCTCTATGACCAACTTAGATAGAAAATTATTTTGATTTTTTTTAGGGTTACGTCAAAATCTTATCACGCTTGTATAACTGTAAACCTGTATTTAACTTAAATGGGTTTATCAACAACAATCAATAAAACACACCGCGTGATTGAGGGTACCGGAGGCCCAATCCGGTGGAAAGGGGGGTTTAAAAGTTGGCATCGCACTTGTGACTCCACTAGTGTCGCGGGTGTCTATGGACCGCGACAATCGCTTAACATCAGGCGATCCGTCTGCTTGTCTACCACCTAAAACATAAAAAAGACAATATCCTGATATCAATACGCGCCGCAATGATCGACTACATACATTAAGAGCAATGGTAGCTCAATGGTTCAGAACACGCCTTACATACCGGGGGACCGGGTTCGAATCCGAGCATGCACCTCTGAATTTTTCGAATCTATGTGCGTATTTCTGCCATTAGCTTGGCGATGAGGGAAAAAATCGTGAGGAAACCTGCACGTTTTGTATAGTTTTTGAAACGTGTAACCATGATTCACTTGGCATGGTTCCCCAGTTTAAGGGTTGTGAAGGTCAGGTGGCAGTCGCTTCATTGTAATTACCAGACTCTTCAAATCAAGAATCATGGTCCAAGCGTACCCCGGCTCCAGAGCGACAGCTTTAGATGCAACTGGGAATTACACGCTAAGATGAGGATCTACTCTATACATTATAAGTTTGAACTGATCTACTCTATGATTTTCTTATTTACAAACAAACAAAGGCTTTATGAGATAAGATGAAAAAAAAATTTAAAATTTAAAAAACCCCCGATACAACTAAAGCTCTTTCATTTGATACCTATATTGAGGCAGTTGGAACAACAAATAGGTTATTCGTCATTTTCTGACGGCGGCCATCTTGGATTTGAAATTTTTCACCATTAATATGTTCTGCTACTCAAGCCCTTTTATATGATACCCATATTGTGGAAGTTGCGTTAAAACATAAAATCCAAGTCTTTGTGACGGCGGCCATCTTGGATCGATTTTTATCCAACATAGCTAAGAACACTCCCTCCTTATTCATCTTTGAAACAAAAAAAAAAACAAAATTAAAATCGGTTCATTTATTAGGAAGCTACGATGCCATAGACAGACACACACACAAACATACACAGACACGTCAAACTTATCATAACACCCCGTCGTTTTTGCGTCGGGGGTTAAAAAATAGTTTGTTACCTGTCCAATACGTACAAATTCTGTCAATTCCCATTTCGGGCGTTTGAATTCCATGCAAGAGGTTATGTCTTTCGGAAAACGAGATGCGAACTTACGCGAAACCTACACTAACACTATGTTAGGCCTGTCATTTACGTAGAGTTGTAACTTTGTACATTGATTTTTGTTGCGTGCTTAATATCGATAGAATGTATAGTATTTTTTCTTACGATGAATGAAAAAAATATATTCTATTTAGGTCCATACAATTTATGATTATCAAAAAATCTTACTTAGCACTTGTGACTCCACTAGTATCGCGGGTGTCCATGGGCGGCGGCAATCGCTTACCATCAGGTTACTCGTCTGCTTGTCTGCCACCTATCACATAAAAAAAATAACCACCTGGCTCCTTGCTGTAATTTTATTTTTATTATTACATATATATAACGCGTATTATCTTTGAACAATCTTATCGAACACAATAATCGTCATTGTACATAATACTAATGAATAAACCAAACCCGTTTTTCTTTTCAAATTTCTGTATTCCGGGCAGGGGATCGTCCCGTCCGGTCGGCCGCTGTCAATGTTTCAGGCCATCCGGTCTGATGGGTGTTTAGTTTGCACTCCATGCCGAGACGAAAATCGACGGATGTACGCTTCTGATCTATTGAGAATCACGGACAGTTTCATCCAATTATATTTATTACTACGCTACTACGACTAAGAGATTTCATAATTAATACGTTGACTCAGCGATTCGGGATTGATCTTAGCCTCCCACACGAGACTTAGCGAACCTGTTTGATTTTAGCCACCTATCTCCACTTTTTGCCTTGCCTAATGGTCTTTCAAGAGATACCTATACGCCGTCTTACCGGACGGTTGCGGATTGGTCAGCTTAGGGGACCTGCTTCATAATAAAAAACTAAACCTTTACTCCCGTCCCTTGCGCTGTGCATCTCTTACATGTCATAGGGACGATTCGGGTATTTATTCTTTATAACATTTATTATAAATAACATTATCAATATATTCGTTTTCAAAGTAGTGCTCTCGCCGTAGCTCGATTCATCCTCACCACGTGCAGAGTCAGCATGGTCCAACTAACTTTATTCCGCCCATTATACTCGATTAAACGCGAATAAGTTTTTCTTTTCACATCCCTAAGGCAAGGAATCATTCCAGCCGAGCGGCGGCTAACAATGCGTTAGGCGAAGATATGCGGAGAGACTTGCATTTACCGGTTACCGGAGTGATGGCGTTTAGCACAAAATACATAGAGTGCTAAACAGGCTACATATATCGCAGCTATCTAGTGATATTAGCCATCTAATTAAAACTCCTAGGGACGGTCGTTAAATGCTGGCATCCAATTCAGTTCGGCCTACCGAGAGTTGATATAATTATAATCCCTCAATGTTTAACAACTTGGCATATTGGAAAGTTAGCCCATCCGGAATTACTAATCAAAAATCCAGCCAAATACTTAATTCAATTTAGTTTCCGCTATTCTGCACGCTACGCTACGCTAGTAATCATCAAAACAAATATGGCGTCAGCAGCAAAAACAGCTGTGAATGATATGGTTCGATTTTATCGTCATTGTGTCGAGTGAAACCGCTATCCGCCTAGGCATCCAATTGGATGAAGTTCAGTTTAGCCATCTGGTTAAACGTTGGAGTCAACGACATGGCTAATTGTTCTTCAGCCATTTGATTGGATCCCGGCGTTTAACTAACGCCCTAGGCGTGAAATCGGATGGCTAATTTAACCAGATGACTGCGACACATTCCCATTATACCTGCACAGTGGAGTCAACCTTTAAACTTTTCCCCCGTATTGGGCCTCCGGAACCTCACGCACGCAGCGAAATACAGCACAGTGCTGTATCACGCTGGTTTTCTGTGAGGCCGTGGTATCACTCCGATCGAGCTGGCCCATTCATGCCAAAGCGGGCTCTCCCACGGTCTCTATGTCAGTTAGAGCCTGATGAGTATATTTTTTGTGCATTTAACTTGCTGCGTCGCTAGATAAAACTCATCGCTTACACATTGTCATTTGCAAAATTAACGTGTATGGTAGAATGGATCGTAAATTCCAAATAAAAAGCTTTATTTAAAACTACGATTGCAGGAAATATAAATTATAACAAATTCTTAATTTAGAGAAAGTAATATGTATATTTGGAAACCTTCCTATATAGCACCACCTTTTATTAATACATAAAAATCAAAAGTACATTAACCTGAACTAAACGTATCAAATATAATTAACGATTTTTTTATTTACTGTTCTAAATACCGTCATCATCACTAGCATCTGCGACGGAAATTCGACATCCCCAACACGGTCGCAAGGAGACCCCCGCCACCCTTCGACCGGTCCCAAACATATTAAGTTGTAACTATTAAAGGTTTTACAGCAAAAGTTATGTACGGGTAAAGCGGGGTTTTCCCTTCGGTATGATCTAATTTTGTGTCTGTAGGAAGGCGGTAAAACGACGTAATGGGCCTGAACAAAACGCCACTGATTTATGGAGGCAACGCCACCCAGCTCCTTCTGACATAAATAGAAAATGGCAGACACCCTGAAAAGGGTTCGCGAATATAATACATGTTTTGCAATATGCTTCACCAAATAAAATAATACTAAGTACATATTTCCTTTTGCAGGCGAACAATGTGGATTTTCATTATTTAAATGATATTATTTTGCCTTTAATAATTAAAATAAATAATTTACTCGTAAGTATCTCTAATTTCAATTAAAAAAGGCCAAACCCACGTTTTCTCTCCTAAAATTATCTACATGTTGGTAGTCACTAAAAATGTTGGCTATCTGGAATATCAATAGCTCTAACAAGAAAGTATTTAATTCTCAATATTAATTTTACTGTAAATAAACATTTTAATTATGATGTTTCAGTGAATACCTACAAAACATTTTCAACCGCTTTAGTTGAAAAGGCACTTAGTTAGTCCATCGAAGTATGTTGATAATTAATGTCTCCGACCGCAGAACTGGCATCGCATAGGTCCATTCTTTGATTAAGGGTCCTTTCTCCAAGTGACCAAATGCAAAGAAAGGAGACGGTCTAGTTTTCTTAGCAAATGAAACTGTTCACTAAAATCAAGCTGGTCTAAAATGAATTAATATTAGGAGAATGTAAGATATTGAACTCGTGTCAGTTGAAAATAAAATCGAAGTTTAGCCAATTTTTCATACCTAATTTTTGAAAACATTTTTTTTATAGGTTAAATTGTATTTACTTCGCTGATTCTATGGTACGAGTATTTTAAAGTAAAACTTTATACAAAATGCATATATTGACATTGTCATATCGACAGATGATAACTCCAAACGAGTTGTTTTTATTTACATTTTCAGATTTTCTTAGTTTAAATAGTAGTATTTGAAATCTGCGAAAAAAACCGCCTTCAAGGTGTATAAAATTTTAAAAATATTATTTATACACTTTTTAGTTCGTGGTTTTTGAAGGTGGTTTTTTAGGGTCTCTTTTTTTGGCAGCCGCCCCCGTGTATAGTTCGTGAAAGAAACGCGTGAGCTAAGTCCATTCGGTATGTGAAGGTGAATAGGACAGTTCAAACATTTTGTAACATGCATCCATCTTTCTACAAATAAAAATATTAAGTTGTAAAAATCATTAACTTTTTTGTGTTCTTATTCTTCCAAAATAACGTTAATACTCGTTATTTTGGAAGAACAAGAACACAAAAAAAGTTAATGTTTTTTTACAACTTTCTCAATTAATCTGAACAAGTACGATTATTGTCTCGTGCAAAATATGTCCGCATAGATTGCATTAGGGATCAAGAACTCGTAATTTCTTTTGGTGACGAAGGTGGTTCCGACACGTCAAGCGAGTGTTGTTATTTTTCAGATGAATAAAATGCATATTATTGAAATAAAGGTGATTTATTGCGTGTGTAACTTGAATGAATTTGAATTCATAAATGAAATGTTGATTGAAAATTAAAAATCAAACGAATAAAAAGTCGATGAAGAAAATATTCTAGATTCATAAAAATATCAATTAGGTTTAATAAGAGCGTCTCACTTTTAATGTCAAAATAGAACCTTCACATACTGAAGGACTATAATTGTTCGAAAACACCCAGACACCAAGGATAAAGCGATAACAACTTGATATGGCGGGTATGATATTCGGCCAGTCTGAATTTCACACATACGTATGAAAAAAGGTTTTATGGCTCGTAAAGCCAATTGATCCTAAAAATTGCCCTTGCTCCCCTAATCTAAAAGGTTTGTATGTTATATATTTTGTAAGGCAATGCGAAAAAAGCCACCGAATACGCCGCGACTGGCAGATTAAATGTGTTATGGCAATTTATACTTGCGTTTACGGTTTGTCGCCTTTTAGGATAAACACGTTCACCGACTGAAAATAACATTAAACAAGCAAACGAGTATGAATTGAAGCAATTGGAATACACTCAGGCAGAAAATACAAGTCAAATTAGATCTTATTATGAGTTAATTTTTGATTGATCACAATTCGACCTAATTGAAATTGTATATTCCTACAAAGTTTATTCGCATTAATATTACAATCTTAATGAAATTGCTTCATCATAATTAAAATCTTTAAATCACACACAAATTCATCGCGATCCTAGCGCACCCCGGGTACTGGATCGACAGACGATGAGCACGAATGGACAACATTTCAAAATTGCTAAGCTCTGAAACAAAAAATACCAATTCTTTGTTTACTATTCCGCTGCTCGAATATATATTTATTCATTTTTTATATTGCTTATTTACTGAGAAAAAAATTAAAAACTAAAAAACGTAAGATGACGTCATCGGACGGCAGAATGTAAAATATTTCTTTGCTTAGCACATTATAGTTTTAAATTTACGAAATGCCAAACCCATGACATGTAACTGTCAAAAAAAAAAACAACTTGTCAACGTTGAATGTATGAATGACGTTGACAATGTTGACACTAGTATTATATTTACCTTTGACAGGAGTACCTTTTTTTTATTAAAACAATGATAAGCAAAGGAATATCGCTGTATTCAGCCGTCCGATGACGTCATTTGGCGCTTACGTCTATTTAGAATAAAAAGAATTTCAATAATTATTTTATGCATAAAAATGGACAAATTTTGAAAAAAGAAAAAATATGGGTCTGTTCATTTTATGTCTACTTTCATATAAAAAAACAATATGGACATGTTAAAAATATGAAATGTTGTCCATTATGATTATCGTAACATCTCAAGTTATATTACCTTACTAAAACTCAAGCCGCCCTGTTCCAATACGCAATGTTAAAAAGGATGGGGTGGGCACGAGTTTAGTTTTGAACCTTTCCTTAGACCGCGTTTTGAAAAAAGGGGGGTAGAGTTTAAATCAAAAGGAACATAATGGTACATATAGAGATAACTACTGGAAGATTATAATCCCACAGATAGAAACACAAAGTAATATTTAATATGTGAAATACAAAGACCAAGTAGTCAATCTTTACACATAGTTAACACTTTCAAAGAGACAAAACTTGTAACATGTCCTTTAAAAATACCCAGAGACAACTTTTCATGAAACCTTAATTTAAAATATTATTTATTATTAGAGTAGCATATGTGTTTGGTGAAAGCGAAACTTCAGATGTGCATTACGGTTCCCAATTAAAATGATTTAAATTGTGCTAAAATACGCAGAGGCCAATTAATCAAAAGTTACCCACAGATTTTAAATCGAACATTGCCGAAAGTTATTTGCCTCACACAGGTTGCCGCGGCTCCAATCAAGAAATGTTTATAGTAAATATCAACGACTCGCTTCGTTACGTGTATCTAAGCGAGTTGAACCACTCGTGAATTCGTTTGACGTTCGTAAATTGATTAAAAGCAAGTAGTTTGACGGAAAAATCTAATAAATATCACTAAAATGTATTCAGGTAGGTATTAATAGTCCTAGAGACCTAAACATAAAACTTAGACGCTTTTAATCATTCCCGAAGGTGAGATAATGTCACTCATACTTGGAAACAAAACTAATGCTAAGTTAAATAAGTGTAGTCAGTTTTTTTTTTGGTAATTCCATACCTTCCTGGGGAGGAGGGGGGTGGTTATGGTGCCAGCCTTCGAAATCAGAGATATCGCTTATGTGTTGCCGGCCTTTTTAAAAAGAGTACGCTCTTCTCTTGAAGGTCCCTAAGTCGTAGCCGTCGGGAAATACTCCTGCAGCCAAACCGTTCCACAGAACTGAGGTACGTGGTAGAAAGTTCCGCGAGAAACGAACAGTATTAGACCGCCATCCATCTAGATGATGGGGATGGAATGACAATCGCTTGCGAGTGGTTCGATGTAAGAATTCAGCTGCAGGGAGTAGATCTAACAGTTCCTCAGAACACTCTCCATAATAGATTTCTATCCTCTTGATACAAAGAGTCGGCAATGTCAACTAAAAAAAAAGATTTGTGAATTTTCAAGCTTAATTTTCACACGCCATTTATGTCACAATCATCTCTAGCAAGATTAAAATGTTTAGTGGCCACTTTTTTTTAATCTTGAAGACCTACGTCCAAAGAGGACTACTAGAGGAGTACTATTTAACAGCTTTTTATTCCTAGAAAGAAAATAATAAAATTAAATCATTGCATAGATCTCGACATGAGGTCCAGCTGCAATCACATGGGTGATTTAAATGTAATTTATGGTTTCAATTCAAAAAGAATCAGTTCAAATAAAAGTTATGTACGCGGTATTGCATAATATCATTGATCATTTTGGATTACAATCAACTTTAAAAAATCGACCAAGTGCGATTCTGACTCGCGCACGGAGTATTCCGTACCATTGATTTTATTATTTATTGTTAAAGTAAAACTACAATTAAAAATACGATTAAAGTAAAATTAAAATTTAGTATTTTGTGAAAAATTTAAAACGGCAATAAATCGCGTTTGTTTCACATAATTGAACCTTAAAGCTTGACCCGTTTGGATCAGTGGTAGTTAACGCTGCCTCTGGTACAAGGGTTGCGGGTTCGATCCCCGCACAGTACAAACATTTATGTACATGAGCATGTCTGTTTGTATAGTTCTGGGTCATCATCATCATCAGCCTATCGCAGTCCACTGCTGGACGTAGGCGTCTCCAATTGTTCGCTACTGTGATCTATCCATGGCTTCTCGCATCCAGCTCTTACCAGTCATCCTGCGCAGATCGTCCCTCCACCTAGCCAGAGGGCGCCCTACATTACGTTTGCCAAGACGCGGATATGGCCAGCCCACTGCCACTTAAGCGTGCTAATCCGGTGAGCAATGTCTGTTGTTCTGGGTATTTTCTACATATTTACAAAAGAAAAGTATCAAATGTATAGGTATATTTGTGATTCCGCTGTTGGTTCTGAAATCCGTAACACAGATGCTTGAGCTACCTTCTCGGAATCATATCAATGTTAGTACAAACTGTGCGGATAAAGAATGGGATCAGAAATGGCGGCGCATCTATTCACTTCTCGCTCGCACACTATTTGCGTCTATACTCGCATTCGTGGGTGTGCGAGCGAGAAGTGAATGGATGCGCCGCCATTTCTGATCCCATTCTTTATCCTCACAGGTTGTATGTAATGTTTATATTTATTTATTTATAAATTGTGAAAATTTAAAAACCTGCTTATCGTAGTTCAGCATGGTAACAGTCAAATGTATCGCAGCCCCCTTAATTATTTATTCCATTTTGATTTTAGTATTTCTTGTTATAGCGGTCACAGAAATAGATAATTTATGAAAATCTCAACTGTCCTAACTGTCGCGGTTCTGGAGACAGACAACGGTCAAAGACGCGGTGTTTTGTATGGGAGCCCCCCTTAAATATTTATATTCTTTTGTTTTTAGTACTCGTTGTTATAGCTGCAACAGAAAAACATAATTTCTGAAAATGTCAACTGTCTATTGTATGTTGGTTTTTGAGACACAGCTTGGAGACAGACAGACAGACAGGCAGACATCGAAGTCTCAATAAGGGTCCCGTTTTTACCCTTTCGGTACGGAACCCTAAAAAGAACTGGCAAACGACCTTTTTTTAATAAATCATGCATCGAATGTGGCCAGCACTGTTAGTCTTGCATCTAGATAATTTGCCTACGTTTTCCCGGAGTCTTTCATTCAATATTCTCTACACCCAAGTTGTAACAAGTTTCGCCGAGGGGCGTGGGCACATTAACTGGAACACAGGTGGACGGGGCGCGCTCGCCCGTTAATATTTGATGTATTCTTAACAACTCGTCTGTTATTAGTGTTTGATACTAATCTTCCTCCTAAATGATGAGCAACATGTTCTGTTTTCATGGCGCACGCAGTACAGAAGATAATTTGTAGTAGGTAAGCATTTATAATGTATTTATTGTTGTGTACCTAAGCAGAAACATAATTTAAGCACTGAATGCAACAGTTACCTTATCCCAATTTTCTCCCCTAAAAATGTTACGCTATGTTAGTAATTACTCGTAATTATAATTCATCGTTTCTTGGTTAAGAAGTCTTAAAGGCCTTTTTGCTCCATTTAATTCATAGAAGAGCTATTAATTAAAAGCATCAATTTTTCTCCAGGTCTCTCGAGATAAACTTTTAATCTCGTTTGCCTTCAGAAACTGCTCGGGGCTCGAAATAATTTGCTGTTTTTTTATTACGTATACACATTACCATGAAAACTCGTTTCACTTAGCTCGCCAATTCAAAATCTTGTTTCCTATTTTAGTGACTTTATTGTTTGACGGCGCTCCGCGGTGACATCCGAGTATACATTGTCGCTTATGTGTTGTTCATCACTATATTATTGTTAATCGCATATGTGTTGTTCTAATATATATGTACGCTATATTATTGTTAAGTTTCATCAAAGTTTTACGCGTGCTTGCGCAAGGAAACTGCGTCACTACTGACTACTAGGCTGCGTGCGAGCACCAGCAGCATTTTGAAAACCCTAGCTGACAAGCTGGTCAGTCCTTTTTACAAACACTGCAACCGGGTGATGATGACATAATTTATTTAGAATTTATGTGCATTTATATTTAATTTGAAATAATAATTTGAGATATTTGAATAAATAAATGTCTTTTATCTAAATTTAAAATTGTTACTAACATTATATTAAGACTTTGCGCTAACAATATATGGATTACCTATAATCTGAAATAAATGATAATTTAATTTAATTCAAAGTCCTTTCAGTAGCTTTTATGTAAAAGAGCATCAAACGCACCCCTCACACACTTCCGCGTTTATAATATTATTAGTATAAGATTTCTGTAGCTTCTTCTGCTGCCCACGCTTTCGAATTTCCATTGTAAAAGGTCATACTCATGAATAACTTAGATTTCTCTTAGAGAAAAGATTTACAAATCGGTACATTACATTTTTAGTATATTCGATAGAAACATCCCAAAAACAAAACGAATCTATGTTACCTACTATATCATGTTATATGTTAGTATACTCTGCAATATAGAAGACAATGTCTCGGACAATGTCATCTGCTTTCACGTAACGTAACGTAAGTAGCACTATAGCTAGAATGTTTATTTTTAATGTTTGGCTGAGCGTAAAAAATAGGGTGGCTAGACCATAACAACAACCACAGGTCTTATATAAAGAGAAAATGTAGATTATGTACTCACAATTCATAGTGCTCCTTTTCAGAAAACTAGCGCACATATTTTGAAGACCTCATAACTGTTTTCTTTCTAAGAAACTTCTAGTCTCGGTGTGATAGAAAAACTTTTTGTAAAGAAAAATATTTCATAATAAGATTTACGAGGAATGCACGTCTACAAATTTATTTAACGCAAACTGGGAATTTACACATTTGTGTTCACGTTCCAGTAGGGCTTATTATATATAGCTATACTCTTCGCTGTCATTTCCAATGCGAAGTGGAATATTTGATAAAATGGGAAATCATAATCTACTTTAGAAAAAGTTAGGTAGTCTGAAACCTCGGTTAATTTAGATATGTAAATTATTTTCCAAAGTGTGAAGGGTACACAACATAATTCGTTCGCTATGTTGACTTATTCCTTATAAACGCTCGACAGCAAAAGACTAAAAGTTCCTCTAGTTTCGTATAATCTCTGGGATCAAAAATTAAGTACCTATAAGGAGAATGTTTGTCCCCAAACAGCAGTGAAACTAAATCCTTAAGGTACTTCAGATTAATTTGTACGGTTATACCCGGATTGTATGGTCGACCCCGCTGTGATACCGAGAAAATATCTTTGTAATACCATCTTCGCGACTCCTTACAACTTGACATGATATTGTTATCTATAAAAATAATTATTACTTACTATGAATATTTTAAATATTATCAACAACATTCCTTTATTTAAAAAAAAGCATTCATTTTTTTTTTAATTTTGCTTATATTTTTGTCGGTTCGATTGCTCGGCAAGATAAGCAAATTTTCAATAAACTAAGAATGCAGTTTTATTCGTTTTAACAAAAATTAAAGGAAAAATTAAAATGTATCTAAATGTACACATATATAAATTTAAGAATTTTAAGGTAGTTTCCTTCCAGGGCCTATTTTTTTCCGCCCTGTATAATGGCTTCAGGTGTTCATAAACTTAGTACTTTTAAGGACTGTTAGACGAGATTAACAGTCCAGTCTATTCAGAAGATAAGGAAATGAGTATACCTATATATCATCATTCATGAAAACTAGAAGAAACAATAATAATAATTAGACTTTAAGCGTAAGTACTTCTCCTTGATCCCTAGTCCTTCAAGGACAGCCATAACAATAATATTTCTTGCTGTTAGGTTACTAAGGGCACAGACTTTATATAAACTATAGGACGGCTTGGGTCAAACTCCCACGTAGGGACAAAAAGGATTTCGGCTTAGGCATAAGAGGATTAATACCCTTTTTGTTAAATGATATTATCAGGCTACCCGATTTACCTGAGCTAGTATACTGGCTAGTAGAAACACTGCTTATAGATTGTTTAAATGATATACTATATATCTTTCACACTATAATATTAAAATTACATGTATTTAATAAGTGACAAAGACATGATACGAGTTTGAATGACTTCATAGCAAAAATTCATCATTAATGAAGTTATGTGTCCTCCAACACTTCTTACACCATGCAATTACGAATTAAATAAATACTTACATCGTATTTTTCAAGATTTAAATGACGAAGCCTTCTAATTCATTTTGTTAATTTGTCCTTTAAGAAAGTGTGATCAAAAATATAGCGAATAGTGAAGATCTTGTCCAAGAAAAGTGTTTTGTATTTTAGTTTTAATTTCACCAATTTGTCGTTGCACTATTTGTTATGTAGTGTGTTGCTTACAATGTGCCGATTAAGGAGGCTCAACGTCACCCAGAGACCAATGGGAAAGGGCTATCACAGACATAGTCTCAAGTGGCAATGGGCAAGGCACATAGCGAGGAGAACAGACGGCCGTTGGGGCGGAGGTCCTCGAGTGGAGGCCACGTACAGGAAGTCGCAGCCGTGGCAGGCCCCCCATAAAATGGACCGACGATCTGGTGAAGGTTGCAGCACAGGACCGATATGTGTGGAGAGTCATTGGGGTAGGCATATGTCCAGCAGTGGACGTCTATTGGCTGAAATGATGATGATGGTGATGTGTCGGGTTGAACAAAAAAATGTTCATATCTTATCTTCTCTGTAAAGCCTCTGTAGATACTTCTGGTAAGCGTGTGTTGAGAATGTGTGCGTGCACTAAACGCGGCGTATGCAAGCAGTTACATAACTATTAGTAATCCTCTCTATGCTGCCGCTGTCATAATGAGGGGAGCGCGCGCGCAGTAATCTATTTCAGTGCGTCGACATGGGTGGCGCGGCCGTAAATCACGGCAATTTGTTCCGAGAATTTTGACCGCCGACTGGAATATCGTGAAATAATTAAAATAACATAATGGACAGTTTACCAGTCCTTTAAAGCGGCCATTTCCCGGATGTTGACGATTTTCGAGGAATCAGTTGTGCTTAAGACTACAGTGACACGTTTATGTCAGCGTCATTAGCTCTTAACAGGGAGAATTAAAGAATATGCTATTTTTCTCTGTCGTTGAAATACATTGTACATTGTATCTCCGTATACCTAGCTTTTAAGTTTTTTATGTTGCGCAACAAAGAGTATGTATCTAACTTTCTATACTGTTACTATTACGAGTGTATGGAACCGATACCTGGTGTTTCCGGGACCTGCGGTGGATCATAGATGCGTATGTCACTTACATACCACAGCGTTCTGTCCCAGTCGTCATTGGGCCACATTCATGGGGTCTCAAACGGGAATAAGAATAAGAAATCATTTATTGACCACAACACATAATGACATACAAATCTAAATAAGGACAAAACATTATCAAGTTGCGGCCAACAAGGTTCAGCCTCAGCATGTGCTACAACAACCGCTAAGCAGCCGCTGCAGCGCTGATTTTCAGATTGTACCTTTGAGCGACGACTCTTAATAAAACATGCAAACATAAAAAAAACTGACGATTAATATTAACAGAAAACGTAACGATACAAAGTAAATCTATAACGTGAATATATGAATAACAAAACGCATACATACAGAACCAATAAAAGAAAAATACAAAATTAATATAAACCGGTATTAGGTACATAAATAAAAAATAAAAAAACAAAAAATCAATGCCCCCACAAATACAACCAATAGAAATAAGGAGGCGCCATCATTCACTTTCCTGTTCACTTTTTTATTGACACACCCTCCAGTGACGGTGGCGCCATCTGTGTCACTGAAATCTTATCATCTTTAAAAAAAAATTGAGAAAGAAAAAACAGCTATCTTGGTCGGTGAAAACATTTTTATATCTGCATGATAGTGATTACCTATTAATAATTATTAATAATTATTACTAGTTATTATAAGTGTGTATTACATATTGTATGAACAGACAGTGTTCCCGTTGGCAGAGGTCAGAGGGACAGTCAACGTTTGCATTATACATAAAGGAACTGATATTTTTTCCTCTTGAAAAGACCTTTTAGTTTACTCCACGTATTCGACGGCGATTCTATTTTCTTCTATACACGTTGCATATGTTACTAAATTATTATAGTGGCAGTAATAGATATGTGAGAAAAGCACATATTTATGTGGAAACGTCCTTACTCATAACACTGCCAACCCCAATCTCAGCAGCAATTAATCACAGAGTAGCACCTCATGACAGCTCCAAAGTTGCGGCTCAACGTATTGTCTAAAAAACAATAGGAAAACATGGATCTGAAAAATGCCGTTGTGCCGTCTTTCACGCATAAAAGGTCCCCAAACGGTGTTGGAGTAGATTAGAAGCGGACCGCGCCCTGGGCCCTACTTTTGACAAATGTGTTGCTTGAATTTTCTGACGGGTTGCAAATGAATGAAGTTACGAATCACAAACTTTACATCATAACCTTTGCTCAACGATTCTCAGCTGAAAAGTTAACCCTTAGTTTTGCTTTCATCGGTCACCCTTTGATGTTACTACACTAAATAAACAACTGCCTAATGGTATTAGCCGACGTTATTCTCCTCGGGATAAACCGTGAGATCGTCCTTTCACAGTTTACAAGTATTTGACTTATGTTGTTAAAATGGTGTGCGTTCACAGAATTATTACGTCTGAGTAAACGGGTAAGTTGCTGAGTCATGTCGACGGTACTGTTGCTTTAATTAAATTAAGGTAAGTACAGTTTAATATTTAGCATAACATGAGCCCTAAGTAAGTGAATTTTAACTTTGTCAAAAGGATATTAAAATTGTTGTTCCGCAAAACTGTTTCTTTTTTTTAATATGGCTCTACCCGAAGATAATTTGCCAATGTCAAGTATCTTATTGAGAATAAGTACCTACTTATTCTCAACTGTGAATGTGACGTTCAACTGTCAACTGTGACTTTGACTGATTTCTACTCAAATCAGTCAAAGTCACAGTCACTCAATAAAACGCCTATGTTTTAACGTTTTATCGACCTACGGATTAAGCGGATATCACTCTAAAAGCAATCGCGGGTTTTAAGACTATTAGGTCCAAGCAAGTTGTCACTAGACAACTAACTCGACACACAATAGCAGTGTTAAAAACAATACAATTCAACGATTCTTATTATTAGGATCACTTTTCGGCACTTCACTGCATAAATAAACACCAAATTTTTTCACTAAAAACCACTAGACACTAATTTAAAACCTTTGAATTGCATCAGCCCACGCGGCTTGTTTTAGCCTTACCCGCCGAATGAAAACTGTTTCAGTTTATCTGTTAACCCTCTATCGTCATTTTTTTACTAATGAGTATATCAATCAAAAGTGCTATTGTCCAGTAATAGGGGAACAACCCAATTTCCTATTGTTCAGTTCGTTAGGTTGTTACTCTGACTAATTAGTCCATGTTCTGGCTCATACGCCAAAGGTTGTGGGATCAATCCCCACACTGGATATACATTAATGAACACTTGTATTTGTTTAGTGTCCGACAAATAATAATAAGTCGATATTATATTGTAATTCCTCTGTTTTCTGATATCCGTAACACAAGACAGTGCTTATTAAGCTACTAAAGTCGTATTTACTTAGGAATGAGGTAAATTTATCACCTGCTATAAGAATTTATTATTATTATCTACCGATTTAATCCCAAAAGGGGAAAGATTTCTTGTAAATTAAGTATCTCGGGTTTGGATGCGCTGGGAGATTCTTTCGGATATATATTTGCATTATGGTGTTTATTTATTCAGACATTAAATTGTTCGAGCAAGAAACGGTTACTTTTGAAATCCGTCAGAAGTTCTGACTCAGAATAACTACCGGATCAACAACGAAGTTTAGGTATCTACGAGTAATTTCTAGACCGGAAACCATTTCATCGTGTTGAAACCTGTACGTTACGGATAGTTTCTGAAACGTGTAGCCATTATTCAGTTGGTCTGATTGGTTAAAGGGTTGCAAAGGTCAGATGGCAGTCGCTTCATTGTAATTACCAGGCTCCCCAAATCCAGAATCATGGTCCATTCGTACCCCGCGCTTTAGAGCGATTTCAAGCTTTGGACGCAACCGGAAACTACAAGCTAAGATGAGGAGTAATTTTTAGACCAGAAAACAGGATTAGATTATGACAATTATAGAAACAGGCATCGCCTAAAGCCTAAATTCCGCGACAGTTAACGATCTCCCTAATTATTATTCGTAAGAAACTATTCAAGCAGTCGTTAGCCTAACGGACCAGTCCCAAAGACAAACGGCTTGAGGGGACAAGTTCAACCAACCAGCAAGCGAAGCACCTCACAAAATATAGCGTAGTTACTACGTAGTTTCGAATGCCGCTGTCGCGACGCACGCTGTTGCGATTTTTTTTTTCTACTGCCTCATAGTTTCGAAAGCTCATGGACTCGAATGATGTAGTCGCGAAAGACGCTGATTCGAAAAACATTTGCACTGCCACATACGCCCGAATGCTTGTGACTTCGATTTATTAGTCATAATAACGTGTAAAAAAATATCAATCTAAGTAACTAGTAATTAAATAAACATAACGCATTCGAGCATATGAGGCAGTGCAAATGTTTTTCGAATCAGCGTCTTTCGCGACTACATCATTCGAGTCCATGAGCTTTCGAAACTATGAGGCAGTAGAAAAAATATTCGCAACAGCGTGCGTCGCGACAGCGGCATTCGAAACTACGTAGGAGACCCAATCAATTCGGTGCAACAAAGGATCCTACAAAATGTTAGCAGGAAGCAAGTAGCTTGTTACGTTAGGATTTTTAGGCTTACGTACCGAAAGGGTAAAAACGGGGCCCTATTACTAAGATTTCCCTGTCCGGGAAGTCTGTCTGTCACAAGGCTATTACAATAACCGCGATAACTAGACAGTTTAAATTTTCACAAATTATGTAGGGAGTTGCCGCTATAGCAACAAAAACTAAAAACAAAATAAAATGAATGGTGGCTGCCGTACAACATACGCGATTTTCTTGCACTGATTAAATATTTAATCACAAGTTTCACACTTGTTGAATCGTGAATCGTTGAATCGTGTTATACGCCGGGGGGTAAATATTACATTTAAAACCCGAAAGTACTGAGATTTGCGCAAATTTTTGAAGACCGGCCGGAATCCTGAGAGCGCCTCAAAATCCTGAGATATGGTAACCCTACTTCATGTGACGTCGGTTTGTAAACTTCGCTAAACAAGATAACGTTTTACTCACCGGAAGATCCTGAGGTGGGCGAAAGCAGCCTTAAGTTCGCCCCGTAATGGTGTCGGCTAATAAGCATTTCCCCTTGCGCATGATACGAAAATTCCTGTCGCTACAACAATAACTTGCACGTTTATTTCTGCCTCACTTTTCTTGAAATGACGTGGATCCTACCTATTTTATGATCGGTGTACCTACTTCTTCTATTATCTATTAATTAATCTTCTTATTATTTTTAATAACATTATTTTTATTAATGTTATTAAAATAATATTTAAGTGATACGTTCGCTATTAATTTACATTAACGAACTGTATGTCTTCCTTTCATTTCTTTAATTAACGAGGGCACTTATTTAAAACAGATATTCTGGTATACATTAATTAATCTTATTGCTATTGCTTAAAAATATGTAGCCATGTTGTGCAAATCACTTGATTGATACTGATGAAAGTTTTCTATCAGTCTGGGAATCGACAAAATCTGGCACGAATCAAGTTTTCTTTTCAATTCATTTATGGAAGTATTCACTTTCCAGGAAAGAACAGCACCACATCAAAGTATAAAAACTGACAAATTTCGTCAAACACATTTGGCTCAATATCAATCGAGATTTTTTTATAGATTGTTACTACAATCTATGTGAAATTGTTCAGAGAAGCTACCTGACGTATGGCTGTCTGAACAATTGACGATCTATAAGTTCCTATAAACAAATTAACTTTGCGCTCAATCGTGAATACTCCGAGGTGTTTATGAGGCGCAACCCTAAGTGTGGCCCGTACCGTAATGGAAGTTGGATAATAAGAGCATTTCCTATCGCGCGTGATGCGATCTCCGGTTCCGGGAAGTGGCCCTCGTTACAGCGCCGGCAACTTACACCGCAGCACCTTTTTAAACGAGATATAGTCTCTCCAGACGGCTTGACCCTCTAGGTCTGCGGCGGTATATTACTTCATCCGCCCTTCTTAGTTGCTTAGCATTTTTTGTCGCATTTATGGAGCGATGTGCTCAGAGGAACTTTTCGATTTGATCTTAACTTTCATCCCAGTTACTGTCTCATATCTTCTTAGGATGTCAAGCATGAATCATCTTTTGAGATTTCTACCGAACCAATATCGAACCTCTTGGTTTTCTTTACATTTATATCCCTATACTACTTATCAATCTAAATTAACTGACTACATGTGAATCTAGATGTACCTAGTAGCATCTTCAAATTCAAATACAGGACTTGCTAGGAATACCAACAACATCTACAAACCTAATAAGTCTAAAAATATTGGTTTTTTTCTCAGGATCGTCAATTTTTGACAAGAAGAAAAATTGGACGATATTTATCGTCTTACCTTTTTGAGGAATACTTACTTTTTTATGGGAAAGGGAACCAAATGAGCAAGCGGATCACCTTATGGTAAGCGCTGCCCATAGACAACCGCTACACCAAATAGATTACGGATGCGTTACCATCTAAATTTTTTTATGTCATAGGGGGCAGACGAGCAAAGGGATCACCTGATGGTAAGTAATTGCCGCCGCCCATGGACACCCGCAACACCATTGGAGTCACAATTGCGCTGCCAACCTTCAAACCCTCCCTTCCCCCAGATCGGGCCTACACGGTACCTTTACTCACGCAGCGAAACACAGCACAGTGCTGCTTCACGCCGGTTTTCTGTGAGGCCTAGGTATTACTCCGGTCGAGCTGGCCCATTCATTCCGAAGCATGGCTCTCCTACGGTCTCTATTCTTTAATATTGTATCCTTAAATGTATGCAGTCAAGTAGGTTTCCATTATGATTGTAATAGGGTCCTACTCTATCGAAACTACTCCAATGATGGAATGATGAATGAGGGAAATCTTGACACTACTTCATGCAACTTGTTAGCTCACCGATAGTACAAAGGTACTCGAAACGATAGTAATACCTACCTACCAGAAACGTTCGTGCACTAAGATTGTTGAAGACATTTGGGAAACTATTCACTTCATTTGCCGTTAGTCTGGGAACTTCACTAAACAAGCACGCTAACATTCTACTTGCACAGGTACGTAGTAGACTCTCTTAGGTGAGCGAAAACATACCTACCCACATATAGTTGATCCCGATTTATATATCAACCGAATACGAATACGAGAATTATGATATGTTAAATACCATAACACAAAATTACTTCGGTTGTGTTGTTATTTTGCCTGTGAAAATATTTTTTTTTATGTATGTAATAGGTAGGCAGACGAACAGACGGATCACCTGATGGTAAGCAATTGCCGCCGCCCATGGACACCCGCAACACCGGTGGAGTCAGTGGAGGTTTTGAGTTTGATACGCGAAAACATTTTTTTATTACAACCAAATGTGCCAACGGCATCGTGGCAGAAAGAAATATCATCTCCCAAGAACCACCGATACCTCAGTCGGATAATTGAATTAAGGCGGAGGTGTGCCTACTCATCACTCAAGCGCAGGGGAGCGACAAAATTTCTCGTGTCGTAGAACTTTACGAATAATAAAAAGTCTGTAAAGTGTGCCCGACGCCAGGCGGGTTGAATCGATAACTCCCTGAATATATTCACATTTCTTCAAAAGTGATTCAGGGAACATTTCATATACTCACCATTTGTGTAACTTTTGCCCTTTATATCGCTCTTATAGGAGGAATTCAACAGCTCAATAATCCATATTTCTTAACTTGTGATGTAGATGTAGCAGAAAGCCCTTTTATTAAAAGTTTGACTGATGTAAAGTCAATTTTAATAACAGTATGTTATTGCTGATATATTTTTTATCTTCACTTGCGCAGTATTTCTATTTCAATGTTTTTTGTCAAAGTTTGCCTTTAATATTTTTTTGACAAATCAGTTTTTTTTATTATATAATTTGTAAAAATAAAACTCACTCAGAAATGAAATAAGAAAAAATATGTTACAGTATTATTGTTGTTAATATACCTACTTAAAACCCATGACTTACCTACTCGTATATTAAGCTCATTATATTTTTCTCAGAGTCTGCTCTGCTAGAGTCTAACATTTCTCACAATCTTACATTATGTATCGTAAATTCCGATTCTGTTAGGTTGTCGCTGCTGGTCCACCTGTCTGACTTCTGACGTAATTGTAATTTACAACTAATCACTACTTATATTTACCACGTTAACTGTACCCGAAGAGGTCGGGAAATGCCGCAAAAAATCAACAATTTCCACTTTTTGTGTGGCGGCATTGTTCGAAACCCGGGCTCTTTGCTTTTGATTGTTTCCTTTGCTTGGAATGTTTCGTTTCTTCCATTGTAACGCGGTATATTGCCAAGTTTTACATTGCTTGAACGGGAGTACTGCTAGCTATAATTTATCGCTTAATAGGACTCGTTCTGGGTTATACTTGTTGCTATAAATTTCTTTGTACTTCAGTGCAGTAACGTTGGTTTTGACTTAGTGGAGTACCTAATAGCTTTGGTATGTAACTTTATTTCAAACGAAATCTATAATGTAATTGGTTGAATGAGTTCCTCATCATGGTTGATGAAAGATGTCAATGGAAAAGAGGAAAATTGCATAACTTTATAAAATAAAGTCAAATCATTGAAATGTCAAAAAGTTTCACTTTCAGAAGTTTCAAGCAGACTCATATCATTTTTATTTCAATCAGGGTTCGTTATCAAGTTTAAATACATTGAAATTTATTTAATACTTGGATGGCAGAATTGAATTCATCAGCATACTTATGAATGAAAAATATTTACTTTTGCAAGAAATGGAAAACTTTTTTAAACGAGACATTTTCGAAATCCTACGTAAAACTCTATATAAGGCGGATCTAAAACTTTTACTTACTTAATAAATCAAGAACCTTATAAAATAAAATTACACAATACAGTAATACTGTTTAATTTATTTCAAAGGTTTGAGGGAACGTTTGACCGCCATTTGACCGTAGGAGAGCCACGCTTAGGCATGAATGGGCCGGCTCGACCGGAGTGGTACCACGGCCTCACAGAAAACCGGCGTGAAGCAGCATTGTGCTATTTCGTGAGTGAGGGTACCGGAGGCCCAATCCGGGGGAAAGGGGGGTTAAAAAGGTCGGCAGCGCACTTGTGACTCAACTGGTGTCGCGAGTGCCCATTGGCGGCGGCAATCGCTTACCATCAGATGGTCCATCTGCTCGTCTACCATCTATCACATAAAAAAAGTGAGCTTATGATCGCATCTCCGTCGACATTAGCATAAAAAATATAGATTTACCCCTGAGTCTTCGATTTAATCTGATTTATAATGCAACGAGTGAGTGGTACGTACTTACCGACCCTCTAATCGGGCTCCGGTTCGGGCTCGTCCCTAAGTTATTGGATCTGAAGAGTTTTGCCGGAGACGCTCTCGACCGCATCAATTTTGTACATCGTCAACCAATTTCGTGGGAAAATTTATAACTGAACATGGATTATGTTTGGGTCGAAATTAGTATCGGGGAAAATGCTTGTTGCTCATTCCGATTCAATAATCAGTAATGAAAAAAATATACTGATACTGCACACTTTGTTATCATACTCGTGCGCTATGAATAATTACCAAAAAAGCATACATACTGTAAAATCTATCACTTCGTTCGGATCGATCCCAACTGTACTATGATAAGAACAGTTCACAAAAGTACCAAGAGAGGTCACTGTGCATAATTACATCGCACCAGCAAAACGATTTTCTAAAACTACTTAACCTAAATAGTGATGTATAATAACGGCTTTCAGGAATATTCGGAAACAATAAACCGTTGTTTGCGAAGTTGGATTATATTTGTATCAAAGCGACCTGGCAATTGGCATTCCTCTCGACTGTGACCTGGGTTTGTACATAATACAAGGATGACAGTATAACTTAGTAATCTTAGTATAAGATAATAAATAATTCATAAAAATATGTGCGATGGAGCTACTTCCGCCGGCCCCATTCAATTATTGGGATACTAAGCGAAAACTGAGTTACCATCCCTATATGGTTGAAGGTCCAGCCATCTACACTAAGCGCTACGCAAACTCCTTTCTGATGCGAACAGAAAAGGAGTGGAACTCGTTGCCTGCCAATGCATTTCCTGAACAATATAACCTGGGCCTCTTTAAGGCAATAGTGAATAGGCTTTTCACGGGAAGTATGGTCCACCTGCTCCTCATCTTCACTTAACATCAGGTGAGATTAAGGTCAAATGCTTGTCTGTAGTACAATAAAAAAAAGATGTGCACTTGAGTTCCGGTTAACAGACAACAGCGGAAATACTTGAATATATATTTTACACCCAGACACTGAACACACAAATGTTTACTTGTCACACGAGTGTTTGTCCAATGTGGCGATCCATCCCACGACCTTTTGACGCATGAGGCAGGGTCACTATCAAACGAACCGTTGGGCCAGTCAAATAAAGCTTAAATACATATTATTTACTAATAAGGTACGTAAACAATTGATATTTTTAATTGCTCAGTCAACAAAAGTTGTAATTACAGAGACATAAAAAAGAACAATAGACTTAGCACTTGTAATGATCCATTCATGAATGAAATCGGATGTAATGTAATGTGCGCCATTGATCAAAAGATGGTAATAAACAATACACTTTCTTAGCTCAGTCACAGTAAATAAATACGCTAAAGCAGTATCGACACTCCGCCATTTTGGACAGAATGTTACCTACCGTATAGGGTTGTCCTCTTATTTTTGTAAAATATTATTCTTACCTTGGGACTACTGGTTTAAGTACCGGGCCTTGATCGCGGGTAGGGATGTTATGGATATGAAATTTCGGTTACGGATTGGATACGGATATAGGAATGATTATTATACCGGTTACGGTTACGGATACGGATAATAAATTATTTCGGATTATCCGTTAGTTTCGGTTACGGATATTATATTTTTAAGGAATTTTAAAAGTAAAATACTAATAGGTAATAAAGTAGTTTTATTTCGTTATTGGCAGGAATTACAATCAGTCTGTAAGTAATTATTACAGCTATTTAAAATAAAAATAAATATAAATAATTATATTATATTGAGTTTATTATCTAAATTTTAGATGCTTTAGATCAAAAACGCCAATCCGATACTATCCGAAACTTTCATTTCGGATTCGGTTACGGTTACGGATGATTTTTTATATCGGATATCCGATAGTTTCGGTTACGGTTACGGAGCTCCCTAACACCCCTGATCGCGGGGTCCTAGGTGCAACAAGGATCATCTGGTACGTGTTAAATTAGAACTAATGATATTTCTTAAGAAATAAGCATAATAGTAGCATACAATATTCGTACACAAAGGAACACAAAATGATTCCTAAAGTTGCAAAAAGCTACGCAAAGATACATAAAATTAGACATACTTTTCATAACGCTTCGTTTCATTACTTGGAAACCATGTTAAGTTATTGGTCATGCACCCGACGGCTCGGGCCAAGACACAGTGAGGTCCCACCATCCCCCCCATATCAATCTTCATCTCCGACCCCCCAAAATATCGTATCGTAACTAGTACATTACAGCAGAAACTAAAATAGGAAGAACGCACCTTAGATACACCACTTACCTCCCCCCCCCCTCATCATATCACTTTAAAAATCCGAAACCATTTTTGACAAAATATATAATTTATTTACTTATTTTCTATAACAAAATAAAGTAAGCAGCAACCCTGAATTTAGTTCCTGCGATTGAACTCCGATAAAGTGTCCGTCTGTGTGCGTGCGTAATCGAGCGTTTGTTCTTAGTGTCCATTCTGCTTAAGTATATATCTACTGTGGCTCAGTGGATAACAAAGCGCTATCAACAAAGGGAGGCCGTAGGTTTTTTTTTAAGTAATAGGTGGCAGACGAGCAGACGTATGGTAAGCGGTCTATTAAAGTATTTTCTAAACCTCATCTCAGCGTGTGCATGCCGATTGTACCAAAAGCTATAAATAAATAAACATAAAGAGGTGCATTCTCTTATTAAACAAATTAACCGTGGGAGAGTCACGCTTTGGCATGAATGGGCTGGCTCGACCGGAGTGATACCACGGCCTCACAGAAAACCGGCGTGAAGCAGCACTGTGCTTTGTTTCCAAAGTAGGTAAGTTACCAAAGTATCTACGACCTGTGAGTGACCATGTCGTGCGTGATAAATCATTTTTAGTTAAAATATTCTAATCGTGTATCTATAAACTTTTGAGCAAATAAAGATCGATTAAGGACTAAGGAGAAGAAAACTTTGTTCAACATTTTGATGATACCTAGATTGGGTCTTAAGGAATAAGAGTCACGGTGAAGTCATTAAAAGAACCGAACATTGAAACAACTTTACTTTGCGCTTTCCCTAAGCGGAGAGTGGAACCGCTAAGTAACGATGATGCGGTTGATATACTACATTTATTATCTTCAGTTATTGTCGTCGATCATCGATGATTTGTACGAATTTTATTATTCGAGAAAGGAGAATTAGTGCCTGACTCATTGTTTGCATCATAATAGCTACTGTGTCGCAGCTGTAGGTACCACTATTTATTTTAATAAAGTGGTAATTTATTTATTTTTAATCCTTGTGGTAGTAAATATTATCTACTTCCGAAATTGTTTGCGAAATTTTATTGTGTTGATTCATCATCATCAGCAACCCACACTCGTCCACTGCTGCGACATAGGTCTCCCCTAATGCACGCCACTGCTCCCGATTTTCGGCCACTCTCATCCAGCCCACACCAGCCAGCCTTCGAATGTCATCATCCCATCTTGTCGCAGGGCGTCCTACACTACGCTTACCGAGTCGCGGTCTCCACTCAAGGACTTTATGGCTCCAACGGCTGTCAGTTCTGCCGCTAATATGACCCGCCCACTGCCACTTCAGTTTGCTAATTCGGTGGGCTATGTCGGTGACTCTGGTTCTCTGTCGGATTACATCATTTCTGATGCGGTCCTTCAGAGATACTCCGAGCATAGCCCTTTCCATAGCTCTTTGAGCGACTTTGAACCTGGTGGACTAGTCCAGCCGTGAGTGTCCACGTCTCGGCACCGTAAGTCATGACCGGAAGGACGCACTGGTCGAAGACTTTCGACTTAAAACTTTGAGGGATGGGTGACGAGAAGACTTGACGAAGTTTACCAAATGCTGCCCAGCTTAGCTGAATTCTTCTACTGGGTTCTCTCTCGAAGTTGTTTCTGCATAATTGGAGCGTTTGTCCTAGATAGACATATTCCTGAACAACCTCGAGAGGTACTCCATTAACAGCGACCGGTCCCGGATCAACGAGCTCGTTGAACATGACCTTGGTTTTGTCCAAGTTCATCCTAAGACCGATGTGTTTGGAAGATTCAGCCAGGCTGCTCACCATCTCCTGTAGGTCTTGTAGGGTTTCCGCCAAGATGACGATGTCGTCTGCGAATCGTAGGTGTGACATGTACTCACCATTAATATTGATTCCGCGCTCTTTCCAGTTTAGCGTTCCGAACCTGTCCTGCAGCGCAGCGGAGAAAAGTTTTGGAGATATAACATCTCCTTGTCTCACACCACGTCGCAGCAGGACAGGCTCGGTTTGGCCATTTTGGATTACTATGGACATATTAGCAGCGTCATACAGACACCTCAACACCTCGATATATCGCCAATCGACTTGGCACCTTTGCAAGGCCTCTAGAACAGACCAGGTCTCGACGGAGTCAAAAGCTTTTTCATAGTCCACAAACGCCATGTCGTCCACAGGGGCTGGTTATACTCTTTGGTCTTCTGTATAACCTATCTCACTGTGTGAATGTGGTCTATTGTGCTTTAACTCCGTCGGAACCCGTTATGTTGATTGTTTTCTTTTTATTCTATGATATGTATTGGTATCTTTGTATTGTATTACCTAATACCTGTTGTGTCTCGATTTGGAATCTTGACTTTCTGTGTTTAAATGTATTTTTATTTATAGAGACACAGTATATTGGCTCTCCTCAGCCTGATGTTAAGCAAGAGAAGAGTCCAAGTTGCAATTACAACGGAAGCGATGTCAAGGCATCACCTCCGTTGGCACCGCCATACTGGCCCGCGAGATGCTTTTTCACGCTTCGTTAGAAATCCATATTGTAGGAAAGAGGAAATACATGCGCCGGCAACGCGTTCCATTTCTTGATGGTGCGGCAGAAATAGGAACTGCCTAATTTTTTAATCCGTGATGGAATGTTTTCCAATGTAAAACGGTGACAGCGTTGTCTGGCGCGTGTAGTAGGTGTGTGGGATGAGGGAGAAAAGCTCTTCAGAGCATTCACCGTGATATAGACGGTATAAGACGTAGTTAAAGAGGTTCAAGGGTATTGGTGACCTCTTCGTCACCTATGATGCGTACAGCCCGTCGCAGCAATCTATCGAGAGCATCCATGAGGTATTTAGCGGAGCCATCCCAGAGATGAAAGCAGTACTCCACGCATGTCCGGACTTGAGTCTTGTATAAAAGATAGAGTTGGTCCGGAGTGAAGAACCTGCGCACTCTGTTTAGGATCCCCAGTTTTTATTAATATATCTGCCACATAGTACTTTTTATATGTAATATACGTGTATATATAAATATATCTATTCTCACCTTCATTATATATTGTATTCCTTACTTTTAGATCCGCTTATCTAACTCACTCGCAACCAGGTTCCACCAGAATACCAGCGCTGCTGCAGCACTGCAGATGATGCCATAGCAGCAAATGATGAGGTTGGGTCCTGATTGACCACACACACACACACCTTTTCTTGTATATCTGCTACTTATCTTCCTTGTATCAATGTCGTGTCATGTAGTGCCTATTGTGTCGTACTTATAATACTGTAAACATGTTCTATGTTCTATCATGTTGCTCACTGTGCTGTGAATGTTGTGATGGTCAATAAATGTTTTTTTCTTTCTTTCTTAAAGTTCTTAGGGTGTGAGCCGTCTACTCCCCACAAGAACGGCGACTGTATAAATCCATAGGGTTTATAGGTACCTATGTAGGTTGACAGAACGGACCTACCCACAAAAAAAGCGCGATAAAATAGCACCGTCGAGCCCACTAGCGCTGCAAAGACTATAGATGCTGTGGGCAATGACGATAATAGACAAAGATTTTTGCAGCAACTAACAACAAAAAGATGGGTCAACGTTTTAGTTTCTACTACTAATGTAGATACATTGATAATGTACATTTGGTAGGTGTAAATTACTCGTGGTTTCATTAGATGATCAGAACTAGGTACACATTAGCCAACGCCTGTCCGGAGCTTGAACTATACATCACCCTGCACACACAAGACGCGGCCACTATTAAGTCATTAATTAAACAACGTCGGCGCAGACAAGCACTGCTGAGAAGACGTTGATCTCGCCCTTACTAACTGCATGATAAAGTTGAAACTGGTGTAATTTACAGTGGCGACTAAGTTAATGGGGTTACATTAGACAGGGAGGCGGCCGGTGGCCTTGCAAACAAATAAAGCTACTCGTTAAATAAATCGCCACAGTCAAACATCGCCAGGACCTTTCCGCACCTCTACACTCGTGAATAAATAAACATAATAATGTGTTTAGCGGAATGGTATCCATTTGGTTGTAATGACACCAATTTTAATTTAAAATGTGTTGTCGATTCAGAGTTCATTTGAGCGGTGTTGTGACGTAACTGCAATGGAAATGACGTTGATCATTGCAGCGCGGAATGCAAACAGGTGAGCTACTACCTACTTTATTGAAATAACGAAATTATTTTACAAAAGGTACGTACATGTCGCAGGAATACGATAAAAGTAGAGATTTGATCAAATCCCAAAGTGATTTGATCAAACACGGAGGATGTTAAAATAACAACACGATTTTATCGTTTCCCTAAACAAATCTAGTGATTTGATCAAACTCCGAGAACGGTTGACAAAAAAATATTCTGCGGTAGGTACTTATTTCACTGTGGTGTCAGAGTGTTCTAAAACATTAGACCCATGAACAATTTAATGTTTGACCAATAGAAACTTTAATCATCTTCTTTCTTCTTCGATTTGGGCATCAGTTCTAAGCTCTTCTCAAGGTTTATAGCTAAACCGAAAAGACAAAACACTTTCACGATGTAATCGACCGCCAGCGCCATCTATTAGTACAGAGTGGAACTAATGTCCTGAGGGCGGGCCACTAGTCTTACATAAATAAAGTATAATGAATATAAATACTGGAATTAAAATGGGAATGCAAGCACTAAGTAAATGCAATAACGGCTTTAGCAACGCAGGTAAAGCTACCTAGAATTCCGTCCACAGCCGCGCATTTAATATCAAAGGACAACATGGTATATGGGGGTTCTTACTGAGCTTTAAGCGTATTAATCTACTTCACTAGCCGTAAATTTTGAAAGACCACAGGGGGAGCTGGATTGTACATTTTGAGAGAAGGTATTTTTTAATTAGTCTGTTACATTTTGATGGTTTTATATTTTATCTTATAAAGACATTAATGCACACAAATGGTTGATATTGATATTTTCTAAAAAATATCAAAGTACTGGTTGTCCGCCCACAGAAACGTTTATAATAAGAATCATTATTTTGGTGTAAGTAGGTATAGAAATCTTATGGCATTTTTTCATATTGATTAAAAATTATTGAAGCTGTTTCAGTTCAGTAGCTCAAAATTAAAATCGATTGGCGTCGCTAGTGTGCCCTACGCGTCACCTTAAAAGACTTTTCTTGTATTTGTTAATTGACCTAGTAATATCAAGATTATGGGATTTAGCTAGAGTATTATATTGCCTACACAGACGAGGAACAGAAGCGAAATGTCTCAGATTGACTCTAGACGTAGGTACCTATATAAAATAAGTTGTACGTTTTTTTTTTCAGGGGTAGCCAAGAAGGTATACTAATTTATAACAGGCTTAAAGGTTTAAGAATCAACGGTAGAGCCGTTGTATAGTTTATGGAGCAGAATGAAAACTAGCGTTTTCCTGCGTGATGCTAAAGGAGCGCATTTTATAATCTGTATTGATAACTATGGAGTTTCTTAGCAAGATTGTTACTATATATATATTACATTACAATGTGATAAAAACCAATTTAAACATTAACAAGCGAGTCAACTGATGTTAATTAATCAACGCCGCCCATAAAAATGTGCGAAATCAGAGAGATCGCTAATGCGTTGCAGGCCTTTTAAAAAGACATTTAATGTATACTATAGATCTCTTATTCAAAATTGGACTTAGGATAACTATAATTTGTCAAGACGGGAATTAAGACGATATTTATTATTTGATACAATATTGTGTACTCACATATTTTGCTCGACGTTTCGGCTACGTTACAGCAGCCGTGGTCACGAGCGGACTGTTACATTGTGTACGAATGTTGTATCACATAATAAATATCGTGTCGTCTTGATAGATTATAGTTATAATGCAACGCGAAAATCTAAAAAACTATGGACTTAGGATACTCAAGTAAATTCATAATCCTAGATACACATATAAGAGACATTTCAAATCAATTTTATAATAGTGTTTTTATAAGCTTGTTATCCCACAGTCCGCTTATACGTAAACATAATTTCTTTTGGCCTGGTGTAATAAAAATCAATAGGATCCCAACGCGATTGCCTAACTGACCGTACCAGCCTTCCTTTCTTTTCATCGGTTTTCCTTTGTTATTATTATTGAACCTCAAATAGATTCCAGTATACAAAATAAGAAATCGATTCTTATAAGTTTAAGAATGTTGATTAGTTTTCTCCGCTCTATTTATTTCAATTACCAGCTGATTGAAACTTAATTAAAATTCAATTGATAACCCTGCATCAAGAGAAAAAAACACATATTGACAGAGGATTTAGTGTGTCTAGCAATTACGTGCAATTATCTAGCAAAACGGCTGCCGTCTGACCTTCGCAACCCTTAGATAGGGGAACCAAAAAAGTGGATCATGGTAGCACTTTCAAAATTATTATAGACCTAGAGTCCTGAAATACAGGTTTAGCCTAGCTTAGGCTCCAGTCCATCCAAGTACTAACCTCAACCTATAATGTAATGATTCGATACTCTGTATTTTGGTGGAAATAAATTCATTTTCATTTCATTATCCCAACAATTTTATCTCAATCTGGTCTTCACCAATTTTTTTTTTATATGAGAGGTGGCAGACGAGCCGACGGTTCACCTGATGGTAAGCAATTCCGCCGCCCATGGACACCCGCAACACCAGTGGAGTCACAAGTGCGCTGCCAACCTTTTCCCCTTCCCCCCCATTGGGCCTCCGGTAACCTCACTCACACGACGCTGGCGCTGCTTCACGCCGGTCTTCTGTGAGGCAGTGGTATCACTCGGTCGAACCGGCCCATTTATGCCTAAGCGTGACTCTCCCACATTTAAAATTTATTCGCGTGAGCTAATGATAGCTATAAACACATAATTAAAGAATACGGATGTGTATGCTCGAATTATGACCTACGAGTCGTAGGTTATAATTCGACCATGTTATTATTTTATGTTGTATTGACGACCCGTTTGGAACAGTGGTAGTGAACGCTGCCTTTGGTCCAAGGGTTGCGGGTTCGATCTCCGCACAATACAAACATTTATGTGCATGAACATGTGTGTTTGTATTGGTCTGGGAGTTTCCTATGTATTAGAGGTATGTATTTACAAAAGAAAAGTATCATATGTATATATTTGTAATCCCACTGTTGATTCTGATATCCGTAACACAGGTGCTTCAAGTACCTACCTATCTCAAATACAGGGTGTATCTGTGAACATTTACATCCCTTTAACCACGTATTCTACTTACCATTATGAACAACATTTGTTCTATCACTTTTGGAAATTTGCATGAAAAAATTTCAACTTTTCATACAAAGTCGTTCACGTAACTTGGTCATTTTGTATGGGGAGCCGAAAAAATGTTTGATGAATTTCGAAAAGTCGTTATACAATTTTATCCAAAATGGTTGGTAGAACACGTGGTTAAAGCGATGTAAATGTTCACAGATACACCCTGTATTTAATATATTTATTAATTTAAATACTCATTTATTTATTATTATAGTTATGATTATAGTTAGGATTCGTAGTTGATGTCATTTTAGAAGGCTCTACCATCGGTCAACCGCCACCGCATCATCGTTGTATTTTTATCAGATAAAAAGCAGATCAGACGTTTTTTTATCAGATAAGAAGCAGTGGCCGAAAATCGGGAGCAGTGGCGTGCATTAGGGGAGACCTATGGAGTGTAGGTTGCTGATGATAATGATGATGATGATGAAAAGCAGACGAGCAGACGGATCAAGAGCAACTACAACCCTGGCGTTTTAAACCGAGATACGCTTTTCTTTTTAAAGCTTGAAGGTCAAATCAGTTCAGAATTACCACAAGGAATCGTTTTTTCTATAATATAATTTCGAGCAAAAACCTTATTTTCCCGGATATATCAATTATTTGATTAAAGTGTGCCGTACATAGCTCTAAGCCCTCGCACAGCGTGCACCTCTGCGGTTGGCTTTAAGGTGACGGGTAGGGCACACTAGCGACGCCAATCGATTTTAATTTTTAGCTACTAAACCGGATCTATTTTGAAAAATTGATACAAGCCAAAAGCGGCCACTTTTGGCGGTAATCCAAAATTTGAGTGCAAAGGCAAACCAAACTGTTAACTATAAGTATTAAATAAATAGTATAGGTGTTTGCCGAGATATTGTAATCCCGAAATTGTTTAAAATAAATCCGGTTTAGTAGTTACAATTTAAAAACGATTGGCGTCGCTAGTGTGCCCTACCCGTCACCTTAAGTTATACCGGTCTCCGGGTGCGCACACCTCAGCGCTGCGGTTTTGTTATCTTCACTTAAGAAATTGGTAAGTAATGAGTTTTCTCTACTTAGATTAAAATTTAACCATTCTACTCATAGTCTACCTACCTACACGTATATGTGAAAGTTTGCATAAAAACATAGTATGGTATGCTTGATATTGTCAAATCATAGTTTTAAAACTCAAAACGCCGAACTGATTTGGGATTGGTCAAACTAGCCTACATCTTCGTAAAAGGCCGATAACATGTTTACCATGTCGAAGTAACATTTTTACGTACCCCTTAGAAACTGACAATAATAGGCAGAGAACAGTTACTTTGACATGATACTAAAATGTTAAACTATTTTTGATGCTAGGCCGTGTGGTCCCCGGCAGAGTAGAGTGAGGCCACCCTCACTCTTACCGAGGTGTCGTAAAAGGCGACTAAGGTAAAGCTGCTGGCATGATCATCAGCACACAGAGAAGGAAAACTCTGCATTTATATCAAAAACCTCGCCAACCCGTCTGCCAAGCGTGGTGAGTATGGCAATTACCCCTCATGTGATTGAGGGAGGCCCGTGCCCCAGCAGTGGGGACTTAAATGGGCTGACGATGATGATGATGATGATTTTTGATGCTGACCGTACCTGTCCAGAAAGGGAATTCGAAGCCTTTCACACTTGAAAGCAACACATTAGGTACTGCACCATTAAAATCGAAGAGTGAACACTCTGTAATTCGTGGTAGGGTTGATAACTCTGCATAACTACTACTTTCTACCTTCTACGAATATATGCTACAGAGGTTTGCTATAATCACAGGAAACCACTACATAGTTCCGACATAGTTGAGTGCCACTGGAGAGTCTTTTATAAATCTCGGGCCCACTGCAATGCTGCGGTTTAGCTATCAGCGCTGGTAGACGTTTTGTACAATGGGGTAAAATCTGTGAAAAACACTATTCTGTGTGTACTCGTATTATAATCAGAGGTCAGAACTAGGTAGAGATATTTTGGTGCTTACACTGATTTCTTACAGCGAAAGAATAAAATGCCTCAAATGGTCGTGATTTTTTTTTTTATGATATAGGTGGCAGACGAGCAGACGGATCACCTGATGGTAAGCGGTTACCGCCGCCCATGGACGCCTGCAACACCAGTGGTGTCACAAGTGCGCTGCTTACCTTTTAAACCCCCTTCCCCTGGATTGGGCCTCCGGTACCCTCACTCACGCAGCGAAACATAGCGCATGCACTGCTTCACGCCGGTTTTCTGTGAGGACGTGGTTTTACTCCAGTCGAGTTGGCCCAGTGGGAGAGCCACGAAGCGTGGCTCTCCCACTGTTAAATATTAAAAAAAATATTAATTATAAAAAAGTTAAAAAAAACCCTAGATTTATCAAATAAAAATTTTTGTTTTTATGTATTAAATTAAGTCAAAATTTATAGTTAATTCAGGTGTTACGGTCAAAATTAATTTTAGGATGTCCATTCAAAATGTCGGGAATGCAAACCGACCTCTTTAAGTAATCATTTTATTTTCGTTTGTATTTTGTTTCTGAATTTGACGTTTTTACGATAATTGTTATCGATTTGGTTTTGGTGCAAACGATACGTAAATCGTAAATATATTTTATTTCTATTTTTTTTTTCGTTTTCTTGCTATTTTTACTCAATTCCCTCGCTCGCTAACACCATTTAAGTATCAACATTTCGACGCAAATACATACATAACTCCACCTGATTCCGACCATTTATTTTTTATTATAATATAATATGGATATAAACTTTTTGGAAAAAACCGTAGATTAAATCAAAATAGAAGGAAAAAAACCCATACATAGGTATCTTCGAACAAAACCTCAACGAAACAAAGATTCTAGTACAAAGTTCAGGTCAAATCGATTCTTTCGATATAATAACGTGATTCTTATTTTGAAAACGAATTCAGTAATTTTGTTCGAACTGCATTCGCAAATTCAATTGAAAAGTCAGCATTTTTCACATTACACAGAAATCTACGGCATTGCAAATTCGAATGATATTGGAAATCTTTAGATTTTTCCATCTCTGTTTCTTTCATCTACGTTTATTGACATTATTACCACATTTACTTTTCATATCGCTTGAGCAATGGTAGCCCAGTAGATAAGAACTGTCGCTTTCGTAGGTTCGAAATACGCTCTACCAGTACATACCACAAGGAAAACACTAATTGGGATTACCCAATTAGTGTTTTCCTTGTGGTATGTGGTATGGTTGATTATCAACACAAGGTGTTGATGATAGACTTTTTGGCTTTTACATTTTTCTATGAGAGTATTACCGTATCAGACAAGCAGACGGATCACCTGATGGTAAGAGAATGCCGCCGCCCATGAACTCCCGAAACACCTGTGTAGTCACAACTGTGCTACCAACCTTTTCCCCGGATTGGGCCTCCGGTACCATCAATCACGCAGCGTCCAAAATTTAGTCAAAAAGTTAAACAAATATAGATACCGAAAGTTTCCTTTGTTTACTGAAAGTTTACTTACCTACCTGTACCTAAAACGTTCATGCTTGATGTAAGTAGGTACCTGCAATGTACCTACTGGAATGTGAACATTAAATCTTTGTACACATTTATATGCTAAATCCTACACAACTACACGTGTAGTGCCCCAAATTCAAGCAATTAAAAGTATCTCCGCCGCGGTCACCGGTTCTAATGGAATTAATGTCCATTCGCCTGGGGACCAACGTAACGAGACAACAAGTTAGGCAAAAGTTGCGCATTCTCGGATGTCCCCGATTCCCCGAAGAAACAGACTCGAATATAATGAGCGAAAACACTAACTTCGCTCGACGATACACCAGCCGACCCAATAAAATACATATTTACGAATATTATTTTTTGCTTATTTATTTTGAATACATTGTACTTACTTGTAGTACATGGTGGGGGCACTTATGTAGTCTTGCGACATTCTTACTACATGCACCCATACTCTCGAAAAACAGTAATTTTAAAAATGAATACCCTGTGTGAAAAGATTGCCCCGATTTACATTTAAGAAACATTGTAAAGAGTAGTAAGCTGCAATGTAGGTATTGTAATATTAATGTAGGTCTAGGTAAATTAAGACTTAGTGAATCGATAGCACATGTGTGCTACCGTGTATGTATTTATTACCTACCTATCGTCTGTTTTCGTACTTACCTTTGTCTATAATGTTGTAATGTTTTAATGTGTGAATGTTACTTGTTTTCTTATGAGTGTCAATTGTTAAATTGTGTATTGTGATGGTAAATCATTTTTTTTCTTTTTTTCTAGAATGTGTCCCGACTGATGCAATATATATTTTTGAAGGTTCTTTACTTTGATATTACATTTCCTCAAAAAAATCAAAGTAAAAACATCAATAACTACAATAAGTAAACGTATTTTTGTAGTTTTACAACTATTAATTTTTACACGACTACGGCGAAGCAAAAAGGAGGGTTACGATTTTGACCTGTATGTATGATTGTTCATCTGTTCCCTCATAACTTCTAAGCTAGTTATCATATTTGAACAAATGAGTTGTCATTACAAGTGTCTTCTGGTTATAGGCGACATGACGCCACGTTGAATTGACTACAGCGCCTTCTAGGAGACTTAGAGTAAGAAACTTAAAAAAAATTTTTTGCTTGACGGTACTGTGTGGAGTATCAAATGAAAGAACTTTTTAGCACATTTCAAATACGTATTTTATTTACATAACTAAAGTATGATGAATAAAAATTTAGTTTTTTCGGGTTTTAGTTTGAAAACTAAAAAAACACTACCAAAAAACACGCTCTAAAAAGTACGAAACAAGAAAATTGTCTGTGCTCAAATGATTATTCCGTATTGCCGTGGTCGTATGCCACCTACAGTATCAAAACAGATTTATTATAATAATAAAATAAAATCAATATGGCATAAGACCACGGCAACACGGCATAATAATTTCAGCAAAGGCAATTTTCTTGTTTCGTACTTTTTTGAGCGGGTTTTTTGGTAGTCAGGTTTTAGATTTTAATCTCTATTTTTATTCACTGTTAGTCCAAGAGTCTTGTTGATTTTTGCAACGACGCGACTGGTTGATACGACTTCTGAAATTCGTTGAAAATTTTTATGATAAAGAAAATAGGCATGCCTGCAATTTTAAACTAAACATTGAATCCAACTGGTATTTAGAACATTCGAACATGATACCATGCTTAACGACGTATCTGCCCCACGCGCCATTAGGCGAAGGGAAACTAAAAGCATTCCTCTAATGACCGTATTTAACTAAATGCCGACATTTAACCGAATGTTGGATTTTTCTAAACGGGGGTAGCATGCCTACGATGTCACAGTATGACAACAGGTTAGGAAAAAATCTGTCTGGCATGGCTCATCTTGAGGGAAATGGTAGTGAGAAGAACAGCCAATACGCAGTTGGTATATCTAGAAAACTGGACCAAAACTAAAAAAGATGGATTCCTCCTACGTAATATTGAACGTAAAAATGTAGCACAGATATTTTTTTCATAAATTAGGGAGCACAAGATATATCACACCACAGCTTAAAGAGACTGACTACAACCATTTAGCAAGTAACTTCGAAATTCATAAATACAGGAATTCAGCATGAATGGGCTGGCTCGACCGGAGTGATACCACGGCCTCACAGAAAACCAGGGTGAAGCAGCATTCTGCTATGTTTCGCTGCGTGAGTGAGGGTACCGGAGGCCCAATAATTCGGAACGGGAGTTTAGAGATTGGCAGCGCACTTATTCGACTTCGACTGACCGGATGGCGTAATTGGTAGTGACCCTGCCTCTTACGCCAAAGGTCGTGGGTTCGATCCCCACCCTGGAGAAACATTCGTGCGATGAACACTTGTGTTTGTTCAGTGTCTGGGTGTAATATATGTATTTAAGTATATATATGTGTTCCTCTGTTGTCTGGTATCTGTAACACAAGTGCTTAAGCTACTTAGTACGGAATCAGGTCAACATATGAGATGTTGTGAGAATTATTATTATTATTATGTTGTGAGAATTATATATACATGTATCTTCGCTTAGATTTTGACGCGCTGACAAGATAATACGTTGTTAGTGTTAAATTATTAATACTTTTATATAATTGGTGATATAGTTTTTTATTTTATTAAAACCACTTATGAAGCCTTCCCAATCGATGGTTGAGTCATTTATGAATATATAATATTAAAAACCAACCATGAATTCATGTTTCCCTGCTTCTTTATTAATTTCCAACTTTTTGTTCTATTCATAATTATGATCGAAGATTTTAACTCAAAATGGTCGACAACGTATACTAATCAAAGCATTGTTACCGCTCCTGTCCCACTCAAAGCGTTATAGTGTAGTATTAGTAGTGCTATAAACGTATTACTCACGGTCTTGAGTAATTAAAACCACTACTATAACGCCTTTACGAAAGAGTTTATTTCCTCAAATATAGCGCCTTTACCGCTACTACAGAGTAACCTTTACTCAACTGTAGGTAATGACGCTACAAGAGCGGTGATGAACTTTATTATAGAATTTAAGTATCTATAGAGACGCTCATTTCCACTCAAAGTGATTCAATAGCATCATATAGCGCCTTCCAAACACTCATACCTTCCAAAACATTATTTATACCTCTACTAGTGATAAAGAAGTGTTCACTCTACTATACCTCCATTACCTGTAGAATAACCGATTACGATACCATTGTAACTGCGTTAGTGTAAATAGTTACGATTGTACTGTATCGCATACCTGTAGAATGACGTTAGAATACGTTGCTATACAGACTGAGGAGTTGGTTTTAGCTTTTCAACGGCAATTGTATCGCTAAGAAGCTCTATAAAGGCGGTGAAAGCTGCTTGTGTGCTTGTTGGGTGGTTTCGCTGGTGTCCATGGGCGGCGGCAATCGCTAAAATCAGGTGATCCGTCTGCTCGCCTGCGACATAAAAAAACCCACTGATATTGATTTTATTTATTTAACTTTATTTAATATTTCACATACATCACATACATTGATCTGACTCCGAGATAGGTAGCTCAAGCACCTGTGTTACGGATATCAGAATCAACAATGGGATTACAAATATATACATATATTACTTTTCTTTTGTAAATACATAGGTACTTTAATAAATAGAAAAAATTAAAATGTTACAAGCGCGATAAGACGTTTTCCAGGCTTCTAAGGACGGCGAAGTATGTAGCTCGGGCTCTTCCCGCCCGCGTCTCATCCCGCAAGCCCCGCCGCACAATTGCTCTGCCTAGACGTTTCCTACTACTGTATGGAAAGCTCTTGTTATACTGTGACAATGTTATGTAAATGTAGGACCTGCGGCTCCTCCGCTACCACGACCTTTCTGATGTCATTATCCTGATATACCTATATGTAGAATTGGTGATGGCTAGATTTATTTTATTTCATTTTATTCGGAAAACCAACAGCTGTCTTAATACAGTAGCATTTACAATGGATGGCTTAGAGCTAATAACAGGTCTTCACTGATAGAAATAAATTAGGTAACAGTTTTAACATGCGAAGATCACGGAAAACCACAGATCAAGTGGGCAATGAGAAAGTAACAATGAATTTAACAACACTGTTACAAACTGTTACCGTTATTAGCGGCTTCCGCAGCCGCAGAACAGAACTAATGTGTAGGTAGGTACTATGCCTAATTTCCTCAATAAATGTAAACTAAATTAGGGTAAAGATCTGTTGAAGAAATTTGACAAATTTGTAGACATAAATGTTTGGGTGTCCGTACTTGTCATGTTACAATTTATCGAAAAATGAATGGTAAGGGACGTGTAAGACATCGATATTTGAATTAGAATGACGTGCGAGAGTGTGATAGAAAACGAATGGCTGACGATGTAAAGACGACGCTTTAAGAAGATAATTAAATATAGAAATACTTATTTGAATCCTTGGATTTATTCAAAACCGCATCCCACATATATTAATATCTTCGGAACTTGACTATGATGTAGATGTAGCCAAGTAGGTTTGTAACCTTCCCTTTATTTAATTTTAAACAAATAAATTCATTCAACGTACTAATTAACTGAAGCATTTCTGTCAGAAGCACGGATATCAGATTACGGGAGTTATTCCGAATAAGGATCAATCCCACAAAACTAAGTCATTACTACCAATAACGCCATCAAACCCGTCAATATTTTACTAAACGCAAAAACTCGTGGCAGACGGTAGAGTAAATGATGATATTATTATGAAGTTGTTAAAAACGATCAGTAGGTTTAAAAGGAAGTACATGTCACACTCGAACCAAATTAATTCATAAATTATTAATGTAATACTTTACCGTTTACCTCTAGTCTTTGCATTTATATTGAGAAAGAACTCCACTCGTCAACAGTTCCATGCCCATCATCTAGATAGTTGGCAGTCTTCAACTGTGCGCTTCTCAAGAAACTTTCTACCTTGTAAAACAAAAATGTGGAATGAATTATCGCCTGCGGTGTTTCCGGACCGATACGACCTGCAATCAAGAAAAGAGAGTGCTCCCTTTTAAAAAGGCTGGCAGCGCACCTGTGACTCCTTTGACGTGGCAGGTATCCATGGGCGGCGGTAATCGCTTACCACCAGGTGATACGTCTGCTCGTCTGCCCACTATATCATAAAAAAACAATGGTATCAGTAATAGTCCGTAACGTTCTTTTTGTGGAGTATTGCTAAATATTTACATATCTTCATCACTATTTCAACGACTTTTATGTACTTAAGTGCTATTTAAATTATTCTAAAAAATAAAGTTTAAAAACTAAAACCCGACTACCAAAAAAACACGCTCTAAAAAGTACAAGATGAACAACCATACATACATACAGGTAAATATCATAACCCTCCTTTTTGCTTCGCCGTAGTCGGGTTAAAATAGGCATTAATGAGGGTTTTTTTCGCGTGTGAAAAATCCGTTACATGGAGTAATATAGGAGTGAAGTCCATATACAATGTGATTGGTTATTTTTAAACGTGATCTGTCAAAATGTCAATCTGACAAACTAAACAACCAATGCGGTTGATGTTGGACCTCAGTCCAACAGTACGCCATCTAGCGGATTTTTCACACGCGAAAATCCTCATTGTCTCAACTAGACTTGAAGAGCTTCAATATTGATTGAAGATACATATTTGAATCATCTCAACCATAATTTATTTACTTACAATGAAGACGTTAACAATACACGTGCTCGGTTATTCGATCAGGATACGGTCAGCATCAAAAGAAGCTTATTACTTTAGTACCATGTCAAACTAACTGTTCTGCCTATTATGGTCAGTTTCTAAGGGGTACATAAAGAATGTTACTTTGACATGGTACTAAAGTGTTAAGCTACTTTTGTTGCTGATCGTACCTACTAATGCCACTATTAATATAGCTAACGACGATAGAGGTCTGTGGATGACAGCCGATATTAGGTTTCATTTGTCAACTTTTCAATTTGACAAATAATGAAACTAATAAAGTATGAAATATTTGTCACTTATGTTCAATATCTCATAATACTTTAATAAATGTCAGGTTTCAGAAAATAAATCTGAAACCCTCTTGCTTGTTCACTACTGCGAGTGCCGACGAGAATGGCTGACAGTATCTTCAGCACCTTATTTACTGAGATAGGTCAACAGCGACCAATATCTTTTCCACAGTTCACTCCGATGATAACCAATATAAGAGTTTTGTGCCCCTCCTCTCCTTCATTATCTTCTTATGACTGCCTCGGTGGCGTAGTGGTTAGTGGGTCGCACTATAAAGCGACGGCTGCGCAAAATGTCCCGGGTTCGACCCTGGGTCGGGCTAAAAATTTGTATCTATGTTTTCGGTAAGAAAGACCCGAGTTCACCAACTTAAAAACATGACCTTCACTTTAACCGTGCCTGCTATTGGTGCTTGCATGGTTAAAGCGTGATTACCGTTGTTTGAAAAGTTCGTAAACTCGGCCTTTAGTGTCAGCCTGGAATCTGGAAGTTGGCGGTTTTGTTATTGGTCGTGCTTCCCGTGCCTCGGAAAGCACGTTAAGCCGTTGGTCCTGCACCCAATCCCTCTCCGGTTGTGTCACGCTGGTGTCCCTTTGGAATATGAGGGTAAGGGAATAGAGAGTGCACTTGTGTTTGCGCACACACTTGAGAACCATAATATACCTATCCTGCGTACGTGGCTGATCGTTGAGATTGGCCGCCGTAGCCGTAATCGGTTGGGAGGTAGGTATTATCATCTTCTTATGAAACTGCATCAGGGTATTTGTAAACTAAATTTTGAAACTATTTCAACTGTTATCTAGATAAAGGCATATCTAGAAATAATTTATTTAATACAATATGTCTCTAACGTCATTCGTATTATCGGTACAAGCAAATGCACTCAATACTGATCAGCCCAAATTGTTTTGTCCACAATACGAATCATTTATGTCTTGTAACTAAAATATGATGAAAATAAATCCACTTAACAGACGCGACCTGCTCAATTTACCTTAAAGCGCTACATCGAATAAAACTAGCGCCGCCAATAGATTTATATAAATTTTAATTGTTATTAAGAGATTCTTTAAAAAAATATCTTTAAATCCTTGGAGTAAAGTATTAACAGTTATTGGAGGCAGACTTCCTGGCCCAATCCGGGGGAAAGGGGGATTTAAAGGTTGGCAACGCACTTGTGACTCCACTGGTGTCGCGAGTGTCCATGGGCGGCCGCAATCGCTTACCATCAGGTGATCCGTCTGCTCATCTGCCACCTATCACATAAAAAAAAACTTATAATAATAATTTCTAAATACAAGTCACAACGATTATCATAAATGTTAAAAGTGGTCATTCTTAGCAATCATGAAAATTATTGTTTTTGTCGCTGTGTCTCAAAAAAATATTATTATTTCCTTCAAGTAGTGAAAGATTTACTTTTTTACAAATCTCTCATAATCGCCACAGTCAATATCAATCTACTTCACCCGTGGGAGAGGCACACTTCGGCATGAATGGGCAGGCTCGACCGGAATGGTACCACGGCCTCACAGAAAACCGGCGTGAAACAGCCAGTGCTGTTACCGTGTGCTCCGGTACCCTCACTCACGCAGCGAAACACAGCACAGTTGCTGTGTTTCGCTGCGTGAGTGAGGGTACCGGAGACCCAATCCGGGGGAAAGGGGGTCTAAAGGTTGGCAGCGCACTTGTGACTCCACTGGTGTCCCGGGTGTCCATGGGCGGCGGCAATCGCTTACCATCAGGTGATCCGCCTGCTCATCTGCCACCTATCGTATAAAAAAAATACTTGCGGCGTCGATGTAGCGCCTTAAATTGTAGGTAATAACAGATGGTTTGTAGCAAATGTTTCGAACTCGTTAGTCTATTAGGGTGATCCGCGCTAAATAATAGTGCGTCGAAGAAATGCAGTGCTTTCACCGCAGCGAAGGATTTATATAGCGCTGGACGCGAAATCAAATTACATTTTGTTGTTATCAATCATATTTTCGACGTTCCTTCATAAATCACGTGTCCAAGCGAGGATTGCTCCAATACAGTAAATTTATGTCTCTCGTCACCCATTAATTTAAGCACCGAAATTCAGACAGGTCGTTTCGTTTAATATGGAAAATTTACATACAAAGCTTATTTGATACGAGAGTTTGAATGTAACCTGTAGCTACCTGGGGTTGCAAAAATAGCTTCAAAGTTGTTTAGAACTCGCTGCTTTCCAGGGTTATATTTTATTTTTTCACAAAACTTAGAAGTAAGTGATACTTACTCACTAGGTTACATAAGCGAATACTTAAAAGAAATCTTGTATAAAGCATCTTATCTAAACCCTAATTTTGTCAATTTATTCTATTTTATTATGACAAAAGTATTTTTTTTTATTTTGTGAGTGAGTATACAGAGTTCGGCAACTTTACCTCCCGTGGTAGTTGTAATAACTGTGTTATGGCAAGGTAAACGATTCTCGCTCCATACAAATACAAGACATTTTTGCACGTCAGTTCACCAGCCCAAACCATGAGTAACCATTTGAAACCGGTCGGTCACTGCGTCAGTTACTGCGTCGAATCAAGTAAACAACTTTTGCAGTATATGTGAGCAATACAGATAAATTGGTGTCACGTAGATCAGTTAATAATAACAATGCGTGTATTTTAATAGATGTTATTATTTCATTTACGTATTATTGTGTGGTTCGTCTAATACCCAGTGTCAGGCCTTTTTATCTAAAAAAAGTATATTTAGTGTAAAAAAAAAGAAAATCCTTTCTTAAGGTAACTAGAAGATATTTTGTATAGTTTTTGTTTAAAAAAAAATATTAGTACCGAAAATAAGTTGCTATAGATACACAAAATTGCTATAACTTTCCAGGGTTGATAGGAGTGGATAAGTTGGCCGACGAGTTGTTTGAGTTCCGGTGGCTTGAGCGCCCCCATGGGTTTCTGTCCTTCCGGATGGTGCAGGTACTTACCGGGCATGGTTGCTTCGGTAACTACCTGCACCGTATTCAGCGGGAGGACACTCCTTTTTGCCACCAGTGCGGCGCTGCGGAGGACTCGGCGCACCACACGTTGGTGGTGTGCCCGTCCTTCGACCAACAACGGTCAGCGCTGGTCGCGGAGGTCGGGCATGGCCTCTCATTGCCCAGCATAGTTGAAGCTATGTTGGATAATGGGAGGGCGTGGTCGGCCTTCGCCCACTTCTGCAAAGAAGTGGTGGCGCAGAAGGAGGCGGCGGAGCGGGAGCGCGAGATTAACCCCCTCGCAGGCCCGCTTCGAGCAAGAAGAGGACGAGTTCGGCGGAGAACTCTTCGTCCTCTCCGTGGAGGTGGCCAGCCGGCAACAGGGACGGGGGTCCCTGTGCCGGCACTGTCATTGGCACCTCTACCGCTCGTTGGGGACGGCTCAGCTCATCCGGCTGTCCCCAACCCCCCTCCTCCTAGCCTGAGGAGGGGCGTGGCCGCACACCCCGTGTAGGGGCCTGTGGGGGAGTGGGGTTGCGGGGAATAGCCTCGTGCAGTTCCCGTGACCCCATTCTTTACCCACGGGTGGTTGAGCCACGGGAGTTTTAGTGGGTATGCCCTCAGGTCGCTTCTTGTTAGAAGAAGCAGCCCGGAGGGTGAGTCCCACAGTACCCTGTCGCCCCCGGTGACAGGGTCTGCGTAATGCATTTCTCCCGGGAAAACAAAAAAAAAAAAGGAGTTGTTTGAGTTAATATCCGCTGCTGAATTCACCACCATACTACACGCCGTAAACTAGGATTCCATCAGTACCATCTGGATGGGTGGAGGTCCACCACCGTGCGCTTTACACGCCACTTTCTCATTGTGGAATCAACTTCCCGCAGCGGAACTTTAGTACTGAATCAGGTTAATGTATGAGATGTTGTATGAATGTTAATTATTATTTGCTTTTGTATTTATGATACTAAGTCGTCAAATAAGCTGGCAAGTTCTTTAAGTATCTAATTTTATTAAATATTCATATTGCATGGGTTGTCTGTTAAACTAACAGTTAGTTACAACCCGAATTTCTACCGTGGGAGAGCCACGCTTCCGCATTAATGGGCCGGCTCGACCGGAGTGATATCACGGCCTCACAGAAAACCGGCGTGAAGCAGAACACTGCTGTGTTTCGCTGCGTGAGTGAGGGTACCGGAGGCTCAATAAGAGGGAGGGGGGGGGGGGGGGGGGGGGGTTAGAGAATGGCAGCGCACTTGTGACTCCACTGGTGTCGCAGGTGTCTATGGGCGGCGGCAAACGCTTGCCATCAGGCGATCCGTCTGCTCGTCTGCATAAAAAAAGGAAAATACAACTTCTAAGAAAACCATACAATTAACGGCAATTTCATAGGTAGCACAAGTGCTTAAGCTATTTAGTACGGAATCAGGTTAATGTATGAGATGTTGTATGAATGTTAATTATTATTTGCTTTTGTATTTATGATACTAAGTCGTCAAATAAGCTCGCAAGTTCTTTAAGTATCTAATTTTATTAAATATTCATATTGCATGGGTTGTCTGTTAAACTAACAGTAAGTTACAACCCGAATGTCTACCGTGGGTGAGCCACGCTTCCGCATTAATGGGCCGGCTCGACCGGAGTGATATCACGGCCTCACAGAAAACCGGCGTGAAGCAGCACAGTGCTGTGTTTCGCTGCGTGAGTGAGGGTACCGGAAGCCCAATCCAGGGGTTTTAAAGGTCCGGGGTTTAAAAGTTGGCTGCGCACTTGTAACTCCACTGGTGTCGCGGATGTCTACGGGCAGCGGCAATCGCTTACCATCAGGCAATCCGTCTGCTCGTCTACCAAATATCATATAAAAAAAAATCACTCAAATAAAATTTCTTAGAAATGTTGGCGAGTGTCTCTCAGAGGAAATATTACCCACACCCGAGAACCCAAATCCCTTTTCCTTATTAATACTTGTAACCGAGACAATATTGGATAAACAGCAGAATAGTCAAATAACATATTTATAAGTACGTGGATAGAACATCAGTCAAATAATTTACCTCATTATAGGACGCTTCCAAATAGGTCGTTATGGAATAATACATGATATTAATTACACTACCAATAATTACTTTTATTAAGTATATTGGGATATCGTATGTAAGCAAAAGCTCACTGCCTTATATAGTAACAAAGCCGCAGACAGTATGTTATTAATTTGTCACTTCCATAAATCTTCCACGATAATTGGCTGGCGCTATTCACTTATGGTTACTGCTCCCTTGTGTAATGGTAAGTATATGTAATAAATTGACGTAATTAGGAAAATCATTTATCAAATACTTCGCTAAACAAGTGATATTTTCAAGTTTATTTTACTTCATCAAAGGAAACTGTTTTTGACTTTTTCATGTTGGTAGGTTTTTTTTTTGGTAGGTACATTAAACATCAGGGCACTGTAAAACCCGCGACATCAGTGAAGTCACAAGTGCGATGCCAAACTTTAAACCCCCTTTCCCCGGGATTAGGCCTGCGGTACCCTCACTCAAGCAGCGAAACACAGCACAGTGCTGCTTCACGCCGGTTTTCTAGGACGTGGTATCTCTCCGGTCGAGCCGGCCCATTCATTCCGAAGCGTGGCTCTTCCACGGTCAAACTATCTATATTTATTAATTACAGTTACAGTTAAAAAATATATTGTTATAAGTATGTAAGTAAAAAACTCATTAAATTAAATATTTCACAACATCACATACATTGATCTGACTCCGATATATGTAGCTCAAGCACCTGTATTACAATAATAATAATAATAATAATAATTCTCATAACATCTCATACGTTGACCTGATTCCGTACTAAGTAGCTTAAGCACTTGTGTTACAGATATCAGACAACAGAGGAACACAAATATATACTTAAATACATATATTACACCCAGACACCAAACAAACACAAGTGTTCATCGCACGAATGTTTGTCCAGGGTGGGGATCGAACTCACGACCTTTGGCGCAAGAGGCAGGGTCACTACCAATTGCGCCATCCGGTCAGTCAAATACGGTCAGTCAGTATTACGGATATCAGAATCAACAGTGGGATTACAAATATATAAATATAATACTTTTTTTTGTAAATACATACTTATAATACATAGTAAACACCCAGACCAATACAAACAGACATTTATACAAATTTAAATTTTAATGGTTAAATCACCAATTGTTGATAATTTTACATTTACTTGTATAATAAGTTTCTATATTTTTTGTGATCACTTTGATGTTCGAAGGACCTTATGAGGGTTAATTTTTTTTTTTTGTTTTTAGGAACCCTACACTATGGTGCTTTTGAACAATATGACTTTGTTAGCTAGAAGTTCAAAATTTCAAACTGTGCTCATATACTTTATTTAGTTTCACGTACAGCCACGCCTAACCAAAATAACGCAAGATATGCTGCTAAAGGATTGAATAGTGTTTCTACATCTGCCAAATAAATAATTTCACTCAAGGCAATAAAATGAAACTGTACCATTCAGACAAAGGAAAAATTCCGCTGCGACCGGTTATCGCGCGGATTTTCGTTATGAAACCTTTCATAAGTATGTAAATTGAAAATTTCAGTGTCGCTCTGGAAACAAAGAGGAACGACAAAACTCCTTTAAAAAACACAATCTAACACCGTGACGTCGGGGAACAAAATTCAGGGACTTAACTTTTAATGAGACAGCGTCGCGGAGTAATGCTGTGCACATAATAACGCGATATATCACCACGAGGCACAGGTGACTGTCACGCTACATTGGCTCTTTTATTTCATGACCGCCATTCGAAATCTCATCGCACACCGTAATATAGTCGCAGTCATTTTTATTTTACGATTTTGTAATGCCGCTCGGGCTTACAAACACGGTTCCCAACTTAGGGGTTTCCCCCTAGATTTAGGGGGTAAATAAGTGAGATGGGATTTTTTAGGGGTCTGAAAAATTTAGGGGTCATCATCATCATCAGCCCATTTAAGTCCCCACTGCTGGGGCACGGGCCTCCCTCAATCACATGAGGGGTAATTGCCATACTCACCACGCTTGGCAAACGGGTTGGCGAGGGTTTTGATATAAATGCAGAGTTTTCCTTCTCTGGGTGCTGATGATCATGCACGCAGCTTTACCTTAGTCGCCTTTTACGACACCTCGGTAAGAGTGAGGGTGGCCTATTCTACTCTGCCGGGGACCACGCGGCCGAATTTAGGGGTATTTTCAGGGAATTTTGACTCTTTGTTATTTTTGGATTTATAATATCAATGTTCATTCTTCTTGCCTAGTGACTCGTAGCGACATCTATAATCGGATTTCTAATTATACGATTCCTATACATTTTGCATTTTGCAAATGTATGGGAATGACACATTGACATCTGTCAGTTTACTTCATCTAATTAAAAATCCGACTTTAGTACGTGAATTACGTACAACCACTCTGTGGGGACTGGGGCGGTGATACTGGCGCCACTGGTGTTCATTTATTGTCTGTGATGTGTTTAAGTAAGGCGTAAAACGAATTCGGAACGTTTTTTTTCTTGGCCCTTGTGTACTGGCCACATTTCGGAACATTGGCCTATACAAACATATACCTAACAGTATTTTTTTTCTTAATCATTATGCATTTGTATTTAATTTATGTATTTTTTAGGGGGGAAACTAAATAACTTAGGTCATTTTAGGGGTTTTTGTCACCTACTTTAGGGATAATTTTTTTTTGAGAGTTGATAACACTGCGTACAAAAGCCGAACGCGGTTTCTATTTCAGTTGCTATTTTACAACAAGAATATCCATTAGAATATTTACATATTCTAGAAGGTAAATAGATTGTACCCAAAATTCAATGTGACGTAGTATCACATGTCAGAAGCTCTCACGCGGTTCATTACGCCCCGCTCCAGTAATATGTTCTTTCCCAGTGACGTGTGAAGAAAGGAAATCGCCAAAGGAAATATTGGGATCTCCTTAATAGAATAAGTAAATTGATAACAGCAATGCTGTAAGTATATAAGTACCGTAATGATGATGTAACGTCAATGTTTTTGCTTTGCTATGATTTTACTTGTCACTTTAGGGTATCGTACCTACTTGATTTCGAAAGAAGCATTGTGTTCGTATGTGTGTCAGGAACGAGCTTTTCAACTATTTTTTTTACAAATACACAAACACGAATTGGTTTCCACAGAATACAAGTGCGACCACGATCAGAAGGCTATTCAGTGACATGACAGGAGGGCGTTTTTACGTACAACTTTTTTTTATGGGAAAATGTCAAACCAGCATTAGTTCCGACTTTTGCCACGTGCCAAATAACCGTGGGCGATTATACCAGCGTCAGCCCATAAAACAGCTGGGTGGTAAGGCAACAATTTTGGTACCTAGCATATCTCGGGAAAGTATTTTTTTCTTTTATTTCTATTTAGTAAGTGATCTATTTATAGTCGAGCCAAACTAATAAGCCACAAACGTGAATCGAATACTATAATAATGGAAAAGAAGTTATTTGTTTTTTTTATATGAGAGGTGGCAGACGAGCAGACGGATCACCTGATGGTAAGCAATTCCGCCGCCCACCAGTGGAGTCACAAGTGCGCTGCCAACCTTTTCCCCTTCCCCCATTGGGCCTCCGGTAACCTCACTCACACGGCGAAACACAGCGCAGACGCTGCTTCACGCCGGTCTTCTGTGAGTACTTTTATTTGGAGAAATGTAAATCAAAATTATTGAAAAGAAAGAGGAAAGTAGGTACCGATCCTAGATATCGATCCGTGGCCAGTTTATTTCTTTTTATTCAAAATCAAAGCGCTTATATTTTGTAGCATACATTTTTTTTATTTTTACAAAGTTTTAATGTATTTTTATTTTTAAACAAGAAAATAATACGTTTTATTTTAATCAGAATGTGGCTTTTCATTTATGGATGAATATTCCTACACAATCAACATTGTATTCGTTCGATTATTTGGAGTACATCACTAGATCTAAAAAAGAAAATGATTTGACCCATACAACATTGTACCAACGTTCAATTCTCTAGAGAAGTCAATTTTCAATAAGTTTATAAATAGTTTATCTGAGAAATTAAATCGCGAAATTATCTATTTTGTCTTTATTGAAATAAAGAAATCCAAACATATTTTTAAAAGTTAAGAAATTGTGCTTTTTTTATACAAAACTATAAAAATATAATATAAATTCAATGGCCGTTGGTACAAGGTTACGTTGTCGAATTATGTTGAACTGTCAAATGTGGCCTTTATTTTGGCCCAATTATACCAATAAAAATATATTTTATACAAAATACTTAAATAAACGAACTATTCTAGATAATAATCCACAAATTAAAACGCAACCCACAGTGCGCAGTGTGAAATCGCCTTTATAAATAATTGTTTCTTTTACATATATTTTTAAGTTTTTTTCTAGGTTTTATTTTAATTAAATTTTAAATTATTACAATGTGTTGTGTTAAAAGCAAATGGATTTGAATTTCTTCCTGCTTGATGGGCAACATAAATGAACATTAATAAAATTTATAGAACAAAGTACGTACCTACCTATTTAAAGGAATAAGAAAAAATGTAGACCACCTGTCCTTACCTATCATCATATTCTCGTTTAAAATTATATTATTTTATTTTTTCGTAACTTCAAAATTACGATAATCTTACGAAAATCTAGTCAGGGACACCCAAATATCTTATAAGTACGAGTACCTACATGGTAGGAAAGTATTTGTTTTACACGGGTTAACATACATTGCTATGAAATAGAGTAGGTACGTGTCGAAGTACCTACGAACATACTTAAGTAAATAACACATTTAAAAATTTCATCTCATGTTCAGGCGGGACTCGAACACCTTCCTCAATTAGACCACTGAACGCGTTATTAAGCCGACGAGCTGTCAATAGAGAATAAATAGCAAAAAGATTGCTTTAAAAAAATATCAACTATATACATACTTGTTTCAATATAAGGTAAAAACACCGGAATAGTTAGCCACTGTATGATATTTGTCATTGTGAGAAAGCGCACGATGTCTCCGGGCGGTAGCCGAGGCGCGGAGGATGCCGCAACGACTTCAATTTCCGATTTTGGCTCGTTTTAATTTCCTTGGCTGCAGTTTTCCGCCATATAATTTTTCCTCCAGAAAGGGGCAGCGGTGTCATAAATGTGATTGCTGACCCAAAAATGTCAACGCAATTAATAAAGGCGTGCCTCATTTACGAATATTTTGTTTACTGTTTTCCATCATGATGCTTCAGTCAATTAATTTGAGTGCTTTCATGAAGCTTAAGTACTTAAAAATAAGCACTTTTTCATTTTTATTCATTTGTCACGATGATTTAATGGAGCAGTTGCCATAATTTCTTCGGAATTAATAAATCTCTATAAATTAATTGTTGGTAGTTATTGTTATGTTAATAACTAGGTATTATTCTTATTATTCTGATTGATATTGATTTTTTACCAAGAATTACTGTTTATTTATTAGTTAAATATTTTTTCTCATAATATATGAGAAAAAATATTTACCTAGATATCCAACGTGTGGATTTTTTATAGGTTTTATATCTTAGTAGTTTTTTTTTAGTATTAGCGTAACTAAGTACTCAATACTCAATTGTTAATTGCTTTCCATTAGGTACAGTAAGGTGGTACTTATATAATTTAGCAGAACACATTAAGGACCCTGTTAGGGCACAACAAAATTTAGGAGAGAGAAAGCGGGCTTTATTAAAATTGTTCTCCTTTATAATAGGTATGTATATCATTTAGTAACTTACATCTTTATTTTTATTTATTATCTAGATATATGTATATATACTATAAATTTAGTTAAGGAATATTCAAAATCAAAAGGATTGCACCACCCTCCCCTCTTCTATCTAATGTCCTTTACCTGAAGGTTAAGGTAGAGATCGCTCCCAGCGATAAGACCGCCTAAATTGTACATTGTATCTCTGTATACCTAGCTTTTAAGTTTTGTATGTTGTGCAATAATGAGTATCTATCTATCTATCTATCTATCTATCTTTTAAATTTAAATAAATTGCAACTTATGTATTTATTTTTGTTCTGTATTATATTTATACTTATTATTGCACGTTACACATTGTCTGTTCTGCTCGTGTTTGTTTGGCAAAGTATCAACATTCACCTTCAGGCATGTTATCATACCTATCTAAAGTTGCACTGTTCACATTTGTGTTATATATTTATATATAAGACATGAATAACTACAGTAAGTAACAGCGTGCGGCTTAAGATAGTTCTGTGATGGTGTTTTGTCTCCTTGTGGCTCCGAATGCGTAGAATGCCGCACAGAGAAGCACTGCACAAAGCGACGCAGTTCAATGGGCAAATGCAATCATCCTTCTGCAGTCAACGTCTTAAAGGTATTCAGGGTTGCAAAGTTCACAGTGTGTTATGCGGGTTTGTATTGGAATCAATAGACAACTGTTAGTATTTAAATTGAACGCATAGAAGAATTTGATTTCGTTTTACTTATACAATATACATACATATGTATTCGTTCTATTTATGATATATATAAATATATATTGCCGTAAGATTTATATTTAAGTTTTTGTTAAAATATTATTAAGAGCTGCGGATTTTGAATAAACCATAAAGTAAAAATAAAAACAATACAAAAATTTGCAACGTCTTGACTGAACCTTGAAGTCCTTATTAATAAGCTTCTACGTATTCAATATTTTTCTTAAATAAATGACGGATAGTTTATATACCATTGGAATGATGTTGAATTAAGACAGGTCGAGCCAGTTTCTATTAATGAAGTATACAACTGATAAATTGCAGCTCGATAGATTGTAGCGACGGGCTGTACGTATTATAGGTGACAAAAAGGTCACCAATACTCTTGAATCTCTTCAACTACGTAGAGACATCGGTTGGCTTAGCGTCTTTTACCGTCTTTATCACGGTGAATGCTCTGAAGAGCTTGTCTTCCCTCATCCCACCTTACCTTTTCCGTCACAGAACTACACGCGGACACCGGACAACGCAGTCACCGCTTCACAGTGGAAAACATTCCATCATGGACTATAAAAATTAATATAAATTCCTTCAAACACTTTATACGTATATATTTGTAATCCCACTGTTGATTCTGATAACCGTAACACAGGAGCTTCAGCTACCTATCTCGGAGTCAGATCAATGTATGTGATGTTGTGAATTATTTATTATTTACTATTCAAACGAAGCTTGAAAAATCATCTCGGGCCAGTATGGCAACGGAGGTGATGCCTGACATCGCTTCCGTTGTAATTGCAACGTGTGGGCTCTTCTCTTGCTTACCATCAGGCTGAGGAGAGCCAAAAAAAAAGATTACAGGGAGTCACCTGTTAGAACGCAATTATTTCAGCTAAAAGACGTACGCCGGAGACATACTGACAATATTTTTATTTATTATTATTTTGTTCATTTCATCCTCATTCATATAGAGCGTTGTGTTTACGAATTACAATTCGTAATCACAACTTTTTCATCATGCAACATCACTAATAAATTCATCGGACAAAAAAAGACTGTTAGTGAAATGTTGCACGTCCAAAATAGAGATACAATTTCAACTAGAAAATGGGAAAGCAAACTATTAAAAAGCTCTCTAAAAGGTGCACAATCGACGTTTATTCCCGGTGTGCATAGCCTACCTAGGTATCTGTAGAACATATGCTGCGTACGTGTGAACATTCGGGAATTTTATCCGGTTTTAGCGAAGCATTTTTTCATTGTTTACCTAAGCCAGAGCTAATCAACTGCAGGCCCGCGAGCCCACAGGCTAACGTGGCCCACTAAAGATTTTCGAATTTACATAAAACCTCGCGTTTACATAAATTTACTGCACACCTTCAAATTGCGTTATCGTTCAAATAAAAAAAATCTGCTAAATGTGTAAAAAAAATTCCCGCTTATCATAAAGGTTGACAGCCCTGACCTAAGTAGTACGCCATAACTAATCCACCTAACACGAGCCGAGCCTTGTACAAGTCGAGGGTTTCGTAGTAGTATCTTCTTCTTAGTGTGTGGTTCCATACTTAATCGACTATTACTAGTTGAAATTGTCCCAAAGAAAGGTCTCCGTGCTTTGCTGAGCTGTTTGGTACCATCACTTTTTATAATGTTTGTTATTTTAATTTCTGACATCAGGTTTTTTATAACTCACTCAGTACAAAGACGATAGGAAGAAGCCGAAGAAGTCTAGTTGACTTAAAAATCTAGGTTCACAAAACTTAGGTAGGTACATAGCTATGGTAATTGTTTTCCTTAACTTATACATAGACAGACACCTATACATCTATATATATAAAAGGAAAACCTGAGTCACTAGGGCATTAAGTGACTAAGTGACTAGAAATGCACTCATAGCCCAAACTACTTACACTAGAAACTTGAAATTTGGGTTCCTTTAGTAGTGAAAGTGAGCACTAGGAAGGGATTTTTAAAAAATCCAACCCTTAAGGGGGTAAAAAGGCCGTTAGAAGTTTGTATGATAGTCCGCCATCTTTGATGTTAGGATTGTGAAAATTTGTATTTAGTCTTATAATTGGAAATCAAAAATAACTCATCAAAAGTTTTTTGGAAAATCACCCTTACAGGGGATTAGATAGGGGGAGGAATGCGGAATGGGTGTTTAGCAATTTTAATGTAAGAATCTTGAAAAATCATTATTCGCTAATAATGAATCAAAAACCATTTGTCTTAACATTTTTGAAAATTCAACCCTTAAGGGGGTGAAAAAACGGATTGAAGTTTGTATGATAGTCCTTTGTCTTTGATAGTATAGTTTGAAATAAACAGAAATTCACTTCAAGGGGTGAAAGAGGGGATGAAAAGTATTATGGGATTGCCAATTAGTAAAGTAAGAAACTTAAAATTGATGTTTGGGCACGGATTTGAATAAAAAAGTGATCTTTGAACTTTCAAAAGTCACTCCCCTTCCCTAAGGGGTAGTTGCGCGGGTTTGAAGTTTGAATGAAGACTTTTGTAATAAGGCTAAAACTGCGTGAGTAACGCCGCGGGCGCAGTCTAGTTATAGATAAACCTCATAAGAGAAGAACCGACTAAGTAATCATTTTGCAATAGGAAAACAATATCAAAAGGTAGATTAATAACCTTTTGTGATAACTTATTAAACATTTCAATGCTCAATCCGACAATCCTCAACGAAACTTCAACGAGTTTTTGTATTCAGAAGATCAGGTAATTAAGGCATTATTTCAGTAACTTCTACTGGTGCCTCTCCAAGTAGGAAAAATTGGCAGTCAGCTCTGATCTCTAGTTAGATGGAAAAACTGGAGGACACTGGGGATTCCAGCCGATTTTTTAAATATGGAATTCTAAAAATGGTCGGACGCGACGATACACGATACAAAAAGGCTGGAGCGGCGCGCCGTAGGCGAATGGCAGGTGTCAGCGGCGCGCCCACTTCGCCTAATACCTTCAATAAACGGTTGCATATTCTCCTGGAATCGCTTATTAAACATCATAATATTGATATTATAGAAAATCTAGATTCTATTTTTCATTTTTCTCGGGAATATTCAAGAGCTTAATCACTTATGCTCATAAACAACAAGTTTAGTTTAATAAAGGCCGATTCAATCAATCTTAATTCGATACTTAATCTATGGTATAGCTCTGTCATTTTATACAAATCTGACACTACCGAATATGTTATGCCATAGATTTATCCACAAATCCATATCCATTACCACGGATAAAGATTGATCGAATCGGACCCAAGTAAGTTTAGTTTACCGTCAAACACCCCGAGTAATTGAATTGATAAATTTCACGCGTCTGAAAAAAAAACTTCTTTTGTACTATTATATTATCAATACATTTAGTAAGTAGGTATGTACAGTCACGAGCTTTAATTTGGGACCCACCCAAGGTTGAATGTCGTGTAACAAACTTTCGCTATTAAGGCGACAGGTAGCCCTAACTAGCGACACCAACCGATTTAAATTGTTAGCTACTGAATCGGATCTATTTTAAACGTCTTAAACTGTAAACAAACATTTTCACTATTTATTTAATAACTGTGAACTACTTTGTGATCTGTTTTTGTACTCTAAATTTGAATTAACGCCATAAGTGGCCGTTTTTGGCGATTATGTGTAAGTATTAAATAAATAGTATAAATGTATTCCGAGAGGCTGCAGCTTAGAAATTGTTAAAAGATATCCGGTTTAGTTGCTAACAATTTAAATCAATTGGCGTCGTTAGTGTGCCCTATCCAGCACCTTAAGAGCTAATATTTTAACGTGTCAAAGTCATAATATTTACCATCGATAACTTTACTTTTCTTGGGGCAACTGTGCAAAAACGTCCGCTTGAGCGATGAGATAAATATTTCTCAACATCACATACGTTGATCTGACTCCAAGGTAGGTAGTTCAAGCACCTGTGTTACGGATATCAGAATCAACGGTGGGATTACGAATATATACATGTTAGAGCGCACAGTGTTTCCTGAAGCCTAAAAATCGGACATCCCCCTGTTTTTTTAAGCATTAGAAAGACTTTAGTATTATAAATCCAAGCCAGAAACTCCCGTGTTTCAATTCCGCTTAGTTACCGAGTAATAAATTTTTGAAATTTGAACCGGTGAAACGAAATTTATTTCTTATTAAAACAGGGTAAGGCTAGAAAATTATTTGCCTTTGAAATATTTAGGGGACTTCAAACTAAATTTTTTTAATATATTTACAAACTTATAAATAGTGTATTTATAACAAAATTAAATATTTTCTTTTTTTTCCTTTATTTTTTCTTTAAAATTACAAGGTTTGCATTTTCTTTTAAATTAGAAATACAGCTCAAAACATAAACTAACCGCATTAAAAAAACCAGATGCACATCTCATGGAAGTTAGGAGAAAAACATTTTTTTTGTTATTGTTTAGGGTTTTGGTTTGTGTTTTTTTTTTTGTGCTTTTAGTTTATGTTTTGAGCTGTATTTCTAGTTGAAAAGGAACGGCTCAAACCTTGTAACTTTAGAGAAAAAAATTAACGAAAAGAAAACGAAAATATTTGATTTTGTCGTAAATACACCCTCTATGAGTTTAAATATGTATTTAAAATTTGTAGTTTGAAGTCCCCTAAATACTTCAAAAACAAATAGTATCCGCGTACCCTTTTTTAGTAAAAAATAAATTTCGGTTTCATCATCAGCCCATTTAAGTCCACACTGCTGGGGCACGGGCCTCCCTCAATCACATAAGGGGTATTAGCCATACTCATCACGCTTGGCAGACGGGTTGGCGAGGGTTTTGATATAAATGCAGAGTTTTCCTTCTCTGGGTGCTGATGATCATGCCAGCAGCTTTACCTTAGTCGCCTTTTACGACACCTCGGTAAGAGTGAGGGTGGCCTATTCTACTCTGCCGGAGACCACACGGCCGGTTTCGCGGGTTCGAAAATTATTATTAAGTGATTTGCAGGTGGTGTTTATTCGACCAGAGTTCGAACACGAATGAGCCAAACGCCACAGCGCTTTTATAAGGCGATCAAAACAAGTTACCGGAAGGGGTAGGGTAGGGAGTGCGCTTTATAATACAATCAAATAATTAAATTTAACGTTCTAATTACAACATATATTCATTGTTTATAAAATAGATTTTAGTAAATTATTGTTTTTATTTTTATTACAATAAATTAGTCCAAATAATTCATTTCACAGAAAATAAGATGTTTCATTCAAATATTTAATTTTAATTAATACGAAGCTATTATTAATAAAGTTGATTTAAATAAATTACTTTTATTATTTTGATCACGATAATTAATCAAGATAAATTATACAAGTAAGCAATCAAACTCACTAATTAAATAATTTTAATATAATTGTTAACTTTATTTATTTGGACGCTATCATACATATAATATTTTTCTTTTGTAAATATATACTTACATACTAATACATAGAAAACACCCAGACCAATACAAACAGACATGTTCATGCACACAAATGTTTATACTGTGCGAGGATCGAACCCGCAACCCTTGGACTAACCACTGTTCTAAACAGGTAGTCGTGAATGCCTACTCCTTGTTCGTGCAAATCAATAATTTGAACTCTTTTTTGGTCACGATTAGGTGCAAGCATTTTATTAATTGCTAAATTACTATTTGTGAAAATGTAACAAACAGTAAACTATTTTCTTGACTGACACGAGTAAAGCTTTTCGCAAAGTGGTTGTCGTTTCAAGGGTCGATTAGATAAGACATTTTTATGTACTTGACACTTTACATTTGTACGGGACTGTGGTGTGCTGGTTAGGAATTTAGGGATAAGGGATGAAAACACTGGATGAAACGGAAAACTATGTATCAAGCAAAGTATAGAAAATAGACCATTTAGACAGCAAAACAAAAGACGTATCAAAATATATATCATAGACAAACTTACATAAACTAAAATAAGGTGCATCGTGCACATCGTCTATATACAACAAGAAAAAGACAAAGTTAGGTTAAGTGAAACTAAATCAAGACTTAAATAACAGTTAAAAAGGGAGTAAAAAACAAAAACCAAATAGGTAGTTACTTAAACTTACTTAACAAAAGACATAACTTATTAAATATTTAACAGAATGGAAACAAAACGTGTTTAAAAATGGAACAAAAAAAAAGGAAAAACAAACAAATTCTTCTAACAGAACAGCGGCACTAACTTCTTCAGAGGACGTTTTAGTATGCCTCCTGCTGTCTGTACGTCTGCCACTCTGACGACGTTGTCACCCCCGGGGAATAAACGCGTTACCAATATATTCTGCTTCAGCTAAGAGAGTACTGAAGACCTCCTCTTTTGGTGTGCGGTCTTTAAGTGTGATCCGTAGTGCTGTCTTGACACTTTTCACGAGGCGCTCCCACGCACCGCCCATGAAGGGAGCCGAAGGGGGAATGAATTTCCACTGGATTCGCTCGTTAGCAGCGAACTCATCATTCCTCCTCACTCAACATCATTCCTCCGCCTACTCTGGCCTGGAGCGGTCGCATATTGTCTCAGTGTTAGTTTACCTCTTAATTATTTTAAAGAAATATTGTGATTGGTTGTGAGTGCAAATTTCAATTCCTTGTTCCTCTTGTGGCTCTTAAACGGAATAACTCCTCCTTCTGGGCGGTCCTAGAGCAGGATAACAAATTTTGCTCAGCGGCCCGTTGAAAGTGCTGGTGGTGGTAGCTGAGATTTGAACCAGCATCCGACTGCGTCCGAACCCAAGCGAGCATCCACGAGGCCATCAGTGTTGTAAGAGCCCACGCCGAAACATCCATTCTACTGCTGCTGCAGTGACTCATCGCTACCTGTCTCCGCGTCCGCGCTCTGAGCGGCGCCTACTTTCAACACCTACTCTCAGGGATCGACTGGCAGAGCGGTTTGTAGCGCTGCGGCGGCACTGCGGTGATTGAAGTCGTGAGTTCGAATCCGAGCAACAGACTTTTTTTTTTTTTGTATTGTTTTGTTTATAATAAACATCTGTGAGTATGGCGACTTCACTAGCAGAATGTGGTGGTTGTAAAAAAGAAATAATTTTAAATGATCACTATCTGCAATGCTCCCTCTGCAACCATAGACATCACTGTGAATGTCTGAACATTACTGTTCATCAGTTTTCACGTCTGAGCAACGCGCAGAAAGCAGCATGGAAATGTCCATCATGTAGTAATGTTACGAACAGAAAGAAATCGAATATTAATACACCGGTACGTGAAACGCAATTGCCCATCTACAGAGAGTCACTGGACATGTCATATGAAAACAGTCAACAACATATCGCCGAGACCGACCCCAGCTTCATAACACCGCCGAGGCGCATCCTACCTAGCTCATCAACATCCAATAATGCAACTCAAAACCTAGTAACCCAAAATGATCTAAGAAAGTTTGCCGATGATTTAAAGAGCAGCCTTGACTCGTGGCGTCTCAGCATGGAATCGGCTATGTCGGATATACGAGATGACATCAAAAATACGCTGTCCAACATACAAAAAGACTTGAGCAACCTTCGTACAGAGCAAACAAACCTTAAACAGGAAGTTGCGGGACTATCAAACGATGTGTCTGAACTAAAAATTGCTACTCAATTCCAAGCTGGCGAAAGTGAAGATTTGAAAAAACAATTCACTCAAATTCACAGCAAGTTGCAAGCAGCAGATGACTACAATAGCACGCTCTCTACTTTAGAATCTAAAATGGACACACTTGAACAACAGGCCAGACAATGCAACTTGGAGATCAATAACGTTCCTGAAAAACGAAATGAAAATCTCCTGTTAATCATGGAGTCCATTGGGCAATGTGTCAAGCACCCCATCTCGCAGAGTGACTTAGTGTCTATTCATCGTGTACCTCATGCCAGCAAGGACAGTAATAGGCCTAAAAACATCATCGCAAAATTTAATTCGAAGTCTACTCGCGACAATATTTTGAGTGCATACCGCAAATGCAAAGAGCTTAAAACGGATCGTGTGGGAATATCTGGCGCACCATCGCGTATTTATATGAGTGAACATCTAACACTCAAAAGAAAACATTTATTTCGCTTGTGTAGAGAAGCCGCGCGTAAACACAACTTCAAATATGTTTGGATTAAGAATGCTACCATTCTTGTGCGTGAGTTTGATTCTGCGCCCGCGATTGCCATCAGATCCGCGGATGAAATCGAAAAAATTATGTGTAAAGCTCAACGCAATCAAAACTAATTCATTTAAAAACTGTTACCTCCGGATCCTCACCATCCACCGTTCTGTGCTCTTAGCATGTTAGATACAAATGTGAAACGAATGCAAAGTCAACACTCGCCTAAACCGAATTTCCATAAGGCCGACTACCAACGAATTAACAAGGAAATTCTAGATATAGATTGGGTAGCGCTTTTGTCAGGACTCTCTGCTCATGATTCAGTTGATGTTTTTTACAGACACATTTATCAAATCATTAACAAGCACGTTCCTGTGAGGCGTCCTAAGTCAGCGCGGTTTCCGGTCTGGTTTTCGTCTTCACTCATACATATATTTAAGAATAAGGAACGCTCCTGGTGTAAGTGGAAAAAATATAAAAATATTTCAGACTATGAAACATTTTCATTGTATCGTAGAAGATTCAAGACGGAATGTACTAGACTATACAAGGTATACATTGAAAGTGTTGAGGAAAGTATTGCCACTAATGTCAAGTATTTTTGGGCATACGTGAAGAATCGTAGCAACAAGTCTGGTCTGCCATCAGAAATGTATTACCATACCTTACATGCTGATAATCCAACACAGATTTGCAACCTTTTTTTCTGATTTTTTTCATTCCGTCTATGAACCTACCTCTCTTGATCCGGATTATTGGCAACAAGATCAACCGCACGAATATACTTCCGATAGCTGTGTGTTATCACAAATTACTGTATCATTCGATTGTGTCCTTAAGGCATTGAAAGGCCTTGATATAACAAAAGGTCCGGGCTCCGATGGAATACCTCCGATATTCTTCAAATCTTCCCTTGGACTCTGCACGCCTCTATATATTATCTATAATAAGTGCTTGCAAGAAGGTGTCTTCCCTCAGATATGGAAACGTGCCAATATAACTCCAATTCCTAAGGCAGGAGACGCTCGTAACATCGAGAATTATCGCCCCATTTCCATTCTCCCCATTCTTTCGAAGATCTTCGAACGATTGGTGCACGATGAAATTTACCCCACCCTTCATACACGTTTATTGGCTGAACAACACGGATTTGTTAAATCACGCTCTACGACCAGCAACCTAACACTGTTTACTAATTATATATTTCGTAACATGGATGCTCGAATTCAAGTCGATGCCATTTATACAGACTTTCAGAAGGCTTTCGATAAGGTCGACCATAAACTGTTATTAGACAAACTGGCTTTCAATGGTATACGTGGTAACTTGTTGCGTTGGTTCGTCTCATACATTAGTAATAGAACTCAGAGGGTGGTATTAAATGGTTATGAGTCCAAACTAGTTACCGTGACGTCTGGCGTGCCTCAAGGTTCCATCCTTGGTCCTCTGCTCTTTCTTCTTTACGTTAATGATATTTCTAAGTGCTTTCTGAACTCAAAATTCTTATTGTATGCAGATGACTTAAAAATATTTAGGGATATCAATTCTGTGAATGACTGTCTGTTGCTTCAGGCTGACCTTAATAGGCTTGTAGAATACTGCTCTGAAAATAAATTAATTCTCAGTCTGCCTAAATGCACCTGTATCAGTTTTCATAAGAAAAAAACAATAATTGACTTTAATTATTGCCTAAATAATACTAGCTTAAGCAGAGTGCAGCAGATACGAGACCTGGGAGTTATTTTGGACTCCAAACTCCACCTAGACCTCCATGTTAACTCAATAGTTAATAGGGCTTATAGAATGTATGGTTTCGTCACAAGGTCCGCACAAATGTTTCGGAAAGAAAAAACCTACCTCACCTTATATAGGTCCTTAATCCGGTCACAGTTAGAGTACGCGGTCCCAGTTTGGAATCCATACTTCAAAAAATACAACGGTATTATCGAAAGAGTTCAGCGCAAATTTCTAAAAAAAATCAATTATTGTTGCCGCCGCTCGCGTCTGCCCTACGATCATTTACTGGTAAAATACAACCTATTGAATCTTGAGTCTCGGCGTCTTCTTCTCTCGATTATGTTTCTATATAATATACTCAGAGGAAAGATTGACTGTATCGATATTTTCAATCAGATCCAATTCACAGTGCCTAGAAATTATTCTAACAGACGAGTTTGCCGCACGTTCTTCACCGAAAAGTGCAGAACGTGCGCCGGCGAACGGGCCCCTCTTATTCGTTTGTCAAGTATATTTAACACTCATTTTAATGAACTAGATTTTTCTATGAGCCCTGGTGTTTTCAGGAAACTAGCCATAGATGCTCTTAAAACATAAATTTTCTATCTTTTTTTTGTTTCACATAATATTTTTAAAACTTGTTTAGCGACTTTTAAAGGGTAACCTAACACTTGTTGGTTTATAATTAACTTGTGGATAACGTTGTTGGTTATGCATTTAATTATCATGTAATTGTAATGTATCTTGTCCTAAGCTTTTAATGTATAACTGTTTGTTGTCTCTAATAAAATAAAATAAAAATAAAAATAAAACTCACTGACCTTCTCGTCGTACAGTATCTTGAGCTCTCTGTTGGCGCCAACAAAGGCGGTACCATTGTCCGAATATATCTCGCTTGGGGTGCCACGACGCGCGATCAACCTTCGCAGACTCATAATAGCAGAGTCAGATGACAATGAATGTACTACATCTAGGTGTACAGCTCTGACTACTAGACACGTATACAGAGCCACGTATCTTTTCTCCTGCCTTCTACCAATAGACACTCGAACGGGCCCAAAGTAATCCAAGCCCACAAACGTAAAGGGTCTAGTGTGGTGAGCGAGTCTGGCACTGGGCAAGTTTCCCATGGGAGGGTTATACGTCTGTGTACGACTCAATCGACAAACTTGGCACTGGCGAGCGACTGACCGCACGGTGCTGCGTAGGTTTATTATCCAATAGGTCTGCCTGAGCTCATTTACAACTGTCTCAGTGTTACCATGAGCCGTTCGTACGTGATGGTAGTGCACCAACAAACGAGTGCTTAAGTGTTTTCCATCTAAAATTATTGGAAACATGGTTTCCTTACTTACTTCCTCAACTGCACCAATTCGTCCTGATAGCCTGAGCGACGATGTATCGTCGCTATCAATTTGCGGTGACAAATGACGAAGTCGATTTTGTCTCTTGAGAGGCTGTTGCGTCCTTATACATGCAAGTTCTTCCTGAAAACTGTCTATTTGGCTTTGACGTAAGATATGCATTTCAGCCAAGTTTAAGTCTTCCGCCGTCAGGGCTTTGAAGCTACTTACGTCAGCTCGCAAAGTTAGTGCCGTTACAGGTGGGGTGATATTTAAATCGAAAGAACAGATGCAGTTACTTATTTTAGTCAATTTAGAAAGTTCTATACCTCTTTTTAGTAAGCTACGCATACGCAATAAAAAAATGAACTTGTGAGCAGTGGCTGTTGCGCGTACTATTCTAAGTCATGAGCTAAAGCGTGTTGGACTAGCTGACAAAGGCAAGTGAACTTGGGATGACGTTATCTGATACAAATGAGCGCACGACTTAGCAGGAATGTTAGGTTGACTAGGCCGTATTTTCCGAGATGAGGAACGGTGGCCCAGTCACCCAACGTGAAGAGAGGATTAAGGAATCGCCTTTGACGTGAGTTGCATCATCCGCAACATTTAAACTACTTGGAACCCATCTCCATTCATTAGCGTCAGAGGATTCCAAAATTTCTCCCAACCTATGAGCCACAAACGGTTTGTAACTTCTTGCATCGCTGCTGAGCCAACCGAGCACAGTCATTGAATCGCACCAAAATACTCTACGTGATGGTTTATGTTTGTGCGCTTCAACGATTGTGTCCGCAAAACGCGTTGCGATCAAAGCGGCCTGTAGCTCCAATCTAGGAATGGAAGTATGTTTTAGTGGTGCTACTCTAATTTTGCTACCTATGAGTGCTAATCTAAATGAGTCATTCTTACACTTGAAGCGCCAGTAACCAACCGCAGAATAAGCTACTTCGCTAGCGTCACAAAAACGTTGGGCGTCGCGGTCAGATTGGCGAATCTTTACCTGCGGGAACATCTCTTTTATGTCACCATTCAAAGCGACCTTTGCCTCCCGAAAACGAAATAAAATATTAAGTAAAGATTGGAGCAAATCTGGCCCTGTCAACAATAGATCGTTAAGGCTTACTCCATCGGATTTGGCCGCTGCATCATGCACAACGCGGAGCTTACCTGGCTTGTTCGGGTTAACTACGCCGAAGTGTGGTAGGTACCATACTGTACCTTCACATTCGGACCCGGAGCACTCTTCAGCATAACCCTTCTCAACGGTATCCTTAATGTTATTTTGGTACTGCAAGGCATACACTGGGTCCCGAGCAAAGCGCTTCTCTAAGCCAAAAAATCTGGAAAGAGCCATTTTTTTACTGTCCGGTACTACTAAATTGTCTGATTTCCACAAGAGCCCGACCTCAAAGCGACCCTGTGGCAAGCGCCGTGACGTCCTCTCTAAAACCGCAAGAGCGCGTTTGTCACTAGTGCCACTCATTTTATATTTTGTAATGCCTATGGAGTCAAGGCGATATTCGGCTTTTAGGAGGCTATCAAGCGACATTTCGTTTGCGGGGTCTCGACAACATACGTGGTTTACAAAATTAACAGTTTTAGTTCTGCTAGATGCAAATCCGAATAAGACCCACCCTAATGCTGTCAAGATCCCCACTGGTTGAGATTTAGACCCTAATCTTGTAGTTTGGGGTATTAAGAGTTGCCAGTTATCAATTCCAATTATAATGGTGGGTTTTGCATCAAAATAGCAGAACTTGTCTGCTATATCAGCCAAATATGGACATTTTGAAATATCCTCTCTACTTACACTCTGCCGAGCTAAACCTAAATTGCTAATAGACCTAGCTTGTTGAACATTGTAGGTGTCTACAGAATTACGGCCCTTAATTTTGAAATCGACGTACTGTACCTCTGATTGCCTGGATAACCCCCCTACGCAACGTAAATCAATTTTCCCCGACGGTCCTGACAGCCCGATCCGCTTTGCCACTTCAGAGTCAATGAAGGTGGCCGAAGATCCATCATCGAGTAGAGCGTACGTGTCTACAGACCCCCTTGGGCCTGACACGGTAACTGCCACAACCTTCAGCATAGGCCGTGGCAATGGACTGCCGGTGGCGGAAGAGTGCGCTGCTAGCTCTGAGGGTACGTCGTAGGGTGATCTAGAAGGTAAGTCGTCTCTAGGTTCATCGGAGGGTCCGTCTTCCGAAGAAGAAGCGGCGTCATCTATGGCGTGTGCAGTGTCGTTTGAATAAGTTTTGTGTAGAAGTTCATGATGTTTACGTAAGCAACCTTGTTTAGTGCAAACTCCTTTCGCCCTACAGGCATGGTAGTTATGCGAGCCTTTTTTCAGGCATCTATGGCATATTTTATTTTCTTTAACGAACTGCCACTTTTCATCAATAGATAAAGTCAAAAAATTTTGACACTTGTCAAGCGAATGGGAATTTATTTTGCAAAGTAAACAAACGGATGTTGGTGGAAATTTTGATGCATTTTTAGCTGTAGACGAGATCGATGAATGTGAAGTGGATTCAGGCGCCCCGGTGTCTGCTTCGACCTGGTTCACGCGGTCCAATTTAGTGTTCCTGTCAAACAGATAAGGGGTTTTAAATGATGAACTCTCCACAACGCCAAACTTAGCTTGTATCTCTACTTCGTTTAGTAGGAAATCCGATAGCATTTCGAGCTTAGATTGGCCGCTGTACTGGTGAGCTGTGGCAAAGTCATACCACCTACATCTCATGGTTGTCGGCAGTTTTTGTAAAATAGTGTTAAAAAGTTCTGGCGACCTCATGTAGTCTTGGCCGTCCAGAAGGCGCAAAGTTTCAGTACAATATTAGGTCTCTGTCTATATTAAAAAGTTTAGGTAAAGACCTCACCAGCTGCAGTTCCTGTAAAATTATTAGTTCAGGCCGTCCAAAGCGAATTTCAAGAGCACGCATTACAATGTCTGGAGTCTTAGCTGTCACGAGAAGCTTGTCAACAGACTCGCGAGCAGTACCTCGCAATGCGTGGCTTAGACGAGCCAAATTTTGTACATGGTTATATGATGACGCTGTGTCCTGGAACACTCTCTTAAAAGACAGCCACTCTGTGGGGGACTTCCCGTCAAAAGAGGGCAAGGGTATATTAATCCCCTTAGGTTGGGCTATCTTTGCCATCATCTTTTCAAATGCCAACGTAAGTGCGGCAATAGGGCCTAACGAGGAAACTGCTGGGAGGGTAGCGTTCAGTTTTGTTGAAGTGGGAAAATTATTTGGGTCTACTAACCTTTCTTCAACACTTTTGTCACTGACGCTAGCGCGACTGGACCGCCGGCTGCTCCGACAGCTGTTAGCCCGTATTTGAGTTAGCTTCGCTTCATATTCCTTTTGGATACGTTCCGTTTTTTTAAGCCAACGCTTGACCACAATCGCACCTGATGGAAAGCGACGATGAGGTCTAGGATGATACGCGTTTGCCTAAAAGATGCCTGTTCACTCTTGCCTTAAAGATGCCCAGATTATAGTGGTCAGGAAAAACAGATCTCGGCAGAGAGTTCCATTCCTTAGCCGTCCGCATTATAAATGTGGAAGCAAATCGCTTCGTGCGGATAAGGGGTATTTCTACCACATAAGGATGAAAGCTCTCGCCGCGCCTTGTCGTCCGATGATGGAATGGGCTGGGGGAATCAAATTATGTAGAACCTCCGCACACTCCCCGAAATGAATCCGGTAGAAGACCGAGAGGCATGCCACTCGTCGACGGTGGTCCAGGCTCTGCAGGCCAGCTTCGGAGAGTGTGTCATCATCGATGAGCTTCTTCGCACGTCGCTCTATTGAGTCCAGAGCGTCTAACTGATACCGGGCAGATCCGTCCCAGAGGTGACAGCAGTACTCCAAGCAGGAGCGAACCTGGGCTCGATATAGACTTAAAAGCTGCTCGGGCTTAAAGTACCGCTTGACTTTCCAAAGGATGCCTAGTTTTTTAGCTGCAGTTTTGGCTATGGACTCAATGTAACGACCAAAATTAAGGCTAGCCGACAGATCCAAGCCCAATAGCTCGAGATGGTCAGTCACTGGCACGGAAACATTTCGGAAAGTAGGAGTCAGATGAAATGGACTCCTTTTCGCCGAAAAAAGGCAGGCCTGTGTTTTGGCGGGGTTGAACCCAACCAAATTGGCATCTCCCCATATGGAGACAGCATTCAGGGCTGTGTTCACCCTCTGAACCATGCCCTCCCTCAAAGAACCGACATCTGCACCGGACCTCGCAACTGACAGATATCTATCCGCAACTGTGCTGTCATCAGCGTACCCAAAGATACCGGGTGTCAACAGTAAGTCGTTGATATGTAGTAGAAATAGAGTTGCGGAAAGAACAGAACCCTGAGGGACACCAGCATTGATGTCATGGCGATCAGATGAGTAGCCATCAATGACTACCCGAATTGATCTGCCCCTCAGAAAATCCTCAATCCATACGCAAAGGCCGGTGGAGATTCCGTACGACGGAAGCTTGCCAATGAGACTTGCGTGCCAGACCCTATCAAAAGCCTTGGAGATGTCGAGGGAAACAGCGAGAGCTTCGCCGTGTTTCTCGATGGCTTCACTCCACAGGTGGGTTGCATACACTAGAAGGTCCCCAGTAGACCGCCCGCGGCGGAAGCCAAATTGACGGTCACTGAGGAGATCGTTGTCTTCTAGGTATGCAAGGAGCCGGTTGTTCAATACACGCTCCATAGTCTTACAGAGTATGGAGGTGATTGCGATAGGACGGTAGTTAGCTGGGTCAGCACGACTACCTTTTTTAGGTATAGGTTGAACATTAGCAAGCTTCCAAGTACTCGGTACTAGTCCAGTACGGAGGGAAAGGCGGTATAGGCGAGTCAAAATAGGAGACAACTCAGGGGCACAGGTTCGTAAGACAATTGCAGGGATGCCATCAGGACCACTAGCCTTATTAATGTCTAGAGTGCTGAGCGTGTTGAGTACCTCTTTCTGTCGAATATGGACTTCAGACATCTCAGAAGAGCATTGAGGTAGCTTAGGTGGATTTTTGCCAGCTGTATCTAGTTGCGAATTGCTCGCGAAGAGAGAGGCAAACAAGTCTGCCTTCTTCCTGGGCCGTGTGAGCTAGCGATCCATCGGACATCACCAACGGCGGCAGCGACGACCGGCAAAAATTGGCCTCGACCGACTTAGCCAGTGACCAGAAAGCTTTGCTTCCAGACGGATAAGAGACTAATTTGTCTCCTATGCGGCTAATGTGGTCGAAGCGGGCCTTTCGGAGAGCACTTTTGCATGACTTAGCGGCACTGTTGTAGGCTTTCTTCAGTTTCGACACATTCTGCGATTTGCGGGATCGAGCGTCTGCCCAGGATTGGTAGGCGGTGTGCTTGACCGCTTCGGCCTTGGCACAGTCCGCGTTAAACCAAGGGTGAGCTTTGTTCTTTTGCAAAACGTCAGAGTATGGAATAAAGTATTCCATAGCCTGAAGTATCACGTCAGAAATTGCATCCGCGCAACGCGTGGGGTCGTCCGAAGAAAAGCAAGTGCGACGCCAAGGGTAAGATGCAAAAAAGTGTCTCATCTCATCCCAATCTGCTGACCTGTATCGCCATACTCGCCTAGTTCCAATAGGATCAAGGTCCGGTGGAGAGTAGACTGATACTGATTTCACCAGACAGTGGTCAGAGCTTCCCAAAGGAAGAAGAGATTGCCACTTGGTATCGGTCTGGGTCGGTGGTCAGCAGAAGGTCTAGGCAGTTTGCTGTATGGCCATCTACGTCAGGGATACGGGTAGCGCCTTTTACCAGCTGGGAGAGACCTAGCGACAGAGCAAATGCGTACGCCAATCTCCCGGCGTGGTCAGTGCTCTGAAAGGGGAACAACCACTCATTGTGGTGGGCGTTAAAGTCCCCCAGAACAACAAAGTGCGCACTCGGGTACCTCTTTTAATTTAATTTTAAGGGAGAAGGACCAAAAATATGTACGGGACTGTGGTGTGCTGGTTAGGAATTTAGGGATAAGGGATGAAAACACTGGATGAAACGGAAAACTATGTATCAAGCAAAGTATAGAAAATAGACCATTTAGACAGCAAAACAAAAGACGTATCAAAATATATATCATAGACAAACTTACATAAACTAAAATAAGGTGCATCGTGCACAACATTATTGCACTAAAGTTTCTACCTTATTGCATTATGAATGTTTTGATGATATTTGACGGAAATGGGTCCCAAATTAAAGCTCCAGACTGTACATGGCTAAAGCTTTGCTTCACGAAATGGAAACAAAATAATGCCAATTAACGGACATTGCGTCCCTCCTGTATTTATTTATAAGCAAACATAACTTGTGTAGCACATTATTATTTTCTTGGAATAATGGAAATGGTAGCTAAATGTATTAGGATTGGACGTAATAAGGGTCTATCCATCGATGCTTGTACTAATCATCATAATACAAAGATTGGATTTTATATAACTTAAAGAATTTGTATATTTTCCTACTTGCTACACTGGCTCAGCGACTCGAAGTGTATCTTGGCCAGACCAACAGTGAGTCTCTGTTGGTTTTCAGATGGTCAGTATTAGTCAACATGATCAGACAGATAAACCATTGCAGGTTGAGAAGAGTTTCGGTCATCTACAACTGCTGGACTGGCCACGGGGTGGCTAAAGGTAAGGAATTTGTTTAGGTAAGCCAGCTTCAAATTCTCATTATCACATCGACTACATATTATTAATTCCGACTGCTGGAATACTTGCCTACTCTTATGCGGAATGGGAGTTCCCACTTGCCAATGCGGTGTGAGAAGACATAACACACGATTTCAAATTTCTTCATCCACAATGTTTTCCTGCACTTCAGAGTTTAAGCATTTTTTTATTATCTGTCATGTGAGGGAGGGATTGCATATTCTCTTTTAGAAATTTTCATACAATACCTACCGTTTTATTTTGGGTACCAATTACGTTACAAATTGACAAAACTTTTAATTTTAATACCATGGCATTTTATAATATTTTTTTCTTTTTTGAACTTTTTGTCTCTTTTTTTTTCCTTTATCTGCGTTTGAATACAATTCCATCCTACCCTTTGCATACTTTTACTTTCACCAATTTTCTAATTGCTTAACTTTCTCAACGATTAAAAGAAACGAACTTTTCCAATTACTCTGTAACAGAAAATGTGCGTTTTTCGAGAACCTACGCTTTCACTACCAAATATGTAACAAAGGTGAGAAGATAATTGGTCGAAGGCTCAAGGGTTAAAGGATCTTCAAAATCCAAATTACAGCAATTTTGACTACAAGTCTTCCATAGCAGATAGGGATTTTGATTTTTCTTGGATTTTAGTCCCTGCCACTTTCGCTGTCTATGCCACAAAATCACTTACTGCGTTGGCACATAGTAAGTAATTTTGTGGCATGCCTATAGCCTTGCAGCCGTGTATTGCCTACAGTTGGTGTCATAAAAACGATCATCAAATTCAAATTCAAATAATTCTTTATTTGCATAGGCATGTACACAGCACTTACAAATCGTCGTACATTTGAATGACTTAAAACTATTTATAAGTACCTATGTATAATTTACATGATAATACATATATATATATTGATACATAAAATATACCAAAGAAATAAATTAACATAATGCGATTCTACCACCGTCTCGGAAAGTTGTTTCTGGTCGAGAAGATCCGGCAAGAAACTCGCCAGTTACTCTTTTTAATTGCCAAACTTTCATACAATGTTGTGTCATCATCATACCAAGCCATACAGTTCAATTGTTACACAAAATAAAATAAAGGAAATAATAATAAAATAAATATTATGAGGTAAACCGAAGCAGACCAGTCCCCAAAGGTGGCACCTGTTCACAAGTATGACGTATGTGTCAGCCATCATTTCACTCAACCATATTAGAGGGAATGTAATGACCCGCCACATAGCGCCACCATCGTAAATATGTATCTATCTATCTATAAATGTATACTGTTATTTGTTATTTTAATAAATAAATCGTTAACGCCAATGGCTTATAGATGAACCGAAAAGGTGAAACACTTGCGCGATGTAATCGACTTCCAGTGCCATCTAATGGTACTGGTCTAAGTTAATCCCAAAAGGAAAAGTTAATGAACACTTGATTTGTTCTGGTCAGGGCTATATTATCCAAGTATCATTTTTAATTCATCTTTTGTCTGATATCCATATCTACTTAGCATGGAATCAGGTCAATGTGTGAGAAGTAGTATGAATTTATATGATGTATTTTCAATATTTTTTCTAACGCCCATTTTAAACCAATCTTCACGCTGAATAAACATTTTGAGAAAAAGTGCAGTCTGTATTATCATGTAGTAGGTATTATCATAGACTAATTATTAGTCCATTGTATTAATATTATGTCACAACTTTGTATTTCTCTCGCAACTACAGTAATAAAGATTGCATAAGGTAGGTACCTCGACTAATATTAATATTCATATATTTGTAAGAGTTATTAGACAAATTGTTATTCAATTTGATTAAATTTATTTATTGTTAATTTATACGTTAAAATATACGCTATACTTGTTGTAATTTATTTAAAATAGCAGGCTATATTTAGTTTTGTATCTTAATTATTATTTTGTGTACAAATATGGCCGAAAGGCATGTGTGACGGCATTCTATGTTAGGCAGCCGTACGGATCGGAGCAGAGAGCATCGTTGAAATTGTTAACAGTGAATTCAGAGTTCTAAACATTTCATCGATTGAATGTTTCGGTGATGTGGAAAATAAACATATAACATTGTACTGATCTTACATATTCATATTCTTTATTGTTCCATGTTGACTCATTTAAGTCTATAATATTTTAGTTCTGACCAAATAATGTAATTCAAATACACATTTATACACATGTATACGCCTACTAAAATGTAAAATGTTATACGATTAAATAAATACACATGTTTTTGTTGTGTCTTTTCTGTTCTGTTTTTAATGTGATAAGTGGCGAACAGAGGGTTCACCTGACGGTAGCCGACACCTGCAACTTCTGATTCTGATTCTTTAATAAGCTAATTTATCAGCTTCATCACAACCAAATCCTTTCATCGCAGTCAAAGTTTCCGACAAAAGCTTGTAATTATACATAATATAGTTTCAGGGCTACGTTTATCATGAATATCAATTAGTAGAAAGGATGCATATGTTTAGCTAACGATGAACTCCTTTTGCTGAAAATATCATCTTGGAAATAGCTTCCAGAGATTATTAGTATTGCCTTATATCAAAGAAACAAATTTGAAATCAAACTAACAACTAATACGAACTATGTGTTTAAAATTCTTTTTCTCGTGCCTCTCCAACCAGTGATGGGTGGCGGCCAGCCTCACATATCTCACTAGATCTCTTGCTAGATAGGAAACCTCTGAGGCACTGGCGATCGCCGTCTATTCTCTGATGTTACGCAACGATGATTTCTTTCTCCGGCTAGACGTCTTCCCCACCACATTGCCCATCATAATATGCTGAAAATTATTTTTAGTTTAACAGAGTAATATGTAAATAATGTTTTTTAATGTACACATTTATTGTCCACAATGTTTTCAAATCTTAGGAAGGAGTGAGTCAGCCCCATCACAAGTTACTTACTGGGGATGTCTCAACACTAATAATGTTATGATCACAAATTATCAAGATTTAAAAAAAAAATAGTTTTTATTTTATTTTTATTATTTATGATTTGAGGTACCTATCTGTTAAATAAGAGAATTATTAAAAAACATATAGTTGTTTTCCTCTCACAAACTCATCACTATGTACAAGAAATGTAGAACTGGAATAATAAAATAAACCAACTCAATTTAAATAAGCATCCAAAAATTCTGAAAATTAAAATAAAATTTCATGTTACTTCATAAAGGGTTCGTAAGACTGAAAACCAAAGTATGTAATTGAAATACAGGGTTAATCCGAAGACAGTCTGTATATTCTGAGCCACCAAGGGATGTTAATAAGCATTTTAAAGCTTAATAAGGTTTTTTAAAGTGCCTTCTATTCACCGTGAGCCGCGCAATAGTCTCATCAATATTGTAGGGGTAGAGACCTAACTAAATAGCAAATGGAATATCATATATCTTCGAAACTATTTATAAAGAGGTGAATCCTACAAACATCGCCAACGCTTACCTATAGCCTATAGGTAACCCAAAAACACGAAACGCTTGTGCGATGTAATCGACACCTAGCGCCATCTATTGGTATAAAGTGGAACTAATGTCCCGAAACGAAGAGACGGCGGACCACTAGCTATAATATATTTATTATTATTTATATATAAAGTTATATATTATATAAAGTTTAGACCATAGGCGAACTTAATGCCAAGTAGGCATTCACTACCAGTCACCCTTTGGGTCATACAGAAAGGATAATGATGCGGCGAAGCAAGATTACGTGAACGTGGAGAACAAAACAAAAGAACTATACAATACATAATATACATATACATAGCAATACATATACATTATACCTAAATATGAAATAAATAGAAAGAATAAACCATTAGTAAAGATGGAACTGCTAAATTCATACGTTTAAGAGTATGTACAAAAAAAATAACTTCAATGAACCTTATATACTAATATAGTCGCACTGTCCACTCTCCGTCAGCGGCTGCGGAAGATGCGAGTTTAAAAAAGAGGCTTAAGTACGCCAATTTGGAGCCTCTTTACGAGTTTGTGCCTGTGGCTGTGAAGACGATGGGCTGTTGGGGGTCAGAGGCTAGAGTCTTTGTGCGTGAGATAGGCCGCAGAATAAACGTTGTGACTGGTGACACACGCTCCAGTTCGTTCCTGGTGCAGAGGCTGGCCATCGCTATTCAGCGTGGTAATGCGGCGAGTGTGATGGGATCATTTTTGGTTTGGGGGCTTACGGGGGGAATAAATTTAATTTAATTTATTTAGGGGACTAAAAATATGTACTAACATAGTTTGTAAGGTAATATTGTTACTAACACCTATGGACTCTGTAACTTGAATATATACTAATAAAGAAGAAAATATAAACGAGCACACAAACGCGAATAATGAATTAAACATTCATTATTCGCACTTGTGTAAATAAGAAAATATAAATTCTTATTTATTAGTTCATTAATTTGTTTCATTCAATCGCGTAAGCTCTACTGAACCTGCCTTAGAAATCTAGCTTATTTTGCGTTTCTATTTGATTTTCTACTTTTCTGTGACCGTAATTCATTACGGGCAATAGCTACTATGTCACGCCTGATGAAATCTATTTGAACCTAAGTCCACGCACAGCTGATCTGTTTACTCTTATAATTACACTATTTAGGACTGCTACGACTTAGGGACCTTCAAGAGAAGAGCGTACTCTTTTTCAAAAGGCCGGCAACAGATTAGCGATCTCTCTGATTTCGCGATGTTCATGGGTGGCGAAGATTACTTTCCATCAGGTGATTCGCTTGCTCGTTTGTCGGCCTCTAGCATAAAAAAAAACATTACTGACTAACGCCTCTTTCACACCAGCAGATGTGAATATACTTTCATATATTAATATGAGTTGTCGAACACGTTTTTCAAGATCAGACCAACCGATCCTTGGAAGTGTAAAACCCGTAAATTTATTATTTATGCCCTCATTAGAATAACATGATACGCATGGAGGTATGTAAACCGGCAGGTAAGAATTGCGAAATTATAATTAATGAATATGCAAGCATGTAATTTACTTTAAGAACTTGGAAAATGAAGATCTATGACGTGTGAAATCAGCTTACTGCAAAAGTATTTCCGAGCCCTAATCTTAGGGGCTGACAAAGTTTTGCATAAACAAACCCCATGCTTAATATGGTAGTTAGCTTTTCAAACCTATAAGAATACCTTGTATATAGATCAACTGTAAGGCAAATAGTAGTACCTACAGAAGTAAAAACAGAAACATAATAACCATCAACCTACGCCTAACGATAATACAGATAAAAAAGAAAGTTATAAGGACGACGAGCAGAGGAACTATCTAGCCTCGTATACTTTTGTCCGAGCCACAAAAAGCACCGCAGTCGACGCCACTACATTACCCGTAATAACTTCCTGAGGCGCGCGCGGCATAATGGAACGTTACCGCCGACTCTCTCCTACCGTTACCTGCGATTCTTTTGTCCCTCCGCTCATCTTGCGCGACATTCATCCCTTGTTACAGAGACGTGCGAGCGTTTTGACGAGAAATGACATCACGACACTCCTTCACCAATCCCGCTCAAATCCCGATTGCCGAAAGCAATCAACCGTCGTCCGAGGGCTTACAAGTAAATCACGTAAAATTCTGCAATATCACTTTTCTCACTCACAGGATTATGAACGTTCAAAATCTCCAATCTAAACGCGACGTGATCGAGAAAGTATTCAATTTTGTCGTATTTTATTGCTTTCAAAATTAATTTGGAGCGGAGATCCTAATATAACATTTGACTCGAATGTTATGACATCTTTGCGATCCGAATATGGATGTCATGAACTTGTTTAATGTGGAAGAACAGATTAAATACGAGTTCAGTATATATTCCTTTGATTAAATAAATAAATTCGTACAATAATATCTCATACATAGACTTTATTAAGAAGCACTTGTGTTGAAAAACGGATATCAGACAATAGAGGAAATATGTATTTAAACCCAGACACTGAACGTTCACGTCCACGTTGGGGATCTTTGGCGTAATAGGCAGAGTACTACATAATGCGTCATTATCGGGCCAATAAAATAAAATAAAACTCAACAAGGTAAAATAATATTATTTAGCAATATCACAAATTATTCTGGTAATAATCTACCCCATTCAAAGAAGCTTAATTCCAGACTTCGAAATCATTCAGTTAGGCGAATATACTGCTGAATGCAGCTGGTTGAACCTTAGTAGTAATTTAGAGTTGCCGTTGGGGCGGAAAGGTCCTCGAGTGGAGGCCATGTAGAGGAAGTCACAGCCGTGTCAGGCCCCCCACAAGGTGGACCGACGATCTGGTGAAGATCGCTGGAATCCATTGGATGCGGGCGGCACAGAACCGATCTGTGTGGAGAACATTGGGGGAGGCCTATGTCCAGCAGTGGACGTCTATTGGCTGAAATTATGAATGTACAGTTAATTTGCATTACAAACACGCCTTTTGGCACGTCATAATTTATGACTTTTTTGTCACAAAACCGGGAGTAAGATATTCTTTTTGAAATCATCACCATAAATTGTTATATAATAAGTATTTACAATATCTATATGTATGACTTAAAATCCAAGATGGATATATACACGCTCCACCAGTCACGTCTAGCCAATATTTATCTTGAAATAATCTGGGAATTTTTTAGTCATTTCTCATCTAAAGTACGCTATAAAGACGCGTTTAAAAGATAAAACTCGCTTTTCTTCAGCCACCACGCCGCGCCGGCGCTCAGCATGTCATATAATTGCTCCCAGAGGTAATGGAAATGAAGTATTGACTTAAATTTGTTCGTAAAATTACTCCACATACTCCATTGATGAATCCGTTTTACTTACTTTAGAATAAGCCTATATGGTGCTTAGTCTGATTAGAGCTTCATTTTTCGGGCGGGTAAACATGTGTATTTCGTTGAAAAATTCAATAGGTACACATATCTACTCGCTAAACTTCAAATAGAAAGTGCGATAGATTTTTAGAAGGTTCTTAAATACGAGCAGTAGGGATACTGCTCGTATTTATTTTGCTTCGATAGGTTATCGTTGTAAAAAACATATAAAACAAAACCCCAGTTTCTGATGATTTACGCTGTAGTCTTTAATCCCCTTATTCTAAATCACGTTCTAAAGTTAAAAGGAGCTCGCACGAAATTTGTTCCGGGACTATCCTTAGTTCGCGATTTGTAATATGAGAGTAAAAGTTAATGTAAATTTATTTAATAAAATATGACACGACTTTTAATTTATTCAATTTTGTATTGACATTTTTAAATTCTTTTTTAAGCCGTAGCAAACAAACAACATTAGATTAAAAATAAAATATTATATTCTGTCGAGTTAAGTACTAAGTTGTGCATCATTATTATGATTTGATGCTGGCAGATAACTGTCGGTCAAGCGGACAATAAGACGAACAAAATTAAATAATTTTGCTCAAAGCATACATTTAAAACTTTATTGAAATTACTTTGTCTTTCATAGAAAAATACCCACTTAATATAATAAATAAAGCATCGAACAATATAACCGTTCTTTGTGCTATTCCAGAATTAACATTTTTATTTATGATGGATTATTTATTTTATAACGAAGCAACTTTGGCAAGTCGTACATAAGCATCGAAAATAGAACTGCTATACAAAGAGCACGGCTGCCTAATGTCCCACAAATGTCTACACATATCAATAAGCCCGTTGAATACTGGTTCAAAGGTAACTTACGACAACCTTCTAAGCAAAATACTGAATATCAGTATTCACACAACAACCTACCCGAGAAATTGTTTCAAAGCACTCCAGAATTCGATATCATCGTACCGTTCTATATCATACATCGTCTCAATAATAACGAAATTGGCTAGTTTATATTTTATTTACGTTGTTCATCCAATTTCCAATTTGTTGACCGTCTTCGGAGGGGAGTTTTGCTCCGTGCCCGGCGATATTTCTGCGTCACGTTCTGCTGTTCGTAAGGCCCCCCATTCAGGGGGGAGGGGGGGTCTAAACAAGTCGAACAGTTTAGAGGCCAGTGCAGCACACTTTGTAATCTATTGGACAGCCTGAACAAAGCCAAAGGCATGGATTAAGGGGGCTAATAAGAAATATGATGTTGCTTTCATAGTACCTACATTTAGCGGCGTATACAAACGTATACAAACTGTCTCACGAATTGATGAATGAATCTTTACTATCAAATAAAAGGTTGAAATGCTGGTAATTAAGTAGGTACTAAAAATATTTTTTAACACCTCAAAGGAAAAAAGCAAACTAAGTGTATAATATAAAACTGTACTACTATATCATTATTCATGATATTTTAAAATGAATTTGGGTATTTTCTACTTAGAGTCAGGTGATAACCCTAAGCAATAATAATATCCTCCAACCGATTACGGCTACGGCGGCCAATCTCAACGATCAGCCACGTACTCAGAATATATTATAGTGCTCAAGTGTGTGCGCAAACACAAGTGCATTCTCTATTCCCTTACCCTCATATTCCGATATGACTGTGTGTGTGTGTGTGTGTGTGGGATCGGGCGCAGGACTAACAGCTTAACGTGCTTTCCGAGACACGGGAGTACAAGACCGCCAACTTCCAGACTCGGGGCTGCCACTAAGAATTTCTTACCGAAAACTTAGGTACAATTATTTGGACCGACCCGGGGATCGAACCCGGGACCTCTTGCGCAGCCGTCGCTTTAAAGTGCGACCCACTAACCACTGCGCCACCGAAATTGTGGTGAAGCGTTAGTCAACATAAAGAATAACTTAGTTTCAGGAAAATGATTCAAATTATGAATGTACCTAATGTAATGTTTATTGATGAAACAGATATTTGTATTGGATCTGGGACTCTGGGTGTTTGTGGTTGTTTCCATAGTACAAGAGTCAACCTTAGTACGGAACTAGACTATTGTAAGTATTTGATGTTACTTCAATATATTTTGTTTACTAAAATATCTCTTCACACATGTTACAAAATAAATTCAAACAAACTGACTTTTTTTATCCCTCTCGCTCAATGTTAATAAAAAAAACATATTAAATCAAATTCCATTCCAATATAAACGTGGGTCTTATGAGGATTCCTTCTTTTAATATTTTCGTGACCATCTGTGAAGTAACAGAGCATTTTAATCCCGGGCTTCAATCACTCGCCTCAGCTGCAAGATTGTTCGGAGCACTTAATTTTAATGGTGATATCAGAATATACGTAAATGTACAAAAACGGGAAGCCGTCATAGTAATGTTAGCCGTCCCGTGTAATGGACGTCCCTTTGTATTTTTAGGGTACCGGACCTAATAAAGAAAATTCGGAACCCTTATAACAATATGATGATGACACGTGTGTCTGTCTATCCGTCCGTCTGTCACACCGATTTCTCCGAAAGTACTAGACCAATTGAGCTGAGGAAACCAAACGAAAGTCGATTAAAGGCGGACGTATGGTTTTAAAAATCTTGATCACTTTTTAATTTATTGTCTTAATTACAATCAGTAAAAAATTGTTGGTGGCAAAAATTGGCCACGCCAAAAGTGGCCGCTTTTGTCGTGAATCAATTTTTCGCGTACGCGTTGGACCCAACATTTTTGCAAGGTTATTTAATAAATAGTATAAGTGTTTGCCGAAAGGTTGTAACCCCGAAATTGTTTAAAATAGATTTGGTTTAGTAGCTAAAAATTAAAATCGATTCGCGTCGCTAATGTGCCTATCCGTCACCTTAAGTATTCAAAAACTTAAGTCCCCCATCCCTCATTTTGCGGGACACCTGAATGAAGAGTGACGGGCAACACTAGACCGTACATAAACTGATAATAACTTTGCGCTGGCTGTAAACTGGAATTATTACACATTCAGCGTAACAATAAAATAAATAAATGCTTACTGGAGTAAACATTTTGGCACGTAATTAATAACCTATTTGTATAATATTATATTTCAAAAGTTGAATTCGATTTCAGAAATGGAGCTGAATAAGTAGTGTTGTCGATCCTGAATTTATGACACAATCATAATCAAATAGGCGGAATATGTATCTCTCTCCTAAGCGTGTAATTATCGGTTACTTCCAAAACTGACGCGTTAGAGCCCGAAGTACGCTGAGACCATAGAGTAAGGTAATGAGACCATGATTCAGGATTTGGAGAGTTGAATTACAGTGAAACGATTGTCGTCTGACCAAACCAGGCTACACGAATTATTGTTACACATTACAGACACACATAGATTTGAAAATCCCGAGGCGCATGCCTAAAGACGAAAGTCTTCAATCAGTGCGTACAACCCGTCATGACATATGGAGCCGAAACGGTACGGCTGGTCCACAAGTTAAAGGTCGCCCAGCGGACTATGGAACGAGCAATGCTCGGCGTCTCTCTCCGAGATCGAATCCGAAATGAGGTGAACCGGCAGAGAACCACAGTCATCGACATTGCTCACCGGATTAGCAAGCTTAAGTGGCAGTGGGCTGGCCATATTAGCGGCAGACCCACAACCGATGGGGTAAACGAGTTCTAGAGTGGAGAACGCGTCTTGGCAAACGTAATGTAGGGCGCCCTCTGGCTAGGTGGGGGGACGATCTGCGCTGGCTGGCAAGAGCTGGATGCGAGAAGCCATGGATAGATCAAAGTGGCGAACAATTGGAGAGGCTTACGTCCAGCAGTAGACTGCGATAGGCTGATGATGATGATAATGAGGCGCATGCTCGTATTCGAACCACGACCTCCCGTATAGAACCCGCGTTCTTACCAACTGAGCTACCATCGCTCCTAAGGCTAGATTCGACGAATCTTTATCCGTGGAAAAATCTATGGTAAAACGTCAGATTTGTATAGAATGCTGTACCATAGAGAACGCTGTACCATAGATTTAGTATCGAAATAAGACTGGTCGAATCTGCCCTAAGTGAAATAAATATTTATACCTATAAATTTAGACAATTTAAATGTCCAAGCCTATAATTGTACTTAAGTAGAACCTACATTTATCATCTTCTTATCCTGGTAAAACGTCACCTCATAAAACTCATAATAAATACGTAAATATTGTATACTTACTTACATTTTTCTTTATTGCTAAACATGACCACCCTTATTACAAATCGGGAACTAAGGATGGCCCTTGAACAAAGTTCAGGCCCTTTTTAACTTCGCGGGTTGGAACGGGATGGCATAACTTTAGATCGCGATTTATAATAAGGTGGAGGCAGATGAGCATGTGGCTTTTCTGATGGTAATTGCTAACCCACGCTCATATACATCAACAATGCGGGGCAAGAAGGGGGATGAATTCGCGGGAAAAGCTCAAAAATTGCACGGGTTAGTTAGTATCGTTTTGTCTTATATGTATGCATCTAAATACAGTGTAATTCAACACCCTTACTATTTATATTTATATTGTAAAGTAGTTGCTTGAATAGATTCGCTAAAGCACGTTACTAGATGTCGAATTCCCATGTCGTACCCACTCTTGTAAAGGTTGAAAGCTCTACACTGGAAGTGTAGACGAGTACATCTACCTCGGACAAAAAGTCCAGCTTGGTAAGTCCAACTACCAGAAAGAGGTCGATCGACGAATCCAACTCGGCTGGGCAGCGTTCGGGAAGCTACGCAGCATATTTTTTGGCCCATCTACCGCAGTGTCTCAAGACGAAAGTCTTCAATGCGTGTGTGTTGCCAGTGATGACATACGGAACCGAAACGTGACCGCTTACAATGTGCCGATTAAGGAGGCTCAAAGTCACCCAGAGAGCAATGGAGAGGGCTATGCTCGGAGTCCTCCCTGCGTGATCGTATCAGAAATGATGAGATCCGCAGGAGAACTAAGGTCACAGACATAGCCCAAAGGATTGCATGCCTCAAGTGGCAATGGCAGGGCACATAGCGAGGAGAACAGACAGCCGTTGGGGCGGAAAGGTCCTCGAGTGGAGGCTACGTACAGGAAGTCGCAGCCGTGGCAGGCCCCCCACAAGGTGGACCAACGATCTGGTGAAGATCGCGGGAATCCATTGGATGCTGGCGGCACAGGACCGATCTGTGTGGTGAACATTGGGGGGCTATTTTATATGTCATTGAATTATGTAAATCTCTAACCCCTCAAACAGTTAACGGTGTAGTTGTGAATAATGTGATCTAAACATTACAACTAGGGTTATAGCATTAAAGTCTTAGTCGACGGTGCATGCTCTGACGTTAAATCCATTAACGCTGGGATTCCCCAGGGTTGAGTTCTACACCTACACTATTTCATCTGCACATTAATATGCTCCATACTACCGGCTTCCATTGCTATGAAGATGACTGCACGGACGATTCCTCTTAAAACGGCTGTACAAATATCGACGGGTACCAAAACCAGTTTGGGCCCGAAATCCAAAATCTAGTCCACGTTTAATCCACAAAGGCACAAGCATGTGCGTTTATAAAAAAAATTTCAAGCTTAGGCATCTCTTGCAAAACAAAGCGCAGGTAATCGAATAGTGTCTCCTCCGAGCTGGAGCTCGCAAGTATCAATTTCTTACTCTTGGTATTCAGCGATGGGTGGTTAGAATTGACGACAAGCAAGCTCATTCTGATGCTCTCGATGTCCTGTTATTTTATAGCATCACTATAGATCATCTATTGCATCTACAATGGTGATAGTTCCGAGGAGCTGTTAAGTCTTATTCCAGCTGCAAGTTCTAGCTACCTTATCGGTCGGAATGCCACATTCCAACTAAATAATTTAGATCGATTTTGTTGGGACCACCTGCCGTCGGTGGTGTTCGCGAACAGATGCACGACCTGGTGATCTTGAAGAAATGATTTTTTTCATTCCTTCAGAACCAGCTAGGAGCCCAATTCTCGTGCTCGTGACTTTTGACGCTTTGAAAACTCGTGACGCTTTGAAAACAAGGCGGATGTCACATGAAATCCATACAAAAAAAAACTATTATTTAGTGATATGTGTCGTATGACGATAAATGTCACGATGCCTTGGGTGTGTACCACCATGTGTGCCGTCTGCTTGTTTGTACAGGTACACGATTTAATAAAACTTTGCACAAAGAAAACGGGAGTAAAAGAGAAATCATATTATTATTTCATTAAAAAATTAACTCTGATGGTAGACAAGAGAAAACCTTTTTAATTATATCCGTCCAGATACAACGACGGCTCAGTCAGTTCATTAGTGTATTTACTCAGTCTCTCTTTCGTCACACCGAACTTGTGTTAAATACAAAGTTACGTACAAAAATTTGACGACGTATTTTAAACTACATAGTTTTGAAAATTATTTAAATTGTAGGTATTACATAAAAGAAAAAGCAAAATATTTTTGTAGTTCAGTACCTACGTACAAGTTCACCGAGCTTCTCAGAAGTCTGTAAATTTTGTAACCATTCAAATTTAGGCAAATATCTACTACTCTAATCATTAACCTATTTGTTCTTTATCAGCAGGTAAAATGAAAATCGAGCTGGTACAATTTGAACCAAATAAGTTAATTGATCATTCCCTGCTTATGTTATTATTCCAGTCAGCACAGTTTGTTGTTTTTTTTTGTTTATACGATCAGAGCGTTTAAAACTTTTATAATAATTACAAAGCCGATTGGTCTCGTCTCTTGACAGTGAGATGTGCAGGGCACATCAGGATGTATGACGTTATTTGCTAATTTGGCCATCTGATGTCACCGGCAACTTCTCTGGTCCCAGGATTATCAGGAGAGATGAAGCTGCGGCTGCGGTGTCTAAGGAACTAAAAACTAAAAATCATAAATACAAATAACCAACCACTTTGTATACTTCAGTGTTAAATCACTGAACCCAACGGGACCCCGACTTTTTATCGTGTTTCCGTTTGTAAGCATTTTGTTGAGTTAGGAGATCTTACTTAAATTTCATTCTCAATGCATCGAAGTAATGTTGGTGACACGGCCCCGTTTTTCATTGTTTCGTTTTCGTTCTCACGTCTGTTAGTGTTTTTCGCCTAAAACCATTTTTCATTCTCCTCATCTTATATTGTTATACACTTTCATGGTCACTAACCTTAGAATAGTTATTTACGAGATTTCTACCATCTACCTTAAATATCAGTAAACTCAAAAAAAAAAAGTAATGGTAGAAATATCGTAAATAACTACTCCTCATGTCAGCGTCTAACTACCACACTCAGAGTCGTTGATTAACTTAGTTGGCTACTTAAGAAAAAATATTGACACTTATTTTGATACCTACGCATAAATACTACCGATACTAAAGTTAATGAACATTAGCTTAAATGACGTCTCTGAGAGCGGCCGTAAAATTCTCGGATGCGTCCAAAGCTGTTGCTCTGGAGCCCGGGGTATGCTTAGACCATGATTCAAGATTTGGGGAGTTTAGTAAGCTAATGCCGTCTGACCTTCGTAACCCTTTTAACAAGGGATCCAGATCAACTGAATCATAGTTACACGTTTCAGATACTATCCGAAACGTGCAGGTTTCCTCACGATGATTTTCCCGATATCACCGAACTAATTTTTTCGACGACCCGTTTGGAACAGTGGTAGTGAACGCTGCCTTTGGTCCAAGGGTTGTGGGTTCGATCCCCGCACAGTACATTTCTGCGCATGAACATGTCTGTTTGTATTGGTCTGGGTGTTTTCTATGTATTATAAGTATGTATTTACAAAAGAAAAGTATTATATGTATATATTTGTAATCCCACTGTTGATTCTGATATCCGTAACACTGGTGCTTGAGCCACCTACCTCGGAGTCAGATCAATGTATGTGATGTTGTGAAATATTTATTTATTTATTATTTAATTTTAGAAATATGCTGAGAACTAGCTACATCGCTACGTTATTACTTTTTTTTTCATTTAACATGCCGTGCGCTAAAGCCTTCCTCTATTATTAGTTCAATTCAATTTTGCTGTTTACTTTACGAAGGATATTCTACGAACAATATAATCACATCGCCATAATCAATAATTTATCGCCATTTCCTGTATAAGCTCTAGGGAATTTCCAGCGTGCCGTATCAAACTCATACAAGCCCGAAGGCGAAGTGGCTGCGTATATGAACGTATCTAAGAGTACGTACCTGATGAATTAGAAACATTGAAAGTTTGGTTAATACAATGCCCCGTTTACATGATAAGAACATACTTCGTGTATTGCTTGCTTTGCTTGCTTTTTTTATATTGTTTATGTTTTTATACTTTTTTACTGATTTTTATATACATTTCATTGTTTTATTTTTTTATTGATCGTGTGTGTTCGTGAAGCTTTGGAGAATACACATATATAATTTTGCTGATAACAGAAATTCTCATTAGCATCCCATCGCTATCACCATACCACCACCATATATAGTCCAATCGCCACATGTTTTTGTATTCAGAATAAACATAATGACCCGTCTCTCCTATCACCCATGGCAGGATGCTGTATGGGAGCTGGGCACGGTTGACTATATATTTGACTACATACCTATCACAAACTAATCCAACTCAATAGCTTTGAACCAACCAGTAAGTCACGATAATCCGTCACCTCCCCCCGCTCAGTGACCTGAAATGCGGTGTGTCGCGTACCTTTTTTTTGTTTTTCCTGGGGAAATGCCACCAGCCTGAAATGCAAGGGGCCGACGTCGCCGCCCGTCGCCTTTCGTCGGTGCCTTATGCACATCCGTCAGCTGGGGTGGGTATCTACTTATTAGTGACCGTCCAGTGGGATAGCCACTAAATCCCTGGGGCAGTTCTCAGCATACCCAGGGCTACGGGGTGGAATACGAGCTAGACAGACGAGCCCTGATACCGCGTCCCATCCATAAATGGTCATGGCACGCCCGCACAGCCCCTTATCTCAGCCGTATTAGAGCCCCCTCGGGCAGCTCCGACTGCCCTCCAACAAAGTCTCCGCCGGGTGACGACCAAATCACAGGCGTCACGGATAATGGCTCTTGCAGGATACCCCACAGAACCACACCCTGCTGGCTGCAAGGTGAGAAGAGGAGGCGATCCTGCAGGCTTCCAAAGATTACCCAGCTAGTCGGCCCCACGACTATAATTTACCAAATTACCTACTACTACTAATTACCCAATATCATACCTAATAATAGTCTTTTATTTCTGTTTCTGGCATTACTGGTTTTTTTCTGCTTATAGATGCCGCCTAACTACCCAAAATTTTCATTTACTTTTAAAAAAATATATGATCTCAATTTGATCAATTGGTCCGAACCATATTTTCACTAACCCGTCGTATATGAACCTTATTACATTCGTAACAAAAAGTTCTTTGGTACAGTCGATGAAGCATATCTTTCCGTGCGAGTGCGCACGCGGACGAGACCTTTCAAGAGTTGCCGGAAACATTTTGGCAAAGCACAGAGAAATCTTTTACGTAATAAAAAAATCTGACTCTACAGAGTGTTTGATACATATTCAGTATAAGGCGCCCCAAAGAAATGAAAGAATTTTATTCAGGTAAACTAAGTACCTAACAATTTTCGCTAAATGGAATAAAAAAGTATAGTTTCCTTTAGGACATAGCTCGGCATTTTATTAGACAGGAACTATAAATCGCAAATATAAATATTTATGTACAATACAATTTTAAACTGGTTTTAAATTTGTCTAAAATAGGCGACGGTTGATAATAGATCCATTTTATAATAAAAAAAACTAGACACCTAATAATGTATAGTTTTAAACATACGTATATGGAGACTCAATTCTATACCAATGTGTCCTCAAAAACACGCTCTAAAAAGTAAGAAACAAGAAAATTGTCTGTGCTGAAATTATTATGCTGTATGCCACATTGATTTTATTTTATTATTATAATGAACCTGTTTTGCTACAGTGGGTGGCATACGACCACGGCAATACGGCATAATATTTTCAGCAGAGACAATTTCTTGTTTCCTACTTTTTAAAGCGTGTTTTTTGGTAGTCGGGTTTTAGTTTTCAAACTGTATTTTAATTTAACCTATTTTTAGTTATGTAAATAAAGTTACATATTTGAAATGTGCTAAAAGAGCTCTTTCATTTGATACCCCATACGGTACCGTTAAGCAAAATTTGTTTTAGTTCCTTACTCTAAGTCCCCTAGAGGGCGCTGTAGGCAATTTAACGTGACGTCATGTCGCCTATAACCAGAAGACAATCAAGACGCTTCTAACAACACTTTTTAATTTAAATATGATAACTAGTTTAGAAGTTATGAGGGAACAGATGAACAACCATAAATACATACAGGTCAAAATCATAACCCACCTTTTTGCTTCGCCGTAGTCGGATAAAAAATGAGCAGCCTCCTTGGGTGCTGATGTAAGTATGCTGATGATATCGCGCTGGTGGATTCGTACAAGGGCAGGTTGGTGATACGAGTTAATGGGTGGGAGGAGTCGGTTGAGGACGGTGATTTGAATCTTAATGTGGCGAAGACAGAGTACATGGTCAGCGGCTCTTCTGATCTCACATCTGTCCGTATTGGTAACGATTAAGTCGAGCGCACGGATCACTTTAAGTACCTGGGATCAGTACTCGATTCGTCCGGAGACATCGATTACGACGTCAAGGCACGTAGTGCTGCCGCGTGGACCAAATGGCGTGAGTTGACAGGCGTCGTCTGTAACCCCAAAATGCCGGTTAAGTTGAAGGGACCGGTCTATAAGTCCATCATTAGACCGGTACTTTTGTATGGCAGCTAGACTTGGCCTGTACTTGAGCGACACAAGCATTGCATGTCACGGAGATGAACATACTGCGGTGGATGCGAGGAGTTACGCGGAAAGTCCGCGTGAGAAACTCACGCATGCATGGGAACCTTCATATCCGTGACATAGCAGATAAACTGCTGGAGAGTCGCCTACGTTGGGACGGCCATGTCCTGCGAAAACCGGACAGCTACGTGGGAAACAAATGTCTGGCCATGACACAACCGCCGGTTTCCAGCGGAAGGGGTAGACCTAAAAAGGTGCTAATAAACTGACTACTACGGATGCACAAGACTGCGCGAAGTGAAGGAGTCAAAGTAGGAAAGTGGATCCCGGTCTTCGAATCGATGGCCAAAACGCTAAGCTGATGATGATGACTCACGGAGCTGATAACATAATACCCTCTATCTCGAACAAGGCAATACGCGACAGAAATTCATTTTATAAAAACCTATACCTAGTAGGAAACTAACCTTTGACGTATAATGCAGGGTCACTACCTAACCCACCATCGGGCAGGTCGAAAAAACAAAATAAATCAAAATTTTCCATGTAAATCTTTTATGTTATACCCTTTAACTATAACGAGAAGATACCTGAGGGTAAATTGCCAAAATAACTCACATGTATTGTAACGGTTGAAGTATCGTCAACATATTTTAGTAGAGATAGGCAGTGAACCCAAGTAAACGATGTAGCCGCCGTTTTAGTGCCATAAATTGAGTTATCTGGTTTATTACAAGCGCAGAGCAAGTGGGCATAAATCGTAGGCCGCCGTAAACATGCTCTCCAGGCGACTGTCAATCGTACGCAAACCAACGCAACCGCAGAGCTCCTTTATGTGCACTCTTACACTTTCAGGTTGGTACACACTACCAACCAATAAAAAACACAATTTTATATCGTAGGTTGCAAATGAGAAGACGGATCGCCTGATAGTAAGCGATTGTAGAACTGAATTATTAATATTGATTATGTTATGTCCAAAAATAGGAATTGAAACATCATCGGCATTTTCAAATACGGATTCATAGCACATGATCTGGGAAAACGGAATTCAAATATTCATAACGCACCTAACACACGCTCTGAAAATATTCATACCAAATTGCGAAGCGATAGTCGTCTATCATTCCCCTTGACGTTTTTCACATCTCGAAAATCTGACAGAGTCACAAATGTTCGCAAATTGGTAAAATAAATATCTACTCGTATAGTCGCTGCGAATTGATCCGCTTCCGAATGAATTATGCCTTTGGGTCTAAAAAAAAAATATTACACAGGAAAGCCGCCCATGCAACAGCTTGCTCATCGTTCTGTTTAAAATTAATGTGACCAGCACAGTCTGTGTTTTAGCATAGCGAGGAAGCGGCCCCGGCGGCCGGCAGTCGCCGCCCTGACCGCTCATTACTCACTGCCCGCCCGCTGGGAGCACCTGATCGGTCCCAAACTTCACTCCAAGCTAATTTCGCCAAAAAATCATGCTGAAGTTTTATTTGTCATTCCTTGGGGAGCTGTTTCAAACGGAACCAATTTAGAAGGCCGGTTATTCATCGGCCGACCTACAACATCGTCCCCGGGTACTCCTAAACAGTTGGGCACTAAAACAATTTAAGCTATGGTAATTTAATCAAGGTTTTATTGCCGACGCTACGCCCAATTTTGTACGCTTATGTAATTTTAACTCTATTGTGATATCAACCACGCAGCAAAAAATAAATCATATTGCACGCCCATATTGATATTTATGTAAATAATGATCGTTCATGCATGGGCTGTGACATTACATTTTGCCGCGATAATGAAGTTGCAAATCGAAAACTGACTGACTATGGAATACACAAACAGCGACACAGGCGTACTGATTTTATTAAGGTACTGTTGAATATTAAAATATTTCAAGAACGAAATAAAAACAGACTTCCGTGTTGATTTTCGTCCCTCGTTACATTTATGTTTACTTGGATCGTGTGGGTGGTTGAGACGAGATGTCGAATTTATCAGCTCTGTGAATAAATTTATAATTAGGATAGACCAACATAAGCCTTGCACTTGGGCTTAAGTCGGTATATTTAAAGATATTTTGTGTGGAACTGTTTGGTTTTAAATAATAAATAAGAATCTGTGTCAAAGAGTCGGTAATTCATTTGTTTAAGTATTAAGATATTTAATAAGCTACCACAAAATGTCATTAACCTATCACTGGATAAATTTAAGTCTCATATTAAAACCTGCCTAATGAAGAAAGGTTACTATAGTGTACAAGACTATTTAAATGATAAGGATTCCTTGTCATATTAATTGATTAATCTTTTGATTTGTTATTCATAGTACTGTATTAACTTTCATAATTGTATTTTTTTTTCTCTTCTCAATTGAAACTCTGTAACATCATCAATATTTGAAAAGAGTAACTACTGAGTTTCTTGCTGGTGTCTTCTCAGTAGAAATCGACATTCCAAACGAGCGGTAGACATTATGTACCTATTTTTACATTCACAAGTGTTCTGTGTGGACCTAAATTGAATAAAGATTTTTTTATCTTTATTAAAAACAGAATGATAATAAATAATAATTCACGATCAAATCATAGAAATTTCTTCCCAACAGGTTATGAACATTTATCTAACAAAAATAATAAAGCAAGGGAAAAGCCAAATCTACACTAAAAAACTACTTACATTATTATGAATAAATGCCTAAACGGGTTACTACAATCTTTCAGCCAAATTTGTTTGACATCAAAGTGGTAGGTAGTCGATCTGAGGCTGATTTGGATAGGTAAATACTTTATTGGGTGGTGGGTTTAGATGGCTTTTCTTACTCAGTAAACAGCTTTTTATTCTTCTTCGTTTCTTTAAAACCCTGTCTCTTTCTCATCTTAGCGTGTAGTTCCCGGTTGACATCGCACTTTTTCGTCATTCGTTTATTTAACACCCTGTGCATGTCAAATGAGTTTCTTTTGTATTTTTGCTATAAGTAGTTGCAGAGGCCGCATCGCTGGGTCGACGCAATCACGCCGAATTGCAGAAGATCAGTGAACTTTCTCCGGCATGATATGCCGTCACAGTCCCGGAGACTTTCTCAATTTCCGGGCCGGGTCCCTCCGGAAACGACCAGTGATTTGCCACCTCCGGCTCACCGCACCGTTGAGCCCCTATAAACAATTCTCTACGTTTTATTTTTTCTAAGAGAAAAAGAGCATTTATAAATGGTAGATATGAATAATTTATTATAACATAATTTTAGCTACATAGTTTAGTTTTATGTTATTAAAATGTACGAGCCTCTAGTGTTAATTTAGCAAACGAGATCAAAACTGTACATTAGTTACGTAGTGTTTTTAATCCATTCTAATATTATAAATGGGAAAACGTATGTGTCTGTCTATTTGTTTGTCCATCTTTCACGGTAATACGGAGCGACGAATGACGTGATTTTGAAGTTAAGGGATGGAGATAGTATACATAACATAGCAAAAGTGGCTAAACGAAATCCGCGCAAGCGAATGCTGCGGGCGACCGCTAGTGATTCTATAGATGGTTTCTCCGTAATTTACGGAAATGAAGTAAAGCTGTTTATTATGTTTAATTTTATAAGGAAATTAAACTTTTACCATATAGGTTTGTAGGTATATAGATGAGTAAAAATAAACAAGTCTAATAAAAACTTAAGCTTGTTCCAAGCTCGCATCCGCCGCGCGAGTGAATGTGGCCCACTCACCATACCCGGCCAGCTGAATCCAACAGGGTGACATCCAATGTCGGCGAATTTCTTTTGTACCCTGACAGTTTATTACGAGAACAAAGGGATGACGTTGTTTGAGCGAAACCGTTTTAGATTTTACTACGCTGATTACACATTACTCAAGATCTGTCCTATTGTGTCGAAGATCTGGATTCCTCTTCAATTTCTAAAACGGATTACATTTCCCCCAACAGTAATTTATCCCGGCACGAATGGAATTCATCACTCCGATAACGAAGTTCCGTTTAGATGTATAAGCAATAATTTTGTGAAATCTAACCAGCCTGTTATGAAGCCGAACTGAACGTGACCCAAAAGCGATCCACTGTTCAATGTCTAATAGCGGATTTCTGTCAAGGTCGTTTCAGTTATTTTCTGAATAATCAATAACCCGCCGCCCTTTTTATTCATTCTAACATTTAGTTCACTCTCAGTGCAATGTAACCTCGTCAAATGAAATTAGCTTAGTTTAGTTTATATTTTAAATAAGCCCTAAGAAGACATTTCCCGCGGGACAGTATTCCGGAAAGATCTAAGTATTATCGAGGCAAGTCGTCAATTTCCTTTATAAGCTCGAGGGTTATTAGGGAAATTGCTCTCAAACATAAATATGCTAGTCGATGAGAAAACACGTTGTTTAGATGCTAAGAATAGGTGACTTCAGATTATGCTATGAATTGCTAATGACGGCTCGTTCCGTCCCTCCTAGGGCCAAATGGTGCTAGCACGCATTTATGTATTTAATCCGCAATTTCAAGTTTAGGCGTCTATATTTGTCACTATAAACATAAAATGAGCAGGGTCTAAGAGGAGGACGCGTCCTAATTCAAGTGGTGTTCGTTAATTATTTACTATAATATATACTGGAGGACCTTCTCGAGCCAGGGTGGTGAGACCGTTGTAATTGCTTGTACACTTTGCGACCCTCTCTCAGCGTATAACAATGTGCCTATATACAGACGAAAGATCCGCATTCACCGTCTTACGAATTATGAGTATACTTGTCTAAGGCGTATACTGACAAAATTATGTGAAACGTCATTTTCTTCTAATCCCAAGTCTCGTGTCAAAACTAAGGAAGTGTCCTATCTCTATAAATAGGTACACTGTTTTTTCCTTGTCTCTTCTTCCTTTTTTATGTGGTCTGCTCTCTGGTCATTTATACTTATCTATAAGAAATATTTTTATCGAATTTTTGTTATAAATTATCTATGTATATATTATTATTGGGTATGTATGTATTGTTTATTATTATTTAAGTAATATAATAATATTAATATATAAAATAATGTATATTTCTGCCATTCTCAATTTCATTTGTTAAACTACTTTGCACTGCCTTCCCTTATTATTACGAATACGATATTTCTTTCCTCTACCCAAAGGTTGTCTGGAAGAAATCGCGACAAGCGATAAGACCGCCTTATTGTACTGTCTGTTGCTGTTGTATCATGCTTGTATTTTATTTTTGTGCAATAAAGAATATCTATCTATCTATCTAATTTCACTTGCGATGCTATGAACTAGTTTATGTTCTCGGACCTAGAGGTGGCCATTTAAAACAGTAGAAGACCTAAACACCTTAAATTTATCTAACTAATAAGCACCTTATATTAAAATATTTGAGATAGGCGAACTAGATATTCATAAAAGCTTTTGCCAGCTTTTATTACATCACACCGTCCATTATCATGATTTAAAAGAATCGTAAATCAAATTTAATAAAAGCAAATGTAGCGTTTCAAAACGAATGGTTATTGGTTTCGCAAAAAAAAATTGACTACCTCATCATAATCAGATCACACTGACCAATCTACTGTAATATTGCTTTTACACTCGCGTGATTATCAGCTTCAGGTCGTCTACCTACTACCAAAAGGTTTGTGATCTGTGCCATTCAACCATCAAAAATCCGAGAAATCGTGTAAAATCGGGTTTACTTTTTGATTAATACAAAACAGCTTTAAGGATTGTATGTCTCAAGTGACAATGAGCAGGGCACATAGCGAGGAGAACAGACTGCCGTTGGCGCGGAAAGGTCCTCGAGTGGCAGGCCACGTACAGGAAGTCGCAACCGTGGACAGGCCCCCCACAAGGTGGACCAACGATCTGGTTAAGGTTGCGGGAATCCATTGGATGCGGGCGGCACAGAACCGATCTATGTGGTTAACATGGGGGGAGGCCTATGTCCAGCAGTGGACGTCTATTGGCTGAAATGAAGAAGGGTTCACTTCACTGAATGTTATACGTAAGGATATTTTTTGCAGTAAACAAATAGTATATTGAACAACTGTAAGAAATATCAAAACGGGTTACTATACTTTTTGGTTCTTATATCTCTTTCTCTCTCTCTTCATCCTAGTCTCGACCCTCCGGGTGTAGGCCTCCTTCAATTCACGCCACTTGTGGCGGTCTTTTCCCTGCGGTTCTTTTTATATCATCCTCCCAACGCATTTCGATTGTCTTTCAAGAACAGGGTTCTTATATAGTTGTGGCGAAAAGCGCGTCATGTGCACAGATTGCCTTGATTTCTACATTAGGCTAAAGCCTGACAATCATTTAATACTATAAAACATAATAATAATATCCCAGCCGATTACGGCTACGGCGGCCAATCTCAACGATCAGCCACGTACGCAGGATATATTATAGTGCTCAAGTGTGCGCGCAAACACAAGTGCGCTCTTTCGGGCGCAGGACCAACAGCTTAACGTACTTTCCGAGGCACGGGGGTACAAGACCGCCAATTTCCAAAGTCCGGGCTGTCACTAAGAATTTCTTACCGAAAACTTAGGTAGGTATAATTTTTTGGCCCGACCCGGGGATTGAACCCGGGACCTCTTGCGCAGCCGTTGCTTTAAAATGCGACCCACTAACCACTGCGCCACCGAGGCAGTCACCATACCAAATAATACCTAGTATCACAAAATCTATCATCAGAACTTACATCATTATGAAGAATAAATAAATAAATTTACTTTTACTTATGAACACATAATAAGAACGCATACCAGGCTCTATGCATAACAATGCATAGAGCAACCCTACCCAACTAATCCTACCCTTCCTACCCCTGCGGTGGTCTAAGTACCAATGCTTATAAGTAGGTATATGCCCATAAAATCTAAACATCTTTTTGAAGCTAAACCTACATTATATCCAGGTCTGTGTGCAATACATTATTTGCACTTAGCTCGGAGCTTTCTTCGTAATCCTAAACACACAAGCGAGTCTCTTGGCAGTTTTTAATGGAGTGGATCGCCCTACTCTGCTTCCCACACACTGTCAATAATGCAGCTTTCTTCGCGATATCATCCTTCACCGCGGGCGCAAACAATGTCTTTTAATAGTCCGTCACTTCGAGCTTTTATCGCGGAAAATGCCGCTGGCAATAGAATGTAAGGTTTTTTTATGTGATAGATGGCAGACGAGGAGATGGATCATCTGATGGTAAGCGATAGCCGCCGCCCATGGACACCCGCGACACCAGTGGAGTCAACCTTTAAACCCACCTTTCCCTCGGATTAGGCCTCCGGTACACTCACTCACGCAGCGAAACAGAGCACAGCGCTGCTTCACGCCGGTTATCTGTAAGGCTGTGGTATCACTCCGGTCAAGCCAGCTCATTCATGCCGAAGCGTGGCTCTCCCATGATCCTCAGATCAGGTCAGAATTAGCTAACACAGGCATTGGTATGGGAATCAATTTGCAGTATTTTCCTGTCCTTAAGATCGAAACATTAAGACATTCGTTTGCAACGGTTTTATCACAAAAACAAATGTCGTTCCACATATTTCGGCTATAAATATCGGTGTCGGACTTTTTATTTAAGAATTTGCCTTTGTCATATGTTTAATAGCGGAATTGGTATACATAAACGCGGATATTTGGCCCGACTGGGGAATCGAACCCCCGATGACGCCAGAGTGCGACCCACTGCGCTACCAACTACAGATGAGCGAACGTACCTTCACACGCAGCGCGTTCACTAGCTTTCCATGGCCAGGATTACACTTTACAGACCAATTCTAGTTTGAAACCAAGCTAGGATAGCAATGCATTGTGAAAGAAAGACGCACAGGCTAAGTTGATAATATAAAGAACACCTAAAGTTATCGCCGCTGCAAACTTGTTAGCACTTAAGTACTTGTAATAGGTATCTGCAATGTCGTCTAACAAAGTAAGTAGCAACAAACTGGCGCACTTTGTAAGACGCTTCACACAGGACTCCTTGCGATGGTATCGCTAAAGCTACTGTAATGCATGCTCAAAAGTACCATGGTTAAAAAGCACGCTTAATGAACTGTCTACATTTGCTATCAATAAGCATGCTAATAAGCTATGGCTAATAAGCCATCTATTAGCATGCTTAACAATAAGCAAACCTGTTTACACGTGCCAAAGCACTCCGCCACACTCCCCCTACCGGTAGCATGCATAAAAACGGCCGCGGCGTGCGATTTTAGACTATGCTCAAAATTAGCATACATTTTAGTAGCACGTCCGTCCACACGTGCTACTAAGTAGCACTTGCTCAAAAGAAACGTGCTTAAAGCATGAAAATAAGCATGTGTAACAGTACCTTAACAGTACCTTTACAGTCCACCGCGCCGTGAATGCCTGCTTGATATAGCTTCAGCTTACTGGTTTAAGTAAACTTACGGTTTAAGGGGGAAAGGACAAAGATAAAGATAAAGATAAAGATAAAAGATAAAAAACATTTATTTGTTTACACACACGACACACATGATTACAAATGAAGAACAAAAAAAAAAAAAAAACAAACTTCTGATGTTTATACCAGTAAGACAATACAACACTTTAAAATAAAGGAAAAATAAAAAAAACCTACAAGTTAAAATATTTGAGGCGGGCAATATATACCTACATTGTGTCCAGGCGTGTCGCGGTGCATACAAAAAGGAGCTCACTCAGCTAAAGCCACGACTTAAGGAAGGGGTAGGTACCTTCCTGTGAGCCATGGCGCTGGTATTATGTGAGCCCTGATTGCTATGACGCACGGACGGTATAAATACATATAATAAGTGTGTGTAATAATACCTACTGTGTTATACATAGTTATGGGGAATAAAATATATAATAATAACGAAGATATACCTACGTACCTAATGAGAATACAAATGAATAAATAATAATATGATACTATTAAATAGTGATAACTTGTATGTGACAGGTCTAGGCTTGTGTGAAACGGACGCAATGGTTCAAGTGCCGGTTGGAACATGAGGGTCGCGAGTTCGATCTCCGCACCTACACAAATGGCTGCTGATGAAACAGATAGTTGCGCTGGTACTGGCGTCCACAGCACCTCCACCGTTTCTGGTTTACGCAGAACTAAATGGTCTCTGGCAGCTTTTTATTCTCTTATCAGCTGAGTAATTTTATCAAAGCAGCGAATTTCAGATTCAATAATTTGAATCCCTTTGTTTTTTCGTCTAGATATTATCGATAGGAAGTAGCTTTTTTCCGATGGTAAGTAAATCGAGGTATCGAAACCGATGAAATAAATCAGCTAATTTTTTAATTTGCAAATGGTTTTTCGTAACTTTGGCTTTAGTATCTTATATTTATAAAAGAAAGTCGCATTAGTTACACTGTTTACAACTCAAGAATGACCGGACCGATCTCGCTGAAAATTGGTGAAAAGGTAGCTTCAAACCAGGGAAAGTATATAGGATACTTTTTATCCTGAAAGGTGATTTGAAAAATCCAGAAGCGCATGCTCGTATTCGTTATTTTCTACTTTAACGCTACCGTCGCTCTTAAACGAAGCCTGTTTATCAGGAATGAGTGTATCAAACAGGCGTTAATAGATTGCGTCGGACAATAACAGCATACAGGCTGGTGGGTAACTAACGAGTGCTGTCATTCTCACACAGCGCGGGCGACTGGTTGGTAGGATTAATGAGCCCGAGCGCTGCGAGCGCCGCCCGCGCCAAACAGCGCGAGACTATGATATCGTGGGGCTACACACACTAAGATGGCCATTGCATTTGCTAAGCAGTACTCTGTCTGCACTTTTGCTTCTTAGCTTAAGGGGCCGGTGAACTAATTCCCGTACAAACGTAATAGCTACCAAGATAATTTGAAGTTTGAGGATACTTCGACGCTTCACTGCGGTTAATCGGATTAAAGAAGTATAAGACATAGATAACTATGTCTCGGATAAAACATTTTCTTTCATTACGTAAATTGAACAGAGACACAGCTTGTATTGTCTAGTTACACAATGTTTTAAAGAAAATCAAAATATAATCAGTTAAAGTTTCATTCATAATTGTTTGGTATTCTCAAATGTACACTATTTTTTTACTAATTTTTAAACAGCTATACCTATTGCAGTTTCTAATCGGACGGAAAAGTCGCGGTGGCACGACAGAGATAGCGAGGTGTCCGAGGAACGGCGAAGCTTGCCTCGAATTGAATTTTGACTGCCCTCCGCAGTCAGCATGTGCATCAGAAAGTTACAACGTTGGACAACAAGCATGGGTATTGCACTACATCTTTTTCGTATGAGGCGACAACTTACAAACCAGATTATTAGGAGTTGTTAAACACTTCCCCTTCCTAGATTTCTCTTTATGGCGTGAAGTCGTAGCAACTTGTTCCTCGGGCTCCCCTCTGAGGGGTGCAGATTTCATCTTGTAACTAATCCAAGTACCAAGCTCCAAAGTAAAATTTTCTGCAAATTAACCAACTAAGTAATTGTATGTATACGAACGCGCGCTACATATACTTAAGGGTGCTTTGATTAATATAATCAAAGCATGATACATACTCCTAAATAAACATAATATTTGTATCAACTAAAAGTGTGTAACTCTTTACTGAAACGACTCAGTGATCCGACTCAGCCAAATAATACACTGTTCCAAATCACTAATGTTCGCTCCGAATGTGTCATTCAACTCAAATGGAACTCGAGTTCTAGTGAACCGAATGATCTGAATGAACTGAATCATCCGATGAGCCGAATAAGCCGAATGATCCGAATGAACGGAATGATCCAAACGAGCTGAATGGTCCTAACGAGTCGAATGATCCGTATGAGCGGAATGAATCACGGATCTATCTGAGAGTCGATGTTCCAAATGAAGCGTTTCATTGTTCCGCATCTCTGCACTGATCCAGATGCAAATGTTCCAATCTTTTGAAAGATACGTTTTTGCCAGGTCTAGTATCAAGATTCTCAGTTTAGTAATTTGTATATGCGTGATAGTGTAGTGATTGACTGTTTCAACTATGGTAGTAATGTCTAAATGTGGTCATGTAATTTCATTGGCAATGAATCATTGAGTCGCAACTACCTACAGTAAACCGATCAATGACCTCGACCCAGCTTATAGAAATGGCCAAGATGATCAGGTCCTTTAATAATAAAATTAGATAGATTCTACTGCAATGTAGTTAGAGGTACGCAGGTCAATTAGTGGGATACAAGTGTCACGCAAAACTCATACTCAACTCTAGAGTTCAGTGTAAAGCCAAAAGCAAACCCATATCCAATAAAAAAATACATAATGATGTTACAAAAACAAATCATCATAGAGATACGAAAAACTGTTCATAAAAACATCCATTCAGATCTAGTGTAATCAGTAGGTAACTAACACACTACAACGTGTCAAAACATACCGCTGTATTAATATTTAAACTTCAAAAGTACTGTAGCGCAATATAAAGTGCGGCAAACAAAAAATTAAGTGGTTCTCTAGAAAGCTGGAATGAAACAGGGCAATCACATAAATAAACAAGACGGTTCCCCGCGGCTACGGGTTGATGATTTTCTCGCAAACGACATACACCTATGTAGGTACGTTTTTAATGGAAAGAAAAATGTCATACAATTTAGATTACCTCGCCAATTTGAGTATTTCAATTTGATGCAAATAAACAAATGTGATTTGCTATTTATTTATGGGGTATACCTTAAATTAATACATAATAGCGGAAGATAAGTCACGTCCCTTGAATAAAACTGGATTGATGCACCACTACATACACAATTGCACACATAGTCACAGCTCTATGACACATTGGTTTAAAGTTGTACGATATTGGAAGACAGAGACAAACCTATTTTTTTGACATAAGCGTGAGTGAGTCAAGCGTTCTGCGCGCAGCTACGCTTCAGAGTTTAGTCCTGTCAAAACGACTTAACTCGTCACACATTGATATACCGTAGTTTAGATGAAAGTACGACAGATCACATTTTTTTCAACTGTCAAAATCATCCTTTCTCGCTGTATGACGTTCTCCCCCCTAGAATCCCCCGCCCTATTAACTTTTCTTTTCTTCTATCTTTATCCTTCTCCTCTGTCATAAAATATTTATGTAGATATATTATAAAATATAATATCAAACTATAACCGAATCTCCCTCATAATGTTGTGCTGTATATGTGTTTGTTTGTTTGTATACGTTTTATTATTTTGTTTTAAGTGGTGTAACCCTCAATTAAAAAATAAAAATCATAATCAGTAAAGTATCATTACACCGGTCAATTTCTCAATATAACGTCTCTTTAATCGCTCGACATTGGCAGAGTTATATAAGTGTTCGCCGTGGGCAACACAGTAGCCATAATTAAAAAAAAAAAAAGATATACCGTATATTTTTCTTCTGCTTATGAGTGAAATGTGATTCCATAAGGTTTGTTATTTCGGAAGGAAGGCATTTTGGTAACCTTTATCCCACTTAAAACAATTAAAGAATATTATTTTGTCGCACGCCCGTCGCCGACTGCGTGCATTAGGCGACGGGGACCTAATTTAAGGGGTCTACACGGTTCAGACGAGTCACCTATCTTCCGCTATTTTGATTTAGTCTAAGGGGGATACAGGTTGTTAAAAGTTTCACTTAAGTTTCTGTAAGTCTGTCATATCACGTGTGTTGACCATCCTGACTTGACACCAGCTAAATATTGTAATTTTAATAAAATATACAATGTTATATGGGACAGTTGGCATTCAATTAAACATTTTAAATTACCAACTATTTGTGTACACAGTTTTTGCAATAAAGATTATTCTTATTCTTATTCATTAAGATACAATAAAAAACCCCATGTGATTTAAAAATATACGACTGCCTCGGTGGCGTAGTGGTTAGTGGGTCGCACTTTAAAGCGACGGCTGCGCAAGAGGTCCCGGGTTCGATCCCTGGGTCGGGCCAAAAAATTGTACCTAGTTTTCGGTAAGAAATTCTTAGTGTCAGCCCGGAGTCTGGGAGTTGGCAGTCTTGTACCCCCGTGCCTCGGAAAGCACGTTAAGCCGTTGGCCTGCGCCAGATTCCTCTCCAGTCGTGTCACAGTAGTGTCCCATCGGAATATGAGGGTAAGGGAATATATAGTGCACTTGTGTTTGCGCACACACTTGAGCACTATAATATATCCGGCGTACGTGGCTGATCGTTGAGATTGGCCGCCGTAGCTGTAATGGAGGATATTTTATATGAGATATTAATGGTCAAACGAGAGAAAATAAAGAAAGCAAGAATTCAGCTGTCGAGAGGTAGTTCTCTCCAGTACTCTCATATTGGACTGTTTATATTCAGAAAATTCTATCCTAACCTCCTATGAATACATAAATGACTCGTATTACCTAATAAACTTAGTGATGATACTGTTGAGTGTTCTTAGTAGATTAGATATGAGTTTCAGTAAGTGATCACTATTCATATTTCTTATAAAAGACGTCCTCCTCGGAATACGGCGGGGCAAGAGATCGCTCAAATTGTTTCCAATATCTTTTACGAGCATTTGACAGTCGAGTGAAAAATTACCCAGGAATTCCATTCGATATTGTTATTTCATGCTGAGCTATTTATACTCGTCTAAACCTTCCAAATTTTTGTTAGCGTTTTGGCAATATTTTTTGATAGTTCTTGTGGGTAGTACAAGATTAAGTATTTATGTGAGGTGTTTTCTGACGGGTTGGATGTTTTATTTATTCATAATATGCAAAAACTTTAAAGTAGTACTGGGATACTTTTTTTTAACCCTGTAGGAATGTCGCCGACGTCAGCGCCGCTTTATGCACACCCGACCGTTGGGAGCCGGACGAGTAGTGTGGGGTTCTCCTCCGGGCTGGATATCAGCTAATCAGAGACCGTCCGGAGGCATACCCACTAAGCCCACAGGGGTGTTTCCTACCTCGCTCAGGAAATCCAGGGGGGATACGGGCTCGTGGTAAGACACCTGGCACCACGTCCCCTCAAAGAGCGGGAGGCGGGCCAGTGCGGCCTTTCCCCGACGCTCTAAGGCTTAAAGCCTCCAGGGTCGCCCCCTCCCACCACACAAAGCTATCACCGGGCTGGGGCCACATCGTTGGATTGCGTTGCGGGCGTCGCAGGCAAGGGTATGACACCCCATAGATCCACACACTGCTGGCCACAGGGCAGGAGAGGAAACGAACCCGCAGGCTTCCAAAAGAAGCACCGTGAAACGGCACCACTACGCTGGATTGTGCAGTCGGTCGGTGGGGGGAAAAGCGGAGGTTACCGGTCGGTGGGCGTAAAAGCGAAGGTTGTCGGCCGTTGCTGCATCTCAATAGCTGTAGAACGCAGCGCAGACCAGCGAAAAAAGACGAAAGAGAGGGCCCGCGACAATGTGTCGATAGGAAATAATGGCAATGTGCAATGTGGCTTAGACTGCGTGAGCATTATCAACAACCTCACAGGACCAGATTGCTAACATCTACAATTAATATTTACAAATATAAATATTTGTGAGGCGTCTGTGTTTGCAGTTTAAATATCGGTTCTCAGTTTATTTACTCAACTTTTTTTTCATTTTCCCGTTGTATCAAGTTTATACTAAAAACGTTTTGGTTATTTTTCATTTTTATTTTTATTTTTAATGCACTAATAGTCCACATTGCATGCCGCGGCAACCTGTAAGTAAGGTGATAATTAGCTTTAAGACTATGTTTGTCTATGTTCTTTTTTGCTTGTAACAGTGTTTATCTTGTTGGTTGTCGTAATAAAAAAAAGTATCCTGTGTATAGGAGTCTCAGTCAGTCAGTCAGTCAACAAACAAAGATACCCCAAAGATTTTGCATGTGGTCCTGTTTAATATTAGATACAAGTATCTAGTGAAATTCTCGCGCGGCGGCAATCATTTGCCTAAGCGTTAGTGGTACAAACACAAAAGGCATGCTTGAATTTGAATATCTTGAGAGCAAAGATACTAGGCATCAGTTGGAGCAGCGGAAGAGACAAACAAAAATATACATTAACAAGAGTACAAAATATACACAGTTTGTTCCTTTATAATAAACTTCCTTGCAAATCGAATTGTGTAATGATCAGGCAGAAAATAATATTTTTGAACTATATTCTCAATTTCTTGTCCAAAAAAATATTTATCTGATTTTAATTCAAGTAGGCACTTTTACACAATAAGCATACTATTTACTTGCTCGGCAATGAGGGAAAACAGGAAAACACATGTTTTCCCTCATTGCCGAGCTAATGGTAGAAATACGCACATAGATTTGAAAAATCCAAAGGTGAATGCTCGGATTTGAACCCGTAAAGAAACCGGATGAAGTGCTTAAGGGCAAAAAGAGCTGCTGCTGCATTATGTGAATCTGCATAATAGTTATAAGTTTTTTTTAAATATTGCAAAGTTCTTTCGGTACAATCTCGATTCAAATTATTCACACGTGCAATAGCCCAAGGTCGACTGCGCACTTCGCAAGCCCGTAATGTATAAAAATAATAATAAATAAAGAAATATTTCACAACATCGCATACATTGATCTAACTCCGAGATAGGTAGCTAAAGCACCTGTGTTACGGATATCAGAATCCACACTGGAATTACAAATATATACATATAATACTTTTCTTTTATTTTTATCTCTATCATCATCATCATCATCAGCCCATTTAAGTCCCCACTGCTGGGGCACGGGCCTCCCTCAATCACATGAGGGGTAATTGCCATACTCATCACGCTTGGCAGACGGGTTGGCGAGGGTTTTGATATAAATGCAAAGTTTTCCTTCTCTGGGTGCTGATGATCATGCCAGCAGCTTTAAGAGTGAGTGCCTATTCTACTCTGCCGGGGACCACACGGCCATATATATATATAAACTACTCAATACTTGGTGCCCCGGTTGATGAACCAACTACCGCCTTCTTTAAAATCTAATATAAATTGTAAGAATTTAAAAGCAATATTAAAATTACACTTCCTTATGAATTAGGAGAACATTTACCTGGTTTCCACTTCTTTGGTAATGTATAAATGGAATTTAAATTAGTAGTTTCTTTGTAATTTTTGTTTGTTTGTAATAGGTAATACTCGTAGACTATTATTTTTGTATTTAATGCGAGCAATAGGCTGACGTAAAACCCAGCATTGTGGACAAACCTCAGCGGTTTATACAATGCCATTAACGTGATTGTTCGACAAAAGTCTTTGTATGTGATAACAAATTAAAAAAAAAAGTAACATTTTCGAGAGCCTCAAAATGCAGGCGGACAAAAACTGAACGGAAAGTTTCAAACCTAAAATTGGAAAAGCTAAGATAAAAAACAAATCAAAAAGCCTCCTAATTAATGTGGCTCACACATTTCTTGTCCTTTATCTAAAAAGGTCCAAGAATAGGTTGGTGAAAAAGAATCAAGGCAAAGCCTCTATAGACAGCGGCCGTAATGAAAACAGCTATTCGCTTTTAGGCCTTTTAAAAAACGATTAAAATGGGGGCGATAAAACCTTTTTAGTATTTTTATCACGCACTCTTGATTGTATTGTTGTGTTTGCCTCCAGGTAATTAAGGTGCCGGCCCAAACAATTTGGGGATATAGTTATACCTTTGTGATGATTACGAGCCGGCCGCAAAATTAAATTGCTTGACCTTATTGGACATTTCGATGAGTAACAAAATCGGTTTTGAATATTACTTGATTCAAAGTAGATATTTTGTGATCATCCAAGTTTATCAAAATAAACATCTGAAATAAAAACACATATTCTTTTAAAGAGGTTTATTCAAATGTATTGCGTCATCACATTGTCTCAGTCACCAATTGAAGTGAAATTGAATGATTGAACTTTAATTGCACGCAAAACAAAGTTGACTTAAAACTAGATATTACAGAAGATGTACAAACGAAAGCGGTCTTATCACTACGAGCAATCTCTTCCTTCCGACTGATCCGACAATATGACGGGACATAGATAGATAGATAGACAGATAGATATTCTTTATTGCACAAAAATAAAATACAAGCATGATACAACAACAGCAACAGACAGTACAATAAGGCGGTCTTATCGCTTGTAGCGATTTCTTCCAGACAACCTTTGGGTAGAGGAAAGAAATATCGTATTCGTAATAAGGGAAGGCAGTGCAAAGTAGTTTAACAAATGAAATTGAGAATGGCAGAAATATACATATTTTATATATTAATAATATTACATAACATAAATAATAATAAACAATACATACATACCTAATAATATATACATAGATAATTTATAACAAAAATTCAATAAAAATATTTCTTATAGATAAATGAACAGAGAGCAGACCACATAAAAAAAGTAAGAAGAGACAAGGAAAAAGCAGTGTACCTATTTATAGAGATAGGAAGTGAGTTTTGACACGGGACTTGCATATAGGAAGGGACATGTAGATTTTAAAGACTTATGAAATATTTTAGACCACTATGGATGCCCAAAGACCGTGTGAAGTGGAGGAGTGGAAGTAGAAAACCGGATCCCGGGCGATAGCGATAGCTTGGGACGTTACTGAGACTTAACGCAAAAAGTATGATGATGATTTGAAATATTTCTACCCAGTACCTTAAAATATGCTACTTTTAATAATCCGTATATCCTATAATTTTAAGGGAACTACATTTACATTATGTATATGAACGTTTTCTCTATGAAACATAGGGTAAATATGAAAAAAGATAATCGCCTTCCCCTGCAAGAGTGATTAGCTGATTGAAGGGATGGGTAGGCATTTTTTTTGTGATCTTAAAATTTTGGAATATCAATAGAAGCGCATTGTATATAATAGTAGTTAAGTCGTTTTCCATTTGCATGGAATGACGTAGTATGTTTTACTAAGGTACAAAAGAGGTGACATTGATAAATATGTTTCGGATGTATTCAAGAATTCCCGCAAGATGCCATCTGCTTCCGATAGCTCGATACATCGCAGCCGCGTTCCGAAAAGTTTTACTCGGAACCTAACGGGTACAGATAGCACGACTAGTCGATACGACAATAAGTCGACACAGCAGCGTGCACACACATTTACATTCCTGCGCTTTCTGCAAGCTCCTGCATATCACTTGCGCCTGAATGAGCAGAAGTGAGAGCGAATGATTCGATTTCTATTGGCAGAGCGGATCTGAAGGAATGCCTGGTATTTGCCTTTAACGCTGCTACGGTACTGTTTCTATTGTCTTATTGTGTAGCTAAAACAATGCGCTTTGTAGCCAAGCTCGTCGTGTGGGTTCTCAGATCGTTTTCCAGCCATTAACACGTAGTAATTAAAATATGGTAATGTAGGTACATATATACTCGTACCTGCGGGGGTCGTGTAACACGCATACACAACCACTCTAGACAATGTGACTTTATACAATGTACTTCGTAGAAGATGAAGAGGAAGGCTCATTCAAGGTATGTATTCAGTTAATGAACAGAAATTACTTTATTTTGGGGTAAATATCGGTATTATAAAACAAATCGAATTATATACTGTAAGTGAGTACACATGAACTGAACTATATTTATACTACTTACTACGAATACTTGCAATTCGTCTTGCTACGGTCGCTTACGTCATAGTGGTTTGATATGAAAAGTTTGGAAAAATTTAACTTAAGGGCAGTCTACATAAAGAACAATAAACGTGTTCGTAATCATAAAAATGTCTTTTTTAATGTTACCTACGTGTTTTCCAGATGACCCCATTTTCAGAAACAAGAAATTATTTCCTTAAATTGTGGACCAACCGCAAAAAAAGCAGCCAAAAAAGTGGTTTATTTTATAATCTCTAAATCGGCAACTAAACTGTTTTTGCAACAGAACCTTATTAACTTTATGATTTGGAAGTGAAACAGAGTTTCTTACTTTTTAACGAGCGTAGATACCTACGGAACCAGAAAACAGTTTAGAAGGAACATCAAGTCCTGAGTCAAATAATGTAAGGGGCTTCATTTGCATATTAAGAGAAATTGTGTAGATGGCTTAATCCCGGGTCGCAGGTGACGAGACGAACACTCGCCAAATTGATATTTTATACGTGCAATTACATCCCCGATCCATTTACCGAGCATTCCGAGCAACCGCTCGAGCTTTACATTTTGTAATCATTCAACATTTACATAAGTATATGGACGACAAAGTAAAGATTCTTAAACGAGATGTTATTTACATTTGCAAATAAGTTGTTATTAGACATTTTATGTTTTTTGTTTTCAATATTTGGTTTTACATTCGCTTATCTAAGTAAGTACATACGAAATACGTTGTTATTTAGCACGTAGCCAATGTCAGAACTAACCCAACTAGCACACAAGCAGCTTTCACCGCCTTAATAGAGCTTAGCGATACCATTGCCGTTGAAAAGCTAAAACCAACTCCTCAGCCCTTATAGCAACGTATTCTAACGTCATTATGTGTATAACCTGTGTATGCGATACAATAGCCGTACAATCGTAATTATTTACACTAAAGCAGTAACAATGGCATCTTATTCCGCTATTTTACAGGTAATGGAGGTATGGTAGAGTTGTGAACACTCCTTTATCACTAGTAGAGGTATAAATTATGATTTGGAAGGTATGAGTATTTGGAAGTCGCTATAGGATGCTATTAAATCACTTTGAGTGGCAAGAGCGTCTCTTTAGATTCTTAAGTTCTACAAAAAAGTTTAACACTCTCTACTCTTGTAGCGTCATTACCTACAGTAGAGTAAAGGTTACTCTGTAGTACCGCTAAATACGCTATTTTTGAGGAAATGAACTCTTTCGTAGCGCTAAAGGCGTTATAGTAGTGGTTTTAATTACTTAAGACCGTGAGTAATACGTTCAATGACACTGCTATAACGCTTTGAGTGGGACAGGAGCGGTTTCAAATGCTTTGATTTAGTATGCTGTCTCCTTTACAAGTGTCAGTGTTTTTGACATTTTCCTATAGGAAAAATATCGTACAGCGCCCCCAAGTCAATTTCACTGGAGTGTGTTTTGATCTTGGTCGGTCTATACTTAGACATGAGACCTAATCTACATTTCACTATGCGCTTTGTCATGGCATTACCACAGTATAGTAAGAAGAAAGCTTTTATTATACTGTGTCATTACCATTCGGCGGGCGATCTTATCTGGTCACTTTATAGGTGAAAGACACATAGTGCCAACTGCTGCGGAGTTCTGCGACGAACTACGACTTTGCTACGAAATGTTACTACGAACTATAAGTATGCGTCTCACTAAATGCACCTTGTCATGTCATTACCATAAGGTGGGCGATCTTACCTTGAGTCGCCTAGTTTTACGATATTGCTGCGAAGTATTACTCCGAATACTAGTATTATAAGATCGAACCTTGTCACCTCATCAGTGAAAGACGCCTAGTTTCAATTCTGCTACGACCTACAACATTGCTACTCGTACGAAATGCTACTACGAACACTAGTATTATAATATCTGTGCTACGAACTAAAAGTATGTCTCACTACTTGATGGCACCTTGTCACGTCATTACACCACTAGTTAGGTGATCAAATCTTGTCACCTCATAAGTAAAAGACGCCTAGTTTCAATTCTGCTACGATCTACGACATTGCTACGAATTGTTACTACGAACACTAGTATTATAATATCTGTGCTACGAACTAAAAGTATGTCTCACTACTTAATGGCACCTTGTCACGTCATTATACCGTTAGGTAGGTGATCGAACCTTGTCACCTTATAAGTGAAAGAGTCCTGGTTTCAATTCTGCTACGATCTACAACATTGCTACTCGTACGAAATGTTACTAGGAACACTAGTATTATAATATCTGTGCTACGAACTAAAAGTATGTCTCACTACTTAATGGCACCTTGTCACGTCATTATACCATTAGGAAGGTGATCGAACCTTGTCACCTTATAAGTGAAAGAGTCCTGGTTTCAATTCTGCTACGATCTACAACATTGCTACTCGTATGCAATGTTACTAGGAACACTAGTATTATAATATCTGTGCTACGAACTAAAAATATGTCTCACTACTTAATGGCACCTTATCACGTCATTATACTGTTAAACTGCTGGCCCAAATCTTCTAAATAAAACCACGAGATAAAGTATACCAAAACTCGGATTTATTGGAAAGCGAACAAAAAATATAATACTAGGCAGCGTCTATGTATTAGAAAAAACACAATGCTTGCGCGATGCAAATAGGCACAACGCCATCCCTTAGCACTTTTGCGCACTACGTTTTCATACAATAATATTTGCTACAAATTATACGCGATAGCTTTGGACAATACCATTAGGTAGGTGATCGAACCTTGTCACCTCATAAGTGAAAGACGCCTAGTTTCAATTCTGCTACAATCTACAACATTGCTACTCGTACGAAATGTTACTAGAAACACTAGTATTATAATATCTGTGCTACTAAGTAAAAGTATGTCTCACTACTTAATGGCACCTTGTCACGTCATTATACCACTAATTAGGTGATCGAACCTTATCACCTCATATGTGAAAGACGCCTAGTTTCAATTCTGCTACAATCTACAACATTGCTACTCGTACGAAACGTTACTAGGAACACTAGTATTATAATATCTGTGGTACGAACTAAAAGTATGTCTCACTACTTAATGGCACCGTGTCACGTCATTATACCATTAGGTAGGTGATCGAACCTTGTCACCTCATAAGTGAAAGACGCCTAGTTTCAATTCTGCTACAATCTACAACATTGCTACTCGTACGAAATGTTACTAGTATTATAATATCTGTGCTACGAACTAAAAGTATGTCTCACTACTTAATGGCACCTTGTCACGTCATTATACCATTAAGTAGGTGATCGAACCTTGTCACCTCATAAGTGAAAGACGCCTAGTTTCAATTCTGCTACGGTTTACGACATTGCTACGAAATGTTACTACGAACTTAAAGTACCTATGTATGTGTAATGCAATGGCTGCCGTGGATCTACGAATTTAGTTATTGGCTACGAATTCATCGTAGTCTTTAAGGGTTAAAGGTAAGGTAAGATTATGCATCTTTTCTTTATTATAATATTACACGAGAATTATAAATTTAGGTGCCTATACGTTACACAGTATGGTCAGCCAATTTGTAAAATAAAGAAAACTTTGACCAAGGCAAGCTTCAACTGAACATGCATAAGATGATATTCTTAACACGATCCACTTAAAATTACTCCGCCATATAACGGGTCGAACGTCGTGAGTTCTCTCCAGTAACACAATGTAGTCAATTTGGCCAGTCCCGGCTGGAAGTTCCTGTGTTTCGCCCAAACTTGTGATTGCCTTGTTTTCCACTTCGTTCTCAGAAAGATGACGAATAAAACTTTACAAATTCTCGCAGAGCTAAAATGAAAAAAAAACTTTTGAATGGTCTAACTTATGGCAGCGAAAGAAATAAAGAGAACAAAACTGGTCTAACTTGTCCTGTTTTTTTTAAATGTGCACATAAGCCATAGACGTAGGTAATAATAAGTTACGTTTTAGAAATATGTTTGTATTAGACAGGTAATACAATAACAAAAAGTCTTTTTTTATGTCCTAGGTGACAGACGAGCAGACGGATCACCTGATTGTAAGCGATTACCACCGTCCATGAACACCCTACACTAGTGAAGTCACAAATGCGCTGCCAACCTTTAAACCCCCCCCCCCCCTCTTCCCCTGGATCGGGTCTCCGGAACCCTCACTCACACAGCGAAACATAGCACAGTGCGTCTTCACGCTGGTCTTCTGCGAGGCCGTGGTATCACTCCGGTTCAGCCAGCTCATTCATGCCGAAGCGTAGCTCTCCCACGGTCAAAAGTTGTTCGAGTCGCCTTGTTAAATATTGTCTTAGCAACAACAAAGGGTTAGTTTGAGTCGTGTTATTAATAATATTGTCTTAGTTTCTATAAAAACCGACTCTACTTAATAGGTGCCATTTTTAAAGGCCAAATACGGAAAACAAAGCATCGCGTCGTTTTATTTTTCATCTCATTTACCAACAAGTCTGCTCAACGACATCGCGTATTAGGGAACGTGGAAACGTTCATTTTGTTGAAATTGTATTGTAGGTAATTTTCATATAAGCGCAGTAATGCGTCGGTAATGGTCCATAACAGAAAGCTCGCGATATATGGGCGGCGCCCGCCCCGCGCCTTACCACTAACCCCTCGCGCATACAAACGAAAACAAAATGGCCAAACTATTCGCGATTTATTACTGGATATTCAACAAACTATGCCGAGTGGGAACAGTGAAATGTTAAGCAAACAATGACCAGCTGACAGTGTGCGGTAATGTTAGTAATAACGTCCAATATTTTCGTACGTTATTCATCTGCTTTTCACATTTTCCCGGTTAGTACAGTAGGCTCTCGAAAATAACATCATCTACTTCTGATATTTATCTATCTTTTACGTACATAATAATAATAATAATTCTCACAACATCTCATAAGTTGACCTGATTCCATACTAAGTAGTTTAAGTACTTGTGTTACAGATATCAGACAATAGAGGAACACAAATATATACTTAAATACATATATTACACACTGAACAAACACAAGTGTTCATCGCACGGATGTTTGTCCAGGGTGGGGATCGAACCCACGACCTTTGGCGCAAGAGGCAGGGTCACTACTAATTGCGCCATCCGGTCAGTACATAGCTAAATTAGTATCTTAATTTTTCCACGAGGAAATAGCTCAAAATAGTCAAAAGTGACTACGAAGTCATGTATCATCCTACTTGTAGGACCACAGGAAAACAGGCATTTTAATAGTTTTTATACTGGAACCGTTTTAACAGATATCATGAATGAATTAATGAGACATTTATTCACCCCAAATACAAATACATAACAGATATCACACGAAGGAAAATAAGGGAACAATAAATGAACAACAAATGTAGAAATATTGTCCTCCAAAACGATATTTCGGTCATGGCAGCCAATCTCAGAGATCGGCCATCGACGCAGGACTTATTAATAGTGCACAAGTGTTTGCGCAGACACAAGTGCACTCTCTCACCCTTACCCTCATACTTGTATGGGACACCACTGTGACACGACCGAAGAGGGATCAGGACCAACGGCTTAACGTGCTTTCCTTAGCACAGGGCACACTGAGAATCCGGGCTGACACTGAGAATATCTTGACAGAAACACTCAGTTACAAATTTTGGCCCGTCCCGGGGATCGAATCCGGGACCCCAAATGCAGAAATGCGACCCACTAACCACTTCGCCACTGAGACAGTCAAAATATAAATAAGTGTTGTGCCAAATAAGCGCCCGCTCAGCATAAGTCGTGCCGGGTCATTGCTGACACCTCACGACGGTATTCTCATGAATAAAGTCATCATCATCCCAGTGTTTTCGTTAGTGGACGGCAAGACAAAGACCTATCCAAATGATCGCCATGTTGATCTCTCCTCGTATCCAGCTCCTGCCAATAACCCCGTTCAACCAATCGTCACTCCAGCTGGTCTGAGGCACAGTATAAAATATAATGGACAATACGACAAAAAACATTAAAAATACCATTTTTAGATTAGACTTATAGAAATTTAAGGAAAATAAATTCAAAATTTTGAAAAAAAATATTTAATGGAAAAATCTTCCTGTGACGTCATCACTCGGCATGACGAATTAATAACGCTTTTGCTCAGGTTGATTAAAGCTAAAAAAAAGCAAAATCTGATCATAAAGTAACAGTAAGTAACTTAAAGTCACCTATTTTTTTTTTATTGAACGTATAGCAATACGTTCAATAAAAAAAAAATAGGTGACATCACAATACCTCGAGCCTCAGGACTACGTCACTTCCGGCAAATTAATTAATAATTTAAAAAAAACACACATATTTAAAGATAACTAAAAAATATGGGTCATCTTTTTTCTCTTTATTTATTGGAAAAGCGTATAAAAATGCTAATATATCTATTTGTCGTATTGTCCATTGTTAACAAGGATTCAGCATAAAAACTACTTAAGATTAAGCTTGTTGGTTTAATCAGATCAAAGACGTAAGAAAATATATCTAGGTATTCAATATCTACCTACTTGTAATACTTATGACCGTACGTGGGTAGTATGCGGGAATATTTTTACCTTTTCGGCACTATTTTCAACATTGCGGGCTTTTAGCCGGTATAGATAATGGAAAATGTATTGATTACATATTCCGGAATCGGATTCAAGCTGCTGAATTTGCATGAGCTTACGATTCTGCATGTACTGAGAATCGACGCTATTGAACAGTTATATAAGCGTACCGTACGTTGGTATCATATAGGTAGGCGGTTAAGAAACTAACAGATCCTTTTTTTATATATTATGGCTCTACCCGAAGATATCTTATCAATGTCATTTGTTATTGAGGATAAGTGGGTAGTCAACAGTCGGAGTCAGTCAAAACGCCGGTGTTTTATGTTTTATCGACCTACGGATTCTGCCAATACCACTCTAAACACAATCGCTTGTTTTAAGACTCTATTAGGTCCAAGCAAGTTGTCCGTGACAAGTTACTCGACAGACAATAGCAGTCATAAGAATGATAGAATACAACTATTATCAGGATCACTTTGCGGCACTTCACTGCACAATCAAACACTAAATTTGTTCACTAAAAACCATTCTATACTAAGTTAAAAAAATAAATATTGCATCAGCCTACGCGGACTGGTTGACTCCTACCGTAGAATCCTAGTTTCTAGCAGATCTTGTTAATACTGCCAAGACTGGCTTTTGTTTCACCTACCTACGTGATAAAATGAAAAAAAAATCTACATGCTTTATCTTTTATGCTTAATATATAACTTCATAGCCTGCATCAGTCCAGTACTAAGATTTATATTATGAACCTGCATAAACAGCTTGCTAGTGTCCGCAATATTAAATCTTAGCTCAGAGGTTGAAAATAATAAAATTTAAGCGTCTCCATAAAAAGGTAACTTTGTAATAAGATAAAATGGCGACGAAGAAAAATAATTCAGTTTAATTTTGAAGGGCATGTACCTCTAAACGCGTTGAATGTTTTGCAAAAGAATGTTTTCTTGTAAACAGCTCTCTTTATAGGAGCATTTTATTAAATTTTTCTCACAGCAAAATTCATTCTTTAATTTATTAACAGCACCTAAGAATGTAGCAAGTATGATTTTGAGTAGGCGAGTGTGTACGTTTTATGTTACAAACTGAACATGACCTATTTAAACTACTCGGTTTTTTGTGGGTCGGTCCGTTCTGTCAACCTACATGTGTTGGTTTTGTATAGAGTCACCGGGCTAAATGTGGAGCGCAAGAAGCTCTCAAACTAAGTCTTCATGGTGACAACGTACGATTTAATTGTTAACAAATTACACACCTATCGCACATAAATTGTTTTACAAAAAGAATGTTTTTAAGTATTCCAATCAAGTAGAATAATTACATTTAAGTCGATTATTTTATTAACAACATGTTTAAAACATTACGTATTATGTTTTGTATTTGTATGTATATTTGCCAATACACCGATTATCTCCTTTACCCAAATGTTTTTTGGAAAATTTGCTACAAACGGACTGCTTTGTAGTACTGTCGTGGTTGTTGTAACTCATACCTAGAAATATCTATCTATTTATATCCAGACGCGCACGGGAATAAGTTAAATTAACTAAATAATCTGCATGGGCAGGTCGCGACTGCGACAACTCACCGCGCGTGGTAAATAAACTAAATCCATGAATAATAGTAGTTTAAATGGCTATAAGTCTCAGCGGTTCCGGCACACAATAGATTGTGGTCGTCTCTGATGCTACCTACACAATGGAAACCGAGTTGACGAACCATAATCCTATTTTAGCCCTCGCGCCACAAGATAGAAATATTATTTTTCACCTGCTAGTATTATACTCCGGAGTATTACCAGTATCTTCTACCTAGTTTATGGTATTACCTTACTCTATGATTATAATATACTACACGGAGAGAGATGTGATATTGCTCTGGTCCATTAGTTTGTGCACTGATCAAATTTCCACGTACACGTCAGGTTATTCCATAGAGTAAAGTAATATTATGCTTTTATTTTTATTCGTTTTGTTGCCAATGTCAAATAAAAATAATTGAAAAAATATTTATCACAAAGGTTAGAAAACTGTTGAAGCCAGTCACAATCAAATCTCAACGAAATGCCAGGGGTTAGAGTTTTATCGACTTACGGACTGTGGAAACTGCAGAGTTTAAGACTACTAAGTCTAAAACAGGTAGCAACTCACTCGACTCGACATACAATAGCAGCCCTCCTTTCCGCCTATCTTTCTCTCATAGAATACTTACGAGTAGTCAAATCGACTGAGAATGAGTAGAAATGGGCAAAAAAGTCTGATTTGCGGCCTGTTATATTCTCAATCCGCATCCCTATTTTTTTATACCTCGACTCTACACTTGAATATATATATAGGTACATAAGTAGTTCTTATTTTTTCTCACTGAAAAATAATTTCATCGTTTCTCAAACCGTTCAAAGAAAAATAAATTCTCGATTGTACAATATAATACAAAATAGCTGATTGCATCTATCTGCATACATAATAGCTGCAATAGCAGTAATCGCTGGCAACGTTGATCCAGAATATTACGTAGATTGTTGTCTCAAGCTGCGGAGTCCGGACGCCCGCAGCACAATGGACGGTGTCGACAAACCGTAATCCTATTGGGTGCAGCGCTCCGAGATAGGCAAATAATATCTCACACCTACACTACGAACGAACCTCTGAGTACCAATATAAGTCTATGTACTCATCGCTACACACCCTTTGTATACTTCCAACAAGTTGTATAGACAACTTGTTGGAAGTATACCAAGGGTGTGTGCTCCGTGGAATTCAAAACTTACAATGTTCGATTTTAAAAGTCAATGAACTGAACCATATCAGAGAGGTATGACAAAAAATAATGTCAGGCGTATAAAAGTAATTTTCCCGCTATAGTGTTCACGTGGGGACAGGTGCTGACATCAAAATCGATCCGGGCTTTGTTTGATGGCAGTGTGCCTCACAGCTTATAATTTTGTGTCGTAAACCAGTATAATACCACCAGTATAATAATATAAGTGTACGCGGGTGAATAAATTCCGTAGGTAAAGTAACTTCAATGTCGTTTGGTCTTATTTCATCGAAATAATGCTAGTCTTATTTTTTTTAATTTCTCTATACCTACTACGTCATCATTAAGCCTGATAACTAAGTAAACTGGGAGACAAAAACAAAATGCCTAACCCGCTATTATCATTAGGTATCTGTGGATGAAGAGCGAGGCATTCCCATCACAAGTTTCATTGATTACTTACGTTAACTAATTGTTACGGATTTATAATGTATCAATACGGGGATTAACACGATATTTATTATGTGAAACAACATTGTGTACTCACTTATTTGGCTCGACGTTTCGGCTACGTTACAGCAGCCGTGGTCAAGAGCGGAGTCCGCTCGTGGTCAAGAGTACACAATGTTGTTTCACATAATAAATATCGTGTTAATCCCCGTATTGATACATTATAGTTATAATGCAACGCGAAAATCTAAAAAACTATGTTACGGATTTTTTTGAATAAAGCACATTTTATTTTTATTGTTATAAGCAGTAAGGCTTCACAAAAAAGTATTCACCGTAGCAAATGTTATGAAACTTTAATTTCTTGTTCAATTAATTATTTCAATTAACTCTGAAAACAACTACTTACCCAGTTTTCAAAATCTGGAATACGGATATTTCTTTACCGTTGTATAAACGCCAACTTTTTCGGATTTTTTGATCTTGAACTGATCTAGTGCTTTCCAATTTCAATAATTAATGGATAATTATTGAAATTGGACATTTACTAGTTAAATTTCCAAAAAAAAATACTACAGTAATATTGTGGAGGACTAACTTTTATTGTGGAGACGTAAAAAGAGCATATATTAAGAAAAACTTTGCGTGCAGATTTATTTCTCAAAAAAAACTAAAGAATGTTTTCTTTATGGTCGTTTCCCTCCAGGTTACAATACCAAAAACCTCATAATAGGTCAGAAACTAAGTAGAAGATACTTGATAGGTATCGTTAATGAAGTCCATTTAGCATGTTAGATTAATAAAATAATCAAAAAAATCTGCTGCTCCTATGATTTACGGCATTTATATCAAGCAGCCTATGTGTTAAACTTGATTGCCAGCAGTATCCAGGAGCATACCAAATTATATCAAAATTGGTCCAGTTATCGGTGGGCGAAGAAGTAAAAAATACACACATACACACACAAACTTTCACTTAGAGTGATGTTAAAATTAAAGTTGAAATATTCAGTATGTTTCAATCCTTACTAATATTATAAATGCGAAAGTAACTCTGTCTGTCTGTCTGTCTGTCTGTCTGTCTGTCTGTTACTCTTTCACGCCAAAACTACTCAACGGATTTAAATGAAATTTGGTATACAGATAATCTAGACCCTGAGAAAGAACATAGGCTACTTTTTATTGCGAAAAGGGGGTTGTAAGGGGTTGAAAGGGGGGTAAAAAGTTACTTTTCCACGCGGACGAAGTCGCGGGCGGCCGCTAGTTGGATATAATGCTTCAATCGTTTTAAATTTATTAGTATTATTTATAGTAAAAAGTTAACTTAATATTATTTCATTACCTAGACGATCAAATGGAAAAAAGAAAATAAAATCTTGCAAAAAGCCACTTGCAAAGCGGATTACGAATTGGTTTGTGCTCTTAGAACTCGGAAATAATTTATGCGACATTTGATTGCACAATCTTTCCCAGACTTAATATCACTCACTTACCTTCTTTGAAGTATGTATCAAAGTTAAAACCATGAAGTTAAATGTACTTCGATTTCCCATAATAAATGATTTAATAAATAAATATATAGTTACTACAATCTGCCAAATTTTCTTTTTCGGTATTAATTGAACCAAAGGTAAACCTGAACCTGAAACTGAATGGAGCTGAAGAAATTTGACAAATTTGTAATAAACCAACGTGCAATGTGTACATAATGCCTTCCCTCTTGACCAATGTATCAAACATGGCAACTATAATCTCAAGGAGCAGCCATTGATGTAGGACATATTATAATGCACAATTGTGTGTGCAGAAACAAGTACACTATCTTTTCCCTTACTCTCCTATGGGAGACAAGTGCGACAAGATCAAAGAGAGGGATCAGGCGTCGGACCAACGTCTTAACATGCTTTCAGGCCCGTGCCTGACCCCGTGGACGAGCTGACATATGAGCCACTGCGCAATCGAGGTAGTCAGTCAGTTTGTCTGTACATTCTTAGGTAAATAATGCACTTAAACATTTTTCGATAGTCTTCGGGTGGGACTGTAGAAAAAATTTTAAGTGCATTATTTACTCAAGAATAAATTGCAAAAAATTGCTATACTTACCCAAAAAAAAACATGTCTGTAAATTATACCCAACCAACGGTCGACTGGCTACTTATCGAAATCAGTCAGTAGCCAGCAAATCTACCCGCTCAGTAATGGGTGCTCAAGACTCGTAGGCAAATCATAGTGGTCCGTTACAAATGTCACTATTCTGCTCATTGTTTGAAAATGTTACGATTAGCTTACCCCACAAAGGGTGGATAATTACTCACAACCACGAGAACACAGCCGCCCTTTCGTGTAGCCATTTGTAAGTAGTTATTACAGAATTCATCTTCCCGCACCCACGCGCGCACAAATGCGAGCTACGACATGCTTCCTTCCTCCGCCCTCCGCAGGAGATCCGCTCTCGACGCCAGTTCCGTACTACACCCAAGGTGACCTAAATTAAGTACTAACCGGTTACATCCACAACTTTCTAAAAGCTTGCATTAAATGCCCAAGATATATCATATAACCCACCCACAAGTGGGTAACGAGTATAATAATATCATTTATGAACGGTTACAGCCTGCGCTACGCACTTTATTAAATGGATTTACTTCATTTATCAACGTCACGATCATATTTTTCAATGAGAAATGTTTCAATGATAGAACATACCTTTTTAGGCAGAACAGGGATGGAAGTCAATCATATCAGTCAATGTGCGCCAATGTAGTAGATTGTATGATAAGGGAGCAAAATAATATTTTTACACCGAGGGCGTTTTTTATCCTGAGCGAAGTGAGGGATTCTAGTGTAGAATCCCGAGCGTAACGAGATATTCTTTAGTAGAATTTCGAACGCAGTGAGGGATTCAAAGTACGGCGCCCGAGCTAAAACTATATGTATAATACATCGAAATAGTACTTACCCAAAAAGTAACTTAAATATATATACATCAAACAGGACCACATCCTATGGCAACAAGACTTTACAATGCCCTTCCCAATCATCTGAAAGAAATAGATACATAATAATACATTTGTAATAGCTTTAACTAACTTTTTAAATGCTAAATGTTTTTATAACTAAATGAGTACTATATTAAATTAACATAGAAATAATATAAATATAATAATGCGCAAATGTATAAGAAAGTTTTATAATAATGATAATAAATGTTGAATATTTATTTTTTCATTTTATAGATTTTTAAGTTTAGTAGTGCAATAATAGAATGTAAATTAGATTTTAAGCTGCTATGCCCTTACAGGGTATGTACATGTGCCGTATACCACAATACTTGTAACATCTTGTAACAACCACATGTAAAAATAAAATATTTGAATTTGAATTTCATATATATTGCACTCGAGCGATATACTCTATTTTTCCACCCACTATGAGAAAATACAATACGCCCTATATTTTATTGTAATATTATTATGTAATAAAACATAGAGCAAGTAATTTTTTTAGCTAAATAGTATCTAATAATAGGCCAAAAACATAAATTATGAAAAATTATTAGCGCCTCTTGCATTTTTAGATTTAATAAAATTACAAATGCTTTCATATATTTCTCCCGAGATTTTACTATTGCTCACCAGATTAGCAAGCTTAAGTGGCAGTGGGCTGGCCATATTGGCCGCAGAACCGACAACCGATGGGGTAAACGAGTTCTAGAACTCGTTTGGAGAGGCGTACGTCCAGCAGTGGACTGCGATAGGCTGATGATGATGATGATTCTCTAAGAAATTAACTTAATGAATTCGACCTTATTTTGCAGCGGACAAGTGTTCTAAAGCACTAAAAGTTTCAATTCCCGGTTAGGACAGTTTTGTTTTGTAAAATGGCTTCAATTTCGGTGTACAGACATTTACACAGAGATAGTCTAGAATTCCACGGCTCATTTGAGATTAAATTTAGGTAGGTATTGTTTAGACTATGTAGTACATGGACATGTACATTCTCGTAACTACATGTGTGGTAGATTTCATTGTTTTCATCATTCATCACTATATCAACATCTAATTAATAATAGGTAACCATATGTATTAAAAGTGAGAACAAATAGGGGTTAAAATAGGAAATTGCCGTTTTTTTTCTAGGCACAACAAGACTAATAAATTATTAGATATTCATTGTCGTGTCTAGTAAAAAAACGTTTGGGGTTATAAAACCTATTCATCATTTCAGCCAATAGACGTTCACTGCTGGAAATAGGCCTCCCCCAATGATCTCCACAAAGATCGGCCCTGAGCTGCGCCGCCCGCATCCAAGGTCCACCTTGTGAGGGGCCTGCCACGGCTGCGACTTCCTGTACGTGGCCTCCACTCGAGGACCTTTCCGCCCCACCGGCCGTCTGTTCTCCCTCGCTATGTGCCCTGCCCTTTGCCACTTGAGGCATGCAATTCTTTGGGCTATGTCTGTGACCTTAGTTCTCCTAAACCTATTATAAAACCCCAAAAAGTTACCGTAGTATATTTTTATTTTGATTAAAGACCATATTTCTAAGGTGTGTGCAGATCAGATAAAATTGTATTTATGATGCAGAAAAAAATATCTTGAGAGTAACTTGTTTTTAGGCAGAATTGTGATGCTTTCAGCATTCATAACTTTTTTAATAAACAATGCTTTATTTCTGAAAACTAATTTTAAATGTGACGCCTTGCTGGACGCTGGCCTGTGAACTTGGTCCTGGGTTCGATTCCCGGATCGAGCGAAAAATATTTTTCGAACATACATAAGCTCGGGTTTGTGATCACCAACCGGCATTTGACAAGCGTGGTGATGAAGCCTAATTCCATCATAGTAGCGACAACTTGATTTCTATAATGGAGGCCGTTGCCCTGCAGTGGGACAGTTTATAGGCTGAGACAGGATTTTAAATGTACCTAAACATTGTCCATTAAAGCACAGTTAAATATGAAACAATACCATTAATATATAAATAAATAAATATTAACTTTAAAAATTAAAAAAAATTAGTTTGGAAATCTCAGCTTTTCAAAAAATCTCCATACAAATAGGAAATTTCATACTTTTACCCCTGATATTAATTTCGGCCTTATTCTTTATACAATGCCATGCCTATATTTTGTTTCTGTGATATAAAGAGTATCTATTCTCTTATAAAGTAAAGTAGGTATCATATTTACTTTACCTAATACGAAGTCTTAGTTGTATGTTTATCAAAATACTTAGCGAGTCAAATGTTGCCTTGGGTTTCAGAGGCTCTACTTTACTAAGTGTAAGTATACAAAATAGGACAGTGCTAGATCCACCAGCTATCTGTACTTATGCTGCCAGACTCTGCAAATAGAAACATGTGTATGCACTTACAGACTTCCATTTGAAAACAAGAAGCACCGAACGATACAATTTATTCTGTTTAGTTTTGTATAAAATTTGCTTTTTAACGTTTATACCATCGTTATTATTTTATTATTTGATAGAAATGGAGTGAGCCTTGCGTCTCATAGCCACTGCGACCAATAGATGATCTAATGTGGCAGCCCCAGAACCTATTACAGCACCTCAAGTAGCTCCAGATCCAGGATAAACCCGAGAATGGAGCTGATGAGGGAGCTTTTGATCTCGTCTGCCGAGATCATGTGTGCTCCCAGGTGTCGGCTTCTGCAGCGGTGCAGCGCTATACACTCGCCGAGGACGTGGATAATCGTTTCCCCGTCCTCGCAACAGAACCTGCAGAATTTTGGTATCTGAAAGGTTGTGCAGGTGCTTGTTTAATTTGCAGTGCCCCGTGAGGGTCCGAGTGAGTGCCCTAACATGCCCTCTACTCAGTTTCAAAATTTCTACAGCTCGTTTCTGATCGAACGCATGTATCAACGCCTTCGAATGTTTTAGTCGAGGTATATTATGTGCAGTGAAGTTTTATTTTTTAATCTTTCCGACTTTTATAATCATAAACATCAATAGGATCAGGCTTATTCAATTCAATTCAATTCAAATAATTCTTTATTTGCATAGGCTTGTACACAGCACTTACAAATCGTCATACATTTGAATGACTTAAAACTATTTATAAGTACTTATGTATAATTTACATGTTATTACATATATATGTTGATACATAAAATATACTAAAGAAATAAATAAACATAATGCGATTCTACCACCGGCTCGGAAAGTTGTTTCTGGTCGAGAAGATCCGGCAAGAAACTCGCCAGTTACTCTTTTTAATCGCCAACTTTTTTACAATGGTTTATTATCCTCATACCAAGTCATACAGTCTAATGCAACACAAAATAGAATGAAGCAAATTAAAAGCTAAATATGAGGTAAACCGAAGCGGACCAGTCCCCAAAGGTGGCACCTGTTCACAAGTATGACGTATGTGTCAGCCATCATTTCACTCAACCATATTAGAGGGAATGTAATGACCCGCCACATAACGCCACCACCTCAGAGACATTTGAGTGAGCATGACTACTTAGGTTCCCCTCATAGGTCACAGAGTACTTAATCCAATACTAATAAACTGCAGGACGAGGTGTACAATAGTAGGTGGTTAGCATCTTGTCAATTGTTTGATTAATCAATACTAATCAATTTGTATACATTAATAAATGCTGCTAAGCCTAATTTATTAAAAATGATTAATTATATAATAATAATGATTCCAGTAAATATTTATAAAATTACTACATGTGTGCAGGCACGGAGGTCATCATGTCCATGAATCCTTATCATTTAAGTAATCTACAATTGTATAGTATCCTTTACTCATTAAACAGGTTTTCACGTGGGATTTAAATTTATGCGTTGGTAACTCAATAACATTTTGTGGCAACTTATTGTACATTTTAATACTTTGACCAACAAATGAACTATTAATCTTTTGGAGCTTCAGATTTGGAATCGCGAGCTTGTGTTTATTTCTAGTGTTAAAACCATGACAATCAGATTTTTTAGAAAAAATATCAATGTTCTTTCGCACGTACAAAATACAGTCCAAAATGTATTGGGAAGCTACAGTTAAAATGTCGATATTCTTAAACAGTTCTTTCAGCGAATCGCGAGGCCTAAGGTTGTATATGGAGCGGATGGCCCTCTTCTGCAATACAAAAATAGTCTGTATCTCAGCCGCCGACCCCCACAACAAAAGACCATATGACATTATACTATGAAAATAACTAAAATAAACCAGTCTCGCGGTTTCAATATCAGTCAGATGTCTGATCTTCTTAACCGCATATGCGGCGGAACTAAGTCTTCCCGCCAAGGCTGCCAAGTGTGGCTTCCATTGCAGTTTGGAATCCAGTGTAATACCTAAGAAAATTGTCGAATTAATAACTTCAATATGTTCATTATTCATAACGACGTTAGTGTTGACCTGCTTTACATTGGGCATAGTGAATTTTACACATTTGGTTTTCTTGGCATTTAAAAGCAAGTTGTTAGTTGTAAACCAATGTAGCACTTGTGAGAGGGTGTCATTTACGTCGTCAAACGTATCTTTTCGACGGTCAACGTTAAAAATCAACGAGGTATCATCAGCAAATAACACTACTTCACAAAGATCTTGTGCAAAGTAAGGGAGGTCATTTATGTATATCAGGAAGAGCAGAGGTCCCAATATTGATCCTTGGGGCACTCCCATTAATAAAGGGGCGCCTGAAGAGTCAGTTCCATTGACACTGACTTTCTGAAGTCTATCTGATAAGTAAGAATTTATCAAACTTAATGCATTATTTAGAACACCATAGTGAGCTAACTTCAACAACAATGTTTGATGCTCAACGCAATCAAACGCCTTCGAGAGGTCACAGAAAACACCAATTGCATCCTGTTTGTTTTCCCATGCATCAAAAATATACTTAATAAGTGCAACTCCTGCGTCAGTGGTTGACTTACCCTTGGTAAACCCAAATTGTTTATTATGAAGTAAATCGTTAACTTTAAAATGAGACAGCAACTGAACGAATATGACTCTTTCAAAAATTTTACTCAGTGCTGGTAATATAGAAATAGGCCTAAAGTTAGAAGGGTCACTTTTTTCACCTGATTTAAATAACGGTATGATTTTGCTGTACTTCATTAAGCTAGGAAACTGACCCTCATCAATACATCTGTTGAATATCGTTGCCAAATGGGGTGCAATAGCTAGTATTATATTTTTTAGAATGTCCACTGATATTCCCCAAAGATCTTCAGTTTTTTTCATATTCAGATCTTTGAAAGTTTTAACTATTATCTCGGAGGTTACATGGTAAAATTTGAAAGGCGTTTGACACTCGTCAACATTAGCTTTAAGTTACGAGATAGCAAGATACGAACTTGAATTTAATGTACTTGTTGTTGTCACTGGTATATTAGTGAAGAACGACTCAAATGCATTTGCCACTTCAGTATCAGAGTCAAGACATTTGCCATTTATTTTTAGAGAGAACTTGTGTTGTTGTGTTTTATTTTTACAAGTCTCTTTGTTGATGATGTTCCACGTGATTTTACTTTTGTTAGTTGCTTTACTTATTTTGTTTTTAATGTAAGTAGATTTAGCAACTGCACATACTTTCTTAAAGCACTTAGAATAATTTCTAACATATTCAACTATCGCAGGATCACGTGAATTAGCTTTAATATCATATAATTCAAACAATTTTCTCCTGCTTATGTGAATCCCTGGAGTGGCCCAGTCACTAAATTTATTTTTAGAACTGTTTAATTTAATGGTCTTTTTTGTAAAAATATCATTAAATTCCTTTTCAACAATTTCGAAAAGGCTTTCATACAGCTGGTCGACACTATTTTTATTACCAGGCATTAAGGATACCTTATTATAAATATTATCTTTGAATTTATCTATACGTCTTTTAGTAATAGGCCTACATGTAAAACTTGTAGACGGATCATTTCGATGACAGTCGATAACAGCCAGCTGACCACTGTGATCAGAGTTTATGAAATTTATTATAGATTTCTCCCCTACAATACAATCACAGAATATGTTGTCCAAGCATGTAGCTGAAGTGGGGGTGATTCTGGTAGGTTCGTTGAAGAGGTGCACCAGATTGAAACACTTAAAAAGATTCAGAAACCTAACTGAGTTCTGCGAATTCTCCAGGATGTTAATATTAAAGTCACCGCACACGATAACTTGTTTACTAGTTGCACATACTTTTCTCAGGACTTCTTCCATGCTAGTCTCAAATGAGTCGTAATTTGCAGAAGGGGGTCTATAAAACGCAGACAATGATATGCTGCTCCAGCTCTGCACACGAAATTTCAATAGTTCGTTCTATAGATAGTGACTCAATATCTTTACGTTGTTTACATTTAAGAGTACTTTTTAACAAAATGAGTGACCCTCCTCTTATTGCAGAGTCTCTCGTGAACGAACTGATAATTTTGTAATTATTAATAGTAACAATTAATTGGTGTTTATTTAACCAATGTTCGGTGAGACATAGTACATCAACATTTATTTCTTCTAAAAATAATTCTAGTTCTAGTTCTTTACCAGGAAGACCCTGTATATTTTGGTGAATAAGTTTTAAATTTTCTTCCCTGGTCAATAAATTGCTAGAGGCGTCCTCTATTGTCTTAGACTTAAATTTAAATTGTTTGGAATAATTTCCAAAGTCTGCCTATATATATTATTTATATTAAATGCTAACAAAGTAGCTAGTTCTTTTTTTACATTATAAGGCAAATAAAACTTTTTGCCAGTCACTATCAACTTATAATTAATAAATTTATTTGTGTCAAAAAACACAAAGTTGTCGCTATGACTAGTAACTAAATTATATAATGTAGTATTCAATAGGTGAATACTGTTATTTTGTTCTGATAAGTAGTGCCTAGAAAATGGGAAGGCACAAACAACTATTTTTTTTACAGCAATCCCTTTTAAACGGGAGAACCCTTTAATGATGTCCTTTTTATTTGAATTTAATCCATTCCCCAGCATTAATATAATAATTGAGTCCTTATCATAATTACAATTTACCACCCTATCTATTATTTGGGTAAGAGATGCATTTGGCATACAATAATTAATTATTTTACAATTGAGTTGCTTGTGTAAAAGGGGAGCATAGCCAACTCCAATTGAATCTGAAAATACTAGTACATTATTGTTTGTATTTATAGTACTAGTAGTAGTCATAGTACACTTCGGTACATCCCTATTGGTGTCTAAGAGGATATTTGACATATCAGGCACTTGGTACTGGGCAGCTGGGCTTCCACCCTGACTGCACTTACCTTCCTCTGTGCCGCTACTTACAGTGGGAACCTGGGGCTCGTCTGCCGCACCCAGATTGCAGCTGCACTGGGCCATGTACCTGTTTGCAGCGAGGATGTGTTCATGTATCTGTCGCTGGGCTGAGGTATAATTTCCAGTCATTACTTCTAATGACCTCTCCAGACGCTTGAGCTGAGTCTGTAGTTCTCGAACATCAGTCTCGTACCTAAGCCTACTTTCTTTTAATTTTATACTATATAATTCTAAACTATCAATTAAATCTATCCGTTCCTTTCTTAAAAGTATGTTTTGGTTAAAACATTGTTTCCTTTTAATTAATTTATTTGTTTTCGTAATGTATTTATTTATTTTAATATATTTCTTAATTTTATTTTTACTATTTAACTTAGTATGACTATTATTTAGAGTAAGACAATCAATATGAGAGATGTCCCGCCCAGTTGGTGACCCTATCAACTCCTCATAAAGGCTGTGAGTGTTTAAAACTTCTTGACATTGTTTGTCCTCTTCATACAGTCTGATGGTCCTGTTTGCGTCACAAAGCTCCACTTCGAGGTCCTGAATACGAGTTAGGGCCTGCTCGTATGTGTTCCGGCATTCATCGAAACTGCTGACTATTGTGAGAAGGTTATCACGTTGAATAGTGACATCCATAAGCTGGGTATGAATGTCTGCCATTTCCGTTTTTAATTGGGTGTTTAAGTTTATTATTTTCATAGACTCCTCCTCATTTTCTTCACGTTCCTTAAGAAGCTGGTTTTTGTCCTCCCTTTGTTCCTTCAGTTCCTCAAGGGCACGCTTTAGTTTTGTTTCCAGTTGTTGAGTGGTGGCCTTGCGAGTCATCATCTTGGTAATGTGCACCAAAAGGCAATCCTGGAATTATTTACAAAGACAGGTGTACAGCAGATGAATTTGAAGTTATTTATGTTGTTATGTGAGAATAGGTAGGTATGTAATGTAATATTATTTAATTTTAGGTAAGTCAATGAAGTATTTTAAAAGGAAAATAAAATAATTGTCAAGTAACTACTTATGAGTAAAGGAGGGTACAAAACAAAATTAAAAAGAACTTTAGGCAGATAGAATAGAGATATATTTCACTCAAAAGGAATAAAATCGTATTTATTTGGACTGCGACAAGTACACAAACCTGTTTTGTTGTCAGATTTACCTATACATATACATGCATAATAGGTATCTAAAGCTGAGATTTTGGGACGAAAATAAATACTCAGAAGTTCTGTTTATGATATGATTTGATAGTATTCAATTAGGATATCAGCACTGAGTACTGTGAAAAGTTTTAACACGTAACAAAAGGGACCGTAAATAACCTGTTTGCAAACTCCTCGTAGGTAGGTGTTTGAAGGTTATTGTTTGCATTGACTTAAGTCAAATATTGATGATTACGTTTTTATCATTACACTATTGAAGTAATATGTAATTAAATGATAGAAATAACACTTATACTTCCCCGGTTTGTCCGTTGTGGGTTTGAATCACCTTGACAGGTTGCCTCCGAACAGTTCCTTGGTATAAATACAAGGAATTATCGAAGCCACAGGCTTGCGCACATTTATCCTAATTAATTAGCCACTTAACACAATAACTGACTTAATTTTAACACAAAGTTTAATGAATTACATAATAAAATTAATTAAATTATTATCAGCTGGCGATTTGACGTGTGACGCTTAGGGTTGCCAGCGCAAAAAAAAAAAAAAAAAAAAAGAAGACATTTTTTCTAATCAAAATAATTGCTGTTAATCAATTGAATTACATAATTCTAGATGTTTCTTATTCAAAAAAATCCTCAGAAACTAAAACCGTTCATCCTGTTCACTGATTTCTTTGTTGTTAATTAGGTAATTAGTTAAGTATGTAAGTAAAATGGTCACGTATTCAAAACCATGGATCCTGTCCCGAATAAGTGACTTATGCTTTGTAGTAACATTATGTTGAATTAAATGCTAATTATAAATTGACAGGATATAAGCCTAATGCGGCATTAAAGACCTACAAACAACGACCAACCGGTAGGTAAATAAGATTTGGCTATCGCAGTTTCACCCAGTATGCCCTCTGGACAAGACATCTAAACTATTTATGCTAACAATGCTTTTATGCATGCAGTCTTTGCAACGAAACATGAGACAAAACCGCTGGGAAATAAGCTGAATAATGTCGCTTCGTATTACATACATTATTGACATGCCACAACACGTCATTGCATCAGTATGTAAAATATGACCATTCGCAGCTTGCTTGCAATACCCAATGTCGGCGAATACATTTTTAATATAAATTGGCAAGGGCCGATCTGCCCAAGCGGAGAAATATATTGATCGTGCAAAAATGTATTGTTACATTTCGCTGTAAGTTTTATTTGGATTGTAATAATAATGACAATCGATGTTCTGTTATTTTCTTTGAGTAGATATATTAAGTTAAGTAAGAACAAGGACATTTGTGTTTTTGTTTTTAGTAAAGTTGTAAGCGTTTTGCTTATCAAAGCTTTCTTGTTATACAGGGTGGAAAAAAACATTGGGCCCTGGAGGGAAACTACGTCAAATCCTCTAATTACAATGTTTTACTTAAAGGAAACAATATTATGTTTTTCAAAAGAAATAAAACTGTATTCACAGTTTTTTAGAATCTAGCTTATAGACACCGTCAATATTAAAACTAATTATTCTCCAAGAAACATTAGGTCTCATACTTACTCGTTTGTCGTATAAAATAATCCACAATACCTTAACTAGTTGTATAGTAAATATTCGGTATTATTATGGATATCTTACACAAAATACAATTGTCAGACTTAGGGTTTCTTGGAGAAAAATTATCCTTAATAATAGCCAATCCAAATTTTGTTTTAGGTTCGGTTCCCGGGCGATACGCAAAATAAAAACAAATGCAGTTTTATTTCTTTACAAAATTATAGGAATGATTTCTTTAAAGACTCTGCAAAGCCTTAGCTACCCATATCATTTGCTTGTTGTTTTCTTTACTAATAGACTGACTGACTACCCAGTTCTATCACAAAACACAGTGGTTAAATTTGCTATTCCTATTCCTGATGCTAGCTCATAACAGTTGCTGTTGAAGTTAGTAACTCTCACTCATATGCTTAACCATTCGTATCGCTGTAAAAGTACCTACCAAAAAAAATATATTTTTGAGATCTTGTGTATTAAGAAATTCTGATGAACTACACGTTTCCTATTCAGATCTCGTTTTGAATGCTGAGCTTTCAATAACTAAAGGGATTGTAACCATCCGGACGTCTCGGAAATATTTCTAGACACAATATGATGTATAAGTGTTGAGGAACGACGGCTTTTTTTTTTTGATGACCCAGTGAAAATGCACCTTATGCACGCTGAGAGGGGCTCTCCTCCGGGTTAGGTCTCTGCTAATCAGAGACCGTCCGGAGGCATACCCAATAAAAACACTGGGGCGTTTCCATCCCTCGCCCAGGAAACACTCAGACCGGGGTGAGGACTGCCACGGGGGCTTCATCCGTCGCCCGGTCGGGGCGAAGAGGCTCGCCAGCTCGGCCTCTCTCCCACTCAACCTCCCGGGTAGCACCCACGCTGCTGGATGCAGTAGTGCAAACACCACCGAGAGGAGGACTGCGGGCACCCCTCCCCGCACATACACTGCTGGTTGCAGTGCAGTGCAAGTTAGGAACAAACCCGCAGGCTTTCAACATAATAACGCGTCGCAGAAACCGACTCCGCTGGCTGCGGAGCCGGGGAAATCCGCGACGCAAACAACTCCGACCTACCACCGCAATCCGCTGGCTGCGACCTTGCGGCGCAGGTCCCCAAACGTGGGCCTTGCGGCCACTGCGCCCGGAGGCGCTCCACTCTAGGGGGATGCCGACGTCAAAGCGCCCCGCCGGAAAACCGCCGCGCAACCCGCGCGGGCGGGGCCGGACACAGCATCCCCAGGTCCGAAGACAAAAATGGCGCCTGCAACCCCGCTGTGCAATGGTTTAACCCGCTTTCACGGGCCCTAGTGCACCGTCAGGGAACGACGCGAAGACGCCGGTCCTCAGACCCTCGGCGCGACAATGTAGGCCCTGTAGCGAAGTACGCTTCAGCGCAGTCGCACGCCAGGGCCGGTCCGTCGGGTGTGCATCCTTCGGCTCACAGGTAGCAATCCACGAATGAATTACTACCCGTCATTGCCCAGGAAAAACCGTGCTCCGCGGTAACCGTTTCTGCCTAATACCAACCGAAGTTGGAATCAGGACAGAACTGATTACCAGCAGGGCCACTCGAGGAGGTAGATGCACCTGAGTCCCCGAGGAACGACGGCTGGACCAGCCTCTTTTATATTGTTTATGTGTTATACTTTTTACTGGTTTTGATAGATTATTGTTTTGTTTTATATGGTTGTAGTTTAGTAGTGTCTATGTCGGTAAATATACCTAAAACCATTGTTTTGCTGGAATCAGGGCGTTTTATTAGCATCCCATCATTCACCAGCGCTTTATTATAAGATTATATAGGTACAGTCCAATCGCCACAACTCCTTTAATAAGCAAAAAGTCACCATACTATAATTTTATTTTGATTCAAGACTATATTTTAAGGTGTATATAAAATAGATAGAGATCAGATCTTATTCTATTTGTGATGAAAAAAAAATCTGAAATACTATCCTAAACGTTGTTCAGTTATTTATGGAGTAGTAGAATTAATAGTTAATTTACAAAAAAAAACTCCTAGTTCCTACACGTTGTCCATTAAAGCACAGTTAATTATGGAGGAGTAGCATTAATAGTTCAATATGCGAAGCCGGCTTAGACGAGGGTTCCACAGACCATATATTTTTTAGCTGTCCAAAATATCCTACATCTCTATATGATATTACCCCTCAAAATTCCCCGCCCTATAAACTTCCAATATTTATTAACATTACCTTTTCCCCTTTATTTAAAATATTTATGTAAATATATGAGTATATATGATATAAAATTATAACTCTCTTCTTAACGGCCGTAACCGTGCGCGGGATAACACCATAAAAAAAAGCATTAATAGTTACTTTACAAATTAAAAAAAAGTTAGTATGGAAAAAACAACTTCTAAGAAAATGGCCATACAAAACGGCAATTTTATAGGTAAAGACCTAATATTGTGTCATATTGTGTGAACGCCGGATATGTCGCACGGTGACGATGCATGGTTGCATACAAAATATGCAGTTGTATAACACAAATGTATTAATTAATTCAAACTAACTACGGATGTTATGAATGCCCACTAACTAAAGGGTTTAAAACATACGATAGCAAAATAAAGTTCATTGCAACTCTAACCACGCTTCGTCGATGCCAAAGTAAACTTGTTCTAAAATTTTACTCTGTGGCTAAAAATATGTATGTAATTGCTTTTTTTTAATTAAGAAATAGATGCTTTGTTCCATAATAATAATTTATCTTCAAAACTACCCTTATTTAACTATATAACTTATAATATGATGATTACGAAAAATATTTACTTCAGAGAATGTTAACGATAACAAACAGTAAGAAAACGTAGTACGTAGTTTTCATACCTCTAAAATATTTCAATTGAAAGTTTAAAAGGTAGGTAGTAAAATTGTTATGTTGCCACATTAATTTTTACAGCCAATAAATACAAAAGGTAATTTAAAAAAACCCTTCTCCCCAGGGTGAGGCCGACTCATTTTGTCGTTTTTGTGAACCTTCCATTTTGTTTTATTGTTCAGCAATAAGGATCGCCATGCTTACCGCTTCATTTTATACTTATTGGATTTTATTTTTGTGACCAATAACCATAAAATTTGCATGTAGCCGAATTTATTTATACATACCTACATATGTTGTACTTAGATACTCAAAGTGTTAAGTGCGGAACACTAGCGCCCACCGCGGGGTGCTGCAGAAAAAAAAAATTGTAATTTACTCCAAAATTTAACAAATCAACTAGCTCCGATTTGCGCCTGAGGGAATTCCTCATGTTATTATGTATTTTTTTACTTATAAGGCAGTAGCTGCATCTATATCGATATACATATATAGCTTTTACAGATAGAAGAATTTTGATATAAATTAGTTAAGCGTACTGACCTCTTTCCATCAAACGGAATATTCATATTCATATTCTTTATTGCTCTCCATAATGTTACAAAAGGTGTTAATAACATAGTACAGTACAATGGACAACATTTCAAAATTGCTAAGCTCTGAAACAAAAAATACCAATTCTTTGTTTACTTTTCCGCTGCTCGAATATATATTTATTCATTTTTTATATTGCTTATTTACTGAGAAAAAAATTAAAAACTAAAAAACGTAAGATGACGTCATCGGACGGCAGAATGTAAAATATTTCTTTGCTTAGCACATTATAGTTTTAAATTTACGTAATGCCAACCTCATGACATGAAACTGTCAAAAAAAAAAGACAACTTGTCAAGGTTGAATGTATGAATGACGTTGACAATGTTGACACTAGTATTATTTACCTTTGACAGTAGTACCTTTTTTTTATTAAAACAATGATAAGCAAAGGAATATCGCTGTATTCAGCCGTCCGATGACGTCATTTGGCGCTTACGTCTATTTAGAATAAAAAGAATTTCAATAATCATTTTATGCATGAAAATGGACAAATTTTGAAAAAAGAAAAAATATGGGTCTGTTCATTTTATGTCTACTTTCATATAAAAAAACAATATGGACATGTTAAAAATTTGAAATGTTGTCCATTATGGACCCTGTCGGGCACGGCATAGATAAGAGAGGGGAGGAGTCACCTTACACTTTCATCTACAAGAATAATTTCAATAATAGAAATAGATGCAAATAATTTCCTACCTCTTTTGGAAGTTTTCTCAGTTCAATCAAGCAATTTTCACGTACAACGAGTGCTCACAACACTCAACTGGTTTTTTTATTCAGTTTATCTTGTAAGAAATATTTTTAAATCGATTGAAATACGGAGCGTTGACTTATGATGCGCAAGGTGGCGCCCTCGTTTGAGCCTAACTTTGTTGGAGCTGTTTGCTTGAAAAATCGCTCAGGGCGCAGTGGGACAAACCATCATGTAAATGAAGGTTTTAACGTTAAAAGTTTTAAACGCCACATTGACCACTGGCAACAAAGCCAATAAAGGAAGTTATCCCGCTCGAGTAGTTTACCGAAGCAGAAACAGCCGGAAGCTCCGCTCGTGGTTCTGTCCACAACACCTATATAATTCATGCAAATTCCCAGGAGACATGTTCGTTGTTCACACGGCTCGCCGCCGACCCACACCCATTCAACATGTTGTTTTGTCTTTAAATTCACCATTACAATTTACCTCCCCGAGGAAACTGAGATTTCATTCGTATTCAAATTTACGCCGTATTACGTCTACGGTCTACCCCTCTGCCTTTGTTGGCAATTTCAGATCGGACGTATTAGATTAGTTGCTTGGAAAATTAGTGACTTGTTGATTGCATGTTGCTATCCAATTAATTAAGTTATTAGCCGTGACTTTTATTACTCTAGAGACCCGCTTTTCAAAGGATTTAATTCTCGAGGATGGAACCTTTATTTAGGGTGATGTTTAGTAGGTAACATTTATGTAATTTATCAAATCGACAAATAAATAAATTATACCTACTCATTAGAATCTAATCATAAATTGGATGTTGAAAGTAATAAACTAATTGTTCAGGTATGTACATAATAATAACTTCAATTAAATAAATTCATACAATATCTCATACATTGACATTTTACCATACAAGTAGCATAAGCGTAAATTCGTGTAACGAATATCAGACGACAGACGAATTTTACAAACGTTGCACTTAAGGTGACGGGTAGGGCACACTAGCGACGCCAATCGATTTTAATTTTTAGCTACTAAACTGGATCTATTTTAAACAATTTCGGGGTTACAATCTCTCGGCAAACACTAATTCTATTTATGAAATAACCATGCACAAAATTAAAATCGCTTGGCGTCGCTAGTGTGCCCTACCCGTCACCTTAAATTGATATTTAAAGGTAAACATTGAACGAACACCTGTGTTTATCACACGAATGTTTTCAAAGACTTTTGGCGTTCATACGGCAGGCACGGTTTGGTGGCAGAGTCACACTACCAAATACGTCAACAGGCCAGGCTTAGGACTTAGGTACGAATAGGTACCGAAAATAATATAATTCTCATCTTGGTCTCAAGAAAAGTACAAACATTAAACGACATAATTTTATTTGATTGTTAATTTTGATCACCCTAAGTTGATTTTAGGTAAGTATTCACATAATTGATTTAAACTCATAACCTTTGAAATTGCCGTTTTTTTCTAGACATAATAAGACATTTAACTCCTTTAATTAGCAAAAAGTCACCGATAATATAATTTCATTTTGATTTATACTATATTTTAAGGTTAATGTTTAATAGAAGATCTAGATAATTATTGTATGTATTTGTAAATGCATAAAAAAATCTTGAAAATGAACCTTTTTACTTAGCAGAATAGACGCTTTCATGAAGATAAAGATAAAGATTTTTATTTGTCAAAAACATGTGTAAATTACAAAAGTTGGAAAAATATTTAGCTTAGATCTACATGTTTCGCCATTCAGGCATACAAATATAGGAGGCGAGTTTGTAACACTAATCAATCTGTAGGTTATGTCCAGCAATCAAACATTATAGAGAACGGTTCTTAAAATATTACATGTCAACAGATAAAATAATGGATTAGTAATTAATAATGTCATACAATCAAATTATTAAAATATAACTTATAATAAGAATTAAAATGTATCTGATAAAAATTCATAAATATTATAATACATAGCATTTTTCATTTAAAATTAATTTAAGTTTTTTCTTAAACTGAGCAACAGGTAGATCTTTTAGATCTTTTGATAATTTATTAAATATTTTTGGACCCATGCATAAATCATCAAAAATAACTTTTTAATTAAAAACTATCCCACACGTTCCTAAACGTTGTCCATTAAAGCACAATTAGTTATGGAGTAGTAGCATTAATAGTTACTTTACAAATTAAAAAAGTTAGTATGGAAATCACAACTTCTAAAAAAATCGCCATACAAATCGGCAACTTCATAGGTAAAGACCTAATATTTAATATAGATACTTAGGTATGTAAAAAATCATTTGATATATATCTGTCCTTGGATTTTCCCTCAAATAGAGAAACTAAAGTTTTTTTCTACCAAATTGCCAGTTTTACCAAACAGATATCCCAAAAGAATTTCACAGTGCAGTGATCACTGCTGATGAGCTCAACCTTTGTACCTGAGTGCAGAACAGAAGCTGGTTTATTGCGGGGGTCGGAGTCGCGTCGGCCTTCCGCCTCGCGAGACCGATGCAATTTACATCGAAAGCGAATGAAAAAAGGAAGCACAGACCTGCGCCGGTATTAAGGGGAAAGACAAATTCGCCGTACGTTTCGCACAAGTAATGCATATCCACCCGTTACTGCGGACGTACGAGTAAGTATAAATGCCGCCACATTTGTTTCGGGTGCCGCACGTTGAAATTAACTTTGATGACAAGCTACAGAATAAATAATAGTGGTTACAGAGACTACGATGCTTCGGCTAAGTGCCTATTTAGATAAGGAGTGGAATTTGCAGCTAACTGAGGTTTTCTCTGAACACTACAACGGGGCCTCTTCAAGGCTAAAGTGAACACTGGGATAGTACCTCATCATCAGTCCATTTAAGTCCCCACTGCTGGGGCACGGGCCTCCCTCAATCACATGAGCGGTAATTGCCATACTCTCCACGCTTAGCAGACGGGTTGGCGAGGGTTTGGATATAAATGCAGAGTTTTCCTTCTCTGGGTGCTGATGATCATGCCAGCAGCTTTACTTAGTCGCCTTTTACGACACCTCGGTAAGAGTGAGGGTGGCCTATTCTACTCTGCCGGGGACCACACGGCGGATAGTACCTATTTATCTTGATTGTATGTAATACTCACCACTATAGTCCAACTGTTTATTTACATATATATTAGCCAGATAAGCAATGCTACTCCAGTACATAAATGCATGAAAGAAAAGCAATACTTATTTGTTCTGTTTCATAATAGGTAGCTAGAGCTACGTAATGGACTTGGAAACAGTTCAATCAATCTTCCATGTCTTTTGATCGCAAAAAAGGGACTAAAGGGTATCTCAGGTGAGTCAACCAATAAAGTCACAGTGTTTTATAATGTTTCAGCTTTATAATCTACTACTCAGCCTTAGCCTAATTTCAAATGTTGATAAGGTTAGGTTAACGCACTTAACATTGCACATACTAAGTACGTACTAAGCGTTTCGCTTCTTCTTTCTTGGTACGAACTGCTAAGGAATGGAACAACTTGCCGGCTTCTGTATTCCCAGAGAGCTAAAATTTGGGTGTCTTTAAGTCGAGAGTGAACAGGCTTCTTCTGGGTAAGCACGCTATATCTTAGACCTTATTGTCACTTTCCATCAGGTGAGATGAGGTCCAGTGCAAACCCATTAAATATAAAAAAAAACAATACTCGTATGAAAAGACAATAAGAAAATTCTGCTGCACTAGGCTGAAGCATTCATCCTATCTAATAATAAAAAAAAAAATTACCCAACCAGCAAACTAGTCGTATAAAGACAGATTTACCTTAACGACTTTTAATCATATAACAGCCTAGAAATGGTTTTTGATAACTCTCTTTGTCGTATAGACGTAGTTCATCTGACGTTAATCGTCATCTTACTAAATAGCCGAATTAGAACGTCCTATAAACGTTTATCCGACTGAATTATACAACATCAGATAATGGTCTTAACGTAGACTTATACTTAACAAAGGTCTCAGTCGTCAGTCGTAAAAAGGTTTTCAGAAAAACAATACAGTCGTAATATGGACATTATTGAAACCACTAATCAACGTATTGGTTTATATTTTCGCCATTTTAGCAAATAAGAGTAGAAACACCTCCAATCCATTGAAACGCGTCCGTGAAAACAGGGATAAAAAATAGTCACAAGCAGCCCCTGAAGGGACATAAGTATATCTGGGCTAGATTACACAGGGCATGATAGATAACGGCTATCCCAACGGCAAAAAGGGCAAAATGAAGAAATTTCTCGTCATAATAATATTACGGCCTTGCCATGTGTCACAGACGGGCGGCCACGCTCGTTCCACTCATGACGTCACTTCGTCAGGCTTCTTGCCCTAAATCGCGCCGCATTAACCCCTGCTGTCTATGACTAGTGTGTATACCACTTACAAATGTATTTCTCGCTGTTTTATTCTATTGCCAACCTCCTATTCTTATAAAATATAAGATCGTGGTTTGATGCCGTAAAAGTAACATCTTTCCATATCAAATACGAAGCATGTACAAAATTCTTATGTTGTGCAAATAAGTAAACCCACTACACCACCCTGCCTCGGTGGTGTAGTGGTTAGTGGGTCGTACTATAAAGCGACGGCTGCGCAAGAGGTCCCGGGTTCGATCCCCGGGTCGGGCCAAAAACTTGTACCTAAGTTTTCTGTGAGAAATTCTTAGTGTCAGCCAGGAGTCTGGAAGTGGGCGGTCTTGTACCCTCGTGCCTCGGAAAGCACGTTAAGCCGTTGGTCCCTCTCCGGTCATGTCATCCTAGTGTCCCAACGAAATATGAGGGTAAGGGAATAGAGAGTGCCTTGTGTTTGCGCACACACTTGAGCACTATAATATATCCTGCAGACGTGGCTGATCGTTGCCGTAATCGGTTGTAGGATATTATTATGATTATTAAGTAAACCCCATCTTTATAAATAATCTTACAATTGATCCCAATAAATCAAATTATGTACCTACAATTTAATCGACCAAAGAATCCTAAATAGGTATGAAAATTGTAGAAGCTAAACACTTAAGATTTCTAGGTGTAATTATTAACCAAGATTTAAATTGGAAATGTCATGTAGACAACCTATGTAATATAGACTTCACAAATTTGTATGTGCACTTGGTAAAATAGCCAAAAGCACCAATGCGGATACGGCTATATATGTTATGCCTACTGTGCATACGTAGAGTCTCTGTTACGCTTCTTCTTTCTGTGGGGTAATAGCACTGATATAAACAGGAGCCCAATTCTCGTGCTCATGATACCTATTTATGTTCATACGACATATATCACCAAAACACAGTTTTTTTGTATGGTTTTCAGGTGATATCCGCCATGTTTTCAAAATATCACGAGCACGAGAATTGGGCTCCAGGATATGTGTTGCCCAAGAAAAAGCATTCGGGCTTTATGAAGGTTTCGTCCCGATGAATCTTGTAAACAAGTATTTAGAGACCTTGGTTTGCTACCGCTACCGTCCTTGTACATTTATGAAATATGCACATAAACATATTACATTATTTAGGAAAGCATGTAATATAAACTCGAGACTGAAAAAAAATCCTCAAAGGCTTGTTTTTTTAATGAAATTTCTCTACCGATGTCTCCGGTAACTTAGTCGGTAAAGCAGATGCTCGGTTAGCAAAAGATCATGGGTTCGAGTCCCACCCAAAGACTGTCGATATGTTTGTAAGTGCATTATTAATTTTCTAAATTATTTATTTATCCTATAGGAAACGCCAACGTATATAAGTAATCCGAAAACACGAAACGTTTGCGCGATGTAATCGACACCTGGCAGCATCTATTGGTATAAAGTGGAACTAATGTCCCGAAACGAAGTGAGGGGGGCCATTAGTAGTGTATATAAACTCATCTTCGAGATATAAATATCACAGTAATCGATTAACCTAACCTGCCTTTTCACAGAACCTTCCAAGGGCTTAGAGAAGCATACATACAAGGACAAATCCTACTTATTTAGAAACCTCGTTTATGTATACTACTTGCATACCTATTAAGGTGATGGGTAGGGCACACTAGCGTCGCCAATCGATTTTATTTTTAGCTACCAAACCGGATCTATTTGAAACTATCGGGGTTACAAAAACGGCCACTTTTGGCGGTAATCAATTTTTCGCGTACAAAAACAGACCCAACATTGGTGCATGGTTATTTCATAAATAGTATAAGTGTTTGCCGAGAGGTTGTACCCCGAAATTGTTTCAAATAGATCCGGTTTAGTAGCTAAAAATTAAAATCGATAGGCGTCGCTAGTTGACCCTACCCGTCGCCTTAAGAGCTGCAGGCGAGTACTAAATTATTTCACATAATCCACTTTAATTCTAAACAATAAGATGCTCGACTGATCATATAATAATGTTCATTCAACCCCTCAAATTACAAAGTTTCATGAAATCACCATTAAATTTCATAAAATAATTCACCTAAAGCCTTTTTAAAGTGCCAGATGTACCTACTTACACTATTTATATGTATAAAGTTATGGAAAACCTTTTTAAAAAGTTCTAACCAAACCTTTTTTTTATTTAAGGTGACGGGTAGGGCACACTAGTGACGCCAATCGATTTTAATTTTAGCTACCAAACCGGATCTATTTTAAACAATTTCGGGTTTAAAACCACGTATACACTTATACTATTTATTAAATAACCATGCACAAATTTTAGGTCCATTTTTGTACGCGAAAAATTGTTTCACGCCAAAAGCGGCCACTTTTGGCGGTAATCCAAAATTCGAGTGCAAAAGCAGACCAAGCAGTTAAATATAAGTATTAAATAAATAGTATAGGTAGGTGTTTGCCGGAGAGATTAGTTTAGTTTTAGTATCAGCCTATAAACTGTCCCACTGCAGGGCAAAATCCTCCATCATAGAAATCAAGTTATGGCTACTATGATGGGATTACGCTTAATCACCACGCTTGCCAAATGCGGATTGGTGATCACAAACCCGAGCTATGTTCGAAAAATTCGAAATATACTTTTCGCTCGACCCGGGAATCGAACCCAGGACCCCGCTCCGAGATCACGGCCCGGTACTTAACCCACTAGACCATCAGGGCGTTGCCGAGAGATTATAACCCCGAAATTGTTTAAAATAGATCCGGTTTAGTAGCTACAAATTAAAATCGATTGGCGTCGCTAGTGTGCCCTAGCCGTCGCCTTAAAAGAAGGAACTAGTACCTATACTCTGTTTGTTTAAATAATTAACTAAAGGTAAACAACAAAAATGGCGGAGTTCAGGGATTTTTAACCTTTTTTTCGAATCGTGATCTATCCCTTCAAGTAAAGTTTACAGTTGGCGGAAATACGAGCATGTGAAATATCAGTCAAGAGTGATGCCGCACTACCGAGCAGTATGACTTTTAGATTTAGTAGGGTTGTCCATTACTTTTTTTTTTTTAACAAGAAAGGTTTTGGAAAACTGGTTTTGTAGATCCTTTTTTGTGGGCACACTGTAATACTTTTAGAAATCAGTAAAAATAAATACTTACTCAATTGTTTGCAAGCTTAAAAGTAATAGAATTGATAACAGAGAAAATGAGATTTAGATTCAGAATAATATAATTTTTGTTGTGTTTTGTGTCGCAACGAAAAATGGTTTTTTTCTAAATGTTAAGTACCTAAACAAATGGAGTATAGTTACCTACATATTGAGTAAATAACCGATTATATATATATATATATATATATATATATATATATATATATATATATATATACACCGTCATTTTTCCGTTCATCGTTTACATCCCGAAAACCTCATACTTAATAGCAGGGGCGCCTCTAGCCCTAGAAACGCTCGGGCGCAATCAATAACCTGGGGCCCAAACAAGAGTTTCAATCAAAATGCTCGATGCTCTACCAAAATGAGAACATTTTCAAAAATTTATTGACATTATAGGATTTGGGAACAATGAAGCGACTATCCATAGGTGGTCAACCAGGTACCTACGGACAGTAGCTTCATTGTTCCCGCATCCTTTAACATTGTCCAAGCGTACCCCGGGCTTCGAAGCCTCAGCATTGGATACAACTGGGAATCACACGCTAAGATGAGGAGAACGATCAGTACTCGCGCCCGCTCCTTGCGGAGCGTTAAGTAGAGACTCTACGTGTAACGAGGGGCTCTCGGCGCCCTCTAACGCCCGGCGCCCGGGTGCTCCGCACCCCTTGCACTATAGGTAAAGACGCCCCAGCTTAATAGGAATCGTGAATGTAGCTCATTTAGCATGTTAGATCAACAAAATATTCTATTTTGAATGGAACAGCTTATAAGAATTATAACTATTTATGAGATTTTCGCTTAGGGTTATTAAACGATAAAAAATGACGGTGTATAAACCTATTTATGATCTTGAAAAAAAAACAGTAAAAACGATTTCCTTTTGTAATAAGTACAATAAATAAACACTTAAAAATGTTCGATGACCTATTTGGATCAGTAGTAGGGTGACCTGACTCTCCAAGGACAAGGACTTGGACTGGTCCAAGGATTGCGGGCCCGAAAAAAACTCACCAAATATCACCAGGAGGAACCAATGCCAATGCAAAAATTCACACTATAATCCTCACCACAAAAGAAGTCCCGCGGCAAAACATGAAACTAAAATTTTAGATTTCTTGTATCAATCAAATGGACATTTGACGGAGTTCCTAATAGGGTTACCATGCCCTAAGACGTAAGCAGCAGTGGCGCCATAATTTATTTTCATGACTTTATCCGGAAACCTGCTGCCATTTTTTTTTGGACCAATGCCATAGCAGATTTTTAAAAATAAAGATGTCATGTGTCAAATTCGTGATGAAGTTGTCATAATATGTGGTGTCAAACAAAATGTCAAATTCATCGAAATATTTTTGATGGCATTTATAAATTAAATTTGTAAGATAGGAAATTAGAATTTGTTGGAAGGAAATATATTTTAACAATAATATATTTAATTTAACATATTCAAAAGGGGTGATTGTTATCCTTAAAGATGAGTATGAGACCAGATGACCACCGTAGAAAATGGGACAAAGACGAATTCGAAAGAATAGCTGCAGAAAGGTTGAAAGCAGAATTAGAAGAAGAAGAAAGATCTAAAAAGAAAGGTAACTAGTATTAGTAATATATTTGTATACACTTAATCGTTGGAAATATCTTTAAATGTAAGGCAACCGATATTATGGATCTTAAATCTTCATTAAAATTAATACCACGCTAATTGCTTTTACCTTTATTTCTAGCACAACCAGTCAAACGTGAGCTTTTAAAACAACGTGACTACAAAGTCGACTTAGATTCGAAGCTTGGCAAAAGCGTAGTTATTACGAAAAACACGCCAACTTCACAATCCGGAGGATATTACTGCAATGTTTGCGACTGTGTTGTCAAGGACTCCATCAACTTCTTGGATCACATAAATGGCAAAAAACATCAGAGGAATCTTGGCATGTCTATGAAGATTGAAAGGAGCTCTCTAGATCAGGTGAGAAAACTGAATCTAATGTAATGTGGACTCCCTTTTCCACACTTAGACTGTCTTTCGGTCCATTGTATGTGATTAAAAAAAACTGGATCTATAAAATACTATTATGGAATTAAAATTCTAGTTTCGCAAACTGTAACAAAAATCCCTTAAACATAAATTAGGGAATTAGAAGTGAAGATTAACACTTTAGTTTAGCATAGAATTGTGATGTAGATTAAAAATTGTAAAAATGTAGAATATTTATCACTATAGTGTGTAAATACATCTACTATTAATCATAGTGGATGTATTTATACACTTGTGACCAATTTCTTCAAGCTTTTCTCATTGTAATCTCAATCACTATTAATCCAACTGATCGCTGTATGAAGAAATTTGTCAAATTGTATAATCTAATGTTCATCAATCTATTTAAATTTTCAGGTCAAAGCCCGCTTCAATCTAAACAAGCGTAAGCTTGAAGAAAAGAAAAAAGAGTATGAATTGGACACGAGACTCAGAGAGGCAGCTGAAGAAGAAGCCAGAGTGAAGGAGCTCCGCCGTGAGAGGCGTCGTGACAAGAAGCGCAAACTGCAGGAGGCTGAGGAAGAGGAAGACACACCGGCTCAGTCAGAGCTTGCACAGATTATGGGATTCTCTGGGTTTGGAGCGTCTAAGAAATAATTGTTTTAGTAATTAACTTAAATCATAGTTTGTATTGTCCTATTTGAAGATACTTTTATTATTATAATGTGTAAAACATTTCTTTGTTTCAATATGTAACATCCATATAGGATTTGAGCTATTTTTATAAGTAGCACTACAATAACAGTAAATAATAAATAAATATTTCACAACAGTAATAATCATATGTTATTTTAGTTTAGTTGTTGATTGACTTAGTTGGCTACTTAAAGTGACGGGTAGGGCACACTAGTGACGCCAATCGATTTTAATTTTTAGGTACTAAACCGGATCTATTTCAAACAATTTCTGGGTCACAACCTCTCGGCAAACACTTATACTATTTATTAAATAACCAAGCACAAATGTTGGGTCCGTTTTTGTACGCGAAAAATGTATTACCGCCAAAAGCGGCCACTAAGCGTGAATCAATTTTTCGCGTACAAAAACAGACCCAACATTTGTGCATGATGATTTAATAAATAGTAAACCGTGTTTGCCGAGAGGTTATAACCCCGAAATTGTTTGAAATAGATCCTGTTTAGTCGATTGGCGTTGCTAGTGTTAGTGTGCCCTACCCGTCACCTTAAGAAAAAATATTTACACTTATTTTGATACGCATAAAGACTACCGATACTAAAGTTAATTAACATTAGCTTAAATGACGTCTCTAAATGCGGCCGTGAGCTTGTTATACTCACTTACCTTTAGACGACCCGTTTGGAACAGTGGCAGTGAACGCTGCCTTTGGTCAAAGGGTTGCGTGTTCGATCCCCGCACAGTACAAACATTTGTGTGCATGAACATGTCTGTTTGTATTGGACTGGGTCTTTGTATGTATTTACAAAAGAAATGTATTATATTTTATATATATTTGTAATTTCGCTGTTGATTCTGATATCCATAACACAGGTGCTTGAGCTACCTATCTCGTATTCAGATCAATGTATGTGATGTTGTGAAATATTTATTATTATTATTACCTACTGTTCAGTGGACTTTGAAACAGTGCTGTAGCACAACATAAACTGATGTGATTAGTAAAATTTTATAACAATAAATTTGCGCCCAATAATTGTAATAAATGTTAGACACAAAGCACCAGTGAAAATCAGAATAAGCTATTTAACGTGAAAAACGTCCATTTAGTGAATGGCTTATTTGTCAAAAACTTGAGTTTCAAGTCATTGCATTCATTCGGCTATAAACTCGTTAATGTATCCTGAAATCGTTGATAAATCATCTCTTTCATTGCATCACCATGTCTATCGGGAATGGGAATCTAACCCTCTACTCTCTACATAATCAGGGGGCTACTCTGGAAACGAATACACGACGGAATCTTTATTCTCGCCCCTTTCTCATATTATAAGAGATGCACAGTGCGTATGAAAAGGACGAGAATAAAGTTCGGTTATTATTTCGTTTTCAGAGTAGGCCACTGAATTATTACAAACTTTTTAAATCGTGTGAAGTATGCTGGTAACTACAAACATTCAACAAAACTTTTTAGCAACACACATTTGTCAATTATTTTTGGTTTGCAAACGAGCTAATCAGGGTGTATCTGGGAACATTTACATATCTTTAACCACGTGTTCTACTAACCATTATGAACAAAATTTGTTCTATCACTTTTTGAAATTCGCATTAAAAAATTTCAACTTGGCATACAATGTCGGTCACGTGACTTGGTCATTCTGTATGGGGAGTCGAAAAATGTTTCGATGAATTTCGAAAAGCCGTTGAACAAATGTTGTTCAGACTGGTTGATAGAACACGTGGTTAGGGGGATGTAAATATTCACCGATACACCCTGTATATCGGGTCATTTGATGGTAAGTTATAACCACAGATTTATTGGTTATAACCAACGGCCATAAGAATTCGTTATGTGCCGAGGAGTGCACATACATTGCCGGCCTTTTAGGAAGATGTAGGATCGATTCTTAAGGTGACGGGTAGAGCACACTAGCGACGCCAATCGATTTTAATTTTTAGCTACTAAACCGGATCTATTTTAAACAATTTCGGGGTTACAACCTCTCCAAATACTTATACAATTTTTAAATAAACATGCACAAATGTTGGGTCCGTTTTTGTACGCGAAAAATTGATTCACTCTTAAAAGTGGCTGCTTTTGGCGGTAATCAATTTTTAGCGTACAAATGGACCCATCATTACCACCTTAAAGATTTCAATGACGCCAAGTGGGAAGATTATTTTACAAGAAAATGTTTGTAAATGTTGTAGTGATACGTAATTTGGTATCATTTATTCCCCCTTGATTTTCAGTTCAATATGGTGTCGGTATAACATCGTGCTGGCAGTCGACGTGTTTCTACTACTAAACGCACGACATCATATCTACTAACGCGTGTTAGTCGCGTTTGCAACGCGCTACTGCATTGCGACTGTATCGATGCAAACGCTCAACTGTATCGGACGACTTCGGGGGAAAAACGGAGGGAGGGTGGCGCATGAGTAGTGGCAACCGTAGCGATCGCAGGTGTCGTTACTGAATCGCGATTGCATCGAGATAGAAGCGCAACAGTATCACGTCTGAATCTGAGCCCAGGACACACAGCTAGAGACCGCTTCGCGGCTGTAGCGATGTGGACGCGCGACAGCATCGCTACTGAATCGCTACAAAAAGTGCCTTTTTGTTGGCCCTAAGGCCCAGGTTCGATTCCAAATAACTAAGTACGACTGAATTGGGTAGTTACCTACCTACATTCAGATAAAAGGTACCTTATCTGTATGTAGGTCGTATTTTTTTATGTGATAAGTGGCAGACGAGCAGACAGATCACCTGATGGAAAGCGATTACCGCCGCACATGGACAGTGTAGTCACAAGTGCGCTGCCCGCCTAGAAACCCCCCTTTCCTCCGGATTGGGCATACGGTACCCTCACTCACGCAGCGAAACAGCACAGTGCTGCTTCACTCCGGTTTTCTGTGAGGCCGTGGTATCATTCCGGTCGAGCCGGCCCATTCATGCCGAAGCGTGGCTATCCCACGGTCAAATTTAACTTTTCCCATTATTCTTATAATTATTCCTGTATTTAACTTTTCCCATATTTAAATGCCATCTCACAACAATGATTGGACAGAACGTTAATTCAGGCAAAAAACTTTACAATGTTACGTCGGGATGACTCGTCTTCACAGCCCAGTCCACGCCTATCCGATTCACCATCTCGCCGCATTGTGTGCATTCTTTCAAGCGGAACTCCGGACTGAATCGACAAGGTCGCAATCACAATAAATGAAAACGACATAACGTTCACATGAGTGAGTACACTCGATAAAAAAACATTGATTGCACTTGTTATGACCTGATTAATTTATTGGAGCAAGTTACTTATTATTACGAATACGATATTTCTTTCCTCTACCCAAAGATTTTCTGGAAGAAATCGCTACAAGCGATACGGCCGCCTTATTGTACTGTCTGTTGTTGTTGTATCATACTTGTATTTAGGTTTTTGTGCAATAAAGAATATCTATCTACTTTCAGATTTCTCTTTTGGGGCCCATTCATTTTATCCCATTTTATTTAGGTTAGGTAAGTAACCGCCGCCCAATAACGTAGAGGAGTCCTCGGGATCTTCTGGTTATAAGGGTGATGTTCTATGAAGAAACTCGATCATAACCGTGGGAGAACCACGCTTCGGCATGAATGGGCCAGTTCGACCTGAGTGATACCGGCCTTACAGAAAACCGGCGTGAAGCAGCACCGTGCTGTGTTTCGCTGCGTGAGTGAGGGTACCGGAGGCCCAATCCGGGGAAGGGGCGGTTTAAAGGTTGGCAGCGCACTTGTGACTCCACTGATGTCGCGAGTGTCCATGGGCGGCGGCAATGGCTTAATTACCATCAGATGATCCGTCTGCTCGTCTGCCACCTATGGCATAAAAAAAACTATATAATGAGGACCATCTTATCTGTTAATTACAAATATTTTTAACTAGTAGCCTACAACGAAATCTGACGTGTTACGGTTAAGACCCGAATCGAATTTTCCCTCCCTTTCACACCCGCTGTGCCGGCTTTGTATGGATGCGACGGTATGTTTTCGTTCGTTACGGGACGGGTTCGTTGTAAGCCACTAGGTTTAAAACCAAAGTTTGGTCAAAGCCAAGCCAAAACGGTTTCTGGAAGAAATTTCTTCTAGCAATAAGCTCCTGTATGTTTTTATTTTTGTCAGCAAGTGCTGACAGCCATCTGTACCATCAGTCTTATTGTTTTGCTAAAATTTCGCTAATAGCGTTTTTCGGGTTCCGTACGCCTCAGAGGCGACTTTATTATTTATGATCATTCCTTTGTTGATTTTTTAAGATTTTAATACCAATGAAACAATATACTTTATTTTTATATGGGGAATTAAAGCTATGTGAGAATTTAAAATGCAAAATAGATTTTATTTATTTTTTAATATGTTATCCCTGAACCATTAGTAAAGGAAGATCCTTGAAGGTACCGAACCCTAAGTGGGCGAGTGACCGCTATTTTTCTAAGGTAGGTGTACGGTACCTACACTGGTAGAAAATGCTACAGCAAAAAGGTCGTCTGCATGAGTGGGTAGCCTATGTACGAGTATGGTACTCGGCGTAAGTTTACTGCCCATCAGCCATCTTAGTTAGCGGGAGGAAATTCCTCTGGAACCGTCCAGAGGAATTTCCTCCCGCGAATGTTTGGCCGGCTGCGTATTGTACTAATCTTAAACCTAAATTTAGGCTACATTTAATTTATAAAGTTTAAATTCTGTTCCAATACCCTACTTGACAGGGTCATGTACAGACGGCGTCAGATCAACCAACACTTGTCTAACAAATTTTCGTAACAAAATTTTGACTGATAGCATAGAGTTCAATATCTTTTGGGATATTTTGACAGATAAGGGTAGGTTTATGTGACGCTGTGTGTACATAATCCTAAGAATATAATCTTTTTAAGTGCAATATACTTACATTATGCAATATATTAAATAAAGAAATTATCTGAGGGACTACAAAAATATAAAATAGGGTTCAACGATCAGACTTAAAAGCACTTGTTTTATGGATATCAGACAACAGAGAAATTACAAATATATACTTAAATACATATACTACACCCAGACACTGAACAAACACAAGTGTTCATCACACGAATGTTTGTCCAGGGTGGGGATCGAACCCATGACCTTTGGTATATGAGGCAGGTAGTAACTGCACCATCCGGCCAGCCATTATTATGTGCATCACGCACCAAGATTGCATGCATCACAGTACAAATACGGTATTTGACAATTTTTTTTTCATTTGTGTAATCAAAAGACCTCTCAATGATAGAAACATCGTTGAAAGAATTACTTGATTTTCATTTAAACTACCTGAGATATCACAACTTTAAAATCACATTATTTTGGGCAAACCCAAAACGCTCCATACAAATGGCTACTGAGATGTGACGTCTCACGACAGTATTTTGTATGCATTTCAATTGAATTTTGTATGGTAGCTATATCAAATGTTTCGTTTATGTCAATGGTTCCATTATAATAGTTGGTGTAAATTGTATGGGTTATACAATGGTTTAATTATTTTATAATAATTTCATACTTTTAAAATGGACTTGCCCATGAATCTTTGAATGACCATAAAACCGGCTAGACGTTATATTTTTAATTGAGAATTTTTGCTATTGGCACGTATTTACCTATATTTTGATAAAATATTTTTATTTTGTAAAATATCGAGCTTAGATGTTTTCAGTAATAATAATGCATTGCAGGGGCCTACCCCTTGCTGAATACTACCTATAGTATTCAGCAGTGTTATTCAGCATGCATTACACAAGATAGCTATTTAAAAGCACTTGTCCAACTACCTGTTATTACAAGCCATGATTTTCCGCTACAATCGAGAACCACGCCCTCATATAAAACCGCAAGTTCACAGTCATGGGGAGTCACAGCGGTAATTGGAAGCGGAGACATGAGACCGACTTGCGCTTGCATACTGTTGGTCGCGCTGCTGGCGATATTCATCTCTTACTCATCTGCGCATTATGTAAGAATATGTTTATAACTTTACATATTAAAGAATGGACTTATTTATTATATTCTCAGCCGTGTTATAACTCCGTCTTAGTCGTACTTAGGTCCTATCTACTAACAATCCAAGTGACGGCATCGCAGAAAACCGGCGTGAAGTAGCACTGTGGTGTGTTTCGCTGCGTGAGTGAGGGTACCGGAGGCCCAATCCGGGGGAAGAGGGATTTAAAGTTTGGCAGCGCACTTGTGACTCTACAAGTGTTGCGGGTAATTGCTTACCATCGGGTGATACGTCTGCACCTCTGCCACCTTTTCATATAAATAAAGTGATGAAGTGCAGTGAAGTGTAGGTAGTAAATATAAATTAGGAGTGGTTTTGTCTTGGCTACCTCTACCTGTAAAGGATTTTAAGGTAACGGGTAGGGCACGACGCCAATTGATATAAATCCGGATATCTTTTTAACAATTTCGAAGCTGCAGCCTCTCGGAAAACATACTTAACTTTTGGGTCTGCATTTGTACTCGAAATTTGAATTACCACTTGGGCGTTAATCCAAATTTCGAGTGCAAAACAGATCAAAAGGTAGTGCACAATTATTAAATAAATGTATATTTTAGGAATATTATATCTTTCATTAAGCAGTGTTGTACGATTTGGTCTACAACTGTATAGTGTACTGGAAACGAATAAAATAAATAAATCTAAGTAACACAACTACTTATACTAATTCATATTTTCATGAAAATACCTTTCTTTCAGATTTCGGATAGCGCATCAATTTCACAGAGTAAGTACCTAGGTAACAAACTAGGTAGGTTGGTGCAGGGACACAAAGCATTTCATGTGGCAGTAGCGTGGCGGAGGACGGCGGCAAAATCTCGGCTTCATTCAGGAGGGGGAGTGTGAGGAAGGTGAGGTGGGCCGCAAAATAGACTTTTGCCCCGGGCCGCCGACACGCTACGCTACCTCACTGACACAAAGAGGGCCCTCACCGGGAGCATTCACGAGTAATGTATGTATCGGTACACTTTCAGCATTACAACTGTGAAGGAAGAGAACTGAGCATCACAGTGTAAAGCTTGGTTCAACTTGTAACATTAATGGACTAAAAGCTATCTATAATATTACATAACATGCGAATGCTCATCAGTCAGGGAGGTTGTAATGTAATGCTCAAAGTCAAATCTAAAATGTTACATTACATGTAAATGCTCCTGTTGAGGGAATACCTTAACAATTTTTTAGCTACTAGGAAAGCAAAATGTAAATAAAATCGAAATCCAGTCTACACCAATCCTTGGGGAGAAAATTTGTGGCACTTCACAAATTTCTGCTGTTTAAAATAATGTAGTACTGTAATAATGTATATATAGTAGTATGTAGTCTAGACTAAAAACTTAGAATATTAAAAAAATTGGTGTGAGCGAATAGATATATGTTGAATAGTTTAATCATTATCATTATCATGTCCTTTTTAAATTAACAGGTAATAATGTATATGAGCAAACACGGGAAAAACGGCAGGTTGAAACCTTTGACTCGGAAGACTACCCTACAAATGAAGGTGTTGAAGAAGAAACTGGTTTCTGGGACAGAGTTGTCAAGATAGCTATCAAACTATTCAGCCGTTTTATTGAGTGGTTGAATACATAAATTTTAAGTGATATGTAGCCAATAATTTAAAGCAAAGGGTATTCACTTTGGTTTTTTTGTAACAATTTCAACAAAATTGTATTACCTACATTATACCTACTTACTTTGTACAGTAAAATTGTAATTCTTTATTTCTTTATTCACAGTTCATAGCCAAGCAAAAATAAGAAGGTACTTGATTATAAAGTAAAAAATGTTTACGTACATACTTTGTATCACAAAGTATAATTTTTGTATGTAATAATATAAAGCATGTCCAACCTAGACTAATCCAACTTATCAAAAGTGATCTGTATCCATTTGTGAAAAATTGGAGAACATTATGGATTATTATTAAATAGCACGTGAAACTTGTACTTCTCATCAAGAGCAGCCATGGATTCCTTGCTGGAATCTTGCAAATACACATTACTAGCTATTAAAATTACATTAAAAACAAAATATAAACAAAATGTTTATTTTATTTATCATAAAATTAATGATGTCTGTAGAGATAGGGAAATTACAAGAACAGGGTTAATTAAAATGTAAGCTGGTTCCATTCAATCAAAATTTACTCAGTCAAGTTTGCGTAAAGAGTGGGTTTAAGATATGTTTCACAAAGATTCAGAGGATTGTATCTTCTTTGTGAAGATAGATGTCTGAGGGTACTCAACTCATGGTTTTCTGTAGGCCTTGGGAATGAACTTATTTCTTTATCACTTAAGTTTATCTGATGTATGACATTCTTAAATGATGAATTTCTAATAAATGCCTTACTTGCATAAGCTGTTTCAATGATACATTTTTCCAGTATAGCATTTATCAATTTATCATCAGGCAAACTTTTTCCTTCTAATGAGTTTGCTAATGCATGATACACAGCCTTGAAATCCACGCCACCTGTACACACTGGCCCGGGTATATTATCAAACTCCGCAATCAAACGTAAGGCTGTGGCTGTTTCTGTTTCCAATTCCTTGTAAGTAAATGTGTCAGTTAAAAGTTTCGCCCACTGCGCCAGCGGGACTTGCGAGACGTTGTGCATTGCTCTCCTTTCTCTCGTCATTCTATCTTTTACCATTGGATGTTCTAGAGCTTTCTTTTTATAGAACCCAATAACTTGAGATATTTCCTCGATTGTTTTAGAAGGTAACATGAGCTGAATCCGCTCAATGTCACTGGAATCACTAAACTTTATTGCTTGCAGAAGAGTGTATTTATCTTCTCTGCTCCAGCCGAAAGGCGCAACGTCAGCTTCATTCTCTTCTGAACTTAGTTCATCTACATTCATTTTAGGATCCATTTTTACCTCTTTCTTTTCAGTAATTTTTGCTTCAATATCCATTTTGCTTTTACGTAGATAGGTACGAACTTGAATTGAAGTATTTTTCAATAGATATTATGCGCAAGCCAAACAGGAACAGTCAAGCATATATCATCTAAAACGAACACAATCACTTATGTACTCATTACATTCTTCCTGACGTAATATTAATCACAATAAATTATCATTTTATAACTGCTTTTATCAAAACAAACACAAAATTTCACAAAATGCACAAAATTAATGACATATATTAACAACTAGTGCCTGTGCAGTTAGAAAACCGGAGATTGTGAAAACCGGAGTAAATCGGTCATATATATTTGTCCATTATATCTGATTCCACCCACATCAGTTCACTCTTAGAAAGTGTTTTTGGTCACAAGTTGCATATTAAACAATAGGAGCAGCTGGCTAATACCCCAATCAGCGGACATGCTTTGCTTTTTGAACTTACAAATGCCATTTGTGTGGTATTAACGTGAGTATTAACGAATACCAGCCCTTTTATAACTATAAAAAAATCGAATTTTCTCCGGAGATTCTCCGGTTTTTCCATAAAACCGGTTCTAAAAAACCGGTGATGAAATGGAATTGGTCTCCGGTGCAGTGTGTAAAGCACTAAAGCTACTGTAAAGGTACTTTTTCACATCCTTATTTTTGTTGTTACTTGTGTTTGTTCAGTGTCTGGGTGTAAAATATGTATTTAAGTATATATTTGTGTTCCTCTGTTGTCTGATATCTGTAATACAAGTGCTTACGCTACTTAGTACGGAATCAGGTCAATGTATGAGATGTTGTGAGGATTATTATTATTTTCATGCTTAAAGCATGCTTCTTTTGAGCAAGTGCTACTTAGTTACCTAGTACATTTGCTTGAAAGTAGCATACTTTAGGCACGAAACTAAGCATATGTAACAGTACTTTGGTGGGTAATAGCAAGCATGCTTATTTATTGATAGCAAATGTAGACAGCTCCATAATAAGCATGTGTAACAGTAGTTTAATTCGCCTATCCTCTTCGGTTTTGTGAGGCCATAGTGTGAGCAGTCTGAGGGTAATTTTTGATTTTGCCAATACAATATAATGCTGTGGTTCAGAACGCGCTTTCCATAATCCGAGCATGCAATTTTCAAATCGTTGTGCATATTTCTTAGCTCAGTTATGAGGCAAAAATCGTGAGAAAACCTGCACATTTCTGACAGTTTCTGAAACATGTAATTGTGATTCAGTTGGTCTGGTAACTGGTTCCCCTGTTGGCGAAGGTCATTCTAATTATTCGCTTCATTGTAATTACCCGACTCCCCAAATCAAGAATCTTGGTCCAAGCTCCAAGCGATCGCCATGTTCCCAGAGCGACCGCTGACAACTGGGAAAATAATTACACTTACTCTATGGATTCATCATAGAGTAAGATAATATATTATTGGAAAAATGCGGTGAAAACGAGAACTAGGGGCGCTGTCGTCGCTTCATTCTGATTGGCTGATTCAAAAACTGGAAAGCGGTTGACGCCATAGATAATACATATAATGGTTGACGCCACGTTCTCTGGCGCCGATTTGGGGCACGCACTTTTCAAAGAGTAGTATTATATATTGGATAGCACTTTTGCTCGAGACTCCAACGAAGACGGTTGTGTGCGAATAATAGGGTGTCATTTATTTTTCTTGTAACTTTAATCATTTTTAAAAGTAAATACCTAAGTTCATTTGTTTAACGTTGTTTTTTTTTTAATATATTTCGGCCGTAGGTAGTTTCTAAAACTATAATTATAGTTCATATGCATTCAAAAACTCGATGAAGCAAATAACAAAATGACGTGGGCGCGACTTTATTTCACTGACACGCACAAAAAGCATTTGTTATAATGTACGAGTGGATAGCCGCCATCTTGGCGTAGTTTAGTGCCTCACATAGAGTAACTTAAATACTGGGTGTGCCTCACTTTTTTGCACGCACTCGTTCCTAGGAGTACAACGTGCGATAAACTAAAAAAAATATTACAACTGAGTATATACAAAAACTTAGTACCACAAGGTCACTAATTTAATGCGACAGAAAGTAGTGTTTTCGATTTTCAAAGCTATAGAGTCCGCGCAATTGTTAGATTGCTTGTGTTCCTATAAACATAAAGTTCAAAATTGAATGTTGATTGTGACTGAAACTGGACTTCAAAAATGATGGGGTGTTATAAGTTGGACGTGTCTGTGTGTGTGTGTGTGTGTGTGTGCGTGTGTGTGTGTGTGTTTGTTTGTGTGTCTGTCTATGGCATCGTAGCTCCCGAACAAATGAACCGATTTTGTTAGTCCATTTGCTCAATAATATCACGCACGCTTATGGTGCACATGACTATGTGCTTAGAGTACCTACTACCAACGTACTTATGTAAAAGTTTAAATAAAAAACCACTAGTATAAAATAATATTTTATTACACTGAATAGTGACTGTGACATAATTGAGTCGGTTACAATAATGTTATGTTTCTGTAATTATGATTGTAATAAAGGAACCAGCACAATGGCACTATATTTCATTTTGCTATTCAATTGCAGTTAGATAATCATTTTATCTACATTGTTCAATCATCTGCAACTTTGCAACTTGCCATTTAGACAATGATAGTTTGGATATTAGTTAAACCTTTAACTTCGGCCTTTTTCATAAATACTTTTCCCCCTAATATAGAGGACAATATTGGATACTGTATAAAAGTAACAATATACGAATAATAAGTGTCAAATTATATGACGTCATTTATAAATGTACAAAATATTTAACGACTGGCGACGACGTCATATTTATTTGCTTTTATACTCATTACGTGTATACGCACGATACTAATCAATGGCAGTATATTTTAGAAATGAAATTGATATTATTCAATAAGTTACCTAGTCAAAAATGTACAAGTCTTCACAATTTCTCAGCTTGGAGGCGAAAGTAGCAACTAAAATACACGTGGACATCATATTTCATACAATAACATGGACAGCCTCATAATGAAGTTTACTACGTTGCAGTACATTTGTACTATAATAATCTACAGATAATATTCATACAATGATTATGAAAAAGGCCAACAGGCAATACAATAGTGGTCTAACAGACTAGCTTTTATTTAAAACGGAACACAAACAGGCAAATAAATTACCGACGAAATCAATGAGAAAATAAATATATAGGCAAATATGAATACGGCTAAGCTACCTATTGATTAAATGCAGTAATCGAGGATACAATTACAACAGTAGAATATCTACACATTTCTAGAAATACTGTGGTGTATCTTTGAGGACTTCCCTATACACTTCAATAGCTTACAAAAATCAAACGAAAATTAACTTAACACACTACATATTACTCTTGAACATTAACAATGATTTATATAACAAATAGTAGATAAGTGGCATTCGATTTGTCTGATATCCATTTGGAGGCGTATAATATCATAAAAATATTAACAAAAATTCTGTTCGAGTTTACATAACAACAATTCTAAGAGAAATTAAATGCATTTATGTATAAGACATAAAAATTGAACACAATTGTATAGTATAACCTACATACATGTCTAAATGTCTATTTTGTGTGAAATGAAAGAACTCTAGAATAGGAAACAATCACTTAAATAAATAAATTATTGGGTAAAGGGAATGGTGCGATATTCAGTCTAACTATTGTCGTGGAGCGAAGGTCAGGCGGGAGCGCCAGCTGCAGGCTAAATGCGGCTTCGGATATTTCAACATAGGCTAATCATAAACAAGTTACACTGTTAGAAAAGGAACAATATCAGAACTCATCACACATTTATTAAGGATGCCGAAGATGGAAGATTCGTTAAACACATCGACATAACTTATCTTACAAAATAATATAAATTATTAAGCATTTAACTGCTTAACGCAATACAGCAATATCTAAGGAGCTTATCATATAGTTTGCATTATTACATAAAATACAGTAAAATTGTTGTTTATACTTTAAATTACATCTTAACAATACGCTAATCACGCGTAATCGATACCAAAACACAATTAGGTATAAATATTGAGAATAAGACTAATAGGAAGTTAAACCATCAAAATAATTATTACCAACACATTAGTGCAGGTATTAGATGCAACGATATTAATCAGAGGCCTTTACAATTAATCAATAACTATCCAATGAGGGATTTCGCGTGTGAAAAATCCGCTAGATGGCGTACTGTTGGAGTGAGGTACAACATCAACCGTATTGGTTGTTTAATTTGTCAAATTGACATTTTAACAGATCACGTTTAAAAATAACCAATCACATTATATATGGACCTCACTCCTATGGTACTAGCGGATTTTTCATACGCAAAAACCCTCATTATATACTGTCTCCACTCAGGACAGGACTAGTGAGCTAACTCCAATACATGCCATATCAATACAATAACACGGTACGCAATCAAAACTATACGGGAGGCGCAAAGCGTCTAGAATTTCGGAACCACCAAAGATTAATTAAGATTTTGTCACAAAATCTAGTCCCTAATTAAACACTAATACATAATTATGATTACAAGACATTTTAAACTAGGGTTAATGATTAAACTTACACTTTTAAAGAAGAATTTTATTAATTATTGCTTTAAAATATTTTTCATCGAAACATTTTAATTATTCTCTTTTACAAAGTCAAAACACCACAAAAAGACCGAAAGCCCCAGCCTAACCTATAAGACGCATGACGCCCCCCGACTATACTAAGGCCTACCAGTACCAGAAAGTTGCGGCCAGAAGAAACTGTTCCCACGACGCTTCGTGGTTCAACCATTCCTGGAAATCATAGGACTAATCGTTGTTGACAAAAATGGAAAGCTAAAGTATCGTTAAAATGTAGTTACGTAATTATTTTCTTTCATATATTAAGCCGTAGGTGTACTGATTCTTGCTTTCCCCTATGAATAGAATCCATACTTGTGTAATTTTACGCAAAATAAAATGTCAGATTAATATAATTTAAATCAATCAACTTTCGATGGTTTTGAAATCCAGATGAGTACCATATGCAAAATTGCCGTTATGTCACTCACTTCCAAAATTAGTATCAGGTCAGTGGTTACAACAAAACGACTGCCATTTGCCATTCAAGCTTCTGTCGCTGCCTGGCACCGAGAGGTGGCGTGTCATTTATTTATCTCACACACATATTATAAGCTACTGATCCACCTGATTCGTAACGCGTCAATAAAGTCGTTCGAAATGATAATTTTGCATATTGGCCAACTATTTATTTAGTCCTCGAATTGGCACGTGGAATCGTTGGTGACGTAGCGGATTTTTCGCCACGTAACAGAGAGCAAACAGCAGGTGGAGCAGGATCGGCATCACGACACGTAACTTCGAGACTGAGTGACCGAACACTTTCACACGCAGGCACGGTTTCTAAATTTATCAAACACGTTACACATCCAAGTGTCCACGTATAATGCCCACGTAGCGGGCGCCATTCCTACGTGGGCAAGCACTATGGGTCATAGTTATTTCCTTGTCGCTACCCGGCTTCGGCTGAGGGCAGGGCGTAGCGTCACCGCTATTGCCTCGCGGCGCGGAGGTCCGGGTGCCGCTCGAGCAGCGCCGCGGGCTCGGCGGCGAAGCAGTCGAAGCTCGCGTCCAGGAACAACTCCTGCAAGAAACGCCGCGCGCACAGCATGTACGTGTCCCGCGCCAGCAGCGAGCACACGTCCGAGTATACGCACGGGCTGCGGAACACTTCTGGGTGTCGCTGCTTTAGCGACAGTAAAGCTGAGCGCGTCTGGAAACGAATAATAGGACATGGTGCTAAGAATTGGTTATCTTATTTCTACAACTGTTTGATAAAAAGTGAAATGCATTTAAAGATAACGTTAAAATATGGTTAACGAAACGCAAAAATATGGCATTGACCAGAATTAACCATAGATTTAGTATGATTAACAAAACCGTAGAAACGTCAATTATCATTTTGACACATTTGACAGCGAATGTCATTGACAGTTGAATTTTATTTTACTTCGATCATAGACTTACATTGACACGCATTGACATGAGGCTTTTTTTATCAAACGTTAGGTTGAAAAAGAAAGAAATAAGAATGAGGTGGAAAGTAGAGGGCCCTTTGTTACAGTATTCAATGAAAATAAAACTTAATTTTTATTCTGGTCTGACAAGTTCTAGAAAATATTTAATTTCTAGAAACTAAGTAACAAAGTGTCGGGTATAAAATATCTAAAAATCTATATCACACCTATATGGATTTTGATAAGTTCTAGAAAATCTTTAATTTCTGGAATAAAATAAAATAAATAAATATTTCACAACATCACATACATTGATCTGACTCCGAGATAGGTAGCTCAAGCACCTGTGTTACGGATATCAGAATCAACAGTGGGATTACAAATATATACATATAATACTTTTCTTTTGTAAATACATACTTACAATACATAGCAAACACCCAGACCAATACAAACAAACATGTTCATGCACACAAATGTTTGTACTGTGCGAGGATCGAACCCGCAACCCTTGTATCAGAGGCAGCGTTCACTACCACTGTTCCAATCGGGTCGTCAAAACCATAACCATAATAAAAGTAACCAAGTGTCAAGTATAAAATATCTAAAAGTCTATATGACATCTGTTCCTTTGGATTTATTATAAAGGGGTCTCCTCTTGCCTTTGTTCTTTTATGTACAATTACCTGTCTAAGATGCATCGGGTTGGACATGAAGTGCACGTGGCGCAGCACCTCGGCGTGCGGCTGGCGCTCCGCCGCGGGGCTGGCGGGCGGGCTGCGCGGCTCCGGCCCGCCGGCCACGTCCATGCCTGCCGGCAACGCCAAGCGTTAGTGGCTCAGAGAGGCTGCCACGAACATTCAATTAAACGAAGCGTGCCCACGAAATATTAGGTCTTTACCTAGGAAATTGCCGTTTTGTATGGCGATTTTCTTAGATGTTGTAATTTTTTTATGTGATAGACACAGTCCCTCCACCAGCCCATGGTCCTTCCTACCGTCTCGGCATACGGACCGAATCTTGGGAGACGCTCACCAGGTACTTGCTAAGGGCTCTTTCCCCGGTGCGATTCTTCACTCCCTACAAAATCTGTGTCTGTGTCCCATCTCAATGTCACTTCTCCCCAAATGGGGCGTGAAACACCACAACACAAGCGACTCGCGCTCGGGCAGTTCCACATCAATCAATCTCCTTCCTAATATTAAGCCTTTTGTGTGCAAACGCACGCAACCGTCGAAAACCTTCTGCAGAGTTGACCATCTCTTGATGGTATACTGGTCCTATCTCGTTTCTGTTCCATGTTTTATGTGATAGGTGGCAAACGAGCAGACGGACCACCTAATGGTAAGCGGTTGCCGCCGCCCATGGACACACGCGACACCAGCGGAGTCACAAGTGCGCTGCCAACCTTCAAACCCCCCATTCCCACGGATTGGGCCTCCGGACTGTATTTTCCATTACTATTTTTTTTTAATATGTAAAGTAACTATTAATGCTACTACTTCATATTTAACTGTGCTTTTATGAACAAAGTTTAGGATCGTGTAGGATAGTTTTGCAGGGAAAAATATTTTTAAGTTAGGTGGTCCGTTTCCTATACAAACTTGTTTTACAGGAATACTTACAGGCAGAAGCTTGAATATGGTTAAAATGTCTTTTAAAAAATTATATATGTGTGTCTATTTACGCGAATGGTATAATCTTTCAAGTTTAAAACATAAACAAAGTATAATTTCGATTTTAAAAAACGTAGCAATTTGCGAAATCGCTTGAATGTGTGTGTGCTTGAAACGAATGCAATCTCTCGTAAAAACGGCGACATCTATACGAATCTAGTTAAATTTCCTAGATGGTAGGCTATGTTTGCTTAGCTAAACGAACTGGCTATCGAACAGATGGCGCTGAACTGCAATAAAAATATCCATGATATTTTAGCGATTTGTTAATTTATATTCATAATATATTAAAAATTGTATTTTTTTATTGCTATAATAAAACAAAAAATGCAAAAAAGGTCACACACTTTGACTTTACATTGATAAGAAATAATAGAGGCTTTTAAGTGCGACCGTCTGTCTACCCGCTGCGCCATCGAGGCATGGCATTATGTGCTAGCGACGTTGCCGCTCTTACGCGTCGTTGCCATATTTCTATAGCACCAATTTCTTCAACTTGAAATTATTTCGGGATTTTAGATTGCTCCTTTACTGGGTTGCCAGAAGGTACTTTTCCTGAAATTCTTGGTAAAATTTAGTCTTTCTTTTTTTTAATTTCCTTTTTTTTCATTGGTTCCATAAGAGAAATATTGTGAAGTGAGTGTACATGAAACGAACATGCAATTTATATACGCATCCAGGTACGAAATACAATTGATATGTCAAAATGAGCAAAAATGTACTGGGATAACACATTGCCATCTCTGTCAGTTTTAGTCTGCATAGTAAAAAGTAAAAAAACTAAAACCCAACTACGACAAAAAACGTCGCTGAAAAAGTATAAAACAAGCCTTCGTTGTCAATTTATGCAATATTCACTATGTAGAGATAAAATTTCATGTTTGGAAATCCGCAGTCACACGTTGTCAAAGGGTAGTATATTTAACGTGTGACTACGCCTTTCCAAACATGAAATTTTATCTCTACATAGTGAATATTGCATAAATTGACAACGAAGGCTTGTTTTATACTTTTTCAGCGACGTTTTTTGTCGTAGTTGGGTTTTAGTTTTTTTACTTTTATTTTATTTGTACTATTTTGGTGTCCAAGTGCTAGTAATATATATATATATTAAAAATGTACAAGTCAAGCGCTTTCAAATGATACCAAACACGGCATATTTATCATAACTTTATTTTTTTACTCTGTATGTTTTGTCCGCTAGAGGGCGCCACATTAGATTTTGTGAAACTTCATATAGCCTATAACCAGCGGACGATCAAGACGCTTATAATGATATGTCATTTGTCGAATTCTGATAAGTAGTTAAGAAGTTACGTGGAAACAGATGAACATACATACATACATACATACATACATACATACATACATACATACATACATACATAGCCTGTCAAAATCATAACCCTCCTTTTGCTTTGCCGTAGTCGGGTAAAAAAACAGAGTTTAGCTTGGTATTGGCTGTCTAAAATCGCCGTGAGACTGGGGCCAGAAAACTAGTCTGTATATTTATGGATAGGAATTTGGGGACAAATACGAAATCGTACCTGGCAACTATGACTCAATCTAGCATCGCGGCATCGTCCGAAGTGCGATCCTGTTTACGCTTTACAAAATGTACCTACCGCTAATTTCCAAAACTTTTCAACTAAAAAATTCAACTGTAAAGTAATCAAATTTTAAGAAATACCTACTTTATTGTTACAAATGATTGGTCATAATAGTGTATACATAATTATTTCCAATAACTTAATTATAATATATTTCTAAGGAATGATAAACCATTTGCTGTAACGGAACGTAATCAATTTTTTTGTGATAACTAGTGCTGTGTATGCATCAATCCATTCAACGCTAAAATAAATAAATATCGATGATATTCATAGCCTTGGTTTGGTAGGTGCATTGTTGAAGAAATTGAAATACAAACATGAACATCTGCAGTTCGCGCGAAACGTAACAGCCACGCGCTATCCGTACTTATCTGATATATAATATATAGTACAACGGGTAGGCCAATACAGCAGAGTTGGATGGAACTCTACTACTGCTACTCTCGGCTCCGTTCGGGTTCCGGGACAAAAGTATACGTACAAGTACAACCAATTATTTTTTTAGTTTTAGTGAAATTACTGGATTTAGAGTCGAATGTTGCTACGAATTTTCTATGAGCGAACGGTTTTTTTTAGTGATATTGAATCAAGTTCGTCAGAGTACAAAGTTAGGAACTCATCTGTGCAATTTGTTTTTTACGTCGCGTAGTGTTAATCAAGCGGCAGTGTTTTAAATGTTCTAATGTTAAGTGATGAGTTTAGAGGATAAAGTCCAATGTGGATTGATAAATAGTGACTCCATTGGTAATGTATTGGCCTTAAAGTTATGGGAACTCGTGATAAACACTTGGAATTAAGAGTCAAATGTAACTCTTGTGGTCATTGATTGAATTAAGTATAAAAAGTCAAGCTTGGTAAGTACATACCTACCAATTTAACTTACTTTTCTTGCTACTTTTAACTTCTACTACCTATGATAATATTATTTTTAAAAAGTGATAGTCTGTAATTTAAAATTTAATAGTATTTTTCCAATAAAATGTATGCTATGCTATGATGATAAATTTTCATTTGAATAATGCTTTTATCGATAAATTGCCAGCTTCTCTGAAAGCAAAATAAACAACTCTACTCGTACTTTTTCAAACAACTTTTTTTCATTCTGTCTGAATTTCTGACTGACTTGTTCTGATCGTTGTTTAGGTATTATATGCAATTTGATTGACTTTCCTATATTTTGCTGATTTTTTTGATAGTTTTGTTTGAGATGAAGTGAGGAGCTGGGTGTTCACAATGGACTTTGGAAGGACAAACAAATCGAGCTTTTTAATGTGTTACTCTTTTACTATGTACAGAACAATAAACTTTGCTTTTCAATTACAGAAAGACCTATTCTCTAACCAAACCTCAAATTGAACTGAATGATGAAACAAAAAATGGATTACACAGTGTTTACTCTTTTGAATGTACCATGTGTGGAATGCTCTGGAAGCGAGCTAGTGAAAAGGATGGTCACATAAATAAAGCCCTAGTTTGGGGTGCTGTGACAAGTGGCAGCTACTATGCACAAGTAGCCCAGATGCCTGCGCTTATGGATATACCAACTTTATCACCGAATAAGTTTCACTCAATTGAAAAAGAATTGGGATCTGTGTGGCAACAACACTTGACAGAGGAGATAATAAAAGCTGGAGCCGAAGAAAGAGCCATCGCCATTGAAAAGGGACACATGTCCCCTGATGGGGTGCCATATATCACTGTCTGAAAAGATCATATGGGCATAACTTTAACTCATCTTCTGGGATGGTAAGTTTAACTTTGTTATAATCACTTGTTTGTTATACATTTTTCATTGTTATTTAATTTTTGCAAGTAAAACTTTAATCCCACTGAAAATGTGTCTCAGACATAAGGACGGTACAAAGTCCAATAAGGGTAACTCTGTGTGTACCCGTATTATTACTTTAAAAAAATTTCTTACCAATTCGGGAGTTCAAAGTAATAATAGAATGTGTTATAAAACACACACCCCTTTATTACAAAACATGGTCTATAGTTAGGCTTGGTTTAAAATGGATGCTGTCACTTTCATTTGAAAGCTATATAAAAGTGACAGCGTCATTTTTAAACCTTGTAGACCATTTTTGTAATAAAGGGGACAGATGTTTGGTAACAATATTTAATAACAAATTGAAATAATATAAATTTATTGTTACAAACATTCTTACATTATTTATTTCTTTTTACAGATACTTCAGTCTACTTGGGATAGAATGCATAGCATTCAAGCATGGTGATTTTCAAGAAACACTCAAAGTTACTTTAGAAGCATTTTATTGTATATAAATTGATGTAAATATTTTTTATTAATTATTAAAAATTGACTTGATACTACCTCCTACCTACCTACACCAACTAATTTGTACACCTCGTCATACAGTTAACTAGTTTTGGAATATTTACTTTTGTTTGTAACATATGACAGGAACTTCACGAATGATCATGCTCCCCAAATGTCCCTGAGGTTGTGGTGCTATGTGGCTGGTCATAACATTCACTCTGCTATAGTTGAGTGAAGTGATGGCTGAAACATATGTCATACTTGAACAGGTGCCACCTTTGGGGACTGGTCTGCTTTGGTTTAAATCATATTTAGCTTATTATTTTGTGTTGCATTATTAGCTGTTTGACTTGGTATAAGGTATACTTTGTATATAATGTGTAATAAAACATTGTATAAAAATATGGCGTTTAAAGAGTAACTGGTGAGTTTCTTGCTGGACCTTCTCGTCCAGAAACAACTTTCCGATCCGGTGGTAGAATCGCATTATGTGTATTTATATTTTAATATATTTTATGTATCGGCATATTTATGTAATCACATGTAAATTATACATACTAATGAAATGGTTTTAAAGGATTCAAATATAGATTTTATTATATTGATTGTTTTTTAATTATCATTCCTAAGGACTTATACCACTCCACTTCTTCTGCACGAACCTACCTACATGAAGTTATTAGAAGTCGCCCCACCTACGCACACCTAGCCTACTCTATTAGGTCTACAGACGCTATGTGGCAGAACCGGACCGTTAGTTGCATAATAAACCGCACTTCAATTTCGAAGTCCAGTGTGTGTTAAGTTATCTACTAGATTACCATCGCTACCTATCCGTAGTCCATTCGATAGATCTGAAGAAGAAATTCACATATTCCGTAATTCCTATCCACATCATATTTTTAGTTTTAAGCGCGCCATCTATTGCCAGCCAGGAATAACAGCTATCCGATAAAAACCATGCTTCAGCTTTGTATGTGTGTGTGGGGACGATACGTACGTACACAAGTTGATATTAATTTAGCTACGATGCAGCAATATAACGATTCTGGTTTAGTTGTTAATTGTTGAAATACATCAAAAAATCGCAGTTATTACGTAGATGTCGCGAATCACTCTACACTTAAAATTACTGTCCTGTAGAAGTCGTAATTATTTATTTTCTCGATTCACTGACAACAGAGCCATCTCTTAGCAAGCGTTTAGCAGGATTGCGTGAGCTTCCACCTTAAGAAGTTATTATTGATAAAAAAAGTCAGTGTAAAAGTGTCATTTTTAAGATATTTTTTGCATCACAAATAAAATAATATCTGAAATAATATGAACCTTTAAAATATAGTCCAAAATCAAAATATAATTATAGTAGGTACACTTTTTGCTTATTAATGGAGTTATACATCTTTTTTTTATAGTGACACAGTATATTTGCTCTCCTCAGCCTGATGGTAAGCAAGAGAAAGAGCCCACGTTGCAATTATAACAGAAGCGATGTCAGGCATCACCTCCGTTGGGACTGCCATACTGGCCCGCGATTGTGTCTAGAAAAACCAGCAATTTTATAGGTAAAGACATGTTACTTTGTCACCTTTTAATTCTAAGTGAGAGAGAAGAGAGTTATGGTCTGTCAATTAAGGGCCGATTCGACCGACCAATTTTCGCTGTCATTCCATACAAATCTGAATGTATACCACAGATATATCCTCGGATAGTGATTGGTCGAATCGGGCCTCAGTCGTGAAATCAGGCGTCAGAACAGGTTACCGCTGGCATAAGTGCAAAATAGCACATGTGTCTCAAATCCAAAGTCCAACAAGGGTAACTCCACATGAAATGTGTACCTACTTAAATAGATATAACTCAGACTTTGCCTATTTCCTTCTATGTTAAAGGTAATGAGTTGAAATTGAAACTGTGCAATCAGGTTTAAGGTTCCCTTAAGTTGTGAAAATATATTTCAAGTTCTCAATTTGTGATAAGTTAAAAAAAAAGAAAAGACGTCTATTCACCAAAGAACGCATAATTATTTCGACACTCCCAAGGCATACGTTAAAAGATAATCTTGTTACGAGAGGTAAGAAAAATCATACAAACATTGAGAGATAAACTCACCAGCAAAGAACGCTTCACGAAGTTCATGCGACGACGGAGGCCGTGTGCGCACGCACGCCAAGCAATCGCCGGTCGAGTGGCGCCATTTGTTCGGGTTCCGCGACGACGCGCCCATACTCAAACTATTCTCATTCTCACCCTGAGTCTTACTCACAACGTCGTCCCCTTCCCCAGTCAACGGAACCGTATCTTTAGTGGACATTTTACTCTCAACTTTCTCCGTATTATCAGTATTCGATGCGTTCGGCGTACTCGTCCCGGTTTCCGTTGTAGTGTTACTCAAGTCTTGTGGTTGCTCCTCCGCGATGCTGTCGACTGGGGTGGTCACTTCGGCTACCGTTGTGGAGCTTAGTCCAGTTCTGTCTTTGGCTGTTCCAATATTTGGATTAGTGCTGTGTATCCCGATTCCTAAGCTGGTATTCCCAGTCATACCAACTAATGTCGCTGTAAAAAAAAACAAATTAATTATATTAAAATAGTTTGGAAAAGAGGAATATGTGTGTCTCACTCAACTTTAGTAAATAATTAAAATTCCTCGATGTGTGATGGATGACGTAGGTGGGACCTACCTACGTCGGCCCACGAACATAGCTTACCATCTGAGCTACCGAACACATTGAATGACTGATTAAGTAAATCGATGGCGAGGTTCGCTGTGAGACAGAGTCAGGCTATACGGAACGTGTGCGGGTGAGTCACGACACGATATACTGCCTAGCGCGTAGGTCAACGAACTCTAAAATAGGATATGGTACCTCTGTAGGAAGTCAACTTTTGGCTATCAGGGGTGGCGCGCGATTTGTTGTCCGTGCTGGCGTTGCTGGAATCAGCTAGGAACGACGGTACGCGGTTTCGTCGAGAGCTGTCCGGCTTGCTCTCGCCTTCCTCTCTGTCTTTGCTGTCGTCATCTCTGTGGAAAAAGAATCAAGGTATTAGAGCGACTTGCACCATTTTATCTCAAAACTAGTTTTTACTAAAGCCTGATTCGATAAAGATAGCTTTATCGGAGAAAAAATCTATGGCAACATAACGCTTCGTTTCGCAAATAAAAATATTCTGATTCTAATTCGAGCCCAAAAGTTAACAATTTTTTCCTAGTTTTTCTCAAGTAAACAATGCACTCAAAAATTCCTCGATACGTCTTCGAATCTCACTCGAACCCTAATGGGGGCTATCACGTGCGAAAAATCCGCAAGATGGCGTACTATAGGACTCAGGTCCATCTACAAGGTGATTTGGTATTTTTACACGTATTATGTCAAATTGTCAATTAACGAATAAATCAGCCCATGATGCTGAAGTTGGACCTCGGTTCAAAAGCACAGCATCTAGCGGATATTTCACATGCGATAGCCCCCATTGACTCTGATTGCCTAGTAAAGTCGAGAGTAGTGTGTGTTTGTATGCGAGTTTTCGAGCAAATGGGTGCATGTGCCGGCGCGCGCAAGCATGACTGTGTTTGATTACGAAAGTGTATGTGTGTGTTCGTGGCCGAGGGGTCACTGCGGCCATATTTGATCTATGTCTATGTATCCAGCCACAAATCAATTTACAACAATCTGTCAAAATTCTTCAATTGATATTGAACCGGTCGTGTTTGACATTCAGTTGAGAATCGACTGAAGAAAGGACATCCTCTTTTTTGGTTCAAGTGCCGGCCAGATTTTTTTTTTGCTGTATTCTGTAAGACTTCTCCCCCTTGAGTATTTATTACTAAAGGCACCAAAGCTATGGTCATTATCCTTAGTTTTATTTGAGATCAAAAATCAACACCTGTATACATTTTCAGAGAATTATGTATCTAACAATTTTTTTTTCGGTATTCCAAATCTTGACATTTGAATTTATATGCATTGCATTTACATCATTTTTTTCTTGGCCGGCACTATCAAGTTTGGACCAAAAATATATGAAATTCCGAGGATCTCCTTTGACAGTTTTGTATACTTTGATAGCTATAGTCTATGACTGCCTCGTTGGCGCAGTGGGTAGTGCGTCGCACTTTAGGTGTCCTGGGTTCGATCCCCGGGTCGGGCAAAAATTTGTACCGGAGTCTGGAAGTTGGAGGTCTTGTACCCCCGTGCCTCGGAAAGCACGTTAAGCCGTTGGTTCTGCGCCCGATCCCTCTCCGATCATGTTACAGTAGTGTCCCATCGGAATATAAGGGCAATGGAATAGAGAGTGTACTTGTGTTTATGCTCACACTTGAGCTCTATAATATCCTGTAAGTAAATGGCTGATCGTTGAGATTGGCCGCCGTAGGCGTAATCGGTTGGAGGGTATTATTTTTCATAATCATAATCTTTATTGTGGAACACAGGTGTAGGTGATGTTACATAGATATACTTAAGAGCTACTATGACCTGCCTCTTAAGGCGTACAAAATATTTCGACTTAAACTCTAAATTAACATAGGTACATTACCAAACAATTAAATTAAAGCATGCAATATAAAATTGAATAAAATTTTAATGTCATACTTATTATATTATTATTTTTGTCAAAAAAGAAGTCTTTAACAGAATAATACGTTTTTAATTAGGTAGTCAGATAGTCGTTTTTTAAATATATAAATGTCATTTACATCCCTAATGACCTTTGGAATGTGGTTGAACATGCGGGGAGCCATGCAAAATATAGATTTGCAAAATGGTATTACTGAAAACAGAGCATAGCTTGCCCTTGCATTATTATTATTTGCCGACCCGTTTGGAACAATGGTAGTGAATGCCGCCTTTAGTCCCAGGGCTGCGGGTTCGATCCCCGCACAGTACAAACATTTTTGTGCATGAACATGTCTGTTTGTAATGGTCTGGGTGTTTGTATGTATTATAAGTACCTATGTATTTACAAAAGAAAAGTATTATATGTATCTATTTGTAGTTCCGCTGTTGATTCTGATATACGTAACACATTTGTAAGTGCTTGAATCGTCGGCTCATGACGATTCAAGCACTTACAAAATTCGTCGTCTTAGCAAGGGGTTCGGATAGCATAAATGGTTAGTGCAGCCACCCGGACCGTGGAAGGTTGTGGGTTCGAGTCCCACCTGAGCCCTACGGTGAATTTTTTAAGTGTATTATTTACTTACGTAACACAGGTGCTTGAGCTACCAATCTCGGAGTCAGATCAATGTATGTGATGTTGTGAAATATTTATTTATTTATTATTATACTTTGACGTGTATGTATTATACGAAGGTACACATGCTATAGTGTTATTCTTACCTTGGAAATAGATCAATTAGGTCCTTCGGTAGACATATGCCGATGTAGGCGGGCTGGTGGGTGACCCTCGCGGCGGGCGGCGGAGGGGGGGCGCGGCGCGGGCGGCGCGCGGGGGACACTCGCCCGTCCCCCGCCGAGCCTGCCCCACCCCCTCCCGCGCCCAGAGGCTTCCAATCGTACTCCAGCAGACTACAAAATGAATGTTGATGTTGTTAAATAAAATAAAAGACTGTCATCTACATTTAATTTATACAATAGATTTAGACACGTGGCACGGCAAGACGGACCACAGTGTTTTTTTTACCTCAAAAAAGTGTCATCCTATTCATCGTCATCGTCAGCCCATTTAAGTCCCCACTGCTGGGGCACGGGCCTCCCTCAAACACATGAGGGGTAATTGCCATACTCACCACGCTTGGCAAACGGGTTGGCGAGGGTTTTGATATAAATGCAGAGTTTTCCTTCTCTGGGTGCTGATGATCATGCACGCAGCTTTACCTTAGTCGCCTTTTACGACACCTCGGTAAGAGTGAGGGTGGCCTATTCTACTCTGCCGGGGACCACGCGGCCGAAAGACTGTCATCTACATTTAATTTATACAATAGAATTTGACACGTGGTACGGCAAGACAGACCACAGTGTTTTTTTTACCCCAAAAAAGTGTCATCCTATTATTATTATTGAAATCGACGAAGCTTTTCATTCTGATAGCAAGAGTAAAACTCCCAGAAATTTACTTTGTCTACTTTTTTTTATAAAAAATATTAAAGTTTTCGTGACCTTAACACCCGAAAATACGAAAGAAAATCATTAAAAAAACTATGTACGATAGCCTATTTACAAAACCGCAGGTATGTGGAGCAAGTCAAGGCACATTAATCCGTTTCTAATTTATTAAAAATAAAAGTAGAAACGAAAATAAAATATTTTTTTCAGATTTTAATTTATATATTTTGTGTTGGAAATATACCAATATTACTGTTTAAGACATTTATTTATCTCAAAAGATTACATTAATCACTTACAGAGAAAATAATGTTTATGCTAAGAATTAAATTAAATTAGCGCAAGGAACGCGTGAAAACAAAGTGGGTAGGTACATCAAAACACTCATGCGCCGATGTGCCCGTGTCGAAGTGGACAGTTCGAGATGACGTAGTTCTAAGACCGCGGATACATTAACTCATTCACGCGAATTGTTAGTTACAAAACCAAATCAACTCAATAGTGATTGATCCTTTAAAATGTGGTCATTGGTTATTTTTTAAATGATACATGTGTTTCAGCGTCTTTAATATTTTTGGGCAATTTGTTGTAAAACCCAGAAACGTAATACTGTTTTTTTTTGTAGTTCGTTCTCGGGGTTCGTAAGCAAATATTGCTAGTCTGGCGAGTTTTAATATGTTGATGTTTTTTTTTATAAAAGTTGTGTCAGTGTGAATAGTTCTGTTTAAAATCTTTTTAATCAGGAGGCAGGTGTTAAATTTAAACGTTTGAGCGACATTCATTATTTTGGTTTCTTTCAACATATATAGTCTTTGTAGGAGTAAAATAATCGTATTGAAATAGCGTTTTTATTATTCTATTTAGGTGTTCGAGCCTTCGCTTGAACCACATTTGAGATTACGTCTACCAATATTCGTCAATATAATCTGTCCATCTGTCAGTTTGACGTGTGAGAATAGTCTTTCCACTACTTCCATCCCTCTCTGACATTTGAAGGAGCAGCGCACGGCGGCCATTACAAATCAGTACGCTTCCAATTTTCGTCAAGTTATAGGAAGTTAGTACCCGATATTTTCTTTTTCTATGCGTCCCTCGACAATCTGCAGACCTCCCGCTCGGCGCCTGTTGCCCCAGCGACGACAAACCTTCCGCTCGGCGCCCGTTGGCCCAGCGACGACTTACCTCCCGCTCGGCGCCTGTTGGCCCAGCGACGGGTCGAGACTTTCCAAAAGTTCTCTAGACACCATATATATGTTTTGAAATTCGAGGTTTACGCACAAATGCGTCGTCTGAATTGAGGTCGAGTCGTCAGGCGGACGTGTCGAATGAAAAATCGACGTGTCGAATCATAAATCGACGTGTCGAATCATAAATCGACGTGTCGAACTATAAATCGACGTGTCGAATCATAAATCGACGTGTCGAATCAAAAATCGACGTGTCGAATCATAAATCGACGTGTCGAATCATTCAGCGACGTGTCGAATTATAAAGCGAAGTGTCGAATCATAAAGCGACATGTCGAATCATAAAACGACGTGTCGAATCATAAATCGACGTGTCGAATCATAAATCGACGTGTCGAATCATAAATCGACGTGTCGAATCATAAATCGACGTGTCGAATCATAAATCGACGTGTCGAATCATAAATCGACGTGTCGAATCATAAATCGACGTGTCGAATCATAAAGCGACGTGTCGAATTATAAAGCGAAGTGTCGAGTCATAAAGCGACATGTCGAATCATAAAACGACGTGTCGAATCATAAAGCGACGTGTCGAATCATATAGCGACGTGTCGAATCATAAAGCGACGTGTCGAATCAAAAAGCAACGTGTCGAATCATAAAGCGATGTGTCGTATCGTAAAGCGACGTATAAAGGCGAAATGTAGCATAGAAAGACATGTCGTATTACAGAAAGACATATCCAGTCGCAATACGACTCATCGAATTACAGTTTGACTTGACGCGTGGGCGTCAAACATACCGAATCTTGATTTAGCACAGGACGTTCCGTTCTTTCCGAACGCCATTACAGAAATTCATGAGGGCAGTTTTGAAACTTAAAGCTTCCTTTAAGAAGCGTTGCAGGCCTTCTGTGGAGTTGTGGAAGACAGGCTAAGATCCAGGAAATGTTCAGGGAAGGATCCCCTGGACCTTACTCCCCGTTTCTAGCGATTTGCGTCCTCATAGCAATCGACTCCAGAGCGCGCGTCGATGACCTTAATAGACTGGCAGTGCGGAACCAGCAGATGACTCTCTTTACAAGATATAGCACTTAGCAGCTATGCAGGTGAAACAGGCTGAGCAAATCAGAAGGCTATTAATATTAAACCTGAAAGGGCCTCCGAAGCACGGGGGCTTAGGGGCAGTCAAACACCCTGTACCGAACAGCACTGAAGGTGGTGTGTCTAAACTCAGGAGGGGTATCAATCAATGTAACTGGTTGTGAAAACGTTGATAATGTCAGGAACCACTTCTGAGGCAAACTCTTGCCTTCCCATTCTTGTTCTTGAGATATTTATCAAAATCGACATTCTGTTATGGTTTTCATATAATATCCGCTATGTTTTCTTTCATATCGAAAATTATATTTCATACCGATATTGGGCTCAAGGACCTCAATTGTTTGTCTCTGCAACCCCTTTACTTCTTTCTTACTGTCGTGACCGCTCATAAGATTACGACATAGAATGAGGTCACTCACGAGGTCAGATCACTCCTCAGGAGATATTCGTTCGGGTAACGCTCTCCAGACGATCAATTGCAGATAAACATCTTGATCTCTGATAAGAATTTATTTAACACTTTCTCTATATCTGCCGTGCCGCACTTGTAACTCGACCCCACATTACATTAAGTCATTGAGACTATGAGCCGAGGACGTCCCGCTCGAGCCATCCTATGCGGCTCTAAAAGGGCTGCTAGTAGAGGCTATATGAAATTTCCAAGGTGAGTTAAATAAGTAGGCACCTACTGACGTCATCGGGTGGGTTGATGGGCTCATATGCGTTTTATTAAAAATAATAAAAAAAAACGAAAGTAATAATAATAATAACAATTAGCATTCGTTGTTGCAAGCTGCTTAAATTATGTACTTACATAACAGCCTTCAGTCTGGATGTTCCACGGAGGCAGTTCTTCAAAATTCGGTTTCTTGGAAAGAGCGACCTTATTACCACCCATCATCAAGTTGTCCCTTGACAGAGCTCTTCACGAAGCAGCCCTGCTCAGATATAGCTTGTTCACTCTCTAGTCTGTGGCTATAGCTGATGAGTTATTCTTGATAACCTAGAGAGAGTGGAACCTTTTGCCATTGCCTGGTATAATCCAGCCTAACTTAACTACTTCAAGTAAGCAGTAACTATGGCTGTTTGAGGAACTAACGGAGTTCCAAAGTTTTGCAAACAGTGGGATTACCATGCCCTATGAAGTAAGCGTCAGTTATTATTTACAACACTTTATTAATACATTTTAGTCTGCTGAGCAATGGGTGCTTGAATCGGCGCTTTGATAAATCTACTTTGATGATTTATTTAACATAATCAGACCGGAAGCACCCTATTACATAATTATAAATTATAGATACTTAACAGCATTTTTATGATATAACCAAGGGGGGGGGCAATGCTAATATTGGTCTCTAAAAGAATGGCCACAATAGTTTGCTAAGGATTTAATTAGCCAAACAATTGATCACCTTAGGTATGACAAAAGCATGGGTCGTAAAGTTATAATAACCATATAATTATTGGAAATCCATAGTGACGATATCTTTCCCATTCTTGATACCAGCACCAAAGCCCAAGGCTGACGCGCTAATCTGCTGACGATGAAGGCCTAAAATGTCTGGACTACATTTTCTGTTAGCATAGACACTTCTAAGGCTCTAATTGTGCTGATGAATGCTCTGCCTTATCTCTGCCCCATCTGCTCTGCCTTAACTTTCAAGCATACAAAGACACTGTTGTTCAAATGTTTCTTCATCATCTCCAGCCACATGATTAACTTGCTTGTTGTTATGGGGTTTGGGCACCCTATTGTCTATCAAGGTTGACGCATTAGAGTTCGACGCTCTAGATTATACAATGTCGTCATAAGGATATTACAATATTTGTATCTCTATATGGAATCATTGCTTGCCTTTGTGCTTATACAAAGAAATTTTTACATATTTCATTCGTACTGATCGATATAAAGCGAGCTCCCGGTGTCATATTTCAAGGACGGCATCCTAAGTCTATGGACCTCTCCCGCACTGAAACAAGCCATATTATAATTTGTGGACGTTTAGGGAACCTTCTCTAATAAGTAGGAGGCTTGAATGATGGACTCGATGGTTATGATGGCCTTTGCCCCGATAAGGCCTTGTATTTCATTGATATTTGTTCCAGGACTGTAAACTTGCATTCAAAGAAGCTAATGAGTTCGTCAAATATCCAAAGTTCTCTTAGTGCCTTATATTTATTTATTTATTTATTTATTCTTTATTGCACAAGAAAGTGAAGTACAATTGGCGGACTTAATGCTTTACAGCATTCTCTTGTAGTCATGATATGATTCAGGTTTTAACGTCTTGCAAATAAAATGAACCATAAGGGGATCCCATGATGTTGTACCGACTCCAAGATTGTGAATCACATATATGCACTCCATGGTGATATAATACAAACGTTAATTCAAATTATGGCTGTATGTCGGTGCAAAGGAGGTTGAGATAAGAAGAATTCCTCTTAATTAGTGTACAGGACTTGGGAGTTGTTGTAGTGATACATTCGATTACATTCGATTGTAGTGATGCCCTCGGCTCGTCGCAGTTTTTCCCTTAAGAAAATTCATCTTCTGTGTTTTGCCAAGGCTACTGTTGTTGTGAATAGTCTCTTGGAAGAGGTTACAGAAGGTGACCCACTGATTATACTTTCCGCTAAAAAAGGACTTTCCTACAAAGGATATCTGGATCGATTGATGAGGTTGCATCGTTGTGACTTCCTGGTTGATTGTCGCTTCGCCTGATCGGACATGGACCTACGAAACAACCGTGATGGTATACGTACCATCACGGTTGCTCTCCTCTAATATATTGTCAAATTAGTCGATACGCATATATACTTTGTCGATGGTTCGCCAACGATGCTGAAGGTTATTTTCGTTCTTCTCGTACGGGCCTTTCCCCCAATCGGGCGACAGGTGTGCCCGTTTCGCGTGTAGAGGGCGAAATCGACTGGTTCTTACTATAACCAGCTAAGCTCTTCAATAAAGCCTTGCCGAAGATTTCCTGAAAACCACTCGAGTATCCCAGGTAGTGTGCCCGGCAGTTGACCACTCCTTTGCACTTCAGTAGTAGCTGATGGTCTTTTAGTAGGCCCTCAATTTCCCATTTGTCTTTAATGTCGATAATGTATTTAACATGCAAATAAGGCTCTAAAGTAGGATCTCTGTTGTGAAAGAAGTTGATTCACACACAGGTGCTTCCGTTCGGTACCCTTGGCATCAAACAGTGCTAGTTTGAATTCGATGATCTAGTAACGGGTCCCTTTAGTGGAAGGCTAACTGGAGGATAGTCTGCGACCAGGCGACGTCTCTTCTTCCTCCTTTAATGATGCATGTTATTCTCGATGCACTCAGAGTCATCCTGATAATAGCGTGTGGGTTTGCACAAACTCACCCCAAAGTTGACCGTTAGTGCAGTTAGGTACACGCTCGTCAATGTTCCTTAGCTCTCAAATTTTAGTTATTGAGGAGAGATTCCATGTCAATTTAGATATATCAGAACCGCACCTCAATAAATCCCTGAAACTGATGATATCCAATGATACTTCTGGATCTGCTGTGAAGGGCCCGGAATCCTCTAAGAGTCCGTCTAGGTAGACCTACGTCCTCGTCTCAATCAGACTAATGAGACCCGCTGGAGAGGCCAGCCATACCGATTTGCTACTATAGTTCAGATAAACAGGACACTCCACTGCATTTACGATGTCACTGGTGATAACTCTTTGTTGATAAAAATGTGGATGGTAATAATCTCTTGACAAGTACATTACTTATCTTCTAGCGATGCGAAGTTCAGAAGATGTCACTTGTCAGCTGGTTGATGACTCCTCGCAGGATCGCAATGATAAAAGTGATGATAAATTTTGAAGGCTCACTCGTGCGCCACGTTGATAAGAGTGATGAGATCATTTTATGATATAATAAATTAATAAGGTTGACCGCGTGTGTGGATCCTCACAATAGTGTAAATAGCTAATTCGATGAAACGACCCTTTCCGGGGAGTGGCCAGTTTGAACAATTTTAAATTGATGTTTATTGATCCATCAAATATTACAATGGCAAAATATGGTGATACGACAACTCATATATTTCTTGTGTACTAAATAAACTTTTCTATCTCATACATCGCATAACAGGGGTTATTTTAAATAAAAAATGATTTTTCACAGTACGCTTAATTCCACAGCAGCGCCGGCAGGTATATAAACACGTCTCAAATGTGGTTCAAGCGAAGGCTCGAACACCTAAATAGAACCGTTTTTCCCCCGAAGGGTAAAAAACGGATATTTAGGTTTCAGCCGAAGCTTGAACCACACCTAAAGGGCCTTGCCGGCTTTGGAGTAGGTACTGATTTGTAATGGCCGCCGCGCTGCTCCTTCAAATGTCAGAGAGGGATGGAAGTAGTGGAAAGACTATTCTCACACGTCAAACTGACAGATGGACAGATTATATTGACGAATATTGGTAGACGTAATCTCAAATGTGGTTCAAGCTTCGGCTGAAACCTAAATATCCGTTTTTTACCCTTCGGGGGAAAAACGGTTCTATTTTGTAGTGTTTGTAACTTAATTAGATCTGTTCTCGCTGCTGATCCCCACACCTCGATATTAGAAAGATATGTAAAGTAAAGTATATCAGCCCAAGGCCGCAATCTGGATTTATAAAACCATAGTGAGGCCGATCGTCACTTATGGCTGCTGTGTGTGGTATAAGTAGACGCACCAACTCTACTGCGTGGAGAACCTCAACAAAGTTCAAAGAACAGCCTGCCTTATAGCCATTGGCGCTCTTTCGTCCTCTCCCTCTGCAGCACTGGATGCCCTCCTGAACATTCCACCTCTGCACACTCACGTGCAGATGGAAGCGAGGATGGCCATTACGAGAGCAAAAATCAGTGGGAGGACGAGATGGCAATCTAGGGTCATAAGTAACTTCTACAATGAACTAATGAAAATTCCGGTCATGGATATGCCCTCTGACTCCATGATCCGTGAATACTGCTTCGATAAGCGGTTTACAGTCTTGTTACCTAGTAGACAAGACTGGGAGGCTGGAACTCCCGGAAATGTTAAGCAGAATGACATCGTTTGGTATACGGATGGTTCCAGGAGGCAAGGCGTATCCGGGGCGGGATTGTGTAATGATCGCTTCAGAATACGCAAATTTGCCAACCTGGGTCGCTATACCACAGTGTACCAAGCAGAAGTCTTCGCAATAATTGGCTGTGTCCAAGAGAGTCTGCAAATGAATCTCCAGAATAAGAAGATATTCATCTTCTCAGATAGTCAAGCTGCCCTCAAGGCGTTAACATCCTGTGAACTTGACTCCAAACTCACTAGCGAGTGTGTCCTGCTCCTAAACCAGCTTGGCAATGCCAACATCGTAAATCTGATTTGGGTACCGGGACACTGCAATATCAGAGGCAACGAAGTCGCTGACGTGCTAGCAAAGGCCGGGGCAGAGAGCCCACTACTCGGACCGGATCCAATAAGTGGCGTTCCAGCCTGCATGGTCAGGTTCGAGTTAAAAGAGTGGGAGCATAAGCAAAGCACTGAATATTGGAAAAGACTACCTCGACTAGAACAGTCTAAGGCGTTGATACAGGCGTTCGATCAGAGATGAGCTGTAGAAATAATAAAACTGAGTAGAGGACATGTTAGGGCACTCACTCGGACCCTCACAGGGCACTGCAAATTAAACAAGCACCTGCACAACATGGGCCTTTCAGATACCAAAATCTGCAGGTTCTGTCGCGAGGACGAGGAAACGATTATCCACGTCCTCGGCGAGTGCATAGCGCTGCACCGTTGCAGAAGCCGGCACCTAGGAGCACACATGATCTCAGCAGACGAGATCAAAAGCTCCCCCATCAGCTCCATTCTCGGGTTTATCCTGGAACTGGAGCTACATGAGGTGCTGTAATAGGTTATGGGGCTGCCACAATAGATCATCTACTGGTCGCAGTGGCTATGAGCCGCAGGGTTCACCCCATTTCTAACAAATAAAAAAAAAACAGCCTATAAATATAAGTAAGACGTCAACCAAGGTCCAGCCTGAAAACCAGCGCTGCAGCTGTTGCTTGCGGCAGTTGCAGCATATGCTGAGGCTGAGCCTTGTTGGCCGCTACTTTAAGGGAGTTGCCATACTGGCGGATTACGAGCGTTTTCAAAGCGGAGTGACGACGCAGACGTCACACGCACGTTCACGCCGCGGATACGCAATGGATTCGCCGCGGTTGGGCAACGGATTCGCCGCGGATGCGCAAAGGATTTGCCCGCGTTTTTCTGCGTAGCCGCCACATAAAAACAATGGCGTTCAGATCTATCTCCACGGCGAATCCGCCGCGCATCCGTTGCGGATCCGGCAGTGGGACACTATGGGCTCATAATAAATAATAGGATTTTTTATTTCCTCGCCAGCTGTCCCGCGTATCTATATAGCTATATCGTACAAACAATGGCAAAGTGTTATTCTTGCTATGTGCGATGAAAACTTGTGTTTGTGCATGCAACCGACACAAAGCGAAGCAAACGCGTGCAAAAACGCGTGACAGTATCGCGTCTGAATCTATACTCGAAACTGGAATTCAAGACAAAAAAAAACTACGACAGATACGTCACTATCAAATCTATCATTGTCAAATCAAGTTTTCAGGTTTGGTCAACCTTTGGTGTATGATTCTTTTCTTAGTATAGGCTGGCACAATTCATAATGAGGATTTTCTCAAAAAATAGAAACTTAATTACAAACTATATTTTCAACTCAACCAACATTGACACAATTTTATTGTTAAGAACTTAAACAAATTGAATCACCCATGAACACCCACGAAAGCGTGGCATAGTATTAAGACAGTATGGAAAAGTTTTTACTTAATTCTTTTTTTATTTTTGATGTCTTGACAAAGTGGGTAGTCAACAGTCGAAATCAGTCGAAAATCTCAGTTACCTACTCAATAAAACAGGCAATAACAATAAATAATACTCGCAAATAAAAATTGTGCTAGATGGTTCAGTTGACCATCTAGCACAATTTTTATTTGCGAGTAATTCAATGCATACGTTTTCTTGAGGGAGCAGAGTGTTTTTTTACTCAAACAATATTGAAAAATAAAGAAAACATTATGTTTTCTCACGTTAATATTCATAATACCTCAACTTTGTCATCCTTTCTCTTGTTGACTTTGCCCTGTCCCGTAATGAGGAGAAAGGTTTCGTCCGCCTGTTGCTCTCGGACAGCAGCCAGCTCAAGTCATCCAGGTCACTCGACCCCGTCGCGGCACTCTCAGATACGTGAGGTCTACAAAATTAATTTTATCAGTGAATGGACACAGCATAACCATTGTTTCAATATAATAATTATTGTACTCGTATGTACTCTCAAGGGTCAATCAAGACTAGTTGAGGTAAAAATCCGGACAGGTCTACTCGTGTGATTTTTTGGTTTTCTTTTGTACACTATATACATGTCATAATTAATATAAATATCTTGCTAATTAATACCTATAGCACTTACCGTCTATTTAGTGATTTTAACGTCGCGAATCCGGTTATATCGGTTTGGCTCGGTGGTGAACTCGCTACGTCTGGACCAGTGAAACCTGTACAATAATCGGGTAAGATAATTTCACATATTGGATGAGAAATATACAGCATATGAAAAATAATTAATCAAGACGGGAATTAACACGATATTTATTATGTGATACAACATTGTGCACAATGTATCACATAATGATACAACATATATATTTGACGACCCGTTTGGAACAGTGGTAGTGAACGCTGCCTTTGGTCCAAGGGTTGCGGGTTCGATCCCCGCACAGTACAAACATTTGTGTGCATGAACATGTCTGTTTGTATTGGTCTGGGTGTTTGTATGTATTATAAGTATGTATTTACAAAAGAAAAGTATTATATGTACATATTTGTAATTCCGCTGTTGAGTCAGATCAATGTATGTGATGCTGTGAAATATTTATTTATTTATATATGGTGCTACAAGCGATAAGACCGCCTTATTGTACTGTCTGTTGCTGTTGTATCATGCTTGTATTTTATTTTTGTGCAATAAATAATATCTACCTATCTATTGTGTACTCACATATTTTACTCGACGTTTCGGCTACGTTACAGCAGCCGTGTTAATTCCCGTCTTGACTTATTAGTTATAATGCAACGTGAAAATTAAAAAAACTATATGAAAAATTATTCAGTAAAATTCTTACTTGAAGTTGAAATACGTCGTTGTAGTTCGGATATTTTAGGTCGATGTGAACTGCTACTACTTTTCATACCGTAAAGACTTGATGAACTCGGTATAGGGCTGAGGGTTAAGATTCTATCACTGCAAAGAATAAATATAAATGAGAATTATGAATTTTCAACGAAGATTTGTTAGGATATACGTGTGATTAATCAGTTACATACACTACTTTTAACCTTTTTTGAATTTAAATGTAAAAATAAATTTTTTTGTTCAAAAATCATAGAGCAACAATATTTTGGTGAGGTCAGCAGATTCATAAGTTAAGAATCTCATCATCAGCCCATTTAAGTCCCCACTGCTGGGGCACGGGCCTCCCTCAATCACATGAGGGGTAATTGCCATACTCACCACGCTTGGCAGACGGGTTGGCGAGGGTTTTGTAATAAATGCAGAGTTTTCCTTCTCTGGGTGCTGATGATCATGCCAGCAGCTTTACCTTAGTCGCCTTTTACGACACCTCGGTAAGAGTGAGGGTGGCCTATTCTACTCTGCCGGGCACCACACGGCCCAAGTTAAGAATAGGCGTAGACAATAAAACTTACGGAATAGCATATTTCCCAAGAAACGAATCGCAACTGCTCACACCGCTCGTGCTGGACTCGCTCGTATTCCTGACGCGGCCCTCGTGCGCGTGCTCCAGCGAGTTCATCCTGCCTATGAACCGGCTGTTCTGCCGCTCGTAGTTCATGCAGTCCCGCAGTATGTCCACGGTCCGAGACTCCGACAGCATCGGTCGATCGTGCGAACTACTGCAACCCTGCGTGGGAAGCGTATGTGACTTCCTCTTGTCCTCCCTGCGTCCTTCGTTCGAACTACCCTTGTCCACTACGTCTTGGTTCACCTTCCGCATGCTCGGCGAGTATAGTCCCAACTTTATTCAAATGCTTGGTAATATCTGAGTGTAGACTCTCAGCGGTGCTTTGGTCAGTATGGTCGGAGTGTTCGCTGATGTCCGCGTCGTAGTTGAACCGGCGGTCGGGGGAGGTAACGAAGTATTGGTTGCCGGTGGAGTCGTAAATGGCTGGGTACATTTCTTCTGGTATTACTGGGAACTGGTCGTGTCTCGTATGTCGGACGCATAGCCAGCCTAGAAATAAAGCTTTGAGGTTAGGCATTGTACTTTATGAAACAATTTTTAGCCTAGAGGTTTTAGTAAACTTACCAAGTTCAGCGAGAACATTGGCGCCATCATATGTGCTGCCAATAAGGCCAAGCACGTAGAAAGCCGTGGCCCGCACCGAGTACACCGGACTGTATTTAGCCAAGCGCACTATATGCACCGGGACTGAATCTTCTAAGTAGTTGTTAGACAGATTCATCAGCTGTTGCAGCCCCTGTGACGTCACAGCCGTGTTACCGACCGCCCATAGGGACGCTTTGAGGTCAACTATTTCTTGTTCCGATGCGCATTTTCGACGTTGTAAAATCTGCGGGTAAATTATTATAAAAATCAATATCGTTGTATGAGGAAGTTAACTTACCTCTCGTGGTGAATGAAAAATATGCTAGATAGCGTACCTTCTGTGGTACTTAAAGTACCTACATATTTGTTTTGTTTTGCGGCTACGGAAACCGCCAATAACGGGAAAAATGTTGTTACTTTATTTTTACTTTTTCACTGCCAACTTGATCCATGGCTTTCCGTGATCTTCGCATGTTAAAACTGTTACCTACTTTATTTCTATCAGTGCAGACCTGTTATTAGCTTAAAGATATTTATTGCAATTGTTACCGTATTAAGACAGCTGTTGGTTTTCAGAATAAAACAAAACAAAATAATACATGTCTGTCCTACTCCGTGCGTATGACATGCTGTTTAGAGTCCGCGCCACCAAAGAAGTCCCGTGAAAAGCGCGCTGCAGTTGCCATCAATTGACAAATTTGAGCTCTATGGAATATAGACACAAGGAATGTAAAATTTTAGGACCGTGTTTTTGCGCGGGACTTCTTTCGTAGCGCGGACTCTACGTGGATAGTCAGGCATTTGTTGTGCTATTACCTCGTATTGGCGCGGCAGCACGGTGGCGAACAAGTGCTGCGGGGGGGAGGGTGCTGGCGGTGCCGTTACCTTGCAGTGGCGCGGCTGCACGGTGGCGAGCAGGTGCTGCAGGGGGGAGGGTGCTGGCGGTGCCGTTACCTTGTAGTGGCGCGGCAGCACGGTGGCGAGCAGGTGCTTCGGGGTAGGGCGCTGGTGGTGCTGTTACCTTGCAGTGGCGCGGCAGCACGGTGGCGAGCAGGGCGCGCGCGAGGGCGGGCGGCGCGCGCGCGGCCAGGGCGGCGTGCAGGTGCTGCGGGGGGCGGGGGCGCGGCGGTGCTGTTACCTTGTAGTGGCGCGGCAGCACGGTGGCGAGCAGGGCGCGCGCGAGGGCGGGCGGCGCGCGCGCGGCCAGGGCGGCGTGCAGGTGCTGCGGGGGGCGGGGGCGCGGCGGTGCTGTTACCTTGTAGTGGCGCGGCAGCACGGTGGCGAGCAGGGCGCGCGCGAGGGCGGGCGGCGCGCGCGCGGCCAGGGCGGCGTGCAGGTGCTGCGGGGGGCGGGGGCGCGGCGGTGCTGTTACCTTGTAGTGGCGCGGCAGCACGGTGGCGAGCAGGGCGCGCGCGAGGGCGGGCGGCGCGCGCGCGGCCAGGGCGGCGTGCAGGTGCTGCGGGGGGCGGGGGCGCGGCGGTGCTGTTACCTTGTAGTGGCGCGGCAGCACGGTGGCGAGCAGGGCGCGCGCGAGGGCGGGCGGCGCGCGCGCGGCCAGGGCGGCGTGCAGGTGCTGCGGGGGGCGGGGGCGCGGCGGTGCTGTTACCTTGTAGTGGCGCGGCAGCACGGTGGCGAGCAGGGCGCGCGCGAGGGCGGGCGGCGCGCGCGCGGCCAGGGCGGCGTGCAGGTGCTGCGGGGGGCGGGGGCGCGGCGGTGCTGTTACCTTGTAGTGGCGCGGCAGCACGGTGGCGAGCAGGGCGCGCGCGAGGGCGGGCGGCGCGCGCGCGGCCAGGGCGGCGTGCAGGTGCTGCGGGGGGCGTGCGGCGCGGCGGGCGCGGGGTGCGCCTCGGGCTCCGCCCGCCTCCGTCAGCGTCAGCGCCTCGTGCACGCACGCCTCCACCAGCCGCACGTATCTGACCGAGGAAAATTTGCCATTCGTAAGGTGGGGGGTCGGGCGCTCATTCAACGAAAAGGGGCTTCAAATATTAGGTAAGCATTAGGTTTGTTGGGGATTACTCTTCATCATTTTCGCAATTCGTTTTTCGCTTTCGCTTCCCCATTAATTAAAAGAAATTTAGGTTACGAGCTAAAACGACGTGAATGCGAAAACAAAATGTGATGAAGTATATTTAGTCAACAAAATTTCTCTTTTATCTTGACCATCCCAATTCTCATCTGCATCATCCTCCTCCTTATAACCACTTCCTCAACAAGCCTAGTAAGCACCGAAAGGGTAAGGAACAAATCTAAAAGACCGTGAAACCTTGTAAAGTGATAAGTTATCGTTATAAGCTGCTTAAGATGTCATCATCAAAATGACGAACACTATCTTCTTCTTAGTCCGTGGACGGACACAATGTGAGCCAAAAGTCCTATACCCCTTTTGATATTTGAAGTCTTTTTTTTAATAACAAAGCTATTTAATATGGAGCATCTGCTTTTTAAAATGTGCTTTGCGAGAAATAACCTAATTTTGTCTATACGATTCTAAAACTTATTACGAGTGATCGAAATAGGTAAACTGTATTTACCTACAATTCTCGACGAGATACCTTCTCATTGTCTTTAATAAATCATTACATCAAAAGAAGACAATAAAAAAACATATGAGATTTTCCTTATGTAAAACCTACCTGTAGTTATAAAACTTGGTCCAAAACTCGAGGTGTTTCTTGAGAAACGCGACGGATTTGACGTCAGACGTTTGTACGGCGGCGGCCACCTCCAGGCCGAGCCAGAGGAGGTACCCGCGGTCGCCGACGGCGGTGAGGTCCAGCTCGCTTGGCTCGGCGCTCTTGTCGAGCCTGCAGTTCTGGCAGAGGGCCTCCTTCATTGATAACAGCTTGTCGAAGTATGCCTGGGAATAAATTACCGAAGAAATATTAATAAAGCTTCCATTGCGAAAGAAAAATCAATTTGACATGAACCGATAAAAAGTTAAAATGTCGATTGTAGTGGGGGTTTTATACAATAAAAAAATCTGATAGATTGCGATTTGTACGCGATTGCACAAAATAAATAAATAGTCTCAAAGTCAAAGTCAAATAATTCTTTATTTGTACACAGCACTTACAAATCGTCATACATTTGAATGACTTAAAACTATTTATAAGTACTTATGTATACTATATTTACATGTTAATACATATATATGTTGATACATAAAATATACTATACAAATAAATAAACATAATACGATTCAACCACCGGCTTGGAAAGTTGTTTCTGGTCGAGAAGATCCGGCAAGAAACTCGCCAGTTACTCTTTTTAATCGCCAAACTTTCATACAATGTTGTGTCATCATCATACCAAGCCATACAATTTAATTGTTACACAAAATAAAATAAAGGAAATAATAATAAAATAAATATTATGAGGTAAACCGAAGCAGACCAGTCCCCAAAGGTGGTACCTGTTCACAAGTATGACGTATGTGTCAGCCATCATTTCACTCAACTATATTAGAGGGAATGTAATGACCCGCCACATAGCGCCACCACCTCAGAGACATTTGAGTGAGCATGACTACTTAGGTTCCCCTCTTTCGTGCTTGAGGTCCAACCAGAGTAAATAATTATAATTCTCACAACATCTCATACGTTGACCTGATTCCATACTAAGTAGCTTAAGTACTTGTGTTACAGATATCAGACAACAGAGGAACACAAATACTTAATACATCGAGATGATGAAAATGGAATGACAATCGCTTGCGAGTGGTTCGATGTAAGAATTCGGCTGCAGAGAGTAGATCAAACAGTTCTTCAGAGCACTCCCCATGATAGATGCGGTAAAGAATGCTGAGGGAAGCTATGTCCCGCCGCAATGCTAGAGGATCAAGTCGACTAGAGAGAGTCAAGACACCAAGAATTCGAGCAGCCCTACGTTGTACGCGGTCAAACGGAAGAAGTTGGTACTGAGGTGCACCAGCCCAGAGATGGGAGCAGTATTCTATGTCGGGCCGAACGTGTACCTTATAGAGTTGTAACCTATGAGCTGGTGTGAAATACCGCCCCGCTCTATTAAGTACACCAAGTTTCTTTGAAGCTATTTTAGCTTTGTCTTCCAGATGACCGCGAAACTAGACATCGTTCGAAATGTCGACACCAAGGATCCCGATAGAATGCTTGACATCAAGGGGGGTGCCCTGAAAACTGATTGGCACTTCAAATGGACGTTTTTTAGCGGTTAACGCGCACACTTGTGTCTTAGAGGGATTAAAACGGACTAAATTAAGTCGACCCCAGTTCGAAACATGATTCAGCATATCTTCGACTTCAGACACAAGTGTGTTCCGGTTTTCAATGACCTTTTCCGTTGAAATATTTGCACGTCCGGTATACAGTGCATCTCCAGGACTATCATCTGCATAGCAATGAATATTGTTCTGAGACAACATATCATTGATGTGCAGAAGAAACAGTGTCGGAGATAGCACACAGCCCTGGGGGACACCAACATTCACGGGCTTCAGATCCGATCAAGGAACCGTCGATAACAACCTTAATGCTACGCCCATTTAAAAAACTAGCAACCCACGTGCATAATTTCTCAGGAAGACCGTACGAGGGAAGTTTAGATAGTAGCGCCTTGTGCCATACCCTATCAAAGGTTTTCGCTATGTCCAAACTGACAGCCAGAGCCTCACCCTTACTCTCCAACGCCTCTGCCTATCGATGAGTCCACCAGCGGAGCGACCACTACGGAAGCCGTACTGACGGTCGCTCAATAGGCGGTTTTCCTCTAAGTATTTCAAGAGCTGAAGGTTAGTAATGGACTCCATTACTTTAGAGAGGATTGAGGATGAGCGATCGCCTTTTTTGGGTATCGGGTGGACAAGGGCTGACTTCCAGTTACTCGGTACTACGCCAGTGGTATAGGAGAGCCGGAAAAGACGCGTTAAAACCGGAGCCAACTGAAAGATGAGAGAGGGATACCATCGGGCCCACTCGACTTACGGATGTCAAGGGAAAAGAGAGCTTTACGAAACGAATCTTGTCGGAAACGGACGTTCGGCATTGAACTCGCACAGGGCGGTATAATTGGTGGAGAATTCCCAGAGTCATCCAAGGTCGAGTTAGACGCAAAAAGAGTGCCCAGATGGTCGGCTTTCTCTTTTGCAGTATGGGCAAGGGTATCATCCGACTTGTGAAGTGGAGGGAAAGAAGACTGACTAAAGTTCCCCAGGATGGCCTTGGCGAGAGCCCAAAAAGCGCGGGTGCCTGATGGAAGGCGCATTAGCTTCTCGCCAATTTCACCGATGAACGATGCCTTTGATTTGGCAATATCCTTCATAAAGGACCTAGCAGCGAAATTGTACTTTTTATTAAGGACGCTGGTATTTGGGTCATTGGATGCCACCGCTGCAGCCCAGGGCCTCTGGATATAGAGGGCCCACTTAAATCTTTATCAGTCATTTGATATTGACATTGGCGATGGCGCCACCAAGCGTTTGTTTCAGTTACTAATCTATTGAGAAAAAATAATCGTTTTTTCTCAACTTTTATACAGGGTGGGCAAACTAATATTTTAGATGCCATACAATGAGGCTCATATGACATGATTGTCAATAAATCGCAGAGAATTAACAACAACAAACATAAATAAAAAAATATTGACCTCTATTGACATTGAACCGGCAAATCTTGGTCTGTTTTTGTTAAATTAAAAATCATACTTACCGGCACGCTGTAAGCTTCTTCCAAAATGCCAAGTGCACACTTCACCACTGGTTTCGACTCGTCTTTCACTTGGCCAACCAACATTTGTAAAATCCACGTGTCCATATCTACACCGTGGTTCACATCAGAATCTTCTCTGTGTGCTGTCTTCACATGCTCTTGTATGAAAATATTCTTCAACTTGGACTTTCTTCGTACTAGCTCGTGGGACTTTCGGGACGCTCTTAGTAAAACATTTAGGAACTGTGTTGTGTATAATCTTGAAGCTTGAATACTGCACGTGAGGGTCTTGGCAAGAATGTCCCGGGGGTAGGAATCTAGCGTGAAGTCTAAACTGGATATAACTAACTTTACATAACAGCTATGGTGGGTTTTCGTCGATAGTTCTAGTAGACTGCAAATAAAGTGTTTCGTTATTAAATAAATGAATATTTCACAAATTGACATAGGTTGATCTGACTCTTAAGATAAGTAGCTCCTCAAGCAGGTGCTTAACACAGGTGTGTTACGGGTATCAAAACAAATGCAAATATATACATAATATAATACTTTTTTGTAAATTCATACTTATAATACATCATAGAAACACCCAGGCCACAAACAGACATGTTCATGGACAGAAATGTTTGTACTGAGCGGGATCGAACCCGCAACCCTTGAACCTGAGGCAGCGTTCACTGCCAGTGATCCAAACGGGTCGGCAATTAAAGATTTTGCTAGTGCCATTTTGTTGCTCATAAAATAGAAGATGGGTTACTCAATTGGAAATCGGAGTAGAGGTAGAGGACAAAGAAAGATACTTCATTTTAATTTTGAAGGTAGTACCTTCTAAATCACAAATTATTCGTAACCTTAGAAGTCAGAGAAATTGTTCATTTTCGTTCATCCAAAAAATGTTGGCTAATCAAAAACAATATGGCAGAAAAAACTTGTGTACTCACTTTTCATATAACCTAGTCTCCTTAAACAACCTTAGGCCTGTGTGCGAGTGGCACAGCTGTCCGATGAAGAGGAAGTACATCTGGCACATAGTGTTGCACATGTGCTGGGGACTGAACAGGCACCCGTGCGCCTTGATGCCAGTCTCTATCGCCTCGATTTGCCGGCTCACGTCGTTGAACAACTCTGCCAATATTCTTTGACTGTCAGGCTAGAAAAGAACAAACCACAAGCTAGACAAAATATTTAGAGACAGACGGCAAACGGTATCTTGTCAAGAAATAAACACCCTTATGGCGACACATCAATGTCTTTCTTCAGTCGATGTCATACATATTTGGTTCGATATCAAGGGCGGCTATCGCGTGCGAAAAATCCGCTAAATGGCGTACTATAGGCCTGAGGTCCATCTACAAGGTGATTAGGATTTTTTAAACGTGATATGTCGAATTTTCAATTAACGAATAAATCAGCCAATGATGTTGAAGTTGGACCTCGGTTCACAGGCACGCTATCTAGCGGAGACACGTGAAAGCCCCCATTGAGAAATATGACAAATTCTGTCTGTACCAGTGTGTTGCAGAAAGAATCACTTAAATTAATCCTATGTTATGATACTGCCCTGTCACTTGGCAATAGAACAGACAAGGACAACACCATATAGATTCAAGCTCTGCAACTGCAACAGTAAGAGCGATCAGTTGTCTATTATTTTATGAGGTCATCGGGGGAGGCACTTAGAAGACTCTTGGTATACTTAGTGACTCCAGGACTCTCAGTCCAGTTTGGTTAAGACTTTTTTTATGATATAGGGGCCAGACGATCAGACGTATTACCTGATGGTTAGCGATTACCGCTGCCTATCACGTCACTTACTATCACGTTACTGTCACGTCAAAAGAGTCACGGGTGCGCTATCGACCTTTTTAAAAGGGAGTACGCCTTTTTCTTGAAGGTTTGCAGGTCTTATCGGTTCGGAAACACCGCAGGCGATAATTCATTCCACAGTTTTGTCGTACGAGGTAGAAATTTTTTTTGCAGGAGCCCAATTCTCGGTCTCGTGACATTTATTTTCATACGACATATATCACTAAAACACCGTTTTTTTCTATAGTTTTCAAGTGATATCCGCCATGTTGTCAAAATATCACAAGCTCGAGAATTGGGCTCCAGGAATCACCTGATTATCCGTAAGAAAGATTATTCGATAGGGAGCGTTCAAGTATTACGTAACGCATTTTTTGGAGATTTTATTAGTGGTCTTTATCGCGCCACGTCAGCTGCCCTAGGGGCGGCCCAGACTATTCGATATATCACCCCCCCCCAGCTTGACTGGGGGAGGCAGTGTCGGGCCCGCAGTGTAAGTGGGCCCTCCGCCTGGGGAGGGACGTGAAGTAAGGTTCTTTAACCCGTACTCATGTCCCCTCCCCACTCTGGCCATGAGGGAGCGTCGCTGGGGTTTAGTCGGTATGCCTCTGGCCGGCTTCTCGCTAGGAGAAGCCCCCTCCAGAGGAGAGCCCGACATAACCCGCCTGCCCCCCGGCAAGAGGGTATGCATAAGGAGGCATTCCCCAGCGTCAAAAAAAAAAAAAAAAAAGACTATTCGATATATCTTTATAACACTCACATCGTTATGCTTCAAGAGGTGTCGGATCAGCTGACAGCCGGCGCGGGTGGCGGAGTGGCCGTGGCCGGTGGTGGACAGGTCCGTGTGCGAGTACTTGTTGGACGACGGCTTCAGGTAGCTGATGATGCGGCCCACCCACGCTCTGTGCCCGCTGTCGTTCAGGTTCAGTAGCGGAGCGCTGTCGTTTTCCTACAAAGATACTTTTGTATTAAGATATAAAAAAACCGCGCCAAATAAACTTGCACGAAAGGTCATTCACACCCTACCATCATTGCACTCCAAAAATACATAACGGCACGAAATAAACATATGAGCTGTACCGCTAAACGGGCATTTCGTATTAATGTATATGACTGCCTCGGTGGCGCAGTGGTTAGTCGGTCGCACTTTAAAGCGACGGCTGCGCAAGACGTCCCGGGTTCGATCCCTGGGTCGGACCAAAAATTTGTATCTAAGTTTTCCATAAGAAATTCTTAGTGTCAGCCCAGAGTCTGGAAGTCGGCGGTCTTGTACCCCCGTGCCTCGGAAAGCACGTTAAGCCGTTGGTCCTGCGCCCAATCCCTCTTCGGTCGTGTCACGCTGGTGTCTCATCGGAATATGAAAGTAAGGGAATAGAGAGTGCACTTGTGTTTGCGCACACACTTGAGCACTAAAATATATCCTGCGTACGTGGCTGAACGTTGAGATTGGCCGCCGTAGCCGTAATAGGTTGGAGGATATTATATATATGTATGTATTTTATATTGTTTAATTAATGTAATTGGTAAGCAAACTACCGTGTGAATTAAGGTAATAAATAATAATATAAGAAACGTCCACAAATATACATACTTACACAATTTTAATCCCTCACATGAATTATTATTTAAGGCTCTTTAAATTAGCTACTAAAGTAGTATTATGAAACTCGGTTTACCTCATTTTGGCGAAAGAAGAGGTGAATGACCTTATTTGGTACAGATTTATAGATATCAAAAACTTGTACAAAAAAGCAGTGCCACTAACATTTTAACAATTGAATAAGGTACATACCTTCAAAATTGTCCGTATTATTTCCCAATTCCAAGTGTTGCCATCCTTGTTCTGCATAACTAAAGTGCATCGTATCAAACTATCGCTGTCGCGTTCGAAAAGCTTCAACCTATTAAGTTTGGCTGACTTCGTCACTTTACTCACTGCCGCACTAGTCCGTGAACTGACACTTTTGCTTTTCACTAACGCACTAACATTCCTATTGGATAGTTCGGAGCGCGAGCCGAAGCTGTGTCTCTTCGGTTCGTTCTCATTGTCTGAGTCATCCAGGAACTCGATACTGTTGTCCTTGTGTAGACTGGTGTCGTGTTTTGGTTTAGCCATGTTAGCATTGTCTTTCTCTTTTCGACTCTTGGTCGTGTCTTCGATTTTTTCTCTAAATGCACCGCTACAATACTGTATGATATGGTCTAGGAACAGGCTGCTGGTGGCGGGCCGCGCCTCCAGCATGGAGTGCAGGCGCCGCAGCGCCGCGATGGCGGCCAGGGCCTGGGGCTTGCCCGCCGCCGCCTGCGACATCAGCGACGGGAGCGCCGGCGTCACACTACATATTTGAGTCGGTAGGAATAAATGTACTAAATGTAATAGTTGACCTAATAACACTGTTGCTCTGACTGATATAAATGTGTCACTTGTAACTATCACTTCAGCTAACCCGTCTAATAATCCAGCCTGAAAAAGAAACACATTAATTAAGATATTTTAAATGGACAATACGACAAAAAAAATCCGAAATGAAAAATACTATTTCTAGATTAGACTCATACGGCCGCACGACGTCATTTAAACTAATGTTCATTAACTTTAGTAGCGGTAGTCTTTATGCGTATCAAAATAAGTGTCAATATTTTTTCTTAAGTAGCCAACTAAGTTGATCAACGACTCTGAGTGTGGCAGATAGAAATTTAAGAAAAATAATGTCTGAATTTTCAGGCAAATATTTATGGAGAAAATAAAATAAAATGTAAAAATCCTCCTGTGACGTCCTCACTCGGCATGACAAATTAATAACGCTTGTGCTAACATTGATTGTAAAAAAAGGTAATCCATAAAATCTAAAGTTAAACAATGAATTGACCAATCGACAAAACTTTTTTTATTGTACATTGGTATATCACCGACATCACAATACGTTAAGCCTCAGGACTACGTCACTGGCGGCATATTGATTAATACATAATATATTTCAATAAAAACATACATTTAATGAAAACTAAAATATACGGGTCATTGTTTTTTCATCCTTTATTCGAAAAGCGTATAGAAATGGCAATATATTTTTATACGTATTGTCCATTAACTGGCATTTTGAACTGTTCTTCGATAAAGATAAGCATTGTACGTTAATTACATACCTCTAAGAAGCACTGAAGTAAAAGTGCAAGATGAATTTCACTTATATCAGGTCCAGTAGCGCTTAAATGAGGTAATATGGCAGTACCTTCAGCAGCAACAAACCCTTCGTTTAATCGCCACGAATCCTAAACAGTCACAAAGAAATCATTCAATTCATAATCGTAAGTATGCAAGCAAAATGGACTTCGTTTTTTATAATACATACTTGGAAATCAGATGGATCCACGGCATCTAAGGCCACTGAAATCTCGTCTGTCCATTCCGGCTGGGGCAGACCAACAAGTTCATACAGCAGATCCAATATTGCTTTCTAACAAAAAGAAATAAAACAATACGTTAGGTAGGCACAGATTATTAGTGAAACAGAGTGGTGTTTGAGTGGTGAGTAAAATTTGAAATGGTGGTCTAGCTACAATAATTACAAACAAGTTTTCATGTGAGACCTAATAGTGAAAGAAAAAAAAACACCCATACTAATTATTATCCCATAGGAAAAGTTTGTTTATAATAAATCTGCGTAGAATACCACTTTAAAATTTAGTCGCTGATAGTCAAACTGTCTCAAACAAATTTATATTGATTAACGATTGTGAGAGATTTTTTTTAAATAAGTACATGTTTAAATACTTGGAGAAAAACTGTTTTTGAGACAAACTGGAATTTTGAATGGGCCGCGTGGCCGGTTCGACCGGAGTGATACACGGCCTCACAGAAAACCGTCGTGAAGCAGAAATGTGCTGTGTTTCGCTGCATGAGTAAGGGTACTCCGGTACCAATTTGCTATTAGTAATTGAAGAGCCCCCAATCCGGGGGAAAGGTATGTTCAAAGGTTGGCAGCGCACTTGTGACTCCACTGTTGTCACGGGTGTCCATGGGCGGCGACAATCACTTACCATCAAGTGATCCGTCTGCTGCTGCCACCTATCACATACAAAAAAAAACTTTGTAATGATTTCTTTATGCAAGTAACAATCATCTTCCTAAAATGGCCACTTTTAGAAATTATGAAGATAATTGTTACGTCATACATACTACTAGCCATGCATCAAGTATGTACTTTTAATATAATAACTCTCTCATAATCGTCACAATAAGTATATATTGACGACCCGTTTGGATCAGTGGTAGTGAACACTCTCTGGTGCAAGGGTTGCGGGTTCGATACTCGCACAGTACATATATTTGTGTGCATGAACATGTCTGTTTGTATTGGTCTGGGTGTTTTCTATGTATTACAAGTATGTATTTACAAAAGAAAAGTATTAAATGTATATATTTGTAATTCCGCTGTTGATTCTGATATCAGTAACACAGGTGCTTGAGCTACCTATCTCGAAGTCAGATCAATGTAACTACAATGTATCAATACGGGGTTTAACACGATATTTATTATGTGCACTCACATATTTGGCTCGACGTTTAGTCCGCTCGTGACCACGGCTGCTGTAACGTAGCCGAAACGTCGAGCCAAATATGTGAGTGCACATAATAAATATCGTGTCAAACCCCGTATTGATACATTGTAGTTATAATGCAACGCGAAAATCTAAAAAACTATTTAACAGATCAATGTATGTGATGTTGTGAAATATTTATTTATTAAATTTACTGGCGGTGCTATTTTCGTCGATGTAGCGTCTTAAAGATGTATACTCACTCGAACCTCCAGCCTCGGCAGATACAAGGCGGCGACGAGCGCGTGCAGCCCGCCCGCGCTGCGGGGGTGGCAGAAGTGCAGCAGCCCCGGCCAGCTGCGCAGCGCGCACAGCAGCGCCAGCCGGCTGCACGTGAACCGCATCTCGCGCTCGTCCCTGAACCAGACCAGATACAAACTTGGCTTCAGCGGTGAATTCTATATTTATTTATTTATTTATTGAGTAATGCATCATGTACAATGTCAACAGATCTTTAAATGTAATGGAAAACAGGTGAAACGCTGTTAGGATGTAGCAAGATTAGCAGTATAAAGTATCAGCCTATAAACTGTCCCACTGCAGGGCAAAGGCCTCCATCATAGAAATCAAGTCATCGCTACTATGATGGGATTAGGCTTAATCACCACGCTTGCCAAATGCGGATTGGTGATCACAAACCCGAGCTATGTTCGAAAAATTCGAAACATACTTTTCGTATATATTATTAAATTACAATATTCTAATAAGTAAAATAAGTAAAACTGCTAATTTAGCAGTATAAAGTTGATATTTATTATAGCAATCTTTTGCAATTTATTCTTAAGTAAATAACACACTTAAAAATTTCATCTGCGTAAGTGCTTGATTCGACATGAGCTGACGATGTCATGTCGAATCAAGCACTTACAAATTTTGTCGGCTTAGAAACGCGTTCAGTGGTCTAATTGGTAGAACATTCACCCGGATTGTGCAAGGTGTGGGTTCGAGTCCCACCTGAACACGATGAAATTTTTAAGTGTGTTATTTACTTAACAGTATGTAGTTTCGTCATTAGTAAAAAGTAAAGTAAAGTATCAGCCTATAACTGTCCCACTGCAGGGCAAAGGCCTCCATCATAGAAAACAAGTCACCGCTACTATGATGGGATGAGGCTAATCACCACGCTTGCCAAATGCGGATTGGTGATCACAAACCCGAGCTTATGTTTGTAAAATTCGAAACACACTTTTTACTGGACGCAGGAATCCCCAGGACCCCGATATCACGGCCCGGTACTTAAACCAGTAGACCAACAGGGAGTCATCATTAGTGATTAGCTTAAATAGACAAGAATGATTATGTACGCAATTGTTAATGTATTAAATTAACAATTAATTGTTTCATGCCAGTATTATGTTATCTGGAAATAAACTGTCAAATCTTTAAAATAAGTATAATGTGTTATTTTGGTGCAATACACAACTGTAACTTTAATTAGTAGGCAGTCTGAGATTGTATTCATATGTATCATGTGGCTGTACTAAATAAATAAATAAATGTCATAGGGATATATTGGATTAGGTACGTTTTCAATTAATTGTAAATATTTCAAACATTAAAAGTAATTGTCATTGGGAGTTATAACATTTTCGTAGTACAGAGAAATAGGATACGGGAAAACATGAGGGGGAAGATGCAGTCATCCGTCTTCATCCACTTCCTCTTCCTTATGAAGAGGAAACAGAGGAGGACGGGAAAGAAAGAGAAATATAATATATTTCATCATACTATTTTCGCGTTCACATCGTTTCAGCCCAAAATCTAATGGGAAAGCAAAAGGATTTGCGAAAATTTCGCAAAAAGAAAAAGAGGAATCTTTATAAACCCTAATACAAACATACAGCATAATACAATACAGTATAATACGATACAGTGTGTGTCTTCATAAAGAGCATATATTAAAATCAGGGAAACTACACCCCATTTTACTGACGGAAACCAAATTGTCCCACTGCTGGGCCTATCCTATCCTACCTATCAAATAAAAAAATATATTGAAGTTTCTGGCTAATCAATGTTACCAACAGCGAAGAAACTTTATGTTTGACCGCGGTCAAAGAAACCTCCAGGACAACGATCTAATGATACATATCACAATTCAAATTTTATGAACCAAAATACCAATCCTCATGAAATTGGGTCTCAGGCCAATAGTACACCATGTAGCGTATTTTATTTAACGCGCTATCGTGCGGCTATCGACCCATTACCAAACTTTTTAAATACTGGGTATAGCGTATACCAAGCTCCGAAGCTAGGGCCTTTATTTCTTTCGGGATTGCGTAATCGCGAAAGACGCGCTGAGATGATGATGTTTTCCTGAACTCCTCACCTGCTAGTATCCGTCCCGGCTGGCCGAAAATGGAAGTCGCAGTAAGGCGAGCTTAGACACGTCAAGTCTATCCTTGCCGCGAACCGCGACACGGGGTCGTTGAGCGTGTGGAGCAACACGCCGCACAGTGCCTCCGCCATGCGCGGCGTTGCGCACTCGGCCAGTTGCCGCGTCACTGCCGTCACCCCCCCGCACGATATGAACAGTTCAGGATTCAGTACACCTGGACCAACATTTTTAATTTATCCATCATATTCTTAATTATTCTTCAAAAAAATGTATAAATAACGCTCGCACAGTAATATGGCTTATAAGTAAGTATCAGCCTATATCCCACTGCAGGGCAAAGGCCTCTATCATAAATATCAAGTTATTGCTACTATAATAGGATTAGGCTTAATCACCACGTTTGCCTAATGCGGTTTGGTGATCACAAACCTAAGAAAACTAAGAAAACCTTTGCTCAACCCGGGAATCGAACCCAGGACCCCGGTACTTAAACCACTAGACCAACAGGGCGTTCAAAATTATGATGTACTTAAACATCAAATAGCACAATTAAACAGGGTATTTCATGTAAAGTGTCAAGCGTAAGTCCAAAGCCCATGGATAGAGCACCCTTGGGGAACCTGATACATTCCCATGTATCTTCTACGATTTTTTGTAGTTTTGAGTTGAGAACTTTTTTACGAATTCTGTTTTGAAAAGTTTTGATTGAGAACTTTTTCTGGAATTTTGTTTGGAGAATTCCCTACCTCAACAGCTTAAAAGCCTTAAACTTAAATTAGGGTCTGGACAGGCTGTCTTCAGTTCCGTCAGACGTGTAAGACCGACTGGTGGAGGTACCGTAGGCCCAATCCGAGAAGAAGAGGAAGTTCAACGGTTGCCAGCATGTTTGTGACTTCACATGAGTTACCTGTCTATACAGTAGCAATCGTTTACCATCAGGTGATTCATTTGCTCGTCTGTCACCTATCATCACATAAAAAATATGTACATACTAAATAAAATTACAAGTAAATAAATCAAACGCACATATTTCAGCTAAGGTTGCTATAGCGGGTCTGGACAGTCTGTCTCCAGTTCCGTCACCCGTGTTACCGGCGCGCGTGACAGCAATGAGACACCGCAGTAGACCTTCGTCTACATACACAGCACGGTGGCGAAGCGAAGATTGACCTACAGCAGCATCCACTACAGCAACTACCCGTCGCACTACACGAAGAGCTTGAGCTCGCTCTTCTTCATTACGAAGCATCAAGTCTATTGACCTGTTTAATAAAAAGTTGTTTTAATTAAACTCAACATCTTTTAATTTATTATTAAGGAAAGTATGACATATCAATCCAGGCTTCTTCTGTTCAAGTGCACTTTAAGGATGCATGATACTTTTCCTTCATGTATCATGCATCCTGCATGGATATGTGATTTTATTATTATATGTGGGGTGACAAGTGAAATACAATACACTTTTTGTGGAAAATTATTTTTTTACACTAAGTTTATAGTTTATACATAACCATTTGCCAGAAAAGTCGCTAAGAATTAGTTTCAAATACATTTAAGGAGTATTACTTGTCAAAAATATAGGTTATAATACAAAATTTTATTTTCATAAAATATTTTAATTACATATCATGTATGTGAATGTATGTATGTGATGTTGTGAAATATTTATATTATTTATTTATACTCATCACTCAAGCATGAAATGGATGGATAGGAATTATGTGAATAACCAAAATATTGGGTATAATATAGTATTAGATTGTTTTCATATTAATAAAAGTAAAGTTTTTATAATGCAATAGGAAAATCTATAGAACTATGGTTTAGTTTCTATTCATATTATTGCACATATTTTTAGTTTTTCATTATTGCTTATGAGTCCTAGATAGATAGATTCTTTATTGCACAAAAATAAAATACAAGCATGATACAACAACAGCAACAGACAGTACAATAAGGCGGTCTTATCGCTTGTAGCGATTTCTTCCAGACAACCTTTGGGTAGAGGAAATAAATATCGTATTCGTAATAAGGGAAGGCAGTGAAAAGTAGTTAAATGAATAAAGAAATAAATTAATAATATTTTTACACAATCTCCAGTAATCCCTGTTTTTTCTATCCATATTATGTCATACATCTATATTTGTCGGTTTCTTGAACAAAAAAATAAGTATACCTTGTTACTAAATATTGCAGCTTCAATGTGTTAAAAGTAGCAACATCACTTTCAGTTTTTATCAAATATCGCAGGACCCTCAATGCTGCTGCCCTTATCACCATAGACTCGTCCACTAAGCTTATCCGAATACTGAAAACAAAACCAATAACACATTGAAATCTATAATAACTCCCTCACCATATGGTCTTATTAATAGTAATAAATCAATCACCTCTAAAAATTTATAAAAATACTAAAGTATAGAATAATGTAATGTAAATCCTATCTACATCATGTATTAGGGTTTTAATAGACACCTTTGGAACAACAAACTCTTTCAAATAGAACATTTCTGAAACCATACCTCAGTTTTTAATATGACAATAATGATTTTAGGCTATAATTTAAAACGACATAAAATAACATGTGTCAAGTGTTATTCAGTAGTAAATAGTATCAGTATGAAATTCACTAACCATGTCATCAATTCATCACTTGTGAATCCCAAAGTATTTCGTTCTTCCTTACTTAAAAGTGTGACTAAGGCATTTAAGTAGGACAGTTTGCGGCTGTCAGAACTATTTCTTGGGATACCTCTGAGCCCTAATTTAATTTCTGATTGTACATTTTTACTGGAAGGCGAAACGTCATTTTGCAAAGCTTTCTTCAGATAAAGCCCATGAATTATTTCTTTGATATTTTCTTCATTACTTTTATTGGTGTCCAACTTAAATAAATTGCCACTTTGTTTACCTGGAATAAGACAATCCCAAAAGTTAATAATTAGGATGCAGTATTTAAACACAAAATTTACATATTGGTGCAATTTTAACAAAATGTTTACAATTATTTACCTTTCCTACGACTCAACCAATTCTCGCAGGCCATTATATCATCTTTTTTTAAAATGAGTGCGGACGTAGCAAACTATTAATACCATTAAGTTTTGACAGTATAAAATAACAAAAAACTATCCAGTTATCTAGAAATTAATTAAAGACACGGACAAATTAAGTTAAAATAATTATTCAACCCTGTTTTCCTGTAACCATCATACAATTTTTTGACATTATTTTTTTTTATTTATAGAAGCTTTGGCCTTATATTAATGGCCATGGCAAACTCTAACTGCATGGAATTTCAATTAAATTGAGATTCATCTTTTCGGAAAAAAAATTGATGTGTATCATGCATTTTGATTTCAAAAGTCTGACCAAATATGAGACATTATCTTTGACGTTATGCAGTAACAGCGTAGTGATTATATTCTCTTTGGCAGTAACAACAGTACAGGAGCCCAATTCTCGTGCTTGTGAAATTTTGAAAACATGGCGGATATCACCTGAAAACCATACAAAAAAACTATGTTTTAGTGATATATGTCGTATGAAAATAAAATAAATATGGTTTTCAGGTAATATCCGCCATGTTTTCAAAGTAACACGAGCACGAGAAATTGGGCTGCTGACCGACCAAGATCTGGAACCCAATTCTCGTGCTCGTGATATTTTGAAAACATGGCGGATATCACCTGAAAACCATACAAAAAAACTATGTTTTAGTGATATATGTCGCATGGAAATAAATGTCACGAGCCCGAGAATTGGAGCCCAATTCTCGTGCTTGTGATATTTTGAGAACATGGCGGATATCACCCGAAATCCATACAAAAAAACTATGTTTTAGTGATATATGTCGTATGAAAATAAATGTCACGAGCCCGAGAATTGGGCTCCTGGGCTCCAGAAAGCACTTCAGTGATATTGAGATGAGGGTGCTGTACAATTTTTTTTTTATTTTAAAAACAAAAGCATTGACACTTATAAAGGAAACAGCGTTAGTTATGACTTTTGCCACGTGCCAAATGCTTAAATTATTTAATGCTTGTTTCACTTTATCAATCTGTTTTTAGTTTTAGTCATTTAACCTTTGAGAATCCATTTTCAAAGCATTAAACTACCTGAAGTGTTTGACATGAATCAGTTTTAGTATATGTAGCAAAAAGGTTGATGTGCGGGTTCCATAACCTTGAGAGTCTTTAAAATTCCATTAAAATCCGATCACGGTTATAGTCGTTGAATAGGGATTCTCAAATATTTATTTCACAACATCTCATACATTGATCTGACTCCGAGATGGGTAGCTCAAGCACCTGTGTTACGGATATTAGAATCAACACTGGGATTACAAATATATACATATAATACTTTTCTTTTGTAAATAAATACTTTTATTACATAGGAAACACCCAGACCAATACAAACAAACATGTTTATGCACACAAATGTTTGTACTGTGCGGGGATCGAACCCGCAACCCTTAGACCAAAGGCAGCGTTCACTACTATTGTTCCAAACGGGTCGGATTGAATGACTAAAACTAAAAACAGGTTGATAAAGTGTAGGTAACAAGTATTCAATAATTTAAAATTTAATTCATAAAGTAAGGTAAAATAAATGTAATACAAAAATCTTTATTTCACTTCACACTAAGTTTTTTTTAAACCAAATAGGTTTAAAGTAAGCATGTATTTTTTTTGTTCTCCCAGGGGAAATGCATTACGCATACCCGTCCGCCCCCAGGTTATGTCGGACTCCCCCCGCATGACGGCGGGGGTCTATCGACTAAAACCCCTGGGCACCCTCTCATCGCCCATAGTGGGGGGTCGTGGTGACGGGCACGAAGCCATGTGCACGACCCCATGGACGGAGCCCGCCTAAACGGCGGGCAGGACGTTTATTAGAAAAAGTTGGCAGTTTTTAGCAGAATCTAAAATACCTTAGCATATATTTAGCATAAGTTGACATTTTTAAGTCACCTACTGATTTTTGACTTTACATACATATATACAAATAATTTGCTAAAGTAAGTAACTCACACACTTTATTCATAAATGATCTTTTAAATACAGGGTGTATCTGTGGACATTTACATCCCTTTAACCACTTGTTCTACCAACCACTCTAAACAACATTTGTTCTATGACTATTCGAAATTGGTCGAGACTGACTTTGTATGAGAAGTTGAAATTTTTAATGCGAATTTCCAAAAGTCGTAGAGCAAATGTTGTTCAGAATTATAGATAGAACACGTGGTTAAAGGGATGTAAATATTCACAGATACATCCTGTATAAGTTTATTGTAATAAAAAAGCCTATCTATGAAATCTTTTTCAATATACTTATTTATATAATATGGGACGTGCAGTAACTATAGGTGGCAGAACTTTGTATTGACTTCAACGAATGGATGGCATGACACCAGTTGGCACCACCGTCCGACCACCTGCCGGCGGGATTCGGGAACGTATGTGTGGCATTTTAATAATTAGTCAGATCTTTGTAAATAAAAATAAACTAATTTAATCCATAAAAATATATAAGAAAACAAGCGAGGTATAAGTGACAGGAGAAGAAGTACAATTTTCACAAAAATAACAAAAGACGAGCGATTTTTGAATATAGAACGCGCGCTCCTTCGCGCCATAAAATGAGCACAGAGGTTTCATGCTGGAGTCTCGGCGTGTGTCCTCGAAAATGTTTGTGTGTGCGCATGTGAATGTGCCTATAGCCTATAGGTAACACATTCAAACGCATCATATATACCTACATCACAAACAAACTGTCAAATTTCTTCATTCGATTATAAACCTTATGTTGTTACACATTGAGTTCGAAATCAATTGAGGAAATTTGACAGTTTTGTTTAACTTGACCTGTCAGCCACTGTACACCTAGATCAACAAAGGCGTAACTCGAAAACACTAACTTAACCGGAGAGCGAAAATCCCATGTTATTTTATGTTTTACTGGATAAATGGAATATTATGCATTCTTATGAGTCTGTATTTCAATATGATCAGCTTCCTAAATCAATAACTTGAATTATAAAGTCATAGACTTATTACAAAAAGAAACTTTTTCAAATTAATTTTTTTGAATGCTACGCTTGCTTATGGCAATGTTTTGAAATGTCAGATTTACCATTTTACTATATTTGGGTTTTCAATCTTTTGAGATTAAAATTATGTTTTTTGAAACAATATGAAATTTGAATTTATTAACAAAAACAAAGTTGTGCAAATATGGGACCCCATGCGGTAAGGGGATAAAAATGGAAATTAAAAAGAAAGACTTGAATCGTCTATCATGATCTGAAAATAATTATATTTTACTACTTAAGTAAATAATTGATTGAATAAAAGACCCAATCCTCATCCCAATCTTTATAATGAGAAAGATAAATATTTTTATTTTACTAAATAAAAGCTACGGAGCGACAGCTTTGGGACGTAACCGGAACAAAACCCTTAGATGATGATGGAATAATTTAATTAAGTATATTATGTAGGTGGTATTTTATGTAAAATAAAAGCCTCGTCCTAAAATCTTACAGGAGTCGGATGGATCGTGGGACTTGGGAGCAACAATCGGTAGGAAGGAAACACAAAGTATGTACTTTACCAAATGGATACAACAACAGCCTACGAAAGGGTTATGTTATAAAAAAGTTAATTCTATTGTCTATGATTACAAGAACGTGTTCCTTTCCCTACTTTTTATCACAATCAAGAATTTTAAATTGATTTTGTATACAATTATACGATAACACGATTTGTTTTCCACGTACCGGAAACAGTACAGAAATACTAGAGCAATGTGGAACATACCCATGGCATAGTGAGGTGATGAACTATGAAGTGAAGGGAAGCTCAAGAAACGAGCATGAAATAAAATCAAAGGTGGTGCAGCGACGCAGCAGTAAATCGCAGTAAATAATAGTGGTGGATGTAGTAATTTCTAATCGACATCACAATCTTTGTTATTATTGTTTTCGATTTGTTGTCATCACTTGAAATCCTTAAAAATGGGTGAACCCAGCGATGCTATTGACATGAAATCATGTCGAATATGTTTGTCAAATAAAAAGCCTTTATGTCCTTTATTCAAATACAAATTATCAGGGAATTATGCTGAAATGCTTACCGCTGTAGCAGACGTAAAGGTAAGTTTAAAGTTTTATAACTTTTCAGAGTTCGTGTTCTATTATTGATTTCTTTAACAAACATTTAATAATTTCTTAAAATCTGAGCGTCATCCATATAGCTATTTCCCTGCCAAAATATATAGGTACCGGTTTTCACATACATCTTTATTAAGATATATCCAATCCAATGACCCAAATACAAATAAGAAATACCTAATGAAAACTTAACTTTTCATTATAATTAATAGGTTGCTGCAAGTGATGGATTACCTGATAGAATTTGCCAGAAGTGTTGCACAGCTTTGGAGAAAGCGTATCTACTTAAAACAGTTGCAGAGAGGTAATTAAGAATTTACTGATTTTATTTTTATATCAATATAATACTTATTAGTGGAATAACAAGTAATATAATATTGTATAATTTATCCTTTTAGGACGGACAAGAAACTTCGAAGGATTTTATCTAAAGCTAGTGCACTGGTACCCACTAAAAAGATAGCCTTTGACTCTTTTACTGACATCAAGAGTGAGATAGGCCCGTTGACTGTAAAGTCTGAGCCAAAATGGGAGATGGAAATAGATATTCTCTCTGACTCCAACACAAAGCCCATAGAGACTATTGATGGGAAGGATATTGTGATTGCTAACACCGTCATCCGCAAAGTTGATGGAAGTGATGAACCTAAAGCACCGACCAGCACAGACGTTGATTTAACCTGGAGGTCCACCAAAACCAGAACTACAAGTGGTAGTGGCAGTGAAGATGTAAGAACTTTATAATCTAAACATGTAATAAACAGACAATCCAATACAAAAAAAAATGCCCGTATACCACACAATATATACCCTTCACTGGAACAATGTATGAAACAGTTAGTTTTAAGAAAAAGAACTCTTTTTTTTAGTTGAATCTTAAAAATTGTCTCTTTAAGGCTGGATTTGACCAATCTTTGTTCGTGGATAAATCCATGGTATAACATCAGATTTGTATAGAATGACTGTTGTATAGTGATACAATAGATTTATTATCAAAGGGTTGGTCAAATCGGCCCTTATACCATTAAGTTTTATTACTATGTGTATTTGTTGTATAAAAGAAATGTTTTATTTTTGTAGGCGGAATATTTGGATGATGATATATTTCAAGATGATGATGATGATGACTATGTCCCGCCGACAGAAAAGTTGAAAAATAAATTTAAAAAGCCTAAATTATCTGAAATTAAAGTGTTCAAAGGTAAGAAAACTATTGTGAGAAAAGTCAAAGTATTGAAAAAAATCAAAGAGGAAGTAGATGAGAAACCTGTAATCAAGAGTGAATCAGATGGTAAAGGAAAGACCACAATGATTACTTGCTGTAAGTAAAGGTTTAAAAGTGAACAATATCATTTAACATTCAATTTAATACTTACTATTGATCTTTGATTTACAGACCCCATTATGAAGAATGGTTCCAGAGGGCCTCCTATTCTCCTCAAGAGACCAAAAGATGCTACTGTATTGAAGGTGCATCCAAACTACAAAGTCAGAGCATCACCGTCTTCTTCAGATCCAAGCAAAGTGGTGCGCCGTGACAAGCAAGTGAGGATGGTGAGGACTGCTAAGCCAATTGTAAAACAGAGGGAGAAACTTGTGTGCCCAATTTGTGGTATACTTACCTTTACATTGGGCAACCACATTGCTACACATCAAGGTGAGGCATACAAATACTATGTACAGTACAACCAAATCATATTCAGAATGCGTTTGTTGATTTAATTGTTATAAAATATTAATTTGGTGTTTGATGGAGCAAAATTAATTACGAATTATAATAAACTCCTACCAATATTATTATAATAATTAATTATATGTTTTGTACATATACTTAACCCATTCTTCATCCATCCTCCCTTAAAATTAACAAAATGACTCCTTTAACACATAATTTACGTTCCAGAGAAAAAGAAGTTCTCATGCAACCAATGTACACGTACATTCTCACAGAAGAGTAACTTGCTTGCTCATGCTAAACAGCATTCTGGTATCAAGGACCACATTTGTGAAATATGTGGTGCTGGATTCTACAGCCAGAAATCTTTAGTCAGGTACTTATATTAAATTAAACCAAATTAAGGACATATTTTGTCGTGATTTATATTAATATATAATCTAAATCTTTTTGTTACAGGCATAACCTGATACACAAAGGTGAAAGGCCTTTCCCCTGCAATCTATGCAGCAAAAGATTTATTGCTGTAAGTATCCTAATTTGCCCGCTATTTATTTCTAAACTTATATACTCGGCATCAAAAAATCACACCTTTTAAAAATCTTATTCAAAAAGTCCTTAACCTTATGTAGAGGATTGTGTTAGGTATCATTAGAAAGGTAACAAAAAGTAGTATCAATTTCATTAAAATTACCTATACAAAAAACATTAAAATTTGAAAAATAATAAAAAATCTTAATTAAGTCCTGATTAACAATAGATAAATTAAAAAAAAAATGTACAAAAAGTGTCTTAAAATTAACTTTAAATCTAGTGTTACTCCCCCTTTCCCTGATGACGGCTTCCATATGGTCCTTCATAGAGCTCACCAACTTCAGAAGCTCTTCTTGAGAGATAAGACCTCATTCTTCAATCATCGCGGTTGGAGTTCCTGTAGCGTCAAAGGAGCCGGATCCCGAGATCGAACCTTACGCTTAAGGTGGTCCCAGAGTTGCTCTATCGGATCCAGATCAAGACTTCTCGCTGGCCACTGCACACATCGCAGTCACACAGTGGATCACAGTCCGCAGGAAGTCGCTCACGATGGCTGCAGTGTGAGCGCGAGCGTTGTCGTGCATTAATGTGAACCCCTTGCCAAAAAATTCGGCAAAAAGGACCACATGCACGTCCAGGATCTCTGTGATATAGCGGCGAGCAGTCAGTAACCCTTGTCCGCGAGCACCTCCGGTCCGTGAGACGCAGACAAGGTCGGTTTTGCCGGCAGCCAAAGAGAACAGCCCTCACTGCCCAATCGACATGGTCGCGAGCAAACTGAAAGCGGGCTCGCCGATGCGCTGCAGTCAATTTTAGACCTGTAAGCAGCTCTGCGGGCTGCTATGTTCTTCTTCTTCAATCTTCTTTTAACCGTGGAGACACTCACGGTGTCTGCGAACTGCCTGGAATTCCTGTTGCAGCTGAACAGCGTTTGAGAAGCGATTTCTCAAAGAGTACGATACAATGAACCCGTCGTCTCTTTGCGAAGTGCAGCGACGTCTACCGGACCCATGTCGCCGGATATAGCCACCGGTCTCTAAAAAGCACTGGTAGACTCTTCGAACCGAAAAACGGCTCAGATTCAGTTACCGGGTGACATCACACTGCCGCACCCCAGCTTGCAGTATTAGTGCAACTACTTGAGCGGCCTCATCAGCTGTAGTATCCATTTTCCAGACGTTCTTTCTTCAGTAAAATCAGTGTGTGTGTCCTCTCCAACGGTTTTAAATAGCGAATGACCCACATTGACCCCGTGTTGACCCTTCATACCCACAAACACAAAGATAGCGCAACCCGCTCTCCCGAGCAGCAAAGTTTCCTTAGAATTTTAGTGACACTTTATTTGTTGCCATAGGTTTTGTTCGATAATGAAAAATAATGTTTTTTATTAAGTTATATAAGTAACCTTTTAAATAAAATTATTATTAATACGACTGCATGTGAATATCAAGAGTAAATGACATTTGAACGTAATTTTCTTTGAGGTGCGTTTTTTTGACGCCGAGTTTATGTGCCAAAGAAATTAGTCATTAATATATTGGTACGTACAGCCACAGATCAAAGTACTTATACAAAACTGTCAAGTTTCTTATGTCGATTCTCATCTCAATGTTAAACACGTTCAGTTCAATATAAATTAAGGAATTTTGACAGATTGTATTGATGTGTGGCTGTCTGTACGTCCTGGTTTAAAACGCGTAAAGGATTATAGTTTGTCCTTTACGCTCCTTAAACCATAGGTTTATTATGTCTTTGACGCTTTTTTAAAAGGTCTTAGAAGTTTTATGTACAGTCAAAGAAAGAAAAGGTTCGTCAGTTTTCAAATTGCTTTGTTTGATATGCTATGCACTTAGCACTTATTACCTTTCGTAAACTTGTCAGAGTATTACCTGTTGCACAGTAAGGTTGGCAGATCTTTTCAAAAGGTATGTTGGTATAACTGATTCTTGCCGTGCAAGCGAAAATTTACCTTAAGGTGACGAACCTTTTTATTCTCTGTACCGTACTTTAGTGCTGGTGCGGGATTAAACTCGTTACCCTTTATCAATGAACGCATACGTGGAAACACTGTGATATGTTACTTTAAAGTCAGTCAGCCAGTTAATGACTTTTTAAAAATAAAAACCTTCGAATCCAATAAATGATACAAAAATTATAAAACTATGAGGGGCGATATTCTTATGTGCAAAAATAGCTCAACCCGATTTGATTGTAATTAATAAACGTTTTATTATTTCTACTATGTCACAAACGGCACTAGCGGTTCGCTGGCAACATTTAAAAAAAATGGGAGTTTATACCGTACTGATGTATAATTTCAGCGTTGCGATCTGACCCGCCACCTGCGCATACACTCGGGGTACAAGCCGTTCAAGTGCGGCACTTGCACGATGTCGTTCAATGCGAAGCATCAGTTGCAAAACCACGAGCGCATGCACACCGGAGAGCGGCCTTACACTTGCCAGGTGCGTCCGTCTTTCAAGCCTTTGTTACATTGCAGGCCGCAGCTCTGCGCCGCCATATGAAAATACATACGGGTGATAAAAAATTCATCTGTAGCTACTGCTATAAAAGCTTTACACAAAGCCACCATCTGCAGAACCATGAGCTCACCCACACCGGTGATAAGCCCTTTTCTTGTAAGGTTAGTCTTATTGATTAATTGCTAATTCGTAAAAAAGAGGATTAGATGGCAATTTATTTTAAATGCATCTTCAAAACAAAAATAAAAAATGTCTTTATTCAATTTAAGTCTATACAGAACATTTATGAATGTCCAATATTATGTAATCTACCGCTAATTCGGAATGTCAATTTCTACCGAGAAGAATCAAGAAACTCAGTAGTTACTCTGTTTTTAAATAATATGGTAATTACAATTTTCTCATACAAATTATGATTACAGTGACAGTTCAGTTCAGTGCTAATGCATTATATTGATACCAATAAATTATCAATTTGGTGGAGAAATACTTAAAATTAAATTAGCTGTGAGAGTAAGCACTCTAATTATAGATTTTTTCAGGTATTTAGAAATAGAAATTAAACCATTACCCTCTTATTACAAATCGCGAACGAAAAGCGAAAGGATAGGCCCGGAACAAAACTCGTGCCTGCCCCTTTTAACATTGCATGTTGGAACGGGATGACATGAGCTTTAATACGGTAATAACTTTAGATCGCGATTTGTAATAAGTGGTAAATACTAATCTCTTAGTAGTTCTTCTGTAGCAGTTACTTTATAAAACATTTGTCTATTCCAGGTGTGCAACGTCGCATTCAGCTACAAGGTGAACTTGAACAACCACGTGTTCAAAGTGCACGGCATCAACCTGAAGTTTAAGTCGATACACACCGTCACCGAGGAGATCCTGCGGCGCGAGATGGGCCTCGTGAGCGAGACGCGCGTCGCCATCTCGCACATCATGCCGCAGCTCGGCGACGCGCCCACGCCCGGCGCGCACGAGACCGTGCCCATCAGCTCCGACTACAGTGTTTAAACGTAACTCCCAACGCCCTGATGGTCTAGTGGTTTAAGTACCGGGCCGTGATTTCGGGGACCTGGGGTCGATTCCGGGGCCGAGCAAAAAGTATGTGTCGAATTTTTCGAACATTGTTCGGGTTTGTGATCAGTGATCACAAACCCGAGCAATGATCACTGATCACCAATCCGCATTAGGCAAGCGTGGTGATTAAGCCGAATACCATCTTAGTAGCGATAACTTTATTTCTATGATGCCTATGCCCTGCAGTGGGACAGTTATATAGGCTCATACTTTACTTTTACTCTCAACCATCATAATCATAGCCACGTAAATACTCGTATAACTGCATCAAGAAAGTCGTGACAACGGATTTTTGAGGAACTAAGTTCCCGTGTTTTATAACCAATGGGGTTACCATACCTTATGACGTAAGCGGCAGTGGCGCCATCAATTATTTTCACAACTTATTTGACATAGAGTATCTCGAGCAGTATTGTAAAGGTACGCGCATATTATGACGGGCTGCAGCGTGCCAGGTCGGAGCGCAAAATACTTAAATACACACACTTTGACGGGCCGGCCAACGGGCCACGCACTATCGGATTTTGAATACAGCGTACTACCATAAATTGCGTGAAACAAAACGGGGAGCAGGTGGGGTAGGGCTGATCGCATCGCATTTCTAAAATCTGCCGCGCAAAAAGCGTTGTAGTGTGCGTAGATAGTGCTTTTAGAATACAACAATTTACGCTTGTAGGCGGTTTTTGGGGCTCCGCCTCGGCATAATGTGCGCGCACCTTAGTTCAGCAACTCTACGTCAACACGCGGTACAGTGCGACCACCATCAGAAGGCACTTGAGTGACATTGACAGGGGGGCGTTATACCTACATTTTTTTTACGGGAAAATGTCACTACAGCATTAGTTCCAACTGGGCTGCTTGTCCGAAGTTAACCGAGATACGAGGCGGAAGGCCTGCCTCGGATCTCGGTTTTTAAAGATACAATACTGCTACTTATTATTACCGTGTCCTAGGCAGGTGGGAGATTTTGGAAATTTTGACAAACAAAACAGAAGAGGATTCACTAGACATGATTTAACGTTCCTCCTTAGAAATTTGCGAGAGAAGCGATCTTTAGATTTTATACACATTTATTGTTATTGGTCCCTACTCAGATAGAGTAGTGAAGTTGATTATTTTGGTAGCTGATGAGCTAAACGGATCCCCAAGTACGCTAATAATCATGACAGTAGCAGTCTGGATTATATTGTAAATATATTAAGTTTAATAATCTTTCTATCATAGAGGTAAGAACTCTTTTTGATCATTGAGGGTCTCGGCTGATATAAAAGACCGGGTAGAAGTTATGTATGAAATAGTTTTCGAGAAGTCAAAGGCAGAGATGTAGAGCGAATATGTTTGTTCTACATTTAATTTAATATTTATAAATTGTAAAATAAATGAATGTTAAAGAAACATTAATGCACTACGAAAGCAACAATAAAACTTTTAGGTCAGAGTGGCGGCCAATGTGTAGGCAAATAAGTTTATTTTTGGTCATCAGTTCCACCAGTTTCATTGTTATCCCTTCGATTTACAATCTTTGTATATCGCACGTCTAAAGCGTTTTGACCGTTCCACTCGGCCGTCAGAGCGAATCTTAATTTATTTTATTAAACGACTTTCCATACATTTCTGGCATTGGTTACATTTCTTTTGTGAAAGAATCTCCTGCGCTAAGAATGTATGTAGGTACAGCTGTATTGATATACTGATCGATCATAATGTTAGCCCATAAATATATGTAAGTAACAAAACTATTTCTCTATGTATGTATGTTGTCATTTGAGTGCATTATTTAAGAATGTGAAGGATATGTTAAACATTAATATTAGGTTAGTATGTTACTATTAATGTAATGTGTAATATTCGGTTCTAAAATAAAACTATTATTAATAAGAGTGATTTATTTTTTTCGATTATATGTAGTTTTCTCGTTTAGCCCAACGGTTGACATAGTCGTAGGATCGCGGTCGTCTGGTCAGGGACATCGGTATCATCGCTTCAAACTCTGTTGCGCACGCTGTAGTTCTTGGTACACATGCATCCGATAGTTACAGGCCGTTTTTCTGCAATCCACCGATTTCTCAATTCGCTTGGCAGATCATTTTGCGAATCTTGTAGAGGCAATCTCCTTTTCAACACTGTCAGCTGCATTAAATGAAACAAAAAAACAACAATTAAAAAGCAAATAACAACACGAAGGAATTCAATGAACCAAAGGTCATATAGGCTGTCTGATGGCAGATTTATGTTTTCAAAATTTTTGATCGTGGGAGAGTCATGCTTCGCCATGAATGGGCCGGCTCGACTGGAGTGATACCACGGCCTCACAGAAAACCGGCAATCCAGGGGAAGGGGGATTTAATCCCCTTCGGAATCTTGTCTCCCCTAAGGATTTTTTTAGTTCTGGTGTTTACTGGACTTTGAAATATATTTTGAAATGCTCGTGGATCCCGCGTCACAGCTCTTGTAACTCCACACTGGGTGTCGCGGGTATACATGGGTGGCGGCAATCGCTTACCATCAGGTGATCCGTCTGCTCGTCTGCCACCTATGACATAAAAAAATGCTTCAGTTGCGCTCTCGCTGAATGTGGTCACAACAGTTCACGGATTATTAGTGTAATGTTACTCAAAGAGTCTACGAGGCTCCGTTTTGAAGTGTGTGCAACAAGGTAACATATACCTAGTTATTTAAAAAATAAAATCCGCATTCCTATCTTTATTTGAATACTTCACCCAGTATTTTTTTACTTAATTTTGAAAATATAAATCTGCTATGAGACACTAGGTTACTCGAACAGAATTAATTAAGTTTTCTATGTTGACAAAGTTTTGAGTACATAATCGGATTGGCGCAATAAGAAAAAGTGGATTAAATAAGGTAACTATACTTTCCGATGGAAATACAGTTTAATTTTCCATTCAAATTGAAATACTTTTAATGCACTACCAAGTAACCACACATTTGGAATTATACTAATCCTTATGAAGTCATTATATAAGAATACATAGATTCGTAAAGCCCATCAATGTTTACAAATTATCAAAGTTCTTCAATCGATTTTCACCCTAATATCAAACACATTTGGTTCAATATCAATTGGGGAAATTTGACAGATTGTGGTAATGTAATGTGTGGCTGTCTGTACATACTTGAATACTTACATCGTAAACATTTGACTGACACCTATACGACTCGTAACACATTGCCTTGCTGCAATTTCTATTTTCCACAAAACGCGGATAGTAATCTTCGCCCAGGTCTATAATGTCTTTCTGAAAAAAAGAGAACATTTTTTGAATTGCAATATTGTTATGTTGATAGATATTACGATGAACACGAAAAGTTTAAGTAAACTCACATTGTATTCACAGTTGCATGGAGGATCTGGTATGATTTGCTGAAAAAGTGGACATAGTATAATTTGATTGGTTAACTCTGTCCTATCGGGCGACATAATCGTCGAATGGTGGTACACAGAATGTTGGGAGATAAGCATACCACATACTTTCTTCCAACCAATAGAAATTTGTTTACAAGTTTATAAATACTTGGGTATTATGTAAATCATGTAAATATGCAAGGGTTGGTCCAGCTTTTAAGTCGAATGGGGTCAATTAATATAATAATAATTTAATATTTGACAACATCACATACATTGATCCGACTCCGAGATAGGTAGCTCAAGCACCTGTGTTACGGATATCAGAATCAACAGTGGGATTACAAATTTATTCATATACTACTTTTCTTTTGTAAATACATACTTATAATATATAGGAAACACCCAGACCAATACAAACAGACATGTTCATGCACATAAATGTTTGTACTGTGCGGGGATCGAACCCGCAAGCCTTGCACCAGAGGCAGCGTTCACTACCACTGTTCCAAACGGGTCGTCCACAACCACTGTTCCAAATTAGTCTTGTCTGCAAATCAGACTGGAACCGTGTTTAGAAATAATGTTTATACTCGATTTTTTTTATGTTGACTGTACCATAGATTTTGTTTTAAGAACAGTAATTTAAGCCACATATCACGTTTCTACAGTATGTCAAATTCCTCCAATTGATATTGAAAGTGTTTGGACTTTAAGGTGTGAATCGATTGAAGAAATTTGAAAGATTTGTATATATACCACGGCGTCACGTGGAGTTATCCTTGTTGGATCGTCCGCGTCCTCAAGTCTGAGACTCTAGTGCTATTTTTGCACTGCAGGGGGTATCTCGACCTGACGCCATCTGTACAATAGGTAATGCGTGACTGTCTGTACCTAAATTTTATAAATGATTGACATAAACTTACGTTATGTACTTTGATATTGCCTCTCTTTCGAGTTCTGGTTTCGACAGAATTGTCCAGTAGAATAATATCGTTTCTTATCATGTTAGCGTAGTCCACGATGAATGAAGGCAAATTTTTAGCTATTTCTGTCGGCTCTGTTGATTTCGTACTGTACTTTGGACCTATGTCATCAACATTATCGAAAATATCATTTTCTAGACCCATTTGTTCCACGTAGTTTTGCCTCTTTCGATTGCTCGGCTCGCCAATCAAATAATCTTCCAAATCTGTAGTCCTTTTCATTGCCAAGGCTTTTGGTATCAACGAATGTATGACAATAAAGAATCCACAGCATAGGAGAAGTCTTAGTAGATATTTTGGATGCTAGAATTTGGTAGATAAATTAGAATAAATATACCTAAATGAAGATCTTTTGGAAGTACCTTTTGGCCATCTCAAATTATTCAAAAATAGTTAAATCCACAACAAATTTAATGGGTGTCATCATCATCATTTCAGCCAATCCTCCCCCAATATTCTCCACACAGATCGTAATGGGTAATGGGATCGTAATCGTGATATATTAATGGGTGTATCGGTAAACATTTACATACCTTTAACAAAGTTTTATACCAACCTTTCTGAACTACATTTGGATTTCCGAATAAAAAATTTTTAACTTTTCGTACAAAGTCGGTCACATGACTTGTTCATTTTGTAGTAAAAGTCATAGAACAAATGAAGAATGGTTAGTAGAAGACGTGGTTAAATGCATGTATATGTTTACTGATACAACCTGTGCGGATAAAGAATGGGATCAGAAATGGCGGCGCATCTATTCACTTCTCACTCGCACACTATTTGCGTCTATACTCGCACCCCACGAGTGCGAGTATAGACGCAAATAGTGTGCGAGCGAGAACCGCTAGAGTGCCGGGTCTTGTAGTTATCTAATCTTTATACAAATTCAGACTAAATTATGCGAAAACAGCACGTGTAATTAAGTACATAATTACAAACGTAAAAAAATATACTTATTTAATGCACTTACCATGACGATGGTTCTTCTTGGGATCCTCTAAAGGTACTAATGATCGAAATAAGTTTAGCTCGTCTTTTATACCCGATCACGAATGCTATTGATTGATAGGTCAAAGAAAAGATCCATTAGCTTGTAACCAAATACCAAGTAGATTTATTTATAAATCAGTGTAGCGCATTGTGTGGTATCAGGTGATAGATACAGGGAGACAACAATGGCTGTCACCCGTGAGGGTGGAGGGTAATTATATCTTCTTATATAGAATACTATTCAACCCAAAATCACCACCTTATCTCCGGAAGCGTTTCCAGTTTTTCCAGCCCATCCAGGGTCATATGCGTTCTTCCAAACATCTCCGCCTTAAGACTCCCTCCCACTCCTCTCATTTCTATACCTAGTCCATCACTGTCCAGTCCATCCGTCTATGGAACTCCCTACTTTTATCAATAAGACAGTCTTCATCATTAACCATTTTTAAAGCCCGAGTCAAAATCCCTTTAAGACTTTACAGGTCCAGTCATCGGTAGTAGTCGATGGTTCGTCTAAGATCCTAATTTATATGAATGTATATCTAGTCGTTTATATTATTTTATCCAAGCATAACATATTTATTTATTAGTATATAATATTGTGTTTATTTATGTATTAGCATTATAAATATTTTAATATGTACCTATATATATAGTTCACTTTAATTTCCCCTTTTCAATAATGCACCACCTACCCTTCTCTGCTATCAAATGTCCTTTGCCGGAAGGTTGTCTGGTAGAAATCGCTTCCAGCGATAAGACCGCCGGAATTGTACAATTAAGTTTCTGTAATGCCTAGTTTTTTTAACCGACTTCAAAAAGGAGGAGGTTCTCAATTCGACCCGTATGTTTTTTTTTTTAACCGACTTCAAAAAGGAGGAGGTTCTCAATTCGACCCGTATGTTTTTTTTTTGTATGTATGTTTCTCGATTTCTCCGCCAATTATGAATGGATTTAAATGATTTATTTTTTGTTTGATAGGCCATCATTCAGAGGTGGTCCCATAAAATTTTTATCAAAATTGACTTAGTGAATTTGAACAAAACAACAATAACCAAAAAATACAGATATTACGTCGTTGTTTAGAGATGAAATTCGGTATATATATGAAGTTTGCGGTCTGGAATTCGGGAAGTATGCGGTCTGGAAAAAGTAATGGTGGGAAAGTGGTGGGAGACCAGGTCAAATTCAACAACCTACAGAATTTATAACAGATTGAGTGGCAGCTTCCGAACAATTATTACTATTTATTATTATTATTATATTAGTAAAGAATATTTTGGAGACCAGGTTATGGTGAACAGTCCGACTAAACGGTAACACATAGAAAGGTGGTCCTAAATAAATATTATTCAAAATCTTGGGCAAATGCTAAGTGGTCATTTTCTTTTTAAAAATGGCCTCCATAATTAACATCACTCTCAACGACTTGAAAATCAGTATAAAATATGAACTGCATGATCATAACTAAGAATTAGGTCTCAATAATTTCAGAAATGTCGATGACATTCTCGAAATGTGGTCTTACATCTCTATAGAGAATATTGTTTGACATTAACCTGTTTGTATCCACAATAAACTCTTGGGAGCGTTGCAAGTTCTCGAGACTTTCCACAACAAGAACTAATCCCACTTGGTTTGGCGCAAGTGGTAGTTGTTCCGCAACTTCAACGACGTCTTTGGTATCTTCTACAAGGCGATGAGAACGTTGCTCTTCGGTCTCTTTTGATAAACGCTCATGAATCAAGGCAAGGCGATGAGAACGTTGCTCTTCGGTCTCTTTTGATAAACGCTCATGAATCAAGGCAAGGCGATGAGAACGTTGCTCTTCGGTCTCTTTTGATAAACGCTCATGAATCAAGGCAAGGCGATGAGAACGTTGCTCTTCGGTCTCTTTTGATAAACGCTCATGAATCAAGGCAAGGCGATGAGAACGTTGCTCTTCGGTTTCGTTTGACAATCGTTCATGTATTAAACTGAGTCGTCGAGCGCGAATTTCTGAAGTTTCATAGTTATGAAGTTTCTTGACAAATTTGTATATGTCGTCATCAAAGAAAGTCTGTGAGCCCGCTGCTCCTCACTCTCATTCGCAATGGTCATAGAATTTCTTTCTCTATTCTTTTGTAAGCGATCTTGCCCCTCGGCGTCACTCTCCTCTAAACGACCCTGCCTCATTTGGGCAGCGCGTTTAGTAGGCCTACCCATACTAAAAATCACTAACTTTCCACTAAAAAGTGAAAAATAAAATTAATTTTTGAAAAAAAATAAAAACCGACTTCAAGACTACACTAACAATATATACAATTGAACTAAAAAGTATAAAATAATATTTTAATTACAAGCCAAAGAACACTAAAGGAAAATCAACGAAATTAATGATACTTATGCATACTATTTACATTTTAAAATCAGTTATTTTTGGAGTCGGTGCCAGCCAAAACAAAAACTAATATATTGTTTTTGACACAAAAATAAATTACATAAATAATTGAAAAACAACCGATAATTGAAAAGAAGACAATAAAATAATTTATCTATTAATAACACAAAAAAGAAACATAAACTAATGAAAAACAACTCACAATTGAAAAGAAGCGCATAAACATTTTTGAGCATTAAGACACAACCATCAGCATCGTCTGCCCTAACGCGTTTGCCCGCATTCGGGTATTTCACTCAGCCACGTCCCCACTCCGTGGCGTGGCGTTTAATACTTTGTTGTAAACACAGTAATATAATTGTTGTTCTTGAACGGGATTCCCTGTCCTCCGTGGCTGGCACCGACTCCAAAAATAACTGATTTTAAAATGTAAATAGTATGCATAAGTATCATTAATTTCGTTGATTTTCCTTTAGTGTTCTTTGGCTTGTAATTAAAATATTATTTTATACTTTTTAGTTCAATTGTATATATTGTTAGTGTAGTCTTGAAGTCGGTTTTTATTTTTTTTCAAAAATTAATTTTTAAGTTGTGTTTTTTTGTGTGTATATCTCTATCTATCTATCATTTATGACAGAGGTGTTTTTTTGTTAAATATTTCACGACATCACATACATTGATCCGACTCCGAGATAGGTAGCTCAATTACCTGTGTTACGGATATCAGAACCAACAGCGGAATTATAAACATATAAATACATTCTTATAATACATAGAAAACACCCAGACCAATACAAACAGACATGTTCATGCACAATCTCCTCTTGAAGCCAAACACAAAATTAAATCCTGTTTACTGGACCTAAATTACAATGACACAGAACATGTCCTCTCTTGATTGTGATGACGCATACACTAATACTCACACACACACACACACACACACACACACACACACACTCCACAAACACTCACACATACACACACACACACACATCAAATCCATACAGTATTACTTTCATTATCCTAATTACTTAATTATATGTTTTAAATATGTTTGTTTATAGAACCGAAGCTGTCGTTAAATGTAAAAGTTTGCTAATGTTCACTAAACTCAACTAATGCGATGCAGGCCTGTGAGCCTAGTGCAATAGTTGATGATACTACCAAATGTAACATTTAATGTCATTAAAGATTTATTATTTTATTATTATTATTATTTTTTTTTTTTTTTTTTATTTTAAAAAAAAACAATGTTTGTACTGTGCGGGGATCGAACCCGCAACCCTTGCACCAGAGGTATACTACCACTTATCCAAACGGTTACTTTCAAGAAATGGAATAATGGATTTATATTGATCTCTTATTAATAACAATAAAACATAACAACAAAATACAGAGTGTATATGCGAACATTTACATCCCTTTAACCACGTGATCTACTAACCATTATGAAAAACATTTCGTACCTTTGTGAACAAAGGGTCACTTTTGCAAAGTTGAACTAAAATTACTTAAATATGCAGAAAAATCAGTAGCTAATCGCGGTTTTTTTGCATATTTAAGTAGTTTTTAAAGTGCAAAAGTGACCCTTTGTTCCCAGATGTGCGATTTGTTCTATCATTTTTGGAAATACGCATGAAAAAATTTCAAATTTTCATACAACGTCGTTCACGTGACTTGGTCATTTTGTATGGGGAGTCGAAAAAATTTTAGATGAAGTTCGAAAAGTCGTTGAACAAATGTTCAGAATGGTTAGTAGACCACGTGGTTAAAGGGATGTAAATGTTCACAGATACATAAAAAATTAGATACTTATTTAAGAAGTCTTATAATAAAACAGCCATAATCATTAAAAATGTTTTAATAATCTCTTTCTCTCGATTTTTTTTTATTCAATATAATATGTACCACCTGCTACCTAAATATGAAAATCAATAGGAATTTGTTTTTCTTTTAATGCTTTGACAGCCATTTCAAAGGCTTGAGCAGCCTGGGGGCCTTCAAATGGATTAATATTCTCGCCGTCATTTACGTAGCCGTGTACCTTAAGCATCAAGTCTCTCATGAGCTCCCGCTCCCTCTTCAACACTTCTTCATTCATAACCTTCACATATCTTCTTTTAAGAAAGACTCCGTGTTTTTTAAGACAATGCCGATTAAAGTCATGTTTATAGCTGTACGGTTGTGAACAAAGCTGTAACAAAAAAAACCAATGGGGTTTCCGGAAATGTTCTTCCTTGCACACACACTTTGACCGTGAGCCAGGCTCGGCAAGTCTGTTGTAGTTTTATTACCGCCACAAAGTCTTAGCATTGTCCGGGCGACTGTGTGAGTGCGACAACGGGGGGCGGAGTGTTTTTGAAAAAGTTATCTTTGGAGCTCTCGCAGTAGCTAGGTTTTAGCTGCGAACGTCATTCGTATTGGTCTGTGACGGTGACTGACTGATTGGCCCAAGCAGAATATACACTTTTTGGATTGGTTGAGCGCACTCCGCGCATCTGCGTCCCGCGGCTCGACGTTGTGGCGGTAACGCTGTATTTACATACATTAAGGGTAATTTATTTACATAATGTATATTATGTTTATAATGTATATAGTAACATTAAATTTTTTAGAAGATACTTTGTTTTTTAATCTTGCTAGAGATGATTGTGACGTGAATGGCGTGTGCAAAATCAGCTTGAAATTTCACAAATCCTTTTTTATTTTAAATTTCTTACTGTCTTAATTTCATTACAATCAATAAAAACTGTTGGGGGCGCCTCTGAGCCGCGTTTAAAGATTAAAGCGATTGCAGTCTGACCATTGCAACCCTTGGACAGGGATTAAGACCAAATAATTGAGGTTACACATTAGCATCATCAAATTTGAGGTACTATCCGCAACGCAACATACCCGATGTTACTCCCACTGTCAAGCAAAGTACGTGCTCAGACTCTAAACTACGACATCCCGTTTTAGAAGGAGCACTCACTTTACCTACGTACTGTACGGCACTGCACGCTAAGTGCGTGCAGAAACAAAACAAAGTTTCCTTAATTTAATCTGATAAATAAAAGAGCGAGTTTTAAAACAGGAAACATCACCTTCTTTTTAAAAATTTTTGTTTTATAAATATTGACAGGTTTACGTAACGTAGATTTTTATATCGTCGAGGTCTATGACTAAACTATAGGGTAGTAGGTAACTTAGGTGAGCTGTAAGTTCGTTATTTATTTTTAATCTTATTACTTATATAAATTAACTCACCTCGCAATTGTATGGTCGTTCACCGGTGTGAATCCTCATGTGATGGTTCAAACCATACTTAGTGAAGAAGGACATGTTGCAAAGTTCACACTTGACGTTTTTATTAGCGACGTTGTGCATTAGGCAGTGGCGACGTAATGCACTTAACTGAAAAGCAAATGCATTATATATATCAAAGTTGCCGCCATCCTTTATGGAATAATTAAATTATAATATATAGTTTTTATAATGAGGGTTTTCGGTGTGAAAAATCCGCTAGATGGAGTACTACAGGGCTGAGGTCCATATACAATGTGATTGGTTACTTTTAAAAGTGATCTGTCAAAATGACAATTTGACAAACTAAACAACCAATGCGGTTGATGTTGGATCTCAGTCCAACATTACGCCATCTAGTGGATTTTTCACACGCAAAAACCCTCATTGATATCTCCTTCTTCATCTTAGCGTGTAATTCCCGCTCACCGCAGCTAATAGTAGAAATACGCACAAAGATTTGAAAAATCCCGAGGTGAGTGCTCGATTATTCGAACCACGACTATCGTATGGAAGGCGCGTTATCTACTGAGCTACCATCGCTCTAATAAATGATATTTTTTAATATCCCTAATCGGTTTTTCAAAAACAGTACAAATATACATGGTGTCCCAAGACATTGGGACATGATGTGTGCCATACCTGTCACTTTGGGTAAAATTTTTAATGTAATGTTATATTAAGGATTTGAGGTACTTTCCCTTTATGTCCCAAAGTTTTATGACGCACTGTATAGATTTTCGAAAAATAATAGGTTTAAGAAGATATCACGTATAAAAATACACGTGATGGAGGTAGAGGGGAGGAGAAGTACAAAAACCGCACCACGTAATTGGTCTCAAAAGAATCTCATCATTTTAGAGCTTTGTCAAAATAAGACAAATCTTAATTTGACAATAACAAAACGCCCAGCCACTTTTGAGGCCAACCGTATCTATCACCAATCGTACCAGGGGGAGGAGAGAGCAGTCTAAAATTTTCTTAAAATGAAATGATATTTGGCATTAAACAAACCGAATGTAATAACAGAAGTAAATTATGGCGGTTTGTTTAACAAGAAATAGGTCTTATTTGTTGCGCGGCGTCGGCAGTAAAATTCTAATAAATACAGAAAAGTAATTCAAAAAGAATTATACTTGACTTTACAATAAAATAAATACTTAACTTTATTCTAATTATGGGTAAGTACATAAGGTACATAGTTAGTAATTTTACATATTTTATACCTACCCTTTTAAATGGCTTCTTGCAAACATCACAAACATGTTTCTTCTCATCACTGTGAGTAATCATATGACTGAAAAAATAAACAATAATATCACATCAATAGTTGATATTTTTATAGCAATCTTTTGCAATTTATTCTTAAGTAAATAACACACTTAAAAACTTCATCACACGAGATGAAAATTTTAAGTGTGTTATTTACTTAATATCACTTCATTCATGAAAAATGCATGTATTTTAATTCCAAATTTACCTCATAATAATATATTAAGAAAAATCTAACAAATCCGCGTCGCCAGACCGACAGGTTCATGGTGCGCTCAGGTACAATGGAGATCTAGGGGCAAGAAACGCCCACAAGAACGCCACAGAGGCATTGGAAATGGATGGAAGTCGCCAAAGATCACGATATGTTATAGACTGATGTGGCTCTACACCCATACGGTTGAAAATAAATCTTTTGGAGTATTTTTAGGATCTGAATGATGTACATATTAACACAAAATAATCTTCACACCAGGTTATTACAATCTGTCAAATTTCCTCCATCGATATTCGATATTAAACCAAAAATGTTAGAAGGCAATAAATACTGCACATTACACTTCGATTTTACTTATATTGCACACAAGAACCAAAATCGTAATCTTTACATAATAAAAATGGTTACCATTGCCTAAAATTTCATAGTTCTGTATAAAATGCTACCAGCTTAGATTAATAGTTTTGATTTAATCTAAATCTAAACTGTGATCTATGATTGTAGCTGCGCAAGAGCATAGTATTCTTAGATTTTAAGTTTTAATTTTAAAGGACGTGCCAGATGGCAACATGTATGTTGGGGTCCTAATAATAAATAAATTCTGTATTTTCGTTGCTGACGTAATATTTGTTTCTAGCGCTGCAGAGGAAAAACGCGGAACTACTCGTAAATTTAAATCACTTGGCCGAGTCTTGATCAGTCTTTACGAAAGGGCTTACTTACAATAGGTACGCCAAGCTATAATTCGTTGAGTGATTATAGTTCAAACAAATCGGTCTAGGCATACGTTTAACGAACGCCATAGGCGTCCAATTGGATAGCTAATTTAACCAGATGGCTGGGGCCTATACATAGATGTGCAGCTGTTTGTCCATATCTTGGCGTGTATTTCCCAGTTGCGTCCAAAGCTCTCACTCTGGAGCCCGGGGTACGCTTGGACCATGATTCTTGACTTGGGCAGTCTGGTAATTACTATTAAGTGCCTGCCGTCTGACTTTTGCAACCCTTTATCAGGGGAACCAGACTAACAGAATCATGGTTACACGTTTCTGAGCAGGTTTCCTCACGATGTTTTCCCTCATCTCCGACCAAATGGTAGAAATACGCACATAGATTTGCAAAATCCAGAGGTGCATGCTTGGATTCGAACCAGGCCCCCCCGTATGAAGGCGCGTTCTGAACCACTGAGCTACCATCGCTTTAATAATTGAAATATCCCTAACCGACTTTTTAAAAATATATACATGTCGAATTGAGAACCTCCTTTTTTTGAAGTCGGTTCCCCGTACAATATTTAGTTCTATATTGTTGATTAATTAAATAATAAATAATAATATAATGACTTGTACCTCTTTAAAGCAAGTTTGTTTCCAAAGCATGCAACACATTGATCACATTTGAAAGACTTATCATTTATATGTGTTTTTTCGTGCGTGCGTAAACTGTTAATACTGAAAAATCCTTTCCCACACAATTCACATTTAAACGATCTTTCCCCTGGAAATAAATCATACATGTATCATTGCAAAGTAAGGTGCACAGAAATTTCAATCAACATGACTTCATGTTCTTACATAAATAATTTATAACTAAGACACAAAGTTCAAAATCTGTTGGAGGAAATAGGGTATTTGACTAATCTCGAAAGGGTAAAAATATTAATATTTTATCAAAAAATAGCACTAATAGCATACACTTTCAGTTTAAAATATTTCCTAGTATGATCATTCAATGGAGCCATCTGTATGGTGCGTTTTGGGCTTACCCAAAAAAATCTAAGGGATTAATTTTAAGCAGACGTTACATCCGAATCGGAGTTTCCTTCTTTTTCTCATGCACTGTGTGTGTCCTTTGTTTGGATGCGACAGGTATATTCTCGTTCGTTACGGGACGGCTTTAAATTTCAAAGTTGGCTATCTGAGATAAATTAAATGAGATTAAAGTAATTCTTTTAACGATGTTTCTATAATCATCTATAATTGAGATTACAGACATAAAAAAAATATCCGACATATAATTTTCCGAAAAACTCTCTGTAGAAGACGTACAGCCTACAGTTTGTCGGTAGTACAGACAGCCAGTCATTATTAACTGTACTACAATCTGTCACATTTTCTCAATGATATTGGACCAAATTTGTTTGACAAGGTGATAATTGATTGAAGAAATTTGCCTATGTATACTTTGAAATGTGTCCGTGCATACATACAAATGGTTTCATTTAAACTTGTAAAATGACTACGAAAACATAATGGTAGCATGGTTTGTTAGCCAATTTAAACACTAAATTGTATTATTTATAATAATAAGTTGGAAAATTACCTTTATGTATCAACACATGAGTTTTGAGTGATGAAGTCATTTTCCCACAATAGTAGCACATTTCTGTTTTAGTATATTTATATTTCTTTGGAACTGTAGATTTTCGCTTAATTTCAGATTTAGTAGGTAAAACACGAATGTCGCTTAAGAAAACAGGCTTAATTGGTTTAGGAACTTTTTTAAGTTTCTCTTTATAGTTGTAATTCTTACGTTCCTTATTTTGTTTTGGAGCTAGAAAATAAACATAGCAAAATTTAGAATTACAATCAAAGAATAATAAAAAAATGCACAGTAGTACTTAAGAATAAAGTATAATTAAACTGTCATAGAATTTGTGAAACTCGCAGGAATACACTAGTAGAATATCTTTCATTATTTAATAGGTTCATTCAAAAATATTTAGAAAAAAAATGTCTCATTAAATATTTATAATGCGGACGGCTAAGGAATGGAACTCTCTGCCAAACGCGTATCATCCTAGACCTCATCGTCGCTTTCCATCAGGTGCGATTGTGGTCAAGCGTTAGCCTATTGACAAAAAAAATATATTAGTACCTGTAGTCTTTTTCTTCTTATTGTTTTTAGCTTTTCGCAGGGCCAGTGGTAAGAGGTATTCATCATCTTCAGCATCAGAAACTGGTTCATAATCAACATCTAAATTCTGAAAAATATAGCAACTTTTTCAGGGGACATGGAGATTGACTCGAAAAAAAAAAGACGTATACCTACATAGCTCGCTACCTGTCTTCTACTTTCTTACACAGAAGGTAAACTATTGTGACAATAAGCTCGACACGGTGTGGGAAACCATCTAACGGAAACCTGCTCGGTTAGTTTCTTAAAATTGTACTAAATTGTACAATTAAGTGTGGATTCGAGGTCCTGATACCTGTCGGATTCGAGGTCCAGTGTAGACATCGGTTCAATGAGGGAAACGATGGTGGAGAGTGTTGATGCAACCCTGAATACTGTCTCTATTTGGGGACGACGCTTCCTTGGTTGGGTTCAACCGTAATAAAACACAAGCCTGTCTGTTTACGGCGAAGCGGAGTCCATTCCACCTGACTCCGACCTTCCGAAATGTTCCGGTACCTGAGACGGACCACCAAGAGCTCCTGGGCTTGGATCTGTCCGCCAGTCTCAATTTCGGTCGCTACATTGAGTCCATAGCAAAAACAGCTGCAAAAAAACTAGGTATTCTTTGGAAGGTCAGGCCTTTAAGCCTGAGCAGCTCTTAAATCTTTATAGAGCCCAGGTTCGCTCCTGCTTAGAGTACTGCTCTCACCTTTGGGATGGACCTGCCCGGTATCAGCTGGATGCTTTGGACACAATAGAGCACCGTGCGAAGAGACTTATCGGTGATGACGTACTCTCAAGGGCTGGCTTGCAGAGCCTTGACCACCGCAGTCGTGTGGCAAGTCTCTCAGTGTTCTACCGGTTTCATTTCGGTGAGTGTGCGGAGGTTCTGCATAATTTGATCCTCCCTAGCCCATTCCACCACCGGACAACAAGGCGCGGCGAGGGGTTTCATTCATACGTTGTTAGCTTGCCCCTTATCCGCACGAAGCGATTTGCCTTCACGTTCATAATGCGGACACCTAAGGAATGGAACTCCTTGCTAAGGTCTGTTTTTCCGGACCACTACAATCTGGACATCTTTAAGGCAAGAGTGAACAGACATCTTCTAGGCAAACGCGTTACATCCTAGACCTCATCGTCACTTTCCATCAGGTAAGATTGTGGTCAAGCGTTAGCCTACAGTTCATAATAAAAAAAAAAGTTACTGTAATGCCTAGTTTTTTTACCCGACTAAGCAAAAAGAAGGGGTTATGATTTTGAACTGTATGTATGTATGGTTGTTCATCTGTTCCCTCATAACTTCTAAACTAGTTATCAAATTTGAACAAATGAGGTGTCGTTAGAAGTGTAGTGATTGTCTTCTTGTTAAAGGCTACATGACGTCACGTTAAATTGACTACAGCGCCCTCTAGGGGACTTAGAGTAAGGAACTAAAAAAATGTATTTCTTGACGGTACCGTCAATAAGTGCAATTAAGTATATCTATCTATCTAAATTACTCTTAAGGTGATGGGTAGGGCTCACTAGCAACACCAATCGATTTTAATTTTTAGCTACTAAACCGGATCTATTTTAAACAATTTCGGGGTTACAACCTCACGGCAAACACTTATACTATTTATTAAATACTTATAGCTAACTGATTGGTCTGCTTTTGCTCTCGAGTTTTGGATTACCGCCAAGTGGCCGCTTTTGGCGTGAATCCATTTATCGCGTACAAAAACGGACTCAACATAAAAATTATGGTCATTTTGTATGGAGTCGAAAAAATTATGAATTTCGAAAAGTCGTTGACCAAATGTTGTTCAGAATGGTCGGTAGAACACGTGGTTAAAGGGATGTAAATGTTCATGCAAATGTTGGGTACAACGCGTACGCGACAAATTGATTCACACTAAAAGTGGCCGCTTTTGGCGGTAATCAATATTTCGCGTACAAAAACGGTTTAATAGCTCAAAATTTAAATCGATTGGCGTCGCTAGTGTGCCCTACCCGTCACCTTAAATATCTCTAATTAACAAAAGATATAATTTCTACAGGAAAACTTCTCATTCAAACTGGAAACATCAATTAGGCCAGGCATGCACGCTGCAGGGGAGAATGTTCAAAGCTCTAAAAATTCAATAAAAAATTAAAAAAGCAAATTATTTTTGCATCGTCAGAGTTTGATGTTTTATTGAGTGAGTTTATGACATGAAATCTAGAATAAAATTTACAGTTTCGAAACATGGACCAAGAATTTTCAACGTTTGTAGAGTTCCATAGAAGTTTGCAGAAAGTATGAAACACATTATTTTGACTCTGCTTATTGCTCTGTGTTTCGAAATTGGTAATTCCATGCTATTATATTAGGTCATTCATACACTCAATTAAAACATAAATACTACTTCACTGGCAAAACAAAAAATTACCTTTGCAGCAAGGCTCGCCAGGACTAATTGGAAATTCCAATCTAATCAATTAAGTAGTCTAGAATTCTAATAATTCAAGTAAGTAGACAAAGGTTCAAGACACACTTTTTAAAAAGGAGATACTTACATCGTCAAAATCATTGTCAGACTCATTTTTTATAGTATTGAGGAAATCTATTACTGATAAAGGCCCATTCTCATTTGTATCATCAGGATTTTGTTCTACTTTCTTTATAGTAGTGCCTTTGTAAAAAATTGATTCTTCACCGTCTTTAAAGTAACCATCAACATTTGTTTCATATTTTGGTGTGCATTCATCAATTTCAATTTTTATTTTTATGTCATTTAAATTATCAAATGTGATTTTTTTACAACTGCTAGTAGATTGTAGAGCTGCATCTGAACTGAATGTACAGCAAAAAATTTAATATTATAAACAGGTTTTTTTACTATCAGTATCGTCATCAATACAGTGGTAACTGGTAGGTACGCCAGTTTATAGTATGGTGGGCAATATTAAAAGAACTAAAAAAAAAATAGTAAAAGATAAGAAAAGTTATGGCAAGTAAAATATTAGACGGTGTTATACCTAACTACATATTTTATTGCTGAATGTTACAGTCTCAATTTTGGTTACGTAGTGCAATTAAGAAAATTTATTAAGATATAAGATATTATGGATTTATAATAATATTAATATACCTTTCAATCATCAATTTAAAGTCAAAAGCTTCTTTAAGTTTTTTACGACATCCTAGACAAATTTTATCAGTGATGCCATCATTTCTCATGATCTGAAACATTAGAGATTATTACTTATTAATAGGTATTTAGTTAGTTCCTGAAAATCCCGACAAGACAAAATTATGACCCCCTTTATGGAACAGTGGCGCTACAATTTTTGGTTGATTGTAACTAAATAAGGATTTGTGACTATTTAAGCTTATGTTGAACCATTCATGTCACAACCATCTCGCAAGATTAAAAAAGTGGATACTAATAAAAGGTTTTCTTTACTGTGATAGTTGACAGATGAACAGACTGATCACTGGTAAGCGATTGCCACCGCCCATGGACACCTGCGACACCAGTGGAGTCACAAGAATTTTGCTAGAGAGAGAGAGAGACAGGTAATTAGTGAACATGGTCGGAGAGTGCAAAATAAGCTTGAAAAATCACAAATCCTTTTTTATTTTAAAAGTCTTGACAAATTTTTCATTTAGTCTTAATTTCCTTAAATCGATAAAAAACTGGTGTCGGCGCTATTGATTCGTAATTAAGTACCTACCTGTCAAGATTGTATTCAAACAAACATTTCTTCAAATGAATACATTCAATATATGTTGCATGTTTCGGTTTGAACTTAATAGATTTAAATTTTACAAAATAAAACCAGATGTAAGTTACTATATATTTATATTTATTATATATTTATTACACAAGATACTGTGTGATGCTGTTAGTTATTAATTTATCTTACCTTAACGTTACTTAGAGAAGTTATTTTAAAGGCATATGAATTATCATCTTGAATGTCGAAAATGCAACGCACGTTCTTCTTATTTCCTAAGCATAATCGACATTTTTCCATTTTTGATGAATAAAAACGAAAACAATCTTCAAATCATTAATAAATCACGGCACATATTCTTTTTAGAAAAACTCAACAAGCAAGAAAAAGAAACCAGTGCTATCTGTCAATGTCAAAAGCGTTTTGTTCAGTTTTGTTTTGATCGTTTAATAATATTATGAGTTGATTTATATGACAGAATAAAAATGTAAGGAAGTCCCGTCGATGAAGCTAGAGATAAAACGAAACGTCCCGCCCGCGGCATAGCACGCATAGAGCAACCCTTATGAACCCTTAAGGCGATGGGTAGCCCTAACTAGCGACACCAATCGATTTTAATTGTTAGCTACTAAACCGGATCTATTTTAAATATTTTCGGGGTTACAACCCCTCAAAAAACACTTATACTATTTATTAAATAACCATGCACAAATGTTGGGTCCAACGCGTACGCGAAAAATTGATTATCGCCAAAAGCGGCCACTTTTAGCGTGAATCAATTTTTCGCATACAAAAACGGGCCCAACATTTGTGTATGGTTATTTAATAAATAGTATAAGTGTTTGCCGATTAGTATAAGTGTGTTTGTTTGCAGTGTGCCCTACCCCCGTCGCCTTAAGGTGACGTGTAGGGCACACTAGCGACGCCAATCGATTTTAATTTTTAGCTACTAAAACAGAATATATTGAAACAATTTCGGGGTTACAACCTCACGGCAAACACTTATACTATTATTAAATACTTATAGCTAACTGATTGGTCTGCTTTTGCTCTCGAGTTTTGGATTACCGCCAGTGCCTCTTTGGCGTTGTCAATCCTTTATTCGCGTACAAAACGGACTCAACATAAAAATTATGGTCATTTTGTATGGAGTCGAAAAAATTATGAATTTCGAAAAGTCGTTGACCAAATGTTGTTCAGAATCGGTCGGTAGACACGTGGTTAAAGGGATGTAAATGTTCATGCAAATGTTGGGTACCACGCGTGACGCCGACAAATTGATTCACACTAAAAGTGGCCGCTTTTGGCGGTAATCAATATTTCGCGTACAAAAACGGTTTAATAGCTCAAATTTAAATCGATTGGCGTCGCTAGTGTGCCCTACCCGTCACTTAAATATCTCTAATTAACAAAAGATATAATTTCTACAGGAAAACTTCTCATTCAAACTGGAAACATCAATTAGGCCAGGCATGCACGCTGCAGGGGAGAATGTTCAAAGCTCTAAAAATTCAATAAAAAATTAAAAAAGCAAATTATTTTTGCATCGTCAGAGTTTGATGTTTTATTGAGTGAGTTTATGACATGAAATCTAGAATAAAATTTACAGTTTCGAAACAGGGACCAAGAATTTTCAACGTTTGTAGAGTTCCATAGAAGTTTGCAGAAAGTATGAAACACATTATTTTGACTCTGCTTATTGCTCTGTGTTTCGAAATTGGTAATTCCATGCTATTATATTAGGTCATTCATACACTCAATTAAACATAAATACTACTTCACTGGCAAAACAAAAAATTACCTTTGCAGCAAGGCTCGCCAGGACTAATTGGAAATTCCAATCTAATCAATTAAGTAGTCTAGAATTCTAATAATTCAAGTAAGTAGACAAAGGTTCAAGACACACTTTTTAAAAAGGAGATACTTACATCGTCAAAATCATTGTCAGACTCATTTTTTATAGTATTGAGGAAATCTATTACTGATAAGGCCCATTCTCATTTGTATCATCAGGATTTGTTCTACTTTCTTTATAGTAGTGCCTTTGTAAAAAATTGATTCTTCACCGTCTTTTAAAGTAACCATCAACATTTGTTTCATATTTTGGTGTGCATTCATCAATTTCAATTTTATTTTTATGTCATTTAAATTATCAAATGTGATTTTTTTACAACTGCTAGTAGATTGTAGAGCTGCATCTGAACTGAATGTACAGCAAAAAATTTAATATTATAAACAGGTTTTTTTTACTATCCAGTATCGTCATCAATACAGTGGTAACTGGTAGGTACGCCATTTTAGTATGGTGGGCAATATTAAAGAACTAAAAAAAAAATAGTAAAAGATAAGAAAAGTTATGGCAAGTAAAATTTAGACGGTGTTATACCTAACTACATATTTTATTGCTGAATGTTAAGTCTCATTTTGGTTACGTAGTGCAATTAAGAAAATTTATTAAGATATAAGATATTATGGATTTATAATAATATTAATATACCTTTCAATCATCAATTTAAAGTCAAAAGCTTCTTTAAGTTTTTACGACATCCTAGACAAATTTTATCAGTGATGCCATCATTTCTCATGATCTGAAACATTAGAGATTATTACTTATTAATATGTATTTAGTTAGTTCCTGAAAATCCCGACAAGACAAAAATTATGACCCCCTTTATGGAACAGTGGCGCTACAATTTTTTGGTTGATTGTAACTAAATAAGGATTTGTGACTATTTAGCTTATGTTGAACCATTCATGTCACAACCATCTCGCAAGATTAAAAAAGTGGATACTAATAAAAGGTTTTCTTTACTGTGATAGTTGACAGATGAACAGACTGATCACTGGTAAGCGATTGCCACCGCCCATGGACACCTGCGACACCAGTGGAGTCACAAGAATTTTGCTAGAGAGAGAGAGAGACAGGTAATTAGTGAACATGGTCGGAGAGTGCAAAATAAGCTTGAAAAATCACAAATCCTTTTTTATTTTAAAAGTCTTGACAAATTTTTCATTTAGTCTTAATTTCCTTAATCGATAAAAAACTGGTGTCGGCGCTATTGATTCGTAATTAAGTACCTACCTGTCAAGATTGTATTCAAACAAACATTTCTTCAAATGAATACATTCAATATATGTTGCATGTTTCGGTTTGAACTTAATAGATTTAAATTTTACAAAATAAAACCAGATGTAAGTTACTATATATTTATATTTATTATATATTTATTACACAAGATACTGTGTGATGCTGTTAGTTATTAATTTATCTTACCTTAACGTTACTTAGAGAAGTTATTTTAAAGGCATATGAATTATCATCTTGAATGTCGAAATGCAACGCACGTTCTTCTTATTTCCTAAGCATAATCGACATTTTTCCATTTTTGATGAATAAAAACGAAAACAATCTTCAATCATTAATAAATCACGGCACATATTCTTTTTAGAAAAACTCAACAAGCAAGAAAAAGAACCAGTGCTATCTGTCAATGTCAAAAGCGTTTTGTTCAGTTTTGTTTTGATCGTTTAATAATATTATGAGTGGATTTATATGACAGAATAAAAATGTAAGGAAGTCCCGTCGATGAAGCTAGAGATAAAACGAAACGTCCCGCCCGCGGGCATAGCACGCATAGAGCAACCCTTATGAACCCTTAGGCGATGGGTAGCCCTAACTAGCGACACCAATCGATTTTAATTTTTAGCTACTAAACCGGATCTATTTTAAATATTTTCGGGGTTACAACCCCTCAAAAAACACTTATACTATTTATTAAATAACCATGCACAAATGTTGGGTCCAACGCGTACGCGAAAAATTGATTATCGCCAAAGCGGCCACTTTTAGCGTGAATCAATTTTTCGCATACAAAACGGGCCCAACATTTGTGTATGGTTATTTAATAAATAGTATAAGTGTTTGCCGATTAGTATAAGTGTGTTTGTTTGCAGTGTGCCCTACCCCCGTCGCCTTAAGGTGACGTGTAGGGCACACTAGCGACGCCAATCGATTTTAATTTTTAGCTACTAAAACAGAATCTATTTGAAACAATTTCGGGGTTATAATATCTCGGCAAACACCTATACAATTTATTTAATACTTATACTTAACTGTTTGGTCTAGTATTGCACTCGAATTTTGAATTACCGCCAAAAGTGGCCGCTTTTGGCGGTAATCAATATTTCGCGTACAAAAACGGTTTAATAGCTCAAATTTAAATCGATTGGCGTCGCTAGTGTGCCCTACCCGTCACTTAAATATCTCTAATTAACAAAAGATATAATTTCTACAGGAAAACTTCTCATTCAAACTGGAAACATCAATTAGGCCAGGCATGCACGCTGCAGGGGAGAATGTTCAAAGCTCTAAAAATTCAATAAAAAATTAAAAAAGCAAATTATTTTTGCATCGTCAGAGTTTGATGTTTTATTGAGTGAGTTTATGACATGAAATCTAGAATAAAATTTACAGTTTCGAAACATGGACCAAGAATTTTCAACGTTTGTAGAGTTCCATAGAAGTTTGCAGAAAGTATGAAACACATTATTTTGACTCTGCTTATTGCTCTGTGTTTCGAAATTGGTAATTCCATGCTATTATATTAGGTCATTCATACACTCAATTAAAACATAAATACTACTTCACTGGCAAAACAAAAAATTACCTTTGCAGCAAGGCTCGCCAGGACTAATTGGAAATTCCAATCTAATCAATTAAGTAGTCTAGAATTCTAATAATTCAAGTAAGTAGACAAAGGTTCAAGACACACTTTTTAAAAAGGAGATACTTACATCGTCAAAATCATTGTCAGACTCATTTTTTATAGTATTGAGGAAATCTATTACTGATAAAGGCCCATTCTCATTTGTATCATCAGGATTTTGTTCTACTTTCTTTATAGTAGTGCCTTTGTAAAAAATTGATTCTTCACCGTCTTTAAAGTAACCATCAACATTTGTTTCATATTTTGGTGTGCATTCATCAATTTCAATTTTTATTTTTATGTCATTTAAATTATCAAATGTGATTTTTTTACAACTGCTAGTAGATTGTAGAGCTGCATCTGAACTGAATGTACAGCAAAAAATTTAATATTATAAACAGGTTTTTTTTACTATCAGTATCGTCATCAATACAGTGGTAACTGGTAGGTACGCCAGTTTATAGTATGGTGGGCAATATTAAAAGAACTAAAAAAAAATAGTAAAAGATAAGAAAAGTTATGGCAAGTAAAATATTAGACGGTGTTATACCTAACTACATATTTTATTGCTGAATGTTACAGTCTCAATTTTGGTTACGTAGTGCAATTAAGAAAATTTATTAAGATATAAGATATTATGGATTTATAATAATATTAATATACCTTTCAATCATCAATTTAAAGTCAAAAGCTTCTTTAAGTTTTTTACGACATCCTAGACAAATTTTATCAGTGATGCCATCATTTCTCATGATCTGAAACATTAGAGATTATTACTTATTAATAGGTATTTAGTTAGTTCCTGAAAATCCCGACAAGACAAAATTATGACCCCCTTTATGGAACAGTGGCGCTACAATTTTTTGGTTGATTGTAACTAAATAAGGATTTGTGACTATTTAAGCTTATGTTGAACCATTCATGTCACAACCATCTCGCAAGATTAAAAAAGTGGATACTAATAAAAGGTTTTCTTTACTGTGATAGTTGACAGATGAACAGACTGATCACTGGTAAGCGATTGCCACCGCCCATGGACACCTGCGACACCAGTGGAGTCACAAGAATTTTGCTAGAGAGAGAGAGAGACAGGTAATTAGTGAACATGGTCGGAGAGTGCAAAATAAGCTTGAAAAATCACAAATCCTTTTTTATTTTAAAAGTCTTGACAAATTTTTCATTTAGTCTTAATTTCCTTAAATCGATAAAAAACTGGTGTCGGCGCTATTGATTCGTAATTAAGTACCTACCTGTCAAGATTGTATTCAAACAAACATTTCTTCAAATGAATACATTCAATATATGTTGCATGTTTCGGTTTGAACTTAATAGATTTAAATTTTACAAAATAAAACCAGATGTAAGTTACTATATATTTATATTTATTATATATTTATTACACAAGATACTGTGTGATGCTGTTAGTTATTAATTTATCTTACCTTAACGTTACTTAGAGAAGTTATTTTAAAGGCATATGAATTATCATCTTGAATGTCGAAAATGCAACGCACGTTCTTCTTATTTCCTAAGCATAATCGACATTTTTCCATTTTTGATGAATAAAAACGAAAACAATCTTCAAATCATTAATAAATCACGGCACATATTCTTTTTAGAAAAACTCAACAAGCAAGAAAAAGAAACCAGTGCTATCTGTCAATGTCAAAAGCGTTTTGTTCAGTTTTGTTTTGATCGTTTAATAATATTATGAGTTGATTTATATGACAGAATAAAAATGTAAGGAAGTCCCGTCGATGAAGCTAGAGATAAAACGAAACGTCCCGCCCGCGGCATAGCACGCATAGAGCAACCCTTATGAACCCTTAAGGCGATGGGTAGCCCTAACTAGCGACACCAATCGATTTTAATTGTTAGCTACTAAACCGGATCTATTTTAAATATTTTCGGGGTTACAACCCCTCAAAAAACACTTATACTATTTATTAAATAACCATGCACAAATGTTGGGTCCAACGCGTACGCGAAAAATTGATTATCGCCAAAAGCGGCCACTTTTAGCGTGAATCAATTTTTCGCATACAAAAACGGGCCCAACATTTGTGTATGGTTATTTAATAAATAGTATAAGTGTTTGCCGATTAGTATAAGTGTGTTTGTTTGCAGTGTGCCCTACCCCCGTCGCCTTAAGGTGACGTGTAGGGCACACTAGCGACGCCAATCGATTTTAATTTTTAGCTACTAAACAGAATCTATTTGAAACAATTTCGGGGTTATAATATCTCGGCAAACACCTATACAATTTATTTAATACTTATACTTAACTGTTTGGTCTAGTATTGCACTCGAATTTTGAATTACCGCCAAAAGTGGCCGCTTTTGGCGTGAATATATTTTTCGCGTACAAAACGGACTCAACATCTGTGCATGGTTATTTAATAAATAGTATAAGTGTTTGCCGAGAAATCGTAACCCCGAAATTGTTTAAAATAGATCCGGTTTAGTAGCTAAAAATTCAAAGGTAGTATAATACTCGAGCAACCCTATATAATATATGTACCTACCTAATCGGAATTTGGAGTAGGTACCTACATATTTAGGTACTGTATAATACAACATTCCTATATTAAAAATTACTTTGTTAGTTCATTTTCCAATCCAAGGGGGGACGCCCTGTTGGTTTAGTGTTTCAAGTACCGGACCGTAAAAAGTATGTTTCTAATTTTTCGAACATGGCCCATGGGCGGCGGCATCTAATGATTCGTCTGCTCGTGTGCCACTTATCACATAAGTAAAAAACTTTGTTGCACACCCAAACAATACTGATAGATACCTACTAGGTACTTATTTTAAAACTTAAACATTTTATTTGCGTGCGGACCGTGACAATTATCGTGCATGCAGCCGGTTTTTCATCAATTTATAAGACGTCTTATAAAAAGTATAGATAAGGCAACGGCAATACATAATAAATAACTATAATTCAAACAATGTATAATAACAATAACGGGTGGCGCAACATGGCAATTCCTTGCATGCCTACTCACCGTGGAATCGTGTTCTGGCGCAGTGATGCCTTTTCCGGCATGAATTTTTTAATAAATATTTTAGAAACGAGTCTAGAACATCTTCTCAAGTTCCCAGGATTTTTTTAAATGAAGATGGGATTGCTCTTGGATTCACACTGAATTCTAGAGTTGGCATAGAAGTGGCATGGTACTATGTAGGTAGGTAATCAAATGGCGTTGAACGCTCATCTGAGGACTACTTCCTCGTTTCCTACAAATTACACTTAAAATTACACTTTCTAAAATAAATTTTCATCTTTTTGCATTTCAATGAAACTGATCAATAAATAAACAAGCAATCACTTTGTATTTAGAAACATGCCAAAATATTTATTCGATGTACTTTATATACGAGCGCAAAATCCACCTGCCCGCAATGCAAACAAACTATTTGGACATGAAATAATCAGATACTTACCATGAGCTTATATTTAATAAATTACACAAGCCAGCCGTTTCAAATAAGGTATACCTATGTAGGTATGATAGCTGTCTAGGAGGCATCTGGTTTACGTAGGCAATCTATCACTCTTCCTCCTCCCTCATCTTAGCTTGTAATTCCCGGTTGAGTCCAAAGCTGACGCTCTGGAGCCCGGAGAACCTACGCTTGGACCATGATTCAGGATTTGAGGAGTCTAGTAATTATAATGAAGCGATTGCCGTCTGATCTTCGCAACCCTTTAAGAGGAACCAGACCAGCTGAATCATGGTTAGGTACACGTTTCCGAAACTATCCGAAACGTGCAGGTATCCTTATAATGTTTTCCATCACCGCCGAGTAGAAATACGCACATACCCATAGATTTGAAAAATACAGAGGTGCATGCACGGATTCGAACCACAACCACGACGTATGGAAGGAGCGTGCAGAACCACTTTTTTTTATTGATGGCCCAGTGAAAATGCACCTTATGCACGCTGAGAGGGGCTCTCCTCCGGGTTAGGTCTCTGCTAATCAGAGACCGGAGGCATACCCAATAAAAACACTGGGGCGTTTCCATGCCTCGCCCAGGAAACACTCAGACCGGGGTGAGGACTGCCACGGAGGCTTCATCCGTCGCCCGGTCAGGACGAAGAGGCTCGCCAGCTCAGCCTCTCTTCCACTCAACCTCCCGGGTAGCACACATGCTGCTGGATGCAGTGCAAGTACCACCGAGAGGAGGACTGCGGGCACCCCTCCCCGCACATACACTGCTGGTTGCAGTGCAGTGGGAGTTAGGGACAAACCCGCAGGCTTTCAACATAATAACGCGTCGCAGAAACCGACTCCACTGGCTGCGGAGCCGGGGAAATCCGTGAAGCAAACAACTCCGACCTACCACCGCAATCCGCTGGCTGCGACCTTGCGGCGCAGGACCCCAAACGTGGGCCTTGCGGCCACTGCGCCCGGAAGCGCTCCACTCTAGGGGGATGCCGCCGTCAAAGCGCCCCGCCGGATAACCGCCGCGCTGTAGCGAAGTGCGCTTCAGAGCGGTCGCACGCCAGGGCCGGTCCGTCGGGTGTGCATCCTTCGGCTAACAGGTAGCAATCCACAAATGAATTACTACCCGTCATTGCCCACGAAAAACCGTGCTCCGCGGTAACCGTTTCTGCCTAATACCAACCGAAGTTGGAATCAGGACAGAACTGATTACCAGCAGGGCCACTCGAGGAGGTAGATGCACCTGAGTCCCCGCGTGCAGAACCACTGAGCTATCACAGGACAACATAGATTCTGATGAATTAGGTTTGAGGTGTATTCCTGAATATACTTTAGATGGTGATTAGGAATATGGTATTCGTTTTTTTTCTATCAGCTCTCATTTATAAGTTACAGGTGACTGAAATTCTGAAAATAGGTTATTGGGGCATATTCAATTCAAATGCAATTAAAATATATAAACATTTCACATAATTATTGGTAACTGTATTGATGATAATAAAGGCACTTACAAATTAAAATAATGATTAGATTCATATTTTTATCTTAGAACTAGGGTAAGATATACTGATTTAAAAATCTTGAAGAAAACTCCATACCTACAACGACGCGCGCGCTCAAGCAAAGTATGGAAAAGAATACAAGATTTTAAATCTTTGGTATCTTTACAAAAACATATCATAAAATTATGATTTACTTGTATTTTATAGGTAAAGGTTAGTAGTTTGATAAAATGGTACGAGTATAAAAGGGAAAAAAATTGGTAGGTACTTATTCAATAGGTCATTTATATTTACCATATTTTTGTAAGTATTTTGTCTGTGAATAACTTAAAATCTACAGCTGATATGGAAATTCTGGAAATGTAATCGTATCGAGGAACTTTAATTTAGTTCAATGAAATACTACTGTAAGTATACATCAAGAAAAAGGCAATGGAAAAAGATTGATTTTTATTGCCCAGTGTAATCGCTCTAGTTGCCAATCTATTACTATACTAGTATTTAGTATGTATAGACTATACCTTCCTGTCTAAAAACCGTCATTCATAAATCTAAGAGCTTCACACGTATACAGGGCGTCGCGTCCCAACAACTAAGGGACATGAAGGGCAAGTACAGTAAGAGAATAAAAAGGTTCGTCACCTTAAGGTAAATTTTCACTTGAATGCCAAGAATCAGTTATACCCAAAGAGAATATAATCACTACCAACATACCTACCGTTTTAAAAAGATCTGCCAACCTTTTAAAAATGTCATAATACATTTTGTTCTCAAATATGGCATAGACAATGACCTTTTAACCTAATATCCAAGCTATTCGCGAATGACACACGAGACAGCCAATATTAACCATCCAAATTAAAAACGTCACCAACCATGACAATAAATTTCTTTTTATTTTTTTTTATTATAAATTTAATTGCCACGTCAAACCAATGTAGGTTTTACTTCAAAGGTATTTTTAAATTGTCTTTACCCGAAAAGGAATCAATGTTGCTACAAGCAAATTTGAACTTTCTGGTGAATCTTTCTTATAACCCTTATAACTTATCAACAAACAAACGGCCGTTGGGGCGGAAAGGTCCTCAAGTGGACCCCAAGTACAGGAAGTCGCAGCCGTGGCAGGCACCCGACAAGGTGGACTGACGATATGGTGAAGATCGCGGGAATCCATTGGATGCGGGCGGCACAGGACCGATCTGTGTGGAGAACATTGGGGGAGGCCTATGTCCAGCAGTGGACGTCTATTGGCTGAAATGATGATGATGATGACAACAATTAATTTAAGTACCAAGGTACTATTTAACTAGTACCTACTTATCTTCTAGGTACTTAACTACTTACGAACCTACCCCACAGTTTCGACTTACCTCTTCTGTCTAGAGTTTTTTAAATTTACAAATTAAATTGATTCGGTCAAGGTCTAGACTAGGTCAGCTGTAATAGAAAAATTGTTATGTCACATATGCGTGACCTACATCAGAAATTTAGCTCAGAATTTAGACACACTCGTCAGTATTTTATTAAGCTGGGCCATTGCCCAAGACGCAACCCCGCTTTCAAGGGGCCCCGCGCGGTGCTGTAACTGCTGAAAATGACATTCGCCAAAGAACGCCATTCGGCCCGACTTTGCACAATCTACATAGTAGTTTCACCAGCCGTCTTCTCTAAGTCGTCAGTCCATCGTGCTGCAGGGCGTCCTATACTACATTTCCCTAAGTGGCAATCACACCACTTGCAACCCACCAACCTTTACTTCAGCGTGCTGATCCGCTGTGTAATGAAATCAATGAATTTAGATCTCTGGCCAATAAAATCGTTCTGAATTTTATTCTCCAGATACTGAGAGCAAGGACGCCCCATCGCCCGGCGAGTTACCGATCAGCAGCAAAAATCCAATTAACTACCTAATAAAATAAGGCAAGGTTGTAGAGTAAAGTCTGGGGTAGCCGCCCTTCAAAATCTATTAGGTAAGGCGTACTAGCGACACCAATTGTATTAGCTATGTACTAAACCCGATCTATTTTAAAAAATAACGAAACGCCTATCCGGCTTTCGGCAAACACTTATCCTTTTTATTTATTTATTTACCTATTTGATATGTACTCGTAGGCATATCAAACCATGCATCAACGTGTGCAAAATCATCTTTTTTTATTTTTATTTATTATTAACATACTTTTGATTGCACGATTGCATAACATTACAGTTTAATACCAAAGCGTTATACAATTCAATAATATTCATACATACATAAAGTTTTCGGTAAATTAATATTCAAGAACAGAGTCTAGGTACTTACATGCGAACAGCATGCCCGAAAATTCAGGATGCCAATCCCAGTAAATAGTCAAATAAATAAAGTATCAAAAAAGTCAATAATACAATACGAATACAATGTCACAAATATTATCTGTCAAACAAAATTAAATTATATAGTGTTAATAAATGTCAAAATATATTTTTAGCAAAAATTATAATAATTACTTAATAATAAAGTGAGAAGCACAGTCGAAACCGAAATCTGCAGAAACGTAGAGTTATAACACAATAAATTCATACTACTTACAATGCAACTCTTTGTATCCGTACTAAGTAGCTTACAACAGAGGAAAAACATACCTACGACTACGAGTATAATACTCATAAAACATATTATAGTTACCACACACCCAGATACTGTAAGTAGTCTAAATATCTAAATAAACTATATGCCTAAAAAGACCGCGCCGTGAAGTCTTTAGTAAAATTATAGATTTCTTTACATGCTTTATTGAGGGCTTACTTGTAGGCCAAGTGCCCTGCAGTAATTATTTAATTGTTCACAGATTTAATTGTTACACTATTATTAAAAAAAACAGATTGTAACATGCCTAATTCTATTTTCTTATAACAATGTTAGTGACGCAAAAATTAAAGATATATATATTATAATTATAACGTACGTAAATATTGGCGAATAATAAGTCTTAGGCAGGAAGAGTAAAAATCTTCAAAATTGTTATTTACAGTGGTGAGTTTATATTCTTAAATTTAAGTATCAATATATTTTATTAAGGTAGGGCATAAAAGCGACGCCAATCAATTATAATTTTTAGCTATTAAACCGGAGATTGTAACCCCGAAATTGTTTAAAACAGATCCAGTTTAGTAGCTAAAAATTAAAATCGATTGTCGTCGCTAGTGTGTCCTACACGTCACCTTAAGAAGTAAGTAATTTATTGCGCAATTCTAGTAGTCTTCGGAACTGAAATTATGCCAAACGTTGTAGCAGGTAAGTTTATCGCTACACCTACGTGTTACGTTTCTTCAAATCAAATGAAATGAAAGAAATCCATAACGTGAAACTTACCCTCATAATGCTTAACAACTCCTATTTATCTCATTTCCAATCAAAGATTTTTTTTTATAGAGACTGGATAAATCATCATACTTGACTTATGAAGTCTCGTAGAGCTTATTCAAGCTTCCGCTCTAGGGCGAAGGGCGGGCGGCCGCGTTGCATTGCATTTCACTCAGGTAGAATCGCCTAGAGTGCGAACCGGGGCGATGAGTCAGCAAGGGGCGAGCGGGGCAAGCAACTAGCTTAGTGATGCGTTGATATCGATAGACTTTACATCGATAGTCTAAATTGAACACGTATTAGGAACTGAACACAGCTTAGGAACTGGGTCCCCATGTTATGCCTTACCATTGGAATTACCATATCTCTATGACGTCTGAGATAGTGATAGATGTCAACTGTGAAAATTTAACTGATTTAATTTAGCTGATGTGTGGCTGTCTGTAATTATGTGAGTACTTGAGGTGTCGAATGGAATTAAATTGGCATCCTCGATTTAATGTAGAAGGAGAAAGACAGAGAGAGCAAGATAATTATTTTGTGTGTTAGGGCCGATTTTTTATCCTTAGTTAAACTGAACTAAAATTGTTTAAAAAGTTACTAGTGGTAAAATGTCGCTCAAATGTGTTTCTTGAGCAATAGTTAGCTTAACCAATAGTTGTATTACAAGGAATTAAGTTACTTTGACTAGGTTAGACAGTTAACTATAGTAAATTTAACCAAAGTGAAAAAATAACTGAAAATGTTGTAGATATTTCTTGCAGAGGAGAGAAGGTGTATTGAGAGATTATTGCCTGTATGATAATAGTTAAAAAAAATATTACTCACTGTCAAAACAAAACTGGAATGAAGCATTTGGAGCTGACTGCATCAATACCTACTCACTTGTGGATTAACGACGTATCGAGTAGTCGATGTCGGTATGGTCTCGCCGCGGTGGTGTTGTGACGAGGTGCGCTCGCGGCGGGCCGCGGGCCGCGTGGCGCTGCGGAGCGCGCGCAGTGTCGCACGCGCACGCGCCGCCCGCGGCCGCACATCGCTCGCCGCGCTACCGCCGCCTCCCCGCTCTGCCGCACCACGCGTCCGCTGGGCGCGCCGCGCGGGCCGCGGGCCAGGCCCGCGAGCCTGCTGATCCTGGCCGCGTGGCTGGCGGTCGTCGCTGCCGACCTCGCCTGCCCACAGCACCACCCCCCTCCTGACGCCTGCGCCTCCTGCCGCTCCTACGAGAACGCGCGCGAGCACAGTCTGCGCGTGATCCGCGAAAGCCTTCTCGCTAAGCTCGGCTTCACGCAAGCCCCCAACACCACGGGCAGGGAGCTGCCGCGAGTGCCCCCTGACCTGATGGAGCGCTTCGAGCGCCGCCCGCCCTCGCCGGGCGTGCAGGCCGACGCGCCGATCCCTACGCGCGCCTTCATCACCCACATCGAGCAGGACGACTTCCTCGCTCGCACCGATAATGTGCTGGTTTTTGCTCGTTAGTACTCATTTTGTTTTACGTACAGTTTAATTCATATTCGGTCTAAAGTTGCACTCGTATCGTGACTCTATAGGTTTAAGTTCGATGCCCTAGATCAGTTGGTAACTAGACAAATGCTCAACGTTTTTGGTAGTCACTTACTTACCAGCGAATATAATTTTGTATTGTTGTAACTTATCAATTACATATTATATAAAATGTTACTGGGATAAGTGGTCCTGCCGCAAAATCCAAGTGTCAGTCTGTTCAGTAGGCCAGTCCACGTGGCCACTGGCCAGTAAGGCCGTCGCCACGCTCTCACGACAGCTAGACGTTATTAGCCTGGTCTGCAAGTTCATTGACAGACACGTGCAGCTTATATGCGGGTAAGGTACTTCGTGGTCGCGTCACGCATAGCAAATTTTAATTAGCCAATGATTGCTTGGACTCCAACGGGTGTATACCATTGTCTTTGGGACTGCGACCACGGCTCATTCAGATACTATCGGTATCGGCTGCGATATCACCTGAATACTAATTTCTAATATTAATGCGCGAATCCTCTAATGTAGAAGTATAGCTAGTTTTGTAGAAGCTATTATTTGCCGAATCCTTTGGCTGTTTTCTTATAAAGAAAATGTTTTTCACTATTCTCAACATTTACATGTTGAGTTGTTAAAACGAGGCTATCTAAGTTCATACTGAGTATATAATCTGGTAACAAGACGCGGGGCTTCGACCGCGGACGATAACGTTAACTCCAGCATGCGCCCGCGCCCGCTAGCAGAGCAATTAGACTAACTTTAAAACAAAAAATAATGAAAAACGAGACACTCAATTGACCATTTCATTCTTTGTTTCTATAAATAACAATGTCCCGCTATAGCGCTAGGTCTCGAGTGGTTCGTAGCTTGAGTACTAATTGTGGACCCGTTGATGTAGAGTTCACTGATTAATTTAACTGCGATGTTTCTTGTCCTGAAATAAGGTCAAGTTATTTTAAACTGACAAATTGACACATCAGTTCAGAATGCGTTAATTGTGTATGATTGATTTTGCAAAGTTAGGACAGTCAACAGTTTTGAATTAGATTCGAAGACTTTAATTTTCCTTATAACTACAAATGTAAGTAATGACAGGACATTCCCACGTATGTGTCTCGACCTACGTCGAATGACTACTTAATTATTATTTTTAGCATATCAAAGTTGATAATGTGGTATTCACTGTGCGCTTGATATGTCGGCAAAGAAGGTGCAGTACAGATATCGGTGCGCTATGCACACGTTGATACATTTATTTTTGTATGGTGATCCACATCTCTGCAGTAGATTCGTATTCGATATGGATATGGATATCAGATTCTTACCCTCATCGAAAGATGGCAAACGGCTGGTGATTAGCAATTCTATCAATTGGACAGAGGAGTGAGTGGCCGCCACCACGTAGCTTTTTGTCTCATTGTTTGTAGAGTTGCTGATGATGCGGAAGGAGATATGAATGATGTCTCGAAAGTAGTACAATAAGCGTGCATAATCTTAAGATGAGAGTTTTGTTTATGATAAGATAAATAATTATTGAAAATACAATTTTCTACTGCAAAAGTGTGAGTTATGGTAGGAAGTGAGATGACAATTGAACATGTTAGCTATCGCACGTTACACATAAAAGAATATGCCTTCTAAAAGTGGATGTAATATGTTTTTAGGAAGATTTCAGTTTTGTTTAAGGTATTCCTAGTGTATAATTAGTTAAGAATAAGATAAAGACTAACCTAACACAACGAATCAAGAAGATCACCGCAGGCGAAACGTTTTACAAACGAGTAGGAAGATACTCGTCGACTCTCTGTCTACTATTCTCAAGAACACTGCCCTCGGCTAATAAATCTAAGTGCAAACACACCGCCTCCGTCCGAATCAGTGACACAATTCCTGACCATTACCCAATCTCAACGTACGTTACCCTGATTTTTCTATTTCGGGTTATATGATTGGTCGACGTCGGGATTGCAATAATTATTGTGATTCTGCACGGACTCTGTATAGAGGACTAGGCCTATTGGGGATACCTCTATAAAAAAAGCGCACCTCGGGTTCTTACCTCTGCGGTGGTGTGGAAAAGGAACCAAAATAAAAATTCCTCAATTGCTTACTAAACACGTAAATACGTCGTATAATACAATAACTAAGACCCTTTGGTAAAACAAAATAATTGTCACACATCAATTTAGAGTGATTGGGCGTAATATTCGTAATTCCAGGAGTTCCACCATTTTGGGCAAGATCCTGCTAGAGCAATAAATCATAATTATTGACAATAAGTTATCGCACCCTCAAATCTCTAAACATAAACCAGGCATTTGTTCATGCTACATTGTTCTGCGCCCACAAACCATGTAGTAATAAATTCTTATCGGTTTTTAAGAAGTGCTGTATAATTTGTCCTTTATAAATAACCATTTCTTATCATATTAAAGCAAGGACGCGATAATGTTGCGCACATAGTTTACGGTTTTGCATTATGTCTCTGATTAAAATTATCTTTGAACAATGTGCTTTTCACAAGCTTTTATGAATACAGCACTTAGTATTGTCTGGTTTATTCTATCTGCCTAATAGAACTAGAATGATCTTATCCTACTTACGAGTATAACGTGAAGAGATATTTTAAACTCAACGCGTTACTGTGTACCTATAAACGAGTGTGTTCAAGTTCAACGTAGGTGTATAATTTAGATGAAAACTATTCTATTGGGGTTTATGCAATGGAAAATGATCAAAAGGAAAGCAGATGCCTGCTTGGAATAGGTCGTAATCGTACATGCGTGCGCGGGAGTGGAGCGAGCTGCGCGAGACGGCCATTTGCAGTGATCGATTGTTTTGGCTGCTCGCAGTCACCTTAATTGCTCATGAATCAAGATGTCTTGGGCAGTTTGTGTAACAATAATCCTGGAATAGTTTAAAAGTGCGCTTTGCAAAGTTAAGCTTAATCTATACAGTTATTAATATTATACAAAATTAATCACATAATGTTCCTGATACCGCGTTCTACATTCTATCATCAAAAAGTACGATACAGGAATATATGACTACTTAATTCCTAATGTTTTTTTATTATAACATTTAACCATTCTTAATATGATAATTACGCCCTGTGTTAAAATGAGACCATAGCGACAAGGACATGTTAATAAAATTGATATTGTGATGGCGAATCAAAATAAACTGCGTGCTAATGAACGGATGCATAAGAGCGCGCGAAGTGGAGGAGTCGAAGGAGGAAAGCGGACCCCGGGCTCCGAAGCGACACCTTGGGACGCAACCGGGACAAAACGCTAAGATGATGATGATGAATCAAATCTCAATTAGTTGTACCTACTGATCAAATTAGAATACCCTACGTATCTACTAAATGTGTTATTTAAAGCAAATTCACCAGTAGTATCATTTTGTTTCCTGGTGGCAACAAGTGAAGTTCCATTGGATTCAACAATGTGAAGAATGATCGCCCAATTTAAATGTGCATAGCATCGTACGTAGGTATGCCTAACATATACATATATGCAGGTACGTAGGTACTTAGATTTCTTAGTGGTCTGTTCATAGCTCGAGTTATTTTAAGAAAATTGATGAAGATTGTTCGCATAGATTGTTGGTCATTAAGTTTCTTTCTTGTATTTTGTACGCTGATCAATATTCTCTTGATTATTTATCAACAAAACCCTATTTTTTATTTATGATAAGATAAACTAAGTAGGGTAAATAATCCCTGTACCTAGTTCCTAACTGTAAAAGTAAAGCTATTATAAAACGTAAGTTGGTTTCAGTTATACCTACCCATTAAGCTAAGAGGCCACTCCAACACCTTTAAAGAACTAATGTTTAATTATTTAAAACTTTATTGCACAAAATGAAACTTTATTATACAATACAGATAGTATTTACAGACACAATTTATCTGGTATGCCTTTCGTTACGAAAGAGTTTTCCGGTATTTGAGCAAGTCTAGCTTACCTAGACCTACCAAGCGGCGGATATCTCAAGTGAGGAAAGCGCATCCGCAAATTTAATGGCGAAGCCAATATCAATGTGGCGTGCGAACTCCTGCGCAGCTGAGCCCGCATGCCGGACCACCCCCGGGCTTTTGCTACACTCCCGCGCTTCCAGGGCTGTCATCATTTATCTATATTAGTATAGATAAATTATGCGCCATAACATGACTCTACACTCATTTTATAGAGATGAATATTCGTATGTAGGTACGAGTATGTGTCGTTACAAAACACAAAATTGACTGGACCGATTTCAAAACATCTTTCACCAGAAAATGCTTTAAAACAATATTTTAGGTACTACGAGACTCATTCATGCCGGAAAACATAAATTAATCCACGTTCACAACGTGGCGCGCGGGGCTACATTTCCGCGCACAGTAAGGATAGATACTAATTAAATAGTTTTGTTTTTGTGTTTTGGGGGTAAGTAAGTATTAGGCATACTTACCCCCATAACACAAAACGCGGTCTAAGAATATAAACAAAACATACCGGAACAAAATTCATTCCAAAATTCATTCAAAAGGGGCCTTTTAACATTGCGTGTAGGGTTGGGACGGGATGGCATGGTATGAGCTTTAGTACGGTAATTTTATATTGTGTTTTGTAATAAAATAAATAAATAAAATAAATAAATATTTCCACAACATCACATACATTGATCCGACTCCGATATAGGTAGCTCAAGCACCTGTGTTACGGATATCAGAATCAACAATGGGATTACAAATAAATACATATAATACTTTTCTTTTGTAAATATATATTTATAATACATAGTACACACCCAGACCAATACAAACATACATGTTCATGCACACAAATGTTTGTACTGTGCGGGGATCGAACCCGCAACCCTTGCACCAGTGGCAGCATTCACTACCACTGATCCAAACGGGTCATCAAAGGTAGGGTAAGGTGGTTACTGTTTGAACAAAAAACATAGAACTAGTTGTTCAATTCCTTTAAGTCGAATCGAAGGCGAGTGATATTTGTTTTTTAGAAGCGACAAACGAGCAAGTGTGTCACCCAATGGAAAGTAATCAACGCCGCCCATGAACATTTCCATAGAACTGAGGTTTGATTTATGTCCATGCTAAATGAAATAAAATTATTAGTATTAAGTACGTTTTTAATTATTAAATAATTAAATTATGTACGTTTTTTATTTCTTAAAAAAACGATGTAGATATGATAGATATGGTTTTTACCAACCCTATGTGATTCCTCGAAAAATAACTCAATTCACATCAAATATCCTTTACATCCCTCATATTACATTGAATTATCTAGGTAGGTACTGAAATTAAATTTAGTGTACCTACTAATGTAATCATCAGTTAAGTTGATATAATAATTCCTATTATGGTTTTTTTCCAACAGTTAAAAAAATCAGTAGATACGTAATGTAGTGCAAACATAATTAAAAAGTATAATAAAATACACTCGACGTCAAAAAAAATCGCACCTCTAAGAAAATCACGTTCAAATATCATTAACTCTTGATATGCACATGCAGTTGAATTATAATTTTATTTAAAAGGTTACTTATTTAACTTAATAAAAAAAAACATTATCAAATAAAGTAAGTATCACAAAAATTCTAAGGAAATTTTGCTGCTCGGGAGAGTCGGGTACCGGTGGCTCAATTTATTTTTTTTATGAAGTTTTATGTAGCGTAATTTTTTGTGTGGTAGGGGGCAGACGAGCAAACAGATCACCTAATGGTAAGGGGGAAGGGGGGGGGGGAGGGTTGATATGCAGAAATTATGAAGGTTTAAAATTTTTGAAAATAGAATCCTCAGAATGGATACTTGTTTTTTTTATCGCTTTTGGAAAATTCAACACCTAAAGGGTACTCAATTTGCATTAAAGTCTATGATTGTTTGAATTACTCGTACTCTGATTTACCTATGAATTCCTATATGATCCTAGGAAAACCGTATCCCGATTATATACGCCGATGACGACGCAAGCTAAATAGATGATTGTACGTCTACTCAAAACAATTAGGGTCACTAACATGGTTTTTACACGATGATGACTTCAGAGAGAGTAACGGACTCGACGTGCCACAGACATGTACTTATGTGGTAAGGATTGAAGTTTTAGCTGGCGCGGAGTAGACGAGCTTTTACCTGGATCGCCAGTGCGTAACCCTAACTTTTTCTAGAATATAAATTCAGGGCAACAAGATGCGAGTACATACATATCATAAGAAAGTTCATAGGGCCTATTCTCGAATACTCGAGATTGAAGTCGAATTTATAGGTTTCACACATTCGTCCATACAAATCTTTAACTCGACTTAAATGTCGAGTGCACGAGAATTGCCCCCCCCATATCTAATAACTACGGTCTAAATACCTACGTTTAAAAAACCGAAATTACAAAATGCCGATATCAGACATACCGAAGATTAGAATGCCGATGTTGAATTGACAAAATCTAGAAATTCTTGTTTTTTTTTATGCTAGAGGCGGACAAACGAACAAGCGAGTCACCTGATGGAAAGTAATCAACGCCGCCCATGCACATCCGCGAAATCAGAGAAATTGCTAATGTGTTGCCGGCCTTTTTAAAAAGAGTATGTTCTTCTCTTGAGGGTCCCTAAGTCAGGAAGGCGTCGGGAAATACTCCTGCAGCCAAACCGTTCCACAGAACTGAGGTACGTGGTAGTAAGTTCCGAGAGAAACGTACAGTATTATCGATGTAGGTAAGAATTTAGCTGCAGGGAGTAGATCAAACATGTATCCTCAGAGCACTCTTGTGGGTGTTAATCAACGGGCTGGCATCGAAGTTTCTTTAGGAGATACGCCTGCAGGTACCGCGGCACGCTCGCTACGCTAAACTAACCTATTTTTATGTTATTAGGTATGTTCAGTAACTTATTTTTTATTATCAATATTATACAGATTTGGATAAAAAAAAAAATTGGTGGAGAGCTAGCTTGGAATCAGGGGACGGACATTGGATACTTTTTATTCTGAAAAAAAAAAAGACAGGTCCCTTTGGGATGAACAAAAACGGACACTACACGGGCAACGTCGCGGGCGAAAGCTTTATCTATATTTATAGAAAAAAGTCGTGTTAGTTACTTGCAATAATTATAACTCAAGAACGGCTAAACCGATTTGGTTGAAAACTGGGGGAGAGGTAGCTTGGAACCAGAGAGGAAGGATACTTACATAGGAAAAAACCAAAAAATGACAGGTTCAGATGAACAAAAGGTGGGATGAACAAAAAGGAATACTACATGGGAAACGCCGCTCGCGAAAGTTAGTTTAAAATGATTACCACCTTATTGTAATCGCGATCTAAAGTTATTACCGGACTAAAGCTCATGTCATCCCTTTTCAACATGCAATGTCAAAAGGGGCTGGCACGAATTTTGATCCGGGGCTATACTTAGTTTGCGATTTGTAAATAGGGTGTATCTGTGAACATTTACATCCCTTTAACCACGTTTCCTAACAATCATTCTGAACAACATTTGTTCAACGACTTTTCGAAATTTGTCGAAAATTTTTTCGACTCCCCATACAAAATGACCAAGTCACGTGACCGACTTTGTATGAAAAGTAAAAATTTTTTCATGCGAATTTCCAAAAACGATAGAACAAATGTTGTTCATAATGGCTAATAGAACACGTGGTTAAAAGGATGTAAATGTTCACAGATACACCCTGTATGAGGGTTAAAGGTCTTGTGATTTTTCAAGCTTATTTGGCTCACGCCATTTATGTCACAATCAGCTCTTGCAAGTTTTTTTGTTAGTAGCCAGTTTTTATTTAAACTTGCTAGAGATGATTGTGACATGTCCTCCTCGATTCAACCGATGACGGCTACAACGGCCAATCTCAACAACAGGCCAGGCCACGTAATATTATACAGGATATAATATTATAGTCCTCAAGAATTTCTTATCGAAAACTTAGATACGAATTTTAGGCCCCAACCGTGTGACATGTATGGCGTGTGCAAATTATGCTTGAAAATCGCAAGTCCTTTTATATTTCAATCGTTTTGATAAATTTTTCATTTACTGTCTTAATTTACAAACAATAAACACCTACAGGACCTGACTTTTACGAAAACACAAGGGACAGAGAGTCGACGTGGAACGAGGTCAACAGCTGGTCAAAAAGCTACAAATATTATTATCACAAATTATTACGGACGACTTCGTTGCAATAAGTGTATCGTGCGGGAAAGTTTCAGTTTTCGGCACTTTTTTGGATTTTTTTATCAACTATACAAATTATAACAATTTAATAAAGCTGTGCAATTTTAAATTGATATAATAGTCGGATTAGGGAGCATATACTTAAGTTTATTCCTGCGTTTATGTTCTCATATCATCTCGTATCTAATAATGCTAATCGTAAAATAAATCTTTTAGAGCATCCTTGAATTTACTGTACATTTTACACTTACATTTTAGTTACATATATTCATATTTTTGGTTCAAAATATTGGAAGTCTTTCCAGATTCACGTTTCTAGATACAACGCAAGGCTCCACGCACATGAGGAAAATATACTTATCTTGCTATATTACTCGGCGGCTAATATGAGAGCTAGCATGTTTTAGGACTTCCTTTCTCTATGCAAACAACAGCAGGCACCTTGACATTAGAGGTTGTTAACCGATGCATTAGATGGGGCACAACACAATTGAGGCCAGTGTGTGAGCGAGTTCAAGAGCAATTTAGGTTCCCTAGGTCAGTTCGCCGAAGGTAACCTTGACATTGACCACAATAGTTAGTTCACACCTGCAGCGTTAGGTTTTGGTGTAAGGTTCATCAAAAAAGAGAAAACAAGCATTGCCTAATGATATACAATCCATAGCTTGGGTGACAATTTTTTTGCATGTAAAATTAACTATGATCGAAAATCATCACAGAGAATCAAGACCATCGTAACATATCACAGAATTTCTTTATCCATATATAACAAGTGACCACGATGCATTTCAAGTTTACAGATTTGTTTACCTTTTAGGTACCTATATACGTAAGAACAAACATATTATTGTTTCAAACTAGTTTTATTTGCTAGTGAGTAGTAAACATTGGTGTGGTAATTTTGAAGGTAGATAGAGACTAGTTCAGGTTTTAGAAGTTATAAGAATAGTATAGATCTATCTCGCGAAAAGTACGCCGAACAACTAGGACACAATGAAAATGACATGTAGTCAAGTCAATAACCTAACCTTCAAAGATTGATAAAATTTATCACAATGTTAGTGCCTATCCGTCTGTTATTTTATATTGTAGAAATATTAAAAGCTACGCGTAGGTAGCTTCTTACTAGTACGTAGATAACGTCTTGCTACTCGTGTTATAGAAAGGCTAAAACCACACAAACTTGATGCTCGGTGGTGTGTGAGCACTTAAGTATTTAGTTCTATTTATTCATTAACAAGTACTGGGAGTGAAATGGCAAATACACCAATCGCAATGAACAATAATGTGTGGCAATCGTCTTTACTTCAGAGGTTGAAAATAGCATCTGTGGAGCGTCGCGACGGATTTCCAGGAGACAGCAGGGGCTCGCAAAAAACGACTAAGTTGTAAATTAAACGACCGGAGACGCGTCGATGCGCTCCTTGTTTATGCTGCTTTCATTCAGGGTTGTCCCTTCTATAAAAATAACGCCTTAGACCCAGAACGCCGCCGCGGCGGCTAGGCTATCTACATCGCGAGAAACAGGCTACACAGCACACATATACCCGTAAATACGCGCGTACAGGGATCTCGGCGTGGTTCGGTGTAAATGACAGAGACAGACGTGTGGGAGAGACATGATACCACATACGAGTGCTAACGCGTAGGTCAACGAACTCTATATTCTGTGACGAAGTCTACGATATCAATTCAGCAAGAGCCGGCTTTCTGTATCTATTTATTCGTGCTTCTATTGTTAAGGTATCTATCTCACAATGGAATTTGGTAAGGGATACCGTCATATCATATGGTATGGGGTAGTGTATGACGCCTTGCAATATGATTGACTGACAACTTGTGAAAAATGGTTGGTGCCTACACCAAGCTAAGCTGTTGCAGCTAAGTTAACTAGCTAAGTTGGTTGCAGATTGCACATTGCGGGATGGTTGGCGCTCTTTGGGGGTGGCCTACGTTCAGTAGTGGCACAGCGTAGTGGACGAGACGACGATTGAGTGATTGATCGATTCAGTTTGATTGCATCTATTGATACAGGGAGAGGTAAATATATCTACATATGTCTTTCCTAAATTCGTTTTTTTCTTCTGATGTTGCTATAAAAAATAATTCGTCGGAATTATTTTTAAAGCAACATCAGAATAGAAGATGTATTAGGTACCTACCTTCCTACATAATAAAGTTTACCTAAACAGAATATAATCTGTTGAGAAAAAAATAAAGGATGACTATGAAATAGACGGCTTCTTTGATGCTCCAGGTCACCTTTACCTATCGATAATAATGAAGGTGCAGTTTTTTATATGAATTCAAATAGGCATGGACATCCCTAGTTGATCTTGGCGAAGAAAAAGAGGATGTCATGATGATGCGTGATTGTGGATTGTAATAAGCAGCTACTTTGCATCAATGCAGTCAACGTCGATTTCAATTTGACACATCCTGCTTTCTCGAGATGAGAATGTTCAGAGCAGAGGGGCACTTTTTGAAGTCACCTTTTTACGCTGAAGGTTATTTCACACAAAGATTTAAATCGCAACGAAATCATGCCGTTGTGTTATCATCATGAGTAGTGACTACCTAAGTAGGTATAAGATGAAACCACTTTTTGAGTTGCACAAGTAGAGCTTGTTGAATTATAGTGTGCCTACTATACTATATAGTGATTATTATATTCTCTTTGACCTGTCTCTGCTGAACATCCATTTGACTTTCACAAGATTTTTAAATCTTCCTGGATCTTAGATTGAAAATAAAAGGTATATTTTTATTGAATCCGCCAATAGATGCATACCTAAATAACTAGCGGTTTTCGATTTTACGATTTGTTGTTTTTTGTACCTGTCCCTATCTATCAAGATAAAATCCTATATGTAGGTATGCTTCCTAGTTTTTGGTCTCGATTCGATCCTCATGCCGGGATCTGGTTGATAGTTTAATAACTGGTTGGATGCTTGCTCTCTAAGTCTGGGTGGGACCAGCTATCGCATTTATTCGTTATGTTTTTAGTCTACGTAATCTAATACTAGTCTTGACTTAATACATAAGAGAATGGTAGGTAGGTTGGTCTATTTTTTACAAAACTATTTGGGAGTGGGACTGCTTCTTGTTAGTTGTTTTCGTGAAACGCTGTCGCTATGTAACCAGTGGTACCCTATAGCAAGGGAACTCCGTCAGGTCCTCAAACATCAAGATATAATTGACGATGACCTATAAATACCTACAGTAAGAAATATTATTATCTCTAATACCCATAAAAAGCGTGCATATTATATTCATTATCATCATCAGCAACCCACACTCGTCCACTGCTGGACATAGGTCACTACTCCCGATTTTCGGCCACTCTCATATAGCCCACACCAGCCAGCCAGCCTTCGAATGTCATGAGCCCATCTTGTCACAGGGCGTTCAACACTACGCTTACCGAGTCGCGGTCTCCCACTCATATTACGTAGTATCTTCTACTTAGTTTGTCATATTATATTAGGCATTAATTAAAAACACAAGTTTTTTTACGGACAATAGAATAAAGTCGTGAAAATAAATGATGCCACTGCCGCCGTTTGGTATTGCCATTTGGCATGGTAACCCCATTAGTTATATTTTATAAATAAGTACACTCTTTTGCAGAAAAACGGGCGGTTTTGATATTTTTCTTTCCTGAAAACAATATGGTAAAAAAAAAGGATTTAAGTCTTCTTAATATATTACTGGCCGGTCGTAAATGTGTCGTGATGCCAAAAAAGTAGATTCGAAATTCAAATTTTTGACTGATCTTATTTTAAAAAGATTACCAATTTTTTGTACAATTTCTGGCGGGAATCAACGTCTTTGAATAAGTTTTAGGCTATTTTTATTGGTTTCGTTGAATTAGCTGCTTTTAAAAACATTTAAATTTATTGAATGCTTAGTGGTCTGGATAATGACAGATAAAATTGTAAGAGTCAGCAAAATTATTGCGCTGCTTGAAGAGGGCTGTAGTCAATGTTTTGTGGCTCAAAGGCTAAACGTAAGTCGTTCAACAGTCCAAAGAACCCGGCAGTGCTATCAAAAGACTGGTACCATATAAAGAAGGCCTGGATCTGGAAGAAAGCCATCTACTGAACCAAGAGATGATCGTTTTCTGGTGAGTCAAGTTTTGAGACATCGCAAATCTTTGTATGTGGACCTCAAGAACAACCTCGAAGACGTAAGAAATGTGCAAGTTAGTCTATGGATGGTCAGGGGGAGGCTTATCGCTGCCAACTTATGCAGACGTCTGCTTTAAAGAAATAACGCCTTATGGTGGCGGCTCTGTTATGTTTTGGGCTGGAATAAACTCTTAAGATCATACAGAGTTAGTCTTTATCGAAAACGGCACATCAAATGCACATCGCTACGTGACGGAAATTAGAAGAACTACGCCTGCTTTGATTTTTTAAATTTTTCTTTCTAATCCAGTCAAAAAGTTACGCTAGATTTCACAAAACGATTCCTTGGTGATTAATTTACGAAACCATAAAGGCTACCTAAAATCACCAAACAAGCAACGTAATGATAACTAAGTACAAAATTGATTATTTGCTTAGGTGCCCGTTTTTTTGTAAAGGAGTGTATATGGATTTTAAATTTTTAGTTGCTCAAGATTATTCTTCGTTATTGTAGTTAATATACGACTCTATTTTTAATCATTTTTCTAAGGATTCAGCAGGGAAGAGACGAAACGAATTTTAAAAACTAAAATGCCATGTTGACATTAGATCTTACCAGTGATGTGACACCATCAAATAATATCGATAGTTATTTCACTTCCAAGGTGCTATTTGATTGATTTGGATACAATTAGCGAGTGGTGGCGAAGACCCATATATGTTATTACGAAAACTCCTTTTATAAAATAAAATATGTCTAAAGATTACAATAGACAAAACTTATACTGTTTTATTTGTTCTAATTATAATTTGCCAATAGTACCTAGAACACACTAGTTTCTCACAATATTACACGGTTTGACTTTAGCATTAGCGGTCAGTGCTGTCAAATACGGATATAAATACAGAGAATATTACATGTCCAGACAGCCACACATCCGGTTACTACAATCTGTCAAAATTCCTCAATCGATATTAAACCGAAAGTGTGACATTAAGGTGAGAATCGAATGAGTTTTATACACTTTGATGTGTGGATGTTCGAAAATATTCCATTAGAAGAGGGTTATACCTGTTTTTTTTTATTTTTGATACATTTAATGTTTATTATGAAAAATAGTTATTTTAAAATCTGCTCATACTAAAACAACGGAAGTACCATTGTGGGACAAACAATAGTAATTTCTTTGCTTCTAGGTTGCCAACAAAAATGCAATGTCCAGCCCCAGACAACTGTCAATCAAATACAAATCAAGGAAAATTTTCGGTCACCCTACGGCAAAAATCAGAACTAAGCTGTTTTCTTTACAAGTATCAGTGGTTTTAACATTTTCCCATAGTAAAAATACAACGCTCTCCTGGCCATGTCCCCGAAGTGCCTTCTGATCGTAGTAGCACTGTAATTTTGTCTTTGATCAAAATGCAAATAAACATAAAAAAGTAGTGGTAAAAGGACTATAGGCTATTGAGCCACTATTTTACATTTTTGATATCTCGTAATTTTTAAAGTAATAAATACCGAAATACGTATAAATCATGTCAGAAAGCCAAAAAACGTAGATGGTGTTTCAATTTATATATCATTTTTTCGATGAAATGTTATCAATTTTTTCACGGATCACCTGATGGTAAGCGATTACCGCCGCCCTGCAACACAAGTGCGCTGCTTACCTTTTGACCCCTCTTCCCCTGGATTGGGCCTCCGGATACAAAGCCAAACAAAGTATAGGATACAAAGTGTCGGTACAGAAAAATATTATTATTGTGTTTGGCGTTTATTTATTAAGGTGACGGGTAGGGCACACTAGCGACGCCAACAGATTTATATTTTTAACTACTAAACCGGATCTATTTTAATAACCACGCACAAATATTGGGACCGTTTATGTACGCGACCACGGCGGCCACTTTTGGCGTGAATAAATTTTTCGCGTACTCGTTGCACCCAATATTTGTCCATGACTATTTAATAAATAGTATAAGTGTTTGCCTAGAGGTTGTAACTCCGACATTGTTTAAAATAGATCCGGTTTAGTAGCTAAAAATTAAATTCTATTGGCATCGCTAGTGTGCCCTACCCGTCACCTTAAAAAAAATATATTGAAAACATTTTTTTTACTTCCGAAGTCGTATTTCTCTGTGTGATTGATTACAGTCTGGTACAATTATGAAGTACTTTTTGACATTTCGAAGAACGTAACTCTGCACGTTTCCTATAAATCCAATTGAATATCTCTTTTGGTATTTGGTAGTAGACCGTCATTTGAAAAATATTAAATTATACAAAACCACAATACAATTAATTCACAAGCAAAATTAACATATTGTTTTTAAATATAATCACATACCTAGAGCTTAAAAAGAAAATGGGTGGACAGATAAAACCTTGTACCAACATTTAATTCTCTAGAAAAGTAAAATTATAACAGAGAAAGTAAATCGCGAAATTATCTTTTTTTAACTTTATTTCTTATTTTATTTATAAATAAATGCAAACATAATTTTAAAAAGTTCAGAAATCGTGCTATTTTAACATGGATTGATTGATCAATTCAATGCCCGTTGTTACAAGGTTACGTTGTCGAAATTTGATGAAGTGTCAAATGTGACCTATTATTTTGCCCCAACTTTAACACGTCTTGTTTTCATTAGTTATCGATATTATATGAAACATCGATAGTTACGCATTGTGTATCTTAGCTCAACACTCAATAACTGACATTGACATTTGTTGCCTACCTATGTTACGATTACGAGATGTAGTTTTTGAAAATATTTTAAGAGTATGTTTTAAAGGTTAAAATCGTTGTTAAATTTCATCTTTAATCAGTGAGAATGAAAAACAAGATACTTTGCTTAAAGTTACTTCCTCACGCCAACGTTCATATTTACAGTTTGAAGGTTATTTAATGTTAGCTCTTACATTGAAACGTTTTATCAGGTGACCCAAGAAAAATGTTTGCATCCAGAGAATTATTGTATATGTCTTCTTTTCTAAAGTGTAATACAAAGCATTGCAATCAATATCTAAGATTGTTATCATCACAAGTGAAACAGCAACCACTGGTAGCTGAAGGGCCTTGGCAATTATATTCTGAAAAGATATCCACTGGATTGTTGAACAAAGATCCGCACCAAGAAAAAGTGATTCAACAGCTCCAGCTTATATATCAAGAAGTTGTTGGATTCGAAAGACCTGCACTGCAAAACCAGGCTAGTTTTTTTAGCTTTTTTAGGAAAAGTGAACCTAAGAAAATAATTGCGCCTAGAGGGCTTTACATTTATGGCAGTGTTGGTGGAGGCAAAACCATGCTCATGGATTTATTTTATGACACCATACCAGTAAGCATAATAATTTTATTATTTTTATGTGGTATAATAGAGTGATCGTTGTGAGGTTCTAATGAATTTAAAAATTACAGATCAAAGAGAAGTTAAGAGTTCATTTTAATTCCTTTATGTTGAATATCCATGCTCGCATCCATGAACTCAAGATCAAGTCGGGTAAAGGTGCAAGTTCGTTTAGAAATGAGGATTCTAAACCATTTGATCCTATCCCCCCTGTGGCTGCAGACATAACTCAAGAGTCATGGCTTATTTGTTTTGATGAATTTCAAGTGAGTATGTCTGTTTCTCTAATTTTAAGTATTTATAGATTGGTATTGTTTTGTTATTGAACTTTGGAATGATTCTTTTTCCAGGTAACAGATATAGGTGATGCTATGATTTTAAAAAGATTATTCACACAGCTCTTTGACAATGGTTGTGTAGTAATAGCGACAAGCAATCGAAAGCCTGATGATTTATACAAAAATGGTTTACAAAGGTCTAACTTTTTACCTTTTATACCAGTGCTAAAGGAGCACTGTAATGTTATTCAGTTGGACTCTGGCATTGATTACAGATTAAGAGGAATGGGTAGCAAATATAGTAAATATTTTTTGTAAGTATAAAATGTTCATAATTATTTTTTTGAAATATTTTCATTAAATTTTTAATTAGTCAATATACTTATCAAACTATACAGTGTCACATGAAGTTATTGTATACCATTGGATAAGTTTCAATTTAAAAATGGATAGTAAGACACTTTAGTATGAAGGTAAGTACAGTCAATTTGGGTTACTTTGAATTACCTTGTAACTTTGAATAAAACTGGTTTAAATTTTTTTTATTTTATTCCTTGGAATTCCTATACAATTTAAAACAGTATCTACGTTGAATGGATCAACCTTTAGATACCGTTTTAAATTGTTTAGGAATTCCAAGGAATAAAATAAAAAATCTTTAAACCAGTTTTATTCAAAGTTACAAGGTAATTCAAAGTTACCCAAATTGACTCTATCGGTTGTTTATAATGTAATTTCATTTCAGGAATAGTGAATTAACACCTGATAATAATGCAGTGGATAACTTATTCAAGTTCCTTGTATCTAAAGAGAATGATACAGTAAGGGTAAGAGTAATAAACATAATGGGAAGAAATGTGAAGTTTGCAAAATCTTGTGGAAGAGTATTAGACACTACTTTTGAGGAGTTATGTGATAGAGTAAGTAAAAATTTGGCAAAAAGTTATCATGAGGGGATATTTACATTGGTTGAGATCATTAATCAGATTGCGGGCCTCTATTCCCTCCCTGGTCTATCTGTGGGCACAATGCGGCTACTATTAACCTGTTTACAACCTGATAAATATTAACATTTGGTTTTAAAAATCTGATTTTGGTTTACTTTTTAGCCTCTTGGTGCTAGTGATTATCTTGTGATATCTAAAACTTTCCACACTGTGTTCATAAGGAATTTACCTCAACTTTTCCTTACAAAGCATAGATCTCAAATAAGAAGATTTATTACTCTCATTGATACACTCTATGACAACAGAGTACGGGTAAGTACCTTTGTGGAACAATACTGCTGTTTTTCATTTTAATGATAATTGCATATAGGTACTTCAGTATCATTTATTTTTATTCTTTTTCCATACATATGTTTTATATTTTGTTTAAAATATTACAGGTAGTTATAGCTGCAGATTGTGATCCTAAGGACCTTTTTAAACAAGATGATGTTGATGAGGTTGCTGATGCTGATAGAGCTCTCATGGACGATTTAAAAATTACTAAAGATTCTGTAAGTAACACGACGACGACAACGAATGTACAAATATTTTACCACTTTGAAAGTCTCTCGCTCCAAAACTATTGAGTTAAGAAATAAAAGTGCATGTTGGGCTTTAGCCCGACATGGAATACATTTCTAAGTATTTGATATATTTTTTTCTATGTGGCAAACAAATGAACACATAATCCACATTTTTTTTAATATCAATTTTTAGGAGGATGCTAAAGCAGCTATATTTACGGGTGAGGAAGAATTGTTTGCATGTGATCGGTGCCTTTCAAGAATAATGGAAATGCAAACAGACGATTATTGGGAGAAATGGGGAAAACATCTCAATTAAATGATCCCTAAATAAAATCATATTTATGTTCATGCAATAATAGATTTTTGTATCAAATTGTTAATCATATTAAGCATGTATGAAATAATTTTATGATATTGATATGTTTTTCAGTCAGTATTAGTCAACATTGTCATTATCAGTTTTAAGGTTCTAATATAGACGTCGCAATTTGAATTTTAATACATTATTAAGACTAGAAACAATAGCCCATTACAGTAATGAAAGTATGTACTTACATGTTGATTGATGAAGTTTTTGTTTGTGGCTAGGTCATTGCTTTATACCTAACTATATGTACGTAGTTTATGTTTAAAGATTTTTATTTTGTTAACTATTTATTTGTGAATAAAGAGTTGAAATAAAACTGTTGTCTTTTAACAGTAAACGGATTTGAAATAATGGAAGCGAAAATTGCTGGGAACTCTTATAAGTGCTCATTTTAATTTTTAAATTACATTTAAAACAACACAGCTGCTTTAGTATGATGACATTTATTATTGACGTATTACGATAATAACATTTCTCCTTATACTAAGTATTTTTAGTCGTACATATGACTATAATATTCCTGATAGACCTGTATGTAAGTCTCTTTTTCTGAGGGAGTCATTTGTGCAATGACGTCATCATCGATGCTAGTTATTGGCACTGCCTTACCATTGACCAGCACAGTCGGTGCATTGTCGTCAGAATCTGAGTCTTCGCTCTCCATTTCAGCTGTAATAGAAATGAGTAACCTTATTGTACTAAATTCTCAGCTTTTACATCAAATACATGTATCTTAAAGTTGCGTGATACACATGGCGATACGCAAGTAAATACTTACCAACAGCATTTAGTTCGTCTTTGAGTTTGTATGGGTCCTTTGACTCATTGTCACTAGAATCTGAGCTGTCGGGTTCAATGCCTTTCAACGCGTTCGTTGCCGAGCTTCCTAAAACGGAATATAGGTAATCATTATTATAAGATTGAGAATTATTATAAGGTCTCATAACTTTAGAATTTTGAAATAAGCATTACCTAAACATTGCATTTAATGCCTAACCAGGTGCTCTACCATCTTTTACATTCTTTTAAATAAAAATCACTGAATCAATACCTCGGACATCCGCGATCAAATATATATATTTAGGTATATATTTGTAATTCCGTTCTCTGTTATCTGATATTCGTAACACAAGTGCTTAAGGTGACGGGTAGGGCACACTAGCGACGCCAATCGATTTGAATTTTTATTAAAATTGATTCACGCTAAAAGTGGCCGCTTTTGGCGGTAATCAATTTTTCGCGTACAAAAACAAACCCAACATTTGTGCATGGTTATTTAATAAATAGTATAAGTGTTTGCCAAGAGAGTGTAACTCCGAAATTGTTTAAAATAGATCCGGTTTAGTAGCTAAAAATTCAAATTGATTGGCGTCGCTAGTGTGCCCTACCGGTCACCTTAAGCTACTTATTCCGGAATCCGGGCAATGTATGAGATGTATGAAAAAAAAAAGAATTTGGGAGCCTCTGGTTTACTTTTATCAATATGTTACCTGTGTTTTGTTTCTCGTGAGCCAGGAGAACAGACATGATATCGTCATTCTTTTCTTTCCCGACGTTCTTGACATTGCTCGCATTGCTGGCGGCTTTCTCAAGCGCTGCGTCGGTGGAGTGAACACTGTCGCTCTGAAATCAACATTTACATACTTGTATTAGAAAGTTGTGTACGTAATTAAAGTAATTATAGCGGATCATTAGTAAACAATGTGATTTGTTAGTCTCATCTCATAGTGGAAAAACACTTTTGAATCTGATTGTGGACGTGTGACTGACTGAACGTGGATATACCTGTCGCATCCAATCAATGGAGACACACAGCGCGTGTAAAAAGGAGGGGAACTCCGACTCGGTCGTAAAAGTTTGTTGAATTACCTGGTCGTTGGTGACGATGGTGCTCTCCACCATCCATACAGGGCGTTCCTTGCGCTGCGCGGCGGCGTCGGCGGCGTTGTCGGCCTCCCCGATGGTGACGTCCACGCGCGTCTCCTCCACGGCCAGCCCGGCGTTGCGCGTCGCCTCGCCCGACCACTGCTCGCCGGCTGGTCGAGACAGCGGCTGTTTCATTGTGAGTCTGGAAAAGTTGAGTTCATTGTTATTAGGGATATACCATACTGGTGGAATGCAAGTGTTTTCAAAGCGAAGAGGGCACGTAGCGAACACGTTGCGTGTACGCAGCGCACCGGGGGCGGCGGCGCATCGAACACGGATTCGACGTGATATCTAAAAAAGGTTTACATTTTTTCGATCGGTGACCAATTTTTGTAGAAGGACAATAGAACGAACGTACTCATTTCAATAGCGCATCGCATACGGCCTATAAAAAGTCGGTGAGAAATGGTATTAAAAATCGGCCGACTTTTTTTAGGTCCGATGATCGGTCCCTTTTTAACCCACTTCAAAAAAAGGGAGGAGGTTCTCAATTCGACATGTATATATTTTTGCGACATCGCGTCTTCACCTCGCACTCGTGGTGTGTCCGCTTCGCTTTGGAAACGCTTGCAATCCTACAGTGTGGCATCTCCCTTAGTCAGTAACGTCAGGTAAGTAATCCTCAGGGCAATAGACTAGCTAGCCTAAGCCTATACCTAACTTATTTTTTGGACATATTTCAGCTGACTAAAGTCTTTAATTAAAACGGGAATTAACACAATATTTATTATAGGGCACAATTTTTGTGCGGATTTGGTCACAAGCGGACTGTCCACTTGTAACCACGGCAGCTGTAACGCACAGATAGTTCAATCCACGAAGACGCGCCCCACCTTTTCTCATTATAGCTTACAAACCCACCTTTGCTCATTATCGCTTACAAATTAACAATGAGTGCTCACGCACACTATGATAAATTGACAGAACGTCACGGGGTAACTGAAAAGATGCTCTACTTCAATTTTTTTTTTGTGAGATGTGTTCAAATTATTTAAACGCACCGCGAATGCCCTTGGCCAAAAGTCGTCTTCGTGAGTTGAACTATCTGTAGCTACTATTATTAAATCTGTGAATGTAGCCAAAATGTCAATCAGATATGTGAGTACAAAGTATTGTACCTCATAATCCATTTCGTTTAATCACCTAATTACAGTTTTATAATTGTACTGCAACGCGAAAATCTAAAAAAACGATTGACATAAGTCATGTTCAGTTATTAACCAGGAGTATTTAACCATACTTGAGATAGAACCAGCTAGGCTACAATATGTAAAATTCATAATAGTCGAGGTACCTCCGCAGACAGACAAACACAAGTTGGACTACTCGTACTAAAATCTGATGAAGAAATACCTAGATGATACAGTTATAAGTATGTAGTAATCGTATTGTAGGTGGGGTCAGCAAATAGAGTAGGTCTATACTCTTGGCTTTTTAGAAAACGTCTTAAATATGAGATTACTTAATAATTATGTTGCGGAAATGATGATAGTTATAAAAAAAAATACATAGACGACATACCCTCTGATTGTGTTGATATCTACAGGCTCTGGTTCCAATATTTCGGGTGCCAGTTTTATTCCTTCAACTTCTCGTAATAGTATGTAGAGCGTTTCAAGTTGTTCATTGAATTTGGCCAATAGTAATCTGGAATCTTTTTTAGGGAGCGCCGACTGATCCTCTTCCACGACTTGATTGCAGAATGTACATCGGAATTCTTGCGTCATCATATCATATAACTGGTCTGCCTATAAATAATATAAATACATAATCATATATTCCGAACTATGCGGTGTTCCATAGTTTTCACTGCGCAGATATTAGCTTCACCCACCCCGCTGCGTAGCAAGCGATTATCGCTTAGCGCTGGTATACCGGTAAATTCGTCGACTGTAACCTGATTACTGTTGAGTCAGTTGATGATCATGTTTAGTATTCGATATTTTTGTCTGTCTGTTTGTTGATTACCACAGAATAACATGTAGATAGTAGTGTGAAACTTTTTTTTGTTGTAAAGGTAGTTAACGCTGTGCCTGGGCAACATACTCGTACCGTTTTCGTTGACACGTTACAAAAAATATTTCGTACTCCGGTAAGAAAAGTATCACACACATAACACATTATGAAGTACTAGTACGTACTTGACACTTTTCTTGCTGTAAGATTTCATGTGATAGGGCGACTGTCGACTATAGCTTACCATCAGGTGATCCGTCTTCTCGTCTGCCACCTATCCAGTAAAAAAAACTTACGGCAGAAAAGTGTCACAGTATACTAAGTATACTTACTTAAAATAACTCGTATGTTGTGGTGACACTTTTCTTGCCGTGGTGGTCTATAAATATAGTAGTGGTAGGGAATGCGGGCTTACTTCGAGGTCAGTAAAAGTTTTGCCACACGAGGGGCACTTGAAGCTGGCACGGCTCGTGGCATCTCGCTCCTCCGTCTCCATGCGTTTGCGCATCAGATCCAGTTTGTACTTTACCACGTTTACGAATGTTTTGTAGTTTATGAAATAGTAATTTACTTTTTGTGCTTTACCGTCCGGACCTGGAGTTGAAAACAAATATAAAAACTATAACTAGGCAACTAAACACAACTCGTAAAGACAGTAGTAAAGTAGAACATAGAAAAGTAGATAGGTAAACACCGATGGACGTCTCATCGTATCACTTCATTTAAAAACATAAAATAAACATTTTCACATACCTGTCTCCATTTTGAGCCTGACTTGGATGAATTTGTCGTTTTTTAAGGTGGCTATCCTGGCCCGTAACATTTTCCTTTCAAACTTTAGTAATTCACAAATGTCATCTTCTTTCATGCCTAAAAATATAAATATTTTATAAAGCAACCATTTAGTGCTCTTGATAAAGTTTTACCTACTGTAATGTTCACCTCATCTCCTCATCTTAGCGTGTGATTCCCAGTTGCGTCCAAAGCTGTCGCTCTGGACTCAGGGGTACGCTTGGACTATGATTCTTGATTTGGGGAGAGTCTGGTAGGTAATTACAATGAACCGGCTGCCATCTGACCTTCGCAACCTTTTAACAGGGGTACCAGACCGACTTAATCATGGTTACACGTTTCAGAAACTATCGGAAACGTGCAGGTTTCCCCACGATGTTTTCCCTCACAGCCATGCTTAGATTTGAAAAAATCCATACGTGTATGCTCGGATTCGAACCCGGACCCCCCGTATGGAAGGCGCGTGTTGAACCACTGAGCTATCATAGCTCGTTTTACCTACTGTAATGTACTGAGGCAGCGAACTTTAGCGGTGTTCCAGTTAGCGCTGGTACTCCGCAAACTTCGTGGACTATGCGCAAGTAGGTAAGTATACCTACAGTCAGAATCAAAAGCTAAGTAGAAAAGTTTGAAAAAGTATCTGGTGCACAAAGAGTAGTTACGAGGGGTGGCTAAAAACTAATCTACCTCAGTATAAAAGAAAAGACATACATAAATGGGTGATTAAATTTTTATTTTTCTATGTGATCCCCTGCAACTGAAATGCATTTGTGACATTTGTCAATTAGTGCCAGTAGACCATTAAAAATATATTTTGTCTTGGGTGTCAAAATGTCGTTTACCGCCTCCTTCATCTCTTCATCTGTTGAAAATCTGCGACCTCTGAAATTTTTATTTAAATTTTTGAATAGGAAGTAGTCACAAGGGGCTAAATCTGGACTATAGGGAGGGTGGTTGATCTCTGCGAAGCCATTTTGATTCAGGGATGACCGCGCCGTGAAGGCCGTGTGCACGGGCGCATTGTCATGCAAAATCAAAACTACTGAGTTTGCCTCTTCTTTTATTTCTTCACGAAGCTGGTCGAGTAATCTTGCATAGTAGGTATTCAGCATTCATTGTTGTTTTTTTGGTAAATAATCTATCATTAAAATCCCCTCGAGATCCCAAAATATTGTTGCCATTAGTTTGCCTGCTGACGGCCGGACCTTAAATTTCCTTGATGGCTTTTCACCTTTAAATTTCCATTGCATTGACTCTTTGTTTACTTTCGGGATCTCACTGGTGAATCCAAGTTTCATCACATGTCACTATTTGCGAAATAGTTTCTTCTTCCTTGTCCTTCACTAAGTCTAAAAATGCTGACTACATTTCACCATCACTCCACACGCCTTTGCTTATCAAACGGCGTCAACATTCTAGGCACCCAACGCGCGCTGACCTTGGACATCCCCAAATGTCCATGAATTATTTCATGAACTCTTTCCATACCTACTAATGCCAACATCTCTAGCTTCTCCACTGCTTGATTCGCCGATCAGTACCTAAATATTATTTGTTTAACTTTTTCTGTAGTCACCGCAGAAATTCGCCTTCCGCTACGAGGATCGTCTTCCAAGCTCTCACGGCCATGTTTAAACTGTTTCGACCAAAACTTTATATTTTATTCCGAAGGGCATGAACCTAGGAACACCTTTAACATGCGCTCCCTAGGCCTACTAATCTGGGTAGGCGTATTCCCTTCCCGGCTGAGAAACTTAATCACAGCGCGATGCTCAAATTTGATAATTTTGTTATTTTCTTCCGACATGATGAACACAACACCGCGCCAAATATTTATCAATGCATTAAAACAAATTAATGTTATGTTTTTTAATAAAGGAATAAACAAGGCACAAAAAACAAAGAGAACATAATCACTACGCACATAAATATATTGCGGCCAGTTCCATTTATATCAGCCAATCCTGGCCCTCGTAGGTAGGTGTGTAGGTAGTTGGTGAATACTTACAAGGGTTTCTGACAAGCATGTCGACTATGAGGGCATCTTCTATAGTATAAAAACCTCGCACCACCAAGCGGGCTAGCTGTTTCAAGCTACTGGGCACCTCCGTAACGAGACGCTCCTCAGTCATAATCGTGGATCACTGTAATTAGTTACATTGCTTTTATTCATTATCAGCTTAAACATACCTAGCTCCAGAAGATTAAAATTATTTAATATTTAAGAAAATGCTAGTTAACCGCTCGCAGCATAGTTAGAGGTAACTTTAAAATGTTGTGTCTTTTAGGCAGGAAACATTTTCCATAGGTACCTATTTTGTTATTTAGGATTAACACTCACTCATTAACGAGTACTTCCAATTTGCGAATCTGCCCCACTAAATTGATTTAGTGTTCTAATTAATTACTAACCGGTTATTACCGCAGTTAGATTCCACTACGAATTGTAATGCATTCCACTATGCCCCACTGGTGGGGCTAAGTGGAAGCACTCGGATTAACGTACTTTTAGCTTCTTACTGGTGAAAGGATCTACAAAATTAGTCGTCGTTTGAAAGTTTATTCGTGACAGACAAAATACAAATCTTCACTCATAGGTTACTTTACTCGTAATGTTAGTACAAAGTGTTACCGACGACCCCGATGGCGCAGAGGCTACGGTGATGTACCCAAGTCCCGGGTTGGATTCTCGGTTGCTGATCAGTGTGGTGAACTGGCACCAAAGACGATTTTATTTAGGTATATCGTCCTTAATTCATTATTAGCGCTTAGTTTAATATTAGTTTGAGTGTGGGCGGTAAGAAATTAAGTGGGGCGGGTCTGTTTTGAGTTTTAAGCTTTTAACTCAATTTGATCCGTTTTTTGATAAGACTAGTTACCTTGGGTAGGTACAGTAGTACTTAGTACATTACTTACTACCTACGTTAAAGTTTAATTTAACCCCCGCGAACTACACATTCTCTAGTATTATGAAAAATAGTCTGACATAGTTTAAACTGGTAATTTATATTTCTTAAGTTAATAATCACTATGATTAAAAGACTAGTTACCTTGGGTAGGTACAGTAGTACTTAGTACATTACTAACTACCTACGTTAAAGTTTAATTTAACTCCCGTGAACTACACATTCTCTAGTATTATGAAAAATAGTCTGACATAGTTTAAACTGGTAATTTATATTTCTTAAGTTAATAATCACTATGATTAACTATTCGCATGTCTTAAAATAAGGCTAAATAGGCATAAGTACGATATTATTTTCTGTTACACCTACTTTATGTAACCACCCTGTTTAGAGCGAATAAATTATTTGATATTTTATATTGATAGAAGTAGATCAGAAAACTTGGACTGTATTTTTTATAAAAGGATGGATAGCAAGTAGGTAATATTACTATTGCCTGTGCTATTGCTAATCAAAATGAAAAACTAAATTTTAATCACTTTATTTACTTAAATAACGACAAAAAATTAAAATTAAATAATATATATATGTATATACCCTATAAGTACGAATTCTAAAACATTAAAACCGGCCAAGTGCGAGTCGGGCTCGCGCACAAAGGGTTCCGTAGCAGCAAAGTCCAAAATTACAGTTAAATCAACCTATCTCAAAAACTATAAGAGATACTTTGATCAAACCAAAAATCGTTGAAAGAGTTAATTAGCATGCATCACCTCTATTTTTTTTAGAATTTTATACCCCGTAGTTATAAAAATAGAGGGGGGGGACATACTTTTTACGACTTTGAGAGCTGATATCTCAAAAACCGTTCACTTTAAGAAAAATGTTTTTTAGAAAACTTTATATCATTTTAAAAGACCTTTCCATTGATACCCCACACGGGTATGTACATCGAAAAAAAAAATTTCATCCCTCAGTTACATGTATGGGGGGCCCCACCCCCAATTCTTTTTTTTACTATTTAGTGTCATATTTTTGTAGCGGTTCATACAACACATATTCCCATCAAATTTCATCACTGTAGTACTTATAGTTTCCGAGTAAATCGGCTGTGACAGACGGACAGACGGACAGACGGACAGACGGACATGACGAAACTATAAGGGTTCCGTTTTTGCCATTTTGGCTACGGAACCCTAATAATGTAAAAACCAGTAAAGCTATTTCCAACTTGCATTACGAAAAATATATATTTGTACAATACAAATAGATTTTGCTTTATTTGGCAGTGTGATTCGTTAATTTTCTTGGGCTGTCTTATTTAGTTAATAATAACATAATTAATATAATGTTTCATTTTCAACAAACTAGGATTTTCCTCACTGAATTCGATTTGTAGTAACAATAACTAGAGCATTAATGTTTGTAATTTTGCAATATTTAGAACTTTGCTCCAATTTGTACCTTAGCATAAACCAACTAATTTGATGTTTTTGCAGAATGAATATGTTATGATTGGAAATTTTACCATTGAGTAATTAGTACATGGTTTTACATACATTTTAAAATTCAGCATTTTAATACAAACTTTCGGACGTTCAATGTCTTTTTTCATGCAAGATACTTAATATTTCATGTATCTCTTCATTCATGGTATGCCTAACTTAATAAGTACCTATGATTTTTTTAAACAAATGCAATAAAGGAAGAATCATTTCTAAAGGTAACTGATAATCACATGATTATACAAGCCATAACAATAGATCATTAAAACTAGGATGTACATAATAATATGCTGTATTAAGGATTGAAATAAATAAGTGATCTTGATGTATCTGCACTATGACAAGCTTAACTACAACATTTATAATAACCATTCATATAATCAGTCTTTACAGAAAGTACATACAGTTATGTAAAATATTAAATTGTTGGAAATGATAAAGGCTAGAGAAATGTTTGGCTCTTTATATTTCTTACAGTTTTTATCTTGCTCTAGTTTGAAAGCTAGGGCTTTCAAACTTAATAACTCTCTAGAATCAAGTAAGTAATATCCTCATGTTAGTGTGTAATTTCCAGTTGCGTCCAAAGCGGTAGCTTCGGAGCGCGATCCGAGACGTGCAGGTTTTCCACCATTTTTTCCCTCACCGCCGGGCTACTGGTAGAAATACGCACAGATTAAAAATATCGTGCATGCTCGGATTCGAACCATCGCTTAAGTAATAACGATGAAATATTACACTCGAGGTTGGCAGCTACTACATTCACTCTTACATAAATTATTATGATGAGAATAACTTCAGTCAGGTAAAAACTTACATACCATAGAAAATTGACTTAAGTACACAATAATAAATAACTACCAAAATTATTAGTTTTCTACAGGAACAATAAAATAAATTAGTTTTTGATATTTTAGGCAATTAAATCTTAACTATAACAGTCTACTGTAGTTCTGGAAAAAGCATTAGGTATCACAAAATTATAACATTCTTTAGGTCAAAAATTTAACTTTTGCATATCTACAAAGTTGAAACTCCAAGAATATTTTAAAACAATAATTCTATATGTCTGCACTTTTATAGTCATCATTACAAAAAATAAATTATTTTTAATTCTTACATTCATGCATGCTGGCCCAAATATATAAAAGGCCTTGAAAGTTTAATTAATACAATTTACAACAATCCATTATTTTGTTTATTTACAACATAATATTTAGGATTCTCTATTTAATGAATAATAAGGGGCAAGAATTCTTTTTAGGTATCAAAATTATAAACAAAGTTTAATCCTTATTATCTAGGTAAATCTTAATGTACAAAACCACCAAATTATTCATTATGAGTTCTTTCAAGTATTATCTGTATATTATCCAATGTTTGATAAATAATCCTAAAATTGGGTCGGTCACTGGGGTGATGGTTCCAGCATTGTTTCATGAGATCATATACACAACGTGGTGTATTGTCTGGGCAAGCGAGTACATTTCCATCTTTTAAAAATCTGACAACTTCTTCATGAGTCATGCCAAAATATGGTTGTAAAGCAAATGAAAATATTTCCCACAGGCAAACTCCATATGCCCATACATCTGATTCTAATGTATATTTATTGTAAAGTATACTTTCTAAAGGCATCCATCTCACAGGAATGGCATCATGTTCATCTCCTTTGTAATAGTCTTGTAAGTAGATTTTGTGCGATAACCCAAAATCAGCTATTTTAACAACCATGTCATCATTTATTAGGCAATTCCTTGTAGCCAAATCTCTATGAACAAATTTGCGATCAGAAAGATAAACCATTCCAGAGGCGATTTGTTTTGCAACATGAAGGAGGTCTAAATGGCTTAATGGAGTTGCAAGCAATCTCAGATCTTCCCTATTTTCAACTGCTGAGGGAGGGAAGTTGGTAGCTGTGCTGCAAGCCCGCAGATATTCATTCAAATCTCCTTTCCCCATAAATTCAAACAACAAACACATTGGACGTCCAATAGCACACACACCTAAAAGTTTAACAATATTTGGGTGATCAAAGTCTGCAAGAAGACAAGCTTCTCTCTCAAAATCCAACTGCAAGTCATGTGAAGCTTCATCTTTGAGCATTTTCACAGCAACTAAGGTAAATTCCTCTTCAGGTACAAGTCCTGGTGCTTTGGCTTGAAACACTCTACCAAATGCACCCTGTCCTAAATCACGAATGTAAATAATGTTATTTCTAGGGAATTCCAACTTTTCTAATTTAGGATTGAGTTGTGCTCCAGTTGTGTGATAAGCCAAGTTACTAGGCAGTTTGTCCAGGTCAATATCCATATTTTGCATGTTTCTACGACTAGACATATGACATTTGGAGTAATGATTTTTGAGGAAGTAGTGACATAACAAGGCCACTGATGCTATACCTAATATACAACCTAATCCACCAACAGAGAGCAATAGAACAAAAGATGGAGTGAAATAATTTTCCATAACTATATTTGGTCCACGGATATTGTCAAATTCATCACTAGAATTGGCACATACTGGTATATCACAATGTTCCCATCGTACACTTGGGTTCATAGTGTAGCACCAGGGTTTACGTTCCTCGCCTCCTGCATTTCTACAGTAGTTTGTAGAATTTTGAACTTCTGGAAAAATAAGAGGTGGCCTTGTGTGTTGGTGTGGTGACTGAGACTCCCATGCTTGACATGCTAGTCCAGTTTCTGTCATGTTCGTTGTACCTTGGTAGTATCGACCATTTCCTCGGATGCATGTTGTGGTGACCTGGCTATAGTCCATGTCTGTGATACCTGTATTGTGGCAAGTCACTTGAGTGCCTTTTCCAGCATATTTCGGCAGATTTTCACATTCGGGAAATCTGAAGTGTCCTCTGGACTCAAAGTACACTCCGCGACGTTTTTGTTCTTCAATAACAATCCAATCATTGTAACAAAATTGCATTTTAACAGCCATACAGTCTTCGTAACATAGCGGCAACGCAAAATAGCCCACTCCGTCTTTGTCAATACATTTAGGAAAAGCGTAGGCACAAAGTAACTTTTCAGCTCTACTTCTACATGGTTCTTTGAGAGTGGATATCATCTCCTTCCATAAACCTGTTGCAATTTTTTCATTGTCTAGTCCTCCAGTATGGTTGTACCAAACATAACCAGTAGAATAACTCTTACAAATCTGTCCATTGTATGGACCACAGTAAAGATGCACTGATTTTATAAAAAGAAGCACTATAAATACTTTGCAGTGGATGTCCATTGTTTTAATTTTTGACCTTACTAAATTCGATGTTCGTCGTATATTGTTGCATTTTATTGTGCGATGTATTATAATAATTTTCTAAACACGATACTGAATGTACAATGGCGGACGCATTATTTATTATTGATTTTACTTTGCTAAAAATCCCAAATGCAAGCAAGTGTATTGTAAAGTGGTGGCGTTTTGTTTCAACTGTAACAATTGTACATTATAGTGATCATCAATTACAAAGAAAAGATCGCTGTAATAAAATTGCATAAATATTATGAACTGTAAGCGAGTATAAGAAAACTTAAAATTAATATGAAATTGTATCAATATTCTATTTACAGTGACTACATTTCAATGTTTTAGTTTTTCTACTGAAGTCGCCATTGCAAAAACGAAACGCTTAGTAAAACTTAGTCTATTTGTTTATGCTACTTCTTATTTCTTTTGTAAATGTTGGTAGTAGTATATGTCAAAACAGTACTTACCGAACTGAGTGAAGAATTAAACGTGTGAATGGCAGCAATTGAGAAAGTAAAAGTCGTCGTTCTTGGCGATTCAGGTACTTATAAAAATTGAGATTATTGAAACACAATTTATAAGTGAATGGAGGTATAAAATAAATAAAAACACAGAACCTTGTTTTTCAACTAAGCAACTTACAACATGACTCTCAGCCATGACAGTCCAGGCTAGCCAACATACCTTAAAGAATCGTACCCTTTCCCGCCATTTTTCGAGTGACATTACTGATTGTGTAAAAAATATTTTTATTTTTTTAAATATACTTTCCTACAAGTAGAGCCAAAATAACAGGCCACATTTGACGTTTCTCTCAGAGAGGTGACTTACTAAAAAACTTCGATTAAAGTGAATAACCGATATACTTCAAACAAACGTGAATCGAATTAAATAATAATGGAAAAGAAGTTATTAGTACTTTTATTTGGAGAAAAGCAAATCGAAGTTATTGAAAAGAAAGAAGGTAATAGGTACCGATCATATATATTGATCCGCGGCCAATTTATTTCTTTTTCTTCGAAATCAAAGCGCTTATATTGTGTCTTATACAGGCTGTATCTGTGAACATTTACAACCCTTTAACCACGTGTTCTACTAACCATTATGTTTTGCATTACAAAATTTGTTCTATCAGTTTTGGAAATTCGCATGAAAATACCATTATTCCATGATAGTCCATAAGACTTATGTATGTACTTCAAGATACATTGTAGGTAGTGTCAGCAATGATAAATGCAAAGATAGTACGCGGTTGTCAATGTTGTCATTTTCATCAGTTTGAGTGGATCATTTTAAAGCCATAGAATAATATTATTATTCTATCTTTAAAGCGAATAAATGACTTTGTTTTTGGGTAAAAATATGATCATTGTGTAAGTATAGTCTTCCCTCGCCAACCCGTCTGCCAAGCGTGGTGAGTATGGCAATTACCCCTCATGTGATTGAGGGAGGCCCGTGCCCCAGCAGTGGGGACATAAATCGGCTGACGATGAAGTATAGTCTTAGATTGCTTCTGCCGACAAACTTCTCACAGTTTGGCAGAAAAAATTAAAATAATAATTGTTCTTTTTTATATGAAAATAAATAAATTAAAATTAAAAAGATTGAAGAGGATGTGTTCCCTAGAGGCTACAATTTGGGGGTTTTCAAAGCGTGAGTGAATAGGTATTTTCAGGGTAATTGTGCTGTGACCATATTATCACTTAACATCAGATGAAATATGGTCAAACGTTTTGTTTTCTGTGGTCAAACGCTTACCTATCTACAGTAAAAAAAAATAAGATTAAATCGAATAGAGGAAGATACGGTACGCGCTTACAATAGTCAACTTAAATATGGGCTGTCATGCGCACCCATCTACTTCCATACGATCTCGCAAGAAAAAATCCGAATGAAACAATGTGCCACCAAACGTTAAAGATAGAGCGATGAACTCCTTAATGGTGCGAGTGAGCGAAACTCGTCGCATCGTCGAGTTTGTCCGGTGATTTTCGCACCCAAAATTTAAGAACCCGTATTAAGGTACGCGCAGATTAGGACGCGACGGGCCGCAGCGTGGCCCGGGCCGGAGCGCAAAAATCCGCCTACATACATACCTTATATCGCATATGTGTCGCAGCCATCTGGTTAAATTAGCCATCCAATCGGACGCCTAGGGCGTTCGTCAAATGCCAGCATCCAATCAAATGGTTGAATAACAACTAACCATGTAGTTAACCGCGACGTTAAACCAGAAGACCGCGACGTCGAACCATAATATTCACGTCTGTTTTCGCTGCAGATGCCATATTTGTTTTTATGATTATTAGAACTGCAGTGGAGAAAAGCGGAAATAAATGTTAATCACTTGGCTGAGTTTTGATCAGACATTTCAATGGGCATTTCAGACATTTCAATCAAACAAGATAATGGGCTAACTTACAATTAGTAATATGGTTACATTTACCGAGTTTTTGTTAAGGGATGTGCAAATAGATGCCGTTTATACAGATTTTTCTAAAACCTTTGACAAAATCAACCATAATCTGTTAATTGAGAAACTTTACTAAATGGGTATACACGGAAATTTGCCTAGATGGATATCTATCCATCTAAGCAAATTTCCGTATGTAAGAATCTTCTTACATACGTAATCGAAGCCAAGCAGTCTGTCTCAAAGGCTATTGCTATAGTTTTCTTAACGTTCCCTCTGGCGTACCCCAGGGTTCACATTTAGGCCCTGTTTTGTTTTCACTCTACATAAAGACATAGGTAACATATTTAATGACTCCTCCCGATTCGATTTTCATTTTTAGCTACTAAACCGGATCTATTTTAAACAATTTCGGGGTTACAATCTCTCAAACACTTATACTATTTATTAAATACTTATACTTAACCTTTAGGTCTGCTTCTGTACTCGAAATTTGAATTACCGCCAAAAGCGGCCACTTTTTGCGTTAATCAATTTTTCGCGTACAAAAACGGACCCAACATTTGTGCATTTTATTATTTGATAGAAATGGGGTGAGCCCTGCGTCTCATAGCCATTGCGACCAGTAGATGATCTATTGTGGCAGCCTCGTAACCTATTACAGCACCTCATGTAGCTCCAGTTCCAGGATAAACCCGAGAATGGAGCTGATGGGGGAGCTCTTGACCTCGTCAGCTGAGATCATGTGTGCTCCCAGGTGCCGGCTTCTGCAGCGGTGCAGCGCTATGCACTCGCCGAGGACGTGGATAATCGTTTCCTCGTCCTCGCGACAGAACCTGCAGATTTTAGTATCTGAAAGGCTCATGTTGTGCAGGTGCTTGTTAAATTTGCAGTGCCCTGTGAGGGTCCGAGTGAGTGCCCTAACATGTCCTCTACTCAGTTTTATTATTTCTACAGCTCGTCTCTGATCGAACGCCTGTATCAACGCCTTAGATGGTTCTAGTCGAGGTAGTCTTTTCCAGAATTCAGTGCTTTGCTTATGCTCCCACTCTTTTAACTCGAACCTGACCATGCAGGCTGGAACGGCATTTATTGGTTCCGGTCCGAGTAGTGGGCTCTCTGCCCCGGCCTTTGCTAGCACGTCAGCGACTTCGTTGCCTCTGATATTGCAGTGTCCTGGTACCCAAATCAGATTTACGATGTTGGCATTGCCATGCTGGTTTAGGAGCAAGACACACTCGCTAGTGAGTTTGGAGTCAAGTTAACACGATGTTAACGCCTTGAGGGCAGCTTGACTATCTGAGAAGATGAATATCTTCTTATTCTGGAGATTCATTTGTAGACTATCTTGGACTCAGCCAATTATTGCGAAGACTTCTGCTTGGTACACTGTGGTATAGCGACCCAGGTTGGCGAATTTGCGTATTCGGAAGCGATCATTACAAAATCCCGCCCCGGATATGCCCTGCTTCCTGGAACCTTCCGTATACCAAACGATGTCATTCTGCTTACCATTTCCGGGAGTTCCAGCCTCCCAGTCTTGTCTACTAGGTAACAAGACTGTAAACCGCTTATCGAAGCGGTGTTCACGGATCATGGAGTCAGAGGGCATATCCATGACCGGAATTTTCATTAGTTCATTGTAGAGGTTTCTCATTTTGTTCTGGAATAACAAACGAAAATGCACTTTCTTATCAACTACAGGGTGTAACTGTGAACATTTACGTCCCTTTAACCACGTGTTCTGTCAACCATTCTGAACAACATTTGTTTTATGACTTTTGGAAATTCGCATAAAAAAAATTCAACTTCTCATACAAAGTCGGTCATGTGACTTGGTCATGGGGAGTCGAAAAAAATTTCGACTAATTTCGAAAAGTCGTAGAATAAATTTTGTTCAGAATGGTTGGTAGAACACGTGGTTAAAGGGATGTAAATGTCCACAGATACACCCTGTATAAGCTAACGCTTGACCACAATCTCACCTGATGGAAAGTGACGATGAGGTCTAGGATGTAACGCTTTCGCTTTCTCGATGATGCCTGTTCACTCTTGCCTTAAAGATGTCTTTGGTATACATACTGTACAGGACATTGTCTTTTGTCAAACACTACGATATTTTTGGTAGTTAATGAGCGCTAAGATCATTTTATGCTGAACGTACCTACCCAAAAACCATAAATTAATGTATCTATCTTATTGAAATTGAAACCTATATAATATTATTATAAACCAACACTGAGCTAATAAATATTCCGCATACTAACTTTGGATGATGAATATTTCTTTAGATGGTTCCGCTGCGCTGAATTATAACTTGGAAAATCTAACTGGCTTACCTGTTATTTTAAATTGTGTCCAAATATTTTTTTTTCTTATTTTCTTTTTTACTACTTTACTTACTTAGTACTGAATTAGGTCAATCTCAATGGAGACGTTGTTTGAATTTTTAAAGTATTTTTCTCTTTTAGGTGTTGGTAAAACGTCGTTGACTTACTTAATAGCACACAATAAGCCTCTTTTGTCTCCGGGATGGACGGTTGGCTGCTCCGTGGAAGTGAAGCTGCACAGGTACAAGGAAGGAACGCAGGCACAGAACACATTCTTCGTCGAACTTTGGGATGTAGGTGGTTCCAATGGTCATAGGAATACTAGAAATGTGTTTTATCAGCCAACACATGGTGGGTACCTACGACTATTATCATAGACTATAAACCTCTTAGACATACTTACACTCACCAGCACATTTAAAGAAAGAAATAAAGAAGTTTTAGGTCACCGGCTACCACTGGATTTTCACACAAAACGCGCTCAATTCATGAAACGTTTGGGTCGAGCTATGAACTGTGTTTTTAATCAATAACTGTTCAATATCCACCCAGAGGGTCTCGTGCACTCAAGAGAGAGAGATGTCGAGTTATGCATGATTCGAATCTCTGGGATAACGCCGTCATTCCATGCGATTCGTAGTTTTAAGTATACAATAAGTAGTAAATTATTCTCGAATAAAGATTGGTCGAATCGGACCTCCGAGATTTCCATGCATCAAAATGTCTATATTAATGTTAAATTCATCTTTATACACTTCTATTGACCCACCTTGCATTTTCAGTTTCGTTTGGTCCTAGCTAAAATTTTATATTAGGTCGAGCAAAAAGTTTATAATTATGCAGTTTTGAATCTGGCACATTCATCAATTGATTCAATCTTTTTTTTAATTTTGAACACAGAATTTATAGTACAAAAAATCTGCGAAAATAAAACCGCCTCAAAAACCACGAACTAAAAAGTGTAAAACAATATTTTTAACACTTTATAAACATCAAATAACATTTTATAACAGTACACTCGAGAAAAGGTTGAAACCGAAGTCGGCCCCCAATACTATCTGGTAATTTAATACAACATTCAATTATTCAACAGGGATTAGGCGACTTTTCTCGAGTGAACTGTTATAAAATGTTTTTTGAAGTTTATAAAGTGCTGAAAATTTTATTTAACATTTTTTAGTTTGTGGTTTTAGAAGGCGGATTTTTAACGCAGAAAAAATTATCCCCAAGAGCCTGCTTCCCGAGAGCCAATGCGGTTTTCGTCCTTGTAGAGGTACGACAGATGCTATATTTGCTGTAAAGCAGATGCAATAGATGTCTTTGGAGCATAATCACCCCTTATACTCGTATATGTGCTTTCGACTTAGAAAAGGCTTTTGACCGGGTACCTCGTGAGGCACTTTGGATGGTGCTTGAAAAATCTGGTTGTCCTGAGAAATTTGTGAACCTAGTGCGGCAGTTCCATGTTAACATGATGGCCAAAGTCCAGCACGAAAATAATTACTCGGATTTCCAGTAACCAGTGGCGTAAAACAGGGATGTGATATTGCCCCGACACTCTTTGCTTTGTATTTCACTGTTGTGATGAATGACGCACTCAAAAGTTTTGATGGGCTGATACAAATAAATGTACGAACTGACAAGAGCTTGTTTGATCTTTCGCGTTTCAGAGCCCAGTGAAAGGTCAGGAAGCAAAATGTGTTACAGGTGTTGTCAACTCAACTCAACTTAATTTAAGTCGTTCTGCGGTCCAAAATGTTTATCGGAGGTAACTAGAGACTGGCGGCTTTGTTCGTCGCCAAGGAAGGCCACGATTTTGGGTTACAACTGAAACGCAGGATCGATTCATCGTGACAAACAGCTTGAGAAATCGTCACCTTACCTCCATTGAGATACAAAACTAACTTCCACGGAGTATCTGTGAGCGCTCGAACTGATCGGAAAAGGTTAAAAGAACGAAGATATGGCACCACACAATCCAGCAAATGCCCCCAAACTAACGCGAGCCCACCGAACAGCGCGCCTTCATTTCACGCGCACTCATTTAAATTAGACTCAGCAGCATTGGAGCTGTGTACTCTTTTCTGATGAGTCTAAAGTTGTGTTACATGGCAATCATGAAGGGAAGAAGGTCTACCGACGTAAGGGAGAGCGTTTCGCACAATGCTGCTTTGAGGAGAGGGTTGCTTATGGCGGTGGCTCATGGACTGTCTGGGGCGAGCGGCAAAACTCAACTTGAGGTTGTTACGGGACCACGGCTGCCAATATTGAATGCTCAAAGGTACATTCGTGAGTGCTTAGAACCTCACGTGATGCCATACGCGGACTGTGTGGGTCCAAATTTCCTTTATATGCATGATAATGCAAGAGCAAACAGGGCCGGCATCGTCAGGTAATAACTTCGGGATGTGAACAATACAGTTATGGACTGGCCAGCCAGAAGCCTAGACATGAACCATATTGAGCACAAGAGGTAAAAAGACGTGTTAAGGCTCGTCAGCCAGTTGCCCAGATGATGCAGGAGTTGAAAACTGCCATAGAAGAAGAATGGGAGATGATCCCTCAAAATTTGATAGAGCGGTTGATAAACTATATGCCTAATCGTATGAGAGCTGTGGTAGATGCCCATAGAGGCAACACGCGTTATTCAATTAAACCTTTATTTAATAAAACATGTTTTTTTATTCAAAAATCAATTGCCTTTATCAAGGCGCAGACCCGACTTACAAGGCGTAGCTCCATTTCGTGTGGTATTCTGAATTCAAATTTAAAACAATACTATCGAAAGAGATTTAAATCTGCATCAATAGTTTTTGTTCTATCTAGCAGTCATAATAGTAGGGGCCATCGAAACCTAAACTCGTGGGCCAATAGATGTGTACAAAAGTGTATTTATCTTTGCTCCTGAGTCCAATTACTCTCCGGTCGGGTCACACTGGTGTCCCATCAAAAAAAGTGAAGTGCGCTAGAAGCGCTAATGATTTCGAGCCCACTTGGGCATGTATTCCTATGTAGATATGTCCTGAATACCTACTACGAAATTGGAAAATTAATTAATGAATATTACTTTTATTGCACTCAAAATAAAGAATGACTAAAAACATATGTCCTGAATACCTACTACGAAATTGTCTAGTAACGAACGAGAAAAACAATAGAGACGCACATCGCGTGTGAATGGGACAGCGCCAAGGATGTCATCGTGAATCGTGAATACTGGGGATGTTACGGAGTTTCGATTTCTTCCGGAACGTCGAAAAATCGTAACTTCCGATTGATATTACACCTCCGGCTTCGACTTCGGCTCTGACAGATTTAAATGGGAGGTTATTACCAGAGGTCAAAGCATAAGAAATAGATTGGATGGAGATAAAGCTGCGAGACTTTTGTTTATTAAAATACAATTTCTGCTTATGAAATCACTTCATACCTATGATTTGCAAACAAAGTTTTACAAACAAATGGTATATATTTATAAATGCCGTTTACATCATCAATTGCATGTAGCGACTATTGCTGAACTGGGTTCTGGTAAACAGTGCCCTCACATCTTGTGTCAAAGTAAAAGTCACGGTATATAAATAAATACACTTGGTATATAAATAATATTTACTCCTAATATACTTAACAAGTCTTGGTAAGCATTCGATTAATAAATTATGTAACGATAGCTGCTACATTATCGTGTAAGGATTGAGCTTATTTAATGATTGTTGTATGTAAGTGTAGTCATAAAGAAACAAATATTTCAATATATTGGTTTAAACTTTCATGGTCACTAACATTAGAATAGTTATTTACGAGATTTCTACCATGTACCTTAAGAAGTTTTTGCGGGTAAGATATTACTGGCAGACAAAACGGTCTACCCCCCCTTCGCAGTCTTTTACTACGCGCACCTGCGGTACCACTGTTCACTAACTCACTATTTTCACGCACCTGTTCTCGACACGCAACGCTCACAGTATCTGGCCGCGAAACACTTTGTTTAGTTTTACGGTTATTACATTTTCGAATCACTGGATTCCAGACATTTAAACCCATCCTCACGATTGCTTCCCTGACTAGTCTTGGTATGTAGTGGCATTATATCGAAATTATCTGAGGGTTATAAAACTCAATCCAGTGATTTGGACCCGATTCCAGCAAATGTCCTGCGATTGCTGATTTCTGTTTATCGTTGTTTTTGACTGCTTTTATGTGTTCCTTTATTCGGCATGAGTTGGTGCCGTGACCATGGTGCTTGCAACAGTGCCGAAATATCGGAAACTCAAAAATAAGGTACATGGTTGAAATCTCGTAAATAACTATATAAATATTTCATTCAAATAAATTTAATTTAAAATAACATGTCCTTACAACATCGAACCTCTCCTCCAACTCGGACTTCGGTTCCGACTTCGACTCCGACAAACAAATTTCAAAACTCTGAACTCGACTTCGGTTCCAATAATATCACAGAATACTGTTGTACACCCTCTGGCTAATCGTTGAGATTGGCTATACAGAAATATCGAAGGACTTTATTAGGTATTACTGGTACTACTTAGAGTTTAATAAGACTTCCTACCTAGGTGGTATGTCTCGAATAGTGGTAAAATACAATCTCAGGAATGATAACGTACCTTTGTATAATGCCCGGCTAACTCACTTAAGATTCTTTTGGATTACCTACCTAATGTTCAAAATCTTACAATGAGTAAAATGTCTAATGTAAAATTCATGTTTCAGGTATCATCTTGGTGCACGATTTGACAAATAGAAAGAGTCAAATTAATTTACAGAAATGGCTTTCAGAAATTTTAAATCAAGATAGTTCAAATCCTACTCTTCAACACGTTGAAGTGGATCCAGAACAATTCTTGGGCTCTACTCAAGTAAGTATTGTTGATTCCTTTATCAAAAAGAAGTTTCCTCCTCCTACCAAATACCTGAGGTAAATTAGCCCAGGGGTCATGGTATGACGGATGATAATCTATGATTATATAAACAAACAATAACAAAATAGTTTACCAGTCCAGGACAGGTCTCGTGACCTTCTCTCTCCCCGTCTGTCCGTTTGTCTGCCTGTTTTTGTTGTTTGTAGGTTTATTGCAAAGTATCTAAACCAATCAAATATTTCAAATCTTTGAAAATAATCTGTTATTTGTGTTCTATTTTTTGCAATTTATTCTACCAACTTATAAATAGCCGTAAAATTAATCAAGCACTTATCAAAAATCGTCAGTCGCATTACCAACCGTAACGTGACTGACGATTTTTTATAAGTGCTTGATTAATTCGTCGGCTAACCTCCGTCTGCGAGGCGGAACTTGGAAAATTAATTAATTAATATACTTTTATTGCACTCAAAATAAAGTATGAAAAAGTAAAACTAGGTATTACAGGATATGGACAACGAACGCGGCCTTATCACTAACGATACAATCTCACGGTCACGGTGCAATCTTGCACTTACCCTCTTATTCCAAAACGTGGTTTAAAATAAGTAGTGGGATTAATATTGGGAATAACTGAAGAACTAGAATAAACATTATTACAAAAGTAAGTTTAACGTTACTTAGTATATCAACTATAAAACTCAAGATAAACCACCCGGGCCCCTAGTTTAAAAAAATATAACTTTGTCCTTGTAACAATTCATTCCGTTTTACACTAAAGTTATTAGTGAGAAAGTAGTTAATTTATTTTTTGTATTTAATCCCAAAAATATAAGCAACGCCTATTCATAATACTTGGAAACCTTACTAAATACAATATTTTAATTTATTGTTGCTTTAAACATTTCTAAAATATTTTTACTTCAGACAACAAAACAAAGTTTTGTAAAATGAAATTTCACTGAACGAATGATTGAATTATTCGATCAATTTTGACACTATCCTGCCCTACTAGGTAAGTGGTCTATGGTTAGTCAAGGATTTGTAATAAAATTTTAAAAACATTATTCCGTTATAATCATGAACTTGCTAATTTATGATTAAAGACGGTATCATGTACCTAGTTTTTTTTGTAATAAGAGGGAGAAAGTTTAAATATTAATTAATAATTAATAAATAAAATATGAATTTATACTAATACATACCTACCCACAAAAAATAACAAAGTTGTGGATCCGAATCCCGTCTGAACCTGCGATTAAATTTTTAAGTGCTTTTTAACTTTAAGTAATCTGTTTTAGATACCGATACTAGTAATTGGGACTAAATTTGATTTGGCCGAAGAAAAACAAAAGAAGAATCAGTACCGTCGTTTAGCTAGCAGTATAGCAGAGCAGTGTGGATCGGATGAGATCTTCGTGAACTGCCATCAGGCAAGGTCAGCATACTTTTATATTAAAATGTATTTTATAATTAATTATCACTATAATAATGTAGGTGGCACCGTGAGCTAATTGACGTCACTAGTCAGTAGACCACCCTGTATAATGCTTAATTGTTATAATGCTATTTAAACATAACAACACATTTCTTAATTTTAGATCACTTGCTCCTGGCACGAGTAACTCTGTAAAATTGACGAGATTTTTCGACAAGGTAAAATTAAAAGTATTATCTACTAACTCATCTATCTCATTATAGCGTGTAATTCCCGGTTGCGTCCAAAGCTGTCGCTCTGGAGCCCGGGGTACGTTTAATACATGTTCAGGATTTGGAGAGTCTGGTAATTTACTATGAAGCGACTGCCGTCTGACCTTCGTAACCCTTTACAGGGGAACTAGACCAACTGAACCATGGTTTCAGAAACCATCCGAAACGTGCAGGTTTCCTCACGATGTTTTCCCTCACCGTCGAGCTAATGGTAGATCGAGATCGAATCCGCACATAGATTTGAAAAATCCAGCGGTGCATGCTCGGATTCAAAGGCGCGTTCTGAACCATTGAGCTAACACACCCCTATCTATTATCTACTAACTGTCTTGGTATATGTATTAAGATTGTCTTTTTCATTAAAATTACACCCATTCTTGATTGCAGGTGATAGAACGGCGCTACTATTCGCGTATCAGTCCTTTCCCTGACAAAAGAAGACAAATTCCCTCTTACATGATGACGACATCGACCCCGCTCTCAAATAAACCACCACAATACCTGAGTCCAAGGTTTTATCGCATGGATTGAAATTAATGTTTAAAGGTCTTTTTCATAAATGTCTGTTAAACCTTTGTTAACCAAAACAGTGTTATAAAGCAGTTTATATTCTTTTTTCAAAAAAAGATTTTTTTTTTTTGTTTTAAACGTCAAAACTGCTCTTAACACCGTTTTAACTAACAAAGGTTTATTGAACGTTCATGAAAGCTCTAAGTATTTGGTGGGCACAGAAATGCAGAGTCGGTTGCTCGAACATTGATTTTGAATGAGTAAACTTGGGTTGTAAGTATGTAACGATTTTTGGTAGATTAACGTATATCTAAATTATGTAAAATTTATATTTCATTTGGCTATGCCTATTTATTATACACTTTGCGGGGCTACGGATAAAGGTGTAAAACTTCATCCAATTATGAAAATAAGCTTAATATATCATTCCATAATATTTCTATTTAAGCAATATCGTGTAAAGTACAAATTGACCATGTTTATTAATAAAATTTATTACCTATGTAAACTCTGCGCATGATTTTTTAAAAATTACATTTTCCAACTCCTATTTTTAAATAATGAAGAAGTTACACAGGTACCTATTTACCTTAGGTAGATGTGACGAGTATAATCCGTTATATGAAGCTTGATTAGAATGACAGCTATTGGTGTCACAGATAAATGATCTTTTGGTCTATAGTAATAAAAATCTATGGAATGAAACTTGGTTAAATAGTAAATGTCTATTGACAATTTTTTCCCTTAGGTATGTCTATTGAAATAAAGGTCAAGTAAGAAAGAAAACATTTATTTATTGACCACGTACAAGATTTACATAGATAGGACATCTAACATAAAATCAACAAATGCACAGTAATGCATATAGGAAAGAAATAATTAAACAAAAACAAATAAAATAAGTTAATACATAAACTAGTGACCAAGGAAGAAGAAAAGGAACAAAGTGAAGTGGTCAACAAGGGCCAAGCTCAGCATGTGCTGCAGCGGTTTGCAACCGCTGCCGCGCAGGTTTTCAGTTTGGACCTTGAGTGACTGACGAAATCAATTTTGAATGTGACAGATAACAAAGAAGGGACAGCTGTCATTCTAATCAAGCTAAATTTTATGGACTGGCGAGGATGTATACATTGCGTCAAGAAAAACGTGACAACAGATTTTTGAGGAATTAACGTTTCCTATGTTTTATAACCAAATGGGGCTACCATACCTTATGACGTAAGCGACAGTGGCGCCATCGATTATTTTCACGACTCAATTGACTATAATATAAATATAATATAAAGAGGAGGGCTTGGAAAGAAAACCAATAAACCTAATTTAGTTGGTGTTTAATCGTTTACAAAGCCCATACTCGCACGTAGTCCACCTGCATGGAAGCGTCTTGACCGTCGTTGACGCCCAGATTCCAGGTCGGTAGCCAAGCGTTTCTTGCGTTCCAGAAGTCCCTGGGTGCCTGTAGTAGGATTTATATAGTATTTATTAATTAGAGACTATGTACTATTATTCCTACTATAATATTATCTAATATTAAGGAGCTGGTTAACATGTCAGCCAAGTACGTCTAGAAAAAAAAAACTACGAAACTTCCTCCATAAAGAGAAAGAACGAAACTTACGGCACACCGATTTATTATTTCATGAAGGTAGGTATGAACCTTCCATCAATGTGTACAAGTATGTCTTCAATCGAATCAATTGAGGAAATGCATGCGTAGTATGTTATCTATGTTTATGTAATATTTCTACACTGCAAAAAAAAATTAAATGGAGTAATACTAACGGTAGGAGATCCATTCCACCATGGCTTAGGAGAGGGGTTAGTAACTCCGTCAGGGAAAAATCCATTTGTGCCTCCCACTGCCACGTTCATTATGATGTAGAACTGAAACACAAAAAACATGTGGGTAACAGTTTACTATACATATAGGTTATTTAATTTATAATTTTATAATCCAGGTTCTACATTATATTGTTTTAATCTTTCACGGTCACTACCATTAGAATAGTTATTTATGTGATTTTTACCATGTACCTTATTTTTGAGTTTCCGATATTTCGGCACTCTTGCAAACGCCATGGTCTACAGCGTTGTCTTATAATAGAACTAAAGATATAGTTATAAATGTCTTTAGTTTGGATTTTGGTTCCGATTTAGCAAATTGTTAGCGCAATAGTTTCCGGTCGATGCGTCTAATAAGTGGGCGCACCAGGGGCCTTAGCGCCAAGACGCGGACGGACGTCCCGTAAAGTACGAGAATATATCTATCGGTCGCATCCAAACAAGGAGACACACAATGCATGTAGAAGGGGAGGGGAACTCCGATTCAGTCGTAAAGTCTGGCCCTGTAAATTGTAATTGTAAATTACAGGCTAACAATTCTACAAGTTTCTGTTCAATAAAGAAAACCGGCGTGAAGCTGCTGCTTACAGCACAGTGCTGTGCTGTGTTTCGCTGCGTGAATGAGGGTACCGGGGGCCTAATCCGGGGGAAAGGGGGATTTAAAGGTTGGCAGCGCAGTTGTTACTCCACTGGTGTCGCGGGTATCCATTCATGTCATGTGATCCGTCTGCTCGTCTGCCACCTATCACATAAAAAATAAAACAATTTTACCATGGTGGAAAATCTACTAAATTGTAGAATTGTTATTTCAATTTTACAAGTTTCTGTTTAAAAAACATTTTCTCTTTACGATTTGTAGAGAAAACTATTTTATTGAACCATGATTGTACGCATAGTAGCAGTTACAAGTTTAGGTACATAGGTATTTTGTGAATTGTATAACAATTCCGGCAGGTGGACTCGGTTTGTGTCAGAACTTTAATTTTTTTTGTCGCAACCTAACAAGTAAAGACAATTGAAATAAATGTAAAAAATGATCCTTACAAGTAGTAGTGATGATATGTAGGTATCTACCTATATTATAAGTGAACGGGCAGTGGCGAGTTTTTCGTGAACGAATAAACATAACTTTTAATGGGGCAGATTTTATATGTGAATCGAGGCTGTAAAACTACCTATCTCTCGAATATTTGTTACAAAAATAAGACATGATCATAAATACGATTCAAAAAGAAACGTAGCCTTAGGGCTACGTATTTGTGTGTACTGTACCTTACAACTACAATTTTGTAACTACAATATTGTCATCGAATTTTCTATAATGTAAAGGCTTATTACCTAAACAGAATTTGTAATTTTTCAATATTTATAAGGTTTTTACTTGTAGATTTTTTACATAATTATAAGGTTCATTAAACAACACTTTTCATTAATCTTAAAAAATATCTAAGTTTTTCCAATAACGTAGAGTTGTAATGTTTATTAAACAAGACCCAGTTTGCGCTAAAGCCCCATCGTGGGCTGACGACGGAACAGGGAACTTTGACGAATGAACAAAGTGTATTTAATTTAGGCACATCTTAGTTAACTGGTGTTCAGAATTAACAAGAAAACCCAAGTAGTATCAACAAAAAAAAACAAAACTAGTAATAAAGAAAGTATAGTAGTAAAAATACCAACATGATATAATTTGATGAAGATACGTTGTATGTATCGTTGTGGTACCGACTAATTTATTATTCCTTATTTAGTATCCTTATGTACTCGTTGCAGAACTTAGCCAATCCAGTTTACCTTTTGGTCGAAGGGCGCCATCGTAGAGCCATGCTGCCAAGGGTTGTGGACATTGGAGCGGTTGAAGCCACCGTGCTGCCAGAAGCCGCCGGCGCCTGGTGTGACGCGACCAAGCTCGACGTCGTCGATGCTGAATCTGATGAAATCTAGAAATAGTAAGCAACATTTAGGGCCAAGGCTATGTCACGTGCGAGTGCCTAAGTATTCACCGATAGGTGCCCCTATCGGCTCGTGTGTACCCGCGCGCGTTTTGCGATGGCCATTAGGCTCACAAGTTCATTATCTACTGGATGAGGAGGTACATACTATTGCTTTCTTTATACAAGCACTTATTATTTATTATTTTTTATATTTTTTATGTACTTATTATATATTATTTATTTACTTATGTAAGTAACCTACCTATTATTTAGCTTCACGTTCTTGTAGTTCGTACGATTTGGTTTAGGATGCGAACTCTTGCCTGAGCCAGTGCATGCGCTGACGCAATGCTAAATAAAACGTTTAACTTACTAGGGGTCCACTCAAGCTGGTAACGGTGAAAGTTTGTGTTCCATCCTCTTGCTTGCCTCCTGATCCAATGCGCGTTGGCCCAGCCGTTCAAGGCCGGGTAGGGCCCGAAGTGCAAAGTGGAAGACGCCTCTTGGGTTCCGATGTGAACGCCATTTTGGAACATGTTCCGGTTGCCTCGGGATTCTACTATATCGATCTCTCCTGAAGATGGCCAGGTGCCGTAGGTGTTGTAGGCTGGCATAAGCCAGATGGCTGTAAGAGTATAATACCTTAGTTTGAGGAAAAATATAACGTAAATCTTACGTTTGTAAATTTATTTATTTATTTATTTATTTATTTGGACTGCCAGAGAAAATTACAATATTTCTTACACAAAATTAACATTACAAAAGTAATTACATTTAAAAAGTAAGATTCTTTTAAAGGCTGCCACATCAAGCTTAGAAATCTATGGACGAAAATAAAATTAAGTATTAACATAATTAATATGTGAGACATCAAATCAAAACAAGTTATAAAAGCAATGCAAGTAAACAAATTGAAATAATAATTAAAGTATTGAAATTAAATAAAAATTACAGAACAGATTCATAAAACATAAACATAGAGAACACAATGCATAAACAACTTAAAACAAGGTGGGCACAAGACTATGCCTCCCTCAACAACTCAGTCACTTTCAATCGGAACTGCAGAAAGGAATCGTGAAAGATGTCTAGCTTGTCGTGTAATCGATTGTAGGCGGCCGGCAAGCGATATACTGCAGCGTGTGTGTGAACGTTAGTGCGGGCTAGAGGTTTATTGAATAAAGCTGGAGCTGGATGGCGAGGCGGTTTGCGGGGAACTCTAATGTTAACGATACCGATGTTATGTAAATAATAATAATATTCTCCAACCGATTTCGACTAAGGCGGCCAATCTCAACGATCCGCCAATTACGCTGGATATATTATAGTGCTCAAGTGTGTGGGCAAACACTAGTGCACTCTCTATTCCCTTGCCCTCATAATCCGATGGGACACTAGTGTGACATGACCGGAGAGGGATCGGGCGCAAGACCAACGGCTTAAGGTGACGGGTAGGGCACACTAGCGACGCCAATCGATTTTAATTTTTAGCTACTAAACCGGATCTATTTTAAACAATTTCGGGGTTACAACCTCTCGGTAAACACCTATACTATTTATTAAATAACCATGCATAAATGTCATGTGATAAATTTTGATTATTTTTGGTGCCCATGCTGCGTATTTTTTGCCCCGAAGATGAATGTGAATACTGTACTTAATTTTAAAATAAAATCCGATACAGTCAAAACACAGTACCTAAATACAAAGAATAATAACAAGTATTTTAATGTATTATATAATTTTGTTTTTTAATATGATAATGTTCACTAATTATTGATTTATATAAATTACCGTAAAATATCCGTATTTTACCAGCGTTTTCGGTAATATTACGTAATTTTGCAACCCTACTAACGACTCAATAGTTGTGTTGTCTTGCATATTTTTTTTATTAGATTATTTTTTGTGTTCCTATTATGTTCCTGAACATTACCAACAAGTTTTTTTTAAGATAACTAGCCAAATGTAAATGAGACTTATTAGTAATAATAATTATGTAGAAAGTGTTACCTACTATATTTTAACCGCTATATTCATACAAGAAATTGTGTTTTGTCACTTTTTATATTTAATCTAGTTGTAAACAATCATCCAATGTGAAATAGAGAAAGACTGTGATTGTTAATCTTTTTATATTGTTTACATAAAACGCCCTGATGAATTGACGCCATGTTGGTCTGGTGGTTTAAGTACTGGGCAGTGATCTCAGGGTCCTGGGTTCGATTTCTCAAGTTGGGTCGAGCGAAAAGAATGTTTCGAATTTTTCGAACATAGCTCGGGTTTGAGATCACCAATCCAATGGCAAGCGTGGTGATTAAGCCTAATCCCATCATAGTAGCGATAACATAAAAAATTAAACCAATCAATGTGATTTAACTACCGATTTTATTTAAATACCTTTCATTCGAGAGTATGAATGAGTGGTGTGTCAAAAAGTTTATCATTTTTGATTGCTTCCGTTTCGTTTTCACAATCTGTTTCACTGTCAGTAAGATATTGTATTTCATCTTTATCTTCCTCTAGTTCTGTAGTACCATAAGCACTATATCTACTGAATGCGCTTGAAGCAACATAATTTTCAGTCTCGACCTCACAATTTTGCACTGAGCTCGATTCTGCTTGGGCTCAAAGATAAATATTGTATGGAACCAAAAGGGTTTTTATGAGAAAGGGAGGCAAACGAGCAAGCAAGTCACCTGATGGTAAGCGATCACCGCCCATGGACATCGGCCACACCAGAGGGAGTGGAGATGCGTTGCCGGCCTTTTAGAAAGGTATAGACTCGTTTCTTGAAGATCTCAATGTCGTCTGGTTCGGAAATACCGCAGCGGGAAGCTGATGTGGTAAAAAATGACGTGTACGAGTCTAAGCGATCAGTGAGATTCTCATCATCTATTATTCGAGTTTCACGATGTTGAACGCGGTCAAAAGGGAGGAGCTGATATTGGGGTGCTCCGGCCCAGAAATGGGAGGAGTACTCCATGTGAGGCCGAACTTGTGCCTTATAGGGCTGATGGCGGTGGGTTGGCGTAAAATACCACCTTGCTCTACCGAGGACACCCAACTTCTTTGAGGCTAATTTAGCCTTTTTCTCCAAATGACCACGAAATTGAACGTCACTCGATATATCGATGCCAAGAATCCCAATGTTCGGTTAGGCATTAATGGTGAGTATCCTGGAGATGAAACAGAGGCGGTTATTTTGCAGTAAAGGCGCAAACTTGTGTCTTCTTGGGATTAAATTCAACTAGATTCATGTTACCCCAGCTTGAAACATGATCTAGAGTATCCTCAATATCGGACACAAGTTTTTTCCGACACTCGTCGACGTGGGCCTGAGAAATCTTTGCATGGCCGGAATATGAGGCATCTCCCGTACTGTCACCCGCATAAAAATGAATGCCACTGGTATGTAACATGTCATTGATATGAAGGAGAAACAGAGTTGGGGATAGCTCACAGCCTTGGGGAACACTAGCATTCACGGGTTTCAGGTCAGAGCATGAGCCGTCAACTACGACTTTGATGCGACCCGTGAGAAAACTGTGTACCTACCTATTCGCAAAGTTTCGCAGGCAACCCATAGGATAGAAGTTTTGAAAGAAGAGGTCTGTGCCAAACCCGATCGAAGGCCTTCGCAATGTCCAGGCTAACTGTCAGGGCCTTCCCCTTGTTCTCAATAGTCGTAGCCCATCTATGAGTCAAGTAGACTGGCAGATCACCAGCCGACCGACCACGACGGAAGCCGTATTGGCGGTCATTGATCAATTGGTGCTCTAGGTAGACCAGAAGTTGACTGTTTATGATGGACTCCATTATTTTTGAGAGTAAAGAGGTGATTGCTATGGGCTTGAAGTTACCAGGATCAGAGCGATCCCTTTTTAGGGATCGAGTGCACTAAAGCAGTCTTCCAAGACTTGGAAACCACGCCTAAGGAGTAAGAGTGCTGGAAAAGGCGCGTTAAAACTGGAGCCAGCTCAGGAGCACATATCTTGAGGACGACAGGGGGGTTCCGTCAGGGCCACTGGACTTATGGATGTCGAGGGAGAGAAGTGCTTTACGGACTAGTTTTTGCGTAAACACTATATCCTGGAGGGTTGAAGCGCACCGTGGTATGGTAAGTGGTGGTTTTTTTTTAGCTCCATGGGTAGGACGAAAATAACGCCCGCATCCCGTCTCAATCTGCTGACCTAAAATGCTAAACACGACGGTAGCTCACAGTGCGGGACCTCGTATGTCGTGTGAGTGGCATTTTCGTCCGAATCAGGCAGTGGTCTGATGATCAACAGAGACCTGATAGCCGCGGGGAATCAACAGAGACCTGATAGCCGTCTGGATTGGAGGTCAGCAGAAGATCCAGAAGTGAAGGCGTATGATCTTCCACATCAGGCACCCTTGTGGTCGAGAGGATTAGCTGTGTCAGATTATAGGCCATAGCAAAAGCATGCAAAGATCTGCCCGCATGATTAGTTCTGGTCGATCGGAGCCATTCAGCATGGTGGGCATTGAAATCACCCAGCAACATAATCACAGCAGAGGGGATCTATTGCAGCACAGACTCTGTCGTGATTTCCAGGTGCTCAACGAGCCGGTCTGTCTGTCTGGGCGTCACTCCGGCTCTCTCACTCACCGATCGAAGCACTTATTCGAACGTCGGTCTTCTGTGAGAGTGTGGTACTTCCCCGGGCGAGCCGGCCCATTACGGCTGGAGGCAAAAAGTTGCCAACAGCGTGGTACTACCACAGTGGTTATTATCTTGTCGCGTAGATAATGTATTAATTTTAATGGAACCGGACGTATGAAGCGCGGTATAGTTTTTTTTAACTTTCCTTTTGTAAGCTCCACTCTTTTTTACATCCATCAGCCTTTTCTATCCATTTGAACGAAATATTTTATTATAGTTATATAAAGATGGCTGATTTATAATATCACTGTAGGTGGGTACTCTTATGGGTCACTCAGTCATTTAATAGTGGCTTAATAGTATTTAATTTTACCTAAAAATCGTGTAAGAGCGTGGTACTTATATCACTTTTTCACTAATGTCACGTTAAAGTAGTTCACGTGACTAAAACAATAAATCGCGGTGTAATAGTCGCACAAACGTTACTAGGGCGATAACGCTTCTTATACTATTGAAAATTTAGTACTTAATGGTCTTTAAGATAGTCATATAGAAATGAATACGACGACTGCAAGTAGTGTAATGTAATGTGGACTCCCTTTTCCGCACTTAGACTTTCTTTCGGTCCATTGTGACTGCAAGTAGTATAGTTACTCGTAATACGATGTTTATAGCATTTTGAGCCGTAGAACTTTCACCTAAACGACAAAAAAGTTTGTTGATATATCCACTGCGCTAACGAGACAGTCAACGAGTGTAATCCGGTCTTTGACATTTTTTTTTTATTTTTGTAATTAAAAGACCTCTCAATAATAGAAACATCGTTGGAAGAATTACTTGATTCTCATTTAAACTACCTGAGATATCACAACTTTAAAATCACATTATTTTGGGCAAACCCAAAACGCTCCATACAAATGGCTACTAAGATATGACGTCACATGCAAGTATTTTGTATGGGAGCTATTTTAAATGTTTCGTTAATGTTAATGGTTCTATTATAATAGTTGGTGCAAATTGTATAGTTTATTCAATGGTGTAATATTTTTTTTAATAATTTAATACTTTTAAAATGAACTTGCCTTCTTTGAATGCCCATAAAACCGGCTAGACGTTATATTTTTAACTAGCGGCCGCCCGCGACTCCGTCCGCGTGGAAAAGTAACTTTTTACCCCCCTTTCAACCCCTTACAACCCCCTTTTCGCAATAAAAAGTAGCCTATGTGCTTTCTCAGGGTCTAGATTATCTGTATACCAAATTTCATTTAAATCCGTTGAGTAGTTTTGGCGTGAAAGAGTAGCAGACAGACAGACAGACAGACAGACAGACAGACAGAGTTACTTTCGCATTTATAATATTAGTATGGATTGAGAATTTTTGCTATTGGCACATATTTACCTATAATTTGATAAAATATTTTGTAAATCTCGAGCTTAGTCAAATACCCTATTAGGTAGTTACGTAATACTAAGCCTAGGTATCTACTACGTTTATCTCATCTCCGAGTGTCATTCCCAGGTGCGTCCAATGTCATCGCTCAGAGTCCCTAAGACCGGATACTCTGGGCCCGGGCACGCCCGGCTACTCTGGTCTCTGATGACCGGAGCCCAGTGTACCTACGCATGGAAAACAAACTGAATTGTTGCACATTGCAACCGTCATTGCTTTGTAAAGATACCTAAACGGGAAAATATGGTTACCTGGCCAGAGCCAGTCGCCGGCGGGCAACTTGGCGCGGACTTCGAGGCGTCCGTATGCGAAGCTGAACGAGAGGACACTGCGGACACGTGCGCTCTTGATGGGGTTGATGATGTTGGTTGGGGTACCGACACGTTCGCAGCCAAAGTTTGATGGGTTTGTGCATCTGTCAGGAGTGAAAAATGTTTGAAAGCGATTTCTAATGATGAGCTACATACTTAATACCTGATTCTGGCGGTAGGAGTCAAATACTCCGACAAGAGCTTTAGCACGGTAATAAATTTAGATCGTGATCTAGAATAAGGTGGGATTCGGCGGGTAGGGCTAAAACAAGCCGCTTGGGCTGATGCAATTCAAAGGTTTTAAATTAGTATCTAGTGGTTTTTAGTGTATAAATTTGGTGTTTATTTGTGCAGTGAAGTGCCGCAAAGTGACCCTAATAATAAGAGTCGTTGGATTGTATCGTTTTTAACACTTCTATTGTGGGTCGAGTAAGTTGTCTCGTGACAACTTGCTTGTACCTAATAGTCTTAAAACCCGCGATTGTTTTTAGAGTGATTTAAAACCTTTGAATAGCATCAACCCACGCGGCTTGTTTTAGCCCTACCCGCCGAATTCGACCCTACGATTATGGCGCGAGAACTCGAGACTCGAATCTCGAATCAAGATTGCATTCTCTAGGCCGTACAATACTTATCAGGTCACCGGGAACCACCGTTGACCAATGGATACATCATTGAGCTAATCTTTATTAGCAAAAGTTCCCATTGTAAAAAGACGCAAACCTATCTGCCGGAGCACCTCCCTCAACGTTGAGAACACCGGAACTCAGGAATGCCTCCCCAAACTGGTCTGACGTCAGCGAAGGGCGGATGAACAGCTTCCCATCGCGCGCGAATGAGTTGGTGCGGTTGTTGTTGTAGTATTGGAACTCCCAGTTCTGAATAAACAGTATAAATTAGTTAATATAAATGTCTTGGATGCATGGAGGAAAAAGATATTCTTGGGGATAAAAATATTCTTTGTATATTGTTTGTAACTTGGGTACTTACACCACCACCGGCTAGAGTGTTTTCATGTTGCCACTTTTCGTTGTCGAGGTAGTTGAACTCATCGGAGAAGATGAGATCTCCTGAGCAGACGCGCTGGGGGGCGTGCGTGCCGCTGACTTTGGTCACGCTGGGTACGCACGCCGCGCTGAGGCTGGCCAGTGCCACCACACCGGCTAGTACCGACCACATTTTGCTGAAAATCAATTTCGAATAAAGTTGGTTGAACCTTACCTCATTACCTTTTTTTATCAACCCACTTCTCCAATATCTAATCGTATTAGATAAGGAACTACTTACATACTCAAATAGAACATCTTAATTTGGGACCATTGGTTTTCTGAGGCCTGGGGTTACAAATAGAGTTAACGATGATGTATTTTTGTTGTACCTGTCTATTTATTTGTTTATTTTGCAAACGTGTTTTTGTTATTCACCAAATAATGACCTACTACGGTTGGAAATAGAGAGAATCATTGATATTTAAATACGTTGCGAGATATATAACGAACGGACGGAGCTGTAAGCCGGTATTGGTGGCGCTAGTTAGGAGGTAAAGTTTATTTATTCTGATTTTGTTTTTTTTTCATGTGATAGGTGGCAGACGAGAAGACAGATCACGTGATGGTAAGCGATTACCACCGCCCATGGACACCCGCAATTCCATTGGAGTCAGATGGCGTTTTTTCTGAGAAGCGTTACTCATTTTTTATTTCCGATATTTTTATTTCTCTTCCATATAGTGGTCATGAAAACTTCAAAAATAACGATTTGTTAGTTTCCGTTTTTGATAAATCACAATTATAACGGTCATATCCTAAACGTCAAGTTTTCGATTTGTAAGCTGCTGAAGATTTATTTTGATGTGATCTATCAATTTTTAAAGGTTCATTCACATTTTATCCTTGATCATAGGTATTATGAGAAAAATTAAAATAGAATTGAGGAAATCCGAGACTTACCAGTTTAAATTTTTAACGTGAACTGCTATAAATGTATGTTAGTATTTTAATTCATAGGTTTTATATACTTATAATCTATAACCATCGGTCACAGTCAACGATATCATTTAATTCTGGTATTATCATAAAAGATTGTATTTTTATTCATGTTTAATTTCATTTGCCTAAAGCCCAAACTAGATTTTGGATCTGAATAAGAAATACCCTTATCTGTTTTTTTTATCGCGAGCCCTTTATACCTAAGTTATTAACTATTATCGTAACGTTTACCTAGGTAAACGTAGGTAGCGTGGGTAGGCTCTAGAGCCTACTCACCCAAGATAGATTTACTTAAATTGGTTATATGAGCTACTATCATGTTTTCGCAGACCTACTGGCAACCTAAAAGCAATTGTTTAGCTGGCATGGCACTTGGCTCTGAATAAAAAAACGACCCCACTGTACGTAACTGTGTTTATTCTACCAACGCACTTTACGGCGTTTATGTCAAAATACACATTTCTAGCGGATACTAAGATTCTTTGGGCTAGTCTGCGGGCTGATTGACGGATATACGAACTGGTATGGCAAACTATAAGGGTTTCTCATGGACCACGGAACCCTGAAAATCCTTAAATACGTTACGCCTTTTGTTTGCCCTGGCTACAACATTAACAAAATTAGGTAGATAAGACATGGTAATAGGTATACTATAAAGTAGGTACAAGCACATTTATTTAATGGTTACTTACAGACATCATTATCACTTAAAAACCTTGAGATCGGGTACATTTTATTTATTTTGATCACCAACCGAAGGCTACGACTTAGGTACTTTCAAGAGAAGAGCGTACTCTTTTTTAAAAAGGCCGGCAACATATTAGCGATATCTCTGATTTCGCGGATGTCCATGGGCGGCATTGATTACTTTCCATTAGGTGACTCGCTTGCTCGTTCGTCTGCCTCTAGTATAAAAAACCAACGATTGTTACATCAAAAATATCTTTAAAATACTAATACATTCACGGCTTAGTTCACAATTGTACTAACTACAGATTTGTAAATTTTGCAGGAGAGCATTTTTTAAAGTTTGAAAGTGGACAGGTCGAAAACAAATATAATATAAAACAATATGAGTCTATTCATTGCAGTGATTCTTTAATATTAACATACCCCAATATTGTTATATTAGTACAAGAAAAATTTACAAATCTGTAGTTAGTACAATTGTGAACTAAGCCATCGACATATTAGCTAGTAGGTACATGACGCACAATCTCTTAAAGGTAACCGTCACTTTCACAATAAATACATAAAGAATACATTGAAGTCAGAAGATCCCGTCGTGAACTTATCAAATACATTAAAGGCAGAAGTTCATTGTGAACTTGTCAACAAAAAATCGTAGTGATGCGGGCGAGAACTAGCGACTCAACGGCTACAAGTTAAATTCATTGTAAAAGTTTTCGGATGAATTATGTACCTAAATAAAAATGAGAATTTTTGACCTTTTGAATGCATTTTTGCTTCAGTACAAATGAGTTTTATAAAATACTTATCTGTCTGTGTTTTTTGAGAATATACAATTTTGATAACTCCCGGATGGATGAATATGCTTATTTCTTACCTGCTGATAATGCTCGAATCAGTCGTATAATTATATCTTACTGCACTGCACAACATATCCTTTAGTAATGGCACATGAGCAATCTGTATCGTGTATTTACGAGTAGGTACCTACCACCCTTTCCTTATTGGTGACAAAGCGAGCGCTGAAGCAGAACTGAAACTATGTGCACGCACGCTATTGTCGTCCTGGGATGGCGGCCTTTCGACTTTATTTATACCTTTACCTTTCCTCTTTGTTGGTGAGGAATTGTAATTACCGAACTGAATCTATGAGTAGTATAAAAATACCGAGACTGTACAATGTTAAATCCTTACGAGGGTTTACCCAATGATATACATATGTAGGTACGGTCGGCATCAAAAGTAGCTTAACATTTTAGTACCATGTCAAAGTAACCGTTCTGCCTATTATAGTCAGTTACTAAGGGGTACGAACAAAATGTTACATCGACAGGGTACTAATTTGTGATGCTACTTTTGATGCTGACTATACGTAAGTACTCAGTAGTTTTACCAGAGGGTACCTAATACGATATTGATTACTGAATTTAACTGGGCGAAAACACCTTGTTTCGGTGAGAATCACAATATTGTTGGTTTCCTGGGCTATTTTACCGGATTAGGTACAGCAAAGCCAAAAAAGGTTTAAAGAAAGAAAGAAAGAAAAACATTTAATGACCATCACACACAATGTTAAATTAACATACAACTATTTGGCACGCAAGCATGATATGTGCATATTACGTAGTACCGTAGTACCTACGTACGGTTTATGATAGGTATTATGAGTCTACGTAGGTACTTTAAGTACTTATCATTATTATTTGATAGAAATGGGGTGAGCCCTGCGTCTCATAGCCACTGCGACCAGTAGATGATCTATTGTGGCAGCCCCGTAACCTATTACAGCACCTCATGTAGCTCCAGTTCCAGGATAAACCCGAGAATGGAGCTGATGGGGAAGCTCTTGATCAGGTCAGCTGAGATCATGTGTGCTCCCAGGTGCCGGCTTCGGCAGCGGTGCAGCGCTATGTACTCGCCGAGGACGTGGATAATCGTTTCCTCGTCCTCGCGACAGAACCTGCAGATTTTGGTATCTGAACGGCCCATGTTGTGCAGGTGCTTGTTTAATTTGCAGTGCCCTGTGAGGGTCTGAGTGAGTGCCCTAACATGTCCTCTACTCAGTTTTATTATTTTTACAGTTCGTCTCTGATCGAACGCCTGTATCAACGCCTTAGACTGTTCTAGTCGAGGTAGTCTTTTTCAGAATTCAGTGCTTTGCTTATGCTCCCACGCTTTTAACTCGAACCTGACCATGCAGGCTGGAACGCCATTTATTGGTTCCGGTCCGAGTAGTGGGCTCTCTGCCCCGGCCTTTGCTAGCACGTCAGCGACTTCGTTGCCTCTGATATTGCAGTGTCCCGGTACCCAAATCAGATTTACGATGTTGGCATTGCTAAGATGGTTTAGGAGCAGGACACACTCGCTAGTGAGTTTGGAGTCAAGTTCACATGATGTTAACGCCTTGAGGGCAGCTTGACTCTCTTGACAGCAGCTCTGAGAAGATGAATATCTTCTTATTCTGGAGATTCGTTTGTAGACTCTCTTGGACACAGCCAATTATTGCGAAGACTTCCGCTTGGTACACTGTGGTATAGCGACCCAGGTTGGCGAATTGCGTATTCCGCAGCGATCATTACAAAATCCCGCCCCGGATATGCCCTGCTTCCTGGAACCATCCGTATACTAAACGATGTCATTCTGCTTAACATTTCCGGGAGTTCCAGCCTCCCAGTCTTGTCTACTTGGTAACAAGACTGTAAACCGCTTATCGAAGCGGTGTTCACGGATCATGGAGTTAGAGGGCATATCCATGACCGGAATTTTCATTAGTTCATTGTAGAGGTTTCTCATGACCCTAGATTGCCATCTCGTCCTCTTTCTGATTTTCGCTCTCGTAATAGCCATCACTATGGTTTTATAAATCCAGAGTGCGGCCATGGGCCGTAGCCCCCATCGCAATTTTTGCCTTTCTAGTAATGTAGTCGAGATGCTTGTTCCATGTTAGTTTTTGGTCTAAAAAGACTCCGAGATATTTGACCTCGTTGGACAAGCATAGCTTCGTACCAAGAAGTGTTGGGGCGTGGAGCGCTTCTAGTATCCTTCTTTTGGTAAACAGGATTAAGACCGTCTTACGTACGTTGACTGATAGCACGTGTCTTGTGCACCAGTTTTCTACTGTTCGTAGGGCCCTTTGCATAAGACTGGAAATGGTGCTAGGGCATTTTCCTATGACCATTATTACTATGTCATCTGCGTAACCCTGAGTCAGAAATCTGGCTTCATTGAGCTCACAGATGAGACTGTCAACAACCAATGACCATTGAAGGGGTGATAGGACTCCGCCTTGTGGACATACTCTGGTCACTCTGTAATTCAGGGTTTTATTCATCAACTTTGTTGTTGCAGTTCGATTTTGTAGCATGGATCCCATCCATCTGGTGGTGGTGTCGTGGATTCCACAATTCACCATGCTACGTGTTATAACATCGAAGTTGGTGTTGTCAAACGCCTTTTCGATGTCGAGAAAGGCATAGAGTGCATTTCATTGTCTTCTATGGCTTTCTCAGTTCTGTCCACCAGATCAATAAGTGCCGTTTCCGAGGATTTGCCTGTTTGGTAGGCATGTTGTCTGGCACTCAGGGGTTTTTCAACGAGGTATGTTGCCCTGATGTGACTGTTCAACACCTTTTCCATCGTTTTTAGTAGGAATGAGGTGAGACTTATCGGTCTGTAGGACTTGGGCTGTGATTTGTCTTTGTCCCCTCCCTTGGGAATGTAAGTGACCCTCGCCCGAGTCCACGCTGATGGCAGATAACTCCAAGCAAAGCTTGCACGGTATAGTTTTATCAGCGTAGAGATGATGATATCTTCGCCCCGCTGCAACATAGCCGGGAAGATACCATCGACCCCACCAGATTTATAAGGCTTGAAGCTCCTAATGGCCCAACTTATCTGTTGGGGACGAAAAATAACAGAAGCTCTCCTCCAGTCTTCATTCCGCGGTCTCCTGTCCGGAGACTTACTGACCTGGAGTTCTCTTTCGTTATTAATGTACACGGATTCCGGAAAGTGCGTTTGAGCAAGCAGTCTCAGTGTTTCCTCTGGAGATTCTGTGAAAGATCCATCCGCTTTCCTTAGCAGGCCTAGATGGGATTCAGGTGTCTTGGATAATATTTTGTGGATCCTGGCAGCTTGGGCAGTGTCTTTGATTGACCCGCAGAATTTTTGCCAGGATCTTCTTTTTGTTTTCCTGAGCTCCCTATTGAAGCGTGTTAGCGCCTTCCTGTAAGCATCCCAGTTCTTGTCTTTTTTTGCCTTGTTAAATAAGGCACGGGCCTTTGCCTCAGATGCTCCAGGTTTTTGTTCCACAAAGGCGTCCGGTTGCTCTTAATTTAAGTACTACAACTACCTATTATATAGTGGGTTTTTGCTGGCGAGATAACCTTATTATTAGATTATTTTACCACGTTTTCACAATGCAGCAAATAGGTCCTATCTACTTACGTGTTCTTAAACTTTTTGTAGTCATTAATACAATATAAGAAAATATTTTTATGACAAACCGATGTCATTATCTGACATTGTTATTAAATGATGGAAATTACAGCAACATAATAAAAGTTAGAAAAAATACACACAAAAATGGAAAATTGTTTAAGTGTTTTAACTATGAAATTGCAAAATTGTTAGCTTCTGCTGAAAACTGCTATGGATTCATGGTTTGTACTACCTATCTTAATGAGGTATTTCAAACACGGAGTAAATGATTGAAGACTATGCTAATTTTTGTAATTTTTACAGATGGCAGGGCCACTAAAATTATTGGGGGGACGTGGATGGTCTGTGATATCACAGTTCCCAGGTGTGCTGCAGTGCAACACTAGTAATATTAATCATTTCATATGCCGACCGCGAACCTCCTTAGTTCGTGCATCTCCTATGAAACAGATTGTTTCGATACAGTATCGCCAGTTGAACCCGCATAGAACGGATTCCTCGAAACTATTACAACCTGCAAAAAAACAGTTCGAATTCTTAAACGGTTTCCCAAAGACATTCTTTTTTAGAAGAAAAGATGAGGACCCAGAAAAAAAGAGACGAGTCCCTAAACTAATACTAATACAAAATCCTTTTACGTGGTTGATGATAAAAATTGACTTCAGTGTATTGAGGAATGTTTGGGATCCATTATTTGAAGAGAAGCAATTTAAATTCGGAACTAAGCAGGTTAGTTAGTACTTAATTGTTAACTTTCGAGTACCTTGAGAGGTTTGAATCCTGTTTCCTTATTCGTACTGCGAAACAGTGGAATCAGTTGCCTGAAGAGGTGTTCCCAAGAGGCTACAATTTGGGGGTTTTCAAAGCGCGAGTGAATAGGTATCTTCTAGGTAATCGTGCTACATCTTAGACCATATTATCACTTACCATCAGGTGAAATATGGTCAAACGCTTACCTATCTACAGTAAAAAAAAAAAAACCTATGCAAGCAAAATCTTATAACAATAAGGAATAGATGAGGACTTAAGTACTTTGATATTTTTAACTATCACCATGTTAGCAAAGAGATACCCACTTCTGACATTGCCCCCCCTAAGGATTTCTAAACTGATCTTTCCTGTGCCACCATCAGTGTAGTAGTTTATTAATTTCCACCTCCTTAAGTTGTATCACATACTAGGCGATATCCCGCGTAACGCAAGTGATCAGCGACGGGCAGTACGCGGAGCTGAATGGCCTGCTGACGAAGGCGGCGCGGCTGAGCCTGCTGCGCGAGCTGGAGCGCAACTGGAGCGACCGGCAGCGGACCCTGCTGGCGCTGGACCGCGGGGACATACAAATATCGTCTCCACGGAAGGTTTACTTCATCAGGATAGCTGGTTAGTACTTACATTTGAACATACCTAATCAAAAATATTTTATTATTTTAAACACCGTGATCGTGGCGTTTGGAATAGCTCCGAAACTTCAGGACCTTAAATGCGACGCGGTAGAAATCCCGTTAGAACTATTCATAAGTATACGCTACAGTTTCAAGTTGAATGCAACCTAAATCAGTCGGATCACAGAAACAGATACTAGATATGTCATTAGTTTATGAACCATTATATATAAGCATTCGTAGGTTTTCTTGTTATTATGGGATAATTATTAATTATAATATTTCCAAATCTTCTCACATAAAAGTTTTTTGTCTTTTCGTTTTCAAAATAGAGACGGAATTGTGTTTTAAGGGTAATCTTAGGCTACTAATTCGATGTCTGCTGCCGAAAATGAGACACTAAAAAGCATGAAAAAAACTCTTCGAAAAAAAACGCCTTCAAAAACCTACTTCGTACTTTTTGAAGGCGGTTTTTTTCGATAAGTGTATACTAATATTTTTAAAACTACATACACATCAGATAACATTTCATAACAGTAAAAAGGGTGTTATTGAAGTGGGCGCCTAATCTCTGTTGAATAATTGAATGTAAGTATTAGGTACTATAAATTGGCCGCCGACTACGGCAACATCTTTCCTCGGGTGTACTGTTATAAAATGTTATCTGAAGTGTATGAAGTGTTAAAACACTATTTTACACTTTTTAGTTCGTGGTTTTGAAGGCGGTTTTTACCCTATGTATATAATATAATTCGAGCAACACAGGGACATAAACGATGCTTTATTTTTTGAAATCAGTCTAAACCTACCTCAAAAATGTAACGTCTTGTTTCAGACAAAAGGTTTTGTGATGTTGACATGGCGTTTTTGGCACTAAAATGGGCTCCAATTAACAGCATAGATGCCTTAATCTTTACGGAGATTTTCGCCAGATTTCACAGAGAGTACACTCCACATTGCATTCCAGAATGGACAATAGCTTATTTTAAAATAACTAGATTTGAAGTTTTAAGAAGATAAGGGTTTTTAAAATTGTTATTGTAAAATGTATTCTAGTCAGTTTTTGTCGCCCCTGCAAGTTTATACGAATATATTTGGTATTGGTGTATACTCGTGAAATAAAAATGGGGATTTAACTTGTACCTATGTTTTATTTCAAACAAATTTAGATGGCACTTAATTTACGATGAAAAAGCTTTGATATAAAAACGATAATGAAAAATATAAATTAAAGATCTAGTAAAAGCGTGTAGGGGTTCTCAAGGTATCTTTTGAGGCTATTGGAGTAGCGTGCCATGGTGACGCCATCGATGACGCGGTGGTCGGCGGACCAGCTCGCCGTGAGGATATGGGCCTTCACCACGTTGCCGCTGGCATCGAACCGGGGTAGGACCTGGAATTAAAATGTTCCGTGTCAATTAGTTAAAAACATTATGGCTGTTTTTCCCATGGACATAGATATGATTTTGGTACATAGGTACAGGGTGGAAAATTACATTGGTGTCTTATTCAAAAAAATGCAATTGCATTCAGAGATTTCAATTTTGCTTGGAAATTGAACTTAAATTGTTTTATAGAGAATTTTTTAAATATTAATTGTATCGATTAGTGGAATAAAATAGATAGATATTTACATAAAATATTCATACTACACTAGTATTATAATAACTAGCTAAAGTATTTGTATACTATATATATTATGGATATCTGTAACTTAAAGGTTTATTTAAGCTTTAAACTACTTTATTGATTGGTAGATTAAAATAGGTAATCTTATTTTAAAAAATTGCGGGTCTAATGTTTTTCCATCCTGTACCTATTTGCTTGCAAAAAAAGTAAGCTAATAAGTAACATTTATAAAAATATTTAATATTATATGTGAAGCATAAAGTAAAAAACTTCGCTAACAATTTTCCCCATAAATATCGTACCATTTACATAGGTGCAGTGGGGCTGCTTGATTGAAGTAGTCAAACAATATTGCGTGTGAGTAACGGTCACGGTGCTTACGTAGGCACTGTTTATGTGAGTGTAGGTACTATCCGCCTTATTATAAATCGCGATCTTTTGTTATTATCGTACTAAAGCTCATGTCATCCCGTTCGAACACGTTATGTTAAAAGAAGCTGCACAAATTTTATTCCGAGACTATCCTTAGTTCATAATTTGTATTAAGGGGGTATGGGTTTACGTTTATATGTATTTGTTATAGTGAGGGCCCAGGATTATCCACCGGATTTTTAGATTGTATCTCTCTTTTACCAACCTTACATCTGATGAATAGCTAAAGATGAAGTATTGTACATATTTATGTGTCACAGTGTTAATATCTGGCCGGACACACGATTTATACAGTACCTATTTAAATAAGCACGATGATTATCTAAACAATCGGTCTACATATGTAATCGTCAAAATAATTTACAACTTTTTTTTTTGTGATAGGTGGCAGACCAGCAGACAGATCACCTGATGGTAAGCAATTGCTGTCGCCCATGGACACCCGCGACACCAGTGGAGACATAAGTGCGCTGCAAACCTTTAAACCCCCCTTTCCCCCGGATTGGGCCTCCGGTACCCTCACTCACGCAGCGAAACAGCACGGTGCTGCTTCACACCGGTTTTCTGTGAGGCCGTGGTATCACTCCGGTCGAGCCGGCCCATTCATGCCGAAGCGTGGCTCTCACTCGGTATAAAACTAGATATTTTTTTTACAGTAGTATTCTTTCTACTATAATTAACTAGCTTTTATCTGCGGTATTGCCAGCATAGTATTCGTATTTGTGTATCCTAAAGATCAGGACATTTATGGGAATAATAATAAATATTATATAAAAGTGTATATGTTATATAAAAGTGGTTCTAAGCTCCCTCTCCACCAATTTTCAGTCAAATAGGTTCAGCCGTTCTCGAGTTAAAGCAAATAGTGTGACTCAAATTTGTTTATAATTTTTTTATATTTAGTAATTAAAGATTACCCCTCATGTGATTGAGGGAGGCCCGTGCCCCAGCAGTGGGGACTTAAATGGGCTGACGATGACGATGAATTAAAGATTTAATTATTTACCTACCTGAATTTTTCCTAAGGCACCAATGGCTACTTGCGGAGGGAATATAACTGGTTTGGTATAAGTTCCTCCAATCTGAAATTAGAAATACATTTTTAAGTCATTTCGAATGCTATTTTATTCATGAATTATTTTATTTCTAAGGGTTGGGTTTTTTTTTACTTACAATTCCAATGTTCGAAATTGTGAATGTTCCTCCACTCAGATCATTAAGTCCCAATTGACCTTTCATTCCCTTTTCCTGTAGAATGTTTAATTCGCGTGCTATTTCCAATATGCTCTTGTTCTGGGCATTCTGTAATAATGGTAGGTAGATAGATATTTTTTATTGCACAAAAATAAAATACAAGCACGATACAACAGCAACAGACAGTACAATGAGGCGGTCTTATCGCTTGTAGCGATTGGTATAATGAAATGACAATCAGTATCTAATTAAAGCACACTCTTTATATTTGTCAGTATATATTCGAAAAGTATTTCTATTGCGTATTGTCCTGAATTATGATAAACCTGAAAAAGATAAATCTAAGAAGAGTATATCCATACTATTTTACTATTTAAGAGAGGGTTGCATTTACCTTGATTACCGGGACTACCAATCCATTCGGTGTGTCCATGGCAACGCCTATGTTATGGTTAGCCTTGTATGTGAGGTTCTCGCAGGTGCTGTCGAGGCTGCTGTTGAGTATCGGGAAGGCGGACAGGCTGAGCGAGGCCGCCTTGATAATTATGGGCATATACGACAGCTTCACCCCGTGCTCCTCTGCCAACGTCTTTAGGGTTACTCGAGACTCCACTAGTTTTGTTACTTCGTATTCTTCGCTAAATCCGAAATGAGGGATTTTCTGCAACACTCAAAGGAAAATTAGATCCAATATCTCATCTCAGCGTGTCGATCTCAGTTGCTAAACTAGGAATTTTTGTTTTTTTTTGAAAGCATATTTTAATATGCAGGTAATAGGACGGATTTAATGCAACGGAAAGTTTTTAACTTTATAGAACTTACCATTGCCTCCGTCATAGATTTCACCATGGCCTTTGTGAAACCAGTAACAGGAATCGTTTTGTCATCCAAAACTATTTCTGTTCTCGCAAGTGCTTGCATTACAGGAATTGCAATAGCTTGCACTGAGGTCTCCTCAGGAACCTCGTTCGACTTGTCAGCGGTTATGTTGAGGTGACTTAACACATCTTCTTTGAGGACCCTTCCATTTCTTCCTGTTGCTTTCACTGTGCTGAGGTTAACCTTAAAATAGCTTTAATTTAGAAACTATCCAGGTGGACCTTACCCCGTTGTTAAAACTCTAATAAAAATCGGAATTATCTAAAGCGTTGTAAGTCCAAATTTTTAAATACTTATAGATTCATTAGTTGCCCTTGAAACCTCAATCAGTGTCAGCTCAAGATATTAGATAATATTTACTTTATCATTTTTTACTATAATACTTACTTTGAATTGCGACGCTATTCTTCTAACCGCGGGTGTAGTTAATACTTTAGCATTTTGTTTGTTTTCCATTCTTGCAATAGAGGTGCTAGGTGCTTCAGCGTCCGAGTCTGATGATGATGACGAATCTGTGACATAAAACATAAAACTTAATTTAGGTACTTCTTTATTTTCTTAGTATCAATAGTGTTCGAATGTTGTCGAGAATAGGTAGCTAAAACACCAGATACAGTGCTGTATAATAGATCAATGACTAAATATATTGTTATGTTTAATAATCTTTATGTTAATTCAGCCACACGTCGGGGTACTACAATTTGTCAAATTTTCTCATAGAGCAAGAGCTCACGACGGCTTAACTTTCGTGATTATACGTAAACGCTTGTATTAGAGACATGCAAAGGGAAACATTCTACTTGATAAAATAACAGGCAGGCTTAGGTATTTTTCTTACCACCACCATCAGCCTCTTCCGTCTCGATGTCCACCAGAGGCTGACCTACCAAAGCCGTTTGATCAACTTCGTGGTAGAGCCTCTTGATAACTCCGTCATACCGACTGCTGATGGTGACCGATGCCTTGTCGCTTTGAACTTCGCAGATATTGTCAAATTGTTGTACCTTGTCACCTACTTTCACGAACCTGGAAATATAGAGAGGATTCTTTACTTATTGTTTTATGGTATTTTAGGGCTTTATTATGAAGTCCCATATTGCAGGTCCGTTTGATTTGATTAATTCTAATTAGCCTATCAACGTCCACTGTTAATAGACCTCATAAAGCCAGCAGTCCAGCAAGCGGCAGCGCTTTACTTCCTATTAGTGTTACTTTAAACGCGCGGTGCAGAGGCTCTAAGATTTATTTAATTCAATTATTTGTAATATCCTCCAACCAATTCGGCTACGTCGGCCGATCTCAGCCACGAACGTAGGATATACTCGTATTATAGTGCTGAAGTCTATCCAAAGTGACACAACAGAAGGAGACATGTTTAACCGAGGAACGGGAATACAAGACCTCCAACTTCCAGTTTTCGGGCTGATATTGAGAATTTATTATTAGAAGAACTCGGAAACTCATTTTTGGCCCGACCTGGGGATCAAATCCGGGACCCGGGAAACCCCAAAGCGCAGTCAGCGCTTTATAGTGCAGTATGACCCACACCCACTGCGCTATCGAGGCAGTCATTATCTCTAACAATTATCCTACAGCAGCTGTAGCATGCCCACTGCCACTAAACGATCAGGTTTGTCGATTTTGCATCAATATTATGTTAATTTATTTCGAAAACGCTATTGTTTATTCTATTAATACGCAGGCTAAAGGCTAAATAGTGTCTTACCATTCTTTAATTACAACTTCTCGGATTCCCTCGCCAATATCGGAGAGCTTGAAGGCAACTGTTTTCTGCGTGACAGGAGTTGTGTGGAGTTGTCTCCATCTCGTGTGCACTCCTGCAGCGGAGAAATGTATATCTTCTATGCTACTGCTCCATGCACTATTTTCCTGTAAAGTGGTTTGGTACTTAATTAAGTAGGTGTCACAAAATGAATATCCATTGGCCTCTCTCGATGACGCATGGCAGTACCTCACGCTCCAGGGGTCGTATGTTCCATTCCCAATCTGGTTCGCTAAGTGTCTGGATTTTATAATATCTATTTGAGTAGGTATATGTTTGTGGTACCTTTATTTTATACGATACTCAGTGCCATTACACGAGTGCTGGCCTATGTACTTTCCCCCGGATTGGGCCTCCGGTTTCCCGCTTACCTTCATGCATACATTATTCGAAACATCACTAAGAGGTATGTGCTTAGGTAAACATTTTAAATATCCAATATTATAAACTTAACATAACAGTATAGTATAGTATCAGCCTATATACTGTCCCACTGCAAGGCAAAAACCTCCATCATAGAAACCTACTTTGATGGCTTAATTACCACGCTTGCCTAATGCGGATTGGTGATCATAAACCCGGGAAAAATTCGAAACATACCTTTGCTCTACCCGGGAGTCAACCCCAGGACCTCGAGATCACGGCCCGGTATTTAAACCACTAGACCAACGGGGGACCAATTTAACGTAAAATTATCATTTATATGTGTATTTTTAATTAGGTATTGTTAAAATAAAACCCATTAAAATTCTGTGAATAATACAAAACAAATATTAAGAAGTTATCTTGACGAATTTTTCTAATTAACATAAATGAACAAGTTATCTCATTATTACTAACTTTCTTGTTACAATATGCTAAAATGGAGCGATAAGATTTGTTTGCTACTAAACGTTATCTTAATATTGCCCGGTGACAAGAAAAAATACATCGTTATCGCCTATCCGCTTCATAAATTACTTAAATCAATGTATGGCTAAGTATTGATTAAATAGTACCTACTACTTAATCTTAATATTTTTATGATTTACGAGTATGTACGTGAGTACGTAGGTAATGTCTGTCTGAAGTGATTTACATTAAATGTTGGATTTTGTATTTTCGATTACCCATATAATTACGAGTTCCATAAATAGTGAAACCAGATACTTTCTAGGTTAAATTATGGAATTACCTACATACGATGTTCAAATATATAAGTGTAACTACGAGTAAAACCTGCCTCTCACCGCTCGCTGATGTCACAGGCAGAGGTTAAATCGTGCGTGGCGTACAATTGTAAATAATATTCATGTTTACTTACATTTCGCACCAACAGCCGCACCTTGCGGCATCGATTCAAAGTTCTCAAGTTGACCACACACCTTCTCATCAAGAATGCCATTTTGTTCTTAAAGTAATAATTTGCTAGTATCTTTAATTATAAATTTTAAAAACGAATATCGAGTAGCATATCGCACACCGGCGCAGGCGCAGCGTGCGTCGCGAGCCTCGCGCGCTACTGTCTTATCGGCTCATTATCACTGGGCCACGGTATAGATTAACATTTTGAGAATCATTAAATGTTTGTATTGTATGTCGTGAGTCTTACGTCAGCGGAGGTCAACGCTTCAATACGTAGTTGTTGGCTTTTACTGTCGTTTACTTTACTGTTATTGTGCGTGTGATAAAACGTGTTTTAATACATTAAATTAAATATTAAAATACAATCAAGTTAATCACCTAGGTATATAGGTACGGAAATAAATTTAAAAAAAAATGTATCTATTACCTAGGTACCTAAATGTGACCTATTACTAAATTACAACCTTGAAACTATAAAAAATAAAATAAATATAAAAAGGATAATAATGATGATAAATACAACGCGTGCCTACTTGTCATTCCTAATGTGAAAGTTACTTAATTTTGAATTAGAAATAAAACAATGAAATAAGCAATCGTTTTATTAAAGACATAATAAACATGTTAATAAAGTGAATAAATACAATAATATATATCGATAACTGTAATGTCATGCATGATGAGACGCAGGGGCAACCCATAATTGAATAACATCAGATTGCGAGTAAAGTACATGATATTTCAACAGACGACTCCGAGACTAATTGCTAACGTGTATCACAGGGGCGCTCGGTTACTTCACGAGCGCATTGTTTTAGTAAAATATCCCAGGCAATCCATAAGTTAAGCAGATCATACAGAACTGTAACAACTATTTCACTGCCAGCAAGATCAAACATTTAAACTTAAACATAATATTGTGCATTAGTGCACGTATATTCACTGATGCGCATGCATTGCGTGCGTTGTGTACTTACAAGTATATACTTTTTTGCTATTTCCTTTCTCGAAGTACTAGTTGTGTTACAGTATTCACATTAACATAATTAATTTTGAATATTTGTTTTTTGATTTTGATTGCAAATATGTGTTTAAGTTATTTTGTCTTTAAGTGTATGCATGTCTTCAGTGTTACAATCTTGTACTAATATTTTCTAATCTGAAAATGTGACTCTTATACGATTGTATCATGTTATGTGTACCAAATAAATAAATAAAGATTGAACATGAAGTCATTTCCAATTAATATGTAATGTTTTGTTTCTTATATAACAAGCCATTTTATGCTTGTTGTTCATTGAACAGGTTTTGTCTTTCAAAAGATTGCAACTTATTGTAAAAACGTATATTTATCCAATCTGCTATCTACGTTATTTACTAAAACAATGCGTAAAGAAAACGGCCTTGCGCCTTTCTCAAGTCAATGAATATGCCGATATTTATCACGTCATAACTGACTACACGTAAGTATCTAATTTATAATGAAGAATTACAACATTAATGTTCTTCAAAATAAACGTGCTATACAATAAACTACTGCGGTTGACTTCTGAGATGTATCTATTTGTACATAATACATATCAAGTGGTATTAAAATCTAAGCACTTTTACATCTTGAAGATCATCAGTACTTTCATGCAATAAGAATAATTTTATTCAGATTCGCGATTTGTATATCGATTATTAAATAGCTTAACGATAACTTAATCATTGCTCTTGTATTTTAGTTTTCCCTAATCAGGCAGATTATACATAATTATAAATTTCCTTTCACTTCGGTAACGAATTAACTAATAAGCAATAAATAATTTAAGAAGTTGCTCCCTTTTTTGTACAAATAGCTGAATAATTAAATAGTCCATAGTTATTTCAGATTCTAAAGTGACACTATGTTATATTAATACAATATATTTATAGACAATCTATTACATTTCGGGGCTTGCATAATACATTTATATCTCTCAATCGTGGAATAAATTTATTAATAGTGCGAACTATTTATTGCATTAATGGAAGTTCGTTAGTTAGCATCGAAAATCACAACACAGTTTGAAGGGGATAGATCAGGTCTTTATGTTATTTGTTTAAATTAAATGGAAGACATCAGAAGTACATTGGCAAATTAACGAGAAAAAAAAGAAACACTAAAAATTAAAATCATTGTTACGTATAGTTTACATTAAATTCAAGTTTATTAGCATTTTGCATGAGAACGTTAAAGCATGAATGATAGGATTAATCACGTGAGGAATGACGCTATTCATTGAATTGCACGTCAAACTCAATATAAGAAACAATCTTACAAAATTCCAATAAGCCAATGAGTTTGTATGAGGTATACACAGTACGTGATTTTTTTACATCTTACAATTTATAATTTCAAGTCTAGTTGTTATTAAGTTATCAAAATTTCACTAGCCTTTTATAATGTTATTTTATTACATCATAAGAGCAAGGCCAATTTTTGTAGTGCAAAGAGCCATATAGAAAAGTGCGAGAGTGTCGCCGGACTTGGGAGAGTAATAAAGGAATTGTATTTAGATATAAATAATCGTCAGCTGACCAATGATGACACCACGCACTCTTCTCAATGGTGTCATTTGCGATTATAAAAGATAATTAAGCGCTTGTAACAATATGTGTTGATAATCAGTTTGGATACTTACCTATTTAAGGAAGTACGCTTGTAACCACCGCTTTAAATGAATGCAGACCATCAAGATTTTCTACTACGTCATAGAGAAGTAACTAATGAGACGAGACAAGACAAAGAACGATATGTATTCGTAAGAAATACCATACAACCAGGATCGTATTGGTACGCAGTAGTCCAAACGGGATAAATACATTCTTACTACATCAAAAGGTTATTTTACAACACGTAAAGAAAACTAAAGCCGCAAGTAGGCAAATGATAACTCAAGTGTATTTGATTTTTATTACAACAACAATGGAATAAAAAAGTTTTCACTTAAATTTTTATCGTGTGGATATTTCGCATACTTTTGGCATGTGTCCATATTTTGAACTATGAAATAGTCGAGCCCCAGTTGTATGGTTTTCGTAAGTTACGTACTGTGTGCCGAGGTGACAGCTCGGCGGTTATGATACATACGAACACTACTTGCTCATCTAGTCTGACACCGTACAGTAACGAAGCGACAACATCAACTAAACACCGACGTGAAGTATATAACGCTGATGTGAACACACCTAATTAGGGTAGAGCTGGCGTACGCGACCCACCTGTGTGGAGCTCGCGTAGCCAACTCTCACTAGAAGCACAGTTTCTTAGTACATATTTGAATAATAACTTTTGAATGTGAAAAATTTTCAAATGTGCATCTTGATACGTTAAAAGAAGTACTTATTTAATACAATTCTCTGTGCTGCTGAACACCATTCTACACATAGATAAACGAAACGATGACGGTTTAATACAATCCTGAAAAATTTATCCTGCATTTGTCGTGATTAGCCTATCTTATCATATAAAAGAATCGTCTTCGCATAATAGCGTACAATTCGCATTAGCCACCTGTCATCCCGTACGACATCGCATTCGTTGTACTTTACACTGAACAATTCCTGCTTCCTATGAACAATTCCTACCGCAGTCTATTTAAATTTATTTGCTTGATAGGAGGTCTACTGAGTTTTTGTTAACTCCATAAATCATACAAAAAGAGAATAAAATCATGTTAAAAGAGTTTTAAATGATGCTGGTGGAAAGTACTAATATTCATTTAGGCCCCACAAACAGGCATATAACATTCAAGTAACTAGACATCTAGACAATATATTTGATTTGTGGTGTAAACGACGTCGATCCCGGCACCGGTGCTCTCACATCGTGTGTGATGGTGGCGAGCGTCGGGCAATGTCCAGCGTCTCCTCGGCCGACGCTTCCTGCTGATATTGGAAATTGGCCCTAGATCTAACACGATCTTTATGTACGTACGTTATAGAACAAGGAGCACGAAAATAGGTACATCTTTACTGAACAATATATTCGAATATAAATCCTCACGGTAACTTTTAATATTTTATCACGAATTTAACACATCTTATTACTAGTAAACAATAATTATAACATTAAAATACTTTTAGAATTCCACATTTGAATTAATCGATCGCTAAAAAATTATAACTTAGTTTACAATTCCGTAACATATCAGCGTTTGGGACTAATGTCGTTCAGTACTTTTTATTAGTCACGTTACAAAAGTCAGCACTCAATCGTAGCGTCCTTGCGCCGAGCGAATTCTGTTGCTATAACTTATAACCGAAATATACATTTAACGCTTAACTAGTCTACGCTCTCACACGATAATTACAACTTATATAAGTTCTCCAACACTATCACTCGTAAAAATCAACAAACCGAACCTTATCACTATTTTCTCGCTCACACTCGTCGCCGAAAGCTCATCGGACAGTGTCATTAGTTTTCATGTCGAGCAAACAAGCTCCGCACACTACTGCAATGGCAACACTATAATAGGAAGCTCTTTTTCTAATTGTCCCACCGACTGACACATCGGCATCGAGCTGAAGGAGGCGTTCGTCTCGTGCATCTCGAATGGAGTTTAGAAGTCGGTGGTGTGCGGGGGCGTCGTTCGCTCAGGGTCCGGTCAGGGATACCTCTGAAGATGCGGCGGCGGCGATGTCGACGGCGAAGCGGTATGTATGGGGTTTAGTCGGAGCGGCACCAGCTCGGGCTGGGGCCGCGGCCCGCGTCACACCGCGGGCTCGGCGCTGGGCGGCGCCTCCGCGAACTTGACCTCGCGGCCGCGGCGGAACGACGCCGAGCGCCGCGGCGGACTCCTGCGCCGCGCGCCGCCGCCGCTGGCCGTGCTCGCCGGCTGCAGGCTGGCCGACGACGCCTGCGGAAGCAGCCTCGGCTGCGTCACCGATCGACCGAACGGAGATTTCTGCAGGAACTGTCGCGCAACTATCGGTTGCCAATAGGAGCTCCCTGAAAAGTAAAATAAAACCAATTGTGATTTTTAAAAATGACTCACCAAGCAAGTTTTAAAGTGTGACTGGCTCGCCCTGAGCGGGTTCGGGGAGACTTAAAAAGTTTCGTTCTATGGCCCGCGTTCCAGCTCTGAGAGTGATGGAACGGGCGAGGGATGGAAACTGTCGCTGAGAGCTTAGTGGGTATGCCCCTTCTGAACCAGCGGCATTCTCTCTGCTGTACCAAAAAAAAAGGTGACCGTAAGTAGTGGCAAAATGAAGAAGAGGGTGGGTGTGTGCGGCTGAGTGAGAAATGATAATTAACGAAGAGAGAATGTGTTGATTTTATTAAATTGTCGAGTAACCTTTACTGGTGGTGGTGCGCGCGCGCCAGGCCAGGCTGCGCAGCTTGCCGCGCGCGCCCTCGTGCACGGCGTCGACGCTGGCGGAGCGCGTGAGCTGCCCCCCCGCGCTCCCGCGCTCCACGCCGCCGCCCGCGCCCAGCCCCTCGCTCACCGAGTACAGCTTGTGAGTTATGTCCTTACCTGAAAGTAAACGTTCAGTAAATTAGATTTATCATTTTGACACGGGGTCAAACAATTAGGCAGATGAGGTAAGAGGCCACTCGATTTATGCAAGCGTATCCGGCTAAAATCGCTTGATTTACGTAAAGTGCAAAACCGATTTTTGTCAAAATGCCAACTTGTTCCGCGGTTGTTTGCAAAAATCCAAGCGGAAATGTGGCATCTTATTTCACGACCATGTAACTATTACGATATTTATATTTTTCTTCTTCAAAATCCGATGTAAGTAGTGGAGTAGAAATCGCGCCTCTTCGGATCTGTAGATTAATACTTGCTGCCGGTTTCACCACCGTGCTGTCTGCCATAAACTAGGATTCCATCCGCACCATCTGGGTAATATTACTGAGAGTTTTACTCGGCCTTTCCGCCATGCATTGTGTAATCAACGTCCCATAGCGATACTTCCGAACTGTTACGACACTGCATCTTTCCATCTGCATTGTCTTCTAGTGTTAGCGGATGTCCGTGGTCGTATAAACTGCCACACACTAACTAGCGAATAGGTGGGACCCGCCCATGCTTAAACGCTGGATCGGCTTACACGCCATAAGAAGCGGGTAGATATGTGCCGACTTCCATCTATCTTTGTTTTAATACCTTATCAATAAATAATACGCGCTAATATAGTTTGTATGTTAAAATTGTTACTAACACCTATATGGACTCTGTGGTCTGAAATAAAGTTTTTCATTCATAAATAAATCATATCAATAATTCCCATAAATAAATCAAGACAATTCGTAGCGTTGTAGCGGTTGTACCACACTTCTACGTAGCAGTCTTCGTGCGTGCTACAATTTCGTAGCACGGTAGCTTTTCGTAGTCTTCGTAGCGTCATAGGGTGAGTGGTATAGAAATTGCTTTCAAAATGATTATTTCTATTTATTGACAGACTTCATACTTCATATGTTTAGAAGTTTCATGGTGACAATTAAAGTAAAATTGCGTATGTAATCTAAAAAAGCAAAAACGCCACTGGCCTAAATAAATGCTTAGGATAGTGGCGTTTGTGCTTTTATGTGCACTATGTCTTATGATAATTTGATAAATAATTAAATCTATTCATTTGAACATAATTATTACAGACACAACAATATTAAATTTTATTTAGGAAAACTTCAAGGATTTATTTAAATAAGTTGGTATTAGAGAGATTATTATTTTTTATTGTTGACCCCTTCAAATTGCTTTCAATGCGTGAAGATTGTGAATGGGAGTAAGCTGATTTGTCAATTTTCAGTTAAGTTCATTAGCATTTTGTTGGTATCGATTTGACTGCATTTACATATTGCCGGTTGCTAGGGACCGGCGTTGTGGGTCACTGTTATGAGTTGCTAACTTTTGATCGCACAATTTTTAGGTTGCTCATGAATTTTCGGAATATGTTAAGCCGACGAGAAAATTTATGATTTCTCTCTCTTGTATAAGACGGAATTGAATAACAGGTTTATTAAATAGTTTAAACGGGTTTCGCATGTATAATAAACATGTTTTTTATTTATTTCATAGGTGGCAGACGAGCAGCCGGATCACATGATGGTAAGCGATTGCTGCCGCCTGTGAGCAACACCAGAGTGTGCTGTGTGTGACAAGTGTGGCGACTGCCAACCTTTACACTCACTTCTCCGGATTATGTTGACCTTTGAAAAGGTCAATGTATTGTAATATGAGTCAATAATTTTTGGACATAATCTTATTTTCTGAAATCAATGGTTTATTTTTTTTACATCTGCGTTTGCTCTTCCTTAATGACCGAGGAATTTGATTTTAATATTATTATTGAAAATTAGTTCAAAACTTATATTATGTCCTGTTCATCTACTAGTATTTAGGTACTTTAATTTTAGTTACTCAATGAAAAAAAAATGCTGCTAAAAATAGCCGGCCTGCTATATAATTGCATTTCTAAACTAATCTAAAAAGTCCATTATAAACATTTTCTAAGTTAGAACATAATAGGTTTCCTTTCCTAAGAAACGCTTCGTCATTGACGTGTAATCTTCTGAACAAGTGCTAGCGATTCCATCACTATGGTAGGGGACTGTTATTATTTTCGTATAAGGGATATTTTTTTTACAAAAGTAACGATGAATGCAACTAAAGACATTCTAATAAACGCTCAATGCCTGCCTGCTATTGAAATGGTTAAGCTTATCAAAACTTTCATTTAAAGATAAACGGGAATAAATTAACTAAAGGCTTCATAGCTATCGATTTTTGTACTATAAGTAGGGAAAGTGAGGAAGACATTCAGGAAGATATTTTGTTTTTACGAAAACAATTTGGCATCGTACAATGTTCATTCGAGCGCGAATAGTTTTCTGCTCAGTTTGCTCCTAGTTTCTGGTAAAAAATGTTTTGTAGTAGGCGGCAGACGTGCAAACGGATCGCCTGATGGTAAGCGTTTGCCGCCGCCGCCCTTGGACACCCGTTCCACCAGTGAAGTCACAAGTGCGATAACAAACAGTATTATCTTTTAACGCATATATTTTGCATGTCTATGACATTCATGCTCCCGTTATTAGGTCATACGTCAAACACCAGAGTCACCCCTGGATTACACCCACTATACGTAGTATGATGAGACTGAGGGACAGAGCCCACGTTAAGTGTCGGTCTACGGGAATAGTATCTGATGTTGAGTTTTACAAAAATATGAAATCTGTTGTCAACAAAGCACTGTTTGCTGAGAAATCGGCCTATTTTCACAGCAGTTTTAACCAAAATTTAAAAAACCCAAAAGCTTTATGGAAAAGTATTAAGCGAGACATTGCTGACTTCAACACCAAACAGTCTTCTTGTCCCTCTGGTATTGCTAATCCTGACCTCTTTAACAAGCATTTTCTTGATGTCCCTGGTAATGGAAATGTCTCCCTCTCTGATCTGACATTCTTTGAACATCACCGTTTTGGAATTGGGTACTTTAAGCTCAACCCAGTGGAAGAAGCGCTTGTGTTCAAAGTTATTTTGAGTATTTCGTCTAATGCGGAAGGTTTCGATGGTATAACACGTGACATGGTGCTATTGACTTTACCGCGTACACTGAAAATCATAACTGCGATCATCAATAAGTCTATTACAACTGGTGTCTTTCCGGATATATGGAAGAAAGCTATAGTTAAACCTATTCCCAAGAATAGCGCTGCAAATGATTTGAAAGATTTTAGACCTATCAGCATTCTTCCATTTATGTCGAAGATACTAGAAAAAGTTGTGTGCTTACAGTTGACCGAGTTTCTTGATAGAAACAGTATTCTACCTCCGAAACAGTCCGGTTTTCGTGCTGGGCGTAGTACAGCCACCGCGCTATTGGATGTGGTTGACGACATTCTGGCTGGAGCAGATATGGGCAACGGATCGATTTTGGCTCTACTTGATTTTTCCCGAGCATTTGACTCAATTAATCACAATCTTATGTTGTCTAAGTTGTCATACTACGGGTTTGAAATCAGTGCACTGAAGTGGTTCTCAAGCTACTTTAGTGATCGATCGCAACGGGTTGAGATTTGTGATGAGCGTGGAATCAGATTATCTTCAGAAGAAGTATTGGTCACCCGTGGAGTACCGCAAGGCTCTATCTTAGGACCAATCCTTTTTATATTATATAGTGCAGATCTGGTTAATTGTATTAAACGCTGCAATTTTCACATCTACGCAGATGATCTACAGATTTACCATTCTTTTAACCCGGACGAGACACCTGGTGCTATAAATATAATCAATGATGACCTAGAACATATTTATGACTGGGCTCGCAAAAATTGTTTGATTTTAAATCCTGCAAAATCTAAATTTCTTGTCTTGGGTGCTCCCAGTAAAATTAGGAAGATCAACGCATTCAGCCCTCGGGTTATAATAGGAGATTCTGCCATTGAGCAAGTTAATGAAGCCCGTAATCTTGGTGTTCTAATGGATAGCCAACTTCGATTCCACAACCACGTTTTGGAGATAGTTAGAAGTTGTTTTTTCAGATTGAAGGTCCTGTACAGAGTCCGCGAATATTTGCGTATTGATATGAGGGTTAAGCTATGTGAGGCATTGATTCTGTCCAAGCTGAATTATGCAGACACAGTTTTGGGCGAGTGCTTGTTCCGATATACAAAAAATCTTATTCAACGTGTACAGAATGCATGTGCCCGGTTCTGTTTTCCTGTCCCACGTAGGGCACGTATTACCCCGTTTCTCAACCAGGAAAAGCTTTTAAATATGGAGTCTAGACGCTCTCTTCACTTTGCCTGTCTGCTGTTTGGTGTTATTCTTACGGAATCACCCCCTTATTTATTCAAGAAGCTCTCTTTCTCGCAACGGCAGATTAGATTTGCTTCTAGACTTTGACTCCACGAAATGCTGGAATAACATTCCTCCGCCTTTAAGAAGGTGTAAAACGTTAACATCTTTTCGCATCAACTTTAGAGAGTATTTATTAAATTTGCAAAAGAGTAATGTATAGCTGTGCTGTGTCTCTTTATCCACTGTCTCTTTTCTGATTTTATTGTAATTAAGTACATACTACCTAACTAAGCTGTAAGAAACATAACAAACCACTGCAACACAAATACTACATACAACGTACCTAGTTGCTCTACCTGACGAGGTTTGCACGGAAGACCAGCGTCGAAGCGTCCCTTCGGCATATGCTGAGTGCAAACCTTTTTGGTGACACATTTTTTTTATTTTTTTATTTTTGCCTTTATCTCTTTTACTGTACATAATTTTATAGATGTAATAATATTTTGTAATTTTGTTACTTTATTTGTGTCACTAAATAAATATTATTTCTTTCTTTCTTTCTTTCAAACTTAAACGCCAGGCTATTATTATCTTTTTCTATTAACTGAGGGTGCCGAGTACGGTCAGCATCAAAAGTAGCTTAACACTTTAGTACCATGTCAAAGTAACTGTTCTGCCTATTATAGCCAGTTTCCAAGGGGTTCGTAAATACGTTACTTCGACATGGTACTAAAGTGTTAAGCTACTTTTGATGCTGACCGTACCTAAATTACGGCATTTACTCGGCAAACCATAGCGCAGGCGCTGCTTTATTATGTTACAACACCTATTTGCAAGTTACTGACTCATAATTTTAGTGAAGTAATTAAATATGTTGTACCTATGTTACAAGCGTCCTTTGGTGATAACTAAGGGTATTTTTATTGATTCATAGTTAAACTTATGGTTTAAAAAAGTAACCAATCGTAAAATTTCGCAAAATGTGTTTTATGAGCAATAATAGCTAAACCAATAGTTATATTACAAGGAATTATGTCACTTTATTGGTTAGACATTCCATGATAGTTAATTGTACCAAAAGGTACTTGATTACGGATCAGTAAATCGGCCCTAAGAGTATAACGAGTACAAATGAAGATGATATTGATGATACCTACTATGCAGAGTTAAATTAATCCTATCTATGCGTAATATCTTAAAAGTAAACGATGTAAATCAAAATAAAATAAATTGCCTTATTAGTAGAGTTTGAAATTGAGTGATGGAGTAAGGCTTATTACTGGGCAACAAACAGGATTGATGGATGACTCGGCCCAGTCTTCGGGCAAAGGCTAAGTGCGGCCGCTTTATCAATCTTAACTTTAGCCTACTATCAAGATTGCCCAATTCGTTTAATCACTTAAAGCGTGCAAAGCATTTTTGTGATCCGTGAAGGTGAGCAATAACGAATGCTTGCTTACTCCGATGGATCAGGGATCCAAAAGGAGTCAAGATAACTTCAATTAACCGCCAATTTCCCTTCCGAGGGCGACAACCAACTATAGGCAGAACAGCTACTTATGGCGTGTGTGCAATAAGTTTAACAAACTTAGTAAGGAACTAGACTTAGACCTTTTTAACACCAGCATACCAACGGTGAGACGGCTTCTGAGCGAGCGGTTCTTCGAACCGCAAAATATGTAAAACATATATTATACATAGAAAAATATAAAGATTTATGAAAATAGCTATAAGTTGGAATTGATGTTAAGGAATGTTTCGTTTTGCTGAATATCCACATTTATATTCTAAGTTTATTTCTGTTATACTTCTACTTAATTTCTATCTGTGTAGACCTATAAGTGATTTCTCTGTAACCATACTGATGTTAACATACATAAGAAATGTAAATCCTGGTCAACCGTTTATAAATAAATAAATAAATAAATAACGAATGCTCAAACAAAAAGAAACGCACTAAACAAGAATATGAAGGTGTTTGACCTTTTCATGTAACTTTTCGTTTCACTGATAATAATCATGGTCATGGACGGCGTATTTCACATAACCACATTTTTATCAAATTTTTGTTTGTCTAATGTACCTACGCATAGAAGTGTTAACCATCAGATAAACAAGCACATAGTTACTCATTAGATGAAGTGAATCTTCCCTACTAGTTATAAAGATAATGCCTGAGTGCCTACTTCAATATAATGTTGATTGTGAAGAATATGGATTAAGTAGTGTAATAATTTACTTTCGGGAATTAACGAAAGCGACACGCGATGGATAGATAACAATTATGGCTCTATCGGCTTTATTGAGTGACCATTGAATGATGTGATTTAATATTATCGACGATGCCTAGTGAAATATTATAGCTAATTTTAATAAATCATCATAATACATGCGGACTAACCGTTAGAAATAGGCTGTTTATGTTTGTAATTATTCATTTCCACCTGTAGGTAATATGATAATAGAGTAGGTATGTAGTGCTATGCGTAGACTACTTAATTACTTATTACATATTCTGGTTAACTTATTAACGCATACATAAGTAGATAGATAGATAGATAGATACTCTTTATTGCACAACATACAAAAGTAGGTATACAGAGATACAATGTACAATTTAGTAAGTAATGTTTTAACATCTAAGAACTTATTAAGAGATTACTAGATTTTATAACTTTACTCTTTCTTCACTACATAGTATAAAACAAAGGCGCTGTCGCTGGCTGTGCCAATGTATGCTTAGATCTTTTAATTTGAAGCAGTTTTTAATAGAATAATTCAAGAGGAAGATTTTTATGCATGATAATATTAATAATATAAAGTAAAGTATCAGCCTATAAACTGTCCCACTGCAGGGCAAAGACCTCCATCATAAAAATCTAGTTATCGCTACTATGATGGGATTAGGCTTAATCACCACGCTTGCCAAATGCGGATTGGTGATCACAAACTCGAGCTATGTTCTAAAAATTCGAAACATACTTTTCGCTCGACCCGGGAATCGAACCCTGGGCTCCGAGATCAGGGTCCGGTCCTTAAACCACTAGACCAACAGGGACTTTAATAATATAATACATGTATAGAATTCCACCCGTGCTGAGCCGGGGTAGGTGGCTTGCAAAATTATCGAAGTTTTCATACATTGTTTTAAGGAAAAATAAGTATGGTAGTACCTCACCTATGAATTGTTTGCTCAAAACTTTTAATACTGTGCTCCAAAAATAGCGATATTAATATTTATAGTGACGACATTACCAATTTTAAGAAATGTATCTTAGGATATTTTAAAAAAGATCTGTAGAATAAGTCGTATTAGTTTTTAATTTTCGTTTTTTTTTTAATTGTTTTTTTTAATATAGCAATGTTGTGCTCACCTTTAATTTAAGTACATATAAGAAAAGTTTTAGTATTTAAAAGATATTTTAATATATATTGCCCGTATGTATTTAGTTGGTAAGCCTTATCTAATAAATAAAATAAATAATAATCTTTTCGTTCCTTGGGAGACAATTTCGTTTTATTGCTTGCTTAAGAATAGTTAATTTTGAATAAGGCAATTTAGACCAGTACATAAGTAAGTCATAGGTTTGCAAAGTAACGTCATGATAAACGAACCATGAAACACCGCATGCGTAGTCTAGGACATTTTTTGTAGCGCGCGTTGAATGGAAAATGTTGATGAATTGAGTGAGGCGAGATGAGCCGGTTACTCTTGCGGCTCCGATACCGAGACCGAGGGATGCCACGGTAAGTATAATATTTCGTAACAACTAGGGTCATATATATGAAATAATTATTTAATTACTCCCGATAGTCTAATTTTTTGGAAAAAAATCATCCAGGAATGTCGAATGCGATATCTATATTACCTCCCGAGAATTGGTTTCCAGTAGTTGTAATGCCATTGTTCATCCAGAGAAGTAGTCGCCAAGACATGATAGAACGTAAATAGCGTAAAACATTATTTAGCGCATGCATTTTATGATACTTTCAACCTTTATTTTTTAATTATTAAAAATACTTTAAGAGCTGTTTTATATAATTATAAGTTTTATAAATTAATAAGTATTAAGATTATTGTAAAGCGATGGTACCTCAGTGGGTAAGAACACAGCTTTTATGCGGGGGGTCGTGGTTTGAATCCGAGCATGCACCTCAGGATTATTCAAATCTATGTGCGTTTTTCAACCATTAGCATTGTATTGTTAACATTTTTGTACTCACCATATAAGTGGATCGTATGGCATATATGAAGAGAGCGTACCTATTTTATTTTTAGTTCTTTAGTTTGGTTTTTTGTTCATAAGTTAAGATCTACTGTTAAAAATAAGCAAATAGTAAAATATTTTTTTAATGAAAGAACAGTGCACCCTGACACAGGCTACTATTATGCCTAAAAGGGGTCACTGATGAACTAGTTTCATACTGCTTCGCTGTTAAAGTCAATATTTTTTTTTTAGCTCGGCGGTGAGGGAAAACATCGTGAGGAAACCACGTTTCGGAGAGTTTCTAAAACGTGTAACCATGATTTAATTGGTCTTGTTCTCTGAAACGGTTGCTAAGGTCAGAATAGTTGCTTCATTGTAATTACCAGACTCCCCGAATCCCGAATCATGGTCTAAGCGTACACCGGGCTCCGCTTTGAGAGAAACCGGGAATCACACGCTAAGATGGAGAGGAAGGAATGAGTAGTTTTATATACTTGAATGTGAACATTTTTCTTTAGGAAACGATGGATGAAATACTAAAAACTGATCAGCTGATTGATGCAATTTGAATGGGGAGGCGTTATTTTTTACATATTTCACCATGTGTTTCTGAGAGAAAAATGTTCATCATATTCAAGTACATGGTACTAACCTTACCATATTTGTACTAATTTAAAAAAAAGGGTATAGAATTTATAGGAATAAAATTGTATCTATTGGTTTCTGTTTAGTGCTAGTAGTTACATCAATGTTCGCCAAAAAGCTTCTCATGTAAGTTCTTGTAAAAGCGTCGATATATCGATTTCAATGAAGGTTTGCATCACTAGCTGAGTCTGAACTAGCGGTTTAGGCAGGATTTGACTCATGAAACAACACGCTCGTTATCAAAGTTTTTTACAGTAAATGATGAAATGCAAAAATATTCTGCCAAAAAATGAGACACCAAAATCCTAAAAAGTTTGAAAAATAAATGAAATCGGCGCCTAATCCCATGAATAGTTCATGGTTTTTAAAAGTGTTTTTTTTCTATTGCGACTAACATTAAAATGTCGAAAGTAAGCTCCCATAAATACAAATACAAACAGAAAACAATGTGGTTTAGCTTCAACCTTTTCAAATATTTTCTAGTTAATCTTTTCCCTCTAAATCTGCATTCAGGATATAAATTTCACAATACAAATGTCGCGATTCAGTGCGAATAGTGTCATCGTTGCTATACACATACGTGCATACATACTAACTGGAAACTTGTTGAATATTTTACAATGACTGCAACAACAACGTTTGCATGATATAAAACATAACTGTTCAAGAATTTATATAAAAGAGATTTGTTTACCTACTCAAACCTACATCCGTTCATTATGATTATATTATTAGTACCTATATTTTTGCAGTGAGTTAGTAATATACCTACGTTACGCGTTGCCAACAAATAGAATAAAAGCTCATTCAAAATATAGTTGCCAAAGATAGCATAGAACAATTGAAACAAAATAGCTTAATTGAGTGAGTTTTAATTCCTCTTCTCTCAAAGTTGTCGTCAAGAACTCAGTTTAATATACAGGGAGAGTGCGCAGGGTAGGTACGCATTTGGAAAGGGACGCTGACCTATATGAAAGAAAAGATAGCATAGAACAATGTAGCAAACTAGCTATATGAGTGAGGCTCGATATTCTTTCAAAGTTGTCGTCATAAACTGATTGACATTTAGCGCAGGGAACGCACTCGCGATCGGCAAGGGACACTGACCTATGAGACAGTCGAGCACGACCTTGAGCGCGGGCCGGTGGCGCAGCACGCGCTCCAGGCGCATGCGCGGCCAGCACACGCACGTGCTCACCTCCTCCGCCACCACCGTCACCTGCCAACAACATTACCACACTATAAACACGAAACACTATAACTTACTATTAATAGGTATTTTATTAAACACGAGTATTTTAATGCACGTGCTTTAGCAATTTTTTCAAGAAACGAATTGTCTTGGAGGCAATATTGCAGCCATTTTAGCTCATTTAAAGTAGCTAGCTCATTTTTTAAGAGGATTCTCCAGGTGTTGATATACTTGTTCTCCGTCTTCATAACCTCAAGCTTCCCCCCGCAGAGCGCGATAGAGACAACTACAGAATAAGTACAAAAAAAAAACAATGTTTCGTCGTATACTTATGCCATCTCCAAAACTGAACCGATTTAAATAATAACTGTTCAAATAATATAAAAAAAGGATTTATTGTATGGGCCTATTTGTTTTGATTTTTTTTAATATTTAATTTAGTAAAATTGGTTTTCGGCACGTTCGACCGACAATGGATCGGCAGTGGATTCTCTTTTATGTTTTTAAATGTATACATACCTATCTCTTTTAATAATTAATGTATGAGAAAAAGGAAAATCTGAGACATGTAAACCGTGGCCATAGATATTCAGAAAAAGAACTCTTCCGGCATTATGCAGGGAGGAATCAGGGTTCTTCGTTTGTATGGCAGAGCGGTTGGTTCCAGAACGTACAAATGCTATCCGAACACACCTCTGGTTTCTTCAAAATGAGGCAAATCTGCCTTACAGTTTACCATCCTCTGGCTTTAATAGTCGAGCCACTGGTTATATTTTTACTGTGATTGTTCATAATACCTACCACTTATCTCGCTAACTCAACATATTTTAATAAGGTTACTTCCACACAAACCATGCCTATTTTCTTATTCTATCCGGAAAAGAGAATTAAAGACCTTTTAATTTTCGGAAATGCAATGTGCTCGTACATATTAGGGGAGGATAAATTGAGGGGGGGGGGGGGGGGGAGGGGAGGTCTATTTGTTATATTTGTGTTTATTTATATAGGAAGGGCGTTACTTCCAGTGTCATCCTTATATCTATTATGTTATTATTCGCCTGCATTGACTTCGTCTTGAGACTTAACTCAGAACAAGTTTGTTTTTTATTTTTTCAGTATTTCGCCCTTTTGGTTTACCAATAAATAAGCCGTGACGTAGGCTATACGACTAACATCTATAAATGGCATATAACATGTTAATATGTTCTACATTCACTTATCTCCAATCTTCTCTTTAGCAAAAAGTAAACTTTGCACATTTTGGTTTATCGTTCGCTATTAAGGCCTTTTAATGATCGACCATAGCGTATTTATTGTTCAACGTTAGCCTTCCATATAAAGTTTTATGGTGACCCCTTAAAAACGTTTTGCATTCTGTGAAAACTTGCGCCTTATTAACGGCCCAACTTGCAGGTGGGCGTCCTACAAAAGCTACGCTACTAACTCAACACATTTTAATTGGGCAACTTCCGCCCGCCCTGGCGTTCGCGTGAGTCTTTATACTAGACTCGTGGAACGGGAAAAGTCTTATATATTGTAATACGAGCTTATTTCTCTATCTTTGGCCATTATGAATTAAGATTCGTACTACATATTCAGAGTTCGTTTTTTTTTAAATAACTTTTTATTCAATTTTCATTAATAAGGATAGGTTCTTATAGGTACATTTTGATTAAGAAGATCAAATTATGAACGAAAAATATTTTATTCAAAATGAGTTTTTTGTGATTATATCCATCAATCAAGAACTGATTTTTAATATAATTTTATTGGATATGAAAGTGTTTTAAATTATACAACAACAGTTTTAGGCCCATCTACCGCAGTGTCTCAAGACGAAAGTCTTCAATGCGTGTGTGTGATGACATACGGAACCGAAACGTGGCCGCTTACAATGTGCCGATTAAGAAGGCTCAAAGTCACCCAGAGAACAATGGAGAGGGCTATGCTCGGAGTCTCCCTGCGTAATTGTATCAGAAAAAATGAGATCCGCAGGAGAACTAAGGTCACAGACATAGTCCAAAGGATTGCTAGCCTCAAGTGGCAATGGGCAGGGCACATAGCGAGCAGAACAGACGGCCGTTGGGGCGGAAAGGCCCTCGAGTGGAGGCCACGTACAGGAAGTCGCAGCCGTGGCAGGCCCCCCACAAGGTGGATCAACGATCGATTCGTCGTCGATTGGATGCGAGCGAAGCAGGACCAATCTGTGTGGAGAACATTGGGGGAGCCCTATGTCCAGCAGTGGACGTCTATTGGCTGAAATGATGATGATGAATCAGTTTTATGCTAACAGACAATTATGTGACCTTCTATATTCGATATTATTTACAAAGGTACTTACAATGTATACTCATTAAGGAAACCTGCACCTAGTTAGGTAAATGTAATAAAATGACACGTTGTTATCATTGATACTTGTTGAAGTAATACATAAAAACATGTGCTCTGACTACACCAAAATATAATTAAATCAGTAAAATAACAACAATGTTGTATAACTGCTCTAACGATCAATTCGCTGTTTTCTCTAAGAAAATTTCTTTCATCTTTATTTACGAGCATTTGTTACCGTTTCCTTGTTTACAAATTCGTTTACACGATTACACGAAAAGATATTTCGATTCCATCGAAACATTATCGTCAGGATCTTATCTAATTTCTGGCAATAAATTCAGTGTCATTGGTGTAATGCGTTATTTACTACGTTCCCTGAATTATTTAGCGTAATCGCGGATGGAATCGCAATGAGCTGTTGACTGACCTGACCTGTTAGACATCGCCAGATCAGCTCACCTACAATTTGCTTTATGGCAGCAATCATTGGTATGACTGCTATATTTCTTTTTATTTTCTGTTTCGTAGCTCGATTTCTGTATTTGTTTCACTTTATATTGTAGATCTGCCTTCATACGGTAAGCATGTCAAATAAGTAACATACGTACGAGTATGTGTAAACTTGTAATCATTAGCAATAAAAGTATGTATGTAGATAGAAATAAACCATTTTATGTCTTTTTTGTAGACGTTGTAAAAACAATCCATAATGGCATCGTACATGTACACTAATGAGTATAGGTACATAAAATCGTTGCCCAATGGTTGATCTCAACCTTGTCTTTAAGTAGTAGGATTCATTTTCAGCATTATTTTATAGTCAGTGCTTTTTTACGAGAAAATACTTTATCATGGGCTTTTATTTCGTTCCTATCTCGCGTGTAAACATCACACCTAACTGTCTATCCAATACCCGTCCATTGATATTATTCGTTGAGTGCAGTGATAGTGTATTTCAGCGGCGTCTACTCGACGTAATTGGGTAAAATTTTATATGTACTCCCAGCGCGATAGCAAGTGGCAACCTCGCAGGCGTCAGCTGACACTAACTACTTCAAATTAGATCGCGCGGAGTGCGCCTCTCATAGGCGCCGGTAATCTATACTGATGCCGAGCTTTACTGGTTATTCCTTCATTTTATTCATAATATATTTGGAACAGTGGTAACGAACGGTCCAAGGGTTGCGGGTTCGATCCCCGCACAGTACAAACATTTGTGTGCAGGAACATGTCTGTTTGTATTGGTCTGGATTACAAAAAAAAGTATTATATGTATATATTTGTAATCCCACTGTTGATTCTGATATCCGTGATACAGGTGCTTGCTACCTATCTCGGAGTCAGATCAATGTATGTGATGTTGTGAAATATTTATATATATAATGTTATTACATTCTCAATAAAATATTTTTTATTATAATACGCTTTTACAATGTTTTATGGTTAATCGATTAAACTAAACCAGACATCAATTAGATACAAAAATCCCGCAAACACTATTATTAAGATCGAGTTTTTGATTCATTTTAAAAGTTACGGTTATGATTATATGGTTATCGTATCGTAAGTATACAGTTTAATAGATGTAAATACATATTCAGGAGGTGTTCATTATTTAATAAAATAATCATTTTACCCGACCTTTATACCTACGATTTATTAAAATTTTACTACGGTGATCATATAGATTTAGGTATCTATGTGGTGCCTTGTACCTAATAAGTAATAACTGTATAGGTATATGGAAAGCGTCTACGACTATGTGATGTAGCGTAGCATCGATCGGGTAGCGTTTATCTCACGCATCCTCTGAAAAGTTGTCGTAACCAAACTTCATATAATACTTTATATAAGTGGCTATTTATTTTACATTCTGAAAGTAAGTATTTTAATTTTTTTATTATATTATTAGCCTGCGTCGTCCCACTGCTGGGCAAAGGCCTCCCCTAAAAGCCGCCATTGGACTCTATTTGTGGCGATGGTTTGCCAATTGCCCGAAAAGCGAAAAATCCGCTGGACTAAATTGGGACTGGGCCGGCCACGTTTGTAGGATGCATCCGGAGAGGTGGACCAGACTTATCACCCATTGGCAGCCAGCAGGACGTCGATTGAGAAGCAGGCCCAAAAAGAGATAGCGTGATGATTTTTTTAATTATTAAATCGTTAAAATCACAATCACGCGCTTTTCTCAAAACTCTGATTTGTGTAATGGCAGTTTTTCAGAGAATGTGCGCTGATTTATTCGGAGTACACTTAACTCGTAGTTGCAAATAAATTATTTTTAGAATTCTGTCATTTAATTTATCTATCCCCTGGATGCAGTATTTGAAGAGAAGGAGTCGAGAAAGTTATTTGAAGAAGTTGTACTATATTATGCCATAAAGGGGCCTAACGATAAAATTTCTTTTCATATTCATATTCTTTATTGCACTCCGTATGTTAAAAAAGGTTCCATGTGTTGCTAAGGTCACGTGCCTCTAAATAAAATGTGTGAACTTAAAAAAAGTATAATCGGCATTTGTTGAATAGGTTTCTATATTGTGTAAATAAAAATAATCTACTTATTTCAGGTTATGTTTTGATTGTGTACATACACGTTATTAATGCTAAAGAAAAACAAGTCATATCATCAAGGTGTAGAAGAGACGTACCTGGAAGACATCGTCGGACTGTTCGCGGTTGGCCTCCCACTCCGGTGAGTCCACGAACTGGTATGGTTGTATGTAGTGCAGATGCGTCTCGTCGCAGCTCACGCGCATCCTGTATCCATGTAACAAAGGTAGATAGATGAAACCAAATCCCTTGATTTATAAATAGTCTCCCGATAAAATTGCACGATTGTCGATGTGCCGAATTTTATAGACTATGTGCACACACACAGATTGCATCTAATAGACACGCTGCGTCCATTAAATGTGTGAACTACAACTCACTATTTTTTTTTATTTTCACATAGAATATAGTCCATTTAGTATGTGAAGGTGAATAGGATGACGATGTGGTGCAGGATCTTTCTACAAATAAAAATATTAAGTTGTAAAAATCATTAAGTTTCTGGTGTTGTTATTCTTCCAAAATAAAATCCTTTCTCAATTAATCTGAACAAGAACTTAAAAAAGTTATTACCAATAACATTTGTAAAAAATATCTTATGAATTGCATAATGCGCTAAACGGATTTTTTGCTTATAGGGATTGGCACAAACTATCGCAATAAATCAGTAATCGGTATGGCAACCATCTTACCATCGAATCACGATTATAGTCTCGTGCAAAACATGCCCGCATAGATTGCATTAGGGACCAAGAACTAATTTCTCCTGGTGACGAAGGTGGATCCGACACGTCAAGCGAGATTTGTTATTTTTCAGATGAATGAGATGCATATTATTCCATTATCAACGATTTATAACGTGTGTATCACTAAGAATATTTACATATTGTAATCCGTATCCAGATAGTTCAAATTCGTAGATAAAATGTTAATTAAATTTAAGAATCATACAAAAGAGAAGTCGATTAGATTTCTAAACAAAATAGTACAATAATAGGTTTAAGACGCTCCTTATCTCATTTTTAATGTTTAAAAAAATAGAACAGTCGTATTCACCTTCACATACCGAATGAACTATAGTATCGACGGCTTCCAGACAAACTTTAGGTAAAGGAAAGAAGGAAGATTTAATAGGAATTTGCATAATTCACATAAAATGTTGAATGTATTTTTTATCAGTCTTCATCATGAAGTTGTTACAAAAATCAATGTAAACTACTTCGATCAAACTATATCGATGATTATATTGAAGGTCATTATTCATAGTGACCGGATTTGTCAAATTCCTCGTAACCTTAGACAATTTTGTCTAAACTTGTAACATAACGAGTAATACACAGATAAATAAATTATCCATTAGATAAATACGGACATTGTAAAACCTTCATCATACAAGTTACTTGTACTCACCACTTTCAAAACAATATTGTCCTTTGTTTGTTGTTATTAGTGAATGCTTACGAAATAATTTATTTAACGACAGATACAATTCTCATTCATGAATCTAAATAGAATGAATTGATACACCAGACAGTGCTTGTACGCGGGTACATACTTATCTACTCAATGTATAGCCTTAGGGTCTTATTCATAAATGTTTCTTAAACCTAATTAGTTAACTAAAACGGTGTTACAAAGCAGTTTTATTCTTTTTTCGAAAATGTTGCATGATTTTTTTGTTTTAAAAGTCAAAACTACTCTATAAACACCATTTTAGCTAACAAAGGTTTGTTGAACGTTTATTAATAAATACCTTAAAGAATGTAAACAAAACATCGGCATCTGCAGGAAAATCTCACATTTTCGCACCTCATTCTTTCATGGTCCCATATATTTACATGGCCCAGCGTTATCAGATCCGCCTGCTTTCTCCCCTGACGATTTCCCCTTTAGCGTAGATTTTTTATCTCCTTGCATGACTAGACTAATTTTGTTCGTTTCTTATCTTCAAGGCAGGTTAAAAAGTGCATTCGAGAATATAATCAGTTTGTAGCCATAATTTATGATAATTATAACAAGAGGAAATAACGCAATTTACAGTTAAGTGCAACGTATAGTTTCAAAATAAGTACATAGTATTAAAATGCTAGTGTTTCTTTTCCAAAGAATATAATTTATGCCAGTTCCAATTTCCAACAAAACAAAATGTTTTTCTGCCTCGGGTCTGTGTGAGTCATCGAGGTCCGAAAACTTTTCGCTATGACCAAGCTCATTTGTTTATCCCTAAAGTAAGTTTAGGTATGAAAATGTAACATGCTTTCTACTGCACATTAAACAATAGGTATCCCTCTTATTCCAAAACGTGGTTTAAAATAAATATTAGGATTAATACTGGAAATAACTGAAGAACTAGAATAAACATTATTACAAAACTAAGTTTAACGTTATTTAGCATATCAACTTTAATACTTAAGTTAAACCACCCGGGCCCCTAGTTTAAAATGAAGACTAAAATAATAACCTCAAAATATCGATTCAGTAACCCTGACAACCTATCCCTGTGACAGTTCATTCCGTTTTACATTAAAGTAATTAGTGAGAAAGTAGTTAATTTATTTTTTTGATTTAATCCCAAAAATATAAGCAATTCCTATGCATATTATTTGGAAACCTTACTTAGGTCAATATTTTAATTTATTGTTGCTTAAAAACAATTCTAAAATATTTTTACTTCAGACAACTACTTAAATAAGGTTAAGTGAAATGAAATGTCACTGAACGAATAATTGAATGATTCGATCAATTTTGACACTATCCTGCGGTACTAAGTGGTCTATGGTTTGTCGAGGATTTGTAATAAAAATTTAAGAACTAACATTATTCCGTAATAATCTTAAACTTGCTAGTTTATGATTCAAACCGGTATCAGAGCAGTTTTTTGTAATTAGAGGGTATGACTAATATGTATTTATCATCTTTAAACATACATGTATGTATGTATCCTACTACTACTACCAATATAATACGTAAGAAGTACCTACATACATATAAACTCCGTCGTACCTCGAGTAATATTTTATTGAACAGATGTGACGTAGGTACGCAATGACTGAAATACGCTTCACTGGACCGAGAAAAATATCGGAGAACGAACTTACATAAGTGCGAGTTCAGTACAAACTCTTGCCCCAAATGAAGGAAACTTATTTTCTTGTTGTGTTTATTTATCCTCTTTGGTTGCAATACAAACATTGAGTAAATCCCGCACACACACCTCTACAATACAGTCCCTATAGTGCTCCTACTAGCGCAGGTTTTCAATTTTTGTACCAGGATTAGGGTCAATACAGAATAAATTCCTACTTTGTGTGTTCAAATTGTAATGTACAATATTATTGTTAAAATAAAAGTAACTAGTTAGACAAATTATTTCTAAAATAGTACGATTTTTGTTTCTTTTCTAGTGGGTTGATTAACCCTGGCGTCAGAGTATCCTACCTTCCATCCTATCACATCAGAGGCACCTCTGATGCTGTTGAATGACCACATACAAAAATAACGAAACTGACTGCTTACGTATGACCCCAAAGCACATTTTATATTATTCAGAAGTAACAAAGTATCGAACACAGTATCGAATTGAAGATGAAAGTTTTACATCGCTCGTAGGTACGTCGTTAACAAAGCCGCGTACAAAAGCCAGTGTTAATAAGTATTCTGTAGGGAGAAAACGCCGAATAGTTTTTTCATAGGTTGGCATAGTAACGCCAAAGTAATTAATATGCCAGTGGGAAACGTTGGAACGTTTGTATTCAACAGCTACTACACGTCCTATATATGTATAGTCAAGCAAAAATAATATTTTATATGAGGGAAGTACTGAATTAATTGATACTATATGAATTACATTCATACTACATATATGAATGAACTTTATGTTTGTCAATTACTCAAATCTACTAAACCAATTTTGTATTAAATATTTTCCGAGCGATATTTTTTACGAAAATGCAAGTGAGGGCCGCTATTTTGATTTAGTCTAAGACTGAGGGTCAAATATAAGAAGACATTGTTAAAATATTATTTTAATGTACATTAGTACCTATTCGTATTACGTAGCAATCTATAAACTTGTTAGATTTTATTTTATACATTTTGCATTCATCGCGATGTTGAAAAATAATTAATTTACCTACTCCACAGTTTCATATTTGCAGTCTGTTCTTGGTTATGAATATGCAATGCAATGCATCACATTTTCGGCCGAGGAGAATAAACCGTTTTGGGAATAACCTGTTGGAAATGTTGAAGAGTTGCGAGTTTAAGTATGACCTGCGTGTTCACAGCTCTACCTACACGTTGCATACTGGCCAGGCCCTACTACTAGTTAGTTGCACAGATCACGTTACAATAATCTAGTAACTGATAAATTTGTTAAAAAAATGTTTTTTTGTCCATTGCCATTCCTTTCGGTGCACGTTAACGCTTCAATCTTGAAAAAATCGCTGTGTGCTAACTCAGTACGATAAGGTACATTACTTACTTTCCCTTCAAGAGTATGGAGAGCCTCTCGTCCGCGGGCGTGACCTCCTCGACCGCGTACGCCTCGCCAGGGTCCAAACGCACGACGCGCGCCTCCCGCGTCAGTTCCTGGAAGTGCTTCTTGTTCACCTTCAGGGGCTTGAACAACTTCAGGTACAGTTCCGTCAGTTCCAGCGAGAGCGCCGGTGGAAGAAACCTGCAATATTTTACTATTTGAGTAGCAGTAGTAGGCTTTTTGAAAATGTTTATTTGTTGTCTAAACCAAGTATACCATTTCTTTAATTCTGAAAGATCGGACAATACTTAGACAGCATAACAAGAGCTTTACAGTACAACAAGGAAACCTCTTGTTATACTTTGGTATGTCTACTGTGACTAAGACCCAGTCCAGAGACCCAGACCCAAACTAAAGACCAAGTTATCAAAGGAGCATTTGGACTGACCATTTTACACACTTATGGCTTTACAATAAGTAGTTACCGACACATCACATGACCAACCGCCATGTGACAAACTTCTCGATATCTCCTAATTAAATCTCCTATTACCTAATTTTGGAGATGCCAGACAACAGCATACATGTAATCCTGACCTCAAATTCTTTTTGGAGATTTTTGAAGTTGGTAATCCTATATTGTATATGAATGGTATGTATTTGTCGCTGCAGGGAACCAACAATTGCTATTATACGAGCAAATAGCTGCATTGAGGGTGGCTGCGGTGTGGTCCGCCGCACATGTGTCCCACACCACAGGTTAATGCCATCTGAATTAGTTAAAAAAGGTAGCAAGTGAGGGATTTGGAAATCAAGAGAAATTAATCTATGTATAAGCTGCAATGGTACGGATAAAATCAATTTCAATGTTTTGTGGTTGCACTGCTATGCATAGTGAAGTGACACTCAAGAAAGAATTACTTATTCCTTTCCTAATAAATATATGATCCAATATTGGGCAGTAGTGTTAGAAATGCTTTTAGTATTAGTAGGTATTTCAATTTAATAAATAAGATTCCCTCGATGCGTATGCAAAAAGATAACAAAAAAATTATACGTTTGGTAGGGTTGATAGAAATGGACCACTTAACAACTGATATTTACATTAAAACAAGACAAATGGCCCTGGCAACTTTATCCTTCAAATCAAACAGGAATGTTCAAACAAGAGCCTTTATTTGTAAGCAAATATACTTAGCGTTAATTGAGTAACGAGGAAAACCTCAAGACAACAAAGCAAAAGCAAAGAAAAATATAAGTACAGCGACGTATTTTTGGGTCCAACCTCAAGATCAATAAGTTAAATATGCTGTACCTTCCGTTCCGTACGGTTCTACGAAAGCCACAGTCTAATCTGTTTTTCTTTGGTCGTAAAAATGATCGGAAAGGTAGATTCAGATATGTTTAACAAGGTAAATAGCTAAACAATGCATGCTCCGCTCATGTAGGAATATTCAAATTTTGTGAATATATCACACTACTATTGACTTCTAACGACAGGAATTTTCATTTGGTTTTGAATACTTTTTTATTATATCTAAATAATGTCTTTTGATACGGTTCATACATTTATCAAGTATTGAACGCGCTTCCATAATCCACTTAGTATGGTTTTCGTGTCTAAGAGCTTCAAAGATTAGAGAGCAATTGTTTCATTATAATTGCCAGACTTGCCAAATCCTAGTTCATGGTAAAAGCGTAAGTGGTACAATTGATTATCATTCATAATGTGTTAACCTATGACAATTAATAAATCCTAGTCGACTGCTATTATACGATACGAGTATAGCATTTTCCCAATAGCTAGTAAATTATCGATGGTCCTCAACAAGATAAATACTTGTGTCAGGCTAACAATAGACGACATTTGAGCTAATAGACGTCCACGCTACGTCGGTCATCGACTTCTCACTGCAGCCGAATGAAGGCAGTTATAGAAAATCTACAGCAAGAACTTTTTTGTGATTTTAGAGAAGCTTTCAACGGATTACTAGACTAGAAAAAAGTCACAGCAACTTGAGATGTGGATTGTGAAAGTTATTTCAAGTTTTGTTATCTGAAATCTTTGCTAACTTACATTCATAATATGCCGTCTTTATCAAATCATGCTTATGTTCATCTTGATATGCAATGCAATGTCCTTAAGTATAAAAAGTGAAGAGGAAATATTTTCTGACAGTAAATTATCATTTGTATAAGAAGAACCGCGACAGCACGGCCGCGCGTAGTCTCTTGTTGGTATTTTGGGTTAGAAACATTCAGTTGATCCACGGTTGTTACCTTATGATTAAGAAGACCGTGTGTATGGAATTGACAAGGACGAGCGCGAGGCTCCAGGCAAGCACGTCGGGTGCGCACACGTCGGCGCCGGCCCACATGCCCATGAGCACGGCGCCGGCCGCCGCCAGTGCGCGCAGCACCAGGATGCTTTGCTTGAAGCTTTTCGGTGCTAGGAACGCAATCGCGAAGCAGAGGTTCGCCGCCTGTTGGACACACCAACGGTTGTAGTTAGACTGGGATTAGAATATAGGTATTAGGGCCTAAGGTCAAAAATTACAAGATTCTTGGATAGGATTGGATAAGCGATATTTGAGAAGTGGAAGAGTCTCATACAGTGCAAATGCAACACATTTCGGTAAGTAATTAGCGTCCTTTACCGTCTATATCACGGTGAATGCTCTGAAGAGCTTTTTTCCCTCATCCCACCTGCCCTATTCTGTCACAGAACTACACGGGCCGGACAACGCTATCACCGCTTCACAGTGACAAACATCCCATCACGGACTAAAAAAATTGGCAGTTCTTTTTTTGCTGCACCATCAAGAAATGGAACTCGTTGCCGGCGAATGTATTTCCCCCCTTCCTATAATATGGATTCCTTCAAACGAAGCGTGAAGAATCAGTCAAAGAATCAATCAAAGCATCTCGCGGGCCCTTATGGCCGTGTCAACGGAGGTGATGCCTTGACACCGCTTCCGTTGTAATTGCAACTTGGGCTCTTCTCTTGTTTACCATCAGACTGAGGAGAGCCAATATATTTTGCCTCTATAAAATAAAATAAAAAGTAACTGCTCCTAAAGAAATCAGAGTCATTGATAATACCAACCTGGAAGAGATCTTGTTGCGCGCTGGTCCACTTGGCACAGAACCAGTTGTTATAGTGTTCGTCCGTGGAGCTGCCGTTGAGCAGTTCGTAGTCGGTGTCGAAGGTGAGGTTGAGCCGGGTCGCGTTGAACGCGAGCGTGGCGTTGAGCCAGGGCGCGGCGGACGCCGGCGCGGGCGCGGCGGGCGCCATGGCGCGCTCGCGCCCCGCCCGCGCGCCCCCGCCCCCCTCGCCCTCTTTCGCCGAGCGCTCTTCGCCCTCCGCGCGTCGATCGCCACCCGACGACACGAGACGATTCAGTTGGGCCCTCGCTTTTAGTATTACCAACTCCATCACCACGGGCTACGACCCACTCCACGGATGAGCTGCGCGCTCTTTTTACCTGGAAAAGGGGGTGTGTAATTATTTATTATTTTTGCTAAAATAAGCACATGGACCCTTGGCTCATCTGATGGTAGGTAAATAGTAACTGCCGCTCATAGACATCATTAATTCCTGGGTACAGTAATACCGCTGCCTACCGTAGAAAAAAGTACTCTTTTCAAACCTTAAAAATAACATTTTAGACGATCAGGGCGGGAGAACAAAATTCATGACACGAAAGCAGCTGTACCTCCTTACCTCAAGTTTCAAGTTAGAACGCCTGACGGTTAACAGTTACCCTTGTCTATGAGCGCTTTGAAACAATACGAGTAATATGTTTATTGATAGAACTAGGGCTCAGCATCAGGTAGCCTGAAGTGTTTCGTGCTAAGCAGGCTTTCGTCGAATCTTAATTCCATATGAGCACCAGCTTGATTTTGTATTGGATAGCTTATTTAAAGACTAAACAGTAGCATTTACTAAGTGGCTGGTAATAATAATAGTTTCTTTTCCTGTCCTGTCCAGCCGCAGAATAACACTAATGTACAGCAGCCAGGGGCTGAAATGTTTGAAGAGTGACATGTACACATTAACAGAACGCTTTTAGTGTCTAAACAATCCATTTGTTAAGTAATTACACGGTGACAGACCAGTCATGCAAGTAAACAGCATATGCACGTAATAATTATTACCGAGACATCAGCTGAAAGCATTGCATGACTTTTATTTACCGAAAAACACAAGAACAAACCACTTTTATTCGTACGTTACCAAAGCAATATTTAAATTAAACATTGAGTGGTTAATTTAGAACGTACTCTTAAAAAATCAGTATAAGTAGTATGTTATAATATTGTTCGGCTTTATAGCATAAACTTGTGACGTAATATATCAATCAAAGACCGCACCGAAATTATGTTTCCACTTGTGTATATTAGATATATTCGTAGAAATAATTTATAAAAAGACCAATACTTTATTGTAATACGTAATAACCTTAAACTCAGCCGGTAGTGAAGCCACTTAAGCTTTTCTTCATACCTAAGTAACTAGTTAGTAGTTATGTATTAAAACATCTACACCTTACGTAGTATAACTGTGACTTGTCTATAGTTTGCGTAAAATAATCCTTACTAATATTATAAAGGCGAAAGTTTGTTTGGATGGATGTATGGATGGATGTTTGTTCCTCTTTCACGCAAAAACTACTAAACGGATTTTAATGAAACTTTACAGTAATGTAGCTTATAGATCAGAATAACACATAGGCTATAATTTATAAAGATATATAAAGACCTTGCTTTTATTCGAATTACACGCAGACGAAGTCGCGGGCAAAAGCTAGTTGTTAATAAGATGTAGGTGAATCCTTGAGTATACACCGTGACTATTTGATAAAAAAGAGATAAATTTCTCAAAGGCATTTTGCTAATGAAAACAATCATTTTTCTACAAGGGCCAACATACAACATAGAACCGAATTAAAAAAAAAATCACCTCCCCGAGTAAAGTGATCAGCTGATTGATGCAATTTGTATGGAGAGGCGAATATTTTTTTTAGGATTAGACCCTATGTTCCTCTGGGAAAAATGTTTACATTTTTCTAGTTTCTCGGGTTCAAAATTTACAATATATATCGATAGATATTTGTCAAAATTTTGTTACACTTTTGTAAAAAAGTTCATTGTACCTATAACATTACATTTTTCTTTACAAACGATATATGTATTGCTTATAATAAATTAAATAGGAGAGGAATTTAAAAAACAACTACGAGCGAGGTTAGTTACTGTTTGTATATCTTATACGCCTCGACTTGCCTTGGCTGCCTCGGTGGCGCAGTGATTAGTGGGTCGCACTATAAAGAGGTCCCGGATTAGATCCCCGGGTCGGGCCGAACATTTTTGTTTTCGGTAAGAAATTCTTAGTGTCAGCCCGTAGTCTAGAAAATGGCGATCTTGTACCCCCGTGCCTCGTTATGCCGTTGGTCCTGCGCCCAATCCCTCTCCGGTCGTGTCACGCTGGTGTCCCATCGAAATATGAGCGTAAGGGAATAGAGAGTGCACTTGTGTTTGCGCACACACTTGAGCACTTCTAAAGTGAAGTTCCTGCGTACATGGCTAATCGTTGAGATTGGACGCCGTAGCCGTAATCGGTTGGAGGATATTATCTTATACGAGGGCGACACTGAAAGTTTTTAGAAAATCAAAAATCGAACAAATTAGTGAGTTATCATTTTTTATATATCTTTTCAAAATAGTGTCCCTTCCACAAACTAAGTAGAAGATACGTCCCTTCACATCAATACATCACTGCGTTAAAACGTTATAAAACGACTAAGAAAAGCACTTCGCCCACTCTTCATTAGGGGTCTCTTCAACGGCCTTTTCATACACAGCTACTGCTTTTTCGGCGACCATAAAAAGTTTTTCTTTAATTTTTGGGAATACTTAAAAGACGCAGGGTGCGAGGTCAGGACTATACGGTGGGTGACCCAGTAATACCACGTCTGATGCCACCAAATATTCGATCGTTTGCTTGGCCGTATGTGACGAGGCGTTATCGTTGTGGTAGGACTACTTGACTGTGTTTACTGTGAGCACAGAATAACCGTGAGGTCGTTTCTCCCGAATTTTTTCCAAGACAAGTGGCAAACAAACAATTGTTTGCATACCCCTCTGCTGTAATTGTTTTCCGATCCTCCGAACAAATTGTTGTGTAATGACCTGTTCTTCCGAAAAATTGGGCTACTATCTTTTTCCCACGTTTCGACCTCTCTTCACTCTAGTCAGCATCTCTTCGAAAGTAAACACCCACTCAGCCGGCTGTCTTTTAGTTTCAGGATCATAACAGTAAATCAAGCTTTGGTTAGTGTTCCGAACAAAGCATTTAAGTCACCTTCGTAAAAACTTTGAACCATTTCACACCATTAATACACACGATGAAGTTTTTGGGCCTCTGTCAAATTATGAGGTATCCACCGGGCACTATTTTGTGAAATTGACTCATATCAATGCCTAAGCTTGTCCAAATCTGCCGGTAGGTCAATCTTATGTCAGCCTCTATCATACGTTGCACAACACTGATGTTATCTTCAGTAGTCGCCGAACAAGGCCGTCCCTCACGCAAATCATCGCTGAAATTAGTGCGACCACGTTTAAATTCATTAAACGATAAGAGGCTTCACCGCGAAAGGCCAATCGAAGTCTATCATAACTTTCAAAATCATAGAAAATTATTGCACGAAAACGTTCTCGCGTTAAAATCCGACGACCGCCGACGCGATATAGACTATTTTTAATTTGCCGCCAAAAAATGACAATCGAATGAATGACATAGACAATAATATTGACAAAAAGTTCCATTTGGAAAATTTAAACATTTTTTTGTAATATATCAATTACAAGTGGCCACTTCTAAAAACTTTCAGTGTCGTCGGTAAGTATCTATGTTGTTATTGATAGTTCCGTTTAATAAAGTGCATGTGGGTCAGAAGAAAGCCCGTCGTATTTATAGCTTCTACATCACGCGCCGTAGCCGGGCCGTAGCTCGTAGCTCGTAGCGCTGCCGTAGTACACGTAGCAAACACCGTTCTTATTTTCCAGGCGGTGCACGCTCTCCCGATATTACTTTTTCTTCGTCCCCAAACTTTTCCAAGATAATTTTCGATAAAATCCCCTATTTCATCACGATGGAATTGTAAATTTACATACAAAAATGGGTAAACAACGAAATTACGCTCCGTCTGGACGTATAAAATGGTTACGTGTACTCGTACCTGTGTATGGGGACATGGTATATACCGACCGTCTTCAAATCTGTCAGACGCATATGTGTAGGGTTCGATGTTACTTTAATTATAGCTGTGCATCTGTGTTTAGTTTGTAGGTATTGTTTATATGTTGTTGTTGTTGTTTAAATATAAACGATACCTACAAACTAAACAATAGCAATTGTACATTCTGAAAAATTATTAAAAGGAAATATTTGTGGGTATGCCTGTATGTAACAATTAAACTATCTAGTTATCTCTAGAAAATTCCATTTCGTAAGAATAAGATGTTTTTCCGTAGTAACTACGGGATAATATAAATTAGTCCACAGGAATGGCGAACGCTGCGAGTGGGTACTGTGTAGTCTACAGTAATTAGCATACATTTCTCACCTCATCGTTAAAGGCTTAAGTAATGCAACGTTTTGTTACCTGTTAATTAAAGACCGTTTAAACTACCTATAGAGTTATTGTTAAGAATGGCTTCTACTTCTTACTACTCTTCCTATGTAATCACACATCTGTTACTTTTGAAATTTTAAAAGTAAATTCTGCATCTGTATGAATTAAGTGTCTTGAATAAGCAATTAAGTGCAAGGAAGCATGCGGCGATGTGCAGCGCGCCGGCAAGCGTATAATCCGCGATATTTCCGCCAACTCTTGCTTTATGTCGCTTTCTTGCATTAATACCTACGTATTGCCAACAACATTTTGTGAACATTTGTTTTGAAAATATAAAAAGATAATAAACACGATTAAAGATTACTTACTTTATATCTGACAACGTCGGCTTTTTCGACGTCGTCGGACTTCAGCCTCTGCTAATCAGAGACCGTCCACTTGTCCATCTTAAACTAAAAGTGGGAGAGAACATGGGGAGCTCGAAGCCTTCCTTCGCAACTCTCCTCAGAGCCGAGGCTCGCACACGCGGCCTCCTCTGGTCAAAGTGTCCAGGAGCCCAATTCTCGGGCTCGTGACATTTATTTTCATACGACATATATCACTAAAACATAGTTTTTTTGTATGGTTTTCGGGTGATATCCGCCATGTTCTCTAAATATCACAAGCACGAGAATTGGGCTCCAGGACTGCCCTCATTCGCACCCTTCCGGGGATATGAGATAAAACCACTTGCGTTTACACGCTGCCACTGTTCCTTGCAGCATTCTTACTATGTATATACTTCAGCCCCTTAGAAACCTACTAATATTTGGCTTTCTAGTTGTGATGCGACTCAAATCCAATTATATTCAGGCCTGATTCAGTAAAAAAGTAAAATAAATCTCTCTGAATCAAGCGTGGGTTTTTATTTGAGTCACTCGAGGATCTGCTAAATTGATTGAAATTGTAAAATCACTGGAATGGAAACCTTTAAACACTTTGGGTCGCATCACTTATGTACCATCTAGTATCCAGTCAAATTGTTAATTCAACTATCTGTTCCCACTATTCACGCAGCCAACCGTGGCCAATCCCCACAAATTGTAAAGTATGGCAGTGCCGTGCACATATTTCACAGGTTTGCGGAGTTATTTTTTTTTGTTACGTTTATGCAAAAATTGACGGTTAACTATTTCACGGTTTTTCATTCCAAATGCTACCTAAATAAATGTATATTCTTTTATTTGCTACACAATGTCTATTACTGTTAATTAATTCATTCATTGGCAGATATAAGGTTTAAATAAAAATAGGTTTGCTATACGTTTTTGACTAAGTACTTTAAATAAACTTGCCTAAAGTTTTGTAACATTAAGGAGTAGTAAAATTGTTTATGCATCACGCTCTCGCAGTTGGCGTGTTCGTCGTTATGAGATGGTACGATAACCCACTAAAGGTCATAACAATCCGTGCCTTCTAACTAAAAACCCATCGTTATGGTATTCTAGGTCTATACCAATTAGAATATCAGAAACGTAGGTATTACAGAGTACCTACTTAGATATTTTTTGTAACATCGAAACATCTTCTTTATTATAAAGAATATCTAAGTATTTATAAATATTATTTATTACAAATATTTATAATCTTTATAAATATTTGTTTAGGAATTTTCGGATAAATATACACAATAAAATATATTTAATCGGTGGCTAGTCTCTTTAAAGATGAAAATGTTCATCATCATCATCGTCAGCAACTCACACTCGTACACTACTGGACATAGGTCTCACCTAATGTACGCCACTGCTCCCGATTTTCGGCCAACTCATCCAGCCCACACCAGCCAGCCTTCGAATGTCATCATCCCATCTTGTCGCAGAGCGTCCGACTATGCTTACCGAGTAGCAATCTCCACTCAAGAACTTTACGGCTCCAATGGCTGTGAGTTCTGCCGCTAATGTGACCAGCCCACTACCACTTCAGTTTGCTAATTCAGTGTGCTATGTCGGTGACTCTGGTTATCTATCGGATTACATCATTTCTGATGCGGTCCTTCAGAGATACTCGTAGCTCTTTCCATAGCTCTTTGAGCAACTTTGATCCCTTGGACTAGTCCAGTCGTGAGTGTCCACGTCTCGATACCGTAAGTCATGACCGGGAGGACGCACTCCGGGAGGTCGAAGACTTTCGACTTGAGACTTTGAGGGATGGGTGACGAGAAGACTTGACGAAGCTTACCAAATACTGCCCAGCCTAACTGAATTCTTCTATTGGCTTCTCTCTCGAAGTTGTTTCTGCCTAATTGCAGCGTTTGTCCTAGATAGACATATTCCGGAACAACTGCGAGAGGTACTCTATTAACAGCGACCGGTCCCGGACCAACGAGCTCGTTGAACATGGCCTTGGTTTCATCCAAGTTCATCCGAAGACTACCAAGTTCATCCGAAGCTAACCATTTCCTGTAGGTCGTGTAGGGATTCCACCAAGATGAAGATGTCATCTGCGAGTCATAGGTGTGATGTGATATGTACTCGCCATTAATATTGATTCCGCGCTCTTTCCAGTTTACCGTTCCGAACATGTCCTGCAGCGCAGCGGAGAAGAGCTTCGGAGATATAACATCTCCTTGTCTCACACCACGTGGCAGCACGACAGGCTAGGTTTGGCTATTTTGGATTACTACGGACATATTAGCGGCGTCATACAGACATCTCAATACTTCGATATATCGCCAATCGACTTGGCACCTCTGCAAGGCCTCCAGAACAGATCAGGCCTCAACGGAGTCAAAAGCTTTTTCATAGTCCACAAACCTCATGCACAGGGGCTGGTTATACTCTTTGGTCTTCTGTACAACCTGTCTCTCTGTGTGAATATGGTCTATGGTGCTATAACTCCGTCGGAACCCGGCCTGTTCTGCAGGTTGAGCTTAGTCAAGTCTTCGTGTAACGCGATTCGAAATGACTCTTGAGAACAACTTATAGACCTGACTCAGGAGTGAAATTGGTCAATAGTTCTTCGGTAAGGTTTTGTCGCCTTTCTTGTAGAACAATACGACCAAGCTCCGCTACCACGTCCTAGGAGTTCTCCCGGAGAAAAGAACTGAATTAAATATACACCGAAGTTCCTTCAGCACCGGCTTGGCGGCTGCTTTCAGAAGCTCGGTTGTGACTCCGTCTTCTCCCGGGGCTTTTCCATTTTTAAGTTGCCCAAGAGCTGTCTCGATCTCCTCCAAGCTGATGTCGGGAAGATCCTCCGTCGCATGGCGGGTTTATGTGGATCTTCAATCCTTCTTATCCGGCGTGGGGTGGGGTGAGTGCGACGCGTATAACTGGCTTTAGAAGGTGTAAACTTCCAAAAGAATTTCTGGCTTTGACGTGATGATTTCTCCGTTTGTTTTGGTCAACTTCGACAGGTGACTCCTTCCAAGCTGTTGTACGCAGACTGGACCCCGGTTCTGCTCAATTGCTCTCTGTGTTGAGAGTGTATTGGAACTTCGGAGGTCACATCTTAACAGCTTGGAGATGGACTTATTCACAGCCCGATGTTCTGCCGAAGTGACTGATGGATCGTTCCGCCTCTTGTCCATTAGGTCCAGAGTCTCTTTTGAAAGTTTAGACCGTTTGCCCATACGTCGCAACTCACAGAATTTTGCACCCTCGTCCCGAAAGCTTTGGCTGGAGCGTGGACTTCATCAACCGAAAACGTTCAAGCTTAAAATCGATATTCAGAGTGCCTCTGAGAAGTCGGTGATCATTTCCGGTTTTAAACCTATTGATCACTTTCATTCAGAATATTCGCTTTTTGCCTAATATGATGAAGTCGATTTCACATTTAGTCATAGTATCGGGTTCTGCCACGTCCATTTCCTCTGGGGCTGTTCAATTACATGTAAACATCTTGGGGCGTTTAATACATGAAAGTAATTATATGTAAACGTCCCTGAAGATATTCAATTACATGTAATATGTACGCGTACGTAGAGTCATAGGTAAAAGATCCACAATTATTTATTATATCATAGACCATCACTTATCCTCTAAGAAGGAAAGTAGGGCAACGTCCTACTAAAGCAGGAGTGACCGCGGTGGACGCGAGAAGCCGCTGCACTAGCGGGTTTTGTTATCGTACATTTGCATTAAATTGCATTTAACCACCCCGCGTCGCGTTTGATGAGCCCCTTTATTACAGGCCACACCTTGCCGTGTGCAGCTAACGAACGCCACTAAAACCTTACCACCAACCGCAATTCAAAATGACTCATGCTGGTCCACGGTAACAACTTTGGAACTTCCGGCTAAGTGAATAGCTGTATTGTTCAATCTGTTACCTGATAAGAAAGCCCTGGTAACGATACAAATCAAAAATATGCTGAGCTGAGAGACACGCAAGCTATAGCAAAGTAGTCCTTGTTCTTAATCGGTCATGATAAGACGATGATCTTAATAATACCAGTAATACAGACGTAGCGGACTCGCGGGTTGCAATTACGTAACCTACATTTTGTAAACCGAGCACTTAGTTGCGTCCTTGATCTGGCCTATCCATCTCATTGCTGATCTACCACGTGGCATAGAGGGTACAACTTTTCTCTTCAAGACGCTTTGTAACACGTTAGTCAAAAATTACAGTCGCTTTTCATTCAGATAGAAATTTTCACATCGCATAGTACTGATACCACATAACTACGTCACTTACTTATACCTACGGTATTTTTTTTTCTTCAGCGCATGTATAATATATGTTTTCTTATAGGTAATAGAATATTTAGTTCTAGTGGATTTTTATATCATAAATACGAATCGGTTTGACTATTTAAATCGCTCTCCATTCCAGATTTGCATAGGTATGGGTATCACTTCCCTGGTTCAAACCTGCTATTTTTTTCTCATTTTGTAAGGTATTTCATGCTTAGGAATAACAAGAATTGTTAATATCTAGTACAGTCTAATATACATATTTTACACTTCCAAATGTTGGCGGGAATAGATGTCATGTAAAAAGTGTTTTATGGCTGCTTCGGCGTCTTAAAGCGGCAGCTCGATTTAAATATTTTATCCCACAGTTGCTGCACCCATCGCGATGTAGCTCTCTGCAAGACCTTTTCAATTCCCGCTAGAAGATAAAATTCGTTCCTGTCAAGCCATTTCATGAAGTCTCCATTGACTATTTGACTTGTACTATATATAGTTACTTATTGACGTATGCATGCAAAAGTGGATTCTAGCATGTTCGCGGTATTTTGTCAAGTTAATATTGTAGGCGCTGCAAAAAAGATGTAAAGTAGGCATTATTATGAGACGTTATTAAAAAAAGGTTCTTAACTCCCTCCTACAAAAAGTATTGTATGTACAAACTAAACCTACAAAGGAACTTGGTAGTTTGTTTATAATGGTATTGAATAAAACATAACAACTACGAAAAGAAAAACACTTACAGCGAATAGAAACCAAGAACTGCATAAGCACATATACAGTATGGTTATTTTCCTAATAACTATGTGCATATATTCCGACCCAGAATAGTTCTTTATTTTGGCGGGTACCCACAGCCAGATTATTTTGGCGCTCATTCAGAACATTCGCCAACATTGTTCTAAGCTCTGCTATACTCTCACTTAATGTAAGGGAATAAGGGGACGAATTTACTTATTTTTACTTTTCTCGACGAGTTATATACATAACTTGCCGGATAAATAAGATGCTATGGCAGTGGGATGGCCATATCAGCCATTCAACCGATCACCGTTGGGTGCGAGCTCTACCACGTCTCGATAAATGTAGTGTAGGATACTTTCAAGCTAGGTATCGATTTGGTGAAACTTTGGAAAGGCGTCCAGCAGTGTACTGCGAAAGGCGGATGATAATGGTGATTAATGAATGATAGACCATCTATGATAGACCGATGTTGTTATGGTATTCAAATGAATACGTTGTATTCATGATATCGCTTGAAGCACCTACGTCAGAAGACGATGACGATCATTATAAAAGGAAGCGATTAGAACAATAATGAGCAAAACATATAACGTAAAGACAAATAAAAATATTTTTTCTAGACACAACAAGATTAACAATTCCTATGAAAACCCTAAAAGTTACGTTGGTATATTTTTATTGTGTTTAAACACAATATTTCTAAGGTGTGTAATATGCAAATTGTATTATTGATGTTGTAAAAAAACATCTTGAATGTTGCTCTTTTTTTGTTGGGCAGAATTAACATTTTCAGCATTTTATAACTTTTTAAATAAACTATGTTTTTTTTTCTGAAAACCTGTTCTAAATGTACCTAAACGTTGTAAATTACAGCACAGTCAAACTTGAAACAGTACCATTAATATTTACTTTGAAAATTTAAGAATGTTAGTATGGAAAACACAGCTTTGCAAAAAATATCGATACAAATCGGCAATTTTATACTTTAACCCCTAAAAACTAGCTGTGTGTGTGTTAGACCGAACACGTCTTGGATTCATCGCTAGAAAACTTGGATTTACTACTGCATTCAAACTCAGTACAACCAAAACTCATTCGGCTAGAGTGGTCTGACGAACACAAATCGTTTCCGATAAAATCATTGCATTAGATTGAGGCTCCTAAAAATAACACTGTCTTGGCCAAGATTTGGGCGCGTCGAGACTGTGTAAATATAATAAGACTGCCATCGATACGATACGAAGCAGTACATAATCTTTCATGCCACGGAAATACAGGAACTTGCCACACTATTGCAAGTAAATACCCACCAGTGAGCGTCTTTTACATAACAAGAGATTAAGTCAATTTTACGCAAATGTTTTCGATAAATTAGTGATAGTAAATCCAAATAGGTGTTGTTAGGTAACAATACCTATTTGCACAGTAAAATAAAGGATATTTAGAGAGAATAAAGCATTTGTTGATAGCGAAACGTCGTCTTTTTTTTGAAAATCATATGAACCTCAAAACACTGAACAAATGTGATAGTTTTATATCTTTTGCAGCCGTTAAGTAATCGTTATATTGAATTTATATGTGAAACTGAAAGTCATCACAAAAATATCCGTAGACACATAAATCTCGTGATGTAAAAATGTTGTAAAGCCCTAGGATTATATTGGAAATGTGCCTTGACCCAGTTGTCCAAGAAATAGCTCCCCGTCGACTCTAACCAGAAAGCGTTTGCTTGTCGCAAATGCCCTATTTGAGAATGAATCAATGGGTACGTACAAGTGTATCTGCCTATTGAAGATCAATGGTCGCCAGTGATTGCTACTTAATGACCAATTAAATAGAGCTCTCTTAGAACATCACTTTTGACATGACATGTATGTATTTTCGACATTTTTGCATTTTTGACTTTTTTGTATTTGTGAAATTTAATATTGCATTTTTGACTTTTTTTGTATTAGTGACATTTAATATTGCATTTATGCCATTTAATTTATATTTTTTCATTTAATGACCCGTTTCTCTGTTGCGGACATGTTTTTCTAATTTAATTTATCTTGTATTATTATTATTAATGTGAATTATTCTGTGCTATATGTAATTATGTATGATGACTTGTTGGTGTGTTGGAATTTTCGTATTCTGTTAACTGACATGTAAATGATTAAATAAATAAATAAATCACAGGTGATTGTACAATGTCGAGACCATTGGATCGCAAGTCGGACTAAACTTTTAACAATATAGGTATGTATTTTGGTTTGTAACATATACTACTCGTATGTAGATTTTAATAACACAAATTTCGCATTTTGAGCATATCACACCAAATATTTGCTTTCTGATAGGTACTATTTTACTACATTAAACGCAGAGACTCGTGGCAGAAAATTTCAATAGTTATTATATGAAATGAATATGACAGTCAAGTTTTTCAAAATGGTCATTCGGTTTAAAGTGAAATCACTGTTATACTCGAGCCAAAGCCCCTGGCAGTCAGTGGTGTCATATGTGAACCGACTGCCATGAGTCCTTGCGCTTAGTCAAATAAGTTACAGATTGGACTCAAAATATCTTATAATAGTAATTTCGTACTTATGATGGGAAATTTTTTCGGAATAAGGGTTTCAAAATAACCGAAAATGTCGTTGTTTGCCATCGTCTTTTTCAGGGATACGATGTTAGCGTATGAAATTAGGGAAAGTAGGTATAACTACTTGAGTCATCGATGATGAGTCTGCTGTATCGATAAATTTATTCCATGCACTTTAAATGGAATTATAGCAATCTCCTTAAAAGTCTTTGATGCCGATAAAATGACTCCACTAATAAATATGTTTATAAAGCTTTGAGCATAGATCCTTCAGTCGTTTAGCACCTCGTATAAAAGGTTTGGTTTTTCTGGGTGTTCTAAATATGCATTACCGTCGACATTAAGTGCGGTGCCACTTTCCGGGCACTCGACGCCCCAAAAAGCGTTTGCAAGTTCAGTATAACTTGCTACTGCATATGAATGAATTAACGGACGCTAACTGCAAACTCAATAGTGACCAGTTAGAGCCAATAGACTTGGCCATTACGACTGGAATGCTATTGATAGTAATGAACGCTGAATTGATATTGGGGCTAGTTAAGGTGACGGGTAGGGCACACTAGCGACGCCAATCGATTTATTTTTTAGCTACTAAACCGGATCTATTTTAAGCAATTTCGGGGTTACAACCTCTAGGCAAACACTTACACTATTTATTAAATAACCATGCATAAGTGTTGGGTCCAACGCGTACGCGAAAAATTGATTCACGCCAAAAGCGGCTACTTTTGGTGTGAATCAATTTTTCGCAGACAAAAACAGTCCCAACATTTGTGCATGGTTATTTAATAAATAGTATAAGTGTTTGCCTAGAGGTTGTAACTCCGAAATTGTTTAAAATAGATCCGGTTTAGTAGCTAAAAATTAAAATCAATGCAAGGCGACTGGTAGGAACCCGTCGCCTTAATATTGCATCACCTGCTCAGTCAAGACAGCCGAAATACGATCACATTAGGTGTCAAACTCACCTTATAATTAAATTAAAATTAAATTAAATATCATTTATTTCAACCAAATTACAGGTCATATACAAAATAGAAAATAGAATAGTTAATTATAGCAATACAATATTTGACATTCATATTGTTCTAATCGCTTCCTTTTATAATGAGTAACTAATTGGTTTAACAAATAAATTTGTGGATGTGGTTTAGTGGCAATCGACCAAAAATAATGTCAAGTTGTAAATATAGGTACCTACTACTACTACTACTACTGTGTGTGATGAGTACTTTGTGTGCAGTGATCTGAATAATGTATTTTGAAATATAGTGTTACTTTGTTTGATCCTGATAGTCTTACTCTAAATATTTACCTACTCTATCTCTAAGTTTACCTGTTACAGTTTTTTTATTCAACCCCCAAATAGATGAAATGGGGGTGAAATCATTGTATGTAAGAATCGTCATTTTTGGCAGCATTCGAAGATTTGTTATTTGGCCTCATTATACAAAAAATAATGGCGAAATATTTGTTGAGTTATTATTAAGCGTCTTAAAATATCGTTATGACGAAATGATATTATATAAATTAAAGGATTTTTAGACTTTAATCTAGTCCTGACTAAGTCCAGAAAAATCATGTTATTTAAAAAGGAGCTCACACGTTTGTTAAATATAAAATGTACTTTAAATTACAGTTTTGAAATATGAAATTGAAATTATTTATTTAAGTACCAAAAATAAAAATTACAAAGCAACAAATTTCTCAATGCGGCACTTAAAAAGGTCTCCGCTCAGCATCTGCCACGGACACGTGAGGTTCCCGTGGCGCTGGTATTCTGCGGATACCTTTCTTGAAAGGCGCACGCATTACAAAAAGAACAATTAAAAATTATAATAACATGCAAATTGGTTAGAATAAATTCAATTAGTTGGGATTAAAGATAATAAGTAAGATTAAAGATTAAGTTTAAAAATATGAATACATTAATAACTTTGTAAATAGAAAAAAAAAAGATCTATCACACACAATATTTGAAGGTTTTTTGATTTCCATTAAAATGAAATAAACTTTTGATGAAAATGAAATAACTTCTTTTCCATTATAGTATTCGTTACGTTTAGTTTATCATGGCTTCGACTTGCGAATCCGCTTCACACTTCGTGTTCGTGACTAAGTGTAGAGGGGGCTTTTGGGGTCTCACAAGTGATATCACCTGGTCAAAAGTATCCACTGGCTTCTTGGAACTCTGTTTTAAGTACCTGTCTGTAGATAATTGGACATAAAATACTGTAAATATTTAGTTTTTTGTTTAATTACAAATTTTTTGTTCAGATCTGTATCAAAACATCAAACAAATATATCCTTATTTACAGACTTCCGGCAATCTTGTACCTAACGTCAATTTGTTGAGGAATTCCAAGCTCTATACTATTATATATTTTTTATACCAAGAAGCAAAAAAATACTAATAAAAATGTTATGTTGAAGTTCGCCTTTGTTTAATAAGTACTTTGAGCAATTTTTTTCTTCAACCCTAAAGTCATATGGAAGATTCGCCATATCGGGTGCTGGAGTCAAAAAATTGGTGTTTGAACTCTTTTCACTCTATCTCACTCGTTTCATTATATTTTTAATATTACATATTTTTATATAATTTTAGTATTAGTAGTATTCTTACCCCTAAATGGGTGAACGGGGGTTGAAACGTCGTATGGACGGTGTCATATTTGATGAAAATTTGTATTTGAACTATGAATGAAAATACTTTCGGCATTTTTTTTATTCAACCCCTATAGGATGAATGGGGTTAGAACTTCATTTAGAATATTCGTTTCATGTGATTCTAGATATTTGTCAATAATTTATAAACATAACTTTGTAAAACTGATGCTAAGAAAAATATGATAGACCGGGTTTTTAAAAAATGAGTCCCGAAACGAAGTGAAAGTAATTTTTTCTTAATGTTTATACGAATAACATACCGTATTACAACCCCATATCACGAATGTGCCGTCAGTATAATGAGCTCGTCAGTGGTTATGCTGACAGCATAGATATTTTTAGCTTCTTTCAATCTCTATTCAGGAGAGAAGTTAGAAATAGTCTAAGATGATGTAAAGTGAAACTATACATCCATTATCACAAGTGTCACTATGTCTCACTCACATTAACCTCTATTTTTTATGTATTTTTGTATGTATATTCTACTTGTATATAAATACTACTTGTAATATATATACATATATATGAAAGGATTTTTGCAGTGTGTAGATATGTAAGGGTTTCAATCTAGCTCCTAAGTCATAAATATATAGCATGTTATACCTATTGGCTGTAACCTGTTTTGTAAATCAATAAATAAATAAAAGAAAGCGGGCCACTAAAAATATACAAAAATGACTATTACAACCATTATGGCTGAGTCGACTTGTCACTTGTGACTCCACTGGTGTTGCGGGTGTCCATGGGCGGCGGAATTGCTTATCATTAGGTGATCCGTCTGCTCGTCTGCCACCTCTTATATTAAAAAAAAAGTATCGAGTACGGACAAATGGTAATAACGTAGTATGGTCAAATTTGATTCTGTAGTTATCGTCATAGACTTAGGGTGCCGCTCTGGTTATCTACGAATTTTATGATGAATGTCATTTTATGTGAGAGCTAGCTAGGGTTTGTAATGTAAGCACAAAAATATGAACGTATAAGTATTTTATAAGAAAGATAATATCAGTTGTTGCATATTTGTAGAGTCTACTTAGTTTCAGTTCTAAATTCATTATAGGTACTAAATCTAGGTACATGTAGGTAACCACTATAGTAAATTTTACACAGGGATGGATTTATGACTTAATACCTTGACTTGCATACTCATTGAAGTGTTATTAGGTACTATGTGCATACTTCGATGATATTAAATTTGGATATACGAGTAAGTAGAGCCAAAAAATCTATATACTTTGGATGGGCGATTAAAGATCACAATATTTATTATTCGTACATAATGCCTATAATATTTTGATTATGCATTTTCCACCAATAAATATTAATATACGACGAGATACGACTACTTTTTAGTATGATTAAACGTAGTTAAAGCCACGCATAATGTTTTCAACGGCTTTTATCGGTATTAATTTCCATGTATTTTGGCTCGGGCTGAACAATTAACGTTTGAAAAAAAAATGCAGTGCACAAGGAGAACTATTCAGGGTTGCGAGGAGTGGGGCGCCGGGTTTTAATTAACTGTTTCTGCACATAGTTGTATAAGTTTGCGTTTTAATGTTGCTTAATGTGGAGGAGCCCGGGCGGTGTTAAGTAAACAGTGTTGTTTTAAAAAGTAAAGTGGTTCTTCCGACCTACAGAGAATAAAAATCTGTGCACTCTTCCGCTTTGCATACGGGATAAGACGATTTAAGTGTGAATTAACCTAGCCTAAATCATTGTATTTGCAAACTTTTTTAATACCTATACATAACACAATGACTGGCTTGATGGCGCATTTGGTAGTGATCCTGCCTCATATGCCAAAGGTCGTGGGTTTGATCCCCACTCACTCACTGTGGATAAACAAGTGTCTGAGTGCAAAAAATTAGTAAGATTATAATGTATTTGTAATTCTTATGTTGCCTGATATGGCTACTTCTGTGAAACTAGAGATGTTATTAATTATATTACTTTTATCCGTTACCAAGTATTAAAGTATAAGTATAGGCCACATCATCACTTACCATCAGGTGAGATTGTGGCCAAGTGTCTGGCTATTAAAATAAGAAAAAAAATAGGGTTTACGAATTAAGTAATGTACTTTGCTATACGTTACCATTGCATCCAAATGAATGAAAAATAATATTCTAAAACACATGATTGTCCGAATGTATGTTATTCAGCAGTTTAAAACCATTAACTATGGTTTTGATTATGTTTTAAATGAGCTTTCTCTACAATGGCCTTTAAATTGAAATGTGGTAAGACACATACTTTATTATCCGTATCATTAGAGCCAGACATAGATCGCTAGTGATAGCTCTACCGCGCTAATCTGCAAATTGCATTAAGGCCAATGCAGATTTCCGACTTGTGAATTAAGTATACTTATAGTAGAGTGAGTTGTGTACGAGTATGAATCGGTTGGCACTGGATCCAGGCGCGGCGACGGCGCGTCGCGACGCTAGCCCGAGGCCGCCAATATTCTCTTCCTCATCAAATACAACTCGACTTCGGTGAAACAAATCAAAAATGGCAATGCAGTTCCTTGTAAGTTATGATTACTATGCGCAATGGTATGTGACGATTAGGGGATGTACTTATGCACAGACATACAGACTATTTAGTGTTTAATAAGTATTTAAACTTGAAACTCCCAATTTATGAGACTCATAGGTCTACTTACGCTGTAAGTAATATAATAAGTAAGCACATATGGAAATCTAAAATAATAAGTGATACTTACTCTATATTAATTTATCGAGTATTTTGTAACTTGAAGAGAGATCAAAACAGATATTCAACTAATAATTTTTAAATGAAATGATTGTTAAAGTGTAACAATGCCTGTCTATTATTTACATACAACCTAATGGATTGCGCGTTTAGTCGACTTAAAACTGGTACTTACTTCAAATAAATTAACATATTCAGGCTTCACATCACGAATAGTTAACGATTATAAAGTAACTAAATGTTTGTTATCTTAAAACGCAATGTTTTTAAAATGTAAAACGATGTAGTAACACATTGTAAATTCATATGCATGAGTGTTGTTAATTTAACTAATATGATAACGGCCATGCAAACTAATTAAGATAACATAGGTGCACTACACTACGGTAGGTTTAATTAAATTCTTGACAATGCTGTAGGTACGTAGGTTTATATACATTTTACGTAAAATTCAGCAAATACCTATTAAACCAGTTACGTGAAACATCAAGAAACTGATCTACTCGTTTATAAATAATACATTCAATGCAACGTAGCCTATTGGAGCTGTCGTGTTCAGAGGCCTAAGATTGATGACGGTGGCTCGAAAGCTTGCCGACTCGAAGATAAGCTGGCTGTATATCCGATATTGCGTGACGACTTTCCCAGTCACGATTCATTGCGCTTCAACAGAATATGTTTTTGGTTTTATTGTCCTGCACGCGCCGAATTTATTCGATTCGATGACGGGGGAGGTAGAACAAAACATTAATATATAGCCATACGCATGAAAATAGTGCTATACATTAGAGTATATTACCGGCGCGGCCGATCCGAATCTCGATACAAACGACATCGACGTCCATTAGACACTTGTATATTATGGTTTGTATGATTGCAAGGTACGACCCTTGTTTGTTTATGACTGGTTGGTTATGTTATGTAGGCACGAGTATGGGTATGATTATCTCCATATCTGAAAACAACTCTAACTACATACATAACTCTCTGGTTTAATTAGTTATTTCTGATGCAATTTGATTCTCGCGAAATAGCTAATTGTCCTATAAATAGGTAAGTAGATAAGTCGTATGTCTTATCTACTTACCCCTTAGGGGTAAAAAGGGGTATCCCTTGTACAACTAAGCGTTTATTATGTTTGTTGATTTGTTTCTTTACGATTTCAATTGATATTGCAAAAGTAAGTTGGAATTGCATAATTTTGTAACAGTTAGGTTTTATTTACCATTTACAAACATTGTAGCAACAACTGTAATTTTAGAATGCTAAATTTTATTCCAACATTCGTTATATTTTCTTGCAACCTGCTTTATTATTATGTCAGGCATCACGCACACGCTCGACCGATTTTATCTTTGAAACCAAAATGTAGAGCAATATCTTGCTCCATGACTGTTTCCTTGTTAAAACTTCAGGGTTACAAGTCACAAATCACTGCATTTTGATGGTATTTGATAACGTTTCCTATCGACCCAGAGATCGGAGCGTCTTTAATCAGCGTGCAGCGGTGAGAGATGCGAGGAGCCGCTCACCTGAGCCGCCGAGGACGCGTCCCGTCTCTCCGCCCACTTGTGGCGGTGGCGGTGGCGAGTTGGGCAGCGCGTAGCTCACGGAACGTCCGCATATCTTGCACTCTCATGCCGTACCATCATAAAGCACCACAACACGAGTGTGCGCGGCACGCACGCAGTCGCATAGTAGCGCGCGGAGGCGCGTGCAGGCGCAAGCGGCGCTGGGCGGGTGGAGCGCGGCGCCGCGCGGCACTACTGACGGCCTGCCTCCGAGACGGGCGCGGCGGCACCGCACGCACGCGCGCCCGCCCCGCCGCCCTCCGCCGCCCTTACTCCCATCTCGCTACTACCTACTTAGATATTATCAATAAAATTATTGTACGACATGAACTCGTCCGAAAGCCTCAGCCTGTCAAATGTTTCGCCTATCGACCGTGAAATCAAGTGATTTGTATCGAAACCACGGCCGTAACGCCGGAAAACGATTAATTCACGCTTCAATGAATTAATCTCCATTCGGATTCCGTACGCAATTTAATTTTAGTTGATAATGTGAAATTGATTCCAAGCTACAATTTATGACGAAAATCTCTGTGGTAAATTTTTAACGATGGTTTACAGCGGTAGATTTATGTGTGTGTTCAGCGATATTGACACGAATGCTAACCGGCAGCGGTCAAGAATTTTTCGGGCGAATAATTTTAAAATTGCAGCGGGTGTTACCACAAAAAATATCTGTATATAAAGGTCACGTTTGATGTAAAACAAGGATCCTAACAGAAGGGATAGCTAATAAATATGTGTACTAGCGATAAGACTGCCGAGATTGTATTTACCAGTGACCTTAACATTAAGGTCTGTAATATGTTGTGCAATAAAGAGTATCTATCTATCTAAGTTTATTGAATGAAGTTAGCAATTTTTGTATTTTGAACGTACTAATAAATTACTAATTAAAATGGTTGGATTCTTGCGATTGTATGTATGATCAACGGCTGGCATTAGTCCAGCATTTAGCAGCGGAACCTTGCAGCGACGCAGCCACCCCGTCTCCACACAGGCCGGCCGTCTCCCAGCGCAGGGTTGCGGCCCTCGAGAGGGTCGCAGTACATACTAAGCGTGTGCCATCAAATATGGAGCGGGTCAGGGAAAGAATACGACCAATACCTGTGTTTACGTCACTCCTTGTGACAGCTGGAAATGACAATGAAAGTTTTTTGTGTTCTTATTAGATATCTATTTAATTTTATTTTGTCTGTATGACAAACCTATACAATTTCTATCGATAAACAGTTACACTAATATATTTTAGTCGTTACTAGAAGAGCTTTAAAGTAAGCGTCTTTAAGATATTATTTTTATTAGGAATGCTTTTTTTTGTGCGAATTTAAACACTTATGGTTGTAGTAGGTAGGTATAGTGGTTACCAAGATATATATACCAAACAATGATGTTAGTTACCAACTCTCCTACATATAATAAAACATCGCTCAAATGCGAGTCAGGCTTGCTCACTGAGGGTTCCGTATTTGTCCTAAATATACAAGTATGTCAATTTTCAGTAATCCAAAATTTTTTTAGATGCCTAGCAACTAGACTCATCTAAAACACCCTCCTTAAATAAATGCTTTTGTAACTTTTCGTGGTGCTTTTTCTCAATTTTCATATTCATCGCTCTTAAAAAAACATCTGCGGCGTATCTGGTTTTAATATTTTTTAAAACTTTTAGACAACGTTGTACGGTTTTTATTTTCAACTCGATAACTTCACGCGTTCTCGATATAAAGGGTATTTTTGACACACAGGCCGACGGGTAGACGGACAGACAAACGAACGAACAAGAAAGTGCTATAAGGGTTCCGTTTTTTCAGGTAAAGAACCCTAAAATTGGCAATTTTATTAAAACAAAAACACCGACGTACGTTTGATTGGTCGATATTTTTTAATTTGAACACCATGTTTGTGTAACAGGATAATAATGCCCGCGACACCGGCTGCTGTTTTGTGGGTGATTTCGTGTCCCTTCGTAAGTAATGTAACGTTAGCATTTATCTACATCTGGCATCATATTCTATGTTACAAGTTTACATTTTTCATAATGTTTTCGATACTTTTTTCAAATTCTTGCTTGCGAAAGAAGCCTTTTTGAATTGTTGCCTAAGCTTTGTTTTTCGATTGGTATGCACGTTTTGCTTAATGGGAAATAATGGACAGCGATGGTGCGCCAGTGAATAAGATCGCGCCTACCATACGGAGGGATCGTGGTTAGAATCCAAGCATGCACCTCTGGATTTTTCAAATCTATGTGCTATAATCAAAGTCTATGTGCATATTTTTACCATTTAATCAGCGATGAGAGAAATCATCGTGAGGAAACTTGCACGTTTGGGATAGTTTCTCAAAATACCTACAATATTGAGATAATGATTCTGAACGTGTAACCCTGATCCAGTTGGTCTAGTTCCTCTGTCTAAGGGTTGCAAAGGTCACACTGCAGTCGGTTCATAGTAATTACCAGACTTACCAAATCCTGGATCATGGTCCAAGCGTGCCCCGGGCTCCGAAGCAACAACTTTTGACGCAACTGGGAAATATACGCTTATGGGTGGAAAGAAAAATAATGGGAATGTTTCCCTTTTAAAGAAATAAAACTGAATTCAAAAACGTTTTGAATTATGGCTTGTATTTCTCAAAATCGAACCGGAACAAAATCCAATAAATTAAGTTTGGCCATTTTATTCCACAAATCGATCCAGTAATTTTATTAAAAGTAATATAAAAAGTCACAAGCTCGTCCACCTATTTAAAAAAAATTTAATACGCTAATTATATGTAAAAAATACGCTTCTTAGTACTTAACAATATTACTAATTAATAATAATATAATTAGTACTATATAGGTACATTATGCAATATAAAAAAAAATAGTTTGATGGTAGGTATTAAGTAGGTACAGGGGTACAGGATAAATATTTTCAAGGTTTAAAAGTGAAATATGTTACACATAAAAAATTACAAGGTTTTAATTAATATTATTTACACAGGTGTTTCAATAGATGCAAAATAATTTTTATTTACACTTCGAAATCAATTGACTACTGGCATTCTTACTAAACTCACTTAATTTCTACATAAATTCCCAATCAATTGAATTTACGGGAGCTAAGCTAAAGTAGGTAACCTTATCTAATCAGAATTATTTGTCCCATGCGAAAATATGTTTTTCTTGAAACTTTTTCTTATGAAAATTAACGGCAAAGGGAGTTACCAAAAATATTTGAGCTGAACAAAAGTAAGTTCTTATCTTTTCTTTTTTATGAACCAAATATTCTGTGCATTTAATTATTTGTGACTTTTCTAATGATCTGGAAGGTTTGCTCTCTAGGTACCAACTACAATGCTGGTTTCATCAGTTCCGTTGCCAATATATAATTGTCCAATCAAGCGCCAGAAAAGTGCTCCGATTCACACCAAACCTAGATCAAAAGATGCAGAAAAATTCGCTGATTCCAATTATGTTTATAAACTCAATAACGCCCAAGGCGCTTGAGTCCTTTTGCCTTTTAACCGTCGATATGTGAGCCTAGGTACCAGTTATATAAAAGGCTTCGCGCCAGCGTTTTCGCGAGTCCGTCATTCGACTTGGCGTTTTTCGATGCAACGACTTCTCGCAAGGGCGTACCACTTGATTTTTTTTTCGCAACAGCTTGATTCGTAACGACAGCATTCGAAACTACATATTCACAACGTAATAATTAACCAGGTATTACTGGACCTACGCTTATTCGCTGGGTACCTACCAATAAGCGTAGTTTCCAGTAGGATACCGTAATGATGTGTAATATTTTATCTTCTTACCTAAAATTTGAGAAAACGAGAACAAGAATACGTGTTCCTAAATAACATATCGTAAGTATAGTTATAGTATAATTCTAGCCTACATGCTGATACATGGCTTCAACTTTCAATACTTAAGGTGCAGCTTAACTAAGTATATATCTATAACATAACGTTTACCTATATTTGTAAGTAAATAATGACCCTTTCGTCTTCTTTTCTTTTAAGCTAGAGACGACAAACGAGCAAGCAGGTCACCGTCTTTCATAAGCAATCGATATGTTACTTGTTGATACACCACAGTACCTATTAATTCCTATCTTACAAGCACTCTTGCTTATTGCTATCTAACTATTGCAATGTTGTAACGCAATAAAGTACTTACTTAATAAATTTAATTTCAGATCGTTGAAAAAGTTTGTGAAAAAATTAGCTCCAAAGCACTCTAGTCTCTATAGACCTTTGGGAATGGTAACCGTCACGGTAGTAGCGTGCGCCGTGGTGATAAACACTCACATGTTACGACACTTTTAATTGGAAACAGAGCAATGTAAATGTTTTTACACCACCTGTGTAATTACATTATACTTATTTTATTGGTTTATTTGTCTTCTAGAAAAATATCACCATTTAATCGGAGTAAAAATCTATAGGGAAACTTTGTACCTTACCTACCTTCTTTGAATGTACAAATCAGAACTACCTATAAGTGAAGCCTAACAATTGTAGTTAGAAACAAGCGGTGCCAAAAATATCTATCCGCCTAAAGTAGTAAAAAATATCTTGGAGTTCAAAGGAATATTTAATTGAAGTCAAATTATTAAATTTTATTAAAAGTCTAACTTCGTCGTCATCATGAATTTAAATAAAATACGACTACTTATTTGTGAAGTTTGTATAAATCCCTACCTACTCATTATGCTTTTGATTGAAAAAACTTTTCCTAATGAAACCAATGTGTCATAATATGGCAATCTGATTTAATTCAAAGAGATTGAACTCACATAAAAGTTTGCTACATTTTTTATTTGTAATTTTCTTACACTTATAATAAATGGGATGAATAATGTCCTGACAACAACTTGCTTGCATTTTGCACGTGTCTATCCGTAACTTCCTTTTATGTATTCAGTGATCACCAGTTAGCACCATAATGATAATCTACCATATATCACTGAGCTTTTGACAAAAGACGACTGCATATCAGTACCTACCTATACGCCAAGGTGAATTTTTGCTTGTTGTTCGAGAACAACGAGCGAACATCTAAAGGTGATTTTGTCAAATATTTAGTATCTACGTTTGAAAGCTAAGATCATTTAGATGCTAACTGTACCTACTCACGGACGTATTCTTGGTAAATAGGTAAATAGTATGTAATGGTGCCGTTTTCCTCCTGTCTTAGTGGAACTCCGTTCTTATTCATACGTAACCTACTGGCCACTCATAATCTAAATTAAATTGTCGGTTACAGAATCCAATAAATCTTCATTCTTGTTGCCTAGGATTCAGTCCCAGACTAAGTAGAAGATACTACTTATATTCATCGTCATCATCATCATCAGCCCCTTTAAGTCCCCACTGCTGGGGCACGCCTCCCTCAATCACATGAGGGGTAATTGCCATACTCACCACGCTTGGCAGACGGGTTGGCGAGGGTTTTGATATAAATGCAGAGTTTTCCTTCTCTGGGTGCTGATGATCATGCCAGCAGCTTTACCTTAGTTGCCTTTTACGACGCCTCGGTAAGAGTGAGGGTGGCCTATTCTACTCTGCCGAGGACCACACGGCAACGTATATTCATATTCAGTCCTAAACATACAGCCGCACAGAGCTCTATAATAGAAGCCTACTAGCACACAGCTCCTGACCGAACAGTAAAATAATATGCAGTTGCTAAATAACTAAAAGGAACTACACGGGGTTAAGCATCATGATTTTATAATATCCATCCACACTCCATACGCATCCATTCATACCCACATTCATAGGACTTTTGTATTAATTTATTTTTATTATAATTGTAACAATTCTCTTTTTAAATATACCTACCTATTCAAACTATTGAAATAAACAATAATCGGAAATCTATTATGTTTTATTGAATCAACGTATCGCATTGCATTGCACTGGCGCCCAACGTGGGGCTCCTTTCGTGAAGACTGGACTTTTATTCCTACTTAGGATTTCTCAATCACTACCTATATTCATATCGCTCTTTGAAATTCATGAGATCTACTCATACGATGTGATGGATGTTTTAAGAACTAAAAATCCTTTCATTTAGTACCTGAATGAAAGGATTTTTACTTTGCTTTTGCTTAGAGTAGCCTGGTGATTCTAGCACCCGAAGGAAAAAGAAATTGCCTACGAATAACACCCCCATGTAAGGTCACTTAGCATGCTAAGCTATGCTCGAAGTTTCTTTTAAGGATAGAATCTGCAATGCGGTTATCCAACAATAGACCATAAGTGACCTATGTGCTAATAGGGTATTTGACTAAGCTCGAGATTTTACAAAATATTAATATTTTATCAAAATATAGGTAAATATGTGTCAATAGCAAAAATTTTCAATTGAAAATATAACGTCTAGCCAGTTTTATGGTCATTCAAAGATTCATGGGCAAGTCCATTTTAAAAGTATGAAATTATTAAAAAATAATTATACCATTGAATACCCCATACAATTTGCACCAACTATTATAATAGAACCATTGACATAAACGAAACATTTGATATAGCTACCATACGAAATGCATTTAAAATACTTAGGTGTGACGTCTCATCTTAGTAGCCATTTGTATGGAGCGTTTTGGGATTGCCCAAAATAATGTGATTATAAAGTTGTGGTATCTCAGGTAGTTTAAATGAAAATCAAGTAATTCTTTCAACAATGTTTCAATCATTGAGAGGTCTTTCGATTACAAAAAAAAATGTCAAATACGGTATTGAATCAGCATGCAGAAAAGATGACTGGGGTTTGATGGGCTGGTCATGACAAACATTAGCGAAAGCCTTTGTCCTGCAATTGAGAGACGGACAATGATTTATGAATGAAAATGGAAGATGGAAAAATGTTTTTTTTTTCTATGATATAGGGAGCCTCGTCTGAGCAGGCGTATCACCTGATGGTAAGTGATTAGCGCTACACATGGACTCCTGCAACTTCAAAGGAGTCACAAGTGCGCTGCCGGCCTTTTTATGAAGAAATAAGCTTTTTTCTTAAATTTCAGTGTATTTTCACTATATCAGACGAGTGTTTGTGTTTATAGGTATTTTTTAATGATAATAGGGGGCAGACGAGCAGACGTATCACCTGATGGTAAGCGATTAGATCAGCGCCTCCCGTTGACACCTGCAACGTCAATTGAGTCCAATGTGCGCTGCCGGCCTTTTTAAAAGGGAGTACGCTCATTGCTTGAAGGTTTGCAGGAAAAATACGAAACATTATTTTATTTTCTATTAACCTTTGCATACCTACACTATCCAAATATTTTAAGCTACCTTTTAATAAAGTAGTTATATTATATGTTGCAACAAAATTAATTAGTAATGTAAAACCGATTAAAATACTGTTAATACTGTTAGAACTATTTCTACGCGGGCGAAGTTACGAGCAAAAGCTAGCAATATCATAACTACCTCATAGCTTAAGGGGAAGTACTTCCCGTAGACCACGAATTATGATTGGCAAAAAAAATTAATTCATGATTTTGTTCTTTGATAAACCACCTATTTACCTAAGTGGGTAAGTCTAATAACTACTTACTTACCTAGTAATATGTAATAAATTGGCAGGCATGGAAATCTGGTTGCGCGAGAGATCTAAATACAAGTTTACTCCAATTTTTTTAAATTTGACTTATAATATCAGTAACCTGCCCCGGCTTCGCACGGGTGAAATATTACGCATATTGTATTTTATTATTACATATTTACTAATAAACCATCCTCCTATTTTAAAAAAATCCGTTGCATACACAAGGACAGACAACGAAAGTGATTTTATTTTACACTACATATGTACAGACGGTCACACATCAGGTTAATACAATCTGTCAAAATTCCTCAATTGATATTGGACCGAAAGTGTTTGACCTTAAGGTGAGAATCGACTGAATAAATTTGACAGATATGTATACATTGATGTCATGCTTTATGTACATACTTAGTGATTTTAATTAATGACGCATTAATTAGGTTTGTGAGCTTGTGGGCTTGTTTAAATACAGCCATCTACTTCTTGATATGTTTAAAACAGGAAGTAAATACCAGTAGATCTATGGTCGTACTTTCTATATTGCATAGCCGAGGCAAGCATATCGATCTTTTCAGCATTCACAACTCCTTTGTTAGCGAAGGCGCAGGGCATCAGATAAGGTTCGAAATGGTATATCGCACGTAATGTTCAAGAATGGTGCGGTGTAGTGGTCATGGTACGGATAAGAAGCATCGCCTGGCCGCGGCGCGCGGGCGGCAGGGCGCGCCAGCCTTGACCAGCCGCCTGGACTGCAGGTGATCCGATACTATCTCACTATCGCAATGTGGAACCACACCGTAGTGCTATAAGGTCGCCAGCTCATTTACTTAGATAACAAGAAATAGGGTAATTAAACAAGTGGCCTACGTAAGTAAGGCAGCGAGGTAATCTTCATGGAAATGCGATTCGATCCACCTACTAGCTAGGTAGGTGCCTACTTACCGACTGTTAGCTAGGTAGGTACTTAGTTAGTGTTCATTAAGGAAAGGTTGCAATGAATTACGAGGTCCCTAGAGATTCTCAGCAGACGGTTTTCTAAGAAAAATTTAACTTTTTCCCTTCTGGGAGAATCCAGGCGTTGACCCTAATTTTCACCATTTTGTCTAAAGATTATTGTTATTGTATCTATATTTTTTTTACAGTTCCTCGTAGACTTTTTATTTGATTAAAAAAGAAAGAATAATTGAAAACTAGAATCCGCGACACCTAAGGAGTCCTAAGGAAAAGCGCGCTTAAGTCGAGCGCCATCAACACTCCAATTTGATCTTTATGTTCATAGACACAAGGAAATTCAAGTTATAACTCCGTCTTTTTCCACGGGACATCTTTCGTGGCGTAGACTCTATAATAAATTTCATATTATTGATGTTTTAAAATATTAAAAAAAAGTAAAATGGACCCACACTAATAAGTTTTTTTAATTGTTTTGTAATTTTTTCCAAAAATAATGAATCTGACCTAAGCTAAAACCAACAATTTATCTACTACAATACGTAATTTTATTAGATATTTTTCAGAGACTTGATTTTGTTAATGATCCACACTTTTCAAAAGGAAAACTGTTAATCTCTCATCTAATATCTCTATGCTAATTTAATAGGTCTAAAAAGACCATAAACTATTTACGTACACACTACATGTTTGATCTACAAGAACGTTACAGATGTAGATGTCTACGTAGACCTACGTAATTACGTAGGCTACGCGAAGCCTCTCTCATCTCGTAGACACTTTGAGCTGTTTTATTACGGCATAAAGCAAAGCAATTCTCAAAATAAACACTGAAATCTAATCCAATAAGTTAACTTGGCGCTATCATGATTGGCAAACTTTGATCTAGGCCGTCTACGAGTAAATGTAAGTAAAATCGATCGCTTTGGAAGGTAACCCACGTTTGCACACCTTTCACGAGTTTACTTTACCTACTTTTCAGCTAAATGGCGTTGAAGAACATTCTGCACTTCATGTTTTCTACGAAATTTTCCCGTCCACTCAAGAGGTTTCGTGCTTTCAGCAAAACACACAGGCCTTATCGAAACAATTTATAAGTTGTTATATTTCTATAAAGTTGTTTACTAGCTAATGCCGGTGCACTAATGTTTACCTGCTTACGTTGTAGATATTACCTTTAGTATATTCCCGAATAAACCGAAATCAAGGTCTACCTCGACTGTCTCGGTAGCGTAGTGGCCAGTGGGTATTAAGCTACGTCTGTGTGTGGAATCCCGGGTTTGATCCCCGAGTTGGGCTAAAATTGTACCCGAATGTTTTTTTGTTTTGGTTTGGAAGTTGGCGGTCTTGTACAGATGGCTTCAGCCGAGTTCCCCGAGTATACATAGGTACGGGCATAGAATAATAATAATTATTCTATGGGTACGGGACGTCCTCGCGCGAAGGTCCACGATCTCTCTTCAGACCGGTGTCACATCGAAATATAGTAGTGAACTTGAGTGTGCGGCACTATAATATGTCCTCAATAGCTGAGATTGACCTCCATAGCCAAAATATCGATTGAATTACAATAATATTATTAGATATTAGGTACCTATCTACATATGTAAGATAAACTTATTTACGACTACTAGGTAAGACAACTGGTTACTTATCTCACATTCGAATGTTTTTAGTACGAATTTCATTATAGCGGAAACGCTTAGCCACAATTTTGTTTTCCACATTTTCATTTGACCGAATAAACAATTGACATATAGCTGATATTCCGATTTGCAAATAATGGATTTTTTAGTCTATATAAAATCTACTTGTTAGAATTTCGTATCGAAGAATCGTTACATTTGATGTTATAGTCATCAGGTTTGATATTTATGCTTAAGGTGACGGGTAGGGCACACTAGCGACACCATTCGTTTTTAATTGTTACCTACTAAACCGGATCTATTTTAAACAATTTCGGGATTACAACCTCTCGGCAAACACTTATACTATTTATTAAATAACCATGCACAAATGTTGGGTCCGTTTTTGTACGCGAAAAATTGATTACCGCCAAAAGCGGCCACTTATAGCGTGAATCAGTTTTTCGCGTACAAATGTTGGGTCCGCATTTGTGCATGGTTATTTAATAAATAGTATAAGTGTTTGCCAAGAGGTTGTTACCCCGAAATTGTTTAAAATAGATCCGGTTTAAAAATTAAAATCGATTGGCGTCGTTAGTGTGCCCTACCCGTCACCTTAATATTCGTTAAAATCGAAGGTGGGAACAGTGGATAAGAATGCGCCTACGTGGGGTCGGGGTTCGAGTCTAAGCATGCTTCTCTGGATTTATACGTGCATAATTTTACAATTTTTTTTCTATATATTCAAAATTGTGGATACCTACAATATTTGAGATAATTATACTGAACGTGTAACCGTTATCCAATTGGTATGTTTCCCTCCTGTCTAAGGGTTGCTGTCTTAGTCGCTTCGTTGTAATTAACAGACTTCCCGTATCCTGTATTCTGGGCTCCGAAGCGATAGTATTAGTTAATAACTTAGTGATTTAGATTAAATAATTTTGGGCATGGGCAACTACGGAACCCCCTACATAGTGCGTGGAGTGAGTTAAAATATTGTATGAAAGTTTCGTTTATTTACATTTGAATCACAATGATCGGTATCATCATTTCAGCCAATAAACGTGCACTGCCCCCAATGATCTCTACACAGATCAGTCCTGTGCCGCCCGCATCCAAGGGATTCCCGCGACCTTCACCAGATCCTCAGTCCATCTTGTAGGGGGCCTGCCACGGCATCGACCTCCTATACGAAGCCTCCACTCGAAGACCTTTTGGCCCTACCGGCCGTATGATCTCCTCGCAATGTGCCCTGCCCATTGCCACTTGAGGCATGCAATTTTTTGGGCTATGTCTTTGAATGTGGTTCTCCTGCGGAGCTGATCATTAATGATACGATTACGCAAGGAGACTCCGAACATAGTCCTTTCCATTGCCCTCTGGGTGACTGAGCTTTCTTAAGCGGTTCATTGTAAGCGGCCACGTTTCGGTTCCCTATGTCATCCATCACTGGCAATACACACACATTAAAGACTTTCGTCTTGAGGCTACTAGTATTATTCAAATAAAATAATAATTAAAGGGTTTTTTGCTTTTTTGACATTCCTTTCTGAAGAGGTAAAGTACTGTTTGTAACTCAAATCCTAAATAGGATATTCGTTTTGGTAACAACGAATCATTATAAGTTTCAATTGATGAACATAATCTTTTTGACCTACTCGAAAATAAAATAAAGTCCGAGTTTTGAAAAATTAAGTCCCGAAACGAAGTGAGGGCGGGCCACTGGTATGCAATAAAGTAGCATCCGACGCCCACGTTGGAGACGCCGCCAAAAAGCACCGCGCCAACACACTTCTAGTTAGATGGGCTTCATTTGGCTGGAAGGCCTACATCTGTGGTGTTTGGCAGCCGGGGGCCGATATGTGCTGCCTGCTGGCACACTGACCGCGTCCCTGCGCCAAACGACTACAGTATACGTGTTTAATTCGACAGATGGCAAGGGATTAGACGGTTGGCTAGAGGGCGCAGCTTTTTTAGAGATGTTTCATGCCCGTGGGCATTTGCACCGTTAGACTCAATTTTGGCAAACGAGGAGGGCCGGCGGTGTGCGAGTACAATTTATGAACGCCGGGAGTGCATCGGACCATAGATTGCGTTTTGCTTATAACTTGCCTTTTATTCTTCTCTAGAAATTAGGAATTATTAAATAGGTAGGTACACCTTAGGACAGTGTTGTTTATAAGTGTAGGGTTAACTCTACATTTATCTGTAGGTAAATAAAATAAAACTTACCTGAATTACATAGAAAGAGATGTTTAACTCATACCTATGTGTATGTTCAATCATGGACTAATGGTTCAATGTAGGTAAGTTTTAGTATTTTTCTTGACAACTGCGTTCACCTCAAAAATTATGTTAAGCATTAGTAAAACGATTTCTTTGGATTTAATTGTAAAAATGTAAACCCATTGTAACCATTAAAATATTAGCCAGAGAGGTGTAATAAATTATATATTAATATTCTTAGCTAAAATTTCATTCATTAACCAGAATCTTGGCAAGGAATGCAACCACGCCAACGTAGTTTAGTGAATATCGCTTACGATGCAACTAATCTTACGCTAAGTCATTATTAGCTATGTCATGAATGGTTTGTTGTATAACAACTGCTATCATAATTTCTTCATTCGGAACAAACGAAACAGACCAAGTAGGTACATAAATACTCTTTATTGCACAACATACAAATCTTAAAAGCTAGGCAGACAGAGATACCTTTTCTTGTACATTGGACCTCTGTCTATCAAGGTAGATAAGATACATTTCAACACAGATTTAATTTCGAGATAAGAGATGGGCTAATTGTAGATTTTACTTTTTTTGTGATGATAGGTGGCAGACGATTGATTCGATAATTTTAATTTTAACAAATAATTTCCTCAACTGTTATTGAGCACCAACATATTTGAGCAGAATTGAAGAAGTTTGACAGATTTTTGTACATGATGTGTGGCTGTCTGTACATAGTTGCCTATGTAAATAACAGTACCTATCATCAATACCTACGTAGGTAAAGGCACCTAATTCCGAGGCATTTTTACCTAAACTTGATACAACACTCATTATTAAGTATTTATTATTTGTTCATTAAGAATTGGATATTTTTATTAGAAATGTTATTTATCTTTTTATTGAAATATACTGACAGTTAGACTATAAATGTATGTTAAAATGATTAAATAATTTAAAAATATAAATAAGTCGAAGGCACCTAATTCCGATTTAAAAAACCTAATTCCGACTTATTTGGCTCCTAATTCCGAGTAAGCAAATTATAAAGAAAAAGGAGATAAGGAGAATGATACATCATGTTCAAAAATAAAGTATATTTATTGTTCTTAGTTTTCAAATCAGTCGCAATCGCTTTTCTTATAAACCTAATAAATGGCTCAAACATACCGTATGTACTTTAATTATTATTTATATATTTATTTATACTTTAATTTTATTTAATTATATATATTTATACTTTAATTATATTATACAGGACATCCCACGGCCACGACACATTGTAGATAGAACGCTTCACTTAAAAAATATATTATTTTATTTTTAAAAACAATTTAAACTGCATTCATAGATTTTCAAATAATAAGACGGTTGAACTGGGAATCGAAACACGATTTAAAAAATACCCTGTAGCTGTATCATACTTATGGAATGGCTTCATCAAAAATATTATTTTTTCTAAATAACATATTATTTAGGGTCAGAAGCTATTATGTAGTGTCGAGCTTTGTGAGTACCGTTTTTCTGTCTCGTAATTTCGTTTCTGGAATATTATAACGCCTGGAAACTTTATAAACGCTACAGCCATCATTTATTGCTTTAATAGCGTTTTGCAGATTCTGTTCCGTGTATTTTTTTCTCGGCTTCATGATGTACGACAAAACAACTGAGCGTAAGTTTTTTAATAATAAATAAGAACAAGTACCTATATTCGATTCAAAAGAGCAAATATATTTTTTTACTTACAAAAATTACACAAGAGTTATATGTAATGCTTAGTAGCAATAATATTTAGTTAATAAATTGAGTAAGATTATGAACATCCTGTATTTAACGTATTTTGATACCACGGAATTAGGAACTCATATAACTTTATTCCGATTTATATCGGAATAGGGTTTCGGGATACTAAATCAAGTTTTCTTATTCCGAGTGATAAAAAGTACACAATTTTTAGATCAATTTATAATGCAGTATTCCTTAATTACATTATTATTTAAAAAATACATAAAACATACAGTGGATTATATCAGAAAACATTGCTTACTTAAAATTCTGTGCTAACAATGAATAAAAAAAATACCGAAATAGCCTATCTTATATCTGCTGTAACTAGCAAATTTGAGCTCTTAGTGTACCTCGTAATTAGATTTTTATAATTAAATTGTACTAAATGTGATCAGAACTTAAGCTTTGTATTCGGAATCACAATACTGACTTCAAAATCAGAAATACAAAATACCTCTATTAAATTGCAATTGCGTGGTATACATCGGTAATTAGGAACTGGCAAAATATTTGGCTCCTAATGCCGTGGTTTTTTAACAATTATTTTCTGTTTAATTGATAGTAAGAAATACTAGAATTTTAAGGTTATCTGATAAAGAATATTATCCTTCTTAAATTGAAATCTTAACAAAAACTCACAACAGTCTACAATTATTATAATACGCTATTAAAAAAATCGTGTTACTCACGTGCTTATGGTCCGTAATGTATGGAGCGCGCGGTCAAGTCAGCTGCTAGCGTAAAACTGACCAATTAGCTTAAAACGCACAGACATCAAATAATTTTTATGTTTGTAAAAACATGCATAGACAAGTCATTGATCGATCAAAGTACCTTAGAGACTAAAATATCTTATGAATTGAGTGAAAATACCGTTATTCTAAATACATCGGAATAAGGTGCCATTTCTAGAACCCCTCGGAATAGGGTGCCTTTACCTTATTTACGTACGTTATGTTTAAAAAAATCCTGTCTGAAAGTCTTTTCTGCCTTCCTGATTGCTTGCCAATACTTATTGGACTCGGTCAGCCTACTCGCAAAATGTTACATTGAAGGTATTTTATTTAATTCAATGTATTGTTTATCAGTAGGTATCATAACATCACTTGTCACATTCACTTTTCTTAGTTTATTTTTATGACATCATTTAAGTATGTACACATTTCCTAAAAAAATATAGGATGCAAGCATGTAATGACTTGGTAGTTAGGTACGTAGTTAATAATTATGATGGTGGTGATCTTTAGGTATAAATAACAATATTTTAACAATCATCATCTTAGCGTGTTAGATCCCACCCGTCGTCCTCGTCTCAAGCTGTCTCTTTAGACTCAACTGGGAGCCCGGGGTTTCTACGCTTGAATCATGATCCAGGATTCTGGAAGTAAGGTAAGTAATCGTCCGACCTTTGCAGCCCTTAGACTGGAGAACCAGATTACCTGGATCACAGTTAGGTACACGTTTAAACCATCCAAGACGAGCAGGTTTCCTCACGATGTTTTCCCTCCCCGCCGAACTATAATGGCAGTTCAAATATGTACATAGATTTCATAAAAATCCAGAGGGCGTGCTCAGATTCGAATCACAACCCCCCGTATGGGAGGTGCATTCTTTAGAGCTACCACCATCCCTCAACAATATTAAAACATGAAACCAGACAACGTACTAAGGTATCTATCTAAGTAAACAGATGATGATGTAATCCTTACAAATACTTACTAGGGGTCATGCAGAGCCTCATGTCAAATAAAGTCGGTATAATTTTCAAATATTTTTAATTTATTTAAATACGTTCTCAGTCTTACTTATAACTACCTATACCCTCATCTAGGAGTGATATTTTCAATGCCTATACCTATTTAATACTTTCTTTTGATAATTTCAATATCCGTACGTAGTTAGTTGACTCGACAAAAAGCTTTGACAATATAACATGGCGTAAGACGCGAAAAAGCTGTAAGTAGAAACGATTACCTACAAGATGTCGATAGAAGCAAGTCATGCTACGTCACCAAGAAATGCAAGATCGACTGTGTGAAGAGTGTCGTTCACTATTACCTACTTGTAGGTACGCCGTGATTTTTTTACCCGATAATAGCGCAACATAATTCCGATATGAGGATTCCTTAGTAGGAGACGTCATCAAATAAAAATTCATTCCTATATATTTTTTTCAATCTGTCGGGAGCATGATGCTTCGGTGTTAAGTTTTGGGGTAGGTATTTAATTAGGGTATTAGCTGACGATACAGTATCATATTTCATATTAGGTTTAAACTCAGTCACGAGTTGTGTTACTTGACAACTCGTAGGTAATATAAATTTATTAGCACCTTACATTAGAGAGTACTGACTAACATAATATTTATTATTTAGTGCTTTTATCAAAGATAATTAGTTATATTAACTTTGAAAAGAACTTAGAATCACCAGTGAACCTAAGATAGATTACTTGACTTATTTTCAAATCTAATTTGAATGCATTGACTTAGCGTTCAGCCAGAAAAGGATTTTGCGATCGCTGGACCTCCAATTTGGACTAAAAAACCGAGACTTCTAGTAACTAGTTAACATTGATTGATAGATATATGTAGAGACACACGCATACGCAGATCTAATGTCTCAACTCATCGTCAGTCTCCACAGCCTCACAGCTGTGATATTTGGAGGAGGTGTCAGGACAGCTGTCCGCCACGGAGAGGTCGTCGGAAGAAGCCGCCGGCGCCTCATTCGCTGCCAAGGGCATCAGTTCCTCATCTCCATCTAGGTAGGAAGACATTACGCCATTGCGTTTGACCGTGCTTAACAGGGTATCGGTTTCGCGAGTCCAGCAATCTGTAAAGAAATTTGCCTTGTGAATGTCATTATTATCTTGGTGTTTATTCTCGGTTACGTCCCAAGTTGTCGTTACTTTTCTGAAGTCGGTTAATACTGATAAAAATCTCATACATACCTACCTATTTGCTAAATAATATAATTTTCGATTAAATAACTAAGTAAATCGTCATCATAAAATCTCAATAAAAAATATATAATTTTGTGTATTTTTTTCTAGTAGTTTCACCATAAAAAAAGATAAAAATGTATTTATTGCACAGAAAAAATAACCACAGTTACATACATAAGATTACAATTTAAGTGCACTACATATATTATGCCACAAACATTGAACAGGAGCCTCCAAACTAGGCAATGCCTGTATCTTGGACGGCCAGAAATCATTTAATATATTATGTAGTGTCAGTAAAAGAAAAAAAAACAAAAGACAAATATGAACCTAAGGTCTTATCACTTTATTATTTGCAACAAAATACACCTTATTGTCACACATCATATTGTTTTCCAATTGTCGTAATCTCAGAATACCGACATTGAAATGGCTTAAGTAAATAACACACTTAAAAATTTCATCTCGTGTCCCGCCTGAACACGAGATGAAATATTTAAGTGTGTTTTTACTTAAGAATAAATTGCAAAAGATTGCTATAAAAAATATCAACTATTGGAATGGCTTGTTGTAAATATCCTACTGACCGTAAAATAAGGGATTGTTAAAACGGGATGATACGAGGGCGACACTAAAAGTTCTTAGAAAATAAAAAACTGAACAATTTAGCAAGTTGTTACTTTTATTTTTTTTTTCTAAAATGTCCCATCACATCAATATATCGCTGCATTCGATGAATCCACTAAGAAAAGCACTTGGCCCTCTCTTCTTTAGGGGTCTCTTCGACGGCCTTTTGATACGCAGCCACTGCTTCTTCGGCGTCCGTGAAACGTTTTCCTTTTAGTTTTTCTTTTATTTTTGTAAATAAATAAAAATCGCAGGGTGCTAGGTCTGGGCTATATGGCGGGTGACCCAGTAATTCTACGTCTGACGTCGCCAAATACTCGAGTGTTTGCTTGGCGGTGTGCGGCGAGGCGTTGTCGTGGTGAAGGAGGATCCTACTGCGAGGTCGTTTTTCCCGAACTTTTTCCAAGACAAGTAGCTAACAGTTGTTAGTGTACCACTCTGCGGTAACTGTTTTTCGATCCTCTAAACAAACTGTTGCGATATGACCTGTCCTTCCGAAGAACGAGGCGACCCTCTTCTTTCCCACGCTGCGACCTCTCTTCACTTTAGTTGGCAAGTCCTCGAATGGAAACACCCATTCAGCAGAATTTCTTTTAGTTTCAGGATCATAACAATAAATCCAGCTTTCGTCACCTGTTAGTATGTCAAACACAGCATTTGAGTCACCTCCGTTAAATCTTTGAACCATTTCGCGGCACCAATCAACACGACGTAGTTTTTGGGCCTCTGTCAAATTATGAGGTATCCCCACCGGGCACAAAGCTTCCTGGCCCCTAAATGTTCATGAATGATTTTGTGTACTTGACTCATACCAATGCCTAAACTTGTCCAAATCTGCTGATAGGTCACTCTTTTGTCGGCCTCTATCATACGTCGTACAACACTGATGTTATCTTCGGTAGTCGCCGTACATGGCCGTCCCTCACGCAAATCATCGGTGAGATTAGTGCGACCACGTTTAAACTCAATAAACCAGTTGTAAACAGTGGCACGAGATGGAGCTTCATCGTGAAAGGTCAATCGAAGTCTATCATAACTTTCTTGTTGACTTATTTGACATCGAAAGTCATAGAAAATCATTGCACGGAAATTTCCTCGCGTTACATTTATGCTCACTTGTTAAAGATTATTTTCAATTTGCCGCCAAATCGGAAAAAAAGAGAATCGAATTAAATGCATAGACAAATATTGGCAAAGAGTTCCATTTTCAAAATTTAAACTTATTTTTTTAATCATCGTCTTATAAGTAGCCAGTTCTAAAAACTTTCAGTGTCGCCCTCTCGTATCAATGGGCGTATACGTTAGTAGGCAAAAGTATGATGACATGATGATACTTTAATTTTACATGCATAAATTAGCACTGTGATGTGATATTATTGTAAATTAAGATTAATATTGTGGAAGTCTACACTATGTAGCTATGTTTTACTGTCTGCAAACATCCATCTAACTTATTTCTGCAAAGTGAAAATTATAAGTGCCAGGCAGGAGCTAGATAGGTAGCCCTGCGTCGTTTTTTTTTCGTGAAATAAAGGTGCACTTCAGTTTTTTTTTTAAATGCCACTATAATATATAAGGTATACAAGTAGCTATATTAATACCGCAAGTCAGTGCTTGACTATCAAGAGCAGACGTGTTACTCTTACTCACCATCAATTGCGCGATCTGCACGCCTTGACACTTTTTAACAATAAAAAAAGGTTTACATTACATTTTTTTTTGGTATCATCGAGAGCAAAAACTTACACTTATCTTGTAGCTCATCATAGTAAAATATTACTCAATACTTACTAGGTCGTTTCTCCGGAGGCACAGGCTGAACTGTAGTAGGAGGCGGAGGCTTGCAGGCCGACCTCAGTCTCCTCGGGCTGCGCGCCAACGCGTGCGAAATGCTCGGAAGCCGTATGTCCAAGTGCGAGCCTCTCTCAGTGACAATTTTGTTGTTCATAGCGTACAGCTTCGTGGTAATGTCGCGAGCGATGAGCGTTGTCACCACGCATGCTAAGTAGGGCTCTTTGACGAACAGATACTCGAGCGAACTGCGCTGCCAGTACACGTAGCGGCAAGACGATGCTGCTACAATTGATACCTTCAAACATTAAAAACTTTTATAATAAAACGTTTCATACTGATTAAGTATTCAAATATCGAAAGATGAAAATTAATGTCTCATAAAACTCAAACCTACAGGACGTAAACCTTGGCCTATTAAAACAACTAGGTAACTTATTATTCTAGATTTACAATTGGAGTTTGAGCATTGATAACATTGCCCTTTTTACTAATAGTACTAAAACTATAATATGTCTGCCACTTCATAATATGGTGTTCCACGAGTTATTTATTCTAACTAGAGTAGAAACCTACTTAATTGAATTTGTAGAGATGAAACCTTTCATCGAATTGCATCGATATCCTACCTAGAATATTGTTATTGGATCCGAATGCAGCTTCATAACCGGCTTAGTAGGATATGGATAATGAAATAACTAGTGATTGCTTTCAAACTTTTACGAAAATTGAAACTTACAGTTGTGAAATATGGGTGCAAGTTTAATCAGGTTGAACGTTTTCGTGAGGGTTCAGACTTCATCGATATTTAACCCAGTTCCTTGCATTTATAGCCACTTTGGCTGTTATACAACCATATCAGACAACAATTAGGTCAACGGAATGGGGTAGGAGTTAATGCCAAAGCGGGCTGTGACGTACGTGCAAGCAAACCAAACGTGAAATCGCTTTTACTGGGGTAGGTAATGTTGGAGCAGCTAATTTCACTAATTAGGAACTGTTTCGGATAAAGATATGCGTTGTTAGCTGTCGTAAGACAATCTATGAGTACAATGTTACAAAATTGTTTACGTACATATTACAAATAACAAACAATTCATTAAATTATAACAGTTAAGTCAAAATAATTTCTGATAATAAATGATTAAGTAAGAAACTGTTTGTTCTCAAGGAAAGTAGGTACCTACCTTTTAGATTAATTGAACATGAATCAGGTAAAGTGTGGAACTTGCGAAAGTTGAAGACACCATCCAAAGAAAACATGTTGGAATCTTCTATAGTTTACTTACCTACATATTTGAATTAGTAAACAAATGAATCAAAATCAGAAAGAGTGAAAGGTAAACTTCCGAACACGCTACCCGAACTTTAGTGTTTGTGTATTTAAGTACGTACCTACCTACCTAGGTACATGGGATACTGTTAGTTTTCTTTCGCCCCAGTACTTGCTTACATGGAAACTACCTATGTCTACTTAGTAGCAATTTTCATTTCCACTTACATATTTACCAGCTACAAAAACATTATCAATATATATCACCATGGACTAATATATAAATAGTCCATGGTGTGACTTAAAAGGGTACCTACTTTCAGTAAGTATTTCTTACTTTTCCTAGTTTTTAAGTTTTCAGACTTTATTTTAAGTGCAATAAAAGTATATTCATACATTCTTTATTTTTTATTTTTCAATATTTGCTCACAAATTTTAACTCTTCCCATACAAAATAACTGATCACACGGCTCACCTAACGGTTGGCTTTCTATGAAACGTTGTTATGAATTTAAAAAACTCTTACTATTTTACACTACTACTATTTTTACTTTTCACTGACTATCGCGACATACCTTACACACACACACACACACACACACACACACACACACCTACGCAAATACTTAGTGCCCGGCTTGAGAAGCCGTATTACTTTGTTTTTTTTCTTTAATTTTTTTTTTCTCTGTTTGTCTCCTTTTATATTTGTAATGTTGTGTTTGCTGTTTTAGTTTGTATTTGATTTGATTATACTTGTTGCGTTATTATCTGTAAAATGTGGTGTGTCGTATTTTCCAGTGAATAAATGTTTCCATCTATCTATCTATCTTACTCTGTAAATATTTACGATTCTACATACTTAGGTGCTTAGTTATGCTAGGTAGTAAACAATAGACGGTCGCGGCTGGTCTGATACCACAGTAAAGGCAGTTTGTTAATCAAAGTCGGTGTGCAGTTGGTATTAACCCACATTGCCCTGCCCTAGGGCCGGAGGGAATTTGTTTATATAGGTTACAGGGTCCCGGTGTGTCTTGGCCGCCTGACACAGTGTTCCCTGAATAATGAACTCATCAGTTTGCCACCCGACCGCGTTAGTTAGCCCCATTGCCTCATTAACAACGTTGTTCGCCCCTCAACGAAGCATTATTGCGCGAAATAAGACATTCTAAATAAAAATTGTCGAGGTAAACATATATGTGCATACTTACTTATTTTTGTACAATACCTATATTTATACATTTAGAGAATTCTAGCCTTGATAAGTTTACGTAGATGGATAGTTTAGTATTAGAAAAGAAGTGAATATTTTACCTACATTGATTTCCGAAGCGAAGTTACTGAAATAATTTGGCAAATACAGTAGAACCCGTTTAAGACGATCACGCTTACGATTTCTCGCATAATACGCCATTTTACGGCGGTCCCTGCAACTTAAAATATATTTTCATACATTTCTTAACGCTTAATACGATTCGTCATCCCGTTTAATACGCGCCTAGCAGAGCGAAGAAAAAAGAGCGCGAAATGCCCCCGGCGCGCGTTTGTGCCCCCCGCCCGCGCCCCCGCGCGCCATTTGCATTTGCCGTGTGTAGATCGTCATTTGTTTTGACATGTTGTTTTGTGTCGCGCGCGCGCTCTGATTCTTTTGTAATGTAATAGTGTATCATTTGTTACAATATGACTACAATTAAGCGAAAGGCATTGTCACTTCAAGAAAAAATTGAGATACTGAAAGTTTTCGATAAAAAGTCACAAACAACAAATCAAACCCAATTAGCTGCTGAGCTTCACTTACCAGTTTCTACGTTACGCACCATTTTAAAGAACAGAGAAGAAATTAAAGAAAAATACAGATTGGGAGGTGTGCAGAGAAAAAAGCAAAAGGTAGGAAAGTTTGATAAATTGGAAAAAGTTTTAGTGGAATGGCTTCATCAAGCACGAGCTTTAAAACTACCCATAAGTGGCCCCATAATATGCGAAAAAGCACGTAAAATTGCTGAAAGCTTACAGATCACTGATTTTAACGCTTCAAATGGCTGGATAGATCGTTTTAAAAATCGCAACGGCATTGTGTACCGTCAAATCAGTGGGGAATCGGAAACAGTGGCACAACAAGATGTTGATGCATGGATGGCAACACTTCCTGAGTTGTTGCAAAATTACGAACCCCGAGACATTTTTAACGCAGATGAATTTGGTTTATTTTTTAAATTGATGCCAGATAAATCCTATGTTTTTAAGGGAGAAACTTGCCATGGTGGTAAAGTAAGTAAAGAGAGACTGACGGTCCTGGCCTGTGCCAATTCTGATGGGTCAGAAAAGTTACGTTTGCTAGTGATTGGCAAAGCGAAAAACCCGCGTTGTTTTAAAAATGTAAGGTCGCTCCCCGTAACATATGATGCACAATCTCGAGCTTGGATGACCGGCATTCGTTTCATTGATTGGTTAAAAGCTTTAGATGATTACTTCCAGATTAAATGTAGACGCATAATTCTATTTATTGACAACTGCCCCGCTCACCCTAAAGGTGTTGAACTCAAGAATATCAAACTTGTTTACTTACCTCCAAATGCGACAAGCAAATTACAACCGATGGATCAGGGAATTATAAAAGTCCTAAAGCAAGGTTACAGGACAAGACTGATACATCGCTATCTTCAAGAAATGGAAGACCCCGACAGCAAACGACCCTTGACTGTGCATGATGCGATTCTAAACATTGCAGCGGCATGGGAAGCAATAAAGCCTGAAACCATTCAAAATTGTTTCAAGAAAGCAGGTTTCAGAAACAACGTGGTTGATGTCGTGTTGGAAGAAGACGAACCCGAGATACTGCAGAGTTTTCCTGGATACTCTTCTATTGATGACAATGTAGCACCGTACGAAATTCAATCAATTAAAGATCTTATTGAGAATGTGAACAACACACAAACCGAAGCCCTAAGTGATAATGATGAAGACGAAGATGAGTCAACTCCGGTTTTATCAAACGCCCAGGCATTATCAGCTGTTTATGATTTAAGACGCTATGTAGCTTCTTTGGATCAAAGCGAAGACGCACTGCAAAAGTTGAATTATGTTGAAAATCTTTTAATTGCTAATGCATCAAAATCTTTCTGTCAAACCAAAATAAGTGATTATTTTAAATAATGTAATTTTAATTACACTACGTATTTAACGTAATTTATAAATGTATAATTACAAAAATTAGAACATATTACATAATAATAAGTAGTACTTTTTTTTATTTTCCCTATCCCGCATAATACGCTTTCTCGCTTAAGACGCGTTTCTGGTAAGGTCCCTGAGAAATCGTCTTAAGCGGGTTTTACTGTAATGGTTTTAAATGTAAAAAAATCTTACCTTAAATTTTTCATCTATCGTAGCTCTGCTAGATTCAAATTCTGGGGAATCTAAAAACTCGCATGGTAGAATCGGGTGTAGAAATTGGTGTCCACTCAAAACATTTACCTGTTAATGAGACAAACATAATATAGTTACCTATTAAAAATTGGAGCAAAACCATAATACCTACATGTAGGTCGGTTTATTGTTTTGGTGTATTGTAAACAATTGTAATAATATTTTATTAATATTATTCTTGTTCTGTCGCCTACTTACTTAACTAGACCACAAGACACCACAAAGTGATAAAATGTATTACAATTAATATACCTACCTACATACATAGGTACCTAACTATGTGTTAGGTAGGTATTAAATTTTATTGTTATATAAGGCAATATTTTTACATTAGTGTAGCGTACTATATAAAAGTACAAGCTACGAAGACCTACTCGTAGCACACTTTTGTTTTAACAGGAAAATGCGTTTTTTCCTTAGAACGAAAATTACATAATTAAAAATACTGGTCTAACCAAGTTAATATCAGGATATCGATGACACAATAGTTGAGGGTTGGTACTCGTAATTTAGGTATGAAGAGTAATATTTACTAAGAATATTTTTGTAAGTAGATAACATATACCTAAGTTATACAAGTCCTTAGGTGCCTATTTATACTAAGTATAGGTACAGTCAACTCCAAAACTATGTATACACTTTAGGACCTTGTCACAATACTTACCTATAAGAAAGTAGAGGTCTACTTTCTTATATTATATATTGTGACAACGTCCTAAAGTGTATACATATTTTTGGAGTTGACTGTACGAGTAATACTTCCATTCCTTTTCTTTGCATTCCTTATTATTATACTTTACTGTAAGGTCTTATTAAGTACGCCAATTGTACTTTTTACTTTGTGCAATAAAGAATAAATAAATAGATATAATATACTTCAGAAATTAAATGAAAAGTTTTAAATGATGAAGACGAATTTGGTTTGATATTTTTAAAACTGGGGCATAATTTATACCTACAGTTATTTAGAAATGGGTGCTCAAGTGTTTAAAAAATGGGTAGAACAACGTCATAACTGTCAAAGATAGAGTCGGATATAACATATTATATCCGACTCTATCTTTGACTGATATTAATAGGTACGATGCATAATCGTACCTATTAATATCACAAAATAATATTAGTGTGTGCCGTGTATGTGGGTATAACACTGTTCCCCACTTGACCCCACTAAAAATTATCTTTTCAACAATCGGTTATGGTAGAATGCTACGTTTCAAAGCGTTTAATTTTATGATTCATCAAAGTGTACGAAGACTTAGTTACCTACCTATTTAATATTCTTTGACGGCTATTTTAATAAACATAAATTACTCAGTCTAGGTATCTACCGCAAGAAAAGGGAAAACCACAAGACAGCTAAGCAAGCGCCGTGCTTGCACAGGAAGGAAAGTATGTACAATAGGACCCATATTATGAGAACACTTAAACGTACGACAAACTTATTTTGCGGAAAATCCATGACTATAGCGTTATCCTTGATCGGAAACATGCAAAATGAAAAGTGGTCGCGAAGCCGCGAAGTTAAAAACATTTTTGTCAGTGCACGTGCCAGGTTCGTAATGAATTTGCACAGCGACGCTCCCACCACGCTAACGGTGCGAACGTGCGCCCACAACTCTATATTGAACATATTTTTTAATAGCAAAATATTGGTTTTCAAGCAGGCACGTAAACATACTCGTTATATGAGAAAATGCAAATACGAATACCTAAATATATTCATTGTGTGGATTCACGTGCGTATATTTTATGTAGAACAACGCTGTGGTGGAAGACGTAGTATTCATAACTATTAATACCTTAACAACTCATTCTAACATTATAGTATTTTTTTCAAATTTCAACCGCTAAGCTTTTTTGGGCTGATGGCTTAATACTAATTTATCGATTCGATGGTTGGTAATTTGTACCTACAATAACGTAGGTAAGTAAGTAGGTCCTTGTGGTACCTTCGTTAATGTTTAAACCCACAAAAATTTGGGATCTGATAAAAGGTTATTGTCCTAGTGCTCGTGAATATATTGAACATACCTATAACTAATTTCATAATAAGTTGCGTTAACTTTTCTTTATAAATAAGTTCTTCCCTTACCTTCCCCGAAAGCAACAGGCCGAGGCGATCCGTCTTGGTGAGGTTTTGCATCGCATACGCTTCGCCCGCGTGTAGTGACATCACGTGAGCAAAATCTGGTGAGACCATCCTCTTGAATTGTAGTCTCGATACCTGAGAATACACATCAGCCAATTTATGTCACCACTAGGCTGTGGCTAGCCTACGCCTTAAATAAACTCGATGGGTGACTCGACATCAGTTTTACTACGCCAGCCAACTAAGGCTTGATTCGATCAATCATTATCAGTGGATAAATATGTGGTATAACGTCGAATTTGTACAGAATAACAGGGATATACCAAAGATTTAGTATCGGAATAAGGTTGGTCAATTTTTTTTATGTGATAGGTGGCAGACGAGCAGACGGATCACCTGACGGTAAGCAATTGGCCCTAAGGATTGGAAGACTTCCCACACGTTTCTGAATTTCTTCTTCCAAATATGCAAGTTTCTCCACGATATTTTCCATCACAAAGCTACGAAGTTTAAAAGATCGTCTACAAGTTTATAAACAACTCATTCATACGAGTAGATCAGGCAGCATTTGTACCCATTTTCGAGACTGGAACGGACAGGACGGCTTTTTACTTAAGAATCTCAAAAATAAAATCGAATTCTAAAACGGAATTTGATATCCGAATTTTACATATTTCTAATCCTGCCTGGAAGATAGATAGATACATAGATATTTTTTACTTTCTTGTTACCACCATGAAAATATAGAAAATATAACTATCCAGGAAGCTATAACTAGAACTACCTGTTTAATAGCCAGTTCAGTTTTCGCCTGTTTGGGAAAATATTGAATCAAGCAAGCTACTCGTATTAGGTGTAACTCACCTTAAACGGCTCAAATAATGTATGATACACTTCTTCGAGTTCAGGATCGAACTTAACAGGCCTCATCTCGTAGACCAGGTACACGACCTGCGCGAGATTCAGGAACACGAATCCGAAGTTCCAAGAGAACGCGTCGGGAGAGCAGATCACGTGCCAGGCCCATATAGAGTACAGCATGAACCCTGGTATTTTAATCATATTAAGTATTTTACTGCTAATAAGAAGAAGAGAACAATAATTTGTAGGTACATTTATTTTATTTATTTATTTAAGGAAAACAAAACAGATTACAACCATTGAAATTATTTCTACATTAGCTATTCATGATGATGCCTAGTTTGCCTGGCCACGAATCCTAACTTTGCTTAGACTTCCTTATCATGAAGTCATAATGTTGACGAAAGCTAATCTGTTCGTCGAACAATACGCCTAAATCCCTAGCAACGGACTCTCGTTGGAGACTTTTGTTCTTCTAAGTGTAGTTATATAAAATTTTATTGTTTTTAAGGGTAAATGTAACTATAAAGCACTTTTTCTCGTTGAGAAACATGGTTGCAGGAACAACAGTCAGATAAAGTAATCAAATCATTCTGAATAAGACGCACATCCTCATTTGACTCTATTTTAGTAAATATTTTAGCATATTAAATAATATCGCATCCTCCTGAGTCGAGTCTTAGAATGATGGGAAAGTCTTTACAGACTCAATCAGGTTTTCATTCTCTCAGACGAAGAACTTTTATAATATCTATTGAAAGAGTAATGTATTACCGTCAGAAAAGAGGCACGATACAGAATTACCTACCTAATTATGCAAGTTATACCAAACTTAGACTTATAATCCATAGAGTTCCTGTGGATTCTATATCTAAGTTTAGAGTATAATCTGTGTTTGAGACACACAGCGACCTGTATACGAGAAATAACGCTATGTGCATCATATGTTGTAAATCATTTATTTCTAAGAGAACGTACAAACAGGAACTATAATAAACAAAAAGGAAATGAAATGAGTTATGATATGAGTTCAGTGTAGCGGTACAGCGCCAAATTCGTTTCCAACTTAGCAAAATGCCAAAATCGAACTGACTTGCTTACCTACACGAGTATCTGGCTACCGCCTGCATGCAGTAGGTAGAATATCGTACCTACTGCATGTGTATTACATAGTCAGTATTAGCTAGGTACATATCTAAATAATGCAATAACACAGTAGTACCTATATGCCGAGTAAACGAGTTCTAGAGTAGAGACCGCGTCTTGGCAAACGTAATGTAGGGCGCCCTCTGGCTAGGTGGGGGGACGATCTGCGAAGGATGGCTGGCAAGAGCTGGATGCGAGAAGCCATGGATAGATCACGGTGGCGAACAATACGTCCAGCAGTGGACTGCGATAGGCTGATGATGATGATGACCTATATGCCTGCCTTATACACTAATGGTTTAGTGTATGATACACCTTTAGTGTATGATATCCCAACCATATCGAACCCACGTTCTATAGCCACTCTGGACAAACATGAACACTTTGTTTGTTTAGTATCTGGGTGAAGGTAAAGTATTTATTTGTAATTTCTCTGTTGTCTGCTTAAATTATTTGGTTTAATCTAAGGTTGTCTGATGGATGTCCGTAACACAAGTGCACACTAAGCTGAACCTTAGTAAGACTGTCGGAATATCGCGTAGTCTAATAAGTTCCTTAAAAGCTACTTACCTAGTATCATGTCAATGTATCAATGTTGTACACACGGCGTCAAGTGGAGTTATCCTTGTTGGACTTAGGACTGTCCCATGTCTGAGACACAAGTGCTATATTTTCACTGCGAGGGGTAACTCGACCTGATGCCGTCTGTACGAATTTATTTATTTGTTAAGTATATTTTATAACTATCAATTAAGTAATCTAAGTAGGTACTTTGTAATTCTAAGGATTCGTACGTACTCATAATTATTTTTAATTTAATCGTCTTTTTTGGTATTTGTAAACTTTAACTTGTTTTTTAAATGTTTAACTGTTACGTTTAATTATTACGTGAATTTTCTTAACATTTAATTAAACTATTATAGTTTAAAAATTAAAACTTACCAAATATAAGAATAGTATGCATCCAAAGTTGACCCTTTTTGGTGCTTGGAGCGCAATATGATGCAACAAATAATATATTGGAGAGCTGAAAACAATAATTACTGAGTACCTACCGTTACAGTATAACAAGAGCTTGGTACAGCGTAGTGATTAAATTATTCTCTTTAGGTACAGCTATCTAACTGCTACATTAGGTAATGTAAGTTAAATAATTTTGGCGCAATTTGAGGGAGCTAATGACGTAGGTACTTACTTGAAATAAAGGATGTTGTGAAATTTTCCATAATGGACACCATGGCCAGTACCAAGGTCCTAGAGAATATTATTGTTAAAGTTTGTAGCTAAGTGAAATGAAAATTAATTGAATGTATTGTTTTACTAAATAATCATTTAGATTCTTACCAGAAGGCATCGTATAGTTTACCGATCCAAAATCTTGAAAGGTACCATTTTCTCCTGGCCATGAAAAATTGTATTCGCCAACTTCTAAATATTCTGCTTTTAAACTTGATAAACCACTTTGAGACATATTTAATAAGCTGACTAGCTTTACTTACAAAAAACAACGAAACTTATAAAATCAATGATAACTTGTTTTGTTTTGGTCACCATCTATCACGGCTTTCCTTTCATCCAACCAGTCAGTCATTCGCGCCAAATCAATAACATCCGCTTTTCCAACCTGACAACGCCACCTAGCGGTGGAAAATTAAAACATACACGTAGTCTATGGTTTTAAAGCGTAGAATACACTACAAAAGTATTCATTTATAAAACATAAATTGTATTTAATTGCCTTGTAAGTTAGCATTGTGTGTTTAATATTTAAGCTTGCGAAACCCAAAATGTAAGTGTGTCCAACAAAATAGGTTTTAATAATAAAACTTTTATTGAAATTATCCTATGACCATAGAGTAAGGTACTGGTCTGGTTAGGAAGGCTGTTTATTGTATTCCTATGTATAAGTTAACAGAAAAAGTTAAGTGACATTTTCGTTCTTGCCTATTCTTCCGTCCGTCTATCAAAATTCATTCATAAAAAGGTGTGATGTGAGTAGTGTGGTTTCATTACATGAAATCTTATTCAATTTAATCGTTGCGATGAGGTAGCATCGGTTAAAACAGAATTCTAAACAACATCTAAGTAATATGCCTTAAGATTTTTGTGTTACGAAGAGTCTATCAGTTTTGCGGGAATGCCGAACATGAACAATGCTATCGTCGCTTGTGGTGAGTAAAATGCAATTGAATAGGTAAATATCTAGTGACTCACGTATTTTTGGGAAATATTAATCATTGCAAAACATGAAACAAATTGATTGGCATCACTTCAGAATATATGTTCAGGCTGAAATAAATAAAACAGCATAGCAATTTTGCTTGTGCCATTTTGTTGGGTTTTTATCTTTAAAACGTGGAATACGAAACTCTTGGTGCTGGATATGTCAACAACGGATCAGTTATCAACCATAAAGTCCAATCGTAGACATTTAATTTGATTATTATTTAATTAACCTTCAAAATAACTTTGTTTTAATTTGAGAGTAAAAGTTAAGGACTAATAATGAAAATGATTGATAAGATAAAAAACAATTTCTTTAAAACAAACACCTTAAGAAATAGGTTGTAGTAAATTCACAACTATATTCACTTTCAAAATAGAAATGTCATAAGTAGTTTAGATTTTGATGTCACAGAAAATGTTTATTGTTGTGCAATCATACACTTAATTGGGTTTAATTGGCTCTTGTTTAAAGCCCTTAGTGTCCACAAGCTTGTGTTCAGTAGCTTACTGTCCTTGATTGGAATATATTTTCTTAATATGTATTTGTATCACATACCTTAGGTACCGACTAACACATTTTGTTTGTTTATATTTTATTTTATTAATATTTTTACATTATGTTCTAAGTTTATATTAACTGAATTACACATGTGATGTTTTATGTCATGATTTTATGATTTGTGATAACCATGCTCTTTCATAAGCCCATCATTCTGCTTTCCGGGGATTTCATTGGGGTAATAATAAACACATGATAAACTTATAAAGCTACATTAATGTCTACATTAATGTCTTCAATAAAAACAAATGTTGTAGATACTACACCATTTTCCTTTTAATACACTTTATTTTAAGCATTTGTAAGCTTCATATTTACAATTTAAAATAATTGTGTGTTTATTATTATCATTTATGGAGATGGCATATGTGTTTGCTATTAAATATTGCACTGCCTTATTAAATGTTGGTCTTTCACTCACAATAATTCATGAATTGTTAGTTATACCTATTCTTACAAAAATACTTGAAACTCAAATACCACCTACTATTTTGTAACGGCTATTGCTGTAAAACTACATCACCACAAGCAATCTGTAAAATGATTTGTTATATTATTAAAGAAATAATTATCTTTCTTCCTATTCTATATTAAGCAAAGCATTCATATTTGTGTTGGGATAGTGTGTCGCTTTATCATTGATTGTTAATGTCAAATCTATCAATGTTCTTGATTGATTGTTACAACTAAATAAGGTCATGTCAAGTGTTCTCCAAATTAATCTTAGGGATGTCTACCTACCTCCATAGGTAGTAGATATTCCTAAGATTAATTTGGAGAAAAATTGCCTAAATATGCAAGTAATCTCCTAGATAGATGCAAATAATATTATACACTTCTGGACACATCTAGTGGCCCACCTTAGAGTTTAGGTTTCGATGGCCCCTACTGATATATGACTGCTAGATAGAACAAAAACTATTGATGCAGAATCAAACCTGATACATTTACCATCTTTTTCGATTGTATTGTTTTAAATTTGAATTCAGATTACCACACGACATGGAACTTCGCCTTATAAGTTAGGTATGCGTCTTAATAAAACCAGTTGATTTTTGAATAAAAAATATGTTTTATGCCTGCCTGTTGCCTCCATGGGCACCTGCCTACGGCTCTTATACGATAAGGCATAGAGTTTATCAACCGCTTGATGAAATTTTGAGGGATCATGTCCCATTCTTCTTCTATGGCAGTTTTCAACTCCTGCATTTTCTGAGCAACTGGCTGACGCGCCCTAACACGTCTTTTTAGCTCGTCCCACATGTGCTCAATGGGGTTCATGTCTGGGCTTCTGGCTTGCCAGTCCATAACTGTGATGTTTACCTCCTGAAGATATTCCCTGACGATGCTGTCCGTATGGGCTCTTGCATTATCATGCATAAAAAGGAAATTTGGGCTTACATAGTCAAGGATTGCACCACCCTCCCCTCTTCTCTCTAATGTCCTTTACCTGAAGGTTGTCTGGTAGAGATCGCTCCCAGCGATAAGACTGCCTAAATTATACATTGTATTCTTTGGTTGTTTCCGGCCTGGAAAAAGTGCCACTGCTTGGGTAGCGAATTCAGGCGAAGTATCCATAGATTATTGATAGAACCTCACCTTAACGTTAAGAATAAGTAATGTTTGTTGCAAAACTAAAGTGATCAATCACACTTTCAAGAATTAAATCGAATGTAAACCAATAAAATTAAGTTTTCTTAGTATTTGACTGTTTGATATCAACAAACAGGCTCCAAATTTTCGTTTGTTTCTTTATAGTATGTGTTTGAAATTCAAAAAAAGACTATTGAATCAAATATGATGAATGTGCCAGATCCAAAACTTCATAAAAACTTTTTGCTCTACCTAATATAAAATTTTAGCTAGGAGCTAAACGTAAATGAAAATGCAAGGTGGGCCAATACATGTGTCCAGAAGTGTATGAGATTATGTTTACAGAGAAAATAAAATTTGAGAATTGATTCCAAAGTTAAATTCAATGAATTTTAAAAATAATGATTATAAAGCCTCTAATAATATTAGGGCCTCAGTAAAATGCCAGCCAACCAACTTTCTCAATAGTAAATTACTTGCTTTAAATTGTTTACATTACCTATCAACATGTTTTTGATGTTGATAGTTACTATATTATATAAATAAAGTTTAAATTGCGTTAGATCTAAGTATGTAGATTTAATGCCTATGTACAGGAAAACTTTACTCTTGGGGTTTTTACAACTTAACTTAGAACCTTATCAATTGAAATTTTCCTTCTGTATTATTCATGAACTTTAATGTTTAGTTGAAGAAATCTATTGAAAGTTAAATTATTTTCTTCATGGATTTTATTTAGGTAGTAGTAGATGTTAGTGACTAATTTAACTACAGTGTTGAAGTGTTACCCAATGTTATTTAAATAAAGCTAAAATTTTATTTTGAGATTATAGTGTTGTCAATGTATTTTTTTTATGCTAGAGGCCACAAGCGAGCAAGCGGGTCACCTGATGGATAGTAATCAACGCATCCCATAAACATCCGCGAAATCAGAGAGATAATGGATTCTATTTCATTACTAGTTGAAACTTAAATTTGCTGTAATCCCATGCTGGCACCATTTTCATCATCACAGACATCATATTCAAATGGGATAATGCACATAAGGCTTAGCTTTTAATATAATCATCTATGCACTTATCTTCTAATGTCACCTTTCAAGTGACTACTCCGTCAATTTAAGGAGCCAGACCCTTATTTAAGAGGGAGAGACCATTTATTTAAAGGGGTTTTATTTCTTAAGGCAATACCTTGTTTACAGTTGTTTGAGACATGTCTTACGATTTTATCTTCGTCTTCGTAAAAGTAACCATAATTTGAATAATGGCCAATAGTGGCCACTGTACGACCGCCTAAAGTGGCCACTTTAAGCCATAAGTCAAACCCGTTTAAGCAACCATAGTTCTATTTCTATTACCGAATGAGCACTATTTTTTCTTAAACGGGTCTGACGCGGAATGTGCATTTCGCAAAATGAGCACTCACCTCAAAATTTACATTTTGCAGAATGTGCACTTCGCAAAATGACTTTTCTAAGATCTTGTGCCCAAATATGTGTAACAAAGGTTATTTGTATATAACAAGTTATACCTTTAAAAATTGTGTAATCCTTAAATTTGCACACATTTTCTTAAAATAGGTAGCGGGGTTGTTTTTTTTTTATAATTTTATGCAATAATGACTATCTATCTATCTATGGGTGAGATTAGGCTGGGCTATACATAATGATCTAAAGTATGATTGTTATTTGTATTCAACAGTTTACTATCCAATCTTCCTCTTGTAACAATGTAATAAAAAAGCGAGCGATGGTAGCTCAGTAGATAAGAACGCGCCTTCGATAGAGGGGGCGTGGTTAGAACCGAGCAAGTGCATCCGAGAACCTCGGGATTTTTCAAATCTATGTTGTTCTACCATGGACTAATAGTCCATGGTTCTACCATTACCTCCGCGGTGAGAGAAAACATCGTGAAGAAATCAGCAAGTCTCGGATTTCGGTTCTCAAAAATTGTAGATACCTAAAATATTTGAGATAATGATTCTGAATGTGTAACCGTAATCCAATTACTCTGGTTCGACTGGCTATGGGTTGCGAAGGTCAGACGGCAGTCACTCCATTGTAATATAACAGATATCCTGGAATATGGTCCCGGGTTTCTAAGCGACCGCTTTGGATGCAACTGGGAATTACATGTAAGATGAGGAGAATAAAAAAAAAAGAAAGCAATTGTTTCTGACTTTAAATTATTTGTTAGGGTGATCCAGATATATAGGTATGTATATGTATAACATACTTAAAATATTTGATTGATGATCAAAACCTAGTCAGTAAAAAAATAGTGTGCAGATTTAAACAACATACAAATAACTAACCTTTGTTACACAGTGCGTATATGGGCATTTCTTAGAAAAGTGCAAACTTAGCGAATTTCACATTTTGGGTTAGTGCACATTGTTGCATTTAGCTAAATGGTCAGTTTTAGAAATTCACTTTATGAGAAGTCTCCCTTGTCAGTAATGCACATTAAGAGAAGTGCTCATTGTGGGAAATGCACATTCTGGGAAATTTGATTTTAAGGTGAGTTCTCATTTTGTGAAGTGCACATTCTACGCTAGACCTGCTTAAACAAATATTACATAAATTTGTTTCAAACAATTTTTAATACTTTCCTTTAAACATTCACAAGAGTACTATTTGTTCAAGTGTCTCATATTCGCCACAATAAATTCAAATCGATTGGCGGCGCTAGTTTCGAGGTATCGTCTTAAGAGGAATTTAATTGAAAACATTTCCCCAAGATTACACTACTTTAGTGTTGTTCACTTGTGTAGACAGCCTTAGGTTGGGTGACCAAAACCTGTCAAATTTATCCATATGATTCTCTTCTGCCTTACATAAAAAGTATCGTAGTCATAGTAAGTGAGAATGATATGTATGAAGAAATTTATCTGGATTTTATTTCCTGTATTGTCTTATCTACTTTTTGAGTAGTTGGACAACTTATCAGTGATCATTTATATAAATATCGGTATTTAATATTTGATGAGTTACCCAGGTAAAGATATAATTGTCTAGGTAGACTATGCAAACACAATGCAATCACCATAACCAATGACGATCCCCGGTTATGAGTGTAGACCGTTTGCTGTATATTTCAGATGAATATGAAGTTATTGGTGAAGGACAATGGCAGACCTTGGAGAACAGCGGCGACGAGCAAGCCATCAAAATATATGGGTTTCAATATTCAAAAGTTCGTGCAATTTTATTTCACAGTTCATGCATATTACTCTGTGGATTACCTTATTTTGCCTTGGCCTATTATCCATCTTACAACAAATACAAATACCTAACATGCAGTTTGAAAACGGCTGAACATATTTGTGGTAAGTGTATTCTTTATATTTAGGAGAAGTATCAAAATATAATTATTCTTTAATTTTTGGTTTTTCAATTCTAATTTTCCTTTTTGTTTTTAAGTGACTGACGCTGATGGCCTTTTCAAAATAGAGAAAGTGAATGAGATAGACCTCAACCTTTCGAATCATAGGGACAACAAGTTGCGCTATTTCATCTACCAACACACGCGTTTCATCTGGCTGCATGATCAAGGAGCGTTTATAAATGTCCTGTCGCTTAACGATAGACTCACTATCAATTTGTTATTAGAAAATATGTCTGGAATCAACAAACGGCAACAGAATGAACTGTGAGTGAATTATTTAATGTTACAATACAATTTAGTTCGTATTTAAAATAGGGTAAACCTTATGGAAGGGAAATGCCCTACTAAATTCGAATAGGGGTGTGTACTTACAGCCACACATCACAATTCTGCGATATGATTTGTATACACAAAATTGACAATTTTTTTTCATCGATTCTCATCTTAATGTCAAACACATTTGGTACAATATCAATTGAGGGATTTTGAGAGATTGTAGTATCCTGAGGTGAGGCTGTCTGTACATTAAAAATGTTTTAGTGAAATTTTATTCAGCTTGTTATTCTCTTTTCAGGATTAAATTATATGGAACTAACACAGTGGAAGTAGAAGTAAAAAGTTATTGGACTCTGTTTAAGGACGAAGTCTTTAATCCATTTTATTTATTCCAAGTTTTTTCTATTATCCTCTGGTCACTGGACGAGTACTATCAATATGCGTCATGCGTTTTCATACTGTCATCAGTGTCTTGCATGCTAGCTTTGTACCAAACAAAAAAGGTTAGTACGAATTTATTACCATGTTTTATGTAATTTTACAATTTAAAAGGAAAATATTCTTTTAGAATTTTAAATAAAAGATATCAATCTCAATATAAAAAAACCGATACGAGGGAGACACTAAAAGTTCTTAGAAAATCAAAAACTGAACAATTTAGCAAGTTGTTACTTTTATTATATCTTTTCAAAATAGTGTCCCTTCACATCAATACATCGCTGCATTCGATGAAACCACTGAGAAAAGCACTTGTCCCACTCTTCTTTAAGGGTCTTCTCTAGGGGTATCTGCTGATAGGTCACTCTTTTGTCGGCCTCTATCATAAGTCGCATAACACTGATGTTATCTTCGGTAGTCGCCGTACATGGCCGTCCCTCACGCAAATCATCGATGAGATTAGTGCGACCACGTTTAAACTCATTAAACCAGTTGTAAACAGTGGCACGAGATGGAGCTTCATCGTGAAAGGCCAATCGAAGTCTATCATAACTTTCTTGTTGACTTATTTGACATCGAAAGCCATAGAAAATCATTGCACGGAAATTTCCTCGCGTTACATTCATGCTCACTTAAAGATTATTTTCAATTTGCCGCCAATCGGATAAAAAAGAGAATCGAATTAAATGCATAGATTGGCAAAGAGTTCTATTTTCAAAATTTAAACTTATTTTTTTAATCATCGTCTTATAAGTGGCCAGTTCTAAAAACTTTCAGTGTCGCCCTCGTATGTCCTTTTTGTCAGTGTAGGTATCTACTTTTTTATTTATGTAAATAATACAGTAGCAATTTTGTTAACAGATGAGTATAAACCTCCACAAGATGGCTGGGTCAACGAGCGCGTTCACCGTGACAGTACTGCGTCCCTCCCGCACGGGCCGCGAGGAGTGCGTTGTGAACGCCAGCCGGCTGGTCCCGGGGGACGTCCTGGTGCTACCGCCCGACGGCTGCGTCATGCCTTGCGATGCCATGCTGCTCACAGGCACTTGCATCGTTAACGAAAGCATGCTAACTGGTAAGAACAGATATCTAAGGCCTACAACGAGTACAATGTATTGTAAGTAACCAAAGTATAGTAGACCTGGAGCCCAATTCTCGGGCTCGTGACATTTATTATCATACGACATATATCACTAAAACATTGTTTTTTTGACTGGAGCCCAATTCTCGTGCTCGTGACATTTATTTTCATACGACATATATCACTAAAACATAGTTTTTTTGTATGGTTTTTGAGTGATATCCGCCATGTTTTTTTCATATCGAAATCCCCAGAATTGGGGTCCTGGTTTTCGGGTGATATCCGCCATGTTTTCAAAATATCACGAGCATGAGAATTGGGCTCTTGGCCGTCTCGCCACCATTCTCCGTCGGGAGAATGGTGGCTAACTCATACGCTGGCCGTATGCAATTGGAAGTTTAAATGACAAGATTGTGTCTTTTCATGTGTTTATATCCAAGATATATAGATTACAGATATAATGAATACTTTTAGTTTTTTTTTCATGAATGGCTTTGAGGGAATTGGCTGTGGAAATGTTAATAAATCTACCTACATATATCTTTATATCTGTTGTTTGCAAGAATAATAGATGCGTGGAATTCTCAGAAGGAAAATCTAGCAGAAATAACATAAATAGAAGGAAAATTGACAGATAGTCGTGAATTTATTAAAACAGACAAGACTTGTCTCATAGATTAACCAGTATGAGGAAACACTGACCGGTATTTAAATGAAGTTTGAACATTTCACACAATAAAAACTTCCTCTCGGTTTCCTAGGTTAGCTATTGCACATTATGACTTTCACTGTCATAATCGGATTTTGAGTCTAACTACTTCCGACCTCGAACTGATTCCGAGCTGTGTTCATCACTAAATAATGTCTTATGCAGGTGAAAGTGTACCGGTAATGAAGGGTCCTCCATGCCAGTCTATGGAAGTATATTCAACAGATGGTCACAAAAGGCATACACTCTTTGCTGGAACTCACGTCATTCAGACAAGATTTTACGGAAACAATCAGGTAACCTTTGTTTTACGAATTCTTTTTCTCAGCTGCATCGAAAAATCGTTTTTTTTTTGGGGTTGGTGGGTTTTTTCATTCACTACTTTAAACTTGTTAATACCTAATAACTATACTAAGTTAATACCTTTTGACTTCAATCAGATCTATAAATATTATGTTTTATATTTTAGGTTCTGGCGAAAGTAGTGCGAACCGGCTTCTACACCGCGAAGGGGGAGCTCATAAAAAGCATTCTGTTCCCGAAGCAACTCGGCTTCCAGTTCTACAACGATGCCGTCAAATTCGTCTTGTTCATGTTCTGCATTGCCGCCATCGGCATGGCTTATTCGATTTGGTTATATGTTTTAAGAGGGGTGAGTAATTGGTACATAATTTATATTTAGGGTTGCCATTACTGCTGGGAGTCAATACGGACATTTTCCTGTCTATGATAGAAAAATGGAATCCAAAATATTTAATGTAAACCTTGACCTACTATTGGCTGGTCCGATGTCGCGTTTAGGGTCGTGGCCTGAGTTCGATTCCCACTCTGGACTCACATTCGCGTAACGTTTATTTGGTTAGTGTATGTATATGGATTATCTTTGTTGATTCTGATAACCATAACCATGAGCTAGACATTGATATCGTTGACAGATGTATGACGTCAAGCTAAATATGAGTGTTTAATTTAAATTGTAGATAATCTGCAAAACAAATTATTGGCCTCTGGACTGTAGATCCGTATTAACCATCTGAGTTGACCTGCTGCTTTACAAACTAAAGTACTAGTGGTCCCCTAGTACTTTCCTTTGTTTATTCACATGATATGATTTGCCAAACCTTTTTTGCTTTACCCGCTTAAGTGGCTTTCATTTATAAAAAAATATTTATTTATGTCTTACGTCTGTAATTTATGTATATGAGTCAAATACCTCAATCGGCTCAGACAGTGACGTAGCAGACAAACTGCTGGAGAGTCGCCTACATTGGTACGGTCATGTCCTGCGAAAACTGGACAGCTACGTGGGAAACAAATGTCTGGCCAGGGCACCACTGCCAGTTCCCGGCAGAAGGGGTAGACCTAAAAAGGTGTGGCTTGACATCGTAAGGGATGACATGTGTGCTGACCAATACGGATGGCCAAGACCGCGCGAAGTGGAGGAGTCAAAATAGGAAAGCGGACCGCGGGCTCCGAAGCGACAGCTTGGGACGCAACCGGGACAAAACACTAAGATGATGATGATGACCTTAATCGGCTCAGAAGAAGAAGAAGTGTACTTGTTATATTGATTTTTAATTTCTCGGTAATGTTGTAGAGTGCATGGGGTACTATAGTGCTCCGAACGCTGGACATCATCACGATCGTGGTCCCGCCCGCGCTGCCCGCCGCGATGACGGCCGGCATCGTGTACAGTCAGCAGCGGCTGCGCAAGAACAAAATATTTTGCGTCTCGCCACCGAGGATTATCATCTGCGGGAAACTCCAAGTCATGTGCTTTGATAAGGTAAATAAATGTGGGTGCAGTGGAACTGGAAAGTACCATAGTACTGGTACACAATAGCTACACCATGAGGTAGACATGCGTCATAACCATATGGGCCATGTTGTTTTCTTTAGGTAAAAGATATTAATACATATATTAATACCACCCTTACAATCTATCTTTATGAAACGTCCAAATTATGAATTAAAAAAATATGTTTCAAATCTCAGATTACCCCTTTGGGAGTTTAAGTTGCTAATAAAATCGTTGTTCGATCATCATGGTTCTATACTAAAATTGAATGTATTAAGAAACCTTTGTAACTAGAGGCCGTCTTTTTTATGTTAAGGGCGACAAACGAGCAAGCGGATCACCTGATGGAAATTAATCAACGCCGCCTATGAAAATCCGCGAAATCGGAGATCTCGCCAATGTGTTGCTGACCATTTTAAGCTTTTAAGATGCGCATCGTCTGTTCTTTATAGTATTTAATTATGTATACTTTTTTAGACGGGTACTTTGACCGAAGACGGTTTGGACTTCTACTCTGTGATACCAGCTCACAAGGAGGAGAAGTTCGGCGAGTGTGTGGTAGACGTCAACAATCTTCCTGCCAAGAGTCCATTGGTTCAAGCCCTCGCCTCATGTCATTCTCTCACCAGTATCCAGGGCCAGCTAAAGGGAGATCCTCTGGACCTCAAAATGTTCGAATTTACTCAATGGGTATGTGTAATTTGATACTTTTCTACATGTTCCCCATATTGCAATACCTGTTGTCTTTAATGAAATGTAAAATAAAAATATATTTTAATAAGACATGTTATTACGTAGGTAAATCTGGGAGAGAAAGATATATCTCCGCAGCGATGATCTAAGTTCACTTAAGTATTAAAAATAATAGTTTTTTTAAAGTCTGATAAAATTTTCCTATATTTTAATTGTTTACTACTTCAAAAACTAGTTTACGAGGGTTTTTGTGCCATCCGATATTCCATAGCGATGTTGAATATATTTACTATGTATGCATCATATAAACGTGAGGAATTCCGCGTGAGTGACCACCTATTGACCAGTTGTATTTACGACAGCTAATTTCAATGACACGTGCCTGCTGCTTACTTAAGCGTGATCTGGGCTTGATCTTATCCGCAGCAAAAGCATACAATATATACTTAAGGCGTCACAATATGTGCATAGGAAACTTATAATTAAAACCGGTTAACTATGTTACATCAACATTCAAATAAAAAACACTTACTTACTAACAAATACAATAATGACGTCATTTTGCCAAATGCAGTTTAAATTTTTCGAGAATAATGACTCATTGATTTCTCATCACAACACAATTTTCTTATCTTTTATTTACACTATGGAATGATAGAATGCCAAAGCGGTTTTTCACTATCTTTATTTGGCTAATGGTGGCATTATCTTGACAGGTACTCGAGGAGCCCGGCCCAGAGAACACCAGATACGACAATTTGACTCCAGCTATTGTGAAGCCAGCTACCTCCCAAGATGTTGATCTCCAGAACTTGGACAACTATGACCCATTCACGATGGAAATCCCTTATGAAGTAAGTACTTTTAAATAAACATTAAACAAAAATGCTCAAGTTACATCGAGTAATACGACTTTAGGTACGTAAAATTTTATTTCGTTATTGGTCTAAAATAATATCTTTGAAAGTCAACCTCGCGCCTGTATTATGCCATCTGACAAACTTCTAATATAAACACATGTGAAATTAAATCTATTTTTGGCCAAGGTTTTTTATTCCAGAATTAGTTAGCACTTTAACAGTACTTTACGTATGTATATTGAATCTGGTATATTTTTCAGATCGGGCTGTTGCGTCGGTTTCACTTCTCATCGTCGCAGCAGTCGATGGGCGTCATCGCTCGGGTGCTAGGCCAGCCGCAGATGGTCTACTTCGTTAAAGGAGCACCAGAAAAAGTTAGTATTCAATTTTTTTTACGATCAGAAAGCACTCGAGTGACATTGACATTCAAAAACTCTGTTGTCCATGTACACAGCATTATCGCTCTACCGCCACAAAGTCGACCTTCCCATGGTTTGCGGGACTCGAGGCGCGGAGTGCGCTCAACCAATAAAAAAAGTTTCTGGAGCCCAATTCTCGGGCTTGTGATATTTTGAAAACATGGCGGATATCACCTGAAAACCATCCAAAAAAGCTACGTTTTAGTGATATATGTCGTATGAAAATAAATGTCAAAAGCACGAGAATTGGGCTCTTGTTATCACCAATCAATCAGTCGGATGTCGACCGCCGCCGTCACAAACCAATAAGAATGACGTTCGCAGCTAGAACCGTGCGACTGCGCCAGCTCCAAAGATAACTTCAAGCACGCTCGCCGCTGATTGGCCCAAAGTGAAAATAGAACTTTTTCGATTGGTCGAGCTCACTGTGCATTCCCGCGTCACGCGAAACATGGGAAGGTCAACTTTGTGACGGTAAAGCTATAGTTCCGATTTTTACCACTTGCCAATAAATACTTGCCGTAGGGCGACCGTAGTTATGTTTTAAATTAAAAAGAACTTCTACGATGAAAACAACATATTATATTCAAGAAAGAAAGGCTAAATTATAGCAAATATAGTTTTGTTCTGTTCTAATTTTAAATACGATGTCTAGTGTACCAATTCAAATTGAAATGATACCTATCTTGGGTATCTAAATATCATTAATTTTTTGTATTGCATGTAGTCAAAATGAAAAGTGTCTCTAATTATGTGACCAATGTATGTAGTCTTGTGGATGGTCAATAAATGTCTTACTTAGGGCCGATTTTTTGATCCGTAGTTACCTTTTGGTTAAATTAACTATATTTAACTGTCTAACCAAAGTGACGTATTTGCTTGTAATATAACCATTGGTTGACCATTGGTTACTTTTTTAAACCATTAGTTCAATTTAACTACGGATCAAAAATCAGCCCTTATTGAAGTTGCAAGCAGCTTGAAAATCTTTAAATTCAAACATCTTAAGGTTGCAGGTATGTGCAATCCAGAGTCTCTGCCGGAGAATTTCAGTTCTGTTTTGAACGAGTACACGTCCAACGGGTTCCGAGTCATCGGGCTCGCGCACAAGAAGCTTGACCGCAAGATGAAGTGGGTGGACGCTCAGAGGATCAAGCGAGAGACGCTTGAGTGCGATATGAGTTTCTTGGGCTTTCTAGTCATGCAAAATAGCCTGAAACCGGAGACCACTCAAGTGATCAGGGAGCTTCATGAGGCTAATATGCGCCAGATAATGGTGACAGGTTAGTAATGATGAAACATGTTTTAATAGGGGAAGTCGCGTGTGAAAAATCCAGTAGATGGCGTGCTGTTTGTCTTAGGTTTAACCTCAACATTATTGGTTGTTTCAATCTCACATTTGCTCATATCACTTTGAAGAATAACCAATGACCTCGTAGATGGACCTCAGTCCTATATTGCGACATCAACCAGATTTCTCCACACAAGATAGTCCCCATTAGTCCTAAGTTATGGTTAATAAGCGGATACTCTCATCAAGTTATTTCAAAACAATATTTGTGTGATATCAGTTTAAAATCGTATAGGGTCCATATTATTTCTTGATTATGCTCATGTCAATAATTTCATAATTAACATTTAATGGTTGATTATATTTTCAGGAGACAATATAATGACGGCTATGTCAGTAGCGCGCGGCTGCTTCATGGTGCAGCCCCATCAGAAGATAGTGCTGATTACGGTTGGCCAGCAGCAAACTGATGAATCTCGACCGCCACTGTCTATGGAAGTATGTATCAAATTTGGGCCAAACTGCCTGCCCACGTACACACGACGTCAAGTGGAGTTGCCCTTGTTGGACTTTCGACCGTTCGGTTCTAATGTCTGAGACACAAGTACTGCGGGGGGTAACTCGACCTGACGCCGTCTGTACATTCGAAATAGGAGAAAAATAGAACATTCTAAGCGCAACAGTATTACAAAAAGTCTAACGTGGGCGGGCAGCCTAAACGTTAGTTCTAATATAGTCTTAAGGCGACGAGTAGGGCACACTAGCGACGCCAATCGATTTTAATTTTTAGGTACTTATCCGGATCTATTTTAAACAATTTCGCGGTTACAACCTCTCGGCAAACACTTATACTATTTATTAAATACAGCCAAAACCGGCTACTTTTAGCGTGAATCAATTTTTTGCGTACAAAAATGGAACTAACATTTGTACATGGTTATTTGATAAATAGTGTACGCCGAAATTGTTTAGATCCGGTTTAGTAGCTAAAAATTAAAAACTATTGGCGTGTATAAGGTGACGGGTACGGCACACTAGCGACGCCAGGGTATTACTTATACTATTTATTATATAACTATGCACAAATGTTGGATCCGTTTCTGTACGCGAAAATATGATTTACGCCATGGCAGCTTTTGGCGTGAATCAATTTTAAATTTTTTAAATCGATTGGGGTCGCTAGTGTGCCCTACCCGTTGCCTTAAATTCATACGAATTCATAGGATACTACTATTAAACCAATATGCATGTATAAAATGATGCACCAATAAAATGAATGAGAAATAATTTGTATATTATCCATTTTAGGTCGTTGGCGAAGGTTGCCCACCTAAACTATCTATGGATGCGTACGTTATTGCGTTGGAAGGCAAAACCTGGACAGTAATTAGATCGCACTATCCTGAATTGCTTCCAGTCGTGCTCAGCAAAGGTAAGAGGACATATTGAAATAATTTGGTGGGAATAAATATTTTGTTTGACACATAATAAATTACAATAATATAGTACGGTGTGCGTCAAGTGAACGTTTGCCAGTCGATCCGTGACCTCTTAAAGTCCGATTCAGTCATGCATACATTTCCCACGATATTATTTACTTGGTAACCAAATCTATCTTACGGCGATACTTTTGCTTTTTAGTATCACTTACCTAAATGCAAAAATTGTATTTAACAATCCTAATTTTACAGGCATGTTTAGATTAGTCAGTTAAATACTGTCGTTACGTAATATAACTGTAATATAATAACCTATTACGTGGGAAAAGCGCAGGTGGATGGTGGTGAATGACAGCAGTGTCAATGTCAATGAAAAATTCAATATATGGCGCAATTTTGACATGTCAGTCTGCAGCTGAATTCTTACATCTAACCACTCTCAAGCGACTGTCATTCTATCCCCATCATCTCGATGGATGGCGGTCTAATACTGTGCGTTTCTCACGGAACTTTCTACCACTTACCTCAGTTCTTTAGAACGGTTTGGCTGCAGGAGCATTTCCCGACGGCCACGACTTAGGTACCTTCAAGAGAAGAGCGTACTCTTTCTTAAAAAGGCCGGCAACACATTAGCGATCTCTCTGATTTCCCGGATATGTTCATGGGCGACGTTGATTACTTTCCATGAGGTGACTCGCTTGCTCGTTTGTCTGCCTCTAGCATAAAAAAATGTCAGTCACGCACGTACGACAGATGAAAATATCAAGTTGCATATGCCAAAGGGAGCAGAAATGTATGGGAGTGACACGTCAACCCCTGTCAGGTTATTCCGCATAATGGACAACATTTCATATTTTTAACAGGTCCATATTGTTTTTTTATATGAAAATAGACATAAAATAAACAGACCCATATTTTCTCTTTTTTCAAAATTTGTCCATTTTCATGCATAAAATAATTATTGAAATTCTTTATATTCTAAATAGACGTAAGCGCCAAATGACGTCATCGGACGGCTGAATACAGCGATATTCCTTTGCTTATCATTGTTTTAATAAAAAAAGGTATTACTGTCAAAGGTAAATAATACTAGTGTCAACATTGTCAACGTCATTCATACATTCAACTTTGACAAGTTGTCTTTTTTTTGACAGTTGCATGTCATGGGTTTGGCATTTCGTAAATTTAAAACTATAATGTGCTAAGCAAAGAAATATTTTACATTCTGCCGTCCGATGACGTCATCTTACGTTTTTTAGTTTTTATTTTTTTTCTCAGTAAATAAGAAATATAAAAAATGAATAAATATATATTCGAGCAGCGGAAAAGTAAATAAAGAATTGGTATTTTTTGTTTCAGAGCTTAGCAATTTTGAAATGTTGTCCATTGAAAATCTAAGTTTAATGCTATTATTATCTTACTCTATGGTTTAGATAGACCTTACGTCTATGGTAGCATTAATCATACATAATCATCCTGTCCTGTATCATGGACTAACCTGTATTTAGTTACAGTATGTCTCGTTTTGTTCCGTATTCATTGAAAGAGAAAACATCCTGTATTCCGTTTCCCAGAAGTTATGACAACAATCAAGAGTTGTTATTTTTCAGATGAATAAGATGCATATTATTTCATTATTGGCGTGTGTACCACTAAGAATATTTACATATTATATTCCAAATCCAGATAGTTCAAATTCGTAGATTAAATGTTGATTAAGTTTAAAAATCAAACAAATAAAAAGTCGATAAGATTTCTAAAGAAAATATTCTCGATTCTTAAAAATATCGGTAAGGTTTAAAAGAAGCGTCTCACTTTTAATGTCAAAATAGAATGTCCTATTAATATGTAGCCGTGTGGTCCCGGCAGAGTAGAATAGGCCACCCTCACTCTTACCGAGGTGTCGTAAAAGGCGACTAAGGTAAAGCTGCTGGCATGATCATCAGCACCCAGAGAAGGAAAACTCTGCATTTATATCAAAACCCTCGCCAACCCGTCTGCCAAGCGTGGTGAGTATGGCAATTACCCCTCATGTGATTGAGGGAGGCCTGTGCCCCAGCAGTGGGGACTTCAATGGGCTGATGATGATGATGATGATGAGAATGTAGGACATTCTCATCATTCGTAACCCTACATATACATATGGCGTGCCTATAGGTATGGTGTTCGGGCGTTTCGGACCGGACCAGAAGACGCAGTTAATCACGGCCCTGCAGGGCGAGGGGCTGGTGGTGGGCATGTGCGGCGACGGCGCCAACGACTGCGGCGCGCTCAAGGCCGCGCATGTCGGCATCTCGCTCTCCGAGGCCGACGCCTCAGGTACGATCGCAAACACTACTTACGTGGGTCGTTCTTCTTTTTTATCGACAATGAGCCAAACTTACAAATCAACATTTAACTTTTAGATAACAGACTACAAATAATAAATAGTATGTCCTTAATATTCGTTAATGTACTATTTTACAGATGGACTATTATATGATGTAAAATTTAATTGATAAAGAATATTTTTTGATTGAAATCAACACCTCCGTCACGTCCCCCGAATTAGTGCCATTTACACCTCTGTCACTCTATGTTATATTTTTTTTACATATTTCAGTCACGCTAAAGTACCTACGATGTGATAAAACGATGTCATTATTTCATGGTAAATTAGGAATATCTTGATGGTGTAACGTATATATTTTTATATAATTAATTACTTCATAAATTACTGAAGACGGGCTCATTGTCGATAAAAAAGAAGAACAACCCACGTACGTATGAGTTGCTTCAAGTTTTGATAGTGTGGGTCTTCCTCTCCCTACAAGGCTCTGTACAAAATCAAAGCGTATCACCCGTAGTTTGACAGAGCGGACCGACCGACAAAAAAAAGCATCAGCGACTCGGCTAATGGGGGCTATCGCGTGCAAAAAATCCGCAAGATGGCGTACAATAGGCCTGAGGTCTATCTACAAGATGATTGGGTGTTTTTGACGTGATATGTCAAATTGTCAATTAACGAATAAATCACCCAATGATGCTGAAGTTGGACCTCGGTTCACAGGCACGCCATCTAACGGATATTTCACACGCGATAGCTCCCATTTCGAAGATGTTTATGGGCAAAGGTGTTTACATTACTATCGGGTGAACGGCTTGCTCGTTTGTCGCATTTAGCATTAAAAAATGAAAAAAGTTGGTTCACAGGTCATTAAAGAAAGCATTATTATCATCGGCCTTTCTCAGTCCACTACTGAACATAGGTCTCCCCTAATATTCGCCCTGTCTTCGGCTTGTATCCTTCGCAAAAGCGTATTATAAATGTGTCAGATAATTTACACTTATCATACTATGACATTCCCAGTACTAAGAGCAGTAGATGACGTAAAGTGGGGGCGATTTCGTTGTCTTGACAGAAGCAAACTAAAGACAATAAAATAAGTTCTTTTTCTAAAGTTTCCCGTCAGTAGATGGCGGTGATAATCGACTTGGCGCCATCGAGGTGTCTCATATCTTAAACATACAAAATAGTATTTAATTTAGGAACATAGACAAAGGCCAACAGTGTAGTTGACAGTATAGTTCATCATTGCCGAACTTTTAGAAATCAGCTATAAGCAAGCCGATTTCTTCATTATTCTACTTTTTAAATGAGTTTGTTTTCTTGTAGTGGCGGCGCCGTTCACGTCGCAGGTGCAGAACATCCGCTGCGTGAAGCTCCTCGCTTTAGAGGGGCGGTGCGCGCTCAGCACATCATTCGCTATCTTCAAGTACATGGCTCTCTACTCGCTCATACAGTTCTTCTCAATTCTGATCTTGTATAACGTAAGTATGCTATGACAAGAAAACATGCTTTATAACTTTTCGACGCCATTATTACAGCTGAAAACATTTTTCTCAAAGAGCATAGAGTAAATTTCAAAAAAACTTGTAATACAATGGACAACATTTCATATTTTTAACATGTCCATATTGTTTTTTTATATGAAAGTAGACATAAAATGAACAGACCCATATTTTTTCTTTTTTAAAAATTTGTCCATTTTCATGAATAAAATAATTATTGAAATTCTTTTTATTCTAAATAGACGTAAGCGCCAAATGACGTCATCGGGCGGCTGAATACAGCGATATTCCTTTGCTTATCATTGTTTTAATAAAAAAAAGGTACTACTGTCAAAGGTAAATAATACTAGTGTCAACATTGTCAACGTCATTCATACATTCAACGTTGACAAGTTGTCATTTTTTTTGACAGTTACATGTCATGGGTTTGGCATTTCGTAAATTTAAAACTATAATGTGCTAAGCAAAGAAAAATTTTACATTCTGCCGTCCGATGACGTCATCTTACGTTTTTTAGATTTTAATTTTTTTCTCAGTAAATAAGCAATATAAAAAATGAATAAATATATATTCGAGCATCGGAAAACTAAACAAAGAATTGGTATTTTTTGTTTCAAAGCTTAGCAATTTTCAAATGTTGTCCATTTTATACTACCAACTGGTCATTTTGAATGAGAAAGTGTTTTGTTTTTCGGGTTTTTTTCAAGTGTATACAAATAATGTATCTTTATCGAATACTGTATAATTATCGAATTGTCTCACTGCTGTGCAATGGTCTCTCCTAAATCCTCCAGCAATCTGTGTTGGAAGACAGTTATTGCCAATCCTGGGATTGGTGGTCTAAATCTTCGCCGATCCTTTCTGCCTCTCAATTGTTACCCATCTTTAAGCTTCCATTACGTGTGACGACTGACGATTCTAGTCCACCTTTCCTGGGATAATTAAATATCTTTGTTTTTTTTCTTCCAGTCGTATTCGATCCTTGGCAACAACCAGTTCCTATACATCGACTTGGTTCTTACAACTCTGCTGGCGCTTTCGCTGGGGCGAGCTTCCCCAGGCCCGACGCTGACGAAGCAGACGCCGCCCGTGTCGCTGGTGGCCGTGTCCAGCATCCTGCCGCTCACCATGCAGGTCACGCTCGTGCTGCTGATGCAGCTGGCGCCCATATACATGCTCAGCGCGCAGCCCTGGTGCGTACCCACACTCACGCGCAGTGGCCTGGCTAGCCGTGTGACGTAGGGCCACAGACCTCTATAGTACGCCAGACTGCAGGGCAAAAGCCTCCATCATAGAAATCAAGTTATCGCTCCTTTAATGGGATTAGGCTTAATCACCACGCTTGCCAAATGCGAATTGGTCATTGATCACAAACCCGAGCTATGATCGAAAAATTCGAAACATACTTTTCGACCCAAGGAATCGAACCCAGGACCCCGAGGTCACGGCCCGGTACTTAAACCACTAGACCAACGACGTACGCCGGACTACAAAACTCGATACTAATTAATTTAATTTACTTTTTATATCGTCATTTTGGCGCTGATAGCAACTAAGAGCAAATTAGTCTACTTGAGTACAACTTAATATTTGGTTGGTTTCAGGTTCACTCCAGTACAAGGCGGGCCGGATGTGGAAAAAGTCCTCTGCTGGGAAAACTCCGTCATCTTCATAATATCTGCGTTCCAGTATTTGATCATGGCCTGCGTTTACGCTAAAGGCTGGCCATTTCGTCAACCTTTTTGTGCCAATTGTAAGTATTCATGACCAGTGTAATTTTTTTTTTTTATTATTTATCAAAACCACCGATAAATCTATTATTTGTAACTGGCTGCAGCACGAACGAAGTCCCCCGTGTAACATGACCGAACTAAAATTTGAGATTCCAACCCTCTTACATAAGAGATATACGAATAACTTTAAACTTAGTTTTGGAATAACAGGGCTTGTGTCTATGACCATAAAGCTCAAATTTGGTGTTGGTGGTGGTTTAAGCGCGTTTTTCACAAGACTTCTTTGGTGGCGCGGACTATCTAAAAACGGGGACGGTCCATTACTAAGATGACGTCACACGTCTGCAAACAATAATATATCACGCTATCGGTCAAAACAGAACTATTTATAAAGAGGGCCACGACAAGGCTGATAGGTAAACCGAAAAGTCGAACAAGCCAGTAAATTTTATTTCTCAAAACTCGCCTAACTTCACCGAGTGGAACGGATTCTCTGAGTGCTGACCCCTGACGTCAGAAATGACGGGACTGCGCATTTTATCTGCTTTAAAATAATTGAAGCTTTGAATATGATTTTAGTAGAAAGTAACGAAGTTTACAAGGATTTACTTAAAGTATAGCAATGCAATAAATAAATTTTATTAAAAAAACCACGAGAAGAATATAAATACTTATAATCTACTTATACTAAGGGAACTAATTTTAAGATTGTTGTCTAAACTAGGAGTATCATGTATCTCAGGCAAAAACGAAAGAAAGAAAAAGGACAAAATGAGCTTATCAATTTTAACAATAAACATTAAAGTATGCGCCCTAACTACTAAACGCCCTGCGACAAGATGGGATGATGACATTCGAAGGCTGGCTGGTGTGGGCTGGATGAGAGTGGCCGAAAATCGGGAGCAGTGGCGTGCATTAGGGGAGACCTATGTCCAGCAGTGGACGAGTGTGGGTTGCTGATGATGATGATGATTAAAGTATATTAACACTTAATCCAAATTTACTTAATATAACGCCCATGGAAATAATGAAAAGCTAAAAACCTGACAATGATTCATGAATAACCCTAATAATAGTTAACAATTTGAGACTTCTTTAAACGAGTCAAATGCCCTATTTGGAAAGTAAGTGCCGATTTCTGAATTGAGAATTTGAAGTTAAGGTGACCGTTAGGGCATACTAGCGACTAAACCGGTTCTATTTTAAACAATTTCGGGGTTACAACCTCTCGACAAACATTTATACAATTTATTAAATTACCCTGCAAAAATGTTGGGCCCAACGCGTACGCGAAAAATTGATTTGAGGAATTTTTCGCGTACAAAAACGGACCGTACCCGTCATCTTAAGCACGATTTGAGCACAAAGTTTGACAGTTGAAGTATGACTCAACTGTCAAAGTTCGTGCTCAACTCGTGCTTAACTTCGAATTCTCAATTGAGAAACCGGCCCTAAGTCCCGTAACAAAGTGGGGGTGAGCCACTAGTAATAAGTATTGATGATTCCTCGCAGACTGGATGGTGTTGGTGCTGATAACGCAGTGGCTGTTCGTGATCGTGATGCTGCTGTGCCCGTGGCGCTGGCTGGCCGAGTTCATGGAGCTGGAGCCCGTGGAGCTGTCGCAGCCCGACCAGACCATGTTCCGCGTCTACATGCTCATCGTGCCCGCCTTGCACCTCATACTCGCTATTGGGATTGAGGTTTGTCTGCTTTATAGAAGACATTGTTATTGTCACCGTAATAGTATCTCTAGCAGTATATTAAGTCGGCCCTATTTTTAAAAAAATTAATTACAAAGCCGTGCAGCAACAATTAATCATAAAGACGGGCAGCCCTACCGTCAACACACGGTAGGGATGTCCGTCTTAAGTATTCGTAAAAGGAATATCTTTTATGGTTTGAAAGATTCGATCTGGCAGCCCTAGTGGTGGATATGCGATACAAGGCGACAGCTTTAGACGCAGTGGGAAACTACACGCCAAGATAGATAGATAGATATACTTTATTGCACAAAAAAAACACGACTTAAAAAAATAGGCACTACAGAAACTTAATTGTAAAATTTAAGATGAGGAGGATGAACAGGCGGAAGCCCTCATTCATAGATATTTATTTATTTATCTAGTTCAAACCAATTTTCGTTGTTAGTTTTAATGATTATGTACATCATATAATTCATTTATTATAGAAGTCAGAGGTGGGGGGACACACAATTTACCACTTTGGGAGCGTCTCTTGCGCAAAGTATTGTGTTTAGAAAATAATGATGTTAAAAACCTCAACATCATTTATAAAGACCTATCCATAGATACCCCACACAGTATAGGTTTGATGAAAAAATAAATGTTGAGTTTCAGTTTCAAGTATGGAGACCCTCCCCAATTTTTTAATTTTTTCCAATTTTTGTATAAAAATCGTAATGCGGTTAACAAAATACATCTATTTACCAAGGTTCAATAGAATAGTTCTCATAGTTTCGGAGAAAAGTGGCTGTGACATACGGACGGACGGACAGACATGAGGAATCTATAAGGGTTCCGTTTTTTGCCATTTGGCTACGAAACCCTAAAAAAGTTATATTTTTATTCGTAGAAAGATGGATGCATGATACGCAACATTTGAACTGTAGTATCCACCTTCAGATACTGAATGGAGTATAACGTGGTGTTGATGTGTTTGGCAGGCGACGCTGTCGGACGTGGACAGGTTCGGCGTGTGGGTCCGCGGCCTGCGGCGCGGCGCCGGGCGCGACGCCGGCGCCGGCGCGCCGTGGCCGACGCCGCAGCTGCTCGCCAAGCCGCACGACGCCGCGCTGCTCTGCTGAGGCTCTGCTCCGCCGACACCACAACATACCCCGGCGCGACGCCGGCGCCGGCGCGCCGTGGCCGACGCCGCAGCTGCTCGCCAAGCCGCACGACGCCGCGCTGCTCTGCTGAGGCTCTGCTCCGCCGACACCACAACATACCCCGGCGCGACGCCGGCGCCGGCGCGCCGTGGCCGACGCCGCAGCTGCTCGCCAAGCCGCACGACGCCGCGCTGCTCTGCTGAGGCTCTGCTCCGCCGACACCACAACATACCCCGGCGCGACGCCGGCGCCGGCGCGCCGTGGCCGACGCCGCAGCTGCTCGCCAAGCCGCACGACGCCGCGCTGCTCTGCTGAGGCTCTGCTCCGCCGACACCACAACATACCCCGGCGCGACGCCGGCGCCGGCGCGCCGTGGCCGACGCCGCAGCTGCTCGCCAAGCCGCAGCGACGCCGCGCTGCTCTGCTGAGGCTCTGCTCCGCCGACACCACAACATACCCCGGCGCGACGCCGGCGCCGGCGCGCCGTGGCCGACGCCGCAGCTGCTCGCCAAGCCGCACGACGCCGCGCTGCTCTGCTGAGGCTCTGCTCCGCCGACACCACAACATACCCCGGCGCGACGCCGGCGCCGGCGCGCCGTGGCCGACGCCGCAGCTGCTCGCCAAGCCGCGCGACGCCGCGCTGCTCTGCTGAGGCTCTGCTCCGCCGACACCACAACATACCCCGGCGCGACGCCGGCGCCGGCGCGCCGTGGCCGACGCCGCAGCTGCTCGCCAAGCCGCACGACGCCGCGCTGCTCTGCTGAGGCTCTGCTCCGCCGACACCCCGACATACTCGAAACTGGAATTCAACACCAAAACAACTACGACAGATATGTCAGTGTCAAATTTATCATCATCATCATCATCATCGTCAGCAATCGTCATTTAAGTCCCCACTGCTGGGGCACAGGCCTCCCTCAATCACATGAGGGGTAATTGCCATACTCACCACGCTTGGCAGGCGGGTTGGCGAGGGTTTTGATATAAATGCAGAGTTTTCCCTTCTCTGGGTGCTGATGATCATGCCAGCAGCTTTACCTTAGTCGCCTTTTACGACACCTCGGTAAGAGTGAGGGTGGCCTATTCTACTCTGCCGGGGACCACACGGCGTATGTCATTTATGTCATTGTCAAATCAAGTTTTCATATCGACGTATGTTTTTAAGAAATAGTTATATACTATTGTACGATCATTTTATTGCAGTGGCAACATTGTAGTAGATTTTTTGGTCTTGAATTCCAGTTTTGGGTATAGGTGGGTTCAAGGCTGCGTTTCCACTGACAGGCGCGAGGCGGGGCGGAGAAGAGCGGCGAAATGTGTATTTATTTATTTGGGTCAACAAACAGTTTCACAACATGTTTGAGTAAATAGTACCGACCACCGAAGGAGTAAACGAGTTCTAGAGTGGAGACCGCGTCTTGGCAAACGTAATGTAGTGGAGGGACGATCTGCGCAGGATGGCTGGCAAGAAGCCATGGACGACGTCCAGCAGTGGACTGCGATAGGCTAATGATGATGATGATATAGTACATACATTGGTGATACATGCAAGTCGTGAGTGTTTCCACTGGAGCGGAACGGAGCAGTTTTTTTTTATTATTTGAAAGAAATGGGGTGAACCTTGCGTCTCATAGCCACTGCGAGCAGTATTTGATCTATTGTGACAACTCCAGAACCTATTACAGCACCTCATGTAGCTCCAGCTCCAGGATGAACCCGAGAATGCAACTGATGGGGGAACTTTTGATCTTGTACGGAGCAGTTACACTCCAATCTCCTTTTCCGCGCCGCACCACCCCGCAGTTCTCCGCTGTCCTCCGCTATCCTCTGCTTCGCACCAATCCGCTGTTCTCCGCTTTGCACCGCTCTGCTGCTCTCCGCCGACCTCCGTCGGCATCGGCTCGCTGTTTTCTATGGAAATTCGTTAAGCTCTGCTCCGCTCCGCTCGTGCTGTTTCCATTGAAGCGGAGCGGATATTTCGAGCGTAGTGATTGGTCAATTCATACACCGCTCCGCTCCGCTTCAGTGGAAACGCAGCCTTAGACCTGGCAAAAACGTATCTTTCAAAAGATTAGAGCATTTGCATCTGGGACAGTGCAGAGATTCGGAACAGTTAAACGCTGCATTTGAAACATCGACTCTCAGATAGATCATATACAACCGCTCTCACAGAAAACCGACGTAAATCAGCATCGTGCTGTGTTTCGCTGCGTGAGTGAGGGTACCGGAGGGCCAATCCGGGGGAAGGGGGTTTAAAGGTAGGCAGCACACTTGTGACTCCACTGGTGTCGCAGGTGTCCATGGGCGGCGGCAATCGCTTACCATCAGGGGATCCGTCTGCCACTTATCACATAAAAAAAAAGATCGTGATTCATTCCGTTCATTTGGATCATTCGGCTCACTCGAATCATTCAGCTCATTCGGATCATCCCGCTCATTCGATTCACCTGGACTCGAGATCCATTTAAGTCGAATGATACATTCGGAGCGAACATTAGATTCGGAACAGTGTATCATTTGGCTGAGTTGGATAACTGAGTCGTTTCAGTAAAGTGTTACACACGTCTACTTATAACGAACTTATCCCGTAACGAACGAGAATAGAGTCCGCTCTACCGAAGAAGTCGAAAGCGCGCTTGAGTCGCCATCAACATTCAAATTGGAGCTTTATGATAATACAAGGAATCTCAAATTTTTGTTCCGTACTGATGTGTAGGGCTGGGTGATTTAGTGATACAACAGATGTCGATTCTTATAGTAGAGCCAAAATAATAGGCCACATTTGACACTTCATTAAAATTCGCCAACGTAGCCTTGTAACAACGAGCATTGGATTTATCAATCTGTCAATGTTAAAATAACACAATTTCTTAACGTTTAAAAATTCTGTTTGCAATTATTTATTGCAATAAAGACAAAAAAGATAATTTCGCGATTTACTTTCTCTGTTTAACTATTTATAAACTTATTAAAAATTTACTTTTCTAGAGAATTGAACGTTGGTACAATGTTGTTCTTTTTAAGCTCTAGGGATGTTCTCCAGATAATCGAACGAATACAATGTTTACTCGTGTAGGAATTTTCAACCATAAATAAAAAGCCACATTCGGATTAAATAAAACGTATTATTCTGTTGTTTAAAAATAAAAATACATTTATAACTTGGTAAACAGAAAATCTATATATGGCACACAATATAAGCGCTTTGATTTCGAAGAAAAAGAAATAAACTGACCGCGGATCAATATCTAGGATCAGTACCTACTATCTTCTTTCTTTTCAATAATTTTGATTCACATTTCTTCAACTAAAAGTAATATTTACTTCTTTTCTATTATTATTTTATTCGATTCACGTTTGTTTGAAGTTCATATTGATTATTTTACTTTAATCAAAGTTTTTAGTTGGTCACCTCTCTATGAGAGAAACGTCAAATGTCGCCTGTTATTTTGGCTCAACTGTAACTGAATTCTTTATTGGATGAAAATAGGGTCCTTATAATATTCTTAAATGGTCAAAACATTGATATCTTATCGTTACATACACCTTGTTTAGAAAGGTATCCGATTACTTTACTCGTGTACAGATATTGGAATATTTATTATAATTGAAATAATGTTATCTCTTATACGTCATCGAGCGATGACGTCGAGCCTCTCTACAATGCTTTTCCGCGGGACTTCTTTCGTGGCGTGGACTCTCTGTCCTGAACTTGTCTCATCCAAGCAGGAGACAGCGCTTGTGATGTGATAGGTAGGGGAACTCCGATTCGGTCGTTACGTCCGATTCGCGCTAAGGCCCAAGGTAGCTTAACCCACTATCGATATAATCGGTGACCGATTTTTGTAACAGAAATATAACGTATTGATTTAAATAGTCGCATCCAAACAGGAGATACACGCCGCGTGTGAAAAGTAGGGGAACTCCGATCCGGTCGTAACATCCTTGTCATGTGTGACTCAATTCATTTAAGGTGACGGATAGGGCACACTAGCGACGCCAATCGATTTTAATTTTTAGGCCACTAAACCGGATCTATTTTAAACAATTTCAGGGTCACAACCTCTCGGCAAACAATTAAACTATTTATTAAATAACCATGCACAAAACCATGAATAAAAATTACAGAAACGCTTTGGCCAAGGTGACCCTTGCGGCCTTGCTAATTAAAATGTTTGCCACGTGCCAGACCAGACTTGTCACATTATATTACGGGCGATTAAGGGTACGTTTCCAGTGAAGCGGAGCTGCGTAATTTGGTGCGTGGATCAACACTGGGCTGTATATACATATTTTTTCATTATTCAGTCAATATTTACTAACTCCGCTTGGAAACGCAGGCCTGCGTTTCCACAGAACTTGTATGACTTGCAAGTTGAACTGAGCTTGCACAATTTTGTGATAAACCATCAGTACAGTTAGTCGAGTGAATTGATTTACACTTCTGTGACTGTAGCCACCTAGTGATCTACTTAAGTATATACTCACAATCGATTGATTGGGGAAACTAGTTAAATAGTATCCCGAAAGATACCGGTGGCGTATCCATTACAAACCGACGGCGTTAAGTGTTCTCTCACACGATCGATTTCATAATACCTACGTGTGATACAATAATCGTCTTGTCTACACATACATATACGATAAATCAAACAATGCAATATCTGGATACCTCTAGCTATTAGTACAAACTTTATTGATAAAACAAAATGGTAATTTTGCGAGCCGACTAACCGATTTACTTTACCTTTATTTATCGATATTATGGGATGAGAGCGTGACTTGATTCGCCGGGATTTCCATAACCTTTAATAAAATTCAAATCTGAGTTGATAAAAACAATCTGTAGTGAGATTTGCAAGATTTCTGTTTTGTTTACGAAGAGTAATGGATGTTAGAAGTCAAATATCAGGCTCTTCTTCAAACTACATTAATTTACCTACCAGTGCGGGTAAGAAACAATGGTGATCAGTGGAACGAACGTCAGCGGATAATGTTTACACCTTATTTTTCTCGGCATTCAATTGTCCAAACTGTTTTCTGAATGATGTAACATAGCATTACATAAAAAAAAGAATTATTGTTTCACTTATGGCAACGAAGGCCTGTCGTCGTGTACATGTCTATTTGGAGCGTTTGCCTATGACGGCTGTGATTTATGTAAACATATGGACATGCGCCAAAATTATCGCTTGCGTTTTAATTTTTAATTTACGTAGGACTTGACGCATTTTCACAGACAGTAATTAAGAACCCAAGGAACAATAATTGAGATGTAATAAATTGAACTCGATCATTGGAGTATGTACCAGTGCTATTTATTTTCTTTTTTAATGATTTGTTTGCCTCGCAAGCCTTAAGCTTTTTTGTTAGGTGCAATCAACTTTTATTTTTAATATTTTATTTGAAATCTTTAAACTGCCAGTAGCGATATTCTAAAAATCATCTAATCCAATGATCATGCTCGAATATAGATTAAGTAGGACAAATTAAGAGGCACTGGTTATTATATTAAAACTCTCCGTATGTGTGTGGCGTGTATACCATACACATTGGTTTCCAAAGCAACACAATCATATCAGCTAATTATGTAAAACGCCTTACATGTTTGCTTGTTAGCCCACAACATTGCTAGTACCGGTATATCTTGATTTAAAATATTTAAATTCAATAGGTTTATTTTATTAATTTTCTCATAGTATGTTTTTGTCTCAGTTAAAGTTATATTTATGGAATATGGTTTAAAAGATGCACATATTTTTTTAAGACACGATATCCCATTAAATCATTTATTACTTCCTATTGAATTTGACAATTTAGTTTTGAATAGCTATTTAAATTTTATTTTTCATAAATTATACTTCTAGCCAATTTTACTTAATCCCCCTAAATGATAATCATAAATTAGATAGTACATAGGTATTTATAAGTGATGTCCTATTTAATTGTAAATAAATGATCATACCCCTTACTGTATGATTGAAAGAGATTGTTTAAAAACACTATTTAACAGGAATAACTTAACAGTATGTACTTATTGTTTTACACCCATTTTATTTGTAATTATTCTCTTTATTTTTGTATGGTTGTGTCAGTGTAACTGATGGAAATGTTTGAAAGTTGTGTTGCTGCTAATATTCATTTCGATTAGATATTATGTTAAAGACAAATATCTTCAAACATTATTTACTCTCTTACATATATTCCTTAACTTAAATGCGTCTCAGTCATATGCTATGAGCTCTGAAATTATTGCCACAATAGAAACTTAAAGTTTTTCTGGGCTTCTAAGACGTATTTCAGTACGGCATATACGGTAAGAATGTGTTTTTGTTGGAAAGACATCATAATGTGCACAAAATGTCATAACCTAAGTATCACAATGTTACCTTACTCTGTAGTCGTACACTAACATTGATTTTATTTTCAAATATTATTATAATGAAATTCATGGGAAATGTCAACTAATGGATATATATGTACGTACTCTATCCTTTAGGTACCTTCTCTAGTAGGATGTTGAACGATCATACCGACATGGGATATTTTTTCAAGTTTGTAACGTATTTATGTTAAAAGCGTATTGCTTTTTATGTAATAATTATATTCACATGTAAATGCTGAAACGTCGTGAACTATCCTACAGTTTGCACATTGCATACTTTTATGGTAAACTGTATGATTTTTCTCGCAACCGTTCATTTGCTATGCCATTTATTTGCTTATGCTTCCGGAATAACAAGTTACCAAAGTTTGTTAAATAATGAATAATTTGCAATTGCTAGGACTTAGTTATCTCGAGGACGTATTTTTTAAAACTACCGTACTTAGCCAGTAATATCAAAAGAATCTTGAAAATAATGTATGCAATATAAACAGTATTCTAGTAGAAGAATCGACTTAACTAAGAACATTTATTGTACTTTATTTACTAATGAGTTTGTATTTAAAATTAGATTGCATTTTTCTTATTGGTTAGCTGATTTATAGACAATTTGTTGTCAAATGTTTTTATGCAATACTAGCGTAAGCATCAGCTAAGATTGTGCTTTTTATATTGTTATAGTTTTTGAGTGGTGATTGACAAATTATATTAACAAAAATGTTTGTGGCTATACAATACAATATTATACCCTGATATGTAGGGTTATTAGGACGTATCTTCATACATTTTAATAAAAAGAGAAAACGTAATTTAGATAATTTGTATCATTATTCATTTGTCAATCGCTTCTTTTAAAGTTGCAATATACTCCAGATGTAGTAAAACTTAATTCCATTCCTAATTTAGTCCGTACTTATTTTGGTGCTTAGTTTGATTTAGATTTTAATGAAATCATGTGTAGAGTATCAAGAGATACATTTTGAAATATTGTATTCTCTTTTTGAAATTGTTATTTATTGAACTGCATTATTGTGGTTTTAGACTCTTTGTAATTGTCTATGTTTATATTTCTCCAATATTTGGAACTTGTTGACTGTTTTTGTGTCCAATTTATGTCACGATAATGTAGTTCGATTGAAATTTTACTAATACTGCGACATTGTAGATGACCATGAAATAAATGGTTCAGTATAATTAAAGTTTTTTTATTGTGAATTGATCCCTTATACCCACAAAGATGAATAAAACGAATTGTATAGATACGTGTAAGAAAGTTTATTAATTTAGTGATATGAAGAGTCACCGAGAAGAAAATATTAAAATCCTAAGGTAAATAGGTAGGATACCCGGGTGGGGGAGAGTATTGTGGCGGCTGCGAGTCTTTGGGACGCACAACAATAGGGCGCGCGCTGCGCGGGCCCGGGGGCTGTTTCCACCTGCGAATAATTTATTAGTAATTAAAGATAACGGTGTGTTAGAAATAACATAGATACTGAAGGTCTGATGCAATAGGCTATTTGACAGTGATAAAAATATACATTTCTTTTATAACATCAGTGTTAATATGTTTTATGTGGAGCGATAATAACGCGAGATAAAAATATTGCATTATTTCATCAAAATTCGTCTTCTAAAGTTATTATTTTTTAAACAGGGGTCACGTGACTAAAAACGGCCCGTGACGTAGATTACGCGTAAGTCTACTGCCTATGGTTGATTGCCTTTCCTTAATAGGAAGAAATAAACAAAAAAAAAGTCAAGATAAAATTAAAATTATTTGAAAGAAACACTGAAACACCAACAAGCTCAATTTATGGACTACTACGTCACTGGCCGCCATATTGCTAAAAGATGCGTTTTTGTGGTATAGTTGAATATTGCATTATCTTTTTCGTTTTTTATTAAAATATCTAAAATAAGAACAGAAAAGTATTTTTTAGGGCTCCTTATAAACAAATGAATACCCTAAGATACGTTTTAAGAATTTTGTCAAATAGCCTATTTGTTTGTATTATAAACCGGGAAGCTCTTTTCCCTTTTACGATTTATGTACATTATGGTGGCTCTCCACTGATTAAGGCGACGGGTAGCCTAACTAGCGACACCAATCGATTGTAATTGTTAGCTACTAAACCGGATCTATTTTAAACAATTTCGGAGCGGGAGTCTAAGCAAACATTTATACAATTTGTCAGATAATTGTGCACTACTTTTTGATCTGTTTTTGCACACGAAATTTGGATAAACGCCATAAGTGGCCACTTATGGCGTTTTTGGCTGTAATTCAAGTTTCGAGTACAAAAGCAGACCCAAAAGTTAAGTATAAGTATTAAATAAATAGTATAAGTGTTTTCGGAGAGAAAGATATCCGGTTTAGGTGTTAACAATTTTAATCAAATGGCGTCGCTAGTGTACCCTACCCGTCACCCTAAGACATGCATGAGTATTTTGACCCCTTTATTACAAAACGGGATCTAAGAATAGTCCGGAGCAAAATCCGTTCCAGCCCCTTTTAACATTGCGTGTTGAATCGGGATGGCATATTATGAGCTTTAGTACGGTAATAGCTTTAGATTGCGTTTTGTAATAAGGTGGTTAGAGACCAAATTTCTAGTTTTGTCCTTCCGCCTCGGGGAAGTTTGCTCGCAACTCGGATACCAGACCTTCGAGATTAGCTACTTAGTAGAAGGTAGGTAGGTACTTAGTAGACCTACCAAGGCATGAGACTAAGATCATACGGCGGCTTGGGCTGGGCCAGGCGTTCGTCGCGCTCGCGCCGCAACGCGGCGGAGTCGCGCACCGCGGCGCACCACGCGCGCAGCGTGAAGTAGTACACCAGCTCCACGCCCGACAGCAGCGAGAACCCGAGGAAGAGACCTGCTATACCGCCGAATGATACTGCAATAATATCATACAGTCATCATCATCATTTCAGCCAATAGACATCCACTGCTGGACATAGGCCTCCCCTAATGATCTCCACACAGATCGGTCCTGTGCCGCCCGCATCCAAGGGATTCCTGCGACCTTTACCAGATCGTCGGTCCACCTTGTATCATATAGTGATCAGTGGTATTTATACATGAATATATTCGACAATAGCACAGACATCGACCTGCTGACCCCAATTTTATATTTTGTATCTGCCTATAAACTGTCCCACTGCAGGGCTAAGACATGTTAAAAATAAATAAAGTTATCGCTACTATGATGGGATTAGGCTTAATCACATCGCTTTGCCGATTGGTGTGGATCACAAACCCGAGCTATGTTTGAAAAATTCGAAACATACTTTTTGCTCAGCCCGGGAATCGAACCCAGGACACCCAGATCACCGCCCAGATAAAAATCAAATAACTAAAGGTATTAGCATGCCACAAATAATATTACCTACTCAAATAGTGGGAACTTAACCTATCAAAAATAAAAAAACTAACTTTCCAGAACAGAGTGGCCCACTAATCTGTTACACTAGAACAAAAAGTTAAAATCGCCAGCTGTGAATCGAAATAAAACAAATCCCAGCAACTCACTGAACTGGCAAATAGAACCGACAGGTCAAACCCGTAACGTCTTACCCAACAAGTCCACCCAACCGAAGAGAACTTCGCGCTTGTATCGCACCATTGGCCACGACACGAACTCTGTTTCCAGCGAACTGGTCGAGTACGTTGCTTTCATTGAACTGACAAAAACAAGGTTGGAATTGTTAATTCAGTATTGTATAATCCATAACACACGGGTCTAAAAAATCGATTTTCCTCTTTGGGAGCGTCTCTTGCGCAAAGTATTGTGTTCAGAAAAAAATTATGTTAAAAACCTCAACATCATTTTAAAGACCTATCCATACACGTATAGGTTTTATGAAAAAAATATATTTTTGAGTTTCATTTTCAAGTATGAAGACCTCCCCCCATTTTTTTTATTTTTTTTTAATTTTTGTGTAAAAATAAATTTCAATTTCAATTATAGTTCTTATAGTTTCGGAGAAAAATGGCTGTGACATACGGACGGATGGACAGATATGACGAATCTATAAGGGTTCCGTTTTTTACCATTTGGCATCGGAACCCTAAAAAATCGATTTTATTTTTCTAATTCTAAAATTTTACTTAGACAAAAGTTATTCCAAGAAACGAATAGAAGTCTTTAGAAGGAAGTACCTGTTGACCGATACATCGATCAATATAGATCGTATCGGTCAATAAGATTCTTGTTGCCTATGAGTTTATATTGTGTAAAAAAAATAGCACCACGTTGGGCGCCAAGTGCGGAGAATGAGTATTTATTTATTAGGATCCGAACATAGGTGGCACAACCTTAAAAATAAAACTTAAAATCTAAGAACACAATGTATTCTATAATAGCATGTCATGTTCTTGTGCACCTACAATTATAGATCACAGCTTGCTTTGAAACGCATTATTTGGTAATTGGTAGCATTTTTGTAGAACTATGAAATCTTAGGTAATGCTTAACTTTTTTATATAAAGGTTACAATTATTTTTAATTTATAATTTTTTTGTAGTTATTACATACATAATAGTTTTATTACTATATACTTATATTGTATATCTAGAAGTTACATTAAATTATTCGTAATTTGAGTTAACAGGTGGGTACTTATAATATTAACACTATTTTCTATATTGCAAATATACTTATTTTTGGTACCTATTTTTTGGTTGTTGAATTGAATTGAGTTTAAGCTTGAACGGTGTTAATGTATTAGTGGTTAACTGTACCTGACATTAATGTTGAGCTACTAATAAATTACCACCGTTCGTACTATATATGTAGATAGGTACTCACTCAATCTCTGTAAGCTTCTCGACTTCGTAAACGGTGTGCGTGCAGCCCAGCTCGCACGTGCATCGTGTCACGTCTGTTATCTCGTCGACATACTTCGCTATGCATTCTAGTTCTTTCACTGTGCATTGCTTATATCCTTCTGCAAAAATATGACAAACGTACAGTCACGTTTGCTAATAATAAGTATACAACCTCATTTATATATGAACCATACCGTGCTGCCTTAAGAGTCGAGGTAATTTAATTGCCTTAAGATTTAATTGCAGGTGACTGTACATATATAATATTATTACCTAAGTTGGAAATTTTTATAACAATGTAAGTATACCATAGTTACGGAACAACTCTTTTTTTATTTGAGAGTGCGTACCTAATGTCTGAAAATATAATAAGTTCTATGAGTATTTTTATGAACAGTAAAGGCAGTCAATTGCAATCTTTGGATGTTGTTGTTAGGGGCTTTAATCTAGTTTTCTATTGAATATCGTATAAGTATTATGTCTAATTGACGCTTACCTATAACATCTAGAAAACGTCGTCTCAAACTAAAACGCCGTTAACTCGCATTTGGTTGCGAAAGTCAGACGGCAGTCGCTTCATTGTACCTAATTACCAGACTCTCCAAATCCCAAATAATGGTCTAAGCGAACACAGGGCTCCAGAGCGACAGCTTGGGACGGAACCGGGAATTACACGCTAAGATGAGGTGGGCGGTTAACGACATTTTAGCTATAACAGGGCAGAGTGGACATCGGTAGGTAAGTAGTTCATAATAATCGACATCATTAAATACATCCACTTACTGGTAGGAGGATAGAAGTGCGGCACACACTTGCAGAAAGACCGGCTCCTCTGCATACGGCACTGGCGCATGCACGTAGAATACGTGTAAATACTGGAGGTCTCCAATTTCTGCTCGTCAGCAAACACACACCGCCGCTGCCTGATGGACAGCTGCCGGGCGTCCTCGGTGGTGTATGTGTGCTTCACCGAGAATGAGACCTTCTCTACTCTGCGGTCCCACGAGTGCTGGGCGCTTTGTTCCAGCCCGGCTGTTTCTTCGGTCGAGTGGATATAGATCTAAAGGAGAGGTATTCTTAACTAATGTTGTAGGGAGCCAACGGAGCACCTCGAACTAATATTATATTTATATTTAGGATTTGCTTACCTAGCTGCGAAATCAAATATCTAACTATTAAAGTTATTGTTGGATTTTATTTTCTCCCCATTTTGTATTTACAGACATAGGTAGGTACACACAGAACGTCGCGACGCGGAGGGATTATAAAACTGGTTTCATCATCACAATAGTTATAGGTTCCTAACATTTTTTTAAAGAATTATACAAAGTCGGGACAGCTCGCGAATATTTAGTAAATTAAAATAGTTCGCTTTCGATTCTAAGTATATCTTGGCATTTGCTTTTTCACCTCTCATTACAGCATGCTTCACAGTCCCAAGTTCTAAGCATTCCTACGCGTGACTGAACTTGATAAATAGTTTAAAATTCCATAATTTCTAGAGTTGTAAGAAAGCCGCCAGAAAATTAATCGCATTTAAGTTATGCACTCAAAACGAATAAAATTACTGGTAATAAGACATCTTAAAAAAATATATGATAAGAAATGCATTATTACCGTTCTTTATGTTATAATAGACTAGACTCCGCCCGCGGCGTTACTCACGCAGTTTTAGTCTTTGTTACAAAAGTCTTCATTCAAACTTCAAAACCGTGCAACCCTTAGGGGTTGAAAATACAAGTAACTTTTGTAAATAAATCCGGTGCCCAAACATCTATTTCAAGGTTCTAACTTTTAAACTGTCTAATCTCCTATACTGCATTTCATCCCCTAATTTACGTACTAAAAAAGTGATTTTCAAAAAACGTTAAATGGGTATCTTTTTATTTTAAATTATTAGTCTGAATACAAATTTTCACATTTGTAACCTCAAAGATGGCAGACTTTCATACAAAATTTTAACCCCCTTTTTACCCCCTTAAGGATTGAATTTTCTAAAATCTCTTCTAAGTCCTCGCTTTTACTATTAAAGGAACCCTCTTCCCAAATTTCAAGTTTCTAGGGTCAGTAGTTTGGGCTGTGGGTGCATTCCTAGAATACCCTAGTCACTCAGGTTCTCCTTTTATATAGGTATATGAAGAAAGAAGAAGAAGAAAAAATATTTATTTGGACACAATTAAAAATTACAAGTGCATTTAAATAACACAACTTAAAATTTTACAGTAGGCAAATCAATACAGGTGTACAAGTAAGTATATGTGCCCAAAATGGTATCCACTCAGCATGTGTTAGCGACTAGAGTAGGAGCCGCTAACGCTGGTTTTCAGTGGAACCAGTTATTATTATGAGGGGCTAAAGTGACAAGTATTATTATAAGAAGTAGACAATTTCCAATTCCAAATATAAATGGCTCATTCACAAAAAATTAGATAATAATATTAAAATATCTGAATAAGTAGGATATCTGGAGGCATAGGTATTTTATAGATATAGGGAGAGTTAATATATATTATTAGAATAAGTAAACATATAATTTTAAATTTAATTTATATATACTGTTTGAGTAAGTATGTAGTGGTAGAAAAAAAATATAAAGTAAAATTGATAGATATTATATAAAATCAACTTTAATATCAGTAATATTATTAATATTATTATGTATATAGATAAATCAACCCAGTTAAAATCAAAAGCAAATATTTAAACAATTGGTATTTACTCACATCGATGTTGGTATCATTGCGATAAGAATTAAATATGAATGACCACTTAGCATCGGTCTCGTGTATGAAGGCTTCAGTAAAATGGTCCGGTGGAGCTTCGGTTTGCCTAAAATAATTAAGAAAAAATCTATGTACAGTCAATGAACTGTTATTAATAACTCACTGTGTACAGTCAGCATAAAAATGATTTTAACGTTCAAATATCTGAGCGTTTGACAATGTTAGCACAATTAGGTATCTTAATTACCTACTTTTCTGGTGTACTTATATTTGATGTCTTTTGTGTCTCTAACAAGAAACGAAAAAAATACACTGGAGGTCAGTTTAGCACGGCAAAATATTCATAAGTTGGTAGATAGGTGCTCAAGCAGACACATGGATTAATTATTACTATTTTTACCAGGGCCACGACTTCTCCGCATGTCGTGAATTGAAGGCATAACAGAAGCCCATCTCGGTGAACACGGGCGCCAGCAGGTCGCAACACTCTTCGGAGTCACTCTTCCACTCACAATCGTAGAATAGGGTGTCACAACGGCGTACGATCTGGTTTATAAAAACGTGTTTTATAATTTTTACAACATCGGTGGCAAACAATTTTGCGGCTCGGCTGAAGGTAAGTTTTATATACCAAGCTTTCCTCATCCAGTCACCGCCCGTAGTCTGCCTATGGTCCGCACTTCAACGAGTGGCAGAGCGTATCATTAACTACCTTGTAGGACAGTTTACTCGTCGCACACTGGGGCAGATAGCCTCTAAACGTGCCCGTAATTCAAAATATGAAATAAGATTTCAAGATATGTACCCTGTTATAATGAATACAAAGCATACTAACAAAGGTACTCGTAGATATCATTTAGAATCTTTGCAACAAACTGAGCTCGCTGGTACACAACGTCAAAGTTGAACTTATAGCCTGGCATTATTTATTCAGTGTTTTTTTGCATATGCTTAAGGTTTAATATCTTTGAGTATGTATATGAAATTTAAGTTTTATTTCAATATGAAACCGTCTAATTCAGGTATATGTTAATATGTTGACATAGAAATATGAACAGATTAAGGTAGGTAAAGGATAACAAATTGAGTACTAAAACTATTTTATCTGATTTACTCATTAGACAATTTGTTCAGGAAGATAGCTGATTTTAGTTAAACGTTATATGTAATAATATTTGCTATAGTGTAGGCTCTCAGGAATAATTAAAAAAGTTTGCTACTTTTTGCTAATTACCAGACTCCCCAAATCCTGAATCATGGTCTAAGCGTACCCCGGACTAACCGGACCGGGCGTACCGGACCGAATACTGGGAATTAGACGCTAACATGAGGAGGATTATAATAGGCTAAGCCTAGCTTGCTAAGAAGGTTTAGTTATATCAAAAGAACTTCTAGCAAAAAATATATTTACACTAAAAACCGCTTCCTTCGGGTTGGATAGGGGCAACGGCACCTCGTCGTTATCTAGGTTGGACATAAGTTCTGTATCGGCCACGAACTGGTTGGCTGATTCGGCGATCGACTGGTAGCTCAGAGTCGCCAGCCAGCGAAGCATGCCCTCCGCGCGCTCCGGTGGCTCCGATCCCCAGATACTGTTGAACCAAGTTAATTTATCTGGAGGAGAGATTTACAAATCTTATCAGCGATCAGCCAACTGTAAATACTTACCAGCAACGGTACTAAGGTAGGTCTGTCAAATTAAGCCTAGTTGGTAACTACGCGTATGATCGAAAACTCGCATTTACACTTTCGCTAACATGAAACTTATTCCCTAGTCACTGAGTTCGTCAGGAGCGGTCACTGTAACGGTTTTTATAAGACGCGAAAGGACATTCGTAAACTTTTATTTATTGTTTGGGTGATTTTGCACGCTTATCTAATGCTTACTCGTTACAAAAATCCTTTTCGTGTTCGTAAACACTTTCTGTAATAACGTTATGTGATAGGCTATTGATTTTATTTACAATTTTGTTGGGATGCATTTGAGCGGATTATTACGCCTAGGCGACATTGCCCACACCAAATACTACAGTAGGCGTATTTAACCTTCAGCTTTCGATCAGCTTATGCGTAATTTTGTATGGGAAGTCGAAAAATTTAATGTCTGTATTGGACAAGTCGTAGAACAAACAGTCTAGAATGATGTGTAGAACACGTGGTTAGAGGATGAAACTGATTTCTGATACTCCCTGTTTGTCGATTATTTTGCTTCAACTAAGTAGTCGCTAATACTCAAACTGGGTTTTCAATGACGCCTATAAGGTCGTTATCACTTTTTCTTTTTTTGTGCAATTTTATTTATTTGTGCGGATGACATATCAGTTGTTGTAACAACAAGTAAGAAAAAAAGTATGTCGGAACATGTAGATGACTTAAATGAAACAATAATGACAATAGTTAATTGGCTAGAAAAAAATAATCTACGGATAAGTCTTGACAAAACATGTTATATTAATTTTAATTATGTCACACAAAACCTTAACATTAATTATAATGGACAATTGCTCAGACATGCAATAAGTGTAAGATTTTTAAGGTATGGAGATTAATTATAATCTGGACTGGAAACCGCATGTAGACGTTGTATGTAATAAAATAAATAGATTTTCATTTGCATTATATAAATTAGTTAAATCTTCAACAAGGGATACAGCCCTTACAGCCTATTTTTACCCGACTACGGCAAAGCAAAAGGAGGGTTATGATTTTGACAGGCTATGTATGTATGTATGTATGTATGTATGTATGTATGTATGTATGTATGTTCATCTGTTTCCACGTAACTTCTTAACTACTTATCAGAATTCGACAAATGACATATCATTATAAGCGTCTTGATCGTCCGCTGGTTATAGGCTATATGAAGTTTCACAAAATCTAATGTGGCGCCCTCTAGCGGACAAAACATACAGAGTAAAAAAATAAAGTTATGATAAATATGCCGTGTTTGGTATCATTTGAAAGCGCTTGACTTGTACATTTTGAATATATATATATATATATTACTAGCACTTGGACACCAAAATAGTACAAATAAAATAAAAGTAAAAAAACTAAAACCCAACTACGACAAAAAACGTCGCTGAAAAAGTATAAAACAAGCCTTCGTTGTCAATTTATGCAATATTCACTATGTAGAGATAAAATTTCATGTTTGGAAAGGCGTAGTCACATGTTAAATATACTACCCTTTGACAACGTGTGACTGCGGATTTCCAAACATGAAATTTTATCTCTACATAGTGAATATTGCATAAATTGACAACGAAGGCTTGTTTTATACTTTTTCAGCGACGTTTTTTGTCGTAGTTGGGTTTTAGTTTTGCATATGTGGAGTCAGTACTGCGTTATGGACTTATTAATGGGGCAACAGTAGTGACCTACAAAGAGCATTCATAGCACAAAAGAAATGTATTAGAGCGATCTGTGGCATACCACCCGATGAATCTTGTAGGCCACTATTTAAGACAATGAAAATACTTCCATTGCCATGTTTAAATATATTTTAAATAGCAAAATTTGTTAGACAGAATCTGAGCTGATTTGAATTGGCTAAAGACGTTTACCCCCGGAATACTCGGAATGGTAATAGGCTGGTTATTGACATTGTCCCAAAAAGTACACGCATGAAAAAAAATTGTTTCTGTATGTGTGTGAATATATACAACAATATTCCTCTGTATATAAAAGACATGCCAACTTTTAATAAATTTAAGAATGCACTGCGCACCTGGCTTGTTATGCACGGGGTTTTATTCTCTCCAAGAGTTTCTAAATAACAAAAATTAAACAAAACTATTATATCAGAAATTATAAATTTAGGCGCATACTATAAGTCTTAGTCGTATATGATAATAATTCTATTTGCATGCTGTTATTGACGGCTGAATGGGCGGTCTATATAATATATCTTTGTCATCTTCTGTATACCCTACTCAAAAGCAAATAAATTAATTCTTATTATTGTCCAAAGATTAAGTTTAAAATATGTGCTCTTGAAAAAAATTTTTCCTTTGTTACCTTAGTAATTGAAAGATTTATCTGGTCCTAGATTTAGGAAAACGTGTTTAATTTATTAAAAGAAATTGGTGTTTGAGATAGCATTTCTAAGACTGATTATGATCCTATTTAAAAAAATATATACTACCTTCCTGTAGAAAGTTATGAGAAGAAAATTATCGTTGGGGTAATTAAACCTCAGGGGTTAAATTCTGCCAAAATCTGTTTCGAGAATTGGTTACTTATCGTTGGGGTATTTAAACCTCAGGGGTTAAATTCTGCCAAAATCTGTTTCGAGAATTGGTTACGATTTGCTTGTTCTTTAAAAAATTCATTGGTTTTTTTATAATTAAATCAGTTAAGTATTAAACAAACCTATGACACATATAGGTACTGTTTTATTCATTCCCTTTAACTATTATTGAGGACATTTCGCTTTAACCTTAGGTAGGCGTACTTCGGCAGACCTACCTTAGTCTTAGGTAGCTAAAAGTACAAAGCTTTATTTTAACTTACTATAATGTAGCTTCAAATAAAGTTTGAAAGAGTTTAAAATCGAATGAGAACACGAACAACATCTAAGCAGGATGTGGTTATAAAAAAAGGTAGGACAAAATTCAGTTTCGTTATATGTAAGTACTATGCAACATATAACGATTTATCTTACGTCTGTATATACTCTTGAAGCAGTTCATCATCAGCGGGAAACACATCGCACAAAGTCACCGCTGGAAATGGCACATCCCAATTGTGGAAGTCTGTATCCAAACCTATTAGAAATAAAATAAATTACAATCCTGTGCGGATAAAGAATGGGATCAGAAATGGCGGCGCATCTATTCACTTCTCGCTCGCACACCCACGAGTGCGAGGATAGACGCAAATAGTGTGCGAGCGAGAAGTGAATAGATGCGCCGCCATTTCTGATCCCATTCTTTATCCGCACACGGTTGTACCTGTTTTATGTACTAATAAAAATCATTAACACTTAATCACCTAATAAATATGTCACTTACCAGTAATAGTAGGATTGGTTTGGAACTTCTCCCACAAACTAACAATAATGATGCATGTCGTCACTGCCCCAACAGCCGTGAAACTGAACCACATAAACCTGTACAAAATAAATATTCAAGCAAGTACTCAAGTGAGTACCTATTTAAATCGATCAAAAGAAAGAAACACGTCAAATATCGTACTAACTTTTCACAGAACGGCCGCTCTTTCTCAGCAATATAGCGCACGCCATGCAACGTGGAGTTGTTGAAGAACTCCGTGGTCTGATGGCGCAAGCTCGTCGCCAACAGCGACAACCCTCCTACCGTCCGGCGACTTCTTACCATTATCCTGGAATCCATTCTTTAGTCTAACTCGTATCTCCGGGTGAACCCTCATTTTTTACTCCTCTCATTACAATGTTTGTAATCCACTGCGTTCCACAAGTCCGCAATAAACGTTCTGAATGAAACAAATCACGCCACCCCGATAGCGTCCGTTTTATCGACCACCCGTTGCGTGACATATAGTCCTAATAGCTATTTAAATGTTGCCTTGATTCACCAATATATCTGTGAAATTATGCCAACACAACATCTAGGTAATTGTGATAATATCCACATAGGCACAGGGCAATTATCTTTTTCGTGCAAGGGAGATGAAGGAGTAAACGGTCGTCTGATGGTGAGGTAAGTGATCATCACTATTGCGCGAGTGTGAAAGTTGTTTTTAGTTCTGTAATATAACATAATCAGTCGACGACCCATTTGGAACAGTGGTAGTGAACGCTGCCTTTGGTCCAAGGGTTGCGGGTTCGATCCCCGCACAGTACAAACATTTGTGTGCATGAACATGTTTGTTTGTATTGGTCTGGGTGTTTTCTATGTATTATAAGTATGTATTTACAAAAGAAAAGTATTATATGTATATGTCACCGGTAAATAACAAGATCCGTAAGTTTATCAATTTACTAGGAAGTTTATAAACTTTCGTAGGATTCTAAACGGGAGATAAATTGTATTATTTTACGTCCACACTTTCGTAAATTTATCAATTTACGACGTCACATGGTAAATTAATAAAATAATGGATATCGATTCGTAAAATGTTATATGGTTCGACCAATCACTGAAACGCTTTTAAATATACGAATCTTTGAAATACGTAAAATAACACACTGCTCTCTGATTGGTCAATGTTAATAGTGGCAATGCCAATCAGATCGCGCGTAGCGTTTGAATATTTACGAGTGAGTTCAGTAAGTTTATGAATGTACGCATATGTGGGCGTAAAATAATACAATTTAACTCCCGTTTAGAATCCTACGAAAGTTTATAAACTTCCTAGTAAAGTGATAAACTTACGGATCTTGTTATTTTCCGGTGACATATATATGTATTTGTAATTCCACTGTTGATTCTGATATCCGTAACACAGGTGCTTGAGCTACCTATCGCGAAGTCAGATCAATGTATGTGATGTTGTGAAATATTGATTTATTATTATTTATTATATCACCGGAAGCATAAGTTAAATGTTCTTAGCTCATCTCGAAAAGTGATTTAATGTTTTTGTGGATAAAAGTATTCAAAAGACTAACACCCGAAAACTTGGAAAACGGTGGCGGTGAAAAGGGACCATTAATGAAAGAAATTAGGGAAGACGTTATTATCCAGCAGTGGGACAATATAGGCTAAAAAGTATTATATCCTTGATATTTTAATAGACAGAAAGAACATATCCATGAAAAACTTCGGATGTTACTCCTAGTCAAAAGATCGGAAAAGTAGGTACGGGTTGGACAACTGCAAGATTGAATTAGCTGAGTGTCTTTTTTTTATTAATTTTCAGGCTATGAATTAGAAATGACACAAAAAACAAAAACAATGTAGGTACCTTTATGTAAAAGGTACATATTATTCGACACGTGCTCTTGGACTACAAAATTTAATATTAATAGATCACCAAATCGCTACGCCCAGTGAAGTGGTAAAGTAAACACCAATTAAACTATGTTTCAGTTATATTTATTGAAACAACAAAATAATGATAGAGTTTTATAGGTCGTAATTACCTATATTACATTGCGCTCATGTTGTTTTTGACAGTACTTTTCTTGTCTAAAGGCTCTCCCACATCAATTTCGGGAGGAATCAGCGGGTCAATTTTGATGTCGAGGTCTTTCAGCGCATCGTCGAGTATTTTGATCTTCCCCAGTAACATTTCAGCTTGGAGGTTGTAGCCGGGCTCCAGCATTTTGCCACTGGGGTTCATCTTGAACAAATATTCCGCCTGCAAATAAATAGAAGTAATGACCATAATGATGATATTTTATAAATAATGCGGCTGTTCTACTGGAATAATAATAACTAATCCTCCAACATGTAGGCTCACTATCGAGGTCTTTCCAGGTAGACCAGTTTAAAGAGCCAAAACGGCTCCTTTTGTTTGAAATGACGTCTTAAATGTGACGACACAATTCGACACACGTACGAACGTGCAAGCTATTTTCGTTTGAAAGTGGTCATGCGGGAGAGACCCTGACCGTACCTTCGTGTTGGTCCAGAATGATATTAAGTATGAGGTAATAGGTATCTTATAAAGTTATCCTTTGGTATAAAGCCTTCCATATAAAATTAAATAAAACTTACCAAAAAGTCGATAGGATCATCGGGGCGCAACTTGGCAACTTCGAGCAGCGCGGTCGTTAAAGTCGGGAAGATGTGGTGGACTAGATAGTTGCGCATGGGCTGGCCAGCCGCAGCCAGAGCCGCTTCCTCTTCATCGCGCAACAGGGCGTATAGCTCCGACTAAAGTGGACAGCAAATACTTTGTAAATATTAATTTTGGAATCGGCCAATGTCAAGGATTCCTAATTACCAAAGCGATATTTTGTGGAGTAGAGAGTAGAGAAAACCTAATGCCGGGATTTTCAAAAAAGCGAACTTCTTTCTTTTGATTGCTTACTAACATCTCCGATTTTAAACGGTCCTTATACAAGCGTCCAGACCCTTATGCTAATACGGATTTCAAACTAGACTGCATTTTAAATAACCTCGACCTAAGTAGGTAAGTGGGTATAGGTAGGCATCATTTTTAAATGAGACTTCGAGCTACCTATCTAGGTAATAAGTGTTATTTTGTAAGCGTCAAGGTTTTCTCACCCAATACTCCATTTTCTCCTCCTTTTCTTCTTTCAGCTTTTGCTCGAGTTCTCTCAATACCTTAGCTTCTTTGGCTCGCAATGTTTCCAGTTCTTCTTTTTCTTTCTTCTCTGCTGCTTCGATAAGGGCTATTAAGAAATACACAAAATAACTACCGAGCCAAGGTTTCATTTTAGTTAATTTGTCATCCAAAAACTGAACTTTACATTAAGATGTAGGTGCGTTTTACGTCACAGAGGATTCCATTAGCAGATATCACATGTCTATTAAGGTAACCTAACCTTACCTACCTACTTAAATAACTTCCGACGATATTGGCATTTTTGTTCACTTTCTTTACATGTCAAAATATTGTATGTTCGGTTTAAGGATTTCTTTCTTAGTCGTTTGACACGTATGAAAAACGTCTATAAAGGAAAATGCACAAACTTACCCATAAGTTTTGCATAACGGCATGGGCGACCCATGCGTAAAGCTACAGCGGCGTACGATCCCTTCATGCTGTAGTCTGTATGTTCCTTAACTGGAACCACCAAAGGATGAATATCTAGTTCATCAAAGAAATTAAGCGGAGACACATCTCTGGAATCTCCAGCTCTAAATTCAGTGAGGCCTTTGAGAACAGCTTCTTCGTCCAGACGAGAGTCACCTTCCGGCTGCCGCATCGCTTTTTCACAAATGTAATCATCTGTTGCATCTAATGAAACTACTATGTCTGAAAATTGTATTCAATTATTAGAGTATACCTACCTCAATATTCAGACAGAAACGCAAAGAAATCAATCGGGTCAAATTTAAACATGGTGGTAATACAAACCGGGCAGCATCTTTTTGAGAACGTTGCTGTATAAATCAACATCTTCGTCGAATTGCTCCTCTTCATTTTCCTCTTCGACGTCTGAATCTTGTTCTTCACCTTTCTCAAACACTGTTGGAAGTAGGAACGGGTGCAATTAGTAGGTAGTACTTACGTAAGTCCGTTAGTTACTCCTTTGACGTTGCAAGTGTTCATGGGCGACAGTAATAACTTACCGTGCGCGGGATAACACCATAAAAAAAAAAAAAACTTACCATCAGGTGATACGTCAATTCGTCTACCCCCTAAGTATATCTTGTGGGCTACTCGCCATGCCCAATGAAACGAAAAACCGCAAAACTACCATGATCATGATGAGGTGTTCCCTAGAGGCTACAATTTGGGGGTTTTCAAAGGGCGAGTGAATAGGTATCTTCTAAGTAATCGTGCTGCATCTTAGACCATATTATCACTTACCATCAGGTGAAATATGGTAAAACGCTTACCTATCTACAGTAGAAAAAAAAAGATCAAGGAGCGATATGTCCATCTGGATCCTGGCACATAACACTGGAGCCCAATTCTCGTGCTCGTGATATTTATTTTCATACGACCTATACTGATGTACGGCTGTGAGGCTTGGACGCTACCTAACTTTAAAAGAAGAGCAAAAACTACTCGTTGCGGAAAGAAAGTTCTCGGCCCAGTAAAATTGCAAGACGATGGCTGGAGGATACGCACAAATGTCGAAATAGAGAAGATTGTAGACACGCCTAACATCATCGGCGAGACCAAGGCGCATCGTCTTCGCTGGCTTGGTCACCTCGAGAGACTGGACGAGCATCGTCTCGTGAAGAAAGCATACCAGAGCCGACCGATGGGCCGACGCCCGGTAGGCCGGCCTAGGTATCGCTGGAAGGACGTCGTCGAGAATGATCTGCGAGAACTTCAGGCCGGTGACTGGTGACAAATAGTGCAGGATCGATCAAAGTGGCGTTCTCTTGTTTCGGAGGCCAAGACTCGTTTCGGGTCGCTGAGCCAGTGGAGTAAGTATCCTTACTAATATTATAAAGGCGAAAGTTTGTTTGGATGGATGTATGGATGGATGTTTGTTCCTCTTTCACGCAAAAACTACTAAACGGATTTTAATGAAACTTTACAGTAATGTAGCTTATAGATCAGAATAACACATAGGCTATAATTTATAAAGATATTGTGTGAACGCAGACGAAGTCGCGGGCAAAAGCTAGTACGACATATATCACTAAAACATAGTTTTTTGTATGGTTTTCAGGAGATATTCACATGTTTTGAAAATATCACGAGCACGAGAACTGGGCTCCTGGTGTCAAAGACCTACTTTGGGTCGCTAATTAATCGCAGCTAGGTAAAAAGTACCTTCTAATACGCAAGAATCAATAGGTGTTGATTAATTGTGTCGTAATCGATACTTTTTGTTATACAATGATCTAGTTCAACAATAATGGTTTACTCACATGCAGAACATTGTGACAATGTTGTGGGAAAACCATCGAGAACCCATCCTCTGTTGAGTGCTTCACGGCATAAAAGACGCTGTCGTAAGTATCTGCATTTTATTTCGTAAATATAATTAAAGTTAATAAATTAATAAATAAGTTATCTTAATGTAATGATGAGCAATGACAGTTTGAATAAAATTCTTACGTACAATTAGGTACAGTCAGTATCAAAATAATAAATAATAATAATAATAAATAAAATAAAAATTGTTTATTCGTTTCAACAACAACCATACAATTTAGGTGTTGACATCCTCTAGTAGGTACAAAATTAGCACCTGTGTCAGAGGAAGCCACTCTTCCTTAACAAAAAATCAGTTACATACAAATAAACAGCGCATAAAATAAAATATCTTAAGCATTCTAACCTTACTAAAATATCTGACCATTTGACAACAGACAACTAGTATAGACTATGGGAGAGCACGCTTCGGTATGAATAGGCCGGCTCGACCGAAGTGATACCACGGCCTGACAGAAAACAGGCACTGTGCTGTGTTTCGTTGCGTGAGTCAGGGTACCAGAGGCCCTGAGAGGGGTAATGTGGGTTTAAAGGGCAGCGCACTTGTGACTCCACTGGTGTAGCGGGTGTCCATGGGCGGCGGCAATCGCTTACCATCAGGTTATCCGTCTGCTCGTCTGCCATCTATCACATAAAAAAATATCTACCCATAATATGCCGAGGTGCAATTTCATTTGTGGTTCGAGAACAATGACAATGAGAAAAAATAATCCATAAGGTATTGTGTTAATTTTTATATCGAATGCTCAGATATTTTTGTTACGTTTAAACGCTAAGATCACTTTGATGATGACTGTACTGTACTCTACATGCTAATGTATGGAAACGTATTTTGTACCTATCCTGCTTTATGTCACTTTGCTTTGCTTGTAGAGGTACCTACAGAATGAAATTTTCCCTATCGATGAAATATTTGTTTCATGAATCATTTCTGACTCACACACAATAGTGAGATAATTACAATCGACATGGAAAACGTAGACGTTGACAGGTACCCATTCATTTTATCCCGCATTATACACTCTTATCGTGTGTAGAAACTAATATTCTTTGTTTTGTTAATCCAAAATCCACTAGCAAGACGATAGAGGCTATGTATTTTCTGCAAAAAAAAAACGCGTACCTACCTAAAACCATGTTAATTATTATATTTAAAAATTTAATTTAGCATGTCCTTCTTATAGTATAGTTGACTGCCTTGGTGGCGCGTGTGATGCTACCCAACACGACCACAAAAGAATATTTTAATTTCAATGTAGGTAAGTAGTACATATTCATGAAAAATAAGTGTACTTTTTTGTACTTTCAATTTTCACACCTACCGTGGTCGTGCTATGTAGTACCTTTGGTGAAATAATATAGAAATTTATTGTACTTAAATGTACTGCATTTTTGAACTAAATTTTATTAATCTCGCATGCGCGGATTCTAACCATGACCCCCCGTAAAGGCGCGTAAGAACGGGCCTTAATAGAATGTGCCTTAAAGCTACCACCACTGTACTGAGTTACCATCGCAGTGCCTTAAAAGGTTACAAGTTACCCCATAACATCCTCATCAGTGAGAGGGCGTCCGGAGCGCAGCACCGCTAAGGTGTGCCTCGCAGCCTCCTGGACCCCTTCCTCCTCGCCCGCGTCGTCATCCACGTCCGTCGCGGCCGGGTCCATCTCCTCACCCGTGGGCATGGGCAGGCCAGCAGTCTCACCTACTTCCCAGTGGGCTACTCGCCATGCCTAATCGTTATAGGTAGTGGTATGTAGTGATTTAATAATATTTGGTTGGCAGAAGCATTACAATGAGGGTTTCGCGTGTGAAAAATCCGCTACATGGAGTACTATAGGAGTGAGGTCCATATACAATGCGATTGGTTATTTTAAACGTGATCTGTCAAAATGTCAAATTGACAAACTAAACAACCAATGCGGTTGATGTTAGACCTCAGTCCAACAGTAACGCCATCTAGCGGATTTTTCACACGCGAAAACCCTCATTGGTCCCATCGGTGGTGTTCCCGAATACATACGACCTGGTGACCTTCAAGATTAGTACATTACTGCAGCGGCCGGCAATACAAGCATTGATGTGAGATTGTGATACGTGGGGATATGAGCAGGCGCAGCCGAAGCACACATACGTGAGTCCATCAATGCTTTATTGCGGCCTAGGCTTGTAATGGTGCTTTTCTCAAATAATGCTAGGAAATTTAAAGAAATTGTATAATTATAGGTAAAACAAGTACAATGAAATAAAGGTTGCCATAGCATTGCAACCGTCGCGGTGTTGACGAGCTTGAAACATACCTAGTGTAGGTACTTAACAACTTATTCCAATATTACTAACCATCCGCATAATCTTTTTTTTTCTATAGACACAACAATGGACAACATTTCAAAATTGCTAAGCTCTGAAACAAAAAATACCAATTCTTTGTTTACTTTTCCGCTGCTCGAATATATATTTATTCATTTTTTATATTGCTTATTTACTGAGAAAAAAATTAAAAACTAAAAAACGTAAGATGACGTCATCGGACGGCAGAATGAAAAATATTTCTTTGCTTAGCACATTATAGTTTTAAATTTACGTAATGCCAAACTCATGACATGTAACTGTCAAAAAAAAAGACAACTTGTCAACGTTGAATGTATGAATGACGTTGACAATGTTGACACTAGTATTATTTACCTTTGACAGTAGTACCTTTTTTTTATTAAAACAATGATAAGCAAAGGAATATCGCTGTATTCAGCCGTCCGATGACGTCATTTGGCGCTTACGTCTATTTAGAATAAAAAGAATTTCAATAATTATTTTATGCATGAAAATGGACAAATTTTGATAAAAGAAAAAATATGGGTCTGTTCATTTTATGTCTACTTTCATATAAAAAAAACAATATGGACATGTTAAAAATTTGAAATGTTGTCCATTGCTAAGCTATGATAATCTTCATATCCATTACTAGTTTTGATAGACATTGTGTATTTGGAAACAATAGATTTTTATTCACATAACGGTTGTGGGAAACTATTCGGAATAGTAGGTAGTTAAATACTGAAGGAACCACATCTGCGCTTCCATAATAAATATATATATATTCGATGTCAAAAGAGTAGAAACATGACAACTATGAATTACATAGACTAACCATATCTTCTAGCATATCATGTGCGACTGTTTCCGGTGAAATATAGACCAGTCCATAAGCTTCACATATAAGTTTCGAGAGGGTCGTCTTGCCGACGAGCGGAGGACCATAGACAATAACCTAAGAAAGATATTATAATGTAACTAAGTGTATGTGTACTATATAGCATATTTGATTCCGATCTATTCATACACTTTAGCTTAAATAAGAAGAATTTACTAAAATAGCCTGACAGTAACGCACTGAAGTACTGAAAATCCTACGTAGATATATTTAACTACACGTACCTATGTAGGTAAGTACGGATAGACAATTAGCCACACATCAATGTATAGATACAGGTCAAATATCTTTTAATCAATTTTCACATTAGTTCAGCTTTTTAGCAAACGTTTAATCGTTCGCTAAAAAGCCGTACTAATGTGATCGCAAACCTTTATAGGTACTCCATACCTACAATCCTTATCTAGGCAATAATAGCACATACCGGAATTTACAATTTGCCGTTGCGCGTCCCGTTGTATAAAACGATAGTACTGCCAACAGTACGAGTATAGCGTAAAGACACTTACGTCGCCGGTACCCGCGAAACCTTAACAACGCACGCGATAAGCTATTGTTAGACATCACCTTAAAAGGCTTCAGTCCTCTCTCCTTTTTGAATTGCTTCATAAGCGCAGGGACGTTCTCGGCGAAGGTCAGCTCGGAAGTCCACTGTAGAGCCATCGTCTCCACTATAAACGATGGCTCCATATTTAAATTAAGGGTCATTAAGTCGTATATCCTTTGCTGAAATGTTCCAGATCAGTTTGGTAAAACTACTTTTTAATAGATGAATGTGGAGAGAGAATCGGCATTAAAACAGGGTACAAGGAAGGTATAGATAATAAAAATCTCACGTCAACTTCTGAAATCAAAAATGCGTCTTCTTGCGGAATACATTTGAACATTCCAGAACCTACGATCCGGCCCAACGGTTTAACAATCTGAAATATTAAAATCCAATAAGTAGCTACTTAAGTAAGCATTTGTAAATAGGTAGGTAATTGTTGATAAACGCAGATATTGATCAAAATACGCACCTCCCTTTGCTTTGTAATAATTTGCTCTACCGCCAAAATGTAGAGTTTCTTAGGGAAATCGACAATCAAATTGTAAATTATCCTGAAAAGTAAGGGTGCTGGGAGATATTATATATTTACTACTAGGTAGGTGAGGCTGCCTATAATACTCGGAGCAAATTGTAAAATAATAGGTACATAGAAGATAGAATCTTTTATCTTATTATACAAATTGTATTACGATTTACTTGCATAATCATTAATACTAGTTCAAGTCGCAACACAAGGAAAAAATAAGTCAACATACAAAATTAGTATTTAAATGCAGAGCATGATATGTATTTCTTCAATAAGTTCAAGGATAAACAAGGCCGCATTCGATGGCAAATGGCAACAGCAGTTAATTGAAATCAGATGTGTATGCCAGATTGTTGCAGAGTTCAATAGATTTTACGACTTAGGACGGTCGCTAAACAGACAGACAGCCACAACAAAGGAACTGTTAGTACCACATATTAAATCTGTGGTTACTACTGTTAGACTGTTGACTCTTACCCCCTTATTACAAATCCCGATCTAAGAAAAGTTCCGGAATTAAACTCGTTCCAGCTCCTTTTAGCACTGCGTGTTATAACAAGATGAATTTAGTACGGTAATAACTTTAGATCACATTATGTAATTTGGGGGTTAGAGCCAACACTGTGGGTGTTAGTTGTCTTTTGTGAATACCCACTAAGAGAAAATAGCTAATATGATTCCAATACATAAGAAATATATAAATTATTGTGACAAACTTCGAGATTTAAAAAAATACACAGTAAGGAAAAAATAAATTTTGAAAACGTAAACGAGACGATCGAGTTAAAAAGTTTGTAGCATTTTCCATCGAAATTGAATTCTTGAACAATGTGGTAGATAACATAAAGTACAATAGCCACTTACTGTGCAAGGTCAAGAACATTGATAAGGGGAACAACATTCCCTCCGCGACCTAGAATCGGCAAGATTTTTTCGCACTCCCAAGCCTTTTGGAACCAGTAAAAAAGCACGTCTTCTTTCCCTCCGTATGTAACACCGGAACCAATCACTAAGGCCCTGGTTATCACCAAAACTAATTAGGAACTTTGAATGGTACGATTAAAACTTGATTAATATGTGATGTGATAACATCCATGCATGGACAAGTGAGGGGTATAGAAACAAAGGTGACCATCTCCACTTTTACAGATTTTAAGATAAACGTAAAAAACTTTCATCTTATAAGTTACAAATGTTTATGAAGTTTTTATTTTGTCTTTAATAGTGTAGTGTTAGGAAAAGATTTCAAGCAAGTTTGGGCTAGATTCACGTGGTGGTTACAGAGTAAATGAGGTTACAAATTTGGAGATTGTTATGTTTGTTTCTCCCAAGTAGACATTGCTATGTTTGTTGTAATCATATATGGATTTTGTTCACTTTGCTTTAATCTGTAATGGATATTGGTGATTCTGTTTCAATAAAAGGCATTATTAGAAATTAACAAAATATTTTATTTTTGCTTATGTAATTACTTACAATTATGTAACTGTATGCCTATAAATTATGTAACGTATCATAGTGTTTTTAACAAATCAATAAAAAAAATTAAATAAAGGCATCTTGGAAAGCCTTATTATTCTTTGCATAGAAAATTGTCGTGAAACTGTTGTATATCCTGGTGATTTAATGATTTACAATCATAAGCTTTGCTATTATGATCACAAGTTAGCTTTGGTTGTTGTTTTGGTGAGTATCTGCAAACAACGCAATAAAATTTTGAATGTATTGAAAGTGAAAAATAACATTGCAAAATAACAAACAACAAATTTAAAAAATAGTACAAAATTATACCTTTTGTATGGCAATTACCCCTCATGTGATTGAGGGAGACCCGTGCCCTAGTAGTGGGGACTTAAATGGGCTGACGATGACGATGATGATACCTTTTTGTCTTCTGGATTACTCTTTTCCACTTTCCAGGGTCTCTTTTTTCTGGCTTGGTTTGGAGGCTACTTCACAAGCATTTAGCTCCATTTTATTATTTTTTTCACTTTTTAACCGAAAACTTTAAACTGATTGACTTGTGAAAATTTGAATCTGTCAAAACAAAAGTCACAAACTCCAGAGGACATAGACAAGTTTGTTTCATTCACTAGTTTTTAACCATAAATATCTATTGGTTACAGACGTATTTGAAAGTGACAATTGGACAGATCGACGGCTTTGAATCCCAACAACTAGATGGCGCTATTAGCTATAATTCGGGAAAACATGGAGATAGTCACCTTTGCTTCTATACCCCTCAAGTAATGTACAAGGTGTAGTAGGTGAACAAATTAAAGAAATTTACGAGTAACATAACAATAAAGGTACCGGTCTACGAGCTGCGACAAGTAGCTGCATTTTAAGACAGAACTCATAGGATCACTTAAACGCGTAAAACAACTTAGTTCAAATTAAGTATAGGGGAGTCCACTTAGCAGCATACATTTTCATAATTTATGTGCTATTATGGCACGCGGTTTGCGTGCATGTCCACTTTACGTCACAGATATGGTCAAACGCTTACGCTATCGGAACATGCAACTCGCATAATATTACAACCAGACAGTATCGATTTCCACTCACCCTATCTGTGTTCTGTATTTTCTGGCCATGAGGATAACTTCGTTCTCAACATCGTAATGCATTTTGTAATTTGGATGTGGTTTTCTTTTGCGAAAATCAGTTTCTATAAACGGCATATCAGGAGTATCCTGTCAATTTCATATGTGGAATGTTGAAGATTATCACAGAACAAAAACTCATGGTCTAGGTCCAGACAAAATTACAAATGTTTTTATTTTTATCAGGATTAACTATCTACACAACCGTAAATGTAATATGTTTTTAAGTAACTTGGTAATTACCGGATCTAACGGTTTAGTACTAGCCCATGTCATGACGGTAGATATAAGTATCAAGTAGCGTTTCTTAGATTCAACGGCTCCGCCAACATCTACTTCAGTGTTAGTTGCAGTAGGCTTTTGCCTCTCTAGCAGATCCTTGAGAACTGTCAAAACATTTCTAAGATAAGACACGATCAATGTGTTATCGATAATCTCGTCAAATAAGTTATTTTCAGTCATTATTTTGTTATAAAGATTTTGTGACACATGAGGCATCAGTTATCTTCGTCATCTTAGCGTTTTGTTTGTCCCGGTTAGCGACCCGAGCAACGCTTATGGTATCGAGTATTATACATTAAAAAAAGTTTATTTGTTATGTCGGCTACAAAGAAAAAGTACCTAGTAGGACTAAGCAATTTCTGTCATTTTTTCTCTAGACTGTATTCTATGAGGGATTGTTGTTTTTCTGTAGAACTAAATGAAAATATATTTAACATCAATTTACTAACGTTTCACGTAGTCCATCGTAATGCTAAGTTCCTCTCTGTCGCAGCTGATGTCTAATATAACTGTGCCGCAGGTCAACATCTGCGGCAGACACTCCGGCTTGGGTATTATTCTAGCGACGTTGTCGATGCTCTTAACTTTCGGATCGGATACAGTTCCTGATTTAAGTATAAAATTACGGATTACAATTTTATGTAAATATGTCAATAGGTCAGATATTTTTGTTTCATAATTTTTACTACCTTGAGAAGAGTCAAGATGTACTACACAGTAGACCGCAAACGATTCGCCGCTTTGAGTCTAAACCTAATTATGCAAAATACAGAAAAGCAACTAACACAAGGACACTTAAAATCATTGCTGCGTAGGCGTTACACGGATGGAAGGCATCAGGATTCGAGTGGAGCATGCTATCGCTTCAAGGCTGCCAAAAATTCAAAAGAATAAGAAATGCTCAAAAAACTATAGTAGTAATAGTAGTTACCTATGATTTCATAGAGCTGTTCTGGCGGAGGAGGAGGTAATGGTTCCGCATCTTCCGCCGCAACTGTTTGTAGAGATTCTTTCGTAGACAATACTGCATTTTTCTCTAAAACTTTAGAGATCTCCTTTAAAATGTATTCTCCATGATACGAATCTAAATTGTTCATAAAATAACGCTTATATGAAAACAAGTTTTCCGAAGCAGAACTAGATTTTTCTGACACTTTATCCATTGTAAATATAATAATTATTTTTACGTGACTATTTATTAAAATGCAAAGAATTCAAAAGAATAATTGCTCAACGCAAGCACAGAACGCAAGTAAAACTTAAGTTTGTTGGCATGTGTGTTCAAATCACATTGACATAAGTAAGCGTCATCACCCTGAATGTTTGAAAAATGTTTTAGATTCAAAGAAGTCACTGACCACGATTGATCTATATGTGACCATAGACATGTAGGTAACAGACTGTGTCTTTTCATAGAATGTATTAATTGAAAAATCGCGCGAAGCCGTTAGTACGGGAATGACGTGCTGGGCGACGTTCTTTCTCTACCGGAACCATATAGAATCTGCGTCATGGACCCGGTTGGATCTTTTTCACACTCAGCGACGTTTTTTCCGAAAATGGCATATTCAATTTAAAGAGCGCTTTTTCTAGTTCCATGTATGACCACGATAAAAATAATGAATCGCACTGTATTTATTTGACGACCCGTTTGGAACAGTGGTAGTGAACGCTGCCTTTGGTCCAAGGGTTGCGGGTTCGATCCCCGCACAATACAAACATTTGTGTGCATGAACATGTCTGTTTATATTGGTCTGGGTGTATTCTATGTATTTACAAAAGAAAAGTATTATAAGATGTATATATTTGTAATCCCACTGTTGATTCTGATATCCGTAACACAGGTGCTTGAGCTACCTATCTCGGAGTCAGATCAATGTATGTGATGTTGTAAAATATTTATTTAAGTCATAGAGTAAGGTATATCTGGATAATACTCTGGATTTATGAGTTGTGAATTTATACTTTGATAGAAGATTTAAGTACCTGCTGTGTACTATTGTGGGTGGAAAAGTGTAAACTGGGCCATATGCACTATCTTTTTATTAAACGTGCTGAAGACCCGCGTAGAAATGATGCACAAAACAACAAAATAATTTAAAATAAATCGGCAAATTACGCATACCAAGGGACATTCTTAAATTTATTATAAAGAATAATCAAATCGCGCAGTTTAACTAGTTTGTTTTCGTATTTTGTATCTTTTATTTTTAGCCCCGGTAATTTTACAACCCATTCGAAATTGCATGTTTCGACACTCCCGAAGTATTTTTACTAAAGAAACGACCGTATATTTTTAACGCAAAACTTAGAACTCGGATTTTTGCACAATTTTAGGGGACCGTAGACCTTAATAGAATTTCAATTTAAAGTCGATCCACATTATTATAAATCGCGGACTTAAGTTATTACCTTACTAAACCTCTAAGCCGTCCCGTTCCAATACCAAATGTTAAAAGGGGCAGGCACGAGTTTAGTACCGGAACTTTTCTTAGACCGCGTTTTGAAATAAGGGAGGATAAGTATCTAAACGCGTTCCCTAAATAAAGGTCTAGGCCCAGAGTATATTCCCTTACTCTATGGTCTTGGCTTAGCATACGGACAACAAAGCGATCTTATGGGGTTCCGTTTTTTTCCTCTTAAGGGACGCAACCCTAAAAATACCAATACAGTCGCGGACGATTTGACTTAAAAAATTAACTAGCAATATCCCCATTCTCCGCCTCGGCTAGAAGCTCGGTACGCCCATGAGTGGAAATGTAAATGAAACATAGGAGTAAAATGTTAATACTTATATTGCCCAGCATGAATAAATATAGATAGAATACAGGAAATTACTTACTTAGGCATTATTTATAATAAAAATTGTATTTCCAAAACATCACTGGGCTATAAATAATTTTCGAAATATAAAAAAAAATGTGTTGCAGTATAACGAAAAATGAAACATAAAAAGCATGAATAAAAAAAAAATTACGAAAAAAAAACCGCCTTCAAAAATCACGAACTAAAAAGTGTATGTTGTAATGTCATTTAAAGTATATAAAGTGTAAACAATGTTATTTTACACTTTTTAGTTCATGGTTTTTAAAGGCGGTTTTTTTTTCGTAGATTTTTTTTTTCTAATAAGCATTACAACTGATTGCAATTGCAGAAAAACGCCGAATACTACTTATTTGCAGCCCAGCGTATGTTTACAATACGGTTTGTAACACTATAGAATTTTACTTTGAATAGAGCAATATAAAATGAAACCATTAATATTATACATATTACATTTGTTAAAATAATGAACTCTGTAAATTGCAGAGTAAAACCACATTTAATAAAGTCGTCAATCATACGGTCACTGAAATACATACGTCAGCACTAAAAATATTTAAATAGGTACCTAGACCTACTTTAGTGAAACAAGTATTGTTTTACCTATACTTTCAACATATTTCGACTTATTGAAATAGTTGTTGTTGTGAAAGGGTATTTCTATGACACTCACTTTTGAGGGAAAAGTTATAGATATAGATAACAAAAAATATCCTGGCGTTAATAATATACTTAAAGACTAAAATGTTCTTAAAAATTAAGTACAATCGTCATATAAAATTCGAGATGAGAATAAGTAAAAAAATTCAGAGGCAGTAAGCAGTATTTCGCTATCGTAAGGCATACCTAATCTATTTGAGTAGGTTATTATTAAATATTAACATATCTATGTAATTTGAGTAGGTTAATATTAAATATTAACATACCTATGTAATTTGATTCCAAGAACTCTACACCAGAATCCAAATACATGAATACAAAAACAATTTTACCCACTAGTAACAAATAATCATCAATAGCGTGACTTCTAACAGTGGTAAACACCTGAATTATAAAAACATTTATAACATTTTAAGTTTATTTGCTCATTAATAACTATTAACATTGTGAACCTATTTCACAAAGTCAAGTAAGTACATCTTGTAGACAATACACTGCCTAGAGATTTACAATTGTATTTAATGGGTATAATAATATTTATATAATGTGAAGCAGGCCCTAATTATAAATTATATACTGACTTACTATATTTAATTGTTCCCATTGATTTGCCAAGCACCATTATTACAATATATCATTACATTATATTATAATCACCATAATTATGTGTATTGGCACAACATAGTTTTCATTATTTCATTTACGTGTATTAATTATTCTGTTAGACTTGTATGTAAAATACTCAAAACTGCAATTATTTATCTTTATTTTGTCCAAAACAAGTATTATGTAAAAATATGGCACCCCTATCTATCAAGTTTCATTTTTAATACTGAATAATTCTTGTACTAATTTATAAAATTACATATATCTTAATTTTATTTCAAATATACGGAATAATATTAAAATAAGTAATAAAAGGACGGATAAAATACTTAAGCAGGCAGTTCTATCACAAAATGGAATGTGAAAAAGTCTGTTTCAAAACATAAGTGCCTCCAGGCAGCCACACATCAGGTGGCCTACAACTAACCTGACCGAATCGGAGTTTCCCTCCCTTTCACACGCGATATGTGTCTTCTTTGTTTGAATGCTACAGGTATAATATGATCGCTCGTTACGGAACAGGTTCGCTGTAAGCCACCAGGTTCTATAATCTGTAAAATTACTTTGAATGTTTGGTCTGTTATTGTACTTTAAAAATTGGTTACCGCCAAAAGTCGAAGACCCGGTTTAGTAGCTAAAAATTTTAATGGCGTCGGCAGTGGGCTTTACTCTTCGCCTTAAGGAGATATTAGAATATAAAAAAATATATATTTTTATACACTTATGTGGCTATGCTTGCCTATATGTGACACTACCTGTGCCATTATTTTGAAAAGGATATATTTTTCTAGCACCGGTTATTTTTTCAGTCATACACGATATAATGAAAATACAGTAATATTTTTTATTGAAATTTTAAAGAAAAATTACTGAAATAATCTTTATTATTCAAAAGTCTTCTCGCTTTAGGTTTCATTTCGAAACTTTAAAGCGAAAAGATAAACATAAGATTTAATGAATGAACATTGATATATTTAAAGTGTAAACATAGAAGAGGCACTGACTACTAAAATTACTAAACAGTAATTTCAGACTACCTCAAGGTTAAATCAATATACTTTCATAATTCGAAAAGTCAATCTATGTGTGAATAATTTTCACTAAGGCACTAAAATATAACATTTGTAACAATTAAACATTACTGTCATTGATAAAATATTAACATAAAAAAGTTGAAACATAATACATAGGTAATTAGAGTTGTGTGGTAATAACTGATTTTCGATGAATAATTGTGATGTCTTTTTCTCCAATACCTGAAGGTGAACTGGGTTCCGATGTTACAAGCCAAGGAGACAGAGATGATATTGGCTGCGATTTGGGTGTCACATCTTCTTTCCTTTCAACTGGTTTAGGCGAAGCCAACTTCGCTTGAGAGAGAGGCGGTTCCACAACAACAATCGACACATATTGTGAATTGCTTGCATTCGTAGATTGAGGTTCATTTAAAATTTTCGGTGATGGAGTCGAAGGAATGGATAAATTTATGTTTGGAGATTCATTTATTATTTTCACTTCATTTTCGCGAGCTTTCAAAATATTATTACATTTTAGTTGACCTGGTGGAAGTGCTTTTGTTGATGATAGGAAATTATACTTTGATTGATTATTAGGCACTTCTTTGTCATTCACAGCATCTACCTGATCTCTCTTAACTTCATTTTTAGACTCATCATTGTTCAATTTCTCCTTAACTAAACTCATAAGGAGATCATTCAACGGGTTAGATTCCGTAACTGGTGAACAATTACAAGATGGTTTGTTAATAACGAGTTGAGTCAAATTAATTTTCTTTTCTTCAACAACAGGTTTATCTACTTTGAATAAAACTTTGTTGCTTATAGCATCATCCTTGGAAATATGTACTTCTTCAACCGGTTCATCATTGAGTAGATTTTTAGAGGAACATTCACCAATTTCTGTTTCTTTATGAGTATCATTTTCTAAGCATGATTTCTGAGACTTGGCACTGCTCTTTCGAGATAGAGTTTCTATATCGGGAACAATCAATGGAGCTTCCGCGGACGTACTAGGACCTTCTGTAACAATGTCTGCAGGAGCTGCCGCTTCTGATTTTGTCGCGTTGCTTTGTTTTTCGCGTTCCCGTAATACATGACTTTGTCTACGGGCGAAACGTTGACTCGGTCGTCTTTCAAATTGTACCGTACGGCGGGCGCGATTTTGTTGGGTTGTTTGATATTCAGTTTTGCCCGAGTACTGGAATCTTGAACCCATTCTGAAGAAGTTTTGCCTTGCGGACGGACCTTTAACAGGCGCCCTTAAGCGGAAGAAAGTGTGATGTTCAACTGCACATTTCCATAGGTGTTTACAAGCTTTTTCATTATGCAGTCTAAATACGAATGTGTGCTCTTGTTCACGGCCTTGGTCATCGTCTTCTACTACAACCAATGTTAATTTCTTCTTTTTAAAGTCAAGCTTGCTTATTTTAGGCCAAAAGAAGAGACCTATCTTTTGTGGCCCTTCAAATACCAAAATCCCCGTAGGAGTCAGTCCTAAGTGGTATTCACATCCATCTTTTCCCAAAACAATGTGCATATCGACACCATACATTTCAAGCCACTTCGCTTTATTCAGATAATTCACTTCAGCTTGTGCTGGAGTAAGTCCCTTGCATTTTTTAAATTCTTCCAATATTTCTATTTCCATTTCTTCAGTTTGATTAGGCACAAACCTGAATTCAGACACTGTAGCAGGAGTATGAATGGTTTCATCAAAATCACCTAATTCCGATTGCAGAGCTAGAGCTGCAAGCTCTACAGCAGTAGAGTGGGGGCATTCTAACTTGCTCTCTAGTATATCTTTTTTTAATTGAAGAAAGAATTGATATCTAGTTAATTCTTCGCGTAAATTGTTTGGTTCCGAAGAATAGAATTTAACTTTAAGCCTTAGTGTATAAGGCGGTCCAATTTTAACTTGCTTTTTAATAGTTTTGGTGGGATCGAGCCAATGTTTAACATTGTTTGTGTCAGTAAATTGAAGTCCAAAGTAATCTTTTTCTATTAAATCCAATGAATAAAAAACTTGTTCATAAAGATCAGCTGCACTCGCTTTTTTAGATAAATTGATAGACAAATCAGTTTCATCAAGTAGCATTACCTTACATTGTATGAAGTTTTTGTTGACTGATGTTTTGTTCCCTTGCTTGTTGCGATTTTGACTTGATGAGCGACCCCGCCGGCTGAGAAAGCGCAACATTTTGCACTCTCAGCTCCAGAATCTGAAACAATAACAAATACATTTTTAAAGCACAATAGCATGTATTGTTAGATTTGAAATTTTAATTTTAAGGACATGCCACCTGTGGCGGCTGTACCTTGGTGCGCTCGTGTGCTGAACCACCAAATAAATATATGAAAAAATTACCAAATACTGAGTACTTAATTTAGCATTTAGTTTTAAACATACAAAACATTATAATCAATACTAGATTATACCGAAACAACTAAGCGCTATGTTTAAATTGTTAATATTATTATATTAAAATGATTAAGACTTATTTTCCCTCTAAAGAAACTTTTTTTCTCTTAATAAATACGACGGTAAAATTTTAAAGCTATAATATAAACTGCAATTGGAATTGCTCTACTTGCTTAAGAAAATATGGATATAAGAAAAGAGTGTCGGTAGCATCAGTAACATGCACCTCTGGATTTTTTAAATTTATGTGCCTATTTCTATCATTCGCTCGGCGGAGATGGAAAACTTTGTGAGGAAACCTGCATGTCTCAGATAGTTTCTCAAAATTGTGGATATTTGTAATAATGATTCCAAACATGTAACCGTAATCCAGTGGTCTGGTTCCCCTGTTGCAGGTCAGACGCAGTTGCTTCATTGTAATTACCAGACTTCTCGTATCATGGTACAAGGATACCCTGGGCTCTGAAGCAACAGCTTTGGACGCAACTGAGGCTTTATGCTAAGATAAAGATAAAGCAGCTTAAAAAAATTTCCAATGAACACATGATGCAATGCTGCTGCGAAACCTCAATCAACTAGTAATTAAGCACCGCAGGTGCATCTGAGGGCCTACAATGAAATTGAACATACTTGTCGCATCCAAATAAAAGAGCGCATGTAGGGGATGGATATTAAGATTCGGCCGTGAATTCCGAATAGTCGTAGACCCTATGGATTGCTTTCCCTAGGCAGGCTTTTGATTAGAATACCCGAGGAAATTGAAATTGTGATGTCCAAAATAAATTTAATAACATTATTAAGACTTAGATTGAAGTCAAACACCGAGTTCTAGACTGAATTTAATGGAAGAGGCGGATATAGGATAATAACTTATAATAAGTCAAGTATGTTATGATACATACTGTGGTAAAATAAAATTTACAATATGTAAATAGGCTGGTTTCACCACAGCTGGGAATCTCTACATGTGTCAGATATGACAGATAGATTAGATAGATATATTTTCATTATTATTTAATACTTCTGGATGTTTTAAAATTCATTTTCTAATAATAAAAATTATAACAATGTGACAAACCCTACAAACCTTAAGAAAACTTAACTATAGTCCATTTAGTATTTTCTTTAGAAATTGTTTGATTTTTAATTTTTATCAACATTTTATCTATGAATTTGAACTATCTGGATATGGAATACAATCTGTAAAAATTCTCAGTGGTACATACGCTATACATAACAAATAAATGATCACAAATAATTAAATAATATGCATCTTATTCATCTGATAAAAACAAAACTCGCTTGACATGTTGGAACCATCTTCGTACACCAAAAGAAATTACTAGTTCTTGGTCCCTAATGCAATCTATGTGGACATATTTCGCACAAGACAATAATCGTGGTAAGATGGTTGCCATATTGAATACTGATTTATTCCGATTGTTTGCTATTGAGCAAAAATTCTCATTAGCAGATTATGCAATTCATAAAAAAAATACAAATTTTATTGGTAATAACTATTTTAAGTTATTGTTCAGATTAATAGAGAAAGATTAAGACTTGTTATTTTGGAAGAATAAGAACACAAAGAGTTAATGATTTTACAACTTAATATTTTTATTGGTAAAAAGATGGATGCATGATAAGAAATGATTGAACTGTCCTATTCACCTTCAGATATTGAACGAACTCTAAGAATAAATGTACCTATTTCTTTCTTCTTACTTTTACATACACTACACTTATAGGTCAGCACCACTTTACTTGTGAAGAAGGGATCAAGAAGTAGCTTGTCAATTAAAATTTAGCAGTGTCCATTAAATAGGTACCATCTGAAATCTTATCCTGATCCTACATACAAACAGATACCCTTTGACGAAAGCATAGAAATATAATCTGTCAAATTTCCTCCTCCTCATTTTAGCATATACCTTATTCCCGGTTGAGTCAAAACTTGTTGCTTGGGAGCTTGTAGACCCCAACGCTTGGACCATGACCCAGGAAGTCTGGCAATTACAATAATACAAAGGCCATCTGACCTTTACAACCCTTAGACAGGAGAACAAGACCAACTTGATTATGGTTACACATCCAGAATCATTATCCCAAATATTGTAGGTATCCACAATCTGTTTCTGAGATGCAGGTTTCCTCACAATGTTTTCCCTCACAGCAGAGCTAATGATATAAGTAAATAAATGATGCAGAATAAGCACTGACATTTGGGCTACTATAGCTATCAGGCCATGAGCCATGCTAAATGTAATTAAATCATAAGTCTCAGCTAGCTAGCATTTATTATAATTTCACTGGTGTCACGGGTGTCCATGGGCAGCGGCAATCGCTTACCATCAGGTGATCTGTCTACTCGTCTGCCACCTATCAAATATAAAAAATGATATGGATTACACCAAAAAGACATTGTATAGTATTTTGATAACAAAAACGCAAGATCGGTATAATAATAGTAATGTAGAAAATCGTTTTTTTTTTACAAAAATATTTTTTACAGGCAATATACTAGGAGTAGGTACGTCACACTACAGAATACTTAGGTTTAACTGTATGAATGCATGGACTTCATTTAATGTAATGAAATAAATGTAATTTAACAAATCTTTAGGTAATTTCATGACACCACGCCTACAGAAAATCAAAGCATAATGTACATAGTACGCACGGGGTAGAGGGCCTTCTTTGCCAAGCCAACACAAAAACTTGATTGTGCAAACTTAAGGCAAGTCTGCGAAGTCATTAGTAGAACAGTAGGTTTATGAATCGAATGGCAATAGAATATAATTATATTACTAACATACTGTACCACTATCTCCGAAAGATCCCTTTTTAAGTGCAATGTAAGTTATCACTTCACTTATTTACAGTCATGTAAACTGCTCCACAAACTTTTATGACACACAAAAATGACATCCGCCCACCACAAAATTTCAACAATCTCCAAATCAAAAATCTCTGCTTGTTTGTGGTCGCCTGTCTCTTACCAAAAGCAATCTAGACAAACGTCATAAAGACAGGTAGTAGGGATGTGCTATATATCGATTATATGGATGATAGACAACATTCAATTGTACTTGACATTGGCAAGTTGTGGTGTCTAAGTCGCAAAGCCATAAAAAAAAACATTCAATTGTGTAGTACCTTCATTTTAACAAAGTAATGTTTTATAGTCTGTACTTTATCTTTTTTAAAATTGAAGGTTACTTTGCGTGGCTGAGGCTGTACATTCTGTCAAACATTTCGAAAAATTAGTAAAAATTTACACAAATTAAAGATAACACCTGAAAAATCGTAAGTTTCAACATAGACGCATATTTTACAATACGAAAGTGCGTATTCTTATGCCTAATAGATTAATTTCAGACATAACCTTCCACGGTCAGTTCTTGGTGCATGTTTTTCTCGTCATTGCTGAATGTAACAGCCTTATTTTCACTATATACATACCACAGCGATGTATTGCGATGTCAATTTGAATGAATCGAGTGGCAAAAGTTATTTGTTCTATTTTAGATGCCAGTTGCTGACGATATCCAGTCTTCTTGGGCAGACGAGGTAGAAATCGACCAAGGCGCTTTGCCCCCGCCCTCCGAAGTAGTTGAAAATGGACTAAAGATTGTTACAGAATACAAATATGATAATGATAACAAGAAAGTAAAGATTGTGAGGACTTACAAAATTGAGAAGAGAGTTGTTTCAAAGGTCAGTACATACTTATTACTTTAAACCGACTTAAGGTTTCTGAAGTTACGACAATTGCAGTACAAGTATAAAAAATCAAACAGACTTTACATGATCTTTTCAGTCTTTTTTGTGTATTAACTACATGCATACAATTTGTCTTGTATGGATTATCTCTAAGTAAGAATGTTCATTTTGAATAACACATTTGTAGTAAGTAGATTTGTGAGTTATTTCATAACAACTAGCTATTATAATTAAGTTTGTCTATTTACAGAGTATTGCCAAGCGTAAGACCTGGAGCAAATTTGGCGATTCTGCCACTGACAAGCCTGGCCCCAACCCTGCCACAACCAATGTATCTGAAGATGTTTTCATGCAGTTCATCTCCAGCAAAGAAGAGAGCCAGCGTCCTGATGATGGTGAATTGGATGGCCTGAAGGTTATTTGTTTATTATTATTTAACATTAAAAGCTGCTGTTATACAACTGAATAACCAATTTATAATTTCTACATGGATTAAATGCTAAATAATAATATAAAAAAACTTGTAGCACTGCAAACTTTGTAGTATGAACATAATAGTTTAGTTTGTACACTAAATCTTGTTTCTGATTAGTTATTTGCTATTTTGGACAACAAGGAATCCAGATATCATTATTATTAGTTCAATATAACAATTCAATTTTATTTTAGTTATGTTACTGACATGACTTTGCTTTCTATTCCATTGTCATCATGGAAGTTTATGGCTACTGTTGATTTCATACAGTAAAACTTGGTTATATAAATGGAGAGACTGATTACTTGAAAAATTCCCTTAACTATGCCAAAGTACAATTATTACAGGTTATCTGGATAGTAATAAATAAGTTAAAATAAAAAGCCTTTATGTCTAAATTTACACAGTTACAAATTTACCTTCTTCAGATCCCGCCACTCTGGCTAGTATTGTATTTAAATATTTTTTACTTTTCAGCCTCCAACTAGCAGAGTGATCTTCAAGTGTCGTACATGTCAAGGTGACCACTGGACCCTCAGCTGTCCCTTCCAGCATACTGAGCTTGCACAGGCAAAAGCAAATGAAGCTGCCAAAGCATCAGGTACAGTATAGTGTTAATTATTTTTAATTAGTTTTTAAATTCAATTGATAATATTATACTAAGTAGCTTAGCGCTTGTGTTATGCATATCAGGCAATGAAAGAAATACAATACTTCATAAAGATAAACACTCGGACACTTAATAAAAACAAGTGCTTGGTCAGAGTTCACAAAAATATTTGATCAGAGAGGAAATCAAACCCACAACCTTTGGCCACTACTAAATACATTATGGGAGAGTCATTAGTAGTTGATCCTTATCCTTACCTATGAAAATGGAGATTTTTTATCCATACCATCCATACTAAAGTTTTTGATACATTGAAAAATTTGGTCTTAAATTAAAATATTCATTAAGTAACTAAAATTTTGCTAGATCCAAATGACAACTATTTGTGTAGTATAAGCTGTCCATATTTTGAGAATAGTGATGCAAATTAACACATATTTGTAAATAACAATAAAGAGTACCTACTAATTTTTAGATACGAAAACGGCGACTACCAATAAATACGTCGCTCCATTCCTCCGTGAGGGCGGCGCAGGCCGCGGGGCCAGCAAAGAGCCTCCTGGTGCTCGCCGCGACGACATTGCTGCCATTCGTATCTCAAATCTCAGTAACTTTGCTGTTGAGGCTGACTTGGAGGATTTGGTGAAAGGCTTTGGCCCTGTTCAGAAGCTGTATCTTGCTAAGGAGAAGGTAAATGAATTGTTGTTTCAAGAATTTATTTTTTGGGAATGTAATTTCACTCATATCTATACTATTTATAAAAAGCTTCTTAATTCAATAAACAATATCAAGGCTTAAGACATGTTACACAATGTGAGCTCCTGCCTAGACAGCTACTCTCAAACTAAAAAAAAACAACACTAGATTAAATTATACTATGTACTAGAATACACAGAAATAATACCTCAGAGAGCAGCAAGCCCAAACAGAGTAGCTATGTACTCAGCTTTTACTCAAATCAATGAATAATAAGCATTGTAATTGTTACAGAGTACTGGACATTGCAAAGGATTTGCATATGTTCACTTCAAGTTCCGTGCTGATGCTGCTAAAGCTATTCAAACACTAAATGGTCACGGTTATGATCATTTGATCTTGAATGTTGAATGGTCTAAGCCACCACAAAATAACTAAGCAATATTGATTTCGCCTTTATAAAACTGTAATAAATAAAATTATGTATGTAACCATTTTATTTTATCTAACCTTTCCCCTATAAGGCTGCATTTCCACCAGAGATGAGCAAGGTGTTGTGAATGTTGAGACGAATGTGTTTTTAAGAGCCAATATAATCGCCCAAATTTGACCTAATTCTTGGAAAGTGGTGTAATAAAATAATTGTATAGGTATACACGAGGATCAGAAGATAAATAATAAATTTATTAGAACTCAGAATAATTTATTTGAAGCATTCCATGCAGGACTAGACAATTGTGAAGTAACCACATATATATTATTTTAGTGCAAAGACATCATCAAATTATTTTTTGTTTATATCCAATTTAAAGGTTCCCTTAACTCTACCAAATAATATGTATACATAGATAGATATTGTAATAAGCTTTATCTCCATAAAATGTATTTACAACAACACCTACATGTAAAATTCCATAGCACAATAAATAAATACATTGCCTACAAATCTATATCATATTTTTCATCGTCACTGTTTGGAGAATAAGTTTCTTCAGGTAGGTGTACTTCACCACAAAACATAAGTTCTACATAGTGGAAATAGTCTAATGCAATGTTAGTCAGCATAGCTCCAGTAGTGATCCCTAGAACTGTACCGATAACTGGTCTCTGTCCAACTGAACTTCTAAGTATAGCCCATAGAAATATTGAGCCTAATGGCCACAGACATCCTCCTAAGAAGGCCCATGAAAAGCGTCTTGCAGGGGCTGCAGCTGCCATATGCGGACGCGCCCATAACCATAAGCCGGCTCCACCACCAGCAGTCAAAAACAACACATCTGTTATATCTCTTCGGGGGAACAACCTAAAAATGTGTAAAATAATTTAGTAATAGTAACAATCATATTGTTCTGCTTCATAAATTAGAAAGTACCACTAGCCTTTCTTCTTACCTGACCATTAAGTGAGGGTTCATCACACTCACTGACAATGTTGTGTAACTAACCAGGCCTTGCATTGGTAAATAATAGTACAACACATTATCCTTATTGAATGGCGGTATTCTCACTTTGCTGACAGATTTATTGACGTAATCTACAGTTTTCGGTACGCTCGCCGGCAAGTTCACGATTTGCCCTCTTATATTACGGTAAATCCTTTCCAGGATTTCCATTTCTCTGTTTTACTTCACAGAATTTGCACTTATTCCTGTGACCTTAGTTCTTCAGAGGGACTGACTTGGATTGTAAGGTTGCGTTATTACACATTATTTGGCAAGTGCTAAGGTTTAGATGTTATTTATACTATAATTTTATCATTATAGCTAACAATAAAATATGCAATTGCAAGTAGTAAGGTGCATTGCATTCATTTACAGACAGGCAGACAGATAATAAATCTATTCTACAGACCGACCAAGATCAGAAGGCACTTCAGTGACATTGACATGAGGGCGCTGTATAATTTTTTTTTTTATCAACAAATGTCAAAAGCACTGACACTTGTAAAGGAAACAGCGTTAGTTTCAACTTATGCCACGTGCCAAATAACCATGATCTCACTTTATAGCAAAGAGGAATATTGGTATATCTATATCTATATAGCTAGCCCGTGTGACAGCTGACACTCGTTCTACCAACTTCTAGCAGCCAACGAACTAGTAACCAAAGATTAAAAGTAGGTAGTGAAGTTTCTGCAGTAGGTGTTCAATTGGATTATAATTGGTCGATTAAAAATCATCCAGTAATATTTAAAATTGTTTTGGGAGTTTTTGTAGCTGTCCGTTCAAACAAACAAATACAAACGTACTTATTTATTTATTTAGGTTCAGCAACAGCACATCATATAAACATAATCATAACAGCTTTTTATAGTAAATTAGATGTCAGTATGTATACCAATTTACAGGCGAACACTAACACAGCATTGATGAGTATACAATAGACAACACGTAATTTTATTAAACAATTACATAATTTGAACTTAATATTTCAATACATAGATTATACAATGGTTTTGCTTTAAAATAGCAGTTTTTATTTCAGCAGTTTTCTTCTAAAACCTGTAAAGGAGTCTTGAAAAATATCTATATCGGGTGTAATATTGGTAATTTCATTATATTTCGAGCACATTCTAGGTATTGGGCTATGCAGACCTAAGTTACTCCTGAAAATTTTTGAAATCCGATTTCAGGGGTATCTGCAAGGGACATTAAGACCTATTTGGGATTGTAAACTTTGACATTGGATTTTATTATTTATGACTTTATATAAAAACAATACCTATATCCACAAACTAAGTAGAAGATACTACGCCTATATCAGAGACAGAGCGACGGCATATAATACTACTCTTTGGCGACGGCAACGGAGTGACGACATTTTGCAAAAGGTCAACCTTGGGTCAACCTTTCTTATAGGGGCGGGAATGAGATGTCATGAGATAAGTATGCCAGGTGTCGTGTAAATGCACGCTGTATGCTTTCCATTCGAGGAATTGCAAACTAAAGTGAAGAGAGGTCGCAGCGTGGGAAAGAAGATGGTCGCCTCGTTCTTCGGAAGGACATATCGCAACAGTTTGTATAGAGGATCGAAAAACAGTTACCGCAGAGTGTTAAACTAAGAACTGTTTGCCACTAGTCTTGGAAAAAGTTCGGGAAAAACGACCTCGCAGTAGGATCCTCCTTCACCACGACAACGCCTCGCCGCACACCACCAACAAACGCTCGAGTATTTAGCGACGTCAGACGTAGAATTTCTGGGTCACCAGCCCAGACCTCGCACCCTGCGATTTTTATTTATTTCCAAAATTAAAAGAAAAACTAAAAGGAAAACCTTTCACGGACGCCGAAGAAGCAGTGGCTGCGTATCAAGAGACCGTCGAAGAGACCCCTAAAGAAGTATGGGCCAAGTGCTTTTCTCAGTGATTTCATCGAATGCAGCGATATGTATTGATGTGAAGGGACACTATTTTGAAAAGATATAATAAAAAGAACAACTTGCTAAATTGTTCAGTTTTTGATTTTCTAAGAACTTTCAGTGTCGCCCTCGTATGGTGCATAGAGTATATTGTAACATGTATGGTAAGATACCAATAGACGATGGTGATGAGTGGCTGTTTATACCACGAAGTTATAATATATAGCTTCGTGGTTTATACCATCCCCATTTCATTATATTACATTGCTTCCCCTTTCTGGTTGAAAATGTTGATATAGTTTTATTAGCATTAACTAAATTAGCTCAAGCTTCCTATGTTTATAATAAAAAACAACGAAGAGGTACTAAATATTTACCCCATGAAACTGTTTGAGTGTAAAAAAGTTCCAAATAGGTGGCTCTATTCCCTTACTTATGACGACGTTGAAGATTTTTGGCCAGATTAATTTAACAATAATAATAAGACGCCTTTGTTGTTATTGTTTTGATATTGTTCTTATTCTTACACACATACACACAAGCACCCAAATACACACCCGCACCGCAAATAGTTTGATAAATCTCGCAGGAAAATGCTAAGCAACAGATAGCTAGTCATTTTACTTTATTCATGTAATTTCGAATCTGTTAATGTAAATCAAAATTACTGGTATGTTTACGTTGGAAGAGCAAGACGTTCCCTAGTACACAATTGTCTTTTGACTACTTTTGGAAAGTCCCGGCAATTTAATCATTTAAGTATATAGGTACATACTTGTAATAAAAAACATTTTTATTTATACACTTCTGGACACATCTATTGGGTCACCTTGCATTTTAAGTTTCGTTTGGTCCTAGCTAAAATTTTATAATAGGTCGAGCGAAAAGTTTTTATACAGTTTTGGACCTGGAACATTCATCATTTGAATCAATAGTCTTTTTTTGAATTTCGAACACTGAATTTAAAGAAACAAAAGACAATTTGGAGCCCGTTTTGTTGATATACTAAGAAAACTAGATTTTATTGGTTTACATTTGATTAAATAGAGTATTTGACTAAGCTCGACATTTTACAAAATATAAATATTTTATCAAAATATAGGTGGTGCTGGACAACATTTCATATTTTTAACATGTCCATATTGTTTTTTTATATGAAAGTAGACATAAAATGAACAGAGCCATATTTTTTCTTTTCTCAAAATTTGTCCATTTTCATGCATAAAATAATTATTGAAATTCTTTATATTCTAAATAGACGTAAGCGCCAAATGACGTCATCGGACGGCTGAATACAGCGATATTCCTTTGCTTATCATTGTTTTAATAAAAAAAAGGTACTACTGTCAAAGGTAAATAATACTAGTGTCAACATTGTCAACGTCATTCATACATTCAACGTTGACAAGTTGTCTTTTTTTTTTACAGTTACATGTCATGGGTTTGGCATTACGTAAATTTAAAACTATAATGTGCTAAGCAAAGAAATATTTTACATTCTGCCGTCCGATGACGTCATCTTACGTTTTTTAGTTTTTAATTTTTTTCTCAGTAAATAAGCAATATAAAAAATGAATAAAAATATATTCGAGCAGCGGAAAAGTAAACAAAGAATTGGTATTTTTTGTTTCAGAGCTTAGCAATTTTGAAATGTTGTCCTGGGCAAGTCCATTTTAAAAGTATGAAATTATTATTTATTTACCATTGAATAACCGATTCAATTTGCGCCAACTAATCTATTAGAACCATTGACATAAACGATACATTTGATATAGCTACCATACAAAATTCAAATGAAATGCATATAAAATACTTAGGTATGACATCACATCTTAGTAGCCATTTGTATGAAGCGTTTTGGGTTTGCCCAAAATAATGGGATTTTAAAGTTGTGATATCTCAGGTAGTTTAAATGAGAATAAAGTAATTCTTTCAATGATGTTTCTATCATTGAGAGGTCTTTTGATTAAAAATATAAAAAAAATAGTCAAATACCTTGAAAGTGTGATTAATTTACCTTTAATTTTGTGTTATTAAAACAAACATAACTAGGAATTCATTTTTATTTTCATTAATTTAACAGGTATATTGGCTTGAGAAACTTTTGAAATTAAACTTTCACCTAATGGACTAACAGCTTTTATGTCTAACAAATCTAAATTAGTTACAATATCTATGTTTCTTCTCCACTTTTCTAATCCATTCCATGCTATCATTACTCCATTGTCTGTACATAATTTAGGCAAAGGCCGGTAAATCCTATAGTCATATTCATTACACAGCATTGTTAATGTGTTGAAAATATAATTATTACAGGCTACTCCACCAGACACTACAAGTTGCTTGTTGTTGGCAGGTATTAAACTATTGAGCTCACAGAATTCCATAGCTCTTTGTGTTCTATGAACTAAATGTCTGGTTGTTGCCATTAGAGCAGCAGCACATAAGTCATTAACTTCAGGAATCAATTTATTGGCAATAACTTCATGTTCTTTTTCTTTCTTTGCTAAATGAAAAAGTATAGAAGTTTTTAATCCATTAAAACTAAAGTTGCAATCTTGGTATTCAACTAGAGGCAGAGGTAGTTTAAAAATGTGAGGATTAGTGGCTTTTGCTGCTGCTCGCTCCATGGCTTCCCCTCCAGATATTTTGGAGTATTCTGGTATGTTTTTCAGTTTCATTCTTCTAGCTATTTTATCAAACATTTCTCCAGGCGCAATATCCATACTTTCCCCCAGCAGTTTGAAATGATTAACATTTTCAGCCACAGCAAGGAGACAATGACCACCCGATATAAGAAGAACTAAAAAAGGAAATTCTATTTGGTGTTGCATTCTAGCGGCTAAAGCATGGGCCTCCATGTGGTGTATGGGTATGATTGGTTTGTTATGTTTGCGAGCTAGATGTTTAGCGTACTTCATGCCCACAGCCAAACTTAGAGGTAAACCTGGTCTGAGAGTTACTGCTATAGCTGAAATATTCTCCATTGTAAGTGAAGCTTTTTCAAGTGTCTTCTTGACTGTCGGCTCTATATGCAGACGATGTAAATCTTGTGCTACGTCTGGTATGATTCCTCCATTTCTTAGATGCATTAAGTTTTGAGAATTTAATATCTCTGATATCAATACACCTTTTTCATTTATGATAGCACATCCCGTATCGTCACATGAAGTTTCTATTCCAAGTATATTATAGCTGGAATAACTGCTATATTTACTAAACAATGTTCGTGTGTTTTGTAAAATTAGTTTACTTTTAGCAGTCACCGCACAGTACACTTTTGCTAGGTTCATTTTATTGAAACAAAATAAGATAACATTAACGATTATGTGTTCTTATTTATGATTATTAGTGAGATTAATAAATTATAAAAGTTAAAATCGAGATTTTATCCATGTGGCAGGAAATAATAAAATAAAATAACCAAAGAAAAATAACTTGTTTGATAACTAGAGTAAATGAAGAGCCCAATTCTCGTGCTTGTGATATTTTGAGAACATGGCGGATATCACCCGAAATCCATACAAAAAAACTATGTTTTAGTGATATATGTCGTATGAAAATAAATGTCACGAGCCCGAGAATTGGGTTCCTGGAGCCCAATTCTTGGGACGTGCGATAAAATGTCGTATTTTCTGTAATGTCACTTTTCCAATGTCGTACGAAAATGTCACCAATGTCACAAAAGTCTCTTCCCTAGAGAATATGGCCCATATCATTTCCGCTAATACGTTCCATTTTGTTGATTGACACAAATATACAATCGAGAAATCTTAATGTTTACTGTTTAAGTATTAATTCAACATATTCTAGCCTTTTTATATCAACCAGTCAATTTTATGTTTGTGTTACTCATCATTATCATAACTGCTTTAAAATACGATCAAAAAAGACGAAAAAGAAAATTGATTTTATGAAATTGTAATTCCGTTACACCGAACCAAAAGCCAAAAGCTTTCTTTTCAGTCTGTGGCAAAAAGAGATGGCAACTGTGGCAAAAAGACGCGTTAAAAGAAAAAAATGGAATAAAGAATTTTCTTTACACTGATTTCATTACTGAGATAAAAAGGCTTAATGACGAATATTTAAAGGTATGTAGGTAATACTGGTGAAAATTTGTTCCAATTAAAGAAAATATAAGAAAATTTAAAATTCTCAGCTAAACAATCGTTCACACTGAGAATCAATCATCTTCTTAGTTTGTGCAGTTGATTTAAACTTAAGAATAAGAATAGGAATAAAATATGTTTATTGCCTTAAATACATATGCATAACAAAACAAGTAGGTCTACAATAAGCAAATGGACGTGGCTCAGCTTGTGCTGCCACAGAATGATACAATCCTGTGATACAATCCTGGCAGCGCTGGTTTTTAGCCAATCCAGCTTCTCTTGAGGGTTATTGGTTAACTTGTTATGTGATTTGAACAACCAAACGTCAATAAGCAACAAAACGCGAAACGACTCAAACGTCACGTTGAGTTGGCGAAATATCACCAAAATCACCGTGATACTTCATATCGTATGGTCAAGACCATACGGTATGTGTTGCACGAAAATATGTGACATATGTCACCATTCGACATCGCGAGAATAAGCAAAAACGTTTTTATACGATATCCGCCATGTTTTGTTGATATATGTCGTATGATAATAAATGTCACGAGCCCGAGAATTGGGCTCCTGGAGCCCAATTCTGGGGATTGTCGATATGAAAAACATGGCGGATATCACCTGAAAACCATACAAAAAAAAAATATGTTTTAGTGATATATGTCGTATGAAAATAAATGTCATGAGAATTGGGGTCTATGCCTGCTGGCTGTCAGCAGTTTTGGAGCCCAATTCTTGGAACGTGCGATAAAATGTCGTATTTTCTGTAATGACACTTTTCCAATGTTGTACGAAAATGTCACCTAAATGTCACAAAAGTCAAAAAACTCTATTCTCGTGCCCATGCGACAATAAAAGTCACTTCCATAGAGAATGTGGCCCATATCATTTCCGCTAACACGTTCCATTTTGTTGATTGACACAAATAGACAATCGAGAAATCTTAATGTTTATTGTTTAAGTATTAATTCAACATTTTCTAGCCTTTTTATATCAACAGTCAATTTTATGTTTGTATAACATCATAATCATCATAACTGCTTTAAAATACGATCAAAAAAGACGAAAAAGAAAATTGATTTTATGAAATTGTAATTCCGTTACACCGATCGAAAGCCAAAAAATATATTTTCAGTCTGTTGCAAAAAAAAGATGGCAACTGTGGCAAAAAGACGCGTTAAAAGAAAAAGTTAAATAAAGAATTTTCTTTACACTGATTTTATTACTGAGATAAAAAGGCTTAATGACGAATATTTAAAGGTATGTAGGTAATACTGGTGAAAATTTGTTCCAATTAAAGAAAATATAAGAAAATTTAAAATTCTCAGCTAAATAATCGTTCACACAGAGAATCAATCATCTTCTTAGTTTAGTAGTCAACCAAACGTCAATAAACAACAAAACGCGAAACGATTCAAACGTCACGTTGAATTGGAGAAATATCACCAAAATCACCGTGACACTTCATGAGCCCAATTCTCGTGCTTGTGATATTTTGAGAACATGGCGGATATCACCCGAAATCCATACAAAAAAACTATGTTTTAGTGATATATGTCGTATGAAAATAAATGTCACGAGCCCGAGAATGGACAACATTTCAAAATTGCTAAGCTCTAAAACAAAAAATACCAATTCTTTATTTACTTTTCCGCTGCTCGAATATATATTTATTCATTTTTTATATTGCTTATTTACTGAGAAAAAAATTAAAAACTAAAAAACGTAAGATGACGTCATCGGACGGCAGAATGTAAAATATTTCTTTGCTTAGCAAATTATAGTTTTAAATTTACGAAATGCCAAACCAATGACATGCAACTGTAAAAAAAAGACAGCTTGTCAAATATGTCAACGTTGAATGAATGAATGACGTTGACATTGTTGACACTAGTACTATTTACCTTTGACAGTAGTACCTTTTTTTATTAAAACAATGATAAGCAAAGGAATATTGTTGTATTCAGCCGTCCGATGACGTCATTTGGCGCTTACGTCTATTTAGAATATAAAGAATTTCAATAATAATTTTATGCATGAAAATAGACAAATTTTGAAAAAAGAAAAAATACGGGTCTGTTCATTTTATGTCTATTTTCATATAAAAAAACAATATGGACATGTTAAAAATATGAAATGTTGTCCATTGGGCTCTTGGCCTGTCGCTTTGACACTAATCATTGGTGTTACCTGTTCAAGCGCTCTTTTTACGCGACATCTTTGGTGCGGACTTTATCAGCGATAAAAACGATAACTATTATTGCCTTTATTAGTTGTTTTACCCTCTGAATAAAATAATAATTATAAGTGCAAATTTTCATTGACTATCGTAGCGCGCATGGTAAGCCCCTCAGGCCAAGTTGCCACGTTTATTCGGCCACCCAGCAGCGCCACGATCGCGCCGCGCTGTTCGTGTGCCGGCTCGCTTCCGCGATTGTTTTCGTTAGCGATAAGGAACTCACGAAATATTGATTTAAGACAGATTGTCCTTTATATTTAAGTTGATTGGAAAGTAAAATTATTACTAGAAGTCTGGAGTTGTTATTTAACACTCGACAAGGCGCCCTGAGGAAGATCTCATCTCTGCCGAGGAGCAAACGCCGGCCACACTATTAATATTTTACTCTATGGTGCGAGCGAATAATTTCTTAGTCTATATAAAATCTTATGTACATATTAAATTCATAGGTAAATATTTATGCAATATTGTATGCCGTACGCCCGGTTACGTTTGTACGTTTTTCATTGGTGCCAACATCTACTCAATGTTAAATGTAACTGAAGCAATAAATGTTTGATTGATTGATTGATACAAATAACCTTAGACAATGTTAATAACCCAGAGTATAATTACCAAGAAGGTTATAGTATACTCTTGATTATTACCTTTAGTAATTAATTTCTGATTTTAACAAAGATTGAGCCCTTTTAACCGTCGTTATAATAATCCCATGAATTTAATAATATACTACGTCCTACGACTATGTAGATAATATCCTATACATGGGCAGAATTAAAATAATGTCATTTCCCATCATTTCAATTTAAAAAGTTTATATTTTCCGCTTCGCTCCGTCTCGCATGGTCGCACTCAATGGCGCGAAAATGTATTTATTTAATTTTTACTAATTAGGCGCAAAAATGATCTTTTAGATGTTATTGTTACTCAACTAACAAAATGTTTTTATTTAATTAGTAGCCCACTATCATGTTCATATCATAAAAGGTAGGTAACAAATATTTTTTTCTACGTTTGCAAGAACATGCATACTATGTTATGCATTGCATAGGGTAAGATATACTATAAAATAGGAATGTTTTTTCACATAAGTAGGTAGGTGAGATATGTTCCTTGTAAGTAAGTAAGTACCTAATCTATTTTGTCAGTAAAATATTTAAAAAATATAGATGCGATGCGATCCACAAGCAATGTCCACAAGCAGGTAAGCGTGCGAGGCTCGGCGACTGTTATTTTTGGGATTGATAATGTGCATAATAATTTCCACCGGGCAATATCTTGCAATGCGAGCTCAGTGGCGTGTAACAATTCGTTTGCTCTGCATGTTACGGTGGCCATTTTGTAAACAATGATTGGAAATAGTAAATATCAAAGATTTATGAAGACTTATTTGCTCAATAATCTTAGGAAATGTGAATTACAAACTTCGCGTTTTATCAGTGTTCAGAATTCTAGTAGTTCAGACGACGTGGAGAATCCAAAAAAATTTAATGATATTCCCGGTCCCAAGTGTTATCCGGTTATCGGAACTTTGCATCAATATTTGCCTTTTATAGGTAAGTTATAAATACTTAAATATACATGGTACATAGTAGTAGTAGCAGTAGTATCAGCCTATATGTATACATAAATATTTACAAAAAATATATATCCCCCAAATCGCTGCTTACAGGCATCGTGCCCAGGAGACTTACCGTATTGCCTTTCTGAATGACCAAACTTAAACTTACGTTGGTCCAGGAATATGCTAGCTCTCCTGTCACCCGTAGCGTCAACTAGCCTCTTGGCTAGTTCACGGTACAGGTGGTGGGCTCCCGGTTCCCACGGTCCAAGGGCCTCAACTCCAAACGGTTCAAATAGGCAGGTGTTGCTTAAACCTGCGTAATTGCGCCTGAGCGATTCCGCTGATGCAGCAGCGGACCCAGCTTCTAATGCGGAACGCGGGAGATAGGACGGGCCAAAGTGTCGAGGCACGTTGCATCCCACACTAGGGGTCGCCTCGTCTTCCACGGAACTAAAGTCCTGCCATCGGGTCTCTTGCCGTCACTCTTGCCGTCACCAGGCCGTTCGGTTTAGAACGGCTGGCATGGTGGCGCTGGCAAGAGCGCGAGAGCGCGACGGATAATATCATTAAGGCTGGCACGGCGGGTCATTCTACCCGCCGTTCTGCTGCATGACAGACCATGGTAACCGAGGGAGTCCACAACATCACCACATGGATAGCGATGGGGGACTAATGTCCTCCAACGAAGGCTTTGTCCCCAAACAAAGCAAATTTTGTTAGCTCGCCACGCATTGGTGGCAAAGGTCGGCCAGGACCTCTCACTCTCTAATATAGCGAGAGCTATATTAGAGAGAAGACGACGCCAATTCTTGCGTCTCCTTCCCTGCGAGGAGAAGTACGCTGGTGCGTGGGGCTGTAACCCCACCACTGGCATTGCACGGACCTTCTCCTACGCCCGGTGGGGAGTGGGGACGAAACGGCACTCTCTTGGCTGTACCCATCCCTCCCCCCGATTCCGGGGGGAGAAGAGCCGTGCCCGCCTTTCCCTGTCTGGGGGGTGCTGTGGGGCCGTGCTGTGGACCCCACTCATGGACAGATGAGGGAGGGTCCCAGGAGTTTTAGTCGGCATGCCTCTGGCCGGCATCTCATTAGGAGAAGCCGTCACCAGAGGAGACTCCGGCATAACCCGTCCGTTTACCTACAGACCGATGGGTATGCGTAACGCATATCTCCTGGGTCAACAAAAAAAAAGGCATTGTTGGCTTCGGACAGCTAGGCTGAAAAATAGTGTCCTCAGGCTCTGTTGAGGACTTTAGACACAAGCCCACTTTATAATACTTTTATCAATTATAAAATAAAAATATGGGCATATCAATGTCTTTCAACACGAACGGTATTCAGACTAAATTTATTGAAAATAAAATAGGTATTCATTGACCAATAGCAGAACTGTTAAAGTAATACGTCTACCTGCAATTTAAATTTGTGTGTGTAGGTATATAAACGCAATTTGGCAGTTGGACTTTTACGTGCTTTTACTTTGACAGAGGGGAAACGCTACGCATACCTACTCCCTTTCATGTTGCTCTAATACTGAACTATACCTAGATATATAAAACCCTTCTTATTTAGATTGATAATCGTATCTTCTAATTACACATACCTACATACATTTAAATTTGTTTCCATGATTTTCGTAATAAATACAACCTAGATACTTAAGATACGCACACGTACCTACAGACGGAGTCAGATCGAGTGCAAGAATAGCACTTTTGTCTTAGACATAAGGGCGGTACAAAGAAAGATTAACTCCACGTGACACCGTGTACTATACCTACTTCGGTATAGTATTATCTACGTAGATATCAGTGCTAACGCAGCATTCTTAAATTAAATACGAGCTGAGAGTATGTATTCTACCCGTGATTCTACCCATCTGAGCTTGTAGATATGTGTATGTAGTAGGTAGATGTACATAATTACGTTTATCATCCTATAACTAACTTCAGTTTGGTTCGTCTTTTATTGACAAAAAAAACAGCTTAGTTTATTGAGATAAATGACGTCATTTCTTGATTTTTATAGTTGACTCGTTTAGTAGGTAGTTCGTTGAACTACCTACTTACTTACTTGCTTTTTAGAATCTATCATCGAAATAGTTCTGATTTAGTTCTTGCAAATTACCGGACAGACTGCTTACTTTCTTATTTCATTATCATTACCGTTGTAGTCATACCTACCTTATACCTTCACACACACAATAACGAATTATTTTGTGGAGACGCGTTAAGACGAGAGGATAGGTACACCTACTGTTTCTAAGTACTTAGGTGATAAGTTTACTCTTACTTATATATACTTACCTCCGAAGTTTTCCCGGGGGAACAAAACATCAGGTTCTTCTAAAAAGGAGTGTTCAGGTTTTTGAAGGATCGGCAGCGCGTATGCATGTTCTCAGGAGTTGCAGACGTCCATAGACTGCGATAATAGGTAGCTCACCATCATAGTATAAAAATCCTAAATATAGAAAAAATATCAAAAATCTTTATTGTAGAAATTGTGCTTTAGAAAATATGCAGGTAATAAATTATATTATTGTTCTCACAATTACCTGTTTGGGCATACAATAGTCGTATTTAGTAAAGAACTACTTACTGATCTTAGGAAATTGTGAAGCAAGTTAACGCCAGGTTCTCTATGTACAAAAAACATATATCCGAGTTCTTTGGACCGTCATCAGCACGCAAATAAATGGTAGTACTATTTGTTTTAATTTAATTTATCATCGTACATACTTTTTTATATTTAATTTTGCAAATTTTAGCTTATGTAACTATTCAATATTACGAGTAGATCATTCTGTGTATGGTTTTTATGGATTACTGTCTAAATAAATAATTCTATTATTTTATGTACTTATAGTAAAATGTAACGACTGTAATATGTCTGCGTACCTAGTTTAAGGGGGCGGATAGAGCACACTAGCGACGCCAATCCATTTTAATTTTTAGCTACTAAACCTTTAAAACAGTACAGTCGGGGTAACAACCTCTTGTCAAACACCTATACTAAAAGTGGCCGCTTTTACCGTGAATCAATCTTTCCCGTAGAAAAACGAAATTGTTTAAAATAGATCCGGTTTAGTAGCTAAAAATTAAAATCGATTGGCGTCGCTAGTGTGCCCTACTCGTCACCTTAAATAAATAAATAGATGATTGTTTTAATTTTCTAGGAGACTACGACGCCGAAGCTCTTGACAAAAACGCCTGGTTAAATTATCGTCGCTATGGCGATTTGGTTCGCGAGTCCCCAGGCGTCAGGTTGCTCCACGTTTATGACCCTGATGATATAGCTGCAGTATTCCGCCAGGACCACAGGTATCCTGCGAGGAGGAGCCATGTCGCGATGCTCGACTATAGGTTGAAGAAACCGAGCGTTTATAATACAGGCGGCTTGCTGTCCACGTATGTAAATAAATAAATTATGCAACCAGATTTAGAAGGTCGACTTTAGGATAACGACTACTACCTACTTTGTGTGTGTTGTTATAATTCGCGCAGGTCGAACGATATTATCAATTTAAGAAAATGTTGACAAATTAATTTACTTCGTTGGGGAAAGTATGTATTTTTCACTTGTTATTTTACACAATGAGACTAACCTACATGTAGCTATCATTGTGAAGTTATTAGTCTACAAACCAATCGCTCCGTGGCCTACTATTTTTTTTCTGTACCTAAAGTAGTACCCAATTATTGCCAGTATTGATTGAATGGTATCCCTTTATTACAAAACGCGATTCAAAGTTGTTAGGTATACCTACCTACTGCATTATAGTTCCTGCCATCTTGTTCCGACAAGCAATGTTAAAATAGGCAGGAACGAGTTTAGTTCTGGAACTTTTCTTAGATCGGATTTGTAATAAGAGGGTTATAGTTCTTAAAGCTGCAGCAAAAGACTTATTGAAATCATGAGGAGGGTGGCCATCAGACAGATGTGGCGATGTGTCTATACCTAGCGATTGACCATATCATATCGATTAACAAATATATAATTGGACCTATATTTGTTTTATCGGAATAGATCCTGCATGTTATTTATTCTGTTTTAGTTTTCTTGAAAAAATGCATCAATTGTAGCGGTTAGCTAGCGATGTACTTATGTAATAAATACGTCATTTAGAAATACAACATTAATCTCGGCTATTATAGTTGAGCCAAGCTAATAAGCCACATTTGACGTTTCTAAATCTTAGATTCATGGAGAGGTGATCTACTAAAAAACTTCGATTAAAGTGAATAATCGATATGTACTTCAAACAAACGTGAATCGAATACTATAATATTGAAAAATAAATTATTGGCACTTTTATTTAGGGAAATGTCAATCAAAATTATTGATAATAAAGAGGAAAGTAGGTACCGATCCTAGATATCGATCCGCGGCCAGTTTATTTAATTTTCATTGAAATCAAAGAGCTTACATTGTGTGCTATAGATTTTATTTCTTTTTACAAAGTTATCGATGTATTTATATTTTAAACGAATAATACGTTTTATTGCAATCAGAATGTGGCTTTCCATTTATGGATGAATATTCCTACACGATTAACATTGAATTCGTTCGATTATTTTGGGAATATCACTAGAGTTTAAAAGAAAATAGGTTAACACACACAACATTGTACCAACGTTCAATTCTCTAGAAAAGTAAATATTTAATAAGTTTATAAATAGTTTAACAGAGAAATTAAATCGTGAAATTATCTTTTTTGTCTTTATTGAAATAAATAAATGCAAACATAATTTTAAAAGTTAATTAATTGCGCTTTTTTAATATAGAAAGATTAATAAATTGTTGAAGTGTCAAATGTGGCCTTTTATATTGGCCCAACTATAGCTCTACATCAAATCAAATTATGTAGATAATTCTGGTTGCATCTTTTAGCAATGGTGCAGACTGGTGGAAGCTACGAAGTACATTCCAGAAGAATTTCACTGGTCCCCAAAGCGTTAAAGTTCACGTTGGAAGTTCAGACAGCATTGTAAGGGAGCTTGTTCGGACTATCAAGGAAAACTTCAGAGAAGGCGATGATTTCCTTGTTTATTTGAATAGGCTCAACTTAGAAAGTAAGTGAGAGTATTAAGCCTAGTGGGTTTCTTACAGTTAGTACTGTATCTTATACCAATTAACTGAACAGGATTTATTATAAGATCTGAGTCCAGGAAACTGGACTATGGAGTACCTATCTCGGATATCAGTAACTGAGATTAATTTAGAGCTTGATATTATATTATGTAGGCGCACTTAGAGTCCTCACTATCAAAGAAGTCCCGTAAAAAGCGCCAAGTCGCCATCAATATTCGAGCTTTAGGTATGTAATATAGACTTAATCGCAGACACAAGTCCCCTTGTTACAAATCGCGTGTTAATGATAGTCCCGGAATAAAAACGCGTGCCAGCCCCTATCATTGCGTGTTGGAACAAGATGACAAGAGCTTTAGTTCGGTACTAACTTTATGTCGCGATTTACAATATGGGGGAAGTAATCTTTGCCGCAAGGCTTCTTCGGTGGCGCGGACTCTGCCTACCTTCTTGTACCGAGAACTCATCTTGGGAACGTTTTTTTTAGGTTATTTAGATAACGATTAAAATCATCACATAAGTATTGGAATATGGTAAAATTAGAGACCACCGAAATAATGTTACCTACCTAGGTATAGTTCATTAGATATCCCTCTAAGTGTAGATTGAGGGACAAATTTTATTGTACTTAGTGCTTACCTAAATGTTATTATCACCTCATAATATACTAAGTAGGTAGGTACATCGTCAGCCCATTTAAGTCCCCACTGCTGGGGCACTCGCCTCCCTCAATCACATGAGGGGTAATTGCCATACTCACCACGCTTGACAGACGGGTTGGCGAGGGTTTTGATATAAATGCAGAGTTTTCCTTCTCTGGGTGCTGATGATCATGCCAGCAGCTTTACCTTAGTCGCCTTTTACGACACCTCGGTAAGAGTGAGGGTGGCCTATTCTACTCTGCCGGGAACCACACGGCTTAAGTAGCCGGCAGTAGGTAGGTACGGTACATATGAATATAAAAGCATAAAACCACCTTAATGAGAACAAGCTTTTTCTTTCAGTAATAGGTAAAGTAGCGTTTAGCGAACGCTTCAATAGTTTTGCTCGAGAAGAAGAAAACCCTGAATCAAGAAGCAGCAAAACCATAGCTGCAGCCTTTGGCTCCAACAGTGGCATAATGAAACTGGACAAGGGATTCCTTTGGAAGTTTTTCCGAACTCCACTATATAAAAAACTTGCCGAATCTCAGGAATATTTAGAAAAGTAAGATTCGTGAAATTCATAATAGTTATATTATTGCCTATTAAAAAAAAAACTTATGTAATTAGATGCTATAGTTGATCCTATTTAGCAGTTTTTATTTTATCATTCTTTATTTACGTAATTAGGTCAATTGACTGCCTCGGTGGCGCAATGGTTAGTGGGTCGCACTTTAAAGTGACGGTTGCGCTTGGGGTCGGGGTTTAAGTTTTTCTGTTAAGAAATTCTCTGTGTTAGCCCGGAGTCTGGAAATTGACGGTCTTGTACCCCCGTGTCTCGGAAAGCACGTTAAGCCGTTTGTCTTGCGCCTAATCCCCTTCTAATCACACTATTGTCCCATCGAAATAAGAGGGTACTGGAATAGAGAGTGCACTTGTGTCTGCGCAAATACTTTTGCACTATAATATGTCCTGCGTCGATGGCTGATCGCTGAGATTGGTCGCCATGACCGAAATACCGGTTTGGAGGACATTCTTATTTTTATTATTATTAATAATTGGGTACGTTTTCAGGGTGTCGTCTGATATTTTATTGAAAAAGATTTCTTTCTATAAAAGTGAAGGTGCACCGGAGGAAGACCATTCTCTGTTGAAATCGTTCCTCGAGCAACCCAATGTCGATTTGAAAGATATACTTGGAATGATGGTGGACATTCTAATGGCCGCTATTGATACGGTGACTATATATACATTATATATATATATAACTTTAATAATATGTCTTTGGAAAAATACTTAGTTCGAACCGCAAGTTGATCAACTCCCTAAGTAGGTAGTTGATCAGCTTTTGGAAAACAACAAAATTATTTCAACGGTGTTATATAGTTCTTTTTAATAGCAATTAACGAGCAAGCGGGTTAGCTGATGGAAAGTAATCAACGCCTCGCATGAACATCCGCGAAATCGAGAGATCGCTTATGTTAAGATAGTTTTCTGAAGCTGGTTAGGTTAGAACTTACAACTGGGACATAAAAAAAAGGTTAGTACGTCGATTTGCGTGCTGCTGTGCGGACACCATTTCTAACCTAAGTCCACATATGACGGATGTGCCGGGAATTTGCAGCTCGCGAGCCGCTCACGCAACTGCTAAAGTTGATCAACTTACCATTCAAGCTATTTTCCGGTGTCAGGTATAATGGTTTTAGTTATAATATTAAATTTAGCGACGGCTGCGCAAGAGTTCCGGGTTCGATCCCCGGGTCAGGCCAAACATTTGTACCTAAGTTTTCGGTAAGAAATTCTTAGTGAAAGTCGGCGGTCTAGTACCCCCGTGCCTCGGAAAGCACGTTAAGCTGTTGGTCCTGGGCCCTATCCCTCTTCGGCCGTGTCACAGTAGTGTCCCATCGGAATATGAGGGTTAGGGAATAGAGAGTGCACTTGTGTTTGCGCACACACTTGAGCACTATAATATATCCTGCGTACGTGGTTTGTCGTTGAGATTGGCCGCCGTAGCCGTAATCGGTTGGAGGATATTATTATTAATATTAAATATGAAGTTATGTCTTATTTCATCCAACATGTATTTATTTTAGACAGCGTATGCCACCAGCTTTGCTCTGTACCATTTGGCTAAAAATCCGGTCTGTCAAAAGAAGTTATTTGAAGAAAGCCTAGAACTCTTACCCACAAAAGATTCAAAGATAACACCAGATGTCTTAACGAAGGCGACTTACCTCCGTAGCACCATCAAAGAAAGTTTAAGGTTGAATCCTGTGGCTGTTGGAACAGGTCGTTGGCTCCAGAAAGATATTATTTTGAAGGGATATTTGATACCTGCTGACGTAAGTACTTATGAACGTGTACAAACCGGCGCAGTGGTTTGAGGGCCAGTTGAAACGCAAGGGTCGCGAGTCCGCGAGTTTGCACCAATACAAATGTTATTTCATGGAACAATACCTACTTATTTGTATTGGATCTGGGTGTTTGTAATACCTTCGTTGTTCCAAGTTTCCATAGTAGTTACAAGAGAAACTCTTAGTTTAGGACCAGGACAATATAGGTATGTGACGTTGTCGCAATTTGTTTATGTGTTTAAGTCTATATGGTCATACATAATTGTATCTTCTTCTAAATCTAATGTAAGTCTAGTGTATTTCGTATAAATTGCATTGATAGCAGGCTGTTTTAGAAATTCTAAAAACAATAACATTAAATTATGTTAAGGTGACGGGTAGGGCACACTAGCGACGCCAATCGATTTTAATTTTGAATTACTAAACCGGATCTATTTTAAACAATTTCGGGGTTACAACCTCTAGGAAAACACTTACACTATTTATTAAATAACAATTCACAAATGTTGTGTTCGTTTTTGTACGCGAAAAATTGATTCACGCCCAAAGTGGCCGCTTTTGGCGTCTATCAATTTTTCGCGTACGCGTTGGTACCAACATTTTTGCATGGTTATTTAATAAATAGTATAAGTGTTTGCCTAGAGGTTGTTTAAGATAGATCCGGTTTAATAATTAAAATTTAAAATCGATCGGCGTCGCTAGTGTGCCCTACCCGTCACCTTAATAAAAGTATTTTTTGAGGTACAAAAAAATTCAACAGCCATAGGTGTTTAATTTTCTTTTAATTAATTTTAGAAAATTAAGAGGTTTTATGTTCGACTAAATAATCTAATAAAAAGACTAATTAACTAATGTTTTTCTAGAGCAATAGTAGTCATTTTCATTAGGTATTCGAATTATATACGAGTAGGTAAAGGTTTGAGCTGAAACATTATTGTCATCATCATCATCATCATCAGCCCATTGAAGTCCCCACTGCTGGGGCACGGGCCTCCCTCAATCACATGAGGGGTAATTGCCATACTCACCACGCTTGGCAGACGGGTTGGCGAGGGTTTTGATATAAATGCAGAGTTTTCCTTCTCTGGGTGCTGATGATCATGCCAGCAGCTTTACCTTAGTCGCGTTTTACGACACCTCGGTAACATTATTGTAATCTTAGTTAATTCTTGTCTTTTTGTTATTGTATTGTTTTTTATTTCAGACGGTAATAGTTACACAAAACATGGTAGCATCGCGGTTACCCCAGTACGTCCGTGATCCCTTAGCGTTCAAACCGGAGCGTAATATAAGAGGTTCCCCTGACTATGAGAACATTCATCCATTTTTGAGTTTACCGTTTGGATTTGGTCCGCGTTCTTGCATCGCGAGGAGATTGGCCGAGCAGAATATGGGTATTACTTTGATGCGGGTAAGCTGAGATTTTATAAAGACATTATCAAAGTATACTTAGGGATTCGGCGGGTAGGACTAAAAAAAGCCACGTGGGCAATTCAAAGGTTTTAAATGAGTGTCTTGTGGTTTTAATGTACAAATTCGGCGTGTATTTCTGCCGTGAAGTGCCGCAAAGTGAACTTAATAATAAGAATCGTTAGATCGTTTCGTTTTTAACACTGCTATTGTGTGTCGAATGAGTTGTCTCGTGACAACTTGCTTGGAACTAATAGACTATTAAAACTCGCGATTGCTTTTAGAGTGATATTCGCTGAATCCGTAGGTCGATAAAACGTAAAACACCGGCGTTTTATTGCGTGACTGTAACTTTGGCTGACTTTGACTGTTGACTACCTACTTATTCTCAATAAGTTACTTGACATTGGCGAATTATCTTCGGGTAGAACCATATTAAAAAAAGTATACTTACGATATTAAATATGACTTGCCGGATGGAGTATTTGGTAGTGACCCTGCGTTATACCCCTAAGTTTATGGGTTCGATCCCCACCCTGGACAAACATCCGTGTGATGGACACTTGTGTTGTTCAGAGTCTGGGTGTAAAGTAATTATTTTGTAACTCTGTTGTCTGATATCCGTAATACAAGTGCTTAAGGTGAAGGCTACCCAACTAGCGACGCCAATTGATTTTAATTGTTTAAGCTGATATAATCAGATATATTTGAAACAATTATACGACAGACCAGGTCGGCAAATACCTATACTATTTTATTTTATACTTATAGATGAATATTTGGTCTGCTTTTGCACTAGAATTTTGGATTACCGAGGATTTTGGAGTGAATCAAATGCTTCGAGTACAAAAACAGACCCAACAGTGCATGGTTATTAAATAAATAGTATAATATGTTTGCCGATATTGTTTAAAATAGATATGGTTAAGTAATTAAAAATTAAAATCAATTGGCGTCGCTAGTGTGCCTTGCCCGTCGCCTTAAGCTACTAAGTACGGAATCAGGTCCATGTATGAGATGTTGCGTGAATTTATTATTATTAAGATACAGATGTTCAAATCACATTATGTCATCTAATAAAATATTAGATAATAGAATTATGTTTGTCTGTATTTGATAGCATAGCATACATAGGTAATGTAGTCTATATTTTTAATGTATTTTTTTCAGTTAATACGAGAGTTTGAACTAAAATGGATCGGTGAAAAACTTGGAGTTCGGACACTGCTCATAAACAAACCAGATAAATCAGTTTCACTATCGTTTTCACCGAGAACTGTGTAATGCTGCAAAAAATAACTTGTTTCTCAGCGGTTAGAAACAGTAAGTGTACCTATACTTAAACATAGCTACAGTAGGTAATTAACGTCTTCTTACTAATAACGATTAATAGGTACATAGATAGATGCTGTTTTTATAAGTACCATGTATGTAATAGTGACAAAGTATTATTTTTACCAAGAATCAGTAAGGTTACCTACTCGATGTATTTTTCCCGTGTTTTTAGGCGCTATTCTCAGCCTGATCCAAAAAATCGTGTTATGAACACTACTTTTAATGTGTTAGTTTAGTGGATGAGGTGGAGTAATTAATACTATTTAAGAGTAATTTTGTGTTTTTTTTATCTGGCTGTTGTATGTTTGAATAAAGTTGAACGTTTCAAAATTTGGCAAGTAGTGTGTGCAATGCGGTTTATGTTATATGACTTATTAGTCTTATGACTTGTTATGTATTCTAATGTAATAAAACAAAAAGATCATATTTACAATTTTATTTCAATTTGTTGCCTAGAGGTACCTATCTATGAGCATGTCAATATAATTGTACATGGCCTAAAGGAGCGAAGTGCACGGGAACTGGACTTTTTGCTCCTGTAAGAGCCATTTTCATCTTAGGTAAGATTCGCTCTACAACAATATCTTGGCAAGGTTCAACAAGATGTTGAGAGGCATATGGAACGTAGACTTCAGGTAGCTTTGGTGCTACCGGCATAACGACAACCTCTTCTTCTGGTGGGCACGGAGCAACTAGTACTTGCGCAGGCTTTTTGGTGATTTCTAAGGGGGACAATACTGGAGCAGAAGGAAGAAATACAGGTTTGATTACGTGCATTTCTTCAAGGTGCGCTTCTTTTTCAATTCCAACCATAGGCTCTGCGACGACAAACGGAGCAGGAATTGCCATCGGTGCCATGGGTGGTAATAGAGGAGCCTCTGGAACCAACATCGGCTGCACATGTTTTTCAATGATTTCAACAGTTTCACATGGTTCGACGAATGGCATTTTGGGCAATTCGACGGGTTCTTAGAACCGGGGCTGAGGGAATGAGCATAGGCTTCAATGGCTCTTCAATAATAACGGGAGCAGGGATTTTCACCGGAGCTAATGGAGGTAGTACAGGAGCTTCCGGAATCACCATTGGCTGCGCATGTTCAACTATTTCAACTGTTTCGTAAAATTCTGGCATTACTTTTTCTTCAACTAGAACTAGTGGTGGTTGCGGAACCACCATAGGCTTGTCTTTTATAAGCACTTCATGAACGTAAGGCTCAGGGACAAAAGTAGGTAGAACCGGTGCTTCCGGAATTACGTGTTTGATTACTTCAACTGGTGCGCAAGGTTCTTCTACTAACACGGGCACTTGAGGGATCCCCATCGGTGGCAATACTGGCGCTGGCGGGATCACCGACATTACAATCTCTTTTGATTTTTCCGTTTCAAAAACCACAGGAACTTCTGGTACGGGAGCTACAAATGGCATTTCCTCTACGATCATGGGTATTTTCGGCATAACAAGGGGCGGCAAAACTGGGGCTGGAGGAATCACGAGAGGAGTTTTTGATTCTTTGACTTCCACAACGACCGGCGGTACTGGGATTTCAACTGTTGGTACAGTACGTCGGTCCAACCTCGCATGGTTCCTCTACGACCAGAGGCAATTGGGGCATCACCATCGGATACGGCATAGGGTTGATGTCGATCACCTCTTTAATGTCAGGAGAGGCAATGAGTTCTTTTTCTATGACACGAAGAGGTTCTTCTATTATGGGCATGACTGGCACAGGACCCATAGGGTATGAAGTCTGGCAGTCATCGTTCTGAATTGCAGCAATCATAGGTTGTATCTGCTGTGGCATTTGCGAAGGCCGACAGCATGAATTGTGGCTTGAAGAATACATTGGTACCCTTTTGGATGAAGTTTGAGATGAAAGGTGAAGGACCCGACGAAGGGTAATATTCTACAATCTTTTCAGCCGAGGCGTGCTTGTTCTTGCTTATAACTATTTCTGTAGGCGATGGCGCCATATAAGGTCCAGCAGAGACTGCTGTTCCAAACAGGAACAAAACGATCCCTGATACAATCTGAAACAACAAAACAATAAAATAAGAGAGTGATCTTAGTTATGGCGCTATGTAAAATGTAAAAAAAGATACATTTTAATAACTGACATTATTTAAAATAGTAAGTACTGATTAGAAGACACTAACTTACACTCTTTTTTGTTTCGAGTTAATTTAAAAAAATAATTTTGACTAAGTTTATCGGGTCTATTCAAATGTACTTACCATGATGTGAATCCAACAAGGTTAAAAAACGAATGATACAATATTTTTGAGGATAGGTCAATTTATACAATGTTCACAAGTCATGTCAAAAACTGGTGCACCTGGTTAGTAGATAATGGACTAAAATCATAACAAAAATAACAGGTTAATTAGCAATGAGTAAACATATCCTAATGTGCAATAACTTGTCAAGTATCATTTACGATTGTACAAATTATTACAATAACATTATTCCTTAAGTTTAACGTGTTTCATCTATTGCGTAAACATTTTTTATTTAAAGGTTCATACCAAGTTAATTTGTATCAGTTATTAATTTATCTACTTCATCGAGCTATAACTTCCTTTAATAAGTAATTTGCTCAAATATCTGTAACAATGAATAAGGTCAGTATTATAATAAGGTGTCTAACGTTCGCCAATATTTTCTTTCTAATTTTTCAGAAAGTTTCATGCAACAATTTTGTACACCGTGAATATTTGAATACCCGGGAAACTTCTCGAGGGTGTTCTTAGGGGATAAATGTGTAATAATTTACACAAACATTTATCTCCTAGGAACATAGTCTAATCTTACAAAAGAAAAACACCCTCTGATACAAGAGTGTTCAGCTGATTGGTGCAATTAGTATGAGATGACGAATTTTCTTTTTGAGATTAGAGCCTATGTTCTTTGGGAACCTCGACAATTTTCTCGGGTTTTCAAAAAATCACAGTGGACCGATAGTGTTATTGAGTTCAATAAAAATACTTACATATTACTTAGTTACATAATTATTCATTTTTAGGGTTCGGAACTTTAAAAGAAAAACCTTCTTAAAAGAAAAACTCTTATAAGATCACTTTGTTGTCCGTCCGTCTGTATGTCAGAAAACTATACGTATTAATAGGAGGTCTAATATGTTTATTGATGGTTGAAATTTCAAATTGATGCTACAAGTTCAAGTAGGGTATCATATTAAAGGGCTTGATAAGAACATTGTAAAATATATTTTTAATTTTTATGACGCATAGTTTATAATAATAATAATCAAATCTTTATTCGCTTTCAAACATGGTATTTAAAGGTAGAATAATAACTTATTATTTATACTGAAAAAATTGATATAAAAAACTAAAATTTTAGAACAACTTCGCTAGTCTTGTACTATTTTTAAACGTACTATTTATATAGGTTCGGAACCCTCGGTAAGGAAGCCCGACTCGCACTTGGCCGGATTTTTTAATTGGAAATAACTCAGAGTAAGTTTAGTTTGTTTCTATTGATTTACTGTATTTATAAACTAGGTATCTCTTTTTTTAATAGTTCGTGGTTATCTTCGTCCTATGCGCCCTTGCATACACCATTGCGGCACCCTCTCCAGCCAGGACTCTTCCTGCTTTGCATCACGAGGAAATCCACGATGAGTTCGGGCAGTACGCCTTGAGATACGTCACGGCCGAGGGCACGATGGTCTCAGAGCGCGGCCGCCTCATCCCGACGGCGGACGGCACGGACCACGTGCTGGCGGTTGAGGGAGAGGTGTCGTACATCGGGTCTGACGGCAAGACCTACGTCTCCAAGTACAGCGCTGGTTTGAACGGCTACGAGGTCGAGGCCAACCATCTCCCTGTTGCGCCTGAATCCATCCCAGTCCTGGCTTAAGTGTTTGCTGTATATCCTAATAAAACGAACAAATATTTATTAACGCGATACCTTTGTTCCTTATTCTTTATACGGACCCGGAAGCAGTTAATCAGTTGGCATTTAATACATACTACAAGTCTTGTAGTTGAGATTATAAGGACACACTATATTTCAAAAAACTTCCATAGGTGTCCATAGGTGTCGGGTCAAAGGACCCGAACCCACAAACAGTAGATATATACGCTAACTCTCCGCCATTTAGTGTGATTTTGTTGAGACAGAGTCTAGGGTTGCCCCTTTAATTTTCGTAAAATTAAATTATCTATTTTTATTCAACGCTAGAGCGTTCTTAGTCTCAGCTTTAGTCAGACCATTTTGGATAGCTAGCTATTATGGTTAGAGCATTGGGGTTGTCACTATTTCAATATTCTTAAGATTTAAATCATAGTGGCTGTATGAATAAACATCCAATAAACATTTGTTAGCTAAAGCAGTGTAAAGGAGCAGTTTTGACGTTTGAAACCAAAATTTTTCATACAAACATTTCGAAAATATAATGATAACTGCTTTATAACACCGTTTTATAAACAAAGGTATAAGAAACATTTATGAATAAGACACTAAAATATATTGCATTTTTAAATATTTCAATATAATATTCTAAGAGATTTTGGTATTTTATAAACCAAGTTGTGAAGGTAAGTAATAAAAAAAAAACGAAATGAATTGAAAAATATTGTTTATTAAGTTAAGTCCCATACAGAACACTTATGAATGTCAAATAATGCTGAAAATATGTAAATGTGTATACCTACTTCCCAATGAACTCGTGGCATTTTTGAAGTACTTTAGCATTACGGATATAATACCCCATAACTTTATCATTTATTAATTTGTCATGAAATTGCAGTGATTAAATGAAGGCTATCGTGTGTAAAAATTTGCAAGATGGACTTATATAGGAGGGATGAGGATAATGTAGACCGATGGCGAAACTGTTCGATTTTATTTTCATAGAAAGTTTTACCGATTGATTTATAAAAAAAAATGGAATTTATGCGCGGTTTTCTGCCAGTTTAAACTAAAAAAAACTGTAACACGAAATATATTACTTACTACCAAAATTATTTAGGTAAGTCAGAGGATACGATTCAGTGAACAATACGATTTTCAGTTTTTGTTCCCCAGAAAACCGTCTTCACGATTATTTTGACGCATTAGTATTGTTTATTTGATGATAAAATTTACAAAAACCGTACTTAATTTAATCATATAGATCTAAATTTTACTTTTTCATTAGCATCGATTAAATCGATTCGAATTTTATTCCATAGTCCGTCGTTATTTGTTCTGTAAGGCACTTCACTAAGTGGGAAAGTATGATATTTGTGTTGTATGTTAGATCGAGAAAAGAAAGCGATAATTCATGGGCGGTGAGTTAAGGTGACGGGTAGGGCACACTAGCGACGCCAATCGATTTTAATTTTTAGCTACTTAACCGGATCTATTTAAAATAATTTCGGGGTTAGACTCTGTCGGCAAACACTTATACTATTTATTAAATTACCATGTGCAAATGCGGACCCAATTGTACGCGAAAAATTGATTTACGCTAAAAGTGGCCGCTTTTGGCGGTAATCAATTTTTCGCGTACAAAAACGGACCCAACATTTGTGTATGGTTAATTAATAAATAGTATTAGTGTTTGCCGAGAGGTTGTAACCCCGAAATTGTTTAACATAGATCCGGTTTAGTAGCTAACAATTAAAAACGAATGGTGTCGCTAATTACCCGTTGCCTTAAATTGTCTCACGGCGTGAGGCATGTTTAATACTGAGGTACGCGGCATTTACGATCGCCAAGCCTGATTTTAGTTCCTGCGAATGTACTCCGATGGGACCTTAGAAGCAGTGTAAAACATACGTCTGTGTGCGTGCGTATTTCGAGCTTTGTTCGTAGTGTCCATACTGCTTAGCGTATACATATATATACTGTGCCATAACCACCTGTGTTATGCGCACGTTCAACGATCGGTGGGGCCCAAAAGTTTGCAACGACATTTTATTACTAACTTAAAGTGTTACTTGTAAAACATTGACTAGGTTGGAGGACTAAAGAGACAATAACGTTGCGTTTTACGACCTTTGATAAATCTGAAAAATCAATAATGAGTTTCTGTCACCTGATGGTAAGATCACCGCCGCCCATGGACATCAGTCAGCTGTACCGAAAGAAGTGCAGATGTATTGCCGACCCTCAAGGTGACCATTTTAAAGATAACAGATTTGCGGTTATTAGGTATCATTAGCGCCCAAAGATATCACTTAGGAGCCCAGGATACGATATTTTTTAATTTTAAGATGACTTTGTTCATGCCTTATGCCAAATTACTTTACGCCTAGGAGGACCGAGGCCTTACCATGAGCTTGAAATACTATCCTCGCTATCTAAAACTATTGCTCTGTCTCTTTCACATGCACCACAATGAAAGGGACAACGCGATAGTTTTCGATAGCGAGCACAGTTTTTCAAACTCATGGTTAGGGTACAGATGTCTTTGCTTTACGATAAACTATGAATTTTCTGCGTGTAGAAAGAGAACCGATATAAAAGGGCTAAGCATTAAAATATTTTACATCACATACCTACTTATCTACATTGATCTGACTCCGAGATAGGTAGATCAAGCACATGTATTACGGATATCAGAACCAACAGCAGAATTACAAATAATACTTTTTGTTCGTAAACACATACTTATAATGCATAGAAAAAACCCAGACCAATACAAACAGACCTGCTGATACACACATTAATATGATTGTACTGTGCGGAGATCGAACCCAAAGAACTTTTAAGGCAGGACGACATATTTTTTTTTTAGTACGAATGCTTTATTTATTAAGTATATTAAGAGGTATGTATACAGAAAATGGGTAGATTAGCTAGATATAGTTCGCGAATCGTGGGGGAGTTCACTGAGCTCTCTTGGTAGAGCTCTGCATTCAACTCGCGCGTTCTTTGTAAGCTCTTGAACGGTGGCTCTTAGGTGGCGTCTTAGTGGTGACTAACACGCCTTGTAATAATAAATAATAAATATTTTACATCACATACATTGATCTGACTCCGAGATAGGTAGCTCAAGCACCTGTGTTACGGATATCAACATCAACAGTGGGATTACAAATTTATACATATAATACTTTCCTTTTGTATACTTATAATACATAGCAAACACTCAGACCAATACGAACAAACATGTTCATGCACACAAATGTTTGTACTGTGCGGGGATCGAACCCGCAACCTTGTATCAGAGGCAGCGTTCACTACCACTGTTCCACTTGGGTCGTCGTACATGGTGTACACGGTGTAATGTTTTATGATTTCAAATTATACTTTGTTTTGAAGTATAGGATACAGAAACGATATCCGGAAAGAGATGAAGGTAACGACTTATGAATTAACCCTTGCCGGTACTTATAAATACCCCTTATTACAATTTCTTATTCGTAAAGTACGTAACTGAGTGCTGAGCCTATGATAAGGAGTACCCACCAAACCGAGTAAGTTACCTACTTGTACTTACTCGATATGTTTCGTCAAGAGCTTTTGGGCGTTTATCTTCTTTCTGGACAAACATTCGTGAGTTGAACACTTGTATCAGTTTAGTATTGTTTTTTTAATGTGATATTGTGATAGATGGCAGTCGAGCAGACGGATTACCTGATGGTGAGCGATCGCCGCCGCCCTTGTACAACAGTGGCGTCTCTGGTACAAGGGTTTCGGGTTCGATACAGTACAAACATTTGTGTACATGAACATGAGTGTAGATCAAGAAGAGTATGAGAAAGCATATAACTAGGTATTAAGACACTCGCGAAAGCTATTAAAAAACTCGCCAAGTCTCGTTTTTTTAAAATCTCTCTTGTGTTTTAATAACCCTCATTATGAGACAGCTACATAAACTACAATTATTTAATGTGGCTGTTGTATATTTAACTAAAGTTAAACATTTCAAAATTTGGCAAGTAGAACATTAAGTTGCAAAAAAGTGTGTGCAATGCGGTTCCAGTGTGACAAACTTGGTGTGGACACGAGTCCGGCGGGTTTTTGTTATAAGGCTTATTATAACTTATGTATTCTAATGTAATTAAACAAAAAGATCATATTAACAATTTTATTTCAATTTGTTGCCTAGAGGTACCTATCTATGAGCATATCAATATAATTGTGCATGGCCTAATGGAGCGAAGTGCATGGGAACTGGACTTTTTGCTGCTGTAAGAGCCATTTTCATCTTAGGTAAGATTCGCTCTACAACAATATCTTGGCAAGGTTCAACAATATGTTGAGAGGCATATGGAACGTAGACTTCAGGTAGCTTTGGTGCTACCGGCATAACGACAACCTCTTCTTCTGGTGGGCACTGGAGCAACTAGTACTTGCGCAGGCTTTTTGGTGATTTCTAAGGGTGGCAATACTGGAGCAGAAGGAAGAAATACAGGTTTGATTACGTGCATTTCTTCAAGGTGCGCTTCTTTTTCAATTCCAACCATAGGCTCTGCGACGACATACGGAGCAGGAATTGCCATCGGTGCCATGGGTGGTAGTAGAGGAGCCTCTGGAACCAACATCGGCTGCACATGTTTTTCAACGATTTCAACAGTTTCACAGGGTTCGACTAATGGCATTTTAGGCAGTTCTATGGGTTTTAGAACCGGGGCTGATGGAATGAGCATAGGCTTCAATGGCTTCTTCAATTATAACGGGAGCAGGGATTTTCACCGGAGCAAATGGAGGTAGTACAGGAGCTTCCGGAATCGCCATTGGTTGCGCATGTTCAACTATCTCGACTGTTTCGTAAAATTGTGGCATTACTTTTTCTTCAACTAGAACTAATGGTGGCTGTGGAATGACCATGGGCTTTTCCTCTACCAGCACTTCATGAACGTAGGGCTCGGGAACATATGTAGGTAGAACCGGTGCTTCCGGAATTACGTGTTTGATTACTTCAACTGGTGCGCAAGGTTCTTCCACAAACACGGGCACTTGAGGGATCTCCATCGGTGGCAATACTGGCGCTGGCGGGATCACCGACATTACAATCTCTTTTGATTTTTCCGTTTCAAAAACCACAGGAACTTCTGGTACGGGAGCTACAAATGGCATTTCCTCTACGATCATGGGTATTTTCGGCATTACTAGGGGTGGCAATACCGGGGCTGGAGGAATCACAAGAGGAGCTTTTGATTCTTTGACTTCCACAACGACCGGTGGTACTGGGATTTCAACTGTTGGTACGTACGTCGGTCCAACCTCGCATGGTTCCTCTACGACCAGAGGCAATTGGGGCATCACCATCGGATACGGCATAGGGTTGATGTCGATCACTTCTTTAATGGCAGGAGAGGCAATGAGTTCTTTTTCTATGACACGAAGAGGTTCTTCTATTATGGGCATGACTGGCACAGGACCCATAGGGTATGAAGTCTGGCAGTCATCGTTCTGAATTGCAGCAATTATAGGTTGTATCTGCTGTGGCATTTGCGAGGCTGACAGCATGAATTGTGGCTTGAAGAATACATTGGTACCCTCTTGGATGAAGTTTGAGATGAAAGGTGAATGACCCGACGAAGGGTAATATTCTACAATCTTTTCAGCCGGGGCGTGCCTATTCTTGCTTATAACTATTTCTGTAGGCGATGGTGCCATATAAGGTCCAGCAGAGACTGCTGTTCCAAACAGGAACAGAACGATCCCTGATGCAATCTGAAAGAAAAAAACAAAATCTTAGTAGATAGATAGATATAATATCCTATACTCTTTATTGCACAAAAAAAATCAATTCTATTGTTATAAGTCTGGGCGGTCTTATCGCTATTAGCGATCTCTTCCAGGCAAACTTGGGGCAGAGAAGTAGCTAAAAATTCAAAAAATAGAGAGGTAAAAGTAAAAAAAGTATCAGTCTATATACTGTCCCAACTGCAGAGCAATGGCCTCTATTATAGTAATCACGTTATCGCTACTACGATGGGATTAGGCTTAATCACCACGCTTGCCTAAAGCGGATTGGTGATTACAAACATGAGCAATGTTCGAAGAATTCGAAACGTACTTTTTGCTCGACCCGCGAATGGACCCAGGACCCCGAGATCGCGGCCCGGTACTTAAACCACTAGACCTACAGGGCGTCAGGAATCAAGTTAACGCTACTATGGAATTAGGCTTAATCACCACCACGCTTACTGAGTAAATTATTAAAATTAATTTTTACTGGGCTTATTGGGCTTATTTAAATGGTACTTACCATGATGTTAAATTCAACACGGTTAAAAACGAATGATACAAGATTTTTAGGAATAGGTCAATTTATACAATGTTCACAATTGATGTCAAAAACTGGTGCACCTGATTAGCAGGTAATGAATTGAAAATTAAAACAAAAATAACAGGTTAATTACCAATAACTATACCTGAGTAAATCGTAATGTGCAAGAACTTGTCAAGTATCATTGACGATTCTGCAAATTATCAAAATAACTTAAATGGCCACCTTAAATTTAATGTGTTTCATCCATGTATTGCGAAACAATTCTTATATAAGTATAGGTTTATTTCAAATTAATTTTTATTAGTTATTGATCAGCTACGTGAACGAGCTATAACTTTATTTAATAAGTAATTTATTTCAAAAATCCGTTACTATGAATAAGGTCAGTAGAATTTTAAAGATACGTTTAAAAGGAAAGAAACAATTTTCTTCTTTCTAAATTGTCGGCAAGTTGCATTCAACATTTTTATACATTATTTGTCCCTGTTACGGCTCAAGCTGTCGCTTCGGAGCCCAGGGTCCGCTAAGGAAAGCGAAAAGTCGAAGTAGGAACTTCAACTCCTACATTTAGCACGGTTTTGTGCATCGCTAGTGGTCAGTTTATTGGCACGTATGTCATCCTTGACGACGTCAATCCACACCTTTTTGGGTGTACCCCATAGAGTAAGATAATTAAAGTCTGGTGTACCCCTTTCGCCAGGACCCGGCGGTGGTGGCATGACCAGACATTTGTTTCGCACGTCCAGTTTTCGCAGGACATGACCGTATCAATGTAGGCGACTATCCAGCAGTTTGTCTGATATGATACGGACACATCCGTATCATATTCATCTCCGTGACAATGCAACTTGTAATTTTATTAAATTCAAAATATATTTTAGAGTTTAATGACCAAGATTCATTTTTTAATTTGAAATTACTCAGAGTAAGTTTTGTTTGTTTGTATTTACTCTATGTATAAACTAAGTACCTATTTTTTTTATAGTTCGTTGCTATCTTCGTCCTATGCGCCGTTGCATACACCATGGCGGCACCCTCTCCAGCCAGGACTCTACCTGCTTTGCACCACGAGGAAATCCACGATGAGTTCGGGCAGTACGCCTTGAGATACGTCACGGCCGAGGGCACGATGGTCTCGGAGCGCGGCCGCCTCATCCCGACGGCGGACGGGACGGACCACGTGCTGGCGGTGGAGGGAGAGGTGTCGTACATCGGGGCTGACGGCAAGACCTACGTCTCCAAGTACAGCGCTGGTTTGAACGGCTACGAGGTCGAGGCTAACCATCTGCCGGTTGCGCCTGAGCCCATCCCAGTGCTGGCTTAAGTACCTATTTGTCTGTACGGATGTGCGTACAATAAAATAAACGAATATTTATTAATGCAATACTTACTTTTATTATTAACTAGTGGCCCGCCCTCGCTTCGCTTCGGTAATTAAATTAAAAAAAAATATTTGAAATTGTCTTTTTCTATACGAAATTGATTTGTAGTTAACCAATTCTGAGAATATAGGTAAGTAGGGAGGTATTAAACTAAGACTAAAAATGAGACTAATATACTAAAAATACTGAAATGCTATTCATTCATTTTGTATAAATTTTCATGACTCTAGCACTAAGTAATATGGCTTCCATACGCCGTTTTAACTCCATTTTACTCCTTTAAGAGTTGAATAAAAAATGCTAATTAGGTATATTTTATACATAAATACCAGACATAAATTTTTATGACTCTATTTTTAAAAATAACGACACTTCTATACGGCGTTCTAACCCCAGTTCACCCTTTTAGGAGTTGAATAAAAAAGTGCTAAAAATGTTCTGTATGAAGTCTAAATTCTAATTTTCATAAACTCGAACATCAAAAAATGCCGAATCTCCCATGCAACGTTTTAACTCCATTTCACTTCTTTAGGAGTTAAAAATTTTAATTTATGTAATATGCCCAAATATATTTTTTATGACTCTACCTTTAAGAATAACCAAAATTCCATACGGAGTTTTAACCCCCATTCACCTTTTAGTTGAATATAAAATATTATGCTTGAAGTAGGAACTGATATTAATTTTGTATGAACAGTGCAAATACCAATTTTCACGACTCTAGCATTAAATAAGACTAATCTTCCATACGACGTTTCAACCCCCCTTTTACCCATTTGGGGGTTGAAGAAAAAAAATGCCAAATTTGCTTTTCTTAAAATTGTATGATGAGTGCAAATACCAATTTTTATGTCTCTAACTTTAATAACAAGAATCATCCTCACAATGTTTCTACCCCTATTTTATTAGGGGTTGAATAAAAAAAACTGAATCAGGTTTTTTTTTATTAATAAACATAATCCGAATTTTCAAAAATGACAGACTTTCGTATAACATTTACGTAAAGTTAACCCCACATTTCAACCCTCTACCCTTAGAGTTTTGAATTTTTAAAAACCAATTTTTAGTGTTTACATAATAAAAACTACCCATGTTTCAATTTTCATGATTACTGGTCCAGTAGTTTCGGCTGTGCGTTGATAGATCAGTCAGTCAGTCATTCACCCGCCGAGGTGTTACCTCTTTATTAATAGTATAGATGTATTGGCTCGCCTCAGAGTGATGGTAAGCAGGAGAAGAGCCCTCGTTGCAATTACAACGGAAGCGATATCAGGCATCACCTCCGTTGGGACTGCCATACTCGCCCGCGAGATGCTTCTTCACGCTTCGTTTGAAGGAATCCATATTGTAGGAAGGAGAAAATACATTCTACAGGATATTATTCTTCATGAGAACCCGCAATGCCTCTTTCGTTGGCACAGGTTGATAAAAGAGATGATAGTATATCATCTTAGCTTGTTTTCCCAGTTGCATCCCACGGCTGTCGCTGGGGAGATCGGGGTGTTATAAACGCGAAGATAATATACCAGCTACTCACTGTCAAATCAGGTGAAGGTTCGACGGCGACTCCGAATTTAGGTAATTATTATTTAGGTAGGCATTACCATGGACTAATTACATAATTAGTTCATGGTATTACCTACCTACGAGTAAGTTATGCAATACTTTACGCCAAAATAGTAAAAAGTAAGAGAATCGACTCGAAAAAATAATTAAATCCTAATATCATCATGCAAGTTGATATTATAATAATAATCTCCAACCGATTACGGCAGAGTCCGCAGGCAGGCAGGTCCCCGGCAGAGTAGAATAGGCCACCCTCACTCTTACCGAGGTGTCGTAAAAGGCGACTAAGGTAAAGCTGCTGGCATGACCATCAGCACCTAGAGAAGGAAAACTCTGCATTTATATAAAAACCCTCGCCAACCCGTCTGCCAAGCGTGGTGAGTATGGCAATTACCCCTCATGTGATTGAGGGACGGCCCGGGCCCCAGCAGTGGGGACTTAAATGGGCTGACGATGATTACGGCTACAGGCATCCAATCTCAACGAGCACCCAAGTACACGGGATATATTATAGCTCAAATGTATGCGCAAACACAAGTGCACTCTCTATTCCCTTACTTTACTCCCTATATTCCGATGGGACACCAGCGTAATACGATCCGAAGAGAGATTGGGCGCTAGGACCTAAAGGCTTGACATGCTTTCCGAGCATGACCGCCGACTTCCAGACTTCGGGCTGACATTAAAAAATTCTTACCGAAAACTTAGGTACACATTTTTGGTCCAACCTGACGAACAAGACATCTCTTGCACAGCCATCGTTTTAAAGTGCGACCCACTAACCACTGCGCCACCGAGGCAGATATTAAAATGAGAGTATTTCTCACTCCAGTATTCTTACAGTTTATGTTTTCTTTTAGAGTACCTACACACTCCGCACATAATGATTTATAAAGCACTTGTATTTAGGTACAATACAATACATAAATCCTTACTAATATTATAAAGGCGAAAGTTTGTTTGGATGGATGTATGGATGGATGTTTGTTCCTCTTTCACGCAAAAACTACTAAACGGATTTTAATGAAACTTTACAGTAATGTAGCTTATAGATCAGAATAACACATAGGCTATAATTTATAAAGATATATAAAGACCTTGCTTTTATTCGAATTACACGCAGACGAAGTCGCGGGCAAAAGCTAGTAAATCATATGTGCACAAAAAATAGGTAGGTACCTAAACCTTAAGACGCCAAATAATGTTTAATGCCCCTTTACTTGATATTTCATTAGCGAAAGGAGGAGCGTCTCTCTGGAGGGCATAAATCCAGTATCTAGAGGGAACGAGGCTGTTATGATATAACTGACATCCCCCAATAGCTGTAGACGACTGGAGTCGACGTTTGAACGATCAGGGAGCCGATATTTCCTGATTCGGTCTATCCATCCAGTGCTGTCGCAAAGGTACGAGAGCACATCTCTATGGTTTTCTTTTATTCCGGGTGATAATGGCCCCCGTGAATAAATATTTAAGGGGGCTACCATACAAAAAACGTAATTTTTTTGCATATTTTATCGATCGATCGAAATCAATAAACGGTCACCGTTTATTGCTACTTAGAGTTAGGCACTTAAATTTTCACATGTTCAGTGCATTTAAACATTAAATGCCTAATTGCCTATATTTACTTTTTTTATTATGCTTGGATTTGCATCCAAACCGGGAACCCATCTAATAGTATGAAAAAATGAATATTGGCCATTTTATTCCACCCATCGATACTTACTCCTTCTGAAAATCATGCTTTTAATCTTTTATTGAAAAAAAAATGGGTGCTGTGCGACTTATGTTACCAATGAAGCAAAATTATATTTAATACATTACGAGAGAAGAGCATTTGTCCTCAATCACTAAGGTGGACGCCCTGTTGGTCTAGTGGCTTAAGTACCGAGCCATGATCTCGGGATCCGGGTTCGATTCCCGGGTAGAGCAAAATATATGATTCAAATTTTTCGAACATAGCTCGAGTGTGATCACCAATCCGCTTGTAGCAGGCGCGGTGATTAAGCCTAAATCCATCGTAGTAGCAATGACTTGATTTCTATGATGGAAGCCTTTAGATGGATTGGAACATTATACCTACATACTGGGTGTATCTTTGTACAATTACAACTTTTTACCCACGTTTTCTATGTACCATTCTGAGCAATATTTTTGTTCTACGACTTTTCAAAATACCTAAATTTTTTTACTCTTCATACAAAATGACCAAATTACATGACTGACTTATTATATATATATGATTATGACAAGTAGATATTTTTTATGCGAATTTCCAAAAGTCGTAGTAAAAATGTTGTTCAGAATGGTTGGTAGAACAAGTGGTTAAAGGGATGTAAATGTTCACAGATACACCCTGTATAGGCTGATAGATTACTTTGCTAAGGTAAAATAGAGTATTTTTCTTTGCTGAAAATACCTTTTCCAGGTAAATAGTGTGCAATAAAATAGCTAAAGAGGTGATATTTACAATTTTATTTCAATTTGTTGCCTAGAGGTTCCTATTATTGTCATTATAATACGGTGTAGCCTAATGAAGGGTGCATGGAGACTGGACTTTTCTTAGGTAAGATTCGCTGTACAACAATATCTTCGCAAGGTTCAACAAAATTTTGAGAGGCATATGGAACGTAAACTTCAGGTAGCTTTGGTGCTACTGGCATAATGACCATCTCATCTTCAGGTGGGCAAGGTGCGAGGTGCGCTTCTTTAGGCTCTGCAACGACAATTGGAGCAGAAAATCCCAATGGTGCCATAGATGGTAGTAGAGGAGCCTCAGGAATCAACATCGCCTCTCTATGATTTTCCATGATTTCATTAGTTTCACAAGGTTCAACAAATGACATCTTAGGCAGTTCTAAGGGTTTTAGAACCGGGGCGGATGGTATCATCAAAGGTTTTAATGGTTCCTCAATGATTACGGGAGCAGGAATATCAATTGGTGCTAATGGTGGTAGAAGAGGAGCTTGAGGAATCAACATTGGTTGAACGAATTTTTCATCGTATGTAGGTAAAAATGGAGCTGGTGGCATTACCACAGGCTCAATATAGTGCATTTCCTCAACGCAGGGATCTTGCACTAACATTGACACTTTTGGGATTTCAAGTGGAGGAAGCACGGGAGCTTGTGGAATCACAGCAGGGCGTAAAATTTCTTCTACAAATACTGGAGTAGGGATTTCCATTGGAGCCAGCGTAGGTAGCATAGGAGCTTGCGGAATCACGGCAGGGCGTACTACTTCTTCTACGAAAGCTGAAGTAGGTATTTCCACCGGAGCTAGCGGAGGTAGCACGGGCGCTTCTGGAATCATTGCATAGTGTACAACTTCTTCATAAGCTGGAGTAGGAATTTCCACCGGAGCTAGCGGAGTTAGCACGGGCGCTTCTGGAATCTTTGCAGGGTGTACGATTTTTTCTTCATAAGCTGGAGTAGGAATTTCTACCGGGGCTAGCGCAGGTAAGACGGGCGCTTGGGGAATCACCATTGGTGTAACATACTTTTCATTGTATATGGGTAAAACTGGAGCTTGTGGCAATACTACAGGCTCAATTTCGTTCATTTCTACAACGCAAGGTTCTTGTACTAACACTGACATTTTTGGAATTTCAAGTGGAGGTAACTCTGGAGCCAGTGGAATTACGGCAGGGTATACAGCTTCTTCTACGTAAGATGGAGACGGAAATTCTACTGGAGCCAGCATAGGTAGAACAGGGGCTTGTGGAATTACTGCTGGGCTTACAGCTTCTTCTACGAGAGCTGGTGGAGTAGGAATTTCTATCGGAGCTAGTGGAGGTAGTACGGGAGCTTCTGGAATTACCATTGCTTGGGTTGGTTCAATTTTCTCAACTGTCTCATAAAATTCTGGCATTACTTTTTCTTCCATCTGAAATACAGGTGGTTGCGAAACAACCAGAGGCGTTTCATCTATCAGCACTTCATGAACGTAAGGCTCAGGAACATAAGTAGGTAGAACCGGAGCTTCCGGAATTACGACGAGTTTGGTTGCTTCAACTGTTGCTAAAGGTTCTTTAACTAACACGGGTACTTGTGGGATCTCCATTTGTGGCAATACTGGCGCTGGCGGGATCACCGATATTACAATCTCTTTTGATTTTTCCGTTTCAAAAACCACTGGAGCTTCTGGTACGGGAGCTACGAGTGGCACTTCCTCTACCATCATGGGTATTTTTGGCATTACCAAGGGCGGCAAAACCGGGGCTGGAGGAATCACAAGAGGAGCTTTTGATTCTTTGACTTCCACAACAACCGGTGGTACTGGGATTTCAACTGTTGGTACGAAATTTGGTCCAACCTCGCAAGGTTCCTCGACGACCAGAGGCATTTTGGGCATCGCCACCGGATAGGGCATAGGGGTTAATATCGATCATCTCTTTGATGTCAGGTGAGGTAGTGATTTCTTTTTCTATGATACGAAGAGGTTCTTCTATTACAGGCATAACTGGCACAGGACCCATAGGGTATGAAGATTTGCAGTCATCGTTCTGAATCGGCAGCAATCATAGATTGTATTTGCTGTGGCAGCTGCGAGGCCGACAACATGAACTGTGGTTTAAAGAATACATTAGTACCCGACTGGATGAAGTTTGAGATGAAAGGTGAATGACCAGACGAAGGGTAATATTCCACAATCTTTTCAGAAGGGATATGCTTGTTTTTGCTGATAACAATTTCTGTAGGCGAGGGAGCTATGTAAGGTCCAGCAGAGACTGCTGTTCCAAACAGGAACAGAACAATCCCTATTGCAATCTGAAAGAAAAAAAAAACAGTTAATAGTGGTGGTAAAATCTTAGTTATGTTGGGGCTAACAATTTTTTTAATGTGATAGGTGGCTGACGAGCAGACGGATCATCTGATGGTAAAGCGATTGCCGCCGCCCTTGGACACTCGCGACACTAGTATAGTCACAAGTGCGCTGCCGACCTTTAAGCCTCCCTTTCTCTCGGATTGGGCCTCCGGTACCCTTCATTCACGCAGCGAAATACAGCACAATGCTGCTTCACGCCAAGTTTTCTGTGAGGCCGTAATTAACTTTAGGACCTAATTTAGGTAATACTGTAGTTTATAAATAATGAAAAAAATTACAAGTATACTTCAGGATATTCAAAGTCCTTAACTTACTCGTATTGTTTCTCATATAAATTATGGAAACAAATTTTACCGTGATAAAATAGTGTGCCTATTGAAATTGTACTTACCATGATGTTAATGCAACACAGTTAATGAGCGAATGGTACAGATACTCGAGATTAAGGCAATTTATACAATCTTCAAAATTCTTGTCAAAAACTGGTGTATCTGGTAAGTAATGGATTAAAAATTATAGCAATAATGTAAACAGGTTAATTAGCAATACACATGAGTACGTCCTAATGAAACAATAACTTATCAAGTAGCATTTAAAAATCTACAATTACTTAAATAATATTAATGTAGGCAATGTTTTTCACATTCCAAACATTGCGAGACAATTATCTACATATTATTTAAAGGTATATTAAATCTTAATTTGTATTAGTATTAATCGATCTGCTTGAACGAACAACACATTTCCTTCAATAAGTAATTAGTAAAAAATACTAACTAATAATTTTAACAATAAAAAAGGTCATGTAAAATGAAATATATTAATTTGCACAATTTTAGGTGGTAGGTACATTCGTCTTAAATGTTTAATTAGTCTCACAAAAATATTGCTAATTACCTAACATGCAAATCTTAACAGTTTTACATACCTACCTATACAGTAGGTACCTATTATTTTAATAGTTTCAATAAGTTCAAATGTTTAGAAAAAAATGTATTTCTTTATTTGATCTTTAATGTTATTATCTAACTACTTATTAAGATTAAAAATATGTATTTGTTAATGTGAAAATTCCCAAACTTTATGTTTTAATTATGGACTCGTAGCTGCCTACTAAGTATACTTCTATTATTTGAATTGAAAAAAATATATAACCTTTTATGATGGGCGATGGAGGCTCAGTCGATAATAACGTGCGTCTTCTAAACGGGAGGTCGTACGTTCGAATACGGGCAGGCACATCTGCATTTTTGAAACCTTTGTGCGTATTTCTACCACTAGCTCAGCGGTGAAGAAAAATATCGAGGATAAATGATTTGGAAACTATTCCGAACAGGTAATCATGATTCGAAATTGTCTGGTCACAGATTATAAAGGTCCTGTTTTGATTGATTCTGTCTGGCAGATAGGCAGGATCGAAGGGTAGTGAAGGTCAGATGGCAGTCGCTTCATTGTAATTGCCAGATGTACCATGTTCTGGATCATGGTCCGTAAGTGACCAAACCGAGTGCCCGAGGCTCCAAGCCGACATCTTTGTATGTAACTGGAAATGTGACGCTAGGATGATGAAGTAGAATGACACTTTTAATTTTTTTTATAATTAGTGGCTATTTTCGTCCTATGCGCCGTTGCATACACCAATGGCGGCACCCTCTCCAGCCAGGACTCTTCCTGCTTTGCATCACGAGGAAATCCACGATGAGTTCGGTCAGTACGCCTTGAGATACGTCACGGCCGAGGGCACGATGGTCTCGGAGCGCGGCCGCCTCATCCCGACGGCGGACGGGACGGACCACGTGCTGGCGGTGGAGGGAGAGGTGTCGTACATCGGGGTTGACGGCAAGACCTACGTCTCCAAGTACAGCGCTGGTTTGAACGGCTACGAGGTCGAGGCTAACCATCTGCCGGTTGCGCCTGAGCCCATCCCAGAGCTGGCTTAAGTATTTGCTCTACATATCCAAATATAACTCTATTTATTAACTACTTGGTATTATTATTAAGCTTTCATTTTTGCAAATCCGGAAGCGCTCCCTTTTGTTGGCATAGATACTATATTTTGACATTATTATACTATACTTTGGCATTAAAGTTAATTGATAATAGAGATGGTACATATTTGACTAACTATAGTTTAAAAGTGGTTAAATTTGGACATGGTCATCCAAAGGCGCCTTGTAATGTTTTATGACTAACTATATAGAATTTCTTTACTTAATAATTTATGCGCAATGCCAAAATTGAGCAAATATTTTAATTTTGTATATATATTTAGGTATTGAGACGATTCAGGATCGTACCCTGAAAGATCTTAGCGTAACGACATAGGAATGAATTGTCCAGTAATAGTAGAAAATAGGATAGGTACTTATTTTCAATTATAAGTACTTACCTGCATAGATACTTACACTTTATTGCACTACACACAAGCCTTATAAAAGTATTCAACATACAATTTTTGCAATTCCATTTCTTTTTACCAGATAATATCGAGGTAGAGAAAATTAGAAAGAGAGGGAAGGGCGGTGCTATACTTGTAATATACCTACAATATGTTTAAATGCTGAATTATAATTTAAGATAGACGGATGAGATTAATACAATTGTATGTATCAGACTTATATTGACACAGTTAATTACAGGATAAAGTAAACATTAATCACTAATAATACTTGAGCACTTAATAGCACGCAATCTGCACGAAATTATAAAAAGAACTATTACAAAATTGTATTATATAAGGAAAGTCGGTTGTATATCTTCAACTATCTACACAATGATATTTATTATAATTTTTCCAAACATCTGAGTTTCCTTAGAAATTATGTACGTACAAAACATACCTACATATAAGGAAATCTTGTAGATGCTTACCTAGTGATATAACGTTTGTACTAAATCGAAGACCCGTATCCCTTAGTATTAGATAGATAATCAATCACTTTGCAAAATTGGTATATTTCTTAGTTGAATTTAAATAAGCTAGTATGTTGTATCATGCTTGTATTTTATTTTTGTGCAATAAAGAATATCTATCTATCTATCTATCTAGTATGTAGATAATATGACAAATGGCGATTGGTCATGCGTTTGAAATCTTGTCGGTCACACTGGTGTCCTTTCGGAAGATGAGGGTAAGGATATATAGAGTAAATTAGTGTTTGCGCACACGTTTTTGTACTACAATACCTATAATCCTGCGCACATGCCACATCGTCGAGATCGGCTGCCGTAGCCGAATCAGTCGGAGGATTAAAATAATAAAACAAAATGGTGGAGATAAATCGTGCGGTCTGTTCCACTTTTATCTTACAAATGCTCTACTTGTAATATGATCTTCCATAACGTGGAGTTGTGTCCACAAAACGTTACCTAGGTATCACTTATTAGGAGAACCGCAAATGACTAAATAACGGATCTTTCTTCATTGCGATGCCTTTTTAATTTCCATTCTATCGCTTTATTCATTAATATAATGGAATATTTTTCATATATAAAGTCTTCAATGTTCCATCATAGACATCATCTCGGAAGAACACTGCAGCAAGGTACAGTGTTTAATTTGATTCTGATTTTTATTTTAAAGTTATCTATTAAAAATACTGATTAAAACATTTGGTTTTTCAGATGATTTTCCTTGGATTATTGTGCCTGACAGTGTGCGCATGGGCCCAACCCGCTGTGTACGTATCGCGGACTTCTTTTCCTGAATACCCGCTTTCATACTACTACAATCTGGGTTCATCTATGTTCGCCTTGGCTCCGGCAAAAGATGCTGACAACAGCAAGGAAATTTCAATTCCCGGCATACCCCATGCACCTTATCTGTTTCCTTTCCCTCTTTTTAATCCGATAATGACAGCTCCCATAGATTTAAAACCTGAAGAGGCTATTGAAGAGCCAAAGGAAGAAGATATTGAGGCTCACAAAGAAGAGGAGCACAAAGAGGAAGAGCTTCATGAGGAGGAGCATAACGAAGAGGAACACGAGGAGCCTGAGGTCACCGAGTTTAAAGAGGAGGAAGACGAGGACAAAAAGGAGGAAGAAGAGGACAAAAAGGAAGAAATACCAATGCTCAAAATCCCCGAAGATCTTATGAAGAAACATGCAATAGTGCGGCTGAACACTCCTCAGTTTATAACTGATTACTTGCAATATCTTACTAATAAGTACCCGTTCTTAGTGCCGATTCTTGGGCCGAAGCCTCCGACCCCAGTGGGCACTCCATTGATCGTAGCACCAGCGCCGGCTGCAGATCCTGCTGTCATCCCTGTCGATGCCATGAGGTACCCAATTGAGTTCGCCCCTGCACTAACCAAGCCCCTTGTCCCCCTTATCAAGAAGTAAATGTTTTTGATTGCCTTGAAAGGCTTCCCTGATGATTTTTAACATGTGAAATAAAAAAATATTCAAGTTATTGCATTTGTTTTATAAATGACTCCTTAGTGATTAATTTGTAATGCGTATTTAAATACATAATCACTTTGGGTTCGTCTGTCAAATTTCCTCAATTCATATTAAATCATATGTGTTTGACATTAAGCTGATAATTGATAGAAGAAACTTGTTAGTACATTTTAACGCGTGACTATCTGTACATAGGTAGGTAAGTATCTTGGTAGAGAAATCGAAACTGTATAATAGCTCAATACATTATGATAAGAAATTTATTTTACCTATCTTAATTAAATCATATCATTAGTAAAGCATTTCCTTGTAACGCTGCCGTCTTTTCTCTGTTAATATTGTATGAGAACCCGTCAAAATAAACGTGCCTACAAAGAGGGAAAATTATTCTTAATAGAATAATTTCTCTCTTTTTGTAGGCACGTTTATTTTGATGGGTTCTCGTTAACACTTTGCATTCACTTATTCGCAAATTTAAGAATGTGTAAGTAAATAAATGCTTTAATTTTTATATATATTATGACGACCCATTTGGAACAGTGGTAGTGAACGCTGCTTGTGATTCAAGGGTTGCGGGTTTGTTCCCCGCACAGTACAAACATTTGTGTGCATGAACATGGCTGTTTGTATTGGTCTGGGTGTTTCCTATGTATTATAAGTATGTATTTACAAAATAAAAGTATTATATGTATATATTTGTAATCCCACTGTTGATTCTGATATCTGTAACACAGGTGCTCGAGCTACCCATCTCGGAGTCAAATCAATGTATGTGATGTTGTGAAATACTGATTATTTATTTATGATAAAAGAAATAACCAAAGTAACTGATAGTACGACTTTTTATTCACTATCTAAATAATTAAGCATAGTCTTCTGCAATTAGATGTACAAATAATGCGAAACCGATTGCATAATCTTCATATTATCATCAACTACATATATTTGGTTGATCTAGTGGTTTAAGTACCGGGCGGTGATCTCGGGGTCTTGGGTTCGATTCCCGGGTCGAGCGAAAAGTATGATTTGTATTTTCCGAACATAGCTCATAGTAACGATGACTTGGTATCTATGGTGGAGGCCTTTGCCCTGCAATGGGACAGTTTATAGGCTGATACTTTATACTACTTTTACATATATTTTGTAGTCAATATTTCATCAGGTAAATTTATATTTCGTTTAAATATTGAATAGGTATTCAATTTGTAGGTACGAATGTACAAAAGCATGGTCCTCTGTTATTATCCAACTGGGCTATTTGATTTATTGTAATTTAAGTAAATAAAGGTATTCGTTACTTAGGATCCTTTAACAGCAATCCCGCAACGAAGTTGTAAATTACAACCTAGATATAGGTATAAATTTAGCATTACGCTCAACAGAGGATGCTACTTGTAATATCATTTCGAAAAAAAAATCTGTGAAAAAAAACCGCCTTCAAAAACCACGAACTAAAAAGTGTAAAATAATATTTCTAACACTTAATACACTTCAATGTTTTTTTTGTTTTTGTGTCAGAAATATTATTTTACCCTTTTTAGATTGTGGTTTTTGATGGCGGTTTTTTTTTCACAGAATTTTTTTTTAACCTTTTTGGTGTCTTATTTTTTGGCAGCTCCCCCCACCCCCCTCTTCCACCCTCGCCAAAAAACTAAAATACTAATTGTGAGTACAGTATTAAAAGAGTTATCCTTTAACTCCTTACTTTTGAGGAGTTAACCTTCCATCATCAGCAGAGTCACAAAATTAATAGTCAGGCGTAAATACTGGTGCAGTTTTGAAAAAAGATACAAAAACATTACGTGTCTCTATAAAATTTGAGAGTTCCCCTCAATTTTTCCAGGATCCCATCATCAGAACCTGATATCCTGATCATGGTACTAATCCGGGATTATCTACTTTCGAATTAAAAAAGAATCATCTAAATCGGAAGCGCAAGCGATTGTCATTCCATCCTCATCATCTCGATACCTACCTGACAGATTTAAGATTTTTTAAAAATAATATCATACATAATCTCTTTCATTGACCTGGTTCGTTATAAGTACACTTATGTTTAAGCACTTGTATTACGAATATCAGACAACAGAAGGCTTACAATATAAAACATACCACCCGCTTACAATGAAACCATGTGCCATTTAACTCAAATACTGGTCAAATGAAGTTATTATTTTATAGTTTTTGGAGTGAGTCAATATTAAATGATATTCACCAAATGGGTTCGTTCCCTATGACACGAATGTATATATCAAAGGATGCAAACTTGAGTGAAATACCTCATAGTATTTCATTTAAATATTATAACGTTTATAATTATTTACGAGTATTTTCATAATTAATTATATAATAAGTAATTATGAAAATACTCGTAAATAATTATAAACGTTTCATATTTAATTCATAATTTAATTTACTTATTATATAATTAATTATGTAAGTGGGTATAAAATAAAAGGACGTTTATCTATTAGGTTAGGCCTTTTCTTACTAATATTTATTTGTTTACAAATATCTATTTTCCAAAACCATCGTACCAAGGTGATAAAGTAGGAATTGATGGCGGTGGGCCTTGGTTTAGCGACGCGGCTACAGGGCCGGCGGAGGGAGCGGGGGCGGGCGTGCTGGGCACCACTGGGGCTTCTTCTACCACATCACTCCAGTTAAACTTGTGGTGTCCGCGTGAAGGTCCCCTCGACTGTGTTGGTGCAGAGTAGTCGGGTCTCGGCTGGCTGTATTGTGGCATCGGGTTCGAGTAAGACATCATCTCTGGCTGCTGAACGATTTCTTCCATCGCTGGAGGGGCAGGTGGAGTCCACTGAGGAACTGGTGGCTGCGTAGGAATATGGTGATAAGAGTTCACATGCTGTCTAGGCTTGTGGTGACTATGGTGCCTGAAGCTCTCATCTGACAAGTCCATCCATTTTGGGGTGGTAGGCGCAGGGGGCATTGTAGCCGGCAAATGAGAATTAACAGGATCCCATTCTTGAGGCACGTAGGGTTTCAATGGGACTGTTTTTTCATCAGCGAGACGATGAAGGTGGTAGGTTTCGACTTCAGGAACGCGTTGTTCACTGATTAGAGGCCTCACCGGTATGGGGGTGGTGGTTCTAGGCCGCCCCATGTATTTGCCAATATTCTCTTCCCTCATCTCCACTTGTAGTGGCTGGTCCTTGCGAGCTTGCTCAAAGTTGAACACAAAATTGGATGAGGGTTGGATCCGCATGTCTCTGTTGTAAATGTCATCATGATAGTCCATCGGCACAGCGGAGGGTGCACCGGGAGCAGCATAATGCTGGGCGAATGCAGCCGTCAAAAACACCAAACAAACTATCCACCGGATCATCTGTGATTAAAACAATTTTACATATGTATTAGGTATTGCTTACTGTTACATTTTATTATTTCTTTATGTTAGGAGCATAATTTTCGACATTACCTTTTTGAGTTCCAGCGAGATCTGGTATTGTATGAACATTTTCCACATTATAAATAGTAACTATGAATACCCGAATGAAACAGGTAATACTGGAACGTTTAGTAATCTATCTACGTACTTTTCTAATGATAATTACTTTAATTGATTATAGTTTAATTTCATGTTCTCCTTCTTTAGAAATGCGACTAAAATAAACTATTTGGGTTGGCCGATCCGATCTTGGCTTAAAATAAAACACACTGTGGTTAACAATTATTTTATGTAAATAAGTCATTATAATACAGTAATTAAATAACAATTAGTCTCAATATAGGTACAATGTGCAAATAGAGATAAATATATAAAAAACGTGGAATAAATTACAATTTAGTTGTAGACTCGTAGATTACCATTATTACCTAAGTATAATTTTTAAGTTAATACCCCTTGAATAGTCACTGCAACAAGTTGTCATTAAAGGACATTGAGCCAAAACAACGTATCTGATAAAATGGCAAGTTATTCGCAGTAACAATCGCTCACTTGCACCTGAAGATAAGATAGTTACTAGAAAAGTTTTCCAGGTACTTATGTACAGAGAAGAATTCAGATTATTTGAAAATATTTTAGTAAATTTCGTATCGTTTAATTCGCATCAGTAAAACTTTAAACATAAAGTTGTTTTACAGATTACATCTTAATCATTCCTTTTGTATCTTTATTTTTATTAGCCCATCCATTTTGTTTACCTGAAAAGGCATTCAAAATCTCTTAAGCTCCTACGCGCACCATTTATAGACATAGAGATCACTTTGTCGTGAACTTGATGAGTTTAATGACCTTCCAGTATTTTAAACACAATACCAGTTTCCTTATTTGGCATTTTATTGCAATTTTTGAATTGAATTAACGGTTAATTTTAGGAATTATGCTTAAATAAGAATGCTGATAGCTTGCAGAAAAAGCTCACATATTTAATATAAATATACGACCATAAAATATTATCTACAAGATAATTTTGTATTTACAATGGTAAATCTATTGCTTATAATAAATAATATGTAACTAATTATTTATTAACGTAACTGCGCAATGGCACTGGTATTGATTTACTCATATTAAAATTATAACATTATTTCTAAAATTGAACAAAAGTAATTTACTTATCATTAGGCTTAGATCAAAGTAATGGCTAAGAAGTTCGCTTCGTTCGATTAGAATAAGTCGCTTGTTTCCTACAAACACATCGAAAGAACTACAATACTGATCAATAAATAATTAGGTAACTCAATATTTCACTCCACGAATTCCTATGACTTTATTCAGTTTATTGGTCTAGGGTCGTAAGGAGTTGCATCATGACCAACGTATCTGTTATTCTTACGGATTTGGAAGCCTTCACCAGGTGCTGTATTGTAATATATGACTCGGCGTATACCGAAAGGATCAACGTAGCCGAAGCTTCCAGTTCTTTCACTGCCAGCGTTGGTTTCCTCCTCATGATATTGTTTAGGAAGGTAGTAGCGGAATCCGTTGCGCCTAAAAGCTGCGCCAGTCGTAACCAGGAAATTGGGGCGTATACCCGTCTCCTATCCGAACATTAGGTCTTTGGCTTTGCCTTCGGAGCCAGTCGTCAGCGTGTCTGTAGGAATTTGGATTAAATACGTCATAACGTCTATAATGAGTGCTATCGCTGGCGTAGTAGACGTCATCAAGAGTATTAGTGTTCGTTGAATCGTAGTCGTACGGGCTTGAGGGAGGCGCAGCTTCACTTGCTGTGATCGGTGCTACCGTTGGTCTGAAGTCATATTTTGGCGTGGATGAGTCGATGGAGTTCGGAGAGACAAATACGTTAGGCGTTGAGGACGGGTTGGGATATGAAGGCGGAGGAGGCGTGATGGCCACCTGCGTCGGGTACGAGGGCGGCGCAAGTGTTGAGGATGGCACGTAGGGCGCTTGAGTGGTCACTCGCGGGGGTCCGCGGTTACGGTGCACTGCTGGCGGCGGTACCGGTGTCACGCCGAAACCAGAGTCAGTAGGTGCGGTTTTTGCGATTTGCAGAGACTCCTGTAAAATGGAAATATATTCATATTATTTATAATTTCCCCTTTGACAGCGTTCAACGTCGTGGAACTTGAATAGACGACGATGAGAATATCACTTAACTCTTTAGACGCTCTCTCGAGTCGCATCTCTATGTGTCTTTTACCGCATATACCATGGTGAGTGTTCCGAGGAGTTGTTCGAGTTCATATCCACTGCTGGATTTCACCACAGTACTACACGCCATAAACCAGGAGTCCATCTTTACCATCTCGATGGGTGGATGGGAGGTCTACCACCGTGCGCTTTACATGGCATTTATTACCATGCACTTCCTCATTGTGAAATCAACTTCCCGCAGCGGTATTACCGATACTACCTTGTGGCTGATGTCCATAGGCGGCTGTGATCACTTACCACCAGGTGACTCGCTTGCTTGTTTGCCTCCCTTTCTCATAAAAAAACAGCGCACGCACTTGTCACTACACTGGTGACGCGGGTGTCTAAGGGTGGCGGCAATCGCTTACCGTCAGGAGACCCGTCTGCTCGTCTGCCACCTAAAAAAATCTCTACTTTTTTTAGCGCAGCAGTTCTTCAGCTCTTTTGAGAGAGACCGGTAGAGATAGAATTTAGTGTCACAACGGTTCAATTTTGCAGTATGTAAGCATTCAAAAACAGATCATATATTTAAATAAAAAGTATTCATTAATACATACTCCAATTGGTCTGTTCTGTCCAACAAAAACAGTTTTTGATTTGTATATCCTGTAGCCCTGGTTGTCAGCAATGTAGTCCTGAAGACGGAGGTATCCATCAGCGCCGACCCAGCCTGTCGAACCTGCAAGTAAGTCGAACAGAAGTATCAGCTAAAATCAACGATATTAACTTTTAAAACTACAGGCCAAATATAGATCGAATGAAGTAAGTTATCAGTAAAATAAAACCCAAGAGCAAAATATCGGACTCATGCTAAATGGTCTAGTACTATTCTCTATCTATACAATATTATCCCTTTTTGTATGGGAATGTTGTATCTGAGTCCCCGTTTTAAAATTAAATAATATGTCCAATTGCCTACCTCTTGCGGATATAATATCCAGCAAAAAATGATGTTTCTGTATTAGAGCCCATTCCCACTTAACTATTTGTAAAGTGATTATAAAATTTAGAAGCAAAATTGTGTGCATATTTCAAGCATCTATCTATTGAGAAATGGTGGATAACGCATGCTTTGTTTGATATAACTAGATACCTAATTATTTTATATTTGTTAATGTGGCCGCAACATTAATCCCTATTTTAGAAAATTTCAACTCTCTAACTATCATGTTTCATAAGTTACAGCCTCGAGACCGACAGGCTGAAATCGAGTAAAAAACGGCCAATAAAACACGTTTTTTGTATGGGAGCTTGCTGTCCGCTTTCAACTTGACGCCGATTTCTATAACACTTTGTATGACAAAACACAAAACAGTAATTCAGTGCATTTCAGGCTGTCCTTTCTAGCTACTTCAGCAGTATGATATTAGCTGTTAAAGTAGAAGAATAAAACCGCAAGTAACGTAATGATTAGTAAGTACGGCCCCATGTGTGTACTGTTCCCATCATTTAGCAGGAACCCCTAAATATCAGCTAGACCCATTTGATGCCTTGCAGAGACGAGCCTACCGAATTAGCAAACTGAAGTGGCAGTGGGCTGGTCATATTAGCCGCAGAACTGACAGCCGTTGGAGCCGCAAAGTCCTTGAGTGGAGACCGCGACTCGGTAAGCATAGTGTTGGACGCCCTCCGACAAGATGGGATGATGACATTCGAAGGCTGGCTGGTGTGGGCTGGATGAGAGTGGCTGAAAATGAGACTGAGACCTATGTCCAGCAGTGGACGAGTGTGGGTTGCTGATGATGATGATGATGAAGTCGAGCTGTTTCGGATTGTTGGGGATCCTGATCTCACCGACAAATTTAGAGTCGTTACAGGCGCGAAGAGATTTTGGCTCTCTTTACCTCTTCTATAGGCTCTTCCATAGAGAGTGATCTGAAGAGCTGTTTAATATCACACCAGGGTCACCATTTTACAATCGCACGACTAGATGCCGTGGTATACTTCACCCATACTATCTCGAATCAATCCTTTCCAGAACGCGCTCATTTTTCCCACACTCGTGCAAACCCTAGAATGAGCTTCCAGCCGCGCTGTTTGCTGATCGCTTCAAAATGTCCTTTTTTAAATGAGGCTTTTGAGGAAAAGAGTTCTTCTTTCACGGTAGGCAGCGGCGTGACTGTGCTCCAGCATTGTTGATATCCTATGAGCGGGCGGTTACCAATTACCATCAGATGGGCCGCATGCTCGTCTGCTTATCTTTCGCAATGAAAAAAAAAGAGTAAAGAAGTGTGTAGATACTGACCAACAACAGAGCCGTCCTTGAGCCGCCTCTCCTTGCGGTACTGGCCATTGTGGGTCTGGTAGAGGAAGTATCTCTCGTCATCCTCGTCCGTCTGGATGTGGAACTGGTCGGGGTCCTGCTGAGGGCTGTAGCCGTCCAGCGCAGCCAACGCGCTGCAGGCGCACACCTGAAACAACCGTTGACCGGTGCATTAGTTTTAAGACTGCAATTGTAACATGTATGCAATTCAATAAATAAATAAATAAATAAATTTTGAGGGCTTATTTTTTGTTATAATCACGGTGGAGGTGATTAAAATAAATTCCTTTTTAAAAGGTAATTTAATACATTTAGTTATGAGCGTAGTTATTTTGTTGTGACATTTAAATTAAAGGGGGTAAATTGGAGAATGAAAGCCTTTGTCTAAGATGAAAGCTAACTAATAAAAAATAGTTATTATTTATTGAATGTCTTGACCGCAAAAAGGTCAATATAAGGAATAAAACATATTTTTGTTATTTAAAAGATGTAAAATGCAATTCTTCACTTTGTTTCACATTTTTTGTTATCAGTGAATTTCTTTTAATAAGCTGTCTATTTAAAATGTTTTTTTTATGATATAGGTGGCAAACGAGCAGATGGATCACCTGATGGTAAGCGATTACCGCCGCCCATGGACGCCTGCAACACCAGTGGTGTCACAAGTGCGCTGCTTACCTTTTAACCCCCCTTCCTTTGGATTGGGCCTCCGGTACCCTCACTCACGCAGCGAAACACAGCGCATGCACTGCTTCACGCCGGTTTTCTGTGAGGACGTGGTATTACTCCGGTCGAGCCGGCCCATTCATGCCGAAGCGTGGCTCTCCCACTGTTATTTTATTTCAGTTAGGTATGTAGATACCACCAATAGAAGTATTTATCTTTTATATTATAATAGATAGTTTAAAAAAATATTATTAAATCTATAAGTAATAATAGACACTAATACAAGGTAAGTACTCAGTCGATTAGAATATTAGATTCATAAATTGCTTGTCAGACGTGCGTGGGAGTCCGGATTGTTTGAAACATCCATCTACTAGTGTGGTTGTAGTGCCAAGGACCCGCCAAGTTGCTAACAAATAGAAGCATCAACACTGTGTCATTATAACTCTCATTATGCAGTCACTTGTATGATTAAGACCTTATATTTTAGCATAATGTAGGACCCAACTCAAAGGCTCAGTAACATAAAAAGTTGATTTAAAAATAAAAACGGTTATCGCGTCTTTCTCACGTTAAGACTTTTTCGAACAAAGAGGACCCAGGTAACTTATCATTCTGTCATCAGAATCACATATATCGACCCAACCCCAAAGTATGTAGCTTAAGCATTTGTAATATGAGTGTCAGAATCAAGAAAGATATTTGTAATATGGCATCTGAAGAGGCCTATGACCAGAAGAATTACATACTGATAGGTTCTTTTCCGGCCGCACAAGATATTTCCCGCAATTTTTATTTCACTAGGTCTTCGGTGGCCCTTGTTAGCGACCCCACATAATAGGCACTAATTAATAAATAAATCAATTAGGTAGGCTCAGCCAGTTATCCAATTTAAACATTGCGTGTGGCCCAAAAACTAGTATGCATTTACGCAATAATTAATGTCAACGAGATTCATCATTTGGCAAATTAACTCGGCATGCATTGTATGTCGTCCTCGCGATGTGCATTACCGTAAAATCGAGCTGGTTGTGTGAAACAATAGATTCGCCACGAATTAGAGACGGAATCGGTAATTTGGTGAACAATAGATGCTAACCGAGCCCCGAAGGCCGTGGTTTGGCAACAATGTACCCTATGATTAATACTACCCACTTGCATTTCAGTGCTTTCATATGAGTGAAGAAAAATTCTGACACCTAACATTATCTATATTTGAAAACCATACAATTCTTTCTGTTTTCGTAGATATAAGGGCCAACAAGTTAGCAATCAAGTGGTTAATTGGAAGGCTTGGAATAATTGCCAGCATTTTTAGTAAAATATTATTTCTTTAACTTCGATTTTAAAAGCTATACTTTAAAAGTGTAACTTATTTCTTTTCTATCATTTTAACAACCATCTCTAAAAACTGTTGGTTTCTAATCGACTCTAATATTAAACAATCATTTGTCTTTATTTTTATCTAATAAAAACTATTTTAGTACCTAACCATTAACCACAAAAGGTACCTAATTGAAATGTAAAGATACAAAGTTGCGCCATGTATTGTTAACTATACATGAACAATAAACATTTTATTATAGGCAGCTGATAAGTCGATTTCTACTGACACGAGTAGGGACACACAATGTTACCCTTATTGGACTTTGGACCGTCATTATCTCTTAGACACAAGTGCTATTTTTGCACTGCAGGAGGGTACCGCGACCTGACGCAGTCTGTACATGTTTGAAACATTTTTAATGTATATTATTTTATATCCTGTGAAACTTTGTGGCGGCTTATAAACTATGATATTTAAACACGTATTTAAAGCTTATTTATATATTACACTGACTGCTTCGGTGGCGCAGTGTTTAGTGGGTCGCACTTTAAAGCGACGGCTGCGCTTAGGGTCCCGGGTTTGATCCACGGGTCGGGCCAAAATTTGAACCTCAGTTTTTTTGATAAGAAATTCTCAGTGTCAGCCCGGAGTCAGGAAGTTTGCGGTCTTTGTACCCCCGTGCCTCGGAAAGCACGTTAAGCCGTTGGTCCTGCGCCTGATCCCTCTTCGGTCGTGTCACACTGGTGTCCCATCCAAAATATGAGGGTAAGGGAATAGTGAGTGCACTTGTGTCTACGCAAATGCTTGTGCACTATAATATGTCCTGCGTCAATGGTGGATTGCTGAGATTGACCACCTGTGACCGAAATATCGGTTCGGAGGACATTAATATTACACAGAAACTTAAATAAGTCCGAATATTATTGACTTTTCGCAAATTGGCGACAAAAGAATATTGTTCATAAAAAGAAATCTTGTGTTCCCCGTGGTAGCAGAATTGTTCAGAATAATGCTTTGAATACTAATATATGTAGTAAACATGCATTATTCACCCAGATAGCTGAAAATAGACATAACAGTTTTCCAATTCATAAACAGCTACATATTCAAAGGCTTGTTGTAATAGGAAATTTGCCACAAGGTACCTACTAGCCTACTAGGAAATATGCTAACAACTTTGGCCATACAACCTACTGAAGAATATATAATAGTGTGTCATTGTGCTCCCATGGAATAACAATTATTATTATTCCGATATTAGCATTACACATTGGTGCTTCCACAACCTCGGGAGCAGACGTGGGCAGATAGCAAAGGACCTACGCGGAAACAGCCTTTGATGGATTAGACAACAACTAGAAAAAACCCAACCAATTCTGTGGACTTGTTGAATGATGAATAATGAGACAGCCACCTTGTATAGAGCAACTTGTAATTGTTATATCTTTTATCTTAATTGTCGGCAATAACGCTTAAGTCTATTTTATAGGCATTTAAAATTCTTAATAACCAAACCAAAGTGACCACGTTAAGGCCCAGTCAATAGTCGATTTACCTAATAACCAAACACGTTGAGACGGCGTAAATGGAAACCGACTGATCTTTTGATCTTTATTAATTTTAATTGGGTTCTCAATTAGGTACATAGCTATTAAACATTAGTGTGGTTCGATCGGTTTTTGGTAGATTTTGAGTGAAGATATCGAATTATGAATTTCTTTTAAATTAAGGTTTCAAAAGTTTTTGAGGTTTTTAAGGTTTTTTAAGTGTGTTATTTACTTGAGAATAAATTGCAAAAGATTGCTATAAAATATCAACTTAGGTTTCAAAAGTAAGTGTAACATCAGGATTAGATGACACATAGTTTTGGTTGCCAAGAGCGATGAGTAACAGACGAAGGATAGTTTCTATTACATTAAAATAGCTCTACAGAGCAGTTATTTGCATGCAAATAATATATGACTTGACTTGGTTTTCCATAGATCCGTCACTGTTTACCGTAAGTATCTATTTACTGATTGGACATACCGTTTACTCGTAGTTCTTTGAAGATGAGTCGACTATGTACCTACTCCGACTTATATCTCCTTATTGCAAAACGTAGTCTAAGATAAGTTCTAGATCTAAACTCATTCCACCTACTTTTAACATTGCGTGTTGGATCGGGGTGTCATGAGCTTTAGTACGGTAGTAACTTTAGATCGCAATTTATAATAAGGTGGATCCTGTTTAAGACAATGTTCTATAATGAAACTAGGTCCCTAGTAGGATCAGCCTATACTGTCCCACTGCAGGGCAAAGGCCTCCATCATAGAAATCAAGTCATCGCTACTATGATGGGATTAGGCTTAATCACTACGCTTGCCTAATGCGCCAGCAATGTTCGAAAAAATCGAAACATGCCTACTTTTGCTCGACCCGGGAATAGAACCCAGGACCCCGAGATCACGGCCCGGTACTTAAACCACTAGACCAACAGGGCTCTAGTACCTATACATATATGTTCCTAAACTATATCTTTTGACATGCAGATAGTCAAAGAGACTTTGAGAGTAGGGTGAGAATCGTTGAAGATTAGATTTCCGCTCTAACACATTTATTTGTTGATGTAACGGATATTTGTGTCTGAGTGTCTGTGATAACGTCGACGCTTTTATTTAAAAAATAACGAAAATCATAATTTGGGACTGGGACAGGGCAGTTACGCAAAATTGTAACAATTTAGTTACCTACTCAAGTAAATAATGCACTTAAAAATTTTCGACAGAAATACCCAAAAAAAATCATATTAATTAAGCAGTTTCATCTTAACTGGTGGTAAAGTATTTGTAATATTATTTCCCCTGGATAATACAAAAGAAAAGTAAGTAAAGTAAACCTACAAATATTGATGAAAGTATATCGTCGGCTTACGGCGAAGCAAAAAGGACTTACAAAATTCGTCGACACAACAAGGTCTCCAAAGTTTAGTCGGTAAAGCAGTTGCCCGGTTAGCAAAAGACCGTGTGTTCGAGTCCCACCCGAAGACTGTCGAAAAAAAATTAAGTGTATTATTTACATAAGAAAAGATTGCATAAAATTGCTATATCGCCAAAATTTATAATAATTTAGTTACTTATAAAGTAGCGACAAAAGCTCCAACGAGTTAAAAAAAATACTCAGATTTTTTAAGGACTATTAATATAACAGCAACACCAAAAAACTTAAAGTTGTAGATACCCAGCTTTAAAGTCTAAGGGCTGGTTTTTCAATGGCCCGTTAAAAGTGAACAAATCGATAAAATGAAATACCATTAAAGGTAATAGTCACATTCATGCAAGTAAGTAACAATAAGACTACCTACTATCATTTAATTTTGCCGGGTAATACTTTATCCATCTGTTAAATTTTATCAGACGATGGAAAAATCAGCCCTTAGTCTCGTATTGTTTTATGTATTTATCTCACAATTTCTACTGACTGAGCCACTGTCACTAATTCAGTAACGTCATATACAATTAGACGAAGCGAAACGACCAGGAAACGACAGGAAGTGTGGTAAAGATCAGAGAGAGGCGAACAATACAAGCGACGAGCTATCACTTTATTTTCCTTGTAATTACGCGTAATCCATATCGCTTCCATACAATCTCTCGAAGTTATTACGAGTAATGTCTGCAGTTCGTTAACTACAAAAAATGTTACTCTATAACAATGAATTTCTTTTTATTTACGTTCTTTATGTTTAGTACTAAGATTGAATCTAGGTATTATACTATGATCCAGAATAAATCTTTGCATTTTTGTATGATTTTACGAAAAACCTAAAACTGCTGGACTAGTTTTGATATAATTTTACCATTAAAAAAATTAGGTTTAAATAAATAAATAAAATAAAATATATTTCAAAACGTCACATACATTGATCTGACTCCGAGATAGGTTGTTTGTCATATTGGGTATAAGGCGTGAGTGAGACTAACAACAATAATTTCGTTATTATATTACATATTATTTCTCTTAAAGAATAAAAGGAAGGTAGGAAATATCTTTCTCTGGTGACCTCTCCAGCTGAAGAAATATGTTGGCATAGATAGGTAATATTAATAATCTAGCGTAACATTCGACATGTAATAATTATTGCTATTACGTAGCTAAGTGCGAATGCAATTATCTAATCACACAGAGAAAGCTGACAAGCAATCAAGTATCTACCACGTGGAGAATTAAAATCCTCAACATGCCCTTATAAAGCCGATGGCTTTATAAGGGCATGTTGAGGATTTTAATTCATTGCGATCGTTGCATCGACTTTGTGTTTATGTTATGTATGTATCACGTATGTACAAACTTGAGTCACACTCGTGTATGGTGTACTAATTTATTTAAGTACCTACTCGATCACAGTCTAAGGGCCGAATTGACCAACCTTTATCCGTGGTTAAATCTATGGTATTACGGCAGATTTGTATGAAATGATTGCGATATACCATAATCTTAGTCTGGGATTAAGATTGGTCGAATCCATCCTTAGCAAATGTGTCGCAATATTTTACAGAGATTTTAATTGAATATTCATAGATGTATTATGCAGACGTTTCAGTGTTTAAATAATACAACATAAACATACATATTATGTATCTTTTATTGCATTTATTCGTCCAAAAAGAATAGGCTGATTTATTGATTTAAATGAAGATAAATAACACAATATTTACAATAAGTAACACAATGTTACTTGAAAAACATTAACACCTACGCGCTTCAAATACAATACCTTGAAGGCGACTTCATTAAGTTTAAGTAATATTAATTTGTAACTCCAAATATAGCTGTCTTATAAAGTTTATAAAGGGTACCTACCTATGTTATATTATAAAAGAGAACAACTTTAATAAAGCCCGCTTCCTCTCTCCTAAATTTTGTTGTACCCTAACAGGGTCCATAATGTGTTCTACTGAATTATATAAGCACCACCTTACTGTACCTTATGGAAAGCAATAAACAATTGAGTTAACTTTTTTCAGTAATTTCAGCAACTAATTATTCCAGGAAAAATTTTATCACTCAGGTGATTATTAGGTAGTAGTTTCATAGAAGTTTCTACTTGTAGTAAAGTGTTAGAGCAACACGGAAGGAAGACCCGTGCTGTTGTTGTTCCTCATCATAGCATGAAATTCGCGGTTGCGTCTTAAGCTGTCGCTCTGGAGCCCGGGGTACGCTTAGACCATTATTCAGTATTTGGGAAGTATAGTAATTACAATGAAGTGACTGCCGTCTCACCTTCGCAACCCTTTACGGGGGAATCAGAACAACTGAATCTTGGTTAAACGTTTCAGAAACTACCCGAAACGTGCAGGTTTCCTTACGATATTTTCCCTCACTATCGAGCTAATGGTAGAAATACGCACATAGATTTGAAAAATCCAGAGTGGCATGCTCGGATTCGAACCTTGACCCCCCGGATGGAAGGCGCGTTCTGAACCACTGAGCTGCCATCGCTCATCGTGTTGTTCTAAGGAGAATAACCAAAACATTCCTAGTTTGAACCGAAGGAAATGTATGTATATACCTAGCTGTTTATATAAGCAACATTTCTAATCCTGTATACCTTACTCGTAATCGAAATGTTAAAGTAATCAATTACAGCGAAAGTACGGAACACGCTCAAGCTTTTTACTGGGAAACGTTTATCGATCTGTATTAACTGGTAGGATTCTGTTTTGTGTAGAATCGCCGTTCATAAATAGTAAACAGCCAATTAGGTACTTACTCTCATGGAAAATAGTAATGAACTTGCCAAGCAAAATGTGGTTTCCTTTTTAGTTATCAATTAGTAATCTTTTACCAAAGAGTTTTTCTTGTGCCTACATCTTAAAATACACATATGTCTCAAACCCTTTTCATTTACATATCCTTAATTACATCTGAAAAAAAAATATTTTTAACCTCCGACGCAAAAACGACGGGGTGTTATAAGTTTAACGTGTGTGTGTGTGCGTATGTGTCCGTGTGTCTGTCTATGGAATCGTAGCTCCCGAACACATGAACCGATTTTTGATTTTGATTTTTTGTTTGAAAGATGAATAAAGGGGGAGTGTTCTTAGCTATGTTAGATAAAAATCGATCCAAGATGGCCGCCGTCACAAAGATATAGATTGTAATGTTTTAACACAACTCCCACAATATGGGTATCATATAAAAGGGCTTGAGTAGCAGAATATATTTACTGCGACTAATAACCTTTTTGTTTTTGTCGGGGTTTTTTGAATATTCAATTTAATTTTATTTCTGTAAGTATACTTACGGTTTTGCATTTATTATGACAACTCCAAAACATAGCCTTTTTTCCAATGGTTTAGAGGAACAAATGTTTCTAAGTACGAATATGCAATCGTATACCTGTATGGTTTTAATGTTAATTAAAATACTGTGGCTGATTCTTCTAATGCTTATGATGCAATGTGTCATTGCAATAATTATAGAGAAATCATATCCATTGTGAAATTTTCACATTAAAGAGAGTAATTAATAAAGTAACCATTGATCTATATAAAGTAGGCTTCGGGAATAAACGACATCAGTCAATCCTCAATTGTGAGTAAGAAACCATACACCTACAGAAAAATGAAATTGGTAAGTACTTCATACATTTATTAAGTGTCATCCATTTTATGCGCACCTTGTGAATAATGCCAAATTGGTTTATGTAAGGATCTAATCTAGAACTGTTTTTCTCTCTTCGCAGTAAACAATAGATACATACTTTTATTACTCATAATAACATAGGACAATAGGTCCACTTTGGATCTTTGGAATTTGATTTCTAATTCTGTAACAATTATTATCTAATTAATGGAGGTGAACATGTACCATAAAGCAAACTCGTCTCCGCATTTGCCTCTTTCTCATCCTCATCTTTGCATGTAATTCCTAGTTACATCCAAAGCTGTCGCTCTGGAGCCCGGGTACGCTTGGACCATGAATCTTGTAATTACAATGAAGCGACTGCCGTCTGACCTTCGCAACCCTTTGACAGGGAAACCAGACCAAGTGAACCATGGTTACACGTTTCAGAAACTATCCGAAACGTGCAGGTTTCTTCACGATGTTTTCCCTCACTGTGGAGCTAATGGTAGAAATACGCACATAGATTTGAAAAATCCAGAGTTGCATACTCGGATTCGAACCCGGTCCCCCCGTATGGAAGGCGCGTTTTGAACCACTGAGCTACCATCACTCAATTTGGGGAGTTTGGTAATTTCAATGAAATTTGCCTGCGCCGTGGGAGTAGGATGGCATTATACTTTCTCGCTCTTTCTTTCGTTCGTTCGTTACAATGTCATATATTACTACTCATGGGGGACACCGGTGACCGCCAAACAATAGAGGTTTATTTGTTTCTCGTTTGATGGCAGTCAATGTATTAAAACAAAAGGTTTGAGTTTATTTTTGTTATCATTCCAACTTTGTCCTACAGTTTGTGGTAGCCGTCTGCCTCATCGCCGCTGCTGCAGCAGCCCCTAGCAGTCCCGCTGCGACTGCAGCGCGTCGGGCTTTACCAGCTCTGCAGCACGAAGAAATCCACGACGAATTCGGCCAGTATGCCCTTCGCTACGTCACCGCCGAGGGCACAGTCGTCTCCGAGCGCGGCCGTCTCGTGCCCTCACCCGAGGGACGGGCCTACGTCCTCGTGGTGGAAGGCGAGACCTCCTACATAGGCGACGACGGCAAGACTTACGTCACTAAGTACAGCGCTGGCCTTGACGGCTCCCACGTCGAGGGTTCGCATATCCCAGTGCAGGAGCCTGCGCCTGCTGCGTAATATTGAACTAAGTACCTAATAAATAACTATTTAATATATTTAACCGTACCTTTTTCATTTACGCTTACTGCTTAGTACCTACCTACACTATGATATTTTGCACAAAAGCTGAGATAAAGATCTGATCCTTATTTTATTTATTATTATTCACACAAAACAAATTACAACCGTTACAGAGATATGGTCGTTACAAAATAAACAGTTTTGATCTGGATTGTAATTCAAAAACATGTGTACACAGAAAAATCACCAGTTACAAGTTAAATTTATACATATTTAGCTTGCAATTCAATGTAAAGTGGACTCCTTTTTCCACACTCAGACTCTAATGTTATATACAGGGTGTATCTGTGAACATTAAAGGGATGTACTTTAACCACGTGTTATATGTTATGATGTTGTTCATAATGGTTGATCCATTATGAACAACATTTTTTCTACGACTATTGGAAATCCGCATAAAAAATCTACTTTTCATACAAAGTCGGTCACGTGACTTGGTCATATTGTATGAGAAGATGAAAAGATATTCGACGAATTTCGAAAAGTCATAGAACAAATGTTGCTCAGAATGGTGGGTAGAACACGTGATTAAAGGGATGTTAATGTTCACAGATACACCATGTATATAGCATATAGGTATCGGTTTTATAACATAAAACTGTATCATCAGGATATGGTATTTATATGGTACCTACTACTCAATGTCTATTAATTTTTTGTAGGTACTTATTCCTAAAGTGGAATAATTTTAACTTGTCTTCGAATAGAAAACAATTCTACGCTTTAGTTTCTAAGAGAAATGGCTTTAATGTTCTCAAAAAATTAAAAACGGTAGACAAAACTTTATATTTGGAAGCCAATAACGAGTAAAAAAATAAAAACGGTAAACAAAAAGTTCTATTTCTTCTATTATCATTATCATATTTTGAAAGCAGAAAAAAAATTTCAAAAGAAAAACAAAAAACGACCGACCCAAGAAATTCAAGCAAAGATGTTTAAACGGCATGATTGGATGTTATTTATTATTAAAATAAGAAGAAAAAATATGTTGTTTCGGTTGCATGTCATACAATACAAGCCTTTTTAGATAAAACGGCAATATTATTTATTTTATTTATTGCTTTTATTACTTAAATCTCTTGTGTTCTCTTAAAGTACAAATAACCTGCAAAGGTTTTTAGGTACACAGTTTCTCAACAGTGTGTGTTTCATATAGATAGGTGTGTCTGAAAAGATCAAGATATAATTACTGAATTACCTATTGGTATGGTATGTAGGTACATCAATTAGATAATTAAATGAAAATACATCCCCTGTAATGACCTATTAAATATCAATTATTTTTATGACTAGTTGATTACTCTGACTATAAAATATTATTTCTACGACTATTGGAAATCCGCATAAAAAATCTACTTTTCATACAAAGTCGGTCACGTGACTTGGTCATATTGTATGAGAAGATGAAAAAATATTCGACGAATTTCGAAAAGTCATAGAACAAATGTTGCTCAGAATGGTTGGTAGAACACGTGATTAAAGGGATGTTAATGTCCACAGATACACCATGTATATAGCATATAGGTATCGGTTTTATAACATAAAACTGTATCATCAGGATATGGTATTTATATGGTACCTACTACTCAATGTCTATTAATTTCTTGTAGGTACTTGTTCCTAAAGTGGAATAATTTTATCTTGAATTTAATAATTCTATATATGGTAGCTTAAGTTTAAAGTTGCCAAAAAATAAGGCAAGAATGTAATCTCAACCCAAAGCCCAGTTTCGTTGAAAAAAGGACTTATCCTGCACCCATTAAAGTTAGTCACGAAGTGTGACGCTATCAAGCTATGTGAATCACTGTAGTTGGCACGGCCGGCGCGACGACTACCAAACATGGAATCATATTAGTCCTGGAACGATGGCACGTTTATGTAACTGGCAACGGCCACGCCCACTCTCGACTCGCCTGGCGAAATGCGCATTAGGGTCAAAACTGCCATCAGCGGTCCTATAAAGCATACGTAACAACCTGTATACGCAAATACGGCCTTATACGCAAGAATAGTATAAAATAAAAAAATGGTTCGCAAAAAATTCAATAAGTTATGAATAAATAAACGTAGGTATAATGCAATAGTCAGTTGTCGTAAAAATACGAATTCCAGATTTTTATGATTTTTGTTACGGATGGAAAACAATGAGAAACTTCCGCATGATGCCTAAATTTTTTGCCGTCTGTTTTTTGTGGTTGATTAAAGCTCATGGATATCAAGGGGCAATTAAAATATCAATCTCTTGAATGTTATAATTGTGTGTATTGTGACATGAATGTTGAGATATGAGATCAGCAGTAGTGTATTTGCGTGGGCGATGACTTTATCCATGGATAATTGTGACTTGAATTTTGCACTGAAGGTGTTTCGAAGATATGAGGTTCTAGATCGGGTTGTCGGACGGCGGTCGTGGGTGTCGGCAATGGTCGTGTGGGCTTCGCGACAAATCCGCATTGCGCGGCTTAATCTGACCTTGTATGTCAAGCTTTATCAACGTAATTAACGTTCCTTATAAGATGCATTAATGCACCTACAGTCACGTGGTGGATGGCTAACGCATTAATCTAGTGGCTAATCAAATCAATCGATACGTAACAGTCTTTATGAATTCACATTTATATCAAAATGCTTGATATGTTCGCAAAGTCATTGACTCTAGTTTTAAAATAAAATACATCACAGATAATTTATTAATTATGTTAATCGAATGACGCGAGCACGAATTTAACATATTAACACTTATTATAAAAAAAAACTAATTTAGATAAATTATGTGTGCCTTCTTTTCGCATTCATTGACTGAGTCAAAAACAATAGACTAGCAACATTTGTTCACAATTTGTACCTAGGTATAGTAGATCTCTTGCGGTCTTATTTTTCAGAACAAGAGCGCCGGTTTTCGTAATGATGTAGGTTAGTAGGTTCCTATTTGAGCAATTTACGCTCTACGTATTATTCAATACCACCTGCAACATTCCTTTTAGAACTTGTTGTTTCAATAATTCGACCAGATTTGACTTAACGTTTGTAAAATTCGTGTTGGTAATGACTGCGTAAATATTTATGTTACAGAACTTATTATGTGTAAGTACCTATTTGCATGACTATTCGTTTGGTATAAAGAGTAGTAGTGGTCGTAAATAATAGATAGTAGCAAAAATATTGGGCTTCGAAATATTACTATCGATACGAAACTATCTGCCTATCTCCTACTAATGAAGATGATAATTGGTGCTATTAAATATATAGTCACACTTTTTGAAGCCTTTTACATAACGCTGGCACCTATGTATCTTAAATATGTTGTGTCTTAAATATGTTTTTCTTCATAAAGACTTAAAAAATGGGTTCTACGCATTGGAAATACAAAAGCTATGCTACGTTCGAGTTATCTCTAAAGAGAGGTCATTAGATCGTTGGCTGAACGGTTCAGCATGCGCTTGCGCCGTTGACATTCCTCGCCATGCCCATGTGTACCACACTAATGTCTTTATTATAACTGTACTTGAATGCAGTTCACAGGCGAGGACGAGAGGCGGTAGTCAGCTGTGCATTGACGTAATGATGCATTTGTCTTCGAATAGAAAACAATTCTACGCTTTAGTTTCAAAGAGAAATGGCTTTAATGTTCTCAAAAAATTAAAAACGATAAACAAAACTTTATATTTGGAAGCCAATAACGAGTAAAAAAATAAAAACGGTGAAAAAAAAGTTCTATTGGAAGTCATTATCATATTTTGAAAGCAGAAAAAAAATTGCAAAAGAAAAACAAAAAACGACCGACCCAAGAAATTCAAGCAAAGATGTTTAAAGGGCATGATTGGATATTATTTATTATTAAAATAAGAAGAAAAAATAATGTTGTTTCGGTTGTATGTCATACAATACAAGCCTTTTTAGATAAAACGGCAATATTATTTATTTTATTTATTGCTTTTATTACTTAAATCTCTTGTGTTCTCTTAAAGTACAAATAACCTGCAAAGGTTTTTAGGTACACAGTTTCTCAACAGTGTGTGTTTCATATAGATAGGTGTGTCTAAAAAGATCAAGATATAATTACTGAACTACCTATTGGTATGGTATGTAGGTACATCAATTAGATAATTAAATGAAAATACATCCCCTGTAATGACCTATTAAATATCAATTATTTTTATGACTAGTTGATTACTCTGACTATAAAATATTATTTCTACGACTATTGGAAATCCGCATAAAAAATCTACTTTTCATACAAAGTCGGTCACGTGACTTGGTCATATTGTATGAGAAGATGAAAAAATATTCGACGAATTTCGAAAAGTCATAGAACAAATGTTGCTCAGAATGGTTGGTAGAACACGTGATTAAAGGGATGTTAATGTCCACAGATACACCATGTATATAGCATATAGGTATCGGTTTTATAACATAAAACTGTATCATCAGGATATGGTATTTATATGGTACCTACTACTCAATGTCTATTAATTTCTTGTAGGTAGGTACTTATTCCTAAAGTGGAATAATTTTAACTTGAATTTGATAATTCTATATATGGTAGCTTAATTTTAAAGTTGCCAAAAAATAAGGCAAGAATGTAATCTCAACCCAAAACCCAGTTTCGTTGAAAAAAGGACTTATCCTGCACCCATTAAAGTTATTCACGAAGTGTGACGCTATCAAGCTATGTGAATCACTGTAGTTGGCACGGCCGGCGCGACGACTACCAAACATGGAATCATATTAGTCCTGGAACGATGGCACGTTTATGTAACTGGCAACGGCCACGCCCACTCTCAACTCGCCTGGCGAAATGCGCATTAGGGTCAAAACTGCCATCAGCGGTCCTATAAAGCATACGTAACAACCTGTATACGCAAATACGGCCTTATACGCAAGAATAGTATAAAATAAAATCGTTGGCAAAAAATGCAATAAGTAATAAATAAATAAACGTAGGTATAATGCAATAGTCAGTTGTCGTAAAAATACGAATTCCAGATTTTTATGATTTTTGTTACGGATGGAAAACAATGAGAAACTTCCGCATGATACCTAAATTTTTTGCCGTCTGTTTTTGTGGTTGATTAAAGCTCATGGATATCAAGGGGCAATTAAAATATCAATCTCTTGAATGTTATAATTGTGTTTATTGTGACATGAATGTTGAGATATGAGATCAGCAGTAGTGTATTTGCGTGGGCGATGACTTTATCCATGGATAATTGTGACTTGAATTTTGCACTGAAGGTGTTTCGAAGATATGAGGTTCTAGATCGGGTTGTCGGACGGCGGTCGTGGGTGTCGGCAATGGTCGTGTGGGCTTCGCGACAAATCCGCATTGCGCGGCTTAATCTGACCTTGTATGTCAAGCTTTATCAACGTAATTAACGTTCCTCATAAGATGCATTAATACACCTACAGTCACGTGGTAGATGGCTAACACTGTTATCTAGTGGCTAATCAAATCAATCGATACGTAACAGTCTTTATGAATTCACATTTTATATCAAAATGCTTGATATGTTCGCAAAGTCATTGACTCTAGTTTTAAAATAAAATACATCACAGATAATTTATTAATTATGTTATTCGAATGACGCGAGCACGAATTTAACATATTAACACTTATAAAATTTTTTTTCCTCATATAGATAAATTATGTGTGCCCTCTTTTCGCATTCATTGACTGAGTCAAATACAATAGACTAGCAACATTTGTTCACAATTTGTACCTAGGTATAGTAGATCTCTTGCGGTCTTATTTTTCAGAACAAGAGCGCCGGTTTTCGTAATGATGTAGGTTAGTAGGTTGCTATTTGAGCAATTTACGGTCTACGTATTATTCAATACCACCTGCAACATTCCTTTTAGAACTTGTTGTTTCAATAATTCGACCAGATTTGACTTAACGTTTGTAAAATTCGTGTTGGTATTGACTGCGTAAATATTTATGTTTCAAAACTTATTATGTGTAAGTACCTATTTGCATGACTATTCGTTTGGTATAAAGAGTAGTAGTGGTCGTAAATAATAGATAGTAGTAAAAGTATTGGGCTTCGAAATATTACTATCGATACGAAACTATCTGCCTATCTCCTACTAATGAAGATGATAATTGGTGCTATTACATATATAGTCATACTTTTTGAAGCCTTTTACATAACACCGGCACCTATGTATCTTAAATATGTTGTGTGTTAAATATGTTTTTCTTCATAAAGACTTAAAAAATGGGTTCTATGCATTGGAAATACAAAAGCTATGCTACGTTCGAGTCATCTCTAAAGAGAGGTCATTAGATCGTTGGCTGAACGGTTCAGCATGCGCTTGCGCCGTTGACATTCCTCGCCATGCCCATGTGTACCACACTAATGTCTTTATTATAACTGTACTTGAATGCAGTTCACAGGCGAGGACGAGAGGCGGTAGTCAGCTGTGCATTGACGTAATGATGCATTTGTCTTCGAATAGAAAACAATTCTACGCTTTAGTTTCTAAGAGAAATGGCTTTAATGTTCTCAAAAAATTAAAAACGGTAAACAAAACTTTAGATTTGGAAGCCAATAAAGAGTAAAAAAATAAAAACGATAGCCAAAAAGTTCTATTTGGAAGTCATTATCATATTATGAAAGCAGAAAAAAAATTGCAAAAGAAAAACAAAAAACGACCGACCCAAGAAATTCTAGCAAAGATGTTTAAAGGGCATGATTGGATCTTATTTATTATTAAAATAAGAAGAAAAAATAATGTTGTTTCGGTTGCATGTCATACAATACAAGCCTTTTTAGATAAAACGGCAATATTATTTATTTTATTTATTGCTTTTATTACTTAAATCTCTTGTGTTCTCTTAAAGTACAAATAACCTGCAAAGGTTTTTAGGTACACAGTTTCTCAACAGTGTGTGTTTCATATAGATAGGTGTGTCTAAAAAGATCAAGATATAATTACTGAACTACGTATTGGTATGGTATGTAGGTACATCAATTAGATAGTTAAATGAAAGTACATCCCCTGTAATGACCTATTAAATATCAATTATTTTTATGACTAGTTTATTACTCTGACTATAAAATAGTTTTTGGAGGATTACTTCGTCAAACTTAATTGCTTAATGATCACAACGAATAATAATCATTTTCATAGAATTTATGGTTTTACTAAACCAGAACTGTAGAAGTAAAAAAAATAGGGCTTGACTTTAATCGTAATTACATTGTGAGATAATTGATTTTAATCGCTCGCAGTCTAAGGCGGGCAAAAAATTATATTTGTCAGTAAAGTATTATTTGCCCCAAATAGATTTAAAATTAAAAGCAGGATTTTTATGTGATAGGTGATTGGCCTTTGCCCAGCAATGAGATATTTTAGGCTAACAAAAAAAAGTGACAGCAGACGGATCACCTGATGATACTTAAGTAATTGCCACCGCCCATGAACACCCTTAAAACTAGGCGGAGTCACAAGTGCGCTGCCAACCATTAGGTACTTAGGTTGGTTGGTATTCAATTGAAAGCCAGTATTGCATTGATTTGAGTGTTTGAAAGTTGTCTGAATTGCCTATACGGACATGTTGATGACACGTTTGTAACCGATAAATTCAATCAATTGCATAGCAATAAAGGTACACAATAGTAAATTGTAATGACAACAAGTTTTAAAAGTTTATTGCTTATATATCCGCCTTATATAGCTCCCGCGAAAGTGCCTTTACCTCTAAGTGTAAGACTCTCTTCACGTTGAGAAAATCTCCAGATAAGTTTCCGTATCCGAATTCGCGCGTGTTGGTAATGGCATTGTGCGCTCACGGCTAAAATTCCCCGTTAACAACGAAAGTGATGCGCGCGCACGCCGGGATAGTTCTCACGCGACGAAAGCGGGCTGGTGACGTAATGCGCTTGACCACCGCCTGACGCGAGTCTGGAGGAGTGCGATGCCGCCGTCCTCAACCTCAAAGGGCTTTAACAAGTCACGTATTCAGTTTATGTCTAAAAACTCCTTAATTCGAGGACAATTGAGAGGCAGTGCGAGTTTATCTCCAAGATTAGTAGTATTCAATGGAAGATCTTAAGATGACGGGTAGGGCGTACTAGCGACGTCAATCGATTTTAATTTTTAGCAACTAAACCGAATCTAATTTAAACAATTTCGGGGTTACATCCTCTCGGCAAACACTTATACTATTTATTAAATAACCATGTGCAAATGTTGGGTCCAACGCGTGCGCGAAAAATTGGTCCACGCTAAAAGTGGCCGTTTTTGGCGGTAATCAATTTTTCGTGTACAAAAACGGACCCAACATTTGTGCATGGTTATTTAATAAATAGTAAAAGTGTTTGCCGAGAGGTTGTAACCCCTAAATTGTTTAAAATATATCCGGTTTACTAGCAAAAAATTTAAATCGATTGGCGTCGCTAGAGTGCCCTACTCGTCACCTTAATCATTTTTATGGCTGAGATAGGTTTAACGTGTATATTTGTTGAGGAATCTCTTTGTTAATCTGAAGAAAACTGTTTTTGTTTTGGGATGTCACAAAATCTCTATATAGGTAACGTAATTTTTTTATCATTTACATCCGTTTTCAGCGTACTCGTATAGGGCAGGTATCGATTAATATAATATTTATTTTTTTATTTATAGGTCTGATGTACCTCAGTCAGTATTTCCGTCCCCAGTTTACGTTTCCTACCCATGCCTAAAGCCTCTTTACTATGATCGGCGATGAACCTTGCTGTTGTAATTTAACCTTGATTCCTAATGACCTCATGATGATGGCGACGAAGACGCGTGCTGTTTTACATCTCATTCTTTTCCAGCCTTATCACTCACCGGCAACAACAGATACAGTCGTGACAACCGTGTAGAAACACAATGCCACTCTGGACAGAATTAATGGGCTGGTCCGCCATTCCTTTCAGTGGCAGGTTTCCTCGCTGTGCAATACTTATTTAACATCTCATTAGGTTAGTTATGTCATGTTAGTCAACTGCCTATCCTGGCAATTTTCGCAATCAGTTTGAGTAAACTTGAAAAGTAACAATGTGTTTGAAACTGTACAAGAAAGTCTGGTTCTAAGTAGGCTCACGTTGTGTTCTATGAGCATACTGTTTGAAATAAAATTATAATATAAATACACGATCATACTCGATTGAATTCTATGTCTATGATGATATCACTCATAATCTAATAAGATAAGTGAAAAGGTCTTAGAGATCGTCGAAACCGTAGCATGTTTTACTATATTAGATAATTTATAGTCAATTAAAATAAATTTCGATAATTTTTGAATCATTGAAGTAACATTGCATAGGTAACTGCCACATTGGAACTGGCTGCTGGCTACCTAGCTGTTCACGTGTCTCATTTTACTTTATTACGAGTTATCAAATAAAATGCGTAAGTATGCAAATTATCGTGACATTTTTAATGGCATGAGCCGCACCTTACACATCTTGATTTAAATGTCGGAAAGGAACTTTTATATCTGTACAGTCCTAGTTTTCTTTATAAGGCTTATTTGACGTAATCTTAAGTCCGATTTGGCAATCAATTTCTGATTGACCTATTGATCGTGGTAGTCGAAGAAACAATAGTATATTAGGTACCTATCTATTTACATTTTCGGCATCTCTCATTACACATTTCGTCGATGACTAGAAAAGGTAGGTACTTTTTTAATCAGTGATATGAGAATAACATATCATCATTGGTTTTGAAAATACATTTATAGGTATTTATACATAGTTAGGTATCGTTAAGGAATCGCTATATTAACGTACTAAGGGATGTCGAAATAATTGGTTTCTCGATGATATATGGCCGTAATCAGTTATAACGACATCCGTTGTTTGCAATTACGAAACGATTTATTATTTTGCAATATCTGTAGAGTTACTTTTTTTGTCAAAAGAATGGCAAACTTGAGTTAGCAGTTACTCTACGCGTCATTATGGTTCGTCAGACATGCTTATTTCACCGCATAAATTATATTATCTTTGATATGTGATTGCAGGCACACAAATATGATAAAAGCTCCATTATATGAATTAGCTGGAATTAAGATATTTGTATACATTTATCATACCCAACATACGCAATCTCATAGAAATATGTGAATTATTGAAATGTTTTTTAAATGCTTTGTTGAGAATGTTACAATGTACGAACTAAATTCTAAAGAAACCGATATCCGGCCTCGTGCACGTGTTCAAACAGTGCAGTTTTTGTGCATTCCATTGCGCTCCAATTTGCTAATTTCTGGTTCCGCACCTTGCTTTATGTAACGAATGTGAACGGCGCCTCTGGACTTGTACTTATACTACTTACGTGTATTTGGACAAAAATACATTTCGAAATGAAACCGTAACACGTATAAGCTTTAAAAGCGATGATGAAGAAATAAGCGCGGAGATTAAGAAGATTGTTTAGTATGATTACAGACTCAATTTGAAGCTACCTATTAACCTACATTACATCCAATAGAATAATAAGGTGAGTAGATAAATTGTTAATGTGGGTAAATAAAATTGTATTATGTAAGATATTTTTGTTAAAAGCGTTCACCGAAGCGTTAACAAAATTACGTGACATTAAGTAGGTGTGTTTTATATTTATATGAATAGATACCTATATTCCCTTTATTGTGATTTCATTGCTGATCATTGCATACATATTTTATACATCATCATCATCTTAGTGTGTAATTCCCAGTTGCGTCCAAAGCTGTCGCTCTGGAGCCTGGGGTACGCTTGAACCATGATGCTTGATTTGGGGAGTCTGGCAATTTCAATGAAGCGACTACGGTCTGACCTTCGCAACAGTTTAACAGGGGAACCAGACCAATTGAATCATGTTTACACTTTTCAGAAACTATGTGAAACGTGCAGGTTTCCTCACGATGTTTTTCCTCGCCGCCGAGCTAATGGTAGAAATACGTACATAGGTTTTTTATTTATTTATTTAAGGGGAGGAGGCCTGGAAGGCCTTCGCCACCTTCTGTGAGGAGTGACTCATACTCTAGTACTATTTAGGTGCTAAAGTGACGCCTTAATTACAGGCTGCCACGACATGCATAATATGGGAAAAAAATCTACATGTTATGTAATACTGTGGCAGCTGCAGTAGCCCTGCGACATATTATAATATAAGGATAAGTCTTGGGATCGAGATATTCTCGCTAATGCAGTTGCCACAGGGGTAACATTCGCCGCAGATAATACAACATTGCCTACTGCAGGCTTAATTATTTATCGTTTTCATAGTAAGTACGATTTGAAAAATCCAGAGGTGCGTGCTTGGATTCAAACCCGGACGCCCCCTATAGAAGGCGCGTTCTGAACTACTGAACTACCATCGCACCATAAAGAAATACTTTTCCAACTTCGCGTTCAATAACAAAATATGTTACCTACTTGTTAGGTAAGTACGTAGTATCAACCTATATACTGTCCCACTTCAGGCCTCAACCTCAATCATAGAAATCAAGTTATCGCTACTATGATGGGATTAGGCTTAATCACCACGCTTGACAACTATCAATAGAATGACAGTTAGGACCAAGCCTTTTGTTTACATTTTTTTTAGAATAAGAGAAGAAGACAAAGATCCTCCAACCGATTACGGCTACGGCGGCCATTCTCAACGATCGGCCACGTACGCAGGATATACTTATTATAGAGCTCAAGTGTGTGCGCAAACACAAGTGCACTCTCTATTCCCTTACCCTCATATTCCGATGGAACATTACTATGACACGACCGGAGAGGGATCGGGCGCAGGACCAACAGCATAACGTGCTTTCCGAGGCACGGTGGTACAAGACCGCCACCTTGCAGACTCCGCGCTGCCACTAAGAATTTCTTACCGAAAACTAGTGTAAAAATTTTTGACCCGACCCGGGGATCGAACTCGATCCTCTTGCGCAACCCGCCTTAAAGAGCGACCCACTAACCACTGCGTCCACCGAGGCAGTCGAACAAACCGTAATACGAAATAAAATAAAATACAAAATTACTTTAAATTATTTTGTCTAACATGAAAACGTTTAGGAAGTCCTTCCATTATGGTCTGTTTAGCAACATAACGAGCGTCACTAGTCCGAGCGTGTACCAAAACAAAGCATTAGCTAAGCCGACATGTCCTATCGGAAGTCCATACATTAGCATGCTGAACTGTTGCACAACCATTATACAATCCAACTGCGACACATCGGCATGAGCCGAAAATCATGCGCTTTCTAATTGAAATCTCAAAAATCAACTGGGCAGTTGCTAGAGATGTGACATCAATAGGAAAATTGATTAATCGACAACAAGCCATATACACCGATCGATTGTCACAAGTGTAATCGAATTATTTTATTGGAAAGGGAGACAGACCAGCAAGTGGGTCGCTTAATTGTGAGATCAACACCGTCCATGAACGAAGAAGAAGGAACGCAAATACATTACCATCCTTTTAAAAAGACGTAGGAGCGACTTTCAAAGATTTTTGTGTCGTTTTTTAAAAGATTTATAATAAAAATACATGCTTGATTATCAAAATGTCTAATACTAATTCGGTTGGTTTATTGTTAGGAACACTGTTAATTGTGCGTCCCTATATGAAAAAAAACGAGTTTTATTAGAAAGTGTTCATATAAAAATTATCGTATTTTAATATTTCGTAATTTTTTACTTCTCAAGCAGGACGTGAGTCAAAACAACGAAAAAATGGTTATATAATGAAAATATTTCGCCTACTTAGTTTAAAATCTAATTTCCAACCAATAAAACGAAATGTTTGATTATTGTTCATTTGCTAATTATAACTTATTCGTTCAATTAATCGATTTAAAATGAATTCCACGCCCGAGGGGCCTTGCCGGTGCGTATCGATAGTGGTAAAACGAGTGTTTACTTTTACTATTACTCGTATACATTTTATCTCGCTATCTGTCTAGCGGGATGTTTGATGGATATCTATCGTCTAAATATTATTGAATTCAGCTGGTTATGGAAGGTAAATCGTCTGAGGTCATTAGGTTAGAAACGCGTGAGGCGATTACGTATTTGCGTGTTTTTTTTTTAAATTCGAATAAGTAATAGATATATGTATGAAAGAGCCACTACCAACCTAGCTTAGTAGATAAGAACGCGCTTCTTCTAAACGCGGCCGTAGATCCGAATAACAATTCTGAAGAGTGTCCTCTAACCCGCAATAGGCTAGCGTGATAAGACTGGAGCCTAGAGACCATTCCACTGGAATGGAATTTCGTTTCGTTCTCGAACAACGAAACAACGAAACGAAAAGCAACAACATAGTAGCAAGGAAAGCAGATTTTTATGGAAATATAACCCTCTTTGTCCGAAATAATAGTCTGTAAGTAGAACTAGGTTCTTCCCTCCCTGCGATACTTACTACCTAAAACATGTAGGCCCGGGTAGGCCTGTACCACAGAGCATGATTATTAAATCTGTGACCGTACTCAAGCAGGAGAATTTTAATAACTTTCCACCTTATTCTAAATCGTGATCTAAAGTTATTACCGAACTAAATGTCATGTCATCCCGTTCTAGCACGCAATGTTAAAAGGGGCTCGCACGAATTTTGTCACGGGACTATCCTTAGTTCGCGATTTGTAATAAGGGGGCATCGGTCTGGGATGTTAGGTAGGAGGTACCTATCAAGTTTTTTATTGCCTTACATTATCCTCAGTGTGTCATATTCGGTTGCATCCACGATTACGGTCGGTCCGTTTACTTTACTAGAAAGTCATATAAAACAGATTATCTATATTAGGTCCTTACCTATGAAATATTCGTTATGTATGGTGATTTTCTTAGAAATTTATTTTACATATTAACTTATTTTTTAATTTGTTAAGTAACTATGAATGCTACTATTAACTGTGCTTTAAAGGACAACGTTTAGGAACCTGTAGGCTACTTTTTCGAAAAAAATAATAATTAAAAAGTTATTATTGTAAAAAACGTCAATTCTGCCAAGTAAAAAAAAGAGTCATTTTGAAGTAAATAACACACTTAAAAATTTCGTCTCGTGTTCAGGCGGGATAGTACCGCCTGAAATTTTTAAGTGTGTTATTTACTTAAGAATAAATTGCAAAAGATTGCTATAAAAATGTCAACTGGAGTATTTTCAAGTTTTTTTTTTGCATCACAAATACAAATATATCTGATCTCCATTTATTTTATTAAAACCTTAAAATATAACCTTAAATCAAACTAAAAATATAGTATGGTAACTTTTTGCTTATTAAAGGAGCTATCACCTTATTGTGTCTAGAAAAAAAATTGATAGGTAAAAACCTATTATTAAACACACCTAGATACATAGAAATCGAAAGTGTTGCGTGTATATGTAAAAAGTGGTTGTCGGTATCGAGGAATCCCAGGCATGGGTGAAAGTCACCTTCCTCATCCCACCCCGTATAGCCAGTTTTGGTGACTTGTTAGACGGCACAGGCTCACTCTTCATACAGGGTGTTCTGACAGTTACCTTCATTTTAACAATATTATGTACATACTTCAGCAATGTCAATTTACCAGACCATCGATGATGACTACGATACGTAAGTAGAGTATTTCAGTTATGTAGTAGGTATATAAACACACGTATGTAACATTCTAAAATTCAAAATCAGGAGAAAACTTCAGCTGTTATACACATGTTTGCCATATAAGTCTGTGTAAGTTATTTTATACTTCGGAATCGTGAAAACGCATCAGTTGTTACATAGCAATTTTTTTTGTGTTAGTTTTGTGTGGGTTACTTCCATAGCTTAACTTTTATACATGCACTTGTTGGCAAAGGTACATAATATGAACCTTATCTTTATCGTTACTTTGTTTTTTTGAGTAGTGTAATTTTGCCCTACATAATGATATCATTTTAATAATTACACTCTTGCATAGCAGCCTCAACCTGTACATACTGTTTTTAGTACTGCAGTACCTGACCATACTTGACTCATAGACACTTGACATTTGCAAAGACCTTTCCTCTCTGCTGGGACATGCCTAACATCCGGAAGGCTACTGGTTTGAATTTCAATTGAATACTCGTTAAAAACGCATCATTGAATCGGGTACATAATTGGAATCTCCGTATCCATTCGATTGTTGTTTGATGGCTGTCTTTGATAGGCAGTCTTCCGCCTTTGCAAAGTATCTTATTTGTTAATACTGTTGTCAACCTACAACTAACTACAATTTGTAATGTACATATTTGTAGAATAACTAAATTTTTGTTTTAGAAAAATGTTGGAATGCAAGTAAGAAAGGAACTGGTGATTTAGTATTCATAATATAAATTAAATGACACTAATATTTAATGTCAAAGTTTGTATGTAGGTAAGTTGTGTTACTTCTCCACGGGTAAACGGTTCGGACAAATTTCGATTTGCAAGAAGCTGAACACGCGTGACATCGTGGGCGCAGTTTGTAAACAAATATACATAGACCTGATTAAATACACCGACTCGACCCCAAAATAAGTAACCTACTCGCTTTTCTTAAGGGTATTGAATTATCTATATAATTAATATAATATAGTTGTATTATTTTATATAATTGTTTATTTATTTTAAACTTTATATGATCAAAAACGATACAATAGGCGAACTTATTGGTAAGAGGCATTCTCTGCCAGTCAACCTTTGGGTCATGCCGAAAGGACAATGGTGCGGGAAAAGGAAGAAGTTATGTACTTATTCCAATTCACAAAAAATTATGGTAAATTAATTATTGAATGTATCTCAAATACAGTAGAAATAATAAAACTGAGTAGAGGACATGTTAGGGCACTCGCTCGGACCCTCACAGGGCACTGCAAATTAAACAAGCACCTTGTGCAGGTGCTTGTTGGGCCTTTCAGATACCAAAATCTGCAGGTTCTGTCGCGAGGACGAGGAAACGATTATCCACGTCCTCGGCGAGTGCATAGCGCTGCACCGCTGCAGAAGCCGGCACCTAGGAGCACACATGATCTCAGCAGACGAGATCAATAGCTCCCCCATCAGCTCCATTCTCGGGTTTATCCTGGAACTGGAGCTGCATGAGGTGCTGTAATAGGTTACGGGGCTGCCACAATAGATCATCTACTGGTCGCAGTGGCTATGAGATGCGGGGCTCACCCCATTTCTAACAAATAATAATAAAAAAAAAATCTCAAATACATGGTGTATCTGTAAACGTTTACATCCCTCTAACCATGTGTTCTACCAACCATTCTGACCAACATTTGTTCAAGGACTTTTCGTATTTCATCGAAAAAAATTTCGACTCCCCATACAAAATAACCAAGTCACGTTACGGACTTTGTATGAAAAGTTAAAGTTTTTCATGCAAATTTCCAAAAGTAATAGAACAAATGTTGTTCATAGTAAAACACGTGGTTAAAGGGATGTAAATGTTTACAGATTTTGGTAGAAACCACTATACCACAACCCTTGGAGCGTGAGGCGGCTCATTGCAACTTGGGCTGGCGGCATTTACCCAAAATAAAGGGTCACTTAGAGACTGCAATCAGGCTTGTTAAAATTTTATCTGAATTATTACTCTAGCAAATTAGGATCAGTCAAATAAAATTTGGCTCACAGAAAAAAGTGTATTGAAATTTTAAAAGCAAAATATGATGAGCCGGTTCACAGATGATTTGGACCTAGATCTAGTGTTTCTTAATGTTTATCGTCAAAATGCTACGAGATTTTATGGTAGGAAGATGGTCATAACAATTGGTTACGTGTTAATAATTCGAAGATAGGCAATTCATTGTTCCACGCATCAGTAAGAACGCGTGTAGGTACTAAGCAATTAAACGCTTCACGAGCCAAAATACTGGTTGGAACTGATTCCGGAAACTTAGCATCATGCAAGAGTTCACGGAGTTAGTGCAATGATAACCATAATTAAAACAACGATGCCCGGTGCATTGAGGGTTGCCAGGTATTTAACCAAAAATTCGGATATACTAAATCAATACTGAAATCCGGGAAATATAAACACCGTTATTTTTTATTGTTTAAAAATATCAGCTGTTCCATACAAAACACCCGGAAATAATGTATGGAACAGCAGATTTTTTTCGCTTATTTTGTTGATCTTATATGTTAACTGGACTTCACGATACCTACTGTGGTTTTCGGGATGTAAAGGAGAAATATAAATAATGGTGATATTTGAAGTTACAAAGTCACAAAAAAATTAAAATCTCAAAGAGATAAAAATACATTAACACATCATTATCTGTTGAAACTTAGTATTACAGTGTTCTTTTGTGTATCTAGGTACCTATTTTACGATACTATACTATGTTAAAAATATTACCTATTAAGTTTTTATTATGATGCTACAGGACCAGAAGGCTACAACGAAATGGCGTTCATGAATGAAACTTTATATCCCTTCCTTTCTCACGCGCTCTACGTTGCTTTTGTTTGGATGCGACAGATTAAGGCACTGTTTCGCTGTAAGCCTTTCGTTTACTTGCATGCGCTATACAAAATAAGGCAAGTGAAGCGAAACGGTAAGCTTCAGAGGACTTGAAAAATTAATATTTAATAAGCTGAATATACGTTTGACAGGTTGGACATCTTCTAATAGGGTCAGACTCATCTATAACTAAACAGCGGTAGGATTTTTGGATGTCAGGCAACCCTAGTGGCATTGAGTGGCGAGAGTCACGACTCTGGGTACGTTACCATTCTTGCGATTCGAAATCACTACTTGCTCCAATTAGAGCAATCACGATATTATATTACTGCCATTACAATTTAGTAACACTACGATATTGTGTGCAACATAGCTATTGGTTAATAAGTCATAGAGGATGGAGAAACAGATATGTATGGCCATAAATGGGGGTAAGTGACAAATGACTGTGATCAAATACGATACCTATGTCAATGTCGCAAGATGTGTAAATATCGCGTTAATAGTTTCAAGTTCGCGGTTCGTTCCACTTGTATTGTACCTTTTTTGGTACATTACTACTAAATCCACAATTTTGGGTAAGTGATCTTATTCCGATACTAAATCTACGGTATAGCGCTGTCATTTTATACAAATCTGACGTTATACCATAGATTTAATCACGGATAAAGATTGGTGGAATTGGGCCTAAGAAGACGGTTAAAAAGCACACTGTATAAAGTCGTATTTAGACTAACAAAGAATCTAATTTTTCAATTACTTGTAAGTTTAACCTAAGTGCACGAATGCATTGTTAAGGTGATTAAACTTGTTAATTCGATCCAAGGAGACATCATAATTAGGGTTATTTATCTCGTACTAGTAAAGTTAACGCTGCGTGATGTGCTCTAATGATTAGTTTCATCCAGTGACATTGAGCCGGGTTCTCACTGACGGGCCTTGAGTGCAGACAGGCGGATTAGTGGACAAGCTATAACGTGCTGATTGTATTGTTGATTGCCGTGACCTTAGAGTTGATAACATTGTGGTTGGGTTCAACGGTTATTTAATTTATTCGCTTCCCTCTAGTGTGCTCCGGCTTTGTGTTCTTACCTGGTTATCATCACTGATATTCTTTTATAGCGGTGTTTAATATTTATGATTCGCTGTATATCAGTTTTCGATCATAGTACTTTGTCATTGCAATTTAACTTATAACTCGATGTTATAAAAATAACATAATATGTAAGGCGATATTAAAATAGGTTTTTAATGTGAATGTACATCTATTTCTGTTTATGCCGATTGATAATTTGGCTATGTATGGAAATGTATTGAATTAAATGTTTAAGTATATAATGTTTTAATTGAATGTCTCTAATGTAAGGTAAAACAATATATCATATTATGGGCTCTGTAAAATTGTATTACCTGAAATAAACGATTATTATTATTATAAGCAACTATTAAGTTAAGCTACGAGTATGTCCCTATACAGTTTTTAATATACAAGAAGCAGGAATATGACATGAGCATGAAATCAAACCTTTGTAGATTATTTTATTATAAAATTAATTATTACTACATTATAGATTGACATTTAAATTACTACTTTCCATTTCAATAGCACAATAATGGCCTTTGTTTGTGTTTAGTAACTGACCTTTTTAACGTCATACAATCATGATGATCCTTATCACCCGTTAATTAACGGACTGTTGTTTACCATTGTAGAACAATGTGTTATGTTACAGTGGGCGTTACCTATACATATAAGCACTCTCATAGCAAAATCCACGTGCGACGGTATCTAATATATAAAATATTTTTATAATGATAATTCTATGTATAATAAACCAACATTTATTGTATAGTTTATTTTTATAGCAGAGCTCTTTCTATGGGTACATACAGAATACCATCGTCAGGGTGTCGAGACACCCCGACACATGCTGAGTATGTGCCTTTTCGGTGTTTTACGGTGTACTGTCATTATTTAAATGTTTAATGTTATTGTTATACACTGAATAAATATTTTTCTTTCTTTCTTAATAGATGTTACATTAAGATTTTAGTGATGCGATTGAATCGGGTAGGGGAAATGCTCGCCTTATTATAACTCGTCCCAGAATTTTAGGATGTTTTGCTAGCCTCTTGTTCTAACCTAACCCAACCAATATTTTTTGTGGCGGTAATACATACTGAACTCTACAAAACCAAACATATTGGTTAAGTTGGCCAGCAAACAAATCCTAAAATTCTGGGACGGGTTTTAATTGGGAGAGTTTCCCCCTAACCCGATTAACTAGAGTGACTCGAGTAACATCGAAAGTAATCACGAGAAAAAGTTACCTGACCAGGTTATAGTTACTCAGCTGGAGGTCGTTGAGACAAACAGCTGCAATTGTTTGCCACTGGTTTCTGTCCTTCATCCTCTCCTTTAGTCGTAGGCCTTACGAGAGAGGTTGTAATATAGTAGCGAAAATAGATGGCAATGGATCTGTTTTATTAACCTAAGTGTGCTTGCTACTAGCTGGAGAACTTTATACCTATGGAGTTTCTGTGGGTTAGAGGCTTAGAGCTGTCACTTTTCGGTCAAATTCTGACCCTAAAAAGTAACTAGGTAGGACTGTTAGCGTTACTCAAAAGAGCAGTTTTACTAATGATTCAAGAATAACTAGGAATTCATGTGGTATTGTGAAATGACTCGAATCAATCTAGTCACTAAAATAATAATAAAGTGGCGTGTGGTTGCCGGTAGAGCGAATTTGCATCAACCTGTATTTTCCCGTGGGTGTGAATGAAGGTTAGTAAGGGAATTGAAAGGAGTCACTCATTGCAGCGTATTCCGTTCACTAATTCGTATTGGGCAAGAATAGTAGTCATACATCATAGTTCGTAGGTACTAGTACAGTCAACAGCAAAAGTTAATGCACACTGTTCGTTCTTATGCTGCACGGAATAAGAATTACAAACTGCGAAATATGTGCAGCAGCTACTTCTGTTGTTGACTGTACCTATACTAGCCGCAGCGACGTTACGTGACGCGAAGTTTAGTATAACTATGCGTTGCAGATGTCCATGGGCGGCGGTAATCACTTGCCATCAGGTGAGCCGTCTGCTCCATAATTTAAAATATAACTTTTAAAATTTTTATTTTTAATTCTATTTTATTAGGGAAATTTACAGATCAATTTTCAAGTGTGTGAAACAATATTTAAACAGATGCTAATTACAAATTTCCACAGATAGAACGAAAACATAATTATGATTTTGTCTTAAACTTCTGCGTAGTACGAGTTTGTTCGAAATTACGTACTTAAGTACATATATGGTCAGCTCACCGCAAAAGCCCACCGCCCGCAAACACCCCCAAGTACAGTCAAAGTATAAGGGGTAGATTTATCACGAGACTTGAGTTATCAATATGAACGAATAAGGGTCTCTAGTAAATTGAGTTCTTAACACTATTATGTTACGTTGATGTTTTCCTATAGAACCACCGCGAACACTTCGCTCTCGCAGCGAGCCGACGACGGAAAAATGGATTATAGTTTTTGGTATGAAATCCATATGTTGCTGTTTATATTGCTTGATCCCTCTTCGGTCAGGTAACACTGGTGTACCGTCGAAATATGTATAAAGATAAGGGAATAGAAAGTGCACTTGTGTCTGCGGGAACACTTGTGCACTACATAAATGATTGGCATAACCGAAACATCGGTTTGGAGGACATTATGATTGTTGAGTTCAGCCACCGCAGCCGGGCCGGACCGTGGGAGGATAATATAATTATTATTGATTTAAAGTGCGACAAAAATGATTTGGCGGCTTAGAGGCGTTGATAGAGACGTGGTAGTTGTACTGCATTTTTTATAGATAAAGTGACACTGTTCTTATCCTTTTCAGTACTTCCTTGTTATTCCTTTGTACTAGTCCTCACATTTTAGACATGTAGAAAGTAATATAAAAGTTTGACAATTCTTATAATACATATGAGTCATATAACATGCGATCATCTTTTCGGCTAATAAAATTAGGTATTACACATTAAACTGGTTTTTTATGTTCTTCTATTTAAGTTTGAATTTAAATAACATAATAACTTTTTTAAAAAGTAAAAATAAAAGATTTGCATTTTGGTTGCTTTGAAATGCACATTACAAAGTCACCTTCCCATACAAATTTAATCAATCAGCTTTAGTATGGGGAAGTGTTTACGTGATAAAACTCCCTGTTGGTCTAGTGGTTTAAGTACCAGGCCGTGATCTCGAGGTCCTTGGTTCGATTCCCGGGTCGAGTGAAAAGTATGTTTCGATTTCTGCGAACGTTGCTCGGGTTTGTGATCACCAATCCGCATTTGGCAAGCGTGGTGATTAAGCCTAATCCCATCATAGAAGCGGTGATTTGATTTCTATGATGGAGGCCTTTGCGCTGCAGTGGGACAGTACAGGACAGACAGGAGGAATGCCCATTAGAAGTGTCTCGGGTATTCCAAAAACCACGGACATTCACTGAGATTAAAGTCTATTAAACCTTGTTTCTGCAATTGAGTGTATGAGTAGTAAACACAGTGGGTGTCAGTAGATTGCATTCGTCAGCCGGCTCCGATCAAACGTGGGCACTTTTGGCGAAGACCTTGCATAAATAATGCATTGTGTGCGATCCTCGGCACAACTTAGCACTACCGTAACATTGTTACGCATCAAGGTGAAAATGTATCTTTATGTAATGTTTCAGTTGAATAAACAGTAAACGCTTGTACCTATACGATTGGATTTAGGGAGCTTCTAATAAAACAAAATTATGTGTTAAAAATCATTACTGCATTTTGTACAATTAGTCCAATAAAAAAGGGTTTGTAGAGTGCGTGAGCTGGGACCTAAGCATTTTGTTTTGGAATTTGGTCAGGGTGTTTACAGGGAAAACATACTAATAGTCCCCGCCTTTAGGAGGTGCGCCGGAGTGAGGAGGGGGATTCGCAGTTCCAACTTTTTAGTTTTAGTTTTCCGCATATACATATAATATTTTAAACGGTGCGTCGCGTCGTAGAGAAAAAATGTATTCTGCGTAATGGACTTTAGGTCCCAGCTCACGCACTCTATACCTCTTTTTAGATAATTATTTGATTGGAGTATCTAGAAAGGTTTTACGTCTAATAGTACCTAGTTACCTACTGATTTGTATGAAACTAAATATCATGCATTTACGATAAGGCTCATAATTTCACAACTTACACTTTAAAAATTCAAACTGATCAACTGTAAAATAAAAAAAGAAGCTTAACGGCGGTTTCATAAGGCATTATTCATGTCAAATCAAGATGAGCTATACTTAAAAGTAGACGCACCTTTCAATTATGTTACGTCGATGATATAACTTTAATTCTCTGTAAGTTGGTCACTACAACTCTGCCTTGTCTACAATTACGACTACAAATAGCTTGTATAGTTACTATTTTAATTGCCTAATGGGTGGTCATATTAATTGAATGTCTGTCATTATGATAACTGCTTGTGGTATGACCTTAAACCATTATCACGTGACGTCACGTCATTGCGTGCGTCACGGTGGTTGTCAGATGCGCCGGAGTTGCCTTGACTCGGTTGTCAACGAAACCTTATCATTAGGAAAAACTGTCGGTGCTGTCCTAATAGCTATAGAGGCTATATGCAAATTGGTGAGAAGGCCTACGTATTGTTAGTCAAATTTTATCAACTCGCACAAGAGCTACTTCCATACAAACTTACTTACAAAGATTTATTTATTACTACAGTCGTAGAAACATAACTACAGTAGTAAACTTATAGATGCCGTGCCTTTAGTCTGTTTCTTTTTGTATGAATTATAATTGAAAATGTTGATAATTTTAAAAGCATTTCCCGAGATTTGGTTGGGTACGCAAATGAATAACTGGCTGGATAGTGCATCTGGTAGCCACCCTGTCTCTCGCTCTAAGAGTGGTGGATTTGATTCCAACCCTGGCAAAAATTCGTGTGATGTAATCTTATATTTACGGTATAGCATATAAATACTTAGTAAAGGTATTCAAAAAGCTGTAGGCAGATTCAACCAAAACTCCTCATTCCTCACACCTCCTAGCTTGCATGATGAGTTTGTGACCCGAAAAATTGCCCGAATTTTGGGCGGTTGTTATAGTTTTTGAGTTGTGCATTTTTATTATATTTCTTAATTTTGCTTAGGTACGCCCATCTTGAATAGGTACGCCCTTGATTTAAGGAGGTGCTGTAAGTACCAAATTTTCAAAAAAAAAAATAAAATGAGTATTCAGCATTATGAATGGTTTCATCCCGACTACAAGTAAAGGATAAATTAAACATGTTAAATATTTTGCTATTTTAACGTCGAACGAATTTAATTGTTTTCCGTGATAATCATATTCCAAGCAATGAAAATTCACTGCTTACTTACTACTGTCAGTAAGGTTAAATTAATTTATGTATTAAGATCCTACATCGGCGAAACTAGCGCCGCCAAAAGATTTTTATTGCTGGTGGATTATTAAGAGAAATATTAAAAAAACCGACCAAGTGCGAGTCGGACTCGCTAATGAAGGGTTCCGTAGCAGCAAGTAAGATATTAGTTAATTGAAAAATAATTGAGTTGACTAAATGGAAGGTAAATTGCGGTTTACGGTTTATAACGTGTAATAAAAAAAACGACTTACTAGATCTAGTTCAAAAAAAGTTTCGTTGTTAGTTCTCATGGTAATGTATATCATATATATTTTTTGGTTTTATAATTGTTTTATTATAGAAGTTAGAGCAGTGGGACATACATTTTACCACTTTGGGAGCGTCTCTTGCGCAAAGTATTAAGTTTAGAAAATATATATATAAAAAACCTTAACAGCATTTTTAAAGAACTATCCAGAGATAAACCTATCCCACACGTATGGATTTAATGAAAAAAAAAATAGTTTCAGTTTAAGTGTGGGGAACCCCAAAAATTTTTTATCCTCTTTGTGTAAAAATCTCAAAGCGGTTAACAAAATACATCTTTTTACGAAGGTTCAATAGTATAGATCTTTTGAGTTTCGGAAAAAAGTTTTTGTGACATACAGACGGACGGACAGACGGACAGACAGACAGACATGACGAATCTATAAGGGTACCATTTTTTTGCCTTTTGGCTGCGGAATCCTAAAAGGGACTGACAAAAAATATTGATAGTTTTTTGAGACAAACATACGTAATAATTTCTTCCTACATGTAACAATTATCTTCATATTTGCTAAAAGGGACTACTTTTAGCAATTAGCTGAACTGAACTGTTACTTGTTAAAAATTATTGTTATGCGTCTCAGAAAACTGATCATTCTTACTTTTGGTTATATAGGATGTACCTACTTTTTAAAAAAATCTCTCATAATCGCCACAATCAATATCTTTTCGCGGCGCTAGTTTCGCCGATGAAGGGCCTTAAGATAATTATAGGCCAAATGTGCTCTAATATGGCTTGCACTTTGCAAGTTGATGGCCTTGTCAAAATTCTTTCTAAGACTTGTCCGAATTAACCAGTTGTTAAGTGCGTTTCTTTTGCAATACTCATCTCGGTCTAAGTTACAAGAGATTTACGCTTTGTTATTTATTTTTTTACAGAAATTGTAATTATGATAAATAAATTGAAACTGTTTAGTCGTGTGTATTGTTATGAAAAGTTAAAAGGGCGCGAATGGTAAGACGCACATGAGATATTGAAGGATACATCTTAGGATAAAAATCATTATAAGCAAAAGCTTAATTGATCTAATATCTATTTAAAAATTTTGATTCCCTCACTCACTCTCATCTTAGCGTGTAATTATAAGTATTTTCAAAAGCACTGTACCTAATTACCAAACTACCTAAATCCTGAATGATGGTTAAATCCCGGGCTCAAAAGCGACTTTAAGCCCGGGGCACGCTTTAACCATCATTCAGGATTTAGGTAGTTTGGTAGGTACAATGATTTTGAAAATACTCATTTTTATTCTTCTGGGATTTAATGAACTTCCACCAATTGAGAAGAAAAATGCAGTGGTTGTACGTATTCAGAAATTTTGTGTAATTTTCCAATGTCTACATTTCATCCATTACACAACATGACGTCGAAGCCTGAAGAGAGGTTGTGATCGTTCCGTGTATAAAATTATGAACGAATAAAGTTAGTCAATAATAGAAAAAAAAAACATTTGCAAACATTATAAATGCTGCCACTTATAACTTGGACCTGCAACGCTCCCGCGACCTAGACCGACATGTGACGGTCATCGCTTTCAATTTATATAGGGACGACAACTCGCTCTTAAGTGTAAGTTTAGTTATACATTGCCTAAATGCATATCACGTTATTACAACCGCGCGAAGGACAATATAACTCATTTATTTTAGCTTCACGGTCATCGAAATTCAAAGAAATAGAGTCTGTAGAGTGCGTCGTCTTTATTGGATTAATTATTCTATCTTACTATGGTTTCAATTTTTAATTTCATAAGATTCTATTTCCCTCTGTCAACCCCCTGACGAAAGTCCCTGAGAAATACTTAAATCACAAAAGCACGCTCGAGCTCACATTAAATCAACCATAATTAATAAAGACTTATTAAGCACTTGACAGCATTCTACTCTATCCATGACCACTCTATCAAGCGTGTGAACGACTAAGAAAAAGATTTTACTCATTCATTCTCTGGTTCTCTCAGTCTTACGTGCCTGTAGTTTTTTGGTTTCAAGTAAACGTTGCCTGAGCCGTGTGGTCCCCGGCAGAGTAGAATAGGCCACCCTCACTCTTACCGAGGTGTCGTAAAAGGCGACTAAGGTAAAGCTGCTGGCATGATCATCAGCACTCAGAGAAGGAAAACTCTGCATATATATCAAAACCCTCGCCAACCCGTCTGCCAAGCGTGGTGAGTATGGCAATTACCCGTCATGTGATTGAGGGAGGCCCGTGCCCCAGCAGTGGGGACTTAAATGGGCTGATGATGATGATGATGATGAAACGTTGCCTAGTGATTAAGGTGATGGGTAGGTCACACTAGCGACACCAATGATTTAAATTGTTAGCAACTAAACTCGTTAACTTTCGTCTACTCGTCTTTTTAACAATTTCGGAGCTGCAGCCTCTCGGAAATTACTTAAACTATTTATTTAATACTTATAATTAACTTTTGCGTTTGTTTTTGTACTCGAAATTTAAATTACCGCCAAAAACAGCCACTTATGGCGTTAATCCAAATTTCGAGTGCAAAAACAGGTCAAAAGTAGTGCATATTAGTAAATAAATAGTATAAAAGTTTGGTTGAAGACTCCCGCTCCGAAATTGTTTAAAATAGATCCGTTATAGTGGCTAACAATTTAAATCGATTGGTATCGCTAGTTAGGCTACCCGTCGCCTTAACTTACACGCTGATTTAACATTTTCTACTCATTTTCAGTCTTATTCGATAATATATTCATTTTCAAGAGCATTTTCTTGATGGTATTGTGATATAATGAGAATTATTGCTCGTTATCTATTACCTCCAAATTACCTATATGTGGCGTATCATTCTCTATATCGTGGTTACATCTCCAATGAAGACCTTTGAAAGACTTAAACTTATGTCATTATTTTACACTTTATGTAACGAGAAAAGTTAATTAATACAATTAAGTAATGGGAACTAACATTTAGTTAGACAAAGGGACATATACGATTTGTGAGAGTGAGGTCCCATTATTTGTTATTTTAATTGGACACAAAAATTTTAAGAGGTGACCCTTAATGTGTTATGATAATCTGGTGATTAGACGAATGAAGTGGAATCTGCACTAAGATTCCAATTTAGTTCATCATTATGCGTGCCTGGTTATTTGATTTCCAGCCGACGTCCATTCAGAAGCTCAGAAGATTTCTGGGAACTTCAATGGGTTTGCCTAGCAACCACACCCGAGTTCCAAGGATTTCTTGATTGCGATAGAACTGCACTGTGACCAGGTACTTGACTGATTTGATAGACAACAGTTTCATCATAATATTTGTTCAAAAAATATGACAGTCACCACACTATCTATGATAGTCACTATCTATGATAGTATGACTGACCAGATGGCGCAATTGGTAGTGACCCTGCCTCTTACGCCACAGGTCGTGGGTTCGATCCCCACCCTGGACAAACATTCGTGCGATGAACACTTGTGTTTGTTCAGTGTCTGGGTGTAATATATGTATTTAAGTATATATTTGTGTTCCTCTGTTGCCTGATATCTGTAACACAAGTGCTTAAGCTACTTAGTACAGAATCAGGTCAATGTATGAGATGTTGTGAGAATTATTATTATTATCTATTGTGGTGATTGTCATATCTGTCGTATTTAAGGTAACAATAATAAATGACATAGAATATATAAAACTTATTATTAATTAAGGAAAGTGTTTAATGGTTGTAACTTACTCATTAAAGAATGATATTGTTGACAGTGAAAATATACGAGTATAAGAACCTATTTCTTTCCTATTTGGTTGTAATATTATTTATTTTATAGCGATTTGATGTAATTTACATATCGCGATTTACAATATCACCTACTGAATGTATTACAAGGTCCTATTTTACGATTTACATACATATTGTCTGCTCATATAAATAAATGAGATCATACAGCTACAAGTACTGTGGGGCTTGATATGGACTCGTAAATATCCAAGTTATTGTAGCACTGCATATTAACGATGATATATCTAAGGGAATCTACGTAAACATTGGAATGCTTAAGTAGATAATATTACCACTGTCAAGGTATTAGAAAAGTGTGCATTCGTTTTAATGTTTGTGAAATTACGTTTTGAAGGATTGATTACACGAATCCAAACAATAAATCTAATAATAAGTCAAATGAGGTTTAAGGACAACCTTCTCAACATGACTTAGTGATAGTAGATGACAGTAATGCGAATATTTTCTTATTTTCATACGTTTTACTTGTCCGACCATGTAACACTGGATTTTTCGAATTTATGTATTTTTTTTATGTGATAGGTAGGAGGAGACGAGCAGACGGACCACCTGATGCATATTTCTACCATTAGATCGGCGGTGACGGAAAACATCGTGAGGAAACCTGCACATTCCGGATATTTTCTGAAAGGTGTAACCAAGATTTAGTTGGTCTGGTTCCACTGTTAAAGGGTCGCGAAGGTCAGTCGGCTGTCGCTTCATTGTAATTACCAGGCTTCCCAAATCCTGAATCAAGATCTAAGCGTACCCTGGGCTCCAAAACGATAGCTTTAGACGCAACCGGGAATGACAAGCTTAGATGAAGAGAAGATACGTTTTAGTTATGTTTTGAACATATTTTTTTCCATTTTACCTAAAATTGTCATTTATTTTCTATAAAATAAAATACTTAGTATCGATTGTATTTATCTATACCAATGGATAATAGGTTGGTTAGAACTCAATATTTGGAGTACATAGTACATACCTAATCTGTAATCTGTCTAAATGGGTTTTCCCAATAATTGAGGTCAAATGCTCGTACATATAATAATAAGAAACAATACCTTGTGGTAGTGTGAATTGAGTTGGGTTTATAATACAATAGCGTCGTCACACCATCTGTCAAATACACTGTTCTATTGGAGGTCCGTTTCAATCTGGGCCAAGATAACTGCAATTTAGCCATCCACCCGCTGTAACCGAGCCCTAGTGAGTCATTACTAGTTCCTATTTGTCAGCTTCGCGCTTAGCCGGACTAGATTATATCGGATCACTTCCCACGGTGAAACCGAGCTGTTTCTATGCCGGCTTTATCAGCTGATCGGCACGTAATTTAGATATATCTGCAAATTAGGATTTTATTTCCTTGATAGATGTAAATAGATAGATAACCCAATGCTTAAGAACTGTTGAATCCTAAAGAATTCATACTATTAGCATAGTATAACAAAAGTTTTCCTCTATGATTTTAAATGTTTAAACATTTAAAGTCATACTGAAGGTGTATAGAAAACCTGAATGTTTATTTTATACTTAAATAATAATAAAGTATCAGCCTATAAACTATCCCACTGCAGCGCAAAGGCCTCCATCGTAGAATTCAAGTCATCGCTAATATGATGGGCTTAATCACCACGCTGCCTAATGCGCAATGGCACTTGGTCGACCCGGAATCGAACCCAGGATCGGGAGATCACGGCCCGGTACTTAAACCACAAGACCAACAGGGCGTTATTTTATACCTACTTATACCATAATGTAATCCTAACAGTTTTCGCTAACTAAGTAAGTCAGTCAGAAAATTTCCTGGTTAGGTCGTGGGTATGAATCCACGAAGACTATCCATATATCTATGACGACCCGTTTGGAACAGTGGTAGTGAACGCTGCCTTTGGTCCAAGCATTGCGGGTTCGATCCCCGCACAATACAAACATTGTGTGCATGAACATGTCTGTTTGTATTGGTCTGGGTGTTTTCTATCTATTAAATGTAAGATAAAAGATAAGATAAAAATGTATTTATTGCACAGAAAAAATAACCACAGTTACATACATAAGATTAAAATGTAAGTGCACTACACATATTATGCCACAAACATTGAACAGGAGCCTCCAAACTAGGCAATGCCTGTATCTTGGACGGCCATACGTAAGTTACATACTTTACAAAAGAAAAGTATTATGTGTATATGTTTGTAATCCCACTGTTGATTCTGATATCCGTACCGTAACACAGTACCGTACACAGGTGCTTGAGCTACATATCTCGGAGTCAGATCAATGTATGTGATGATGTGAATTATTTATTTATCTATTATCTATATATTTTAAGTGAATCATTTACTTTAAAATGTACTTATCTCCGAAGCTATGACCTTGGACCCAACCTGGAATAACACCCTTAGTTTTACATGTGGTAGATTTTAATGTAATTTTAAGTGTATAACATAATTACAGATGCACTCTAACTTTTATTTCCTATAAGATATGTTACGGAACAATAAACGATAGCACTTTCGCAATGCGTTAACAACTGCGTACCCATTATTACGGATTTCATTAAAAAGTCGTGGCCATGAGAAAATTTGCCTGTTACATTGCAACTAACGTTTCACTCGAGTCATTAGTTTTTGTTCAAAGATTTCAACCATGAATAAAATGACGCTGACAGCTACAATCTAACACCAAGGAAATGAAAGCGCATGAGTTCACACGTTATAAACTGGATATTTATGAAATGCAAAACAAAACGCAGATATACCTATTCGACGACGGCCCTTTTGTACAGGTCGATTCACGGAAGATGACCACAAATGACGACTACGCATGTAATCTCATTAAGAAATGGCTCATTTTCAATTTAACACATTATAAGGGCTTAGATTAAACACATTGTGTGTTTAATTGAAAATGTTTTAGTCTTAAGCCCTTTACTTCATGGGGTTACATGCATAAACGCTGGAATTTTGTGGTCATCTTTCGTAAATCGACCTATACGTATATTAAAGCAATAGGGTATTTGACTAAGCTAGAGATTTTAAAAAATATAAATATTTTATCAAAATATAGGTAAATATGTGCCAATAGCAAAATTTCTCAATCAAAAATATAACGTCTAGCCGGTTTTATGGTCATTCAAAGATTCATGGGCAAGTCCATTTTAAAAGTATGAAATTTAAAAAAAATATATTATACCATTGAATAACCCATATAATTTACACCAACTATTATAATGGAACCATTGACATAAACGAAACATTTGATATAGCTACCATACAAAATGCAAATGAAATGCATACAAAATACTTGCGTGTGACGTCACATCTCAGTAGCCATTTGTATGGAGCGTTTTGGGTTTGCCCAAAATAATGTGATTTTAAAGTTGTGATATCTCAGGTAGTTTAAATGAGAATCAAGTAATTCTTTCAACGATGTTTCTATTATTGAAAGGTCTTTTGATTAACAAATGAAAAAAAAATAGTCAAATACCGTATTACAAAAAAGCAACTACGTGTGACTTTCACACTCCTTTATTCGATTAATATCATCATTTATTGGAAATGTCTTAATGATAGTTTATTTCAGTAATTTTAGTTTGTATGTTTTCTTTTTTTTTCTATAATCTCATAATTAATTTTAATTTTCATAATTAATTTTAGGGGGTTTTGAAGGTTGGCAGCGCACTGGTGACTCTACTGCGGTTGCCGAAGCCTATGGACACCCCATAGGCATCGGTTATTGCTTACTATTATGTGATCCGTTTGCTCGTCTGCCAACTATCGCATTAAAACAAAAAAAACTAAAATTTAAATCCACACTTGAAGTATTTCCACAATTTTTCTGTAGGTATATTCTATTGAGTTAATTAATAAAATTAAATATTAATAAGACAAACTGTATTCAATCACTAAATCTTACCGTTTAGTTTATTTCAAGCTGATCATTTTATTTCAGGATAGAAAATACCTACAGTTTGCGTAAAGCACGAGGAAATATAGGAATCACTACGCTTATTAATTTGAGTTACGGAACTCTAATAAAATGGCGTTTTGCAAGTGGGACAGTGCAATAGACGCCCATGGATACAAGTTTTATGTGAAATTAGTAGGTGTATCCTAATGGTCAACGTGAGAGCGAGCGCAGCCGGCGCCGAGGCAGGGCTGCTACCGGTGACACTAGCGGGTTTTATACTCGTATGTTAAATCAGCAAAGTTCCCAGTAGACCACCTTGTCGACTTAAATGCATTGGGATAAGGTTTTAATGTGGTCATTGTGAAGCAATATGTGTCGTTGTCACCCATGTATTTTGTTCCATTTTTTTTATTTTCTTTATTGTTTTTATATACATGTAAAATCCTTCTTTTTATGTAAATCGCTGTAGCTAGTATACCAGCTTCTCGACTTAAATGTATTGGGATAAGGTTTTAATGTGGTCATTGTGAAGCAATATGTGTCGTTGTCACCCATGTATTTTGTTCCTTTTTTTATTTTCTTTATTGTTTTTATATACATATAAAATTCTTTTTTTATTATATAAATCGCTGGTTTTTATACAATAGGACTACTTTACTCGCGGTAAGGAGAAACACTTTAATTTTTTTCTATTCCGTGTATGCAAATAATATGAATTATTTGTAACCACGTCATCATACAAATATGAATGTTTTTTTTACTATAAAGGAAGACACTTTACGCACGTTTTGTAGTGGTGTGTTGATAGAAAGTGAAAAATTGAGCCAGAGATAACGTTAGCCATTACTTTCATCTATCATTAGTTTAACTCGGTAGATTAATTTATCACCGACTTTAGAACCAACCATCACTCCTACCAATGATGTATTTTAGATTAGATATTTGAAATCCATAAATCAATCTCAGTAAATTGGCAGCCCTTGAGGAAACCGTCTCGCGTTACGCAAGACTTCGCTGGTAGCTCGATAACTCGCTCTACATTCGCTCTTTGTCTCTACAGACTCGCAGTTAGAGGTAGTTTAATCTGGTACTATATTGCTGACCTATTTATTGAAATATTTGTAACTCGACCGTCTTGACCTAAAGGTGACTTGAGAGTTGTATGGTGTATGATACAAGTGGGTTAAATACGATTTGCTTTTTTCCCCCTTATTACAAATCACGAACCAAGGATGGTCCCGGAATCAAATTCGTGCCAGCCCCATTTAACATTGCGTGTTGGAACGTGATGACATGAGCTTTAGTACGGTAACAACTTTAGATCGCGATTTATAATAAGGTGGTTTGTGTTTATGTTGTTCATCATCATCATCAGCCCAGTTAAGTCCCCACTGCTGGGGCACGGGCCTCCCTCAATCACATGAGGGGTAATTGCCATACTCACCACGCTTGGCAGACGGGTTGGCGAGGTATGTTATTCATCGCTGTTTAATTCTATTTATTTCGATTTGTTCGATGCAATGAAACATTTTTGTATCCCTTACTTACGCTTCAAAGGTTTCTGGGTTCGATTTGTTATATTTCTATGGATTTGCTTAAGAACTATATTAGCAACCTTATGTCAGACTAGCAATACTAGATGTCTTCGCCATCATCCACGTAACTTAAAGGCGCGTTTATTTTCATTAGATGCCCTAAAGGTTACTTAATGCATTTGTTGCAATGTAACCATGTAATCACATGGACGAAGGTACAAGTGAAATCGATTGGGCTCGACTTGATGGCTTGTTGTGTCACGTAACAATTGACTAAAACGGACATCTTGTAATTCCTCACACGAGGCAGGACTTCGACAAGCACGGTTTGATTGGACTGTCTAACCTGTCGAGTTAAATAATCGTCATGAATATGCAAATACAAATTCTTAATCAAGATCGGTTTGCAAGTCAACCTCCTCCTCTAGTCGTTTTCCTCATTACTGAGGGTCGTGATTCCTCCCGTGGGTGGCCAGTTTGCTCTTTGTAATAGACTGTCTCTCTTTCTCATCTATGTCTGTTCTTCATCTATGTCTGTCTTTTGCAATGTGGAGGGCGTCATACAGCTTGGTGTCCAGCGTCGAACGTATTTGGCCTGACCATCTGATTGGGCTACGAACTCTGGGTCTCCTTCCATCCACCTTGCCTGTGACCATCAGCTGTTCCGGATTATGTCCCACTTTACGGGCTATGTGACCAAAAATCTCCAGGATTCTTCTCAGGCAAGTGGTAGACAGCCTTGCTTTAATGTGGAGTTCTCAACGGATTCGTTTGCAAGTCATACACATATTAAATGTTACACACTATATCATAGGAATTTTGTACCTGCTGCCGCCGTGATGAAGAGCATAATTTGTGATGAATACGATTTCGTATAACTACAAGAAAGGTTTATTTATAACAAAATAGAAACAATTAATTGTTAATGTATTAAATTGCGTAATCATTGTTATCTATTTAAGCTAATCACAAATGACGAAACTATATACTGTTAATCGTGCTACACTTTAACAGGGTACATGTACCTACTTACTATTGCATTTAAAGATCTGTTGACATTGCAAATGATGCAGTACTCAATAAATAAAATATTATATTGTGCGTAACGAAAAAAAGAGTATAATATCCATAACAAAAAAGTAAAGTCTAAATATTTGGGATTGGTATGGAGTATAGTTAGAGACTGTACAGTTCCACCAAAACACTGCCAATATAAAAGGGCTTAAAATTAAAAAAAAGGATTAAAATTTATATCTTAAAATATTTACAAACATAATAAAACAAAAAGAAACGAGACGTGCAATTTTGCGACAGGTTATGTTAAGTACTCCTATTTAGATTATAATATCCAGTTATTTCCTATGATCTCATAATTATTAGGCAATATACCTACTTGTTGAGTCAACGCTAGTAACATGGCTAGTAATGACTCCACATGGCAAAGTTTTTGAAAGGATTCGTGGTCTCGCCCACGTTACTTCCTGGGCCTTCATTAAGCCTACCACCTACGTGTATTATTTATCAATAACCTCTATAACGTTCTCTTACTCAATAATATTGACCAAATCGAATTGTAGTGCTTAATAATATGGGACATGGATTTTGAAAGTGGTGTTACTTGACAAGTTTACTTATTGCCTAATTTGATATAGTTCCTTGTTAAGATTTCAAGTAAACAGTTCAATGCTAGTCGGTTATATAATACCTTAATTCCATTAATTATGTGTTTTAAAGATTCCGTTACTATCCAGAATTAATTCTTAATTTTACAGTACAATGGTTTCGTATTTTTGGATTGTTGTGATACTTATATTAAAATAAATATTTGAAAAAATTGAAAAAAATATTTAAACACAATAAAGCTGTCGTTCAAGCAAAAGCGTGTACGCGCATAATATTGTTTTGTAAATACATTCATCGCCTTTGTGTCTATCCCTAAAATCTTTGCATGTCTTTTAATTTTAACGTATTCGATTCAATTTGAAACTTACGTAAGTTGAAGTTAAACTTCTTCCCTAGCCAATAATAGCCGTATTCTACACAGTGTAATCCACTTCCAGTGTTAACAATCGTACAAGAATGCGCATTGTCTACTAACAACGTGTTTCGGACTTCCGAGATTGCGCCGATATGCGATTCTTGATTCGATCGACAATGTTTAATTTGATTCTAATTACGAGGCAGGATGCATTGTTACTGAATTAAGGGCGTTCATGTGTGCATTATCTCCATATGAATAATATTAAGTGCTTTTTGAATAATAATAAAAAAATATTGAAATCACCAGTATTTTTTTATTCTTGGGAAAAGAGTCTCTAAAATCACTCGCCATTTGGTGGCACAATCGGACTTGCTTCTAAAACGATTCGATAAAAACTATAAGTTAAAAAAAAATAAACATTCTTTATTACCTAATTATGCGTAAGTATGTTAAATTGTAGTGTGAGGAACATTTTGGAAATGAAAAAAATGCCTTGTTACATTTAATTTTTTTAAATTTTCTTTTCATAATAGCTTACAACTTAAATTAGGCTCTCGTGCAACACTTGCTTAGTCTACTTACTCACTAACCACATATAAACAAAAGTTTAAGTATCATCTCATTTAAAACCACATTATTTGCTAATGTCAAAGAAGAATTGGCGGAAGTTGACTAACTGCATCCAAGCGGTTCGCGAATACGAGCCTTGCGAATGATCGGCGTTTTTGTCCCATTGTTTGATCTCGCCGTAAAACAAGTGCGATTAATTGGGCCCAATTATAGCAAATATTTACGATTTACAAACGATCTGAGAACTAGAGGCTGGAGGCCGAGGTTGCAAATGAACCGAAATACAATTAGCCTATTAATCCCAGCGTTCTAAGGTTATTCGTTTTTCATCTACAGAATTATTTGAACATTAAAGCATTGGTCGTTAATTAAACATATAGGTTGTACCTATCTAATTTGATAAATAGGTTTTTTAGTTTCTTTTTATTGCTCAAAATAGGCAGACGAGCTTGCGGCCCATCTGATGGTAAACGGTAACCGCCGCTCATTGACATCAACAATGCCGGAGTACAGTCATGCCGCTGCCTACTGTGAAAAAAAGAACGCTTTTCAAACCTCGTTTAAAAAAGGACATGTCATAGCGATCAGGGAACACCGCGGCTGGAAGCTTATTCCACAGTTTGCACGAGCGTGAGGAAAAAGAGCTCAAGTGGTAGAAATAAAATAGGTTTACATTTGTAAATATTTTAATATTAAAGTTTTGACCTCTTACAAGAATGACTACACCTTGACCTATTATTTTTTGCGTTATCCATACGACTTTAATATTCATATTTTTTTGCAATAATTGTAATTAATAGGTTTTAGTGTTTGGAAAGGATGTAGTACCGGAGATAGGCAACTAATTAGGTAGCTTTTTCAGGCCGTGTAACCATGATGCACTTGGTCTTTTTTTCTTCTTTAAGGCTAAGGAAGGTCAGACGGCAATCACCGTATGTGACTTGCCAAATCAGTCATCAAGCAAGAGGATTCAGCATTAGACGGAAGAAGTCAAAGCTTAGCTAAGTAGAAACAACATGTAATATGTAGTGAGTAGATGATCGTATAACAATTTGGCTAGGCATATCATGACCAGTTTAACAATTGGCCTACGAAATATATACCGCGTGCGATAGATGGAAGTTAAAAATACTTTTAACTGAACTTGAGGATTGCGTTTGACCCGAGAGATCTAATTTAGTGATTAGCTCTACATACAACCAAGTGATTTATCTTAAATACATCTGATAGGTGTTATGTAACGAAATAAGTATTACATTGCTGTTCGTATGTAATGTTAAAACGATAGCGATTTTAACTTAAGTCTTGTACCTGGTCCGGCGCCTAATCCCTCTCCGGTCGTGTCACACTGGTGTCCCATCGGAATATGAAGGTAAGGGAATAGTGAGCGCACTTGAGCACTATAATACTCGTTTATTCTGCGTACGTGGCTAATCGTTGGGATTGGCTGCCGTAGCCGTAATTGGTTGGAGGATATTATTATTATTAACTTAAGTCTGTTCAAATATGATTCCAACAAATGACGTTACCTTCTTAAAGCATTCGTCCTTCCTATTAGCGAAAGCTGATTGACTGATTTATTAACGCAGGGCCTAAACTTTGAGGGTTAGAAATTTGACATTTGGCACAAGGGTTCCTTTTTGCGTAGGGAAGTACTAAGAAATGATTTTTATAAATTCACTTCTAAAGAGTTAAAACGGGGGTTGAAAGTTTTTTTCGGAAAAAAGTGGGCCACTTTATACAAAGCCAAATTTATATGCTCATTAAGTATAACATGTAGGAAAATATACAAATAAATGACACCTTGTATAAACAAATTGTTGTTTGTATCGATTCATTCATCGATATTCATTCCGTTGGGGCGGAAAGGTCCTCGAGTGGAGGCCACGTACAGGAAGTCGCAGCCGTGGCAGGCCCCCCACAAGGTGGACCGACGATCTGGCGAAGATCGCGGGAATCCATTGGATGCGGGCGGCACAGGACCGATCTATGTGGAGAACATTGGGGAAGGCCTACGTCCAACAGTGGACGTCTATTGGCTGAAATGATGATTCATCGATAATAAAATTATTGAATCACATTTGAAGTGATTTTAGCTCTGATAACGAAAAGAAAAGACGTATACTTAATTAATTTGCCTATGTATGAACAGTTTTTATGTTAACAGTAATGTTATTTTATGCGCCAAGCAACTACTTCTTTGTAATGCAATTTGGGTTCTAAACCATTTCTTATTTTATTATGCTCGTAGTATTACAAAATCACTTAAGTTCACATTTGAGTGTGGTTTGTTACGCAAATTGACACAACGATGACAAAATATATATTTAATAACGTAAACCAGGTCCTGCACGTAATTTTATTGTAACCATTGGAACTCCGTCCACTTTCACTCTCAGGGTGCCTCTACCACGAAAGTAAAGCGAACTAGAAGCGACGCGGAATTTCCTTACGTGTTCAATTTAAGTGGGTTAAGTGGCTTGTTTTGCAGTCCTCATGACATATTGCCGACCATACAAGTTCGTGTCACGCGTTTATTGCCGTTTCCATTCGTACTTTTTAGTTCCATGTCCTCTACAGTCTCACCGTATCGTTGCATCTCAGTGCCAGTTATACGCGTTCTTGTTAAATCTTGCGACACGCATGAACATTTTATTTGTTGTCTGTAACAAAACAACTGTCGATTTGCGAACGCATTCGGACTTTTAATTGAATATGGAAAGAATTTAAAATACTGCCATCACTGGCACGTGATGATTATTTTAAGTACAGAAATATTTTTTTTTATCTATAAATAATAAGCATTAAAATGACTAAACCGGCGAAATATATAAGTGACTTGAGCTATCGATAGTCTTATCAATATTGTAGGTATATTAACAATATCCAGTGGAAATATTATAACAAATATTTGACCACCAGTTAAGATAAAACTGCTAAATCAATAGTTCGTATTTGCCGCCTGAATACGAGATGAAATTTTTAAGTGCGTTATTGCAAAAAATTGACATAAAAATATAAGCTAAGATAAATTAATAATTAATACAAGTGCTTGAGCTACTTAGTACGTAACAATCCAACTAATCAGATCAGTGTTATGAGATTATATTTATTAAAAAAAAGTACATAGAGTTCTCTATTTGTAAAAAGGTAAATTATACAAAAAACGTCAGGGTTTCTCTGACATCCGTGACTAAATCTAAACTAATTCCGTCTATTTGGTGTCAACTAACTTGTTTAATTTGTATGAATATCTTTTATTAATTCAACAATAAACCTCGCTCGCTGAATCATCCTATTTTTCGCATACAACGATTAAATGATTTGCTTTTTCTGCGCATAAATAGCATTCACCTTTCCACCAGGAGTTTTGTACGTACAAGTGCGACGCCATCAAGGAATATCATAAGCCCCACTAAAGCCACACCATGTCCCCATGCAATTTTTAGTCATGCTAACAACATAGTTGCCGGTTTTTAAGTAAATGTCATCCTTATATATTTTAACGGCTTCCTTTAGTTTCAAACCACTAGGATACGGCACCAAGGGGTCAATATCACAATTGACTAGGCCTCCTCCTTCTTCGCATATGAATTCTTCTTGTAACAGTACGTAGAGTTCGTTCGGCCTCACTAAGGTTCCAGTGTATACGAGTTTGGCGTGAGAATCTACGTCGTCCTTCTTGTGACATACTCGCCCATGGTCTATGTAAACTAAACAATCCACCAAATAAAACGTCTTGTTTCTTACATTGTTGGTTAAAAATAATAACTTGTCAATGTTTTTGAAATAGTTGTATCTTATTGTCTCGCATTCGTATTTGTCGGATTGCGCGTAGCATGATTTGAGTTGTAGTGTGGGGGTGGTTATTTGGGTAATGGAGTAAAGTTCGAGAGGGACACATTTTGTTGATGAACAGTTGTAGAGAAATGTGTTATTCTTTGGTATGTAGAGGTCGTATGACGGCACGTCATTGTTTACCGCACTACCGCTTTGTCGCGTTTTTTCAACTGCATTATATTCCGGGTTTTTGTCCTGGAATTATGATTTATTTTAAATATACTATAACTAAATATACTATAAATAAATTATTACTCATGCGATTCTGATGACAATTATCTACAACAAAACGCTTTCGCTTGACTCAGTTTTGATGTTAAGTTTTAATGAAAGTACATGTGCCTTCCTAAAAATGTACATAGGTTCGAGATTAAAATGTAATTCTAAAGTTCTGATCTATATTTGAAGCATATAAGATTATATATAAGATAGCGTATAACACGTAAACGTAAGACAGTCAACATCTTTATTGTAGTTTTGAAACAATATACGAGTGAACCAAAGACATTAAATCAATTTTGTTGTAACTTATCAAATAAAGGAAGCATCTTTGATCCACTTACCGCGCGCATTCTTAATATAAAGAGGTATTGAATGATAATTGAACAAAATAAAGTAGAAAACATGATGTAGTTACGTCAAAGACGCAAACAATACGCCCGAATCAAAATGGGAAATGACTGAATGTAATAAATCGAAAATTCCATCTGTTCACCAAGTTGGAGGAATTAATTGAAAACTCTGAAAGTCAACACTAATCTCAATCATGTAACGTCTGATAGGGACATGTTTCGATTCGATTTAGCTACAAACTGACTATTTCTTATTTTTTGGGATTCCGTACCTTAGAATAAAACAGATCATTTAAAGATCACTTTGTTGTCCGTCTGTCTGTCTGTCATTTGGTATGTGTCTTGCGTAGAGGTTGTGTTCAAATTTGACCGTATACTATCTCTCTAACCGTATTTATTGTCCCCTATGTTTGTTAAAAAGTTTACGCAAAAAAGTAACGGTAGTTTATTCAGCAAAAAACGACACTCAGGGAATCAAAACCTATAGCAACTAATTGATAAATTTTCCGTTAACCAGATCTATATCTAACCTAAATAAAAAAAGATTTTTTATAGTGACATCCATTAAAGCCTGATGAAACACGCGGATGATCCTCTTACTGCTTGTAGGTATCTTAGAAGCGCAATGATTCAGCTTCTTCGGAATGTGTTTAACTAGTAATTAATCACTAGATATCCGGACGCGCGTCGATTGATTCGTGTTAAACACTTGTATGGAGCTCTGACATAACAGTTTTTATCGTAGCTCTGTGGCCAAAGAGATAAATTCGCTGACCATGTTTGTAGGATTATCTTACACAATAACGTCAAATAAAAGACATCAACGAACCAGTGATTGGTGTGGCTGGTTACTAAAACACTCAAATGACAATTTGAGAAGATTAACCAGTTATACTGACTGACTAACAGTTATAGATAACTATGTGTTACAAGACCGAGTACGAGATAATGTTGTAAATACTGAGATGTCTCATAGAAAACATAGAAAACCACTCATACTCACAGAAAAGCAGTGTGAAGGAGCACTGTACTGTATTTCACTGCGTGAGTGAGGGTACCGTAGGTCCAATCCAGGGGAATGGGGGATTTAAAGGTTGGCAGCGCACTTGTGACTCCACTGGTGTCGCGAGTGTCCATGAGCGGCGGCTATCGCTTACCATCAGGTGGTCCGTCTGCTCATTCGCTACCTATCAAATCAATAAAAAATATGTAGGTATGAATATATAATATTATTTCAGGATAGCTGTATAACAGATAAAACAAATGATAAATTAGGAAGTGATTTTGTATTAAAATTCAAGTACTTAGTTACTACCTACTAACATTTTATTTGTAGTAATAATGCTGTTCCAATTTGGATTTTTGTATGTTGTCTTCCAGCTTATAATGTTCAATAAATGATATATATTGTTATATTGTTGTAATTAAATACATTTTCAACAATTATAGTGGTACACTTAAAATAAAGAAGCTTTCAAATGTGAAGGCTTATAATAAATGTGTGTGACTTACACGTTGCAAACACTTATGTATACTCTTTACACACTAAAATGCACTGAGGTGTATGTGTTACACGTATGAATATTTTTCTGTTTTTCAAAAATAATCCCGTTCGTTGAAAACAGGCTTTTTATTTTTCGAATACAACGGTTTACAGACTTGTTGCTTCTTTGCATAATAACATCGATACGTTTTTCCACCAGGAACTTCGTAGTCATAACTTCGACGAGATTTGGGAATATTATAAACCCCACTAAACCCACACCACGTCCCAACGCAATTTTTAGTCATGCTAACAACATAGTTGCCGGATTTTAAGAGAATATCACCCTTATATTTTATGGCTTCCTTTAGTTTCAAACCACTAGGATATGGCACCAGAGGGTCTATATCACAGTTGACTAGGCCTTCTCCTTCTTCGCATATAAACTCTTCTTGTGACAGTACGTTGGGCTCATTCGGCCTCACTATGGTTCCAGTGTCCACAAGTTTGGCGTGAGCATCCACTTGGTCCTTCTTGTGACACACCCGGCCGTGGTCGGAATAAACTAAACAATTTACTAAGTAAAATGCCTTGTTTCTTACATTGTTGGTTAAAAAGAGTAACTTGTCAATATTTTTGAAATAGTTGTATCTTATTGTCTCGCATTCGTATTTGTCGGATTGCGCGTAGCATGACTTGAGTTGCAGTTCGGGGGCGGTTACTTGTGTAATGGAGTAAAGTTTGAGTGTGACGCATTCTGATGATGAACAGTTGTAGAGAACTGTGTTGGTCCTCGGTATGTAGGGATCGTATGACGGCACGTTATTGTTTACCGCACTACCGCTTCGTCGCGTTCTCTCAAATGCTTTACATTCCGGGTTTTGGCCCTGGAAGCAATGATGATTCGTTATGTGTGTTTCGTCGTAAAGAATCACAAAAAAATGAAGTGTAAAATTATTTTTGCTCATATAAGTTTGTAATCAGGCTAAATCTAATAAAGATGGCCTGCAAAAACATGCTAATTCATGTAGGTACGTAATGTAAGTACAATGAATTTTCCGTCTTGCTTATGCCGCAAAAAAGAATGAAATCATGATAAAGGTTGACGTCAAGTAAATTCAATTTTTATGATGTTATTAGTTATTATAAAAACGATTCATTTTTATTCATATAATGCTTCTTTTATGCTAGTTCCGCTTGATTTAGTTTTAGAGTAAACGTACGTCACGTATGTACGTTAGTACGGATATCAATTAAAGTGTGATTCTTTAATCGGTCCCTAAGATAAGGATCTTAGCGTGTAATTCCCGGTCGTGTCCAAAGCTGTAGCTCTGGAGCCCGGGGTACGCATAGATCATGATTCAGGATTTGGGGAGTCTGATATTTAAAATGAAGCAACTGAAGTTTCAGCTTCATAACCCTTTTACAGGGGAACCAGACCAACTGAATCATGGTTACACGTAAGTGACTACCCGAAACGTGTAGGTTTCCTCACGATGTTTTCTCTCACTGTTAAGCTAATGGTAGAAATACGCACATAAATTTGTAACATCTAGAGGTGTATGCTCGGATTCGAACCACGACCGACACTTATGGAAGGCGCGTACTGAACCACTGAGAAACCATCGCTCGTATTCTATAATCTGTATATGTATATGTTTTATATTTATTGTGTTAAATGAACATGGGAAGGAAATCAAGGCATGGAATGCCCTCCCAGCTCATGTGTTTCCTCCTTCATACAATCCGGGGTCTTTTAGGCGGGGCGTTATACGGCATCTCAGCAGGCCATTAGGGTGAGGATGGCAGACACAATGGGTACTTTGTTAGTTCTTTTGTGCCTGTTAGCCTTATATTTGGATTTCACGGCCGCTTACCATCAGGCGGAGTGAGGTCATCCTAATTGGCCTTTCTATAGGTAATAAAATAAAAAAAACCCAAGAAAGAAATGTTGACTGAATAGTTACCATATCAATAATACAGACAACATCTTTATTGTAATTCTGAAAAAAAAAACATATATATTTATTTACTAAAATCTGTTAAAATGTATCAAATAAAGGAAACATCTGTTACTCACCGCTTGTGTTTCTAATATAAAAAGGCATTGAATGATGACTAAACATAACAAAGTTAAATTCATGACTGATACGTTACATCACTGACGCAAGAATACGCTGAAAGGAAAATCGGAAGTGACTGAATGCAGTAAAATGTAAATTCCATGTGTTCGCTTGGCTGGAAGTTAATGGAAGAATTGATTGAAAACTCTAAAATTCAATACTAATCATGTTATCATCTGGTAGGGGAAATGTTTCGATTTATATAAACGGACTATGAAATTAAGGGCTGATTTGACCAACTTATTTCCAATACTAAATCTATGGTATAGCGCTGTTATTTCATTCCATAGATTTATCCACGTGTAAAAATTTGTCAAATCCCGCCTTAGGCCCGTCTCAACTAACCTTGATTTACGGTATAACCTATGGAACATAATAACGATAAGAGTTTGACATGACTGCGATATACCAATCGGATGGCAAGGCATATAATGGATGGCAAATCCCAAAGCCTCGCTCACCGACGTAGAGTGGCCTGTCTATCGGTTTTTTATAGGATGCATTTTGGAGAGTGTTCGAATGAGCTTCACGACCTGATTCCACCTTCTCCTTTCTACCACCGGACATTGCGGAAGACGACAGGAATCCACCCTTACACTGTGCAAGTTCCACCAACTCGTACCAAGCGTTTCGCTTCCTCTTTCTGGGTACGAACTGCTAAGGAATGGAACAACTTGCCGGCTTCTGTATTCCCAGAGAGCTACAATTTGGGTGTCTTTAAGTCGAGAGTGAATAGGCTTCTTCTGGGTATGCACGCTACATCTTAGACCTTATTGTCACTTTCCATCAGGTGAAATGAGGTCAAGTGCAAACCCCTTTATTATATAAAAAAAAAATACCACAGATAAGTTCTCGGATAAAGTGTGGTCCAATCTCGCCAAGTTATCAAATAATGTAATAATTTTATTACAATGGATCCAGCGAATGCTTCTGTTAAGGAATAGTTAAAAGTATAGTTAAGCTCGTATGAATACAATGTGCGGATAGAACTGAAGTGCCTTTAATTAGAATGCAGGTATAATTTTTCTTTAAAAATTGTCTAGGTAGTATATTTAAGTATATGTATCAACATATATTTGTATTTCCATTAAATTATACATAAGTACTTATGAATAGTTTTAAAATACTTAAATGTATCACGATTTGTAAGTGATGTGTACAAGCCTATGCAAATAAATTTTATTTTGATTGGTTGATTAATGGAAATGTAATCTTAATGTTAAAATATTTTGTAGGAAAAACACAAAAATATCTTGGGGTCCAGTACTGTAGCTACAGTCGAATTGAAGGTAAGGAGGTAGGGCAGTAAGTATTGCTTATTGTTTGCAGCTTAGTAAAACATAATGATTCAGCTCCTTAAGAAAGTGTTTAACTGGTAATAAATCACTTGTTATCCGGACGCGCGTCCATTGATTCGTGTTAAACAGCGGCTTGGAGCCTTGACATAACAGTTTGTACCGCAGCTCTGTAGCCTAGGAGATAAATTAGTTGACCATGTTTGTTGGCGTATCTTTCACAAGACTTCCTAATAGAAGACTACGACGAATCAGATATGGTGGCAGGTTACTTAAACAATCAGATGACATGGCTGATTGGAGCTGACGCAACGTTTGAGTTAATTAATTTCATAATTTGAGAAGACTAAATAGTTTCATGATTTTGCCAAAGTCAGGAAAAATAATTTTGATTTATTTTGGGTATTTTCAAATTGGCTCGATTTTGCAATAATAAGCAAGATGTCATCAATGAAGTTAAAAGTTATATACAAGTAGATAGAGACTAGCTGCGCGCATTCTGATATGTGGGTTTATTATTGTGAAGATTCATCAAAATCAATTAAGTAGTTTTTTAATTTTTCTTTTACAAACAAACAAATCTTTCCTTTTTATAATATTAGTGTAGATTACTTACATGAAATTACTTATGTCCAACAAAACATATTTACTTTAAATTTAACTTTCTTTGTTAGTTTGTTCTTTCTTTCGTTGATTTTTATCGTACTTGCAATGATTGTATGATTCGCATTGACCGTAGAGCCGTAATCATGTTTTTAGATTTAAGAGGGCTTTACGGTCCAGTGGCACCGCCAGCAGATGTTTATTGATTGTAATGAAATTAAGAAAATGAATGAAAAACTGTTCAAGACATTTTAAATTAAAAAGGATTTGTGATTTTTCAAGTTTATTTACATTAATCTCTAGCATGATTTAACAAAGTAGTTACTAAAATCTAATCCTATGTTTCACAGATTAAACTTATAACACTGTTTTAGTTTAATGGTTCATTTGTTGCTCATTAGTTGGAATCTTCAATAAAAGATTCACTGTTTTTATATAATGTTTTAAAGTGGCCCGCCCTCACTCCGTTTCGGAACATTAGTTCTAATTAATACCAAAAGATGGCAGTAAATGTCGCTTAAATCGCGCAAGGGTTTCGTGTTTTCGGATTACCTATAAGAGTTGCCGCTATATGTAGGATTTATCTCTTTATATTAAATATATTTTAACTCTTAATAACTTTAATTACTTGAAAAATGTCAAAGCATAGCTAATTTAACATTTACGATCGAAAACCGATAGAGATTTGTACGAGTTGTAAATTATTCTAAACACAATGCGTAGTGCATATTTCTTTCCTCGTCATTAAGTTACACTAACGTTTTTCCTACTGTATGTGTGTGTGTGTGATTGGCATACACAACAAATACTCACCAGCAAAATCAACTCCTGTTTATACATTTTTCATCACAGTTGCAGAGGCACTGAAAAGAAGAGAAAAACTGAGATTAATGAACTACATCTTCAAATTAAATTAAAAGTTGGTGATAATAAAAAAGAAAGACATCTACTGTAATGAACTAAACAGTTAAAATTATTATGACAACCATCCAAGTCTCTAAAGTTTATTTATAAACATTTAATTTGGTTTAATATCAATTTATTTTCGTATGTTAGAAGTAAAGTATCAGCCTATAAACTGTCCCACTGCAGGGCAAAGGCCTCCACCACAGAAATCGAGTTATCGCTACTATCATGGGATTAGGCTTAATCACCACGCTTGCCAAATGCGGATTGGTGATCACGAACCCGAGCTATGTTCAAAAACTTCGAAATATACTTTTGCTCGAATCGAACCTAGGACCCCGAGATCACGCCCCGGTATTTAAACCACTTATGTATGTTAGAAGTAACACTATCAAAATGAGTTTGGAAAATTTGAATAATAGTAACTAAATAAATATTGAATACAGAAAGACGTTAAAACCACAGCAATTGTCGACATCCAAATCAATGGTAGCTTATTTCATGCTCTAGTTTTGACAAGGTTAGGAGTGGGCGTCGTACGTCAAGTATGTTGGAGCCACATGCGCCGTCTTAACTGACATTGAAACGTACCTTTGAATGACGGACTATCATATGGCTGGCTTGTGCAAAATAATTAATGACACGACTTGTGACGTAGGCGTCTGTTTGTTTAAAAATGTTTTTGTATTGATAGAGATATAATAACAAATGACTAATGTTTCCCTTTGTTGGCAGGCAGTATTTTGTTATGGTAAAGTCCCCGAAATTCTTAAAAGATAAGCGCAGAGATGCTCTGTGTTGGAAGATGTGGGTTGATTGGGCCCTGACCGAGCGTCAAGTTTAGTAATTTGTATATTGTCGAAAGGTGGGTTTAATTTTCCGTACCAAATAAAAAAGACTGACCGCAAACACATGACTTTTAAAAAATATTAAGAGTTACATATGACCACAACATAGAACGGTATCAACGGCCTTGTTCTCGCTTTTGTTACCCTAATATCACAATAAAACCACAATCGTAGCCACTATTGTGTATGGTGTATTCAGTAGGTAGCTGTTTGAATACTGTCATGTGAAAATCACAATCCATTTACAACATTATTTTAAAATTTAAAATAAAAGGAAGGTCGAGAGATCAACCGCCATAGATTGGCTTTACAAGGTGACGAACTTGGGCTCCAGACTGATCCCATTTGATAAGTTTTTGTTATTATGGGTACAAAAGCCTACTCGTAAACATTGTCAGAGTTAAGGTATTATTCTGACAATGTTTACGAGTAGGTTTAAGATAATTATGTTATAAAAAATATTATTACTTATGACCGTGTACAGTGTGATTTCTACAGATAATGGTCTTCAAGGTATTTAATATTAAGTATATCTTATTAAAATCTTATAAAAATATATGTTTTTGTAATCCAAGCTAAAGTGTATCAAATATCAAATTGAATAAATGCATTTTTTTCTAAAGCTACTGTTACACAATGCTCATTTGTAGCATACTTAAAAAGCATGCCAAATATGAGCATGCTTGACTAACTGTCCACATTTGCTATCAATAAGCTATTAATAAACTTTTAGCATGCTTAAAAATAAGCAAACCTATTTACACGTGCTAAAGTACTCCGCCACACTCCCCCTTCCACCCGCTCTACAGATAGCATGCTTAAAAATCGCACGCCGGTCGATTTTTAAGCATGATCAAAAACCTACAAGTAGACTCATTAGCACGTGATAGTCCACACTTGGCCGTGTGGTCCCCAGCAGAGTAGAATAAGCCACCCTTACTCTTACCGAGGTGTCGTAAAGGCGACTTAGGTAAAGCTGCTGGCATAATCATCAGCACCCAGAGAAGGAAAACTCTGCATTTAGTTCAAAACCCTCGCCAACCCGTCTGCCAAGCGTGGTGAGTATGGCAATTACCCCTCATGTATTTGAGGGAGGCACGTGCCCCAGCAGTGAGGACTTAAATGGGCTGATGATGATGATGATGATGAGTCCACATTTTCATAAAAGTAGCATGCTTTAAGCAAGAAAATAAGCATGTGTAACAACCTGTAATCTAACCTGTCTTAAATGAAAAAAATGCAACTTTGGTTTTCTTATTACAAATTGTAATTTATCCTTATTAGTTCATGATACTGCAATTTGAGAATTTTGGGATTGCCTCACGTGACAACCTGCAGTCTATCTCTGAATCAAGACAGTGCATGCCGTCACTTATGAATTCAGCGAATTAAGGCGATACTTCTTATAGAAAGTGTCGATACAATGGGACATTGAACGATAGTGAAAATGTTGTTGCCCCTTGCATACAAATCAGGCTCTTTATATTGATGGTTGTGATATATGACAGGAACGACAGCTGCCAAATGAAAATTCATCGCGCAAATTCGGATCTAAAAGTTAGTATTGTGTTTAGCTGCGGCCACCCATAGTAATTCATAATCCATAATGGTACAATGTTATATATGTATTATGAATATTATGTAACAATGTTTACTTATGGATTATGTTATGCGTGACCGCATTGTGATACTTATCGATGTTTTAGAATTTGAAAGTGGATTGCAAATAATATTTTGCATTTATTTGCAGTTGGTATCGTGACAGGTACATATCTACTTGTTGACTGAGTATCTACGTAATTAGGTAATTGTTTAATTCAGTACGTGAGATTCTATTTATACAACTTTACTACAATGTATTAACTCTTAAATTTACATGAATTTTCATAACGGAAAACTGAAAAAGCTATATCTTTTGATCATTTATTGTATTTGATAAAAATAGTATTGTTTGTGAATACGAGTTGTACCTATATGTACCGGTATTCGAAATATTATCGATACAAACATTTTTCATGGTCATGCGTGGTAAGCCTAACATAAAAGTGGGTGAAGTTTTCACAATGCGCGATGCGTAATATTATAAGAAATACCAGGAACTTGCAGATAATGAAACGATTACACCTACATACATGTTTGTTCATTAAAACATCTCAAATGTAATTTGAAGTAGAAAAGTAAATTTAAAGTAGCACTACCATTTACAGACATCCAGCGGGTCCCATTCCCGATCGCATCAAAAACTGTCGCTCTGAATCCCAGGGTACGCTTGCACTGTGATCCAGTATTTATGAGCCTTTTTTTTTTTTTTGTTCACCCTGGTGAAAATGCATTACGCATACCCCTCTGCCTGGGAGCGGAGGGGTTATGTCGGACTCTCCTCTGGCGGGGGCTTCTCCTAATGAGAAGCCGGCCAGAGGCATACCGACTAAAACACCAGGGCACCACTCTCATCGTCCTTAAGTGGGGAGTGGCCGTGATAACGGGTACAAAACCTTGTTCACGACCCTCCCCGGACGGAGCCCGCTTAAGTGGGCAGGACGCTGCCCCCCCGGATGGGTTGGGGGGGGCGTTAGGGACAGCCGAGGGTAAGCAGCCGTCCCTAACGAGCACTGGAGGTGACCTGTGCAATGCCGGCGCGGGTATCCCAGTACCGGGCGCCGGCTGGCCAACTCCAAGGAGAGGAAGGAGACGCACATATTGGCGTCGTCTCCGACCCCTCCTCGCTCTTCGGAGCGCGTCGGCGGAAGGCTCCTCCTCCCGCGCACGCTCCGCCGCCTCCTTGCCTGCCACCACCTCCTCACAGAAGGTGGCGAAAGCCTTCCAGGCCTCCTCCCCTGACAGCATAGCTTGCACTATACTGGCAAGGGTGAGGTTCTGGCCGACTTTCGCCACCAGTCCCTGGCGCTGCTGGTCCCACGACGGACAATACGCGAGCGTATGATCCGCCGTGTCGTCGGCAGCGCCACACTCGTGGCAGGAAGGGGCTCCCTCTCGACGGATACGATGCAGGTAATGACCAAAGCATCCGTGCCCGGTCATCACCTGCACCATCCTAAAGCTGAGGGAGCCGTGCGGCCGCTCGAGCCACCGGTCGAGGACCGGGGCGAGCGCGTCCAACGTGCGACGCCCGTATGCGGCGCGACCCAGGTCTAAATATTTATGAGCCTTGTGCGAATACCGTCTGACCTTTGCAACCCTTAGACAGGGGAACAAGACCAACTGGGTCATGTTTACACATTCAAAAACATTATTCTAACAATTTATCCTAAAGTTATCACACTATGAGCTCAGTAAAAGTCACCTTCCGTCACAGTACCTTTCAGATATAGGTATAATCAAGTCATTATTTGGCGTAAAGAAATATGTAGGACTTTATTTATAAGCGTTCAATAAACCTTTGTTAGCTAAAACATAACACCGTTTTTGCTCAATAATGCAGATATGCAGAGATAGAGCAGTTTTGACGTTTGAAACAAAATATTTTCTTACAAATTTTTCGAAAAAATAATAAAAACTACTTTGTAATACCGTTTTGGCTAACAAAGGTTTTTTGAACATTTATGAATTGCGAAGGTGGGTAGACCGTTTTGTCTGCCAGTAACATCTAACCCGCAAAAACTTCAGTTACTCCGTGATCATGGCGCTTGCAACAGTGCCGAAATCTTTTTTTTAAATTATTATTATGAACTATAGGCGAACGCTTGACCACAATCTCACCTGATGGAAAGTGACGATGAGGTCTAGGATGTAACGCGTTTGTCTAGAAGATGCCTATAAATAACTATTCTAATGTTAGTGACCATGAAAGTTTAAAACAATATAGTTATGAATGAAGTCCTCATAGTGGTAACCCCATAGTTATAATACATTTTTCTTAATATCACTCAACCTTTGTTATTGATTCAAACAATATGATCTCGCTTTTGTTGAAAAAGTTGCGTAAACGTAGAGTGAAGTAATTTCTGTGATGTACTTAGAGAAAACCGCAACTTGGATACAAGTAGGGAAACTACCTATTCAGCTTACTGCTTTGTTTAAAATCTACATTGTACTAGTATTAATTCTGTGGTACCCGGCCATAATTATACTTCTGATACTTTTATACTGTACTGGTATTTATAATATTATTTTTATGTGATAGTAGGGAGATGAGTAGACGGATCACCTAATGGTAAGCGATTGCCGCCGCCAGTGAATACCCGCGACACCAGTGGAGTCACAAGGCTGTGCCAACCATTAAACTCCCCTTTCCCCTGGATTGGGCCTCCGGTACCCTCACCCACGCAGTGAAACACAGCACAGTGCTGCTTCACGCCGGTTTTCTGTGGGGCCGTGGTATCACTCCGGTTAAGCCGTTCTATTCATGCCTAAGCGTGGCTCTCCCACTGTGAAATGATAGAATTAAAATTTCAAAAAGGTAGGAAGGGAAAACATTGTGTGGGAACCTGCAGGTTCCTGAAAGTTTCTCATAATGCGTATACCCAAAATTGTTGGAATAATGTTGTTCTTGAACGTGTAAACATGACCCAGTTGGTCTTGTTCCCCTGTCTAAGGGGTGTGAAGGTCAGACGGTAGTCTCTAACTGCTCTATAACATCGTTTTTTTTTATTGCTTATAGTAGGTAGACGAGCTTGCGACCCATCTGATGGCGAACGGTAACCGCCGCTCATAGACATCAACAATGCCGGAGCACAGTCATGCCGCTGTCTACCGTGAGAGAAGAACTCTTTTCAAACCTCGTTTAAAAAAGGAGATGTCATAGCGATCAGAGAACACCGCGGCTGGAAGCTCATTCCACAGTTTGTACGAGCGCGGGAAAGCGTTTGAGTTAACAAAGGTTTAACAAACATTTATGAACAAGACCCGTAGGTATTACTCATCACTGTCATTTCGAAATTGTGTGACTATATAATTTACTAGCAAAAGAAAAAAATCAAATTCTTTTTTATACTTTTACTCGTGTATGGTCAAAAATCGTTTTTAAATTGTGTGGTCGTGATTCCTAATTTATTTTATTACGAACAGAATTGCCATGCAGGATGTCAAACGAAAATTCAATTTAATTAGCCGTTATTAAAGGTCTTCGTAAATCAGGCTTTAAGTGTATTAAAAAAGTTCCTTGAAAAAGTGGACGGTCATAAAATATGGTTTGTGTTAAAAAATCTAAGCATTTTAGTTTTTTAACGTGGTTCCCGCGACACGAATGAGACTAATGAACTTATTTGGATTGTTACTGTTGAATGTTTACGATTCTCGGATCCTGTTTGTGGTTTAATTGGTTGGCCATTAGATCGCAATAATCTTGATTGCCGCTGAAGACGTACCTACCAAGTTATGTAAAAAGTTCTGATTTTTTAAAAACTGGTTTCGAAACGTGAGTTCCTTTTGTGGCATTGGGTTTCATGCGCGACCCAAAATCTGTCCAGTTGACATGTATGATAAAAAGATGTATTTTTAAAAGCAACTCAGGCGCATAATTTTTCGTAAATAATACAATCAGAAGCTAGCTTCCCGCTCTCATGAACTATAATATATTCCCGTAGTAAAAGTATCCTACTTTTACTAATGTGGAAGTTTAATAGAGTCTATAGCCAGTATCCAGTAGTTTTTGGTTTATTTGTTACTTATATTAAAATGTCATCATAATCGTCATCGTTAGCCCATTTAAGTCCCCACTGCTGGGGCACGGGCCTCCCTCAATCACATGAGGGCTAATTGCCGGGTAGGCGAGGGTTTTGATATAAATGCAGAGTTTTCCTTCTCTGGGTGCTGATGATCATGCCAGCAGCTTTACCTTAGGCGCCTTTTACGACACGTCGGTAAGAGTGAGGGTGGCCTATTCTACTCTGCCGGGGACCACACGGCAGTTAAAATGTATGCAATTGTTATTATGATTACTATAGTTTGAGAAATAAAAACAAACTGTTTTGGTCAATATTTATATTAAGAATGTCACTTAAGAGTTTTATATAACTATGCTGTAAGGATTATATTTAGGCAGATATTTCTATACCAACACTAAGGAAAGGTTTTCGACCCAAAAACATTGAAATAAAAATATTTTGAACTTTTGCTAATGTTTGATACGTTAACAAAAGTTCAGGTCTTTTCTGCCGATTGCCTATAAGGTTACACAATTCAGATTTTTTAAATTAAACTCCCAAGCTAAACTATTGGCACCAGTATTATTTTTTACCGATCACGTTTCTTGTATAAAACTTAACAGCCTTAAATGGGAAATAAGACCTCATGTTTCCGTCCATCTGCTTATAGAAGTTATCACGATTGGCCAATAAAATATGAACTGCATGAGTTAACTAAGAGATAGTACAAAATACATTTTTAACTTATGCAACCTTTTAAAATTTCGCATAGTAGGTATACTAACAATTCCAGCCAATAAATTAAAGGTGCGGTTTTTTTTTTATAAATGAAAATATATTAGTTTTCTAGCACTAACCATCTCCTGGGCTTCTAGAACTCCTTAGGAGTTTGAACAAGATGAATGATCGGTATGAATTTTACAAATATCCATTACACTTACTTGACTTACTTTTTCTAAGTGTCAAAAGATCATCATCAAGCGCTTAAACGATGATACAGGAAATGGCATGTTAAAGTAATTACATTCAAGCGATTGCCGTCTCGGGTGTATCTTCGTAACCCTTAGGTAAACAAGAAAACCATACCAAGTGGATCATGATTATATCTTATGCATTATAAAAATTCACTTCTGGTCTGATTCGTTTGATGCAGGTACAAAATTCCGGGTGGTTGAACTCTAAAATATAGAAGTTCTTAATTTAGCGATGTGTAGGATCAAAGTGGTTTTACCTTTTGCTAATCGATTCGTACGATGAACTCTTCTTCATGTTTATGCTAAATAGTCATTCTGTTTCACCTATATTTGGTAAAATTATATTCGAATCCTTAATGATTTAAGAGTAACTGTACTCATAGATAAAGTTTTGTGAAGTTAATGTGAACGTTTTTAAAACAAAGAGAAATTATTTGTATATGTTCATATGTAATAAATAAACTCAAAAACTACTGGACTGTTTCTCAAATTCGGAATGCTATATGTTTTGTCGTTAACATAGGTTATATTAATAACAATAAGAAGTAATATTTAAACAAATGTTTACATATGGGCAGACCCGGACAGTACTCAATCCATAGTTATTTAGGGAATAACTTCAATGTTTTGTTTTAACTGTACGAGTATGCTAGTTTATTAGATTTATGCTAGAGGCAACAAACGAGCAAGGGAGTCACCTGATGGAAAGTAATCAACGCTTCCCATGAACATCCGCAAAATCAGAGTCAGAAATAATACAATTATTATTTATGGTTTGTACATTTGCAAAATGTGTAATTAAATAGTGTGTAGTTCGAATAAGTACTATCATAAAAGCACCAAATAAGATGGTACATACTCATTCATTTTCAAAATATCCATTGAAGCATAGTATATAGTAACTATTATTAAGAAACGTACTAAATACAAAGTAATTAATTCAAAGTGTAAACAATCAAGCTAAACTCACCGTGGCAGTCAAGTGTTGGTTAATTAACCAAGTAAAACGATACTTCCGATCCGCGGTAACTGAGTAACGTGGTCACCGGAGTAGGTATACTATTCTTAACTAACACTCAAGTTCAAATGAACATTATTTCAAGTTATACATGCACACACGTGTAATAAGTACTTGTATAAGTTTACAAAAAGAAGTTAAGAATGACCCACTGAATTCAGCGGGCAACTGGCCGCGGCGGCATAGGCTTTCAGACTGGCTGGCTAAGTCTGAGTCAAAATAGGCTGTATGGGGAAAATTAAGGAAGAACACCAATGGCGTCATCATGTAGGTAGACTGGAGGATAGGTTTGTCATCATAACGCCTCTAGAATTAAGTGGAGGAACAGCCTTGTGACCGGAAAATTGTAAACAAAATTGAAAATAAATCAAGTAATAATATTATATTTGGTCGTTAGTCAGGTGATTGATCAATTTAACAGTTCATTCATGAACTAACTGAAAACGTACTTAGTTACATTACGAATTTGTGTAATTAATAATTACTTATGAATTAATTATTTTTACATATTAATATATAACAATAAGGACCATATTCCACAAAGAGCACTAACAAAACTACATATCATAAAATAAAACGCATTTTTTCTCTTATAAGTACCTATCTATAAGATATAATATAAATGGGTATGTTTATGACAGCAAACCGGCTAAGGACCGCTTAAGATCTGTTGTTTTTATTTTGCAAAAATACCTGTTATTTAAATGCGGGAAAAAATAAACAAACGGGACAAAATAATGTGTCATACAGTCCTAACGTTTTAATATGATACCAGATTTGGATTTGAAAGTGGTTTCTTAAATTTAAACTTGGTAATAAAATCTGGGTCAAATAGAAAATGTTTTGCGCACCTTGATGTATCTAAATTCTAATGCCTCTTTATTAAGAAACTCTTATTCAGCCATTCTTAAAACCAACCTTAACAGTGTGTAAGAAAGTGCACATTTAGTTCAAAGAATTTCTTGATCGAAATAATGTTGAAATGTATTGAAAACTCAATCTGACACCAGATTTGCAAGAATTGCGGAGATGAAGCGTTCCGTGATATTTATTAGATGGTGATTTACAATTTCACATGATTTGCTAAATAAGAATATTGCTAAATATAAAGTGAAATGTTAGTTCTTATAAAAAGGGTAAGAGGGCTTCACCATTGTATTAACGCCTTAACTAAAAGTTAACCGTGTGTAGAGCAGAATAAACATTGGTGTAAGAAGCGGGTGCAGTTATTCAAGTCATCAGTTAGTTATTCGGTCAAGTTGACTGCATTAATTATGGTAATTACCACGTCATGTTATGTTTATGTTATTATATTTGAGCCACCTCAGTATATTATAATAAAGTAATTACCTTTTATCAAAACAATTAATTAGTGTATAAGCCTCTTATTCAATTTCAATGCATCGGTTAAATTGCAATAGCTTTTATTTGACTTCCATCTTTTGCAAAAGCCGGTCTGTTATTGTGTTAGATACTTAGGATTATTTCAAAATCCCACTTACTTCGATTTTGAAATATTTCAGTCCGTCATTAAAATACAGTTGGTTTATTTCAAATTCTCTTTCACAAGGGATTACGAATTTAGGAGAGTAGAACTAACACTCGTTTTGTGGAACAACAATGCATATTCACACCATGTTAGAGAGAATGGGGAATGAGGTGTGTCCTCAATACTTTCATGTAAACAGATTGTAGAAACAAAAGGCTAGGAGAGTTCGCGATCGCGACCGCATCGGCCTGGAGGTCGTGAACGCGTGGTGCGCACGCGCTGGCTCAGCTTCAACTGGTAGGGGTTTCCCGCCGCAACCACGCGGAGATAGTATCTCGGCTTGTTGCAAACATTCATTCATAAATACGATTATTATGCAATTCACCTTATTGCAGACAAGTATTGTATTATTTCACTGGGGTCACGACTTTTGCTCTTCGTTTGAAGGAAACGGGTAACAAACGCCACTGAATCAATTGTTAAGTACTATTTAGCAGTCTATTACGGAAACTGCCGTCTAAAGGAGCCTAAATATAAAAATCGCCATAGGTTTGTGTTCATAGCCATCATCTTCTTTTAAAGAGTTTTTCTGATTCGAATTCTTGAAAGTATGTAAGAAATATCTCATTTTATTTCAGGAATATATTAAACTAATCTTCTAAATATTTTCACACCAAAAATACCAATTGCACATCAAACTATGATTTTGATGTGCAATTAGTATTTATTGGTGTGCAAAGAGGTTAGGTTAGCAATTTATTAATTTTGAAGGAACTGTAATAATACAACCGTTTATTTAACTTTATTGAGTTATTCAATTATAATTATAAAAATGTGACATGAATATCTATATTATTCATAGAATCTTCAGTAAAAACGCTTCCATTCTGTTTGAAGTGGAAATGCTTTTGAAATCAATGGCATCGTTGCATTCCATCCTATGCGATTGATTGGGGTGAGTGACAACTTTGAGCCAGTCCAATTATTACGGAAGAAAATTATAGTTATTATTTCGTCTCTAAGGTTATAAATGATATGGTAATAGTTTTCAAATATATATCGAGCAAGATCCCACGATGACCAGTGTTTCATCATTTAGAAATGCTGAAAGTTAATCTGACGATCTATCCAACATAAGTAAGTACTTTCCTAGATATCTTGATCTGAAGGTAGCTCAGAACAGTACCTTACTTTCGTCTTTTTACAATGCAATACAATTTATATATTTGCATAAAACGTGGTAAGTATACAGATGTTGGTTTCATAAAGATTATGTTTTATAATTCTTCTTAAAAATTGTCCAATCCACCATTTGACAGACAATTATTACTTTTTCTACCCCCTGGTGGATACCCCTAAACTTTAGTTTAACGAAGAAATCAAATTAGCGCCCTTCACATTTGCAAAAGGAGCACCCTTCTGACCCTTTTGTAGGTTATGTAGACACTCGTTTTGTAGGTACGTGTGTATTGTATAAGCACCAATCTTCACTTTTGACCTCAAAGTTTGTCAATACACTGGTCGTGTAACACGGTCGGAATCTGCACGGTTCATTAAAAAGTTGGGAGACTCAAAGGTATCGCCTAAAATAATGAAAACTGAAACGGAAAGCGGAAAATCATGTACTATGCAATTATCATAACCGAGGTTTACTTGACACATACATACCTCGTTCTATGTTTTATCAGCTGTCGTATGAAGTAAAAAATTCAAGCTATTATATGTTGCTGCATTATTTTACTGTAACGGAAAACGAATAGGTATCTACGTTTGATTACGGTTCTTCACAAAAACCTTGTTAATTATAAAAGTTGATAGTGAAAAAGAGAGTAAATTTCAACTTTTTTTTCTGCATCAAGAATACGATAATAACATGATCTCTATTTTATGCCCAATTATAATTTATGGTCTAAAGAGTTTCCGATCTCAAATTCAGGTATATTCAGGTATATATATTCAGGTACTGTTCTGAGCTACCTTCGGATCAATATATCTAGGAAAGTACTTACTTATATTGAATAGATCCTCAGATTAACTTTCAGCTTTTGTAATTCAGGGGAATTATTGATCGGAAACACAGAGTAAGGTTAAACTTTGTATACAATATACATACATAGTTGTTCATCTTCTGACAGGTACTCTTCCAATGTGAAATGCAGTTGTTATTTTTATTGTCACTTTAGTGAATCAATATAATATATGCACAGACCGGATGTCTAAAAATTGCAACTTTTGCCGATTACTTGTGAGTAATTAGGTGTGCCTAATTTTGTTAGACGACCACTGAATTGAATAGAGAGATCAGAGGCTCTGATAGTGTCAAAATATCGTGTTTGTCAATTTTGAATCGAGATTGAGGCATAAGGAAGCTTAAATACACGTCTGTAGCCACGTTTGCTGAAGTTTGACTAAACACAAAATATTTACAACTCGCAGTAATTCCGAATTTGGTGACGTTCATTTAATCTAGATGAAATTATGAACAAACAAATTTGTTTCTTGGGAAAAACTAATGTTTCTTAGGTCGAAAACTTTTTAGACCGTGCACGTATAAACCTTAGAAATGTATGTATATGCTATCTTTTTGGTTAATATAGAAGTTTAACATCTGGTTGAGTATAGAAAATCGGTAATTTCATAGTTATTAACTACCTATTAGTTCTACTAAATTGTAATGTAGCGTACATATGCTGTTACCTTAAACTTCATGCAGATTTTACAATACATGTAATTGTTAAATTAATCGGTTTACTATTACATAAAAAATAAGCTGTAAAATCTAGCGACAGCCAATTACAGATTAGCATCACGAATTGATTGATTAAATACTTAATTGCTGATGCTTAGCGAATGCTTATTAGTCATTCATCACAAACAAAAGTTAGTATGACTCACAACAGAATGGCATTGTTAAAAAATCCGGAACGTTCATATATGCTAGCCTATTCGACTGATGGTCAAATTAAATTGTTTAGTTTATATGGTAACAGATCCTGTTGAGGACTCTCGTAGAGTACACAAAGAATATTTTTAACCAAGGACTAAATATCCAAAGGATCTTCTTATGCGATTAATTGATTGTACTTCGGGTTACATTACAATAATTTACTTTAGTGCTCAACGCTTAAAGCTACATTAGTATGGGTAGTACATTTATTGGCAGCGTAGACGTACAGGTAATAGTATTGTAAGCACTACCATGTCGCAATATTGCTTTCAGAAAGTACTCCAGTGAAGGATAACGGATACATTTTAAAGTTTCTCAACTAAGAACATTATTCATTCATCATTCAAACATAATTTATCTTAGAATTCATGTGCACGCGTCAAAATGCTAAAAGATTCTAAGAGAACAACTTTTACTGTTCATTTCGTTGACAGTTTACAGATGAAAGCTAGTGACAACAATGACGTATTTGATGCATTAAAATTAGCAACGTAGAAAGTAGGAGGGTAGGGCGAGTAGGGGTACTGGCCCTTTGGCTTAAAACTTCTCCTGTCTCATTTAAGTGTGCTAAAGATTCTAAACATACTCTGGTATTTTGGTGATCCCATTTATAATCACGATCAGGGATATTGTAACAATTACGTTTTTGTCTTAATAAGGTAATAATTACTCTATACATTTTATTTATTTAAAACTTTATTGCACAAAACAATAGGTATAATAGGCGCACTTAATTTACTATTTGAACATTTTAATATAGGCAGTCACTAGCTGAACTCAAAACATCGTGTTTTACCGTTTTACGGATTTAGGTGGGTTTAAAATTAATCAAAATCACACCACAGCACATACATTTATGGCTACATGCAAATATGAGTCTTTTATTATAACGTTGTCGTTTGTACTCATGTTAATCATGTTTTTTAGATTACGTAGTAAACAACACATTCATCGACCTGACTGCAAAGTAAGGAGCTTAAGCATTTGTGATATTAGGGTATCAGAATCAACAAGTAAATATTAGTGAATTATTAAATTGAATAATATAACTTCTATGAGTCAACACGTATTAGTAAAGAGGAAAGTTAGTATTCTAGAATATCCTCGTTTAGGCTCCAGTCCCTCAAACATTACTCACCTTATTACAAATCACGATCTAAACTTATTACTGTACCTACTCATGTCATTCCGTTCCAACAGGCAATATTAAAACGGGCTGGCACGAGTTTTGTTCCGGGACTATCCTCAGTTCGAGATATGTAATAAGGGGGCACATGTTTTTCATCAAGGTAAACATATAATAATAAAAAGCTTAGATGTAGCTATAAGTATCATATAGTTATTTCGTCTTATACATTCATTAATAAATGTTAGCTTTAACCAACAAAGCATGTAATATTTTGGTGGAAAAATAAACAATTTTTATTTTTATTATTTTTATAGTATTACTCTGAAGTTATACTAACGCCATCTTGCGAAAGTCACTAGATTTGTTTGTTTGAATCAGATATGCGCATAAGCAATGTTAGCACATAAAACCGGCTTGTCGTGATTCTGAACCAAGTTCAGCTGTATTGTAGTTTGATGCTTATACCAGAGATGTCGCTCTCGAGTTTGTTAATGATGTTTTATCTTTCGTATTTTTAAACTACGGGCTGTACCACGGTTTGTGCCAAAGGCCCCTGCCCACGACGCAAAACTCTGTATTTTTTTTTATCTCAGCGTGGCATTCCCAGTTGCATCCAAAGCTGTCATTCTGGAGTATAGAGTTCTCGGGGTACCTACTTTGTATCATGATCCAGGAAATGGTGAGTGTGGTAATTACAATGAAACGACTCCGTCCATCTGACCTTTACAAACGGAGACAGGGGAACCAGATCAACAGGATCAAGGTTACACGTTCAGAATCATTGTCTCAACAATCGTGGGCATGCAGATTCCCTCACGATGTTTTTCCTCATTGCCGAGCTAATGATTCAAGCTTGACATCAAAAATAGAGTCAATTTCAACACCTTTTTTCTATATCAAGAATACGTTAGTAATCTGATCTCTATTGTATGAGTATGAGTCTTTCCGATCTAAAGTTCAGGGCACGTAGTTGTTCATCTTTTGACAGGTACTCATCCAATTTTTGATATGGCTACAGTACAGAATGAAATTATGTTAGAAATACTTAAATAGATTTGAAAGACCAATTCCTAGACAACCTGTTTAGCGTAGTGGTTTGTGCACCGGTTGAGACGCAAGGGTCACGGGTTCGAATCCCGCACCAACACAAATATTTGTTGACGAAACAGATATTTGTGTTGGGTCTGGGTATTTGTGGTGCCTTCGTTGTTCCTAGTTTCCATAGTACAAGGGAAGTTTGGGGCCAGGACAATGTAAGTGATGTTGACTCAATTTATTTATCATTATTTATAGATCCAGAGTTGCATGCTTACCGAAGTAACCGAAGTATTTGTTAACTTTGCGTGACAATACTATCTTTATTATAGAGTATTAACACAACTTACAACATAGGTATTTGAATTTAAGCTTATTAAATAGGTCCCAATAACATGTGGGTTAAAGATAGTAAATAGTTAGATCGAAATGCAGGGTTTGTTTTATTGGGCAGCCAACAGATAATTTTAGATTTTTGAAACCTATCTCAAACCTGATTAATATTTATCATCATCATCATCGTCAGCCCATTTAAGTCCCCACTGCTGGGGCACGGGTCTCCCTCAATCACATGAGGGGTAATTGCCATACTCACCACGCTTGGCAGACGGGTTGGCGAGGGTTTTGATATAAATGCAGAGTTTTCCTTCTCTGGGTGCTGATGATCATGCCAGCAGCTTTACCTTAGTCGCCTTTTATGACACCTCGGTAAGAGTGAGGGTGGCCTATTCTACTCTGCTAGAGACCACACGGCGATAGCTATCATATAGCTTATGAAATATATATTTCATTTTTTTGTTTAAAGGTTTTTAATACCACCTAGTATATATGTACCTTAGTTTGTTCCTAATTTTGCTATGGTATTATATTTATAACAGAGAAATGCTTAGTAGAATTTCGAAATGAAATAATCGCATCAGGAAGGGAAGCCTAAGAAATATTATTTTTCCTGAAAATCGTCTCCATGATAAGATATTCGCATATTATGTTTTCTCTCATTTTGATATATTTGGTGTTATTTTTGCTTAAGTATTTACTTAGTACTTATATTAAAATCGTAATCAAGGGTCAATCCAATTCTTTTTCAATCAAATATTAAGATGACATGGTAGAGCCATTCTGCAATACAAAAGTAGAACCCTGTTTCCTCCCAGGATTATTTTCTTAATATCTTTGGCCACTGTTGCATGTCCTTAGGTTTTCTTATTTTCATAAATTAATTATGAATTTCAAAAAACTAGACAAGGATTTTCAGTCCAAACTGCAATTGTCTCCATCGCGCTTTGCGGGAGGCTTGAAGTTAGAGAGACACAGAATAATACGTATGTATACCATATTGAATTGCCGTTAATCCTACCATTCAGAATAAAGTGCAGCGTGAAGCAGCGTCTGTGCTGTGTTCCGCTGCGTGATTGAGGGTATCAGAGGCCCAATCCCAGGGAAAGGGGGATTTAAAGGTTGGCCGCTGGTTTGTGACTCTACTGGTGTTGAGAATGTCCCTGGGTGAAGGCACACGTTTACCATCAGGTGATCCCTCTGCTCGTCTGCCACCTATCACATAAAATAAACAGATTTCTGGATGTTGGAAAATAAAACAAAATCAACTTCTTGATATTCATAATTTGTATTATTTTAAATAAAACATTAAAAATAAGTCCATATTTACATTGTAAATGGCAGTATATTAGGCAGTTTCTGTGAATCCCTTACTTGTAAATGCATACATTCCTAGAGTTATAATACTTTCAAAAATAATTCTAACAATAACGTTTACCTTACCTAAAATTAACGTTTATCTTACATTTAGGTAGTACTTTACACTGGTGTTAATGATTTAAACTAGGCACTTTATTGCACAACCTTATTGCCTACTCGAATCAGCTGGATAATAAAGCCATTTGAACTCATAACCTTTAAGGCCAAATTTCTCATCTTTTTCCGTTTCTGGTTTTGGTACGTCATCTGATAACAGATCAAGAACCTCTTGAGAAATTTTCGGTCGGAACCCTTTTTCATCTGCAACATAATCGACTCTAGTCTTAACTCCGTTTCTGCCAGTTACAAAATAGTAGCCCTGTTTATTTCCATTGGTGTAGCCTTCTTCGTAATGTCCATGGAATCCTACTGTGTAGTTGAAAGTATAAAGCAAGCGAACCATATCATCTTTTGTTAGTCCATCTGGTAATCCATCTTTTTCACCGGGATTTTTGTGATGAATATCAGTATTTCTATCAACAATTTGCATTTGAGCTGAAATGAGAGTAGGTTTGTTTGGTCCGTTACTGCCTTCTGGGCCATTTGGATAGTCAGTGAACTGTTTTGGGTTTCTATCAACAGGATTGTTGCCTAGAGGAGTTTGGAGAGCCTGTCCAGGGGCTGGGAAACCTCTTTCGCCTTGGGAATAGTTAGGTTGTTGTGGGTAGTTTTCTCCTGCTCCTTGTGGGTAGTTTGGATCTGATCCACCTTGTGGGTATTGCGGTCCAGCGGCAGAAGGTCCATTGGCATTTGGACCAGGGTAATTTTGTTGTCCTCCGGGATACTTTTGACCTCCTTGAGAATGTTGCTCACCGAACTGATTATGTCCTTCATCTTGGGATACAACAGCTAAGTCGGTGAGTTGCGGTTGTCTTGTAGTAGTTGTTGGTATGCTGCAGTGAGAACAAGATCTAGCTGGTGAAGCCGGTGGTGGCGCTGGTACAGAGCTTGATGGTTTTTGAGGGACTGGACCTTGTGTCTGCGGTGGGTTTTTCGAATGGTGGTAATGGTAGTGAATGCCCTTTCCTTTCAGGCGCTGTTGGATCTGAAAATGAAATCATAATTTTGGCTTTTAGGTTTATCTTTATCTATAACAAATAAGTACCTATTTCAGACGTAGGTACTCAAATAGGGCTAGATTTTTTAGAACAAAATACTAACTTTTTTCAAAAGGTAAGATAAATTAATAATATAACTTACAAGGCTTTGTTCTGATGTTTTTCATGGACAAAATCTTGAAGTTTCCATTTTCATCGGTTGCGTAGACAGTCACGTGGTAGACACCGTCAGCAGTTATAAAGCCAAACTCTCCCATGATGAGTCCATTTTCGTCTGAAACACGAATTATTTTTTTATTAGTGAACATACATATTATTTTTATTTGACATCACCGTGTTTATTATCTCGTCGGTAGTAAAATAATATGTTTTGTTAAAAGATGACCATGAAAAATTGAATCGTTAATGAAAGCAAGGTAAAATAGCCATTCTATGATGAGTGAGACTGGTGATGTTAATGAATATGAGAACTTATTAAAGAAGGAAGTCGATTTATTTGCTAGCTTTTGACGTGATGCAATCATCATTTGTTTAGTTTAGAATAAAATCATGTATCTGCAGATATGAGCGAATGTCAAGTAAATTATCGTTAGTTAGATGATGTCATTAACATAAAGCCAAATTATAAATACATGACATAGCCTTCGCAAAACATATATATTTTTCAAAGTGTTTCTTGTTATGATCATCTATTATATTTTTATGCTGATTATATTAAATATCTATATAATTTATATGTAAAATTTTGTATTATTTATTTAACAATTTTAAGTTCAGGACACATTTTAGATTTGAGCATAATAATAAACCAGAATATTAGATATACAAATGTAGCCTATTTTAACAATAAAGTATATTAAAATAATTGCTCATGGTTGCTACAAGTTTTTATCAGGCTAAAAATAATATCTTGAGCTCAAATTTTATGCAAAAACGTTCAACTCTGAGACTGGCATTTTCATCAATAAAATATACTTATACATACATTTTAGATAAGAAATATACTTTTACATACAACAGAAGTAGAAAGTAATTTCATTTTGTAGTTAAATATACCTACAAATAATCAACAGGCATTGATTAAATATACCCGTGTAATTTAATACAATATAACTTGAAGACGTTTCTGAACACATGCTCACAAGTTTGTTGTTTTTTAAGTCTAAACTACTATTATTTTTAAATTCTATGTTCCACTTATGATAATTTTATGAGTAAAATATCCTAACACACTTAACAATTCGCCGATTTACATTGTAAATAAAATTAATGGTGTCCTGTTTAATAAGAGTCTAGTTGAAAAATATGCACAATAAAATGTTATGGAGTCATTAATTAGGTTTACCAGTGGAAAGCTGTTCATCCATAAAATTATATTTTATATCGAGAAAACGAGACAAGAAGACGCCGAATGATATTCTTTAGACTTGTCAGGTCAGTTTTTAATCGAATAAGTAGTTAATATTGTATACTTAATTAAACTGTGGTGTTATATAAAGTTCAATCTTTTTGAACTTTAAGTTCATTACTTTAATTGGACGTTGAAACGCAAAATTAATTAATTTTTAAATAAGATCTTCATTTCCATAATACTATGAATATGAAAACATTATTTAATCAAATAATGTTATTTGTAGGTACACGCTATATTTATGATGGCAAGTATTAAGCAGCTGGAACGATCAATGTACCTATATATACATTTTTGGACCATTATACAAAGTGAATGTTTGCAAATGGATAATAATTCAAAAAATATATACAGACACAATTTGTAGAAGATTTTACGTAGTTAAGATGCATAGCTTTCGAGATGTAATGTGAAGAACCGACACATGGAACCTTAGGCTGCGTTTCCACAGAAGTGGAGCTGCGCCGAGTTGAGCGGAGACTTATAAAAATTTACCAATCACATTGCTCAAAAATGATGAGATGTGTATTGATTTGAGCAATGTGATCGGTCAATTTTTTACCCGACTACGGCGAAGCAAAAAGGAGGGTTATGATATTGACCTGTATGTATGTATGGTTGTTCATCTGTTCCCTCATAACTTCTAAACTAGTTATCATATTTGAACAAAAGAGGTGTCGTTAGAAGCATCTTGATTGTCTTCTGGTTATAGGTGACAAGACGTCACGTTAAATTGACTATAGCGCCCTCTAGGCGACTTAGAGGAAGGATCTTAAAAACAATTTTGCTTGACGGTACCGAGTGGGGTATCATATGAAAGTGCTTTTTTAGCTCATTTCAAATGTGTAATTTTATTTACGTAACAAAATATATGTTAAATAAAAATAAAGTTTAAAAACTAAAACCCGACTTCCAAAAAACATGCTCTAAAAAGTACGAAATAAGAAAATTGTCACTGCTGAAATTATTATGCCATATCGTCGTGGTCGTATGCCACCTACTGTAGCAAAACAGATTTATTATAATAATACAATAAAATCAATGTGGCATACGACCACGGCAATACAGTTACGAATTCAAAAATTGTGTTCCAACGATTTCACTCTATAACTGTTCTCTTACTGACGTATGCCAGTTAAGGTGCACTTTTGTAGTGACTTTTTATGAATATCTGGGTAGATAGCATAATAATATAAACTAGATGGGAACAGAGGGCTTACAAAATATATCATCAAAATCATAGATTCACGGTTTTTCTACTGGTTTAATTACTTACCACAGACTCTAGGTCCGTGCCTTCACGGTTTTAAACGCGTCAGCTTTCTTATTTTTAAAACAGCTACTTGTTGAATAATGTCGCTAAAGAGTTCATGTTTGGAGAAACAACTACAATAATTTAGTGACAAGTAAGTTAATTTTCATCATCGTCAGCCCATTTAAGTCCCCACGATGATGATGATGATGAAGTAATTTTTTGTTAAAAATTCAATTAGTTGCCAATTAGTTATGCAGTTAGCAACATTGATTTATGCGAAAGCAACTAAACATATTTTATCTATTGTGTATTTTGTACCTAATCATAATATTAATAGTTATCGAAAAAACTAATTTTATTATTATTTGACTGACAACTAAAACTCGTTTTATATTCATACTATTTAGAAAAAGAATGTCGAAAACACAAATAAGCTTTTTTTTAATTTTCTGTTTTCTAAAACTTATATGTTTGTTTTTACGTTTTAATCTTGGGACGTACAGACAGATTTGAATTCAACTTTTTTGTTGTGTATGTTAAACCTGAACAACATGTTGGGTATAATTTATTAAATATTTACCCTATTGTGTGATATGAAATCTTCTTTGATTATTGTTAACATAAGTGTGGACAAAGTAGTGTATGAAACTTCACAATGGTGTTGAAACGCTCGCGAATACCTACTATAAAAAAACTCGCTAAGACTCGTTTTTTGATCACATAATGGGGGTTATTAAAACATGAGCGAAATTATGTATGGGGGACTACTATTATTTGCATACATACCTATCCATAAGCACTAACCACGAAACACTAATAATAAACAAGAACGAGAGCCACTGCCTTTCTGTATTAATTGTGTTTTTAGGGTTACAATAAGTAAAAAAGAAAAAAATCTAAGTAGTTAAAGTCTAAATTACCTTTCTTTTCATGCCTATGTTGTTCTCCTTCGATGTTAAATCCAAACTCGTAGGGCCTGTTCTCGTCGGTATACTTGTCAGCCCCCTGCGCCTGCAGGACGCACGCCACTGTCGCCACAGCCACGTACAGCCATCTTTGTTGGAGCATCTGAAAACCAGAAGACATTTTATTATTTGTAGCATCCTTATTATATTAATTAACATTTACCCTTTTTTATGTGATAGGCGGCAGACGAGCCTGATGGTAAGCGATTGCCGCCGCCCATAGACACCCGCGACACCAGTGGGGTCACAAGTGCGCTGTCAACCATTAAACCCTCTTTCCCCCGGATTGGACTGCGTTAACATCACTCACGCAGCGAAACACAGCACAGTGTACATTTCAATACGAAATAATTTAAACTTAGTAAGTCTCTAATATAAAAACAGTACACAACTAGCTTTTAGTTTTCTAACATATAACGTTGCAAAAAATATAATGAAACCGTTACTCTAACTATTTAGGAACAGTAATAACTTTTTTGATTCTTAGTTGATATCAAAACATTTAAAATTTAGTTCTCTATATGATGTAACCCATACTCATAACTTGCAAAATAAATAAGCACCTTGAGTTGTTAACACGGATTTCATCTAATCACATTTAAAGTAGATTTATTTATAGAGGTAGCCTAATAAAGTGAAGTGTTTACAACTCAGACATTGAGAGAGCAAGTCAATAAAGACTACCAATTATCGACTTCTAAAGAATCGCGAGGAAATACAAATACTCGTGATTATATTATACTGAATAAATACGCATAATTTTTAGGGTTCAACGAAAAAGTTACACGTTAATCATATTCATTATGTTCATAAAAATTACTGGATGACAACATTAAAACATCAAATGATCTGCAAACTAAAAGGAATACGAAAAAAAGATAAATAAGTATTCTGAATCTAAAGCTTAATGCTTGGTTTATGCAGAAGATTATTTTATTAGAATAAAAAAATAAATGCCTGCGGAACATACAGAAAAGATAAATTGAGGTAGGTACTTAATGTAAATTGAACATAAATCATGATAAAGTATCTTAATTCAGCATTTACACATTTTTGGATTGCGAGGTCAAAATTCTATTATTATGAGAAAAAATCTACACACTTAGTTCACCTCTTGAATATATTTGCATGTACGAATAGTACTGGACTAAATGTATTGCAGGAAAATCGAAATAAAAATGGCTATTTTACGCCACTAGTCATTACAAACTTTCTAAGGAAACCTTAGGTCTTACACTTGTCTGTCGTGAAAGATATCCTTAGTACCGACTTGATGTTGACCGATTGTAACTGTACAAGGACCCCGTATATATGCTGGAAATTATACCGCTCATAGAATAAGTAAGTAATTGGTAGAGCGATTAGTGGTGGATAAACACGTACGTAGTTTCGAATCCCAGCATGGACCTCCGGATTTTTCAAATCTATGTGCGTGCATATTTCGACCATTAACTTGGTGGTAAAAACATCGTGAGGAAATCTACACGTTTCAGATAGTTTTCGACACGTGTAATCATGATGCGTAGGTCATATGAAAGTCGCTTTATTGTATTACCAGACTCCCCAAATCCTGGATCATGATACCCCACGAGTACTTTGGGCACCAACCACCGCGACGGCTTCTGTCGCAGCCGGGAACAACACGCTAATATGACGACGAGAAGAATGAGTAACTAATGCGTTATCATCGAGGAATAACCTGCACACCATCCACTCGCAACAGATTCTCGAACCAAGTAGGTAATGGTACAGCGCGCGAACTAGTAAATATTATCATATCCATTGGTGTTGCGTGTCCATGAGTGGCGGCGATCGCTTGCCATCAGGGGATCCTATCACATAAAAAAAGACAAAATATACGTTACTTAATTATTACATTTGTCCAAATATTTTGTTTGATTTTGTCTGCGACAAGTGGGCAGTTGTTTGACCTTACCGCAAAGTACAATGTTTGAATGTTGATTGTAAATTTTAGAAGATTAGATAAAACGATTTACGAATTCAGTTTATCTCATCTGCATTAACGTATTTTTTTATGTAATAAAATTATGATTCAGGAATTCAATTTATAGTTAGTAATAATACTAATATCCTCCAATCGTTTTCGGCTAATGTGGCCAATCTCAACGTTCAGTCACTTACGCAGGATATATTATAGTCGTGGAGGTGGCCAGCCGGCCACAGGGACGGGGTCCCTGTGCCGGCACTGCCATTGGCACCTCCACCGCTCGTTGGGGACGGCTCAGCTCATCCGGCTGCCCCCAACCCCCCTCCTCCTAGCCTGACGTGGGGGCGTGGCCGCACACCCCGTGTAGGGGCCTGTGGGGGAGTGGGGTTGCGGGGAATAGCCTCGTGCAGTTCCCGTGACCCCATTCTATACCCACGGGTGGGTGAGCCCCGGGAGTTTCAGTGGGTATGCCCTCAAGTCGCTTCTTGTTAGAAGAAGTCGCCCCCCGGCGGCAGGGTCTGCGTAATGCATTTCTCCCGGGAAACCAAGAAAAAAAAAAAGGATATATTATCGTGCTCAAGTGTGTGAGTACAGAGCACTATCTATTCCCTTGCCTTCATATTCCGATGGGATACCAGTGTGATACGAACGGAGAGGAATCGTGCACAGGACCAACGGCTTAACGTGCTTTCCGAGGCACGTGGCGTTCTAGTACGAACGCCAACTTCCAGACAAGGACGAACAACTTCCACGTTCATACCGAGAATTTCTAAACAGAAAAACTCAGGTATAAATATTGACCCGACCCGGGGATTGTACCCGGGACCCCAAGCGAAGCCGTCACTTTAAAGTGCAACGCACTAGCCACTGCGCCAACGAGGCAGTGAGTCAAGAGAATTTATATTTAATATTACAGTGTATCTGCCGTGCGGTCCCCGGCAGAGTAGAATAGTCCACCCTCCCTCTTACCGAGGTGTCGTAAAAGGCGACTAAGGTAGACTAAGCTGCTGGCATGATCATCAGCACCCAAAGAAGGAAAACTCTGCATTTATATCAAAACCCTCGCCAACCTGTCTGTCAAGCGTGGTGAGTATAGCAATTACCCCTCATGTGATTGAGGGAGCCCCGTGCCCCAGCAGTGGGGACTTAAATGGGCTGATGATGATGATGATTACAGTGTATGACAACATTATCTTTATTATGTAATATTGTATTTTTTTTGTAGATATATCAAAAGGAATGCACCACCCTCCTCTCCTTCTCATCATAGCGTTTAGCTCCCGGTTGCGTCTTAAGGTGACGGGTAGGGCACACTAGCGAAGCCAATCGATTTTAATTTGTACCTACTAAATCGGATCTATTTTAAACCATTTCGGGGTAACAACCTCTTGGCAAATACTTATACTATCTATTAAATAACCAAATGATGGGTCCGTTATTGTACGCGAAAAATTATTCACGCCAAAAGTGGCTGTTATTGGCGTGAAAAAAATTTTTCGCGTATGCGTTGGACCCAAAATTTGTGGATGGTTATTTAATAAATAGTATAAGTATTTGGCGAGAGGCTTGTAATCCAGAACTTGTTTAAAATAGATCCGGTTTAGTAGCTAGAAATTAAAATCGATTAGCGTCGCTAGTGTGCCCTACCCGTCACCTTAAGTAACACTCTGGATCATGATTCAAGACTTGGGGAGTCTGGTAATTACAATGAAGCGACTGCCGTCTGACCTTTGCAACCCTTTACAGAGGAGCCAGACCAACTGAATCGTGGCTACACGTTTCAGAAACTATCAGAAATGTGCATGTAGGTTTCCTCACCGCCGAGATAATAGTGGAAATCCGCAACCCTCTTCTATTCTACTCGTATCTAACGTTCTTTACGTGAAGGTTGTTTGGTATATACCTAGATCGCTCTCAGAGATAGGACTGCCTGAAATATACACTGAATATCTGTATAAGAAGCTTTTAAGATTTGTTAGTTGAGCAATAAATATATCTATCTATTAATGTAATAATAATTACTCTTAAGGTGACGGGTAGGGCAAACTAGCGACGCCAATCTATTTTAATTTTTAGCTACTAAACTGGATCTATTTTAAACAATTTCGGGATTAAAATCTCTCGGCAAGCACCTTAACTATTTATTTAATATTTATAGTTAACTGTTTGGTCGCTTTTGCACTCGAATTTTGGATTACCGCCGAAAGTGGCCGCTTTTGGCGTGAATCAATTTATCGCGTACAAAAACGGACCCAACATTTGCGCATGGTTATTTAATAAATAGTATAAGTGTTTTTCGAGAGGATGTAACCCCGAAATTGTTTAAAACAGATCCATTTTAGTAGCTAAAAAAATAAAATCGATTGGCGTCGCTAGTGTGCCCGGTAGGGCACTTATTCGATATTTTTCTTAAAAAAATATAGAGTAATAGAAAAAGTTGATACCTAGTGACACGTTTGCTAATTCACGTGACTTTTGGATCATTGACTCGGCGCTTCCGGTTAAAACCTGAAATTAATTATCTTATCATTTGATTTTAATATAAATATATCTATAAAGAGATTCCAAGGATATTAGTTTCATATTACAAAAAAGAAGTCACATGTGAACTCACACTGTGCCTTAATGTTGTGTGATCATCAAGTATGCTAATTTATTAATAACGATATTTGAATATCTGTTTTATTCTTTCCTACGATCTACGTACTTTATTTGTTCTCATATTAGTAAAAGGAAGATTTTTGTTGTGACCGAAGAATCGCAAGTTTCGTATATAACATGTCTATATGATTTACGCCATAAATAAAAGGTATATGTAAACAATATGTAGGTGCGATCATAATAGCCTGATCATGAATACTATTTTACAAAGCTTCTAAATTGACGTTGGTTTAAATATTTTTATTAGAGTATGTATCCAAACCCATGTCAGAAATACTAAATAGCTATAAAATTATACTGCCTATGTGTGAATAATTATGAAATCAAATCAAAGATTTTACGACTTTATGTAGGTGTTGATACAAGTAATACTTATAATAAAATATGAAGAATACCTAATAATAATATTCCTTTGAATCTCAGTGATTGTGTTGGTTTCGGGTTATTATCAAAGGCGGATATAGAATTTATTAATCAAAAGTCATTAATAACAAAATAATTAAATTATGAATCAGCCATAAAATATATAATGTTGATTAAGTAATTTGCTAAATAGCTATCAATACACTAATGTACACCCATCGGCGTTTTGAAGGCTGAGTTATCTGACACATTAAAAACTTAACGTTAAATAAATAAGGATATACTGGGTGTTTCATGTAGGATGTCAAGCGGAAGGTCATGCGTAGAGTACCTCTTGGGGTACTCAAAACACCCCCATGTATGTTCTACGATATTTTGTGGTTCAGTAGTTGTCAACATTTTTTCGAATTTTAGAAAGTAAGAGGATAAGACTTTTTTAAGTTATCTTTTTTGTAAATAAAATTTCATTATCAAATTCATAAAAGATATTATATATAAAATAATCAGATTAGTAACTTTAATAACAATCATGAACATCTTAGTATAAAGTGAACGATTAACGTTGTGAAACTTACAACTTCAATTTTCAACTCGCAGTTCTAAAAAGGTAATTACATGATTTTTAACCAAATCTATAAACTTCTCCATACTTACTTAATCCTTTCATAATCACCAAATGAATTTGGCACTTAATGGGGCAATCGCCCTTCAAAGACATGAAGGTGGAAACATTTCTAAAGAAACAAAGTGATTTTCAATTAAATAAAAACAAGTTTTAAAAAACTGAAGTAGCTTAGAAAAGCTAATACAGCCACTGATATCGACCTAAGGGTGGCAAGAATGACATAGTAGTGAGCTAGTCACTTTATTAATAAAATCTCAAACTAGAGTATACTGTAGTACTGGTACTGTAAGTACTAGTTGACAATAAACGGGGCTGTCCCTCAGTACACCCTACTACTGCTACTCGAGACAATTTAAAAAAGTTATTAAGCTAAATTGAACCAACCGAGAATCAAACCCGGACCCTCCGCGGTTTTGCACAACACTGTGCCACATGACACGGATCTCGTGGTTGTCAATCACCAGTGACCACAGAGTGAACTCATCAATCAATTGAATGTTTTTCCTTGATGTGGGCAGTATGGATCTGGTTTCTGGAAATGGATGTCCGTGACGGCACAGTGCCTATGGAATGGTGTTTAAGCTCAGAAGACCCTGGGTCTTATTCCCGGTCGATTAAAGAAAGGAAATTAACTTTTCTAAAATAACTAGAGTCTGGATGTAATGAGTCTATCGTCAACAAGTACTTACAGTACTTGTTGTACTGTTGACGATAGTCAGTACTTGTTGTACTTGTTGTCTATAGTTAGTACTTGTTGTCGATAGAGATAGTAGATAGATAGATTAATAGTTACAGTATTTTAGCTCATCAGTGTCAATAATGTCTGTCACACAAAAAAGTGACAAGGTCACTCCTACGTCATTCTTGCCACCCTTAGGTCGATATCATTAGCATTTTTTTATTTCATTGAAAATCACTTCGTTTGTATAAAAATTGTTCAACCTTCTTGTCTTTGAAGGACGATTAAAGCCAAAATGGCCCCATTGAGTGCCCATTTTTGTATTATGAAAGCTGACAGTATGGAGAAGTTATTAGATATGGTTAGAAATCATGTGATCGCTTTTTTAAATTTAGCACTGCGAGTTGAAAATTGAAGTTGTAAGTTTCACATCGTTATTTGTTCACCTTAGACTAAGATTTTCATAGTAATTATTAATTCACTAATCTGATTATTTTTTTCATAAAAGGCACACTAATGAAGATAAAAGTGTTTTCTTTTTTTTTTCTAGATAATTTTTAAGCTGTTAAGGTAGATAATTCTCCAAAATTTGAAAACATGTTGACAACTCCTGACTTATAAAAAATCGTACAACATACATGGGGGTGTTTCGGGTACCAAAAGACGTGCTCTATTCATGGCCTTCCGCTTGATACCCTATATGAAATACCCTGTATATGTACCTATTTGTAAAATATAAGTATGGTCACGTATAAAATTAAGTAACATAGAGGTAACGCGAAAGTAACTGAATATCATGTATCTTCGTGTAAAAATATCTTCATTCATTTGTTTTGGCCGACAACGCGTCTGTGCCTCATACGTTAGCATGCAACGGTAAGTAATCGCTTTCCTTAAGGTGACGGGTAGGGCACACTAGCGACGCCATTCAATTTTAATTTTAAGCTACTAAACCGGATCAATTTTAAACAATTTCGGGATTACAACCTCTCGGCAAACACTTATACTATTTATTAAATAACCATGCACAAATGTTGGGTCCGTTTTTGTACGCGAAAAATTAATTAGCTCCAAAAGCGGCCAATTTTAGCGTGAATAAATTTTTCGCGTACAAAAAGGGACCCAACATTTGTGCATGGTTATTTAATAAATTGTATAAGTGTTTGCCAAGAGGTTGTTACCCCGAAATTGTTTAAAATAGATCCGATTTAATAGCTAAAAATTAAAATCGATTGGCGTCGCTAGTGTGCCCTACCCGTCACCTTAATCTTATTCTCTAGAACTATACTATTGTTATCAAAAATATTTATGTCTGTCCCACAAATACATACTACAAAAAAAAAGAGATGTGATTAGTGAGCTCGGCTCGAGTGATCGCACTTGGCCTAAACCGCTTGATTTAGGTACATCAAGCAAATAACCGATTTTTGTCAACATGCCTTCATGTTTTTTTTTTATGGGATAGAGGTCAGACGAGCAGACGGATCACCTGATGGTAAGAGATTACCGCCGCTCATGAACACCTGTTCTACTGAACACATGAATTTTACGTATTACCTAACTAGTGTTGTTTCGAAAATTAATGCTGAAATCATTTTTCGTATTACGCTTTCCTTATTTAAAGATTACACACCGTTACGTTATCTCTTGTTGGAGAAAATATAAATTAATAGGCTTTCATTACCATTAACGATTTTTTTCTTGAATCCTGTATATTACACGACAGCCAGTTATTTATTTTGGTATAGGTATACCATTATTGAAGACTATACCTTCTTTTTATTGTTTGCTTGTTGTCACGTGTATTCAAAGTCCATTGTGTGTCTGACAATATGTAGAGTTCTACGGTATTTCGATGACAAAAGTTGTACTAACCGGCCTAAAATTTAAATGTGTTTGGACACATTTGAGTAAAAAAAAATGATTTATGAATGAATTATTATTTATCAAGTCGGTAACGATGGCACATGAATGGCACCTGTAGAGCCGGTTTTTTTAAATAATTTAGAGACACGTGAAAGCCTTACATATCGACACGTTGTTTCTCGTCGGGGTCTTAGTTCAAGTTATGACCTCACTTTTGTTGCTTAGATTTAAATTAGTATACATTATTAGAATACATTAACAGGATTTATCAATACCTAACATAAGAGTAACCTTCCAACTGATAGGCCATAATATTTAATATTGTCTTTAAGGAGGAGCATTTACCTAAATCTGCATTTGAGAACCCATATATATTATAGTCATATAGTGAAACATGAAATGCAAATAAAATAAATAAATAAATTACCACTGAATAAAACATAGGTCTAGCAACAAGATTATGAAAAAAAGAGAAGAAGATTAGGCACATATGAATTTAGGTGTTGCATAGTATATTATGGAGTTTTATTCATTGCAAATAAATTAATGTGACATTTAGATACGTTTTAAACTATAATAAGATAAGAAGCCATTTAGTAGTTGATTTATAATAATATTATGTAGTCATGTAACAAAATTTGCTTTTACACATTTCATATTTGTGTTTATTCGGAATATATTTGTAGAATTACCATCTACTATTAATATTATAAAGGTATTATTAATCGGTTTTAAATATGTAAAATTATATGTATACACTTATTAGTGGATATATAGTAGTGAATAAAAAGTAAAGTTTTTCTGAAATTTAAAATTATTGGTTGCTTTTTAATTTTATTCACATCAACTCAATGTACAAGGTTCTTAGACTTATTATGCGACACAGGTGTTATTTTAATTAATAATAATAATAATAATTCTCACAACATCTCATACATTCACCTGATTCCGTACTAAGTAGCGTAAGCACTTGTGTTACAGATATCAGACAACAGAGGAACACAAATATATACTTAAATACATATATTACACCCAGACACCGAACAAACACAAGTGTTCATCGCACGAATGTTTGTCCAGGGTGGGGATCGAACCCATGACCTTTGGCGTAAGAGGCAGGGTCTATACCAATTGCGCCATCCGGTCAGTCAAATTGGATTTTAATTAAATTAGTATCTATTAAAGCCAAATTTGTATGTTTTCACTAGCAAATAAATATAAATAATTGAATTTGAATAATTATTAAATAATTGATTGAATATTACCTGCTACGAGCATGAACGGCTACGAGTATGTTTTCATTATTAAGCTGACGGATAGTGCACACTAGCGACACCAATTGATTTAAATTGTTGGCAACTAATATCATTTTAACGATATTGAACCTCTCGGAAAGCACTTATGCTATTTATTTAATACTTATACTTAACTTTTTGGTGTGTTTTTGTACTTAAAATTTGAATTACCGCCAAAAACGGACACTTATGGCTTTAATTATAATTTCGAGTGTAAAAACAGATCAAAAAGTAGTGCACAATTATTAAATAAACAGTATGAGTATAATATTTAGTAGCTTACAATTTAAATCGATTAGCTTTTCGCTAGATTATTTGCATAGGCTTGTACACAGCAGTAACAAATCGTCATGCAATCGATTTAAGACTATTTATAAGACTTAAGTAATAATTTAAAATTTGCTTTCGGGAGAAGGCTAGTCCTTCTCACGAAAGCAAATTTTTCTTATTTTTTAATCGCAGACCAATTTGTTAAATTAACCTATTTAACTAACTTAATTATAAAAAAAAATGTAAAAATATATCAAATATTAACATCCGAATCTTTCTCCCATGTGGGAATCAAGCCTATGACCCAGAGGGTGAGGCGTGTCAAAATTTAATCGAGTGTCAACCCTTGTATGTCACATTACTATAATTAATTTTGATTAATTTTCATTCTCGGTCATTAATAGGTATTTTGTTTGTTGTTAAATTTAAGTACTCTAGGTAGTAGGTATTGATAAATAAGCTGCTTGAAAATTAGATGCTACTAAAGTAAAGACACGCTTAATGAATTCAATAAAAACTTTAATATTTTATATAATGAGCGCTAGTATTTGATTACTCGTTGATTTTATTCACTGATGTCATTCAGTTTATTTTGTTAAATTCATATTCTAATTTTATATTCATTAGACATAATAATAAAACTTAAATTGATTTTAATTCGTTGTTTTTTTATAAAATTGAAGTCACAAAATGTTCATAATGAGACTTACCTTATTTTGTAAGAAATATATTTTTTATTCCAGATTCTCCAGTCGAGGGCGTACGTTGGCCGTAACGGCCTGTTGCGCAAGAGATCGCACGAGACTGTGCTAATACTTTGGACCACTCACGTAATTTATTAATACACAACCATAGAACAGATGTGTACATAGAATAGTAAGGATCTTCACCACGCATATATTAACTACCTTTAGAGGCTGATATATAATTCCGCATTTATTAGGTTTGACTGCACGAACAGAAAAGGCTACACTGACAATATTTATTATTCCAATTTTTATAATTTAGTTGTACAAAATATGAATCTAAAATCTTTATTTTATATTTATTACCAAAATTTAAATCGGCATAAGTTAAAAAGATATTATTTAAAAATCGTCATTAGTTTACACGACATGGAGAGATCTCCTCATCCTGTGGGCTGTTAATCCCTGTTGCAGAGTATCAAACCAAGCTAGAGGCCCCTTTTTCTGACAACAACCACTTAAAAGTGATGGACCTGACATTTGTTAAAATGCATGCGTCTTAGGTTCGATTTTTCAAACATAAAATATAAAAAATAAACCAATAAGCTTTTATTTAAACCAATAAATTTAAGCGCAGGATGGCTGGCAAGAGCTGGATGCGAGAAGCCATGGATAGATCACAGTGGCGAACAATTGGAGAGGCCTACGTCCGGCAGTGGACTGCGATAGGCTGATGATGATGATGAATAAATTTAAAATTACAAACCACAAAAATATTAGTTTATTATTGAAAGATGTCTCGCGATTGAAAAATCAGCCGCAATCGCTGCTGAAATGAAATATCCTTAATTCAGTTTAAATTGTATTTGCTTTGCTTGAAAATTTTCCACCTAACTTTTATCAAGTGACCTGTCTGTACTCCGCATTAGTCGCAACGCGTGATCCTTCCGTGAGTTTGCGTTTATTCACTATTGCTCGACATCATTGCCAATGGAAGTTTAAATGTCAGTGTGAATAATATCGGTTTGTACAACATTACGGATTTCTTGTAGAGATAAGCATAACTCGAACAGATACGAGAATATCACCAGAAAACTCATTACATCGACAGCTAATACGAAAAATATATGTAGGTAGGTAAGTAAAGTGCTAAGCACTTTCAATTTATGAAATTTAGATATTAAGGTTACTTACCTACTTACTTACTGATTCTGTATCTTTTGATTACTTTATATAGATATTTATCTCTTACAAAATCATGTTACTAGATACTCAGTACCTACATTTTGCTTAATCACGCTTTCGTGTCTTTTAAATAAAATTAATTTAATGTAATAACAAAATGTCTTTATTCGTTCGTAAGCAAAATTGGTAGTTTAAATTATGAAGGTACTTAAATATCGACATCGGCGCAATATGCAGATAAAATAAATTTACAAAACTAAAATAGCTTATGATAATCATTGAGAATATTTTATATTTTGTATTCTAATAAGTACAGTATTTTTTTTGGATCGGTCGACTGTTGTGGGACACACTCATTAAGATGGCAGCATTGGAGTTGTCAGCATCTAAGATGAAACTAATAATAATATCTTGTTTAATTATTCAGTTTTGAAATGACTAATTTCATTGGATTCATTCCAGACTTACACTCGTTTCAAAACATTACAATCGTCCATAGTGGTCACTGTGTTTTAATTGGCACATTGCAAAAGTCAGAACTAACGCTGTTTCCTTTACAAGTGTCAGTGCTTTTTATATTTTCCCATAGAAAAAATATTGTACAGCGCCCCCATGTTAACGTCACTGAAATGCCTTCTCATCTTGGTCGGACTTTATGAGTAATGATCGTCACTTTATTATATTCAAATACTCATGGCAGACGGTAGAATACTTCATTCAATAAAAAGAAATGCTAATATGACAGTTAAATTGTTTTAAATGGTCAGTACGATTTAAGACACGAAGCTGCATACTCGTGGAAGTTGGTGTAATAAATATATTATTCATAATTAATAAATCTGGATACTATTTACATGACCATATGCCATGAGGCTATTTTCATAGTCTCATGTCATATGGTTTACTACTGTGGGAATCCGGTGCTGACTTACAAGCCATCTTCATTTGTAAAAGAGAGCCATCCGTGCCTGCTACGGTCCTAGATCACGTGTCTCACTCTAAGAAGTATTCAAAGAAATCAAAATTTAGTCGTATCATCTCAATACAATTTTGATTGTATTATGTTAGTACGAAAGAACTTGCACATTTAACACACGAAATAAACATAGGCTTGCTGTCCCAAATCTTAGACTTCATAAAATAGGAAATTCATTTGTAGGATTGAGCATTATAATGTTTAATAAGTTACCTCAATAAATTTATTGATTTACCGGTACATAAATTTAAGTTGCATGTAAAAAACTGCCTAATGCAGAAAGGTTACAATAAAGTAGATGATTATTTAAATGACAAGGATTTCTGGACATGCTGATCTCTTCGCCTGTCCTCTAATGTATGATTTCATTTGATATAATTTTACTTTGACAATTTATTTAAACGATACTGATTATAAGCATTGTAGATATATGATAAAACTGTCACTGTAATCATAATTTCTATAAGAGTGAAAGTTGTAATTACCATATTATTTAAAAAGAGTAACTACTGAGTTTCTTTGCTGATTCTTCTCGGTAGAAATAGACATTCCGAATCAGCGGTAGATTGAATAATATTTGAAATTCATAAGTGTTTTGTATGGACTTAATTGAATAAAGACATTTTTTTTTTATTTAATAAAATACTCTATCATCTGTTACGATTTTTTTGTTTAGTTTATGTTACATTTCGGTTTACGTCAGATTATAAAGAAATGATTCCGTATAGTTAGATAATGATGACTAATTAAATGAAACATAAAATTTCTCTTTAACTGTTATAGGGCCATGATAAGTTTAAATTTAAGAATGGTCAAGATACGTATTAATAATTTCGCATAAATCAAAAGCGGCGATTTTTGTCGTAACCCGTTTTAATTTTTGTATAATTGTACCGTTAACAGGACATTATTCATAAATCAACGGTATAATATCATTTCCAACCAAAGCCTGACTACTCGTAGTACAGTCGACTGCAAAAATAGGTATACACTTTAGGACGTTGTCACAATATATAATATAAGAAAGTAGTCCTCTACTTTCTTAAAGGCAAGTATTGTGACAAGGTCCTAAAGTGTTTACATATTTTTGGAGTTGACTGTACATAAATAACGATTACCTACCTGGTAATAAATAATGAAAACAAATATTTCACAACATAACATACACACATTGATCTGACTCCGAGATAGGTAGCCCAAGCACCTGTGTTACGGATATCAGGGATTACAAATAAATACATTTACTACTTTTCTTCAGTAAATACATACCTACTTATAACACATAGAAAACTCCCAAACCAATATAAACAGACTGTTCATGCACACAAATGTTTGTACTGTGCGGGGATCAAACCCTTGGACCGAAGGCAGCGTCCACTGTTCCCAACATCTTCAGCAATAAAAAAATCTAAATATTTTTTTTTATACAACGTTGTAGATTAGTCTCAATTATTTTATTGATTTTCGTTTTTATAAATCAATAATAAAAAAATGTTTGTTCCCAGTCACTGCTGAAAACAGCCTACTTGTTAGTATCTGCACCTACTTAATTCCGGATTCCGTAAGTTGAAAATGCTTTTTATTTGCCTTCATTGATTATATTTAATGAAAGTAAGAAATTATTAAGTATAGGTCATAAAATTCAAAGTGAATATATACCTACTTACCATTTATCTCATTTATCTATATCTTATTTATCTCTTTTTGTTTATAGACTTTACTGCTTGTGATTAATGTCACACTATATTTTACATTTTAAAAGAGGTGATTTGATCTTTGACACCAACTTGAACTATCTACTAACTATGAATGTTTGATAAAGTAACCTGTCCCATTTTCCCAAGGTGAATCGATGACCTAAGATCTCTTTCACACTACTCGCAGTGCGACAAAAACGCCGAGACTGTAAGATATTTAAAGATTTCAACAATAGCTGCCAGGTTTTTTTTTAAAATGGACTCTAAGAGCTGGTCTAGTTTTTTGCATACCTACTTTCATTGCTGCAAGCGTTATTAAAGAATTTCCTTCTGAAATGCAAAGAACTAAAAACCGCAAGAAAAAGGCGTCATCTGAGAGCACGATGCATGCGATCGGAAGGGCTAGCACGGTTTTTAAGTGAAAGGTGGCCGACGAGCAGACGGATCACCTGATGGTAAGCGATGGCCGCCGCCCATGGACACACGCGACACCAATGGAGCTGCTGTGCACAAGTACACTTCTTTTCCTCCAGAAAACATTAAAGAAATCCATAACGTTAACGCATCGTGCCCACGTTACGAATACGAAGCGATAGGTACGTTAGTACTCTATACGAAGCACTTTCGTCGACGATAATTAACCACAAAACCAATCGTCAAAGTGTATCGGATACATATAAGTTACTCTATGTTGGATACATCAGCGTTGATTGAATACTACTCGTAGGTTACAAGTCAGGCCTTCGAATTTTGAATTTTAGTTATGTTTACGTATGATAGTGGAAGCTCTTCAATTTTTCTTACGAATCACGATACGCATACGTTATGAATTTTTTCGTGCGTGCTAGCCTTCGATCATAATAATGATCTAAGGTGAGCCCTTTTGATCGCGTGCAGCCCTAACCTAACCAAAACCCCCGAGGTGGCCATCTTCACGCAATCTTGGTCAGAAACCACCCACAACCGGGACTAGACCGTACCGCTGATCGCGCTCGCCGGCCTCATCCCTACCTGGCGCAATGCGGCGCTACATTGCTGTACGGCCGTCCACGAGACCCGGTTTCGCGTCCCCCGCGGAGTCGTATACCCCTCGCCAGCAGTGGGTACGCTCACGTACAAAGGCCCATTTAGTCGCCTCTTACGACAGGCCGGGAACACCTTGGCAGTATTCTTAACCGCCCCTAGCCTCATTGGATGGATCTGTAAGCACTGGTTCGACCCATGATTAGGTTTTTAGTTAATGATTAAAATGTTGATAGATACATATACATGCATGTTTTATTTTATTAATTTATTTGCATTACATTATGACTATATGACTGGGTAAACAGGGTGCATCTGTGACATTTACATCCCTTTAACCACGTGTTCCGCTAACCATTACGAACAACATTTGTTCTATCACTTTTGGAAATTCGCTTGAAAAATATGCAACATGGCTTGGTCATTTTGTATGGGGAGTCGAAAAAATTTTCGATGAATTTCGAAAAGTCGTTGAACAAATGTTATTCAAAATGGTTGGTAGAACACGTGGTTAAGGGGATGTAAATGTTAACAGATACCTTGTAACATTACACAATCATAAAAACCTATGGGCCTCGGTAGGCATTGTAAATTGACATAGAGAACTTGTTTTTTATTAAATTAATTATTTAGAAATATCAATCTAAAAAAATATTTCTAGTAGGTTAGCGTTAACAATATTCATTGATATTTACTAAGACAATTCATACACCTTAGAATTTGAATAAATGATTATGCATTAGCAGTCTGTTTTACGACTATTAAAACATAATATCTGCGCTTTGACACGTTAATTGTTTTTGGACAGTTGTTTGAGACATTTAATTACCTACTAATGTATTTTAATATCGATTGCGGATTCTATTAAAGTTTGTTTTCCTACGTTGATTGTACAAATGATTTTCATAAGTTCGTTACAAATAAATTTATTAATATATGCAAATCTGAATTTTAAAACTGATTACAAACAATGATAGGACAACATTATTAATGTATTAATATAAACTTAAGATAATCAGAGTCACGGCGTTATATTGATATCCATAGGAAGTACGAGTATATCCAAGAACTGATAAAGGACAAATCTTATTCTAAAAAGCTAAATTTAATTGTCAGTAATGAGTAAAATGAGTGGTAGAAATAAGTTATAGGCATTTCATGGCACTAAAATAGTACCTGTAAACTACGCAGGCATAAATTTACAATTTTTTACACACATTTTTAAATTTTTAATGTGCGAAATATATCAATTTTAATATACTTTGATTTTATTCTATTATTGCGGACCATTTAAGCGTTGAGCGTCTTGATTATAATTTATTAAGGAAACGCATGTTTTAACGACAATCTATAAAACATCTCAGACGACCCGTTTGGAACAGTGGTAGTGAACGTTGCCTCTAGTCCAAGGATTGCGGGTTCGATCCCCGCACAGTACAAACATTTGTGTGCATGAACACGTTTGTTTGTATTGGTCTGGGTGTTTCCTATATTATAAGAATGTATTTACAAAAGAAAAGTATTATATGTATATATTTGTAATCCCACTGTTGATTCTGATACCCGTAACACAGGTGCTTGAGCTACCTATCTCAGCGTCAGATCAATGTATGTGATGTTGTGAAATATTTAAATATTTATCTTATAACTCCAAAAGTAGAGTTACTCTTGAAGATTCAAATCAAACGTATTAATAGGTAGTTAAAGGTCAGATATGAGTGTTAATGATTTTTTTTTTACATTTGCTACTTCAAGCAATCAAGGTAACATCTACTATACCGTGATGTATAGATGACATGAATGGGATGTTTGCCTTTTCATGACCATGGGTTGGGTGGGCTTCTTGTAAGAATCAATGTTTAGCAATAAAATCAACAAAATTCTACACCAAATGTCCTAATGTCTAGCTATTAGGTTTTGAAGGTTGTACAATGTTACTACATTTTGGCACTTAACTAAATTTATCTACCTATAAAGGACACAAATAAAACTTTTAGTAGCTTTTAAGAAATGTTGTGTGACCTGCGACTCACAACTAAATTTATTGTATCAAGTTATCGGCTGTTGTTCTGAGAAATATGTTTCAGCAGTATTGTTTATATACAATGGACAGATACAATAGATTCCGCAAGAGGTCCCGGGTTCGATCCCCGGGTCAGGCCTAAAATTTGTACCTAAGATTTTGTTAAGAACTCTTAGTGATAGCCCGGAGTCTGGAAGTTGGCGGTCTGGTACCCCCGTGCCTCGGAAATCACGTTAAGTCCTTCGCCCGAACCCTCTCCGGACGTGACACAGTAGTGTCCCATCGGAATATGAGGGTAAGGGAATATAGAGTGCACTTGTGTTTGCGCACACACTTGAGCACTATAATATATCCTGCGTACGTGGCTGATCGTTGAGATTGGCCGCCGTTGCCGTAATGGGTTGGAGGATATTACAATAGATTTAAAAAAATATATCAAACCTCATCATCATCTCAGCGTTTTGTCCCGGTTGTATCCCAGGCTGTCACTTCGTAGCCCAGGGTCCGCTTTCCTACTTCGAATCCTCCATTTTGCACGCTCGAAGTAGATAGCACTCTTAGTAAAAAACTGATCTAACTCTAAATTGTTGATATTTTTAAGCAATTTCTTGCAATTTATTCTTAAGTAAATAACACAATTCAACATTCATCTCGTGTTCATATGTGTGTGTATTTACTTAACTCAAAATTGTTGTTAGATGACCTTTCATCCCCTTGGGTTATATGCGATACTGTTTTGACTTAGCATCTATGTAAAATTTTGAGTTAGTACTGAGGGTGCGGTCAATAATATTTCCAACCTAAATAAACGTTAATGTGTCAAAACAATATTTTACCAGCATCGACACCTCGATGCTATATTATATAAAATATTAATATTAGGCGGATTAATTGATATTTAGGATCAAATCTATGTATGCGATGTTATTTGATGTATCTAATAAATACTTTGGTATACTATATACTAATAAATACTAGCCGTGTGGTCCCTGGCAGAGTAGAATAGGCAATCCTCACTCTTACCGATGGTGTCGTAAAAGGCGACTAAGGTAAAGCTGCTGGCATGATCATCAGCATCCAGAGAAGGAAAACTCTGCATTTATATCAAAACCCTCGCCAACCCGTCCGCCAAGCGTGGTGAGTATGGCAACTACCCCTCATGTGATTGAAGGAGGCCCGTGCCCCAGCAGTGGGGACTTAAATGGGCTGACGATGACGATGAATAAATACTTTGACTTCGGGTACTTAAAAAGGTCGCTGTTTTAGAACAATGTTAACGTCAGATGTTAATCAATCTAGACATAGATCTAGATCACGAACAATATGTAGGTAGGTATAATAAGCATATTTCGTCTAAAAATGTGTTATGTGACGATAAATAGATACTATTGTATAAATTTTTATGGGCAGTCACTTGTTCGTGTAATACCTATCGGTCAATATGTCTACCAGGTTAAAGCATCGAAAGTTTATTATAAACTACTAAAGCATCATAAACAAATTATAATATATACTTCAGATAAATACACCGGCTGAATGTGTCGATATATCGATAAAATACGAGTAACAGGCAGTGATGCAGATAATTTATTGATTTAATGAACTTCTTCCGTATTATTTTTGCATATTGCGAACGATGTTTGTTTAATGCAACTGAGAAGATAAATGTTAGGTACTTTATTTTAGTTTATATCAGGAATAAAATCTTTAACATAGTTCCTTTCAAATCTTGAGAAATAATCGGACATGAATAAATGAGGAGTAAATATAAAATACTATTGACGAATGCCGCTTCCTCACTCAGTAGCTAGAAATACTTAATTTGTTTTGGAAAAAAATACGAACCAGATTTATGACATAACAATCACATAAATTTAGAAACAGAAAAAAATATCTATAAGTCCGCAAAAAGTATACTTATCTAATAATTTGAGTAAAGAAGTTAAGGCGACGGGTAGCTCTAACTAGCGACACCAATCCATTTTAATTGTCACATACTAAACCGGATCTATTTTAAACAATTTCGGAGCGGGAGTCTCTAAGCAAACATTTATACTATTTGTTTAATAATTGTGCACTACTTTTTTATCTGCTTTTGCACTCGAAATTTGGATTTACGCCATAAGTGGCCGTTTTTGGCGGTAATTCTAATTTCGAGTACAAAAGCAGACCCCAAAGTTAAGTATAAGTAAGTATTAAATAAATAGTACAAGTGCTTTCCGAGGCTGCAGCCCCGCAATTGTTAAAAAAATATCCGGTTTAGTTGCTAACAATTTAAATCAATTAGCGTCGCTAGTGTGCCTCACCCGTCACCTTAAACTAACATTACATCAACTCAGTCGAATACTTGAAATCAATGAATGCCTTGAAAAAAAATTTGAGCCTAAATTTTTGCTCATTTGATCAAAAAAACTGTCGCGACGCGACCGTGTTAAATGATTCAAAGTTACATAAATTTATACCTACCCATCGGATTCCTTAGCGACCATTTGTCGTCCCGTTACTATAATAAAATTTGAATATTTTTTACCTTGACGACTATGCCCAGATTAGGTGCAGCTGGGTGTATCTGCAAAATCTGTTTTTGAAAATGGCTATAACACTCATATAATGTCATGCCAAGCTGTAATCATAAATCGCTTTTAAATCAGCGGAACTGGTTTGAAAGATTATTAGTAACTTGACACGTACAGTACTGTTAAGTAAAGACATCAGCACGTTGGGCTACAACAATCTATCAAATTTCCTCAATCGTCATTGGATCAAGTAAAGTGAGATTTGATCGAAGACTTGTCTTGATGGCAGGTTTCCCACCATGGCCCACGACTTCTCCCACTATGGACGATGAGGGAGAGTCCCAGGGGTTTTAGTCGGTGTGCTTCTGGCCGGCTTCTCGTTAGGAGAAGCTGTATCCAGAGGTGAGTCCAACATAATCTGAACGCAACTCATAACGCATTATACCTGGGTAACAAAAAAAAAGGGATTGGTCAAAGACAAATTTTACTAACCGTCGGTACCTAGATAAGTTGACGTGTTTTCTATACATGCCTGATTGTCAAGTGGTCCTACACTATACCGTTATCACGTTAACAAGCACTGTAAACCCTGTGCAAGTGTACGCTACAGGTCGCTTAAACGAATTATCTCACCATTTAGATCAAAACCCTTTCAACCACTTTCATAGCGCAAAAGTGTTGTTACCTATGTTAGAAAAGGTTTGATATTTTACATATCAGTGTGGACTCACTATAATGTAAGTCGTGCCATACTCCACGCAGTACATCGCAGTATGTCATTCCCAGGTGAGTCCAAAATGTATCGACTAAAACCCCTAGGACTCTAACTCATCGTCCATAGTGAGAGAAGTCGTGGGCCATGGTACGAAACCCGCCACCACGACTTTCCCGGTTGAGTGCAAAGTCAACGCTTCGGAGCCCCAGGTACCCTTGAACCATAATCCAGGATTTGGTATGTGTTGTATGTTCAGTCGTTTCATTGTACTTAATTGCAATGGCCGTGTGGTGCCCGGCAGAGTAGAATAGGCCACCCTCACTCTTACCGAGGTGTCGTAAAAGGCGACTAAGGTAAAGCTGCTGGCATGATCATCAGCACCCAGAGAAGGAAAACTCTGCATTTATATCAAAACCCTCGCCAACCCGTCTGCCAAGCGTGGTGAGTATGGCAATTACCCCTCATGTGATTGAGGGAGGCCCGTGCCCCAGCAGTGGGGACTTAAATGGGCTGATGATGATGATGATGATGAATTGCAATGAAGCGACTGCCGTCTTACCTTCGCAACCCTAAGATACCCTGTCTTCAATTAGACTAGCTAGATCATGGTTACACGATTCTAAACTATCCGAATCGTACATGTTTCCCTTCATATTGCCGTGCTAATGAAAGAATCCAAGCCACAATATTGTGTGTGCTACTATCTAAGCACATCATTTGAAATGTGCATGCTCGAATTCATACCTACGATCAGAACCCACTGACCTACATCGCTAACTCCACACAAAAATAATGAAATGGATCCAAACGTTCGATAAATTCACTCAATTAATATTGGTACACTAGACCTGAGACGTTCAAAATTGTTTTGTAGTATATGGGACGCCTAACAGACAAAAAAATATGGTAAAAACATTTAGATACCTATTAAAGTGCTCTAAAAAGCATAAAATGAAACTAAATAAAAGCTTGTAAAATATAAACCGACATCGGAATGAAAACAACCACCCCACATTTTTGTCTGTGAAAACTTTGTCTTCGTTTATATTGATTTCAAATACATTCAATTAAGAGACATTGAAAGATATTATTACTCCACAGATTATTGTCGCCCGTCCATGACCATCAATGTCATCAATCATCCATGACCTACGGAACCAATACCATCCAGGAACTCTGGTTGGTCACGACTGATGACACCAGTTCACGCTCATCTTAGCTTGGCATATTACACTACACATTACTCATGGGAGACATTCTCCTGCACCGTACGCCTATTGTGTTCAAATGTCGTGGAATTAATTACATCTGTTCATGAACTTATTTATGATCTCTATTAAGATTATGTGAGGTAATCTTCTAACACGTAATGTTGTAAATATAAGCGCGTGACATTTTACAGCATGTTGTACAAGAACATATTTTACTAGGCCGTAAGTTTTTTTACAGAAAAATATCTTTGCAAGCCAGTAGAACGAATAAAAGGACAGAAATCTCTTAAGCTCTCGGGTAACCCTAACTAGTGACACCAATCGATTTAAATTGTTAGCTAAACCGGATTTATTTTAATGAAATTCGGAGCGGGAGTCTCTAAGCAAACATTTATACTATTTATTTAATAATTATGCCCTACTTTTTTCTCTTTTTGCACTCGAAATTTGGATTAACGCCGTTTTTGGCGGTAATTCAAATTTCGAGTACAAAAGCTGACCCAAAAGTTAATTATAAGTATTAAATAAATAGTATAAGTATTTTCCGAGAGGCTGCAGATTCTAAATTATTGAAAAGATATTTTTTAGTTGCTAACAATTTCAATCAATTGACATCGGTTGTGTGGTTAGGAACATACAGAAAATATATAAGTATTTTAGATACTACTAAGGGCAAGGTATAAAAGAGGTGTAGGTATTAGTGTTTTTAATTGAACCCCTAGCTAGCTGTCTGTGATGCCAAAATCACAAGTAGAACTGCTGAAAGGCTCAATTGTCCAAAACAAAAGTGATTTAGATTTTTACTTTATTTAGGGTCAGTTCGTTGCATGTTACGTGTTCTGATATTAACTTTATTTTATATCTAAAAATATTTACCTTACTAATCTACCAAAACAGTTAATTTTTACTTTTACCTGGTCGTAGTCATTGTATTTTTTCTGAAAGCTACGATATTTCGGGGTCTTTAAAGATAGTTCAAACATTTAGGAATCATTTATGTAAAACCTGAAAGATTTGAAAAACATTAATAAAAATGGACTTTTTTTTTATAAATACATAGATAAAGAACTAGAAATAGTAGCGCCTGCTAAGCCTTATACGCTAAACGAGTTTGAGAATAAAAAGTGGTAGAGCTCAGTCAAAGGGAAATGATGTAGGAAATTAAATAAATCAAAATAGTTACTAAACACACAAACATAATTTCAAAAATAAACATTAGTTGAATTGAGAGCCTCCTCCGTTTGGGGTTTGAAATAGAAATAGATTGGTAGGTATTTCAAATTATATTACTGGGCGAAGTATGTAGATAAATTCCAGTTCGAATTGTATTTTGACATAATCCTATTAAGTATACCTATTTGGACTATTTTATTACGTTCTTTGAAATTGATATATTTATTTTTATTAGATAAAAAAAATATAAGACTTATCATTGATTATTATGAAATAAGAATCCCCAGAGTTTAGAGAGGAACATGAAACAACAGAATAACGCCTGATGTACGAGTGTGTCGCCCCGTCGATAACTGTGTTTGGCACCTTGGCCAGTAAAACAATAACAGTAAATATTCGAACGAACTTGGCAAAATTGAAGATAACTGCTAGACAACTTAGTAACATTTATACATAGGTTGCCTATATTTACTCACCTATTATAGAATAATAGAAGTTATAATTGGATTGTAATACTCGTATATTTATTGGCTGCAACTCTGATTTTGTGTCTCATATTATTATCCTCACACTTTGTACTTAATTTATTCATGTTCAACCAAAACTATCTATTTATTTTCCTCTTTTGTTGTTAGTGGTTTTAAAGCGACTACGATTACCTATGATTGCTCGGAGTCCAGTTCATATAGTAAAGGAGATCTTCAAATTTTCATATATTTTTGGTCCAATTATGAAAGTGGCCACAAAAAAAAATTTTTTTTGCTGTATTCAGTTAAAGCGTGTCCAAAAATGTATTAATTTGGCATAGCAAAATAAACATTTTTTGCTCGTTGATTCACTGAAAATGTACGAAGATGTCGATTTTAGAACTCAAATAAAAGCAGCGATAATGACCTGAGCTTTGGTGCCATAAATACTCAGGGGGGTAAGTAACAGAAGAAAAAAATACTATACTATCTTGTAATTTAATACAACATTTAATTCTTTAACAGGGTTTAGGCGCCGGATTCGGTAAAACCTTTTCTCGAGTGTACTGTTATAAAATGTTATTTGAAGTGTATAAAGTGTTAGAAATATTATTTTACTTTTACTTACTACTACTACTTTACTTTTAGTTAGTGGTTTTTGAAGGCGGTTTCTTTTCACGGAAATTTTTTTTTCAAGCTTTTTTAGTGTTTCATTTATTGGCACCCCTTTACGTGTCTTTTTACAAGCTTTTATTTAGTTTCACCTGTCCCGTTGTCTGTCGTTCTGTAATCAAATCTTGCAACTTAAATATGATCCACTTCCCGGTTTTCGATTGAGCTGAAATTTAGAATGCATGTATAAATCGGATGACAATGCAATGTTATTGTGACATAGAGCCGATCTGATGATGGAGCTGGAAGGTGGCCATAGGAACTCCGTAATTAAATGATGCAACCCTATCGAGTTTGAACTCATTAGATTCGTCTTGACAAGTACTTTGATACTATATGGTAACCAGGGTCTGATGATGGAGCCGGAAGGTGGCCATAGGAACTCCGTAATTAAACGATGCAACCCTATCGAGTTTGGGCTCATTGGATTAGTCTTGACGAGTACTTTGATACTATATGGTAACCAGGGTCTGATGTTGGAGTTGGAAGGTGGCCATAGGAACTCCGTAATTAAACGATGCAACCCTATCGAGTTTGAGCTCATTGGATTAGTCTTGACGAGTACTTTGATACTATATGGTAACCAGGGTCTGATGTTGGAGTTGGAAGGTGGCCATAGGAACTCCGTAATTAAACGATGCAACCCTATCGAGTTTGAGCTCATTGGATTAGTCTTGACGAGTACTTTAATACTATATGGTAACCAGGGTCTGATGTTGGAGTTGGAAGGTGGCCATAGGAACTCCGTAGGTAATTAAACGACGCAACCCCATCGAGTTTGGTCTCATTGGATTAGTCTTGACGAGTACTTTGATACTATATGGTAACCAGGGTCTGACATTGGAGTTGGAAGGTGGCCATAGGAACTCCGTAATTAAACGACGCAACCCCATCGAGTTTGGGCTCATCGGATTGATCTTGACGAGTACTTTGATACTATATGGTAACCAGGGTCTGATATTGGAGTTGGAAGGTGGCCATAGGAACTCCGTAATTAAACGACGCAACCCCATCGAGTTTGGGCTCATTGGATTAGTCTTGACGAGTACTTTGATACTATATGGTAACCAGGGTCTGATATTGGAGTTGGAAGGTGGCCATAGGAACTCCGTAATTAAACGACGCAACCCCATCGAGTTTGGGCTCATTGGATTAGTCTTGACGAGTACTTTGATACTATATGGTAACCAGGGTCTGATGTTGGAGTTGGAAGGTGGCCATAGGAACTCCGTAATTAAACGACGCCACCCCATCGAGTTTGGGCTTATTGGATTAGTCTTGACGAGTACTTTGATACTATACCGTAACCAGGGTCTGATGTTGGAGCCGGAAGGTGGCCATAGGAACTCCGTAATTAAACGACGCAACCCCATCGAGTTTGGTCTCGTTTGATTCGTCTTGACGAGTCTCTTGATTTCGTCCCATATTAATTATATATGATTGCTTGGATGGATGACCCAATGCCAAGGTGAGCACGTGCCGAGGGCTAAATGGTATGAGGGTGTACAAACATGTCTTGCCGCTAACGTTGCGCCTCAGGGTACCAGGGCGAACCCTGTTGTATTGTAGCCCTTATCCCTCTACAACGGACCTCTGGGGGGATGGACCGTTATTTGTCCTATACTCGTGGGAATAACATGAAGAAAACAGAAACAACTACACAAAGAAAACGACGTTTAGAGAAGGCGAAATTGAAGTCTAATGCCGTTGGTTCAGATTTAGAGATCTACTTTGCTACATAATATGCTATTGCTTCATTTGAACCACATGGTTGCAAATCTATATTCCCATTCCAAACCTTTAATAATGTGGGATTATAATTATTAACCCATCTATCCTCTAGGCGTCGCTTTAGAATACAAATTCTGCCACCATTCCGGAGATACTTACCAGTAGTTTGATCAATTATCAGAGTTTCGTCGGATTCTTGTCTAGGAAAACCGAACCTGCAAGTATTGGTATTGTTCTTTTGACACGTATGACGATGAATTTGATTTTTTTACCAATTCATAAAGATCGGTATCCTCTGGTGGCAATGATCAGATTGATATTAATAAAATAATACACACGGACATTAATAAAACAGGAGGTCTTCCAAAAGAACTAGAAATATTTGTTGGTGCTAAAGTTATGTTGAGGTCTAACATTGACGTTGCTAAGGGACTTGTGAATGGAGCAATAGGTCACATCACTGAAATCATATGGCCGTATTACAGACGTGCTTATACGATAGCGATGTACCATCGGTTCGCGTAGACTTTGGTAACGATGGCATTCACATAATACACCCTAAATCAGTTCAATTTCCTGCTAAATTTAATCACGGCACAGCTGAAAGAAGAATGCTCCCGATTGTCTTGTCTTGGCCTTCAACTGTGCATAAAATGCAGGGAACTGCTGTAGATCATGCTGTTATTTATCTAGGCTCCAAATTGTTCGCTGCTGGTCAAGCTTATGTAGCTTTAAGCCGAGTTAGGTCTTTAGCAGATCTTCAAATCGAAGAACTTGACTGCTCCAAGTTGACGTCGAAGAAACCTTGTAATGTTGATGCATTAAAAGAAATGGATAGAATGAGAAACGTTACAAATAACTAACAAGTGATTACATAATTTCAACATTATTGATATTTAAATCAGTACATATTACATATCATGTGAACGAACTACGGACTTCATAACGGAATAACGCTGCTACGCGCTGCGAACTACGTCGTAGTAAATCTCGAATTAAAAATAGAGGTACTAAAAAGTAAAAAATAAAATTAAAGAAAAAAAAAACCTTTTTAAAAACAAGCTTTTATTATTTGGTTATAAAATGAACTAAATAGTTAAAAATAAATTAACTCTAAAAAGAAATATAACACTTTGTAACTTGATTGTAACCTTTAACGACAAATAAGCGTCTTCGTCTAGGACAAAATAATTCCATATTGTACACATTTATTTTATTTTTAATACTAAAACTTTTCAACATACATAATTATTTAATCTCGTCCCCCCTCTTTATCATAGTCCCCATTTAAAAATGAAAGCGTGTTACATTGTGATAGCTTGAGGAAATTGTTGTGTTGTATTAAATGTAACACGCTTTTATTTATAAATGGGGACTATGATAAAGAGGAGGGACGAGATTGAATAATTATGTATGGTGAAAAGTTTTAGTATTAAAATTAAATAAATGTGTACAATATGGAATTATTTTGTCCTAGACGAAGACGCTTATTTGTCGTTAAAGGTTACAATCAAGTTACAAAGTGTTATATTTCTTTTTAGAGTTAATTTATTTTTAACTATTTAGTTCATTTTATAACCAAATAATAAAAGCTTGTTTTTAAAAAGGTTTTTTTTTCTTTAATTTTATTAAAATTTGAGAGTTCCCCTCCATTTTTCCAGGATCCCATCATCAGATCCTGATATCGGTACCAATTCGGGACTATCCACTTTCCAACTAAAAAATAACCATCGAAATCGGTTCATAAATGGCAGTGTTATCGGCGAACAAACATAAATAAAAATATATATAAATATACATGTCGAATTGAGAACCTCTTTTTTTGAAGTCGGTTAAAAATACATAAAAGTCTGAATTAGTGACGATATTACAGTTTTATATAGTCGTTTGCAATTTATTTGAAACGTGTTATTGGATAAAATTTCTTTAATAATTTCTCGTGAAACTATGAAAATTTCCACGTGTAAGTATTACTTGAATTAGATAGGATATAATACGGTAAATATTACTATCAACATTATAGGATTGACATGATTGTAAAATAAATGTAAATAACAAAGTAGAGAGTACACTCTCGGACAGTTCATATTAATCAGCTGCAACCGATGTGGTGTTTCCGAATAGATACGAACTGGTATCAGAAAAGAGCTTAGGAATTCCATCCTCAACAGCCGGAAACGCATTTGTGATGCCTCATGTGTTGCAGATGTTCATGGGCGGCTGTATCTAATCACTTACAATCAGGTGAGTCTGCTGAGCTGGACAAACGAGCTTAGCTATAGTGTAAAAAAAATATTAAAAATATGCTTGAGATTTATTATTATCCATTATTCAGGCAGGCAGTTCAGGAACTGATAATTGCCTGTATCCAGTTACATACAAGTATATCTTATTTTCCATTTTGTAAGTAGTTGTCTAGTCTATTCTTGAATATATTTGTGTTTTCGGCTGAGACTACTTCTTGTGGTAACTTGTTCCACAGCTAAATTTTTGCTGGTAAAACTAGGGACTTTCTGCTACAAAAGGAAAGTTGTTCGATTCCCGCAACAATACAGTACGGTCGATGAATTTTGCGGTGTACCAGCGATAGGCGATAATCTCTTGCTGGCACATGCAGCGGGGAGGGCATATACTTATAACTTTGAGTATAACTCAAAGACTTATAAGGTTAATTTTTACACTAGTTTTGAAATATATATCTACCTATATTTTTTTTTCTTAAACATTCTGATAACCATATTATAAGTATCTAATAAAATTTAAAAGGTACCTATACTTTTAAGTCCAGGAGAAAAACAAAACAAAATGGTAAGTATAGAAATTAATTTTAATATTTTTCCCTAGATTTGTCGAACAAGTTTACTTGCTGGGCGCAGCCTCTATCTTGGGCACCTCAGGCATCGGCTCCGGCTCGACCGGCTTCGGCAGGTGGGCTCCCTCAACCTCGTACGCGCCGAGCACGGAGGTCTTGTACTTGGTGACGTAGGTCTTGCCGTCGTCGCCGACGAACGTGAACTCGCCCTCGTGCACGAGCACCTTGCCGGAGCCGTCGGCCGAGGGCACGAGGCGGCCCACCTCCGACACGATGGTGCCCTCCGCCGTGACGTACTTGAGGGTGTACTGGCCGAGCTCGTCCGCCTCGTGCACGTGCTCCAGCGCGGGCAGGGACCGCACCGGACGCTCCTCGACGGGCACGCCTAGAGCTACTGCTACGCACAGGCAGGCGAAAATGATCTGCCAATAGATAAATTACATAATTAGAAAGTGATTAACATTGAGAAGATTTAAATGTTAAAAAGAACAATGCGATCAGAAAAATGCCTTTAATTTTATAAATTTTCATTTCCCTGTATAATTGTTTATTTTCATCTAAAAACGTTTAGATGTTTGGATCAACATTATCATTTCTTCTTCTTCTTATTTTTTTTTGTGGCAATCAATTTCTCGACTGAGAATTACTCCTGCCATTATCATGTTTTAGATTTTAGGCATTATTAAGCGGGACAACCGAAGATAATTCGCAAGTAACTTATTGAGAATAAGTAGGTAGTCAACAGTCGAAGTCAGTCAAAGTCACAGTCACTCAATAAAACGCCGGTGTTTTGCGTTTTATCGACCTACGGATTCAGCGGATATCACTCTAAAAGCAATCGCGGGTTTTAAGACTCTATTAGGTCGAAGCAAGTTGTCACGAGACAACGCACTCGACACACAATAGCAGTGTTAAAAACGATACAATCCAACGATTCTTATTATTAGGATCACTTTGCGGCACTTCACTGCACAAATAAACACCAAACGTGCACACTAAAAACCACTAGACACTAATTTAAAACCTTTGAATTGCATCAGCCCACGCGGCTTCTTTTAGCCCTACCCGCCGAATCCAACATTATCATTTACGACAGATGAGTAATAAGACCTAATGTTTCTAACAGAAACCAGAAATAGTATATTTAATATTGATTGTATCGATTAGGAATACACAATTTTTTCCCAGTTCCATTTCCGAGCAAGATAAATTCAGAAAAATAATGCATTTTTTTGTTCAGGGCCCAATGTTTATTTTACCCTGCATATTTTTATCAATTCCTGAGTGAAGTAAAGCCATCACACATAACATGAAGTAGGTAGGTAATGCTAAGCTATGTTACCTATTATTTGGATATTTAAAGTATTTATTTCTTGACATATAGTAAGTATGAATAATGTAATTTTTGCACTTACGATTTTCATTTTGATAGTAAGATTTACGTATTGTTTGAGCTAACTCTTGGTTGTGTTATACTTGACTTACAAATGTGATGATGCAGATAACGCATACCTTTTATATACAAGTAATAATGAGCTTATTAATTAGATAGTTATTCCTATATATTACAAGAACTTATATTCTCATATCATGAACTAGTTCTATCTTAATTTAGCTCATCGTTTTTTTAATTATTTGCTTAGTGGTAAATGATGATGAAATGTACCTAAATAGCAAGACATGTAAAATTGTCAATATAATCAAATGGAATATTATGTTCTTTCCACAGGGTATCTTATGTTACGTAAAAAGAGCTAAAGTGCCTATGTTACATGGCAAAGCAACCTCACCTCGCGTAGTGATAACTTTGTTTGGTACTCGTAGTAACTAAGATTGTGAAGGAGTTTCGTTAATCAACGTACGTAGATTCATTCAATAGACAAAAACATTTATGAACTATTATCACAGTTTGGTACACCTTCTAAATAATAAAAAATATGAAACAAGAAAGCAAAAGGTATTATGAACTTGTATTTACAGTTATTTAAGATTATCGTAGTTATAATAATGTACCTGATTGTGCAAAATTGTAAAGTAATAAATAATGATAGTAGTCAAATACACTAATTAGCGTGGGATCAAAACGATCACCTTATTAATTAATTAGATTATTATAAGTTGTAAAAAAACGTTTTCAGTATTCATCTAATCACATTAGGATTTGTGCTTCCACAAAGTGAGGCAGAACACGAGAATCAGACGAAAAACTTATACCACTATAGAATCATCTAAATCTACCTAGTAAACAACTACAGACACAAACGACTTTTGTTTCAATTTACTTATACAAATAGACTAGACATGTTCACGGACACAAATGTTTGTACTGTGCGGGGATCGAACGCAATCCTTGGACTAAAGGCAGCGTTCACCACCACTGTTCCAAACGGGTCGTTTATCAAGGTGGTATCCTAAGAAATGAACGTTATCTACATTTGATTATTATCTTGAAAGAAACTGTAAAGTCAGTCAAAATTACAGGTTTTATACGAGTGGCAAACTAATTTATTGTTCTTCAAACAGTTTAGCCGATAAACAGTTGCTTAAAATGTAAATAATAAAGATGCTTTAAGACACACGTAACATATTTTGACATACCTACTTTAGTACCTAATTAAATATATTTTTCTGTGTCAAAATCATCTTATATTCATTAGGTCAGTGACATATTGAATGTATAGAAGTTACGTTACCTTTTTATGGACAATTAATTCCATGGTTTGGCCCAAATGCTGCCATACGTTCCCACGAAGTACTCTCGTACTTCCAACTTGTTGTTTACGGTAGTAGTAAATAAAAAATATATTAAAATTGGCCCTAGGGTTGTGACATAATTAAATACTTTGTTTTTAAAATGTCTCTTCTTATTATGGCATTAAAAAGATTATTTTCTATTTTTTTATGTTTACGTACAAATGCCCTATTGGGTTCGACTGCTGGGTCGAAAAAAAAGTATGTTTCGAATATTTTGAAAAAAATCATAATTGTTATGTACGCCGTTATTTTGGTGCATATAAGAGCTGTAACTTTCATTAGTACGTAGTCTGCGATTGCACTAATGTATAAATATGTATCATGTGGCTGTATTAAATAAATAAAAGCATTTCGAACGAGGTTCAGTCCTGAAAACGTTACTTTTCTCAACCTGATATGAAATGCCTTGTCAGAGAGCCTTAAAACTCCCTATGAGCAGCATGTATACCACCTAAACTGACGATATGGCGCTGGAAGATTCGTACTGGGACAGGATGTGGAGACAAGTTAAATAAATGTCGCTTGAGAACGGTAGTCTTTTTTTTATAGTGACACAGTATATTGGCTTTCCTCAGCCTGATGGTAAGCAAGAGAAGAGCCCACGTTGCAATTACAACGGAAGCGATTTCAAGGAATCACCTCCGTTGGGACTGCCATACTAGCCCGCGAGATGTATCTTCACGCTTCATTTGAAGGAATCCATATTGTAGCAAAACATGCGCCGGGAACGAGTTGCATTTTTGATGGTGCGGCAGAAATAGGAACTGCCAAATTTTTTAGTCCGTGATGGAATATTTTCCACTGTGAAACGGTGACAGCAATGTCCGGCGCGTGTAGTTCTGTGACGGAAAAACGAAGGTGGGATAAGCGGGAAAAACTTATCAGAGCATTCACCGAAACTTTATCTGAATTGTTCTGAAGTCCAATGTGGTAAAGACCAAATAACTAGCCAGCAACCTTGCGCCGTGTGGTCCCCAGCAGAGTAGAATAGGCCACCCTCACTCTTACCGAGGTGTCGTAAAAGGCGACTAAGGTAAAGCTGCTGGCATGATCATCAGCACCTGATGATTAGGTGGTGTATGCCCAGGTAGCAATGATAATTAACTTCCTTTGTTTTACAAATTAGATTTATTAATTAAAGGATGACCTAGCTCTTCATGCGTACATTACAAGATGATCTATATAAAAGGTTTTTTATTTATCTTAGACAGATGGCGCTCAATCGATTACAAATCATTAATTAATTATGGCGGCGTGATACAGATGGCGCTGTTAACCAGTATTTCGCTATTTAACAGCACCCAGAGAAGGAAAACTCTGCATTCATATCAAAACCCTCGCCAACCCGTCTGCCAAGCGTGGTGAGTATGGCAATTACCCCTCATGTGATTGAGGGAGGCCCGTGCCCCAGCAGTGGGGACTTAAATGGGCTGATGATGATGATGATGAACTCTTGCGTGATATCGACAATGCGTGGCTTGACGTCGTAATCGAGGCTTCCGGACGAATGGAGTACTGATCCCAGGTACTTAAACTGATCCGAGCGCTAGACCTTATTGTAGCCCATACGAACAGACGCTGACCATGTACTCGTCTAATATCACGTTGAAAAGAAATGGATTCAGCACGGAACTATGGTATAATACGACAGTAGGTAATGGGGAGTGGTTTGATTGACGCAAACTATGGTCCTAACTAGATAATCGGAATCGTAGTACCTGTCTTGGACAGTGTTGATATACCTCTTTAGAACAGCCCTAGGCACCACGTTTGCCTAATGCAATCACAATCTCAACCCAACTATGTTCGAAATTTTCGAAACATACTTTTTGTTCACCTCGGGAATCGAACCCAGGCCCCCGCGATCATGGGCCAGTACTTAAACCATTAAACCAAAAGGGGGTTTGTACGTAAATAAGAAAAAAAAATAGAAAATAACCGTTTTTAGTGTCTTTATAACACAAGAAATCTTAAAAACAAAATATTTGATTATTCGATAGCTCTCGGGCCGAATTTTTTAACGAAAATTTTTATATTTACTAGTAACGTAAAAAAACATTTGGGAGTACTCCCACGTCTGGGCAGCACTTGAACAAAACCCTATACAAAATCCTGGCAATGTTCTTTGGGTTATATGTCTTTTTTTCCCAGGGAAAGCCGCACAGCTTCCTCTTTCTGGTGCATGACATGCTCACAGAAAGATGAAACCGCCTCCCATGGGTAATATGTCTGAACTAACTTGTTGTTCTTAAACTTGGCTCATGAATGTGATGATGCAGTTAACGAATCGGACTGACCGGATGGCGCAATTGGTAGTGACCCTGCCTCTTACGCCAAAGGTCGTGGGTTCGATCCCCACCCTGGACAAAACATTCGTGCGATGAACACTTGTGTTTGTTCAGTGTCTGGGTGTAATATATGTATTTAAGTATATATTTGTGTTCCTCTGTTGTCTGATATCTGTAACACAAGTGCTTAAGCTACTTAGCACGGATTCAGGTCGTCGTACGTTGACCTGAATCCGTGCTAAGTAACGATGTTGTGAGAATTATTATTATTATAACGAACGAATACATTTTTATAGAAGTAATAATGACCTTATAATTAGAAAGTTATTCCTGCAGTAAGATTACAATAACTTATATTCTCATATCATGAACTAGTTCTGTCCTAATTTAGCACATTGAATTTTAATGATTTTCGTAGCGGTAAATGATGATTGGTATAATAGCGAGACATGTTAATATTGATTAAATGGAATATTAGATTCTCGTCACTGGTTCTCTTATTATAATACTAGTTCACTTTTAGAAAAACCAAAGCGCCTATATTGCATGGCAAAGCAACCTCACGTCGCGACGTGGTGATAACATCTTTGTTAGAGTCTGCGCCACGAAAGAAATCCCGCGGAAAACCACGGAACTAAAATTTGTGTAAACTCAAATTTGAATCAGAATCAGGATCTTAATTGCTTTTAACTGTAGGTTTACAATGGACAACATTTCATATTTTTAACATGTCCATATTGTTTTTTTGTATGAAAATAGACATAAAATGAACGGACCCATAATTTTTCTTTTTTCAAAATTTGTCCATTTTCATGCATAAAATAATTATTGAAATTCTTTTTATTCTAAATAGACGTAAGCGCCAAATGACGTCATCGGACGGCTGAATACAGCGATATTCCTTTGCTTATCATTGTTTTAATAAAAAAAAGGTACTACTGTCAAAGATAAATAATACTAGTGTCAACATTATCAACGTCATTCATACATTCAACGTTGACAAGTTGTCTTTTTTTTTGACAGTTGCATGTCATGGGTTTGGCATTTCGTAAATTTAAAACTATAATGTGTTAAGCAAAGAAATATTTTACATTCTGCCGTCCGATGACGTCAACTGACATTGCAACATAATATTAAGTAGCTACAACAGTTTACCCACATCGGGTATGCAATACTTATTAATTACATCTTACAAAATATAAAACGAAAACTCGAAAATAGGAATAAAAATGTTAGTATTTAATATTCATTTAAATTTAACGTTTTTGGACCCATTCTCCAAAAATGCCTGAATCTACTCTCTCCAAATTCAATTTTAGCCGATTGCTCCGCAGCTACGATGAGAGGGTGTCTAAATAAAGCGATGCCATTGTGACTTCGTCGCTAACGTTACGACTTAATGTGTCTGCACAAAATAATACTCTTCCATTAACATCAACACACACTTTAGAATTAGGTAGATCACCAAACATATTTGTGTTAAAAGTATATAAGAACAACACACTGTACAACCCCCTAACCCGAATGTTCCGGACCTACAACGAACTGGTTCAAGGTCGCAGACACATTGATGTGTTTGACTGCAGTTTTCCTAGACACAAAAAGATCAGATTCACAAGTTTTGAAGCGCCAAAAGTGGCCGCTTTGGCCGTGTGTCCGAATCAATTTTTCGCGTAGGGACCTTAAGAGACTTTTTGGTGGCGCGGATTCAACATACCTACTCGTAGAAACTACAAAGATTGCGCAGGAGTTTCCTTGCCGTTTCCATTCCAACAACAAATAAAAACATTGTGAGGCATAGCCTTAACTATTATCATGACATATTGTACACATTAAAATATGAAACAAGAGGTAAAAATATCTTCAAAAGAATGTGTATATCTCAAGTTATTTAAGATAGTCGTAGTAATAATAATTTACCTCATTATAAACAGTTAAATTAATAAATAATTATAGTAGCTCGAAGCTACTAATTAGTGTGGGATGTATTATATTGTCTTGTTAATTAATTAGATCATTATAAGTTGTATAAAATCATTTTTAGTGTTCATCTAATCACATTAGAATTTGTGCTTCCACAAAGTGAGAAAGAACACGAGAATCTCATCAATATGAAGACTGTAAGTAAATTAATACAGACAAAATAACTTATAAAACTATAGAATAATTCAAATATAGCTAGAAAACAACCATAAAAACGACCGACAAGATACAACGGTTTTTGTTTCAATTTAAATTGTAAATTTTTAAGAAGCTTTTAAAAATAGCAGTAAATTAGTGCTGCCACGCAAATAAAAAAATAATGATATAATCTATCTACGAATTTTACTAAAGTGCGCTCTTATCAAACTCAAATAATTCTTTATTTGCATAGGCTTGTACACAGCACTTACAAATCGTCAAACATATGAATGATTTAAAACTTTCTATAAGTACTTATGTATAATTTACTTGTTAATACATAAAATATAAAAAACATAATGCGATTCTACCACCGGCTCGGAAAGATGTTTCTGGTCGAAAAGATCCGGCAAGAAACTAGCCAGTTACTCTTTTTAATCGCCAAACTTTCATACAATGTGTCTACATCATACCAAGATATACAGTTTAATTGTAACACAAAATAAAATAAAGGAAAAAATAAAATAAAAATTATGAGGTAAACCGAAGCAGACCATTCCCCAAAGGTGGCACTTGTTCACAAGTATGACGTATGTGTCAGCCATCATTTCACTCAACGATATTAGAGGGAATGCAATGACCCGCCACATAACGCTACCACCTCAGAGACATTTGAGTGAGCATGACTACTTAGGTTCCCCTCATTGGTCACAAAGAGTAGTAGTTACTAAATCTAATACTAATAAACTGCAGGAAGAGACATTATAATTAGTCTATGAAGCTAGCAAGGTACATATTTTCGATAGTATGATCAATGCAAGACCTTGAGCATCCATGGTTGTCATTTTAATGGCACGTATACTATCCCTTATGACATCAAGCCTCACCTTCATGGCTCTATCCCTTGGTGTCTTTGTGGCAAATAAAAGTCTGGCCATGCCACTGCATGGATATCCGACGAAACAGGGGGTCGTTGGTTCAAATCAGCAAATTGATTTTCAAATTGTTGTGTGTTTAAATGCCACTAGCTTTATTATTCATTTTAGATACCTTCTCGTCATTGTTAGGGAGTGGTTACTAACACAAATATATTTATTTTATATTTAATCTGCCTTTGCGCAGTGTTCATATTTCATTTAAATTTAAATTTAAATCAATTTTTAAATTTTTTCTAATTTAGATGTTCATCACCATCGTAGGTTGACATTTCCGTTTGCCTCCAAAGGCAGTGCTTAGGAGCCCGGGGAACTCTTCAAATCTTAGCATTGTTAATCACTTTCTAATTACATATGTAATTTATCTATTGGCAGATCATTTTCGCCTGCCTGTGCGTAGTGGCAGCTTTAGGCGCACCTGTCGAGGAGCGTCCGGTGCGGTCCTCGCCCGCGCTGGAGCACGTGCATGAGGCGGACGAGCTCGGCCAGTACACCCTCAAGTACGTCACGGCGGAGGGCACCATCGTGTCGGAGGTGGGCCGCCTCGTGCCCTCGGCCGACGGCTCCGGCAAGGTGCTCGTGCACGAGGGCGAGTTTACGTTCGTCGGCGACGACGGCAAGACCTACGTCACCAAGTACAAGACCTCCGTGCTGGGCGCGTACGAGGTCGAGGGAGCCCACCTGCCGAAGCCGGTAGAGCCGGAGCCGTTGCCAGAGGTGCCCAAGGTAGAGGCTGCGCCCAGCAAGTAAACATGTTCGAAAATCTAGGAAAAATTATAATTAATTTCTATTTTTATCTTTTTTATTTTATTTATTCCTGGTATTAAAATTTTAGACAAAATCTTTTAATCCTCATATAGCTTGTAATTTCTGGTTGCTTCAAAAGCTGTCGCTCTGAAGCCCGGGGTACGCTTGGACAATGATTTGGGATTTGGGGAGTCAGGTAATTACAATGAAGCGACTGCCGTCTGACCTTCGCAACCCTTTTAAGGGGAACCAGACCAACTGAATCATGGTTACACGTTTCAGAAGCTATACGAAAAGTGCAGGTTTCCTCACGAAGTTTTCGCTCACCACCGAGCTAATGGTAGAAAGACGCACTTAGATTGGAAAATTCAGGGGTGAGTACTCGGATTTGAACCATGTATGAAGTGAGCTCTTCAAAATCTTTGAATATCTTTGGTTGCCATAGATATTTAAGAGAAGTCTAGACTTCTCTAGATGATTCTTCATCTAGATGAACACATTTGTAACAACAGATTAGTCAAAAATGCATTGAATAAATTAAAACCAAATTCCCTCTTCATCCTAACCACTCAAGTCTTATTCGTCAAGTCAATTTAATTAATTTTCATGATTACCATCATTTACCACCTGATTCATTTTGTCACGATCACAGTTGCTCGTTTGGTTACTTTTTTCACTAAAAATTGGCAAGTTTTTTATGTGATAGGTGGCAGACGAGCAGACGTATCACCTGATGGTAAGCGATTGCCGCCGCCCATGGACACCCGCGGCACCAGTGGAGTCACAAGTGCGTGCCAACTTTTAAACCCTCCTTTCCCCTGGATTGGGCCTCCGGTACCCACACTCATGCAGTGAAACACAGCACAATGTTGCTTCACGCCGGTTTTCTGTGAGCCGGCCCATTCATGCCGAAGCGTGGCTCTCAAACGGTCAATGTGGTATTCAAAAGTATTCATCACGAAATAGTACCTTAAAACTGAACTGTGATAATATTTGAAGTGTTACGGATGCTACAATAATTACCAACAGTGCTTTGGAATCAAACGTTTATCAAGATGGTGGTATGAGGAATGATCATCATTATTAAAAGTATGTACCAATTATATGTACATTGTGATTATCTTGAAAGTACCTACTTGTATGCGTAGTTTGACTTTACAGGTTTTGTGCGAGTACCAAACTAACTTATTGTTCTTCAAACAGTATAGCCGATTATGGTTTCTTATACCAAGTAAGAATATTAAAAAAATGTCAATACTATCCTTTATGTATTCTTAAAAAAAGAACTTTTGAAAAATATGTCTCATTCGCCACAATTACTACAAATCTACTGGTGGCGCTAGTTTCGGCGTTGCCTCACCTTAGAGGAAGCATTACCTATTTATTTAATATTTAATATTATTTTGTTTCACATAGGAATTGGGAATTGAACCGGATATAATAAAAAGAAATATTTTTATTTTACTAAAAAGATAGCGTCCAGGGCGTAATGTTTTATTCCACCCTCTAGAAGAATTTCTGAGATGCCTGCCAAAATCTCGTAATATTAGATATAAACATTTTTTATTATTTTACTGATTAAATGAAACAAAACGACCGTGACCTACAAGAACCAAACAATTTGACAACGATAAGTAACTTTATCTTTTGTTCACACCTATGAGAAAAGTGACTAAATGAATAGTCGCTTACTATTCATTTAGTCACTTTTCTCACAATACTTATAAATGGTGATATACACCTAGGTAATGACGGTTCTATGAATGAGTCTTTGAAAATATGTAACTGTTTAATAAAGTAGCTGGTCTATAATTAACGTTAATGTGCATTTGTGTTTCATGAATAATAAATTATGTTTTTAATAGTATTTTGAGGCGTATGCAATCAAAGCAATTTAGATAGATAATATTATAAACGTTTATTTGTTCTGCTGCATATCGCACCCCCAGTGGAAAATAAGCATAAGTGGTCTTACTTCGAATCATCGATTTTATCATATTTCAAAAGTACGTTAAAGTACATTGTGGAATTTCTTCCGTTAAATCGTCAAATTAAAAAAGAAAAATATGACAAAATTCAACCGCCCACGTCTAAAACGCTATCACGCGTAGCGTGACGTTGGACAGGGCCCCAGGCTCATAAAAAAGGCCACAGAAGAGGCGTTTCCGGTGCCCAAAACAACTGGGGGTCGACAGAATGACTCCAGGAGCACTCCCGTGTGTGTGCAGCTGTTGGCCGTCGGGTAGCAATGGGCGGCCATGCCGATTACTATCCGCCAGGGACGCCAGGACCCTTTCGGTAGCAACTGCAAACAGAGCAAAAATTAGAAAGGGCCACACGAGGAGGCCGCTGCACCGTATTCCCCAGACACACTCTCACCTAAGTTATTCATCCTAGTAGTAGAAGACACATTTAAACTACTTAACTGGGAGAACAAAGCCTAAACATCCTAGGAACACGACTAATAGTTTAAGATTTGCTGACAGTCAAGTCTATAAAATGAAAATCGCCAACCACTTGGTAGCAAGAGTTTTTAATCGGTGCGTTTTACCGGTTCTCACATATGGAGCTGAAACTTGGGTATCGACGAAGGCAGAGGTACCTCCTTCCTTTAATTTCATAAATAAATGAATTAAGACTACATCAAATACGTTGTCCTGGTTTGAAACTAAGGTTTTCCCTTGTTACTCACCAACAACTAGGCACTTCAAACACCCCGATGGAACACAAATATCTCTTTCATGAACAAACATTTGTGTTGGTGCGTGCGGGTCTCTAGCTAGTATGTGCAACTTAGACAGTGTTGACTTGTCTAAGATGTGCAATAAGATATTTGTAAGTAAGTAGTATGCCATAACAGATCCACCAAGTTCTTCGTATTAAAAGGTCGTAATGAAAATTGTGTCGTGTGTTAGTCGTGGGCAACGCCAAGTTTGATGTACAAAAGGTTAGGTTTCGTCACCACGGTTTTGTAACCATTTTAAAATAATCTGACATAAGGTTCTCAAATACACTCGCCCCTCAGGTGCGACGAGACGTGGACAATGCATTATAAAGGTTGCACAATTTAAAGAATACTAAATATTTTACTAAAGTGTAAATGTCCACCTGTTTTTTAGGGTTCCGTAGCCAAAATGGCAAAAACGGAACCCTTATAGTTTCGTCATGTCCGTCTGTCCGTCTGTCCGTCTGTCCGTCTGTCACAGCCGATTTACTCGGAAACTATAAGTACTACAGTGATGAAATTTGATGGGAATATGTGTTGTATGAACCGCTACAAAAATATGACACTAAATAGTAAAAAAAAGAATTGGGGGTGGGGCCCCCCATACATGTAACTGAGGAATGAAATTTTTTTTTTCGATGTACATACCCGTGTGGGGTATCAATGGAAAGGTCTTTTAAAATGATATAAAGTTTTTTAAAAAACATTTTTCTTAAAGTGAACGGTTTTTGAGATATCAGCTCTCAAAGTCGTAAAAAGTATGTCCCCCCCCCCTCTATTTTTATAACTACGGGGTATAAAATTCTAAAAAAAATAGAGGTGATGCATGCTAATTAACTCTTTCAACGATTTTTGGTTTGATCAAAGTATCTCTTATAGTTTTTGAGATAGGTTGATTTAACTGTAATTTTGGTTAAGTTATTGTGCTTACACTGAAAACGATGGCTGAGGCAAAATATCGGGAGAGTTTAGGCTCCATTCACCAGGTGTATAAATTGACATAATAAGTTTATTATATTTGCTGCTACGGAACCCTTTGTGCGCGAGCCCGACTCGCACTTGGCCGGTTTTCATTTTATTGGCAAATCTTTTGATTCCCATAAAACTTATAATGACAGATGTTTGGAGATTAATAGAGACATTTTACGTAATGTCAATTTCCACCTCGAAGTGAACTCGAACTGGTATTATGGTAACTCATTCGTTTTATTTATTTTTTGGTTTGTAATATTCTGCTATATGCAAAAGATAAGTCTGGGATGGTTAGGTATGTCCTTTTCTCGAGTGTACTTACTGTTATAAAATGTTGTTTGAAGTGCATAAAGTGATAAAAATATTATTTTACACTTTTAAGTTCGTGGTTTTTGAAGGCGGTTTTATCCGCAGAAACATTTTTGTATGATAAGATGTATCTAAAATCCTGTTTTATGTATAGAGGGTGGAAAAACAATATTGAGTCCCATAGGGAAATATTGAGTCCATGCGGGGGGTCGTGTTTCGAATCCGAGCATTATCTGGATGTTTCAAATCAATGTGCGTATTTTTACCATTAGCTCGTGAGCGAAACCATAGTGAGGAAATCTGTACGTTTCGGATAGTTTCTGAACGTGTAATCATGATTCAGTTGGTCTGGTTTCCTTGCCAAAAGGGTCGGGGAGGTCAGACGGCAGTCACTTAATTGTAATTGCCGGACTAGCAAAATCCTGAATCATGGTCTAAGCGTACCCCGAGTTCCAAAGCTCACAGGCACGTTTTACTTACAGTACGTTTTATTTACCATACCCAATAGATACATTAATTTTATTACTTTTCTTTATTCATGATGATGGTCTAGCTGAGAAAAGCACGGATAAAAATTTAATCTCGTGGCATGATGAAGGTAACGTTCTGCGGTGGACGGACACCGGCTGTTGATTGATAGATTGACATTTATTATTAAATCGTATTCGTATATGTAATCGTATGTTCAAAGAGGATCAAGGATGCATCAAGGTTGTACAACCCATGCATTAAATGGAATCTTACAAATATTTAGATAATTAGTCAGGCTGTACATTCGTGTGTGTTTATTGACTGGCAAATTGCATTTAAAATGACGATATCGTATACCTAACATATAGATGTTAGGAATACGATTTACATATAGGGACGTAAGAGTATTTATTCTACAATAATTTTGGCAAATATGTAAGTAAGAACATTTATTGATGCCGACAATAGAGTAGTAAAATACAGCTATGAAAAATCTTGGACAAAAGATTAGCGATTTATAGAAAAAAAAAACAGAGGTCATATCAAATAGCCTTATTCCTCATTTACTCTTTGATTAATTACTTATAAGTGCATAAAAATATCATTAGTCTTACTTTTAAATCTATTACGCATATTGCAGTGTGTTGAACCTTCGCGACATGCGTGCTTTGGCATTTAGCTATGTTTACGAAATAAGGTGAACATTCGCTGTGTGAAATTTGTATGACCTAATGGATTGCACCTAAGTGTAAATGGTTTTTAATGTCCTGCAATAACCATGGAAGAAGAATGCAATAATTGCGAGATCCATGAACATGATAATTATTCTTGGAAATGATAATATTAATAAACAATTAAAATCGCCCTGTTTACCCTTTTCCTAGACATTCGTCAGGAGTTTAGAATGTATCTTTAAGTGGCTACACTTCACTATCCATTTTAGTACTCAATCGTGGTACCTTTGTGAAGTCTATACCCATTATATAGGCATTTAAGCTACTCACTTTCAGATTCCAGGCAAAAAATGTGTTGTAGAGTGCGGGTAGAGTTAATTTTAAAATTAACCAAATTTCATCGCGTGTTCCCGCCTGATCACGAGATGTGATTTTGAAGTGCAATATTTGCGAATAATTTGCAAAAGATTGGTATAGAAAATATCGAATATAAATATCAAAATTACTTCAAAAGCTAAATAAGTTTTAGGGAAGGAGAGGGCTTTAGGGGATGTGTGAACCTTTAGAATTCAAGCACATTAAAAAAAACAGGAATAAATTTAGCCTCATTCAGTCAGTCTCGTTGGAATACTGCTTGCTGGCGCATGCTCGGCGTGCTAAAGGTATGAATGATTTTCTTCAGTCATGCTGACAAAGCATGCAAGGTACAAAACCAAAAACCGGCCAAGTGCGAGTCACCGCTCAACGAGGGTTCCGAATCTTGACAGGCCCGAAATATGCATTTCTCGGCGAATAGAGGACCGTATCTTTTTTTACTGAAGTCAGAGGTATGATTTTTTCAGGACTATAAGAGGCCATAATATAGAGGCCATAATGACAAACTAAATAACCATTGCTGTCGATGTTAGACCTCAGTCCAACAATACGCCATCTAGCGGATTTACCAAACGCGATAGCCCCCTATGCTTTTGTTAGTACTTTCTACGTCATAGTAACAGACAGAAAAGTAGTTCAATTTTGATTTGACTGCTGTAAAGCTCTTAGCTCTTAGTAAGTACCTTTATTAGTTGAAATCGGGATGTAGTATGATCTGTATTTATTAAACGTATTAATCCTGTGTGGTCCCCGACAGAGTAGAATAGGCCACCCTCACTCTTACCGAGGTGTCGTAAAAGGCGACCAAAGTAAAGCACCTGGCATAATCATCAGCACCCAGAAAAGGAAAACTCTGCATTCATATCAAAACCCTCGCCAACCCGTCTGCCAAGCGTGGTGAGTATGGCAATTACCCCTCATGTGATTGAGGGAGGCCCGTGCCCCAGCAGTGGGGACTTAAATGGGCTGATGATGAAGAGGCCATAGACCTTAGTAGTTAGTATATGATTTAAATTTCACCATGATATCTTCACGTGTTTCAGACATAAAGGGTTGACACAGACAGACAAACAGACAGTTGAGTTAACAAAGTGCTCAAAAATGCTATGGAATAAGCATTGATCGGCGTTTTTCTGCGTAATCAAATTAGGAGATTCGTAAACGTACAAAAGTGGTCGCCATAGCTCCAATGATTAGTACGTTGAAAATGACAGTAGGCATACTAATTATTAAAAAAATACACCCATCAAGGGATCCATTGTTACTCCTACACATTTTGACCGTGGGAGAGTCAAACTTCAGCATGAATGGGCTGGCTCGTTCGGAGTGATGCCACCGGCGTGAAACAGCATTGTGCAGTGTTTTGCAGCGTGAGTGAGGGTACCGGGAGCTTAATCCGGGGGAAAGGGATGTTCGGAATGTGAAAATTTGTACTTATACCTATTATTTGAAATAAACAGGTTGGCAGCGTACATGTGACTCCACTGGTGTCGCGGGTGACCATGGGCGGCGGCAATCGCTTACCATCAGGTGATCCGTCTGCTCGTCTACCACCTATCACATTAAAAACACATAAACTTGTTCTAGATTTATTTATTTATAAGCAATACGGTGTTGTTCACGGTATAGGGAATAAAGAATAGAATGTGGTAATGTAGGGGCCGTGTGGTCCCCGGCAGAGTAGAATAGGCCACCCTCACTCTTACCGAGGTGTCGTAAAAGGCGACTAAGGTAAAGCTGCTGGCATGATCATCAGCGCCCAGAGAAGGAAAACTCTGCATTTATATCAAAACCCTCGCCAACCCGTCTGCCAAGCGTGGTGAGTATGGCAATTACCCCTCATGTGATTGAGAGAGGCCCGTGCCTCAGCAGTGGGGACTTAAATGGGCTGAAGATGAAGGTAGGTAGCTATATCAGATCAGCAACGCATGGATGTACCATTATTGGTAGAGTTTATTGGCTCTGATGGTGAGTGACTTGTTTGCTCATTGTACTAAAAATATATGCAATCAAAGTACGTCATCATTTCTGCGAGTCCTTGCTGATTGCGTTCTAACCGTGACTTGGGATTCGCTATAATAATCGTAGAAGATACCTATGTATTCACACGTAATCTATTTCAAACATGGCGGTTTGATACAAGGTAAAACAGTTGAAAAATGTAATGAATAATTTTATCCCATGGTTTTTTTATGATATAGGTGGCAGGCGAGCCGACGGATCACCTGTTGGTAAGCGATGGTGGCCCAAAAGTAACACGTTCTTATACTGGACTGTGCCTATACTGTGTGGTTAATGCCTTTATTGCGAAACAGTTTTTGTGAGATATCGTTAAGATGATTGGTAACTTCTATGTTAATTGTAGGTTTTTTGGTGTTGAAGTTCAGCTTCATTAGATTTCGTTACGATTCTGTTCCTGGTGTCAGACTTGTCGTCCTTGTGACATGGGTTCTCTGTTTGTTGCTATTTAACGCTAATTATAGGGTAAATGTTGACATTTTATATCTAACATTTAGGATCACTAGCATAAAATGGAAATAGCAATTATGTGTCGACGGGATTACAAATTATGAATTATCGATATATTACTTTACTAAAATGTAGCTACCGTGGGAGAGCCAAGCTTCGGCATGAATGGGCCGGCTCGACCGGAGTGATACCAGGGCCTCACAGAAAACCGGCGTGAAGCAGCATTGTGCTGTGTTTCGCTGCGTGAGTGAGGGAACCATAGGCCCAATCCGGGGGATGGGGGTTTAAAGGTTGGCAGCGCACTTGTGACTCCACTGGTGTCGCGGGTGTCCATGGGCGGCGGCAATTGCTTACCATCAGGTGATCCGTCTGTTCGTCTGCCTACCTATTACATAAAAAAAGTAACTTTGATAAAGAATGAAAAAATAATAATTGTAGATACACATTGCATCTTACATGTAGACATGAAATAAAAATTCTGCTTGACCTTCATCTTAAAATAATCCTAGAAAAAAATTGACGTTTTTGATGAATGATTGGCTTATGCCTAGCTAGTTTTAATCAATGGTATTGATTACTTTATTACGTATAAATAGGATAATTATTTATAAAACTCATTTGTAAGTGATCATCATCAAAAGAAGCTAGATAAAAAATCTTAATCGTAATGTGAGCTGTCGAGATAGAGTATAAATAAATAAAACACATTTAATTATTTCGCTCGTGATGCAACTCGTGCGTGTTAAATTAACTTAAAACATAAATGAATATTTATATCACAAAAAATATTGCAAATCCGTGATTTAAACAAAAACGTTCAGGAACCTGGTTAGGGGAAAAACCCACCAATAGATTTATCGAAATAGACTCTTGACTTTTAATTTGACATCTGTAAATACTAACTTCACTTTAGATCGAATCGTGACATTCGAGTAGGACAAGCATCTTGGCTTTTTATAATAACTTTTTCTTCTGCAAAGCTACATTTATGCTTAGGTATATTTCTTACTTATAGACTAGTATTATAATATCTGTGCTTATAGATATGTTTGAAAAAGTGGATCGAAAAATTGTCAAACGTGATGTTACTGATTCTCGGCATAGTATCTCTTTTTTCATCATCATCATCATCATCAGCCCATTTAAGTCCCCACTGCTGGGGCACGGGCCTCCCTCAATCACATGAGGGGTAATTGCCATACTCACCACGCTTGGCAGACGGATTGGCGAGGGTTTTGATATAAATGCAGAGTTTTCCTTCTCTGGGTGCTGATGATCATGCCAGCAGCTTTACCTTAGTCGCCTTTTACGATACCTCGGTAAGAGTGAGGGTGGCCTATTCTTACTCTGCCGGGGATCACACGGCAGATCTCTTTTTTACTGTATAGCAAATGTTTATTAACTTAGTACTATCCGTTTTTTACAAAGTGACCACATTCGTATAATGAAGTTCGTTAGCTCTTACAAAATCAGTATTAGTTGTTAATCACGCCTAATTACTTACGTAACTTTGTGATCAACAATTGAAGTAAATAATTTGATACACGACTACAAATATGGCAATTTACTTACTATTTGCTTTTTAGACAATAGGTGATTTATAAAATATCTATATATCTAGGTAATATAACTATATACCTATATTTTATACATATATTAGCCGTGTGGTCCCCGGCAGAGTAGAATAGGCCACCCTCACTCTTACCGAGGTGTCGTAAAAGGCGACTAAGGTAAAGCTGCTGGCATGATCATCAGCACTCAGAGAAGGAAAACTCTGCATTTATATCAAAACCCTCGCCAACCCGTCTGCCAAGCGTGGTGAGTATGGCAATTACCCCTCATGTGATTGAGGGAGGCCCGTGCCCCAGCAGTGGGAACTTAAATGGGCTGATGATGATGATGATGATGATACATATATTGGCAATCTAATAGTAGCCGTAACTTGTATCATAAAATGATCAAGCAATTTAATCAAACAACTAAAATTAATTAAGTAATCAAAACGCGGATTAATTTGTCAGCAATTTAAACAATTTTGTTTGGTTTGGAAAGATGAAACAATTACTATTCACAGTGTAAACAATATTGGATAATTACAGTTATTATACTGTAATCATGCTTCCATAGATAATTGGAAAGCAATTCTACATCATTTTGCTAACATCAGGTAGAATATATGTAACTTTTGCTAACTTGTTCCCCCTTATTACAAATCACGAACTAAGAATAGTCTTGGAACGAAATTCGCGCCAGCCTCTTCTAACATTGCGTGTTGGAACGGGATGACAAGAGCTTTAGTACGGTAATAACTTTAGATCGCGATATAGTGCTTTTGCTGGACAAAGGCCTCCCCTATTCATTGCCAGCGTTTGCCAGTTACGGGAGCATTGGTCCAGATCGTCACGCCATTGTTATGTTAGTGTCATCTATTTTTGTTTAAACTAAATTTCTGAGTAATTTTAGGTTTTTAACTAGTAAATACGAGAAGATTTTTATCAAAATGCAGAAAATGGCAAGGTTTTGCTTCGACGCGAGTGGGTGTAAGAAACAAATAATGAAAAATTAAAAAAAGTCCATTTAATCATAATATCGACATAAAAATCACAATTGTTACAAAAGTATGAAAGGTTATTCTTATGGCACAAGAATTTAGATACATAGATCTCCCATTCTGTGTGCTTGGTGCTAGCACAATGGATAATACAACTGAGATCGTTCACTGTTTTGTTGGTGTGAATAACTTTATACTGGCAAGGACCATGGCACACGGCCTAAAATGGGCAGAAGAAATCTCAAGCTTAAAAACCTGAATTGCAGCCGTGTGATTCATGTGACATGGTTTAAGAAGGAGTATTTACAGTTTGTTTTTTACTGTCCGAGGGAAGTCTTGGGCTGGAATCCGTTGGGGCCAGCGGTGAAGGTGACGGTGTAGTGCTTGCCATCGGGGGCGACGTATGAGTATGAACCGGTGACGGTCAGCGCGGCGTTCTCGGACTCAGGGTTGTCGAGCTTGCCTTCCTCCTGTCTGGATGTGCCGTCGCTGGTTTCATAGCTACAAGAAAAAACATAATTATACTATAGTTGATATTTTTTATAGCAATCTTTTGCAATTTATTCTTACGTAAATAACACATTTAAAAATTTCATCTCGTGTTCAGGCGGGACACGAACCCACACCTTCCACAATCCGGGTGAATGTTTTACCAATTAGACCACTGAACGCGTTATTAAGCCAACGAAATTTCTAAGTGCTTTATTCGACATGAGCTGTCGATAGTCTCATCAATATTGTAGGTATATTTACAATATCCAGTGGAAATATTATTACAAATATTTGACCACCAGTTAAGATGACACTGCTGAATCAGTAGTTGATATTTTTATAGCAATCTTTTGCATTTTATTCTTAACTAAAGAACACTTAAAAATTTCATCTCGTGTTCAGGCGGGACGAGATGAAATTTTTAAGTGTGTTATTTACTTAATAATTATACTATGTACAGAACTCCTTATCCCCAACAACCCCTCATCTTTGAGTATAATTCCCGGTTGCCAAAGCTGTCGCTCTGGAGCCTTGGGTACGCTTAGACCACAATTCAGGTTTGGGGAGTCAGGTAGTTACAGTGAAGCGACTGCCATTTGACCTTCGCAACCCTTTACAGAGAAACCAGACCAACTGAATCATGGTTACACGTTTCAGAAACTATCCGAAACGTAAAGGTTTCCTCACGATATTTTCCCTCACCGCCGAGCTAATGGTACTATAATCCAGAGGTGCATGCTGGGATTCGAACCCGATCCCCCCGTATGGACGGCGCGTTCTGAACCATTGAGGTGTCATCGATCTTGCGATCAATTTGACCGAATGATGAACAGTTGGTAAGATTTACTAAACAGGTACACTTACTAAGATTTACTAAACACGTACCTAAAATAAACGATTGAAGTTTATTTGTTTTTGGAATAGTCCTGGAAAATATTATTAAGAAAAAAAAATCTTACGCAAAGCTGTATCCATCGGGTTTCACATCGCTGTCAAACCGCAAGATTTGCACTTCCTGGGGGTTCTGAGGCGCGCTTGCGCACAGCGCCGCCACCAAGGAGAGTATAGCTACCTATAAATTAAAAATAAATAAAGTATTTTAGGTAATGAGACTCTAAGGGTCTTATTAACTATTATAAATCAGTTTTTTTGTAATGAAAATTTTGTATGAAAATATTTTGTTTCAAACTTCAAAACTGTTCTATAACACCGTTTCAGCTAACAAAGGTTTAATAAAAAATCATGAATTAGACCCTAAAAAGTTATTAACATATTGTTTGAATTAGCAAACTGAAAGCCCAGGTATTTATTCGTTTAAAATCAACGTTTACCAAATTGTTGGCTTATATTTTAATTACAACGTTGTGGATAACTACTTCGAATTTGAAAACCAAACATTTATCTAAATAAAGATAAATTATATGAAAATCTTTCGTGCTTCTCTTTTAAAGTTATTTTTCAGATCATCATCATCATTTCAGCCAATAGACGTCCACTGCTGGATATAGGCCTCCCCCAATGTTCTCCACACAGATCGGTCCTGTGCCGCCCGCATCCAATGGATTCCCGAGATCTTCTCCAGATCGTCGGTCCACCTTGTGGTTTTTCAGATGAACTTAAACAATATTAGATACTCTTAAGCGGTCAATATTGATTTTGGGGGTGAAAACAAATAAACACTACCACGCGTACACGCTCATTTCAGCGCCTTCTCCGTAGCTTAATCTTAACAATAAACGCGTATATGGGAAGGTCCATTGTTGTTGCGTTCAACGTTATTTCACAGGCGGTACATCACACGAGCCACGGCACACTTTCGTAACAGGTTGTAAACAGTGATTATGAATTTTAACTTTAACACACAAAACTTCGACCTTCGATGCTTATTATTTAACAAAAAATATTAGAAACTCACGTATTTGAGCATGGTGCTTAGTATTCGTGTTGAGCACAAACTAACGAATGAGTAACTAGTGTAGATCGTTCATTTTATATATTCCCGAGTTCAGCTCTTGCAAGCTGACATCATGCGAGGATGGGATGCCGTGACGCGTTGCACTCCACACTTCGCGAGACTTCAGAATTTTGTCAACTCTAGACACAGTCAATCACATTCATATTGGACACATTATCAATCTGACGCGTTACATATGACATTTCATCTTATAATAATATGTTGTCGTTATTACAATGAAGTGCTGATGAGTGTTACAAAATACTATCGTTTAGAGTGTCTCTGGCATTGTGTTATACTTGAGAACTTTATTAATATTTTATGGGTCACACTAGCAATGGGTGCTTTTACCTTTTCATGTAATTAGCATTTATAGTGGGCAGTTTTTTCCGAAATAGTCGTAGGTAATTCTAATTGTTTAATGAGGACATGGATCGTTTTGTGTGCGCCTACTACAAATCACTAAAAACATTTTGCTTTTGCTTTATTATTATTACTGTTTATTATTCAATCATTTTTTGTTTTTATTTCAAATGTAATCTATCTATATATGTCCTACTTTGCTACGAGTATTATTGCACAAATTATTTTTCTTAAACCTACATACATGGTTTATTTTTAACAAGTAAAGAAAATAAGCCGATAGTACCTTATTATTACCTACATACTTAACAAGTTATTAGCAAAACTTTAAGTGTGTATGTCGATTGGGGGAGCACCCTATAGAAATGAATACTTAAATATATGGTTAGCAATTTTTTTTATTTGTAAAACAATCATACCCAAGAATAACAATGAAATAAAGGAACACTCAATTGGCTATAAGAGACTGCTGGATCTTTAAATGTAAAAATTTTACAAATATCATTCGTTCACTAGGCTTTTGTAAAATCTTTGTAAAGCTAGGGCTTTTAACTTGAGCTTTTTAATGCCGTTATAAAACAAATACAAATGATTTAAATGCTCATTCAATTGGCTAGTTTTTATAAGACCCGATAATCCTAAAAACCAACTGTAGAAGTAGATGTTATCATATTTTTTAATGAATAACACTTTGAGATGCACTCAAGTACGGTCAGCATCAAAAGCAGCTTAACACTTTAATACCTTGTCGAAGTAACATATTTACATACCACATTTCGTGAGAAATACCCTTAGAAACTGACTATAATAGGCAGAACAGTGATATATTTTTAAATTGTATAAATTGTGTGTTTTTTTTCATTTATAAAAAAAATATTTATTTACAGAACTTTGACATGGTACTAAAGTGTTAAGCTACTTTTGATGCTGACCGTATCTTAGGCTTACTCTAAGGATGCAACTTAATGGGTACCCTTTGTTTGTTTATTTAGAGGAGTACACCGTACAGTTAGAAGGTTTGTAGATACCATTGACATAATTAAAGGTATTTAATAAAAGTATTATTATAATAATTTGCAAGCGCATACATTATTATATTCATAAAATTATTTTACTAATAAATCGTATGCTACTCTAGGCTACATCATTCATATACGTACTATGGTAAACGATAAGCAGTGAAATTGCAAAATATTTCTGAATAGTTAAAACAAATTAAGTTGAATATTTACGATCAGTGCAAATATTTGTTTTATCCGAAAATCATACATCTTGTTGATGATATTAGGTAAGAGTACGTGAGTGAAAACACAATGGGTTCGTTTGAAAGCTTGTGTCATTGTCATCGTAGACATGCGTTTGCAAAAGCTTCGGCTGCGGCCAGTGGGAAAAAAATAGACAAATATGCAATAACTACTCGTATGCAGATGTTACGCAACAGATTCAATGATATGACTACTCGTGAATGCACATATTAAGTTAAGAAAAAAATATTAATTGGTTTGCGTAATTTATTTTATAATAATGTAAATCGCATCCTGTATGCAACCATATATGAACATCCTAATGATTATTTTATAAAGATTTAATTAATACTTACATTATTATCTGAAAGATACTATAACTATTATACAATCATAGCTATTTGTAAACAATTTTGTTTTATATCAGACGAAGGGAATGTACAGTCACGTACACAACATTGTACATGGTCATAAAAAATAATGAACCTTATGGATTCACATAAGAGTAGAGGTGGAGTTTTATTGTATACGACTGTACGTACGGTAAAGTAGTGTGCAATATATTGTTAATACTGAATTATTAATTAAGCTAACCAAAGAATATAAAATTAGGGGAAGATTAAAGTATTATAGGCAGCTACTTGTACCCAGACTGTGATGGTAAAAATAGGAATATCATAAAAAGTATAGTGTTATTTTAGCATTTATAGTGATCGTAGCGATCACGAATAAAACATAACACTAATATTTTTTTACGGAAGATTATATGTCCGAAATTGAGGCAATTAGTCTTGCTTCGCCAAATTGATAGAGTAGTTTATAAGCTGTTAAGGATAAATATCGTAGAGCAAGATGTAACATCACTCATCACAAATTATCACCAATATCATCAGCCACATAATTACAGCGACAGCAATAACTAAGTCATTTGGGTGCACGATGTACGGTCGCCTGCAATAAAAAATAAGATTTATATTTTAATGAGACTGTATACTTATTAGTGCACGTGACTGAACCTACCTATGTACCCTTAGAGCAAGGCAGCCTTCTGTTCCATTACCTCGTAGATAATGTGCAAATTTTTAAAATTATAATGATCCTTATTTTTTGTTTCACCATGTTTCATACGAAAATCTTAAAATACTTTAGCTCGAAAGTATCCACAGCGCAGTGGTCGTTGTGGTCACCTTGTCCAATAACTTACGGCGCGCGGTCCTCGGAGCTAAATAATGCCAATTCTCCCAACATAGGTACTAACTTATTCTGGCTTAGGAGCATCAAAATGATGAACGATAGGTATGCAATTTAACTATGTCCGGTGAAAAATTCAAAAACTTAATACACAATGCAAAAAGTTTTTTTTTCATCCGCATGTCAGAGTTTCGTCTTGAGACACTGGGGGAGATAAGTCGCAAATGTGCTATGCAGCTCCCGGACGCTGCTCAGCCAAATTGAATTCTGTGATCGACTTGTTTTTGGAAGTGGAACTTACCAAGTCGGGTTTTTTGTTCCAGGTAAATATAATCATCAACAACTGTAGTTGTTGATTTGCGCATCAATATTATTCAACGCTGAAGCGTTGAGCTTCCAGTCTTTACATGAGTGGGTATGACTTGGGAATTCTAAGGTTTCAAGATCTCAGCCATCACATCATGTACCTACTCGTAGTGCATGTTGATTGAATCTGTCTCAGTCCAGAAGCATAAAATGTATTTAAATACAGCATTATTTAGCTCCGAGGACCGCGCGCCGTAAGTTATTGGACAAGGTGACCACAACTACCACTGCGCTGTGGATACTTTCGAGCTAAAGTTTTTTAAGATTTTCGTATGATACATGGTGAAACAAAAAAATAAGGATCATTATAATTTTAAAAATTTGCACATTGTCTACGAGGTAACGGATCGGAAGGCTGACTTGCTCTAAGGGTAGATAGATAGGTTCAGTCACGCGCACTAATAAGTATATAGTCTCATTAAAATATAAATCTTATTTTTTATTGCAGGCGACCGTACATCGTGCACCCAAATGACTTAGTTATTGCTGTCGCTGTAATTATGTGGCTGATGATATTGGTGATTATTTGTTATGAGTGATGATACATCTTGCTCTACGATATTTATCCTTAACAGCGATGACATTACTCTGTTTCCCACCTCGCTGGAGCGGTATGGGTATCCATGACTGGCATGGGTAGCATTTTCGTAACGCTTGTATGTACCGACAATTATTCGGCACCATTGGAGTGACTATGGCGCTTCTATATATCTTGCCGTAGAGTATGCATGTGGTTTAAGGTACCCCTGACTTTTTGAGATTCGGTTATTTTTTATTGTAGATAGGTAAGCGTTTGACTATATTTCACCTGATGGTAAGTGATAATATGGTCTAAAATGTAGCACGATTACCTAGAAGATACCTATTCACTTGCGCTTTGAAAACCCCCCAAAATTGTAGCTCCTAGGTAACACACCTCCTCAAGCAGCTGATTCCACTGTTCGGTTTGTTCGGTTGCTGAAAATAGTCACCTACGAGTATTCACTATTGTAAATACTGATTACTGCACAAATAAGTGCTCATTTAATTAATTGCAATGAATTTAAGACATTAAATAATAAAAAATTCTAGTCATATTAAATAAAAAATGATTTGTAGTTTTTCAAGCTCATTTTGCACACGCCATTCATATCAAAATCGTCGGTCACTTTAGTTTTAAAATATCAATAGCGGCACGACTGAACCGTAAAAGTCCTCTTAATACTTTTTAAATATCATCATAACGTAACGATACGAATGTAATTAATAAAAAAATTATAAATATTTTACAACATCACATACATCTGACTCCGAGATAGGTAGCTCAAGCACCTGTGTTACGGATATCAGAACCAACAGCGGAATCACAAATATATAAATTTAATAATTTTCTTTTGTAAATACATACTTATAATATATAGAAAACGCCCAGACCAATACATCATCATCATCATCAACCCATTTAAGTCCCCACTGCTGGGGCACGGGCCTCCCTCAATCACATGAGGGGTGATTGCCATACTTGCCGCGCTTGGCAGACGGGTTGGCGAGGGTTTTGATATAAATGCAGAGTGTTCCTTCTCTGGGTGCTGATGATCATGCCAGCAGCTTTACTTTAGTCGCCTTTTACGACACCTCGGTAAGAGTGAGGGTGGCCTATTCTACTCTGCCAGGGACCACACGGCCCAGACCAATACAAACAGACATATTCATGCAAACAAATGTTTGTACTGTGATCGTACCCGCAACCCTTGCACCATAGGCAGCGTGCACTACCACTGATCCAAACGGTTCGTCAATTAGAACACTCTCCCCCTCATTACAAATCCCAATTAGAAAAGTTCCTAAACTAAACTCATTCCAGCCCATTTAAATGGCATAAACTTTAGTACGGTAATCATTTTAGGTCACGTTTTGTAATAAAGGGGTATTTGTTATAAATCATTGAGTCTAATGGGAATAATACACAGAAAACCAGCATGAAGCAGCATTGTGCCTGTTTCGCTGCGTAAGTGAGGGTACCGGAGGCCCGATCCGGGGGAAAGGGGGGTTTAAAGGTCGGCAGCGCACTTGTGACTCCATTGGTGTCGCGGGTATCCATTAGCCGCGGCAATCTCACCATCAGGTGATCCGTATGCTCGTCTGCCACCTATCACATAAAAAAAATACCATTTTTTTTACAGAGCGGTGCAGCGAGAAGAATTCGTGAAAAGGTTGCGTAGTTGCAAATAAATAAATGCAATGTTAGGTTTCAATTGATGCGCAAATCTGAGAACCATTGACATCGTAAATAAGTACCTACATTATGCACGTAAGTATGAATACCTAAACTTTGTACTAAGAGTTGGTATTACATGTTTTGTTGTGCTTGTGGTTGACGTTTCTAAATCGAAGTATAAAGATGAGCGCAAACGGGCTCGCTCGCTACATCCTTTGTATCCAAATGAACGTGGTCAGTGGTTGCTACGAGTAGTCGGTGGATTTTGCAAGTGGTCGGTGGTTGCCACGAGTGGTCAGTGGTTTCTACGAGTAGTCGATGGGTGCTACGAGTGGTAGTAGACTGCCTTGGTGGCGCAGTGGTTAGACTGCCTTGGTGTCGCAGTGGTTAGTGGGTCTCACTTTAAAGCGACGGCTGCGTAAGAGGTCCCGGGTTCGATTCCCGGGTCGGGCCAAAAACTTGTACCTAAGTTTAGCCGTTGATCCTGCGCCCTTTTCCCTCTCCGCTGTAACGGCTGGTGTCTCATCGGAATACGAGTGCAATGGAATAGAGAGTGCACTTGTGTTTGCGCACATATTTGAGCACTATAATATATCCTGCGTACGTGGCTGATCGTTGAGATTGGCCGCCGTAGCCGTAATCGATTGGAGGAGGATATTTGTAGCCTGTAGAAATCTGTAGTCGCTATAATTTGAAACATTACCAGCTACATCCTTACGATGGATTCCGAGACGCAAGGTGTAGCGGAGGCTTAGAGGATTACTGAAAACTAGTGTAGGTAAGTGGTGGGCATATCAAGGGCGCCTTGTGGAAAGTGTCGACATTTGGCTGCTTCTGGTGGCGTGCTACGGACAATGAATCGCGACTGGCCGATACTGGTGGTGAGTTGCGGACCTGAGTCGCTAGTGGACTCACTACACGAGTGCGACTTGCCACACTATGGACTAGTCCATAGAAAACTATTTACGGAATTTCTACCATGTACCTTATTTTTGAGTTTGCGCTAAGCGCCATGGTCACGGAGTAACTGAAGTTAAGGTACATACATGGTAGAAATCCCGTAAATAACTATTCTAATGATAATGATCATGAAAGTTTAAAACAATATATATTGTCCTATCCCCAAACTAAGGTTTTCTCTTGTACAATGTGAAACAGGAACCTCAAAGGTACAAATATCTGTCTCATCAACAAAATAACATCATTGGTAACAGTTTTTGGTAAGAAATTCTTAGTGTTAACCCGGAGTCTGGAAATCGGAGGTCTTGTACCCCCGTGTGCCTCGGAAAGCATTTTACGAAGTTGGTCCTGCGCCCGATCCCTCTCGCGTTGTGTCACACTAGTGTCACATAGGAATGTGAGGGTAAGGGAAATAGAGAGTGCACTTGTGTTTGCGTACACACTTGAGCACTATTATTATATCCTGCCTACGTGGCTAATTGTTGAGATTATTCGCCATAGTCGTAATCAGCCAGAAGGTATTATCACTATCGTTGCAGGAATCAAACCTGCGACCCTTGCGTGTCAACCGGCGCCCAAACCAGTACCTAAATGGGTCGTCAAACAAATATTAAACATCACGTGAAGACCTTGTGGTAGTTGCGGCTAGCCGCCACCGGCTTTGATCGGTGGCATACCTAGTCCGTAGCTCGTTTGCGTGAAGCGAGACTAAGTATTATATAAGGAAGTGCGAGGGCTTTATTGACGCTGTGCACTACTCATCTTTTACGACTAGTTACATAGTGTTCCTTTTAATGCCAATTTAATAAGGGATACATTCCCGTACTAAGAACGGCAATGTATTTACCAATAGAACCTTTATTAATAGGTACATACCTAGCTCTATACTCGTATCTACTAAGGGTCGTGAAATAGCGGACCGCGGGAACACAGTAATTGACCACAGCACTCAAAAATTCTAGCATATTATTTTATAGAAGAAATAATGAATAAATTTTCTTCTATAAAATGATTTGTAGACCACCGATGTCTCCGAGCGAAACTAATTAATGACCCCTGCTCTACACAAACTTTCATCCCCTTCCAACCTTTTTCCTAAAACAAAAAAGACTAGTTTATTTATTAGTGACAAACTTGACAGATAAAAACACAAACACTTATTATGGATTCACAACTTAATGTCCTCAAATGTTCAGACACTTATGAAGCATTGTTTAGTATAAACATCATCATCATTTCAGCCAATATACGTCCACTGCTGGACATAAGCTTCCCGCAATGCTCTCCACACAGATCGGTCCTGTGCCGCCCGCATTCCAATGGATTCCCGCAACCTTCACCAGATCGTCGGTCCACCTTGCGGAGGGCCTGCCACGGCTGCGACTTCCTGTACGTGGCCTCCACTCGAGGACCTTTCCGCCCCAACGGCCGTCTGTTCTCCCCGCTATGAGCCCTGCCCATTGCCACTTGAGACATGCAATCCTTTGGGCTATTTCTGTGACCTTAGTTCTCTTACGGATCTCATGATTTCTGATACGATCACGCAAAGAGACTCCGAGCATAGCATTGTTTAGTTTACATTGCTAAAAATATACCAAATGCGTAGATGTTACCTTACTTTATGAGTAAAAAAATTTTTTTGGTGATATTTCCTTACAAAGAAACCAGTCCCTGTTACAACTATTGTTACAAGTTTTTATTACGGCAAGTCCGCTTAATGTAATCTTCTTTTAATTGGATATTTGGCTGTCATTATTATTCTTGACGGTACCAAGGTTAGATTTGTGTTTAAGTTCAATACAATTAATGATCTCGAATTTCAGTTATAACTGTAGGTACATCAATAACATTTGCATGTTCTTAGAATCAAAGATCGATAGGAGTGGCAAACATTTGGAGATGCTTACGTCTAGCAGTTATGTTCTTAGAAGCAAAATTTTAGTTCGAATGTTTCTATTAGTAACCATGATTCAGTTGGTCTGGTTCCCCTGCCCAAGGGTTGCGAAGGTGAGACGGCAGTTTCTTCATTGTAATTACCAAACTCCTCTGAATCACGATTAAGGTCACGGGTAGGGTCGCCAAAAGCGGCCAATTTTAGCGTGAGTCAATTTTTCGCGTACAAAACCGTACCAAACATTTATGCATGCTTATTTAATAAATAGTATAAGTGTTTGCCGAGAGGTGGTAACCACGAAATTGTTTAAAATAGATCCGGATTAGTAGCTAAAAATTAAAATCGGTTGGCGTCGGTAGTGTGCCCTATCCTTCACCTTAACCGTCAACCCCCGGCTCCAGAGCAATGGCTTTGGACGCAACCAGGAATTACACGCTCAGGTGAGAAAGGTTTGTATTATTATTATAGGCCATTTTCACTGTAATCTAGTGTACGATGGGTCCAGGCTGGCCATATTATGAAGCATTACTACGCTGATCATCGTTAGAGCCCAGAGTCCAATTCTCAAGCTTTTCGATAAAAAAAAACATGGCGGCTGTGGCCTGAAATCCAAAAACAAAAAGCTATGTTTTAGTGATATAAATGTTTCACAACATCACATACATTGATCTGCCTCCGAGATAGGTAGCTCAAGCACCGATGTTACGGATTTCAGAATCAACAGTGGGATTATAAATATATACATATAATATATGTCGTAAGATGATAAATGTCACGAGCCATAGATTGGGCTCCTGATCCCGATATCTTGACGGGCCTCAAAAATACAGTTTATTTCCAACATACGAGGAAGTGTCGGTAATCATAGCGAATATGGTATTATTTGGCTGTGCACCATATGGGCGCGTAATGTACATGACCCTCTTTCCCCTCTGGATCCGCCTTTGAACCGACTTCAGCATACAAGAAATGTGTCAAGTCTACTAAATAGATATCATACTGGGTGTATTCGTAAAGATTAAGTCATACGTTATGTCATGTTGGTATTAACTTTTTACATTATTATTGACTATGTACTTATGTAAATAAATGTAAGAAGTTGAAATTGAAAACATCTTAATACACTCTGACCTTTAGTTCTTTATTTAAATACAAATAACCTATTGCGCATCCATCAAACACTAGTGCCCAATTAATGAGGCTATTAAAATTAAATAGGTAACTGAACATACAGTCAAAAATTCTTAATAGATATGAACTCTATGAAATTAAAAATAGCTTGGAAATCTATTGAAGTTTGGAAAATTCGAATAGCCCGTACTTTAAAATTATCTAGGTATTATTAATAATGGAGGTCTTTAGAGTGAATACACGTAAGCGCATAATAGTAAATAGTAATATATTATACGAAAAATATAAGCATACCTTGACATTACATCGCAGGTACTAATGAACAAGTGAACTTAGTATCAGAGTTTAATACAAACTACTTAAGTCAAATGGGAAAATCTACGCCTTTTTCAAAATGATATTTATCCATGTTTTGATTTTTTTACGTGATAGTTGGCAGACGAGCAAACGGATCACCATCAGGTGATTACCATCAGGTAAGCGATTGCCGCCGCCCATCATCAAACCCCCCTTTCCCCCGGATTGGGCCTCTGGTACCCTCACTCACGCAGCGATACACAGCAAAGTGCTGCTTCACGCCGGTTTTCTGTGAGTGTGAGAATTTCAATCAATACTATATTTTAAATTGATTATAAAAAATCATCTACGCATTTAAAAAAATAATAATATACTGATAGGAATCAGATAATTTAACCGTGGGAGAGTCACGGTTCGGCATGAATGGGCCGGCTCCACCGGAGTGAACCACGGCCTCACAGAAAACATAACCGTGGGAGAGTCACGCTTCGGCATGAATGGGCAGGGTCGACCGGAGTGATACCACGGCGTCACAGAAAACCAGCGTGAAGCAGCATTGTGTTGTGTTTCGCTGCGTGTATGAGGGTACCGGAGGCCCAATCCGGGGGAAAGATGGGTTTAAAGGTTGGCAGCGCACTTGTGACTCCACTGATGTCGCGGGTGTCCATGAGCGGCGGTAATCGCTTACCTTCAGGTGATCCGTCTGCTCGTCTGCTATCTATCACATAAAAAAAGATAACGTATATAAGATGTTGAATATTTCTAGCAATTGTGAGCCTTATTGGAATAGTAAAAAGAAAGAGTTTCGCATGGCTTTAACTAGCTAGAGGTCAGATAATGTGAACCTATAGTTGTAAAATTGTAATTCTGTGGAATTACTCAGGTGCAATACTGGAGATGTTTCTTATTTAAAAGTATGAGTGACTCCTCAGATCAAATTAGAAGAGTCGTATTTTAAACCCTATGTGTTAAGTTTTAAGGATGCATCGTACATGTTATTGGATTGAGGCAGTTAATGGCACATCAAAACCGCAAACTTCTGTTACATAACATTTGTTTACGATGCTCGCGTACACTCTGTGAACTTTAACCAAGTGACCTCATTGCTTTACTGTATCTATTAGGTTGTGTCGGCGTAAATATACCCGTAGCTTAACAATATCGTGCATAAATATATATATTATAACATAATATGACATTGCTGCTTTTTGCTAGCGAGCGATGGTAGCTCAGTGGTTCAGAACGCGCATTATTTCCGGGGGACGTGGTTCGAATCCGAGAATTCACCTCAAGGTTTTAACAGTCTATGTGCGTATTTCTACCGTTAGCTCGGCGGTGAGGGAAAACATCCAGAGGAAACATGCACGTTCCGGATTGTTTCTGAAACGTGTAACCATTGGGTCTTGTTATTCGCAACCCTTTAAGGCGAAGGTAGTCGCCGCATTATAATAACCAGACTTCTCAAAATCTGAATCATGGTTTAAGTGTACCCCGGGTTCCAGAACGACAGATTAGGACGCAACCAGAAATTACACGCTAGGATGAGGATTTCTGCTTTTTGCTGCTCTTATTAGTTTAATGTATAATTTAAAAATGAATCGCAAAATGTGTTAGTAAGCGCATAACTCGACAACGCCTGGACCAATTTGGCCAATTCTTTTTTTAAAATGTTTGTTGAAGTCCAGGGATGGTTCTTACGGCGAGAAAAAAATCGAATAATTGTCGGGAAAACCCTAAAAACAGCCCTTTTCTTTTTCACATACAAACGTTTTCTAACTAAAACGTAGAATCAATTTGAGTTTTATTGCTATTATATAAAGTTCGTATTTGTTGCCACATTACAATTTTTTTTGACAGGACGAAGTCTGTCGGGTCAGCTAGTTTTTTATAAAAAAAAACTCCCGAAAGATAAAGATAAAGAAACTTTATTTGCTTGAACATGTGTACAATGAGGTGTTTATGTGTTATGAAAAGTTCCAACATGCTTTACCATTACGGTGTACAAATATAATTGTGAGTCAAATAGTTATCTTAAACAATACATACAATTAGAAACAATCAACCACTATGAATCAAATTGAAATTAAATTAGTAAATTACAGATAGATAATTGAATTAAATTAAATTAAAATGTCAAAATATAATGTAAAATTTTTCATTTAGGAATTCCCTGACGTCATAATAACATTTTTTTATTAAATGCACCTTTAGGCAATATTTGAACTTATTTAAGGGTAGTTCTTTAATCGACAAGGTGAGCTTATTCTATACTCTGGGTGCCATACATAAAATGCTCTTTCCCATGAGTGCTGATAAAGTGGCAGGCATACGAAGTTTACTGTTGTCACGCCGATTACGACTGACTACATCTTCCAATCGTAAAAATAGCATTGGATTGCTTTTTACAAAGAGAGCTGTCTCCAAGATGTACAAAGACGGAAGCGTTAGAATTTTATGTTTATACATACTACCTTATGGAAGTAGGGTTTGCAACTCTCTATTGTTTTTAATCCGAAAATGACTCTAATACATCTTTTCTGCATTTTGAAAGCCTCTGATGGCAGCTAATTCCACATTCGTGCGTTCGTGGGAGGAAATTCCTCTGGAACCGTACTGTGGGATACCAACCTCCAGGTTGACCTTCTAAACATTTATTTTAAAGATGTACTTACTCATACTCTTCTTCTAGTCTTTATATTTATTTTAAAGATGTACTTACTCATGTAGGCGGATATACACGTCGTCATCTTAGTCGACTCATTAAATAATTTTAGATTAGGTAGTGGTATTGCGAGTATCCATGTCTGGCGGCAATTGCTTACCATCAGGTGAGTCTACCACTTTTTTTTTTTCGGTAGGCAAGTCATGCAATTGAAAGCGACATTTTAAACATTTGTTTTTTAAAATTAAACTGTAGATTCTGAAAAACTTTGCACAACGCAGACCGACGATTCGCGGCCGGAGGCAAACACTTTGCACAATCACGAAGCCCCGTAACGCTTTTTGAATCGCCTTAAATAAACAGTTGGCATTATTGTCATTAGCACCTCGTGCCCAATGTTACTTCGGCAACGTCCATTGTCAATATGAAGTGATATTTATAGCCCAAATTGTCACTTGAATGCATAGACGTTCAGGACTCGTCCTACAATCAACATATTCCTCCTTTTATTAGTTAAATCGGCAAAATGATGAAAATTGTAAGTTGACTGCTTTCATTTAAGAGCGCATGTTCGGTCCAGCGCCACTACTTGATGTTTATTGATTGTGATGATCTTAAAAACATTTTTTAATAAAATCCCTTCATTATGTACTGGCGTAAAATACAACCACTTTGTGTTTTTCAGACTTAAACGTTATTCATATCACTACCACTGTAAACAATAATTACAAATTTGCTACTTGTACAGTACTATAATGTCACAAGGTTTTTATTAAAAATATCAAGTACCTTGTGTAAGTACTTTACAGTATAAGTACTCTGTAAAGAGTAACAACTTTAATTTATTTATAAAAATCAAATAGCGGCGCTAATAGACCGAAGAATTTCATAATTATTATGGAAGTGTTAATCTATAATTATAGGTAAAAGACTTTTTTATAAATGTTAAAATTTAATTTGAGCGAAGTGTCGGCTATGTTGGAGGTCCCAATCTATATCTTTTACATAACTAATTTTCATACAAAAAAATTCAATCTTTATAGATTGAAAGAAACATTTATTCACTGAGAATACAATAAAAATATCGTCATACATAATCATTTGACTTATTTGAATGAACGAAACATTCATTGACACAATACAGTTTCTCCAACTTACTCAGATTTTTATTGTTAGTAGCAACAAAAAATATTTACTTACAATAACTTTTTAGTTGGTGTCAATTTTTTTCAGACAATCTTCGCTTTAACTGCGGTAGTTCTGGCATGTGCTCTACCCCAGGAAGCGCCGGCGCAACCACCAGTTCAAATCGTGAAGCAGGACTCTGAAGTAGATATCAATGGATACAATTTTGAGTAAGTATCCTCCTGCAGGCCGTGTGGTCCCCGGCAGAGTAGAATAGGCCACCCTCACTCTTACCAAGGTGTCGTAAAAGGCGACTAAGGTAAAGCTGCTGGCATGATCATCAGCACACAGAGAAGGAAAACTCTGCATTTATATCAAAACCCTCGCCAACCCGTCTGCCAAGCGTGGTGAGTATGGCAATTACCCCTCATGTGATTGAGAGAGGCCCGTGCCCCAGCAGTGGGGACTTAAATGGGCTGATGATGATGATGATCCTCCTGCAAGTATATTATTTGCGGATCAGGAGTCTTCATGATATATACTTCTTTGTAGAAATCTGTAAAAATTAACAATCTTTGATATCTAGTTGATATTAATTGTAAATATAAAGACATTTAAATAAATATCATAATATCAGTTGATTCATCATACAATCGATCAGCATTGGAATTTGTTTAATCATTTGCAATTATTATAATGATATCGACATAGTTAGAGTCTTAAGGTGACGGGTAGGGCACACTAGCGACGCCAATCGATTTTAATTTTAAGCTACTAAACTGGATATATTTTAAGCAATTTCGAGGTTACAACTCTCGGCAAACTCCTATACTATTTATTTAATACTCAAAGTTAACTGTTTGGTCTGCTTTTGCACTCAAATTTTGGATTACCGCTAAAAGTGGCCGCTTTTGGCGGTAATCAATTTTTCGCGTACAAAAACAGACCCCACATTTGTGCATGGTTATTTAATAAATAGTATAAGTGTTTACCGAGAGGTCGTAACCCGGAAATTGTTTAAAATAGATCAGGTTTAGTAACTTCAAATTAAAATCGATTGGCGTCGCTAGTGTACCCTACCCGTCAACTTAAGGAATTTTATGCAGTGATTTACCTACTTAATTAAAGGTAAACAATGGACTCGACCCTTCCGGTATTCCTTGGGTACTTATGTTACCGGATTACATTAGTAAAACAATTCTCGTCGTCTATCTAAGGAGAAACGACTTCCTAGCGTGGAAACAGAATTTTCTTTTTCTATATTAGCCATGCGGACCATAATAATCACTTTTTTTATAGGCGAGTACCTATGCGGCACATCTAAACTCAATAATTTTCTATACAAGTTGTCCCGTAAATAAGAATGGAAAAACAAATCTGGTATATAGCTCGCTTGGAGACCTACAACTTATTTGAATCGTTTTTTGAAAAACCAAGAAAATAAAAACATCTCTGTTTGATCCAATATTTAGGGTGCCCCACCCAGTATATTACTTAATCAACTTGTGAATTTAAATATGAATAAATGTTCATGATCATCTAGTATAAAACTAGGGCATTCTTCCAGCTATGAGTACTAGAAGATGAGTACTATCAGAGACAATTTAGAATAGTTCGGCTTTAGACTAAATTGACCCAAGCGGGCGCTAAAAGAACTATCGCGATTGGGCGGCGTACCTTAGCGACTGCGCCATTAAAGACTTTTATAAGTTACTAGTACTAATAAGACGTGAAATCAACAAAATTGAGTGCATTTCGACCATAAGACGTTGCAAAATAAAATTACTTTAAGGTACTTCCCATCAAGATCGTGACAAGTTTCCAACAAAGTGTGCAATTAATCAGTTTTGTAAACTGAACGTGCTATGAATGATGCATTATTTGCTTGTGATCTACGATTTTCATAACATTATTAACTTTATTTATGACTGACATCTTCATTAATTAGTAACACTCCGTGCTCAGGTTACATTTATCCCTTTAAGCACTAATATAAATATAAATAAAACATGGTTTCTATATATCTTATTAAAACATAAAGAAACCATGTTTTTTTTCCAAAATCATTTAATGGTGATATTTCTAATAAAAGGTGGTCTTGTATTCGGTTAATTAATTCATACACACATTTTAATAAAAATACAAAATAAGCAATTAACTCATTTATCTAAACATAATCTTCATTGAATGAGGTATCAAATAACATTGTTGATGTCCTTGCTGATTGTAGCGACAAAATGTTAACTCTAAAAGTGGCACATAGCCACAAAGTTGAATGTTAAAATTGTCAGGTGTCGTAGCCATATATATAGTGGTTATGTGTTGGTCGTTAGAACTTTTGTTACGTAGATATCGAGTGGTTGACAATGATAGTCACGATCATAATTAGCCTGCACTTTGATTCCCTTTCGAGGGTATATAGGTTTTATATTTGTTTAAAGATAATCAGCTTACTTTTAGAACGAGGAGTGAGACGCACTTCTAATCAGTCGAGACCTCTTGATATGTATTATCCAGAACGTAAGCGAGTAAGCGTAGTTCCATGATTTGATGCTAGAGTATCACTCACCAAATTACAGGAGAGGAATCGTCTTTCAGCAAATTTTTGTTTTCAATAAATATGACGTAATATTTAGATACATGAAGAGTTTTTTTGAACTAACTTATTGCTCCCCAGGTTTGAAACGAGCGACGGTACTTCCAGACAAGAGCAAGGCGAGTACAAGAACGACACAGAACAGCAGGGCCTCGTCGTCAAGGGGAGTTACAAGTACATCGCCCCTGACGGCCAGCCCATCCAAGTGACCTTCGTCGCTGATAAGAACGGCTACCAACCCACCGAGACTACCGGCGACCAGAAACCCGCCCAGGCTTGAATAAATTAACTGTGTATTGGTGTATACAGGGAGATGACAAACCCTCTGGAAGCCCTAAATATACCAATGAAACTATAAGTCTGCTGGTTAATCTAGACCACTCCGGCTTGATATAGAAGCGTGGAGGAGATAGGAGTGACAATTTTTTTTTGAGGCAGTTATATTGGCAGCCCAGGTTATTGCTGACAATTCATCATCATCAGCCCATTTAAGTCCCCACTTCTGGGGCACGGGCCTCCCTCAATCACACGAGGGGTACTTGCCATACTCACCACGCTTGGCAGACGGGTTGGCGAGGGTTTTGATATAAATGCAGAGTTTTCCTTCTCTGGGTGCTGATGATCATGCCAGCAGCTTTACCTTAGTCGCCTTTTACGACACCTCGGTAAGAGTGAGGGTGGCCTATTCTACTCTGCCGGGGACCACAAGGCCATTATTGTCAGTAATATAACCAAGGCAACTATTGTCAGTAATATAACCAAGGCTCAAGCCAGAGCTGGCATTAAGTAAATCACACAATTACTTACTGTCAGCTCTGCCCTACCAAAATACGTGAACTCCTCTAACGTCATCCTCCTTCACGCTTCTTAGATTACGGATTACTGTTTTGACCAGCTGCTACTTACAGTAATTTTGTTATAAGCCCCACTTCTGCTAAAACCAAATGTAGATAAGACTTCCCTTGAAGACATTATTAAACGTTTTTACGTGCATAAGTTGTTTTTGTTATCATCATCATCATCAGCCTATCGCAGTCCACTGCTGGACGTAGGCCGCTCCAATTGTTCGCCACTGTGATCTATCCATGGCTTCTCGCATCCAGCTCTTGCCAGCCATCCTGCGCAGATCGTCCCCGCACGTAGCCAGAGGGCGCCCTATATTACGTTTGCCAAGACGCGGTCTCCACTCCAGAACTCGTTTACCCCATCGGTTGTCGGTTCTGCGGCTAATATGGCCAGCCCACTGCCACTTAAGCTCGCTAATCCGGTGAGCAATGTCGATAACTTTGGTTCTCTGCCGGATCACCTCATTTCCGATTCGATCTCGGAGAGAGACGCCGAGCATTATAGAGCCGAGTTTTTGTTATATGTGTCCAATATTTTGAGATTTATTGAAAAATATGACATGGAGGAGTGTCATATTTCCATTAATCTAATTTAAACGTTTGCATTTTACGTTAAGCAGTTACAAAATCAGTAACGTTATTTTTGGGACGATTGAAGCTTCCTATATTATATTTACCACACCTTTTGTTATTTGTACCACTCTTCGGCATGAATGGGCCGGCTCGACCGGAGTGACACCACGGCCTCACAGAGAACCGGCGTGAAGCAGCACTGTGCGTTTAAAGGTTGGCAACGCACTTGTGAGTCCACTGGTGTTGCAGGTGTCCATAAGCGGCGGCAATCGTTTGCCATCAGGTGATCCGTCGGCTCGTCTGTCGCCTATCACAGAAAAAAATGTAGTGTAGAGTCTTTCGCGGGTGTCCATGGGCGGCGGCAATCGCTTACCATCAGGTGATGCCACTGTCACCTATTTCATAAAAAAAAGAGTCAGCGCCACCAAAGACGTCCCGTGAAAAGCGCGCTTCAGCCGTCATACAAATTTGAGCTTTATGCTCATATACCCAAGGAATTTGAAATTTTATTTCTGTGTTTTGCCGCGGGACTTCTTTCATGCCGCAGACTCTAGGTTACCAGGTTACAGGCCAAATGGAGTGACGTCAGGGGCTGGATGCGAGTAGCCCAATATCGACAAAAGTGACGGAGAGGCCTATGTCCTGCCTGGACATAGGCCTCTCCAAATGTTCCCTAAATGACTGCGACATGGTGATATTGATGATCATCACGAATGGGTATTCATCATTATCATCATCATCATCATCAGCCCATTTAAGTCCCCACTGCTGGGGCACGGGGCTCCCTCAAACACATGAGGGGTAATTGCAATACTCACCACGCTTGGCAGACGGGTTGGCGAGGGTTTTGATATAAATGCAGAGTTTTCCTTCTCTGGGCGCTGATGATCATGCTAGCAGTTTTATCTTAGTCGCCTTTTACGACACCTCGGTAAGAGTGAGGGTGGCCTATTCTACTCTGCCGGGGACCACACGGCGAATGGGTATTACTAATATATTATATTATGTATATGTTATAGGCATTGTATATATTGCCTAAAACGTTCAGGCAATGTGTATAATACGATTCATTTCCTACATTGCCTAGATATTGTATAAAATGCCCGAAGCGCATCAGGCAATATATAAAATGAACGACCACGGGAAGGAGTCTAGTGCGCGGCGTGCGAGACTACCCCGTAAACAAGTCGTAACTTGTTCGTTGTGTTAGTACGTAGCACTCCTGCAAGGAAAAATCGTTAGCTCCCTGTGGAGTAGTGGCAACAAGCCACTCGCTTGCTCTGGCGTGTCCAGACCGTGTGCTGAAGCGGCTCGAGCGGCGACTGCCCCTCGCCTCAGCCTCTCCACTCCACTCAGCATATTTAATTTTCTTTATGTACTCCACCTCCACCGCGAGCCTCTGTGCCCGCAATGTTGCGGACGAAACTCTTGACGAAATTGTAGAGGAGCAGCTGTGGACACTCGGGACGCCAGGCGCTGTTTTTCTTTTGGGCACAAGTAATCATAACAATTTTTTCACGCACACTGACACCAAATAAATAAATGTAATAATAATAAATAAATGTATAAATAAATGTTAGCTACGCCTAGTGTCTGTATCTTAAGGTCTCTAAAGCACACCAAATAAATAAAACCATTCATTTTCACCACAACATATTATCACAACTTTGGGCAACTATTTATAATAAAAGACAATATAGAAGTAAAGATAAAACATAGACACTATCAAAAAGGATGGTGGTGTTTGCTGCAGAAAGGTCACTGTTGGGGATGGCCACTCCCCAACAGTGACTTTCTGCAGCAAACGCTTGCCATTCAATTTTGTCCTAATGGCGCAGAAGATAAGGGATGTGAAAATGTCAAAATGTTCAGGCTCTAAGTGCACTTGACTGTACGTTGTAAATGTTAATGTTTATCTGAAGGGAACTGCTAAGTGAGAAACGCTGTCTACGCAAAAAACACGTAGAGAGAAGATGCATATGTAGCATACCAACCAATAGAACACTATGTCTTATCAGCGCGGTATGTTAGTGGAAGTTGAAATTAGGATAGATCTCATCAGATCAGTACCTGTCTAACATAATCATAGAGAAGAAAAATCGATTACATACATTACCTATGCGTCAACCGGCATTCTATACAATGTATTCCATACTTTTCCTAGAAAAGTATGAAATAGTTTCTTGTTCTTAATTTTCTTGTGTTTTTGTTCTTTTGTTCAAAAAATTTTCGTAACCCTGAAATAGTTTGAACATTTAATATCATTTCACACATTGCCTGGACGACCCTGGCTTTCTATACATTTCCTAGGTATTGTATGGAATGCCTGCATTATACACATTGCCTGTAACATATATATTTAACAGATGTTGCCTGGTACACATAAGATAGCAAATGTGTCGAGGTATTAGTGACAAGGAAAATGTAGTTTGTTCGATCTTTAAGTCAAAAGGCGCTACAAACCTGTTTTTTCTCATTCATCCTCCATCCCGTAATAATAAAAGTAACTTAAAATTTACTAGACTGTTTTTAATGTAAAATTGTATATAGCTATACCATCAGTTTAGTTCACACTGAAGACGAATGAGATTCTGAAGACTACAGTTATTTTGGGCGTATTATTTATTAAAAAAATCTTTTAACTGTTTAACGGCTGAACTCAGAGAGCTAATGTTCATTAACTTTAGTATCGGTAGTCTATGCATATCAATATTTTTATAAGTGTGAATCCTTTTTCAAATTGTTAGCTACTAAACCGGATGTATTTTAAACAATTTCGGCCACACAACACAAAAGCGGCCACTTTTAGCGTCAATCAATTTTTCGGGTACAAAAACGGACCCAACATTTGTGCATGGTTATTTAATTAATAGTATAAGTGTTTGCCGAGAGGTTGTAACGCCGAAATTGTTTAAAATACATCCGGTTTAGTAGCTAAAAATTAAAATCGATTGGCGTCGCTAGTGTGCCCTACCCGTCACCTTAAGTAGCCAACTAAGTTAATCAACGACTCTGAGTGATGATGATGAGGTAATACTAATGCATTATGAAAAGCATTTTTGATCTATGGCATTTTTTTATTAAAACCCTAGGCCTTAGCCCTAGGCTACTAAAGATTAAATGTCATCTTCGTATTGTTGAATTAATCATCTAGATATCTTGTCGCCAACTAGATATACCCCAGTCAGTTAAATTACATAAATAATTCTTCTAATATTAAATACTGACGGTTTTCCAACAGCAATGCACAATTTGATGTTAGGTAGTAATTGATAGTACTTACTTTAAAATCACAGATAAAACTAAACTTCTATGCCTTAAAGTGCTCAGCGACTATTGTGTAAATAAATACCACAACGAGACTGTATGGATGTTAATTCTTCATACAAAACATGTTTACTGATTGCGACATAAAGCTATCCAATAAGATGTTATTTGCGTGACCACCTAGATACATACATACAGATACCAGTAAGAATATCTGTAGCTACAATTATGTATGTGTAGGTAAGTTAAACCCACACGCTGCCTTTAAACTATAGATGTGATGAAAACGCTTTACCAATTTCGACTTAATGAAGCATTGCTAAGGCTAACTCTAAGTTAAATTATTCGGACTGATTCTCGCTCCTTTATTCCTCCTTAATTCTCCATTGTTATTCTACAATTGAACAAAACGTCAGAATCTTCTTTAGACACATACTTAATACATGACCTCCGTGATTTCTTAGTCTTATTTCCCCTTATTATAAACCTCGGAACAAAAGTCATTCCAGCCCCATTTGACATTGCATGTTGGAACGGGATGAATTAAGATTTAGTACGGTAGTAACTTTATATCGCATTTTTTAATAAGGTGGATTGAGATAACGCAGTTGGTTTAAACTGTGTATTGTCAAAGGCCGTGTAAATCTGAACCTTGACCGGCTCGAGCGGAGTGATATCACGGCGTCTCACCAAAAACCGGCGTGAAGCAGCACTGTGCTGTGTTTTGCTGCGTGAGTGAGGGTACATGTGGCCCAATCCGGGGTAAAGGGGTATTTAAAGGTTGGCAGCGCACTTGAGAGTCCACTGAATTTGCCATTGCCATTGTCCATGGGCGGTGGCAATCGCTTACCATCGGATGATCCGTCTGCGCGGTTGCCACCTATCATATAAAAAACTCCGGATCATAAAGTTCGTGTAATGGGCTACCAAGTAGACGAAATAGTGTCATGATTGTGCAGCGCCGCGCGGTGTAACGTATGGAATGAAGTCAGATCAAGCGTTTCCGCACGAGCTTAGAAGTGTCAATATTTTATTTGCGTTTAAATCGTTATTTGTGCATTTTTGGTATCTTTAAGTTATCATTAAATGCATAAGATAGAATTAATAAAATTAAAATAAAAAAAAATACGAAAGTTTCCACACACCCAGGATTGGTTGAGAAAACCGTGAATGCGCTGTTGTAGCGAGCGGTTGCTACGGTCAGGGTAATTTCACTTAGTACTTTTTTCCTTAGTATGGGAAAAATAGTTCAGCGGTTTTCGTTAGATGGAGCTTGTAAAATGCAGATGTTTCGGCGTTGTTCCGTTAGATGTCATCATGCATTTTTACAAGTACGTTACGCTAGTAAAGGGTATTTCCGAAACAATGACGTCAAGCCGCCTGCCCACATTAGCAATTTAGGTCTTGGGAATATTTAATCGTCTCCCTGCCTGATTCTCGAAAGTGGCCGTACTTATCATAGCCGTTGAGTATTAGTCGTTATCTTCTTTATGGCGGTAGTTTTGGCTAGCCGACTGATGCTGATTCCTCTATCCCAGTATATATAAGTTACTCTATGGCTACGCTTGTACCACAGTAAGCAGCGTGCAAGCTGACCATAAAGGTGATCAAGCAGCTGTAGTGACTGCTATAGTAGGTAGCCTAGTAGGCTGAAGATGAATGCATGTACATACGTTGCGCGTTTTCTTACATCTTGCATGCAGCTCGCAAGAGATTGCTGCTACTGCAAGTTCATCTTATTCGTTCGATTTGTCCAGATCTAATGAAGGAATTAGTCTAGTAGGCCCTCTGGTGTAATGAATTTTATAAAAATAACATTGGCATAAGTGCTATTCAAATTCAAACTTGTCTGTTCAACACGAAAATTAACTAAGGCGGGCAACTGATGTCATGCCATATTAATGCCATGAGCGATCTCTATGATCCCGTTGATGTTCATGAACGGCGGCAATTACTTACCATTAGAATAAGAATAAGAATAAAATAATTTATTCAGCGCCAAACATACACAAAAAAAATAAAAATATAACGAAATGGACATTAGAATAGCACTGAAATGGGCTCCACTCAGCATGTGTCACAGTGTCTAAAGGACACCCCGACGCTGGTCTTCCGTGGAGTCCAAGGAACTAAGGGACGTCACTGTGCGTGCTGACGTTGAAAGTAAAAAGTTGCAGAAACGATGTTTAGGTATGTAAGTGTATTGTTGTATCGTTGTTTGCCCTTCACAAATACAGATTATTAAAGATGGATTCTCACAAATAAAATACTGAAATAAGTTTTACATATTTATTGCTTTCCAGGCTCCACCACACGGATGGTAGGCTTGTAGCCCTTGTCATCAGCTGTGAAAGTCACCTCGTACTGCTGACCATCGGGGGCAAAGTAAGAGTAGGACCCTTCGACAGCGATGCCCTGTTTATCTCCCACGGTGATGAGGTGAGCAGCTTCTTGGCGGGATACTCCGTCACTTGTCTTGTACCTATAATCATGACGTCAAAATTAGGGCAAAACTATTTTGGTAATACAGTTTTTTTCGTATGAGTAAGTGGCTGACAAGCTTGGACAGGTTTCGCCACATTAGGGTTGTAAAAGATAGGCTGAAACAGCTCATTAGAATAAGGAACTAGACTTGCCCACAAATGTTTTATTTTGTTAGTAGATTGTTTCAGTGTACTTAAATTAACACACACATACTGAAGGACCACTAGTTTTCATCACGCAAAAAAAATCGTTTCTCCACAGTGGCAATCAAACCTGCTGGAGGCAGAGTTAACATCAAATATGCTAGTGTGGTGCTACTTAGTACAATAATATAATATAATCTTTTTCAACATCTCACACATTGATTTGATTCCGAGATAGGTAGGTCAAGCATCTGTGTTACGGATATCAGAACCAACAGCGGAATTAAAGATATATACATTTAATACTTTTCGTATGTAAATACATACTTATAATACTTAGAAAACACCCACATCAATACAAACAGTTCATGCACACAAAAGTTTGTACCGAACCCGCAATCCTTGTACCAGATCACTACCACTGATCCTGACGGATACATATGTATAGACATAGTACATAGTGTCTATGATAAATAATTGAATTTCTAATTATGGACTCACTCCTCACCCCACCTATCATAAAATTAACTATCTACTCGATTATAATTAATTAAGACAACGATTAAAATTAAATAAGTAGTGTTTTTGTATGATTATCTTGACTGGTAATGAAATGTCAAGTTATTTACTAGCACTGTTAGGCAAATTGATTTGAGAAACGTACGAAGGTTGTAGAGGTTGCCCATAAAATCTGCGTTGCATCATACATTTTATTAAAAGGCAGCCTTCGATGCGAAAACTTATTGCACGAAATACACTACAGAAGAACATTGCTTGTATATTGACAGGGAATTCTTTTTAGGGACCCTTTAAGTACCAAATATTAATTTACAAAATCATCATCATCATCATCAGCCCATTTATGTCCCCACTGCTGGGGCACGGGCCTCCCTCAATCACATGCGGGGTAATTGCCATACTCACCACGCTTAGCAGACGGGTTGGCGAGGGTTTTGATATAAATGCAGAGTTTTCCTTCTCTGGGTGCTGATGATTATGCCAGCAGCTTTACCTTAGTCGCCTTTTACGACACCTCGGTACGAGTGAGGGTGGCCTATTCTACTCTGCCGGGGACCACACGGCCTATTTACAAAATATTAAATGCAAAATAAAATTAATATTTCAGTGGGGCTTCCATACAAAAACCTTGATTATTTTTGCCATTTTTGCTGAATATTTATAGCAGCAACAGGTTGATGTTTGAAATACATATTACAGATTATTTCATTAGTTCAATATTAAAAAATAATAAATAAAAATTCCCATTCAAATTAAAAAAAAAAACAGGGGGCTCCAATAAAACATCTCATCACAAAAATGATCCTTGGTAGCTCAGATGGAACAGGGCATTTGTCCGATTCACAAAAGGTCGTGGGTTCAGTTCCCACCAGAAAGTCGTAATGGCAAGTGCTTATAAATGAAGTGGGATTCCAGTACCTATATGCACCAACGGTGTCATGGGCTAACTTTTAAGTAAATACTTTAACATTAATTTGATAAATGAATTGGTCTAGTTTGGCACTACTTACACAAAGTTATATCCATCTAAATTGACAAAGGATTTTTCCGTAATGATCTCCACCTCAGGTGCATCTGAAGACTGCGCAGAAGCAGCTGCCACCACCACACTAAATATGAAGAGTTTCTAGTAAAAGAAAAAAAGTAACATTGTTATTTTAATTATGATCAGATAATATGGGCATGCTTTTATTTAATTTTTTGAAAATAAACCAATTATTTTTATTATGATTGTGTAGCTATATAGACTCACCATAAATACAAATCATCAACTATAATGCAGATTACTTACAAATTTACTTTTAATATTATATTAGTCTTCATTGTAAATCGACCCAAGCGTTACCATGGGAGTATTTTTATCTATGTTCAGCTATTTTGTAATAGAAACCATTTACTAGTTAATTATATTTTTCTGTCAATTTTTTGTTGTTGTTTGTTTTCGATTTCTTGATAGTTATATTTATCAAATCGGTAAAAAAATATGTGTATTTTTTACCCATTGTAAAATATAACTATCAGCAAATAGAAAACAAAGAAATCACATACTAGGTTCTCTAATTGTTTTCAAAATGATTATGTATAATATGTCACTTTTACTTACCAAAGCGAACATGGTGTAGAGTTAAATCACTTATGTCAGTGAATCTAGGAATGATAAAAAAACATGTGGGTTCCTCTTAAATACCTACCTCAATACATATTTGTTTGTCAAGTTACAGCAATTGGTAAAATGCATTGTAGACATAGTTTGTAACAGAGGTGATAACACATAATATCAAGTGACGAAATCTGAAGGAGCCTACTTTATGAGTCAACCTTCATACTCAAAAAATTGCACACCGATTCTACATACGAATATTACCTGAACTTAGTATTCATTTTCGATGTTTCGTTTATTTCAAACATTTAAATAACTAGGTGTTAAGAAATGGATATGAGTGCGGCCTGCCTAATGTTTAAAGTATTCCATGTAGATAATGAGGCTAAACAGAGTTAAAACTCGAAGTAAATTTACTTCAGTAAACATGTATTCCATTTGGACTGATTGATTGTTGTTGCATCAACAATGTTCAGTAACTTACTGAACCCAACGTTGGTAACGGTGATGGTATACTTACTGACTGTAAGTAGGTATATCATTCCAATATTGGGTCTTCTCAAAACTGAACTAATCTTAAACTTGTCCTGATACCGTGTGTACTTGCACGAGTTTTTGAATTGAATTTATTTGAACAAAATATGGTGTACAACAAGGTGTTAAAAAGTATAAAAGCACACATATTTTACCAATCATTAGCATGCAAAAAAAAAAATTTATGTAATTTGATTTAAGTGAACTTAACAAAACTCACTATTATACTTATCTACTCATATGTATAAGACATCTATTATATATTACTCAACAGAATAAAAATTGATTTCCTTCAGACATTTAGTTAGTCTCCGTTTAAATATCAAGTCAATAATATGAGATAAACTTTACCGTTTGGCTGTAGGTATTCTAAAATGGAATAAAAATGTGGTATGTGCAGCAAAATTTTAATAAAGTTTCCTCTCTTGTCTTTTATCTGTAACACGAGTGCTTAAGCCTCTTAGTATCGAATAAAAATTCGCTTTTGACCTACTCCTTTAACTCAACATCACCTCATCTTAATTCAAAAAACAAAACAAAGGTCTGTATTTTAAAAATATACTTAGGTCTGGAAATAATTTAATCTATACTCTAGTATATATAATAAATTATAATGAAAATGTATAAATGCTGTGTCTGTACATTAAATATTTATACAACTCAAGATAATTTGGGACGATCAAAAAACAGAAACCGAACAGGAATCAACAATTTTTGGAATTGTTGTCCGTCTGTTTTTCGGTTTGTCTGTTAGTTCGCGGTGATCTTGAAAACTACTGAAAGGATTCAAATGAAACTTTTTTATTGTATAGTTGTAAATCTTAAGCAACTTGATGAAGAACCACTAACAACCCAGCTAAACTATAAGAACTAAGTTAATGGCCCCTTAACGAAAGTTTTATGATGACATGAAAAATCAAAGATGATGTGAAATTCTACCAGTCCACCTATACTATAAAATATATGGTATGGAATGGAATGGAATAGAATGGAAAGTTGTCTAATTGATAAAGAAATGCGTATAAACTCAAGTGTAATTCTGATATGTAAGCTATATGATTGTGAAGTTTCATCAAAATCCATTCAGTAGTTTTTGAGTTTATTCAATACAAACAGTGAATGTGCTTGTACACGAACATAAAAATCTTTCCTTTTTATAATATTTGTATAGATTGTATCCAAAGATTTTGAGATCGTTAATTTCACAGGCCTGCAAAATGAGACTCATAACTTCCTGTCTAGAATTTGATAGCTGATTCTAGGGTATTTTAGGTGCACTGATTTCGAATAACGTACATATTTTTTCTCCATCACGTTTATATTTTTAGTTATAGTGGGTTCAAATATCTCAAAAATAGCTTTCAAGGTCTTTTTTATTGGCATTTTCAAAAAAGTACACTCATCGAGAGGCGCATGCTCGGATTTGAACCATCAACCCCTATATGGAAGGCGCGTTCTAAACCACTGAGCTACCATCGCTCCTTACAAAAAAGTACAAGTATCATACAAGTAAATTTACATACCGGGTGTATCTGTGAACATTTAAATCCGTTTAACCACGTGTTCTATCAACCATTATGAACAACATTTGTTCTATGACTTTTGGAAATTCGCATAAAATAATTTCAACTTTTCATACAAAGTCGGTCACGTGTCTTGGTCATTTTGTATGGGGAGTCGAAAAAAATTTGACGAGTTTCGAAAAGTCGTAGAACAAAATGTTGCTCAGAATGGTTGGTAGAAACGTGGTTAAAGGGATGTAAATGTCCACAGATACGCCCTGTATATTGTAATAATCTTACGTGGTTCTCTGCGACCCTTAAGAAAAATTCTTAAGTTTTGTTTCGGCTTTCGAACAAATTATATGATATTACTTAAAATAGATGGTAGGTATACATAAAATTGAGGTAAAGAGCTTTACTAGACCAGGAAGCTTGTTCGAAAGCTGAAAAAAATATTTAGGGTCACAAGTTGACGACGACCCGATTGGAACAGTGGTAGTGAACGCTGCCTCTGATACCAGGGTTGCGGGTTCGATCCCCGCACAGTACAAACATTTGTGTGCAAGAACATGTTTGTTTGTATTGGTCTGGGTGTTTTCTATGTATTATAAGTATGTATTTACAAAAGAAAAGTATTATATGTATATATTTGTAATCCCACAGTTAATTCTGATATCCGTAACACAGGTGCTTGAGCTACCTATCTCGGAGTGAGATCAATGTATGTAATCTTGTGAATTATTTATTTATTTATTATTATTATTATTATTAAACAAGTGAACCACGTACGATTATATTATGAAAAGTTTTTCATTATTCAAGGGATTAATTTTTAGGATCCCTATCAAAATGTGTAACACACCAATTGGTTCACATTTAAATCAATCACAAAAAAACATACCGAATGCAATTTTGGAGATATTCGACCCACTATATCAAAAAATCCTGAAGTGATGGATTTCTTTTATTATAATTTTCGCAATCATCACATCAGAAACTATAGAAAACTTTTCTAAGATTTCAAACATTGACCTATTATCTCATTTATTTCAAAGAGGAAAACCATTGCAGACCTATGATCTTGTAATATTCCCTTATTTTAGTTTCATGAAAAATTAAAGAAAGAAATTAGTTTTATCAGCTTAACTAATACTCATTTAAACGAGTTAATAAATATGAAATGCCTATTTAGCTGTACATTATTAGAATATTAGATGTTAAGATATCTTTTTGATGATGGTCCTGTAGCCTCTTCTGCCAGCCTTGTATGTCATCTCATACAGATGTCCTTTGTCATCATACCAGCGAACAGTTCCCTGAACGCTCAAGGCAGCGTCTTTGGTTCCAGGATTCATGATTGCACCTTGTTCTGACCTAGAAGAGCCATCACTTGCGTCGTAACTGGAATGGGAGAGAAAAAAATATGTTAAATAATCCATAGGTACTAATTATAAAAGTGTGTATGTCTGTCTGTCTGTTTGTCCGTTTTTCACAGCAAAACGGAGCGACATATTGATATGTTTTTTTAGGTGAAGATAGAAAGGATGGAGAGTAAGATAGGCTACTTTTTATCTCTTTCTAACGCAAGTGAAGCCGCAGGCAAAAGCTATTACTGATATAAAAATACACCAAATAATTCAAACTGATCTTAAACTAGGTAGGTAGGTATTACATAAGATTACTAGCTGACATAGCAGGGGTATCTCTTAAGGTGACAGGTAGGGCACACTAGCGATGCCAATTAATTTAAATATTATTTAGCAACTAAACCGGATATCTTTTTAATGATTTCGAAGCTGCAGCTTCTCGGAAACCACTTATACTATTTATTATAAAAACGACCACTTATGGCATTATTCCAAATTGCGAGTGCAAAAAGATCAAAAAGTAGTACACAATTATTTAATGTATAGTAGGAATAAATGTTTGCTAAGGAACTCCCGCTCCGAAATTGTTTAAAATAGATCCGGTTTAGTAGCTAACAATTTTAATCGATTGGTGTCGCTAGTTAGGGCTACCCGTCGTCTTAACGTAAAAGTTACCAGTTTAGATCGTTCGTTTCGTAAATTGACCCATCCGGGAATCGAACCCGGAATCTTCTGTGCTTGGGCAGCCACTAAAAAAAATAATTGTAAAATTAAGTCAACAGACAGTAAACACAGTTGTTTGTTTTTGATTAGAACTGGAGTGATACCACGGCCTCATAAATAAACTGGCGTGAAGCTGCGTCTGTGGTGTGTTCCGCTGCGTGAGTGAGGGTACTGGAGGTCTAATAAATAAAGGGAAGTTTAATAAAGGTTCAGTTACGTTAGTGCAATTGTGACCCCACTGATGTTGCAAGTGTCTATGGGCGACAGCAATCGCTTACCATCAGGTGATCCATTTGCGAGTCTGTCATCTATCACATAAAAAAACTATGTAAGAACTCTAACCAATAACTTTCATTTCAAATTATATTTGGTACAATATTAAATTACAACATTTTACAGGTTGCAGTAACCCAACGTGTCTTTCTGTATGTAGTTATAAACCTAAAACCCTAGTGATAAATCTAAATAAAGGTTAATAAACATGTTGCCTTATCATCGTTTACAATGAGGTCATCTAACCAATTTAGGTACTAAAACGGTCTAAAATGTTATTCCGAACCAGTAAAATATGTTCATCAGAACATGGGTAAGAAAATCTGTCAAAGAACCAAATATGTTGTCAACAACATAAGATTTAAGTAATAAATAAACTAACACATTTATATTAAGAAAGCTGTACTCACCTATAACTGATACATGTATCAGAACTTTAGTGAGTGCATATATTGTTGGTGTGTCTTTAGTAAATAAATATATAAATAAACAGAGACATTTGGATGTAATCCAACTTGTAGGTCTAAAAATACTCTTTTTTAATTAATTTCGTATGACACCTATGGGTTACATATGTTGTATCACTTTAAAAGAGTGAAGTAAAATTCCGTAAGTGATGGGTGATTCATTCGGATGAAAAAAATACATTTCAATAATTTCTTATCATTCGAACTTGTACATACGCATTTTTTACAAAATGTACACTTGCAAAATTATTATTTGGTTGACAAGCTACTAATTTAACTTTAACAACAAAAAACGGTACGATCCTCTTAAAACCAAACATCAAATGTTATAAGTAATCAAAAAATCATCTGAATTAATCATTCAGCTTTTTATTCGAATGATTTATTTCTGTTGAAATTGATGATGATGATAATGAGCTTTTAAAATACTTTTTTTTTATTAGTTACAGAATCATTCGAATAATTCGATTGATATTTTTTTGTGCAATCGCCCATCACTAATTCCGATTCTAAAATTGAGTCTCAAAGAAAGTTTAGCATTCCACACACCTGTTCCTGTTCGCCTGTCCCACATACTTGAACCTTAAATCAAGATTTATTGTTCAGACGTGATATGTGCCGAGCTCAGATAATTACGCGAAAGTAATAAATATTTTACTTTGTGTTCGTAAGGAAAATAAGCCCATATAACACTTCAAATAACAAGCCAACTGATCATAATACTTTGAACTATTTAATAACACATAAATAAGACTTCAAACTTTAGAAACGTCCTTCAACTTTACGTTTAAGATTTTTTAAAATGGAATGCTTTGCAAAGTATCAATAATATCATTAAGACCCGTTTTAGGTCTAGATTTCCTTTTAAATGCGTACAAATGCATTCAAATTACTCTTATGACATTCAAGTAACCCTAATAGGATTATTCGTAACAAATATATGAGATCTAAATATGTATTTGGAACTTGAAATATAATTTCCGTGTTTTTCGTAACAAAAATATAAATAAAAGCTACATAGATATTTGGATTAAAATGTAGTTAATAACAAACGAACATATAAAAAAATACTTGTTATTTAAAAAAAACGAAAAGGCGTAACTGGTTGAAGGACGTATTTGGTTATTTTGTGTAATTTGCGATGTTATGTTATATAGGTTAAAAGGAAAATGAAATTGTGAATAGTTTTGCTATGCATTTATTACGTAAAGAGTTTTTTTTTGGACAAATGTTCCGTTTACGCCAGATGGACTTAAATTGGACAGTATTCAGTTACTTATTTTCGTGATTCGACAATAGGTAGTATCCTGAGTGTATGGTATCGACCAACGACTCGTCTCGTACGCATTTATTGTATCGTCTGCTGTCAGTTAATTAATAACTTTTCGGACCCAACATGATCTTTGATAAATGATTTATGAGTATTTTTAAGTGTTTAAAATGTGATTCCTTTTTGTACATAAATATATTATACGCGAATGTACGACCAAAATATAGGTAAATATTAAAAATATCATATACATTTTATAAATTATTGTAAATGTTGGTAATTTTGTGGTTAAAGGTGAAGGCACACCTATCCGAGCCAAACGAATGGAACTTTAGGATTCTATAAGAATTTGACATTTTGAGTCGAATTGTCCAAATTAAGCTTAATTGTCAAATTCATACACAATTCTAAAATTCAATTCGTTCGGCACCTTTATGGCTCTGTTAGTGTGCGTTCTTCTTTAACATTGCATGTTCTATAGAATGACCAATTATTTAATTTCTCCGACAATTTCGCATCTTAATCTCGATTTTAATTGGGCATGATTTATGTGACATTACGGCCATGGCACATAATATAACGGCTCTGTATCCGTACGGACGTTCAACTTGCAGACCGCATACCACGTTTTTGCGAAGCCCAGTCCTCAGATAACCATCATACTTACCTCTTTTTAGGGTTCTGCTAGGAAACGATTACCAATAAAATTAATTGAACAATTCTGAAGAAATGAACTGACTTAGTTTATTCATATTTTAAATTAAATACTTATGTAAATTAATTATTATTACTAATAAATAAACCTTATGTATTTTATTGTACTCAATGTTATTCAAATCTTGGGAAGGAGCGAGTCAGCCCCAACACAAGTATTTTATTACTTACTGGGGATGTCTCAACACCAATAATGTTATGATAATTTGTGCAATAAAAAGATTTTTATTTTATTTATTTATTATTAAATTTTAAGATTTTGACGCTACGTTCTACGAAGAAATTGAGCCACAAATGAGATGGAGAGATGACATAGCAAAGATTGCCGGGCACAACTGGACTTCAACTGCCCAAAATAGAAGAGAATCGAGAAGATTGAAGGAGGCCTACACCTAATTGGTTGAAAACGGCTTAAGGTGATGATGATGATGATAAAACTAATAAGAAAATAAATTTTGATACTAAAAGTAGGTACTTTTTTTTTAGACCTTTAATAATTGTAATTTCTTCTATGTCCTAATGCTTATTACTTACCGTTTATATACCGGTTATCTACTACTTGCCTACTTACTCAAAATAAATGGATTAGAGTAAATTTGCCGTGTGATCCTCGGCAGAGTAGAATAGGCCACCCTCACTCTTACCGAGGTGTCGTAAAAGGCGACTAAGGTAAAGCTGCTGGCATGATCATCAGCACTCAGAGAAGGAAAACTCTGCATTTATATCTAAACCCTCGCCAACCAGTCTGCTAAACGTGGTGAGTACGGCAATTACCCCTCATGTGATTGAGGGAGGCCCGTGCCCCAGCAGTGGGGACTTAAATGGGCTGACGATGACGATGACGATGACTTAAAGTAGGTACTTTTATTTTTATTTAGACCTTTAATAATTGTAATTTCTTCTATATCCTAATGCTTATTACTTACCGTATATATACCGGTTATCTACTATTTAGCCTACTTACTAAAAATAAATGGATTAGAGTAAATAAAACTTGTGCATTTGATTTTTCCGTCTCTCTTACGAACAATCAAGGGTAATAACTATATTTACGTACGTCATTTGCTAGATTGATATGCAAAAACAGTCTTTGTTGTTATTATGCTTGTTTAGTGGATAAAAAACTCACCGACGCGGATGACTCGTGAATTACCAGTAATACATATTGCAGGTATAAAATGCTTCTCTTCTGATATCATGCACATATAAAATCCTATTGTTAGTTTTATAACATGTTTACCTATTACATAGTATAAATTCCTTATATTATCTTGACGTTGAATCGTATTTAATATTATTATATATTAAGAATTAAATACACATCACACATACGGCCACTTTTAGATATTTGCATTCAATAGTTAATAGTGGCTCGCCCTGGTCACTTTGTTTCGAGACATTATTTCCACTTTATACCAATAGATGGCGCCAGGTGTCGATTGCATCGCTTACTTACCTATAAGCGTTGCCAAGATAAATACTGTATACGAATTTCAAACCAACTCGCGCTTTGCCACTTTTCGGTAATAGTGATTGCAAGACATTAAAGATTCCAAAGAAATCCACGTCGTCTTAAATGTTTACACCTGCTAATGATACACACTACACACTATCTGCATCCAACTTCAAAGATGTAGGTACCTAAGTAATTAGCGAAAACTATTATTTTGTCATGAATGAAATAAGTCATACGAGACATTTATGAGTCGAGCTGATTGAATCGTTCCTAGTAAATAAAGATAATAATACGTTACTAATATTGACTTCTGTAAAACATTACAAGTGCAAGAAAACGGAGAATAAATAATGACGAGTAAATAATAAAACTTTACTACAAACCATAAACATTTTACACAAATACAAAATACAATGTCTATTAACATCTGCAATATTATGCACAATATTATAAATAGGTAGGAGTTGTTATGTGAAAATATGTATATATTATTTTGGACAATCAAAATATTATAATACTTTGTGGCACTTCTAAAGCTACCAAAATATTGTCTGTACATTATATGCAATAAGAAGAATTTATGCATATCATTGAAATGTTTTTTAGTTTTTTTTATATCGAATCAGCATTTAATAAAGCCTTTTTAGGTTGCTGATCTGATCTTATGATAGACGTGATGTACCGTAAGAAGATGTTTGAACTCAAAGAATACTACTTGTACCTTGTCAAATTTAATATCACTGAGATGTATGATTTAAAATTCAAATGAATCAAGTTCCAAAATTAAAACTGTAAAACCCAGCACAATGACTGAGTTAAAACAAGTAACAATATTAGGTATGTATTTCTGTTGTACACTGGAATACGTTCAGTTACCTACACTATCTGTAATTTTTTTTCAAATAATTCTCACCTTAATGTCAAACACAATGAAGTTGAGAATCTGATAAACAAATTTAAATAATTTTATAACCTAACTTGTAGCTTTTTGTATGTACCTACGCATGCTAAGTTACTTCATAATTAATTTGATTGTTGATATATGAGCTACGGCAAAAGCAAGCCAAATTTTGACTTAAAATGCAAAGGCCGATATTGTTATTTACCCAATTTGGGGACTGATAAAGAGCATCCTTGTGGGCAAACTTCCAAAAATCCATTACGTACACCAAATTCAAATGTTTGCTTTCTACAAAGACCTCGTCACGTTTGAATATAATCGGACTGCATCGAGCACGTAAGGGCAATATAGAGCCCAATTAACATAAACATGACATCCATGCTGTTGGTTCCGCAAATATTTTTAACGGCAGTCTTATTTGTAGGTGTAAGTGTGTGAGTCACTAACGTGCTTTTCTTTTCGTTTAGTATTCTTTAGGTATGTATAGAACTAGCTATTTCGTAAACAGGAATAGGATTTGTTTTGAATGGAACGCGTACTACCAGTACTACCAAGGAAAGATTTTCAATATTCGATTAGCATAAAAATTAGAAGGATATTTTTTCAGTTCCTTCTTTTTATCCATATACAAAATAATATTGTGTTTGTCACACCGAAGTCGATGGTTGTAGCCGTCTCGCCTTATATTGAAATGATTTCAGTCAAATTATTTTGGCAGATCTGCTTGGTTGTTCTAGGCGGTTTTGGTAAGTAAGTAAAAACTAGTAGTGTAAAATTGTGGTGGTACAAAGAAAAACACAGATCTTACAAATAGCATAGTTAGGCATAGAATAGTCATATATAATTTATGAAATTGATTTTTATAAAATTCATTGGACATAGATTTCAATACTAGTTAATTATAAGGAAATGGATTGTATTTGTAATTGAAATAATTTAATGTCAATCTAGTGTGTGAACGCCGTTATAATAACTCAAAATGGTTTGTAATCATTTTAATATTCGATTTAATGAACAAAACTAAGAGTGTAGCTACAACTTTAAAGTTACTAAAAGTTTTTTTTAAGTTAAGTGCCTTTTATTGTTTTATTATAAGTAGAAAAATAAACTATCTATAGAGAAAGGATTAAAAAAGATAGAGTGTGAAAGTCATTATTTCATCATGTTAAACCTTCTTGGTTTACATAGACAAAGTCTACACTCGATTTAAGAAGACATCCTGTATGACAATCTATTCTGTATTCAATTGTCTGCTTACCAAAATATATCGTATGCAAATAAAAATATGCCAATTTACTTTGCCCCTCTAACGATATAAACAAATGGTTATGGGCATCGCGCGTTGAAGAGCGCTATATAATCGTATAGTTACCAAAAAAGTGCTATGGATAATCCATCGGTGCCTTACGGCACGCGGCACGGAACTGCTGGTATATCAGGTATTTCCATAAATAAATTAAATGGATCTAATTTCAACACATGGGCATTTGCCATCGAATGCCTGTTAACGGATTTGGAGCTATGGGACGTGGTTACTTCACCCATTGACCCCACGGACCCCGACGCCAAGCGTAAGGACGCTAAAGCGCGAGCCAAAATCTGCTTGACGTGTGAAGAATCGATTTACCCAGTGATTCGAGGAGCAAAGACGGCATATGACACCTTTAAAAGCCTCCAGAAGGCATACGCTGACAGTGGTCTAACAAGAAGACTGCAACTAATGAAGAAGTTGCTCTCCAATCAATATAAAGGAAACTTGCAAAACTATGTACATACCTCACTTGGAATTCAGCAAGAATTACAAGGAATAGGAGCAGGAGTTGATGATGAGTTCCTAGCCATTATCATACTAGCTGGACTCCCAGATGAGTACAAGCCTCTCGTCATGGCTCTCGAACATTCCAATGCTAAAATTACGTCGGAAAACGTAGTGGCAGCTCTTCTTAAAGAAGACTCTCGACCATGTCGCACTACCAGTACCAAACCTGAGGATCCTACGGTGCTGATGGCCAAACAGAAGAAAAAACAGTTTTGTACATATTGTAAAAAGCTCGGTCATTTAGTGTTAAACTGTAGGAATAAAAACAAGAAAGCTTCGGCTAAGGTTTATTCGAATAATACATCGGAATTTACACTTTCATCTTGTTTAATTCATCCTTCATCCACAGGTTCACAGGATTGGTTCATAGATTCTGGTGCTAGCTCACATATGAGCAATAGGAGAGACTGGTATGAGGCCATGTCCCCCCAAATCACAACTGTTACTTGCGCCAACAAGAACCAGATTCTAAGTGAGGGCAAAGGTACTGTTAATATAAATATTTCCGACAATGTACATAGAATTAGTGACGTCCTTTATGTTCCTGGTTTAGCAACTAATCTTTTATCGGTAAGTAATTTGACCAAAAAAGGCTACGATGTATTGTTTACATCGAAAGGCGCGACTGTAACTTTGGCGGGTGGATGTCAACTGACAGGTGAAGTCATAGCGACAGGCTCAAATTGTAAGGGCATGTACAAACTAGATGTGGACAAATCTAATGCTTTGTACACACCTACCAAAGAGTCCCCTTTATTGTGGCATAGACGCCTTGGCCATCTAAACGGAAATACTATGCAACTTTTAAAAAGTAAACGCATAGGCATAGATTTTAGCGGGAAATTTACGGAAAAATGTATTCCGTGCCTACAAGGAAAACTTTCTAAAAAACCCTTCAAAAGTTCAACAAGCAAATCGAGTAAGGTTCTCGAATTAATTCATTCGGATCTTTGCGGACCTATGAGTACGCACTCGTGGGGCGGTGCTCTATATCTGCTAACATTTACAGACGACTTTAGTCGCAAAACTTTTGGATATCTTTTAAAATCAAAATCAGAGGTTTTTTCGAAATTTGTAGAATTTAAATACTTAGTAGAGAATCAGACTGGCGAAAGAATCAAAGTTCTGCGTTCTGATAACGGGCGTGAGTATGTCAACAAGGACCTGTCTAACTTATTGAAAGAGAATGGTATCATACACCAGACCACGGTCCCGTACAACCCACAACAGAACGGCGTCTCCGAACGCGCCAACAGAACAATAATTGAAAAAGCCAGATCCATGCTTAGAGATTCTAACCTACCTCTAGCTTATTGGGGCGAAGCAGTCAATACTGCGATTTACCTGAAGAACCGTTTGCCTACACAAGCCTTGAAGAACAAAATTCCAGAAGAAGTGTGGACTGGAAGAAAAGTAAACCTCTCTCATTTGAGGGTATTTGGTTGCGAAGCCCACGCTTTAGTACCCAAGGAGAAACGTACTAAACTGGAATCCAAGACGCAAGCTTGTATATTCGTAGGCTATTCCACTGAAAGCAAAGGTTATCGTCTTGTAGACCCCCAATCGCCAAGGAATATAATTATATCGAGAGATGTTGTCTTCTTGGAAGACAAAAGGCTGCACCAGCCTAACCTGCAACCCAATGACAGTGAATTGCCATCGCCACCACAGCCTCAACAAGTTTTTGTACCCACGGACAATGAACCAGTTCCACAGCCTGAACATCAACCACAACCAGGTACGTCTGTGACGGCTGACCCGTCAACTTTAGATCACCTAACAGACTCAGATGCACCTGCGATCCCCGAAGTTTCGAGTTCGACTGATCCTGACCCTCCTGAAGAGCCAGCACCTGAAGCTCTGAGAAGGTACCCAACCAGGGATAGGCGCCCTCCTCAACGGTACGAGGAGCAGCTCCACTTGACCTCAGAATGGGAACCAGAGACCTTCAGGCAAGTCCTCGATCACCCGGAGAAAGAGAAATGGTTGGATGCCATGAAGGCTGAATTTGACTCTCTCAATAAACATGAAACTTGGATTCTTGTCGACAGACCCGCAGGTAGAAAAACTACCAAATGTAAATGGGTGTACAAAATAAAAAAGGACACTAGTGGCAATGTCACGAAGTACAAGGCCAGACTAGTAGCCAAAGGCTTCACTCAAGTAGCGGGAGTCGACTATGGTGAAACTTTTTCACCAGTCGCTAGACTGTCCTCAGTTCGATTGTTATTTGCTTTCGCTGCTCACAATGGTTTGACGGTTGACCACCTCGACGTAGAAACTGCCTTCCTTAATGGCGATTTAGAAGAGGAAATTTATATGGAGCAACCCGAAGGTTTCTCCACTAATCCAAAGGACAAAGTGTGCTTACTTAAAAAAGCACTGTATGGTCTCAAGCAAGCGCCGCGTCAATGGAACGCTAAGGTTTGCGACGCTATGCGCAAATTCCTGCTGAACCAATCGGCAAAGGAACATTGTCTATATTATAGACTAGAAGGTAACGACCTTCTCCTTGTTGCTGTGTTTGTAGATGACTTCTTCATCGTGTCAACTAATGACAGAATGAAGAAGCAATTCAAAAATGATCTGAAAAATACTTTCACTGTCAAAGACCTTGGAGAATGCAAGGACTGTCTTGGCATGAGAGTAAATCAGAGTCCTGGGAACATTTACCTGGACCAAACAAAATACATAGAAAATCTTTTGAAAAAATTTGGCATGACAGATGCACTATCTGTCACCACCCCTCTTGAACCCGGTCTAAAATTGACTATTCCTGATAAGGAAGAGGACAATGCAGCATTACCGTACCAGGAGCTTATCGGCTCACTAATGTACATTGCCATTTGTACCAGACCCGACATTGCCCATGCGGTCTCATACCTCTCTCAGTTCAATGCACATTACGGGGGGGTACACTTTAGGGCCGCTAAGCGAGTTCTTCGTTATTTGAAAGGCACCAAAGAACTTCGGCTGCATTACCATCAGACAGCCCAGTTCCGTGCAGTGGGGTACGTCGATGCGGACTATGGAAACAATCTTGTGGACCGTAGATCATTCACAGGGTTCGTTTTCCTGGTGAGTGGCTCTCCTATCTCTTGGGAAGCACGCAAGCAGCGTACTGTTGCGCTTTCCACCACGGAAGCCGAGTACATGGCTCTAGCTGAGGCTTGCAAGGAGGCTATATACCTCCAGTCACTCATCAGCGAAATTTTCACTATCGCACAACCCATCGTCATCCACACTGATAATCAAAGTGCATTAAAACTCGCTCACAACCACACATTCCACTCACGCACCAAACACATCGACATTAGGCACCATTTTATTCGCGAATCACTTTCACACCACAACATCAATCTCATGTACATATCCACACATGACATGATCGCCGACATCCTCACCAAACCTTTGCCGAAGCTGAAGCACAACAAGTGTACAGTAGGGTTAGGTTTAGGTTAAGTCGCGTGTTATTTTTTCTAATCATGTTTTTGTGTAGATAATAGATAGGTGTGTAAAGTAGGTTCAGGTGTCTTTATATAGGTTTTTTTTGTGTGCGTTTATATATAGGGTGTGTGTGTAGTGTATATAGGGTATGTTGTGTTTTTTTTGTACTTGCTGTATATTTTTTGTCCAATTTTTTTTTATACAGGGTGTTGACTTTGCGGGGGGGTGTTAAACCTTCTTGGTTTACATAGACAAAGTCTACACTCGATTTAAGAAGACATCCTGTATGACAATCTATTCTGTATTCAATTGTCTGCTTACCAAAATATATCGTATGCAAATAAAAATATGCCAATTTACTTTGCCCCTCTAACGATATAAACAAATCATCATATACAAGGCGTACAAAATTTAAATAGTTTGTACTGTGAAAAGTAGAAAAAAAATTCTGCGGAAAAAAAACCGCCTTCATTAACCACAAACTGAAAAGTGTAAAATAAAATTTTAATCACTTTATACACTTCGCCGGCGCCGACTTCGGTAAAACCTTTTCTCATAAAATGTTACCTATTTGAAGTGTATAAAGTGATTAAAATATTATTTTACACTTTTCAGTTTGTGGTTATTGAAGGCGGTTTTTTTCGCAGAAAAATTTTTTTCAAGCTTTTTAGTGTCTAAAAAGACACTAAGACCTTTTTAAAATTTGAGGGTTCTCATTTTTTCCCCAATCCGGAAATATCTACCAGAACCTCTTTTTTTTGAAGTCAGTTAAAAATGATACTTACTGAAATTCATAAGAGTTAGGCATGTTGTTAGTATCTTGCACGTAACGATTGACTTGTGGCCCGGGTTGGCTGCTGATGTGCGGGCTGGCCGCAAACATTTGCACCAGCATTGTACATACAATCTGAAAATGCAATAAGAGTAAATATAATATAAGAAGCTCAGTTGATAAGATTTCGCCTTCCATGCGGGGGATCGTGTTTGGAATCAGGACACGCATCTCTGGAGTTTTTAAATCTTTGTGTATATTTCTACCTCGTAAAACCAAACATCGTGAGGACGAACCACATTGTGGATCGTTTCTAAAACTTGTCCATGATGCAGCTTGTCTGGTTCCCCAGTTAAAGGGATGCGAATATCAGTTAGCAGTGCTAGTACTATTAAGGTGACGGGTAGGGCACACTAGCGACGCCAATCGATTTTTTTTAGCTACTAACCCGGATCTATTTTAAACAATTTCGGGGTTACAATCTTACGGCAAACACCTACACTATTTATTTAATACTTATAGTTAACTGTTTTTAATTTTGGATCACCGCCAAAAGTGGCTGCTTTTGGCGTGAATCAATTTTTCGCGTACAAAAACGGAGCCAACATTTGTGCATGGTTATTTAATAAATAGTATAAGTGTTAGCCGAGAGGTTGTATCCCCGAAATTGTTTAAAATAGATCCGGTTTAGTAGCTTAAATTAAAATCGATTGGCGTCGCTAGGGTGCCCTACCCGTCATCTTAAGAAAAAAATCTTACTGTTTACCGGTGAACCGGTAAGAATACGCCACACATTTTCTTGCTCTCTGAATGAGTTGCCCTGTATAAGTGACTCTTACGACCATAAATCTTCATTAAACTTGATTGGACATCTTGTGTTTCGACGTTTCTTTAAATAACTAAATTGCATTATCAAAAACAAGATACCATCTTTGCTGACATTAAAAAGCCTTTGCACGTCTGAGATGTGCTTATTGATTACTCTCTTTTTTTTATGGTATTTATTATAAAATTTATTAACATTAATTTTTATGGAAGGCTTCTTGCTTGTCTTACAAAGCGAAACAACTTGTATCGTTAATAAAATATTAGGTAAAAAATTTTAAAACAATACAATGGGTAGAATAATGAAGGAATAATTATTTAGAAAGGTGTAGCTGTTTACATCCTTTATTTGATACAGGAAAACTTCAAAGGTCAGTTCATCCAAGATAAGCCTTGATCAAATTATTTACTTAGGTGAATAATCTATTTTGCTTTCTATGTACATGCTTAGAAGAGTTATTGCTACGAAAATCTTAATATCAAAAAGCTTGTCACCTTTTGGTGAATTTTACATAAACAAAAAAATATATATTTGAAACAAATTTCTTATTACTTCTCAACGTTTAACTGTAATTAAACCAAGATTAACTGTGACAAAAAGTATGGATCAATTTAAATACAATAAGCATATTTTTGATGATTAGACCGAAGCTAAATCGATCTACATTAGTGATTGTACAAAATGCTTTATTTTCTATGTTGTCTTCATAGATCCTAAGTTCAAAGTGAGGTCATAAAGATGATTGATTTATGGTTATTGTTATGGAAACAAAACAAAATTTGAAAAGCCAAGGCGATTATGCATATTTTGTTGCATCAATTAAGATCTTTAAGATTATTTATTAAAGGTGAGTCTAAATTGGAGAATGATATCAGAAACATTTCTGATTTAGGTTTACTTTTGTTTTTTATGTTACCTATTATGTGAAATGAAAATTACTCAATCACCACTCCTTATATTTTGTATTTAGATTTGTGAAATACAAATATAAGGAGTGACCCAAAGTGAGAAGTTTCCTAAAAAGTAATCATGTTTTGTATGCATTTTATTGAGTACCTTTATTCAATAAAGTATGCAAAATTTCTATACAAAATACATCTTTCTGTCATCACTAAAAATATTAGTCATAAAACTAGTATGCCAATTGGTTGAATAAATTAAGTATCAAGGTTCATTTTGCTTGAATTATGTTAATTTAATATTTTTTATTTTAGCATGCTCACTTTGAAAGTTAGTCATATCAAGATTAATAACCAATAACGGAGTAACTTAACGGCTTCCTGAGATCAATGTCTTTTGACTAGATACTTGATATTTAAGTAACGTATCAATTTCACTGTATCTTTACCTTCATGCACGCTTTGTCAATGTCCTATTGAATCATCGATGCTTATGTCTGGTATCACAAAACATCATTCACAAATCTAAAGATTTAAAATTATGGAACTCATTAAGTGTTTTGTTTTACTCATTTAGCAATAATTAATGTGATGAATGAATTCGGTTTTCCTATTTCAATTAGTGGACCAATAAATAAATATATAAATTTGAAAAGTATATACTATAGGACACACATTAATACTTCATTAATTATCCAAAGATAAATATAAAGTATACCTAATACTACGCCTATCTGACTTGATGATTGGCACTTCAGCCTTGAGTATATATTTGCACTTAGAGGAGTGGAGACCTTATAATGTAAATCTGAAATGTATTAAAAATTACGTTACGCATTATCAGTAAGTATGCTTTTTTGTTCTCACAATTGACTATAAACGTCAATACAGCGTTATACATATTTATCAATTTATCATTTTTGGAGATTTTGGATAAGTCTTTTTATTTTCCAAAAAATTGGGTTTCAAAATAAAAATTAAAAAAAACGTTTGACTTATCCATAGTACTCATCAGGTGCATGTGCGAACGTGAGGTAAAGGTTAACACTTTAACGACGTTCGGTAAACTAAACATACATACACCAACACTAGTTTTTGCAATTGCATATTTGACGACACCGCAATCGCGAGGTCGTTAGATGCTAAGTCCCAAACGCTCACATCCCATAAAAACACACAGTTGTTATTATCATTATTAATCATGCAAATTCTGACACCATTTGACATGCATCAGATCTTAATGAATAATTGTAAATTATAATTACCAGGGACAGCAGCATCTTCTGCAGGTGACAAAGGAACAGGCGACTTCCTGGACAGGTTGTAGGCCGAATGTGCTAACGGTTTCGTAAGATCTCTTTATATATAAAGAGTGTCCGGTGTGTGTGCGTACGAGCGCGCACGATGTACCGCCCGCTCTGAAACTGAGCCAATTCCAATTGACTATTAGGAGATCGACATATGAATGGACATGGGTTAACCGAAATGTGACGTCATGGATCACCGCTCAAGTATGCGACATCCTATAAAGAACAATAGCTGCTAATGGTCTTTAGAACTAAATACTGACTAGGAGAAATCATTCATTCATTGATTCTAATTCTTCAGAAAATATAGGAAAAGTGATCTCATAATTGTTAGATACGGTTTAGGAAATGAATTGATAAGCAGTTTGCGAAGGGTTAATCGTTGGTTCAAATGAAGTGCCAACGACACGAACGGAAGCGTTTGTAAAACGGTGAATAGGTTGGCATACCTAAGTATGTAAATCAAAGATAAGGTAGGTCGTACGAGAAGTACATCTTTGGTAGTCACTTACTTGCGGCGCGATGGACTGACGATTTGAGAAAGATGGCTGATGTGAGCTGGATGCAGACCGCTCAGGACCGGGCTGGTTGGCGCTCTTTGGGGAGGCCTACGTTCAGCAGTGGACGGCGATAGGCTGATTGAGTCACTTACTTGGTAAACACGGTTCCATTTCTTTTTTACGATCTAAAGGCCAACGTTTGACCACAATCTCACCTGGTATAACGTGACAATGACGTCTAGGATGTAACAAATTTGCCTAAAAGATGCCTGTTCACTTAAATACGTGGTCCGTAAAAACAAACCTTGGCATGGAGTTCCATTCCTTAGCTGTCCGCTTTTTTTAATATTATGGCTCTACTATTATTAATTATAAGTGAGTAGTCAACAGTTGAAGTCAGTCAAAGTTACCGTCACTCAATAAAACGCCGGTGTTTTAAGTTTTATCGACCTACGGATTCTGCCGATACACAATCGCTTCGGCGTGCGTGCATGCATGCGTGTGCATGTGTGTCTGTGAGTCTGTCTATGGCATCGTAGCTCTCGAACAAATGAACTAATTTTGATTTAGTTTTTTTTTGGCTTGAAAGATGAATAAGGGGGGAGTGCTCTTAGCTATGTTAGATAAAATCGATCCAATCGATAGCCGCCGTCAAGAAGATATGGATTGTATGTTTTAACACAACTTCCAAAATATGGGTATTATGTAAAAGGGTTTGAGGAGCAGAATATATTTATTATGACAAATTTCAAATCCAAGATGGCCACCGTCGGGGGTTTTTTAAATTTTTAATGATTCTATTAAGAGCCATTTTGCGGTTTTGTGGCGCCACTAACATATTTTTAAAACCTTTGAATTGTATCAGCCCACGCGAAGTGTCTGACTCCTACCGCCAGAATCCCTGTCCGCATTATCTGATTCGTATTTTACTGACAGCCTTGTGATATAATTTGTTTTGCGACCCTATTTAAAGAATACCTATTCATATTACTCCCGTAGATGCATACTTTTGTGCCAACAAATCACCACAGCAATGTCAATTATTTCAAAGTTTTAAATAAATCAATAGATTATTTAAAACTTTATTGCATAAAACGATACAATAGGCGAACTTAATGCCCAGAGGCATTCTCTGCCAGTTAACCTTTGGGTCATGCAGAAAGGACAATGGTGGATATGGTTATCTTTGGATAAGGACTAACTGCTAGAAGTATCATCTGCTTGAGCTACCTATCTCAAATCAGATCAATGTATGTGATGTTGTGAAATATTTATTTATTTATTAATCAAGTTAGTACAGTTACAATATTTTTTAAATAAAAATCCCTGATTTTGTTTTCCATGTACAAGGAAACATGAACTTATGAAAAAATGCGTTGAGTATGAAAAGTTACGATTCAAAGATTCAGATTATGTGATCCACACTTAATTATAATGACTACCTAATGATACAATGTAAAACGAGTCATTCTCTTACTGTGGAACCAATTAATGATTTGTTGTTCATTTCTTTCTTGTTGTAATGACCTATTACTAAGTTTCTCGATCACAATGTTTAAATGTAACATCATTGACTGTGTTCCGATTACGTAACTTGCAGTTACTTTTGCTTTCTATATGATTTAAATAATTGAACTGGTCTAGTACTTTACAAAAAACAAGATTACGTGAGTCGAATACCTACACTTCTACAAGTTTGTAAGCTGAAAACCGCAGTAACTAAGTACTATACTAAATTCAAGGACTTGCGGTAGACGGTAGAGTGTTTTATTCATTCATAACGAATGATATAAGGTATGCCAGTTAAGTTTTTCAAAATGGTCAATATTTATTAACGTATAAAACGTGACAGTCATTGTCGCATTTCAGTCCTAATTAATAAATAAATTACTCCTTTTACCGGAAGTGGGACCGTGGGAGAGCCACGCTTCGGCTCGATCGAAGTGATACCACGGCCTAATAGAAAACCGGCGCGAAGCAGCACTGTGCTGTGTTTCGCTGCGTGAATGAGGGTACCGGACGCCCAATCCGGGGGAAATGGGGTTTAAAGGTTGGCAGCGCACTTGTGACGGCTTACCATTATCCGTCTGCTCGTCTGCCACCTATCACATAAAAAAAAGTATATGCGTACAGTAAAAACCATTCAATGAATACTCAAAATAAGGAGTAGGTAGACGGAAATCCTTGAAACACATCTTTTATTACTTAACTGTGTTCAGACTAGTCTGTTGGTCAACATATTCCTCCCCTACCTCTTGCCGAAGTATGTGCGTTTAAGGCGTTGTTTTCCCAAGTAAATAACGCATTTAAAATTTTCATCGCGTGTTCGGGCGGGATTTAAACCCAAGTTCCGCTTATTCTACCCACTGAACTATTGAACGCGTTAAATTTAATAAATCTGTTTCTCCTGGTCTGTTCCTGGTGTGTTTCGTGGTCTGTTTGACCACTATAATCAGGAATCAAAACCCATACCTCTCCAGCGAGGTGTCAGACAGGGCGACGTTATATTGCCGAAACTGTTCACCACTCTGTTGGAGGACGTGTATAAAACTTCCGGACTGGGATGAACTTGGCATCAATATAAATGGCGAGTACATGACGCACCTTCGATTCGCTGATGATATCGTAATCATGGCTGAGACCTTGGAAGACTTAGGCACAATGCTCGACGACCTCATTAGAGTCTCCCAACAAGTGGGTCTGAAAATTAACATGGACAAGACGAAAATTATGTCGAATTCCCATGTCGTACCCACTCTTGTAAAAGTTGGAAGCTTTACACTGGAAGTTGAAGACGAGTACATCTACCTCGGATAAGAAGTCCAGCTTGGTAAGTCCAACTTAAAGAAAGAGATCGATCGACGAATCCAACTCAGCTGGGCAGCCGAGTTGGAGGACGAGAATTTATACATTGTGTACAGGTAAGTATTTACTAGGAAATACTAGTACAATACAAGTAGCAAACATAGTAAAAAGAAAAAGAAAAGAAGAAAGAAAAAACCTATATCTTTGTATGTGTAACCTATATGTATGTGTATCGTTGGAATAAGTGTATGTATATGAAGGGTGCTATTTTGAAAGGGTGTGAGTGATTTAGTGTGAATATGTCTATCTCAGATTAATATTTCAGTAAAAACAGTAGAACATCAACTAAAATTGTTAGACATCAATAAGGGACCGGGTAGTGACGGGATTCCACCAATATTTTGGTCCAAATGCGCAAAAGTTTTAGCGTTACCATTATCTCTCATTTTTAATATGTCTCTTAAGGAAGGCGTCTTTCCCGTCGAATGGAAACGAGCACTGATTGTCCCCATACACAAAAAGGGATCTAGGACAAAAATCGAAAATTATAGAGGCATTTCAATTCTTAACACAGTCAGTAAAACATTTGAAAAGATCATATATAACGAAATTTACCCCGTGATCATTAAGGGACTACCTGACAGCCAACACGGTTTTCTAAGGAAACGCTCGACAACTACTAATTTAGCATGCTTTTCAGAATATGTAATTAGGAATATAGAAGGAGGGGGACAAGTCGATGTTATTTATACTGATTTCGAAAAAGCGTTTGACCACGTAGATCATTCCATACTCATACGCAAATTACACGAACTGGGCATACATGGCGATCTCTTGAGATGGATTAAATCATACCTAAGCAACCGCTCCCAGGCTGTGGTTGTAGGTGGTGCGCGTTCTGACTTTATTGAAATACCTTCCGGAGTGCCCCAGGGATCGCATTTGGGACCTCTTTTTTACAACGCATACATATACGATATACATAAATGCCTCACATTTACTAAACATTTGATGTACGCGGACGATAAGAAAGTATTCCTAAAAATTAACAATATAAATGACTGCGTAACCCTGCAGGCAGAGTTGGACACCCTATATAATTTTTATAATCAAAATAAAATAACAGTCAACGCGAAAAAATGCCAGTGCATCTCTTTCACTCGTAAATCGCGTCCTATTAGGCACAGCTACAACTTTGATGGAGTTTCTATCGAAAGAGTTGAATCAGTCCGGGATCTAGGAGTCTATTTTGATAGCAAGATGACCTTAACTGGTCACATAGATTTAACTTTGAAAAGAGCATACAAGAATCTCGGCTTTATTTTGAGAACTTGCAAACCCTTTAAAGATACAAACTCCATTAAGAGTTTATACTTTTCATACGTGCGTAGTCTGCTGGAATATGCTAGTCCGATCTGGTCACCCCGATATAAAACTCACATTAACCGAATTGAACGTATACAAAAGATATTCAGTAGACACATCTCGTACCGCTGTCGGCTGCCGGTTGAATCATATTCACACAGGTGTGACCTGAACGGTCTCGTAACATTGGAAGACAGGAGAGACGTACTGGACGTTTCCTTTTTGTATGACATACTGCGGGGCCGTGTTGACTGCCCGGAGTTATTGCAAGATGTGCAGTTCTGTGCGCCGACGCGCCGCACTCGCCACACACCACTTCTGAATGTGCCCTGGCGACGCACTAACTATGGTGCAAATACCGTTCTCGCTCGCTTATCAAGAACCTATAATAATAAATTTAGTCACATTGACCTATTTACAACCTCAAAAATTGCATTTAAAAATCACGCTATTATGACCATTAAAAATTTAACGTCTTGAGTAGACCATAAGTTATCATAAACCACACGGCATGCGTATTGCATATGGTATGCATGTCGTTCACAAGGGAATAATATATAAAATCTAAGTAGGTACACAACATCTTACTTATCTTAACTGCCCGACGCGACGGCGCCAAATTTCATGGTTTTGATTCCCACTCTGGACAGGATGTGTTCGATGAACACCCGTTAGTTCAGAGTCTCGGTGTACCTAATACTCTCTTACGTACAAATTGGGTATTGTGATTCATCTGCTTATCTAACATTTGTATGAATTTATTAAATAAACATACCTACACACACGCGCACGCACACACACACACACACACACACACACACACACACGCACACAAACACACACACACACAAACACACACGCACACAGACACACGTACACACATTATATTATGTTACTAAGTAGAACTCACAAACACACTTAACCGATGGTACATGCTTTGTCGTTTAACTACTTTTTATATTATCTTATTTTCCATCTTAATTTCTCTCTTTATATCTGAAAACTCTGTATGATTTGGCATGGTGCAGCAGCTTATGGGTAAACGCATTATTCTATTAAATACATTATACTAAGGTACTTTTATTAATTGTATAAATAAGGGAAACCTGTTATTAGCTTTACTCTTGGTAACTTAAAAAACAATGTTTATGTAACCTGTAATGCTGTTGGTTTTCTTAATAAAATAAAAAAAAAATGTCGTATTTATGTGTCTAGAGTATGTATTGTGTGTGTATGTGTGTGTATGTGTGTGTGTGTGTGCATGTAAGTATGTATTGCCAAGATACAACAGCAGTGGGGCGAAGAGGGACATAACCCATAAGTACAGTGAGTTGTTTGTGGATGATACAAAAAGGGGGGGTTATTTTAATGTTATAAGTAAGTTTTCCATGGTAGGTAGATAACAACCTTTGCTTTACAGCTACACCTGGGAAGAGAATAAATACCTAGAGATATATTTAACTTACTGTAAATATAGTTCCCTAGGAAGCAGAATAATTTTTATGAGGAAGGTGCATTAAATAGCGAGGTAGGACAGATAGAGTGTTTTCTGCGCTTGTCGTTAAGTAGGCTAGGGTCATATTAGAATGCTTTTTTAGGACTATCTCGAGGATAAACATTGCCTGGCCGTAAGCACATTCCAATCACGATAGACGGCTGGCTGGCGGAAGGGGAAACCAGCAGCAACCTTTAGAATTGTGCGTTGAGCACGCTCCAATTCTATGAGTGTGGTCTTTGCAATGCCTCCCCAGGCCGAGATGCAATAGTCTAATATAGGTAGACATAGGGCGTGATACACCATTCTTGAGATTGGGGCTTCATCACTTGTTCAGTCACTTATCCTGACTATCTGTGTTCTGTTGGTGAGGTAATCTTCGAGCAATTTTAAGGGCACTCCTCTTACTCCCAATCTCTCCAATTTAATCAAAAGGCGTGGGATAGAGACCGTGTCGAATGCTTTTGCTATGTCGAGGAAGATAGTAAAAGTAGGCAGGTGCCAGTTATACACTTACATTTTAAATAAGGTAGGTTGGTCAGCGTCAATATTACCAGTTATACAATTACATTTAAAGTATGCTAGTAAACGGGATTCTTGGAAATGTTATTAAGATATCATTTATTTTTATGTCAAAACCATTAATCGTGAATATCTTCCCACCAACTCGGCTACCCGATCTCAATGGTGAACTACGCACGCAGGGTTTAATAGTACACAAGCATAAATGCACTCTTTATTCCTCTAACCTCTCCGATAGGACACCAGTGTAAAACGGCTAGGCGAAGGTGAAGAATCAGGTGCAGGATCAACGTTTTAGTTTGCTTCCCGAGGTACACGGGTACAAAACCACCAATTTTCTTACTCCGGGATGTTTGGTACTGAGAATTCCTTACCGAAAAACACCGGTACTTAGCTTGATACGGAAATCGAAAATTGATATGGAATGACTTACAAAGTTATTTATGAAAATACTGTAACGAATAAATAGGAACTAGTAGGTCAAACACAATAACCTTCTTGAGGTCAAACATCAAAATTTTAAACGCCTTATATGATTAGTTTAGCAAAGCAACAATAGAATATTTTGCTTAAATTTTATTTAATGCATATTTTTTCCAAAGTTGTGGCAATAAATTTTAGTCCGCCCCACGAAAGAAATCCCGCGGAAAACACGGAAATAAAATTTGATATTCCATGTGTCTATGGGCATAAATCTAAATTGTAAAGTTGATGGCGACATAAGCGTGCTTTTCACGGGACCCCTTTGGTAGCGCAAATTTGACGTTGTTTAATTTAGCCACTTACTATTAGGTATAAGTCTTAGATGTATTTTGGATACAGTTCTTAAAATTTTAATAACGTCGTCGTTCAGGATTTAGGTTACTTAGTACTCACTTGGTTAGCTAGCCACGAAGTCCCTCAGTTAGTGTGCCATACCAGCTATACTATCATTATTGTAGAATCCCAGCGCCTGACAGCTGTTCGGTGGGTGTGGGAGCAGTAAACGACAAAGGGGTTGTATAATTAATGGAAGCTGTGTGATTTATAGAGCTCTGAGTTTGGTGGCATATCACCTATAGGTAGTACTTAATATGAATATATCATTTCCAGGCACTTTTATTGAAGGGTGGTTAAAAGTGACTAAAATGTATTAAAGATGTGCTAATGATTATCATTTGGGTAAAACTTTCAATACGAACACAACGAACTTAAAGGGTAGATATAATTTATTTTAAACAATTTTAATGACAAACCGAGTCAATAATAAAACGGGCTCAATGCATATATAACGTGCGTCTTTTAAACAAGGGATCGAAAATAAATCCAAGCACACCTGTCTGGATGGTAACCTATCTTACTTTCGAAACTTTAATATTCGAATTTCAAAACTTCGAAAACAGTATATCGAAGTTTTGAATCGAAGATATATTTTTTGACATAACATTGTATGGGATCAATTTATTTTACATTATGTTTCATTTTCCAGAAAAACTAATAGCCGTTTACAATATTTTTTCATTATAGATATAATTAATATCGAAGTAACCTTTCTCCTATTATTGCAAACGAACTTATTTACCTGTAAACACTATTCATAGAAATAAAATACAAGTGTAAAAAAAGATGTCTTTTAATTAAGATTAAAGATATTGGTTTATTTAGTGCTCGATTTTGTGCTACAAAATGTATTGACAGAAGCCAATCGCTGTAAAACCGACTCCACGTAGTCTTGTCTGCCCTACATCTAGAGTGTAATTCAAACCCGCGTAGGCGCGGAAGGGCGAGGCGGCCCGCGAGCTGAGGAGCAGGTGGTATTTGCTCGCCACCGCCGTACCAGAACAGAGCCGTGACATAAACAATGCATGCTGCATGCATACTGCATCCCTGTTTGAATGCTGCATGCATGCATAATAAGTAATTAATGTATAAACTTATTTGTCTTTTAATAATCTGGAAATTAATTCGTCTAATTATTTATCTATCAAAGGTTGAGGAGTATTTAAAAACGTATAGATTTAAAAAATATGTTATTTGAAAGTCGGAATATCAGCAATATGTAAATCGTTTTTTCGGTCAAATGAAAATATGGAAAAGAAAAATGTGGCACAACGTTTTTGCTATAATGAAATTCGCACTAAAAACATTCGAATTTAAGATAGGTATTATCTACGGATGAAAAGAGCTTGTCGGTGAGGGTAAACATCGTGGGACAACATACTCGTACATCACGGAAAATTTCTAAAATATATGAAAAAGAGAGAACCTTATCCAAATTGGCTGTTTTTGTGTCTAAGGAGTTTGTGTATGCTACGAAGATCCGACGATAGTCGCTTCATTGTTATTATTATACTTGTCAAATACTGGATCGTGGTAAAAGCTTACCTCATAACAGGCTTATTATATATGTTAGTAGATAAGTATATACCTACTACTATATTAATATACAGGGTGTTTCATGTAGGGTGTCAAGCGGAAGGCCATGGATAGAGCGCCCCTTGGGGTACCCGAAACACTCCTATGTATGTTCTACAATTTTTTATAGTTCAGGAGTTGCCAACATTTTTAAAAATTTTGGAGAATTCCCTACCTTAACAGCATAAAAATTATCTAGAAAAAAAAACGAAAAGACTTTTTCAACTTATCTTTTTTTGCAAAAAAATAATCATTAGTGTATCTTTTATTTATAAAGTAAACAGATTAGTCACTTTAATAGCAATCATCAAAATCTTAGCCTAAAGTGAACAATTGACGTTGTGAAAATTACGACTTAGATTTTTAACTAGCAGTTCTGAATTTAAAAAGATGATTACATGATTTCTAGCCAAATTTAAAAACTTCTCCATACTCACCAAAAAAATTTCATAATCACAAAAAAATTTGGCACTTAAAGGGACTATTTTGGCTGCATTCGCCCTTCAAAGACAATAAGGTGGAAAATTTGCTAAAGAAACGAAGTGATTTTCAATGAAATGAAAACAATTTTTAAGAAACTGAAGCAGCTCAGAAAATCAAATACTGCCACTGATATCGGCCTAAGGGTAGTAGTGAGCTAGTTACTTTTTTTAAAAGTGTCAGACATAATTGACACTGATGAGCTAAAAAAAATATAATAAAATCTCAAACAAGACTATTCCTAGTACACCACCAGTGTAGTAACAAGTGCGCTGCCAACCTTTAAACCCCCCTTTCCCCCGGATTGAGCCTCCGGTATCCTCACTCACATAGCGAAACACAGCAGTGCTGCTTCACGCTTCTTCATTGCACCACATAACTATTCACCCAGGCCTTCGTTATTCAGTAATTGACAGCAATTTTTCTAATGAGCAATACACACTGAGCCCGCCGTCGCAGCCGACACAACCTGGTTGCCTTTAAATAATCATGTCAATAACATGCGCCCGCGAATGATGCCCGGCGACATGATGGCGGCTTGCACTCAGTTGCCCGGCGACACTGCAGCTGTGGGGACACGCTTGTATTTCTTTGTTGTTGATCTCAATCTGCCGACATGCCGCCGACAAAATGTTCCAACTTGTAATTAATGACGCCCCGTTGATTTAGCAGCTACAATTCGCCATTGGCATTTTTTGTGATGTCACGATTTAATACAGTACTAAAAAATCAATTTGCGGTTTATGCTTTTTAACTAGCATAAAATTACATGTATGGTCCATTAGAAGTAGTAATTTCTGGAACGAATAATACTTAATTAGATGTACTATGTTGATAAATGTACACTAAAACTAAGCTTATCATTATCAAACGACTTTTAGAAGTGGTACATACAAAATGTTTTTGCTCTACAACCATTGTATAATTATCTTGGTAATTATTTTAGTTACTGCTATTAGATGAATTATTATCCTGTTTCTTATTTTGTCGATAAATTCTCGAACAATATTGATACAAAAAAAATATTACAGATTTTTTGCAGACTTATTAATGGTATACAATTTTTGTCAGTAGAACAGGACTTGAATACGTAAGTATTTTTTTTAAAGTATTTAAAACAACACTGCAACCTGTCTTTGTTAAAATTAATTAAAAGGAAACGAAAACGATACATATCCCACAGTCTTAAAATAGGTTAGTGATATTTGTTATTTCGAAAAAAATGGTTGGTTAAAGAATTTAAATTATAATTGTTTATATATTCAAGTATTATGAATGCCAAATAATACACCATTGTTTTTTTGTTTCATTCTTATTGTGGATTAATATATGAAGTACTGCACCAGTATTACCTACACTAAAGCGCATGAAAAAAAAACCACGAACTCTAAAAAGTGTAAAATAATATTTTTTGCACTTTGTACACCTCAAATAACATTTTATAACAGTACATTCGTACTTATCCTTATATACACTATATATGTAGCAAGCTATTTAATATATGAAAGGTAAACACATTCAATCATCTGTGCGAGCATTGTGCGCGCATGTTGTAGGCGCTTTTTGGTATCGCAGGTATTTTATATAGTCAAATTGTAACTTGATGGACAGTATACATTATGATATCTTTGTCCTAATATTGTCATTTAAGTTTGCTTATTGTATAAAGTGAAAAAAAAAATATGCTAAGCCCTAACATTTTAATATTATTTAAAGCTAAGTATTATAAAGCCTGTCAAAATGTGTTTCTTTATATGAAGAATATGACATTAGTGTTGATAAAATCAGTTTTAGTATCGATAGAATCAGAGAGCTGTTGTGAATATGTTTGTGATTCTAATTGTCTTTTAACAATACTATAAGAACATTTTATTTCTAGGACTGTTGTGAGCAGTCGGCCTTTTATTAATGAAACGATACACTACGTAGCTAAGCATAAATCAATTCTTATTATTGATAATGGGCTAGGACTACGAGTTCGAGCTTCGAAGAAAGTACCTGTGAACAATCTCGTATACGAAGAGTATGATACTGACGGGTCCAAACTGAACTCCTTCTCGATGGGCAGCCTTGAAGACGTCGTCAAATTCTTCAGAATTTTCCTTAAAACCCAAGTATGTTACGGTGCGTGTTAACTATTAAAATTTAGATGAAAACACAAGTTGCACTTATTTTTGGACAATGACAAACAATAAAACACCACACGTTACATAAAAGAGAAAAATTTACGTGGCAATTTGGATACTTTATAAATCGAAGTTAAGGTACATTACTATGTAGTTACTTGTGCATTTTCACATATCCAAATGACGTAATTCCATATCCGTCAGTCTTAACTTTGCCGGTGTGCGGATGTCCATGGGCGGCGGCAACCGCTTACCATCAGGTGATCCGTCTGCTCGTCTGCCACTTATTACACAAAAGAAATCAAAGGTTTTCATTTTGGAGGTAAAAAGGTAGTTATTTGCCATCAGTTTAACCCGTGAGAAGGCACGCCCTAAAAAGTTACACGGATCAAAATGCTCACGTCCTTTCAATAATTTTAGTTTAAAAAATTGTCATCATATTAGGTTGGGGAAAAAGTCTTATCGCATTATAGTTTGTATGAACTTGTAATAAAATCTCTTTGGCTATAGCATTTGTATCTGGCTGGTTTTGTTGTCATTGAAAGTTAAAATTTTACAAAACATAATTCCAAAATCATATTAGGAAATTGTGTGATTTTCATTTGTTTTTCGTACTGTCAAGATGAGTGAATCTAATGTCGAAATTCGATACATTGCCACCAGGCAGCACTATCGATTTTGAACTTACTGCGAACAAATTATGAGATTAAAACAAGAAATTGAGAGTAAACGGCCGGAAATGATCAACAGAAGGGGTGTGGTGTTTCATCATGATGACGCTAGACTTCGCACATCTATAGCCACCCAGCAAAAATTAAGAGAGTTTGGCTGGGAAGTGTCAATGCATCCGCCGTATAGTCCTGACCTTGCACCTTCCGATTTCCACCTGTTTCGGTCTCTTCAGAATTCTTTAGGCAGTGTTAGGTTAACATCACGAGAGGACTGCCAAAATCCACTTGTCGCGGTATTTTGATGAAAAGTCCCATTTTTATAGCAATGGGATCATGTACCCTACCTACAAGATGGCAAAAGGTTATCGAACAAAATGGTACCTATACATACTTTAGTTAAATGTAAATAAACTATATCAAAAAATGTTTTGAATTTTCTTAAAAAATGCGAGGAAACTTTTTTCCCAACCTATTATTACATTGGAAGTCCTATTCCAATGAAATATGGTGATTTATTACAATTAAATAACACAAATGCCGAGTAATGGACAACATTTCAAAATTGCTAAGCTCTTAAACAAAAAATACCAATTCTTTGTTTACTTTTCCGCTGCTCGAATATATATTTATAAATTTTTTATATTGCTTATTTACTGAGAAAAAAATTAAAAACTAAAAAACGTAAGATGACGTCATCGGACGGCAGAATATAAAATATTTCTTTGCTTAGCACATTATAGTTTTAAATTTACGAAATGCCAAACCCATGACATGTAACTGTCAAAAAAAATGACAACTTGTCAACGTTGAATGTATGAATGACGTTGACAATGTTGACACTAGTATTATTTACCTTTGACAGTAGTACCTCTTTTTATTAAAACAATGATAAGCAAAGGAATATCGCTGTATTCAGCCGCCCGATGACGTCATTTGGCGCTTACGTCTATTTAGAATATAAAGAATTTCAATAATTATTTTATGCATGAAAATGGCCAAATTTTGAAAAAAGAAAAAATATGGGTCTGTTCATTTTATGTCTATTTTCACATAAAAAAACAATATGGACATGTTAAAAATATGAAATGTTGTCCATTCCTAAACTAGTGTTTTTTGAGTATTAGTTTATTTTAGTACATATTTTCCCTACTGGGTCAAAGTTCACCAAATCTTTATTGGTGTAGGCTTGATTTCAACGTCAGTTGAATTTTTACTGCCAATACTATTTATTGTCTGTTGAAAATTTCAACTGACAATAGTTCACTTCACTAGCAGTAACCGTCTACCATATTATTTGATTACATAAGGAAAATATTAAATCTTTTTGTATATTGTTATATATCCTTGGGATTTCCGCCAATTACTGTGAAGAGTTGAGGTGTATCCTCGTGACAGGCCAATGTAAGTATGATTGCGAGAGGCTGGATGATCCGAATGTTTTGATTCATGCCCATTTGTTTTGAATATTGACATTTCTGACGTGTGCTAAATTAACCTTTTGGACGTGTTCCAACTAAAGATGCACCGGTTGCCAAGTGTGTGCTTGTGCGTTTTTAGGGTTCCGTAGCCAAATGGCAAAAAACGGAATCCTTACAGATTCATCATGTAGTCTGTCTTTTTGTCTGTCTGTCTGTCCGTTCGTCCGTCCGTCGGTATGTCACAGCCACTTCTTTCCGAAACTATAAGAACTATACTATTGAAACTTGGTAAATAGATGTATTTTGTTAACCGCATTACGATTTTTACACAAAAATAGAAAAGAAAATTAGGGGGTCTCCATATTTAGACCTGAAACTCTAAATTTCATTTTTCATCAAACCCATACGTGTGTGGTAGTAACCACACGGGATAAGTCTTTAAAAATAATGTTGAGGTTTCTGATATCTATTTTTTCTAAACTTAATACTTTGCGCAATAGACGCTCCCAAAGTGATAAAATAACACACCCGTTTGGAACAGTGGTAGTGAACGCTGCCTTTGGTCCAAGGGTTGCGGGTTCGATCCCCGCACAGTAAAAACATTTGTGTGCATGAACATGTCTGTTTGTATTGGTCTGGGTATTATATGTATTATAATTATGTATATGTCCCTATGTATTATAATTATGTATTTACAAAAAATAAAGTATTATACGTAAATATTTGTAATCCCACTGTTGATTCTGATATCCGTAACACAGGTGATTGAGCTACCTATCTCGGAGTCAGATCAATGTATGTGATGTTGTGAAATATTTATTTATAACACATGAAAGGACCGCCGCAAAATTTAATTATGGAAGAAATTAACCAAACGGAATAGAAATATAAATGTTTATTAAGTTAATTTAGGTCTAAAACAAACTTATGAGCAAAAACATTATAACCCAACAAACATTTCACCCTATTAGTCAAAATTATATTTCTAAACAGCTGAGTAATTGACGTATAAAAGTGTTGATTGTGCTTGTTGTTGTATACAAGTGTTTGTCAATACCTTTCGGCTCTATGTTCGGCTGTTATAGAGCCAAAACAACACCGCCACAGATGTACTACAAAGCTGAATGGAGATATAATACTAGAAGTAGTTGTTTGTTGGGAACACATGGCATCCCAAGACTATGGGACATGAAGGGTAAAGTACCGTAAATCCTTAAGTGAGTCTTTTTGCTGAAAGGAAACATCACATTTTTCTTTAAAAGAAAAAAAATGCATTTGAAGTTGTTGGATTGTACTTGTATTACACGGGAATCGAAGCAGAAAAAATAAAAATTGCTTTTCTATTCTGCCAATCGATACAGTAATTACTTACGATGAACCAGCACTATACCTACGGTATAGCTATAGTATATCATATGTGCCGGTGACCGGCACATCAGACTGCGATTGACCCACGTGGTCTAATAACTTGCTTATGTACATATACTACATATATGAGCGTGCCTGTGTTCTGATATAAATAGTTTTCTGTCTTTTCATAAAAATAGTTTGTACTTAGCAAATTTTATCCAAGAAGTGCCGCTACCACTTCTGGCTGTATTCGGGGACCAACTCCTTCATCAATTGGCGTAGTCTGGAATAAGTTAACAATTTATTTATTGAGATATGAATTAATATCTAATAATTATTATGTGTATGGATAAAAGTATTAATATTATTAAGTAGGTATTTTAGGTATGATTGTGGTAGGTATGTGGAGATGAGACATTAAAATATTATCTGCCACTCAGTTTTGAGGAATATTGGTGAAAAGGAAAACGATAGTGCATTAAGGTGACGGGTAGGGCACACTAGCGACGCCAATCGATTGTATTTTTAGCTACTAAACCGGATCTATTTTAAACAATTTCAGGGTTACAACCTCTCGGCAGTCACTTATACTATTTATTAAATAACCATGCACAAATGTTGGGTTCGTTTTTGTACGCGAAAAATTAATTCACGCTAAAAGCGGCCACTTTTCAACCCTTACCCACTTTTTAACTTTTCTGACCTTAACAACCCTTAGATAGGAGAACCAAACCAAGTACGTCCAAAAAGTAAAACAAAAGAAACACAATTAAGATTTTATAAAAAAAGACTTACCAAATCAAATGAATCAGTAGTTGCTGTTTCTGTTGTATCGTCAAGTGCATTTGTGTCAATATTTTGATCAGAAATATGTTCAGTAGCATCCTCTGTACTAATTTCGGCTTTCGGTGTATTATTATTTTGAGCAGAAGCATAATTATTATAATTCGTTTCAGATAAATCTTTAAATACTTCACTAAGCAACTCTCTCTGTTCCTTACAGTCCAAGTCAATTAAGTCTGAACATCCTATACTGAGTTTTTCAGCTTGATTATCATCATTATCTATAATGTTACTTTGAGTTGTCGTTTTTTGCTGCTGTGGTAAAAAGTTTGAAGGTATTCTATATCGAATTTCGTGTAGTTCTGGAAGTATGCTATTAAAAAGATTGAAACTAACTTTACATTTACAATTAAAATTAGACAAGGTTTTATGAAGCTTGGTTGTCATTAGATTAAATGAATTGCAAATAAATCTTTTAAATAAGATCACAAAAACACGGTTAAGGAACAAAAAAAGCGATATACTCGTATAATAATAAATAATCAAAAACAATTGTGATTGTCTTGCAGTTTGTGTGATCTTAAAATATGAGACTAAGGGAAAATAATGCATTTGTGCCTGCGCACACACTTGTGCACTACAAACCTACACATTAAACACTCGGTTCAATAGCAATAGGTACATACAAATAACAAGCTTACCCTCGGGGAATCCCAAACTTTATTTCAGGGATGTGGAAAAGTTTCTGTAAAGACCCGAACAAGGATCGCGGGTGATGATTAAAAGGCTCCGACACTGGTCCTATTGGTTGACACCATATAAACGCACCATTTAGAAACACTAGATAGCACGCAAGTAACTAAAAACAAAAAATATGAAACATTACTTCAAAGCTACCGTATATGTAGTCTACATAAATAATATAACCACATAAAAAATATTAAATTCATGGCAATCGTTTTCTGAATTTCTATTTTTATATGATTTCAAACTTTCGCGTTGCATTCCACAAATAAGTAATGTTCACGGGACAAAAGCTCAAGCTGTGAGTAGATGTTGCTACTCTTTACTTACTAGTTTCGCGTTTTGTACTTTCAATTATTTTTTAGTTTTATTTAACGTAGTGCAAAATCTAATTGACATGAATAAGTAAATTGGAACCAATCCATAGATGTAATTGTCCATTGATGACGCGGGTATGTATTGTAAATAAACAGATACACATTAAATAGTAACATTTAATAATAATAAGAAATATCATTAACTATTTATGACTGAAAATTTCACTAATATTCTTTATCATGCATTAAATTAAAAATTCTAGATAGTTACCTACTTTCATGATTATACTGGACGCGTTACTTGATGTGTAGGCATGAAATTCACTTCACTTGGAGGAAACTTCTACAAAATTATTTGATCTAGCAAAATATTTTTATGTTGTTAGCCTTGTGATTTCCGGCAATTACTGCCGTGAATAGTTCACGTATGTTCTCGTGGCTGGCTGATGTAAGTATGATTACAAGAGGCTAGATGATCTGAATGTTTTGCTAGGCTCATTTGTTTTGATCATTAAAATCCATACGTAAATTGCGTGACTTTAATATTTAATGGGAGTGAGGGTGGCCTATTCTACTCTGCCGGGGACCACACGGCCTCTCTGCCGGGGACCACACCTCACTCTTACCGAGGTGTCGTAAAAGGCGACTAAGGTAAAGCTGCTGGCATGATCATCAGCCCCCAGAGAAGGAAAACTCTGCATTTATATCAAAACCCTCGCCAACCCGTCTGCCAAGCGTGGTGAGTATGACAATTACCCCTCATGTGATTGAGGGAGGCCCGTGCCCCAGCAGTGGGGACCTAAATGGGCTGATGATGATGATGATGATTAATGGTGGGTGATTTTTATATTTTATTCAAAAACCTTCGTTATTTGCGTCTTGTGTTTGTTTACCACATTACACATACAAGAGGAGCAATGGTAGCTCAGTGATTCGGAACGCGCCTTTCAAACGGGGAGACGTGGTTCGAATCCGAGCATGCAACTCTGGATTTTTCAAATGTATGTGCAAATTTCTACCAATAGCTCGACGGTGAGGGAAAACATCGTGTGAGAAAACCTGCACGTTTAGGGTAGTTTTTGAAGCGTGAAACCATGATTCAGTTTTTCTAGTTCCCCCGTTAAAGGGTCGCGAAAACCCTCATTACCAGGCTCCCCAAATCTTGAATCATGGTCCAAGCGTACCCCGGGCCCCAGAGCGGCAGTTTTGGACGCAATCGGGAAATACACGCTAAGGTGTGGTTCGTTGAATACAATGAAATAAAATTTTAAATCGTTGCGTCTCTTTGTCTAGGGAAATGAGAAACAATGTTCAATTAATGAGGGTTACCACGTGTGAAAAATTCGTTGTTTAGTTTGTCAAATTGAAATTTTGACAGATCACGCTTAAAAATAACCAATCACATTGTATATGGACCTCACTCCTATAGTACTCCATCTAGCTGATTTTTCACACGCGAAAACTCTCTTTGAACACTAAATTTATTTTTACATTCCATACCAAAATAAGCTTAACTCATCAATAATAGGTTTATTGTATAATTTTTATTTTTTAAATAATAAATTTATTGTATCTACAATATATTAAACTTCAGATTCGAAATTCTTATTTACACAAAACCAAACATAGCTCCTAAGATTAAAGCATTAATTTATTAATCAACTTGATGGGTTCACCCTAGAAATGCTGAAAGGACTTCTGCAGGTACTCGATCTGATAATTCGTCGGCAGGCGTTGTCTAAAACACAAACAAATTTATAAATAATAAGTGTGTTCATTTGTACTTTAATTCTATAAATAATTAAGCATGTATTCTCGCACTAATCAAATATTTATTTTTGGTATTGGCCATCGATATGTAGTTATTGGCTGAATAGCGATACAGCTGTTACCAATAGAATGACAACTTTTAAAAAATACAAAATAAAAAAAAATTAAAAAATCTTTTAATGAAATCAACATCCCAACATTGAGTCCACAAACGACATTGAGTCCACAAAGAAAAAAAAAAAAACATCCCAACCGATAGTATCACTTATTAGTCCTCCCAGTATAAGACTTTTCGTAGGTACTTTATAAGGTCACATAGCAAAGTAAAAAAAGGCCTCTGACAAGGTTAAGTGACTAACTACTCAAGTCAAAAGTTCAACGCTAGTACAATGATTACATCGCTACGCTAAAGCGGCGAGATAGAATTTTAAATAACAATCAACAACTACATAAATCAATGAATTAAACTTACCACTTCCAAGTCGTCAATAGATTCCTTAGTATCTCTTCCATATTCATTCTCGAAGCCATTGCGAACAGAAAGTAATTCAGTACCATGTTTGTCTATGCTATTTTGGGGCGTCGATGTTACTAATTGCCATGGTGAGTAATGTCCAGCATAATTGTTTGCGGGTTGTATGGAATAGACTTCTTTTAATTTTACTAGAACCCTGTAAAAAAGAACCCTTGTAGAATATCCTCCTACCGATTTAGGTACGGCGGCCGATAGTGCACAAATGTATGCGCAAAATGCACTCTATTCTCATATACCCTCGCAATCCAATGGGACAGCAATGTGACATGGCTGAAGTGAGATCGGGATTAGCATCAATGGCTTAACATGTGTTCTGAGACACGGGGGTACAAGATCATAAACTTCCAGACTCTGGGAGAAGAATTTGTTATGCCCAAACTCCAGAAAAGTAATTTGGCTCAACTCAGGAATCGAACTAGAGACCTCAAGTACAACCACCAATTTAAAGTGTGACTTATTAGTTACTACAGAATCAGAATCAGAATACTTTATTTGCATAATTTCAGGTACATAATGTGATGTTACAATGTTATTTTGTATCACTGAAGTTTGCTTAAGTTAAGAAGCGTGAAAATATTTAATAACGGTATACATTAAAATAACAATTCAATGTCACTTAAAAATAACAATGATATAAAAACTATGTCAGTAATAAATAATTAATATCTACTCTATTGCCTAATAATAATTCATTCAAATAATGGGATTGATAAATTAATGTCACTTATTTTTAAAATCTAAATCAAAATATTCAGTCAGCGAGTAAAAAGACCTTTCCACAAGCCACGTATGTAGTTTGCTATAGAAGTGAGCTCCACTCAGACCTCTCAGTTCATCAGGTAACGAATTAAAGACTCTGATGGCCATATGAAATGAGCTATTTTGAACCATGGTTAATCTGCAACCTACGCCACAGTGGGCAGTCAAACACTTCGCTTGTTTAGGTGGGTACCGAGTCCAAGATCTTCAACGTACTGTGTGGATGTTTTTCCAACAGAATACGAACGCGAACCGAACACGTACCATGGCGTCACGTGTTGTTAGTTACCCTTGTTGGACTTTTGACTTTCCTTATGTAGACACTAGTGACACTAGTTTTGCACTGCAAAACCGTCCCCCCCACCCCCAAATTCACCTGACGCCGTCTGTGCCTACATAAACTTTTAATTATTCAGTTTATCAATAAAACGTACCTAAATCAAAATAATGGATCAAGAATTTAACATGTTTATACGTAAGATTATACGTAGCTGTTATTATTTTAGAGTTCCGTAGCCGAATGGAAAGAATCGGAACCCTTATGGATTCGTCATGTCTGTTTGTCTGTCCATCCGTATGTCACAACCACTTTTTCCGAAACTATATGACTAAACTGTTGGAACTAGGTAAGTATAAGGATTGCATTAAGTATGTTAACCGCATTAAGATTTAAATAAGCTACTAAACTTAAGCTTTAGTGTCAATGTATGAGATGTTGAAGAATTGACTGATTGATTTATACGCGAGTTTTGACACAAAAAAAAGTTTTTGAGCTTTCCCCATACTGAAAGTATTTTGTTATTAAACCAATAAACTCATTTTAATGGTCACCCGTCAAGGATATAGTATATTATGATTAGTAAAAAATTTGTTCATAAGAAATTCTCGGGCGCATCAGATTAAGGTAGGGTGAGTTAGTAGTGAAATCCCGATGTAGCACCTATGATTGGGTTGCAAGGCTTAGACGATAAAACGAAAAAAAATGTATATAATGTATACCATTTCATGGGTTGGTTGAGCAGCTATCGATCGATTTAAGGTAGTTTCGACGCAAGGCTAAACTTTATCGACAATTTTTTGTTCCTTCAGCTTGTGTAAACCGAAATATTTCCTTCAATTTTTTTAAAAAGATATCCACTTTTTTGAGTGTCGAAATATCGTCAAAAGCAAAACAATAGCTTGTGACTTTTACCCTATGTATATCTCATTCTTATATTGTCAGATTAATTGGATATACACTTATTAGAGTACAATTAACCATACAGTAAGGTAACAGTCTGCAATTAACTCACGCTACCATAATCTGATGCGTTCGAGAAAGTCTACTGAACAAAAATATAAACCATTACACTGAACATTCGGCCATTTATCTGAGGCTCATATTTGGTGGAACTAGAAAACCGCGAGTACAAGGTATCTCCTGTATCTCAATATGATACGCTCGAGTAAATCCCGGAATCCCCTCTTGGGCTCCCCAACTATAATGTTGCTTGCTACTACGGAACTCTTCATGAGCGAGTTCGACTCGCACTTGGCCACTTTTTTTTGTGATTGGTGGTAGATGAACTGACAGATCACCTGATAGTAAGTTATAGGCGACGCCCATGGACATCCGTAACACGAGTGGAGTCACAAAACAAGTACGCTGCCAACCTTTTAACTTTCTTTCCCCCGGTTTTTATTCCAGTACCCTCTCAATCGGCTTTGCTTAAAGCCGGTTTTTTATATGAGCTGTTTAAAATGGTAGGTAAATATTGTTGGTTTGAAAACAATATTGATGACGAGGGTACGAAAAGCCAATGACCTCTTCGCCCTAATTGTTTTGAGTAGCAAAACTAAAGCGGTGTAAAAATGATGAAATATTGATTTTAACTATAGAAAGACGAGTACCTAACAAAAATGTTTAATCACTCACCCTTTTGGAATTTCATAATGAAAGTAACTTGGTCGACTAAAATAATCATAATCTTGTTTCGTTGGTTGGCACAATATAAATGTACTGTGTAGAATGACCAAATAGCACGCAAAAACCTGAAAAAAAAACAAGAAAATCAAGATCATTCTACTTATATTAATGTAAACTTCCTTATTTAAAGCAGCTTGTTGCTATAACAGAGAATGAATTCTAAATAATATAGAGAATCAAATGGTAAGTGGATGGTATTTTTCACTATGTCTATAAGTGGTTCTAATAAGCAGTATCTATAAACTAGACAATTTTAGTGCCTAGTAGTTAAATATTAGACTTTATTTGTGCGATTTCAATATTAAAACTGCTGAAATCAAGAGGAAACTTCGATTGGGGTTAAAAATAAGATTTGTTATTTTAAAAATAAAAGCTATAGAATTTCTCAATACCTAAACAAATAAACGGTTTAATAAATTGATTATTGGGATTATTCTTTTTCTACTGATTTTATGTACCTAAGTAACAATTTTAATACCACAATGGGAAAGCATATACTAAGTTACTTACTTTCATGAGGAGATCCATGACAACATGAGACGATGCCTTCTTAAAATAAGCGATTGTAGTTAACTTCACTGGTTATATACTTCAACCACACATTTGGATAAGGAAATTCTATATATTTTACGTTGTCCTTGAAATTTTCCGTCAAATTATAGTAAAAACATAACGTCTGTTCTCTTGACTGGTCATTTACGTATGATTTGGCTACGCAAGGTTTCTCAAGCTATTTATGATCAATAAAACTTCGAGCAAGTTTGTATAGTTTTGGACTCACCCGATGGCGTATTAGGTAGCTGACTAGGACATCTAACCCGGGTTTTTTGTATGAGAAAACCCGAAAACTGGGTTGTTTAAAAATCTTAATAAGTTTCATTTTGGATTTACCGTTGTGCTTTTTTAAAAACGTCTCATTATCGCCACAATTAGTATAAATCTATTGGCGCTAGTTTCGTCGATGAGTCACCTTAAATGCATTATATACTTACTGACCTATCCTTCCCTGTTATAAAATATTTATGTAGATATATTTTAAAATATAATATCAGATTGTAAACGAATCTCCCTCTTAACTGTGTTTCGCCGTGTGAGTGAGGTTACCGGAGGCCCGTTGGGGGAAGGGGAAAAGGTTGGCAGCGCACTTGTGACTCCACTGGTGTTGCAGGTGTCCATGGGCGGCGGAATTGCTTACCATCAGGTGATCCGTCTGCTCGTCTGCCACCTCTCATTAAAAAAAACTTGTAAACTTGTACTGTATATGTGTTTGTTTTTACATAAATATTTTTTTGTTTTGTTTTAGATGGTGTAAAACTCAATCACAAAATATAAATCCAAATTAAAAACTCTCTTCACCAGTCTGATGCATAATTAAAAAAAAAAGTGTCTTCTTAATCACTCGACACTGGTAGAGTTATAAATGTGTATGCCGTAGGCAACACTGTAGCCCGCCTCGTTGAGCACATGACGGAGATTGGGCCCGACTTGTCAGAGACCCAGTACGGCTTCAGGTCGGGGTGGTCGACGATCGACGCCCAGACCAGCCTCCAGGGCATCACCCGAGAGGCGGCTGCAGAGAGGAAAGGGGTGTTGGCGGTAATTTTCGATATCTGAAACGCCTTCAACACCCTGCCCCACTCCGTCATTATTGAGGCACTCGCTTATTTCCGAGTGCCTCAATACTTGATCGGCATTATTAAAGACTGCCTCACAAACAGGGAGGTAGCCTTTACTAATAAAAATGGGGAACTCCAGCGCCAGCCGGTTGAGACTAATGTTCCGCAGGGGTCGGTCCTCGGACCACTCCTGTGGAATATCGGATATGACTGGGTCCTCCGCGGTGACCTCCCCCATGGCATGAGTGTTATCTACTATGCAGATGACACTCTTGTCACTTTCGTGGGGGAAACTTTCAGCGAAGCCGCTCTTCTCGCAGAGAGCGGCGGGGACCTGGTCGTGGAGAGGATGCGCCACTTTGGACTCGATGTGGCATTGGAGAAGACCGAGGCTCTCGTCTTCCCCCGGCCTCGGCAGCGTCCTCCGGCGCGCATATCTGCATTGGAGGGACCCAGGTTGAAGTCAAGGCCGAGATGCGTTATCTTGGCCTGACACTAGACCCGTGGTGGCATTTTGGCCCGCACTTCAGTGGGATGCTACCACGGCTCTTGAAGGCAGCAAACGCGCTGTCGTGGCTGCTGCCTAACCTGGTTATTTAATAAATAGTATAAGTGTTTGCCGAGAGGTTCTAACCCCGAAATTGCTTAAAATAAATTCGGTTTAGTAGTTAAACATTAAAATCGATTGGCGTCGCTAGTGTGCCCTACCCGTCACCTTAAGTACCGTGCCGTGATCTCAGTCCTGGGTCGAGCAACAAGTGTGTTTCGAATTTTTCGAACATTGCTCGGGTTTGTGATCACCAATCCGCATTTGGCGTAGTGATTTAGCCTAATCCCGTCATAGTAGCGATGACTTGATTTCTATGATGGAGGCCTTTGCCCTGCAGTGGGACAGCTATAGGGTGATACTTAACTTACCCATAATTGCAACCAGCCAGCTATTATTGGTAGTACCTAGTAGATAGATATAAGGCACCGAGAGTGAAATTAGTTTAATACTACTTGCTACATACGCTATAATCCTGAAAAATAGCACTTGTGCCCCAGACATAGGCTCTACTCGGCGTAGGCTAACTAACTATGAAGGGTAACTCGGCGTGACGCCGTGGTACATACATGTATACTGTATTATAAACTTAGACACCAAATCAAACACGAGAATTCATCTCACAAATGTTTGTGCTAAGTGGGTATCATACCCACGATCTTTGGAGTATGAGTAAGAGTCACTAAGTATACATGACATCTAACCCGGGTTTTTCATATGAGAAAACCCGTTTTTGGGCTTGGTATCATTGTAATAGTGAAAAAAAAAACATGAAATCGCATTACCCACTTCATTTTGAGCTACATACAGTGTGTCCGGCGATCGGTATCCGACTCGTGAAGGTGAGTAAATACAGAGTGTAAACAGGGCTTTGCAAACCATTCTGAACAACATTTCTAAGACTTAGAAATTCGTTGATTTTTTTTTACTCCCATACAAAATGACTAAGTTACGTAACCGACCGAAAAAATATTTCTTATGCGAATTTCCGAAATTGTTGGTAATTGGTAGAACACGTAGTTAAAGGAATGTAAATGTTCACAGATATACCCAGTATAATTTATGTGTATTGTCACATCCACCGTCATACATTTTAGTTTCTAAATTTAAAAAAAATTGTGGCCATTTTAATTTTGTTGTTACTGAGTCCGACTGGGTTCATTTATTCGGAAATATCTTCTGATGCACTGCGTTAGCACTTACAAGCATAAAAGTAGATGTGTTTGACTGTTTAAAATACAGACGAAATTAACAAATTGCTCATATCTAAAACTCCCATTAAACTCTCATATCAACCAAAACGGCAATATACTTAAAATGTAAAAAAAAACGAATAAATTTATTAGTTAATATCAAAATGTTTGATAAATTAATCAAAACATCCAATTAAAAGCCTTAAACACATGAAAAGTAAAAAATCTGATAAAGTAGGTGATTAATTTAAAGTTTTTTATTGTTTAAACAAATACAAGATTATTAAATAATTTTTTACTTTTTAAATGCAGACATTACCTTAAACCCTGAGTAAAAACTTAAGCCTTAAGTCAAATAGTCTAATGTAAGGGTAAAAGAGTGTAATGGGGGTCACTTAAGCGAAAACTCAAATAAAATTTTAATGAAAGAGAAAGTATTTATTGCAACCGCCTGTAAACATAATTTACTTATTAAACTATCATTAGAGATTAATTTCAGTCACTTTGGCAATCAACTATGGAAATAATAAAAGTAAAAAAAAACAGATTTGATTTCCACTACACCGACGTCGGGGTAATGGTGATCAACAGTAGGTGCAATCGGAGTCAAATAAAATCTAGCATACATCGCAAACATAACCTTTAGCTGACTCCCAACCAGTTCACTCCGCGTGAGCCCATAGTCCACACGAGGTACACCTGTACCACATCTCGTTGTTTCTTTCGAATTCATCGCATACTAGGCATCTGTTTCCAGCGTCTTCTGCGTCATCATCCTTATCATCCTAGCATAAGTCGTCAGTGACAACATCTGATACAGAAGTTTCGTTCTGTTCTTGTAATACTTGGCGCTTTGCTTTTCAGGACCCTTCTTCTGTACTTTAGTCTTTTTTCCTTGCCTTTTGCCTTGCCTTGTCACCTAACTCTCTCATTTCCCACAACTACACTAATGAGTAAAATATAAAAATAAAAAAAAATCTTTAATACACTTGTTGGCGACGGCCACAACCATCCTTTTTTATTTTGTCCATGTCTTTTATATTTCCTTTACTTTTGATACTATCTTCTATTGTCTAAACACAGTTGCTTTGGTAGTTGTGGTTTGATTATATTGTGTGGTAAATAAGTGTGTTTTCTTTTATTTAACTGGCGTGCTTTTAGAACCTTAAGCTAGGGACTTTAAGCGCCGTTAACAACACTGATATAATCTGAATTGCACATCACAAGTAAGTGTAAATGTCATAATCGCATACAGCAAGCTATTTGGCCCTTACCTTCTAATTTGCATTTACGTAAAATAACATCAGGGGTGCGCAAAAACAAAACATGGTTGGATGGCGCATGGGTCCACTGGCGCGAGCTGTTCGTGGCCGAGGACGCTGTTTACTCGTCGGTCTCATGTAGAGTTTTGCGGTGGTGTGTGTGACTCACATTGCCCTTCTCTACACTAATGAAATGATCATATAAAGCAAAACGGTGACATACTTGAAACGAAAAAAAAAACTTTTTCAATTTTAAAATAGCTTAAATGAAATAATAAATAAATAAAAAGGTATATATTTTGAATTTTTTGCAATTTAGTTATAGCAATCTTTTGCAATTCTTAAGTAAAAAATGCACTTAAAAACTGTGGGACCGAAAAGGCTTTCGTAAAATGTTTAAGTGCATTATTTACTCAGGTATGTATTTTCTTAAATAAGTTGCATGTCTGTTAAGGTAACTGTTGGTACTATACGAGTACATTGTTTTTTTTCACCAACTTGTAACACAGTTTGTTATAAATGATTCTGATTCTGTAATATCTTGAAGGTCCAAAGGCTTTAATGTAATAATAATAATTGATTTGTCTCAGGCAACTTAACCAAATACCATACAGTCTAACATACATACATATTATAATGAAATTCACTTTTTTTACATTATTTCTACGTGCTACGTGCTTGGAGTATACTCAAAGGCGGCGCGTTGAGTCAGCTAGCCGTCCTCGAAACTTCCAAAAGACGACTCCTTGCGGCCAGAAGTCCTTAATAAAGGTCGCCAGGAAGTGGGTCGGCACTTTCACCACAAATGAGCTATACCTAGTTTGTGGCGACACTTCAACCTTTCGTCCCGCTAATGGACAACGTTTAGAAACGAGTAGGATAGTCTTTCAGAAATAAATATGTTTAAATTAAAAAGTTCTGCCAAATAAAAAAGGGTCATTTTCATGTTTTTTTTTAATCACATGTAGGTACAATAATATCTGATCTCTATTTAAAAAGACTTCAAATATAGTTTTAAATCAAAATAAAATTATAATATGGAGACTTTTTGCTTGATAAAGAAGTTAAACATATTATTGTGTCTAGAAATAAAACGGAAATTTCACAGGTACAGACCTAATAATTCCACGCCTTCACGGGTCGTACACCGATCTCCGAAGATCGATCCACAAACACCCAGACCCAACACAATTATCTGTTTCATCAACAAACACTTGTGTTGGTAACACATGTTATTGAGATAGGTACAGCCTGGTCAAACGTCTAAAAATATCGGGATTTTTGTCCCGTTTTTACCCTTTGGGTGAACCCTAAAAAATAATTTTCACAACAAATAAAGGCAACTTATTCTTATTAGTTATTAGCGCCTATCTATTTGGAATGTCTCGTTTGGAGTGAACATTTGTAAAGATTCTTTCTATAGGCGCTACTTCAAAATGTATTAAAAAATTTAGTTCTAATAAAATTAAATTAAGAAAATATAATAATTGTAGATTCTTCTGGACTTAGGTCAGGATCCAGTTTGTAATCCGCAGCCTTTACGCTCCAACTATGCTACTATCTCGTGACTTACCTATAAGTATCAGCCTATAAACTGTGTCACTGCAGGGCAAAGGCCTCCATCATAGAATTCAAGTCATCGCTACTATGATGGGGTTAGGCTTGATTACCACGCTTGCCTAATGCGGTTAGGTGATCACAAACCCGAGCTTTGTTGAAAAATCTCGATACATATTTTTTGCTTGACCCGGGAATCGAACCCAGGACCCCGAGATCATGGCTCGGTAGGTACTGAAACCATTAGACCAATAAAGCGTCAACTTACCCATTCTTTTCTCTTCATTAGGGTATCTTGACATATGTACTTATAGGCTACTAGACTGCGCCCGCGGCGTTACTCACGCAGTTTTAGTCTATATTACAAAAGTCTTCATCCGAACTTGAAAGCCGCGCAACTCCCCATTAGGTGTTGAAAGTTCAATAGTCACTTTTTTATATAAAACCCGCGCCCAAACATGAATTTTACTAATTAGCAAACCCCCATACTGCATTTTACCCCCTATTACACCCCTTCAAAAATGTAATTTTCCAAAAACTTTGAAGTGAATTTCTTTTTATTTCAAATTATAAATAGGTAAAAGTATTTTTTTTTTCACATTCCTAACATCAAAGACGACGGACTACCATACAAACTTCAATCTCTTTGTTCACCCCCGTAAGGGTTGATTTTTAAAAATCCCTTCTTAGTGCTCACTTTCACTATTAAAGGAACCTCCTGCCCAAATTTAAAGTTTCTAGGGTCAGTAGTTTGGGCTGTGGGTCCATTCCTAGTTCGTTTAACTACTCAGGTTCTCCTTTTATGTATATAGATTAGAACGAACAAATCTCAAAGCGTAAAATTTATTTCAAAATATTACGATCTTCTGTAACTGATATACGCCCTTTCCGAGGTAATAGAATGCGAACGGCTACGAATCTGAAGGGGTCGCTGGCGCTGCCTGCGCGCCCTGTGTTGACGTAGTCGGATTTCTCGGGCGCTGATTGGCCGAGCCAAGCGGGACATTACATTCAAACGGTAACGACCGCGTTCCATCTGCAGCAGACCCAGCCTGACACCACGTTTTAATGCCCTGAAGAGATGACAGAAGACTTTTAAGATCAGGTCACATAGAAGAAGAGTAAGGTGAGGGTAAGGTGTAGAGTAGAGCCAACGCCACTTCCAAACTATTCAGCTAAACGGACAAGCCTTTTATTAGGGTCCGTACTTTGTACCATTTTATGAAAATAAATACAAATATAGGTATCTCAAATACCAACTACCTATTCTGTTTGTTAACTGAAGGGCAACTCTAAATTATTAATAAATAAATACTTTATTTAAACTCATTAGTTTCATAGGGCTTTATTTATAAAAGTTATTAACTTTTGATGTTATAGAACCTTTGACGTGAAACAAAAAAAAAACATACATTTTAGAAAAAACAATGAAAACTGCTTTATAAAACCGTTTTAGTGTTAACATATGTTAAACAAACTTTAACTGTGGCAGCAAAGTATGCTTGCACGAGGGTAAGGTAATCGATTTCTTGTTTTGTAATTTATTAATTAGAATATAACTTATTATTATTATTTAGAATATGATAATGACAGGAGAACAGACGGCCGTTAGGGCGAAAAGGTCCTCGAGTGGAGGCCACGAACAGGAGGTCGTAGCCGTAGCAGGCCCCACACAAGGTGGACCGACGATCTGGTGAAGATCGCGGGAATCCATTGGGTGCGGGCGGAACAGGACTGATCTGTGTGGAGAACATTGGGGGAGGCCTATGTCCAGCAGTGGACGTCTATTGGACGAAATGACGATGATGATGATGATCAAGAGTTACAAATAGTCTTGAATGGGTGACCTATAACTTACTTACTTACTCCGATGGCTCAGCGACCTAAAATGAGATGCCGCCATTTGTCTCGATCTTGTGCAGCTTCACGCCAATCTCCTGCTTCCCTATCTTGCCGGTCCGCGTTCACTACATTCCGCCAGCGATGGCGTGGACACCAAACTGGCCGGCGGCCAGAAGGTTGTCCAAGATATGCCTTCTTAGCGCCGCGACCTGATACCATTCTCTCGATGTGACCAAGCCATCTGATTCTATGTGCTTTTGTCTCTCCTAGTATGTTGTGTTCTGCCATCAGTTCTTCTAATTCAGCATTTTTCAGAATCCTCCAACTGCCACCCGCTTCTTGTCTAGGACCAATCATTTCCGGAGGATTTTGCGTTCGAGACACAAAAGCACTGCCACTGACTATGATTTAGGATTTAGAAAGTCTGGTAATTACAATGAAGCGACCGCCATCTGACCTTGGACTTTTAAGAGGGGAACCAGACCAACTGAATCATGGTTACACGTTTCAGATATTATCCGAAACGTGCAGGTTTCCCCACGACGTTTAACCTCACCGCTGAGCTTATGTTAGAAATATGCATATAGATTTGAAAATACAGAGGTGCATGCTCGGATTTGAACCACGACCCCCCCGCACGGAAGGTCCGTTCTTATCAATTGTTCTACCATTGCTCGTAGTAGGTAGCTGGTTTTTAGGTAGGTAAGTATTAAATACCTTATTTACCTTGATACCTTCCGGCTCAGTTTAGGATCACTGAGGCGGTACTCCATTTTGATAAACTTGATTATGGTCCGTGCAGTCCAGCCGGTATTTTTCATCAATTTCTTAATAGCTGTCAAAACTATTTCTCCTGTATTAAAGTCAGATGCTACAGCCTTCCCCATTGTATTTCTTCAAATTCTGAAATGAAGAAAAATGTATTTACCTAGCCTGGTAAAAACAAACTTACGGTGGTTTATTGAGAGATTAATGGAAGTATAAAAACTTAATCTCATCTACAAAATCTTTTATACTTATTGAGTGCAAGACATCGTCGAGGAGCCGTATAGCTTGGGTTTGGCTCTTAAGAAGTCAAATTGTAGCCTAAGTATTTTTATATTAATTATAAGTAAGTACAGAAAACATTGTTCGCAAAAATGCATAGTTTCAGGTCTAGAGTGTAAATTAGTAGAATAATAATGCAAAAATTCAAAGTTTTTCTCGATCATATTTAGCGAATATTGATCCCCTTTATTTTAGGTACTTTATTCGTTGACTTATTTTTGGATACGCCAAAGCAACATATTATTATGGTATTACTTAAGATAAAATCAAAAGATATTACTTAACTTAGACTTTTATTATAACAAACAGTTCTTATTTCTGCCGCACCATCAAGAAATGGAACTCGTTGCCGGCGCATGTATTTCCCCCTTCCTACAATATGGATTCCTTCAAACGACTAAGCGTTAAGAAGCATCTCGCGGGCCAGTATGGCGGTGCCAACCGAGGTGATGCCCTGACATCGCTTCCATTGTAATTGCAACTTGGGCTATTCTCTTGCTGTGTGTTAAGTCCAACAAATTACTTACGATTTTATAAAATAATGGAGATTGTGTAAAACGTGCAAGATTTCTTAGACTGGTATCTAAAATATTGAATTTATTAAATTTTCCTGCTGTATAATATAAAAATAAGGAATTGACAATTTACAAAAATATATTCAAATATTATCACTTGACATTACTTGACACTATCGACTACTATTGACATGAAAAAGACAGAAAAGAATTAAAACTCAAAGAGAAACTAATACAGCGAAAAAGATTTAGGTGCCTGGAAGATGCTTTTTACTAATAGGATAATTCTGTGGGCGGATTTTAGGAATGCCTGGTCGCATTTATTACCTAACTCTATGCAGTACAGTTTAGACAATTTAATACTTCCTAAGGAGTAAAGTAATACTACTCCGGACCTGTCCTGATGACCAATAAACCTTTATGCGCAGAAGTAACGGGACAAGCCACTCTTTCAGGCACATTTGAAGACCTATTGTATTCATCGGACAATGACAAAGGGCAGGCCTGTCCTTATGCTGTAGCAGAAAGAGAGTCTGGCTTATGGCTATATGCTCTGCCCTCGGCGAAAGTTAGCGGAGCCGTTTTAGACACCTTGGGCGCCCCCATCACTCACCCTTACTCATGCTCCTGTAGAGAGTTTGTAGGATACCTGGGCCATCACAGTTTGTCGTGCGTCCAAAACGTCGGCCGCATCCTCGGCCACGCCCGCCTGAATGATATCCTCCGTCGAGGCTTCATCTCAGTCCGCACTTCGGCAGTTTTGGAACCCCTAGGCATATGCCGGAGCGATGGCAAAAGGCTTGATGGATGATATGTCCAAAATTATACTTGAATGACCAACTCAATGCGCTGACCGAGGTACAGGTAGGTCACCTGAAATATCGAGTAGCCGGGTAGATAACTCTTGGACTGTCTGGCGAGATTAGACCAATCTTTATCCGTGGAACCGTGGATAAATCTATGGGATAACGTCAGATTTGTATAGAATGCCAGCGCTATACCATAGATTTATTATCGTAATAAGGTTGGCCGAATCGTCCCAAAGGCGAAGTATTTCACATCCTAAACCAATGACTTGCCAGGCTCCAGGGTATGCTAAATATTCGGTGTGCTAAGCATGTTTATCACGACAAACGAGTGTAAGACCTAATGTTTCTTAAATAAATTTTATCGTTAGTAAGTAATGACTGTATTGATTCGCTGAACTACATATTTTTCCGGTTTGATTCCCATGCAATACAAGCACAATTAAAAAAAACTTTGCTATTTTCTTTTAAAAAATAAAGAAAATTAATTATTTTTATTAAGCAAAAAACGCTAAGTTACGGATTTAAGGTTCGTGTCCCATAGTCCTGGGTCATGTATACATGATAGTCTAGTATAACTGCGACAAAGTACTGCTTCTGAATCGGTCAATTCGACCTGCAGTGGATACTGCAGGGCGAATGGGTTGTTTCAATACAATATAAAAATGGCACATACAACATCCTCTCTTTTGGTCCCAGTGCCAGCCAGTATTTTTTTGCAGTATTCTGTAGTACTTGCCCCCCTAAGTATTTATTACTATGCACTAAAGCTGTAGGGTCATCATCCTTGGTTTTGTTTGAGTTCATAAATCAACATCTTCTTATTTTTATGATATAGGTGGCAGACGAGCCGACGGATTACCTGATGGTAAGCGATTACCGTTGCCCATGGACACCTGCAACACTAGTGGTATCACAAGTGCGCTGGTTAACTTTTAACCCTCCTTCCCCTGGATTGGGCCTCCGGTACCCTCACTCACGCAGCGAAACACAGCGCATGCACTGCTTCACGCTGGTTTTCTCTGAGGACGTGGTATTACTCCGGTCGAGCCGGCCCATTCATACCGAAGCGTGGCTATCCCACTGTTACGTGGTATTACACCGGTCGAGCAGGCCCATTCATGCCGAAGCGTGGCTCTCCCACTGTTAATCGCTTATACAATTTCAGTGAATTAACTAACAAAAAAATGTTTTATGCAGTTACCTTCTTCTTCTTTAGCATGTTTCAACTGTTTTAGTGTAGGCCTCCTTCAGCATTTTCCATTCCTTCCGGCATTGCGCTTTTTACATCCAGTTTGAGCCAGCCACTCTTTGCACGTCGTCCCTCCAGCGCATCTGAGGTCTTCCTTGACGGCGTTGGGGAAGTCCCCACGATTTACACTCGAGAAGACGCTTACACCATGATGCCTCATTGCGGCCGATATGTCCTGCCCACCTCCACTTTAAGTGCGCCACTCTTTCTGTTAAATCTGCGACTTTGCTTTTCGCGTCGAAGCCATTTCTTTATTATGTTTATGCAGTTATGACGACCCGTTTGGAACAGTGGTAGTGAACGCTGTCTTTGGTCCAAGGGTTGCGGGTTCGATTCCCGCACAGTACAAACATTTGTGTGCATGAACATATCTGTTTGTATTGGTCTGGGTGTTTTCTATTATAAGTATGCTATTATAAGTATGTATTTACAAAAGAAAAGTATTATATGTATATATTTGTAATCCCACTGTTGATTCTGATATCCGTAACACAGGTGCTTGAGCTACCTATCACGGAGTCAGATCAATGTATGTGATGTTGTGAAATATTTATTTATTTATTTAGTTATATGCATTGTAATAAAAAGCCGTTCTACCTACTACTCATCCAACAGTCAACGCCTATTCAGTATCTTCTTCCACGGCAGTATTCATAGTGGTTACTTGCTCAGTGGCAGTATTTGTCGAACAACAAAGCCAACCTAAAGCAATTATTTGTTTGTGATTCAAGCATTCACACATATTTCAGATGATTCCGATTTATGACTAAGAAAGAGTAAAGGAAAGTTTTTCGTTAAATAATATCTCCGTGACATATTTTTATACTCTTTTATTGTTTAAGTAAAGTACTTAAGGAAACTTTCTCACAACAACTAAAAGCTTAATAAAGAACAAAAGCAGTTAACGAAAGGTTCAGTTCCCGATCGAAGAGGGTCGATTATTTTATTTACTTAAGAAAGCGTTTAATATTTCATAAGGGGCGGGCGCTGCTGTAGTAGAAGGAATTGCTGCTCCAGGGGGTTCTTCTTCTACCTCAGGCTGGTAACCCTGGTCATCTGCTACATACCTAATTATATACCGATAACCATTGGGCGCAAAATACGAATATTCTCCAATCACGGCCAAGTGCTCATTTGGCAAGCCCTTGTTTCTAAGTTCACCTCTCTGCTCGTGTCTGGTTTCATCAGGTAGCTGATACCTGTAAAATAAGTGAACGAATTTGTTTTGATAACATTTGAAACTATTGAGTAGTATTGAATAGGTACGACAACGGAAAAACAATAAGTGAAAGGAAATGAATTTTCTGTTACTTCATACAAATTAATCATATATACAAGTCAAAGTCAAATAATTCTTTATTTGCATAGGCTTGTAAACAGCTCTTACAAATCGTCATACATTTGAATGACTTAAAACTATTTATAAGTACTTATGTATAATTTACCTGTTGATACAAAAAAAAAAAAAAAATAAACATAATGCGATTCTACCACCACCTCGGAAAGTTGTTTCTGGTCGAGAAGATCCGGCAAGAAACTCGCCAGTTACTCTTTTTAATCGCCAAATTTTCATACAATGTTGTGTTATCATCATACCAAGCCATACAGTTTAATTGTTACACAAAATAAAATAAAGGAAATAATAATAAAATAAATATTATGAGGTAAACCGAAGCAGACCAGTCCCCAAAAGTGGCACCTGTTCACAAGTATGACGTATGTGTCAGCCATCTTTTCACTCAACCATATTAGAGGGAATGTAATGACCCGCCACATAGCGCCACCACCTCAGAGACATTTGAGTAAGCATGACTACTTAGGTTTCCCTCATAGGTCACAATTAAGTAACTACTACTCTAGTTACTTAATTCAATACGAATAAACTGCAGGACGAGGTGTACAATAATAGGCGGTTAGCATCTTATCAATTATTGAATAATCAATATAAATCCATTTTTATACAGTAATAAATGCTGCTAAGCCTAATTTATTAAAATTCAGTAATTATATAATATTAATAATTTCCGTTAATATATATGAAAATGCTACAAGTATGCAGGCATGGATGTCATTATGTCCATTAATCCTTATCATTTAAGTAGTCTACAATTTTATAGTATCCTTTACTCATTAAACAGGTTTTCACGTGAGATTTATATTTATGCGTTGGTAACTAGGTCAACAAAGGTACTTAGGCCAACAAATTAATTATTAATTTTTTGAAGTTTTAGATTTGGAATCGTGAGCTTGTGTTTATTTTTAGTGTTATAACCATGACAATCAGATTTTTCGAAAAAAATATCCATGTTCTTTCGCACGTACAAAATATAGTCTAAAATGTAGTGAGAAGCTACGGTTAAGATGTTAATGCTCTTAAATAATTCTTTTAGCGAATCGCGAGGGCTAAGGTTTTATATGGAGCGGATGGCCCTCTTCTGCAATACAAATATAGTCTGTATATCAGCAGCAGACACCCACAACAGGAGACCATAAGACATTACACTATGAAAATAACTAAAATAAACCAATCTCGCGGTTTCAATATCGGTCAGATGTTTAATCTTCTTAACCGCATACGCTGCGGAACTAAGTCTTCCCGCCAAGGCTGCGACGTGGGGACCCCATTGCAATTTGGCATCCATGGTAATGCCAAGGAAAACTGTTGAATTAATGACTTCAATACGTTCCTTATTCATAGTGATGTTAGTATTGATCTGTGTTACATTGCGCATTGTGAATTTTACACATTTAGTTTTCTTAGCATTAAGAAGTAAGTTGTTAGTAGTAAACCAATGGAGAACTTGTGACAGAGGGTAATTTACATCGTCAAACGTATTTTTTCGTCAATCAACATTAAAGATCAACGAAGTGTCATCAGCAAACAGCACTACCTCACAAAGATCTTGTGTAAAGTAGGGAAGGTCATTTATATATATCAGGAAAAGCAGAGGACCCAATATCGATCCTTGGGGCACTCCCATCAATAGAGGAGTGCCTGAAGCATATGTCCCATTAATATTAATGTTTACTTTCTGAATTCTATCAGACAAGTAAGAATTTATCAAACTTAGTGAAATATTGGATACACCATAATGAGCTAATTTTAACAACAATGTTTGGTGCGTAACGCAATCAAATGCTTTCAATAGGTCACAAAATAAACCAACAGCATCCTGCTTGTTTTCCCATGCATCAAAAATATGCTTGATAAGTGCAACTCCTGTATCAGTTGTTGATTTACCTTTAGTGAACCCAAATTGTTTATTATGAAGCAGGTCGTTAACTTTAAAATGAGACAGCAACTGAACGAATATAACTTTTTCAAAAATCTTACTCAGTGCTGGTAATATAGAAATAGGCCTAAAGTTAGAAAGGTTATTTTTATCACCTGATTTGAATAACGGTATGATTTTGCTATACTTCATTAAGTTAGGAAATTGGCCTTCGTCAACACATCTGTCGAATATCATTGCCAAATGGGGTGCGATATGCAGTATTATATTTTTTAAAATGTCTACGGATATTCTCCAAAGATCTTCAGTTTTTTTTTTACATTCAGATCTTTAAAAGTTTTTACTATTATCTCAGGTGTTACATGGGTAAATCTGAAAGGTGTTTTACATTCGTCGGCTATTGCCTTTAGCAAGGAGACAGCAAGATGTGAACTTGAGTTTAATGTACTTGTCGTCGTCACTGGTATATTAGTGAAAAAAGACTCAAATACATTTGTCACATCAGCATCAGAGTCAAGTTGTTTGCCATTGATTTTTAGAGAGACCTTGTGTTCTTGTGTTTTGTTTTTACATGTCTCTTTGTTTATGATATTCCATGTGATTTTAATTTTGTTAGTTGCTTTTATACATATTTAAGGTGACGGATAGGGCACACTAGCGACGCCCATCGATTTTAAGTTTTAGCTATTAAACCGGATCTATTTTAACCAATTTCGGGGTTACAACCTCTCGGCAAACACTAATACTATTTATTAAATAACCGTGCACAAATTTTGGGTTCAACGCGTACGCGAAAAATTTACCCAACATTTGTGCATGGTTATTTAATAATTAGTATAAGTGATTGCCGAGAGGTTGTAATCCCGAAATCGTTTATAATAGACCCGGATGAGTAGCTAAAAATTAAAATCGATTGGCGTCGTTAGTGTGCCCTACCCGTCACGAGCCCGAACGCATGCAAGTGTCCGGATCTAAACTTTTTTTAAGGTACTAGGTTAGTAAATCACTATATTTCAAGAGACTGTCTGCATGTAAAATATGAGGAATAAAATATCATACGCGTAACGATATGTGCCTCGTTCATTGTCGTAGGGTTGGTTCTCGTATGCAATCTGGTTAGCAAAATTTGAAGAAAGAGGCCTTTGTTTAAAATCTTTTAGTGTTCTTCCGTCAGTAAACGCTGCTATCAGTGCCAAAAATACAAAAAAGACCTGTAAAAGAGTAAGATATAGATAAATAATAGATGTTCATTACATTCAACATGATCTACTTAATTCCTATGCTACGTTATTGAAAATTATTACGTTAAACTAAGTATGCTCAGTAAGTATGTCTGATTCTGTACATTTTGCGATCTACATAAATCATTTCACTGCGTTAATTATGTTAATATCATATTGATGAAGCTCAAACAGCCTTCAAAATTTTTCCCTTTGCCAAATCAAACTTTAAAGACAAAAAAAGGCAAAGGAGTAAGATAGTTTATCTAGTAATAAAACTTTCACAAAACAACCTTTTTATCGCTAACATCCCAAAAACCTCATAATAAGTATCGTGAATAAAGTGCATTTAGCATATTTTTACAGAAATTAGAACATCCACGCGGAATAATGTAGGGAACAGTTGATTTTTGTCGCTTATTACGTTGATCTAACATGCTAAATGGACTTTATTCACGATACATAATATTTTGAGGTTTTCAGGATGTAAACGATAAAAAATATCGTGTATAAAAATATTCTAGACTTACTAGACACTTAATTTTTAGACAAAACTTTTAAGTTGAATGTTCGAATCGCAGCAATACGGTGCTTTTTATGTAAAGATTCGGCTTTTAAGCTTGAATGGCAGAAATATACATATTTTAAATATTACATAACATAAATAATAATAAACAATACATACATACCTAATAATATATACATAGATAATTTATAACAAAATTCAATATATTTTTTTTTATATATGAGAGGTGGCAGACAAGCAGACGGATCACCATGAATTTGTTTTGGTGTTTAGGACTTGTCCCCCTTAGTATTTATTGCTATCGCATCAAAGCTATAGGATCATTGTCCTTGTTTTTATTTGAGTTCAAAAATCAACATCTTCACAGTTTAAAGCTAGGTCAGTATAAATGGTTATTATCCAGTGAGCTTATATCCTAGGTACACACAGTGTCATATATCCATTAAACAACCATAACTGCAAAATTAAAACGAAGGAATGGCTCAAGTCACTGACGTACGAAGAAATAGAAAGTTTTATTAAAACAGTAAAATCGTAAAGTTAATTATATATGAAAGCATAAAATAATAATAAAAAAAAAGTATAAATATAACAAAGTTGGTTGAGGGATTATATTTTATAATATTTCATACTCGCATCCACTAACATACGTGCATATACATATAAATATATACTTAGTACTGTATTAAAGTATGAAGGCGAATTATATTATAGTTAAGTATATACTATTTATTTATAACCATTTATATTCATTGTCCGCACTATTAATTCATATAGTTGATGAAACATATTTGCTATTAGATTCCAAGACCTACGTTGATTAATGTATTTTTTATGTCGTAGAGAAAAGAACTTGTACATATTTTTTTAAATTATAGAGACTTACCAGACACTTCATTCTTCATCGAATATACAAACACTAATGTGAGGTCAAATTTGAGTGTGCTTCTTTTATACGTGAAGTAAAGTTATTACATTTCTCTTCTATGGTTGGTCAATAGCGCTTTTGTTCTTTTAATTTAGTCGTATGTATTTAATATTAACGGAAATGAATACGAAATAATGCATTGCAAAAAGTTATTAGTATTTATCAATATTTTACATTGGGAATCGAGTCCTCTCATATTGTGATTCCTCATTGCCGCTGACTCAGAAGGAACCGACGTGGTGCCGTTAGTCGGCGCCACCTTATGCACACCCGGCCGCTGGGAGTCGGCCGGGTAGTTCGGGGCTCTCCCCTGGGGTGCTCCTAGGGGGATACCCACTAAACTCTCTGGCAAAGTTTCCGTCCCTCGCCCGAGAGAAACTCTCAGAGCGGGAACATCGGCTATAGGAAGAACCTTTTAAGTCACCGCGAAACCTGCTCAGGGCGAAAGTAGGCTCGCCAGTACTTACCGCACACCGGTCCAACGGGCGTAGGGCCTCTCCCAGAGCCCACCAAACACCGCTCCCGAATATCGCCCACACTGGCTGGCTGCAGTACAAACACTACATGGGAAGAGGACTGCGGGTATCCTTCCCCACCCATGCACTGCTGGCTGCAGTGCAGAGTGGGTTGGGGAAATAAAAACCCGCAATGAAAACGCCACAAAACCTCCAAACAGAGCAAAAATACTACCGAAAGTGCCACACGAGGAGACCGCCGCACCGTAGTCCCCGAATTTCGACTATGTTTATTAACTAGCGGTAGCTCGTAGCTTCGCTCCCGTGGAATTTGGTTGCCACAAATAATATTTTCGCGCGAAAGTTTCCTACCATTTGTTCCTTCAAAATCGTTATAATATTCCAAAGGAGATCATTGGAATTTCATACATTTTTGGTCCAAATATAAAAATGCCGGCCGGAAATGAAGGGCTGTATTTTATTGTAACGGCTATTGTCAGTTTATGCCAAACCCATTTTTCAATTCTGCCAATGTCGAGTGATTAAAGAGACGTTTTAAAAGAAAATTTATCTGTATGGATGAGATAAAATTCTTCAGGGTATTATTTAAACTTGAGTTCTTACACCATCTAAAACAAAAAATACAACAAAACGTATAAAAAAACACATAGATGGCACAAAATGTTAAGTGGGAGTTTCTTTCATAATATATCTACATTACTATTCTATAAAATAGGAGAAGTCCCCCTGATGTTCAATGTCAAAATTTGGCATATATTTTTTTTTACTGTAAATGTATGAAAACATTGATTTTTGAACTCAAATAAAATCAATGATAATGGCCCTACAGCTTTGGCGCTATAGTCATAAATATTCCTATAGCGCCAAAGCTGTAGTACTACAGAATACTGCAAAATATAAATTCTGGCTGGTATTTGGACCGCACTTAGAAACGAGGATATCCACCTTCGAGCTGACAGGGGGCTGACATTATTACTCTAACAAAACATTGATCGATATTTTAAAAAATCGATCTAACGATATAAAATGCCCGTGTTGCTCAAGTGATGGGATTCATGAGATAAAAAATATGTGTTGGATAACCCAAAATAATATTATACCACCTTTGTTCTTCATCCTCTTCATCAAAGCGTGTAATTCCCAGTGGCGTCCAAAGCTGTCACTTCGGAGCCTGCCCCGTGTTGGGCCTTTGTACCTGAGTTTTTCCGAGCGCCTCAGCTAAAAATCTGAAAGTAGGCGATATTGTACCCTAGTGCTTCAAAAAGCACGTTATGCTGTTGGTCCTGCGCCTGAACTCTCTTCGGTCGTGTCACATTAAGTGTCGCTTTTAAAATATCTGGTTAAGGGAATAAAGCCTCTATTATCAAAGAATACACATATTTGCACACACATTAAATTTGTGCACTGAAACATCACTGAGATTGGAAGCCTAAATAACGCTTAGGAGAATATTATTACCATTTCCGTTAAATGTTGTTAGAATATTCATAATGCAATAAAGTGAAACTTTAGTGCAATAATGTTGAATGTCAAGTGAAGACACAAAATGTTTATCTAATCGATCCTTAAAAAGATAATCTCTTTGCAAAAAGCTATCATTAAGTGTTTCTAGTTACGAACACATGTTGCCTCACTCGTGTCAGTGTCAGTCAAGAAAACAATTTATTGTTACATTTTACAAACAGTATTTTATCTATTAATAAAATGCTAGCGGTTCATCGTGACCAAATAAGAGTTCGCATTATTGATTTTCAAGAACAAGGAGTTGGCATTCACGATAAATGTGATAAGAAACACAGTTCGCCGTTTAACAATTATTCGCCAAACATCGGTCAAGTTGACGTTTTTGCACGGTTGCCCCTATAAAAGTAAAGTTGTCAATGGTAAACGTTAAAATATTAGGTCTTGATAGCGAAAGTTTGCTACACGACATTCAACCGTCAGTGGGTCCCAAATTAAAGCTCCTTATCATCAACTCCGGGTTTTGATCTGACCTACACCTACTACATCAGCCACAGAAACGTTTCCTAGAAAATACATTGTAAGTTTCTAATTTTTACTGGTTGATATAAAAATAAAAATCGGTTGTTAAATAATTTTATCTTTCCTTTAAAACTATTGTTGACCAAGCCTTTTGTTATATTTATACAGAAACCTCTTGAATCAGTTTCGGATAGAAAAAAAGGTGCCAAACTTTAGAATTATGCAAATGCAATGTTTAACCTTCGCTAGCTCAGTCAGGGTTCTTAATGGGGCTAAATGCGTACACCAGTAAAAAATCATGGATTCCAGTTTGCAAAAATATTTTACTGTCTCAAGGAAAGTTTTCACATACATGAATGTCGTTTGGTACAACAATACTAACAACATAACAATTATAAAGTATTATCAGTTTGAACATCATGCTAAAACTAAACTTCATCCTTATTGGCTATTACACAAATTATAACGTCAGATCTGTCACTGTACCGGGTGGGCAATGTGATTGGTCAATGGCGTCATTATGAGAGTAGTTGGCGGGATCGCAATCGACTCGAGCGCTCGTCGGTGTTGCCACCCGCACTATACGTTTTGCAACCTGGAATCCATGATTTTTCACTGGTGTACGCATTTCGTCCCATTAAGAAACCTGACTGAGCTAGCGAAGGTTGAAAATGAGCATCTTGGTAATTACGCTCTTTTTTCTATCAGTTACAGTATTTCGAACACGTAAGGGTCTGCTTCGGGCTAACTAAGTCCGAATGATACAGGAAATATCGTGACTGTATGTAGGTTATATCTTTTATGACTTTGTCATAGTAGGTGCTTAGGTATTTTACGTAAACGGAACGGAATTCGAAAAATTAATAAAGGCTATAATTGTATGTCTAATGTCTTTTAATAAACACTAAAGTTGATTAATCATTTAACGAGCTAAAAGGGCGTTGTAGATCTCAAATGGAGCAGGTGCTGGCGGAGGAGGGCGCTGCGTAGGAGGGGGTGGAGGTGGTGGAGGCCGTGGTGGTAGGCGCCGTGGTGGTGCAGGACGGCGTCCATCTTCCAACGTCGAGGAATAACCATGCTCATCCGCAACGTATTTAACTGTGTACAGAGCCCCGTTGGAGGCTACCCACGAGTATTCTCCACTTACAGCCAGAAATTCGTTTTCCAAGCCACGGTTTCGAAGTTCACCCTTCTGCTCGTGTCTTGTTTGGTCTGATTGCTCATATCTGCAAAACAAAATTGCATCCTGTCTCATAAATTTTACTAGTGTCAAATTGGAAAATATCGGGTTTTAAAATTAGGCTCCAATGTCGTTCGTGCTAATCGAGGCTATATATACGTAGTTAATTATTCATCTTACTCTGTGACAGACTGGTTCAACAAAATATTTGAATACTTTATAATAGACGTCAAAATAAAAAAAATCATACATCTTAAATAACCATATTACTTATTTGATTACAAATTCTGGTGAGTATTAATTGAGTGACGAATTTAATTATCTTACTAGTTATACAATTTCTACAATATAAACAATTAGACGCAAGTAAAAAACTTTTTTTTATATAAAACCGACCACATAAGGTTCGTAGTTGCCCATAATGGATGTCACCTATCTATGGACTTATGCTTACTAAAGCGTAGTGATTATATTTTTAATTCGTTATAATGTGGTACTATCACTGTGGGTACTATCATGATTTTTTAGGTCTCCAAAAAACCTGCATCGTTTAATTGTTTACGCAAACCCACCTATCGAATATTTCCATCCCCCACTTGTTAGGATGCGCGCATCGATAATGGGTGAGCGAAGAAAAATAATTACGAGATCACTGTATGTGTACGGGAGCAACTCTAAAGGAAACATTTTATCGCTTTATTGATTTTTGTTGCCAACTTTCATGCCAAATTACAGATTTTCAGTCCAAAAAGAATCTCTGAATTAGGCTGCGAACGGTGTCGTTAAACCAAGTATCTGATGTCGAACTTATAACGAATAGCCTTATTACTCAATACAAATTATACGTACCTGCACCTATGTGCACACGTATCTTCTTGTCTGATAATATTGATTATAACTACTGCTTATTAATGTCCTCCAAACCGATATTTGGGTCATGGCGGCAAATCTCAGCGATCAGCCATCGACGCAGGACATATTATATCACTTATGTCTGCACAAATATTTGTGCAGACATAAGTGCACTCTCTATTCCCGTATCCTCTTATTTCGATGACACACTAGTGTGACACGACCGAAGAGGGATTAGGTGCAGGACCAACGGCTTAACGTGCTTTCCGAGGCACGGGGGTACAAGACCGCCAACTTCCAGACTCCGGGATTTCTTAACAGAAAAACTCAGGTACAAATTTTGGCCCGACCCGGGGATCGAACCCGGGACCTCAGCGCAACCGTCGCTCTGCAACCCACTTACCATTGCGCCACCGAGGCAGTCACTGCTTATTATAGTAGTATCTAAATAGGGCTACACGCCCAGCAAGTGGTATCTGAATAGGGCTACACGCCCTGCGAGTGAACTGCACTGCCGGAGCGAGCCAGCTCGCGGCCTTTTATACTAAACAATTAGCAAGCTACATATCATACATAGAAACGGACGGACGGGCCAGTCGGGTGGACTGACAGACATGACGTTCGTCGTGGACTCCGCAACCCTTAAAAGTACCATGTGAGATTTAATAAATATTCTTACACAAATCTGTAAGTTCCAGAGTCATTTTCGTAAGGATAGTTTTCGTATTTCAGTAGGACAGCCTGATTATCAGCATCTGCCAACACTGCCGCTAGCATGAAACATACGAGCACTGCCTGGAAAAGTAAAAATAAAATCCCTGTATCAATTTTTTTCATCTTCTTTTCATTTGACGGTTTACCACAAAGTGGCATATGTCACTTTCCATCCCTTTAACTATATCCACTTTAATAATCAAGTCAATCTGTCGTTCTGTTTCTCCTCGTGAAAGATACAGAACAAACATACACACACACATCCTTTTAAAAAGCTGCTGTTCCATTAACGCTACCTATACTATGTTATCAATCTATCTGGAAAAACCGCGGAATAAGCTTCATGACAAAAATACGCCTAGTCAAAGCCCTAATATTCCCGATCTGCCTTTACGGTATGGAAACATGGACAATATGAGAAAGAGAGAGACAGAGAATAGATGCATTCGAAATGTGGTGCTGGAGGCGTATGCTCCGAATACCTTGGACGGCTAAACGCACAAATGTATCTGTTCTCTCCCAACTTGGCATAAAAACCCGAGTGTTGAGCTTATGTCTATTGCGCATACTTTCTTATTTCGGCGACATAATGCCTAGAAGGGATAATAGCCTCGAAAACTGGTCATTGTTGGAAACACTGAAACCAAACAATCACAAGGCCGATGATCAACACGATGGTCTGAGCAAATAAAAAAAAGCTACATCCCTACCATAGTTCTAGGATGTGTTAAAGGCTACTTCCAATCGGAATCAATGAAATGAACGAATGAAAAATTATTTGGTTGACGAGTTCCAGTGACCACGATGCTCAGTAATGAAGGACCGAACAAGAGATTGATGTTATCGATTTTATTATTCAGTAGATAGAATAAAAACGTATTGTGTACAATTAAATTAGGCTTTAATAAATAATCAAGATAAGGACAATGGCGAATTAATTGTTGAGTAATTTATTTAGCGTCTTGAAATTTTGATATTACGAACTAAGTCCAGAAAAAATATTAGTTTAAAAAGGAGCGTATTATGTCTATTGTAAAATTACTATGTTTTATAGACAGTTTATTTAACGCCGATTCGACTTGCGAAGCTCCACACATTCACCTAACCTAACCTCAAAAACTTTAAACTGAAATATCTTAATTTATAGACTTACGGCAATAATTGTGTACCTAGCGTCGATGTGTTGAGGAACTCCAAGCTGTATTTATGTTATTATATATTTTGAATACCAAGATGCGGAAAAATATACGAACAAACATGTTATATGGAGATTCGTCATTGTTCAGTAGGTAGGTAAGTACTTGGGTTCAGAATACTTGAGGGTAAAAGTAAAGTAAAGTATCAGCCTATAAACTGTCCCACTGCAGGGCAAAGGCCTCCATCATAGAAATCAAGTTATCGCTACTATGATGGTATTAGGTTTGATCACCACGCTTGCCAAATGCGGATTGGTGATTACAAACCCGAGCTAGGTTCGAAAAATTCGAGACATACTTTTCGCTTGACCCGGGAATCGAACCCAACACCCCAAGATCACGACCCAGTACTTAAACCACTAGACCAACAGGGCGTTCTACTTGAGGGTAGATAACTAAAATTTAGAGACTCAATAGCGGTACCTACACTAATAACAGAGTAGCCATAACAAGAGCTTTCCTAATAGCTATTTTTATACCGTGTTAATACCATGCAGCAACTGCACAAAACTGCTCGCTTTTTAAACATGTGAATTTTCATAAGCAATTCATTATATTCTAGACTTACCAGTTTCTTCATTATTTGATAGTGTAAGAAATTAATAGAGTTCAACCTGTTTACACACAACTCATTTATACTCTGAGATTTAGTCAACAGACTTAGCCAATTTATATTTCTGTCAAGGATTGTAATATCATTGTCTGCCGTCTACCTTCAACTTAGATATTTTAATATTTATGAAATAATTACCATAAAAGTAAACTCAAAGATAGGTCATGTAGTTTTGGTTTTCGATTTTTACTGAATATTTTTGTATCGAATTGCGATTTGTATCGACTGAGTAATAAATAACTAATAACCGAATAATGACTCTTAAGGCCCGTCGCCTAACTAGCGACACCGATCGATTTAAATTGTTAGCTACTAAACCGGATCTATTTTAAACAATTTTGGAGAGGGAGTCTCTAAGCAAACTTTTACACTATTTATTTAATAATTGTGTATAGTACACAATAAAGTAGTCTTTATGATCTGTTTTTGCACTCGAAATTTGGATTAACGACATAAGTGGCCCTTTTTGGCGTTAACTCAATTTTCGAGTAAATAAGCAGACCCAAAAGTGAAGTATAAGTATTAAATAAATAGAATAAGTATTTTCCGAGAGGCTGCAGTCTGCAGTCGAGATTCTTATAAAGATATCTGGTTTAATTGCTAACAATTTAAATAATTTGGCGTCGCTAGTGTGACCTACCCGTCACGTTTATTTAATTAGGAGCAAGGTTATTATGGACTAATTGTAAGATATTGACAATCCTTTCTGCCACACTCAAATCATCTTTGTTTATTACTTAAGGTGAGACCGCGACGATACTAGCGCCGCCAATTGTAAATGATTTATACTTGGACAGGTCAAAGTATTCGGTACTCTCTTAAAAAAACACTCCTATTCGCCACAATCATTATAAATCACTTGGCGGCGCTAGTATCGTAGCAGTATCGCCTTAAGAGAAAAATGCAAGAGGCGCCAAGAATTTTCAGAATCTGTTATTTTGGCCTACTATTAGGGCTGCATTATGTTTCTATTTATATATCGATACCTTCAGGTTCAATTGTCGTAAAAACCAAAACCCTACTTTTCAGGAGAGCCAAAAAGCGTTTTATTTTTAAAAAAAAAATCATTGTTTTCTTTATTTGAGAAGTTACACAAAAAGTACCAAGAGAAAAAATCCTTAAAATTTTTAGGTGAAAACGTTTATATATTCGAAACATGCCCATCTTCAGTAGTTTTAAAGTTAGCTTGGATTTACGAATTTAAAAAAGGCGTTCGGTGGTTTATGCGACCCACTTAATTTTATCTAAAAATACATTCTTACGTCGTATTTGAATTTTGGGTAATATGAGATGGATATTAATGACGTAAATACCCTTAGATGTAGATTTTTGGTTTTAAAAACCATTGATATAGTGATTTATTTAAATTAATTATCAAATTATATTTAAATAGGTAATGCGTTGTTGCCTCGTCATCGTCATCGTCAGCCCATTTAAGTCCCCACTGCTGGGGCACGGGCCTCCCTCAATCACATGAGGGGTAATTGCCATACTCACCACGCTTGGCAGACGGGTTGGCGAGGGTTTTGATATAAATGCAGAGTTTTCCTTCTCTAGGAGCTGATGAGCATGCCAGCAGCTTTACCTTAGTCGCCTTTTACGACACCTCGGTAAGAGTGAGGGCGGCCTATTCTACTCTGCCGGGACCACACGGCTCTGCGTTGCACTGCGTTGTTGCCTATTTGCAAGCTTTTTTTGATTCGAGATGGTGAACAAAAATATTTGGCAGTATAGTGACAATATTTGGTTGAGGTAGATAAAATGAAATTGTTTATAGCTATACGAATAATTATTTTTATTGTTTTTACTTTACAATTTTGCACCAAATTATAGCAAAACTATAAGGAGTATTAATAATCCTGCGCAGAAATAATAAAGAATAGATATTTTAAATTAAGACGACAATGGCCAAAGATTATAAATGCTTTCCAGTTCAAGTGACCTCGACTTAAAGAAGTTAAGTATCATAATCAAAATCAAAAAAAGGAGGCTGGAACTCCCGGAAATGTTAAGCAGAATGACATCGTTTGGTATACGGATGGTTCCAGGAAGCAGGGCATATCTGGGGCGGGATTTTGCAATGATCGCTGCGGAATACGCATTTCGCAAAAACATCTTGTGAACTTGACTCCAAACTCACTAGCGAGTGTGTCCTGCTCCTAAACCAGCTTGGCAATGCCAACATCGTAAATCTGATTTGGGTACCGGGACACTGCAATATCAGAGGCAACGAAGTCGCTGACGTGCTAGCAAAGTCCGGGGTAGAGAGCCCACTACTCGGACCGGAACCAATAAATGGCGTTCCATCCTGCATGGTCAGGTTCGAGTTAAAAGAGTGGGAGCATAAGCAAAGGACTGAATTCTGGAAAAGGCTACCTCGACTAGAACAGTCTAAGGCGTTGATACAGGCGTTCGATCAGAGACGAGCTGTAGAAATAATAAAACTGAGTAGAGGACATGTTAGGGCACTCACTCGGATCTGCAGGTTCTGTCGCGAGGACGAGGAAACGATTACCAACGTCCTCGGTGAGTGCACCGCTGCAGAAGCCGGCACCTGGGAGCACACATGATCTCAGCTGACGAGATCAAGAGCTCCCCCATCAGCTCCAATCTCGGGTTTATCCTGGAACTGGAGCTACATATGATGCTGTAATAAGTTACGGGGCTGCCACAATAGATCATCTACTGGTCGCAGTGGCTATGAGACGCAGGGCTCACCCCATTTTTTATCAAATAATAAAAAAAATCATAATCAAAACAGAAATAATCAACTTTATTATACTTAAAGATAATCAAGGTTAAGTATGCCATTTTACCAGATATATTTAAACGTACGTAAAACTAAAATATTAATGAAAAAGATAAGCCTAGAATTATCATAATAATATTCCGACGGAGTCATAGCACCATAGACCATACTCAGACAGTGAGACAGGTTATACAGAAGACCAAAGAGTATAACCAGCCCCTGTGCATGATGTTTGTGGACTATGAAAAAACTTTTGACTCTGTCGATACCTAGTCTGTCCTAGAGGTCTTGCAAAGGTGTCAAGGCGATATATCGAGGTGTTGAGGTGTCTGTATAACGCTGCTAATATGTGCGTAGTAATCCAAAATGTCCAAGCCGAGCCTGTCTTGCTGCGACGTGGTATGAGACAGAGAGATGTTATATCTCCGAAACTTTTCTCCACTGCGCTGCAGGACATTGTCGGAACGCTAAACTGGAAAGAGCGCGGAATCAATATTAATGGCGAGTACATGTCACACCTATGATTCGCAGACGACACCGTCATCTTGGCGGAAACTCTCCAAGACCTACAGGAGATGGTGAGCAGCCTGGCTGAATCTTCCAAACACATCGGTCTTCGGATGAACTTGGATAAAACCAAGGTCATGTTCAACGAGCTCGTTGATCCGGGACCGGTCGCTGTTAATGGAGTATCTCTCGAGGTTGTTCAGGAATATCTCTATCTAGGACAGACACTCCAATTAGGCAGAAACAACTTCGAGAGAGAAGCCAACAGAAGAATTCAGTTAGGCTGGGCAGCATTTGGTAAACTTCGTCAAGTCTTCTCGTCACCCAACCCTCAAAGTTTTAAGTTGGAAGTCTTCGACCAGTGCGTCCTTCTGGTCATGACTTACGGTGCCGAGACGTGAACACTCACGGCTGGACTAGTCCATCGGTTCAAAGTCGCTCAAAGAGCTATGGAAAGGGCTATGCTCGGAGTTTCTCTGAAGGACCGCATCAGAAATGATGTAATCGGACAGAGAACCAGAGTCACCGACATAGCCCACCGAAGAACTGACAGCCGTTGGAGCCGTAAAGTCCTTGAGTGGAGACTGCGACTTGGTAAGCGTAGTGTAGGACGCCCTGCGACAAGATGGGATGATGACATTCGAAGGGATTATATATATATGCGGATGCTGGTCGAGCTCTTCGTTATCACATAGGTTGTGCATGATGGCCATATTGAAATTAGAGTCCACAAATCATAAAGCGAAGTCAATTCGGAAGTTTCAAGCATCTATTGAACAAACTATCAACATGCAACGCAAAAGAACACAAAACAAACGCAGCATATTCCTACACGATTAACATTGTATTCGTTCGATTATTTAGGCACCACTAGAGCTTAAAAAGAAAATGGGTTGATATACAACGTTATATCAACGTCAAATTCTCTAGAAAAGTAAATTTTTAATAAGTTTATAAATAGTTTAACAGAGAAAGTTCACGATTTACGTGAACATCATTTAAAAAAATTAGGAAATTGTAGTTTTTTAACATGGAAATATTGAATAATTCAATGACCGTTTATATTATGGTTTAAACTATAAAAACAATGGCGTAGAAGCCACATTTTTAGGTCAATTTTAAATTTATTAAATGTCAATCTATGTGCGCCTATCGGTAATTTATTATATATTTTGATAGCCATAAAGCGGCTGTTCATTGAGCGCATAGCTGTTTTCATTGGGGGCGGTATCAGCTTATTCGGACGTCTACAGCTGCGAATTCGTGCAAAAAAAATGCACACCTCATTTAATTTAAGCAAAGTAGAGTAGAATAGCCCACCCTCACTCTTACCGAGGTGTCGTAAAAGGCGACTAAGGTAAATCTGCTGGCATTATCATCAGCACCCAGAGAAGGAAAACTCTGCATTTATATTAAAACCCTCGCCAACCCGTCTGCCGAGCGTGGTGAGTATGGAAATTACCCCTCATGTGATTGAGGGAAGCCCGTGCCCCAGCAGTGGGGACTTAAATGGGCTGAAGATGATTCAAAATACTATAAGTGGATGTATAATAGTTATTCGGTTTTGTGGATATGTAACACAACAGACAAATGTAAGACCTAACGTTTTTAGAGATTTTTTTCTTGAGTAATGACTAAGTCGACATTTATTTGATTGATTAAATGAGGTAATTCAAATAGTTGTATAATAAAAAGGTCATTTATTTTAACAATTTATTTACAGAGTCAACATTTTTGCAATATCAGCCAATTAAGGCGTTGGCGATCTCCAGCGGGGCTCCTGGGGGTCCTTCTTCCACCTCAGGGTTGTACCCGTTATCGTCGGCAACGTACTTGACGATATAACGAGCACCGTTGGGGGCCACCCACGTGTATGACCCGACCACAGCCAAGTGTTCGTTTTCTAAGCCTTGATTCCTAATTTCACCCTTCTGTTCGTGTGCGGTACCATCATCCAGCTGAAAACTGAAAAAAAGTTTTATTTTTTATGTGATAGGTGGCAGACGAGCAGACCGACACCCGCGACACCAGTGGAGTCACAAGTGCGCTACCAACCTTTAAACCCCCTTCCCATGGACTATTTGGCTTTGATAACTTGTTATTTTTTACTTTTTAAGTTGTAGATTGTAAAACGTCATCAAGTAATAGTAACAAATAGTAACCTAATTAGATTGTTTTTTAGAATTTTACCAAAGCGTCCAGCAATATGCTTTATGATTTGTGTGTTTCTACTAACAACACCGATGAGGTTCCTAATTCTCATTTGTGTTGTCAGTAGGAAAGAGATCGGAAAAGATTGCCTCGGAAACGTTTGATCTTTGTCTAACAATTTATCGAGTCATGAGAAATAGCCTAAATTGTATTTGTGAGTACAAGGAGATGATTATTTTACCTGTATCTATATGATCCAGTTCCGTCATCATAAGGGTCGTTGTCGTATCTGAGCAGCTGGGGGGGTGCAGCCGACGCCGCTGCCAGCAGCACGACACAAGTGATAAGTACCTAAAAAAAGTAAAATAAAATAATTGCTTCGTATATTCTGTTGTCAGGATAGAGGCCTATTATTTAAAAGATTTAAAGGGTTTAATTATTTAATACTTTAAAGGCACGTTTTTCTAGACTTTTTGAAAAATATCTAGTAATTGATCTAACCTATTATTAACTATCAGCGAGTACCTAACTTTTGCAAATACCTTAAAATAAAAGTTGACCAAATTAAATTATAATTTATTTAACATCTCATACATTGATCTGATTCCGAACTAAGAAGCTTAAGCACTTGTGTTACAGAATCAGACTATAGCGGAATTACAATTATAAAATGATACTTAAATACTATATTATTAACACCCAGACACTGAAGAAACAACAGTGTTCATCACACTAATGTTTAAAAATTTGTCATATATTGTTCTATATGGTCTTAAAATGTGGTGCTAACTAGCACGACAACTAATCATCAACTTTATAATAATTTGGCATAAAATCATGAAAAAATTTACATACTAATAATTTTAAATAATAATTTCAGTTCTATACACTTCAGGTTACTAACTGCTACCTACTTTGGGTCATATTTCCTCAATTAAAAAAAAACTACCTGTTCGAAAACTAAGGTTTTCCTTTATACTATGGAAACTATGGTACAAAGATGGTACCACACACACCCATACCCAACACAAATGTTTTATCAACGAACATTTATGATTATGCGTGACTCGAACCCGCGACTTTTGCACTTCAATCACTGCTCTAAATCATCAAAAAAACGAAAGGTGAGTGAGAATCCATTGAACTTTGACCTGTCAAAGTTTGTTAAAAGACACGTGTGTGGCTGTCTGTAGTCACATATTTTTGCTATTATTAGCCCTTGACCCTGACCTTTTTAAAACGACCACTGCTTGTTTAATTTCCGTATGAATATAAATTCAATAAATATTTATTATTATTTTATTATTACCTAGTACAGTCAACAGCAAAATTTGCACACTGCTCGCACACTGTTCGCTCTTACGCTCCACGGAATAAGAACTACAAACTGGATACTTCGACACAGGCCTGTGAGCCTAGTGAAGTATCTATGCTTTATTATGTCAATAAATTTATTCTTTTTCCTCAAAGCGAAAGCTTATTCCCAAAATTAAAGGGGTAAATGGGGCTGAGTAGGTACGAAAAGTAGTGTGTCGCCATAAAAATAAAACTTGGCTACGTTGGAGGGGGAGGGGGACTCCCGGCATCTCTGGGTGTACAAAATATCGCAAAATGAAGTTAGGGCGGGTCACTGTAAGAATGAACCGTTTAATCGTGCAATTTTTTTTTCTATCCATAAATTACCTGGCACATTCTTTAATTTTATGCAAACTTATGAGATGCTTTGAGATTTTATGAGATGTATGAGTTTGATTGTGAATGTAGTAAATATATAAATATGAGTACCAACAGATCTTTTAAACTAGAAGTTGTTTTGTGATACAGTTAAATAATAATAAATACATTGAGACAACCTCACATACATTGCCCAGGTCTCAAACTAAGGTTGTCCTTTATACTATGAAATTACGCAACAATGATTTTACTTTCTATACCTAATTAGTTATAAAACGAAATAAATATTTGTTAAATTATACAGACTTACCAGACACTTCATTCTTTATCGAATGTACAAACACTAATGTGAGTTAAAATTTCAGTCTGCTCCTTTTATAAGAGAAATCTAGTTTGTGTTGTAGTCGAGTCATCACACTTGCCATTTGTGACTGGTTAGTCATAAATAGCAAGTGTGATTTTTAGTCGTATATATATATACTATTAATAGAGAGGTAAAGCCTCGGCGAGTAACAGACTGACTGACTGACACACTGACTGATCTATCAACTCACAGCCGAAACTACTGCTCCAAAAGAAATTTGAGACATAGGTAGCTTTTATTTATTTAGGCGCGGACTAAGAAGGGGCTTTTAAAAATTCAATCCCGAAAGGGGTGAAAAGGGGGGTTAGGTTAGGTTAGGTTAGTATAGTAGGTTGGGGAGTGGGGTTGCGGGGAATAGCCTCGTGCAGTTCCCGTGACTCCATTCCATACCCACAGGGGGTAGAGCCCCGGGAGTTTTAGTGGGCATGCCTTCAGGTCGCTTCTTGTTAGAAGAAGCGGCCCGAAGGGTGAGTCCCACAGTATCCTGTCGCCCCCCCGGCGGCAGGGTCTGCGTAATGCAATTCTTCCGGGAAAACAAAAAAAAAGTATAGTAGGTTAGTATGAAAGTCTGTAATTCCTGGTGTTATAGATTTGAAAATATAGATTAAAATTATTTATAAAAAATACCTGTTTTAGCTTTTTTAATCAGCCCCTAAACGGGTGGAAGGGTGTAAACACATTGTATTCGTCATTTTTAAGGCTAGAGTCATGAAAATTGGTATTTGCACTGTTCATACAAAATTAATATCAGTACTTTCAGCATATTTTATATTCAATCCCCCTAACAAATGTGGACGGGGGTTAAAATGCCATATGGAAGTTTGGTTATTTTTAAAGCTAAGGTTATGAAAGTTAAGATTTGGGCGTTAAATATAAGTTAAAATATTAAGCATTTTTTTCCGCAAATCGTTTTTATTTTCATTAAACATGTGGGTTATTGGGCATTACAGTAGGTCCCACACTAGGAAAATTCCTGTAACGTGGGCACCCGGTATAAATAACAAAACCAGGAGAGCGACAGATTACATTTAAAACAAAGATAACATTATCAACTATTTGAAACTGTGCTAACACTAAGTAATTTATTTAACAAAAGTAATTTAGTTTAAAAGGAAGGTATATATATATAAATATATATATATATATTGTAATATAATTTTTTTGCTTCATCAAATGCTCTGTTACTCTTAAATTTAATTATTTTTTGGTTACCCAAGATACAGGCTAAGCCTAGTTTGGGATCCCCTGTTACATTCATCACTTCTTGGACACCAGATCTCATGTTTTAATTTTAAGTACACACTACCCTCAAATGTATTTTAGTCGAAGTAAGATTATTCAGACAGTAATAAAGCATTTTTCATTTTTCATTTTCATTTTTCATAATATGCTTGCTGTCTGTGAAGTGTGCGAGCGAGATGATAAGAAACTAAACCTAAAATTTATGTGACGTATGAGTGTGTGTGTGTGTGTGTGTGTGTGTGTTTGTGTGTGTTATTATGTGAACTATGTGTGTAAGTTTAATTAATTAATTTATTTATTAATTATTATATTTGAATTGCCTTAGTAGGTCTTCAGTCTGTTAGTAGGTTCGGGACAATAGAAAAGAGGAGATCGAAGATTTGGCTTGCCTTACAGTGAGGACCTTTAGATAGCATCATTTTACAATTTTATTGTAAATGTACGGCAACATGTATGTCGGCAGTCTCTGTGCAAAATAGGTACGCACAGTCACGGTTGGGAGTTTGAACACTCTTCTATGCGACATGGCTGCGAGCGTCGTAGAGTTTAGTACCTTCCGGTGGACTTTTAAGCAGGCTTTAAGAATATAAGGTTGACGTACACTTAAAACCTGTGCTTCTGCAAACAGTGCCACCGTGGGGTAGAGAAGCGGCTTGTTGATGAAATGGGGCTAAAACGTCGTATGGGCGATCCGCCATATTTGATGCTCGAGTTTATGAAAATTAGAACTTGGACATTCATACAGAATTTTTAGTACTTTTTTATTCAACCCCTAAAAGGGTAAACGGGTCTTAATCGCCGTATAGAAGTGTCGCTATTTTTTAAGCTTCAGTCATGAAAAATTGTGGCTTCCACCGATCTCTTCAATTATAACACCTTTCGTATCGTATCCAGTAGGATAAACAAAGACGAATACTGCGCTGATTATTTAATAAAAAAAGTCTTATTAGTTATACTTTCAATAACTCATGACACCAATTTGGCTGAAAATGTGTAAAACTTAGATCCAAGAGAAGGACATAGGATACTTTTCATCCCGAAAATTCTTAAGTGTAAAAAAATGAACACACTTTGTGGGAAACTCCGCGGAAGAAGGCTAGTTTAAAAAAAATTGTAGGTACGTTTATTAACAGTTGATGAATCGCGCAGTATTTCTAAAATATATAGCTTTTTAATATTAATTCTCACAACATCTCATACGTTGACCTGATTCCGTACTAAGTAGCGTAAGCACTTGTGTTACAGATATCAGACAACAGAGGAACACAAATATATACTTAAATACTTATATTATACCCAGACACCGAACAAACACAAATGTTCATCGCACGAATGTTTGTCCAGGGTGGGGATCGAACCCACGACCTTTGGCGTAAGAGGCAGGGTCACTACCAATTGCGCCATCCGGTCAGTCAAATATTTCTCAGTATATCTACGGTGTAAATAAAAAAACTATGCATCTTAAATAATTAATAAGATTTATTTTACAACAATATGTGTTTATTAAACCCTTTCATATGATACCCCTTTTAAACATGCAGCATATTTGAAATTTTGATCCCGTATTTTTTTACTAATTAAATACAAACGTTTCGGTTTCGGATTTTTCCGTATATGTGTGATTATAACAATACTGTTTGTCAAATGTCATAGTTCCAGGTTAACGGGACATAACCCATAACTATGGGTTATGTCCCGTTAACCTTGTACCTGAACCCTTTCAATTCCATGGGTGGTTTGAAATACGCGTTTTTCCGGTTAATGAACGACCTTATCTTTTTTCACTCAACTCAGAGGTTTGCAATTTTCACGTCTTTAAGAAACCGTAGATCATAGTATACGGATTGAATTTTATCTCGATACATTCATGCGTTCCCGGGAATAAGTTTCTTCTTCACACACAGACAGAACTGATAGTAGACGTACGGACAACTAAGTGATCTCCATTTTTTTCCTTTTGTAGTTCGGAACGCTAATAATAGACATTATTCCTTCAAATTAGGTGACTAATGGATTTAAGAGTTTTGAGGGCCCATATTTGTTCCATTATTAAACATTGATGCACCTACCTAGTACTTTGTCGCACAAATTGTGGTTACTTTAATTATTGTCCTGTTAGACGCTTTGACTACGGCCATTACATGTTATTAAAAAATGAAAATCCTATTCAAGGTGAACAACAAAACTTTTAACAGCCGATAGTAATTATATCTAATGCATATTCTTGCAAAACCTCTATAATTAATAAAACATATTTCTTTTAAACTTTCTTTCAGCAATCCATACTAATATTATAAATGTGAAACTGTCTGTCTGTCTGTTTGTTTGTCCGTTCACGAAGAAACGGAGCGATGGATTTACGTGTTTTTTAGTAGAGATAAGTGAAAGAATGGAGAGTAACATGGGCTACTTTTTGTCTCTTTCAAACGCGAGTGAACCGCGGGCAAAAGCTAGTAGTTATTTGACATAGTTTTGTTTGGAGACATATCTTTTACTTGAGTTTGTAACGCAACGGTTTCGTTTTTTGGGGTCCGTAGCCAAATGGAAAAAATCGGAACTCTTATAGATTCGTCATGTCTGTTCGTCCGTCCGTATGTCACAGCCACTTTTTTCCGAAACTAGAAGAACTATACTATTGAAACTTGGTGAATAGATGTATTTTTTTAACCGCGTTACGATTTTTACACAATATTTCGAAAAAATAAAAAAATGGGGGGGTGTCTCTATACTTGAAACTGAAACTCAAAAATTTTTTTTCATTAAACCTATACGTGTATCTATGGATAGGTCTTTAAAAATGATGTTGAGGTTTTTAACATATGTTTTCTAAACACAATACTTTGCAACACAATATATGATGTACATAATCATGATAACTAACAACGGAAATTGGTTTGAACTAGATATAATGAGTAGTTTTTTTAATACGTTATAAATCGTAAACCGCAATTTACCTTTCATATATCTTACTTGCTGCTATGGAATCCTTCATGGGCGAGTCCGACTCGCACTTGGCCGGGTTTTTGAGTAGTTGATGTACTCGTAATTTAATGCAGTATACTGTACGATGTATAACTACAGTTAATGTTTGCAATAAAGATATTGTAGTAAAAAACACAGGACAAAAAGATAATACATTTATTAAATTCGACTAGTTTTGTTCTAATTGGGAAACGCTCAACCAAGTAGGGATGCGACGACACCAGGGGGAACGGCTCCACCAGGTCCCTGCTCTATTGTGGGCTGGAAGCCGTTCTCATCTGCGGTGTACTTCACAAGGTACACGACATCGTCAGGCCCGACCCACGAGTAGGATCCGCTTACGGAGAGGGACTCATTTTCTGAACCAGCGTTCAGGAGTTCACCCTGTTCGTCATGCTTCTGACCATCATCTTGCTCGAATCTGAAATGAAAAATGCGTTATAAATTATAATCATCTTTGGGCCCTGGGAAAATACCTGAAATCCTTAAGTGAGCACATTTTAATTGAAGAACACATTTCTCTTTTTTTTTAAGAAAATAAACTACGTTCGATTTATTTTTTATTTTTCTTGTATTGCCCGGGAATTGAAGCCAAAAAAATCCAAAAACTAACATTGGCCATTTTACGATCCAGTTTCTGTTAAGATCGACTATTAATAAGGTCGATCAGGTTCGTCATCGACAACTCTTTTCTGACCTTTTCTTATAGCTATTAATACCGGGGTTCCTCAAGGATCAGTTCTCTCTGCGACTCTTTTCTTGCTACTTCTGCCCAGTTTGCAGATGACAGCACAGTCACAGAGCAATATCTTTTGACCGCAAAAGCCAGCATCAAGGATGTCAGATCCCTGAAAGAGGTCATGGTTGAGCGGACAAATTTGACCTTGAGCCATTTCTCCCAGTGGGAAGACTATAATCTGATCAATTTTAATCCAGCAAAGACGTTGACGTATCTCTTCACCACAAAAAAGAGTCCTTTAACTTAGCTCCTGCATTCCGAGGTGTACAAATGTATCTGTCAGTGACAATATAGATCTTCTTGGCATGAAGTTAACAACAGACCTTAATTTCGTCGGCAATATTGAGTCTAAAGCTCAAACTGCGGCCAAAATGCTGGGAATCCTAAACAGAGTTAAGTGATGCTTCACGCCGGGACCCTCTACAGAGCATAAGTAGGAGTACTGCTCTCACCTATGGGACGACTAAGCTAAATACCAGCTAGCGACACTAGACCAGTGAATGTTTATATTCGTTCACTGCACTAGACTCCACTAGTGGAATGCAGAGCCTAGAAACTGATTGGTGACGAGGAGCTAGTAAAAACCAAACTTCACAGTCAATAAAGCTTGCTTGTCTGTTTTTACAGGTTACACTTCGGAGAGTGTGCTGCTGAGCTACATGAACTCATTCCGCCGTCCCCTTTGGTTTCCCCTATTATTTTAGATTTTTAATTAATTATTATTGCTGAATAAATGGACAACAAGTTGTCATACCATTTTAGAAATTTTCATCGTCAGCTTTATTTTGTAAATAATCGATAAAGTTTAATATTTATCTTATTTTACCTGGATGACGGAACTTTAAAAATCTCTTGTTAAAATAATTTATGACCCAGAAGTGTGTGGGTGAAGTGGCTTTTTATTTTATTATAAAATTTTAATTAGTATAAAACATTAAATTAAGTACCTAATTCTCTCTAAATAAAGTTATTGCTGTTAATCTGGAACGAGGTACAAAATCCTAAAAACATTTTCATACATTTCGATGTATCAAATTCTTATGAAATAATTTATTTTCAGCCTCTAGGAGTGATTTAAATATAGATCACGTGTTTCTTTACACTAAAATATGCTTTTATTACTCATAACAACTTAATTTGGTAGCGAAGGCACATAAGCGCCCCAAGCACATTTTTAACTTTTGTACATTCATGTATCGATTGGTGGAATAAAATAGCATATTTTTCCAGATGAAGAATTTGTATCCTGACCTGTATCCCACTCCCCCATATTTCATAAGTCAACTTTAAATCAATTGGTTGAATTCGCACAGCATCTGTGATTGATTGCCTTCAGGGTCGAATGGCGTGCTTTCAAAAGACTACATCTTTGGACATGTTTACCTATTGCGTCAAAAGTAAGTGCAAGGTGAGAGGGGGTCAATCATGGGTTCGTTGTGAGAATGTTTCTTACTAGAGATGCGAGTGCCGTCAATTGCGGCCACTCGATTAGTACGAGTCATTTCACAATTAGGTACTCTTGAACGAATTTCCAAGTTATTCGATTTTATGAGCGTCGGGTGTATTCTATTCCTATTATGAGCTTTTAAAATAATTTTGCTATCTGTCAATAAAACTGCGTCACTACTGAGCAGGCTGCGTGCGAGCATCAACAGCATCTTGAAAACCCTAGCTGAGAAGCTGGACAGACACTGAAACCGAGTTATGATAACATATTTTATTTAGAATTTATATGCATTTATATTTAATTTGAAATAATAAGTGGCCGTGTGGTCCCCAGCAGAGTAGAATAGGCCACCCTCACTCTTATCGAGCTGTCGTAAAAGGCGACTAAGGTAAAGCTGCTGGCATGATCATCAGCACCCAGAGAAGGAAAACGCTGCATTTATAATATAAATTATTTCTTATTCTTATTCTTATAACAAAACCCTCGCCAGCCCGTCTGACAAGCGTGATGAGTATGGCAATTACACCTCATGTGATTGAGGGAGGCCCATGCCCCAGCACTGGGGACTTAAATGGGCTGACGATGATGATCAATAATTGTAATGGAATAAATACCTCTAATCTAAATTTAAAATTAAAATTGAATCTTATGTTATTAAATAAAAAACAATTACTTACAATATTTAAAGTAAGTTTAGTAAAGTTTTATGTAAAGAGAAATAAATAAATTAGGTATTTCTTCTAGTAATGCAGTGTTTTTTTACGCTAGCTGTCAGCTATGGAAATAGTGGGAGAATCAGTGTCAGCAACACAACGGCGTTTTATTGCCACAATAGAATTAATCAGATTTTTATTTGTAAATAAAAATGGTGGCTCAGTGCATAATAACGAGCGCCTCCTGAAAGGAAGCGTCCGCGCCACGAATAAAGTGCCGCGGAAAATCACGGAACTAAAATTTGAGGTTCTTTGTGTCTATGAACATAAAGCTCAAATTTGAATGTTGATGACATGTCAAGCGAGCTTTTCTAGGGGCTTTTTTGGTGGCGCATACTTTAGTAACCTACTATACCATACCACAAACTTGGCGTTGAGGGAAAACATTGGGAGGGAAGTTATACGTTTGGAAATGATTCTGAATTTGGAACCATGACCCAGATGTTTTAATTCCTTTTCCTTAGGGTTGCGAAGGTCAGACGGCTGCCGTATCTTGTAATTACTAATACTTCCCTTATCCTAGCCTTACCTAGATTACTCTTTTCAAACATCACCAATATTTGAAAGAGTATCTACTTAGTTTCTTATTGGTGGTTAATTGAAATCGACATTCCGAACCAGCTGTAGATTATATTTTGTGATAGTGGCAGATGAGCAGACGGATAAACTGATGGTAAGCGATTGCCACCGTCCATAGCTACAGCCATGTGTTCATCGTTCATCGTCAGCCCATTTAAGGGGGCTTAAATGGGCTGACGACGGCTGACTGCTGGGGCACGGACCTCCCTCAATCACAGAGGGGTAATTGCCATACTCACCACGCTTGGCAGACGGGTTGGCGAGGGTTTAGATATAAATGCAGAGTTTTCCTTCTCTGGGTGCTGGGTGATCATGCCAGCAGCTTTACCTTAGTCGCCTTTTACGACACCTCGGTAAGAGTGAGGGTGGCCTATTCTACTCTGCCGGGGACCACACGGCATATTTTTTATCTAGATCATGGTCCAAGCGTTACGTAGGGCTCCGAAGCGACAGCTTTGGGCGCAACTGGGAATGACACGCTAGGATGTTGATAACTTGAAAAAAGGTAAATTTGCTCAAACTTTTAACATCGCGTTATTAGACTGAACGAGTTAAATCGATTTTTTCAATGTAACTCGAGTAAAGTATTGACTACAATCACAACACTATTTTTAAAATTAAACGTCTATTGTTTTAAGTACACGATTGATCACAGTCTCGTGCGTGAACAATATAATATTGATATGTATCAAATACACAAGTCAGTGAGAGTTAATAACGCTCAACTGGTTATTTCTACCGGGTCAAAGGTGACTGAAACCATTTAGATTTATCTTTTAACAAAGGACTCTTACTCGTAAAATGCACTTTAAAACATAAAAAAAGACTGCATTAGGAGTCCAGATTTCGGTTCCCGAGTTAGGCCAATAATCCGAGAATGCTCCCTGGATTTTTCTAATCTAATATGAACATTTCTATCATTAGCTGAAACTTGCACGTTTGGAAGAGTATCTTAAAAGTTGTGGATACCTACAATATTTAAGATTTATTCTAAGTGTGTGATCGTGATCCAGTAGGTCTGGTTCCCCTGTCTAAGGGCAGCCGCTGCATTGTAATTACTAGAATTCCCGAATCCTGGTTAATGGTACAAGATTACCCGGGGCTCCAAAGCTACAGTTTTGGACGCAACTAGAAATTACACGCTAAGATGAGTATATGTTTTGAGCATTGTTAGGTATGGGGTGCGAGGTGTATTAACTTGGCTAAAACTTTATATGGAAGAAAAATATATACATACGCATATCTGTAGGTGCCTAATCCATCGTTATCAATCTCGTATCGCATTAACTGCGCTTCCTGAGAGCTGCGATAGTTGAGGAGCAGCCGCAGCAACGGCTAAAAAGGCGAAAGCGACTAACTGTAAACAAAAAAAAAAGCGTTGCACAGAATTATTTTTAAAAATGTCATCGAAGTTAAATCTTTTTATGAGTTATTTTTTAAGAAAAAAGAACAAACAATTACTAACATACCTTAAGTTCAACTTATTACCCTTGTTTAGGAAAAACTTTTTAGAACTTACATTTTATGTAAAAATATATCGCATTCTGACAAGTTTGTTATGTAGTTAATTGTATGAGTAAATTCTGGAAGTATGAGTATAATGATAGGGTAAAAGTGAGTTTAAGTTATGTATGACTGTATTATACTCGTAATTCACTTTGTATAATTAGGTATCAATCCAATAACTTGTAAGTACCTATATCCAAATGAGTTATTTATGTAAGTAATTAGTAAGTGTAGTTGAAACACAACATAAGCCGAAGATCACTTCATAAAATTATAAATGCACATTATTGCTAAAGCACGTTCACTGAATACACTAATACCGTTCACTTTTAAACTTCACTTAAACATATACTTATTTTAATTCACATTAAATTACCCACCAGTTTCATATTGCGGATCTCCTAAACGATCGGCTCGAGATAACTTGAAAATATGTTTGCGTGAGTTAACTTAACTCATGTTTTATACTATCGGGAATATTGTATTGCAACATACTTATTAGTTGACGTACGAAGCTCGTTACAATGTTTTGTGTGTCTGACCACTCCTCTAACACGACGAAGGTGAGCCGTAGCTCATCAGAGGACACCCAATGCAGGGTTTTCGCAACCATACTTTTAATTACATGACTATATTATGATTTGATAACTACAGCTCTGTTTGACGGATGGCAATTATGTAGAGTTTTTTGGCGATAATGATAAGGAATAGGAATTATTTAATCGTTTGTTTAGTTCATAAAGTGATGATAGAATGAAATAACTTGTGTAGGTAATTACGCTGTGTGGAATTCATTGCAACAGTAGTACTTGAGTACTTACTTTAATAAAACTTTTCTTATTTGCATTCCTATAAGATGTGCTTGATCTAGATTAAATTTGTAATTTGTGCAGTCTGCATACTAATCCCTTATTTACATACGGCTCAGAGACGATGTGCTTAACCGCTAGGTCCGCAGAAAAGATAAGGGTGGCCCAAAGAGCAATGGAAAGGGCTATGCTTGGAGTCACTCTTCGCAACCATAAGACCAACGAATGGGTTCGCCGAGAAACGGGCCTGAAGGAGGTCGTCGTTGAGATAGCCAGGGGGCAGTGGAGTTGGGCTGGACACGTAGCGCGGATGAGCAGGGACCGTTGGATGAGACGGGTCGTTGAGTGGTGATCGTGGGAGCACACCAGACCGCGAGGCCGCCCTCTCAAGTGATGGACAGGGATCACGTGGGCGTAAAAAGGATACGCTACGCATGGAACAAGATAGGAGAGGCTTTTGGATATAGATCCAAAAGTGGATCAATAATGCCTGACGTTATGATGATAATGATGATGCATACTAATTCGCCAATAATCGATAGTTGTAGGACAGTCAACAGCAGTTTTAATTTATTTTTGGACTTTTTAAATTTATTCGTCGGGGGTGTCTAAAATTTTGTTATTTTTTATTTTTCGCTTTTTAAAGGGGCTAATTTTTATCAGTTCCCGCTTTCCATAGGCAATCCACTCAAGCATATTTATCATAATTTATTGTTTCACCTTGTTTTGGGAACGGCCATCTTGGATTTTAAAATGTTCATAGGTCATGTTTCGAAATTTTGTGGTGGCGGCCACCTTAGATCAATATCCATCTAAAAGAGCTAAAACACTCCCGACTAATACACCTTTCAAACAAAAAAAAACAAATCAAAATTGGTTCATCCGTTCTGAAGCTACAATGCTCTAGTCAGCCGCCCTTATTACGAATCGCGAACTAAGGATAGTCCCCGAACAAAATTTGCGCAAGCCCCTTTTAACATTGCGTGTTGGAACGGGATGACAAGAGCTTTAGTACGGTAATAACTTTTGATCGCGATTTATAATAAGGTGGTCAGAGACACATCAAACTTATAACACCCTGTTGATTTTTGGGAGCGGGTTAAAATATATAACGTCCATGTCGCTAGGGGCAGATTATGCCCCCTTATGAACAAGAAATGGTACATACTTTAGAAGATTAACTTTACAAGTAAATTATTTCTTCATCAAATCATTATCATGTGTGTCATTTGAATACTCACTTTATCGCTCCTTTTTTATCACTGGTCAAAACCACTGATCTTAATTTCTTTGGTGCTACGCTGACAAACAAGGGATTTTGAAACTTTTTAAAAGCCTTAGATTCCTTGATACGGCTCTGTCGCAAAATTCATTTTTGACTAATAGGTACTTAAACTGAGTGTGTTAATGTTGTGTGTTGTGTTGATACGAGTACCTAACCTTATCTTCCTAGGTCAAGTGGTTTTTGAGATTTTCTGTTTTAGTGAGTGACCTTTTACTTTTAATGCAAATTATTATATAAGGTTACTGGTGTTTGATTAGATGCTAGGTTAATTTTAAACTTTTAGGCCCGTTCGACTAATCTTTATTCGAGAATTATATATGGTATAAAGCTACAAATCGTATGATAGGTACCATAAAGTAAAGTAATAATAATACTAGGTAAAAACTAAAGATTTATTCTCGGATAAAGTTTGTTCAAATTTGGCTTTAGTTGCTGTTTTTGAGAGTAGGGTGAGAATTGAGATAATAAATATAAAATCAGGTTATTTTAATTTATTTATTTACAAGTATTAGCCGTGTGGTCCCGGCAGAGTAGAATAGGCCACCCTCACTCTTACCGAGGTGTCGTAAAAGGCGAATATGGTAAAGCTGCTGGCATGGTCATCAGCACCCAGAGAAGGAAAACTCTGCATTTATATCAAAACCCTCGCCAACCCGTCTGCCAAGCGTGGTGAGTATGGCAATTACCCCTCATGTGATTGAGGGAGGCCCGTGCCCCAGCAGTGGGGACTTAAATGGGCTGACCATGATTTTGAACAAATGTTTGTTTGATAAGATATTTTCCTTAATTTTATACAATTTTTCTTTGAATAAGCCAAAAAATGATATTAACAGTAGTAGCCAGTTCAGTTGGGTATAAGAGGTAGAGCCACCTTTCTGTTTTTTTTTTATGACTGACTATTAGGAAGGCATCAGCGACAGTATACTTATCTACAGAATGATAAAAAAGATGCTGCCTTGCATTACCCATCCAAAGTATTTTAAGACTATTATGTGGAAGTATTTTATTTCATTCTATTTATAATTATTGCTCTACTATTATTCCATGGCGGAAGCACGTATAGCTGCAAAAACTGCCGGAAGGATGGATGGGGAAGGGTCCCCTCCTACTTTTGTTCGGTAACCATTTTTATCTGCGTTGTAATTTATGGTGTGATCGACACCGTCCCTACCCAAGCGTAAGACCTCCTGATTATGAAACTCTCCTTACCAGTCCCATTCAAAAGAGAACCAATTTCCACGCGCCTTGGCCCGTCGTTAACTTCAAATCTGAAATATTTTTCGTTTAATTACTCTGGGTTCGTATTGTAAAGACTATCTTAGGTACAACTAAAAACTGTTATTAAATAATTTATCTACTCCAGAAATTATAATACATATTTAAAACATCCACACTAATGTGGTAGTTGCGTTAGCATTCTAAATATGATTATCATAATATGTACGAAAATAAATACTTTATGAAAGGGAGAAAAAATATTATCATTTACATTTACGTTAAAAATGTAATAAATGCGATATTTTATTAAAAATATGGATCCATCAGATATATTCAAGTTTTTTATAATATGAAAACGGAAAAGTATAAATCAACTGGTGTCGCGGGTGTCCATGGGCGGCGGTAATCGCTTACCATCAGGTGATTCGTGTGCTTTTCTGCCACCTATCACATAAAAAAAAACTTATTAGAAAAATACTCAACCCATTTTTAGAAAATACATAGGTACCCTACGAAGTTTAGTTCGCTTCGTTTTGGCAGTTTGAAGTGGCCGCTCCGAGTGCGCCCTACGCGATGTTCCGCTCTATTATGGCGATTATGACTTGCAGTGCAATAGCATTTGCATTTCAGTGAAGTTCGCATTCCATTTTGTTCACGTATTTTGATACAAGAGGACGTCAGATTTTTGATTGCATTCGGGCGCTACATGGGCTGGAATGGCCCCTGTATACAAGATAAATGTTAGCGGTACTTACTCGAATTTGTAATTTCCCAGTCCATCATTTTCGTTGTCGAATAGTATTAACTGCGGTTTATCTTTTTGCACTTGGGGTGCAGCCGCAGTAAAAGCTACGAACGTGAATACTAAAAACTGAAAAAAAAATATAAAACTAAATATATAAAAAGAGTTTTATTTAAAGTCAAAAGTATTTTTTATTTTTATAAGTGCAGAGCGCTTTAGATATAAAAAAAATGTTTAAAGTCCTTTTTTAATAATAATAAACTATCCTTACTAATACTATAAAGGCGAAAGTTTGTTTGGATGGATGTATGGATGTTTGTTCCTCTTTCACGCAAAAACTACTAAACGGATTTTAATGAAACTTTACAGTAATGTAGCTTATAGATCAGAATAACACATAGGCTATAATTTATAAAGATATTGTGTGAACGCAGACGAAGTCGCGGGCAAAAGCTAGTTAGGATATATGTAATCCACAAAAAATAATAGAACAGACACAGAAAATAATGCATTTATCAGCCAATAAAATAACAAGTAAACTATTGTCACAGTAGCAGAAACTATGATTGTAAATTACTTAATTAAAATTATAGCTTTACATTATGTTTGTCTTTCATATTTTACAGTAACATTGCTTCTAACAGTAGAAAGAAATAGATTGAAACACCAATATTATTTAAACTCCTCATTGAAACTTATTTAGATCCACATCAAATTACTCACCGATTTCATGACGTAGTTGTTAATCTTGATTAGTTAGAGTAGACAGGGAAATACATTTGCGTTTTACGTACGGGCGTAGGGAGCTCCCGGAACTGTAAACTCTTTTAGCAGAATTAGTACTTATGTGCTTTTTTATAGTACTATCAAAATAATTGTTATGTAAAAAGCCTGTAAAAAGGCCAGAAAAAAACTTTTGAACGCAAAATGGCTTGAACAAATGTAACAATATGTTTTGTCAAAAGTTTTCATCGCTGCTAGTTCTTCTTTAATTCAAAGACTAAACTTTAACTTACAATTTTTTGTAAACTTACTTGATTTATGTGGAAATTAAGTTTATAGAACAAAAAAATTATACAAAAGTTTAACTTTTTTCGATACAGTGACAAAAAGGCCATTGACTTGACATGAATAATAAATAATAAATATTTCACAACATCACATACATTGATCTGACTCCGAGATAGGTAGCTCAAGCACCTGTGTTACGGATGTCAGAATCAACAGTGGAATTACAAATATATACATATAATACTTTTCTTTTGTAAATACATACTTATAATACATAGCAAACACCCAGACCAATACAAAAAAACATGTTCATCCACACAAATGTTTGTACTGTGCGGGGATCGAACCCGCAACCCTTGTATCAGAGGTAGTGTTCACTACCACTGTTCCAATCGGGTCGTCATGAGACTTGAGACTGAGGAAAATTTGTAATTTCAATACTTCAATTTTTTTTCAAACGAACTAACTAAATTTCAAAAAGAGGAAATAAGCAAAAAATACAAATGTTTGTAACAGAAGTCTAAATTTATTATCTACATAAGCTTAATTTTTTTCTAATATTTTAATAACTTTCAGCCCAATAAGGAGGCGACGACACCTGGTGGGACGCCTCCTCCGGGTCCCTGTTCGATCTCAGGCTGGTATCCGTTTTCGTCGGCCACGTACTTGACGATGTAGGTGACGCCGTCGGGGCCGACCCAAGCGTACGATCCTGAGATGGACAGGGACTCGTCCTCTCGGCCTTCGTTCTTGAGCTGGCCTCTGCTTTCATGTTTGGTGCCATCTGATAGCTTGTACCTGAAGTTGTAAATATGTAATGAGTTGTAAACATGTTAAATTTTACAAACAGATTAATCATTAACATTTTGAAACGAGTTTGTTTAGCATAATTATCTAAAGTTCATACCAAAATAAGTTTGTTATCAAAATATTTATAACAATAGTGTTGTTCATTGAACTGATCAAATTCACTTTAAGAATGAAAGTGCATTTATTCAGTTTATGTAAAAGAAGGAGTACTTACGCGTAGTTGAAGCCACCGACACCGATATTATCGCTGTCATATTGCAAAATTTGCACATCTTGTGGGGCAGCCACAGCCATGGCGACCAGACACAAAACCACGAACTGAAATTAAACACAATCGATTTGATTAACCCTTATTTATAATATAGCAATAAAAATTTCGTTTTAAAACTTGTAATTCAATATGCTAAATAAGCATCAATGAAAAACATTACAAAAATTTAAATAAAAATCATACCGAATGTAAAACACAGTATTCAAATCTTTTTAAATTGTTACTACGAAATTTGTATGTGAATAATTTTGATAGTCTAATTAATTAGTGTATACGTGCATTCATAAACCTCTTGTACAGCAATTTATGCATGTGTATGAAATGCCGTAAGTATAAAAAACGTTAAAAATAACTACGGTTTCAATGATAATAATAATCACTATTAAACGTTACTAAATTGAGTGGTCATCAGATTCTACTTTATTCACCTTGACACTTAAAAGTCAGATGGTAATTTTATCGCTATTTAGAAAGCACGGCTAGGTTCATCAGTGTAAAAATGCCAGTAAAAACCATGATAGGATGTACTTGTAGTCAATTGCTTGTTTATATCTTCTATTTTATGAATATAAAAAGAGAAATAATAGATTAACACCTTTATAAAGGTTAAATATTATTTTTCCTCCTAGCGTCGGGCAGGATTGAGTATTGAACAAGTCTGGTAGTTACATTGAAGGGAATGACCTAGGTAATAACCTTTGCAACCCTAGACAGGGAAACCTAAACTTGATCGTTGTTATCTACTCTTTCAAATTCTTATCAATAGAATAGCGGGTATCTATAGTTTAAGAAATTATTTGAAAAGTTCACGGATTTCTTCACGAGATGTTTTCACTCACCGCCGCGAGGCATTGATAGAAAGACCCACATAGATCTGAAAAATTCTAAGATACGCGATCGGATTCAAACCTTATGTTTACTGAGCTACAAACACTCTTTAAGTTTCCTATCATTAACATTACAACACTTCCTTCACAATACAAGTTACATGTGACTTTATTTATTCTTTTTCTACAGTTTTTCTTAATTTATTTTCTAGCCTTCATGAACCCTTTCACACAAAACTACTAAATACATTAAAACCCTTTTAGGCACTATTTCACCGACATTATTATCTATAAACTATCTATGACTTTAAGCACAAAATTACAAACCAGCTTCATTTTTAGGCGCGTTTGGAATACGTGTAGCTAAAAGTTAAGATAACGAAAACAGTGTATGGTAGATCATCATATCGTGCCTTTTATTTAGTAGATTTCCTAATCTTATTCTAATTTGTAATACTTTACCAATATCAACAGGTAAAGGTCAACAAGTTAAGGTATTCATGGCATCTTTATGAATCGTAGGTATAAAGAATCATTTTCCACCCACAAATAGTTTGGCAAATCCCAAAAATATCAGATATTTATTATTCAAATTAAATTGCGTCAACATCTTAGCACATTGACATTGAAAAACAATAAATTAAAGGTTTAAAAGTTAGAATTAGTAGTTAAGCATTCGCTTAAGTATTGACTTTCTTCATTGAAACGATTTCTAAAATAATTCATCATATACATGATACTAGAAAGATAGCATACACTGAATTGCACAAAAGATACATAAACTCATATAAAAACACAAAACTACATATGAGACATGTACAAAGAAGGTGACCTTATCGCTTTAAGCTATTTTATCCATTTAACCTTTGGGCTAAGGACATTTGATAAAGGTGTTAGATGGTTCAATACAATTAATTATACAAGGCCATTTATAACATAACACATGAACCGACTCGCAAGACTAAGATAACTAACAACATTTGTTGATGAATCTTAAAAAACAATTTTACATTTTCATTTAAAATCCAACAAGCGTTTTAAAGTTTGTTCTCAACTTCAGCGTGAAGCCAAGAACAAACCCATCATAAAAAAATGCAACTTGTTATTTAAAAAAGGCCAGTGTTATATTTTTAGAATTAACAAAAGTCATAGAACTGATGTTTGTGTGTGATGGTATGATGTTAGAGCTACAGCCCTGTTTACATAACTTTCCATTAAAAATAATCGTTAATTAACTGCCATCGTCCTCTTTCCCAAATACACTGACATCCTACTCTCAAATTTTGCGGTGAGGGAAATATCAAGAGGTGACCTGCACGTTTCGGATAGTATCACAATTTTTGATATTGAGGTACCTTTTTTCATTATGTATACAGGGCGTATCGGAAAATATTTACAACCCTTTAATCACCTGATGTACCAACCATTTTGAGTAACATATTTTGTTCTATGACTTTTGGAAATTCGCATGAAAAAAATTCAATTGGTACAAAGTCGGTCATATCACTTGGTCACTTGTATAGAGAGTCGAACAATTATTTTCCTAAAGTTGTTGAACACGTTTAATCTATTATTCTGAACAACGTTTTGTTCCGAATGTTTAGTAGAAGTGATGATTAAAGGTATATAAATGAAGCGAAGAACACCTGCACCAGTAATGGAGCTATCGCGGCCATCTGGTTAAATCGCAGCCATCCAAATGGACGCCTAGGACATTTGTTAAACGACGGCGTCCAATTTCATGCTTAGGCCATTAGTTGTTTGAACTAATAGCTTGGCGTTTCGAAAATTAGCCCTTTCGAAATGACTGATCAAAAATCAAACGAGTGATTCAAATTTAGTTCCGCTTGTCTCCGATGCAGCGCTAGAAATAAATATGGCATCAGCAACGGAAACGGAACTTTGAGATTCGATTATCTCGTCATGTGTGACGAAGTGTCAAATAATAATACGTCATCTGCAAGATTTGGCGTTAAGTTTGAATCAAAAGTGACTGATTAGATTAGACCCTATTAAACCAAATGATAACTCAACTTTAAGCCATCTGGTTAAACGTTGCGGTCAACCGCATGCCTAGTGGTTTTTCAGCCATTTAATTTAATGTCGGCGTTTAAGGAACACCCTAGGCATCCAATTGGATGGCTATTTTAACCAGTCCGCTGCTCTGGTACCCTCACTTACTTGGCGAAACACAGAGAAGGCTGTTTCATGACAGTTAATGAGCGAATTCCTAAACACGCAAGGTACAATTTAGACTCTAACTACACTCATTTTGTTTTGAAGATTGTCTGGAATAGATTACTTACATCGATAAGAATAACCATTAGCTAATACTAATATTTCCATACAGCTTACCATTTTATTTATCTATTTACGTTATTTCGAAAGTAAAATGTTAACTAAATACTTCTTACTCCGTGTTATAGCATTTGTGTTACGGAAATTAAACAACCCAAGAAACAAAAAAATATAACATATTTACAATACACCCAAACACAAGTGATTGTATAAAAATACAAGTGTCAACAATCACACGAATGTTGTCCAGAGAGGGAATTGAATCCACGACCATTGACGTATGAGGCTAAGTATAAATATTAAATAAATAAATATTTCACAACATCACATACATTGATCTGACTCCGAGTTAGGTAGCTCAAGCACCTGTGTTACGGATATCAGAATCAACAGTGGGATTACAAATATATATATTTAATGCTTTTCTTTTGTAAATACATACTTATAATACATAGCAAACACCCAGACCAATACAAACAAACATGTTCATGCACACAAATGTTTGTACTGTGCGAGGATCGAACCCGCAACCCTTGTATCAGAGGCAGCGTGCACTACCACTGTTCCAATCGGGTCGTCTAAAGTCACTACCAATGCGCCATCAGGCTAGTCCAAAATATTTTATTGCACTTAGAACTTTTGAGTCAGTTCATCATCATCATATCTATCCCGCTTGCGTTGCTTCGAAGCCCCGGATCCACTTTCCTGTTACGAATTCTCCATTTTGTAAGACAGTGCGGTATACATTGTGGTCAGTTTACTGGCACGTATCTTATATATGACGTTAAGTCACACCTTTTTGGGATTATCTTTTCTGCTAGGACCCAGAGCGGTGGTGGCATGGTATGATATTTTGTTTCCCACGTAGGTAGGTAAGTAGGGCCTACCCTAGTGGACAAACTCAAGGAGAGTCTAATATGTCTCTCCAGCATTTTGTATGCTATGATGGGTGGTCAAGCGTAAGTTTCTTAAGTGGTGTTGTTTGTATCATGCAGCTCAAGTACAGGCCAATTTTATTGAAGTGATTATTGTTTTTTTTCTTTAACGTTTTTTATTCATACACGTTCAATAAACCGTTGCCAGCTAAAAGGGTTAGCTAAAGCAGTTTTGGAGTTTGAAATAAAATAAAAAACATATAAAAGATTCAAAAAAAAGGATGAAAACTTCTATAAAACACCGTTTTCGTTAACAAAGGCTTAATGAACGTTTATGAATAATCATTATATTGATATCATCTTCACCAATGTAGGTTTATATTTAGGTTATATTTAAGTATATTCACAAATGTTTTGGTTGTTCAAGACAACCGAATAATATAATGTAACGTATAGGAAATTACCCAATGGGGACAAGGTTCAACTATTACTGATCTAGATTCACATTCCTTCGAGCACTTATTTATACATTATTTGAATTTCTTGTTCCTACGTTATATCTGCTCGCACTTGTACAATATGTAAGAGTGGATTTGAAACAACTTTTGATTTTAATCTGAGAAATCAATAGTACTGTCTGTAGCTATATTGTGCGCATACTCATACTTAACTACTATATAGTCAATGTATTTTTCATACTTTTTAGAATTTAAATTGACACCCAGTACGAGCATATATTATATGCTCAAACTGGATGTCGTTAACGAGCATCATTGACCCAGTAAAAAAGCTGACAATGTTAAGGTACAATGACATTTCGCGAAGTGTTAATGGATATGAAACCGGTTCCTTCCTGGTAATTCATTCAACCGCAACTTATAGGCTTTGTAGCAATGTAAATGTGTCTATAGAATAAGATTGTCTTATAAAGAAGACTGCTTTAGCTTACTCTTTATGTAGGTAAGAAAATCGATATAGGATTTTCACATATAGTTTTACGTACGGACGTAGGGAGCTCCCGGAACTGTAAACTCTTTTAGCAGAATTAGTACTTATGTGCTTTTTTATAGTACTATCAAAATAATTGTCATGTAAAAAGCCTGTAAAAAGGCCAGAAAAAAAACTTTTGAACTCAAAATGGCTTGAACAAATGTAACAATATGTTTTGTCAAAAGTTTCAATCGCTGCTACTTCTTCTTTAATTCAAGGACTAAACTTAAACTTAAAATTTTTTGTAAACTTACCTGATTTATGTGGAAATTAAGTTTGTAGAACAAAAAAAATTATACAAAAGTTTAACTTTTTTCGATACAGTGACAAAAAGGCCATTGACTTGACATGAATAATAAATAAATAATAAATACTTCACAACATCACATACATTGATCTGACTCCGAGATAGGTAGCTCAAGCACCTGTGTTACGGATATCAGAATCAACAGTGGGATTACAAATATTTACAAATAATACTTTTCTTTTGTAAATACATACTTATAATACATAGCAAACACCCAGACCAATACAAACAAACATATTTATCCACACAAATGTTTGTACTGTGCGGGGATCAAACCCGCAACCCTTGTATCAGAGGTAGTGTTCACTACCACTGTTCCAATCGGGTCGTCATGAGACTTGAGACTGAGGAAAATTTGTAATTTCAATGCTTCAATTTTTTTTCAAACGAACTCACTTAATTTCAAAAAGAGGAAATAAGCAAAAAATACAAATGTTTGTAACAGAAGTCTAAATTTATTATCTACATAAGCTTAAATTTTTTCTAATATTTTAATAACTTTCAGCCCAACAAGGAGGCGATGAAAGCTGGTGGGTCGCCTCCTCCGGGTCCCTGTTCTTTCTTAGGCTGGTATCCGTTTTCGTCGGCCACGTAATTGACGTTGTAGGTGACGCCGTCGGGGCCGACCCAAGCGTACGATCCTGAGATGGACAGAGACTCGTCCTCTCGGCCTTCGTTCTTGAGCTGGCCTCTGCTTTCATGTTTGGTGCCATCTGATAGCTCGTACCTGAAGTTGTAAATATGTGATGAGTTGTAAACATGTTAAATTTTACAAACAGATTAATCATTAACATTTTGAAACGAGTTTGTTTAGCATAATTATCTAAAGTTCATACCAAAATAAGTTTGTTATCAAAATATTTATAACAATAGTGTTGTTGATTGAACTGATCAAAATCACTTTAGGAATGAAAGTGTATTTATTCAGTTTATGTAAAAGAAGGAGTACTTACGCGTAGTTGAAGCCACCGACACCGATATTATCGCTGTCATATCGCAAAATTTGCACATCTTGTGGGGCAGCCACAGCCATGGCGACCAGACACAAAACCACGAACTGAAATGAAACACAATCGATTTGATTAACCCTTATTTAAAATATAGCAATAAAAATTTCGTTTTAAAACTTGGAATTCAATATGCAAAATAAGCATCAATGAAAACATTACAAAAATTTAAATGAAAATCATACTAAATGTAAAACACATTAAATTAATGTATTAAAATGTTTTTAAATTGTTACTACGAAATTTGTATGTGAATAATTTTGATAGTCTAATTAATTAGTGTATACGTGCATTAATAAACCTCTTGTACAGCAATTTATGCATGTGTATGAAATGCCGTAAGTATAAAAGACGTTAAAAATAACTACGGTTTCAATGATAATAATAATCACTATTAAACGTTACTAAATTGAGTGGTCATCAGATTCTACTTTATTCACCTTGACACTTAAAAGTCAGATGGTAATTTTATCGCTATTTAGAAAGCACGGCTAGGTTCATCAGTGTAAAAATGCCAGCAAAAACCATGATTGGATGTACTTGTAGTCAATTGCTTGTTTATATCTTCTATTTTATGAATATAAAAAGAGAAATAATAGATTAACACCTTTATAAAGGTTAAATATTATTTTTCCTCCTAGCGTCGGGCAGGATTGAGTATTGAACAAGTCTGGTAGTTACATTGAAGGGAATGACCTTTGCAACCCTAGACAGGGAAACCTAAACTTGATCGTTGTTATCTACTCTTTCAAATTCTTATCAATAGAATAGCGGGTATCTATAGTTTAAGGAATTATTTGAAAAGTTCACGGATTTCTTCACGAGATGTTTTCACTCACCGCCGCGAGGCATTGATAGAAAGACCCACATAGATCTGAAAAATTCTAAGATACGCGATCGGATTCAAACCTTATGTTTACTGAGCTACAAACACTCTTTAAGTATCTATAGTTTAAGAAATTATTTGAAAAGTTCACGGATTTCTTCACGAGATGTTTTCACTCACCGCCGCGAGGCATTGATAGAAAGACCCACATAGATCTGAAAAATTCTAAGATACGCGATCGGTTTCAAACCTTATGTTTACTGAGCTACAAACACTCTTTAAGTTTCCTATCATTAACATTACAACACTTCCTTCACAATACAAGTTACATGTGACTTTATTTATTCTTTTTCACAGTTTTTCTTAATTTATTTTCTAGCCTTCATGAACCCTTTCACACAAAACTACTAAATACATTAAAACCCTTTTAGGCACTATTTCACCGACATTATTATCTATAAACTATCTATGACTTTAAGCACAAAATTACAAACCAGCTTCATTTTTAGGCGCGTTTGGAATACGTCTAGCTAAAAGTTAAGATAACGAAAACAGTGTATGGTAGATCATCATATCGTGCCTTTTATATAGTAGATTTCCTAATCTTATTTTAATTTGTAATACTTTACCAATATGAACAGGTAAAGGTCAACAAGTTAAGGTATTTTTGACGACCCGTTTGGAACAGTGGTAGTGAACGCTGCCTTTGGTCCAAGGGTTGCGGGTTCGATCCCCGCACAGTACAAACATTTGTGTGCATGAACATGTCTGTTTGTATTGGTCTGGGTGTTTCCTATGTATTATAAGTATGTCTTTACAACAAAAAAAAAAGTATTATATGTATATATTTGTAATCCCACTGTTGATTCTGATATCCGTAACACAGGTGCTTGAGCTACCTATCTCGGGGTCAGATCAATGTATGTGATGTTGTGAAATATTTATTTATTTATTTATTTATTTATTCATGGCATCTTTACGAATCGTAGGTATAAAGAATCATTTTCCACCCACAAATAGTTTGGCAAATCCCAAAAATATCAGATATTTATTATTCAAATTAAATTGCGTAAACATCTTAGCACATTGACATTGAAAAACAATAAATTAAAGGTTTAAAAGTTAGAATTAGTAGTTAAGCATTCGCTTAAGTATTGACTTTCTTCATTGAAACGATTTCTAAAATAATTCATCATATACATGATACTAGAAAGATAGCATACACTGAATTGCATAAAAGATACATAAACTCATATAAAAACACAAAACTACATATGAGACATGTACAAAGAAGGTGACCTTATCGCTTTAAGCTGTTTTATCCATTTAACCTTTGGGCTAAGGACATTTGATAAAGGTGTTAGATGGTTCAATACAATTAATTATACAAGGCCATTTATAACATAACACATGAACCGACTCACAAGACTAAGATAACTAACAACATTTGTTGATGAATCTTAAAAAACTGATTAGATTAGATCCTATTAAACCGAATGATAACTCAACTTTAAGCCATCTGGTTAAACGTTGCGGTCAACCGCATGCCTAGTGGTTTTTCAGCCATTTAATTTAATGTCGGCGTTTAAGGAACACCCTAGGCATCCAATTGGATGGCTATTTTAACCCGTCCGCTCGTCTGGTACCCTCACTTACTTGGCGAAACACAGAGAAGGCTGTTTCATGACAGTTAATGAGCGAATTCCTAAACACGCAAGGTACAATTTAGACTCTAACTACACTCATTTTGTTTTAAAGATTGTCTGGAATAGATTACTTACATCGATAAGAATAACCATTAGCTAATACTAATATTTCCATACAGCTTACCATTTTATTTATCTATTTACGTTATTTCGAAAGTAAAATGTTAACTAAATACTTCTTACTCCGTGTTATAGCATTTGTGTTACGGAAATTAAACAACCCAAGAAACAAAAAAATATAACATATTTACAATACACCCAAACACAAGTGATTGTATAAAAATACAAGTGTCAACAATCACACGAATGTTGTCCAGAGAGGGAATTGAATCCACGACCATTGACGTATGAGGCTAAGTATAAATATTAAATAAATAAATATTTCACAACATCACATACATTGATCTGACTCCGAGTTAGGTAGCTCAAGCACCTGTGTTACGGATATCAGAATCAACAGTGGGATTACAAATATATATATTTAATGCTTTTCTTTTGTAAATACATACTTATAATACATAGCAAACACCCAGACCAATACAAACAAACATGTTCATGCACACAAATGTTTGTACTGTGCGAGGATCGAACCCGCAACCCTTGTATCAGAGGCAGCGTGCACTACCACTGTTCCAATCGGGTCGTCTAAAGTCACTACCAATGCGCCATCAGGCTAGTCCAAAATATTTTATTGCACTTAGAACTTTTGAGTCAGTTCATCATCATCATATCTATCCCGCTTGCGTTGCTTCGAAGCCCCGGATCCACTTTCCTGTTACGAATTCTCCATTTTGTAAGACAGTGCGGTATACATTGTGGTCAGTTTACTGGCACGTATCTTATATATGACGTTAAGTCACACCTTTTTGGGATTATCTTTTCTGCTAGGACCCAGAGCGGTGGTGGCATGGTATGATATTTTGTTTCCCACGTAGGTAGGTAAGTAGGGCCTATCCTAGCGGACAAACTCAAGGAGAGTCAAATATGACTCTCCAGCATTTTGTATGCTATGATGGGTGGTCAAGCGTAAGTTTCTTACGCGGTGTTGTTTGTGTCATGCAACTCAAGTACAGACCAATATTATTTAAGTGATTATTGTTTTTTTTTCTTTAACGTTTTTTATTCATACACGTTCAATAAACCGTTGCCAGCTAAAAGGGTTAGCTAAAGCAGTTTTGGAGTTTGAAATAAAATAAAAAACATATAAAAGATTAAAAAAAAAGGATGAAAACTTCTATAAAACACCGTTTTCGCTAACAAAGGCTTAATGAACGTTTATGAATAATCATTATATTGATATCATCTTCACCAATGTAGGTTTATATTTACGTATATTTAAGTATCTTCACAAATTTTTTGGTTGTTCAAGTTAACCGAATAACATAATGTAACGTATAGGAAATTACCCAATGGGGACAAGGTTCAACTATTACTGGTCTAGATTTACATTCCTTCGAGCACTTATTTATACATTATTTGAATTTCTTGTTTCTACGTTATATCTGCTCGCACTTGTACAATATGTAAGAGTGGATTCAAAACCACCAATAGTACTGTCTGTAGCTATATTTTGTGCTGATACTCATACTTAACTACTATATAGTTAATTTATTTTTCATACTTTGTAGAATTTAAATTGACACCCAGTACGAGCATATATTATATGCTCAAACTGGATGTCGTTAACGAGCATCATTGACCCAGTAAAAAAGCTGACAATGTTAAGGTACAATGACATTTCGCGAAGTGTTAATGGATATGAAACCGGTTCCTTCCTGGTAATTCATTCAACCGCAACTTATAGGCTTTGTAGCAATGTAAATGTGTGTATAGAATAAGATTGTCTTATAAAGAAGACTTTAGCTTACTCTTTATGTAGGTAAGTAAATCGATATGGGATTTACACATATTCAAACAAATTAATTAAATAAAAGACTTTTATATTAATTTGTTAGTAAATGCAATTATCTTAAATTGATTTACCATATTACAATTATCTTAAATTGATGTACTAGATATTCTTAATGAGGAGTTTGGTGTCTTATTGATTCACTTAAGGTATTCGATTTCGATATTTTATGAATGGTTCATGATTATGATATCAATCCTTATTTTTATTCAGATAGTAAAATGCTAATGATATGCTTATAATAATAATAATTCTCACAACATCTCATACGTTAACCTGATTCCGTACTAAGTAGCTTAAGCACTTGTGTTACAGATATCAGACAACAGAGGAACATAAATATATACTTAAATACATATATGACACCCAGACACCGAACAAACACAGGTGTTCATCGCACGAATGTTCGTCCAGGGTGGGGATCGAACCCACGACCTTTGGCGTAAGAGGCAGGGTCACTACCAATTGCGCCATCCGGTCAGTCGGCTTATCTAGGTGTTTTTTATTTTAAGTATGTATATACAAAAGAAAAGTATCAAATGTATAAATTTGTAATCCCACTGTTGACTCAGGTATTATATTAGGTATGTACGTAACACAGGTGCTTGAGCTACCTATCTTGGAGTCCGATCAATGTATGTGATGTTTTGAAATATTTATAAAAAAAAAATCGACTGGCCGGATGGCCATAGTAGTGGCCCTGCCACATATGCCAAAGGTTTGCGGGTTCGATCCCCAACCTGAAGAAACATTCGTGTGATGAACACTTGTGTTTGTTCAGCGCTGGGTGTAATGTAATTATGTATTTAAGTAGGTATATATTTGTAATTTCTCTACTATCTGATATCCGTAACACAAGTACTTAATACAAAATCAGGTCAATGTATGAATTTATTACTATTTAAATGTTTTATATGATCAGACGATATTAGTATTTATTTATTTAATATCTTTTATACGAGTGTCCCATTTTCAGTATCTAACATCCCCTGAATATTCAGTGATTTATGGTAGTTTTTGAGAAAAAAAGATGTATTACGAAAATTTACGGCTGCGCAAAAAAAAATATTGTTGCTTTTTTACGCAGTTTCTCTATTTTCTTATTGTGTTTTTTTTGCTTGTAAACTTTTTTTCCCACTATAGGTGACGAACAATTATAAACCCAAATTCCTATATTTTCAAGTGTCAGCAATTTACATGATAAAATATGGACTATATTATATGTATATATGGACTATACTTTATCCTAGTCCTCCTAGCCGTATTCGGCGACGGCGACCCCTACTAATCACGAGCATGTGCTCTTATATGACTTGCGAGATAAAATATAAGAACCCAATATTATTGTCTCGTAATTCCAACACACATATTATCTTATGAAAAAATATAATAGTAGGTAAATTATTTCAAATCATCGAGCAAAAAGTATCGTCCAATTTTCGATCTTCCGTGTTTTTGAACTGCCCACCTACCGTATATACGTACCTACAAAAAAGTTTACCTTTTAAGAAGCGTTAAAAAATTATGAAGGTTTGCAATTTAGAATAAGGAAATAGCATCTTTGCTTATTAAGTACTATGTGCCTGGCATTTAAATGACTTATTTTATAAAATTACTTTATTTATTAGAACTCGTTTGCTATCCATCTAATTGCGTATGTCGTGACTACTTCATAATACATGGTGATTGAATCTAATCATGAGACACTTTTAAGTGTGCAATGTTGATCTTGTTAATAAACAACCCATTTTGCAAAACACTCGTTAAGATTGGAAAGACTGCAAAGAAAGTTTGTATCTAGTCTTGCACACAGTACTGGAATCAGCAGTAAAATTTGCACTTACGACAAACGTCTACGCTTCTTTAATATACTCGTAGGTACTTTCACTCGAAAATCGTAGAATGCTATTAGATATTTCTTTCCTTTTCAAAATTATTCGCAATAAAAAAAATCACATTACTTCTCCTTAAAATTGCTCTTCACGTTTCCCGGAAAAATCCCCGCAAACCCGTAACTCCACTCTATCCTCCTCTTCGTAGAACAGTGTTAGGTGCCAATTCACCTGTCCCTAGGCTTAGCCAACTACTTAACAGTTATAGTGCCTTGATTGATATTCACGCCGACTCATTTGCAGAACTTAGGCATTACTTGTGTAAGAACTAGCTCACAGTGTAAATTATATTAATGTATTTTAGTGTTTTGTGTCAGTTTAATAATAGAAAAACATTTTAGTGTTAAAAGAGTAATTTACCTGTATAATTGTGTCTTTAGTTATAGTGTTCCTTTCTTTTGCATGCGGTGTTTACCTAAAAAGATTGTTGCGCTTAGTTAGTTAGATAGTAATGTTGTTATTGTTAGTCTTTGTGTGTACAAACGGTGGTAAATCTGAATAAATAAATAAAAAACTGCTGTGGATCCAAAAATAAACGAAAAGCACTACCGTGGAAAATTCTGCGATTGCACGCTGCTGGTGCTGTGTGCCGTAATCTTGTACAAATTAGTATGAAGGTCTACTCTTACGTACAATAGAGATTCTGGTGATAGAGTAGAATGACATCCTGGGAAACATTGTGCTCATTGAATAGGTAGATAGACAGACAGATCGTGACCTGACCTGGGCCGGCTCCACCGGAGTGATACCACGGCCTCACAGAAAACCAGCGTGAAGCAGCATTGTGCTGTGATTCGCTGGGTGAGTGAGGGTACCGGGGGCCCAATCCAGGGGAAAAGGGGGCTTAAAGGTTGGCAGCGCACTTGTGACTCCACAGGTGTTGCGGGTGTCAATGGGCGGCGGGATTACTTACCTTTAGGTGATCCGTCTGCTCGTCTGCTACCTCTAAAAAATGATCGATACCTTATTGCAATACACAATTTAAGAAAATATACTATAAAAATTAAATTTTAATTTCGGCGGGCTTATTGCTGAAAACGATTTTACCAGAAAACCTTCAGGCGAAGAATACTTGATAAATAAAATAGACGTAATGTGTGTTTATATGAAAATATAAAATACTAATACATAAAAAGAAAAACTAATATGTACCTATTGTAAAGTTGTAGTACATGAACAGCTGACAGTTCGAAGAAGAAACAAAACCGCTTCGCACGGAAATCCCATTCACATAGGCCGTGATCAAACTTGTTTGATAGGAATTGGTGTATATATATTTCTTAAATATGTTATAAAGGGTGTATCTGTGAACATTTAAATTCCTTTAACCACGTGTCCTATCAACCATTATGAACAACGTTTGTTCTATGAATTTTGGAAATTCGCATAAAAAAATTTCAACTTTTCATAGAAAGTCGGTCACGTGACTTGGTCATATTGTATCGGGAGTTGAAAAAAATTTCGACGAATTTAAAAAAAACGTAGAAAAATTTTCTGCAAAAAAAAACCGCTTTCCAAAACTACGAACTAAAAAGTGTAAAAAAATATTTTTAACACTTTATACACTTCAAATAACATTTTATAACAGTACACCCGAGAAAAGGTTTTATTTATTTATTTATAAATATTTCTCTGTATTATCAAAGCAGAAAATGAATATTTATACATAACTATATAGGAATTGATTAAAATCTGAAATAAATAATAAGATTTTATTATAAACCCACAGCTCCGTTGTAATGAAAAAAGCAAGAAATAGAATTCCGGGAAATCCCTCGAATAGGATGTGACGAGTGTAATGCAGGCAAGTAGTAAAAACCAACAAGATACGTCAGTTAATAAGTTAAACCTGATTGAACAAAGTCAAGGTGAAATAAATAAGTTGCTTTATTATTAAATAGTAAGTAACTACCTAATATTAACCTTGAGATAAGCAAAATATTGTCATAATATTCTGTCCCAATTCTTCTCCAGCCGTGTCGCGTGGTGTCCCATTGGAATCAAGGGCAAGGGAAAATAAAGAGTGCGTTTGGGTATGCGCACACACTTGAGCACTATAATAAATCTTTGAGTTTGGCTGCCATACCAAAATATCGGTTGGAGGATATTATTACGACCCATGTAGATGTATTTTTATATAATTTCAAAAGGGATAAATGAAACAACAGAATGTTTAAATATTTATATAATTAATTACCCTAATGAAGCAGTACATAAATATTATATACTGTCTCATAATATTATACTATTTACAAATTGCTAACACCTCCCCTGGAAATGTGTCTGCAGTCTATTACTTAACCCAAGAGGGAGGCTACCACCGCTGGAGGGACGGCACCACCAGGCCCTTGCTCGATGGTGGGCTGGAATCCATTCTCGTCGGCAATGTATGTCACTATGTATTTCACGCCATCAGGACCGACCCACGAGTATTGGCCCTGAACTGCAATTCCTTCATTCTCTGTTCCCTGGTTCTTCAGTTGACCACTTTCTTTGTGCCTGCTTCCATCTGACAGCTCCCATCTGTAACATAGTAAAGATTTTTCATATATCCAGTTATGAGTGAGTCTGAAGACTATCAATTAATTAACGTACGCAAAACTGTAAGAGTCCAAGCCGCCATTGTTAATATCATATTGGGTTATCTGGACATCCTGAGGGCTAGGAGCAGCGAGAGCGACCGTGGCGAGGGCGAGAACCAAGAACTGAAACAAGACCTTCAATTCATTACACTGTTCCAACTTCACTTAGCCGTAATCACTATTCACAAAACACTTCACGGTTATTAACTTCACATGAGTACTGACCAGATTCATTTTTGTTTTTGTTTTTTTTTACTTGCGACTGTCTGTCGACTCGAAAGAACGCTTAGTTTGTGGGATGATTACGTATCCATGCGGTTGTCTTATATATTTCTTCTAATACATGGTTGCAACACGGCGGCTGGGCTTGCGGGGCTTCTCACAACTCAAGCAGGGAGATTTGGCTGCATCTGCCGACCCAAAGTGAACGTACAGACAGGCACACTACGCAAAGGGTTTAAGTGTTTGTAGACATCTTACTTGACCCATGCAAATTTTCGTAAGCAATCCAATTTGAGTACAAATGTCAATATTAATTGGTATTTCAAAAGACAATTAGCAGCTTACTTACACAGACAATGCATTGTTATCAAACACTTACCGAACCAAAATTAGTTGCGCGAGCGTAACATGACAAATATCATTATTTATCATTGTCGACATGAATTGGCTAATAAAGAGTTATAATACATATTATAAAAGTTCAAGTAAGTGATTGAAGAATAATACCAATTTTAGGCCTGTCTGAGCAGTACAATTGTGTACAGAAGCTTATTCGGATACAAAAAGATACGGAGAATTTTATTTTGATTTGATTGATGAGGCCACCGCAAATTTGCTTTTGTTAACAATCGGTTACCGGAGCATCAACATTCGTAACAACAATATGACTAATTTCTGTCAGGAAGCAGTCAATTTCATAAATCGTTTCGCAATGAGAATAACCTGCGTGTGCTTTCTTTTGAATGTGGACATCAATAGGGAGGAGCGAACTCTGACAAAACAGTTTATGTAATAGACCGCTACATTTGAGCTACATAGTTTGTCACATATTGTTTGCTCTTTGAAAAACAAATGCGAGACAAGTCTCAACTGAAAGAGCAATTAATAACAAACTCCTTTAAACGTAATATGTATATCGATCTACGTATTCTCCTCAAATGAATACCATGACGTTTAATTGTATCATTTCTATGCCACAGTTATTCAAATTTAAAAACTTATATTGTACTATTTAAAAATGCAATCTTCATTGTTTTATAAGTGCATTTATCTTATATAACTCATTCGTGTTTGGCTAATGAATTATATAACTCACAAGCTTGCTCCGAATGCACTTGAGTTGAGGCCAATAATCTAATTAAGGAAATCAAATTAGGCACTTCTAACAGATATACAAGTATTATTGTAAGGTTATGGGAACGTCAATCAGTCCAACCAAAGAACTCGGCCTTTAGTATTTTCAATAGCTGTACGTTATTAGGAAGATGATGAAGTTTATTGCCTTAACGACTTCAAAATCGCTCTTATACGCATAATATTAAAGAACATTATCGTTAACGCACACGTGTCGTATGTTAATAACAGTACTAGCTGCGAAGTCAACAATCATGCGAAAAGGTCAAGGTTTTACTTTTTGCGCTGGATTATTTTGTGTCCAATTGATTTTTGATGAATGTCTAGTTGAGAATTTTCTCACAGAATCATCAGGTGTATAAGACAATAAGTGCATATTTTTCAGTGTTCACAGTGTAGTCTAACTTAATTAGGAGTTTGATCCTAATCTTTAGTAAGTCGTCTGTTTCACACACATTGCAAAATTAATCTTAAAATTGATTACCTTGTACTATAGTCACCGCGACGGTTTCTATAATAAGCTCCAAGCCGTAGATTGGATAAGAGTTCCTCGGATTTTCATATACTTTTGGTCCAAATATGAAAGAAAACGAAAAGTAAAAAAAAAGTTAGTTAATTTACGGAAATCGTATGTAGATGTTGTTTTATTAACTCAAATAAAACCTAGGATAATGGCCCTACAGCTTTGGTGCCATAGTAATCAATACTTTGGGGGGCAAATCCTACAGAATACTGTAAAAAAAATTACTGGCTGGCGCGTGGACCAAAAAATGGAATAGATAATAGTATTTACATAAATAAAACGTTTCCAGATCTTGAACTCTTGTAGACGTAGGTACTCACAGACAAATGTAAATAGGATGGAGTAATAAGAGCAGACAATTGAGTAATTTTTTATCCTAGATTTTAAATTCTGTATCCAGCTGCCATCGGTGGTGTTCCCGAACAGATACGACCTTATGACCTTAAATAAAGAGCTTAATCCTTCCTTATTTTTTTTACATTATGGCAGACAAACGAGCAGACGGCTCACCTGATGGTAAGTGGGGTATCACAGATGTGTTGCCGGCCCTTAAGGGAGGAATAAGCGCTTTTCTTGAAGATCACCAGGTCGTATCTGCCGATTCCATAGTTTTACTACGCGCGGTAGGAAGTGACGTGAGAAGCGCACTGTGGTGGAATAAAATTCCATCAAGTGATGTGGGTGAAATTTGGAGTTCTGGCGTGATGTGCGATGGTGAAAATTTGTAGCTGGAATAAGGCCGAACAGCTCCTAAGAGCACTCCCCATTGTAGATGCGATAGAAAACACATAGCGATGCTACATCTCTACGCAATGACAAAGGATCAAGCGTGTCGGAAAGGGCCTGGTCGTCGATAATTCTGGCTGTCCTTCGCTGGATACGGTCTAGAGGAAGAAGCTGATACCTATTTGGGAGCTCCAGCCCAGAGGTGAGAGCAATAGAGCAATATTCCATATGAGGACGCATCTGCGCCTTATAAAGTTGCAAAAGGTGCCTCGGCACGAATTAAAGTCAACTGGATTTAGTAGCCCCCAGTCGGATACCTTTTCTAGTATAGTCTCGATTTCAGACACAAGCTTGTTCCGGTACTCGTGACTCGTCCTTATGAGCCGGCAACGCTTATGTGGTCCTCGGGGTGTTGCAGATGTCCACAGGCGGTGATGATCACTTACCATCAGGTATGCATTCTATCCGCTATAATGTAAAGAAATAGAATCTCCAAAGAAGAACAACAATCCTGATACAATAAAATTTTAAATAATTAAAAACCGTGTCAAATTATATTGGAAAATAAATGAATTCGTTTTTCTTCATCAATATGTTATATTTAAAAAAAATGTTCTCACTCTTACCGAGGTGTCGTAAAAGGCGACTAAGGTAAAGCTGCTGGCATGATCATCAGCACCCAGAGAAGGAAAACTCTGCATTTATATCTAAACCCTCGCCAACCCGTCTGCCAAGCGTGGTGAGTATGGCAATTACCCCTCATGTGATTGAGGGAGGCCCGTGCCCCAGCAGTGGGGACTTAAATGAGCTGATGAAGATGATGATGACGAATAAAAATTTTTGCTAGCATTCTTGAAAAAATCAAATGAGTTTGTAATGTTGGGAATGAAGTAGATATTGAAAGATATACATTTTTCACCTTATAAAAAAACAATTTACACAAATATGTTTGTGATAGTTTTTATTTTATGACATGTTAGGTAAAATAAACAACTGCGGATACAAGAAATCACTTTATTTAAAAATAGTCATTCATCTTCATTTAGATTGTGAACGTTTAATCGCCCTGGACTCCAGACAAAGTTCACGCTTAATGCTTTCATAATTCTCTTCTCTAAGACTGTCGCTGAAGTGATGCGACTTGCAAGTCGATAGTTATCATTTATTCTATAAATCGCTTGTCATCGGTCTCAATCTGTCAATTATGTCACCGAAAATACGTGGACGTAACCGACAGCATCAAGATAGTAGTATTGAAGATAAGGCATTGCTTATTTCGTAGGGTTACAAAATTCAGTGAATACATTAGATTTATAGCCACAATAGCTGGTTGCAGCTTCGTTCCCAACCGGCCTTACGTCACGAGCTGGCATATGGTTGCCAACTCCTCCAATACTCCGACCAATACTTCATCGTGTTTAAAACAACTTAGGAATAATGAATAGCATTTATTATCGTTTTTTCTTTTTTTGTCGTTTGAGACAATTTGTTGCATATGAGGAATGTGGCAAGGAATAGCACATAAAATATTATCTACCTTTGACATTTTTTTTATTTTGAATAGGTTTATTTGCCTTATTGTTAGATAATATGATGAATAACCCACAAAATAATATAAATATTCTGTGTATGCGTGTAATTCCTATAACTATTCATTTTGTGAGTACAACCTGTGCGGATAAAAAATTGGATCAGAAATGGCGGCGCATCTATTCACTTCTCGCTCGCACACTATTTGCGTCTATACTCGCACTCGTGGGTGTGCGAGCGAGAAGTGAATAGATGCGCCGCCATTTCATTTCCCATTCTTTATCCGCACAGGTTGTACGAGTATGTGACCGTAAATAAACTTTTTAAACAACAATATCCAGCGATGATTATCGAGTGTTAAAATGAATTAGGAAAAAAGACACAGGTTGGTTTCAAATTTTTACCCGTTTTATGTCGATGATTGCAACATCCCAGTGGTTATCTACGACCCGACGACCCGTTTGAAACAGTGGTAGTGACAACACATTAGCGATCTCTCTGATTTCGCAGATGTTCATGGGCGGCGATGATTACTTTCCATCAGGTGACTCGCTTGCTCGTTTGTCCGCCTCTAGCATAAAAAAAAAAAAAAAAAAGTGAACGCTGCCTTTGGTCCAAGGGTTGCGGGTTCGGTCCCCGCACAGTACAAACATTTGTGTGCATGAACATGTATGTTTGTATTGGTCTGGGTGTTTTCTATGTATTATACGTATGTATTTACAAAAGAAAAGTATTATATGTATATATTTCTAATCCCACTGTTGATTCTGATATCCGTAACACAGGTGCTTGAGCTACCTATCTCGGAGTCAGATCAATGTATGTGATGTTGTGAAAATATTATATTATTATTATTTTTTGTACCTTACTATAATAATAATAAAGCCAGCAAATAGCTGTGATACTCAGCGTATAAAGAACATAATAATAATAATTCTCACAACATCTCATACGTTGACCTGATTCCGTACTAAGTAGCTTAAGCACTTGTGTTACAGATATCAGACAACAGAGGAACACAAATATATACTTAAATACATATATTACACCCAGACACTGAACAAACACAAGTTTTTATCGCACGAATGTTTGTCCAGGGTGGGGATCGAACCCACGACCTTTGACTATACATCTAGATAGTTCGTTTCTGGACAAAATGTCTGGCAATGACGCTTGTCTACCAACCCTAGTCACGAGTTGAACTGTCGACGCGCGCCTCTGACCTCCGACACCCATCGCTTTCCTTGCAATAAACTCCACCATTTTTAGGTCAATATTTGAAAAGCGCGACAGGCGTTCAAACATCCCGCCGCTATGAATAATTAATTGTTTATATTAATCTAGTACAAGGTTATCGAATGACATAACGCTTTGTTAGATGACATCGGATTTTCGCTTATGTAACTTTTGTTATGGTGCGGATTCCAAGCGCACTAACAAGTTTTATTGTAAATGGTGACAATTGTTATAATCAACTCTCTTCAAAAAGTTATCATAGCTGCCATTTTACCGATTACAAATTAGTTACGCTTGACACCTGACTCGCAGATTGGTAAATATTAATTGTAGCTTTTAATTTAAATGTTCTCTTCATTAATGTTATAATAACTCATCATCTTAATGGGTTATTCCCGATTGCGTCCTAAGCCGTCATTTTGGAGCTCCGTACTATGATTAGGGTTTAGTTTATGTGACAGGTGGCAGATGAGCAGACGGATCACCTGATGGTAAGCGATTGCCGCCGCGTATGGACACCGGTGACACCGGTGGAATTACAACCTTTTAACCCCCCTTTCCCCCGGATTGAGCCTCCGGTACCCTCATTCACGCAACGAAATACAGCATAGTGCAGCTTCACGCTGGTTTTCTGTGAGGCCGTGATATCACTCCGTTCGGGCCGGCCCATTCATGCCAGAGCGTGGCTCTCTCGTGTAATTAAAATGAAGCGACTGCCGTCTAACCTTTGCAATCATAACACACTGTTTTTTTACCTGTGACCAAATAAAAAATACTCTGTCTCCATACTTAAATCAAGTTATTATAAGATTTTTGTTCATAACAAATGAAGAGTGCAGGGGAAGAAAGATCATTGTCACTAAGATTTTTGAAAAAACTGATAATGTTTATTATCATTTTTTAAAGTAATTATTTAAAAATATTGTAAAGTATTTTGATACTATAATATGGGTATGTGTTATGAAACTCGAATATCTTGAATTCAGATTTTAGCTTATTTATTAACTTAGAATTAAATTATTATGTAATATTCTTTTTCCAACGTGTTACAGTTTCAATCAATTATGAAGCTTATTGTTTCGCCTTAAGAGTCGGGGTGTTTACATTTCATTGCAGTGACTGTACCCATGCACACATGTATTTAAAAACAAGCCAACCTTCGACACAGATTTGATAAGGAGTTAATTCCTATGAGAACACATATATACAAAAACTACATCTAGTCTCTGTTGGGTTTTAGAGATTAATAAGTACTTCCTTTTTTATGTCATCGGTGGCAGACGAGCAGACGGATCACCTGATGGTAAGCGGTTGCCGCCGCCCATGGACACCCGCGACACCAGTGGAGTCACAAGTGCGCTGCCTACCTCTAAACCCCCATTTCCCCAGATTGGGCCTCCGGTACCCTCACTCATGCAGGGAAACACAGCATAGTGCTGCTTTACGCCGGTTTTCTGTGAGGCCGTGGTATCACTCCAGTCAAGCTACCTATTCATGCCGAAGCGTGACTCTCCCACGATCATCAAATCATTCCTAATCACGTTTTTTACTGAGTACGCTTGGAGCATGATTCAAGATTTGTCACGTTTAGTCCGAGAGCCGTCTGACCTTTGAAACCCAGGATCCAAACCAACTGGATCATGGTAATACGTTCAAAATCAATAGTTCATCAAATTGTGAGTATCTACTTTGAGAAACCATACGGGACGTACAAGTTTCCTTACGAGTACACGAGTAGGTACTATTTACCACTTTGCCAGCGGAGGGAACAATAGAAAACAATAGATATGTGCCGAGTTGAACTCGTGATCCGCTGTCAAAGGATTAAAACGCACATGATTTGGATAATTACAGAGAAACATGCTTGCACTCGAACCTATGTAAAACTTCAAATGAATAAGGTGCACGTTCTTAATCACTGAACTATCATTTATCATTGCCTGTATAAAAAAAACATCCTAATCTCTCGAAAAAAAATACAAATTATAGACATCATGTTCCGCATTAGGTCAAAATTATTGTAGTAAGAAGGTCACATAATATCTTAGAGCCGATGTTTGAACAGTGCCCCGAGAATGAAACGCACATCTACACACGCGATTCACAAATCGACTCAGAACCTTTCTTCTTCATATCAACATGCTCAATTTAGAGGCCTACAAATATAAAAATGTCTGCGTTTCCTAATAATTTAGCAAAAAATTATCGACGAAAAGCTTAGATCATACAAAAAGCAATCAAAAGTGTTCGAATTTCAATTAATCAATTTAATAATATCCAGACAATATTGTCTATTGTGCTGCGGAAAGTCAATACACTGAACATTTAGACAAAACTAAGTTGCTTTTCTTGCTCCATAGAAACATAAATGGGATGCGAAAATCATTTTCAAATTCATTTCTTTTAAAAACATTGGCACGTTTCTATAACGTATTATTAAATGGAAATGGAACAGTTGTGAATTGATTTACATATAATAATATTAATAAAAAAACTTTTGTATTTGTGAACTGACCTGTGATACTGAACTGGCCATTTTGTATAAAAATGAGGACGTGAGGCGATTTCGAGGCTCACGAGTGTGTTTAATAAATGATGAATCATCTTAGTAGGCTCATCTAATTTGCTCCGTATGCCTCCGGTTTTAAAAGTGCTTGCTCGGTTTAGTAGCACTGCCGCTGTTTCGTTTTGTTATTTGCGATTAAGTGATACTTACATTTAAAGAAAATACATGTCTTTTCCTTGTAGTGTGGTAATTATATTTTAGCAAGTATATTTGTTACAAGCGATCACTATGTAAAATCGTGTTAAGGTAACGGGTAGCGCACACTAGCGACGCCAATCGATTTCATTTTTTTGCTACTAAACCGGATCTATTTTACACAATTTTGGAATTACAACTTCTCGGCAAACGCTTATACTATTTATTAACTAACCATGCATAAATATTGGGTCCGTTTTTGTACGCGAAAAATTGATTCACGCTAAAAGTGGCTGCTTTTGGCGTGAATCAATTTTTTGCGTAAGCGTTGGAACCAAATTTAGTGCTTGGTTATTTAATAAATAGTATAAGTGTTTGGGAGAGGTTGTAACCCAAAAGTTTTTTAAATAAATCCGGTTTAGTAGCTAAAAATTAAATCGATTGGCGTAGCTAGTGTGCCGTACCCGTCACCTTAATAATTCTTTACTCACACACTACACACTACAAAGATTTTTTTCTTTAAGATTCGATCAATCTAGTTCCGATACTAAATCTATGGTATAGTGAGGTTATTCTATACAAATCTGAAATTATACCGTAGATTTTTATCCACAGATGAAGATTGGTCGAATCGGGCCCTAATGTTTTAAATTCATCACTTTAAATAAAATTAAGTCCTTGTAAGCCAAATAATGCACCAGTAAGAATCGGTAATTATAACTTCATTGAGATATTCAGAAAATAGTAATTGTATTTGGCATTTTGCATAGTACCATCTACAGTTTGGTCTCTTGGATTTCGAACGTCTGTCAGATTAATGAATTACGTAACTTAACTATCTATGGTGATATATGAGTGAGACGATTGACCTTTCACTTGCTTAATAGTTTCACCTCTTATACCACATGTTGTCAGATGAACATGACTTAATACAGGTAATTACTTTTTTTCTTAGTATAGTTATTATTGCACCTCCATAAACCTCTTTATTCCGAATAATACATTAAAAGCCCCTAATGATCCCATTTTCCTGGAATTTTTTTATCTCCAAATTTCTAATGCGTTGTATTTGAATGTCATTTTCAATATTTATTTTTGTAGTAAAGTTTATAAAGTAACGGTATATTTATTTAAGTATTTTTTTATTTCTTTACTCTCTACGGAAATTAATCAGTAGTACGTTTTGTTTTGTTCAGTAAGAAAAAAAGTGTAAATGAACAGCTATGAAAAATATCTGAAAATCTTAATGCGATAAAACTATACATTAGTAATTATGGACTAAAAGTTAAATCAAATCTTAGTATTGTACATCTGTGCTGATAAAACGAGGGATAGTGTAGGCACTATCCCTCGTAACATAACATAGCATACCGACTTAGGTCGGTATGTTATGTTCTCGTCAGAATCAACTTTCCGATTCCAGTGGTGGAATCATATTATGTTTATTAATTTCTTAGCATATTTTATTTTTATATTATGTATCAACATACATGTGTAATTAAATGTATATCATACCTACAAATAAATACTTTTAATATATGACCATTTGAAAGTGCTGTATATATATGCAAATAAAGATATTTTGAATTTTGAATAGTTTTAGCCATTAATTTCGATGCGAAAATCTCAATTTTAAGCTTTTGAAAATAGTAGTAGATTTAGCAATAGGTACACACGGCTTCACGTCGTGTTACCCTTGTTGACCTTTGGACCGTCCTTATGTCTGGGACACAAACGCTATTTTTCCACTGCAGGGGGTAACTTGATCTGACGCTGACTGTACAAACATTATAAATTAAGATACTACTTCGTATTTCTTAAAATTTGGAGTTAAATAACAAATACTGTTTGGAAATGATTTAATTTGATACAGTCATCGAAACTATTTGAGATGGTATGACAATAAATATAAAATCAATAACATATTCTTCTCAATTCCATTCGATTTGAAAACCACAATATCAATAAAAGCTATCTGTGTGATGCAAGTTGTTTTGTTTAAACGGTCTACAATTTTGGCAGACGTGGAGTTTAGGCTTCTAAAATAATTCCGATTTGCTTGACTTGACAATATAAAAAACCAGGGCTGTTTATGCACTTACAAAGGTCAGAAAGAAGTTGGAAAGAGTGTTTTACCGAAGAAACCTATGTTTTGTGCAATGAAACCACGTGCACGCTTGCTAAATGTGAGGTATAATTAATAATGTGACATATTAAAAGTGGCCACCAAAAACTTATATTATACTCGAGATGATTCATTACATGAATGGCAATGGTGTGCAAAATAAGCTTGAAAAATCATAAATTCTTTTTATTCAAAATGTCTTGAACAATTTTTTATTAATTTCTTAAATTCATTACAATTAATTAATAGCGCCACTATGTCACCAAAACTTATGTTTTGCTGCTGGTAATCTTTTAACTATGCTTCAATTGTTACCAATTCACTTAGTTTATACGGGTGGGCTAACTAGACAATTTATTACGCATGGGAACTTAGAATCGAATTGTTCGTATCTGATCTTCGAATAAGATTCTTCGTGGATATATCCGGGTGAAACTTCACTTTAACCTATTTTTGATTATGCAATATCTACCGTTCGGTAACGTACCAATTGGCCGCAAACAATTGTGAGAACATTTAATAGTTATGTTAAACATAAATCAGAGACAGTTTGGATACGCATATTGCTATAACAAGCCGTAAAATTGAATGCTTTATGTCAAACATTTTGGAGAAAACATTAAATGATGCCATATTTGTATTTTATCGTACTGTATATTATAGTTCCGTTAAGGTACTCACTCACCGAAAGCATTCTCGTGTAATGTAACATAATATAGATTCGACTTTGAGCAGAACTTTACTATATTACTGTCAGGTGTTCCTCAGGGGGCCTTTTGGGTCCCCTTCTTTTCAATATTCTCGTTAATGACATCTCATCTTGCTTTTCGTTGTCTAAGATACTTATCTACGACGATGACATGAATATTTTTTACTTAATAAAAAATCTAGATGATGCCCTTAATCTTCAGGAAGATCTTAACCGTTTTCAAAATTGCCTGTATCCTTAACAAATTAGATCTGAATGTCTCTAAGTGTTATGTGTGTTATTTTACACGCAAAACCACAACATTAATCCTCACTTCTTAAAACTATACTCTTTACAATATACCTCTAACTAGAGTAGACAAAATAAAAGTTTTAGATGTAACATTCGATAGCAGGTTATTATTTGACGAACATATAAATAATATAGTAATGCATCCATCACTCCATAGAATAAATTACGTATTACACTAGCAGCACTCTGCCCATGTTATCTATGCACAGAGATGATTTTAAGGTCCTATTTGACCTTTTTTAGTATTACTCCATAACATCTTCTTATTCAAAAATCATCTACTGATGATTATAGTCCTCTCCCAAGAATTTTCAAACTTGGCCTATTCTCGTGCACTTGACAAGGAAGTCTTGACACTTGTCAAATTAGATATTTCCCTACAAATATAGAACACGACAACTATGTTGATCCATACGAAAATAGACACTCAGACCTTCGCAACAAAATTAAGGAAAAGTTTTAAAAATATTGCTAGTTAATTTTATTGTTACATCTCAAAACGAAGCCGTGACCCTATCAAGCTCGTCCTCTGTGAAGCACACCAGCAGTATACAGTATACTCTCCTCCGGTCCACGTGACTCTCTGGCTTTAAGGACAAGTAGTAACTGTCTTCATCTGGAGAATAGCGTTCTAAGTCGATTTTACAAAGCTGAAAAAGTGTCACTGAGAATTTAGTTACTCCCATTTATTAAAAAAAGGGGTTCTTAGAAAAGATATGGAACTAAACCCATTCCAGCCCCTTTTAGCATTGCGTGTTGGAACGGGATGGTTATGAGCTTTGGTGATAATAACTCAAGATTGGGTTAAGTTATAAGGTGGACTGAGTTTTGCATATGGTATGATAATAACGCCGTGTCATAAATAAGGCCGCTCACAAAATGCTATTTGTGTTAGATTAATAAATTGCAACTGTAGTTTAAATAAAAGCTAAATATAGTTAATGGACAACATTTCAAAATTGCTAAGCTCTGAAACAAAAAATACCAATTCTTTGTTTACTTTTCCGCTGCTCGAATATATATTTATTCATTTTTTATATTGCTTATTTACTGAGAAAAAAATTAAAAACTAAAAAACGTAAGATGACGTCATCAGACGGCAGAATGTAAAATATTTCTTTGCTTAGCACATTATAGTTTTAAATTTACGTAATGCCAAACTCATGACATGTAACTGTCAAAAAAAAAAGACAACTTGTCAACTTTGTATGTATGAATGACGTTGACAATGTTGACACTAGTATTATTTACCTTTGACAGTAGTACCTTTTTTTATTAAAACAATGATAAGCAAAGGAATATCGCTTTATTCAGCCGTCCGATGACGTCATTTGGCGCTTTTGGCGCGTCTATTTAGAATAAAAAGAATTTCAATAATTATTTTATGCATGAAAATGGACAAATTTTGAAAAAAGAAAAAATATGGGTCTGTTCATTTTATGTCTACTTTCATATAAAAAAACAATATGGACATGTTAAAAATTTGAAATGTTGTCCATTGTTTTCAAAATTAAATCTCAATATTAAGGTCAAAATAGCTATTTCAAGCGATAATAATGCACTTTCTTACATACGACCTCAGTATCGTTATAGTATTTTTTATGTCTTTTATTTCATAAACGTCATTCATAATCCTAAAAGCAGCATTATTCCTTAAAGCTCCTTAAGCAATAGAGAGGGCTATGCTCGGAGTCTCCCTGCGTGATCGTATCAGAAATGATGAAATCCGCAGGAGAACTAAGGTCACAGACATAGCCAAGGATAGCATGAGCAGAGGCTTGCATGCCTCAAGTGCCAATGGGCAGGGCACATAGCGAGGAGAACAGACGGCCATTGGGGCGGAAAGGTCTTCGAGTGGAGGCTACGTACAGGAAGTCGCAGCCGTGGCAGGCCCCCCACAAAGTGGACCGACGATCTGGTGAAGATCGCGGGAATCCATTGGATGCGGGCGGCACAGGACCGATCTGCGTGGAGACCATTGGGGAGGCCTATGTCCAGCAGTGGACGTCCATTGGCTGAAATGATGATGATGATGATTCATAATCCTAAATTCATGGATAAAATCTTAAGATATATTTACCTTCCTTGATCCCTTTTCATAACATTCTAATTCTTCAAAGTGGCTGTTCAGTTTAGCTTTTGGATATTGAAAATATCTCTTTAGTTCATTATATCTACCCAAATGCTGAAAGTATTTTGTTTAATAATATGGATAACAAGTAATTATGTAGATAAAGTTCAAAATTGCTTCTCGCATAATGGATATGACCTAGTAACCGTTTCTTCCGTAATTTGAGTTCGAAAGGAACTGCTCAAGCTACGATTAACCAGTTCTTTTACAGTTTCAAGCGTTGGTATAATATCTTCGGTCTCTTTAAGTAAAGTATCAGCCTATGTACTGTCCCACTTCAGGGCAAAGGCCTCCTCCATTATAGAAATAAATTCATCGCTACTATGATGGTATTAGGCTTAATCACCACGCTTGCCTAATGCGGATTCGTGACAACTGTGTTCGAAAAATTCGATAGAATCTTTGCTCGACCCAGGAATTGAACCCAGGACTCCGAGATCACGGTCTGAAACTTAAACCACAAGGCCTACAGGGCGTCTCTGTGATTAGTAGATATTCAATGATATCTGTAAAATCTGTAGAGATAATTCAAGAGCAATGTTACTTCCTAAGAAGCCAGCAACACGTTTGCGCTATTGCCTACTAAGAGGATATTAACAAATTTACTGACGATGAATCAACTCAATTAACTTACTTCAGCATCTAAGGAGCCACTCCTCCGAATAGTATCTTGCGGAAATTCTCTTGGAAATATTCGTCTCAATTCAACGTCTTCGCTGAAATTGCAAATTACATAGTGATGCAGCTAAATTGTCAAGTATTTACATATCACAATCTCAACGTCACTTACTAAGTATAAATTACGCCACAGCTTCTTTCAATTAGGCTTTGAAGGACCTAGAAGATTGCTGCGTGTTATTTAAGTTGTCAAAATGTTAATAGTTGTGTCCGATAACATGACAAGGAATCAACTTACAATAAAAGATGATAGATAAAAAATATTCAACATTTTAATTATGTGCTATATTTTACATAGACTTAGGGATTGAAATTTTGAAATAGAGAGCAAAAAATTGTAGATGTAAATCGATTTCATAAGTCGTTAAAGTAACATGACCATTTGTAGTTATTTTTAATGTTGAATCATAAAAATGTACATTTCCGTTTCGTTGGTAGGTAATCTCATTGTTAGTGTGTTATATGGTTATGCCTTTAAAACGTGCAGTTAAGTACTAGTCGTACAAGGAAGAAAATAAAGATTTGTTGTATTTGCTGTTTCTTATTTTTTGGAATATCGGAAACACTTCCCGAGGGCATTATACAAATGAAAATGGTATCAATCAGCTGATCACTTTTGTATGGGAAGGTGATATTTTTTTTTAGATTTAACTTTATGCTCCTTTCTGTAGATGTTTGTTTGCATTAGTATAATACCCTCGAGAAGTTTCTCGGGTATTCAAAAATCCACTTCTATCACCATTTATCTAGTAGATTAAAAAATACCCTGCCTCATACGCCAAAGGTCGTCGATTTGCGCTCTGAACAGACATTCGTGTAGTTTAAGTTAATTGTCTGGATGTTAAAGTAAATATACCTTTGTGGCTCCTTCAACCTCATACCTACTTTCCGGTCAGGTCAAAGTATTGTTTACAGATTTGTATTACTTATTTATGTTGCTCTACTTAACTACTTACTTATTATCTATTGGCAAAAAGTGAAGCATATTATATCACGTTTTATTCTACCCCTCTCAATCCGTTTAGGCCTCAGATTTTGGAAAACGTGAAGTGAACCGTGAGTGAGCGCGAGTTTGTTGTTCAACGACCCGCTGACTTAATGCGGTAATGAATAAAATTTTACTAGAGTTAATGATGCTATTATACAAAAGCCAAAATATTTTACATAAAAGATTATGTAAACATTTTTAAAGTGAACTCAAAAGAAGATTTGACTGGTTATAAGAAAATGCCTCAAATTGTTCATCATCAAAATGTTCTCATGAATCTTTTTCTAAGTTATATCTCCCTTGTCAGAGTAGTCGTAAGCAATATAATTGTGTGTGGTCTTTTTCCCTTACAGTCTGTGCTGTACTGTACTATGCAAATATCCAGCCCCCATTTTCTTTACTTTGTTGGTTAATCGTAGGGTGATCGTCCACGAGGCCCAGAATTCTACATTGGACAGCGAGAAGTTTGAAGGTCAAAGCCGTGGCAGGTCCCCCACAAGGTGGACCGACGATCTGGCGAAGGTCGGGGGAATCCCTTGGATGCGGATGGCACAGGACCGATCTGTGTGGAGATCATTGGGGGAGGCTTACGTCCAGCAGTGGACTTTTACTGAATGAAATGATGATGATGACGACAAAATTAAGAGGTGTCGTTCAAACTAACTTGATATTAAATAAGATTTTAACTAGGTATATTTTTATGTGAGATGTTGAAAATGAGTCGAAGTATTGGAAAGACATGATCTGAAATGAATTAACAAAGTCTTAGTTGTCAAAAAAGAATTTATTCCAATTAAATAATATTTCTATCATTAAACCTCGTATCTTCCTCGGTTAGTGGTCGATATCCGTTTGCATCGGCTACATATCTCACGGTATACAACCGTCCTCTTGAGTCTATGTAGCCAAATTCACCTCTCACCACCAGGTCTCCAGTGCCTGGGCTATTACCACCTTCTTCTCGCCTGAATGTGCCGTCAGAATTCTCGTATCTGAAATATTAATTGTTTTATCACTACTTACGACACAAAATTTGTAAACCTCAAAAAGTTTTGACCGTTTGAGAGCCACGCTTTGGCATGAATGGACCGGATCGGCTGAAGATACCACGGCATCAACCGAAGTGAAGTAGCACTGTACTGTGTTTCGTTGCGTGAGTGAGGGTACCGGAGGTCCACTGGTGTTGCAGTTGTCCACCTGCGGCGGAATTGCTTACCATCAGGTGAACGTGTCCCCCTGAGTATTTGTTACTATGTCACCAAAGCTGTAGCTTCAATATCCTTGGTTTTTTTATTGCAGTTCAACAATCAACATTTTCATACATTTCAGTGAATTAACTAACAAAAATATGTTTTTACTGTGCCGAATCTTGACATTTAGATATCAGGGGGACAAGTCCTAGAAAAATTCGGTAAAATTTCTTTTTGGCCGGCTCTTACATATTTGAACCAAAAATATGTGCTCCTATATCAAGATTTCATCGAACTTGTTGAATGCTTAGCTTTTGATATAAGAGTCAACATAAACATGCCTATTTGTATGTAAATTTGCTACCATTTATTATTTCTAGAAGACCGATTATTTTGCATCGATGTAATAAATTGGTCACTATCGGATTATATTATTTGCATTTGTAATACTAGATGCTTGATAGGAATTTAGAGAATATTTTAATGAAGATTGATCGATTTTTGCGTCCGACAGTACCTATGTCGCGGCTATATCGTAGATTTGCTCGCTTCATGAAATGTTCATATTTGATCAGATTATTCAGGGTCTTATTCATAAATGTTTGTTAAACCTTTGTTAACTTATACGGCATTAAAAAGCAGTTTTCATTATTTTTTCTAAAATTGTGTGCGATTTTTTTCTTTGTTTCAAACATCAAATCTGCTCTATAACACCGTTTTAGCTAACGAAGGTTTATTCAACGTTTGTTAATGAAGCCCTAAATCGATAATGTTTCACGATTTTGTCATCTACGTTTGCTCAGTACTAATACTTGCTGAGCAAATAAGACGGCATTTTTGGCTTTTACGAACGAACATGCTTGTTGTTACATAGATACTATTTGGTACTCATAAGAATTTAAAACATAAATTAAAAAAAATACTTACTCAAAACTGTAAACTCCAAATCCATTATTATTATATGCAAACTTTTGTATTCCTATATTATTGCAATAGCCCGGGTACAAGTAAGCTAGTAGTATTACCACGATTCCTCCCAAGGTAAATTGGATATTTCTCACCTAATAAAAAAAGACGTTGTTAATTTAAAAATTATATTGTATTAAAGAGCTGTAAACGGTTAAGTACAGTGCAATAGTTTAATATCTTGCTTTCAACTCCCCACTATGTCAGTGTAATCTTACCTACTGTACCCAAAAGTGCTCCATTTCTATACTAAAGGAAAAATATAAACCAAACCTAATAATTATGAATGTTAGTATATAAAGGAATATAGTAAAGCAACTTTCTAAAAATTATCTATTTGCACACCAAAAATACTAATTGCACATCAAACTATTATTTTGAAAGAAAGAAAGAAAGAAAAACCATTTGTTGACCACAACACAAAATAATAATAATATAAAGCCCGCAGAATCATTAATTATCCCCAGAAATGGGAGAGTAAAACTAAAATACGAAAATAAATAATAATACTAATTCGTTTATTTCAGGCAACAAGATATATTAAAAAATATTTAATTGGCCCATTAAATAAATACCTTATAGTCTAACATACATACATAATAAAATAAAATACTTTTTTTTTTCAAATTACTACATACGGCGCGTAGAGTCAGCTGGTAGCCGTCCTTGAAACTTACGAAAGACATAAAATAAATAATAAATAATAAAAAAAACGGTACATAAGAGTTGCGGCCATCAGGGCTCAGCCTATTTGGGTGTGCAATTAGTATTTTTGTTGTGCAAAAAGGTTAAGTTAGCAGTTTATTAATTTTGAGAAAACGTTCGGCCTAAAACGCACCAGCGGTAGGCCGCGATACGGCGTGCCGTTGCGGCGGGCCGCACATCAATGTTTACAAGAAACCGCTTGATAGCAACGCACTCATTTGCGGCAAGCCGTCAACCGCTCCGATTGTCCTGGAGCTGATGTGCGGCACGCCGCATTGCGGCCTACCGTTAGTGCGTTCTAGGCCTTAAATACAACCCGTACCTATCTAAATAGATTCAGAGAGATTTGGTAGACTTCAAACTGTGGTAATATGTATAATCTATTAAAACGTCATCAAACTCATCCAAGCATGTTGCTTCCCAGCAATGGGTAACCCTCGGACCATGATCCAGAGGGTCTAATCTAAAGCAGATGTTACGACCGAATCGGAGTTTCCCTTTCTTTCAGACGCTGGTGTCTCCTTTGTTTGTATGCGATAGGTATATTCTCATTCGTTACGGGACGTCTTTAAATTAAGCCACCAGGATTCAGAAAGTCTGGTAATTACTATAAGGCGACTGCCGTTTGACCTTAACAACCCTCTAATTGGGAACACGGTATATATTGCTTACACGTTTCGAAACTATCTGGTGCTGGTTCCTTAGATATATCTTCCCTCACTTCCGTGCTAATGGCAGAAGTAACCAAAACTTAGGTACATATATTTGGCCCGACCCGGGGATCGAACCCGGTACCTTTTGCGCAGCCGTTCGTTTTAAAGTGCGACCCACTAACCACTGCGCCACCGAGCATCCAATGCACAACACCCTTCTCCTAAAAGACAAAACCTAATATTCCATAGAAAACTGAAGCCAGAAATAGCAGTCATTTCAGAAATGATCCTTACATAATTATATACAAAACGGACTCGACCCGGACCTTCCCAATAAAAGTGACATATTCTACGTAAATTATAATGAATGAATTTATTATAACCTATTAACATATTAAAAGATAATAATAATATTTAATTTCAAGGTTGGTGCGTATAGTACCGTGTCGTCAATGTAGAAGGAATTCCGGCAATATAAAATAGTAGGAATCTCAAGCTGAAGTCTTATTGAGACGCATACAATTATAATCAGGTAGTCTGAATCAGGTGAACCTGATTCAATTTATAAACACAGACTGAATTGATCAACATGAACTCTTAAAGCGTCTGACGCCTATACCTTACGTAGCTAGTTTACTTATTATAATCAATAACCGGTTGTTCAACTCACCATAATTGTCAATGTTCTTCACCAATGGATATCTAAGCGGACTGTCGGCCGGGACCGCAGCCCACACTATATATCCAGTTACTCAAGAATGTCAGGTCTGGACTTCATTCCATTTTTAACAATGCGTCGCCAAGGACCTGTCTGAGTCATTGACATCATAATTTATTTTAAGTAGGAGTCAAATTTGAAAATGATAGCCACAGTATAGGGCGACAACGGTACCTTTTCAGATCCCTTGGAAAAGATTATAAGTGCTTTAAAATCCTCTTAAGTCGAAATATAAGGCCCGTTGTTCAATACACACGTATTTATAGATACAGCCAGAAGATTTTTTTTTCTTGAATATTTATGGCTATTTTAAGCATCTCCCTATGTTTGGCCAAGTTTACCGCTGTTTTCAAACATCCAGAAAACTTTGACTAGATTGTATAAAAAACTAAAATATAGGAACGATGTTTGAGATTAATATTTGAGTAAACAACTAAATAACCAGTTTTCTGAATAATTTGTATGAGGATCTGCTGCCAGGTTTGTCAGCATTTTGCTCTACAGTAGTTAAGGTATCAATATTATACATTATTTATAAGTATATAAAATAAGAACGTAATTATGTGTCACAACATTTAAGTAACAAATTCAAATTTTCTTGTTAAACTTAAACTACTACTTCTAGGTTATGTGTTGCATTTGTCCATGGACGGCATCACTTACCATCAGATCAGCCGTCTGCTCGTTGGTCCGCTTTAAAGTAGAAAAGTTACAAGTGGCCTTCACACTGTATAAAGTACCTAAGCTTTTAATTTATCACATCACACATATTATTTGATGTAAAAACTTGTTGCGTAAGATACGGTCATATGTGTATAGGTACTACAAATACGTACGACGCAATATATTAAAAGCTTAGTTTAACCCTTAGAGAAGTTTAACCTTTTAAAGCTTGTTTTTGAAAATGTTTTTTCAGCCATAATTTATTTTTTAATTTTTTAGTGCTAGCTTTGCTTCCGGCATTGTGAGTTGCTTTGGCCATCTTCCAGGCCATCAGTTCTTACCTTATTAGTCCTTACCTTACTAGCAGTCGTCAATACAAATCAAGCGAACCGAAACTCGGCATAGTTGCGTTTTATTACATAATTTACAGAGTTCTTATGGTCACCTTCCAGCTCCATCAGATCGATACCGTGTCATAATAATTTTACATTATCATCCGATTTAGACATGCATGGAAACTTACAGCTCAATCGGCAACCGCGAAGTAGATCAAAAACTTGCAAGGTTAGATAGTAACTAGATGATAGATTCCATTGTAGATAATCATCAGGACAGGTAAAACAAAGAATAGTTAGTAAAATAGCAAAAGATTTTTAGGTGAGGTAAAATTCATAAAAGCAATTTGATAAAGTAATTTTTAGTTAAATATATCTCCCCCAGTAGTAATGACATAGACGGTATAATAATATGCTAAATGTTCAAATCCTCACTCTCATTAACCCGCTTATTACAAATCCCGATCTAGGAATAGATTCGGAACTAAACTCGTTCCAGCCCTTTTTAACATTGCGTGTTGGAAAAAGTTGGCATGCACATTAGTGCGGTAATAACTATCTAAAAGGCCTTTTTATTGGTGGATTTATATCTCCACCTAAGCCTTACAAAATACTGGACTTGTGTACCGATGTTGCCTAAATAATGTGCACCATTTACCAGCACAGGTGTGCTGGTGACTTATACTTTTGTATATATTTTATTGAATACATACAAACGTATGTGAAAAAGTAAGTTAAACGAAGGTGGAACCTTCGCGCGCTAGGACATTATGTAAGCATTAGCTACCATCTAGGTCTAATTTTACCTACTATATAAAATGTCATCGTGGGCGACCAAGTTATTGCGCAAAAAGACCTGCGTCTGAATAAAATCGAAGTCACAGCCAACGCTGTTATACAATACACCATAAAGTTCAGCCGCATTGTTTTGTAAAACTCCAATATTGCCCCGGCATATATAACAATTGATTTATGGTCTGTCGCCAATACGGCGAAAGCTGATCACGATGACCGCTTGTTGTGTAACCGGCGATGACACATTGTTAAGTGGTGTTGTGTAGGACACGACTTAATTTTTTTTTTATTAGAGTAGCCCGGTTTTTGCACTGAACCACTACAATATCCGATTTAAATGAGATGAGAGGAGGTGTACTGAACTTCTGCTAAATTTGAAAGTAAGAGTACAGATGAATGAAAAGTGCAACAAGGGCGATCACCAACCCACTGGTCTGGCTCACTCACTATAACCAAAGGGCTCCGAAAATCTGACGACAGAAAATCGGCAAGCCGCAGCCGCCCGACACGACCAACCCGGTATACAAGGAATAAAGGAATATAGGAGGGGATGGATTCGTTTTGAGGATGAGCTGGTGGGCTTATCTAGCGTGCGTATCGTAAGCAATTTGTATAAAAACTGAAGACCCCCCTCTATCGTTCGTAAGTACAACTATCTTCTTCCTCACTTAGAATTAAAAGGTGACAAAGTATGGCGTAGGCACGCTAAGATTAGGTACGTTACGAATTCTTTTAACGGTCGTGCTAGCCCTTCAGTTAGTAATCTCGTTTACTCATAGTGACGACCCGTTTGGAACAGTGGTAGTGAACGCTACCTTTGGTCCAAGAGTTGCGGGTTCGGTCCCCGCACAGTATAAACATTTGTGTGCATGAACATGTCTGTTTGTATTGGTCTGGGTGTTTTCTATATTTTAAGTATGTATTTACAAAAGAAAAGTATTATATGTATATATTTGTAGTCCCACTGTTGATTCTGATATCCGAAGCACAGGTGCTTAAGCTACCTATCTCGGTGTCAGAACAAATTATATGTGACGTTGTGAAATATTTATTTATTTATATATTCAGTGTCAAAAGTATTATTTCACACCCTTTATAAAATTAAAACTCAATAATCTCAAAACATAGAACTAAGGTCATTCATTATTTTTGCTGTGGACCCTTCATTTGCCTAAACTCTTTCCTATAGATTACATAGAGTGTATAACGGGCTTTATATATACAGAAATATCTTTTTAAATGTGAACGTTGAACATATATTTTAAAGTATGATTTTATTTAAAAACACCGTAATTAATGTGAGAAAAAACCTTCCTGTGCCTACATATAAGTATAAAACCAATGTACCGCATCATGTAACTTCTACTTAACAATATAAATTGTGAACCATTGTATTTGTATAACCAACTCGGTCAAGCTTAAGTGCAGCCTATTGCTTTAAGTTGCATAACCTGCCCAGTGACCAGCTTAATAAGGATTAGGTATCTCGTCTCAGAATAGGTACTACCTTCAAATTTGCATACAAACAACTACATTATGTGAACAAAGCCGTTCAGGTACTGCAAATTTTTACAATTAGAATTAATGTTTATTTCTTTTAATAATGAGAATATAAAAAAGTACCTATTTACAGAATGCTAAAAATAAACAAAAAGAGGAATACTATTTTCAAGAGATGATGGATGAGATGAATTATCTTCCCCGCTACTCATCGTGCCCAGAATGTCTGAATGTGGTGTTACCTCTTTGAATGGCCAACCCAATGCGTTGACCGAGGTAGCTGCCAGCATTACTGTCACTGGCAGACAACTCGCGGAAAAGCTTGTGGGCCTAGGGCCCCACGGTCCCAAGTTTCCACGCCGAAGGAGCGAATCGGCAACAGGTGTCTAAGGCGGAGTATTTGTTTTTTTTTTCGGGACTCCGCCCAAGCTGCTGCTGCACCCGCGCCCCGTGAAGTGGCGTGGACATGGGAAGGGGCCAACGTGTCCGCACAGGTCGCATTCCTAACCAATGTCTTGCCCTGACTCCATGGGATGAGGGTCATCCCATCGGGCCTTTTGCCGTCGCTCAGACATTATGCCTAGGGGTTCTAGGACTGCCGGAGTGCGGACTGATATGAAGGTCCGGTGGAGGATGTCACTCAGATAGGCAGTGTGAGGGATCCCGCTGGCGCTTCGGGCACACGACAGACCGTGGTGGCCCAGGGATACCACAAACAGGAGCATGTATAATATTGTACTGCAAATAATATTTTCAAGAGATTTTTAGTATACGGAAGTGTTCATGTCTTCAGGACACGATTTACTTTTTAATTAAAACTAGGATTCTTGGTTTTTAGGCGTACATATTTCTCCAAAAAAATTACAATAATTAGGTGTACCGTGATTGGCGTCGCAATTATATAACTTAATTCCCTTCACAAGGGAATTAAGTTATATAGAAACTACACTCCGCGGCAAGGCAGTGTGTAGAGCCTACTCGCCTCGTACGGCAGCGTCTAAGGGCAGCGCATACGTCAAGTGTCAATGTGTGCCGAAGTATGACCAACCTCCCACCTGTTAAGTCTTCTGTCAACTGCAGTCATTTTGAAGCGGACACAGCCGTGTCAGTGGTCCTCTAATGCATTTCCGTGCCGTATCGATATCCGCGATTATTGAATTCCATCCTGTCTCGGGAAGAGGCGAGCAACGCTCCATAGCCTCTAGTTTACGCTTATCACGTGTTGGTGTAGAGCCTACTCTCCACGAACGGCAACGCATACGTCGAGTGTCAATGTGTAAAAAACGCCGAAGTTTGAACAAGAAGCCATAAATGTATTAGGAGCGAATGATTTTTTTTATGTGGCAGACGAGCAGACGGATCACCTGATAGTAAGCGATTGCCGCCGCCCATGGATAATTTAAATGAGCAATGTGTTTGTGCTGGTCTGTGGTCATTTACAAGTTTATAAAATGCATCCATAGGTAATTGACCAAATAAATAAATATTTTAATGGGTTTTACCTAAAGTAAGTAGGTTGTAAACTGTGGAATCAGCTGTCATCGATGGTGTTTCCGAACAGATACGACCTGGTGATCTTTAAGAAAAGAGCTTATTCCTTTCTTAAGAGCCGGTCATGTGTTGATGTCCATGGGCGGTAGGTAATCACTTATTATCAGGTGAGCCGTCAGCTCGTTTGTCTGCCATAGACTAGTATTATAATATCTGTGGCTATAGTGTAAAATAAATAGGTTTCACCTACTAAATTATAAATTGTATTTTATCTTTGACATTAGTATCCACACTAGTCGTACTTTAATAATCCAATATCTAAAATAAAACTTTGATGACTTTGAAATAAAAGAATAGTAATAATTGTTTTGTATTATTAATTGTAAAATTAATAATAATTCTTAATCGCATAATGTCATAACGTATATATCATTTTTTTATCTTTATCTTCCGCTAAGGAAAGCATTTACAACTTCAAGAGGTGTTTGAAAAAAAGTTAAAAACGTTTCACAAAGTTTTCAAAACATTTTTATGAATTTCGTGCCCGGCGCAATCAGACCAGAGTCAGTTTAGAAAATTTATTTTGCTAAATAATTTATTGATAGTGGCAATCCAAGTGATTATGTTGCAACTTTTTATTGTACTCAATATCCCAAAATACCCAGTTCACAGCCACTTTAGAAAAGGTATTTTTCCAAATTGGGAATTGAGCTCGAAACCTTCCGTAGTTTGGTGCAAGTGCAATAACTTGTATAGTGAAAAAAATAAATACACAAAACTCATATAAAATAAACCTTTATTCAGAAGATACTATATCAACTATAACGACATAGGTAATATATTTGGGAGTACAAAAAAGTACCTAATTAATCATAAACGATTTGAAAGTAAGTATAAGTAATTTTTATGTGAAAAGTAACTAGCAACAGACAGAACAGAAGTAACAGTAAGTAGATAGATCACCTAGTAGTATCTATTTACTCACACTAGCTTTTTCTTGGACTGAATCTTCTTGTTCTCATCCAGAAAGGAATGCATTTACAATTTCAAATTGAACCTGGAAAGATAAAAAAAGGTTTATTTTATTAAAAAAACTCATTATTGTTATAAATCAGCCCTTTTAATATAATGTAGTCTATTTGATAAAATTTTACACAATCTAGGAAATTCAAAGCTTAGCAAGTCGAGAAACTTCTAAAATACCACATATTTTTTTGTATTTTGGATGAAAAGGTTTGGTTTACCTTATGATAAAATACTAAACAAATATTATGATAACGATTAAACCGAATAACGTATAATTTCTTCGACTGTACATATTTTATTATTAGTGTATCATGCGTTTTTGATTCATAATTCAGTTTTAAGAATATATCAAACAGTGAAGTATAGTCATTATTACTGACTATACTTCACTGTTTGATATAATTCATATTATCAATAAAAATATTTTCATAGCGTTAGTTTAATCGATCTAAAGTAACTTTACTAAACAAAAAATAAAAAAAAATATGGGAAACCATATCAAATAGTTATTTACTTAAGAATCATATCAAATGTCAGCTAAAAACGATAAGTATTTGAAATTTGAAATTATTTGTATTTTATATGATCACAAGAATAGACAGCTACAACAAAAACAACATCTCATACATTGGCCTGTTTCCGTACTGAGTAGCTTAAGGTGACGGGCAGGGCATACTAGCGACGCCAATCAATTTTAATTTGAGCTACTAAACCGGATTTAATATAAACAATTTCGGGGTTACAACCTCTCGTAAAACACTTATACTATTTATTAAATAACCATGCAGAAATGTTGGATCCGTTTTTGTACGCGAAAAATTGATTCACGCCAAAAGTGGCCGCTTTGGCGTGAATCAATTTTTCGTGTACGCGTCGGACCTAACATTTTTGCATGGTTATTTAAAAAATAGTATAAGTGTTTGTCGACAGGTTGTAATCCCGAAATTGTTTAAAATAGATCAGGTTTAGTAACTAAAAATTAAACCCGTCACCTTAAGCACTTGTCACGGATATCAGATAACAGAGGGATTAAAAATACATACATAAATAAACTTAAATATATTTAAACATAAATAAATATATTACATTCAGACACTGAGCATATAAATAACAGATAAAATCGTTAAGATTTTGAATAGGTATCTACCATCACTATTTTAGCAATTTTAAAACGAAAAAGCTTAGTTTACTTACTGGAGCACTGGTTCCTGAAAATCCTGATTGTTCTCCATATTGACCGGACTTCGTAGTAGAATATGTAAAAGAAGAATGTGCAATTCAATCGTTTGAAGTGTTGACTCTTGACTTGTTTTATCACTTGACGCTAACTAAGCGAAAAAAAAACAGCTGTTCCATACAAAATAGAATATCCACCCGGCTATAATGTATGGAACAGCTGATTTTTTTCGCTTATTTTGTTGATCTAACATGCTAAATGGACTTAAATCACGGGACCCATATATAATAAGTAAACATAAGTGTGTGTTTAGTTGTTAATATACTGAATATATATTTTTTAGTTAACTATTAAATATTTTTTAATTAAATTTCAAGATATGAGTAAATATTTACTCGTACTTACAGTTTTTGACAAATAAAGTAGCTATGGGCTATATCGTAATACAACCCCCCCCCCCCTCCTGTATATTTCGGGGGAGGGGGGGGGGTTGTATTGTGTGAAATATATATATCTAGGGGGATTATATAATCGGTAGGCTTATTGTTAGCTAGATTTTTTATCTTTAACAATTTTTAATAATATCCCTTTTCATTTGTTTCTACTTCAACAATAAAGGAGTAATTTATCTGTGTAATTACCTGTCCTGGTTTCGTCGTATACGTTGAATCGTATGGTAATTTCGGATACCATATGCATGGCTTTCTTGTTGTTCCAGACTGAAACCATGATTTTTTGCACTATTTAATATTTTTAATGGCATTCCTGATGTGCTTATATTATACGAATAAATTAAAAACAATATTAAGATTATTCTTATTTATATTAGCGTGTGATTCCCGGTTGCGTGCGTATTAAGTCACTCTGGAGCCCAGGGTACCTACGCCTAGACCACGATTCAGAATTATGGAAGTTTGCTAATAACAATGAAGCGATTGCCGTCAGGTTTCAGAAATTATCTTAAGCGTGCACGATCTTTATACTCACCGCCGAGCTAATGGTGGAAATGGATTCAATAAATTCATATTTACATGCTCGGATTCAAAATACCTATATATTAAAAAGGGGTGCCGTGTGGTTCCCGGCGGAGTGTGCCGTGTAGTTCCCGGCAGAGAAGAATAGGCCACCCCCACTCTTACCGAGGTGTCGTAAAAGGCGACTAAGGTAATGCTGCTGGCATGATCATCAACACCCAGAGAAGGAAATCTCTGCATTTATATCAAAACCCTCCTAAGTATGGCGATTACCCCTCATGTGATTGAGGGAGGTCCGTGCCCCAGCAGTGGGGACTTAAATGAGCTGACGATGATGACGATGATGATTCAAAATCCTAACCCCCCATATGGAAAACGCGTTTTGAACCATTGAGCATAGTGGTTTAAAACAATGGTAGCTAACTACCATCGCTCTCTAAACTTAACATTATTGTCCCTGAGAGTTTCTACCAAACTATAGCTTATAACTAATCCAGCATCTGAATTAGGTGTTAAGTTAAATATTTCATTAAATTATAAGAATACATTCTGGTTTCCAAAAAAATACAAATTAACTATAGTTCATTAATACGTGGATTATCACGACATTTATTATGTGATAAAACATTATGGAAACGTAAAGCAAAATACAGAGTGTATCTGTGAACATTTATATCCCTTTAACAACGTGTTCTATCAACCATTCTGAACAACATTCGTTCTATGGCTTTTGGTAATTCGCATAAAAAAATTCAACTTCACATACAAAGTCGGTCACGTGACTTGGTCATTTTGTATGGCTAAAAATTTTTCGACTAATTTCGATAAGTCGTAGAACAAATGTTCTTCAGAATGGTTGGGAGAACACGTGGTTAAAGGGGTGTAAATGTCCACAGATACACACTGTATGTGAGTACATGAAGTTTGTATCACATAGTAAATGTCGTGTTAATCTCCGTCTAAATTAATTATAGTTATATGCAACGCAATAATCTAAAATACTAATAATAATTGACTTACATCATCTCCTAATAACCCTGAAGGGGGAATTTGGCCGTTTGCTACGCAGGCGAATGTTTTGATCTTGTCAAATATTAGTTGATCATAATATGGATGCTGAAAAATAAAAATATTTACAATGGTGACAAAGATGAAAAATAAGGCATTAAAATTGTTTTAAAATAACTGACACGAAAACAAACACGGCCTATTTTTGCACGATGCGTGCACAAAATGACACGTAAATACAAAGAGAGAGTTAGCCTCTTCTCAAACAAACAAATGCTTAAACTAGTGATGGTATTGTTAAGTTAGCAAGAAAGCAGATAAGTCAATGTATGATTGTAAGAAAAGTATTTTTTTAAAACATAACTAAGTAGTATAAGCAAGCAAACAAACTCTGTAACTAGCAAGCAAAGGCCTAGAGTCTGTGGTATGTAATTAACCAAAAAAAAACAGGTACATTTCACTGCAGTCATCTTTTCATTTTCTACATGTATATTTTTTCAATGAAGAAGAAGAATAGCTGAATTTCTTAATAAATGTATTCACAGGATGTGATACGAATTTGCTGTCCTGATTTTGCAGAAACGAAGTGGTATCAGTAGTATCAGATAGTTAACTTTAGTAATAAGCTCGTTTGGCTATTTTATTATATTGTATCTCTACTGGAGGAAATCACTGCTCATGGGCAATCATTTTGTAAGACGTGACATGGGGATACAGTCAAAAGGACTAGTAGCGTGCCGAAGCTATACCATACTTTTAATTTCCAAGTGAGAGAAAAGATAGTTTTACTTAAGAACGATAAAGGGAGCTCTTAAATGCTCATACAAACTGCTTACTATATGCATACGCTACATTCTTCGAAAAGTTCGCGGTAGCTCTTTAGTTCCCATAATTTTAATCATAAACTCATTAATTTCACCCTGTGGGGCAAAAGCATTTCTACCCGCCTTCCACGTCCCTTAGTCCTAGGCTGCGGTAGACATAGGTTTGCTAAAATAGTTAAACAAGATAAAAAAAATGATTCAAATTATAGCATAAAGAGTTTCTTTATGTGATAACGCGATAGCCAAGTATGTATGTAGTTATCACATTTTTTATCATTCGTTAGTAGATTACTTAAAATTTAAAACAGTACACTCTTAACCTCCAATATTGCATGATAGGCAGTCATTTACTTACATATGATTTCCTTGTGAAAGTCACTTCATAAACTGAACCTAGGTATCCAGTTTTCTGAGTTCGTTTTCCGTGTGATCATGTAAAGAACAATAAAACACAATTTAAAATAATTTTTGGTGAGTTGGCTAATGTCACAAAACATTAGCCAATTCACCAAAGACAGACTGAAAACTGGCGTGAAGTAGCATTGTGCTGTGTTTCGCTGCGTGAGTTAGGGTACCAGAGGCCCAATGCGGGGGAAAGGGGGATATAAAGGTCGGCAGCGCACTTGTGACTCCACTGGTATCGCGGGTGTCCACGGGCGGCGGCAATCGCTTACCATCAGGTGATCCGTCTGCTCGTCTGCCACCTATCACATAAAAATAAACATGTAGAAATACAAAGTCATCCTAGCTGACTTTGATATCGAAGAGTTCGTTGTAGTTTTGTGTTTCAGACAAAAGAACGATAACTCCACGTAAAGTTGTGTGTACACAATTAAAAGTATACACCATGATGTTTTAATGGCCGAGAAACATCTCGAGAGCATTATACATTGGTACAATGCACAAAAAAAATCCCTAACGAACATAAGGTCTGATATATAAAAAAAAACACCTTAGAATACAAACGAGATCAAGGTGGTGGATGCAATTAGTATGAAAAGGTGATGTTTTTTTCTGATTATACCCTTTGTATTCAGTGTTTTTTTTTTCATTGGTATAATTTCACGATTATTCAAAAAATCTAAGAACTAAGGTCACAGACGTAGCCCAAAGGATTGCATGCCTCAAGTGGCAATGGGCAGGGTACATAGCGAGGAGAACAGACGGCCGTTGGGGCGGAAAGGTCCTCGAGTGGAGGCCATGTACAGGAAGTCGCAGCCGTGGCAGGCCTCCTACAAGGTGAACCGACGATCTGGTGAAGATCAAGTGAATCCATTGGATCCGGGAGGCACAGGACCGATCTGTGTGGAGGACATTGGGGGCGGCCTATGTCCAGCAGTGGACGTCTATTGGCTGAAATGATGATTTGCTGATTTCGTCAGACACGTTGAATCGCATGGTAATTTCGGTTCCACATGCATGGCTTTTATATGCACTATTTAATATTTTTGACAGCATTCTTAGTGTACTTTTAGTATACTAATAATTGAATAACAATTTTAAGATTTTTCCTATTCATATTAGCGTGTGATTCCCGGTCTCGTGCTAAGTCGCTCTGGAGTGACCTACGCTTAGATCACGATTCAGGATTATGGAAGCCTAGTAATTACAAATTGATCTTGGCAACCGTGTAAATTATCCGAAACGTGCAGGCTTTCTCACGATTTTTATACTCACCGCTGAGCTAGCGAAAATACGCACATAGATTTGAAAAATCGTTCATGCTCGGATTTGAAACACCGTGATGGTTTAATGCTCGGAGAAACTTCTCAAAAGCATTGCACTAATGCACAAAAACATTTTCCCCTAAGGGACATAAGGTCTGATCTAAAAAAAATAAATTGCCTTTCAATACAAAAGAGATCAAGGCGGTGGATGCAATTAGTATGAAAAGGCGTTTTTTTTATGATTAGGCTCTTAGTTTCCAGTGTTTTTTTTTTTTTGTGTTTTCATTAGTATAATGCCCTTGAGAAGTTTCTCAAGTATTCAAAAAATCACTGTATATATTTTACTCACATCATTATCCAGTGATCCGGAATAATCCAGTCCAGATGAGGAACCGGGACATTCAGGGCCCCGCGAATCGTATGGTCCAGTTTCACTCTAAAATCAAAACAAGATTTTTTTTTAAATATCTAACATGTTTACTGAGTACGACTAATACTATCAAAATAATTAACAGCAATAAATTATAATAATATTGCAAAAATTAACATTTTACAGGAGCAATTATTTTTCGTGCACGTACATCTAATTTATATATAAAAAAAACTAGCGATATTATGCATGTATTGTATAATTAAATATCTTAAATTACTCAAACTATGTATTATAAAATTGCATCAAAATACGTTGCGTAGTTTTAAAAATCTTACGAAAGTTCCTTTTTTCTATACTATTCGCATAGTATAACAAGAGTCTCCCTTCTTGATATATTGCGTGATTAGTGATTTTGTTGTTATTTGTAGTGTGAATATGTGAATAAACAACTGATTGAACTAATGCAACAGTTAATATATCCAAAAACACTTTACATTAAAATAGTTTGTGATCGATCACTAAATGACTTTCATACCAAATGTATTTTAAATCATGACTTCTTTTTTTAATCTGGTAACTTTCAAAATTGAGAAGTATGATATTTTGACTGATCATTTTTAATTCATTTTGGGTTGGTGGTGTCTCATGGTGGGTTTTCAAACTAGGTACTTAGTTACAAACTACACAAAAAGTAAAAATATTCGCATTAAAGTAAGTTTACTTTTTGATAGATAATTAAATAATTAGAAACAATTATAAACAACCAGTCAAGGACTATAATAATCGCTCTAAAAAAACAGGAATTTGATTCAAAAATCATAAAGCGATCGCAGATTTGTTTTTGTGTGTTCAGTTGAATAATAAGATAACTTCATTTTACAAAATAATCATTCGATCCTGGACCAGGGTAGCTGAATCCTGAAGTTTGTGGATATCCTTGATTTGATCCGAATCCAGGTTGTCCAAATCCAGACTAGAAAACAATGAAAGAAAGAGTTAAATGCAATTACAACTATTTATTTGTTTCGCATAAAATAAATACCTTTTGAAATCTTCACGAAAAGTACTTAAAGGTACTGAGGCAAGGTATTTTCGAAGTATATTCGACTTACAGAAGATCTTTGTCCAGGATAACCTGGACCATATGAAGATCCAGAAAAACCTGGTCGAGATGAAGATCCAGGAAGGCTTGGTCCAGATGAAGATCCAAGAAAGCTTGGTCTAGATGATGATCCAGGAAAACTTAAGCCAGGTGAAGATCCAGGAAATCCTGTATTTCCTGCTCCATTTTTCACGAGTCCTGGCTAAATATTTACAAATTACAAATGATATTACAAAATGTCATTAAAAAACTTCAGTAGACGGAGAGACAGAGTAAAATACAATTATTTAATATTTTCGGATTATTTTAATACAAATAACATTTGAAGTGACAAGTAGGTAAGTGGTTTTAAATTGTTTAAATTTTACTAAGTGATACAAAATTAAAAAAATGTAGTAAATGGTGAGCCAATTTTCTAGAATAAACTAATGCTAGCAAATACTCCTTGTAGAAACGTGCAAAATCTGCAAAGATATTACCAATCTCATCATCATCCTCCCTTTTCCCAGGTTATCTGGGAACAGCGCAGTATGTCTTCTAGGGTCGGCATCTACTTACAGAAAATCCGGATGATCCAGATCCCAGATCTAAATAGCCCACTCTAGATAAGGTTCCAGGGAAGTTTGTTCCAGCTTGTCCAAAGTTTTGCAACCCAGGCTTCATATGTGTAAAAGAAAAAGTGAATTAATTATTTTAAAAACGTTATCTAAATAAATGCAAGATGTGATTATTTGTAAGTGCAGCTGATGTTATAATTCTTTGTCACTGTTATTTATAAATGTAATGCTGTAACTTGTGTTGATAATCCTACATATAATAAGAATAAGAATACATTAACTGTCTCTTTGAAACACATTTTAACATAATAAGCAGAAACAAATATAAAAATACAAGTATCATGCATGATAAGACAAAGGGAAGGAATTCAGCTAATGTTGCCACTAGCATGTGGTCCCGGGCAACGCTAGTTTTCAGCTACTCCCCTGCCCCCTAAGATGTTGTTTGAAGGCATATAAATAAATAATTATATTATTAAATACAGATTCACTAATATACGCGTATTTCAAGAAGCTAACAAGTTTTGAAGTTTTTTAATACTTTTGAAAAAAAAAAGATCAACAATGTTGTATCCCAATGAGTTTTAGCAGTTATCATAAAAATGCTGTATATTAACAAAATCCACAAAGTTGGCTTTGGCGATTACTGTCAAGACTAAAGTTATATTATATCTAAGAAAAACTATGTTTTAAAAAGTAAAAATATCCTTGTTACTCATGTTGCAATATAGGATATCTGAAGCCAGAAATTACGAGAAATTCAGTAAAATTTCCGTTTCTATTATTACCTATAAAAATAAAAAAGAATTGAAGTTCATTAGTCTGATTAAAACCCGAGAACGGCTGGACCGATTGAGCTGACTTTAGTTTTAAAATGTTTGTCGTAGTCCAGGAAAGGTCTAAAAGATGAGAAATTAAACAAAAAGTAGGCGTAACGAAGTTCGCCGGGAGCCACTACTGGTCAATAAGAAATAATAGGAGATTATGAATCATAAAAGCTTACGGTAGCTCCAGCTGATCCTTGTTCGTAAAATTTTGTTTCAATATTAGAGTCTGGATATCCTGTGCTTGGTGTTTTTCCGGATCCGGACTAAATATAATAAAAAATATTAAACTAATAAGTATTTAATTAATAATTGGTAAGAAACCTACGATTAAGCTTTTTAGTATCGACCTATTTAAAAAAAATATATAATTGACTTACTACTATATTCCAATACGATTTTAGGAGATACTGGCTGAGTCCAATTAAAGGTCCAGGAAATCCTGTACTCAATGCAAATGGTCTAGTCTGTTAACAAAAGAGAAAAGCTATAAAAAAAACCGCCTTCAAAAACCACAAACTAAAATGTGTAAAATATATTTTATTTGACACTTAAAACAAAACAACACTTCAAATAACATTTTATAATAGTACACTCAAAAAAAGGTTTTCAGAAAAAAAAACCCGGTGTCCTATTATTTAGCAGCTTTAAAATTTGAAGGTTACCTTCAATTTTTCCAGGATCCCATCATCAGATCCAAATTATTAGTGTTTACAACTTGATTATGTAATTGTATAATTTGGTCAAGTAGAATAAACGTATTGTAGTGACACACTATGCGACTTTTGTCGTGTCAGCGCATTTAATTCGCAATAGCCGCAAACCCAACGGGTTATGCGAGGGAATTTCTTTAGTCTTTGTCCAGTCGCGTGTGCAGCTACTAGTGTCCCAAAAGTAGTGTGTCGTTACGTCATTCACCCTTGAACTTGTGTGTACTGTGAGGCACTGTGCCTGTGTAACAAGTGTGTGGACAATACAAATTGGTGATTGGACTTCTGCCGTTTTATTTGATACCCGAGGGCAACCCAGTTATGATAGGAAACTAAGGAGTCAGAAGTAAAATATCTACTTGGTGAGTTAGGCCAGCTATATACCTTACTCCCCACCTGCATCACACATCACCCGTGTCCTTAAGCGAGGTGACGCCCAAGTGCCACCCCGAAACCGGTGACCTGAAAGTGGTGACTGGAAAGTGGTGACCACCGAAGAACGTATCTCGGGTATTTTGGATCGGCGAGCGACAGCGACTGCGACAGGGACTCTGCTGTGTGTTAGGGCGACCACAGCGCATTTTAAAGCCTATTTTATTTTTCGTCGGTACTGTTCGTTGTAAACATGGACGCCGACGAAAATAAAGCAAGCGTATCAGGCGTTTCCGTATCAGCACGTGTTCCGCAATTTTGGACAGATTTGCCACGTCACTGGTTTATCCAGGTTGAAGCTGTAATAAATCCACAAAATTGGAGTGATGAAAATAAATACCAATTTGTAATCGGCAAATTGACGAAGGAGGTAATCACCCAAATTACTGACATCTTAGTAAATCCACCGGCGACCGGGAAATACAATGCCTTGAAAAACCGACTTTTGGAAATCTATGAGGAGTCGGAAAATCGCAAAATCCAGAAACTGATAAGCGAAATGGAGTTGGGAGATCAAAAACCATCCCAGTTATTGAGACGTATGCTGGAATTGGCAAGAGATAAGGTCCCGGATGATACCCTGAAAATTTTGTGGCAAAACCATCTGCCAAACTGGGTACGGGGTGTCCTTACCGTATCAGACACCGCCGATATCATGAAAATGGCAGCTTTAGCAGACAAAATTATAGAGAGTGCACGTCCTACTCACGCTGTGGCAGCGGTTGAGAGTAGTGCAGGTCCAGCGGGAACAGACTTTTTAGCTGAAATTCATAAACTTGGGAAACGAATGGAGAAAATGGAATCGTTCCAGAGGCGTAGCAGAAATACTCATAGGAGCCAACAGCGAAATAGGTCAAGTTCTACTTCAAGGTCAAGGCAAAGAACTCCTAGACGAAAGAAAACTGACCCAGACTGGCTATGCAGATACCATTTCAAATTTGGTGAGAAAGCATACAAATGTTTCCAGCCGTGCAGCTGGAAAGTACATCCACAGCCGGAAAACTAAATGCGGTGCAGTCAGCGGCGGGTGGCTGTGATCCATGCGTAAATTACCGTCTTTGTGTCACAGACAATACCAGTGGACTACGTTTCCTAGTTGATAGTGGTGCTAATGTGTCAGTGTTACCCCGATGGGCAGTGCGTTACAAAAAAAGTGAATTAAAGGACTATAAGTTATATGCTGCTAATGGTACTCCAATTAAAACTTTTGGTATGCATGCTATGATTTTAGACTTAAAATTAAGGCGACCATTTCAATGGAATTTCATTGTTGCTGATGTAAGACAACCCATAATTGGTGCAGATTTTTTGTCAAAGCATAAATTAATTATTGATTTGAATGCGCGTAAGTTACTGGACGGTGTAACAAATCTTAATATTATTGGATCAATTTCGAAGTGTAAACAAAGCACAATTAAAACTGTAGACGATAAACATCCATATTACGATTTGTTATCCCAATACCCAGAACTTACTAAACCTATAAATTTCAAGGATGTACCAAAACATAATGTTTTACATTTTATTGAGACGACAGGTCCTCCTGTCCGTTGTCGTTCACGACCATTGCCACCAGATAGGTATAAAAAGGCAAAAGATGAATTTAAGCTCATGTGTGATATGGGGATTTGCCGCCCGAGTAAAAGCCCTTGGGCGAGCCCGCTCCATATTGTCCTTAAGAAGAACGGCGATGTTAGGCCTTGTGGTGATTATAGGCTACTAAATAAAATAACAAAGCCAGATAGATATCCTGTTCCTAGATTGAGAGATTTTACGTATATTTTGGAAGGAAAACATGTTATGTCAAAAATTGATATTATTAGAGCTTTTAATTGTATCCCTGTTAATCCTGATGACGTAGAGAAAACTGCTGTAATTACCCCGTTCGGTTTATTCGAATTTAATAAAATGCCCTTTGGATTACGTAATAGTGCAAATTCTTTTCAGAGATTTATGTGTCACGTGGTTTTCCCAGATTTTGATTTCCTTTTTGTATTCATCGATGACGTCATTATTGCATCTAAGGACGAAATGGAACACAGGGAGCATCTTAAACTTGTTTTCGAAAGGCTAGAATCATTTGGTATAACTATTAACATCTCTAAGTGTGATTTTGGACAGGCTAGGTTGGAATTTTTGGGCCATGAAGTCACAACAGAAGGAATTCGTCCATTGCCACACAAGGTCCAGGCGATCATCGACTATCCACGTCCTGAGACGGTGGAGCAGCTGAGAAGATTTCTAGGTATGTTAAATTTTTATCGATCACATATTCCTCATGCAGCCGAACATCAGTCAGAATTGGATAAATATTTGTGTAACACCAAGAAGAAAGATAAAACTAAAATCGTATGGACGGATGTAGCAATCTCACAGTTTGAACAGTGTAAGCAGACCTTAACACAAGCAGCATTGTTATCGCATCCGGCAAAAGACGCAGCGCTAGCGCTTATGACCGACGCCTCGGACACATGCGTAGGCGCCGTGCTACAACAAAAACAAGGTAAGGTTTGGAAACCGCTAGGATATTTTTCACGTAGATTGTCTAGTGCTCAAAAAAAGTATAGTGCTTACGATAGAGAACTTTTAGCTATTTATTTAGCGATAATTCATTTTCGTTATATGATTGAAGGTCGCGAGTTAGTAGTGTATACTGACCACAAGCCCCTTACATTCGCATTTAGTAAGATGGGAAGCGAAAAAGAGTTACCTAGAAGAGCTAGACAGATCATGTTTATTAGCGAATTTACATCAGATATTCGTTTCATCAGTGGAAATAACAATGTTGTAGCTGACTCATTATCGCGAGTAGAGGTCATTGATATGCCCACGTCGATTGATTTTGCTGATTTAGCCCAGGTGCAAAGTTGTAACAAACAACTTGCGCAACAGTTAGGCGAACTAGACCGCAAGTTGCAATTTAAGCAAATCATGTTACCTGGTACCGATTATTATGTACTTTGTGAAACATCAACAAGTAGAGCTAGACCGTACCTACCGGAAATGTTTCGTAGAAAGGCTTTCGAAATAGTTCATAACTTAAGTCATCCAGGTATTAGAACAACTAAAAATTTAATAAAGCAAAGATATTTTTGGGAAAATATGAATAAAGATATTAGTAAATGGGCAAAATTTTGTGTTTCATGTCAAAGAGCAAAAATTCAGAGACACACAGTATCAGATCTAGGTAGTTTTGAATCTGCTGATCGTTTTGAACACATACATATTGATATTGTAAAACCTCTTAGTACATCTGAAGAAGGTTATAGGTATTGTGTTACGATAATTGATCGATTTACGCGATGGCCCGAAGCTTTCCCTATTAAGGAGATGACTGCCTCTGTCGTGGCTAAAGTATTATACGAAGGTTGGATAGTTAGATTCGGGTGTCCTGTAAAGCTTACAAGTGATCAGGGACGTCAATTCGAAAGTAATCTTTTTTCGCATCTCATGTTATTAATGGGAATAAAAAGGATTCGCACAACCGCATATCACCCACAGAGCAATGGCAGGGTTGAACGTTGGCACAGATCTTTAAAGACGGCATTGATGGCAAGTTTATCTATGAACTCTTGGGTCGAAGCGTTACCAACAGTTCTTTTAGGGTTAAGAGCAGCAATTAGGGTTGACAACAACATAAGTCCAGCAGAATTAGTTTATGGAACCACAATTCGTTTGCCTGGAGATTTTTACGACGGTAGTAAAAACATTGAAAGTGATTATGAAAACTATGTTTCCAAAATTAATGACGTAATTAAAATTTTTAAACCAGTGGATAAAGGAAATAACGATTCCCGTAAAATTGTTGTGCATAAGGATTTGGCTAATTGTGATAAAGTTTTTGTCAGAGTTGATGCTGTAAAAAAACCTCTGCAACCTCCTTATGATGGTCCGTATAAGGTTATAAGCAGGAGAGATAAAGTTTTTAAAATTCAACTACCAGACCGGACAGCTTGTATCTCAATCGATAGATTGAAACCAGCTTATGTCCTGGAAAATGAAAACAATTGTCGTACTAGTAATGTAATTGAAGAGCCGAGTAGTATTCCAAAAAAAGTAACTAAAAAGTTAGGATTGTTGTTCCGCTGAAAAATAATGATGTCGACAACCCTAAGCTGAAAGTTACGAGTAGTGGTAGAGTAAGCAGGAAGCCTGCACGATTCTATTAGCGTAAGCAAATTTTTCCACACACTTTAATTTTATGTATCGATGTTAAATATTATTGAGGACAAATGGTAAATTGCAACATCGCAATTGCAATTTGTAGTGAGATGAGAGAAATTGTGATCATTTACAACTTGTTAGTTAATGGATTTGACAGTCTATAATATTGTATTGTCATTTGTTGAAAATACCAATTTCATTATGGGAAATCAACAGAATAAAGATAAAGTACAGGTAGAGCAAACTAACGTAACAACGCAAGAGAAGTTTGCACTGTATGAAGTCATTCTTCTGATAGTACTAGTGCTCGTACTCATCTTATTTTTTTGTGGTTTACGCCACCAGTGCAAGAAGAGATTTAAGTCCTGGTTAATTAAGGAAATTAAGGTAGCCACTCCGGTACCTGTAGTTAAGGTTGAAAACCTGCCAACATTATCGTCTAAAGGTCAAAGTGCAAATGTGTTAATTAGTTAAATAAGGTATGGTAAATAAAAAATGTATTTATGTTTACAATGTATAATGTACCAATGGATAACATTTTATTTACACAAGGATATAAGGCAATGTACCTATTTCTAAAATATATTTTTTACAATGTTAAATTAAAGTATACAAAAGTTGTTAAAAAAATTTACAGTCTGAAAATAGATTTAGTTTTCAATGAGAAATTTTACTTACAATGTTCGTAACCAGATATTATTATGTACTATTTGTTATCAATTCATTTGAACAGAGCAATGTTTACATATTAGGCTTAGTCGGATTACAGGCAGTGTGTTATTGTTACGAGACTTGTTTTGATTATCCAGTGATTCTCAAACTGTTGTGTACTGGTATGTTGAACAATGCAAACTTTGATTTAAAGAATCCTGTGTTTCTCAAACTTCTTCAATGTTTACATTGTGTGTAAAAAAAATTTTTATGTAATTTTTTTTTAAATAAGGGGGGGAATGATGTAGTGACACACTATGCGACTTTTGTCGTGTCAGCGCATTTAATTCGCAATAGCCGCAAACCCAACGGGTTATGCGAGGGAATTTCTTTAGTCTTTGTCCAGTCGCGTGTGCAGCTACTAGTGTCCCAAAAGTAGTGTGTCGTTACGTCATTCACCCTTGAACTTGTGTGTACTGTGAGGCACTGTGCCTGTGTAACAAGTGTGTGGACAATACAAATTGGTGATTGGACTTCTGCCGTTTTATTTGATACCCGAGGGCAACCCAGTTATGATAGGAAACTAAGGAGTCAGAAGTAAAATATCTACTTGGTGAGTTAGGCCAGCTATATACCTTACTCCCCACCTGCATCACACATCACCCGTGTCCTTAAGCGAGGTGACGCCCAAGTGCCACCCCGAAACCGGTGACCTGAAAGTGGTGACTGGATATCAATCTATCTAAATGGCAAAGTAATCGGCGAACAAATGCTGTATTTTGTATGCTGTTTAAATGTGATGTTTTTAAAAATTTAAAGATATAATGAAATAAAAATAAAGTTTAAACTAAAACCCAACTGCCAAAAAACACGCTCTAAAAAGTACGAAACAAGAAAATTTTCTCTGCTGAAATTATTATACCGTATCGGCGTGGTCGTATGCCACATTGATTTTATTTTATTAATATAATGAATCTGTTTTGCGACAGCAGATACGACCACGGCAATACGGCATAATAATTTCAACAGAGACAATTTTCTTGTTTCGTTCTTTTTAGAGCGTATTTTTTAGGTAATCGGGCCATCCAACGTATGGATGTAGGTATGTTAAAGACACGATTTTAGACTTATTTGCATTTATTCCTGGATTTAGCTACAATAATATAATAGCTATGAGCAATATATTTTCGATATCCAATAGATTTTATTAAAGTCTGAAAATCCATTTTTATTTTTCTTATACTATTTATGTTTTAGGTATTTAAACAAATTTTAAATATCAATAGGCGAAGTTAACGCCAATCAATCTTTGGGAACAATTTTAATTAAAATACTATTCCTACTTTCCTATGTAATATTCCTTTTGTTTTGACCGCCTAAAACTTTTTTGCAGGCTCATGATCCCAATATTGTCGCAGCTATGCTAGGTTGACAGTCCTAGTTTGACGAGTAGTTTCAGCGTTGCCAGATGGGGAAAAGAAGGGAGCGGTACTTTGATGCCATTTGAAAATTATCTAAAAAAGTCAAAACTTATAAGTATGAGTAACCAAATGTTGAACCTAAAAGCGGAATGTACGTTCAATAAATAAAGAAAAGGCCTCAGTAAGCATTTTCCTACGGGCTTTTGATATTAAACGACTGTTGAACCAACAACGGCGCACAGGAGCGTCGCCTGACCTCTGTGGCAAATACGATAGGGTAGCGAGCCCCAACAAAATGTTTCCAACGTGGTATACTGACTGGCTGCTGCCCTTACTTTTGGAAAGGACACTACTTCAAATCTACATAAAGAAGACCTCAACGCGGGATACTTTATATTGGCCTACGGACAGCCAATATAAGAAGATGAACAGGTCCTCCCTAAAATCGGGATATCTGTTAACGCTGATTCGTTTTGAATATTTTTTTTCTTGTAATTCTTTAAGTTGTACACAACACTTATTACTAAGTTTATTGCTATAATAAACAATAAATGCTATCAAAAACGTTCTTATTTATTCTAACTTTTATTTGATTAGATCACATTCAGTCTTAGATCAATTTAATCTAAGCATTCAGTTCAGTTTTATTCATAATTTTCACATTTTCATCTTATCTCAGCAAGTTATATACAGTTGCGTACAAAGCAGTAGCCCCAGTGCCCGGGGTACGATGGACCCTTGTTTAGGAGTTGGTGAGTGTGGTAATTACAATGAAGCGACTACTGTCTGAACTTTGTCACCTATGAACAGGGGGACCCGACCAACTGAATCATCGTTACACGTTCAGAATCATTATCCCAACACTTTTTTGAAGTCCAATTTATACGAAAATTATACTAACCCGCGCCTAAGCTTCAATAACAGGCAATAACATACGGCTAAATATTAGGTGATGTATAGTTTCTTTAATTACGAATTGAGACAATTATATTCTAACCTAAAATAGATACCAAGGTCTATTTTCATTCTTTATAATACAGGAAAAAGACAATTATTTTACATCTAATAACTTATAACCAGTATTTCAAGTATTATCGAACCTTACTATGCCTATTAATACCATCTTTTTGGTGAGACCATAGGCAAATGTTTTTCAAATTTGATGGCTGACTAACGCGAAGCTGCACCTAGGAGGAGGTTAGTCACACAATAGACTAAAATTGTCACTATAGTTATTATGTACTTTTCCAATTCAATTTCCGTAACTAACTTTTTGTATGGGAACAACTGGGTACCCATATGTTATTGAGGCATAAATGTTATTTATTTAAATGGTTTTTCAATTATGTAATTTATTTTAGATGGGTCGAATTGCGATATTACTTACTCTGCTGGCTTTAATAAAAAGCGTTACTGTACAAAATCCCACTACGGGCAGTTTTTCGTACCTAAATAGTGGTGAATATTATCAGGGTGACAGTGATTATTATGACAACAAACTAAGTAGAAGATACTACGATTATGACACTGAGGGTGATTACTACTCTACAGCTTCTACAAGTGAATCAGGGTACAAGTTTTATTTCCATAAATAATAATTGCACATAAGATCCTACAAAGATGTTACTTCAATACAATCAACCTACAAAATAAAATAAATATTTATTTTTAGTCTAACGGTAGATATCGTGAGATTTGTCTTGTCCAACTAATGTTCTGTTTAAAAGAAACATTTTATTTTCATTTTATTCAATTTTGTGTAATGTACGTCTATGTAACTTCTTAGGAGTAAAATGTTTACAATGTCTCTACAATAATTGAAATTGCGTCATCACATGCGATTGACATATGTCAGTGTACAGAAACCATTTTTTATTTTTAGATCTGCTGTTCCATATTTAGAACAAGAGGAGAAAGGCAATTTTAATAATAATGGCTCATATTTAGTCAATGGCACATTTTATTTCGAGGACATTAATAAAGAATACAAAGTTAACTACGTTATACATGAAACTGGATATGATCTGAAGAAATACACGATTAGAGAGAAATCAAAAGGAGAAACTCCACCGGTAAATTTTCCTGATTGCCTGGCTCTTAAAACTTAAAACATATTTTAAATTAGATTACTAGAGTTTTTTTGCGAAAACTTTTTGTGGTTCATCATTAACCCACGACGCAAAAACGACGGGGTGTTATATGTTTGCGTGTCTGTGTGTGTGTGTGTGTGTGTCTGTGTGTCTGTCTATGGCATCTTAGCTCCCGAACAAATGAACCGATTTTGATTTTGTTTTTTTTTTGTTTGAAAGACGAATAAGGAGAGAGTGTTCTTAGCTATTTTGGATAAAAATCGATCCAAAATGGCCGCCGTCACAAAGATTTGGATTTTATGTTTTAATATAACTCTCACAATATGGGTATCATATAAAAGGGCTTGAGTAGCAGAATATAGTAATTGTGAAAAATTTCAAATCCAAGATGGCCGCTGACAGAAAATGACGAATAACCTATTTGTTGTTCCAACTGCCTCAATATAGGTATCAAATGAAAAAGCTTTAGTTGTGTCGGGGGTTTTTTAAATTTTCAATAAAAAAAATTTTTCTATTATTTCTTACTGACCATAATAATGACAGCTTGATAACAGACATTTTATTAAATTATTTTCCGCGAGTCTTTAGATATTTATATATATAGCAAGATATAACTATGGTATTATTACTTTTTATTATAAGTCGTTTTATAAATTATAATTAATGTATTGTTACCTTAGAAATAATACATAGCAGTGTCTCTGGTTTCATGCAAAGATAATATAAGCACCACCTACGTTAGGTATTATAGGTACATGTTTAGAAGTGAGGCAGAACGGGATCACTTATAAAAGTTTTTTTTAAAATGGATGTAGAATTTAGGCTTTAAGCAGGGTAACTACCAAAATATTTTATATTATACGAGTACCTATTAAAATACGAAAACATTGATTTATTACATAAAACTAAAAAAATACCATAATATCAATTATTTTGGATAATAACATGCAAAAAAATAATTATATAAGGGTTAAAAAAATATATTTTATTTTTGTAGTGATAGCTTTAGCAATAATAATTACTTATTTACTTACTCTGCTGACTCAGCTATCGAAACCAAATAATAATTTTGTAAGCGAAATATCCTCATTTGATGTCCGTACGATAATATTTTTTTGTCATAGGTGCAGACGAACAGACGGGGACTTATAAGTTTGACGTGTCTGTGTGTGTGTCTGTGTGTATGTGTATGGCATCGTAGCTCCCGAACAAATGAACCGATTTTGATTTTTTTTTTTCTTGTTTGAAAGATGAATAAGGAGGAAATGTTCTTAGCTATGTTGGATAAAAATCGATCTAAGATGGCCGCCGTCACAAAGATTTGGATTTTATGTTTTAACACAACTCCCACAACATGGGTATCATATAAAAGGGCTTGAGTAGCAGAATATATTAATTGTGAAAAATTTCAAATCCAAGATGGCCGCTGACAGAAAATGACGAATAACCTATTTGTTGTTCCAACTGCCTCAATATAGGTATCAAATGAACGAGCTTTAGTTGTGTCGGGGGTTTTTTAAATTTTCATTTAAATTTTTAAAAACATCACATTTAAACAGCATACAAAATACAGCATTTGTTCGCCGATTACTTTGCCATTTAGATAGATTGATAATACGTTTATTCTACTTGACCAAATTATACAATTACATAATCAAGTTGTAAACACTAATAATTTGGATCTGATGATGGGATCCTGGAAAAATTGAAGGTAACCTTCTAAAAATTGAAGGTAAACATCACATTTAAACAGCATACAAAATACAGCATTTGTTCGCCGATTACTTTGCCATTTAGATAGATTGATAATACGTTTATTCTACTTGACCAAATTATACAATTACATAATCAAGTTGTAAACACTAATAATTTGGATCTGATGATGGGATCCTGGAAAAATTGAAGGTAACCTTCAAATTTTCCAGGATCCCATCATCAGATCCAAATTATTAGTGACCACTACCATTATTAGTGACTACTTGACCAAATTATACAATTACATAATCAAGTTGTAAACACTAATAATTTGGATCTGATGATGGGATCCTGGAAAAATTGAAGGTAACCTTCAAATTTTCCAGGATCCCATCATCAGATCCAAATTATTAGTGTTTACAACTTGATTATGTAATTGTATAATTTGGTCAAGTAGAATAAACGTATTATCAATCTATCTAAATGGCAAAGTAATCGGCGAACAAATGCTGTATTTTGTATGCTGTTTAAATGTGATGTTTTTAAAAATTTAATTGAAAATTTAAAAAACCCCCGACACAACTAAAGCTCGTTCATTTGATACCTATATTGAGGCAGTTGGAACAACAAATAGGTTATTCGTCATTTTCTGTCAGCGGCCATCTTGGATTTGAAATTTTTCACAATTAATATATTCTGCTACTCAAGCCCTTTTATATGATACCCATGTTGTGGGAGTTGTGTTAAAACATAAAATCCAAATCTTTGTGACGGCGGCCATCTTAGATCGATTTTTATCCAACATAGCTAAGAACATTTCCTCCTTATTCATCTTTCAAACAAAAAAAAACAAAATCAAAATCGGTTCATTTGTTCGGGAGCTACGATGCCATACACATACACACAGACACACACACAGACACGTCAAACTTATAAGTCCCCGTCTGTTCGTCTGCACCTATGACAAAAAAAATATTATCGTACGGACATCAAATGAGGATATTTCGCTTACAAAATTATTATTTGGTTTCGATAGCTGAGTCAGCAGAGTAAGTAAATAAGTAATTATTATTGCTAAAGCTATCACTACAAAAATAAAATATATTTTTTTAACCCTTATATAATTATTTTTTTGCATGTTATTATCCAAAATAATTGATATTATGGTATTTTTTTAGTTTTATGTAATAAATCAATGTTTTCGTATTTTAATAGGTACTCGTATAATATAAAATATTTTGGTAGTTACCCTGCTTAAAGCCTAAATTCTACATCGATTTAAAAAAAAAACTTTTATAAGTGATCCCGTTCTGCCTCACTTCTAAACATGCACCTATAATACCTAACGTAGGTGGTGCTTATATTATCTTTGCATGAAACCAGAGACACTGCTATGTATTATTTCTAAGGTAACAATACATTAATTATAATTTATAAAACGACTTATAATAAAAAGTAATAATACCATAGTTATATCTTGCTATATATATAAATATCTAAAGACTCGCGGAAAATAATTTAGTAAAATGTCTGTTATCAAGCTGTCATTATTATGGTCAGTAAGAAATAATAGAAAAAATTTTTTTAATTGAAAATTTAAAAAACCCCCGACACAACTAAAGCTTTTTCATTTGATACCTATATTGAGGCAGTTGGAACAACAAATAGGTTATTCGTCATTTTCTGTCAGCGGCCATCTTGGATTTGAAATTTTTCACAATTACTATATTCTGCTACTCAAGCCCTTTTATATGATACCCATATTGTGAGAGTTATATTAAAACATAAAATCCAAATCTTTGTGACGGCGGCCATTTTGGATCGATTTTTATCCAAAATAGCTAAGAACACTCTCTCCTTATTCGTCTTTCAAACAAAAAAAAAACAAAATCAAAATCGGTTCATTTGTTCGGGAGCTAAGATGCCATAGACAGACACACAGACACACACACACACACACACAGACACGCAAACATATAACACCCCGTCGTTTTTGCGTCGTGGGTTAATGATGAACCACAAAAAGTTTTCGCAAAAAAACTCTAGTAATCTAATTTAAAATATGTTTTAAGTTTTAAGAGCCAGGCAATCAGGAAAATTTACCGGTGGAGTTTCTCCTTTTGATTTCTCTCTAATCGTGTATTTCTTCAGATCATATCCAGTTTCATGTATAACGTAGTTAACTTTGTATTCTTTATTAATGTCCTCGAAATAAAATGTGCCATTGACTAAATATGAGCCATTATTATTAAAATTGCCTTTCTCCTCTTGTTCTAAATATGGAACAGCAGATCTAAAAATTAAAAATGGTTTCTGTACACTGACATATGTCAATCGCATGTGATGACGCAATTTCAATTATTGTAGAGACATTGTAAACATTTTACTCCTAAGAAGTTACATAGACGTACATTACACAAAATTGAATAAAATGAAAATAAAATGTTTCTTTTAAATAGACCATTAGTTGGACAAGACAAATCTCACGATATCTACCGTTAGACTAAAAATAAATATTTATTTTATTTTGTGGGTTGATTGTATTGAAGTAACGTCTTTGTAGCATCTATGTGCAATTATTATTTATGAAAATAAAACTCATACCCTGATTCACTTGTAGAAGCTGTATAGTAGTAATCACCCTCAGTGTCATAATCGTAGTATCTTCTACTTAGTTTGTTGTCATAATAATCACTGTCACCCTGATAATATTCACCACTATTTAGGTACGAAAAACTGCCCGTAGTGGGATTTTGTACAGTAACGCTTTTTATTAAAGCCAGCAGAGTAAGTAATATCGCAATTCGACCCATCTAAAATAAATTACATAATTAGAAAAACCATTTAAATAAATAACATTTATGCCTCAATAACACATGGGTACCCAGTTGTTTCCCATACAAAAAGTTAGTTACGGAAATTGAATTGAAAAAGTACATAATAACTATTGTGACAATTTTAGTCTATTGTGTGACTAACCTCCTCCTAGGTGCAGCTTCGCGTTAGTCAGCCATCAAATTTGAAAAACATTTGCCTATGGTCTCACCAAAAAGATGGTATTAATAGGCATAGTAAGGTTCGATAATACTTGAAATACTGGTTATAAGTTCTTAGATGTAAAATAATTGTCTTTTTCCTGTATTATAAAGAATGAAAATAGACCTTGGTATCTATTTTAGGTTAGAATATAATTGTCTCAATTCGTAATTAAAGAAACTATACATCACCTAATATTTAGCCGTATGTTATTGCCTGTTATTGAAGCTTAGGCGCGGGTTAGTATAATTTTCGTATAAATTGGACTTCAAAAAAGTGTTGGGATAATGATTCTGAACGTGTAACGATGATTCAGTTGGTCTGGTCCCCCTGTTCATAGGTGACAAAGTTCAGACAGTAGTCGCTTCATTGTAATTACCACACTCACCAACTCCTAAACAAGGGTCCATCGTACCCCGGGCACTGGGGCTACTGCTTTGTACGCAACTGTATATAACTTGCTGAGATAAGATGAAAATGTGAAAATTATGAATAAAACTGAACTGAATGCTTAGATTAAATTGATCTAAGACTGAATGTGATCTAATCAAATAAAAGTTAGAATAAATAAGAACGTTTTTGATAGCATTTATTGTTTATTATAGCAATAAACTTAGTAATAAGTGTTGTGTACAACTTAAAGAATTACAAGAAAAAAAATATTCAAAACGAATCAGCGTTAACAGATATCCCGATTTTAGGGAGGACCTGTTCATCTTCTTATATTGGCTGTCCGTAGGCCAATATAAAGTATCCCGCGTTGAGGTCTTCTTTATGTAGATTTGAAGTAGTGTCCTTTCCAAAAGTAAGGGCAGCAGCCAGTCAGTATACCACGTTGGAAACATTTTGTTGGGGCTCGCTACCCTATCGTATTTGCCACAGAGGTCAGGCGACGCTCCTGTGCGCCGTTGTTGGTTCAACAGTCGTTTAATATCAAAAGCCCGTAGGAAAATGCTTACTGAGGCCTTTTCTTTATTTATTGAACGTACATTCCGCTTTTAGGTTCAACATTTGGTTACTCATACTTATAAGTTTTGACTTTTTTAGATAATTTTCAAATGGCATCAAAGTACCGCTCCCTTCTTTTCCCCATCTGGCAACGCTGAAACTACTCGTCAAACTAGGACTGTCAACCTAGCATAGCTGCGACAATATTGGGATCATGAGCCTGCAAAAAAGTTTTAGGCGGTCAAAACAAAAGGAATATTACATAGGAAAGTAGGAATAGTATTTTAATTAAAATTGTTCCCAAAGATTGATTGGCGTTAACTTCGCCTATTGATATTTAAAATTTGTTTAAATACCTAAAACATAAATAGTATAAGAAAAATAAAAATGGATTTTCAGACTTTAATAAAATCTTTTGGATATCGAAAATATATTGCTCATAGCTATTATATTATTGTAGCTAAATCCAGGAATAAATGCAAATAAGTCTAAAATCGTGTCTTTAACATACCTACATCCATACGTTGGATGGCCCGATTACCTAAAAAATACGCTCTAAAAAGAACGAAACAAGAAAATTGTCTCTGCTGAAATTATTATGCCGTATTGCCGTGGTCGTATCTGCTGTCGCAAAACAGATTCATTATATTAATAAAATAAAATCAATGTGGCATACGACCACGCCGATACGGTATAATAATTTCAGCAGAGACAATTTTCTTGTTTCGTACTTTTTAGAGCGTGTTTTTTGGCAGTTGGGTTTTAGTTTAAACTTTATTTTTATTTCATTATATCCTAATATCTTTATACATCGTTATTTTTTATCGCTTACATCCCGAACACCTCATAATAAGTAGTACCTCACCTATAGTGAATACAAAGTTCATTTAGCATGTTACATCAACAATATAAACGAAAAAAAAACAACTGTTTCAATATTTATATTGCCAGATGTATATTCTATTCAGAAACGGCTAATATTATTTCTCTAATAAAGTTTTACTGAACGGTAGGTACTTGTAAAATGTTAGAAAGATGATTTTAGGTAGCTGCTACACTACACATTTCTTACTTACGGGAGCTGGTGAGGCAGAATAAGAAGCAACTTCAGGCTGATGTTGATAAGTTGGCTGTTGTTGGAAGTAACCCTTGATTGTTGAAATATGTATCTAGAGAGTCGTCGTAGATCAGGTGCATAATACGCCAAGTATAGAAAAAAAAAAACAAAGAATTAATTTATCATAAAAAATTAAAAACAGCAACTTATTTTTTCTTTTGAAGAGATTTAGACCTCTATAATTTATTCAAAATTCATAATCATAATATTTACAGCAAAAAAAAAACGTATAAGTAAAATCAAATCTTAGCTGATAGAATTCTTTAACATCTATAGATGCCATTATCAAAAATTGAAAAAAAAATAAACTAAGCATATTTATCAAAAAAATCAGGAAGTATGTCCAAGTGTTAAATTAAAAACATAATATAAAAGAAATACGATTGAATAATTACACCATGACACTTTTGTTATTGTCTGATATGACATAACTTCCAAAACTTCTAAATCTAAGACGAAGATCAAGAATCTAAACTGTAAATTAATTATTTATTTAATTAATTATTTTTATTAAAATACCAAAATGAAACAATATTTTATTTACAGGATCTCCTACGCCTGGGGGGCTTCCTCCATATGTGCCGCTACCACCATACTCGCTTACGGGTTTTGCAGTTTCTGTCTGATAACCAAAAATAAAACGTAGAAAGAAAGAAAATATTAAGGATTTTTTCACAAGCAGGCAATACTAAAAGTAATTATTAAAAACACGATCTATATACGTAAATAGATAGATACTCTTTATTGCATAACATACAAAACTTAAAACCAGGTATACAGAGATACATTGTACGATCAAGACGGCCTTATTGCTGGGAAGGAAGATCCTTCTTACCAGACAACCTCAACAATATTCAAATTAAAAAGTTAAGTCACTCAATAGAAAACACGTTTTGACATTCTTTACACAATACCATTAAATAGGAAGCAGTTTTTTTTTATATAGTCTTGTGGACCGGAGGAGTTAAATTCGTCATACTGACAAGACAGTTAAAGATCTTTGCCCTTGATTTCATACTTTGAAGATTAAAAAAACTGGTGTAGGTATAATACTGCACATACTTAGTAATATAGCACTCGCAAAAATCGCCTAGAATAGTTTTTTTTAATCCTGGTCGTATTTCGATAACCTTTATTATGTAACTGTCACACAAATTACCATTAATTCAGAGGTTTTTAAGAAGGGAGGTATTGGGAAAAAATAATATATTGATATGGATTTATGTACAATAATGGTCGGTCTGTTAATTATATTTATGTTTTATTTACTTACAAATCCTGGTGAATAAGCATACGGTCCAATATTTGATCCCGGGTACCTAATGGGTAGCTCATTTGATGTTCCAGACTGCAAAAAAAGTATTATTATTTATAATTACACGTTCTTTGGAGTATTAAAATCAATAACTGTTATTACGAGCAAAACCGCAGATATCTACGGTATAACGTTAGATTTGTATAGAATGAAACTGATGCACTGTACCATTGAATTAGTATCAGATTAAGATTGGTTGAATCGAGCCCAAGTATTATAAGTATGCGCCTATTTTTTATTATATTGAAAGTCCTGGTGTATTTATTTTTTTACATGAATTTAATAGTTGAGTATTTTCCTGGACCCTAGCTTAACTTATTAGCCTAGTTTAATTATATTAACGTATTTCTAAAATCACTGAATAATCATTGTATATTATAAAACTGGTGCCTCCACTAGGTGCTGATGACGACCATGGGCATCGGCAATCGCTTACCATCTGTTGATTCGTCTGCTTGTCTGCCACCTATCAAATAAAAAAGAGACTATTTATACAACATTCTATAGGCCTTAGCATAAAATTGGAACTTACCAAAGCTCCAGAGGATTGTAAAACAAACTGACCAAGTCCAAGTATGGGTCCAGAAAATCGTGTGTTCAGTGTTCCCAATTGTCCAGCTCCGACCTAGTAGTAAATCAATAGAATTAAACATGAGTTGAATAAACGAATGAGTTGTTATTAAGCTTCTCTTACCTATTATAAGTTTTTTTTTATATGAGAAGTAGCAGACGGATCACCTGATGGTAAGCAATTCCGCCGCCATGGCCACCCGCAACACCAGTGGAGTCAAAAGTGCGCTGCCAACCTTTTCCCCTTCCCCCCTCCCATTGGGCCTCCGGTAACCTCGCTCACAACTTAAGAACAATAACTCATAATATTGTTTCTGTTCGATATATAATACTAAATAGTGAGTTAGTTATACATCCAATAAAGTGAGCCGATACCTGACGTAAACGATAAATTAAAATGAATTAATAAAATAACTACATAATTCAGTTTTAGTTAGATATTAAATATTTCATCATCTCTATCATCTCAACGTATTTTTTTATGTGATAGGTGGCAGACGAGCAGACGGATCACCTGATGGTTTGTGATTGCCGCCGCCTATAGACACCCATGACACCAGTGGAGTCACAAGTGCGTTTTCAACCTTTTAACCCCCTTTTTCCCGGATTGGGCCTCCGGTACCCTCACAGACGCAGCGAAACACAGCACAGTGCTGCTTCACGTCGGTTTTCACGCCGTGGTATCACTCTAATCGAGCCGGCCCATTCATGCCGAAACGTGACTCTCCACGATCAGAATCAGTATAATTTTCAGTTGCATCCAAAGCTGGCGCTTCAGAGTCTGAATCGTCATGGCGCTATGAGCATGATCCAGGATTTGGTGATTACTAATAAGCGACTGCCGTTTGACCTTCGCAACCCTTTCACAGATAAACCATACCAACTGAATCGTAGTTACACGTTTCAAGAACTATCTGAAGCGTGCCGGTTTCCTCACAATTTTTTCCCTCACTAGCTCGATGCTAGTGGTAAAAATATGCACATAGATTTGACATAATTCAGAGGTGCTCGGATTCGAACCTATGACTTCCCGCATGAAAAACGCGTTCTTGTCAACCAAGGTACCATCGATAAAATAAAAAAAATAAACACTTACTATTGGAGCTTCTTGGCTCAATTTTTCTCTTACAGCATACTTTTTTAGATTGTATCCCATGTCACGTATCGTATAAGTAACTTGGTACTCCTTGAATTTATCCTCAAAATAAAAAGTTCCGTCCGCCATATATATCCCATCCTTATTAAATTTGCCGCGCTCCTCTTGTTCTAAGTATGGAAAAGTTGGTCTAAAAGTCAGTTATGATTAAGTTAATAAAACAAGCACAATCTTATGATGATTTAACAAAAATACACCACTTTAATGTTACATCTACCTCAACCACAGTGTCATACATTACATGAAAATACAATATATTTGTTAATAATAATACAAATAAAAAAATAACTATTATCACTAATGACATTCATACCCCGTGTCACTAGGAGTATCATAAGTTTGATGTTTAATAATTTCCCTTGCACCGTTTTGTGAAACACCGCTTTTTACTATTACAAGCAAGGCTAATAATGGCACAATGTTTTTACCCATCTGAAATACACATCAAGAATAATTTTATTTATACGATCGTAATACTTAGAATTATGCAGGTATAAGACTTGGCAGGACAAAGAAAGTTAATAACGTTAATCTAAAAAGAAACAGTTTTTTGGCAGTATTTAGATAAATTACTAGGAAGAGTATCCCCCTACCTAGAATAATTTATCTAAATACTTCATATCTTAATATGGAGAAATATTAACTTTTTGAGCTCACTTTTCAGGTATACAAGCTTCCAATTCCACAATACTTTGACTAGTTAATACATCCAACCAACCTTTAAATAGGTACTTTTGACCTTTATTCCATAAAATAAAACATAGACCACACACACTTGTTACTTGTATTACACGCATATTTTTACATTATAAAGGACCTGTAATTACGAAGCGTATTTTATCAGGTTAGCAACCGCAGATGCGGCAAAATTTTGTTTTTTATTTGTACAAACATGCTCAGTAGGTACTTAATGTTCAGCGCATTAAACCCAAACAATTTCTCCTGAACCCGAAACCGAGACCCTTACTGAAATTCGGTATGAGTTTCAGTCGTATAACCATTCTTTGCCGGACAGTAATGGAATACCATGCCACCGGCCATTTTTCGTACATATATACAAATTTACATAAATAATAACTATAAAATTTATATTTCCCTTCTGGTCCTTATTCTTGACTACGCAGACTCCTGTTACCTAGACCTTAATGAGAACTTCCTTAACAAACTTGAACGACTGCAAAACTTCTGCATTCGGTTTGCATCAATATGACCACTTCTCAGAGTCCGTACTCGTCCAAAATGGCTCCGTGTTTGTCTCTACCGTGACTTGCATGTTCTTTTTCTATTATATTCAATACTTTTAATCCTAAATCACCGTCCTATCTTCGTCATATGCGATCATCCAAACATCTCCACCTTCATATCCTCAATCATCCACCTTAAGTTTCCTCTTCATAACAGTCACTCCTATACATAGTCATTTACAGTCCAGTCAATTCGCTTATGGAGCTTCAATGACGCAATTTAAGTGATAAAAGATTCATATTCCATGATGATAGGATGCGCAATAGTAGATCAATGGATAAGAACGCGCCTTCCATGCGGGCGCCGTGGTTCAAAATCGAGCATGCACCTCTAGATTTTTCAATTCTTCAATCTATGTGCTAATTTCTAAGGTGGTGAGGAAAAACATAGTGAGGAAATCTGCAAGTCTCGGATATTTTCATGAAATTGTGCATACCTACAATATTTGATTCTGAACTTGTTACCGTGATCCAGTTCGTCTAATTCTCCTGTTGCAAAAGGATTACGAAGGTCAGACGGCAGTCGTCTCATTGTAATTTTCAGACTTCCCGAATCCTGTATCATGGTCCAAGCGTACCTCGGACTCTGAAGCGATTTGGACGCAACTAGACGTTATACGCTAAGATGAGGAGAAGATTCATAATATGCCAGACATTCTCATAAATGGCCTAGGAAAAATCAGCAGGACTTACATCTGATGATTAAAGCGTTATAATGACAGTATGTAGAGTACGTATATTTACTTACCAAATCTGATCAATATTAAGTCAAAACTCACCTTCTGTACGGTAATGTTATCTAGTTGAAGTACAAATAACCTGCTTATTCTAAAGCAAGCTGTGTGAGGACTGCCTGAGGTAGGAATAGGTACATACAACACGATTTGATCATTATTTCATAATCATTGGGAATAAGTATGAAGTAAAAATAACAGAGGTCTGCAGCACATTTAGTTCTTGAATTAAAATAGTAAAAAAATGTAGGTAGGTATGTGTATTACGTTTCTGATGTGTTCATGTTGGAGTAGGTAGTTAATTAGTAAACATTAGCTGTTAATATTATTTCATTTAAAGTTAAAAGATTATTGTGAGTGGTTACAGGGTTAATTGATTACCATAATAGTACCTATTTAAAAACACTCGTATCTAGACTACTCTATATTAAGTTCATTAATATTATTTGATGGTACCCACCCACCTTATCTTGCCATTTTATCCGATTCCAGAGCTTTTAGCAAAAAGTATGCATATAACTACATCTCTCGTAACATATCGGAAACACAATCTCATGATCATATTTGGCAAACTTTGGATGGATCTTTGCTGCTTAGTTCACAAGTGCTGGAACAGATGGCGCAATTTGCCAATTCGGCATGAAATAGTTCCCATAAGTGTTTTTTTAAATTGACCCTGACACACACGTTGATTGAATGAAATATAAATTGCGGTTTACGATTTAAGACGAATTAAAAACAAAATCTCGTTCAAACTAATTATTGTTTGGTCATATTATTTTAGTTTTTTCATACCTACCTTATTTTAGAAGTTAAACCATTTCAAAAACCTCGTTCGCGGAAAAAAAAAGAAATTTAGAAAAAAAAAACAATAAGGACTAATCCATAGATTAGCAAAAAAAACCTCAAATTCTGCGACAAGTTTTATCTTACTCTATGGTATAAGAGTTCATCACAAAAACTGTGTAAAAATCGTCAACTGAACCGTAATAGATAATTTGCGTGTGGGATATCTATGGATAAGTCTTCAAAAATGTTTTAATAGGGCGAGTTTCCCCCGGCAATTATTATCTATGATAGAAACAAATTTTAAACATAATACACCGTTATTTTTTCAATGTTTACATCCCGACAACCTCATAATAAGTATCGTGAATGAAGTCCATTTAGCATGTTAGATGAACATTTTAAGCGAAAAAAAATCAAACCATACAAAAAAGAATATCTACGCGGCAATAATGTATGGAACAGCAGATTTTTTTCGCTTAAATGAATAGTGTCCTGTCCAACTAAAAACTGTCCATTACTAAATTTAGTACTTATCGGACAAAAACTAGAGAGGGAAACTAGGTATAAGATCTCGACTCTCCGATGATCAAAGCATGTAATAAATAAATGGACTGGTTTTCAATAATGCTTTTAGGGTGCTGTTGGGACTGCCTCGGTACTGTAGCGCGTCGGGGATGTTTGCCGAATGCCGCGTGGATTGTTTCTACACAACTACGCGCAAGCGGTGTACAGTGGCGGACACATCAAGTTATACAAAACTGTCAAATTTCTTCATTCGATTATAAACCTTATATTGTTACACATTGAGTTCGAAATCGATTGAGGAATTTTGTCAGTTTTGTATAGCTTGACCTGTCCGCCACTGTACATCCCTAGTGCGCAGGGTAAGGGCGAGCCCGAGCAGGATCTTGGCTTTATTTTTTTAACGTTATGACTGTCAGTATATGAATCATTGTTGTATGATTCATATGGGAGTATATGAATCTGTAATTAACTTGGACATGGCTTTCTTATTGTTATTCGAATTTTTATCATTTTTGTTTACTTATTTTATGTTAATTTTATGTCTGTAATTTGAAAATTTATTGAATGTATTTTATAATCTGTAATTAATATGATCCTTATGTTGATTGAAATAAATGATATATATATATCATTATTATTTATTAATAAGGAGATAGTCACGATCCTCTATCTCTTCTTTCGATTCCCTCACAGCTGAGAATCGTGACTCCTTCCAACTCTGTTTACTCTGTCTCCATCGGTTGCGTTACATTGCTCGGTGTAGGGCAGTGTTTATTGGGATCACACTAATCTTCGGCTGACTAACAAATAAGTTTGTCGAGTTCTGAAGATTATAATGTTATGATTAATTTCATTTTCTAGGAGTTGATTATGTGATATTATCAATTGTGTCACAAATTATAACTAATTATGTTAAGAATATAGGTTTTAATTAATTCGAATGTTTTAGGTAGGTAGAGTAGTTGTAGGATAAGTCATTTGAGCATACGATTAACCAGGATGTTTTTTAATATGTACAAGAAAACGGGTTTGAATCCGAATACCTCTCGATTTTTCAAATTTATGTGCGTATTTCTATCATTAGCTCGCAGGTGAGGGAAAAATCGTGAAGACACCTGCACGTCTCAGATACTTTCTAAAACGTGAAACCATGGTTCAGTTGGTCTGGTTCCCCTGTTAAAGGTTTGCGGAGGTGAGACGGCAGTCGTTTCATTGTAATTAACAGTCCCCTGAAATTAAAAAGTCATAATCCCAGCGTACCCTGAGCTCCAGAGCTTTGAGAAATATACGCTAAGATAAGCAATTCTTTTCTATTACTTGCTTTAAAAACAATTTATTCCTGCCTTTTCTTTTTTTTTAACTTTTGTCAATCAGAAGTAAGTAAAGTATACCTTATTATTTTGACTTCACTCGTATTACATTTGATGTTACATACTTTAGCTTTATTTGTGCACTAGTATAATAAGTTTATCTTTCCATACCTTGAGTACTCTAATATGTATATATAGTTCGTATGTTATCAATGACATACGAACTATATACACGGTATTGCACACTGTTAAGGATGACGGGTAGGGCACACTAGCGACGCCAATCGATTTTAATTTGTAGCTATTAAACCGGATCAATTTTAATCAATTTTGGGGTAACAACTTCTCGACAAACACTTATACAATTTTTTAAATAACCATGCAAAAATGTTGGGTATAACGCGTACGCGAAAAATTCATTCACGCCAATAGCGGCCACTTTTGGCGTGAATCAATTTTTCGCGTACAAAAACGGACCCAATATTTGTGCACCTTTTAACTTTATCAATGTCATATTTTTCTTAAAAATGACAGTAGATCAGTAAAAAAATTATGACACTAACTTACTTCTATAACGTTTATGCTAATAGATGTGGCTAATGGATGTGGTAGGAAGATGGCATAAGTCACATAGACAAGTAAGTAAAATTTAAATTTTCTGTATTAATCTCATAGTATTCTTACAAATATAATAAATCACAGTAACAAACTTTTATGACACTTATGCTAATGCGTCCACTTCAGTTCTTCTCTTTCAGGTATCGTGTGGGTTGTGTCCCGTAGGGGTGAGGTGGAAGAATTAACCGCGGAAGGCTTGCTGGGGCTGGTACTGCTGAGTCTGCTGGGGTTGGGACGCGATGTACTGGAGGGCACGAGCGATGGCTTCAGGAATGGGGGGTGGGGTGGGGAGATGAGCACCCTCGGCACGGAAACCTGGAAAGAAAAGTTAAGATTAATGACCCGTAATGCTTATAAGTACAACTAAATGTTCATTGTTCACTCTGATTTCAATCGACATAAGTGTCAACTGTATGTACTACTTGGGTGTCTGACACCTACATATTATACTATAGTAAGGGAATATAAAACTGTTATATTGAAATATTTTACGACCTCACAGACACACAAATTGAAATAAAAATAAATTTTAACAAATTGTCTCACCACCAATATTAGTAAAGCTAGTAGGTGAACATTATGTTCTCTTAAGATTCAGCGCTGAGGGAGAAACTTGAGGTATGTTACCTACGCTACGCTTTACATATTCGATGTACTCAAATTGCGAGGGCTGTGACAGCACACGTTGAATCATTAATATTTTATTTACAAAGGTACCGCAGACAAAACGTTTTATATGTTACTACTAGCTACCTAAGGGTGTCCTATGTAGGAGATAACTGTGAAATCACTGACACAAATTCTCAATTCTTGGTTTGGAGCGTTTACTAAATAAGTCGCTATGAAGTGAAACCTATTTTCCTATTGCAAATTTAGAGATAAAATGAAAAATGTAAATTTACTAATTTAAAATTAATTAAGTAGTAAGTAATATTCAGACAGTCTCGTCCACTTATCAGAATCTAGCACTTGATTAATAGCGTCTGACAAACATTATACGTAATATCATCTAAATGTGGTAATAACGAACGCGATCATTATACTCTAATTACCTAGTTTTGAGGCCTATCTTTCCTTAAATTATTTATAGTAGCACACTGTCAGTCAAGGTAATTGCATACTTACGCAAATCAGTGTAAACATTCCATACACCCATGACTAAAAAGTAATCAAGATCATCTATCAAGATGATAGGTTGGGCATGATGGGTTAAATTAATTATTAAAGTTGTTCAAATGATAGTCAATCTGCGTTTTAGGTTAGGAAGATACTAACTTCTTATAGCTAAAGTATTAGATTTTTTTCTACGTCCACTTTCACACTTATTCTACGTCGTAATTTAAACTAGATAAGTATATATATAGGTATATTAGATATGTCTTTAGACAAAGTTGCAATAATCCTAATTTTATTATTCTGAATCTTCTTCATTGGGTTGATCCTTCGTTCGAGAAACCACTATTATCACAACGTTAAAATTAATAAAAAAAAATATCGAAACCACTTAGGTAAGTATTCTATGGCACACACGAATTTACCTCACAGCGCACGCTACAGTGCAATCACGATCAAAAGGCACTACAGTGACATTGACAGGCGGGCGTTGTACAACATTTTTTCTATGAGAAAATGTTAAAACAGCATTAGTTTCGACTTTTGCCACGTGCCAAATAACCGTAGGGCGACTGTTTAACTGTGTGCAATATCTGCTGCAAATAATTAATCAATCTACGAGTACCATATACAGTGACAGAAGCTGTCAATTGAACGAAAATCGATAGCATATTCTATAATTCATATCTTCTGATTAATAGTTTGTACTATAATTACTGTCTATTTAGGTGGTCGCCTCCATACTTACCTGATTTTCTTTTAATCCTATTCAATCTGACGCTCCTTTATTAACGACCTTCTTTAGGTTTTGAACATACTACTTCACCAGACTTATTGTGTTATTAAAGGAAAAAAATAAATTTCAAATTACCGTTCTCATCAGCGATGTAAGTAATGGTGATGGGAATGCCTTCAGGCGAAGTGTAAGCGAAGGATCCCTGGGCTACTTGTGCTTCGGCATCCTTCACACCAGCGTTCTTGAGGTACCCTTGCTCCTGGGCGGCGATACCGTTGCCAGTCTCATAACTGCGACAAACAAGATAAGAAATTTAAACAGATTAGGTAAACCTATATTTGGTTCGTGTTTTTTTCCAGAACCTTCAACAAAGTAGTTACTAATTTTTATAGCAATCTTTTGCAACTTATTCTTAAGTAAATCACACCGTCGTGTGGTCCCCGGCAGAGTAGAATAGGCCACCCTCACTCTTACCGAGGTGTCGTAAAAGGCGACTAAGGTAAAGCTGCTGGCATGATCATCAGCACCCAGAGAAGGAAAACTCTGCATTTATACCAAAACCCTCGCCAACCCGTCTGCCAAGCGTGGTGAGTATGGCAATTACCCCTCATGTGATTGAGGGATGGCCCGTGCCTCAGCAGTGGGGACTTAAATGGGCTGACGATGACGATGATGAAATCACACTTAATTTTTTTTTCATCTCTTGTTCAGGCGAGACTCGAACCCACACCTTCCACAACCCGGGTGGGTGTTCTACCTCTATCGAAAGCTCATGTCGAATCAAGCACTTAATTTCGTCGGCTTAGTGACGCGTTCAGTGGGCTAATTCGTAGAACATCCACCCGGATTGTGGAAAGTGTGGGTTCGAGTCCCGCATGAACGCGAGATGAAATTTTTAAGTGAGTTATTTACTTCACGAAAGTGTTTACTTACTTCAATATCACACAATTTTAAAACATAAAGCTAGGCTAATTGGTTTACGTAATAATTGACCCAACAATAGAGCTTTCGATTGCTACCATCTTTATCAATATCGATGTCAATCTTTTATATTTATGATGTGACAAATATAATTGCCGGATAAATTTCGTAAACTTTTTTGAAACAGCGATGCCTATAATAATAATAATAAATATTTCACAACATCACATACATTGATCTGACTCCGAGATAGGTAGCTCAAGCACCTGTATTACGGATATCAGAATCAACAGTGGGATTACAAATATATACATTTATTACTTTTCTTTTGTAAATACATACTTATAATACATAGCAAACACCCAGACCAATACAGACAAACATGTTCATGCACACAAATGTTTGTACTGTGCCTATATTATCTTATGGGGCCGTATCATCTAATAAATAAACTTGATCGGGTCTTATGCAAGTTAAATTGCTTCTCTTATCGTTGGAGATTCAGTAAATCACAGGTTTACAAACAAGACGTTTGTACGTCTTGGGGCGGACTTCCACACGCCCGCAAAGATCAAATCTAATAAGGGGTTTTGCCAAAACGTTTTTGGGTCGCGAAATGATGCATTGTCAATTGGTTGCACTTGGGAATCTTTTGTTTTCTGCATGTGGTTATAGACGTTGCAAAACGTCCTACTTCCACAGTTTTCATTGCAATGTCACATTCGTAGATTGCATGTTTTTTGCTTTGAGTTTAGGTGAAATAACGTGGGATATTTTTTAGAATTATAAAATCTAATTACTTTTCCAATCAAACACAGTAGAAGTAATCTAAATTACTTTTAAAATGTTAGCAATGTTGCTGTTACGCTTTTATTACCCTGGATAAACTATTCGTGTGATGAACTTGTGTTGGTTCAGTGTCTAGGTGTAAATATGTTTTTCAGTAAATATTTGTAATTCTTCTAGTGTCTAATATCCGTAACACAAGTGCTTAAGCTACTTAGGACGGAATCATGTCAATGTATGAAATGTTTCATGAATTTATTATTATTATTTTTGTTAAGAATTTTTCTTTCTCGAAACATTGTTTATAAAATATTTCGGTATTTTGACTGGGATCACGGGCCTAGACTAAGTGAGTCCCTGTTTCCAATGTAGAATGGTTTATTGGTGTAACTATCGTCCTGAAGAAACTTTCGAACAATACGGCAGGTATTGAGAATGGCGGCTTTCTGCATCGTCATGTAAGTGTTTTCAGGTAAGTCTAGATTTCCTAGGGACGCTAACAAATTACCGCCAATTATTTACATGTATATATATGTATATCATTCATCATTTTACATCATATTTGTTACACGTGATGTGGTCTCAATTTATTTATTAAATTCCGGGGAACACTAGTGTTCCCCAGATGCTAAATCATCTTCTAAGATGATTCTGGTTAGACTGGTTTAGCATTTTAGTCCTAATACATGAAAAAATAGAAACATAATAATGGCATGCTCATAATAGCTTAATTCATTGAAAAGAAAATTTGTAGCTAGATAGTATCTGTTATGGTTTTTGAAACCTAATAAAAGTGTGTTGAAATCTGGATTAAATTTTAATGTTGACTGTATTTTTGAAGAAAAACTGGAACAAATAAGCCGACAAGTGAATCACAATGTTAATTTGTATTTTACCTGAGCCACTATGTTGCGTAAGTAGGGCTGAGTGAGTGGCGCTGATGGCTCTAACAAATTCAACGTTTAATACTCTTGACACTTAAAGAATTTCCATATACGATCTCACTGTGCTACGCTTTTTGTTTCCCAACATTAAGTTTATCATAGAAAAATTATCTTAGAGATCAGTAAAAACGAGCCATTTTCGCTTGGCAATTATTGAACTCGCTTTGGAACTGACGCGTTGAAGTCTTTTCTTGCGCGCGGAAATTTCACTGGTTCATTTTAGATTTCCATGTTTTATTTTGAGAGGCCATGAATTTTGTATTTTGTTGCCTATGTTTCCATTTTTTTTTTATTTAGCTGTCCGTCAGATAAATCAGGAAAGAGACATACAACTACTTTATCTTCAATATTGTAACGCGTTGAAGTCTTTTCTTCGACGAAAAATGTATTCATGAGATTATAGACATTATTGCCTCTCTTAAACTTCATTTGATACCTCAAACCTATATGGTAGTAAACGATTGAATATATGAAGAATCGATTTTTAAGGCTCTAAGGCGGGAATAGTTTTTCTTTTTCATCTTCTTCAACATTGGTGTTTGGTCTGTGTCTAGGTGTGATTCTTCCATTTATCCCGCTTTTCTTGGCGGTTTCATATCCGTAACAAGTGCTTTGACTTCTAAATACCGCACTCAGACACGTCAGATAAGGTAATGTTCGTTAATTTAATAAAATATAGTCTTTATGCATATTACAATAAGTGTCAATATTTTTTCTTAATAGCTTTTAAAGTTTATTAACGTCTCTGAATGCGGCAGTAAACTCTACCAAATGAAGTCAATGTGTGAGATGTTGTATGAATTAATTATTGAGAAATATACTATGGTCTTCTTTGCCCTTATTATTGCAGAGTATTATACGTATATACTAGATGTTGTTGCATAAGTGTTTACAAAATACAGACATAGTTGTTCAGTCTCACGTGTCAGCCGTTTCCGTAAACACCTCGCCCTTAAAATCATAATACAGCAAGAGTTTGCAAGAGTTTTGCTTCGTGATTGAATAACTAGAGTGAGCAGTAATCTGATAAAAAGGAGGTACATTTTATGTCAGAAATAGTTTTTCGGTAAGGAAATTTTCTGAGTCTGAAGACTTTGTACCGAATAGGTATACATAGGCGTGCATCAAAATACGTTAAGACGTTGATCGCTTGATTTTTTCTAAAAGTGACACTTTAGTATCCCGTCTGAATCTAGAATGTTGTAAAATATCCTGCGTGTCTGGCTACTTTTTGAAAATGTCCACTACAGCTAATATATCGACTCAAATGTATCTTTCCTAACATCAAACTGTTTTCAAAAATTCAGTCATTATTTGACTATAGATATACTTATTCGGTATAAGTAAAAAAACTAAAGTATTAAGCTATAAACTGTCCCACTGAAGGGCAAAGGCCTCCGTCATAGAAATCAAGTCATCGCTACTATAATGGGATTAGGCTTAAACACCACGCTTGCCAAATGCGGATTGGTGATCACAAACCCGAGCTATGTTCCAAAAATTGGAAACATACTTTTCGCTCGACCCGGGAATCAAACCCAGGACCCCGAGATCACGGCCCGGTACTTAAACCACTAGACCAACAGGGCGTCTATATAAGTAACACCGATCCTAATTTACTCTCACGGATTTCCTTTAACATTTATTGAAAGGTATTTACTTGGTTTCTAGTCAGAATTTTATGACTGATTCGGACATATTGAGAAAGGAGTGTCTGTTGTTCCGACAGATTACACACCCACATGTACAATCGACTTTAAAGTTCAATTTATGTGACGAAAGATTACAATTGACATGTAGGCCTGTGCCTGGACATTAAATTAAAGGTTTATACTTCTGATGACACAGTTCGACCAATGATAAAATACATCTTGCATCTTTCACATAATACATGATTCGTATGAATCACTTTTATTTACATATTCAAATTTTAATAGGAATTTGATTTATGCTAGCAAGGTCACCTGGTATTGAATATTGTTAGTCTTTGGTGAATATTTAAAATTGATCAATAATTTCTTCCTCTACTTTGTTTTTCCGGTTGCATCTACTCAGAACGCCCGGGCGGATGCAACAAAACGATGTAACATATCGAAATCAAATCATGTAGGTATGTAGTAATTTGATAACATTTCTAGAATATAAAATATTTTTTTACCTGTACTGGTAGGAACCATCAAAGTTGACTTCTTGTGATTGCTTGATGATAGGTATTTCGTGTTGTGCGTACTGCTGTTGCTGGTAGGACTGGAATTGAGGGGCAGCGTAGGTGAAAGCTACGAGGGCGGACAAAACCACGAACTAGAAAAAAAGTAAATATATTAATTCTTACTGATCTAGTATAGCCATAAGGAGGATGCGAACAAATAATATTTTACCAGTACGCCAAATGTATATTAAACTCAGTTATTTTGTTTTCGTTGTTGTGTTACACACACCGACGAAACGCCGTGTGGTCCCGGTAGAGTAGAATAGGCCACCCTCACTCTTACCGAGGTGTCGTAAAAGGCGACTAAGGTACAGCTGCTGGCATGATCATCAGCACCCAGAGAAGGAAAACTGTGCATTTACATCAAAACCCTCGCCAACCCGTCTGCCAAGCGTGGTGAGTATGACAATTACCCCTCATGTGATTGAGGGAGGCCCGTGCCCCAGCAGTGGGGACTTAAATGGGCTGATGATGATGATGATTTTGTTTTCTCCTTTCATAATTTATAACAATTTGTAAAATCTCTTGGATTTAACAAATATTTCCCAAATATCTTAAATAAATAAACACATTTTGTCGACTAAAAACAAACAACTATTTTAGGTTACTTGAAAAATTTAAAATAAAATCTCATGCATAGCGATTGTATAAATTATTCACAATTTTATTCTGGAATATCTTGCATAAAATGTAAGCTAATCTATTCGATTCAAAACAAACTGTAAAATTATTTAACATTGTCGTTTAAAGATCACACAATTAAAAATCAATCAATAATCTGGTCTGCATTGCAAAATGTAGCGTTAGAGTTAAAATGTCAGTTAATTTACATTTTTATGCTCGTGAATTCAAGCAGGCTGGAGTCAGCAATAATGATCTATCTAATTTCGTAACGGATGTTAACACAATGATGCAAATAGACATTTCTTTAAACTGATAGTCTCGCTAGCCTTGATCGGAAAAGGTCGGAATCATAAATAACGTAGGATTTTAACTGACAAATAACATAAAAATGAATGCATTATGTATCTTTTTTATTTCTAAATAAAGGTGCCCTAGGTCGAATGACCATCTTCGAGCTTTACAGATATTTTATCGTTTTTGTTCAGGCATCCCTACTTGAATTAGAGGTGTCTGTTTTTTTTTAGTGACATAGTAATATTACAAGCAAGAGCCTACGTTGCAATTACAACGGACGAGATTTCAAGGCATCATCTCAATGGGGACTGCCATACTAGCCCGCGAGATGCATCTTCACGGTTCGTTTGAAGGAATCCATATTGCATGAAGGAGGAAATCCATGCGCCGGCAACGAGTTCCATTTCTTGATGGTGCGACAGAAATAGACTGTTTTGAAAGAGTTGCCCATATTCATACACATGTTTATGATTTTACTATATCTTCATTTCACAATTGATATAGATATAGGTCTCAGTCTCTACTTAGCGTGTTATTCCCGGTTCCGTCCAAAAGTGGTCGCTTTGGAGCCCAGGGTACGCTTAGACCATGATTCAGGAATGAGGGGTCCGATAATTACAATGAAGCGACTGCCGTCTGACCTTCGCAACCTTTTAACAGGGGAACTAGTTTAACTGAATCATGGTTAAGTAGATATAGGTATCTAGTGTAAAAATATCTGATGAGCTAAAAAAATTGTTAAATTATTAAGGAAATTCTAAGCTACGAGACAGCGATTGCAATTTAATTTATTGCACAGGGAAAAAAACGTTGGGTATTTATATTACAAGTATCAGCAGCAAAAATGCTGCATTGTTTCAAGCGGGCAGTAGTCAAAAACTAATATATGTGGGAATATGGTACAAGATTCTGTACTGTGATCCTTTGTTGGGCGTATCATAGCATCGCTATTGTTTAATGTTCATGAACTGGGCGGGAATGGAAGCCATTGACGGGGCGAGGTGACAACCGGTAGCCAATCTTGCGCACACAATAGCTTACAACATTATTAGCGCCTTATTAGTATATAATTTGAATATTGTTGTTTATACTTGCACGAAACCTATATTTATTGTAAACGCTGTTGGTTTTTTAAATAAATAAATAAATTTTATGGTAAACTAGATTGAAAACAAAACAACAGAACCACGTGAAAATTATTACGAATACAACAGAAAGCAGGCAGATTTATCCTGTTTTGATTGATACAAAACTGAAAATGAGTATGAGAACGTTTACAGTGCCTGTAATGATAAGTATGAGAAATGAAAAGGAAGGCAATTAGAAAAAATGATAAAAAAAGTTGAAAATGTAAAAAATCTAACTCGTTTCGCTAAATATTCAATAGAATAATTTTCAGAGGGAACAGCTAGTAGTGCTACATATATGGAATAGCACTTGCGTCATCCCTTTAAATATTTTCCCCTTGAAATTCCCAATCATTTAAAAAAATTAAATCACTTTAGAATTACCGGTTTTTAAAAAATAAAAACAAACACCATATCCTGAATCTTCAAATAATAGTATTGTTGATGACGCTTCTGGATTTTTTTTCAATTGTAAATATTCGTTCTATCACCAAGTCACATGTATCAATCAAATCAATTAATATTTTTTAATTAGTCGAATATTGAATTAGTCTTAGTAACGTAACTGTAACATCACTTCACTCACCGATTTCATTGTTATGATTATTAAATGTGAATGGAAGAGCTGATGATCTTCGGTGGATGTGTATGGCGGGAATGATTTTTCAGATTGGCGGCTGCGGCTTTTATACGAAGTAGCGACGGTCGGTGCAACACATGAAATTGGAGTATACAGACGTAGGCCGACTTGAGCCGTCGTAGCTGGCCCGCCCGCCCGGCTGGCGACCATCCTCCAACCTGCGATAAAATTAAATTAAATTATGCATCAGACCTGATTTATCACAGTGTGTCACGTAAAAAGAGTCCCTGTTCACTAACATTGAAATAAATCGTAGAAACAGACAGCTCGACAATCGAAACCTTGGAATTTAAGCTCAGATTTATTTACAAACATCTAAAAATAAAAAATATTTTTTAGGTGCACATACACAATATATTTCAATTGTACAATTCAACAGAACAATGTATAAACATTATGAATAATTTAAAATCAGTATAAGTTGCTAAGTTAATAAGTGCTTGAGCTATCTATCTCGGAGTCAGATTGATGTATGTGCTGTTGTGAAGTTTTATTTATTTAAGTTGAATTATTAAATTTGTAAAAAAGAAATTAAATGAGTCAAGTACAGTACAGACAAACCTACTTGAATTGGCTTATTGTATTTGGTAATTAATTGTACAATTCAAAAGAACAATTAATTCACTATCAATAATTTAAAATCAGTGTAAATTGAATTATAAAATTTGTAGAAAAGAAATGTAATGAGTCAAGTACAATACAGACAAGCCTACTTAAATTGGCCTATTGTATTTGGTAATCTCAAAAAGTTACATATTATGTAAGGCCTGGAATTTACAAAGTTTATAAATGTCACAAACTCTATTTTGCCGCATGCACCAATTTATAAATTCAAAGTCAAAGTCAAATAATTCTTTATTTGCATAGGCTTGTACACAGCACTTACAAATCGTCATACATTGATTTAAGACTATTTATAAGTACTTATGTAATCATTTACATGTTAAAACATTGTATATGTTGTTACATAAAATACACTAAAAAAGTAAATAAGCATAATTTGATTCTACCACCGGCTCGGAAAGTTGTTTCTGGTCGAGAAGATCCGGCAAGAAACTCGCCAGTTACTCTTTTTAATCCCATACCTCTGAGCGCATGAACTTCGGGTAAATGGTAAAATCTAGATCGATGAACCTACAAAATATGTAGTGTGTGTGTGTGTGCAAAAATATGACGTTGTTTTGCTAAGTCCAGTGTTCCCTTTTATTAATGAGTAATCCCCAGTTGCGTTCAACATTTTCGCTATGGAGCCCTTGGACGCTCGGACTATGAGCAAGGATTTGGGAAGACTCGTTATTACAATGAAGCGACTGCCATCTGACCTTTGCAACCCATACCTAAGGGAACTCGACCAATTAGATCACGGTTACGCGTTCAGAATCATTATCCCAAATATTCTAGGAATCAACATTTTTGAGAAACTATCCGAGACGTACAGTTTTGTTCACGATGTTTTCCGTCACCGCCAAGCTAATGGCTGAAAATGCACATAATGTAGATTAGAAAAACTTAGAGGTGTATGCTCGAACTCAAACTACGAAAACCCGTGCCGATGTACTATTGCTCTTAAATATTGTGTTGTGTGCATTTAACAGTGAACAACATGTGCGGATAAAGAATGGGATCAGAAATGGCGGCACATCTATTCACTTCTCGCTCGCACACCCACGAGTGCGAGTATAGACGCAAATTGTGTGCGAGGGAGAAGTGAATAGATGCGCCGCCATTTCTGATCCCATCCTTTATTCGCACAAGTTGTATGTGTGCTTAACCCCCCATTTTATGATTAAAAGTAATCAGCATACGTTTATGTAGGTAATCTCAACTACATCTTCAGTGTTGTAAACAATTACTGAGAGGTATCCCTTAGCTTTGTAACATTTAAGTTTAATGAATAATCATTACATAAATGTTAGATAGGTCACAGAAGTTAATGTGATCATATTATCGACCTGCTTGCAAGAAATTGTAAGATTCGGTAAGTAATATGCATATATATTTTTTATGTGATAGGTGGCAGACGGGCAGACAGATCTCCTGATGGTTTTGCGCGATTGCCACCGCCCATGGACACCTTCTATAACTCTTAAAGATAAATAATGTTGCTGTTTACTTTAAATGCTGTATTTTTAACATTAGTATAAAATATATACTCAAACTCACTCTTACCGAGGTGTCGTAAAAAGCGACTAAGGTAAAGCTTCAGGCATGATCATCAGCACCCAGAGAAGGAAAACTCTGCATTTATATCAAAACCCTCGCCAACCCGTCTGCCAAGCGTGGTGAGTATGACAATTACCCCTCATGTGATTGAGGGAGCCCCGTGCCCCAGCAGTGGGGACTTAAATGGGCTGATGATGATGATGATGATGATATACTCCAATATTACTCGTATACTAATACCCAAATTAAACCTAATAAAAATGTGTTATGTATATATTCATATTCTTTATTGTTCCATGTAGGTAAGGCTTGGATCCTGTCTTTCCAGTCTAGGTCTTAAATTGTTTCTTATTAATCGTTAAAAGGACATTGCCACGGTTTGGACCTAATGCTGCCCAGACGTCGGAGTACTTTGCTAGTATCGAAAGCAAGCTCCTGGAAATACTCCAAAGTAGCAAGTCTTTAAAGCATACCATTTGGTACGAGTATTTTATTAACTTCAATAGTTAAAAGTATATTGGCAGTTATAATTTTATGAGAATTGTACTATGTAGTACAATGTGGCATGTACTGAAATTGACGAATTCGTTTTAAACTTGTTTAAATCTCTATCGACTCTTAAATTATAGGTGATAAGAATCAAAATATGTGTGTAGTTCATTGTCAAACTGATAGTATGCATTCAGTGCAAAATATAACGGAACTATTTTTTTAGTTTTTTTTATGCTAGATGCAACAAACGAGCAAGCGGGTCACTTGCTGGAAAATAATCAACGCCGCCCATGAACGTAATATGAGAGATCGTTCGAACCTTACCCTACATACCATTATGTGTTTTCTTCTAAAAAAAGGCATAAAATATGACTTTATTTTAGGGATACTGCTTGCAACAGCATTCATAATCTTCCTTGCTGCCTCTCCACAGAGCGTCAGTAGGTACTCATTTTACAAACAACCAGTACCTATATTCCTCAAGTCATTAAATTGTAATGTAGATGAGTATAGTGCAACGTGGACGTGGAATCGTATTGCACCTCTCCAGCAGATTACTTGAGTTAAGGTGACGGGTAGGGCACACTGCCGTGTGGTCCCCGGCAGAGTAGAATAGCCCACCCTCACTCTTACCGAGGTGTCGTAAAAGGCGACTAAGGTAAATCTGCTGGCATGATCATCAGCGCCCAGAGAAGGAATCATTTATATCTAAACCCTCGCCAACCCGTCTGCCAAGCGTGGTGAGTATGGCAATTACCCCTCATGTGATTGAGGGAGGCCCGTGTCCCAGCAGTGGGGACTTAAATGGGCTGATGATGATGATGAGGGCACACTAGCGACGCTAATTGATTTTAATTTTTAGCTACTAAACCGGATCTACTTTAAACAATTTGGGGTTACAACCTCTCAGTGAACACTTATATTATATTTATTAAATAACCATGCACAAATGTTGGGTCCGTACGTGAAAAATTGATTCATGCCAAAAGCGTTTTTGGCACTTTTGGCGTGAATCAATTTTTCGCGTAATAAACATCCGGTTTAGTAGCTAAAAATTAAAATCGATTGGCTTCGCTAGTGTGCCCTACCCGGTACTTGAGTAATCTAATTTTTTAACGTCAACTTTAAAGTCGTATAACTAATCAGGGCACAAATTATATTAAAACACGCATAATATCTGCGTAACTAGACGCTATAAGAAAGGCGTGGTTAATTATATGATGCGTTGGTGAATAGTACTTATGAATTTTCATATTTTGTTCCACATCTCCCGGCGGTCACATACTCGCAGGCACATGTACTCTCATATCAGTTGACTCGCATTTTATTATAATGTAATAGTACACTGTACTGTACTTAAACAGAAACTAGACTGCGTATGTGGCGTTGTCTACGATAATTTTGTTCTTTAGTGGCAAAATTCTGTTAATTATGTAATATGTATTATAAGTATATATGTATTTACAAAAGAAAGGTATGAAATGTATATATTTCTTATATTTATTCTTTATTTGACTGGTCGGATGGCGCAGCTAGTAGTGTAAAAACTTTTCCTTATTACGCCAAATTTGGGTTCGATCCCGACCATATTTAAATGTAAATATTTGTAATCTTTCTGTTGTCTGAAATCCGCAACACAAGTGTTTAAGCTACTTAGTATGGAATCAGGTCACTGATTAAGTACTTAGCACGATTCTACCAAACATTTATAACTACCTTTATTTGATTCTGCACAATATTGTAGGCCATCCCAGTACAAAATTAGTGATTTTTTTTACATTATATAGCGTACAAACGAGCAGATGGCTCACTCAACTCACACGCAATCTATCCATTTGCATATATGTATCGACAGCCACATGTCAGCTTACTATAATCTGTCAAACCTAAGTGATATTGAAACAAATGTGTTTGCCATTAAACCGATTGAAGAAATTTTAAAGATTTGTTTACATTGCTGCGCGGTTGGTAATGCACATAATTTCTTGATAGGTACGAAGTAAACTTGCAAAATGCAAAAGAGAGCCGGAGACTTACATTTCGCAAAGCGTCCTAATAAAATAAACAAGCAAGTTTAACGAAACAGGATGTCATTGGGATAAAGTCTCATAGAAGCCTACGCACTATTTATTAAGCACTGAAATTTTAGCTCTTACCGCATTCGTAAACATATCAAACATTTATTTGTAGAATAACTAATAGTAATTCGTAATCTTAAGTACTTGAATTATTCTCTGTAATCGTAGCCACGACGGAGCAATTAATATAATAAACACTTTATTATTATAAACACTGATACTCCTGAAATAATAAACAAACAATAATGATAATGTTTTTATATTAATTACCTATTGTCTCGTATAACATCCTTCCACAGGTTCAACATTGCCTTGGACTGTATCAAAATTGTCCATCAAAACTTGACAAAGTAACTCTACAATGCAACCAAGTCCCACCAGAATACCATCGCTGCTGCGGCACCGCAGATAGTGCCGTAGCAGGAAATGCTGAGGTCGGGACCTGATTGACCACACAAAACTACACCATCTCTTCTTATATCGCCTCTTCTCTTTGTATCTGTATCGTGTCGTGTTATACCTATTGTACATATTTACTTTTTCTGTATTGTGTTGGTCAATAAATGTGTTTCCTATCTTCTTCTTTCTTACAATGAATAAAATGTTACTACAGTGGGTTTCTCATATTCCGCCAGTCAGTAAGTACTTTTGCATAACAACATGCATATTTATCAAAATGTATTTATTATTGGATAGAAAGGGGGTGAGCCCTGCGTCTCATAGCCACTGCGACCAGTAGATGATCTATTGTGGCAGCCCCGTAACCTATTACAGCACCTCATGTAGCTCCAGTTCCAGGATAAACCCGAGAATGGAGCTGATGGGGAAGCTCTTGATCTCGTCAGCTGAGATCATGTGTGCTCCCAGGTGCCGGCTTCTGCAGCGGTGCAGCGCTATGCACTCGCCGAGGACGTGGATAATCGTTTCCTCGTCCTCGCGACAGAACCTGCAGATTTTGGTATCTGTAAGGCCCATGTTGTGCAGGTGCTTGTTTAATTTGCAGTGCCCTGTGAGGGTCAAAATGTAAGTAGTAAAGTTTCCTGTAACACTTTATTTTATATTTACAGATTGCATCCCAATTTTAATCATTTAACTTCAATTAACATGATCTAGTTGTTAAATGCAGATGTTGTTTCTTCTTACACTTGTTATATTTTATATCGTCTTGATATTAAATTATTATTTATCAGTCTTAATTTATTGTTAAGGGTGCTAGTTTGGATCCATGCCATATGATTTTAATTAGTTGTAATGGATTTAAGGCATCTGAAGAAACGCTTTTTAATGGAAAAGAATTAAACTCCTATTTGTTTATCTATACATTTAAATTTCTTCGTACTCGTCATCACTTTACTTCTGGATAAAATTTAATTTCAGGAAAACTGAATAGCAATTGTTCATTCATGAAAATAAGACGATCTATATTATTCAAAAAACAACTAAACCATAAACCGATTGATTTATTAATACACTACGGCCAATTTGGTGCAATTTTGATAACTCATAATGTACAATGATGATATAGATGATACAGTCCTGGGATGTTGTACAAACCTTTTGCGAGTTAACCTCTAGTCTAGCTTACAATAACCAGTAATTTATGGTTCCAACTCGTATTACCTACTACGAGTGAAATCAGTGATTACATTGTTAGCATATTATAATACGCAAAAAAAGATGTCACCTATGAGAAAATATTCAATATTTATCATATTATGGTGTTGACACTTACTCGGTCATTAAACCAGCAGTTTAATTAATTTTCTTAAGCACATCTCCAAATTTGTTGTTACCTAGGCATGTGTTGCATTTTAACTTTGTTTTGTATTGTCATTTTTTTATGGCTTGCTGTTGCTCTTACGAGACAACTCTGCCAATGTCAAGTGATTAAAGAGACACGTTCCTTAGAAAATTTGTTGAGAAATGAGCTGGTTCTCTTCAGATAATTGAGTTTGGGTTATTATTAAACATCACCTAAAACAAACAAAACGTACACTGACATACACATTTAGACAACACAAACTTTTTTAATTGGGAGATTCATAGTATTGTCATTTTATTTTTGTCTGTATTGCATGTCAATCTTTATATTATTTTTTTTTCTAATGCAAAGGCGTCACTCAAGATCCAGCCTGAAAACCAGCGCTGCAACTACTGCTTGTGGCAGTTGCAGCATTTGTTGGCCGCAACATTTTATGTCTCTGTACCGTTACTTTTTTCTTCTTTATTCCATGTATAATGTGTTGTGGTCAATAAATTGTTTCTTATCTTATCAAATGACTAGGAAATATTAAAATAGCATTTAAATTGAAATGAAAAATTGTATTTGCAATAATTATACAAAAATATATACATTTAATGATATGCCTACCTACCTATATAAATCCTAAACGTTTAATAAAATAGATACCTAATAAATGTACATATTTACAAAAAGAAATTGTCTGTCCCTAAATTAAAATTACGTATATGTTAGCGTCATTTAGTTATCATTTTCTTGACAGCGCTACCTACATATGCAATTTCTGGCAATTTTTTTCTAAAAATAATATCTGCAGTGTCAAAACACCAAAACTAACTACTAAATACTTCTCTAGACATTAAAAACGAACCACATGACAGTAATCCTGAGGCGAAAATCGAGTGATTATTCATGGTAACCTTCTGAAATAACTATAAACACACTAACCGTGAAGCTTCGAATTGCCAATCACCTAGTCTGAACATGCCTGCCGGCAACGTTTCATTTGGCTTAGAAGTTGCATCTCTAGTAACAAGCTACGAACTATACATATATTCCAATTAGGAATATCATTTTTTATTATATAGAAATCCTAAAGGCCAAGCATCTAATAGGTATTGCAACTAACACTCATTAAAAATCTTAATACGGTCCCACTCGAGACATTCATTTATTAAAGGTCTTCATAACAAAGTTTTTTTCAGATATCAAATTCATGCTTTACTTGTATTAATTTGCCTATTTGAAAAAAAATACAATAACGACCTTGTATGAGTTATAGAAAAATCACCTTTACTGATTAGTTTTCGATTCATGAATAACATACACATCCACATTACATACTCACAAGAAATAATCATACATATCTGAGATAATCATATTACATTAACCTATTCCCAAATTAAGGTACCTTACGTTAGTCATCATTATAATCAGCTAAGTAACAAGATCTGTAAGATTCACATTCCAAAGTACCTAAGTAAGTTATCAGGATGGAAATTGAATGCACAGTACGAACTAGAAGAAATGAATGAATGAATGCGCCAGTTCGACCGGAGTGATACCACGGCCTCACAGAAAACCAGCACTATGCTGTGTTTCGCTGCGTGAATGAGTGGACCAGAGGCCCAATCCGGGGGAAGGGGGGGAGGAGGTGTTTAAAGCTTGGCAATGCACTTGTGACTCCCCTGCTGTCGCGGCTATTTATGGGCGGCGGCAATTGCTTACCACAGGTCATCCGTCTGTTCGTCTGCCACCTACGACATGACTTTAGTCAAAACACTGTAAAGGCGTAATCAGTTGCAGGATATTACTTTTTAACGTTTACATCCCGAAAACCTCATAATAGGTATCGTGTACCATTTAGCATGTTAGATCAACAATATAAGTGAAAAAAGGCAAAGATTTTCGGGATGTAAACGATAGAAAGTAAAGGGTTTTTTTTTATATTACTCATATATTTATATACAATATGTCAATAAATGAATTGAATATGTTTGTCCTCATTTGAGCGTTGGTATTCAGTGGATGAAATTACCAGATTCCTCAAATCCTAGATCATGAACTAAGCGTACCCCAGATTCCGAAGCGGTAGGCTATGGGCGCAACCGGAAATATTTCACGGTGATGAGATGTGATGCTTGTATTGAATATAAAAATATTAAGTCCAAAGTATCTACTACAGTTTATAATGTTTGAATACAAACACAACGCTGTAAGTGATTTTCAAAGTCATGCCACCTAAGCGAAGTAATTATTTGTAAGTCCATTTAATTACATCAGTCAAGGTACGTGACACTCTGTATAACAAATTTGCACCTATGTTAATAAATCGCTTATTATGTAATCCTTGAACATACAACTTTGCTCATCAAACTGCAATACATATGTTATAGGACCTTATAGTTATCTCACAATTATGTTCCTGATTGTACATTTTGACATCAATAGATGCACAGGATTTTGCTAAAGATAAGATTAATAGCAATTCTCATTGGCTTATTATAAGTTTGCTATACTCTGGGTGATCTTTAGTGCAAGTATTTGCTTACGTAGGCGTTTGATGAGAACCAATTTATCTATTTGTAGGTTTCGCTCAAATAGGAATACCAAAGAATGATAATACCTTACATAACAATCAATCGTTAAGAGGTTCAATAAGGTTTTCGAAATTGTGTACATGGGAAAGAATACATTCTTTTGATTTAAGGATTATACGGTAGCTGATTTGTCTTTGCACCATAATAGATTCAATTGTTGTCATAATAATATTAATATGTGAATATTAAATTGGTATATGTTTATTACTCATAAAAATATGAAATGAATAACCATAAATCTTTATTGTTACATTTAGCGTAATGTAAATGTTAAGTGGACTCCTTTTCGCGCACCTAGACTCTCTTTCAGTCCTTTGTGCATTACTTCATTTAGCGTATAATGATCTACCGGCCGACCATACCTTAGTATGGTCTCCAAAGTCCTAGGTTCAATTTCTGCTTGGGACCATTGTCAGAAACGAACTTTTCTAAATTGACTCTGATCTGTGTATACTTCGAGACGCAGGCTATAGTTACCTAGTTTTCATAGAACAGATACCTGAGTTTGGAATTTATTAGTTGAAATTGTATAGATACCGTATTTATTTATATAAAATAACATGTTTTCTAAAAATATTAATCATAGATTCCTCGATGACTAAGATGTTTTATGATCTTCATAAAGAATACAACTTTGTTTGGCATTTATAAAACTTTTGTGTGCAAGATGTTTTCATTCATCAAATGATGACATAAATATGTACTCTATTAATTTTGTTAAATTAACGAATTAGTTTATGTGACTATCACATAATATGGGTTATTAAAACACAAGCGAAATTTGAAAAAACAAAAAAGAATATTCACGAGCTTTTTAATATCAAGTTATGTGCAGGCACTATGTTATCCACTTTCATGTTTTAATCTTAAATGTAAGAAATCATAGAGAAACAATTTTGACATGCTTTATACATACCTGATAATGATAATACTTTGAATATATATTCCTTTTAAAAGACTATTTGTAACTCTTGATGCTTTGCTAAAATGTCTGGAAGAGTCAAATCCTGAAAATTACTTTTCTCATTCTCAGTCTTTAAATAAAATAAATAAATTATATAACTGGCTGGCCGAATGACGCATTTGGTGGTGAGACCCTGGCTACTATGCCAAATTGTGATAAACACTTGTGTGTATTTGTAATACCTCTGTTGTCTGATAGCCATAACACACGTGCTTAATCTACTTAGTACGAAATCAGGTCAGGTATGAGATGTTGTATGAATTTATTTATTCTTATAAATTATTACAAAAGAAAACGGCGCAAAATCCTTGTAAAAAATCCCTGTAAAAAAATAGTCTGTGCAAAGCATTGTTGATCATTGTATGACACCGCCTGCTTGTCACTTGCTAGTTATTTGGCTCAAATCAAATACAAATAAGTAATTTTAAACAGAAGTTAACGTGAAATGACAGTAACTGTTGTTTGTCAAAAATACTTAAAAAAGTTAAATAGTATTCACAAGTTGCATGCCAAGTGTCAAGATAACATATAAGATAAGTATTTCTAGCTTTAATTACATACTCTGGTAGTTATCTCAGAATATGTCTCATACCAATCTACATTGTTAGAATTTAAATTGTCGTGCGAATTTATTAGCAAGCTTGTCTAAAAAAAATCTTCAGATTTTAATGTCATTGACGGCTGTGGACCGGCCATGAACGATATATATTGATAATGAAGACGATGATTGGTATAAGTATTTGGTAACCACCTATTTTTAAACTACACGGGTCACCTGATGGAAAGTGTTCAACGCCGCTCATGAACATCAGAGATCGATTATGTGTTGCCAGACTTTTTAAAAAAGAGTACCCTCTTCTCTTAAAGGTCCTTCGGGGTCATAACCGTCGGGAAATACTCCTGCAGGCAAATCGTTTTACAGAACTCAGGTACTTACGTGGTAGAAAATTCCGCGAGAAACGCACAATATTAGACCGCCATCCATCGAGATGATGAGTATTGGATGACAATTGCGTGTGGTTCGATGTAAGAATTCAGCTGCAGGGAGTAGATCAAACAGTTTTACTTATTTTACGTAAGCAGCCATAGAATCCAAATTGAAGCAGGGCACTTGTGATTGCAAAGAAGGATATTTCATCATGAGAGAAACAATTAGTTAAAGGTCAGTAAAGTTTAAATAAAATAGTAAAACAAACATTGTGATGTTAGTTGTACTATGTTATTTAAACTTTAAGTAGTGTGCTACTGGCACATATTGTTGTCATTTTATTCTAAATTACGATGAGTCGAAACAAATCTGCATCACATAATAACTTTTAACATGATTCCGTAACTTTTAATATTTTACACATTTCTTTTCTAATTAAGAGTACTGGAGCCCAATTCTCGTGCTTGTGATATTTTGAAAACAAGGCGGATATCGCCTGAAAACCATACAAAAAAACTATGTTTTAGTGATAAATGTCGTATGAAAACAAATGTCACGAGCACGAGAATTGGGCGCCTGTAGCAAAAAGGAATATGTATATGAATTGTATTGTTCTCGAGAAAATGGTTGTAGATTTAATGATGTTTTTTTTAATAGAGATGCATATTATAAATTACGAATTGTTGGGTCAGAGATTAATCGATTTTTGTTTTAAAGATAAATAGACTAAAAACCCGTTGCGTCTAAACTGTCGCTTCGAAGGATACGCTTGGACCTTGATCCAGAATTCGGGATGTTTAATCCACATTTGTGTGCATTATTATTGTACTTTCTCAATAAACAGTTTGACCAAAATTGCAAATGTAAGAACTGAATCATATTGTTGGACCAATGCATCAACTCAACCTTTATTCTCAATACTCGATACCCGCTTAATTTCTTACAAAATGGATTCAATTGTTTTGATTACTCTAATCACTGATCATCGGTCAAAACTAATATCCGCGTTGTTTCAATTGACCTTCAATTTGAGAAACCGAACTTTATCCGAACAGATTCTTTATATTTCCAACATATTGTTTGTTTACTGACCTTTTCTTTGTGGTGTTTCCAAAGAAATATGACTAATGGCCACATTATAGAGCACGCTTCATAAATGGATGAGCTATTATAGTGGAATTAAAGTGCGATCAATTTTATTCAATTTACAATTTGAACAATTACCTACTTGTTATTGTTGCTTGCACTATGAATGATATATGAATTTGTGTTTGTTATTTAAGTTATTAAAAGGGTGTTTGGTTTTATACACCGTATTTTTTGAATACTTGAAAAAATTCTCAAGGGTAATGAAAACAAAGATTTTTCCCCAAAGAACATAGGGTCGAAGCTCAAAAAATCACCTCCCCATACTAAAGTGATCAGCTCATTTCTGCAATTTGTATGGGAAGTCGATTTTTTTAAAGATTAGATTAGACTCCATGTTCTTTGGGGAAAATTGAGGCGATGCTTGTTAAGGGGATAAGTACACGCTTTTCATAGTGTGAAGATACGTGTGCACATAGGTGCAGGTATGACTCTAATAAGCAGTAGTTATATCAGGTATTATCAGATAAGAAGATACGTGTGCACCACATAGGTGTGGGATGGGGTTATAAATAAAGCCAGGTATTCGAATAAGTATTTATGTATTTATTAATCTTACAGCGTCACCTTACACGTCTTTGCATCGTCGGCCATTCATCTTCTCTCTCACTCTCGCACGTCATCCTTATTCAAACACGATCTCTTACACGTTCCTTGCTATGCTTCTACAGATCACCAATCCTATATAAGTGCAGGTGCGTATAATTTGTATTTAGAGTAATCAGGCTATTTGTTACTAAGTTGGACATCAGATGCTTTACTTCACCGCCGAGTTAATCGTACATAGATTTAAAAAAAAACCAGGGGTGCATGCATGCTCTGATTCGAACCACGACCCCCCGCATGGAAGGCGAGCTTGGAACCACTGAAATACCATCGCTCCGTATTAAAATTTATGGTGACAAATAGTCATTGGGTGTAATATATGTATTTAAGTATATATTTGTGTTCTTCTGTTGTCTGATATCTGTAACACAAGTGCTTAAGCTACTTAGTACGGAATCAGGTCAACGTATGAGATGTTGTGAGAATTATTATTATTATTATTTGTAAATATTTAATACAAACTTAATTATTGTTTCGTTCGAACTTTCAAAAACTTGAACTAAGTTAACAAATTATCTTCTACATATGCACTCGTACATTTTGTCTCACCAAACCACCCAAATAAAGATTTGCTGGGTCATTTCATTTGATTTATGCAAAGGCCAATGACTCGACTCCGTTGTCTGATGGTCGCCGCGCCTGCGGTAATAGATGACACCACTACAGTTTGTCATTCCGTTGTTAAAGTGGCGCCTTTGGTCCACTAGTGCCACTTTTTTGCGATAATTAAAATTCCTGTAATGCCTAGTTACTTAAGTTGAGTTTTTCTGCAATATAGTATATCTATCTATGATGAATTTAATCGAGTCAAAAGCATTCGCTTAAGATATTAAAAAAGCGTTTAAGTCGATTAAATCAATGAATGATGGATGAATCCCTTAGACCACTTTATCAGAGAGAAAAGTAGGTACATATTTCGGTGACTCTTAAAGATGATGAACCCTCAGAAATCCAGAGTGAAGCAAGGCCTTAGCAGCGCACGTGAACTCCGATTGGAGTGGAGTCATCACTGGTATTATTAGTGTCCATGGGTAGTGACGCTTACTATCAGGTGATTCATCTGATTGTCTGCCATATATTACATTCTGCAGATCATCATTTTGCAGAAGAGGGCAATCCGTGCCATCTACGGCCTTAGATCACGTGACTCACTCAGAGAAGTATTCAAGGAAATCAATATTTTAACCGTATCATCTAAATACATTTTTGATTGTATTATGTTTGTACGCATTGCACCTTTACTCGAAAAATCAGATGCTGTCCCAAATATAAGACTTTATAAAATTGGAAAATCTTTTGTAGGATTGAGCATTAGCATACGTTACCTCAAAATATTACTGATTTACCGGTACATAAGTTTAAGTTGCATGTAAAAAACTGCCTAATGCAGAAAGGCTACTATAAAGTAGATGATTATTTGAATGTTAAGGATTTCTGGACATGTTGATCTCTTCGCCTGTCCTCTAATTCATTACATAATTTTTCTTTGACGATTTCTCTAAACGATATTGAACTACTGAGTTTCTTGCTGATTCTTCTCAGTAGAATTTGACATTCCGAATCAGCGGCATAATATTTGACATTCATAATGTTCTGTATGGACTTAAATTGAATAAGGCAATTTTTGATTTGATTTTGGCATAATAAGAAATAGGCCTAAAAAGAACTTAAACGCAGACATCCCTTTAACGTGTACTCAAGGACACCCTTACATTTTTAAGATCAGTCTTGGCGGTACTTCTTTATGAACACCTAATTCGCAGAATATCGTTCAATATGTGACTACTGTTAATAAAACAATAAGTAATACTGTAACAGTGATGGTTTTGGCATGGATAAACATAAAATACGAAATAAAATGAAGTTGTTCAGTGTCTACACCCAGAAATGTTTTAATTGACGACTCGATTGGAACAGTGGTAGTGAACACTGCCTTTGGTCCAAGAGTTGCGGGTTCGATCCCCGCACAGTAAAACATTTGTGTGCATGAACATGTCTGTTCGTATTGGTCTGGGTGTTTTCTATGTATTATAAGTATGTATTTACAAAAGAAAAGTACATATTATTGTATATATATGTGTTACGGATATCAGAATCAACAGTGGGATTACAAATATATATATATATATATATATGTACTTTGTATATCCGTAACACAGGTGCTTGCGCTACCTATCTCGGAATCAGACTAATGTATGTGATGCTGTGAAATATTTATTATTATTTATTTATTATTTAATTCTAAAACAATAAAAATCTGTTATCGACGCTAGTGGTCGAAACGAGCACACTGCCCGACCATTTTAGCAAAGAAGATGCTCTTGAAAACGATACTGATTACATCATTAAATGGCAAGATGTTGCATCTTCATACATACGAATTGTTTAATTAAAATATTTTAACTGCAATTTAACATATTTTCACGTACATTCCGCTCAAATTTACGTGAAAAATAATATTTACTGGGTTAAACTTCAACTACAATTGCTGGAAACATTAGAAACATAGCTTTAGAGACATTGAGACATATTTAACATTGAGAAATATTAATCGGTTGGTAAAGCTAATTTTTCTAACCTTAAAGCCCTAATTTAAGGTTAGAAAATTATCTTTATCAACCGATTCTATTTCCATTAATGCGCCAGCCTAGGACATCTCTAGTACTACCCGAAATAGCAAGCTAACCCCTGGGCGATTAGCTCCTTTTGAGCCGGCGGCATTTCTTCCGGCAAAACTAGCAACTACACCCTGACCCAAGTAATAAAATTCCTTTTCTAAATTGACTCAGCTGGAATTGAACACATAAATCTGATATTGGTGAGGTGTAACAAATATAGATTTAGTTGCCACCGAAATGAATACTTTTACGTATTTTATTTATAACAGGAGGTCAATAGTCGCTCCAAACTTATTATAGCTTGAACTTGGCTTTAGAATGTTTAGATTGGTAGTGGTACTGAGTGACACATCATAGTTCACCTGTCCTCTTAAGCTTTAAAAATAAAAACAAGGTCGGTTACTTAGTGAGGATGTACCAATGAATAATAGACCCAGTTTTGTAATATTTACCATAATGTCAATATTATTGCTTGCTAAAAATGTAAAAGTAGATATCTACTTGTATGTTCATTTCGTATATTATCGGTAACTTCTAAAATAGAGTTACCGATAGTTGGAATTGCTTTTTCATAGCTGCTAATAAGTGCACTTTAATTGCACTTGCACCCTTTAAAACGTATTGCAGTGTTTTTACATTCCCATGATTAGAACATTATTTGCAATAGCAAGATTATAATAGCATTAACTGTAAACTGAGGGTGAATAACATGTGTATATGCTACAATAGTAATTTAATGTGATTGTGTTATAATAAGTAGCTCGTTTTTTAATCGCATTCCCGACTTTTATAATTCCAAACTTCCCGGATCTTCCCGAACGAGCATATACTCGTGCCTGTCGCATCCAAACAAAGAGGACATACAGCGGGTGTGAAGGAGAGGGAAACTCCGATTCGGTCGTAACATTTGCTTTAAGGTGACGGGTAGGGCACACTAGCGACGCCAATCGATTTTAATTTTTAGCTACTAAACCGGATCTATTTTAAACAATTTCGGGTTGCAACCTCTCGGCAAACACTTATACTATTTATTAAATAACCATGCACAATTGTTGGGTCCGTTTTTGTATGCGAAAAATTGATTCACGCTAAAAGTGGCCGCTTTTGGCGGCAATCCATTTTTCGCGTACGCGTTAGACCCAACATTTTTGCATGGTTATTTAATAAATAGTATAAGTATTTGCCTAGAGGTTGGAAAGGAAATTGTTTAAAATAGATCCGGTTTAGTAGCTAAAAATTAAAAACGATTGGCGTCGCTAATGTGCCCTACCCGTCACCTTAAATAATTTAAACCAACCCTCTGGATTATGATTGAAACGTACCCGGTCTCTGAAGCGACGCTTTGGATGCAATTGTATGCTGTACTTGGCTTTGCCCAATAACTACCCACTAACTAACCCTGTCATATTATAATTATTTGCAAGTGTATTATTCTAACTTACGATGAGCTAGTGTGATCATTTGATAAACTTAATCAAATACACTTATTAAATTTGGAAGTATACTCGTAGAACTTCTTTCTGGTCTGGTTTGGTTCCCCTGTTAAAGGGTTGCGAAGGTCAGACGGCAGTCGCTTCATTGTAATTACCAGACTCCCCAAATCAAGAATCATTGTCCAATCTATAGTGACACTGTCCAATCTATATTGGGCCCAAACCCAACTGGGAATTACACAGCTAAGATAAGGAGAGCTTCATTAATCTAACTGATAACAACAGACAATATTTTACCATATTTTTTTATATGAACTAGAAACTTCTGAAATAAAAAAGAATTAAATGACCACACATTTTAAGTGATTACATTTTTTATTTATTCAATCCTTAATAATATGGAACTTACATTTATACAATCCACAATTTGTTTTTTTTTGTGTGATTATAAGTATGATCAATCATGAATGAATGATGAAACACAACGCGAAAGAAAAAAGTCCTTGTATGTAAATAGCAAAAAACAAACTTTATCAATGGAATTGAAAGAGTAACGGACTCTGACATTAAGAATTATAATACTTGAACTTTGTAAAAGTCAACAAGTATTTTTTTTAATTTTTCTATTCTACCAACTTATACGGCTCTTATAATAATAATAATATTAGTACATTTAAGGTAGGACTATATTAAAAGTTTCTAAAATAGGTCAGTCTACCAATCAATCAGCTAATAAATTTATCATTGATCTATCAAATATTTCTTTCTTTAATACTTTGTAAAAAATATTTTGGCAGTCTCGAACATTATGACTTAAATGACTATAAGCTATACAAAACGAAAACAGCGGAGCTGTATTCTTTCAAGTGGATTATTCCTTTATGGGCGCTTAATTTAATGTGAAAATAGACCTAATGTTAAAATCTTCCCCTGGGTTTAAAGGGAGAGGCTTGGTACTGTGGCTGGACGTTAGAGGAAGCGCCCGCGGGAGTAGGTGGCAGAGTCTTCAGGTACTCAAGTGCCTTCTGAATCGCTGGTGGAATCGGCGGTGGTGTCGGAAGGTGTTCACCCTGAAAAATAATAATGGCATTGTTAGTTAGCGACAATACGACTATTGTGTATATTATCCATGGGGTATCTCAGATTTTCATTAACTTATTCGTATAAAAAAGAGGTTATATTCGTCATTAGCATTAATTACATAGGAAAAATTATATGAACATCAGTTATTTAAATATTTGTGCTGTTTAAAAAAGGAAAATTTCCAAAGTATTTAAGTAGGTACCAGTTGATTTTCCCAACATACACAGCGGACCTTTAAAGTTCAAGTTCCTATACATAATTATACATTTCCTGTTAGGTTAACAAGAACCAACATCTGATGTCCTACTTTAGCTATAGTACAGTCTAGAAGCCACACACTGATCACGCACCGCGCCCGATTATTACAAAAACTTATTCAATTTGCATTTTTGTCACCTGTGATATATTGCCCTGTCATTTAAATCAGATGTTTAGGATTATGCAAGCCCTACCGGTTTACCGATCAAACATCTTGATGCAACGGATCAATCTCAAAGTTTCAGACCATTTGATTTTGGCCAGCATATCAATGTCAGAAAGAGATTCTTACTTCAAAAGAGCAGGTTGCGGGTCACTGTTTGGTATTTTGCAGCGACATTTGTTCATATATTGGCCAACGCGCACCAGGCTGCGCTTGCTAGCAAATCTTCCTTAGCGCCTTACGCAACTCAGATGATTCAGGCTCCATTCGCGATACACACTTTCCGAGTAATTTGCGATATATGTCAGGACCGCTCCCACTACAGCTCGCTATTAAGCTTTTTAGAGGTTGCTCATGCAAATTTGATGCCTAAACCTGCTTATAGCGATGACACTGATAGACTATAATATTAATGTAGTACTTGTCCTCAAAGACACGAAACTACTCTGCAAATTTATTGTTGCATTTATCTACATCTCACACCTCTCATCATAACCAGCATATTTTCGCAAATGAGTTGTAAATAAAAAATATTATACCAAATAGTAATAAGAGATATACAATATAGCTTATCAATTTATTTTCCGTGCCGTTAGTTACCGTGTGGTCCTCGGCAGAGTAGAATAGGCCACCCTCACTCTTACCGAGGTGTCGTAAAAGGCGACTAAGGTAAAGCTGCTGGCATGATCATCAGCACCCAGAGAAGGAAAACTCTGCATTTATATCTAAACCCTCGCCAACCCGTCTGCCAAGCGTGGTGAGTATGGCAATTACCCCTCATGTGATTGAGGGAGGCACGTGCCCCAGCAGTGGGGACTTAAATGGGCTGATGATGATGATGAATTTATTTTCCATTTTGAAAGGGCTATAATCATGACTGTTTAAAATTTAAATAATATCTCCAAGGTATTTATAAAGTAAATAATGAAATAATAAATATGATACTTGGATTTTATGCCATTATAATAGTCTATGAATTTGGAATTATGTTTTGTCTAGACAAGAAGATGAAGTATTGAATATTGAGCAAATGAAGTATTGAATAAAGTGAAGCTACTTTTGGAAAACGGTCCACTCCAAAGTCCGAATATTTCGCAGAACAACTTCATGGTTAGCAAACTGTACCTAGATAAAGACACAGCTACATAGTTAAATAACCTGGCATTTTACATAAGCGTACCTATTGCCTAAAGGTGTCAATCAATCTTCATATGTTAGAGGTCTTAACAATAAGATATCAGCCGTGGTGAGCCGCCGATTAGGTTAGTGCTCCTCAATTTCTCTAGTGACATTTAATTAAGTGTTGTTGTTAAAGGTGTGCCAACAAGGTGTCATTTTGCTGTTGCCACTGGTTGTCAGGTTGTATCTCAATATAAATTACTCACAGATATAAATAATACAATAGGTTTTATATTTACACGCAATCATTGTTAATCTGCACATAAATATCAGTATGGCTCCACAAACATGGTAAGATCAGATTTAATTGTTTTATTTTGGGTTGAGTTCATAATGACCTAGACTTCAAATATTTCAAATAGTAACCTAAATCTTCTTGCAAAACACCTTATGGAAGCCTAACTTTTTGTCACTGTTGTACTTTTTTTAAATTTTGATTGAATCAAAGAGTACGTAGTAACTTTATGCGTCGTAATACCAAAACAAATTTTTATTACAGAATCAAAATTAATTAGGTTATTGGTGAGGTAACAAATAAGTAAATAATCAGATTATTTCTATATTTTCCGTTATACAATTGCTATTAACTAAAAAATGTAATTACTATTTGGTATAAAATCTGTGTGTGCTGGGAAATATCCCCCTGGTCAGCATCATAGGTATCATATCATATCATATCGATAAAGCGGCTGGTCGTTCAGGGGAAGGTAGAGGGAACCAGATCACGCGACAGATCACTGATGCGCTGGACTGATCCAGTGAAATCCGCAATAGTAAACCGCTGTGTCAGACTATGTCAGACTGTTTGTGAATAGAGGTAGATGGCGAGAGATTGTGAGGGAAGTTTTTTCCGCCTCTAACACCGACATGGACGCATCAACGTGACTACGACCGCTCTGACAAGGACGCTAGTGACAGAGAAGAAGAAGAGATCATCGTATCATATGGTACTCAAAATACAGGACATTCCTCTATTTTTGACTACTCCTCCTATGTTAGGTTAAAAGTGTTTGGTGCATTAAGGCCCGCTTTAACCAATCTTTGCCCGTGGATAAATGTTTGATACAACGTCAGATTTGTATGAAATGACAGCGCCAAATCATAAACTTAGTGTCGGATTAGGAATGGTCGAAACCAGCCTTAGACATATTTATTAAACAAAGGTACACTAATATTATGTTAAAAGTCTATTCGAATACACAAATTGCTCGTGTGTAAACCAAAATAACAATAGCGCTCTTAAAAATGTATTACCTATTCTAAAGCATAAAGATGCAAGAAGTTTGAGACTTTTGCATATCATTCTTCCTTATTAACTAAGTTCATTGAAATGAAAAATACTATACGAAATGTCGTTTCGTATTTTGGGTCAATGTATAATAGTTACGTAGGCGTACATTGTCTAGATTTAGATATAATATGTTCTTTCGAGGTTAGCTAGAGACAAAGAATCAAGTTTATGACACAGCTGAGCAATATATTTAACATATATATCCGATTAAAAATTCCAATCTAATTAAGCATTCATGCATCTTTAACCGGTTTTTTTAATGATAGTTTAGTTAGTTTAAAAGTCACGAAGTAGATCAAGATAAAAAAAGCTGTCCTTTTTATATTTGTGTGCTATTTTAAATGCACTATGACATAGGTAAACTTAGTCGTATTTAAAAGCTTAATTTTATGAATGAGGGTTAATTTTTACTAAACAGTTGAGGCATTATTATGTACACGTCATTATTTCAGCCAATAAACGTCCACTGCTGGACATAGGCCTCCACACAGATCGGTCCAGTGCCGCCCGCGTCCAAGGGATTCCCGCGACCATCAACAGATCGCCGATCCACCTTCACTCGAGGATCTTTTTTCCCCACCTGCCGTATGATCTCCTCACAATGTGCCCTGCTCGTTGTCACTTGAGGCATGCAATTCTTTGGGATGTATCTTTAATCTTGGTTCTTCTGCGGATCTAATCATTCCTGATACGATCACGTCTCGAGTCCACGCTCGGAGTATTGTGATCTCGTGATCGTCACGATCGACGATCACAAGACTCCGAGCATAGCCCTTTCCATTTCTCTCTGGGTGACTTTGAGCGTTCTTAAACGGCTCATTGTAAGCTTACACGTTGCATACAAGTGCTTCATTTGAATTTGCTTAATTGATATTGAACCAAGTGTGTTTGACATTTTAGTGAGAGCCGAATGAGGAAAATGACCGATTGTTTCTACTCGGTAGCTTGTCGTAACGCAGTTGTATGGTTTTCGTAGAGCGCGCGAGGGCACGACGAAAATGTTTGATGCACGGTTTGGTGAACCGTAAGTATTCTTTTTTTTTTCGAGCAGACGTATCACCTGATGGGAAGCGATTGCCACTTCCCATGGACCCCCAAAACCAATGGAGTCAAGGTTTGCAAGGCCACCGGAGCAACACTCGTCGAAGCAGTAATATGTAATGGCAGCTAATCTTCCTAAGTACTTTGGAATACTAACTTATTACATTCATTACATTTTCATTAGCTAAAACAGCTCCATGCGTCCGAATCGGGGGCTGATTTGAATGATTAAATTATTCTACGAGGGTGTTATAATTTTTAATAAAGTAAAACAAATGTATCACATTCAAGATTGACACTAAACTAAAAGAGTGCTTACGAGAAATAGATATCGTCTTAAAATTGTTTCATAAATTTTTTACCCTCCAATTCCTCGGAGCTCGCGCGCGGACTATAGAAAGGCCTCTTTATTGCTTAGTGTCTTATTGAAACTTGAATGTATTAAAACAGCCATTATACTGTAATAAAAAAGTAGATATTACATGACAGATCATAGATGATTTACCTTCACATTTACGAAAACATAAAGAACTGTGAAAAAATAAACCGCCATATCTTCTTAATTGTTATAGTTATTTTACGGTCTTGTTAATTTGATCCTACGCCATCTTGCCATAAGCGGTTGCGCTGAATTCCGTGAAATATTGCTCTGCAATTATTACACCTGAGGTCACGACTTCAAGTATTTCAAAAATTGGAAATCCTTGTCATTATAGTCGAGCCAAAGGAATAAGCCACATTTGACCTTTCTATATTTTAACTTCATAGAGAGGTGACCTACTAAAAAACTTCGATTAAAGTGAATAATCGATATGTACTTCAAACAAACGTGAATCGAATATGGAATATAATGGAAAAGAAGTTATTAGTACTTTTATTTGAAGAAATTTGAATCAAAATTATTGAAAAGAAAGAGGAAAGTAGTAGTAGATCCTCTATACAATCTGCGGCCAGTTTATTTCTTTTTCATCGAAATCAAAGCGCTTATATTGTGTGCCATTCATTGTTTTTCTTTTGTAGTTATTAAAGTATTTATATTTTTAAACAAGAGAATAATACGTTTTATTTTAATCAGAATATGGCTTTTCATGTATGGATGAATATTCCTACACGATTAACATTGTTCGTTCGATTATTTGAGGTACTATACTTATACAACATTGTACCAACACGTTCAACTGCGGAGAGAAATTTTGCTTTTTTAACATGGAAAGAACAGCAAGCCTTAAAATAACATAGAAAGATTGATAAATTCAATGACCGTTGTTACAAGTGATTGAAGTGTCAAATGTGGCCTTTTATTTTGGCCCAACTATAATTTGTGATTGCTACGTTTCAATTGATTATTATGTTTTTTCTTAATTTTTCATTCTTAATTTGGAACAAGAAAAAGTTTTTATTAAGTTCAAATGTATTTGTAACTCTGTATTTTGCATCTTAGCTTCTAAATACATAAACAATTTTTTGACTTCATATTTAATCTGTTTAATTAACAAGGTTTTAATTAAAAAAAAACTTTCAACCTCAAAGATTAGGTGTAGGCTTGAATTTATTGTAAATACCACTTTTTATTAGAGGACGATTATGTTCGTTGGTAGGTATTCTTAAACATATTTAACTCGCAAAAATTATCTTACGGCCTTTTAAAAACAATCTGAAAATGGCACATAAAGGTTTATTTGACTTCGATACAGCACATTGTTTTATCTCCTAAACAAAGATTCGCCAGACAGAAATGTCAAGGCCTCATTCCACTAGAGGGCGTGTTAAATAACCGCCGCTTGGCATGTGTTGAGGTGTATCCGATATATTGCAGTTTTACGAGTCGTTACACAATTGTTGGGGCGCAGCAATCATCAGTTATCCTTATTAGGCCGACACCGTCGCATGCGCAATTGAGCGGTATTTCCTGAGGCTGTATCAGTGGGCACGGCAGGGCTCCCCGAAGTCGAGCAAAAAAGTGCCGCTTTTTTTGCTCTGCTGTAACATCCTTTTCTCAATTTTGAGGTCATCTCCGACCCCTTTTAACTTTGTTGTAGATTTTTAGTGTCAAAAAGTAAAAGATCCATAGAGTAGGAACTAAAAAAAATTACAATACCTATAAAGAAGATGAAAAATGTAAGTATTAAGTAAATAGGTATCGAATTTTTTTGTTGAATTTAAATAGAATTAAAGAGTGATTTTGACATAAAATGCGAATGAAATTTAACAGTGCATTTGTATTTAATTTACAAAATGCTCCAGTAAATATTAGACCTCTTGAGGTGACCTCCTGAGCTTGACGACCAAAGATACCTACGAACCTAGGCCGATAATCACGAACCTTGGCATCAAATTTAAAATATTTATGATTATATTGCTGGAATATTCATATTTACAGGTTGACATATAAATAAATTATTTCATTTGAAGTCAAATTTCATGAGTTAAAGTTATAAATTATTCCGAATGTCTTGTACGTGTCTCTTCATGCTAATTAAGTGTTTCTGTAAATAAAATTTATGAATGGGTGTCAAATTAAATAAATCAATGTGTACAAAAATGTAAGTTCAATATTTACTTTTCTCGAGCTTTTAAATGAGACACCCAACTGTTATTACGGTCATTCAGCGTATACTTAAGACTGTTATAAAAGTTAGAACACGGGATCCCGTAGGTTAGCCTGGTCACCCTTGAGAATTGTCCTGAAGCCTAAGCCAAATGTATTCCTATAGGATTTTACTTGTTCCATATTTTGACTTTACGAATTCAATAAATAGAAAACCCTACAAAATAGAAATAACTAAGCCCCGAAAATCAAAATATCAAATCGTGTTTCGACTTAGGTACCTGTAGGGGTTGTATATTCCTCCTGATCTTAGTGTGCAATTCCCAGTTACCTGGGTATGCTTGGCCCGTTTTTTTATGCTAGAGGCGAACAAACGAGCAAGCGAGTCACCTGATGGAAAGTAATCAACGCCGCCCATGAACATCCGCGAAATCAGAGAGATTGCTAATGTATTGCCGGCCTTTTTAAAAAAGAGTACCTACGCTCTTCTCTTGAAGGTCCCTAAGTCGTAGCCGTCGGGATATACTCCTGCAGCCAAACCGTTCCACAGAACTGAGGTACGTTGTAGAAAGTTCCGGGATGAAACGCACAGTATTAGACCGCCATCCATCGAGATGATGAGGATGGAATGACAATCGCTTGCGAGTGGTTCGATGTAAGAATTCGGCTGCAGGGAGTAGATCAAACAGTTCTTCAGAGCATTCCCCATGATAGATGCGGTAGTAGAATCCGTGATTCAGGATTCGAAATGTCTGATAATTACAATAAAGTAACTGCTGTCTGACCTACACAAGAGACAATTGTTCTTCTCCTCTTATAGACAGGAGAACCAGACCAACTGTATCTCAGTTACGCGTTCAGAATTATTGTCTCAAATATTTTTGAGAGACTGTCCGAGAGGTGCAGGTTCCTCGCGATGTTTTCCTAACCGCCGAGATAATGGTAGAAATATGCACATAGATTTGAAAAATCCAAAAGTGCTTGCTTGGATTCGAACTGCGACCCTCATGGAAGGCACATTCTTATCAACTCCATCGCTCTATACGGGCCTATTTATTATGAACTGAACTGAGTCTAGGTTTGCTATGCAATAGATTACTACATATATAGTGATCTGTGGCTATGCAATGCTATATTGTCCAACATTGAAATAACAGCAATATGTCAAATATTAAAATTAATATTTGCACTTTCATGACCCAAACGTTGAATGGCCTATTGTTACAAATTTTGTGCAAAAAAGTTTCAAATAAATAAATAAAATAACCGTAATTATATTTTATGTCATGTAATAGTCGTATATTATTTTTATTGTAATTTTTCTAGCTAAAAATATTTTAATTAATATGGTCACTTCTTCATCGTCTTTCCTGGTATGGCCATGTAAGGAGAAGAGGGGAAGAACATGTTGCCAAAAAAGTGATGAGTTTAAACGTAAGTGGGTGGAGGAACAGAGGACGGCCGAAAAAGAGATGGATGGATTGTGTGAAGAATGACATGATGGAAAAAGAGGTGGATGATTCGATGACGAATGACAGGGACGTATGGAAAAGGAAAACATACTGCGCCGACCCCAGATAACCTGGGAAAAGGGCAGGAGGATGATGAGGTCACTGCAATATTTTTTAATGTAATGAGGATGTGTTAAAAGTTACAACCTTTTATCTTAACACAAAAATTAAGTTACTTTTAGCAATAAAATTACCCAAAATGCTAAATAGGCAATATTGCCATCCATTTAAAACAGCTAAAATGCTAAGGTTGCCTTGAAATAAACGCCGATGTATGGGAAACTTCCAAATATGTGTATCTGCATTTGTTATGCGTGATTTAATGGTCCATTTTGGAGTAAATCGTGTATATTAATGTGTTTTGCAACCATTTTGCCTAGTCGCATCATTGAGTACATACGCATTTATCTAATAGTAACTATCCTTATCAATTTATGTTTCTTGCATTTAGTTTTATAAATTACTTTTTTTATTGTTCATGAGCCCCATTTAACACCATAATTTTTAAGTCAGTAATATTTTACGTTACTTATTTTCGACTGCCTCGGTAGCGCTGTGGTTAGTGGGTTGCATTTTGAAACGACGGGTGCACAAGAGGTCCAGGGTTCGATCTCTGGGTCGGGCTAAAATTTGTAACTAAGATTTTGGTAGGAAATTCTTAGTGTTAGCCTGGAGTCTGGAAGTTTGCAGTATTGTACCCCTGTGCCTCGGTAAGCACGCTAAGCCTCCTGTGCCTGCAAACCTTCTCCGGTCATGTCACGCTGGTTTCCCATCGGAATATGAGGCTAAGGGAATAGAAAGAGCACTTGTGTTTCCGCACACACTTGAGCACTATAATATATCCTGCGTAAGTGGCTGATCGTTGACATTGGCTGCCGTAGCCGTATTTTGGAGGATATATTCTTATTTTAAACATCTTTCTCGTATTCACATTCGGTTTTTAATCTATGAGCGAGTAGGTTCCTGTGCTACCGGTATTTGTTGCTTGTACCATGGACTCATTATCCATGTTTGTACTAAAACCTATGTCTTTTTGATTTACCTATGTAATCTCAAGTCCTCATAGTCTACAGCCCTAGCTAAGTAGTAGGTATAATAAATGGTTTTATACAGGGTCTTCTACGCGTACACGATGAATATAATGCTATAAACGTAAAAGTTTTTTTTTGTCGGTCGGTCGGTTCTGTCAACCTACGTGTGCACGTTTTGGTTTTGAACAGAGTCACCGGGCTTGTGGGGAGCAGAAGGCTCACACCCTAGGCGTCACGTCAAAGATTACAAAGTATACGGAAATTATAACACTTCTGAATACGGCACCTGGAAATGCGGAGCGCACCTGCAGTAACGAAAGCGCAACTAGTGGTAGATATGGTTCAGTCTTGGCTGCGGGGTATCTAATCATATTCGAGCTGCGTATACACTTTAGGCATTTTTATAGGCCACACACTGCTTTATTATTATTCCCCTTGGTCATAAGTTCAGAGCCACAAGAATCTTCCTTGGGACTCCAAAAAAACCGCTTATCATCAGCTGAGCTTGTTTGCATCCTTCGTGTTTGAAAAAGGTAGGTAATATTTCCTGACAATCGAAAGTTGGTTTGTTATCATATTTTGGTTAATCACACCTGTGGCTGGAATCCGTTCTCGTCAGCAATGTACGTGAGTGCGATGAGCTGGCCATCAGGAGACTTGTAGCTGAACTTGCCCTCGGCGACCTGGACCTCCTCTCCCTTCGCCCTTGCCGAAGTTCTTCACGTAGCCTGATTCCTCAGCGTTAATCTCGTTGCCCGTCTCGTATCTGGAAATTAAGTAATAATTTCTTTATGTTTTTCAATTATAAATATGTATCTTGTACTCCTAGATCTCCACAGTCCAAGCAAACTAACTACATACAGTTCCAGGAGTCATTATCACCTCATAAAAATGCATACTTCAGTTACTTTCCAACCATTGCGGTAAAAACGCCTAGTGGTAAATATGATCATTATATTCACACAGATCTAAAAATCAACCAACCACTTAAAAAGAACCAAAATGTTTTGCATTCCTATACTTAAACAATATGGTACACAATTTGGTTCCGTATTTGTTGTATCGTACATAATATGCGTTGCTTTATTAATAATAATATTCTCCAACCGATTACAGCTACGGCGCCCAAACTAAACGATCAGCCACGTACGCAGGATATAATATAAGTGCTCAAGTGTGGACGCAAACACAAGTGCACTCTCTATTCCCTTACCCTCATATTCCGATGGGACACTACTGTGACACGACCGGATAGAGATCGGGCGCAGGATCAACAGCTTAACGTGCTTTCCGAGGCAGGGGGTACAAGACCGCCAATTTCCAGACTCCGGGTTGCCACTAAGAATTTCTCACCGAAAACTTTGGTACAAATTTTTGGCCCGACACGGGGATCGAACCCGGGACCTCTTGCGCAGCCGTCGCTTTAAAGTGCGACGCACTAATCACTGCGCCACAGAGGCAGTCAGTTTAATATATTATAATTCACAACCCAAAAGCCAACCTTAGTCACATTAATAAAATAATAGCATATATCTTGCTAATGTATAATTAACGTTTCAAAAGTGAAGGCGCCGTAAAGCCGGCTTGTTCATTGACAAATATCACACAAAAGGTTTACACAAACATTGCCGCTTAAACTGCTAATACTGTTGCTTGTACGGCTACAAATTGATGGCTTCACACAAAACACGCTGGGAAATAGCGAAGCTAAGTAGTACGAGGAAACGTGAATAAAACAACAAATCAGCATGGGACGTATAGGTTAATAAGTAATAACGTGGACTTACGTCTTCGTATCTATTCTAGTATTGAAACTTTATGTCTACTTCCTTTATGTATACATCCTTACATATTGTTGATTTACTACTAATTGCTCTTTCTGTTTTATTATTAAAAAAACTAATTTGAAATTAAATATTGGTATATACTTTATACAATAAAAATAAAGTTTAAAAACTAAAATCCGACTACCAAAAAAACACGCTCTAAAAAGTAAGAAACAAGAAAATAGCCTCTACTTAAATTATTATACCGTATCGCCGTGGTCGTCTGTGTTAAATCAGTTTTAGTTATGTAAATAATATTACATATTTGAAATGTGCTAAAAAAGGTCTTTTTTTTTTGTTCCTTACTCTAAGTCCCCTAGAGGGTGATGTAGTCAATTTAACATAACGTCTTGTATCCTATAACCAGAAGACAATTAAGACGCTTCTAACGACACCTCATTTGTTCAAATATGATAACAAGTTTAGAAGTTATGAGGGAACAGATGAACAACCATACATACATACATACAGGTCAAAATCATAACCCTCCCTTTTGCTTCGCCGTAGTCGGGTAAAAATCAGGTGACTAGCATCAACAAACTCTTGAAGAAATGAATACATCTGAACTAGGTATATTTTTTACACAAAAATTCAGTTTATTCTAAAAAAATCTGATAGTCTCAGCCATAACACGGAAAAGACCGAATGTGTTCTACGAAAATAAAATCGGATTCGATAAGACTAATAATAAAATTCAGTATTTAAGATTTAACCATAGGCTAAGGATGGCCGCCCTGCTAGGTTTTAACCCTAAGAATAATTTATTTGTAATTGTATTTGAGAAATAAAACACTTACAGCCACTTATAGGTGCCATCAACATTCGGTCCATCAGTTTCAAAGCGTATGATTGGAATCGGTTCGCCGGTTGGTGCTGGTGGCGCCTGCGCAGCTAACGTCGTCGCTATCGCTGCTATAATGATGAATGAGATCTGAAATGACAAATAATCTTTCTGTTATAAACCTTATAAAACAAAACTAATGGTTATTAATGTCACAAAAAATGCTATTGTTATTAAAAAGTTGCTAAATTCAGACTCTATTCTAGCAATAACTTTGTGGAATGAGTTGTTGTTCATTATTGACATAAGGCGCTACATATTTTAATACAAAGCCAAATAAAACGCCTCCACACCAGCCTATGAGTGTAGAGCCTATGGAGTGTACAGCCTGACGTACAAAATAACATTATTTTAGTAATTATAGTGATAGTTTATGTACAAATAGGTACTCCACTCTTTTATTATGTTAAACATCAAGAGAAAGGCATTTTTAAAACCATTTGATACATTTTTAAGGCGTAGTTTTTAAACGCCTATGTGGAAAAAGTAAGCAACATGGCAAACATTTGCTTTTGACGTTCGCTAACATTATAAGCTTCTAGTTCGATCTGTTTAAATTCCTGTTTAGTTTTCGTGGCCATTTCGATCAGATATTATTGCCTTCAAGTTTTGGTTAAAATAAGAATACGAAGCACTTTGAACTTTACTTAGGTATGAATTTTGAGATCTACTTTTAATTTTGATAATACTTTGTCAGGCATTATGTTTAGCCAGGAACAGAGATGGAACTATACTCTGATTTTTAATTCGGCGAACTAAACTGACAGCTGCAAACATCAAGTTCCTATACATTTTGACACTTTGCATCTGTCAAAAATAGCAAAAATGTATGCACATTGAAATCTCTTAGTTTAGTTCGCCGAATTAAAAATCAGAGTTTATCTTATAATATCGATTAAATACCCATATGCAACATTCTGAAGTATTATAGTCTAAAATTACAACATCAAAGGATTATATCAATTTATAATCCTATGATGTTTATTATAATAGGATGATAGAAAATATGAAACAATTTCCACTTTTTTTGTAAAGTTAATCTTATTTTAATAGATTCAATTTTAAAATTAAATGTTTCTTTACACATAAAAACCTAGGACTCATTAAATCTAAAAATTGAATGATCACCTGCATACTTGTTACAAAATAGCATTAACATTTCAATCAAGTAAAGTAATGGTGAAATGTAAAGTAAGCCTATCCAAATCATAGGATTATATCTATTCGATTACCAAATCAGCCGCTATCAATGTTGCGTATCAAACAAATGATCTAATTAGTCTCCACGCATTACCGAAGTATTCCGGAATAAACTATCGAACTGCATACAACGACGTAACATTGCAACTTGCGTGAGCTATGTGTGCCCGGAAATGCTCTGGCAGTAGGGTGACCAATCTCCCATATTTATTATTCATCCTATTTTTCGCGCTATAGAATGGAAAATCTCCCACTTTTTACGAGTCACTCTATTTTTTGGCTACAGATCTAGAAAACCCCCAATTATTATTGCGAGTCGCCCCTTTTTTCATGCTGCGGAACGGAGAGCCTCGTTTTTCTTTAAATTTAATACGGGGTAAAAAATACCTGCAAAGACTGGATACGGTGACTGAAGCATTTCCCCGGTGTGTTCTCCCTTGAAAGTATCAAAACTGTACCCAATGCCAGAAGCCCTAAAATCTTAAGCACTGTGTAGTGATGATACTGGGAACCTTAAGGCCTTCTTAAGGTTACGGGTAGGGCACACTAGCGACGTAAATTGATTAAAATTGGTAGCCACAATGCCAGATGTCTTTTTAGCAATTTCGAAGCTGCACCCTCCCGGAAAACAATTATACTACTTATACATAACATTTAGGTCTGCTTTTAAAATTTGAATTACCGCCAAAAACGGTTACTTATGGCGTTAATCCCAATTTTGTGCACAATTATTCAATAAATAGTATAAATGTGTAGTTTAGTAGCTAACAATTTAAATCGACTGGTGTCGCCAGTTAGGGTTACCCGTCACCATAAAACCCTGTCATAGGTTCAAATTTGAGCATGTACCTCTAGATTAATCAAATCTATTGCATACGTCTACCATTAGCTCAGCGGGTGAGGGAAAACATTGCTGAGTAAACCTGCACGTGTCGGATTGTTTCTGAAAATTGTAACCATGATTCAGTTTGTCTGATTACGATGTCTAAGGCTTGCGAGGGTCACCAAATCCTGGATCATGGTCAAAGAGTATCCTCCAAAGCTATGGCTTTGAACAGCAACATACTCGTATGAACCGTGAACAACACGATGTGAGATCATATCAGGTAACAGTAAGGCTGGTTACCCTACCCGACAGAGAAGAGCGAAAGTCAGAGTTTGCGAACAATAAAGCGACGATAAAAGAGTCGTGCCGAAACCGCACACACCGCTCCGCACCACACTCGTATTTTATGTGAAAATATTTTGACATATGCAAACGCGTTTTCACGGTGCGCGTTACGTAGTGCAGTTTAAGCGCAGCGATGTTTGCGCACGACTTTGATTCAATAACTTCTTTTCTTATTTTCAAAGTTGAAGAGAGAGAGATGTAAATAAAAAATATGTAAAAAAGGTTTTTATCATATATTTTACTGGCTGAAATCGTGACATCTCTACAGTTAATGTTAATATTAAAATTATAGATAGTTAACTATGAAATTGCCGGTTTTTTTTCTAGACACAATAAGATGTATAACTCCTTCAATAAGTAAAAAGTCATCATACTATAATCTTATTTTGATTTAAGACTATATTTTAAGGTTTAAGTATATTAAATAGAAATCAGATATTGCTGCAAGAATAAATCTTGAAAATGACCCTTTTTTACTTTGAAAAATTGACGTTTTTATCAATAATAACAATTTTAACTAAACATATTTTTTCTGAATAACTATCCTACACGTTCCCAAACGTTGTCCATTAAAGCACAGTTAATTATGGAGTAGTAGTAATAATAGTTACTTTACAAATTAAAAAAAAGTTAGTATGGAAAATATAACTTCTTAGAAAATCGCCATACAAAACGGCTATTTCATATGTAAAGACCTAATATTAAAAGGTATAAAACTGAAATATTGCGTTAATATTATTTTTAAGGTAAATATTATATTAAAACATCAATCATATTATGATAATAACATCAAAAAGAAAGATTTAGTATCTTATGTGTTTGTCACATATAAAAATAACTTTAGCACTACTTTGGGGTAGTTTTTGACAAGAAAATCTTAAAAGGCCGGCAACGCGTTTGCACTTCATCTGATGTGGCAGATGTCCGTGGTCTGCGATGTTGCTCACCACCAAATGACCCAACTGTTCATTTGCCTCCCTTTTTTCATAAAAATAGGCTATGAAAAAACTTTCGTCAATAAAAAGAACTTTGTTTAGGCTTCATACATATTTCTACGGAAAAAATGTCATGTAGTCAAAGCGAGTAACTCTGCGAGTTCATAGCTAATTCATCTATGAAGCAACTAACAACTATTTGTAAAGCATTAGTACCATGCAAATTGACTTGCATTTTCTTTGATAGCTTATAAGTTAAGATTACACCATATTAACTCGCAGTTATGTTTCCATTTATTAAACAGATTGCAACTCATAAATGTATTTGTTGGGAACTTCTAGCTCTTTCATTATGTCTTAGACAGTTTACAAAATGTTTGTATGGAGACAATTTGTCAAAAAAATATTATGCACTCATACGAGTAGGCACTCTAGTTCGACAATATAAACTAAAACAACGTATCAAAGAATCAATTTAAAAAAATAGACAACTATAAATAATAAATAAATAAATATTTCACAACATCACATGCATTGATCTGACTCCGAGATAGGTAGCTCAAGCACCTGTGTTACGCATACCAGAATCAACAGTGGGATTACAAATATATACAAATAATACTTTTCTTTTGTAAATACATACTTATAATACATAGATAACACCCAGACCAATACAAACAGATATGTTCATGCACACAAATGTTTGCACTGTGCGAGGATCGAACCCGCAACCCTTGCACCAGACCACTTCACTACCACTGTTCCAAACGGGTCGTAAAACTAGTCGTATTATCATAATCAACAAACGAACTGGATCGTGGTTGCACGTTCAAAAGAATAACTTCCGAAACGTGTATGTTTATAAAATACGATTTAAAAAATCCAGAATTGCACGCTCTTTTCCAATGATACATAAAAGTTAATCTACTATATGATGAAGCAAAAGCGAGATAACTGCATTTTGGTTCACTTTACTCAAATCTACAAAAACACGACGGTCGTAGACATCGCTTTTTATTAAATTACGCAAGCTATTTTTTAAATGCTACGTATTAATAACATTTCAATTTAAAATTCATCTGGTAATTATTTAAATCTTTTTAAATTGTATACAGAATTTAGTAACCTTTAAAGCAACATTATTTGTGTTTTAACGACTACAAACTGTAAATCTATGTTAAGGTGACGGGTAGGGCACACTAGCGACGCCAATCGATTTTAATTTTTAGCTACTAAACCGGATCTATTTGAACAATTTCGGGGTTACAACCTCTCGTCAAACACTTATACTATTTATTAAATAACCATGCCCGAATGCGGACCCAACATTTGTACGCGAAAAATTGATTCACGCTAAAAGTGGCCGCTTTTGGCGGTAATCAATTTTTCGCTTACAAAAACGGACCCATCATTTGTGCATTGTTATTTAATAAATAGTATAAGTGTTTGCCGAGAGGTTGTAACCCCGAAATTGTTTAAAATAGATCCGGTTTAGTAGCTAACAATTAAAAACGAATGGTGTCGCTAGTTAGGGCTACCCGTCGCGACGCCTTAAGTGAAACTGCTTGTCATTATAATAATATAATGATTTAAAGTAAGTATCTTTTAAAATCACAAATAATGTTTATATTGTGCCTACACATGACATACATTTTACTTCAAGTGTCTTTTTGCACGAAAAGGTTTTAGTCCTGTAGATTTTTAAAGAAAACGCAATTCAACAACCCTTTTCAAGCAGATGATACATGCATTATAAACATTTTATCATAGCCGCTATCAAAATGCACATCTCCGACTGCCTTGTCAGTCTCTCGAGTCACAGGTACTCGAATATAATATGAAAATAATATGACAGCGTCATATCTCACGGACGAAACGTGACGGGGGAGTGTAGAGAACAGTCGGAAACAGGGGACGACTGAAATCCGTGACCTGACAACAATCTCTCTTGTGTTCGAGATGCACTGCCTTATGAGAATGTTGAACGTGACGACTTTTGACCCACGCTACCTAACACTGATCAATTTGCATGAAAGCAAAAGAAATTTCAAGAATAATTGGATGCCAGGTCGGCGTCTATGTTGAAACTGTTGAAACCTTTTATGCTGGGAAAAGGTCGTGCTTCAGCTCTTAAACACATTTTAGGTTTTTAAATATATATACATATATATATAGATTTTTTTGCGTACTTGTTACAGACTTCTTACTATGTGCCTCACTAGTTACTAATTAATATTATATCAATTATTTCATAATAAGCTTTTCACTAGCTCATTAGAAATATTTCATAATATATTTTTATTTATCGTTAATTGTTGTTTACAGCAGACGAGCAGACGGATCACCTGATGGTAAGCGATTGCCGCCGCCCATGGACACCCACGACATCCATGGTCACAAGGATTATAAGAGATTTATAAGTAATTGCTTTTAATTCAGTCATAACTTGTAGGTAATAGTGACCACTAAGTTAATAACTCAAAATATTAAACGCAAGTTTGCGCTTGACTAGATCCTAGTTTTTATTTTACAATTCTCATTCAAAGTTACAAAAAAATCTATTTAATTCTCAATTAAGGTTCATGATAGATAAGTAAAATTGATTGCTGCTATTGGTCAACATTTTAATTTCAATCGACATTAAACTATAAACATACTCGAAGTTTAGTGTTTCTGTATTTATGTAATACTCTAAAAATATATGCATGTTAAAATATATTTTTTGAAATGTTTATCATCATTGAATCAAATGAGTTGAGGAATAATTACACAGTAGATGTACAAGTATCTATGTAGTTACGTACATACAGACAACGACAGCAATTTCTGTCAGCCATTTAAGATACAATAATTATACTATAATTTTGAATTTTGAATTCGTTAATAAATTAACTATCTGTATACTATAATGAATGAAAAAGCTTTTAATGTTAGCGTCACAAAGTAATGGTTAGATTGGAACTTTAATAGGAAGGGCCATATAATTATTTGGCAACCTTCTGAAAGGTCAAAGTTCAATTTAAATTTAGAATAACTCCATTTAAATGATGCAACTGGATGAGGCTTGAAAGAAAGTTGATCCTTCGAGGATTCAAATGTTTGAAATGAATGGTCTCCTTACCATGATTGCGTAATGTGGGGAAGTGAGTCGCGGGATGCAGCCACAGGCGCAAGCAGTGCAGGTGTGTGCTCGGTGACACTGCATGGTGTTTATATACCGGCTTGTTTACCTATGAACTTCGTACCGATGCAAGCGCATCCCGGCGATGCATCGCACACAACGCCTGCCGTTGCATACGACTGGGTTGTGGAACAACTGGGCTTTATGCTAATGCTAGTTATGTCTGGGTACCTTAACCCGTCCGTTTGATCTTTTGTTTTGTAGGTAGTGACAACATGTCCAAGAATTTGCTAAGTCTACTGAAGAGGAACCTTCCGCTGGAAGGTTTTTTGGTAGTAGGTAAGCTCAAGCATTTACTTTACACGTACTTACATTTCAAAATATTCACGCAACTTTTCAAAAATCTTACATAGAGTTTATAGTCATGGAAGTTATTGACAAAACTTGCGATAATTTACAAATAATTTACAAAATATGCCTATATAATATGTCACACAGCAGGTTACTATAATCTGTCAAATTTCCTCAAATGATATAATTTGTCAGATTGGTACTTATACATTGATGAGTGACAGTCCGTATCTACGTACCTTAACTCCTCTATTTTCTTTCTGAGAAATATCCTACCTGGAGTAGCTGAGCTATTTTAGGTACAACTTTGAATGAACTGAATTGGGTATTGAGAAAAAAATCCGATTACCCATTATTCCGCTACTCTGCCACCTGTGATTACCTACGAGTTAGTACGTAGTGGCCACGAGTATATACCTCCGCCCAACAAACATGATCTTCAATGCATGTTAAACAATCAGTTAATGCAAAACAAATTATAACCATCATCTTAACAGAAATTGAAATCCGGAGGGAATTATTTTAATCAATTATATTGCGAAATTCTAATACCCGCTGGCTATTCCGGTCTAACAGAAGTCATCGCCTTAGTTCAGCTTGTAATTTGACAGTGTGTTATCGCTTTTGAATAAATTTATTATGTTTATACTACGGTATATCTTCTAAATATGATTATATTCCTTATTTGGGCTTAAAACAGAATACTTCTAGGATCATTCGGTTTTTCGTTCGTCATGTTACAAAAAGGTAGATTGCACAGAACATGTTATAAGACTGGAGACCGTTTAAATCCACAAAGTAACGGCTTTTTTGTGTTTACATTCGCTGGAGAAATGCGACTCTCCTGAAGTGCAACGGAAGGACCATGTCGTATATAGGATGTTCACGTGGGGATATCCATCTAAAAATGGAGTTCAAACGATATCTAGTACCTACTACCTACATAGGTATCTAAATACCTACACACCATGGAAATCAAGCGATACGTGCAGTTATGAGTCTAAATATAAGAAGCCTCGCGGTCTGAAAAAATTAAGGAATATTTAAGTAGATTATGTTTGATCGTAGGTGTAGGGATCTATGATGACGAATATTTTTTGATAGCAACTTTAATAGTATTAAATTTATTACCTATGATACTGTGAATACCAAATCGATATATAAAACAATATTTAACGTAAGTCATCATACATTATTTAGTTAATTTTACTTAAACAATATTTTGTTACCGTTTATTAAAGTGCGTTCCTGCTATCGTTTATAGCTTAGTCTTAAAAACGATTATTAATTTTCCTCAATAGATCATAATTATGCACTTAAAGTTTCCACCGATTTACGTAGGTTAGAATGCAGGGTTTGTTTCCAGTGACACAGTTTTAAATAATTGTAGGTTTGAGTGGACAAAGGTCTTAACTGACATAAAGTTCAAAATGAGTTATGAGTTGTTACATGTTAAATTTTAAAATCAAAATAGCAATCACAGCTTAAAGTTTTATATAAAACATAAGTAATAATGCTCTAGAAAATTTTATTTACTTTATAGATAATATCAATAAAAAATGTATATTTTATTATATTTATTAAAATATTGAGAAAATCTAAAACATTACACCTTTGTTTTATAAAATAATAGAATAGAATATACTAACTCAAAAAGGAATAAGGATTATTTATATAAAATAGCTTTATTTCATTAAAAAAACACGACAGAGGATAGGCAGGAAAGACAATATTATATTAGAAATGGTTTAAAATGTTTAAATAATACCATTGAGACTGTTTCTCTATGAATTCTAAGCTGAGTTTTTATATCTGTAATCTACCGGGGCGCTTATAAAACCTTTGTTTGTTTATTTTTTCATATGATCATGTTATTCGTGTGAAGTTGCAAAAGACATATTGTTTTTATTACTACCTTTTACTATTCCAAACGTAGTATTGTAATAGATTAAAAAAAAATGTATCTGCTCATACCAAATTTAAATCCTGAAATGTATGAATGTTTGTCAGATAACACCTTTGTTAAGGTCTATATTTTTGACACGTAACAAAATGTACGTGTTTTGGATCATTAGTAGATTTTATCATCACTAAAATTTAAAACCTATGTTCATGCAAAAAAGTCGATTCTTCAGTTTTGTCAAATAACACCTTCGTCCACATACCCCTTCAATTATTTTAGGTACATTTACCTACAGTGCGACCAGTTGGTCTGGGAGGAAATGATTGGTTTTTGTTGACAGCATAAATTGGATGCCACAGTGCCTGGGACATAGTTTAGGAAAACACAAGCTTGCCCACCACTTATGCCACCCTCTCGGCCTCACTGACTGGACCCACAGAAATGACAAGTCGCTACGTGTGGCGTCAGTTGGGCTGCAGGTGCTTGACGCTTTGGTCATGTAGCGACTGACGGAAAGCACCGGTTCCGGGTTTTGATAGAGGAGGTTGTGATAAAAAAAGTCACAGTCACTATAAAACGGCTCTGCAGAGACCACTTCTAACAAAAACTCAGGTTGTAAGACTCTATTAAGTCTAACGAACTTGTCCACGTGACAACTCACTCGAAAGATAATAGCAATGTTGACAACGATACAATTATTATTATTAATATCACTTTTCGGCACTTCACAGCACAAAAACTTACCAACAGGATCATTTCACCTAGTACCTTTGTCCTTAGCATGGGAATAATAGTTCAGCGGTTTTCATGAGATGGGGCTTGTAAAAAGCTGATGTAGTTTTAAAAATCAGTCAAGCAGATGGTTCAGCGATGTTTCGGTAGATGTCACTATGCAATTTTACATTTTGCAAGTAAAACGTAGTAAGTAAGCGCAAGTTTCCGAAACAATGACCTCAAGCCGCCTGCCTACAATGGTAATTTTTAAAAAGGAAGGGAAAACCAGGTTTCCAGAAACTACTGGAAATTTCATTTTAAAGCAAATAAATTATTTCTGATATTTAATTGTCTCCCTGACTAATTCTTGAAGGTGGTCGTTCAACGGCTATGTCGGTTTCCTCTAGATGGCGCTAGCACTGGCTAGCCTACTGATGCCCATATAACAGTATATTTACTCTATGCTCACCACACTACACAAAAAACCACTACATATAACAAGTTGTAATGACTTTTTAAAGTCATTACAACTTGTTATATGATTAAAGAGTTGAATGTATTTTTCTTTTTTTTTACGTGATTGGCAGACGAGCAGACGGATCACCAGATGGTAAGCGATTGCCGCCGCTCATGGATACCCCCGTGAATAATTTTTAGTGGCTACTTAAAACTTAAATTCTGAGGATGATGACATGAATACAGTGATGATTGTAACATGAGTACAGTGTAGGTACAAAACAAGCTACAAAATTTCCAATCCAAAATCCATTATTAGGTAAAACGTCTTCTTGAACGATGTTTCAATTAATTTCATTACAATCAATGAGAATGGCATCGCCACTCCCTTAATGCCCTCTTACCCTGGCGCCTTTGTATTTGGACAATGTTTTTTTCCAACATATGTATTGATGACCAAGTCACATTTGGTGTTCTTCTTACCATTACTTTTCCTCCAAGAAGAGTCATGGCAGACCAATTTTTATCCCAAGTAACTATTTTAAGACTCACATGCGAATAAATGTTATAATGAATGAATGAATGAATGAATGAATATACTTTTATTGCACTCAAAATAAAGTATGAAAACTTAAAACTAGATATTACAGGATATGTACAACGAAGGCGGCCTTATCACTATGAGCGATCTCTTCCAGGCAACCTTTGGATAAAGGACACTTGATGAAGGTGTAGGGCGGTGCAATCTTAAATATTTATATACTTACACAGAAAGTTTAAATGCAAATACATAAATAAAATATGAATATACACATACAATATATATGATTAATAAGTACATAAATATAGCAACTAAAATAATAACAATGGATCCCAAAGCAGACGAATGATTCTCAGTGGACAGGAAGAGATGGGTGAGAGGAAGTGGGCACAGTGGTCTCAAAGGGTCAGGAAATGTGATTTAATTTGGGCTTTAAAGATGGGTAGGGAATTGGATTGCCTGATTGTCAGCGGTAAAGCATTCCACAGTCGGATAGACTGCACGGTGAAGGATTGGGAGTAGGATTGAGATGAATGAGGAGGGAACTTAAAATGGAGAAGTTTGGAAGAACGCATATGACCTCGAGTGGGCTGGAGAAACTGGAAACGCTCTTTGAGGTATGGTGGAGATTTGGGACTGAAAAGAATAGTATATAGTAAGGAAAGAATGTGGGAGTCACGACGAAGACGGATAGGAAGCCATTGTAGACGAGCTCTATACTTAGATATGTGGTCATACTTACGCAAGCCGAAAATAATACGTATGCAATAGTTGTGGAGGCGCTCGAGCTTGTTGAGTAGAACCTCATTTAGATCGAGATAGCAACAGTCGGCGTAGTCAAGAATTGGGAAAAGTAAGGTTTGTACTAGCGCAATTTTGGTGGGTATTGGTAAGAAATTACGGAGTCGATTTAGTGATCCAGCTGCTGCGAACAGTTTCTTACTAACTTCAGCAATTTGAGTAGTCTAGGATAGGGAACTGTCAATATGAATCCCAAGGTTCTTAACCGTTTTGCTGTAGGGGATTGGAATTCCGTCAAAAAGTATGCTTGGCAATGTGCTCCAGTGCCTGCGTTTTTTTAGGGTTAACCAAGAGACCAAAAAATCTGCTCCATGCCGAAATACGGTCTAAATCTGAATCAATAGCCTGTACAGCACGGGAGAGATCGCTTAGGCTACCCTGCGTATAAATTTGGAGATCGTCTGCATATAAGTGGTAGGAAGAAGTGAGATTGTGGGTAATGGAATTTATGAAAATAGCAAAGAGTAGAGGAGACAGTACGCCACCTTGCGGCACGCCAGCACTAACGTCGCACCATGCGGAGGTAGATTCATCGGCACGGATGCGCTGCCGACGGCCATGCAAGTAACTTCGAAACCAGTCAGTTACCATTTTTATTAGTCCAGTCAGTTACCAGTTATAATTCACTAACTGTTCATATTGACTGTTTGACGACCCGTTTGGAACAGTGGTAGTGAACGCTGCCTTTGGTCCAAGGGTTGCGGGTTGCTGATATCCGTAATACAGGTGCTTGAGCTACCTATCTCGGAGTCAGATCAATTAATGTGATGTTGTGAAATATTTATTTATTTAATATATAAAAGATATTATTCACAGATATTATTACTATTCTTTAATAAATAACGTTTAAGGAAAAGAGACAAAGGAGTAAAAGCGGGTCAACATAGTACTCGTAAATGTTCTCCGTGTGAAATTATGCATGGTCAATAAAAATGCCATAAAGTTATTTTTCGTTGTATGAACGGCGATAAATCAATTTATTTACCTATACAAATTTGTCAAATTTCTTCTAACTATTATCACCTTTATATAATTCACAATTGATGTAATACTTATCAACTGAGGAAAGACAATTCAGTAACAGTTGCATAATGTGTAAAATATTTAATTTTCTAGTATGGTATAATATAAACCCTAAACGTGTTTACGTTTGAATTCTTAATTTGAAAATAAATACATGAGTCTAGCTAAAACAATTGCCTTCTATATATTAACTATTCATAAACAAGAAATATATTGACCATACTCGAAGGTATAATTTATATTTTTTGTACGTTGAATTCCACGAGGGGATAGTTTCAATAATTTGAACGTATTATTACAACCGCAATCATAACACTCTACGTTGCAGTGCAGCCCTACATAAAGTATTATCGCCCAAGCTACTCAGCAGAAGTAAGAAATTGAGAATATACAAGACAGTAATACGACCTATGCTGATGTACGGCTGTGAGGCTTGGACGCTAACTTTAAAAGAAGAGCAAAACCTACTCGTTGCGGAAAGAAACGTACTCCGCAAAATTGTGGGCCCAGTAAAATTACAAGACGATGGCTGGAGGATACGCATAAATGTCGAAATATGCGTGTCCACAATGTTCTGGACACGCCTAACATCATCGGCGAGACCAAGGCGCATCATCTTCGTTTCGGCTTGGCCACCTCAAAAGACTGAACGAGCATCGTCTCGTGAAGAAAGCGTACCAGAGCCGACCGATGGGCCAACGCCCGGTAGGCCGGCCTATAGGCCGGCTGGAAAGACGTCTTCGAAAATGATCTGAGAGAACTTCAGGCCGGTGACTGGCGACAAGTAGTGCAGGACCAAAGTGACGTTCTCTTCTTTCGGAGGCTAAGACTCGTTTCGGGTCACTGAGCCAGTGGAGTAAGTATTATTACAACTCTTTACAGACAAAACATGTATTGTAAACATTACAAAAAACACAGCATCTCGAGATGTCTATATCTCATCTTTATTCACTATCGCACAATTAACATCTAATATCATTCCCCTTGCCTGCGACAAAAGACATCATCGCCATATAAGGCGTAAATAGGATACTTCACCAAAGGTTGACATGGATTGATGAGCATGTATCAATTAAATGTATGTACATACTCGTGCTTAGGTCACATTTTCTCATGACAATTGCAACTGTTTATTGCGACACATACCAATGCACATAATTGCTATAAGTGTAGTTTTTTTTGTATTAACGGTAAAGGTCAGAATCGCATGTTTTATAAACAAATAGTGTTTTGAAAAATGCAGCCTCTGGATGTGAGGCTCATACATACGTGCACGATCAATTAATTAAGCCTATTGTCGTCTCATCATCATCATCATCAGTCCATTTAAGTCCCTACTGCTGGGGCACGGGCCTCCCTCAATCACATGAGGGGTAATTGCCATACTCACCACGCTTGGCAGACGGGTTGGCGAGGGTTTAGATATAAATGCAGAGTTTTCCTTCTCTGGGTGCTGATGATCATGCCAGCAGATTTACCTTAGTCGCCTTTTACGACACCTCGGTAAGAGTGAGGGTGGCCTATTCTACTCTGCCGGGACCACACGGCTATTGTCGTCTACTTGATTTTAATCAAAAGCTTATAGATTTAGATTACGGGACAATTTATAGATGACATTGTAGTAACTAACGAGGGTAGCTCAAGGTTTAGCATTTACCTTCCATACCTCCGTCTGCTAAACCTCTGAGGTAAGGTCTGACCCTCCGGTCGTGGTTTGAATCCAAGCAGGCACCTCTAAATTTTTAAAATCTATGTGCGTATTTCTACCATTAGCTCAGAGGTGATAGAAAACTTCGTGAGGAAACCTGCACGTTTTGAACAGTTTCTTAAACGTGTAACCACGATTTGTTTGGAGCAATGGTAGTGAACGCTGCCTTTGGTCCAAGGGTTGTGGGTTCGATCCCCGCACAGTACAAACATTTGTGTGCATGAACATGTCTGTTTGTATTGGTCTGGGTTTTTATAGGTATTATAAGTATGTATTTACAAAAGAAAAGTATTATATTTATATATTTGTAATTCCACTGTTGATTCTGATATCCGTAACACAGGTGCTTGAATCAATGTATATGATATTGTGAAACATTTATTTATGTTATTTATTCAGTTGGTCTGGTCCTCCTCTAAAGGGTTGCGAAGGTCAAACGGCAGTCGCTTCATTGTAATTAAGAAGACTCCCTAAATTGTGCATCAAGGTCTAAACGTACCCCGGGCTCCATATCAACAGCTTACGACGCAACCGGGAATCAGACGATAATAAGATGACGAGTGTAGTACCTACCATCCTTTAGTACCAGGAGTACCTAATGTAGCATTTTTGTTCATCAACCATTTTACATCCCAAGAATACTACAATTTTATGTAGTCGTAAAATTTTACAGCAAATGAGTCAAGAAAAATGTCATCGCATCATCTTTGATGACCTCGCGCAGTGACGAAGTCTCGTATTTACCTAAGACCCAAGTCTTAATTCTCAATGTGCTTCTTAACCTTGGAAATAACTTTCCATTTTGCAGATATACTCAATGTCATTAAAAAAATATCTATAATGTAAGAATTTGTGCATTCTTAGAGTGATTATTTTCAGCCATAATTCCGACCACGCGCTGTATTGTTTTGGTATAGGACAAAAAAAAATCGTTTTTGCAAACCAATAATGTTTTTAAAAAACCTATCTAACATAACATTTAAAAAATCGAGTGACTCAAGGTACAAACTGGTATCGCGATACAGCACTTTCCTTCCCTACGCAATTTGAAAAATTGTTAAGTGTTTTGGCTCTTATCAAATCCACTCTTAAATGTAGGCTTCCTCCCTCTTCCTCGATTCCTGGTGATCCCGTGCCTTTTTTTTTGATGACCCAGTGAAAATGCACCTTATGCTCGCTGAGAGGGGCTCTCCTCCGGGTTAGATCTCTGCTTATCAGAGACCGTCCGGAGGCGTACCCAATAAAAACACTGAGGCATTTCCATCCCTCGCCCAGGAAACACTCAGACCGGGGTGAGGACTGCCACGGTGGCTTATGGGACACAGCAATGTTTCTGCCTAATACCAACCAAAGTTGGAATCAGGGCCGAACTGATTACCAGCAGGGCCACTCGAGGAGATAGATGCACCTGAGTCCCCGGCAATCCCGTGCCTGACTCATCCAATCCCGACCTCCAAGTCGTCGCCGCGCCCTCTGGTATCCACTCTGGACCTCCATTCGAGGACTCGCTTTATTCATTGACTTTCGTCCATCCCCGTATGTGTCCCACCCATGTTCGCTATTTCTTCGCAAGACAGCCATGACGACGGGGACGGATAGGTATAGGTTGTTAACTGTTTGATTAATTAATCAAACAGAAAAACTGAATTAAATAAGTTGAAAGAAAATATATTTAAATATTTTCAAAGCAACATTCCTTTTAGGAAGACGTACTATCCAAGATGGGTAAACTATTGGGCAAACAGAAATGGTCATTAATAGCGTAAGCCCGGATAAATGTCGCATAAAGTACTCTTAATCAGCCTTTATAACTCCCATACACGTATGAACTTACATTTAAATAAAATTAAACTCAAAATGCGGCGCTTATTCAATATTTATTCCTTGTAATACCCAATTACAATTTGATGATCAAACCAATAACTTTAATATTTCCCTTTTGGTAATTGGTTTGTCGCTGAATAATTTCATCCTGTTATCATTAAAAGAGTCATGTTTTCAGGTATTTTGGCTCTACACTTAAATAATATATATTAAAATAATTCTCCTAACTTCTTACCACTAAACACTATTTTTAGTGAATTTCTAAATTGATGAAACTAGAAACTTTCTTTAAATACGATGAATTGCAGATTTTTCAACAATTTAGACGTAATTTGTAAATTAAATTTAGTCCACGATTAGGCGAAACTCTTTCTATAGGTAAGTTTTTTATTTGTATATTAAGTAATGTTTCCTTTAGGCGCAACTACATAATTCTATCACAGCATAACAAGAGGAAAGCTCTTGTTATTCTGTGATTTTATTATCAAAACTACAATACGCAAATAAAGATCTTTGATTCTATGCTATTCCAAACATGCAGTAACATGTCATTCTCAGCCAACTCTGCCGTCAACCTGATCCACAACGGGTCGGATTTTTTTTCGGTGTTTACCGCCCTCACTTTGTCACATGTGGTACAAGGTGATTTGCAGTCGGATGGCCACGCTCACCGTTTAACTCTCACCTGGAAATACTTTTCTGCACCATACCGGTGCGCCCTGAGTTTGTAGGTCCAGGCCCAGGTGTTGTGATGCAGTTTCTTTAAAGAGAAAGAGTGAAAAGAAGGATGTGTCACACTAATTTGATGTTATAAAATCACAAAATAACAAATGATGAAAAAGTTACATACATCTAGCCATTCAGTATAAGTCAATATGGTGAATGAACTACCACAAATCTACTCACACACCTTTCTAAACCTTTGTCTGCATTCAATTTGTCCCATAAAAGGTAACATCATGCATAATCTAGACCACACTGACACTCTAATATTAACTTCATCAAACAGAGATTACCACAAACTTCCAGGACGAATGGGAAACTCACACATTTAGAAACTTAAAATAAATTAAGTACGTTATTGGTGGATATTTCATTAGTTCCGTCAAATGCCACACGCAGAACTGGCTCTGCAGGGGTCAGGTATGGTCGCGATGAGCGAGTGTTTCACAACACCCTTTATTGGATGAGGGCCTGTCCAGTTTCTGTCAGCAATATGATTTTCACGAGACCTAATGTTTTACAGAGATTGACGCTGTAGGTCGGAGACAACATACCCCGTTATTTTTTATGGGTTGTATTAAAAGTTTCCTCAAATTTAATAAATTACTAACCCAACCTAACCTTTTAGCACATCAAAAAGTACTGATTGCACATCAAAATCTTAGTTTGATGAGCAATTAGTATTTTAGTCCTGCAAATAAGTAATTTTTAGAGGTAAAGGTGAGTACACAATGTTGTTTCACATAATAAATATCGTGTTAATTCCCGTCTTGATACATTATAGTGATAATGCAACGCAAAAATCTAAATAACTAATTTTTAGAGGGTTGATTTCATATATTACCTTTTTTATCGTCGAAAATCACAGTAAAGGTATCGTGAACAAAGTCCATTTCGCATTTTAGATCATCATAATAAGAAAAATATCTGCTGCTCCAAACAAAATAGAATAACCATCCATCCGGCTGTAGGTAATCTATGGAACAGATGATTTTTTTTCGCTTATTTTGTTGATCTAACATGCTAAATGGACTTTATTTATTACACCTCCAAGGTTTTTTTTATAAGGGGTGTAAACGATTTAAAAAAAATCGGTGTTTACGAAGAGGCACTGGTAGATTGACTGTGCTGCTTTTTTTCTCATGGACTTAATTACAAAGTAACGTATTTAGTATGCTTTAGGTATAAACCACTAAACCTAGGAAGTTTATGAACTTAATGCACATTTGCGAAAGCACAGAAGGTGTCGTGATTGCCAACCGCAGAAGGTGTTGTGACTGTAACTTATGCTGACTATACTTTAATCCTCTCCTGTTCCGAAGATCCAAATACTGCATCTGCAAAACTCCAAGGATCACTAGATGAAATTGGAATATGGCTGAAGAAGTGGAGAATCCGAGCCAGCACAGCAAAATCAGTCCCTGTAACGTTTGCATTAAGGAGGCCTGCTCTCCAGTGACGTTTGGCGGTGATGTCTTGCCTACGGAAACAACAGTCAAATACTTGTGCATGCACCTGGAGGCCTTACTTGGCGAAACCATATTAAAGCCAAAAGAGAACAAGCAAAAAAAAAGTTTGCAGATATGTATCGGCTGCCGGGGAGACAGTCAACACTAAATCTGGAAAATAAACTCGTATATATAAATGTATCCTCAAATTTGGACATATGGCATACTACTCTGGGGATGGTCAAGCCACTCAAATGTGGAAATACTTCAGCGTTATCAACAGAAAGTGTGAAGACACTGACCAATGCGCCATGGTTCACACGGAACGCGGAAGTGCACGAGCATCTGAACATTCCCACAGTAAAGGAAGAAATAGAGAAGGCTTCTATAGCCTGTAAAAAACTTGAACGGCCACACCAATCATTTAGCTACTGAGCTCACCAATACAATACAGACAACTGCTTGTTCTGGTTGAAAAGAATGCAATTAGCATGTATATAAAGATTATTAAAAGAAATAAGTACGGGAAGACACATCATAGTATGTGCTCTCTCTAAAAATTATAAGTTAATAATTCATCCATCAAATCTGATTAAAGCCGCATAGGCTGATTGTAGATATTTAAAAAAAATGCACATTTAGAAAAATATTAACGTATCGTAACACTTGTTATTACGGTAGTCTTCAGTACACAAAATCCAAAACTTTAAGGAACGTAAATTAATTACCATAGATACGCAGCTTGAGCATCATAAATGTTTTTAATTACTCAGTATTTTTACACGTGCAATGGAATTAATTACATAGCGCCATGAGAAGCGAGATGGAGATGCTAAGATGGAAAAATTATAAGATTCATTATTCAATTAATTAACTGATAATAAGTGGGATGTACCTATTTACTGGAATAGTAATTCAAAGATTAATATAAAAAATCATTAAAAAGAAAAATGCCATATAATCTAGGATTTTTTAGCAATTCAGGTAACTTTAAAAGTAATTATTTATGGTGCATAAACTCAAACTTTGCATTAACCTAAAATGCAATACATATAAAAATGTTCTAGTAAAATGCTGCATTTAAAATAGCCTTTTAATTTATTCAATGACAAACCTATTCAAAATTAACAGTGAATAAGTAATAGATAGCATATTACTTATTTACGACCATGAACTTACTTCTATCAAAGCACTTAAAAACTTCATCTCGTGATTCAGGCGGGACTCAACTTACAATTTCGTCGGCATAATAACGCGTTCAGTGGTCTAATTGATAGAACATTCACCCAGGATTGTGGAAGGTGTGGGTTCGAGTACCGCCTGAACACGAGATCAAAAAAAAATATTTTAAGTGTTTTATTTACTTTAAGAATTAATTGCAAAAGATTGCTATAAAAACTATCAACTATTAATTCTATGAACATCATTATTTAATATATAACAAGCACTTTGACTGGTGATTTGTAATATTATCACACCCTTAAGCTCAGCAAATTGCACACCTTACTAAAATGAGAACGGCAAAACATTTTCTAAACGTTTGGTAAGCCATTTGAGTAAGTACATATAACAAGTCATATGAAGAAACATATGTGTGTATGCTGCTAAGACATCTATATAAATGTAATGATTTAATCTAAAACGTAAAAAAAAACACTTTCTATACAATATTGACTTATATGTTGTACGAAACAATATTGTATAGAAAGTTGTTTTTTCACTTACAGTGTTAACGAAATTATTTGGTTAGCAGCAAGTGGTGATTATTAATTTTATCACGGTACATTTTCATTCCAAATTTTCGATTTTTTCTAGTTAAGTCAACTGGAACATTTCGCATTAATCCAATCACTTTTCTACATGGAAAAATTAACAGAAAGATCAATGCTTACTACTTTCTCCATCTAGGAAATAACCAACGTTCACAATATTACTATGCTGTCATTACTTTACCTTTATGTCTCGCTGGTGAGATCCCCACTTCTGAGGTGATATAGGAAGAGTATAATCATTCCGAGTTATATTACGAACGAAAGGTAATTATTGAGTGGTAATTTTAGCAAAAGTAGACCTCCCATATAACAAGAAATGTTTTGTCAAGGTTTTTCATTTTTTAAATATTTTTTGAAAACTAAATATGTAAAAAATAATTCTATAGTTTTTATGATTATGGTTTTATGGTGGCTAGTAAAATTATTTAAGTAGCTAATCTAGAAATAAACACGAAACAAATTGTAACATTTTTTATTTTTTGTATAAAAGTATACATAAGTTAATAAGGTATGTACAAAAGTAAAGAAATAAGTACAACACTTCTCTCATCAGCAATTTTATCACAATTTTCCATTACTTGAACTGACTAACAAGTCGATAACACCTGTCAGTCTGAGTTGTCAAATAAGAAATAACAAATAATATCGTTGTTACCGTAACTCTATCTTATTCTAATCAGTTATAACTAATAGGCATCCTCTAGGTGATATGGGATTCTTTCTAGTATAAACTAAAAATTGTGACATCTTGAGTATTTTTAAACTACAACAACTAACATTTTAGGCATAAAACTGATTCTATAAAAAAATATGAACCATTTTTTCTCCAATATGAAAAGGGATTCTGTCTTTACATCATTGTTGTGAAAGAACGTGTTTTTTATTGGCAGTACCGATATAGACAGTTCTAAGGAAATATCTTATTTTAACTAATACTGCACGGATTCAAGGTGTGTCTTTCTATGGCTATGAATACGAATATGGTTCTATAATTTGGATAATTAGTATTATACCAACTTGTTTAATTTAAGTTGTTAGTTCCCCCGATTGAATCCCATTTGACAAGTGAATTAAGATTGTAACCAATTTATTGTAAAATTACAATTTTAACGGCAATGCCGCTGTATATTTTTTAAATGGCAACCATAGTTTTCAATGAGTTGATAATAACGTTAAAAATCTTAATTCGTGTAGGACGGCGTTTACGAGTAAAGTAGCTTCTAGCCTGTTTTGTGTGTTTTACGACTGGTAGTAGAGACCTTTGTAGTCAAGGGCAGCCTTCTCCTCATGCTGTCTGGCTGCCTCAGGGTTGTTTTTGGCTTCGAGCTCAGCACGCTCCTGGAATGTAAAATAAGGTTGTGATTGTAGGATTTTAGATAATTTACAGATTAGCAAGCTTAAGTGGCAGTGGGCTGGCCATATTAGCCGCAGAACTGACAACCGATGGGGTAAACGAGTTCTGGAGTGGAGACCGCGTCTTGGCAAACGTAATGTAGGGCGCCCTCTGGCTAGGTGGGGGGACGATCTGCGCAGGATGGCTTGCAAGAGCTGGATGCGAGAAGCCATAGATAGATCACAGTGGCGAACAATAGGAGAGGCCTACGTCCAGCAGTGGACTGCGATAGGCTGATGATGATGATGAAGATAATTTACTCATGCGAACTTGATGCTTATTTAGTCCCAACGGGTTTTCATTTATACGCCAAAAAAACCATCTTTAATTATGTTACTGGCTTAAATAGACACACATTGTGACACAATGAACATTTATATTCTATTTCTCTGATGAAATACTACCAAAAATGGAGTATCATCAACAAAAGTAGCAATCTTGAATTCGCGTAGGTTGTTAATGTGATTGAACGTTCAAATGTGTATTTAATGATGCCATTTGCATATGAAATATGAGTCAAGGACTTTGGAAAAAACCTTAACTTCATTTAATACGAAGCATCGATCGTATTTCTACTAGCTAGACTTGTAATTACTTCCGCGTTTTTATTCCCAATCCCAATGATGCATGGAGTAAGAAGTTGCACAACGAGGTTGTGCAAAAAGGATACATAACTTCTATATTTCTGACGAAAATATCTTGTTCTCTCTCTATCGTGATTAACTATGCTTTAATCGCTTTACTTAAATACCATTTTGGTAGACTAGCATTTTAGATAGACTGGAACGTATATTAAAAATCCATTGTATCAGTAGCACCTCTTTTTCTTGAATCTAAAATCAACTTTTATCTTTATCGATGGCTCTTCATTTTGGAACATTTTACTTAGACAAAAAATAAATTATTTCTATTAATACACCGCACAATTTGTTCACGTGCATCCGCGCCTTGGCGGTGTGTTCGTTAGATCAAAACAGACTCGTAAAAAATCAGAGCTTTTTAAAAGTACTAACAAACACGTTCAGTTCAATATCAATTGAATACCTATCAAATGCTGTGTGGCTGTCGTCCTTCAAATCGCAAACCCAGCAATATATAGCTAAGTGTTGTTGTGATGACAGTTTTAGGTAATACATTTGATGTCTAACAACTGTTTATCGATAGTGCAACAGCTTACCTGGTTGGCCTTGATTCCAGCGTAAATGAGGTCAAGACCCTTCTGGATTTCTGGAGAAACTGGGGGAGGGGTGGGAATGTGGTCTCCCTTGACCCTGAATCCGAACTCGTCAGCTGTGTACTCGACAGTGATGACCTGGCCATCAGGGGCGGTGTAGGTGTAGGATCCGTGCTGCACCAGCGCGTCGTGGTTGTCACCAACAGACTTCAAGAACCCTGACTCTTCAGCCTGGATGTTGTTACCAGTCTCGTATCTGAAATCATCGTTGTTACTACATCAGTACATTTGCATGAGAGCGAAGTATTGCACAAGTTTTTACTCGCATGAAATATGCTAATCATCACGTTTGTATATGTATCTACATAATGGCAGCTCAAAGGTAAGACTAAATTTTAATATCATCAAAGGCATTCCTCATCTGATCTATCCTTGTGAAATTGAATTTGAATTTTTAACATACGAATAATTTAATATTTCATATATAGAAATACGCCTTTACATCATATTATGACAGATGTTTTAAGTAGCAACACACGGTGTGAATATCAATATTTTAGAATTTTGACTCAGTGTTGGATATTTTAGGGAACTTGTTAAAACAAATCAAAGAATTTGGTAGAATTTAACTTTTATGTAAATAAGAATACTTACGCAGTCTTATAGCTTCCATCGGTGCCTTGTTCCTTGTCGAATCGGATGATAGGGATGAAAGTGGTGGTCTCAAGCTGCACTTTAGGCCTGAAGTCTTCCACCGGCTTGGCCTGTCTGTACTCCTGCGCTTGCTGCTGCCTGTAGTCGGGCTGTGGCTGGGGCTGGTAGTTGTTGTAGTTCTGTTCAGCTGGTTCCTGGTCGTTGACCTGCTGTGCCTCCGGTTTGAGCGACACTCTTCTTTGAGGAAGAGCTGTCGTAAGAGACAGCCCAGCACAGATTACGACCTGAAAAAAATAAAGAATATTTTGACGACAGTTCAACTGTAACACCTTGGTAGCTAAGGTGTTGTGACTAAGTGCAGATGGTTCAATTCCTCGTCGGGCTAGCTTAGAAAACGGCCACGGCCTCACAGAAAACCGGCGTGAAGCAGCACTGAGCTGTGTTACACTGCTTGAGTGAGGGTACCGGAGGCCCAATCCGGGGGAAAGGGGGAATTAAAGGTTGGCAGCGCACTTATGACTTGTGTGTCGCGAGTGTCCATAGGCGGAGGCAATCGCTTACCATCAGTTGATCCGTCTGCTCGTCTGCCACCTATCACAAAAAAAAAACAAAAAACAAACTTTTTGTCCTAAATCAGATATGTTACGATACGTTTCCAGCTAGCAACAACTACTACTCACAGTATAGGGAAAACCCTAGTTTGAGACTACATAGATGATCAATGTGAACGATCTGTCGCATTTATTTATTTAACTTATGACCTAGACGTGGCTTATGTGAATAATGGGGATAATGTCAGACAGAAGAACTTAATCATATTCGCCATGTCGCAAGATAAGATGACGCGGATACAATAGGCCGCATCTTGTGAAACCGGCTCATTCGACACGCAGGTTGGGCGAAAGTGGGCTCCAACATAACATGGTATTGGCACTTACATGTCTACAAATATGCTATTGTTTTCATTGAGATTTGTTTAGATTTTGTCCTCGTCCTGTTAGCCCAGTAGCCGATGGTTTTTATGTAATAACCCGCTCATATCCGTAGGAAATAGTGCAATAATAGCTAATCCAACGGGTAGGTAAAAGTGGACCGTCCTGAGAAACTGGGTAACGAGACCAATACACCATTCTATGCAAACGGAAAATGAATTGATTGCTTTGGTGTGGACATTATATTATGCTTTATGTAAGCACCTCGTGCCAAATATTGCAATGACTAGGACAAAGATGCATACAATCAGAATCAATGTTACAGCTGAATTATTCCTTACTGGTATTTTTTTATTTCTAATGTTCCGTTAAAATTCTTTCATCCGCTCAATTGCTACAGTTTTAATGATGCCGCAAGTAATTTCTAGCTTCATTTACTCCTTTATGTAGCATACATAAGAAATGGTTACAATTGCTTACAAAAACCTCAGTTATATCACAGTTAGATGGTAATACAAAACATGTTATACATTTGTTCTCGAAATGCACCCACGCACCGCTCAATCATCATGACCCAAAACTGTTATGCAATTTCAAAACATAAACTACAAAGCAACATGACTAAAGTTATTGACATTGTGATAATGTACTCCAAAAGACTAGTAAATACTTGAATAATACTAGTCATGACATCAGCATTTCATTTGCGGCAATACATACCAGTGTAATAGCTGGTCTTTGTATACATTAACATACTGTTTGCTTATATGTGGATATAACTCTTACACTTATTATGAAAGCTAGTAATAACAAGTACGATTATTATGCTAGAATGAAAACAAAAGTGTGTGCAATCACAGAAAGTGCTGAGGAAACATGTTTAAAGATAATAAAAAATGTGAACAGTGCACAGTGGTTAATAATACTAAATATAGACCAAAACTGAGAAACCAAAAGTATATTTGATTGAAATATGTATGTGTCTCGGTTTCAAGTCAATACCAATATTTTAAATTTACATTATCTCAAATGGGAAACTAATCAATCGATATCAAAAAAGTTCGTGCAGTGTTTATAGTTTCCAGAATTAATTCAAGGGTAGTTGAAACCCGATATCAGTATCGCGTTTAAATTTTACTACAAACATTATTGATAGTGTTAAAAAGATGAAATCAATTTAAAAAGTAAATTAACAAAAAAAAAAGATAGATAAAAAAAAGTGTTACACACATTTAAGAAGCAGTTTAAACAGTAAAAATATTAAATTTGATTTGTAAATCGATTAACTAGACTTATTCAATGTTAAACTGTTCGATTCACGTGATGCTCTAAAGAAATAAGGTCATAGATGCCAAATGTCAAAGTTCAGTAACCGTAGTCTCACTGACCTGATTCTTAGTTGATATTTGCAAGTACTTAATCTGGAAAAAATCTCAACTCTCTCAATGAAAGCATTACTGGGTAAAAGAGATGGCATTGAACCTCAAATGTTTCGAGTATTTAGTACTCACCAGCAGCTTCATTGTTGTTTGTGTGAGGTGACGTGCGACGCGAGGGCACGTGGAGTCTGTGAACTATGTCAGAGTGGTAGTACTGCGCACACTTATATACGACACCCCTGCCACACCGCGCGATGCTCTGCCTTCATACTTTCATGCCCGATCCTCCGCAACGCTGGATCCGCGCCCGTGTCTGGCTCTCGTTCGATTTCAATTTCGATATCACAAAATCATGACATTGTAGGATGGCAGGCATTGTCGGAGAATCCATTAAAGCATTTTATCCTATTGTCACTGCCATATCATGATATACGTCTTTCTATTAGACCAGAACCAATTGATAGAAATGATATCAAAGGAATTATAGAGTCGAATCCAAATAGTATCGCACGAGATAATGACTTGTACTTACTATTATCATACTAGTATAATTACGTATTTCTTGGAAGTTACTGGTTTTTGATTAAATAACTCTCGTTTTGGTATGTATGAGCAATCTTATCAACATTAGCATTATTTTAATTTTATGTATTTTCAGACCAACACTAATATCTGTAGGTATAAAGAATGTTCGAGTAGGTGTTGCTGCTATTGTAATGAGAAGAGTACTGCAGTATATTAAGTAGGTAGTTTTGATTCTGTGACCCATGCACTCGTATGAACATTATTTTTCTCTTAATTTGATGGCAATTCACATTAAAACGCCCTGTTGGTCTAGTGGTTTAAGTACCGGGTCTAGCGAAAACAATGTTTCGAATTTTTCGAACATAGCTCGGGTTTGTGATCACCAATCCGCATTTGGCAAGCGTGGTGATTAAGCCTAACCCCATCAAAGTAGCGAAAACTTGATTTCTATGATGGGGCTTGTAACGCAGCCTGCAGGGGCTTCGTTATACTACATAACTACTCATAAAGAAAGTTACCTTTGGTGTTAACTATAGAGCTTCGTTTTCCGTTTGCTATAGAGCTTGTATATCATTTTATGATTATGTCTTGTATTAGCATTACTCTTATATGTGTTTTTTTTAATGTTCCTTGTACATTTTTATCTGTAAATAAATTTAAAGTTATTGTTGTAAATATTTAGATTGTCTATCTGACATTGTCCGACAGCTGACGTTGTCTAACTGTTTTTATTTTTCTATCGAATTGTCTATTCAAATTTAACTATGGAGTTTAGCTATGTTTCGAGAATATTCTATATTGTATGAATTTTAAAATTTAAATGTTGTAGAATAGAATGCGCATGGGCAATATAAAAGGACGCACGTGGGCAGGACGATCAGTCTACCACCAGCTCTGAAGAAGCTCAGAACCTCAAGCTATAACAGTGCCAGTATACGTTTACCCGTAGAGTAACGGTGCCGGGGCACGGAAGGTGTTGCCTCCCTGCACCTACGCGCGTCTACCATCACTCGTGCGCGTATCCGCGTCGCGCCTACCCGCGGCCGGCTTGCGGCGTGCGCGTATCTGTGTCTCGCGCCCCATTTGCTGCCTCCTGCGCTCGGCGGAGCCCTACCGCCCGCCTCTTGCGACGCTGGGTCCTACCGGCGCGCTGCCTGTGCTCACCCTGTATTATCGCCCTACCACGGTTGCCCACTTTGAACTTCTACCTTGTATATATATTTAGTGTAGTGTACCGGTGTAAATAGCTAGTTTTAAGTTAGTTTTAAGTTAGATTTAAGACTTTAGGACGAGCCATCTTTGTACATATCGCTTATAATTATAGCCCTCTTCCCTCTATCCTTGTCTTTTCTTCTTCCCCCTATCTTTTAGCTCCGTAACCCTCCGTTACGTGACAGTTTGGCGCCCAACTCTATAGAATCCCTCCCTGTTCTCAAAATTCTAAAATAAACTTGCACAAGTTTCTGTATATAACATACCTTTTGGCTCCCTATTAGACGTCTCTTACTTCTTAGATATTTCTTTCCCTATTCTTCCTCTATTTTTCTCACTAAAATAAAGTAAATAAAATAAAAACTATTGTAAATATTTTATTGCTTTAAAATTACAAATATCTTAGAAATGGCTCGTCTTATAAACTTTAATTTACTTAACAAGGCGGAACTTGAATACGAACTTATAATTAGGAACGAAACTCCCGCGGATAATCTTGTATCGCTTAGAAAACAAATTGTTTTATTGCTTCGTAATTTTCCTACGGAGGACATTATTGATTCTCCCGTTCCTCTGAGTGACGATTTGTCACAAGCTTCTTCTACAATCTTATATTTATCTTCGATGTTGGACCGATACGAATCGGGTAATCTGAAACTATTTAAGAAAATTGAAACTTATATAAATCACTTATTTTATCGACTTGACAGAATTGACACTGATGTAAGTGACAGCGACTCAAACCTTATAGAACTCTATGACGACTTAAAAAAGAAGTTTACTCTTTTGACTGAACGTTTTGACGCTTTTTCAAAACCAGCTGAGACTTCACAGGTACAAACCTCTTTGGACTCACCCTTGCCGATTTCTCAACCTAACTGTATGCCACCTTTTCATAATTTTCTCTTACCAAATTATCTAAATGAGCTAAAAAAAATTACTTTTGATGGGACAACTTGTCCTAGAGCTTTTCTATCGAAAATTGATGAATTTTTACTTACGAACAAACTTGATAAGCAAATACTTATAAGCTCGGCCTTTCAACATTTTTGAGGACGATGCTTCTTATTGGTTTTAAATTCCAACTAAGTCGTGACCCTTCGTTAACTTGGGATCGCGTTTCCGAGTTGTTAATTAAGGACTTTGGCCATTCTGATTATGACCATAAACTACTGCAGGCAATAAAATCTCGTACTCAGGGTAAAATCTGAGTCTATTATGGTTTATATTCCGAAAATGTTGAAATGTTTTCGAGACTAAGCGAGAAATTACCTGAGTCAGGAGAAACTGCAAATACTTCTACGTAACATCCGTCCTTGTTATACTTCTTTTGTTGCTCTTAATAAAGTTGATTCTATTGGCTCTTTAATTTCTGTATGTCAACAATTTTGAGCGCTGTATTGACCGCGACAATAATTTTAAAGAACCTGAAATGAATACTCTTATTCCTGAATTATCCTATAAACCTAAACACGGTTCTACACTTTTACCGAACACTAAACCTAATGTTACACATACTTTTTCACTCTAAACATTCTTTCACTCCTAATTATGATTCTCATAAATCTAATAACTTTAAGCCTTTTCGTACGAACTTTTCTTCGCAGAATAAAAATTCTGCACATGCGATATCTGAAAATGCTCCCAAGTTTCAGGCGCATTTGTTTTTGCGTTCGATGTCGAATAAATGGTCATTCTTTGAATTCTTGCACTAAACCAAGATTCTTAGTCTGTTTTAAATGTGGTTTGAAAGACTTTAGAGCTCCGGATTGCCCGAAATGTAAAGCTGACAAGCCTCAACCTTCTTCATCCTCTAACTCAAAAAAACTAACATATGACTTGGTTAAACGAAAAGAAAATTTTGATGTTGATGACTGGCATAATTGGTTAAAAATAATTAAGAACTTTTTCGCAAGTTATGGAACTTCTTCAGTTTACTACGACAACGAAAGAGATTTTAACCGCCCCTTTTATTAACGTTTCTATTTCAAATGTTGAGTTTACGGCGTTACTTGATAGCGGTAGTTCAATGACTATTTTAGGTAATAACTCGCACTTTAAAATTTTGGAACTGGGCTTTTCGTTATCCAAGTCTGATTATATTACGGTTAGCACTGCTAGTAAGCATCGTGTTAAATCTTTAGGATTTTTTATTTCTTCCTTTTACCTTTAACGACCAAACTAGACTTATTAAAACGTATGTTATTCCTGAAATATACCCGTCTTTGATACTTGGTGTTGACTTTTGGAGGGAATTTAATTTGGTTCCCAAACTTTTATCGTGTGCCTTTTCTCTTAATAAACCATCCCACTTTAACAACTCTGTGGAGAAACAAATCCTACCTTACGAAAATCTTACTTCTGAAGAAAAGGTTATCGCTGATGATATTATTTCGCGTTTTAAGCAAATTTCCTTTGAAGCTAAGGGTGAACTTGGTCGTACTGATCTGGTTAGCCATCGTATCGATACTGGAGATACGCTGCCTATTAAACAACGTTGTTATAGACTCTCTCCCGAGAAACAAAAAGCTCTAATTGCTGAGGTGGATAAAATGATTGAGTGGAAGGTCATTGAGAAATGTGAAAGCCCTTGGTTGTCTCCGGTTCTTATTACGCCTAAAAAGAATGGCGAATGGCGATTTTGTGTCGATAGTAGAAAACTCAACTCAGTTACTCGTAGGGATGCCTATAGTCTTCCTTTTATCAATGAAATACTTGACCATCTCAAAAACGCTAAATTTTTATCGAGTATCGATATCGCTAAAGCTTTCTGGGAGATTCCTTTACATGTAGACGATCGGGATAAGACCGCCTTTTATGTCCCCGGTAGAGGAATGTACAGATTCACTGTTATGCCCTTTGGTTTAACTAATGCACCTGCTACACAGCAGAGGTTAATGGATATCTTATTCACTCCTGAATTTGACAACAAAGTGTTCTGTTATCTTGATGACATTATTATCATAGGCTCCTCGTTCCAAGAACACATAGGACTTCTAATTAAAGTGCTTGAAAAATTAACTTACGCTAAACTTACCATTAACTTTGAGAAAAGTCTTTTTTTTTAAGAAAGAATTAAAGTACCTTGGATATGTTGTTGACGATAATGGTTTACGAGCTGATCCTAGCAAAATTCAAGCTATTATGGACTTTCCTGTACCTACTTCACGCAAAGAAGTGCGTAAATTTCTGGGTACGTGTAGTTGGTTTCGTAGGTTCATTCCTAATTTCAGTACTATAGCTGCACCTCTTAATAAATTAACATCATCTGCTAAAACTTCTCCGAAATTTTCTTGGAGTTCTGGGGCTAACTCTTCCTTTCTGAAACTAAAAGAATATCTTGTAGCTACCCCAATTCTTGCTTGCCCTGATTTTGATCAACCGTTTTCTGTGCATTGTGATGCATCTAACACTGGCATTGGAGCCATGCTTACTCAAACGGTTAACGACAAAGAAGTTGTTATAGCCTACATGAGCAAATCACTTAACAAAAATGAAAGAAACTACTCTACTACTGAAAGAGAAACTCTAGCTGTTATCATTGCCTTAGAACATTGGCGGTGCTATCTTGACAATGGCAAACCGTTTACTGTATACACTGATCATGCCGCATTAAAGTGGTTTTTGAATTTAACAAATCCTTCTGGTAGACTCGCTCGTTGGTCACTTCGCCTTTCTTGCTTTAATTTCACGCTGAAACATAAAAGAGGAAAGGATAGTATTGTCCCTGATCTACTTTCTCGTTCTAAAAGCGAGGACAGTCATATTATCGCTCCTTTATCTTCGAATGAAGCCACGTCTTTAGACTTAGAGCGCTATAATAAAATCTTTCGTAATTGTTTAACTGATCCTCAAAGTCATCCTAACTATACGATTAAGGATAATAAACTATTTCGTTGCACTAATACTCCTTATTCTTTAACAGACGATTTCATCTGGAAAGAAGTCCCTATCCCCTCTGAAAGAGAATCTTTGATAAGAAATGCTCATGGTTCCGCTACAGATCCGCATTTGGGCGTATTTAAAACATACAAAAAAATATCATTGTTATATTACTGGTCTGGCATGTTTAAAGATATAGCTAAATTTATTTCCAATTGCGAAACTTGTTTGGCTTATAAACACTCTAACCACTCGCCTTACGGTCCTATGGGAAAACCCAAAATTTGTTCTAGACCTTTTCAATGCATTTCTTTGGACTTAATAGGTCCATTGCCAATGACTAGGCGACGTAACCAGTACATTCTCGTTGTAAATTGTCTATTCACCAAATATACACTTATTTTTCCTTTGAAACGAGCTATAACTACTAGTATTATACATTACTTAGAGAATTCCGTGTTCTTAGTTCATGGAGTACCTCAAACAATTATTATGGATAACGGTCCACAATTTCAATCGCATGAATTCCATAATTTCCTTGGACGTTATAGAATTCCGCATATATCTTACACTCCTCACTATTGTCCTCAGGTCAATACTACAGAACGCTACAATAAAACAATTATTACCGCGCTAGCTTCACTGGTCGGTGAAGACCATAGGTCTTGGGACCTTCACCTATCTAAGATTCAGTTTGCAATGAATAACTCTGTAAATGAAGTAACTGGATTTACTCCTGCATTTTTAGTATTTGGTCGTGAACTCATTACTTGTGGTTCTATTTATTCTCAGGGTTACGACTTAGAAGAAATTACCTTTTTACCTCGTGATTTATATGCTAGAAATATTGGCCTTCTATCGTCAATTTTTGATAGAGTTCAGGTTGCACTGCACATATCTCATGTAAAGAATTCTAACCGTTACAATTTAAGGCACTCTTTTAAAGAATTCAATGTTGGAGATATAGTGTGGCGTAAAGACTACTCTTTAAGCAATGCTGGTGCATATTTTAGCGCAAAATTAGCACCTAAATATGTTAAATGCAAAGTCGTTGAGAAATTGTCACCTCTTGTATACATTCTTGAGGACTGCAGCGGTTGCCGCGGTAAATGGCATATAAAAGACTTTAAGAAATGACTACCTTACTGTTTGACTTTACTAGTATTATATGTATTTATTTGCACACACATTGGACTGATTTTTGGCTACTTCAGTCTGATATTTTTTATATATACTTAGCGACTAATCTCGTCTCTCTTTACTTGTAGGATTCTCTCTTATAGTACCTACTTACTTGCTTAACGTTTTCTTTTAAAAGGCGCTTCTTGACCTTTTAATTCTAAACTTTAGGGCTCTCTTTTGCCTTATCTACTTACTACTTAGCGCTTCTTTGACTACAGAGGCGTTTCTTTTAAAGGTAAATTCAACCTTTAAAATTTGTGTCCTTTGATAGGGAATACCTGAGAGAGACTAGATTGTCGGCTATGGTCATCGGCACTAATGGGTTTTAAGAAACGGAGCGGCTGACAACTCCCTAAATAAGCCTAAAGTCATTCTTATAGGGTACTTCCTATGGAGTTTGCGTCATTGATAGTGAACCCTACTCCTCTTTGTGATTGGTTCGTATGTTAGAGTGATTGTTAGAGTGACTGGATTTGAATTGTTTTTGGATTGTGGAATGGTATGTTTAAGTGAAGGTTGACTGGTTAGACTGATAGTAAGGATAGTATTCTCTTAACCTTATAATCAAAATTTTCTCTGAGTCGAAAATTTTTCTGGGGTCGTGGGAGAAATGTAACGCAGCCTGCAGGGGCTTCGTTATACTACATAACTACTCATAAAGAAAGTTACCTTTGGTGTTAACTATAGAGCTTCGTTTTCCGTTTGCTATAGAGCTTGTATATCATTTTATGATTATGTCTTGTATTAGCATTACTCTTATATGTGTTTTTTTAATGTTCCTTGTACATTTTTATCTGTAAATAAATTTAAAGTTATTGTTGTAAATATTTAGATTGTCTATCTGACATTGTCCGACAGCTGACGTTGTCTAACTGTTTTTATTTTTCTATCGAATTGTCTATTCAAATTTAACTATGGAGTTTAGCTATGTTTCGAGAATATTCTATATTGTATGAATTTTAAAATTTAAATGTTGTAGAATAGAATGCGCATGGGCAATATAAAAGGACGCACGTGGGCAGGACGATCAGTCTACCACCAGCTCTGAAGAAGCTCAGAACCTCAAGCTATAACAGTGCCAGTATACGTTTACCCGTAGAGTAACGGTGCCGGGGCACGGAAGGTGTTGCCTCCCTGCACCTACGCGCGTCTACCATCACTCGTGCGCGTATCCGCGTCGCGCCTACCCGCGGCCGGCTTGCGGCGTGCGCGTATCTGTGTCTCGCGCCCCATTTGCTGCCTCCTGCGCTCGGCGGAGCCCTACCGCCCGCCTCTTGCGACGCTGGGTCCTACCGGCGCGCTGCCTGTGCTCACCCTGTATTATCGCCCTACCACGGTTGCCCACTTTGAACTTCTACCTTGTATATATATTTAGTGTAGTGTACCGGTGTAAATAGCTAGTTTTAAGTTAGTTTTAAGTTAGATTTAAGACTTTAGGACGAGCCATCTTTGTACATATCGCTTATAATTATAGCCCTCTTCCCTCTATCCTTGTCTTTTCTTCTTCCCCCTATCTTTTAGCTCCGTAACCCTCCGTTACGTGACAGGCTTTTGCACTGCAGTGGGACAGTTTATGGGCTGATACTTTACTTTTTTACTTTACATATTAAAAATCTTAGTAAAACGAGTGTTATGTCGTCATAAAGCTCGTGCTTTTGTTCATTAAAAATTTAAGCTCTCTATTCTGTGATCTGATGAGATTTCAACTTTGGCTGGGAAACGGTGGATGAGTATAAGAGATAGCTGAAATAAATAGCAAAACAGAAGAAGCGACCTAATACTCAGCCTACGATAATGATGATTCAAGATAGGTCATCAACTTTCCTATAGACATTTTAAGAAAAAAACTTAAAATGTTAGAGGAAAGTTATCTATTGCGTTGAGGATGTGACATGGCTTATAAGTTATTCACTTGGGACTTGAGGACTTCCATGTTTTTATGAGACAATTCGCAATATACTAGATTAAGTATTTATAGAAAAGTTACAAAATGTAATCTTGCATAGTAATTAACGCATTGCCTGTCAAGGCCCTTTTACGATTGAAGCATCTTATGAAATCATCGTTTATGATGACCATCAAAATGATTTGTAAATGTGAAATTTCTAAAGAAAACAAGAACAACTAATCGTCATGGCGTAGTTGACGAATTATTTTTTTTTAAATTATGGTTAAATTTAGTCCTATTGATTGTGTATTTATTTTTCCTTAGGCAAGTTAACATTTTTTTTAAGTAGTACCTTCGCAAACCTTTAATAGGGGAACCATTGAACGAATGGTAGCTTTTGTATGAGTTTGGCAATATTTAGCCACTTTCGAGTGTTAGACTATGTTTCAACCCACCTATATTATAATTCGGCCTCTTCTAGACAGAGAGAACTAGTTTTCTCTACTGAAGTTTCTACCTATTTATTTTGACTTCTTAATTACGTGCCGGTTCAATAGAGCGACAAACAGATCGATGTAAACGTTCATATATATACTTACTTATAACCTGTTTGTTAGGCTCACTGATGTGTTTGTTAGCCTGAAACTAATTCGATTTCTTCATTGCCTGAAAAGCAGTATTGACATCACCCATCCTTTCTACATGGGATACGCTGGGATGAAGATCCAGGACTTGCAAGTATGTTGATTACATTAAAGCATCGTCTGACTTTCGCAACCTTTAAACAGGGGAATCAGACCAAGAATCAAGGCTCTACAACTCGACAGTTTTGAAAAGCCCTCACCACCGGTATTCAAAAAGCAGATTACGAATCTTTCGAATCTTTACTATCAAATAGCGGTATTTAAATAAATGCAGTATAAATACGCAAATACCTAGGTTTCCAAAATTCATTGGCTGCTAAAACCTTACGACATACTAAGCAACGATTCCTAACGATTAAAGTCAAAAAACACTGGGAAGTTTTGTATGGAGCCTGGCTTAAGAGGGGCTATTTGTTTTGTTTCTTAATTAGACAATTATGTGCGTAATACCTACAATGTAGCGTCCTATACTATTGTATTGGTGTTCGTTAGACATAACGTAGACAATAAAGTTAAATATTGATTTTATATTAAGGCATTATTTTCCACCTTATTTTAAATCACGATCCAAATTTATTATCGTACTAAATGTCATGTCATCTCGTTCCAGCAAGAAATGTTAAAATGGGCTCGCAATTTTGTTCCGGAAATATCCTTAGTTCGCGATTTCGTATAAATACCAGTATTTGCGATTGGAGTTAATAAATAAGGAAAATAACTCATTACCATACAAAGCATTTCCCTTTAATCCCGAACCTCCCGATAGTCACAAGTTTAATTATGTTTTGGTCTAGATATATAGACTTCAATAGACGTCATTTTGGATAAGTAACTGATAAATAATTAAATAAACCACCTGTAAAAAAAATCTGTTAAAAATATAGCGAAAGTGCTATTTTAAAGTAACTCCTAATATTTATTACACAAGTGCTTAAGCTACTTAGTACGGAATCAGGTCAACGTATGAGATGTTGTGAGAATTATTATTATTATTTAAAAGTACAACTACATGAATACATCTAAACTGATTACAATAATACTCTTATCCTAGCCATTTTATCCGGGCATTTATGAAATTACCAGACAATGTTGATTACCGGTAACATATACAATCACGCTACAAAGGGTTTCTGTGGGGGCTATAAAAAGTGTAGATGGTAATTGTTTAGAAATATAGTCAGGTTGCAAGACACTTTTTTGAATGAAATCTACACCAGTAGTATCTCAGTATTTGTACGTATTGAGAAAATAAGATTTCTTATAGAAGTATCATAGATTAACGAAAATTTTCTTACATATAGTTAAATTTTAGGTAACGGTTACTCTAAAAAATTCTAAACGGGCCTAAAAGTGAACTTTCTCAAAAAAATTTACTCTCCAAAATACTAGAGAGATCCGTTAGTAAGTCGCTATTTACCAACGGATCCCTCTAGTATTTTATCCATTATTTGTGTAAAAGTGAAACAAAAACTCAACACATGCAGAATTTTTTCAGAAAGTCACTTTTAGGCCCTTTCCGCTGAAAATGGAAGCACTTTGAAAACCGCCTGTGACACCGCCTCAGCCCGCGAGGTAACTGCCTTTTCTAACAATGTTTGAAGTAAGTAGGCCAAAATGGGTATATGGGTAGTTGATCCAGTTCGACACACCACTTTTTGTGTCTCCAGCTTAGTTTCAATCAAAATAGCGGAAGATACGGCACGTCCCTTCAATTAGACAACTGAAAACGGACCTATTTGTTTTGACATAATGCTTGAAGGAGTCACCAAAGCTGCTACGCGCATGCTACGTATGGCTACGTCAGTGTACGTGAAATTAGGAGACGGGGACCTAATTTATGCGGTCCATGCGGTAGAGACGAGTCACCTATCTTCCGCTATTTTGATTTAATCTAAGGTCTCCAAAGGCATGGAATGAAGGCATGTCAGGACTTCTTGTCAGTAAAGAAAAGAAGAAAAAAAAACCCTTCAAAAGAAGAGCGAACTCTTTTTTAAAAAGGCCGGCAACACATTAGCGATCTCTCTGATTTGGCGGATGTTCATGGGCGGCGATGATTACTTTCCATCAGGTGACTCGCTTGCTCGTTTGTCCGCCTCTAGCATAAAAAAAAGATTTACATATTTCCTGTTAAAGTTCGCATGAGCTTTTTGCTCATAAATTGAAAGATATTGCACATATGATAAAACCAGTTACAATTTGAATAGCTTGATTATAGGCTAGGTAAAACGGATGATTCACTACACCTTTTCCAGCATTCAGTTGTTACATAAACGGTAGGCGTAGTGGCCGCACGTCAATGTAGCAACGTGTTAGTATCAGTTATCAAGGCGACTTGTGCAATAAGTTCAAAAGGGTGCAGGCGCTTCTCTCAATACTACACGCGAGGAACAGTAGCTCATATATATAATCCCTCCAACCGATTACAGCTACGGCGGCCAATCTCAACGATCAGCCACATACGCAGGATATATTATAGTGCTCAAGTGTGTGCGCAAACACAAGTGCACTCTCTACTCCCCTACCCTCATATTCCGATGGGACACTACTGTGACACAACCGGAGAGGAATCCGACTCAGACCAACAGCTTACTCGTACAAGGTACAAGACCGCCAACTTCCAGACTCCAGGCTGCAACTAAGAATTTCTTACCGAAAACTTAGGTACACATTTTTGGCCCGACCCGGGATCGAACCCGGAACCTCTTGCGCAGCTGTCGCTTTATAGTGCGATCCACTAACCACACGCCACCGAGGCAGTAATAATGCTTCTCATTTTTGAGAAACTATTCGAGACACGCAGGGTCTATCACGATGTTTTCAATGCCGAGCTAAGTATAGTGCTCAAGAGTATGCGCAAACATAAGTGCACTCTCTATTCCCTTACCCTCATATTCTACTACTGTGACACGACCGGAGAGGGATCGGACGCAGCACCAACAGCTTAGCGTGCTTTCCGAGGCACTGGGGTACAAGATTGCCAACTGCCAGACCTCGGAGTCTGGAAGTTGGCAATCTTGTACCCACCTTGTGTTGTAAGAACTAAGAATTTCTTACCGAAAATTTAGGTACACATTTTTGGCCCGACCGGGGATCGAACCTGGGGAACCTTTTGCGTAGCCGTCATTCTAAAGTGCGACCCACTAACCACTGCGCCACCGAGGCAGTCAGTAGTAGCAGTAGCTCATATAAGTAATAGGTGTCAGACGAGTAGATAGATGAACTGTAATGTAGTGTAAAGTGGACTCCTGGTTCCGCATTTAGACTCCTGCTTGGTTCATTGTGCGTGTTGGGTCCTGGCTTTTCGACTAACTCCACCCAGAAACGCATCTTCCAGACAGATCACCTGATCGTAAGCGATTGCCGCCCCCTTTAGAGTCACAAGCACTCTACCAACCGTTTTTCCTTCCCCACAAATAGTGCCTCCTGCTTCCTCACCCCGCGTTATCACTGGTTTTCTGTGATGCTGTGGTATCACTCCGCTCGAACCGGCCCATTCTTGCTAGGTAATACTTAAAACCGATTATCAACGACCGGTCAGACGAAAACTATTTAGTGACGCATGATCGTTGAATGAAAAAAGAAGATTGGATGAACATTAAGCAGTACCATTTTTACATAAAGCATCATCTTGTTTCATACAGGATCAAAGCAAGTTTTGTTTTTTAATGTTGAGATTATGTATTTTAGATGCTTCCTGTAGCTATTCTTATAAATAATAAACAATATACAAGAAACGATGGAATTTAAACGATTTCATGGTTTTAATATTTTGCTATATTTGATATTTGCAAGGATATCTATCATACTACACAATACATCAAGTATATTTATACTATATTCATTATTCATATTTCCTATACCAATGCAAGAAGATCAATGGACAATTCTAGTTTAAATACATATAACCTTTGCGGTCTTCAAGCTACTGGTCCTTGGTTTTCTCTATTATTCAATTAAAGTTAGAAAACGATTAGATTTCTTATTAACTCTTAGCAACGTGATGTAAACGCGTATTTAAAAAAAACATTGAACTGTGAATTTGCCGATTAGCATTTTATATAAGCAATAAAACATAAGGTTCATCGGAATATTTTTTGCTAACCAATTTGCAATTAAACATTATTTTTTGAATAAGTTGTTTTATCTTTATTCGAATATTCTAAATAAAATATAAGTTGGTACATGAATCTACCAATATCTATTAAGGAGGTGTTTGCCGGTTTGCAAGCATATGGCACAGTTACATAAATTATACAGCACATACTCGTGCTCTTTGTCAATATTTATCATCAAATTCACATCATTCATCTTTAACAGATGGCCTTCGGAAATACACATCAACATTTTTGGAAAGTTCTAGTACTTACGAAGAAAACCCTTATAAAGAGCTATTAAAATGTTAATTGTTCACGTAATAAACTGTTGAAAGACAGTGTTTATATGGTGGGACTATACGACAGTAATCGGTAATAAAAGGTGTGTCTGTCTTTTCTCGTGAAAGAAAAGCATTAAACAGCATTAGTCACTCTCAACTTTACTATTACAGTTCCTATATTTAGCTTTGCATTAAAAAAATGTATATCTAAATAAACTTTATTAATGTCCCTATACCTATTAGTAGTCCTTAGCTTACGAACATCTGTAAAGGCCGGCATCGAATCATACCATCTGGTGTAGTGTTTGTGTGGATTGTTTACCATCAGGTGACTTGTTTACTCCTTTACTTCCATTCGCATAAAAAAAGAACATCAGTGGACACTCAAGTGCAAGCTCCTATTTGAGCTTTTAGAACAGTCGATGCAGCCTTTGAAAAGAAAGAAATGAGCATTATTTGTTATTTCAACATGAGCAATAAAAAGACAAAGGAGTTGGCTTGAGGTACTTTTCTTATGTCTTAGGACAAAATAACCTAAGTATCTCCTTTATATCAACAGTGTATATTAAGGCCAATTATTAAAGTTTTGACACATACGTATTTAAAACCTGTGGCATTATTACATATGACTACTAACAATGCTGTTTAAAACTAAGCAATATGCTGCTCTACAACTATATCGCATAATAAAATGAACTCATAAATTTAAGATTATATTTATATGTTTAGGTCTGTGTATTAAGTAACTACTATGTAATAGAATTTAGGTCATCACAAATATGTATTGTACCTAGCATTTACACACCTAACAAAGGAACGGTATTCGCAGATCCGTAGGAGGTTAGAAGAACACCATGTGGCCGGCACGCGCGGTGTCAGTAACCCCGCTTACGTAAGTGGCTCATCTCGCTCGCAATGTAAGAGGGAAACAGTGAAATAACCTTACATAGAGTGGTTCTTAACCGATGGCCCATTGGTTGCTGGTCCCTGGAACGATCCCAAGTGGCCCGCGGTGCCATTAAGTAGAGATAACAAGCAAACGCCACGCACACTGCATCTGTGTAGTCCACACCAAGATACGAAGTTCATCAAACGGCTCTTATGATAAAATTGTATAAATGACTACCCTAAGAAATAGTTTTATATCAAAAAAATATCAGAAAACGTAAGCTTATAGTCTATCCATTCTTTCGCTTTGCAAATAAGATATACTTCTTAGATAGTACTTATTCACTGTAATTGATATTTTACTATTAATGTATCTATTTTCGGGATTATATCATAAACCTTATCCCCTTATTACAAATCGCGCACTAAGGATAGTTCTGGACAAAACTCTTACCGGCCCCTTTTAACATTGCGTGTTGGAACGGGATGACATGAGCTTCAGTACGGTAATAACTTTAAATCGCAATTTGTAATAAGGTGGTAAATATTTTGTAAGTTTCACTTTTGAAAATTATATCCGAAGTATAAAAAATCACACACACGTTCAATGTACAAAGATGTGTTTTGACTGCTTCTTTTTTTTAGTTACTTCATTGCAATTGATCTGACTGTGTCCGCATCTAATGCAGTCAATACTGACGAAGAACTAGTGTTGCGTTGAGCACTCGACCGTGAAAGTGCTGTAACTGATAAATTGGTTCTACTACACAGATTACGTTTATCATATTATCATAGATGTATTCAGAGTTCATAATTTATATTCATAGAGAAGAATCTAGTAACTGATATCAAAAAATACGAAGATAATGTTGCCTTGGGTATCAATTACTAATTATGACTGTCAGACTTATATTAATGGTTAGTAAAATGGTTACATATTTCCTAAGTCATTGCACAATCTAATTGGTAGTTACTAAATTAAAATAAGTTCGGGTGGTAAATACTTATAAAGCATTATCTGCAATTCCTAGCACTTCATTTTTGTATTTAGTATACAATGGACAACATTTCATATTTTTAACATGTCCATATTGTTTTTCTATATGATAATAGACATAAAATGAACAGACCCATATTTTTCCTTTTTTCAAAATTTGTCCATTTTCATGCATAAAATAATTATTGAAATTCTTTATATTCTAAATAGACGTAAGCGCCAAATGACGTCATCGGACGGCTGAATTCAGCGATATTCCTTTGCTTATCATTGTTTTAATAAAGAAAAGGTACTACTGTCAAAGGTTAATAATACTAGTGTCAACATTGTCAACTTCATTCATTCATTCAACGTTGACAAGTTGTCTTTTTTTTGACAGTTGCATGTCATGGGTTTGGCATTTCGTAAATTTAAAACTATAATGTGCTAAGCAAAGAAATATTTTACATTCTGCCGTCCGATGACGTCATCTTACGTTTTTTAGTTTTTAATTTTTTTCTCAGTAAATAAGCAATATAAAAAATAAATAAATATATATTCGAGCAGCGAAAAAGTAAATAAAGAATTGGTATTTTTTGTTTCAGAGCTTAGCAATTTTGAAATGTTGTCCATTTTCGCACCCTCATCAATATTGATTATTATTATCAATGACTATTTCGTAAAACTTGTGCTAATGTAGATCTTTTACACATAATTTCATTTCATATTAAAATACTCACATACACTTTGCACGTACTTACATATTATCAGGTGTTCCATCTGCTCGTACGCCTAAATATTATTGTGTCAAAATCGGCAAGATAAATACTAAACAAATAGATGTGTTTGATCTTGGACTGAAATTGTGACTTACACAATTATTCTGTAATATCAAAAAGCCCACCACTAACTATGTCGCAAATTAATATTAAGTCACTTAGATTGCTAACGAAAGCCTCTTCAACTGAGAGACATCTTATGACAGGTTCATTTTATACTCAGCTCTTCATTATGAAATACCTACATACTGCGAATTAATGCCTTTAGCCATTCAGCCATATACACTTCAGTTGCTTGCAGATTTCGTGACTTGGGTAAGAGAACTCAATCAATAAAATAACTCTGTTGATTGCAAGCAAACTCGTAACTTTTTTTAATATTATCGTTTTTTGACTGATCAATTAACTCACTTATGACTTGTGAATGTCTAAATTGTTTCTTAAATAGGTACCTGCCTATCAAAATTTCTGGTACATACAGAATCAATAAGGACAATGGAGCAGACACTTATTAAGAGTGGAGTGGTCGCAACCTAGGGAAACGTAGGTTAGGAAGCCCTCGGTATGATGGAAAAAAAATGTGAAAAATTGCAGATGTAAGTTGGGTGCAAATAGCGCAGTACCGGGATAGATGGTTCTATTTGGGGGATGTTTTCGTTTAGTTGTTTTTTTATGTGATAGGAGGCAGACGAGAGCTGATGGTTAGTGATTGCCGCCGCCCATGGACGGACTATAGTGGAGTTACAAGTGCCCGGCCTAGTGGCGTAGTGGATGGCGCGTGACTGTTTGGTTGATCATAGAGGTTCAAAGTTATGTTTATCTATTTCTTTTCTGGCCATACTATCGCTTTTTGTAGATTTAAGGATTCTGATAAATATCTCTTCAATGGGAGTTTTGTCGGAATCATTTTCATCTTATTAGCGGAACTTAACCAGAAAGGCAGTGTTATTTTTATTTAAATAGGTAGTTGAAAAATACATTTAGGATGTACGTAGTTAAGAAAAGTCACACTTCTTTACAAAAAAAATGCAATAACAGCTTTAATATTGAGCTAATCATTTTACTTGCTATGGCCAGATTAAATTTCTTACCGTGAGAGAGCCACGCTTCGGCATGAATGGGGGGGCTCGACCATACCACGGCCTCACAGAAAACCGGCGTGAAGCAGCACTGTGCTGTGTTTCGCTGCGTGAGTGAGGGTACCGGAGGCCCAATCCAAGGAAAAGGGGGGTTTAAAGGTTGGCAGCGCACTTGTAAGTCCACTGGTGTCGCGGGTGTCGGCAATTGCTTACCATCAGGTGATCTGTCTGCTCGTGTCCACCTATCACATAAAAAATAAAAAAATAAATCAACTAACGAGTTTAAATTACTAGACAAATATTGACTCCGTACAGTTAAAGTATTATCTACTCAAGTTACATAATTTTCTATCATTTTTTGCGTCAGTAGGCACTAGGTCAGGTTCGCAGACAGATACTTGTACGTTACTTGTACAATACCTGTGTTTGTGTTGTATGGGCCTTTCACCTTCATTGCCAGTCAATATCACTGCTAACTATAATTCCGTATTCACGATCGAGCCATTCGTTACAATGCTTATCCAACATCGTTTGCTGGTCATTGTAAATTACAATCGGTGATTATGATATCACAAGACACAATGTAGTAAAGTCTTGATGTTTATCGCAGCATTTGGTGCTTAGATCTAATCTAATAATAATATAATTAATCATTTTTATCACAGGCACCTCGAAACTACTTAAAACAAAATATAATAAGACCTACATTATTTGAAAATGTAGTAAGTTAATACTTAAAACAACTACATAATTCAGACTAAACAAAATCCTTGGCCATGACTCTAAAAAAGATAAGAACAAATATTGTTAGATGAGAAATATAAATTTGAGATTAGATAATTTGTGTGTATATAATTTACTCGGTAGTAACTACCTGATTCGACCAACCTCTATCCGTGGATAAATCTGCGGTATAACGTCAGATTTGTATAAAGTGACAGCACTATAGCTATGCCTAGCCTCTATCGGATTTCGAGTATCATCCTACAGTCCTCTAGATATAATGTAGTTAGCCTATAATCGGTAAATGTTTTCTTTTTAATACAAAAAATAAAAAATCGAACCATCTTACCCAAATTATTCCAAATATATGGTGTTAACTGCGAGTTAACTTTGCGTTTGGGAGATTAGGTACATATTATGTTAGCAAAAACGTATATATTAAGGGCCTAGTTGCGATTCAGTGGCGCCGCCATGAGATCTTTATTGAATTACAATCAATTAAAAATGGTTCAAAATATTTAAAATAAAAAAGGCTTTGTGATTTTTCAAGGTCATGTCATCATCATCTCTAACACGAATTAAGTTCATAGTCTTTTTTTAATCATGCTAGGAAATATGATTGCGCGTACAATATAAGCTTTAAAATTTACAAACCTTTTTTAATTTAAATTTTTCATTTATTGTCTTAATTTCATTACAATCAATAAAAATCGAATGATGACTGCCGGACGTAAAGGAGTCCTTAAATACCTATGTAATAATTTAATTATGTTGTACTACGATTTCATTTCGATCGCGCTTTCAATCCTGTTTTTTCCGAATGTGGTTTTGGTGCTTAACGGCATGGCTTGTGGACGGAGCATAGTAATGTGCGCGTCACTGATTTCCTAATAAAAGTGAGAGGAGGAACGAGCGTCGAGCGTCTTCACGACTATGCGTTGGGGACGCGAACTGATCTTGACATTTGGATAGATACGATATTTCAATTTGCATACTGCTATATAGGTATGTCGACCCATTTGGAACAGTGGAAGTGAACTCTGCCTTTGGTTCAAGGGTTGCGGGTTCGATCCTCGCGCAGTACAAATATTTATGTACATGAAATGTCTGTTTGTATTGGTCTGGGTGTTTTCTATATATTATAAGTATATATTTACAAAAGGAAAGTATTAACTGTTGATTCTGATATCCGTAACACACCTGTGTTACGAATATCAGAACCAACAGTGGGATTACATATTCAGGCTCCTGCTTGAGCTACCTATCTCGGAGTCAGATCAATGTATGTGATGTTGTGAATAGTTATATATTTATTTATACTGCTTGCACGCGGCAAGCATCTACCTAAGGAGGCTTTCGTTGTCTTTTTCATTGTTACCAATAACAGGTTCAATTCCTGGGTCGGGCTAAGATGTGTACCTGAAAATCTCAGTGTCAGCTTGGAGTAATGCTCTCTTATCAATATTTCGGCGGTGGTGGCCTGATTGGGTGGATGTTACATTAATGAATGGCAATGCATTTATTCATTTAATTTGTATGGTTTTCCTTCCTTCTGATTTGGTCATCCTCATTGTGTAATTTTATATCTTCTTAATGTTATTTTATATTTTAGTTTAGATAATGTTGCTTGTATGATTGGCATATACTTTTGGATTTACAGACTACCATGAATGCACAGCTATGTAACCTAATTATATATTGCTGTAAGTCTGTTGTGTGTAAGTAATAAATAAATAAATCTCATCTCATCTCTAATAAGCAAATGACCCAAATGATGTGCGCAGATATAGTATGCTATATCTGCGCATACATTTGTATTCCGTTGCCCCTGCCGAGGCAGTTTGAAATTAGAAGTTCTTGGTAGTTTTGTACCCATTGGTCGCGTCACACTGCACACTGGTGTCCCATTGAGATTCGAAGAAATAGAGAATGATGGACACGTATACAGACAGCTAGTGTCCCGTGTTTTGGCTGATCGTTAATATTGGCTTGCTACAGTATCTGGATTGTCTTTTACTCAGGAGCGATTAGTGGTTAGGTGTATGACACGAAGAAGCCACAGTCATCTAGGGTGGCGGTCAATGGGTGGAGGTGGACAGTAGGTAATCAAGCATTGATAACACTGCACTCTATCATGGCCGGACATTTCACTCAGGCGCATGATCTTTACTTGTCATATTTGTGCAACCCAAAGCATCTTCGGGCACCTAGAATTTTGATTATCAATCCCATTTTTTTCCCAGTACGATGGGAGTAATGAATAAATATAGTCTTCATTGCACAAAAGTTAAAGAACTTGATGCTTAATACGGGTCATATTTTTCTCGAGGAAAATCCATATTATTTAACAAAGTCTAAGTTATCTCTCTTCCTAGCTTTACAGTTGTACGTTCTAAGTATTGTGGGTTCATTAAATATTGGTAGCATTGTTAGATCTAGATATCCTTTCCGCCGACCGATCCTCGCAGGAAACTGCGTAAGTTGAAACAATGCACATACCTTCATTATTTATGGACTTGGCAAACGATGCAAAGGTCATTTTACGTTATGTACGAGTATACGTAGTTAAAAGCGCGTTGTGTATTCATTTTTATTCCTCTAACTACAGCCGTCAAACTAGTCAAGCTGCGGAATTCAAGAGTTGATATGAAGTAGAGCATTAGATTGTAATATATAAAAGCGTATTAAACTATGTATTTTAAGCTACAAGATATTTGATAACAATATCATTGGCCCAAATGAAAAATATCTTACAGTCTAGCATAAAAACAAATAAAAATAAATAAATCATTTAACCTTATTACGAATGTCATGAGTAGGCGGTCTAAAAACTTTTCTGTGTTATACAAATTATAATAAAATAAACATCCGCTTCCTCGCGTGCGTTTGCTAACACCAAACACCAAAAAGATCGTTGCCTTTTTATTAAATAATTTCGTAACAAAACATCGAGGTTCGAATTCGTAATGTGTTCCAAGTAACTAATTTCAAAATAACAACTCACTCACTCACTCTGATCAGTCAACGTCGTAAAGTATGGTATGCGTTTAAAAGCTTCTTGCTGCGTTACACCGAGTGAGTGAGGGTACCGGGGGCCCAATCTGGGGGGAAAGGAGGTTAACAGATTGGCAGTGCACTTGTGACTCCACTGGTGTTTTGTGTATCTATGGGCGGCGCCATATGCTTATCATCACGTGGTCCATCTGATCGTCTGCCACCCATCTACATAATAAAAAACTATTCAGACTGTTGTTTTAGTACAAACAGATATAGTACCAATATAAAAATCCAGCTTCGTACAATTAAATAACATACGTTATTTTTAATTGTTAAATTAGTATGCCAATAGAAGAACAATATTATTCTTTTAAATATTTTTTTCGACAGTTCCAAAAGTCGACTCGAGTCAAGTAACAAAACTTCATAGAAAACGGTAATCGGTATTTTTACTTACCTACGGTATTTTATTACATAACAACAACTAGTAGGTTTTACGATTACATAATAAAGTGTGATATCTCGCCTCTAATATTGTTTAGTTATAATAGGTTACTATATTCTTTTAAATAGCTCTTTTAGAGAACACAACGAAGGTGGCCGCCAAAATTTAAAACAACACTTTACCCATACCGGTCTATTTCGTAATTTTTAAATAAATCACTTTTCTGTGTAACGTTGCTAAAGCAAACATTTCGTGGTCTGCCTCTGGTGAAGTTTAAATATACCTTCCCAAAATATTGAATAATGTCTCAATATTGTATCACTGTGGACAATTGACTATGGACTAACCATATTTTTCATTCGTAACTTACTTCAAGACTAATAGAAGACTACACGAAAGAATAATAGTTGGCACCTATAGTAAATCGAAACAAATTATAATACCTCAACTGGAGTGATACCACGGCCTCACAGAAAACCAGCGTAAAGCAGCACTGCTGTATTTCGCTGCCTAAGTAAGGGTACTGGAATCCCAATCCCGGAGAAAGGGGAGTTTGAACGTTGGCATCGCACTTGTGACTCCATTAGTATTGCGGGTGTCTATGGGCGGTGGCAATAATTTACTATCTGGTGATCCGTCTGCTCGTCTGCGTGACATATGTGTTAGATACATAAAAAACCTACCTTACTAATTTACGAGTATCTACCTATCTTCCCTTCGCCGCATCATTATCCTTTCTGTATGACCCACATGTTAACTGGTAGAGAATGCCTTCTGAATCTTAGCATTAAGTCCTCCTATTGTATAAACATTTTATCCAATAACGTTAGTATCAAATTATTACGGAAATAAAAAGATCAATAATTTTATTACTTACATTTAATAATAAAAATGTTATAATAAACAAAATACGTTGACTTGAAAGTACATATCACACTTTTGGTTTTAAAAAAGCTAAACTACTATTAAAAATATCCAGTACACCCATAACATAGAGCATAATAATTATCTATTTTGCTAATTAAGAGTAATATTGGTTATCTTAAAGCACATATTAATATTAATGGCACTGGATTCATATAATTTATGACTATTCATTTTATGCGGTTTGGGTGGAAGCTTCAGAACTGGCTGAAGAGGGTGTTGTCGTTGCTTCAGTAGGTGCTGATGTAGAAGCAGCTTCAGATGTTGCCTCAGGGGCAGAAGTTGGTACAGCTTTAGATGATGGCTCAGGAGCAGATGTTGATGCAACTTCGGATGATTGTTCTGCAGATGTGGAAGATGCCTCAGTCACTGCTATTTTATCAGCGGCAACTGTGGTAGGTGCTGGTTCTTCTGCAGTTTTAGTAGTGGTAGATTCATCTGAATTAGTGCGTGATTCCACTTTTGCAGGTACAGGTTCTACCGGCTTCGCGGAAACTACAGCAGGTGAGGATCCAGATTCAGCATTATCAAGGGCTCGGCCAGATTTTTCGTTGGACTTAGCTTGCAACTGTTGTGAGAGAACAGGTGCTTTAGGAAGGTGATCGCCAACTGGTCTAAAGCCATTTTCATCAGCTATGTAACTAAAAAGAAATGTATTATTAAATGAAGATTTTCTTAACATCAAACGAAATGTGTTGTTTTTTATGTAAGATAAGTGAAAGATACAAACAAACTAAATTTCTCAGGTAACAAAAAATAATACTTCAGGTATAGACGCAAGATTTTGCCAGTACATTGCATATAACGACAATTAATACGTTTATTTCGGTTTGGAGCTTTTACTCAAATAAGATCCATGTAATAATCGTTACTTAAGTAACTTAAGTAACGATATTACATGGGTCTTGCATGTGTCTTCAAGACCTGTCCTAAAGACAGTTGCATATGATCGTTGACCTATTAATTATTTTTTATTTATATAGATATTATTATGTTTTATTGCATACCACATCTGAATTTGACATTCGAACAAGTGGCGATTTTCCAAATCGTTGTGATTTGCTTAGATTGAATACAATGTATATTTTTCAATGCACCAAGCTCAGGCCTCGTTAGTTAAGGGCCAATCTTTTTATCCGTAGTTAAACTTAACTAATGGTTTTAAAAGTAACCATTGGTAAAATACCGCTAAAATGTGTTTTTTAACCAATTACGTCATTCTGAGGCCGTCACTTTGACTATTGGTGTCTTCTAGGTATGACATCTATTTCATTATTTCAGGTGGCATTAGTATATTGACAGAAAAACCATGTTCTCATATATTTGGAACGGGCTCAATGAGGCTTTGGTAGTGGCCCTTACTTGAGCACCAAGGCTCGTGGGTTCCATTCGCATCTCAAACATTTATGATTGTAATTATCATTGTTTTCGATGTATTTAAAATGTACTCTTCTAATTCATAAACGTTCAATAATGCTTTACACGTTAGATCAACCTTTGTTAGCTAAAACCATTGACTATGGTGTTATAAAGCAGTTATTTGACGTTTAAAAATATAAAAAGTAGATAGGCGTGTGGATATAGACGAAAAAAAAAATGTCATGAATCAAATATAAGGATATCAACCTATAAACTGTCTCACTGCAGGGCAAAGGCCTCCATCATAGAAATCAAGTCGTCGCTACTAAACTGATTTATAACGCCACTTTAGTTAACAGAGGTTTAATGAAAGTTTGAACAAGACTCTTTAACTAAAACGCTGTAATAAAAGTTTTCGACAATTTTGTACGAATTTTTTTCGTAACGGACGTTACCCATTCAGTTTAGAAAGGACTATTAAACGTTTATGAATTAGATCCTATATAAATAATAACCTCTGTTGTCTGTTATCTGTACGTAAGATAAGCGTTCAAGCTGCTATACTAAACACAAAGATTTGTGGCAGACGGTAAAGTATTTCATTAATTAATAATGTAGGAGGGAAGCAAAATTGAATACTACCTAAGACTAATGACGGTACCATCAGGCGCGGTGTAGGAGTACGACCCTTGCTGGACGTGGATCTCGTTGCTCTCTTCACTGTCGTTGCCTTCGCCGCTGCCTCCAGACCGACCTTCCACCTTAGGCAGGACCTTGTCGAACGAGATCTCTTCGCGTTTGATGCCATTGGCAGTTTCATAACTGTAATTAATATAAAAATATATGAGTAGAAGCTTCGTTCGGCATGAATGGGCCGGGCTAGACAAGAGTAATGCCACGGCCTTACAGAATACCGGCGTGAAAGAGCGTACGTGTAGTGTTTTGCTGCGTTAGTTAGGGTACCGAAGGTTGTTTAACGAATATCTAGTCTAATATTAGAGATGTATGATGGCTATCATCATTTCAGCCAATAGACGTCCACTGCTGGACATAGGCCTCCCCCAATGTTCTCCACACAGATCGGTCCTGTGCCGCCCGCATCCAATGGATTCCCGCGATCTTCACCAGATCGTCGGTCCACCTTGTGGGGGGCCTGCCACGGCTGCGACTTCCTGTACGTGGCCTCCACTCGAGGATCTTTCCGCCCCAACGGCCGTCTGTTCTCATCGCTATGTGCCCTGCCCATTGCCACTTGAGGCATGCAATCCTTTGGGCTATGTCTGTAACCTTAGTTCTCCTGCGGATCTCATCATTTCTGATACGATCACGCAGGGAGACTCCGAGCATAGCTCTCTCCATGATGGCTATACAACCATCATACATCTCTAATATTAGACTAGATATTCGTTAAACAACCTTCGGTACCCTAACTAACGCAGTGTGAACATATACCGTCTAAATACTTTACTGCCGAAATATGAGCATCATCTGAGATAAATAAAATCAGCTGTTCCATACTAAATACGAGTAGAATATCCGCGCGTCAACAATGTATGGAACAGCAGATTTTTTTTTTGCTCAGGTGATGCTCATATTTTGGCAGTGAAGTCTGTACACGGTATATGTTCACACCCTTAACTATTATTGCTCATTTTTAGGGTTCCGTACCTCAAAAGGAAAAAACGGAACCCTAATAGAATCACTTTGTTGCCCGTCTGTCTGTCTGTCTGCCAAAACCCTTTATCTCAAGAACGCGTGGACGTATCAAGCTGAAATTCACATGAAATACTCAGGTCTATTGTCCCTTTAAGCTATAAACAATATCAAACTTCTAAGCCAAGCCAATCAAAAGATACAGCCGATTATGTCAAAATTTTCGACACTCGCAAAAGAATCAAAACTAGATACTTCCCGTAAACTCAGAATCTTGAAATTTGGCATGAAGCATTGTCATATAATGCAAATATAGGAAAAATTGCGAAAATTATATTTTTTTAGTTATATAATATAATCAAAATATTTAAATAAAATGAAACTTCCTACCTTATTTCTCACAAACGAATAAAGGTATCAAATTGAAATTTATACCAAATACCTAGGTATACTGTCCCTTTAATAAATATCTAGTAAGTAATTTGTTTAATACGTCATAAATTGTAAACCGCTACGTTTGTACGGCGGAACCCTCGGTGCGCGAGTCAGACTCGCACTTGGCCGGTTTTTTTTACACGTTGTATATGAATTAGACTCCCAGGAGCAACAATACACATCAATCGTAGTGGAGGCAAAGGATTTATTGTCCCCTTTGATTGTCGTTGCGTATCTTAAAGGTTTCCGAGTCTATTATTTTTAAATAAAGCCGCAAAAACAAAGTGGGGACTATATTACCTTTTCCTTTAACAGCTAATATGAAAGTTGATTGGACATAAATACCCATTAATTTGAACATAATGTACAATAAATATATTTGATTTATTATTGCGAAAGATTTATGTCTTTTAAAGGTTTATTACTGTTTTAAGATGTTTAGCGGTGTTTTGTTGAATGTCATCCTTAAACATGATTGAATTTTTAATGACACGTAAAACGTTACGTCAGATTTTTATAAAGTTCGCAACTTATTTGCCTAATTATTTTCTGAATGTCCATCTTTAAAACATGGAAAATTGAATGCCTTATGTTTTTTATTTGTTGTTCAGAAGGGAATATAATACTTTTCCTGGAAGTGGTTTAACTCGCACATTATTGCTTGTGTTCTTTGAAAAATTCGGACATATAATATACTCCAATCAATTCAAGGTACGGCGGCCCAACTCAAAGATCAGCCACGTATTCAGGATATTTTTATAGTGCACGCTAACACAAGTGCACTCTCCATTCCCTTAAAGCCCTCTTGTTTCGATGGGACACCAAAATGATACGACCGAAGAAGGATCAGGCGCAGTACCAATGGCTTAACGTACTTTCTGAGGCACGGAGGTACAAGACCGAGTACTGAGAATTTCTCAAAAGAAAAACTCAGGTACTAACAGCCTGACCCGGGAAGCGAATCTGGAACCCTCACCGCAGCCCTCACTTTAAAGTGCGGCCCACCACCCACTGCGCCAATGAGGCACTTCGCCATAATTACTAAATATGAAATATCCATCAGGTGATCCATCTGTTCGTCTGCCACCTATGACATAAAAAATCTAAAGATTTGAATTCATCAAAAACAAAAGCAAATACTTTATTTCAAGCATTAGCGGTTCAGTGGCCAAAAAATAATCAATCGTGACTAGGGTAGTCACCGTGTGGTCCCCGGCACAGTAGAATAGGCCACCCTCACTCTTACCGAGGTGTCGTAAAAGGCGACTAAGGTAAAGCTGCTGGCATGATCATCAGCACCCAGAGAAGGAAAACTCTGCATTTATATCAAAACCCTCGCCAACCCGTCTGCCAAGCGTGGTGAGTATGGCAATTACCCCTCATGTGATTGAGGGAGGCCCGTGCCCCAGCAGTAGGGACTTAAATGGGCTGATGATGATGAGGGTAGTCACGATTTAACTTTTCCAAAATGGGTTTATTCTAACTCGCTCCCGCATTAATTGAGAATTTGTATAAGCATTTTTATAATCACTATGGATCCGCTAGGGACAATCAGGGGTGGAGAGCGGGAGTATACATACAATAATTTTGTGTTGGGTTTTAGGAAGAGTCTTTGAAGAGTCTTCCCCTTGTTTTTAAGGGCCTGACCCTACCAACACAGTCTGGTTACGATTAAGTCTTCGCAAAATTAGTGCTCTATATCTTGGACGCATTGTTTTGTTCACCATTACAAAATGATAGCCTGAACTTAAAAAAAAAAACAGAATATTATGATATTGGATCACTCATTACGTATTTTAATACTGCCTCGTTGGCACAGTTGCTCCAAGGACTTTACGGCTCCAACGGCTGTCAGTTCTGCGGCTAATATGACCAGCCCACTGCCACTTCAGTTTGCTAATTCGGTGGGCTATGTCGGTGACTCTGGTTCTCTGTCGGATTACATCATTTCTGATGCGGTCCTTCAGAGATACTCCGAGCATAGCCTTTTCCATAGCTCTTTGATACCTATTCTCGGGTATTGTGCTTGATTCGCGATTCTTGCCAAATTTTTAACTGAGTTTTTTCTATTAAGATTGTTTTAAACTAAATCTTTGCCCAGTCTGTGCCTCAAAAAGCACGTCAAGCCAGTGGTCTGGCCCACATCCCTCTCTGGTGTTATGCTGGTGTGACATCGGAATATGAGGATAAAATGGTGCACCAACGATTGCAAACACTTGCGTATTATTGTGCACTACATTTTGGATAATCTTTTTTATATACGTGAAAGGTGGCAGACAATCAGAGTGATCAGCTAATGGTAATTGATTGCCACCACTCATGGAGACTCGCAAACGAGTGGAGTAATGCGCTCCCCGGATTGAGCCTCCTTATCACTAAGGGAAATCAGGAGAAATATAATGTGGAGGCCATAATAATGTCAGTTGTATGTTAATTCTTCCTTTTTATTGATATATTAGGGCCGATTTTTTTATCATTAGTCAAACTGAACTAATAGTTTTAAAAAGTACCCAATGGTCAAATATCGCCAAAGTTTCTTTTTTGTACAAAATTTAGCTTCATCATCATCATCGTCATCAGCCCATCTAAGTCCCCACTGCTGGGGCACGGGCCTCTCTCAATCACATGAGGGGTAATTGCCATACTCACCACGCTTGGCAGACGGGTTGGCGCGGGTTTTGATATAAATGCAGAGTTTTCCTTCTCTGGGTGCTGATGATCATGCCAGCAGCTTTACCTTAGTCGCCTTTTACGACACCTCGGTAAGAGTGAGGGTGGCCTATTCTACTCTGCCGGGGACCACACGGCCAAATTACTGAAATGACAATGACTATGACTTAAATTTAGCTTAACCAATAGTTATATTACAAGAAATTATGTCATTTTGACACTGTCACTTCGACTAGTTAGGTATTGGTTAGACAGTAAACTATAGTTAATTAAACCAAAAGGTGACTACGGATCAAAAAATCGGCTCATAGTAAATAAGAAAGTACGTCTTCCAAACGGGACGGGTAATCCGAGTATGCACCTATTTATTTATAAATGTAAGAACAATATGCGTATTTCTACCATTAGATCGGCGGTGAAAGAAACCATCGTGAGGAAACCTGCACGTTTCGGATTGTTTCTAAAACTGAGGATAGCCACGATCGGAAAGTTTCTAAAACTGAGGATACCCACAGCCTCCCAGAAAATCGTGAAGCACTGTGGTGGGTTTCGCTGCTTGAGTGAGGTTACTGGAGGCGTAATCCGAGGGGAAGGGGGGTTTAAAAGTTGGCAGAGCACTTGTAACTCCTAGTGTTCCGTCTACTCGCCTGCCACCTATCACATAAAAAAATGAGATAATGATTCTTAATATGTAACTAGGATCCTAAGTAGGAAGATAAATCAGTTCGTCTGGTTCGCCTTTCTAAGGATTGAAAAGTTAGACGATTTATTGTAATTATCAGACTTACCAATTGGTTCTAGTTCAAATGTACAAAGGTTCAAGATAGAGCTTCAAAGTAAAACCCTTCAATGCAACCGCGAAAGATACGCCGAGATTAAGGTGACGGGTAGGGCACACTAACGACGCAAATCGATTTTAATTTTTAGCTACTAAACCGGATCTATTTAAAACAATTTCGGGTATTCAATCTCTCGGCAAACACTTATACTATTTATTAAATAACCATGCACAAATGTTGGGTCCGTTTTTGTACGCGAAAAATTGATTCACTCCAAAGGTGGCCGCTTTAGGCGTGAATCAATTTTTCGCGTACGCGTTGGACCCAACATTTTGCATGGTTATTTAATAAATAGTATAAGTGTTTGCCGAGAGGTTGTAACCCCGAAATCGTTTAAAATAGATCCGTTTTAGTAGCTAAAAATTAAAATCGATTGGCGTCGCTAGTGCCCTACATCATCATCATTTTCCGTCACCTTAAATGGGAGATAAGTACCTCATATTTAATTATAAAAATCTCATCCAGAAGTTTTATTAGTTCGACCGCTAAGTGTTTATAAAAACAAAGACAATTTTTTATCACACTATTTTAGCATGTATTAAATTGCAAAACCGGCAGGTATTGCATGCTATAGGTATATATATTTACATTCACGCTAGATTAGGTAATTTCGAGATTTAGTTTAAAGATTAGTTATCTTGATGTTTTTATGTTTTGTTTTATTGCTAAAATTAATTTGTTAATTTAAGTCCTTTTTTCTCTTCGTTTCTGCCTAAGATACAGGAAATTCCTAGTTTAGGCAGTAAACTTAAAATTGTTCCCTAAGTTTAAGTAGATTATAAGTCTTTTATGTTCTAAAGATTTTTCAATAAATTTTATTATTTATTTTTTTATAGGTATTTTGTAAAAAAATTAAAATAGTCTACTCAAAATATATTTTAGGTCAATTTTCTTATTGAATTGTAAAATATTTAATTTCAGTTTCGTATTAACCAGATGTTTTTTTTTTGAGATTCCCTAATTGTCAAATAATAGAAGAGTCATTAAGCCTAGTTTTATATTTTAATACATACCTAAACTTGTAAGTTCCGTTTGATTCCAGTTCTTCAGACTGGGACAGGATGGGTATCACTGTGGGCTGCTGCTTCTCCAGCGGAACCACCTCGGTGCCAGCCGGCGCCGCCAGCACACCTACCACTGACCACAGTAACAAGCCAACTAATTGAAAAAACATCTTGACTGCTTCCACTCCAGAAAAAGACTGATAAGTGATACTCCAGACTTCATGAGCACCTATATGTAAGTCGCATCTATTTACACTACCCTCCCCCCGCCTTCCGGTGGAGCCTTAGTGGACGCTAAATACTTCAACCTTAGCGCTTGCTTGATGTATTCTTCGAAAATTGCACAATCGTTAAGGTGTCAACAATGAGACATGATCTGTGACGATAGGCTATGATTGAACCTAGCCACTCAAAACAAGGCCTAGATTGAAATATGCTTGTCTTTTCAGTTGTGCGTCGCTAAGCAAAGCTTACACTTGACATACCTGCTTGTGTACGTGTGTATCCACTTGTGCTCAAATCAGGGGGGGCTGCTTTGACAGGAAAAAATCAAAGGTTAACTTAAAAATTTTGTTAACTCTTGTGTCTATAGCACCGCTCGTAAATTTTATAACAAGTACCGTTTCGAAAAGAATAAAAAGGATTTGGATTAATAGGGTAAGTAAGTATTTGTGAGCTATTCATCATCATTTCAGCCAATAGACATACACTGCTGGACATAGGCCTCCCCCAATGTTTTCCATACAGATCGGTCTTGTGCCGCCCGCATCCAACAGATTCCCGCAACCTTCATCAGATCGTCGGTCCACCTTGTGGGGGGCTTGCCACGGCTGCGACTTCCTGTACGTGGCCTCCACTCGAGGACCATTCCGCCCCAACGGCAGTCTGTTCTCCTCGCTATGTGCCCTGCCCATTGCCACTTGAGGCATGCAATCCTTTGAGCTATTTCTGTGACCTTAGTTCTCCTGTGGAACTCATCATTTCTGATACGGTACTGGCAACACACACGCATTAAGGAACTGCTATTAATCGTATTCATATGTATCTAGACCCTCTATCTCAACACAAAAACTAGTAAGTACGGGAATTGAACTCGCAACTGTCTCGCAACTATGGCAATTGTAACCACAATTTTAACAAATGTTCATGGTTGTTGGAATATATAATAACAGAAATAGTACAGTTGTGTATAATCTTATTGCTTTGTGATAAGTCAGAAAGGTCAACTTATTAATTATATTTAATTTATTTTACAAGGCATTTATTATTACAAATAAACTATAAACTGATGATTAAAAATCTCCGCGATGTTTTCGACCCTCAACTACTGAAAATTGTTTCTTTGGCACTCACTTCATCAGTTCTAAGACTTCAAAGCTATTGTTTTCCAGCGCGCTGGACGCTAGACTAAAATTGGAACATGCTCAGCGGTCAATGTAAAAATGTATGTTAATGAAGAAAAGTATGAGTGGTATATCTGATCCCACTCATGCTTTTTATCAACACTGCCAATTACTCTACATCAAATGTCTATTCATTCCGCACACGACACGAAACTATTTATCCCTGCACCATACCTTTTTATTTGACTGAAGATATTTATAGTACTAACTCGTAAGGAATTAAATTCAATTGTACAGGAATGTTTGCTGAAACTAAATTAGCTAGAAACAGAATCACTAACAACATACGGACGCTAAATACACATAACACCCACTCACAATACACACCCATAACTTACACGCACCCTTACCCCCGCGCACAGACAAATACCCACGCACACATACTTCACACACACACTTACACACACAAATAGAACAGTCAATTCAATTATTGTTCTTAATCTATAGGAAGAGACCTGTAGATTAAGAACAATGATTAAATTGAGGCCTTCACCTGAAGTCCTGTAATTCAGGGTTGCCCTAGTTAAGGCTCCAGATTACACGTTGCGTATTACCAATTTGAATTTATCTGTAATTTGTATTATGTAATAAATTAAGCATTTTTAATATCATTATATGCATGTACCATTAATTTGGGAGACGACTTCCTGGTCGTATGCAAACGTTGATGTCATGACTATAAGAAAATCCTTAACATACCAAATAATCAATTTATCTTGTCTGACTAGTGTTTTGATTACGAATACAAATCCGATTTAGACTGAGGTAAAAGGTTGAGTCATCTTCATTATGATTTTGATCGCGTCCTGGTAATGTTGTAGTTATTATTGTCTAACAAAATAATGATGCTACTAAAGTGTGCTTTAGTATTGCTACTTGTTAATTATGTATGTAGTGGTGTCCTTTTACGTGGAGAAAACGAAAAAGTGAAGCGCGATTTACAAGGTGCTTATAAATACAATCATCCTCCCTCAGCCGACTACTTTTCAGTACCAGTATCTGTTGTTTATGAAGAAAAAAAACGTGAAGAAAAATCTATTAAACGGAACGTGAGCATAGAAAGTGACGAAGTGAGTAAAGAAAGTGTTGAAAAAGCTAGTGATGAAGAAAGCAGTGAAGAAGCCAGTGTAGAAGTCAGTGAAGACTTCAGTAAAGAAGTGACTGACGCAAATGAAAAATCCGATGGTATCAATCCGATTGCTTTAAAATTTGTTCAAAAGGTTACCGGTTCTTCTAAAGAAGAACTTATAAAAGACACTGCGCAAATTCCAGACGGCGATATAAAAGACCATCTGAAACAAGTTGCTAAAATGTTCGTCCCTCAAAATGAGATGTTTATTCCTGTCCAAGTAATTTACGATGAGCCTGAAATTTTACGAAAACCTGAACCATCAACGCAAAAACCTGAACCCTCAACCCAAATATCTGAAGCAATAAAAACTCCGAAACCAATCACAAGGCTACAACGAAACAATCACATCGAAAAAGAAAGTGAAGTTAAGGAGCAAGATAGTATATCCACTCCGAAAAAAAATTCTTCAAAACTAGATATCAAAACTGGCACGTTTCCTAAAAGAACAAAAGGACCAGATCCTATAGTCCCAATAATTCAATCAGAGAGCTTCGTTTTCTCGGACTCAGGAGACTTTCATTACAGGTATTGTTTGGTACAATGATCTGTAACTATCAAAATGATGCATCAATCATTCCGATAAGTTATTTATTTACCATTGTTGCAGTTACGAAGGCGGGGACGGAACCAAGGCCTACGAAAGGGGGGAACTTTCGTCAGACAAAGGCGAATCCGTAGAGGGAAGCTTCTCTTACATCGTATGTATTCCTTGTGGCTTTGTGTTGCTTGCCGATGGTTGACGCTATTAAACTAACACGTAGGTAAATATGCTATACCTTAGGCTGGATGCGACCAATCTTTATTTGGACAAATCTATGGTATAACGGCAGATTTGTATAGAATGACAGAACTATACCATAGATTTACTATCGGGATAAGGTTGGTCGAATCGGATGTAAGTGGATATTCTGATTGATTTTTTCTTGAACGAAGTATATTTATAAGAGTATTGAATTTGTGTTTTCAAAGTCATTATTTAAAATTTTAAAGGAATTTCACCTATTTTTTTAGTCTAAATGACATCACGTAGTTTTGTGAATTCACAGAAAGTGATATGATCAACTATTTTTGGAACTGACATTAAAATATTAAATACTTGTCAGGCGCAGCGAGCATGTTAATACTCGTATAAATTACATTAAGTTTTAATAATACGAGTATGTCCTTTTCAACTTTTAGTAACGGATTGACTTTTTGCATGTTATTTTTTTCGTCTCAGAAGTAAAGGTCCCACATAATTTAAACAGACTCCAACTGGAAGTATATACAAAGGAGGTGATCCTGCCGTTGCCCCTCCAGGGGGCAAAATTTCACAAACTAAATCTAAAATAGTTTAAAAATAACAGACAATAAGGCATATTTTCTTTTAATCGTCATCATCTTAGCGTTTTGTCCCGGTTGCGTCCCAAGCTGTCGCTTCGGAGCCCGGGGTCAGCATATTTTCTTTTAATATTGCACATAATGTGGGTTTTATGAATGTTTTAATTATACGAACGTTTTGAATTGTTCCAGGGTAATGACGGAAAAGACTACAGCCTCACTTACACAGCGGATGAGAACGGCTACCGTCCAGTGGGCGCACACTTGCCCACTCCACCTCCCATACCGGTGGCTATAGCCCGGGCTTTGAAGTACCTCGCCACCAAACCCACCCCTGAGAGTGTGACAGAAGCTTTTTAATAGAGCAACCATAAAAACAACAATAAGTATCACGCGCTAAATGATACAGCGAGACCTGTATAGTAAACTCGTCTTACTTTTAGAAATTTGAAATACCATTAAAAATTTGCTTTAGTTATTAAATTACTTTTAAAAGAATATCCATTATACCTTAGTCTTTATAAAACATCAAATATCGTTTCTGCAACTGAATGTTAGTCTATGTCATTTTAAAATTTAAGAAAAGCCACCAGCCAATTGTCAATAAAGTATGATAGTATTTATTCGAATGATTTTCGTTCTTTATATGTACTAATTCAAAAAAACATAAAAATATATTTATGAACATAGATACCTACTATACCTACTCACTACCTACATTACAAATAATTGCAAATTACGACTTTTGACAATGACCTGATTTCGAAAAACAATTTATATTAAATTAATATCTTAATATGAAGTTTTATATTTTGCTTAATAAATAATCCTTATCTTAGAATATAATTCTCTTTTGCGTCTTGCACCAAACTTAATATTTAGCAAGTCAAATTTTTTGTCATAATTATTATAGAATAATTTATTATTGTCACAAAAATATCTTTCATTAATAAAGATGTTCAAATAGGATTTCTGTTTTAAAAAAAGACGACTATACGAGAATACTACTGCTTCTCCATAAAATATAAAGTTAAGGAAAATCTGTAGTGGAACTCTCTAAGTTGATGGTTTGGCTTTTCCTTAAACTTAATGTCAAGGTCTTTTTTTTATTTTCTTATTGTTTTTGTTGTCGCTCACATATTGGTTTAGTAAAGATTGTCTTGTTGATAGTATGTATATTATTATAATGAGTACTTAAATATAATTTGATCTCGGTTTTATGAATTTTCATTTAAAATAAATGACATAGTTAACATGTACATGTTAATTAAAAGGTGCCAAAACGTTTTTAGTTTTTGCTAATACAGCAATATTAATTAGCTGCTTCTTACCTATGTACTCATGCAAATGAGCTTATTAAGCAAATGACTACTATACATATTGTCTTCAACGTGGGTGATGCAAACGCTTTTGTAAAACTTCCGATTGCATTAACTCTATGACCATCAATTGTCAGCAAACTGTTACAAGTTTATGGAAGATGCAATGTTTAAAGTACGTTGCCTCAAAACTACATAAAGTCTCTGAATTGCACTGATATTTTTTTATGTGATAAGTGACATACGAGCAATCGGATCACCTGATGGTAAGCAATTGTCGCCACCCATGGACATCCGCGACACCAGTGGAGTCACAAGTACGCTGCCAACCTTTAAACACCCCTTCACCCGAATTGGGCCTCCGGTACCCTCACTCACGCAGAGAAACAGCACAATGCTGATTCAGGCCGGTTTTTTGTGAGGCCGTGGTATCACTGCGGTCGAGCCGGTCCATTCATGCCGAAGCGAGCCTCTCCCACGGTGATATAGCAAAATTATCTTCGCTTACAATATGCACTTTAGACCAAGCGTTTGAGTGATAATAGTACAAATGCTATTGAACGCATTAGTGCCTACACAAAAAAGAGTGTCTTTGGCATTCATACTTATTATGAAATAGGTTTAATGATAGTAAATTTGTGAAAAAAATTGTCAAGAAAAGAGCATATTCCTTCCTCGATCCATCTGTGTTACAGATCTCCATAGGCGTCGTCAATGACTTACCATCAGATGAGGCGTCTATTATAATCATAAAAAAAATGTTTTGTTTGTTTGCATTTGTATTCACAGTGGACATAAATAGATGTTCCTAATGGACACAACATTTAAAAAAGAGCAATAAATCATTTTATGTAACCATATCGAAGACCAAAAAACAATAAAAAGGTAGTTAGAAACCATTATTCCAATTACCCAAGACCCAAGACATAATATTACCAACAATATATTACCCAAGACACAGATATTATAATACTAGCCCAAGATTACCCTTCATCATAAAAAGGTTATCGTGGAAAAAATGCATTGCACTTTTGTACCTTACATTTCTGATGAATGAGGATTAGAACAATCATAGTGAGGGTATGATTAGGAATCAAAGTATGCAGTCTATCTGACCTATAGTTGATAGTTTTTATAGCGATCTTTTGCAATTTATTCTTAAGTAAATAACACACTTAAAAATTTCATCTCGTGTTCAGGCGGGACTCGAACCCACACCTTCCACAATCCGGGTTCTACCAATTAGACCACTGACGCGTTTATAAGCCGACGAAATTTGTAAGTGCTTGATTCGACATGAGCTGTCGATAGTCTCATCAATATTGTAGTATCATCAATATCTGACCTATTGTTAGCGTGACTAACGTGGGCAACAATAACGTCTTCCTACTCGAGCGGGGATCGGTTACTAAGTTCTACCACAGTATGAAGGCATGACAGTAAAGTCAATTTCACACAGCTTGTTTAAAATGCGCCCGTGACTTAGGTATGTGGGATGCAGTAACACGTTTTATAAGCTCTTCTCTAAACTATCGCATTAGCAATCTCTCTGATTTCGCAGATGTTAATGGGAGCCGTTGATTACTTAGCATCAGGTGATCCGCTTGCTCGTTTGTCACCTCTAAAAAAACTACAGGCAAAAATTGGATTATGACGTTGGTTTTGTAGATCGCTACAAGCAATAAAGCATCTTCTTGCACTATCATTAGTTATTATAACCAAAGTTTTGAATTTAGTATTGTGAAATATAGAAAAATATCTATCTACATTTATTCCTCGACAATTTCCAAATGATCGCAGCTGAGCTAAAGTTCGATATTTATCAATCAAGAGAAAAATCTTGCCTTTACCAAGTTGATTCATTGAACTACTAACGGGGTTAGTGTCTTGCAAAAATTTTAATACCGTGTTTTATGTATACCTCTAGGTGCTTTATTTTGATCGTAAACAGTTTGAAGACATGAGTGGAGATGACTTACTGATAGTAATTTTTATGACTGTATTCTCATGGATGACCTTGGAACGACGCTCACATCAAACAGGTTTCTTCGTGGAATGTCGGTTCACTGGGAACACTCTTGCTTTCCTAAATCATCTTATTCACGGAAAAGCCCCGAATTCTTACGTGTTGTATATAATTTAATTGGAAAATGTTTTTTTAGAATTACGGCAATTACCCAGAAAATTTCAGTGACAAAGAGCTTTCAGCATTAACCGAGTGAATTTGTAAATAGGTTTTTATACCCAACATGAATATACAATAATGTAGTTTTTATCATCGGTGCTCTATGAAATAAGATAATTTGGTAAGTGCCTATACATACAGGGTGTATCTGTGAACATTTACATTCCTCTGACTACTTGTTCTACCAATCATTCTGGATAACATTTGTTCAACGACTTTTCGAAATTCATCGAAAAATATTTCGCCTCCCTATACAAAATGTCCAAGTCACGTGACCGACTTTGTATGAAAAGTTGAAATTTTTTTATGCGAATTTCCAAGTGAAAGAACAAATGTTGTTCATAATGTTTAGTAGAACACGTGGTTAAAGGGATGTTAATCTTCACAGATACACCCTGTATAAAATTGCTGGCCTTATTAAACAGCCTACGTAAGATTGGTAACATTGATGAATAATCCTTTTGACAGCTTATTAGTCAAGAAACTATTTTATTACAAAACATTCTGGTGCCCTTTTTCAAACGCAACTTCAAATAATGATGTAGTTTTTATTATACATTTTGGTAGCCTAAGTTAACATTTACTTATTTGTAAATTTTACCATGCTATACCTACGTGTAAAAATATGTGAGATTCGATGACGAATGACAGGGACGTATGGAAAAGGAAGACATACTGCGCCGACCCCAGATAAACTGGGAAAATAGCAGGAGGATGATTATCATCCTCCTGCCATTTTCCCATGACGTGTAAAAACAATATCTTTAAAAGATTACGTTCGAGGCAAAAATGAATCCTACTTATTTAAAAAATAATATGATTATATGCTCTTACTCGTAATTTTACAATTTAATTTATCATCATCTTAGCGTCAAATCCCGATTGTGTCCCAAGCTGGAGCCTATGTTCACTTTACGGTTAGCTATCACTCATAAAGTTTAAATTCCGTAGCTTTTAAAATAGTTCAAGTACTTAGCTCGAAGCATCATCAACGAGTTAAGACCATATTTTTTTCCAAAACATAGGATATGACATCAACTATTAGCACATTGTGACATTTGCCTGGTTATTTGGACGCTAATAAAAAAACAGTTACCTTCAAGTTTATTAAAACTGAAATCGAAATTTGTGTTCTAAATTGTGATTTCACAAATCTTTGTTTTGGTCGTTACACACGCACACGAAATATATTTATATATGTAACTAAGACAACAATTTTATTCGTAAAAAGAATAAGTCTTAATAATTTATTTACTGATATGTATATCTTCAAATTATTGAATATTATTTGCCGCCTCTTTTTTGTTATTATAATAATAATAATAATTCTCAGAACATCTCATACATTGACCTGATTCCGTACAAAGTATCTTAAGCACTTGTGTTACAGATATCAGACAACAGAGAAACACAAATATGTACTTAAATACATATATTACACCCAGACACCGAACAAACACAAGTGTTCATCGCACGAATGTTTGTATCGAACCCAAGACCTTTGGCGTAACAGGCAGGGTCACTACCAATTGCGCCATCCGGTCAGTCAGCACATTTGTTTTAAATGTAACATATCATAGATAATGTTGTTTGTACGGAGTTGTGTCGGGGTATCTACTGTTTTATGTAGATTTTTTATTGGGAAGTTTCAAATTAAACCCATCACTTTATTTGCAATGCATCTTTGGCACTGAATATGCTTTTATTAATAAATAATAAATAGTACAAACATTTTCCTTTCGTTCTATCATCATATCTATCACAGTTCAGTCGTTGAATGCGTTCATTTTTATTTGATTTTATATTGCTTTGTTATTATGATTATTGAGTAGTTACCGCTCTGCAAACAAACGATCAGTTTTACAATTGTACAAAACTTATAATTAAAGTCTGATATCAAACTACATTTTTGGTGTTGTTTTCAAAGCGGCGAAGCTTTCGGTGGCCAGTTCCGTGTAGGTGAAGGTCGTAGGTCGTTGAGCAAGGTCAGTGTGCTGAGACGGTTTAGTTCCTCCCAGGAGCGGGAGGCGGCAGGGTCGCTAGGTAATCGAGGGCTTTCTGGATAGCTGGTGGTATTGGCGGTGGTGTCGGCAGGTGGGCGCCCTGGAAAACACAAAGTTCAGTCGTCAATCAATATTTAAACATTTGTAAATTCCTTGTGACACAAAAACTTAAACTAGTTGTCTTATTCGCTTCCATCAGAATTAGTACGTCCTACGTAAAATATTAAAGGTTTCTTTTGTGCTGAAGTTTAGGATATTAAGTACGTACCTAATGTCAATATAATGAATATTGATATAAACTAAAATGCCATCAATGACAGCCCCGATGGCGTAGTGATTAGTAAAGCGACGCTTGGTTTTTATGTCACGGGTTCGATTTTTTTTATCTTTATTGTCAAACCGGTGGGTCTAGGAGTTGGCACATATGGCGTTGACTCCTAGCATGGAAGACGCGTTCCTATCTACTGAACTACCATCGTAAGGACGGACACGTGAAAACGTCATCTTACTACTAAAACCAGGCAACATACTTAGGCTCAGTAGGACATTGTACAGCCTTGTAAATTTATTATTAACTAAACACGTCTGTGCGATAAAAATAGCACAAGACAGTCATAAAAGGTTTACAATGGCAATGTATGTGTTCAATTTGCGGTTTGTTGTATTTGAGCCTTTATGTTTATTTTATCTTTAAAGTTTTTAGCAATGGGTTAAAACAGTAATGCATATACAGTCTGGTGGTCAATGCATGGACAGTCATACTTTAAAGTACACAAATATTTTAAATTTCTTCAATTGACTCACACTTTAACGTCAAACACATTTGGTTCAATATCATGTGATGAAATTCAAACAGTAACAACTTATGTGTGGCTATTTGTGCCTACATTTAATTTTTTTATGCAAAAGCAATGCACCTAAAATGTTTTTCCTACCTAACATTGCTAATCAATGTTTGAATTGCTTCGAGTATAAAACTTTAAGCAAAATCATAAAATATTGATTCTGGTGATGAAACAATTTTTCTATCAAATTCTCTTTAGGATTCTCTTTAATATGTTAATCATCATTGTAAATTACGCCTACGCTTAATCAATCTCGCAACCTGCAACATAAATGACTAATTGGCTATATAAGATCATTCATCTTAGCGTGGGTTAAATCTGACTTGGGACTATACGGAAGCATCATCGTTTATTTGGTACATTTATAACTGCCCGGAATAAGAATGATTATGTACGTGTTTCAAAGGGCACGCTAAGCTATTCTGTTTAGTGTAATGCGTTCTCGGTAATGTTGCTTAAAAATATATCCGGCCCGAATCAGTTTTCGTCATCAGGGATGTATTTCCGTAACAGTCCTAAAATCTTTTTCCTCCGAAATTGATATCAAATCTTCGAATTTACCGATTATACAGAAGTCCTCTTTTATTAAATATTTTTAAATCATATTTTAAGATTCTGATGTCAACTTTGGAAGAATATTAGATGCGAGGACTGCTACGGACACACTGCCAAAGAAATCACATCTGCAAGACCCGTCACCCCGATATAGTTAAGATTGATGACGATACCATCGGGACCGGTGTAGCTGTACGCCTCGTGAGCCATAATTATCCTGCCTGCAGCTTTCTTCAGGACCTGCTTACACATACCTCCGGCATGAATCCATTCTCATCATCAACGATACAGTGAAGGTTGATGGCGGTCCCATTGAGAGAGATGTAGTTCTGTCCTGTGTGGTAATGATGTCAGTGGCATCAGAACCAGTGGCATTCTTGGACCTTGTCGAAACTTACCTCTGGTTTGAAACCAGTCTCATCATCAGCGATATAGTTAAGATTGATGACGGTACCATCGTGCCCGCCCATACCCCTTGGGTGATAATGATGTCAGCGCCATCAAAACTAGTGGCATTCCAAGACCTTGTCGAAACCTACTTGAGGCGATGATGATGTCAGTAGCATCAAGACTGCTGGCCTTCTTCACAGAGTATCCTTAAACCTACCTCTGGTTTAAATCCATTCTCATCATCAGCAATGTACCTATTTAAGGTTAATGACGGTGGCCGTCGGGAGAGGTGTAACTATACGCGCCTGTTGGCCAAACATAAGTAAACCGCCACTGACATCATCATCGCCCAGGCGGAATACAGCTATACCGCTCGCGCTACCTATGGCATCGTCATCAACTTTAACTTTATCGCTGATAATGACAACGGATTCAAACTGGAGGTAGGTTTCGATAAGGTCCACATCATTATCGCCCAGGGGACGTACAGTTACACCGCTCCCGTCATGGTTTACTTATGTTTGGCCAAAAAACGTTTCGCAAAATATCACAACGCAAATTTTCATTTAACAAAAAAACATTTGTCAAAACAGCTTAACGCAAATATTTAATTAGCAAATCCCTTTTTTGGCAAATTATTGTTCAACAAATACTTGTTTGGTCATGTTTTATTTTACCAAATATGATTTCATCATATGTTTCATTCGGCAAAACATACTCGTACTCTTCCCAAAATATGCCATGGCAAACAATTTACATGTCATGCATGGGTTCTGTCACAGCTCCGGTGCTGCGGGCCTCCGGGGGTCTCACGCGAGCTTATCGTCGCAGATGATTTTCGCTCACCCCCGCAGCTTTGCAAGCTTTAAAACCACCTGCTCCTCAGCTCGCGGGCTGCCTCGCCCCTTCGCACCTACGCGGGCTTAAATTACACTCTAGGGGTAGGGCAGACAAGACTACGTGAAGTCGGGTTTGCAGCTATTCGCTTCTGTCAATACCTGATACCTAATACCCAAGAACAGACCGCTATCACTCTATCGTTAAAAATAAGCATTAACGATAGAGGCGATAACGTGGGCCGCTGCCGCGGCACGCTCACTGCGTTCGCCTCGCTCGCTCGCCTTACTTTAGAAAATCGTTTCTGTTTCTACAAGCTGTTCCTTAAATCATTAGTTTAATAAATACTATTTTTGGCAATTTATTTGTTTTTTAAATTTCTACATTCCTATATCAGCACAACTAATCATTTTCCTAACTATACTATAATTTGAGTAAGTATGCGAAGTGATTAATTTAACCAAAGTATTTTTGGCATATCAGATTTGCTTGTAATTGTGTTTGATGTTTTTTTTTTCTAAATAAATCTTGTCAAAGTAAGATTTTGCCAAATGATAATTTGACCAAATAAATGAAGTGCGAAATGTGCATTTGCTAAATATTCATTTGCGAAATGAATCTTGGGCGAAAAGTTTTTTGGAAAATGAATTTTGACGAAAAATAATTTAACCAAACGGAGGGATCCCACACTGCTGGCCTTCTTCACAAAGTATCCTTAAACCTACCTCTGGTTTGAATCCGTTCTCATCATCAGCAATGTAGTTAAGGTTGATGACGGTGCCGTCGGGAGCGGTGTAGCTGAACGCCCCCTGGGCGACGATGACGTCAGTAGCATCAGGACCGCTAGCTTTCTTCACGGATCCCGTCTCCTCTGCCTTAATGCCGTTCTCTGTCTCGTAGCTGGAATACATGAAATAGTAGTTTGAGTTGAAATGTAATGTGATTGTTAACAGGTAGGTATGGTATTTTCACGATTACACAATATATAACTTAGTTACATAGGTATTACAAAGGATAGTAGATATTTAGATGATACCTTCGAAATACTTATCCCTCAAAAAATATTCGTTAACTCTGTAGGTATTTTTTTATTTGGTTAATTACATACCACAGACTCAAGGTGCATTATTTTGCCTGTGTTTGCCAGTAATGTAATTTTAAAACTATACCACCTTATCTCAAATCGCGATTTAAAGTTATTACCGTGCTAAAGCTCATGCCATACCGTTCCAACACGCAATGTTAAAAGAGACTAGTACGAGTTTGTTTCGGGACTATCCTTAGTTCGCGATTTGTAATGAGGGGGATAAAGTTTTCTCCGCGTACAAAAATTAGTTTTCTTACAAACATATTGTTTATATTGATTACTAGCTAGCTTAACGATACCGAACTAGCCTAAGTGCTAGTTTTTGTTTACTTACGTGCTAAGACATTATTCTTATACTAGTTCATATTTTTATGATAAAGATAAAAAATATTTACTTCAATTTAGGTCCACACAGAACACTTATGAATGTAAAATAGGTACATAATATCTATCGCTGGTTCGGAATGACGATTTCTACTGAGAAGACACCAGCAAGAAACTCAGTAGTTACTCTTTTCAAATATTGATGATGTTACAGAGTTTCAATTGTGAAGAGAAAAAAAATACAATTATGAAAGTTAATAGACTACTATGAATAACAACTCAAAAGATTAATCAATTAATATGACCAAGAATAAATAGTCTTGTACACTATAGTAACCTTTCTTCATTAGGCAGGTTTTAATATGAGACATAAACTTATCCAGTGATAGGTTAATGACATTTTGTGGTAGCTTATTAAATATCTTAATACTTAAGCCAACAAATGCATTACCGTTTTTATGAAGTCTAAGGACCGGGAAGGCAAGCCTATGTTTATTTCTGGTGTTAAGACTATGTCTATCGGACTTTTTTGGAAAAGTGTGCAAGTTCTTACGTACATACATAATGCAGTCGAGGATAAATTGGGAAGCCACGGTTAAAATATTTATTTCTTTAAATATTTCCCTAAGTGAGTCACGTGATCTAAGGCACGTGACTCACCTACCTATGTGCTGTGTCTGCCTCGCTTTTCCTCGTCAGCACGAGGGAGGAGAGGGAGACACATCACTGCTTGAAAGGGCTCACTAGAGCTATCTCTTGCCCCACCTATCCAGAGACTCCCCTAGAGGTAAGAAAGGGGTGGAGGAGCAAAGACTACTAGTGCGTTTTTTTTTGTGTTTGCTTAAGCATAGGTGTAAAAGGCCTCCCTCTTTTTTAATATATAGGTACTACCTACTGTACTTATATTTTTAGTGTTAGTTGCTTGTCTAAGCTAGTACTATTATGTTAACAATAAATAACTTTAAACTAGCGACGGGTTTAGTTGATTGGAGAGAAGGGGGATGAACTCCGGTTTCGGAAGAGAGTGTGGCCAAGTGAGGTGAAGAGTGTGTTTCGCTGCGTGAGTGAGGGTACCGGAGGCCCAATCCGGGGGAAAGGGGAGGCTTAAAGGTTGGCAGCGCGGTGTTGCGGGTGTAAATGGGCGGCGGCAATCGCTTACCATCAGGTGATCCGTCTGTTCATCTGCCACCTATCACGGTGACAGACCTGACCTACCATGTCAGGTCTGTCGCCGGCGCCGCGCAACCTTGATGAATCGGCGTTAACAAAATGCGATCTTCTTCGCATTTCCATTTCCATTCAACTATGTAGGTTATTACGTTGGCAGTGATCGTTAACTATCAGGTGACCCGTCCTATCGCCTGGGGTAGAATTATAGAAAACTGCTTCCTCAAATACATTGACGGGTAACAAAGCACCAGCGTGCCGTTCTAGATGTATAAAGTAGGTATCATTCTATATACTGTCCCACTGCAGGTTAAAGGCCTCCACCATAGAAATCAAGTTATCGCTTACTATGATGGAATTAGGCTTAATCACCAAGCTTGCCTAATGCGGATTGGTGATCATAATCCCGAGCTATGTTCGAAAATTCGAAACATACCTTTGCTCGAACCGGGAATTGAACCCAGGACCCCGAAACCACTAGACCTACGGGGCTAGTTTTTTTTAGATGTTTACGAGTAGGTAATACCTAGTTGGTTAAATAATAAAAATATTTATTTACCTGTATCTGTATGAGCCATCAGGTTGTTGATCGAAGTCCTGGTTGACGATAGCAATCAGTTTCTCCGACGGAGCTTGCGGTGCCGAGCTCACTAGCGCCACCACTCCAAACAGTAATATCAGTTTCTGAAATTAAGATGAATAAGCCCTTGAAGTTGAATTTGATGTCATCAAAAAAATATTGTGACCATAAGTCACGGGTTTTAACTAGTTTTTTGTTTTCAGTTAGATACTTTAATTAGTATCTTCTTCTAAGTTTTTGTTAAATTACAAACATGAACTTGAGATTATAAACTTTACAAAAAATTTAGTCAATATTAACGTTCCCATGTTTAAAAATATTGACTATCAATTTGTATGGAATTATACTCTGTGAAGTCATTATTAACATTATTATACTTAATGCACAATTAAACACGAAAATTAAGTACCTTTTAAAGGCTAAATGTGCGCAAATACGTTTACCAAGTATAATCGATTAGCATACCTAAATACAAAACGCCTGCTGTATGCACAGAGCCAATATTTGAATAGCTCAGATTTCATCAACACGTTTTTACTAGGCATTAGCGGGTTAGATGCAAGGAACTAGAAAACGCACGTTTATAATGCAAAGATTCATATCATAAATTAAATTGAATTAAACTAAACATCATTTATTTCAACCAAATTACAGGTCATATACAAAATAGAATAGTTAATAATAGCAATACAATGTTTGACATTCATACATTGTAATAAATATATAAATGTCAAGTTAAATTAAATTAATAGGGGATTATTAATGTCAAGTTAAATAGAAATTCATTACATAAAAATCAAATGCCAAGTTACATTAAAGTTGGGTATAAAATTAAAATTATCATAAAAATGTCAAGCTACTACATGCCAATTGAATACAAATTCAAAATGAAAATTAAATTGAAATTAATGTATTATAAAATATACAATGTCAAATATTGGTAAATCAATATACAATAAAGGTAAACCAACAAAGCCAACAGAAAACATTTATGAGAAACACAAACAAATTTAAGTGATTTATTAATTTTATTTAAAATCGTATTGCACAAAATGTTTATAACAATAAGAGAACTTAATGCCAAGAGGCATTCTCTACCAGTCAAACTTTAGTTCATGCAGAAAGGACAATGATGCTACAAAGTTTGGTTTTTGCTGCTTTGATAGACATTGTTATGATAAAAAATAATATCAAAACCTGTAAAACCGTTTTTTTCCGTATTTTCATCTAATCTGATTTTCAGTTCCGTCACTCGCTTCAAAGCTCGGGGTACGCTCGCAAGTCTAGTAATTCCGAATTTTTAATCAAAAATTATAAAAGGGCCTGTTTTCTTAATAATCAATGATATATTTCCATTTTAAGAAACCATTGCGTTGTTTCCACATATAAAAATTTACACATGAAATCTGAGTCAGATTACTCTTTCCTAATAAAAGACTAAAAGTAGTTGAAAGCAATTCAGATATGCTCCTACCTCGGTATGCTCCGTATTAAATGAGTAGCTGGATACATAAAGTCCGTAACGAAATGGTAGGTATTTACTGCTAAAATAACAATAGTTTGAAAATTGTATACAAAAGGATCTAGTATGTATTAGAAAAAATTAAATAAAGTTGCAATTTTATTTTTAATATCTATATATAATATTATTTTATACTATATCTCAATTTATATAGAAACATTAAATTTGTAAGTATTTGATCTAAACATGTTGTACGGTGCATTCTGAAGCGATCTCTGTTTTTGTTACCTGTATGTCAAATATGCATTTTCTTAGGTAACCGTAGAATATCAGCATCGAGGGTCTGTCTCTCGACAAATAACTGAGGGTACCCTTTTTAGATTAAGATTAAGTTAATAAGTACTGTATGTATGGATATCTGTTTTTTTGGTGCCAAATAAACCTTTTTTTATAGTACGAATCTTCTGTAGTACTTATAAGTAGGCAGTTGATCTTTTTAACCTTGAATGCCCCAATGATACCTGCCGGCCAGATGAGCTACATCCAGTAAATGTCATGCCATTTAAACGTCCCTCTCGTGCATAATTTAGGTCAGCCACACAAACTACTTGGAAACTGTACTCTGATACTTTTGCAAAGCAATTACCTACTTCGGACCAATTCAATTTTCATGTAAGTTGAACATAAGAAACCTAATCATCGAACCTTGGTATCTACGGCAGAACAATGAAATTTTGGATAGAGGTAAATTGTAATGACGGCAGGAAACTTAAGCTTAGTGGTCCTTCCAGAAAGCCTGAGTTGCCCTTAGTCCGGAAAGAACTTATTAACGTTTTGCACAAACTAAACACTGATCTGAAATTTATAGAAGATACTTTATGTTTTGTACAGAGTTATTCTGAAACCTCATTTGCCATTGACCATTTCTAATGGTTTTGAGCGTCCAAAATTATTTTAAAAAATAGGAAGGTTCTTACTTTTATTGGAAAATGTTTTTGTATAAAATTACCCACCTAGTTTTTATATACATACATAAATAGCATAGTTATGCATTTTTGACATTTGTGTAATGCTACATGCATGCGATTTATTAGAGAGGTCAAATCCAAATAATAGGTACAATATTTTCCACCCAATGCTATAATTAATACTCAAAGTAAGACATTTAAAAAGTATCTAAAAATGTGTGTTTTGTTATAGGTGTCCTCCAGTCAATTTTGCCAAAATATTACCTATTGTTTCATTTTTAGTTTGCAATGTTTGATTTGCAGTTACAGCTCCTTTGTCATATAACCCAAAGACGAAACGATTCGAGTCAAACACGTCGTTGCAGCAAACAAAGAGTAGACCTACTCGCTCATTATGTCCACAAGACAAACACTATTAGCAGCCTGTGTTCGTCCGAGGCGGCCTTCACCAGATCACGAAAAGAGCTCGCGCGGCGCGTAGGTACAAACGGCATCAGCTCGAGAAACCCCTCGCAGAAGAATAGCACTTGTGTCTCAGATATAAAGACGGTGTAACGTCCAACAAGGGTAACTTCACGTGATGCCCTATATACATGACAACTACCTACAATTAAAAACTATTTCTAAACCTGATTTATTGAACAATATACTTCAATAAACTCTTTTTCATTTTTTTTTCACAAATTTTTACCCATAGCTGTCCTATCTACTTTTGAACAAAAATAAGACATTTGTTGCCGACTAATATCAGCTTACCAACATAGGTGTAGCCTAGTTCCATAAGGTTTGAATGTATTCAGGTTTTAAAGAAATAATAAAGTTAACAAGTAATTTACAGCTAGTCTTCAATTAGTTCAAATATTAGTTTCTTTAAAAATTATTGTATTGTAAATATTGTACCTATTATTTGGATTTGACCTCTCTAATATATCGCATGCATGTACAAATGTCAAAAATGCATTACTATGCTATTTATATATTTATTTATTTATTTATTTATTTATTTCTTCAATTATTAGTTTACACCAAAAAAAAATTATAACTAAAACATACATTTACAAATATACATATTAATACGGCAACACATTAGCGATCTCTCTGTTTTCGCAGATGTTCATGGGCGGCGATGATTACTTTCCATCAGGTGACTCGCTTGCTCGTTCGTCCGCATCTAGCATAAAAAAAATAATATCGGTTACTACTTATATACCCAAATAAATACACAATAATACCCTTTTCATAATTTTCGTCCCGGTACGGTCTATAAAAATGTATAAAAAACCTCATGCATATTGTCATATACCAAAAAATGGCAAAAAATAACGTCATTCACACTTGTACTTTTGCACCTTGCAGATTTGAAAGGATTTATAAAGATGAACGTGAGTAAAATTACAATATTGGAATGCGCTGCATTTCCGTTTTCCTCAATATTCTGTGCATGGTGACAAAACATGATATTTGAACTTTGGACTTATGTACGCACCATATGAAAGTATTTCATATTCAACATACGGTGGACTTTATAAGTGCAAAAAGGTATGTGTCGTTTATTGTGCATCCTGTTATTTTATTATGTATGTATAAATTGTGTATTCTCAAACAAAAATAGCATTTTTTTTTGCTGTGACTTTTAAAATGCGGAATCCATTTGGGAATTTAGGCACCAGTTAACAACCATACAGATAATCGCACGCCGTAAATCCAAAAGTGTTAGCGTGTAATTCCCGGTTACGTCCGAAGCTGTCGCTCTGGAGCCCGGGGTTGCTTGCACTATGATTCAGGACTTGGGGAGTCTGGGGGGAATGATTCAGAAACTATATGAAATTGAATAAATTATTTATAAAGCTGTATGTAAAGCTTCGCCAGCATGACACAAAATTGTTAAAAGATTTTCATTGATTATAATTTGATCTCATTTCAGGCAATCAAACGAAATAAATGTAGGAAGATCTCGCTAACACTGCACTTATAACCTTGACACGAGCTTAGCTTCAATACTTAATATGTCATACGAGTTAGGGTAGAATTACTAAGGTTGTTACGCATCACTTACTCAAGCGAGGTAACCGATAATATCAGGTGATAAACAAATGGTGGCAAGCAATGACATATCGAGTATGTACTCTATTTAAAAGCAAGAATAATCAATGAAAGTTTTTTTTTGAAATCTCACAATATATTACGCCTTGATTCATTCATGACACTTTATGCTAAGCGCCTTTAATAAATTTAGATGAAAAAAAACTCTACTTTCATTAAGGTATGGCTGGATAATTGCTGGCCAATAGTTATTAATAACTACTTCGATTAAATGTATTCAATAACATGTCACGTAAAAAACTATAAATTTTAATTTAAAAAAATAAATGTCGGAATTGAGAACCTCTTTTTTTTGAAGTCGGTTAAAAATAACACTGCACTGATATTTTTTCTAAAACGAAATTATGGAATGTCAATCTTTCTTATTAAAGACAGTCTTATTTCATAAGAAATGGCTCAGGGTAGATATTTTCTCGACTTTTACAAAGCTCTGACCGGACGTCTAATTCTATATACGTACAATATTACCAAACCAAAATAGCAATATTGTAAGTAGTTATGTAGTAACGCGACAAAATCCTAAGATGAAGATATTTATTTTCAAATATGTAGCTATTTTTGATTTTATTTGAAAAACTTTACAAAAACAAATAAATTTATGTCATGTCTGATATTTATTTGCAGTCCATAAAATCTAATGGTTAAAAGATGGTAATAATCGAAAACCTTGACTATTCTGAGCAAATTTTTTTAACATGTAAAATAGCCAATATTTTTTTAGTCTATTTCAATTATAGCATTTAGGTAAACTTTCAAAACAAACGCACTTACATTTATGTTATACTATGTAAATTGAATCATCGGATCTTAATTCCACATTTGCATAATAAGTGTAAGGTTTTGCTCCTTACAGGCATTCATTTATTTATTTAAGTTCATCAACAGCACATCATACAAAATTGGTAGAAACCTATCGTAAAGTCACTCTTTTCATCGTAGGAAGGTAGGTCCTAACACCTATACGGTACCTACTTATACGAGTTACTACTTCTTAAATCCTGTGCAGAATAAAGAATGGGATCAGAAATGGCGGTGCATCTATTCACTTCTCGCTCGCACACTATTTGCGTCTATACTCGCACCCCACGAGTGCGAATATAGACGCAAATAGTGTGCGAGCGAGAAGTGAATATATGCGCCGCCATTTCTGATCCCATTCTTTATCCGCACAGGTAGTACAAGTATTATTCTATCATCGATATCTATCAACACTGTTTTTATTACGAAATCTTTTGTTATATTATGGTATAGCTAGGAATTTACATTTCAAATTCGACCACGGCGCCATTACAGTTCATTTTATCACTCAATCAATCAATCAAATAATTCTTTATTTGCATAGGCTTGTATACAGCACTTACAAATCGTCATACATTTTAATGACTTAAAACTATTTATAAGTACTTATGTATAATTTACATGTCAATACATATATATGTTGATACATAAAATATACTAAAGAAATAAATAAACATAATGCGATTCTACCACCGGCTCGGAAAGTTGTTTCTGGTCGAGAAGATCCGGCAAGAAACTCGCCAGTTACTCTTTTTAATCGCCAAACTTTCATACAATGTTGTGTCATCATCATACCAAGCCATACAGTTTAATTGTTACACAAAATAAAATAAAGGAAATAATAATAAAATAAATATTATGAGGTAAACCGAAGCAGACCAGTCCCCAAAGGTGGCACCTGTTCACAAGTATGACGTACGTGTCAGCCATCATTTCACTCAACCATATTAGAGGGAATGTAATGACCCGCCACATAGCGCCACCACCTCAGAGACATTTGAGTGAGCATGACTACTTAGGTTCCCCTCATAGGTCACAAAGAGTAGTAGTTACTTAATCCAGACTAATAAACTGCAGGACGAGGTGTACAATAGTAGGTGGTTAGCATCTTGTCAATTATTGAATAATCAATATAAATCAATTTTTATACATTCAAAATCAAAAATGTCTTTATTCAATAAAGAACATTTATGAATGTCAAATATTATGGTAATTACAATTTTCATTCTTATACAAATTATGATTACAGTGACAGTATGATATACAATGCTTATAATCAATATCGTTTAGATAAATCGTCAATGAAAAATTATGAAATGAATTTTACATTAGAGGACAGGCGAAGAGATCAACATGTCCAGGAATCCTTATCATTCAAATAATCCTCTACTTTATAGTAGCCTTTCTGCATTAGGCAGTTTTTTACATGCAACTTAAACTTATGTACCGGTAAATCAATAATATTTTGAGGTAACTTATTAAACATTCTAATGCTCAATCCTACAAATGAACTTCCAATTTTATGAAGTCTTAGATTTGGGACAGCAAGCCTATGTTTATTTCGCGTGTTAAAGCTATGAAAATCTGATTTTTGCGAGTAAAGGTGCAAGTTCTTGCGTACAAACATAATACAATCAAAAATGTATTGAGATGATACGGTTAAAATATTGATTTCCTTGAATACTTCTCTGAGTGAGTCACGTGATCTAAGACCGTAGATGGCACGGATGGCCCTCTTTTGCAAAATGAAGATGGCTTGTAAGTCAGCACCGGATCCCCACAGTAGTAGACCATATGACATCAGACTATGAAAATAGCTAAAATAAACCAGTCTCGATATCAGTCAGATTCCTTATCTTTCTAACTGCATATGCAGCTGAACTAAGTCTTCCTGCCAAGACAGCAATATGAGGGCTCCATTGCAATTTTGTATCCAGAGTGATACCTAGAAAAACTGTGGAGTTTATGACTTCGATAGGTTCGTTATTCATGACAATATTCATTTTGATATAGAGCATTTATGTAGAAATAATTATTATTCTATGCAGTAAACCTATATAATATAATCTTAGGCCTATTGCCAGCACCAGTTTTATACATATAGCAATGGTGAGATTTCATTAGATTGGCATCACGGCGTTTATTGTTAGACTTTCATCGAAGTCGGTTTCACTTGATATAAAATACGTCACTTATATTTTGGCGCAGTCCTGTTATTATTTCTAACGTTACATACTTATATAATAACTTGTTTCTAGCCACCTTCACTTTTACTGTATGTAACGTGATAATAATTATAAGAACATGACGTGCCTTCATTATTTTTGGTTATTTTATTTACTGTATCAGATATATTCGCTAAAAACACAAACACTTATAAATCATCAGTTATAAGTATACTCAATAAAGTGCCTACTTTACAAACAAGAATAAATTAACATTTAGTTAAATACAAAGTGTTCTACTCATTTTCTTTATGACATAGTAATATAGAAAACCTCGCCGTGTATTTATAGTCATAACATAGGTTCTAATATCGACTAATGCGCCATCATGAGAAGTTATTTATGATAAACCTGGTATCACTTGCTTAGTTTAGGCATTGTGAACTTAACACATTTTGTTTTCTTTGAATTAAAAACCAAGTTATTATAAGTAAACCACTGTAGTACTTGAGAGAGTGTGTTATTTACTTCGTCAACATTTTTCTTTTGCCTATCAACCTCAAAAATCAAGGATGTATCGTCAGCAAATAACACTATCTCACATAGATCATTGGTATAGTAAGGAAGGTCATTTATATAGATTAAAAAGAGCAAGGGCCCCAATATAGAGCCCTGGGGCACACCCATGGTTAGAGGGGCGCCAGAAGAGTTAGTTCCATTGACATTGACCTTCTGAATCCTATCTGATAAGTAAGATTTGATTAGACTTAGTGAGGTGTCTATGACACCGTAATGCTGTAACTTCATTAGCAATGTTTCATGATTGACGCAATCGAATGCTTTAGACAAATCACAGAATATTCCAATAGCATCTCGCTTTTTCTCCCACGCATCAAATACATGTTTGATAAGCGCCACTCCAGCATCAGTAGTGGATTTCCCTTTTGTGAATCCAAATTGCTTACTGTGCAATATTTTATTCAGGTTTAAATGAGCCAATAACTGAGTAAATATTACTTTTTCAAAAATTTTGCTGAGAGCAGGCAGTATAGAAATAGGTCTGAAGTTAGACGGGTCACTTTTCTCACCCGACTTGAATAACGGTATTATTTTACTGTATTTCATCATATCGGGAAATTGACCGTCGTCAACACATTTATTAAATATTATTGCTAAGTTGGGTGCAATAGAATGTATTATATTTTTGATTATATCTACCGAGATGCCCCATAAATCCTCAGTCGGTTTCATATTTAATTCTTTGAATGTTTTTAAAATTATATTAGAATTGACATGATTGAATCTTAAAGGCGTGTTGCACTTATCAACATGAGACCTGAGGAGAGAAGCAGCGAGATGTGGACTGGAATTCAATTGATTGGTTGTTGTGACTGGTATATTAGAAAAGAAAGACTGAAATGTTTCTGCTACTTCAGAGTCAGAAACAAGTGATTTACCATCAATTTTAAGAGAGAGCTTGTTGTCTTTTGTTTTATTTTAACAAGTCTCTTTATTTATTATCTTCCATGAGATTTTACTTTTATTAGGGGCTTTTATTATTTTGTCTTTAAAATAATTTGATTTTGCCATTGCACATACTTTTTTGAATAATTTTGAGTATGTTCTGACATATTCAATTAAATTAGCGTTTTCAGAATTGGCTTTGATATCATATAATTCAAACAGCCTCTTTCTGCTTTTATGGATGCCTGTAGTGGCCCAGTCACTGAATTTAGTTTTAGAAGTATCTAATTTAATTGATTTTTTAGTGAAAATCTGATTATATTCTTTTTCAACCACATTAAAAAGCATATTATAAAGCTGATTAGCATTTCCATCGTGACATGATAATGCAGGTACCTTTCTAGAAATATTTTCTTTAAATTTTTCTTTACGGTTTACAGTTATTGGCCTGCACACAAAGCTACATGAAGACGGTGCATGACTGTATTCAAACATTACTAGTTGTCCACTATGATCTGAGTTTATGAAGTTTATTATGGACTTGTCTAATACATCACAGTTACAAAATATGTTATCTAAGCAAGTAGCTGTGGTGGGGGTTACTCGTGTGGGTTCGTTAAAAAGATGATATAAATTGAATGATCTGAAAAGATTCAGAAACCGCACTGAGTTCTGAGAATTATCTAAAATATTGATGTTAAAATCCCCGCACACAACCACTTTTTTATTAGATGAACATATTTTTCTTAATACTTCTTCAGGCCTGTACACACAAACAATGACATGTCGTTCAAGCTCCGCACATGCTAGCTCAATAGTTCGCTCAAGTGAAAGTGAAACGACATCTTTGCGTTCTTTATATTTAATGGAATTATTTAATAAAATATGGAATTATTTAATAAAAACACTAATGGGGTATAACATTTTCACAATCAAGTTCTACTTTCTTTAATTCGTTACAATACTCCAGGTATTGTAGTCGTATTGTAGTCGTAAAATCTCTACCCCAGGATTTTTACAACACAAGGTACTAAAACTTTTGAATAATTTATTTAAAACCTCTAAGTAATTTTCCGTTTCTTGCTATATTAAGTTCCATTTTTAGGGTTTTATTTCAGAAATTCTTCAAACATAAATGACATTATAATGGTAAATTAATACCTAAGTGCAAAGATATACCCATACGTACTATCTGATGGGTCTTTTAAAAAAGGTGTGCCATATAGGTATTTGCAGTTAAAACACTACATATATGAACCATTTTATTTACTTTAGAGACTTATAATTGCACTTAGCAATCACGGCCTGTGGATATTACATTATATAGCTTTTAAATAATACTGTGTATATCGGTTAAAAACGTTATACTTCATTACCTACAAACATAATGATTATTAACTTGGTACTTAAAAGTACACTAAACTTAGGCAAGAGATGACTGGATATCGTTTTGAAATTTCCTAGTAAATAGACATCAACTTAATTAAAACAGAAGATATTCTCAAGACGTGTTAATGATTTTAATTATTGCTGGTACCAAGCCGATTAACAGCGATTATCTATATTATTTGCATGTATGTCAGCCAGTTTAGAAAACTACTTATGAACGCACTACGTATGCAGATGGCGCGCAATGACGAAAATTTCGCAATTTTAGTATTGAGTTGTGGGAATAACTGCGCAGTCGCAGGTGCCACAGACAATGTAGCTGCCACAAAAACAAAAGATAGGCGACCAATTGACGCTCGCACGGTCAAAAATGAGCAGGGACGTACTTCGCTGTCCCAAAATCCTGATTATTTAGGTGAGGCACATTTTGTCGTCTAAATACTTCTAAATTGGTTTGATATAACGCGTGATATGGACTGCAGATGAAAACCTAATTAACTTTATTTGACAAGTCCAGCCAAGGCTTGTACAGTTGTCAGTTTTCCGTACCTCAGTGATACGGATTACCGTTAATTTAGATTCTTCGTCGATACGGTCTCATAATGCGATAACTCTCATTTGACACGTGGCAAAAATCAGAACTTTATTACACACAAAGACTCATGGCAAACGGTAGAGTATTTCGATCAATAAATGAATGAAATATGTAACCTACTGCCTAAAGCCTTTGGTTCGAGTATTATAGTTACTTCCCTTTAAACCTACTGACCAATTACCATTATCGAAAACTTACCTAACTGTCATATATCATTAATTATTAAAATTAATGAAATTAAAGAGTATGTGAATATTTCAAGCACTCAATTCGTGGCACTCATGTTATTACGGTTCATGACATAGAGTTCCCGCATTTCGGATCATGGTCCAAGCCTACCCCGGGCTCCATTGCGACAGCTTTGGACGCAGCTGGGAATTACACTCTAAGAAGACAGCACGGTGACAGACAGACATCAGAGTCTTATGATTAGAGAGTTTTTACTCTTTGGTACGGAACTCTAAACACGAATTTATTTAACAAAAAGAAATCGAATATTCGTAGATACTAAATAAAAGCTAATGGGTCTGCTTTTACTTCATGCTGGTTATTTTTAATTTTACTGAATAAACATTTTAACAAAATCACAATTAAGAAATACTTGATAGTCTTTCTTGCATATCATACCTATAATATAGTATATACTTATTAAGATATCAAAAGTATTAAATGTTCCATAATATTTCACAACCACTTCTAGTAACTTTACTCGACTTTATCCATATGTACGTCTAAATGATCCATGTTTATTGATGAATTCAATTTTTTATCTTTGACTTGATCATAGCAATTAAACTATTACTTAACTTGTACATAAATATCAATTAATTTTATTACGCCAGTAAAACACTGCGGCGGCTACCGTCATAACATCATAAAGGAGACATATAGTTGTAATTTTAAAGGTCAAATTTTAAAATAATAAATTTTGAAAATGATTTGGCCTGTCCTAAGATTTTTAACTAAAGGGCCTACCATATATTTTAAAAAATGTAAACATGACAATATAAAGAGCACTTGTAGTCACATCCAGTGTCTTTATTTGATCTTTATTAATAGTAATGAATTTAAGACACTGAATGAAATGAATTGGTGATCCAACGCCACGCCACTGGACCGAATAAACGGGCTAAGCCTACGCAACATTCTAGCAAATTCACGACTTAATTAGAAGTCATTTTGTTTTCTATTTGTTATAACTCAATTTCATACCTGTAGTCTGTTGAAGCCCCATACCAAATATATATGTATTTTTTCATATTAACTCTCTTAACTGAATAGAGAGCTTTTTGTAGTTACTAAGACATCTTATGTACCTATTCTATTGCAAATAAACCATTTTTGACTTTGAAAATGCTCATACTGCCGAATTTTGTCTTTTTCTTAATAACCATATTATCAGATTTAATCATTAGCCCTATTCTACTGAGCTACTCGGATCCATAGTAATTATGGTGATATCGTCGACCCATTATGACACTGGATGGCCTGGATTTCGTCTGCCGGTTCTAGGGCACGGTTCTGGAATAAAGTCATGACAGAATCAGGAGTTTATTCCACCTGGCATCACAGCGCCTAGCACTTAGCTAGGAATCCCGATCATTTTCATCTTTTCCGTTTCTCTCCATGCGACTTCCCGTACTTTCAGCCCTGCGTCGGATTTCAGAGTTCCGAACTTGATCTTGGAAAACAAAAAGGATACATATGCCACGTTCTTGCCACATATAATTGAGATCATACAAATATCTATATAATAAACACTTCAAAGATAACATAGGGCATACGATGGCACGCTTGTCACTAGGTAAACTGTCGGCAAAGGTTAGGTATTGTGGATGCAATAAATGCACGAGAGGTTGGTTGCATAAGGGACCCGCGACGAACCTATGCCCTATGCGCCGACTATTGGTGTCCTTAAAAACTAGCTGCACGTAGTGAAGTGCTTGTCCCTGCGATATCGATTACTTTATATTGACATCTAACTTCATTACATAATTTAATATCGATAAAACGTTAGATTTCATTCCTTTAAAAATTTAATATAATTCTTAGAAAAAGGGCACTAAAGTTTTTGTTGTTATCCCCATTAAGAATACTATTCGTTCACGCCCTCCACGAGGACGTGCGTCTAATCGCTCATAGAGCAAGTATGCGGAAAGGTTAAAGTTTTACAATATGTCAATTTATGAATGACATTACGACAAAAAGCAATATAATTTACGAAAATTGACTTGGTCGAAAATAAGCGGACAAGCGTCTTCACGGATAGCGCGAACTATCCACATAGGAAATTTTAATAGCTTTTTTTCCTGAATATGAGCACACCAAGAATATGTTTTTTTTCCATTTTTCAAGAAACTAAGTTGAAATATTTAAATTCTACTTATACCTCTAAACTAACGCAATTATCTTGATAATAGATACAAAGCCACATTAGGGTGAATGGAAACTTCTCACGACAATAACATTCTAGTGATAATTCAATGCATTATTTCAATAGTGAATTAAAATGTTGACTTTTGCGTGTTATCGATGTAGTACGGAAAATTAATGACATAGTTTCCCTATTCAAAGGCTAAGCGTTTCGATGTTGATTTAAGCCTATTTGGGACGTGGCTCTACTTGAACATCTTTAATTTCAATGGCATTTGGATGAAAAAGGAATGTCGATTGCGAGATTTAGACATTTTCTTGTCCATTCTCAGCAGGATACGACCTTATGCAAATTTTATTGAAGGCCCAAACGACCAGTAGCTGACCAGTAATGTTATTTACAGCGACATTGTTTGAAAGCAAATAAATAACAGCAATTCTTATGCTCACAAAAGGTTTGATTTCTTCTTGAAACCTTTTCGATAAAATAGCTTAACGTCATGGGTAATAATTTAATGAAATTATAGAATTTACATAGACAGAGGTTGAAGAAATTTATCAATTCAACATTTACAAATTTTCTGTATGATTTTTATGAATTCACATAAAAATGCAACCTTCTTTTGAAAATTTATATTATCTGTTTTGACATTTTTATTTATTATGAACACAACACAATTACTTCATGAATATTCACTAATATATAAATAAGTATTCAGAATGAAATGTTGAATTGCGTAGCATAGAGGTTTTAAATTCATTAAAACGTATTTGTATCCTTATGCTTTTACTTTCCATCCAGCGTCATAGATCATGTTTCTTCATATTGGAACCCAAATGGTCGCAAATGGTACGATTTTTATCGCAAACACTTCAGCTGTAGAAAGAGATCGCTTCAGGGTCTTTCCCGAGAGACTACAGTATAAGGTTATTAATAAGAAGTGTTATAGTCTTTAATATGTAGTTAACACTTATACAAGTTCAGGCATCAATAGGCGGCGGTAGTCGCTTGCCATCGGGTAAACCACACTTGTTTGCCACGGTCTTTGTATGTCACTTATGTTTAACATAAAACAGAAACAGCCAATTTTCATCATAATGACCTCTGCCCTCTTATATTTATTGATCTGTTTCGAGATATTATTATTATATTTATTGGTTACTTATTCTGTCTGACTTATTATCATGGAAATTTGACAGTTACTACATGAATTAAGTGTCTCATCCTTGCTCCATTATAATTTATTACAGTTGGGTTTGTACATAATTTATTGGTAGCGAGGTCTCTAGAATGACAAGTTTATCGACAGATTATTAATTTATACCTATATACGTGCACGAACATAATATTTATGAAACATTAAATATCATTTTTATTTCTTAATAATTGAATTTTCGATGCACATATTTCAATAAAATTGATCTACAATCTAAGGTTGCTAAAAGGTGATTTTAATATTAATGAATAAACACTCGCAACATCATAAAAAAATTGTAGTGGTTTTATTATGGCATCTTTGATAAGAAATAATTTTTAAATGCAAAAAATAACAATACAGTTCTTTGCTTAGATTTTATTGTAGCATCTATGATTTAATTTGTAATCGATTTTACTCGCTGTAATTATAAAAATCGAGATCGCGATATTTCGTTAACATAGCTATTGATATAGCTGATAAGTTATTGTGACCTTTTGAAATAGTGTTTAGTATTAGAAGACTATAAATTATGGTATTTATGAAATCGATTGGTGGAGAGCCGTCTTCTTTATTATAATTATGGAAGCAATTGAGAAACGGATATTGCTAGAATGAAATTTTATGACTGGTTAGCATGTTTTGAATGATACGCCCCATTAATTTAGGTAATAATAACAAATCAAATCAAAACTGAGCCTGTTATTTAATCACACTTCACCTATTAATTACCATTGATAAATCATTAATTAAGTTTTAAATATCATACATTTTTGTTTTAAATTCAAATTCTATTCAGGAAATAAAATACATTTTTCCTAATAGTCCTCTTTTTGTTTATTTTTAGGATTCTGTAAATAGGTACTTTTATTATATTATTAATGTTATGAAAAATTACAATTAAAGGAAATAAAATATCAAATCATACATTTTTTGCATAAACTTATTTCGTATAATTGTGTCAGCATTTCTCTTCCCGATTCACAATTCACTTTGTAAAATTTCATATGCCGTGCCTTAAGGGATAAGTTCACCCATATTTTTGAGTCAATCTCGGCACTTCTTTAGTAGGTAAATAATGTCGAGCAAAAATTATCTTTTCTATTTTGGAAAATATCATTTCTTCATGTTTAGCAACCTTTATTAATGCAAGTAGATATAACCGACTGAACTGTCCTAATTTCTGTAATCGCCACATTCCGAGTAACACATAGCACGTCCACAAGCGAAACAATCAGATCGTACTTACCATCGTCATTGTGAGGTCAGGGTGCTATGGGGTGCGCGGCAGTTAATATCCCATGTGGCGGGCGCGCGGCGTGTGCGCCGGATTGTACCTAGTACTGTAATCACCTGTCCCTTTTATAGAGACGCGGGTTTGTCTAGCAATGTATGCAGCTGGGGGAGCCTGCATTGCACAGGGGCGCACTGAGACCTACAGAAATCTATTATTTGTCAAAAAAAAAATTTCGTTTCTAGAAATAAAAATCAGGCCTGCAGACTTAGTGATAATACATACTAACCTTAGTTTGACCTAATTCCAATTCTAGAAAGTTTTTTTAAAACTATGATTGCAAGTACCTATCGTTTTATTAAACTTAGCTGTAGTTTAATTTTAAACCCTGATTTTATTTAATGAATTGGTGTTACACTTAATTCAATCCCTCAATAAAGTGTAATAAACAACACTTGATTAAATAAAATTCGACACTGAGACATCAGTGCAGAATAATTTTAGCCCGTAAATAAATAGATGATTTTTTCATAAAATGTAACTAATGAGAATCTTTTTTTAAATATTGTAATGAAGTGGAAGGTTAGTTAGTGGGTTCATATTCTGTACAAGTAGAAATTTTATTAGTTAGTTTGTTCACAAAACAAATAATTGGTGGTATTTTGCTTCTTTTTTTTAATAGTTTTTAAAATATAAAGAACGTAGCTTTTAGTAAATATTTGCCTGTTTTAAAAAGTCCCATGTACGTATTTACTGGTAATTGATTGCTCATTTTATTTATTTTCTGTGTATTTACAATAGTAGATAACTTTTGATAGATGAAACATCTCTAGAAAACATAAATCACTTTAGTAAACCAAAAATGGCCCTTGATACATTCCCCTGCTGCAACATAATATCTTTCATGGTACAATAGAATAACTATCAAGAGTCTCGTAAACGGCCAACTAACCCGCGGTTAAATGGTATGCGCAGTTCATGTCAAACGCATCTCGAGTGCACTTCAAGCACGTCACTGGCCAGTAAGAATATTTAACCTAAAACGTCCTTATATTTGAATGCCACATGTTAAGTATTATTACCTACATTTTCATACCAAAACTATCACGAAGTTCCTGTGACATTAATTAGAGACATAAATGCTTCAAGTTTACCTTTATCTATAGAGTTGGTTTTATTTAGCACTAAATTTAAGATTTAGGGTACTAAATGAATTTAAATTAAGAATAAAATCTCAACTAAGTATATTAGATGTGCAACAAATTCCACAGCCACTGCTACGGCCGAACCTTGTCTATTGTTATTGCGGTTTTGTGGGTAACATTCTGATATTTTAAGTAGTCCTCTCGTTGGCTAATAAGCGTGTAAATTAAATTGCCTTCTTAAAATTATAATTCTCTGTATTCAAGTTGAACTAAACAAATCTGTCGTGATTTCATTCACGAAAATATTTTCAATAGTGGTGCCGTAATTGGCTATATATCTCGTTAGTCTAACTATCCTATTTTAATAAAAAAATAATAATAAAAGGAGTAAAATAATACAAAGTACTTTAAAATAGGTATAACTATGTTACCCACGTCACGAGTATTTCTAACAAGGCCAAGGTTTCCTTAACAGGGATACCTAACAAATGTTCGATTGAAATTTATAGGTAGATAACGAAAGAACATAGCCTATTTGTGTTCATTGACTTAACATTATTAGTAGATATCTATTGAATATCAAAACATAATAGTGTGCAGCATACTCATACATCCAAAATAATTAATGCGCCACTTGATCATCTTGGCCCCAAGATGTATTACGACCACTTGCAAATCACTAAATGACTTCCAACCTTTAAGTTTAGGAATAATTAGTACTTGTGAATGACCGGTCAGCCTTAACAGGTGCAATCAATCAGCGATTACCTTTTCAATAATGCAATAATAAAGGTAGCTTGCTTCTGTACATTTTAATTCATGACAAAGTGTTTGTTCGCTCCAATTTCAGTGGATTCAGTATACGTCATCAGCTCACAAATCGACTAGGTGTTACTCTGTAGATTTTTTTTATTAGTACTAAACATTAATCTCAATGTTTATACAATGATATTAGTATCTTCATATCCAATTTCATTTCGTAAGTTGGACATATTATCGTTTTGGTTTTTCATCTTCCGAGATGAAAAGCAAAAACGATATATATGCCCCATTATATTATAGATATGCTCCGGTATATCTATAATATAATGGGACAAAAATTGTCAATTTACTTAAATAAGTCGCCGACATTATTTCTTCTGCACATCAATGACATGTTATCATGTGGTAACATTCATTGCTATGCGGATGACAGCACTGTCCACGCACGCTATTTCGGAAGACCTGCGGCAAAGCAGACCGATACCGAGGAAAAGAGAAATCTTCTTGTTACTGAGCTCGACGAGGTCCTGGACCGCATTTCCAAATGGGGTGCCAGCAATCTTGTCGAGTTTAACGCTAAGAAAACACAGGTGTGTGTATTCTCTGCTAAGGTGTCACCTTTCCTATCCTATCCCACTCTTCAGAACACCCCCTTACCAATACAGGATAGTCTCAGCATCCTTGGCATCGGTGTTCGTAGCAACCTAAATCAACGGGACTATATCGAGAGCGTAATAAGAACTGCTTCCCGGAAACTCGGGATTCTGAACAGAGTGAGACGGTATTTTACTCCGGCGCAGCTTTGTCTCTTGTACAAGGCACAGGTTCGCCCGTGTGTGGAATATTGCTCCCATCTCTGGGATGGTTCTGCTAAGTACTTGCTAGAGGCTCTCGATAGGTTGCAGCGACGTGCTATCCGTATTGTTGGAGATTATGAGGTGACGAAGTCCCTAGAACCTCTTCAGCTACGTAGAGACATTGCCAGTCTAAGTGTTCTCTACCGCCTCTATAACGGGGAATGCTCTGATGAGTTATTTCAACTTATCCCATCCTCCCCTTTCCACTTCCGAACAACACGTGCTGGACAGCGTTGCCATCCGCATACCATCCAGACAATGGCGGCGCGCACCAAGAGGTTTTGCTCCTCGTTCCTGCCCCGAGCCATCAAGGCATGGAATGCCCTCCCAGCTCATGTGTTTCCTCCTTCATACAATCCGGGGTCTTTTAGGCGGGGCGTGAAACGGCATCTCAGCAGGCCATTAGGGTGAGGATGGCAGACACAATGGGTACCTTGTTAGTTCTTCTGTGCCTGTCAGCCTCATTTTTGGATTTCACAGCCGCTTACCATCAGGCGGAGTGAGGTCATCCTGATTGGCCTTTCTATAAAAAAAAAAAAAAAAATATGTACACATACAACAATAATTACAGTCGTGCTCTGAATGCATGTCTGATATAAAATTGGTCTAATCAAAGTGTACCTACTCAACAAGCTTCATGTTTTGATAAATACTACGAGTAGATATGGTATTTCAGGAACGGCTTAAGGAATAAGACATTTTTTCAATAAACCTTCGCCATTCTTATGAAGTTTTAATGTCTATGAATAAATTATATTCTGCAAAATAGACTTGACGCTACTCCCCTCGTTGTAGGGTAAATTTTTTGACTTTTATATGCAAGTACTGGAAAAATGGTGTTCTCCAGTCAGTTGCTAACTCCACAACAATACAACTTCACGGTACAAACGGCACCTGGTCCCTATGATCTGAAAATCGCAACATCAAACAACCATAATAGGCAGTTGTAGCTTATATTATGGTCCTTTACAAAAATATTTCATTGGGATTGTAAATAAACCAATGATGAAAGTGCAAAGATGAACTTGTAAGCAAAATATGTATCAAACTATAAATAATAAATATTAATATTGCACTGCCCTACACCTCCATCAAGTGTCCTTTACCCAAAGGTTGCCTGGAAGAGATTGCTCATAGTAATAAGGCCGCCTTCGTTGTACATATCCTGTAATACCTAGTATTAAGTTTTCTTACTATACTTTGAGTGCAATAAAAGTATATTCATTCATTCTTTCATTCAAACCTAATGCCGCCATGGTTAATAAGCAGAATCTTTAACCTCAAACTAAGCAGGATTTACTACTTTAATTTGCGAACTATGTAACTGGATATTGTCTACACAAAGATATGTCTTCGACCACACATAATAAGTGTAGAGTCTTGCATTAAGTACTGAAAACGTTTCTTTAAAATGTATAGAAAAAGTGTAGTCTAAATTGACTTATAATTGCAAGAATATGTCCATTAATAACCTTAAAGATGGTATCTCCACATATTATCTCTAGTAACCGGGTGATAAAGACTATATGTAACGCCTCTAATAGTAATCTCACATGTGTCTCAACATTCCGTCTGTATGCACATTTGTCTATTCAATTTTGTCACTTATCCTACTTGAGCAACAAACTGGCACGCAATGGCAACAGTGACTGCCAATATTAGGATAGTTTTTCTATTAGAGCTTGTCATATTTGAAGCAACAATTATGCTCATTAATCTGTCGTCATTAGTCGTACGGTGTCTTGATTTTTTGCTGTGCCTATTGTTTATGAGATAGATGGATGAAATATATCTTTTGCAAATTTAGACTTGGTATTTCTTAAAGACTGAGTTAAAAGTATTAAATCAAAGCACAAAAAAAATTTTAGGAATATGATTCTGTAGATTTTTTTAATTTTTATAAATTAAGCTCCACATGGTGTACTATTAGAGCTCGGAAAACAGTTGACAAATATGCTTAGCTGGAAATAGTAAAAGATGACATGCGTGTCAATAAATCTGGCAATCCTGATGTAACAAAGTGTGTAAGCCGTGTGAAATAAAGTAGAAAATGAATTAGGCAGATTTAATTCATCATCATCAGCCCATTTCAGTCCCCACTGCTGGGGCACGGGCCTACATCAATCCCATGAGGGGTAATTGCCATACTCACCACGCTTGGCAGACGGGTTAGCGAGGGTTTTGATATAAATGCAGAGTTTTCCTTCTCTGTGTGTTGATGATCATGCCAGCAGCTTTACCTTAGTCACCTTTTACGACACCTTGGAAAGAGTGAGGATGGCCTATTCTACTCTGCCGGGGACCACACGGCTAGATTTAATTATGTATAAACATTACTATTACTTTCTATATCCTATTCTATTACCGTGGGAGAGCCAAGCTTCGGCATGAATGGGCCGGCTCGACCGGAGTGATACCACGGCCTCACAGAAAACCGGCGTGAAGCAGCACTGTGCTGTGTTTCGCTGCGTGAGTGATGGTACCGGAGGCCCAATCCGGGGGATTGGGGGTGTTTAAAGGTTGGCAGCTCACTTGTGACTCCACTGATGTCGCGGGTGTCCATGGGCGGCGGCAATTGCTTACCATCAGGTGATCCGTCTGTTCGTCTGCCTACCTATTACATAAAAAAAAACATAACACTTAAAGGCTTATTCTATGGAAATAAATGTCATTAGTGAGCATACGTTTGGTCGGAAGACGTTTGGTTTTACAAAGTGAAAAATCTTGAAATATATCTGACCTTAAGATGAGAATCGGATGTAAAGATTTAACAGATTATAAAACCCAAAATGTCTGTACATCTTATACTAGCGATCAATTCTGGAATTAATTAAAGCACACCTATCATATAATTGTTTTCTGTCTGTTTTATTAGGCTTGCACCAGATTTTCTACTTGTTAATAGTTGTACTAGTTGAAAAGCATTCCGTGGAGGTGGCCAGCCAGCCACAGGGACGGGGGTCCCTGTGCCGGCACTGCCATTGGCACCTCCACCGCTCGTTGGGGACGGCTCAGCTCATACGGCTGTCCCCAACCCCCCTCCTCCTAGCCTGAGGAGGGGCGTGGCCGCACACCCCGTGTAGGGGCCTGTGGGGGCGTGGGGTTGCGGGGAATAGCCTCGTGCAGTTCCCGTGACCCCATTCTATACCCACGGGTGGTTGAGCCCCGGGAGTTTTAGTGGGTATGCCCTCAGGTCGCTTCTTGTTAGAAGAAACGGCCCGGTGGGTGAGTCCCACAGTACCCTGTCGCCTCCCGGCGGCAGGGTCTGCGCCGGGGGGCGATGCCAATATTTCGCAACAGTTCTTTCAGTAGCTTCGATTTCTTTAACAGGCCATCAGTCCATATCTTAGACAATAAAACTATTACAGTATTGTTTTCGTACACAAAAGGCAATTATAGTAAGCGCCTATGCGAAATTCCACCGCAGAGGTTAATCTCATTAGTAGATGGGCGATTACAGGGATCTTTTGTGTGAAATCGTTTCGCACACTTGTACCACTCTACAAGCTCTTGTAGCTTGTCGGCAAAACGCTCAACGTAGGGATGTGACACAAATAATCGATAAATTCGATACATTGTTTTACTGCCATAGAGTTACAATAACAAGGGTGGAGGAAAGAAAATATTATTTATATTTTACTGCTTTGACTGACTGATACCCTCGATTTTAATCATTTGTTTTACTGGCCTCTAAGTTCCCTTGTTAAACTTCGTTTGCTAATTTCAGAAAATAGCTAGATCCATCTTTTAATAATAAACCTACGAATGTAATAAACATCTTATTATTACGAGGTTTTTCCATTTTATATTAGTGGATTTAATGTAGAGTCTTAAACATTTTTTTTTTGAGATTGATCCGTGTTAGATGTCACGCATCTGTAATCACTTTAAAAAAGAAAATTGAAAATTATGTTATCCATCAAATAATGATAAAACATTGAATCGAATTTTATTCCTAATTACATTTCTGAAGCAATCCAAAACGATCGGTTTTTTAAATAGCAAGCTACATCTCTACTTATATTAGCGTTTATCTATATTTTACAACATTGTTCATAAAACACCGAATAGGTCATGATTATTACGAAGCTAATTTTACTTGACTGTTATCTAAAGATGATTCTTGATGCATAAAATATCAAGTATTTACATCCTCGTTACAAATGTCATGTTGCTCTTTTTCTTATTCGGTTGCTTAAGCATTTGGTTCACGGATAACGGGATATCAAATAGAATCAAAGACCGTAACATTGTACGCACTATTGACACGTTTCAATTAGTCCATGTATGCATTTGTTTAGTTAATTTATCTCTGAGAGATCATAAACATCTTTAGCTACACTCATGTCATAATCTTCAAATTAAATATCAAAAGTAAACACATTTTGACGGGCTTTAAAATATTGATAACTTTAAAGAAAAATTTAGAGTGTTGAAAGATGATTATTATGCAACAGGCAAATTTCTTAAATGACAAAGTTGTCACCATACACACTACTAAAAAAGTTAGAAATTGAGCCCCAAAAAATCTATCTGTCAAACGGCCAGACATGATTTTTAATAGAGTTCATCATTTCAGCCAATAGACGTCCACTGCTGGACGTAGGCCTCCTCCAATATTCTCCACACAGATCGGTCCCGTGCCGCCCGCATCCAATGGATTCCCGCGATTTTCACCAGATCGTCGGTCCACCTTGTGGGGGGCCTGCCACGGCTGCGACTTCCTGTACGTGGCCTCCACTCGAGGACGGGGTGGAAAGCCCCAACGGCCGTCTGTTCTCCTCGCTATGTGCCCTGCCCATTGTCACTTGAGGCATGCAATCCTTTTAGCTATGTCTGTGACCTTAGTTCTCCTGCGGATCTCATCATTTCTGATACGATCACGCAGGGAAACATATAATTAATCTATTATATTTATCTGATAGTGAGAAAATAGTAGAAAAGTATTTTCAGGATTTAACTCCACCAGATATTTTAACAAAACATCAATTGTTTCAAATAGACTTTGGTCAGGAAAATCTACTAGGTTATCAGGTATGTCTTTATACTTACTTACTCCACTGGCTCAGTGACCCGAAACGAGTCTTGGCCTCCGAAACACGAGAATTGTATATCTTGTCAAAATAGTTTCCCTGATGTCTTACTCTGAAGATTAAGACATGAATGTAGATAAAGTAGTGTATGAGACAGGAAGCAATCTCATTCCTACGGGAAAACATCACTTTGTCCACGCGAGTGAGACTGCGAACAGATAATTGAGGTCCTGGAAATTAAATTAAAAGGTTTTTTGTTGTGTGTGACAGATAACAGATCACCTGATGGTAAGCAATTGCCGCCGCCTATGGACTACTGTAACGCGAATGGAGTCACGGGTGCGCTACTAACCAAGTTTATGACAAAAATTATCAAATAAAAGATCGTTTTTGTGCCTAACATTAGCAAAATCTGTCGGTTTTTTAATTCTGTATTACGGCCCGATAGCGCATGGTACCTAGTGGCCCCTGCCACATGCGCCGAAAGTCGTGGGTTTGATCCCACAAGTGCTTAAGCTACTTAGCACGAAATGTGCTATGTGAATTATTTAATAAGGATACTGGGCACCATCAATTAAAGTTCGATAAAGCAGTCTAATCGCTAATAAAGATTTTTTCGAATAACCTTTTCTTGATTATTTATTTTCATCTCTTCACAACAGAATCAGAATTTCATCTTTTCATTGTTAGTCTAATAAACTCGTTATATCAAAAACTATAACCCTCTTATTACAAAAATCTGCTCTGATACCGATTTTAATCCTAAACTAGCAAGTTCGTGATTTTACGGAATAATGTTAGTTCTTACATTTTTATTACAAATCCTCAACTAACCATAGACCACTTAGTACCACAGGATAGTGTCTAAATTGATCGAATCATTCAATCATTCGTTCAGTGACTTTTCATTTTACATAACCTTATTTTGTTGTCTGAAGTTAAAATATTTTTTAATTTTTATATTAAAATATTGACCTAAGTAAAGTTTCCAAGTAATATGCATAGGAATAACTTATATTTTTAGGATTAAATCCAAAAAATAAATTAATTACTTTCTCACAAACTACTTTAGTGCGAAACTAAATGAACTGTCGCAGGGATAAGTTGTCATGGTTACTGAATCGATATTTTGCGGTTATTATTTTAGTACTCATTTTAAACTAGGGGTCCGGGTGGTTTATGTTAAGTATTATAGTTGACCTACTAAGTAACGTTAAACTTAGCTTTGTAGTAATGTTTATTCTAGTTCTTCAGTTATTCTTAGTATTAATCCCGCTACTTGTTTTAAACCACGTTTTGGAATAAAAGGGTAAATAACTAAAATTCATTAAGAATGATTTATGATGAGCACAAATAATTTTGCATGCTAATATTATGATCATTAACATACTTAATTGTGATCTTAGCGAAATTATGATTCGGACAACAGCGTATTCCTTAATAATTTCACAGTTAAAAAACATATAATGCCAATTAATCAAGTCACATAATAAACAGATTGCATAGTTTAATTTAATTGCTTTATTTAAATAAAATATTAATTTAGAGTATTTTATGTCTCCTATGTTTGAATCTACATGCCTAAGTTAGTATTTTTTCATCGGCTTAAACATTGTTTTGGTAAATATACGATACATACAATATACAGCACCCCCACTATTACATCCCATTACAATCAACAAGTGAATGATCACAAGTTATGTCTTTGGAGCCCTCCCAATGAACTGTCGAACGAATACGACATTGAATGGAACATTACAATACCATGCAATAAACTAGTAATAATAGTGCACAATGAATCAGATGATGATATTTATAAGCGATTATGGAAGAGACAAGGCATGAGAGCAGCGCACACGCACGATATTTAGCAGAACGCTGACATTTGTGCGACTGCCGCGGACCGGGTACTCGCAGCTATGCGACCGTGTGACATTAACTTTACCCACATTTAAACATTTAGAAGATCTGTTATACACGACAGTATAGAATAAAGAAAGTCAGGCTTTAGCTTGACAATTCACTTAACTATTATAGCATTCAAAGGGTATATCAGAATAGATATTTACTTTTATCATCGTTCTATTGTTGCATATAAAACTAAGGCTTCGGAAGCTAGGATCCAAGCTTGCTTTGGGCTCCGAAAAAGATTCAGGATTTGATGATATGATAAAATGTACATAAAAATGTATTGGCAATTTTTTGAAGTACATTACATTGTAAAGTCAGAGAACAAGGTTAAATGTTTTATTAATTGATATATAGTTTAATCATTGCCCACAATCACACCTGATGGAAAGCAACGGTCGAGGTCTAAATGATACATTTGCACACATGCCTAATCAAGTGAATACAGCTCTGCAAGGAGATCCGTTCTCTAATCTAATTAATGTTATCTAATTATATAAGAAACATAAATCGGTAGAGAAATGCAATGTCCGTATATAAAGCTTAATCATTACCATCTACTAAAATTTATTTGACTCGCATAAAATTTCCTAACATGTAGGTGCTACCTATGGGTTGGGAAGAAGACTGACCCCTGAACTATGCCATGCGCAGGCGCCGGTGACTGCATCCGAGCAACTCAGGCACAGTGTAGCAACGTATACAGTAAATATCATGTAACTTGATATGAACTGTAGTACGCGCAAAGACTCCAGGCAGATGGTAGAATATTTAATTCATTAATTATGATCGAAACATGACTACCGACTGCCACAAGTCTATGGCTCGAGTGTAAAAGTTACTTTCCTTTAAACCTACTCACGATCTTGAATAATTTTATTCATTAGTCATGAATGAAATTCTCTACTGTCTATCGCGAGTTTTTGCGGTTAGTATATTAACATAACTTTTCATATAAACTCATTCACTAAAATGCCTACTGTTGTATGAAATAAAATCAAAAGTGTGCAGTTAATCATGTGGCTGCCTCAAAAACAACGTCTTGGACGTACACCAAAAGTTAATTATTTAAATGTCTTAAATTCATTACAATAAATAAAAATCAAATGATAGCGCTACTGGACGGAACAAGCGCTCGTAAGAAATTTCACAGTTGTATACATAATAATTTCCAGAACTTTTTGATAAAATTGGCACCAATTGCTCCTGTCCAGTCCAGGATTAGGCCAAACTATAAACAATAAGACCTTTTTTAATATTATATTAGCAATGGGACCGTGGGAGAGCCACGCTTCGGCATCCATGTGCCGGCTCGACCGGAGTAATACCACGGCCTCACCGAAAACCAGCGTGAAGCAACACTTCGCTGCGAGAGTGAGGGTACCGGATGCCCAATCTGGGGAAAGGGGGGTTTAAAGGTTGGCAGCTACTTGTGACTCCAGTGGTGTCGTGAGTGTCCATTGGCGGCGGCAATCGCTTACCATCAGGTGATCCGTCTGCTCATCTGCCATCACATAAAAAAATGAAAGCAATTAACGAGTTTAAATTACATGATGATAATATATTATTTTGATTCTCACATGATGTTTTAGAGGACTGACTATAAGGGGAATATTCATATTATGTATGTATGTTTTTTCAAATGATATACCAGAAAATTTAAATACCTGTTTACAGAGTTCTCACAGGCACTTAACTTATTGTTGCTTAACATATTTGTGACTAAAATAGTTGAAAACCACAATGTTTTTAATACTTGTAATATTAGTATATGTATCTAAATTTTTAGATTTACTTTATTATGATGCATGAATCCTTAAATGTTCACTAATTTATAAAGTTACTTGCATATCTGTGAAAATAAATGACATACATCCATACCCAACTTAAACATAGATAAATCTATTAACATAAGCTATTCTAGTTGACGAGGTATCGCCTAAATTAACCGATAGCCCATAGTGTGAAATTTAAGATTTTTATAGTTATAATTATTCAAGAAGCCGTGTGTGTTTAACGTCTTAATATTTTACGAGAATTTATGAAATCAAATTAATTTAATTTCTATAAAGATTACAGATACCGAAAACTATCAACTCAATCATATTACAATATATTCATTAAAATTATTAATTTTAAAGTAATTTTCGTAGTACATGGGACAAAGATTAATAACTGCCTATTTATTTGTAATTACAAACAATTTATAATAGTAAAATTTATAGGTATAGTCAGTTCGCAGGTTTATTATAGACTTCAAATATGAGAAGTGTAAACATATTTAAAATATAATATGTGCTTTACACGTCGTAAATGTGTGGCGTTACAAAGATTCGTAAAAGCCTATGAATCTTATTCATAAATTATTGATAAACCTTTGTTAACTGTTTAAAACGGTGTTTCATAGTAATTTTCTTTATTATTTTTTTTAATTTTGTATGATTTTTTTTTGTTTCAAACGTCAAAACTACTCTATGACACTGTTTTAGCGAACAAAGGTTTAGTGAACGTTTATGAATAAAGGCCTATAAATGTTTACGATGGACACAAAAGCCAAGCCTTATCGCGTGGAATGCAGACCTCTCATTGAAAAAATAGGTACGTATTGAATTTTTGGTGTATTTTTCATAAAATATTTAACTACATCATCACCATTCTAGCGTGTCATTCCCAGTTGCAAATGTGTCGCTTCCGAGCCTGGAGTACGCTGAACCATGATCCAGTATTTGGAAAATCTAGTAATTACAATGACGCGACTGGTGTCTGAACTTCGCAACCCCTACACAGGGGAACCATACCATCTGCATCATGGTTAAACATTCAAAATAATTTCCGAAACGTGTAGGTTTTCTCACTATGTTTTAAAAAAACATCTAGCTCCCTAATCTTAATGACTCCTTAATGTTACCAGTAATTCGTTTTCAACTACAATGCTCATAATTTTCAACCAAATTAACTATAGGTACATTTTATCCAATCGCAAGTCAAATATACCAGATAATATAAATCAAACACGTAAAACAAGACAGTTATACCTAAGTACTGTCTTTAAAGATTCTGCTACTACTCGTAATTTAGTTATTTATAAAGTGACACATTTGTTAACATCCATATTGTTTACAATGTTTGCCTTGCAATGATTTAACATGAAAAAGTGTGATCTTTAATAGCTAAGGTAGCATCGCGGTTAAATGCTAAGGTCACGATGGGTCCGCCGCATAACTTCACGAGTCGCAGCTCACAGTAACGCCTCCACTTCTCTGATGTGGGCTGTACGTCGCGAGTTAATTCTAACTCGCAACTCGGTAACGTTACGTTACCTAATACTTAAGCCAAAGACTATATTTGAAGCCTATACTTGAGCGTGGCTGTCGGTGTCAATGTTATATATCATTCATTATTCAATAATTATTCATATAATTATGACACTTGAGTGTTCAAAATAGTCAGTAGGTTTGAAGGGAAGTGTCCTGGCAACCTTTATTTGTTTTTCTATCCGTACATACCGAATTGGCCGTGTGGTCCCGGCAGAGTAGAATAGGCCACCCTCACTCTTACCGAGGTGTCGTAAAAGGCGACTAAGGTAAAGCTGCTGGCATGATCATCAGCACCCAGAGAAGGAAAACTCTGCATTTATATCAAAACCCTCGCCAACCCGTCTGCCAAGCGTGGTGAGTATGGCAATTACCCCTCATGTGATTGAGGGAGGCCCGTGCCCCAGCAGTGGGGACTTAAATGGGCTGACGATGATGATGATGATGATGACATACTGAATTTGATCATTAAACCACTATACTCGTACATGGACTCGCAGAGTCGCGGCAGACGGTATAGTATTTCATTTATGAATAAAAATAATGATAGGCATAATATACGGAATTGAAGTTGTTCAAAATTATTAGTAGGTTTAATGGAGACCGTCTGCCGCAAGTCCTTGCATTTAGTATAGTGATCAATTTTGATTATGTATGTAACAGTGATAAACTAGGCCTTGTAAAATTATACATACGATATCTTCTATTGCAAAAAAATAATATAAGTAAAATAATATAATTTTGCTATAACCACAAAACTATTGATATGAAATAAAGAAATATTTGTTTTAGTGTTTTTAAAATTGCGATGTGTGGGGAAAAATAAGGGTAGACAGTTCAAGTACCATAAAAACACCCTCTAAAAAGATTTCTTTTGTGGTAAAAAATATATGAAATTTTGTAAGGTCTTTTTGTCTACGTGCAGTCGGCGTCAGGTCTTGTGTCTCCGACATAAGGATGGTCCAAAGTCCAACAAGGGTTACTGGACATGACGCCGTGTGTACATATTATGCTAAAATTTAAAAACGCTGCTTAAAGTAATCATTCCAAGCAGACGAAGTCGTAGGTAAAGGTTAGTATTTTCATAAAGTACCAAATAACAAAACAGATGCCTTATACTCGTATTATTCACCTTTTCAACAAAGTATGTAAATCAGGCCCATAAATATGAATTGTGACCAGAGGAATAAAGAATTATCTCTATAAGGCAAGTTGTCCCTGACTAGAAACTGCCAGATGAAGAGCTTAAAACTATTTTATTTGTCTCTTTACATTAGATTTATTGAAGAAGGGACTTGACATTGAACTTTATTTATAAAACATGACAACTGGACTTTATTACAAAAAATAGACCTGTACAACTAATATTCTTTTAGTTAGATCACCGTTTATGTCGTTTAAGTTAATTAGTAGCATTTTCTATTAGTCTCGAACGACTTGTACGTCGTTAACCCAAGTGATACATTCTATCCTACCTAAAGTATATGCAAAATTGCAATCAATATGAGGATTAGCCAACATGACTTAAAACACTATAGTGGCATCTTAAGCATTTTAATGTGCCTTGTATGCTAATGAAGATCATCTCTAGATGAGTCAAGAAATAGGAGTAAGCTCTAAAAAACTTGTAAATTTCTGTTCAATCAAACCGGTAAGGCTCAATTGGAGATGAATCGTCTAAAACCTGTTGTTTAGAACATTTTTGATTGCGTAAGAATATTGGATGGGCAGCGCAATGCGTGGGCGGCCTGTCCACGAGCGATGCGACACCTATAAAAACCAAGGACGCACGGCCAGGAGATCCACCCATGATTTATGATGGCATTAGCAATCAAATTGCTATCCGAAACACTTAAATTTGAAATCATCATTGCCCATATTTTAAACAATTAAAATATGCATATCACACCATCAAGCCTTCGTTTACCATAAAACCTATTGTCTATTTTTAAATTGATATTTAACATCAATAGATCACGCTTAAAGTTTAAAAGTAAAGCCATTGAATAAACAATTGACCTTAGCTGGCACTTAAAATACGATGACAATAAAATAAATTAGTCTAAGAAATGTGTGAGTTAGGAAGGAGTGGGTTATGAAATAGGTATGAAAGAAACATTTTTGTCTCACAATCTTAATAAATCACCGGCTATAAAAATTCTATTTGATTTTGTTGACAAAGGTAAAACTTATAAACTAAATGGAAATAGCCATTTCTATTTAAGATTTTATCTGAGATCATATTACTTTATTTCATAAGTAACTGTCGCTTTAAACTTGGTCCCTGGTCGGTCCAAGGTCGGTACAAAAATGTTGCATTACGATGTAGGATCGTATGAGAAATTCGTTTTTGTATGGAACAGTCAGATTAGCGCCATCTGTTGCTGGAGGGTAAATTTGTGAATTTTTATGTGAAGATGTGAGGATGTGAAAATATTTTTTGGTCTTTCCCAAATCAACGCACAGCCGTACTTGACCGAAAATCATTAAATTTGGAACATAGGTAGTATTTATTATGTAGGTGCGCACTGAGAACGGATTTTCAAAAATTCAACCCCTAAATGGGTCTAAGGGGCCATTAATGTTCGTATGGAAGTCGTTCACTTTGATGTTAGAGATTTGAAAATTGGGATTATGTTTACTTATTAAAAATAAAAATTTACCTGTTTCAGTTTTTTTTTAATTAAACCCATAATCGGGTCAAAATGGGGTAAAAAATTATATGGAAAATTCGTCATTTTTAAAGCTAGAGTCATGATAATTGGTGTTTGTGATCGTTGAACAAATTAAATACAAGTGCTTTCAGCATTTTTTTTCCTCAGCTTCTAAAGGGGTGAAAGGAGGGTAATTATTTTGTATGGAAGATTCTTCATTTTTAAAACTCATACAAAATTGTATTTGAACTGCTTATGCAAATAAAATTCTATTATTTTCAGCATTTTTTTTTTGTTCAACCTCTAAAAGGGTGAACGGGGGCAAAAACGTCGTATGCAAGATTTGTCATTTTTAAAGCTATAGGCTTGACGTCGTTTGGGATGACATGCGTGCCAATAAAATTGACCACAATGGATGCACAATATCGCGCGAAAGTAGAGGAGTTGAAGCAAAAGCTTGGGACGCCACCGGGACAAAACTAAGATCATGATGCCGAGAGTCGTGAAAATTGGTATATGGTTTTTTATACAAATTTAATTTAAACACACTTTTATTGTATTTCAATAGATTAATATTATGTTCTTTTTTAAACTCCTGCTAAGAAAGAAGAAAACACCAGGTTTTGAAAAATTATGTCCTCTAACGAAGTAAGGGCGGGCCACTAGTACAATATAAAGTACATCAGTATTAGCGCACACACTTGTGTACTATAATACTGAATACACGGTTGATCGGAAATACCGCCCGCCCTATGCCAATATTTCAGCTTAAGGCGACGGGTAGCCCTAACTAGCGACACCATTCGTTTTTAATTGTTAGCTACATAATAAACCGGATCTTTTTAAACAATTTCGGTGTAACAACCTCCCGGCAAACACTTATACTCTTTATTAAATAACCATTGCACAAATTTTGGGTCCGTTTTTGTACGCGAAAAATTGATTACCGCCAAAAGCGGCCAATTTTAGCGTGAATCAATTTTTCGGGTACAAATGCCAACATTTGTAATTGCGGACCCAAGTCCGCATTTGTGCATGGTTATTTAATAAATAGTAAAAGTGTTTGCCGAGAGGTTGTAACCCCGAAATTATTTAAAATAGATCCAGTTTAGTAGCTAAAATTAAAATCGATTGGCGTCGCTAGTGCGCCCTACCGGTTACCTTAAGGACATTTTATAATGATCTACGAGTAAAATACGTTTATATTTATATGCCTTAAAGGCAAATAGGCAAGTTGAAGAACTTGTAATATGATAAAAAAAGCAATTTTTACTAGGTTACATAACTAAATTATGTTTATTTTGAACCTTATTTATCACAATCATATCATCGTTAGCTAACGAATGATAAATGTTGAGTTTAATATTTTTCTCTATCATTAAAGGTGTTGATGCCTCCGGGGTATTTGAAGTTAGATATATGCTAATTTGATTTCTTTGGTCATTTGTTTAAGTATCAAGACATGCAAAATGCGCTATTAATCATTGCTACAAAAAGTTACTTAAATTTATTTTTTCAATTTGCAGCACCTCATAACATTCCTACTCGCTAATTGGAGGTCACTGAGATAAAATTGGCATAGACAACCACAAGTGAATGAGATGAATGCTCTTAAAATAAAGTACGGTAATTAGAAAAATATTCTATCCTCCTCATCTTAGCGTGTAATTCCCAATGGCGTCCAAAGCTGTCGCTCTGGAGCCCGGGTATGCTTGGACACGACTGCCGTCTGACCTTCGCAACTCTTAAACAGGGGAATGAATCATGGTTATACGTTTCAGAAATTATTCGAAACGTGCAGGTTTCCTGACGATGTTCCCTTAACCACCGAGCTAATGGTAGAAATACGCACAGTCCCCCCGTTTCGAAGGCGCGTTCTGAACCCTAGCTACCATCGTTCTAGAAGTATATTCAGTATCAGCCCTATTTTAACTGAGAATTTTAAACATTGCAGAGAGATTGCAGTACAGTTTTACCTACGCTGGTTCGGCAGAGTCTTACGAAAACTACGAGTAGATTACAACCCGAGCAAAAATGCCTGTCCATGCCGCCACCGCAGGGTCCCGGAAAAAAGTATACAACCACATCAATCTTGGCTTCACATCATAAGGAATATGGGCTACACTTGTGTGCCAATAACCTCACCGCAGTGGATGAGGGAGATGTAGGGCTCCGGTCCCTTTTAACGCAACCGGAATAAAGACGCTAACATTATGTTGATTTATAGCTGTCAACTTCATTAAATTATCAGTAATAGATTGAATAAATAAAAAAAACTATTTGAGGTGAGGCATCGACATAACTAACATTTGTATTAATTGTAGCTATGGGACATTTAAAAAAAGTACAGCGGTGAATCCATTAAGAAAAGTATGAAGATTTTTTAAAATATACTTGTGTCATATTATCTTTGAACAAGTAACCATAATTCTTATTGATTAAAGTGGCAAACACAAAAATCATGGTTACTTATAGGTGTGTACATAATTTCATCTCACTTCGTGATTCACAATGATACTTTTTTTGAAAATGTCTCATAATCGCCTCAATTAATATAAACCTATTGGCGGTGTTAGTTTCGTCCTTAAGACAAATCTACAACATCTTATTAACACTAATTAGAACATTTTTTTAATTTATGACAGGCTTTATCTCTAAAATATTTCAAACGACCTTAAACAGATACAATAAATTTTCCGATCGACAAAGCAATCAGTTCCACGGCAAAAAAAGCAAATTATTTTTATGCTCGCTTAACATTTTTGAGACGTCGATGTGACTCAATCTAGATTTGATATTTAAGATTCTTAGGTGATGTAAGATCATCAATTTTATTATTTTTATCAAATACAATAGATACCGCTCAAATATATTAAGCCAAGTAACATTTAAAAGTACTCCAACTCCACTGCTAAACGTCCTAAAAGTCCTATATTGAACATCTAACGAATAGCAGGGCGTTAATAACCATATTATAAAAAACCGGCCAAGTGCGAGTCGGACTCGCGCACCGAGGGTTCCGTACAAACCTGCAAGGTTTACAAAGTAAGCTATTGCTTCTTACCAAATTTCGAGATTCTATGTCAACGGGAAGTGGTCTTTAGGTTTTAATTCCCTTGCGTGTAGTTGCGAGTTTCAAAATATGCGGTATCAATGGTTGTACTTTTGCGTTTTGCGTTTTTGCGTTGACTTAGATTTTTTTTTCACGGGTTATAGGCAATTAGATCTAAGTATTTGATATGAATTTCAACTTGATAGCTCTATGCGTTCATGAGGAAAAAAGTAATAAGTTTATATTTATTAAAAAATATATATTTTGTAATGTAACTAAAAATTTAAGATTTTCAGAATTTTTCCTTTATGTGTGCTATAAAACGTTGCTTTATGCCAAATTTCAAGATTCTAGGTCGACTGGAAGTACCCTTTAGGTTTTGATTCCCTTGCGAGTACTTGCGAGTTTCAAAATATGCAGCTTAAATTGCTATTTCTTTTGATTGCGTTGACATAGAAGTTTGATTTTATTACAGATTAAAGATATTATAGACTTGAGTATTTGGTATGAATTTCAATTTAATACCTCTACGCGTTTATGAGGAAATGGGTAGTAAGTTTAAAATTATTAAAAAAATATATATTATGTGATGTAACTAAAAATTTATGGATTTCGTAATTTTTCCTTTATCTATGCTATAAGACGTTGCTTCGTACCAAATTTCAAGATTCTGAGTTCACGGGAAGCACCCTGTAGGTTTTGATTCCCTTGCAAGTGTCGAAAATTTGCGGCATGAACGGCTGTATCTTTTGATTGCGTTGGCTTAGAAGTTTGATTTTTTCACAGCTTCAAGAGACAGTAAACCTGAGTAATTGATATAAATTTCAGCTTCATACCTCCACGCGTTCCTGAGAAAAAGGGTCTTGACAGACGGACGGACGGACGGACAACAAAGTGATCCTATAAGGGTTCCGTTTTTTCCTTTTGAGGTACGGAACCCTAAAAACCCGATCAAATAATTACTTTACATCACTTGGCGCCGATCTAGTCCTAGAATTAAGAGTTTAAAGCTCGATGAAACGATTCGAAAATAACTCGTATCATTGATTGAATATTAAAATACCCTGATACTAATTTGTAATAAATTCTAATTTCGTTACGAATAGTTAACAGTGTGTTCACCTCAGCCATAATTTTATAATTTTGCGATATAAAATTAAAGCGATTGAATTATTTTGATGTTATATTTTTTAGATCCAAGCGTTTGTTCGAAATGTATTTAATTCCTCATAATAATTTATTACTAAATATTAATTTTTATGGTTTCTAGTTTAAATCGCTACGAAAACGGATCTCATACATGTTTGAGGAATTATACCTAATGGATGAGCCTTAAGCATAAACAATATAAATGGCTACCATATGATGGCGGATTTGGTAGTCTCTCATACGCAAAAGGTATCGGGTTCGACCCCCACCCTGTACACTTGTATTTGTTCAGTGTCTAGTTTTAATAATATTTATTTAAGTATTATGCTTAATAATTACTCTGTAGTCTGATATCCGTAACTCAAGCACTTAAACTGCTTAGTACGGAAGAAACGAAAACGTACTTAATCAATCTTTTTTTTTACATTAGGTATGTCAGACAAAGGAGTATACGGCTCACCTGACGGTTAGTGAATTACCCATGGACATCTGCGACACACGGGGCATCACAGATGCGTTGCCAGTATTTAAGGGAGGAATAAGCTCTTTTCTTGTATCAATCAATCTGTATAATCGCAAGCGATCCTATTTGCATCTGTTCCGGAACACCACCAATGGCAGCTGGATACACAGTTTTAGTGTGCGCGGCAGGAAATGATGTGAGAAACTCACTGTAGTGGATCCTAGACCATTTTAGGTACCTACCGACTAAAGTTGTGTAAAATCGTAGAGATCTCCTTTGATCCAGAACCCCCAATTAATTATAATAATAATTAACTCTTAATAATATACTCTCATACTCAGAATTAATATATTGTATCAATCTTAGATTAGATACAAAATATAAATTCTAAGTATTTGATGAGATTAGATTGTTAAATGGTCACAAACCAATCAACGTAATTGATTGTAGTAGATTAATATTTATGAGCATTTAATACCCATTTTATAGCCAATAGACGTCCACTGCTGGACATACTCGCCCCCAAGCCCCCTCCCGCCCCCAAATGTTTTCTACACAGATCGGTCCTTTTCGCCCCAACGGCCGTCTGTTCTCCTAGCTATGTGCTCTACCCATTGCCATTTGAAACATGCAATCCCTTGGGCTATATCTGTGACCTTAGTTCTCCTGCGGATCTCATCATTTCTGATATGATCACGCAAAGAGACGCCGAGCATAGCCCACTCCATTGCTCTCTGGGTGACTTTGAGCCTCCTTAATCGGAACATTGTAAGCGGCCACGTTTCGGTTCCCTATGTCATCACTGGCATACCATATATATACAAACAATGATCATCCCTATGGTCAAATATCAGCGATGACAATAGAAGTGGTCCTACGAAGCATGGTAGCTGATTTTTATTTTGTTGACTCAGCTAAGAGTGGAATACAGTTCATCCGGGGTTGGTTCGAGTTCATTCCAAATTCCAAAGTTTCTCTGTGGCATTGACCCCAACATTTTTACGACTTTGCCGAAATAAATCACCAAGATTGCCCGATTTCCCATTTCGGCCACGTCAGAGGAGGTCTGGAAGGCACACATTTATCTATATAAATGTTAGACCTATATTTATGATAATAAATTACTAATATCATATTTTTTAACCAAGGGATTATGCCTCACTTAAACATTCAAACATAGCTCTTACAACCCTGGCTATGGGCAGTTTTAATAAATAACGCTTAAAGCCTATATTAGCTTTGAGTAGCAAAAAGTATTGCTGGGTCTGCATCCAGGCTGATGCCTACAAAAGTACCCAAGATGATGCCCACAAAAGTACAAGATCATTGTTATTCTTTGTGATCTTCACGACGGACACGATACGTTTGTGTGCCCAAAAAGCAGCGGTTATATCATTAAAATATTTCCTTAATGTATTTTGATCCAATTTTAGTACTCAGTATTGACGTCACTGCATTCCAAAGATTAAAGCATAAAATCAAGAAAGATTTTTAAAAGCTTCCTAAAAGGCATGTATATTGCCAATACTCATATTATGAGGGGACAAGACTTTTGAATTTTGGTAACGATTTGATAAATTCAAAAACTATTGAACTTGACATTCTTTCATCAGTAAAAAGCTTCAATACTGCAGAGTAAAATAATAATACAATTTGTTCGTTGTTTTAAATAAGGTAGGTCTTGGACAGTATCACCCCGAATAACAGGCGCTGCGTTCAATTTAGAAATTGAACTTTTATTAATTGCCTATCTGAGTTGTTCTTTCGACCAAGGACTTCTAGTACAGGGAAAGGTCTAAATTTAGACTAGACGATCGTTGTGAATTATCTGGCTTCATCCATTATATTGTTTTTGACATCAATATTGCAGATACCTATACCAATGGATTAAAATAGTACGATGACTGTTTTTATAGAAAGGGCAAACACAAAACATACACATAAATTGTAACTGTTTAAAGTTTTATTTATCTAAAATTGCACGCTAATTGCTCCAAAATGAGCAATAATGGCTGGTAACCGAATTATCACAATGTTTTACAGGCAGTATTCATTTCACATCTAACTCGTTCTCAACTAGGCGGTTCACTTCCTTGGTGCGTTTCTGGCGATGTACTCGAGGGCGCGGGCGATCTGGGCAGGGACTGGAGGGGGAGTGGGGATGGCGCTACCCTGTAACATACATACATAAAAAAATCAATAAAATCTCTCAATTATTTTATACTTTCTTTAATATTATTTAAGTAAATAACCCACTTAAAAAATCATCTCGTGTTCAGGCGGGACCCACATCCTCCACATTCCGGGCTGTTTGACGAAGCCCGCTGCTAAGCTGACGAAATTTGTAAGCACTTGATACGCTCTAAGCTGGCGATAGTTTCATCAATATTTTAGGTCACATTTCGGAGGTTGGCTCCAAATGCGAAGTCACATTTCCCTAAATGTGACCTAAAATATTGATTGGTTTTATAGATTCGTTCATACAAATCTCTTACTCGACTTCAATGTCGGGTGCTCGAGAATTGACCCCCCGTTATACCAAAACTAGTAAATGTTTGATAGTCATAAGCTTTAATATCTAGGAAGACTGACACCCGTTTGCACTCTAAAGCATCAGTCCTATAAAGTGCCTTTAGATATGAAACATTAACTTTGCTGTACAATCTCTAATAAAAGCTGTGTAGGTACTTTTTATCGTTTCTGGAGCCAATTCTCGTGCTCGAGACATTTATTATCATACGACATACATCACTAAAACATAGTTTTTTTTTTTATTCAGGTGATATCCGTAAGCCATAAGATAAGGTGTCGAAATTTTTATGAGCATGTTTTGTTAAAATTCCAACATGAGACGGAAAACCCATATAATAATAGTGTAGCAATTACATTTTGAAACTGTTAATAAATTAGGTTCGTACCACAGGTTGGTAACCGTTCTCATCGGCGACGTAGCTGATGGAGACCACTTCACCCTCAGGAGAAGTCCAGGAAAAGGAGCCCTGGGCTACGTCGGGCACGATGGGGGGGTTGCCTCCGAAGTTGCGGGGGGTGCCCTGCTCCTGGGCCGCGATGCCGTTGTCGGTTTCGTAGCTAAAAGAAAAGACCATCCATGTACTAGTGAAATATGAATAAATATATTCATACAACATCTTATACATTAACCTGATTCTGTAGTAAATAGCTCAGGGTGACGGGTAGGGCACACTAGCGACGCCAACGTTGGGTCCGTTTTTATACGCGAAAATTTGATTTTGGCCAAAAGTGGCCGCTTTTGGCGTGAATCAATTTTTTGCGTACGCGTTGGACCCAACATTTGCGCATGGTTATTTAATAAATAGTATAAGTGTTTGTCGAGATGTTGTAACCGAGTGTGCCCTACCCGTCACCTTAAGCTTTGTGATACGGGTATCAGACAAAAGAAGAATTACAAATAGAATAATTACACCCAGATAATTACTGAACAAACGAAAATAATTATCACCAGGATAGTCTAAGTTCGAGATCGAACCCACAACCTTTGGCGTATAGGGCAGGGTCACTACCAAATGCGCCATATGGCCCAGGGACGTCTTTACCTATAGTGCAGGGGGTGCGCTGCACCCGGGCGCCTGGAAGTTAGACGGCGACGAGAGCCAATCGCTACACTAGAGCCTCCACTGGGTGCGAGTACTGATAGTTCTTCTCATCTTAGCGTGTGATTCCCAGTTGCGTCCATTGACGATTGGACCATGATATAGGATTCAGGCTATCTTATAATTACAATGAAGCGACTGCCCATATGTCGTCGATCATATTGTAAGTATTCCATTTTGTTCGCGCATTTTGAAACAAGAGGGCGCCAGGTTATTGATTGCACCTGGGCGCTTCTTGGGCTAGAGCCGCCCCTGATCAGGCCAGTCAAAATAGCGGATTTTACTTACGGACTTAACCTTAATATTCTATGGGTTACAAAACGCAATTTTTAATTTTCTCATAACTACCTACGTATTTAGAAAAATGGCAATCTAGGCAAAACTAATATTTGATAACAGCGATTGCTTACATAATACAGAATAATTAACATTAAAGCTCAAATTGAAGAAAAAATTGTGAAATATGTCATTGATAGTGATGCTGGTAATGATGATTACGTGGAGCCTTTTGTTATTGGAAACTTGCTTTTGGTTATCAGAAATGAAACAAAACTCACAAGTAGCTGTAGCTGCCATCAGGGTTGATCTCACTGCCTGACTTCAGGATGGACGCGTCGCGGGCTCCGTAAACGGACTGGGGGGCCACGCGGAGGATCGGGGCTGCGGTGACGGCCACTGGCTTGAACGCCGGGGGCCTGCGGTACTGGTTCTGTGGAGGGAACCCAAATCCAGCGAAAGCGCTCGCGCGCCCAAATTGGGCATTGGCAGCAGCCACCACGCAGGCCAGGACAACAATCTGTAGAAAAAAGATGAGGGAATATGCATACAATAGTTTTAATAAGTGCAATATAGATCTTTACTTTGAACTTAAAGTATGGTTGTTCATTGAAACTATCTGTAAGTTGGCATAGTTTTTACACCTAGCTTTCATAAATAAACTTTTATTTTTTTATTTATAAAATTTCCCTTGTTTGTTTGCTTCCCTATGATGACGTATTAAAATATTATATCAAAACAAATTTAAGGGTACTCCCTTAAAATATTTTAATAATTCATTGCATTTTGGATTATTCAATATTTAATAGGGATAAATAGAGATGATTCTATTAATTTCGGTTGTATCGATTACTTACGGCGAATTTCATTTTGGATTAGATTAGCTTCGATGAACTAGTTCGAATGCGGCTAAAAAAATGCGCGCTAGCTTTATATATCACCCATGAATCCACCCACTTTAAATCTAAGCCGCGAACTGCAATAATAACATTTAAATAATTCAGCGTTGTGTCTAAGAAATCTTATCAAATATCACTTGGCCTATCTATGACTATAGCATTTTTAGAGGTCAGTTTAGAGCAATTAATCAATGAGAATTAGTGTTAAAAAGGAAGATATACTTGTTTCTTTTCAGGAAAATACAAGTTTACTATAGATTGATATCTAACTAAAACTATCTAATTCTAATGACCAAATAACGACATGATTTGCAATTATTATTTTTTTAATTTCTTAATATTTTACATTTCATAGTAATCAGTGTATTTATCTTCAATAAAATTTGTAAATGTATTAATACGTACACATTTTTTTTCATTTCATTGAAATAAATTAAGTACTTATGGGAAATACCTTCTGCAGCATATTTTATGCATAACCACACAAGAGCCCAATTCTTATAAAAAACATGGCGGATGTCACATGTAAACCATACTAATAACACTATGTTTTAAAAAAATTCAAAAATTGTAAAAAAGCCGCCAGGGAACTCACATCTCGGAGACAATTAAATCTTTATAATTGCTAGTTGCAATAATGCAATAATTCAATTTTTTACCTTCAAAATCAACCGATGAACTGGCGGAAAATGGGTATACTTGACTAATTCCTTAATCGAAAAATAGTTTACGCAAATCGAAAATATTTTTCAAAAACCTATTTATCCTGTCACTCCAAAACATTGCAAGAATACAAAATATATATTATATTATGTTGTAAACTAATTCTAACAAAACGCGTGACTAAGAATTTAATTTATTACCTTTATCTGTCATTTCATTTAAAACTAGTTAATTTTGGAATACTTATGAATTATAATGCACACGTAACGTCATGGGTGGCCAACCTTTTCAGACTTTTCATCGGAATATTCTGAAATATGATTTTCTGGAAATAAGCGATGAAACCGAATCACCGTCGAGCTAATAGCAGAAATATGCACATAAATTTTAAAATGGTGGATGCCTAAAATATTTGAGACAATAATTCTGAACATGTAACCAGTAACCGTGATGAAGTTGGTCTGGTTCTCCTGTCTAAGGGTTGCGAAGGTCAAATAGTTTTTTTTTTTTAGATTTTCGCGTTGCATTATAACTATAATGTATCAATACACTACTGTTACAGCAGCCGTGGTCACGTGCGGACTCCGCTGTGACCACGGCTGCTGTAACGTAGCCGAAACGTTGAGCCAAATATGTGAGTACACAATGTTGTTTCACATAATAAATATCGTGTTAATCACTGTATTGATACATTATAGTTGACGGCAGTCGCTTTATTGTAGTTACCAAACTTCCCGAATCCTCGTTCTATGATCCAAACGTACCCCGGGCTCCAAAAGACAGCTTTGGACGCAACTGGAAATTACACGCTAATATGAAGATGAGGACCTGTTTAAAAATCTTGCTTGTACATATTTTCATCAATCAGCTTTCATTTCATTAATGGGAACATACGTTGACAATTCGATACCAATATCAGTTAGCCATTTTTCTTTTTTTTTTGGATAACATTAACTACTAATTACTTGTTCTCGCATATAAAATACTAAATGCTTGTTTTTAAAGATACCATTACATAATGCCAGAAGATTACACTTACGATTGGTATTTTTTAGGGTTCCGTAGCCAAATGGCAAAAAACGGAACCCTTATAGATTCGTCATGTCTGTCCGTCTGTGTCCATCCGTATGTCACAGCCACTTTTCTCCGAAACTATTAGAACTATAACGAACCGCATTACGATTTTTACATAAAAATTTAAAAAGATAAAAAAATGGGGGGTCTCCATACTTGAAACTGAAACTGAAAAAATTTTTTTTCATCAAACCTATACGTGTGGGGTATCTATGGATAGGTCTTTAAAAATGATGTTGAGGATTTTAACATCATTTTTTTAAGCACAATACTTTGCACAAGAGACGCTCCCAAAGTGTTAAATTGTGTGCCCCCCCCCCCCCCCCCCCCCTCCCTTTAACTTCTATAATAAATGAATTAAATAAATATTACATAACATCACATCTGACTCCGAGATAGGTATCTCTCTAAATTTATACATATACTTAATAATTATAATAATTATAAAACTAAAAAATATATATGATGTACATAATCATGAAAACTAACAACGATAATTGGTTTGAACTAGATATAGTGAGTAGTTTTTTTTTAATACGTTATAAACCGTAAACCGCAATTTACCTTCCATATTACTTGCTGCTACGGAACCCTTCATGGGCGAGTCCGACTCGCACTTGGCCGGTTTTTAATGTTTGTGTTGCTCCTCGAATCCTTATACCTATTTTATTTTTTCCCAGCGCTAATTATAATGACAAACATGACTTTTCTAAGTGATTTTGGATTTATGCCAGTCTAACCTTTTATGGAAATTATATCAGATTTACATGTCAGTTCCAAATGTCAAACTCATCATAATAGAAGAATGCCAAAGCTACACTCCTACAACTCATTAAAATTATTAATATTTTTACTCTAAACATTTTCTTTTACCTAGATGACCTGCCTGCTCTTTTCTCTGCCTATATTACTCTAAAGATTTTCTTTTACCTAGATGACCTGCTTGCTCTTTTCTCTGCCTATATTACTCTAAACATTTTCTTTTACCTAGATGACCTGCCTGCTCTTTTCTCTGCCTATATTACTCTAAAGATTTTCTTTTACCTAGATGACCTGCCTGCTCTTTTCTCTGCCTATATTACTCTAAAGATTTTCTTTTACCTAGATGACCTGCTTGCTCTTTTCTCTGCCTATATTACTCTAAACATTTTCTTTTACCTAGATGACCTGCCTGCTCTTTTCTCTGCCTATATTACTCTAAAGATTTTCTTTTACCTAGATGACCTGCTTGCTCTTTTCTCTGCCTATATTACTCTAAAGATTTTCTTTTACCTAGATGACCTGCCTGCTCTTTTCTCTGCCTATATTACTCTAAAGATTTTCTTTTACCTAGATGACCTGCTTGCTCTTTTCTCTGCCTATATTACTCTAAAGATTTTCTTTTACCTAGATTACCTGCCTGCTCTTTTCTCTGCCTATATTAATTTGTTCAGTAACAGTACAGTCAGTGTACAATTTTTAAAGAGCGCCGCTTTAATGGCATTGTTAAACGCCGCGTTGGTTTAATAGTTTAAGTACCGGGCCATGATCTCGGGGTCTTGGGTTCGATTCCCTAGTTCAGCAAAAGTAGAATTCGAATTTTTCAAACGTAGCTCGGGTTTGTGATCACCAATCGGCATCACCCCTAATCCCATAGTGGCGATGACTTGATTTCTATAATGGCGGCCTTTGCCATGCATTGGGATAGTATGTAGGCTAATACTTTACTAAACGCAAATATAGTGCGTGGTGCAGTCAGTGGTGTACGAGCGCTAGGTATTAATCGCTTGCACATGCAGCGGAGTGGGCGAAGCTAATTCTTGCGCTCACGCATAGTGCAGTGCTAGCGATTTTACCGACTAACTGGATCTGCTATGGTATCTGTCCGTACATTATTGATTTGAAACTATACCTACAGCAACGACTTGCGGTTGCAGATAGCAACATCCTCCAGTCTTGTCGCAGAAGAATGAAACTGCACTCAACTGCACTTTTGCTTATGATTAACCGCATTTGTCAAATATTGTAGTTTGTTGTAGCAGTTTGGGATTATGGTCTGAATCAAAAATGAAACCTTTTTTTATGCGCTTATGTCGCAGACGTGTTGGTAGTAAGTAATTGCCGCCGCCTATGGACATCCACAAAACCAATGGAGTGAAAAGTTCGCTGCCCTTTCCTTTCCATTGGAGCTCCAGTACCCTCACTCACTTGGCGAAACGCAGCGCAGGCGCTCCTTCAAGAGGGTTTTCTATGAGGCCGCGATATCACGCCGATTAAGCTGGTTTTTATACCGAATCGTGGCTCGTCACTCGTGATGATTCAATTTCTTTGCCAACTTTTAATCACGACCAAGATAATCCATCAACAAAACATATATTCATACAATGTATATTTTTATATATCGATACAATAAGGCTTAATTTATTCAGTAGTGGCGTGAAAGTATCCTTCAATTACTGATGCTACTAAATACCTTCCGAAGGTAGTTCTGTATTTAATTATCGAGACCATTTTCCTATACCTATTGATTTCAATTATTTGTTAGTCACTGGGTACTGGGAAAAATATTTATTTCTTTGTTATCAGTAGCAAGCTTAATAGGAGATAAAATTTGTCTCAGTAGTGGACCTGGCAATAACGTATCTTTTAAAAGATTGGAACATTTGCATCTGGATCAGTGCAGAGATGCGGAACAGTGAAGCGCTTCATTTGGAACATCGACACTCAGATAGATTCGTGATTCAATCCGCTCATTCGGATCATTCAGTTCATTTGGATCATCCGGCCCATCGAATCATTCCGCTAATTCGGATCATTTGGATCATTCACCTCATTCGGATCATTCGGCTCATCGGATCATTCAGCTCACTCGGATCATTCGGTTCACTCGAACTCGAGATTCATTTGAGTCGAATGATTCGGAACAGTGTATCATTTGGCTGAGTCGGATCACTGAGTCGTTTAGTAAAGAGAGATACACGTCTACTCAGTAGAGTCAAACTTAATTTTTGTTAAAAAACTTATGAGAAGTATATTCAGTAAAAGTTACTGATGCTTTAGTAGCATCTAGTAGTTAAATTTTCGAAGGAAGTTCCGTATTTTAATTACCGAGACCATTTTCCTTTAAGTATTGATTACAATTAAGACAAAAATCGTAAGTAAATCCAATTTATAATCCCATAATTGATTAGAAATAATTGTTCCTCAATCATTTATAGTTTAAAAAAGAACTCTAAACATTGAAAATCTTGTAGCAATATTATATAGTGACCTTTAATTCTAAAGGTAAGCTTTGTATTCACAAAGCTTTAATACCTCACATCTTGAGTCATTGGATAGATATTCCGAATTTGGTTTTAGTAACTCAACTTATGTTCTGCAATGGTTTTTTTTTTTTTGCTATGCCAGTCAATGCTGGTGGGATTTTCTCTAATTAAACCATCTAAATTAATTGTATAACGTCCGGGCTTAAAAAAAATACATCAATTTTATTTGTCATTCTTTATTATAACAACATAGTATGTAGCATCTCGTTTTTTTCCTACTTTTTCTGCGTTTTAGCATAATATAGAGCTTAATCTAAGTATCACAATTGGAGTATGCGTTTAATGTATTTTTTTTTATAATTTGTTTACTTTCTCTGGAATCTGGCGGCGTACTCGAGCGCCCTCCTGATCGGTTCGGGCACTGGGGGAGGGGTGGGGATGGCGGAACCCTGCAACGTAAAAAGATATTAGACATCAGTATATGTCATTCCTTCTTTCACTAACACAGCAGCTATTCATTAATCAATAGAAATATAAGAGATTAAATAATGCATTTGTGCTTGCTCGCACACTCGTGCACACTAACCAATGTAGCTGATAGAACTAAATGTAAATACCCTTTCTTTTAGCAACGGTAGCTAAAATCAATTTACATTTCTACCATCCCTGTGAACTAGCGCCAAAGCTAGACTGATACAATTAAATATGCAAAAAGTGATACCATACCTGAGGCTGGTAACCATTCTCGTCAGCGATATAGGAGATGGAGATGGGCTCGCCCTCGGGAGAGGTCCAGGCGAAAGAGCCCTGGGCTACAACGGGGACAAGAGGGGGGTTGCCGCCGAAGTCACGGGGGGTGCCTTGTGCTTGCGCCGCGATGCCATTGTCGGTCTCGTAACTGTTAACCCAATATTATCATCGTCATTTATTTAAAACCACCGATCAAATAGCAACACTTGTATCAAATAACCTCACTACCCAATATAAAATCAAATACATTGAAAAAAAAAGCGTTAAAGCATTCAATTCTTCTATCAAAGGAAATCTACAGCAAAGAAATTTTCTGGCCGCCACTTCAACCAAAAAAGCGGATGTCCTTTTTTCCATCTACTTTAGACTTTATGTCAAAAAAGAAGCAAATGGCTTCTACATCAAATAAGGAGATAGTTTTTAGTAAACCACCGTGTTTTTATACGTACAGATGACCACACATCAGGTTACTACAACCTCAAGAGATAATGAACCGAACGTGTTTGACATTAAGATAACAATTGAATGAAAAAAAATTACAATTTTGTATTAATTTAATGTATCGCTGTACGTACATACATTTTAAAGCATGCTGTATCTTTAAAGAGTAAATGGCTTGTTACATGGTACTGAGTAATGTTAATAATACTGTAACTGGTGATTAATAAGACATAAAGAAAAAATGTACACGTACAGTTGTACATACATAGGTACGTCCACACAATACTTACCTACACATTCAGATGATCTTCAATGAGTATTGCGGGTCTATTCGGTGTATTTTAGACCATTACTAAGTAAATATTAGGCAACAACAAATTGAACAAGGCTTGAGAGGTCGTTAAAGTAACTAATGGCTCTATATTCTGGACACAAAAATGGTAATGCTACCTACACCATCGCATTTGTTTTTGTTCCAACCAAAATTATTTGAACAAAATTATTCAGGATTATACATCATTGATTGATAACCAACACCTATAATTTATAATCAAGAGTGTTTTTCTAATGTACACACAAAACCTCAAGTAATATTTCCAGTGAATAAATAAAATTGAAGATTTCGTTTAACTTCACTAAAAAAGCGTCTTTTTTTCATCTAACCTCTAATTCATACCAATATTTGTGTGCACGAACATTTATGTTAGTATATTGGTCTCTGTATTTTCTATATATTATAGTATGTATTTACAAAAAAAAGTATTATGTATGTAAAGTATTAAATTCATAATTTATAAAAATGAAACGGGCGGCCCCATTCGGTTTTTATGGACGAATATGAAAGAAAATAAATTTAGTAAGTAGAATCTTTTATAGTGATTTCCAAAATCAATTCTAATAGCATTTTACAATACTTACGCGTAGTTGTAGGCACCGTCAGGTTGTATGTCATTATCGAATCGCACAATGTTGGCGGCCGCATCGCTGCTGGAGGCGCGAGTGGCGACCAGCTTGGCGGGGGCAGGCGCCGAGTACGTAGGGCGGGCGGGCCGACCGAGCCGTGGGAACTGGGCTGAGGAGACGGCCAAGATGGCGGCGAGGACGATCTGCAAGACATGATGCAGCTCTAGACAAATTCGTCGGGGACCAAGACTCAGTCACTGATTAAGGCAAGTCGCATAATCAACCGGCCTTATAATAGTTACACCCATGTAACTAACATTTTCTAGATTCGCACTTTTTATGTAATAATAATGTCCTCTAAACCGATATTTCGGTCTTGGCGGCCAATCTCAGCGATCAGCCTTCGACGCAGGACATATTATAGTGCACAAGTATTCGCGCAGACACAAGTGCACTCTCTATTCCCGTACCCATTTATTTCGATGGGACACTAGTGTGACACGACCGAAGAGGGATTAGACGCAGGACCAACGGCTTAACGTGCTTTCCGAGGCACGGGGGTACATGACCGCCAACGTCAAGCAGACTCCGGGCTATCACTGAGAATTTCTTAACAAAAAACTCAGGTACTAAATTTTGGCCCGACCCGGGGATCGAACCTGGGACCCCAAGCGCAACCGTCGCTTTAAAGTGTGACCCACTAACCATTGCGCCATCGAGGCAGTCTTACTTTTTATGCAGTTAGGTATTGTAATATGATGGCTCGTGACTTATGACTGTTTCAACAAGTTACAATATATAGTCACTGGTTTGCAGTGGGAATAGAGAAAAAATATATTTCATAATATTGTTTCTTTGTTATCAGTAAAAAGCTTTATAAGGGTTCAGTAAACTTACTTTTTGAAAAAGTTGTTAAAAACTTATGAGAAATATTCAGTTAATCATGAAAGTACAATTTTTCCGAATTATAATTTATTGCATCTGATTTATAATAGCGATAGTTTCATAATATAATGACCTATTTTTTTACTCACCGCGAATTTCATGTTTGATGGTTGAGGATTGACTAGATTGCTCAGTAGGATGCAAACTGATGTAGATCAAAAAAAAATCGAACTTTTATACCGATTCCAAGCTAATTTGCGCAAGGCGACATTGATATTGTCATGTATTTGCATTAATTGATTTATTAATAAAGATGCGACATTTAAACTGACCGACAAAAGTAAAATAGAGTTTATTAGTCCATGTTAATTTGACTTAATTTTTGATGTTCTGCAAACGTGAAAATGTGTAACGGAGGCAAGGTGATTTATGTATTGTGTGCGCATAAATAAAGTGGCTCTTATACACAAACGTGCACAGCTTGGAGACCTAGAAATATAATAGTTTCACTACTACGGTAAAAATGTTAATAATAATCCGTGACAAAAATGTTCAGATTTTAAATTACTCCAGAAGTATGCCCGGTTTTTTTTTTTAATACGCAAGTGGTTTTTTGGGTTTATTCCCGCTGTCCACCCTTTGCTTGTCCACCCCGGGTGGACAGTGAAACAACTGTAAAAAAAAATCCCGCTGTCCACCTCTTCTTGGTTAAAAGAGGGGGTGGATAGAGGGATTTTTTTTTAACAATTGTTTCACTCTCACTTTTTTTATTTTTTTAGAATTCAGCACATTTCTGGGTACAAATAAAATGCTTATTTAAAAACTGAATATGTTTGATATCGATTTAGTAGTAGTAGTATCACTGCCCCATTGCAGGGCAAAGGCCTCCATCATAGAAATCAAGTCATCGCTACTATGTATGATGGGATTAGGTTTGATCGCCATGCTTGCCAAATGCGGATTGGTGATCGAAAACCCGAATTGTTCGAAAAATTCGCAACATACCTTTGCCCGACCAGGGAATCGAACCAAGGACCCCGAGATCATGGCCCGGTACTTAAACCATTAGACCAACGGGGCGTTTCGATTTACATTTAAATTATTATTATTACAAGGCCTCCAAATTGGGCACGTTTGAATGAAAATTAACCCAAACCAGCTTATTACAAAATGCGATCATAAGTTATTACCGTTCTAAAGCTCATCCCGTTCCAACACAATGAGTTTAGTACTAGAACATTTCATAGACCACGGTTTGTTATAAGGGGAAAGAGTCTTAGTTTGACGTCTTCACGCATAACATGCATCATGCCGATAGCCTCTCTACTATGGATGCTGAAGGCCGTGTGAAGTATCTACATCACATAGTAAGTAATAGCAGGAAAGGGAAGGGATCGAATCCCAAATTAAAGGGAACGACGCACCGATATGATGATGATCCTCCAACCGATTACGGCTATGGCAGCCAATCTCAACGATCAGCCACGTACGCAGGATATATCATGGTGCTCAAGTGTGTACACAAACAGAAGTGTACTTTCTATTTTCCCTTACCCTCATATTGCGATGGGACACCAGGGTGACACGACCGGAGAGGGATCGGGAACAGGACCAACGGCTTAACGTGCTTTCCAAGGCACGGGAGTACAAGACCGCCCACTTCCAGACTCCGGGCTGACACTAAGAATATGTTACCGAAAACTTAGGTACCTTCAAATTTTTGGCACATTTACCCTATGTCTTAAGAGTAGGCCAGTTGGAGATTTAATAGATTGATATTGATTGATTAAAGAGCACTGTAATAAATCAACACCAGGTAATATGAGTAATATTTTGTACTTCCGATTGGAAACGCTGATATATCTAGGTAGTCGGTATTTTGATTCGAAAGTGGTTGTTAAGATTAGGTTCTATACATAATATCCAGTCTTATATGTGTACCTGTGGTGTGATAAACAAGTGGTTAAATACGAGTACATAATTATATCCGTAACTTACGCTGGCGGTTCTCTGCCCAAGATTATTTATTAAATTTGTTTTTATTACGTACTCGTAATTTTATTTTATTTTTATTTTTTATTTATTACAAAAATTGTTATAGAAGATCATATTATTATGGCTTAAGTTTACTATCCTAATAAAAATATTATTTTTTATCGCATAGTAAACTTTGTATATATGTTCTATCCGTTATTGAATCGATGTTATTTAGGATGACAATAGTATATTCTGGAACAGTAAAACCACATAAGGATGCAGAGTCTCGAACATTATATTAAATTTTAAAAGTCTCTTCATTTTGTTGTTTGTTCACTCTAAGGTACTTTTGTTTCGTTTGTGAAAAAACTAGGTTTTAATAGGTTTGTACAAATGATATCGCACAACTTTATTAATCACTCAGAGGCACATCTCACTCTATTTTTTGTACAAGCGTGCTTATTACCTCACGACTTTATAACTTAAATAATAAAACGTTTTATTTGCAATATTTTTACGAAACGTGGTTTTTTAACCCTTGAACCAGGCAACTACACATCATTTATTTCATGGGTTTTCAACCTTATCTCATCTGCATAAAGTCCAAAATCTGATGGTCCGCCTGGTTAATAATGGGGTTTGGTACTTTGGGCCCAATACTTGTGTGCGACATTTAGATTTTTGGTCAATAGCGGCCACAAAACATTCAAAAATCTATAGATCACATAAAAAAACATCAAAAATGTATTTAGGCGAAACCTTGTAAAGAGTTAGGTTTTGGAGTAATAAAGTAAATTAGTTATGATGAAAAAAAAATTTTTTTAATACTTACATCTTCATGTTATGTACCTTTAACATAGCAAGAAATTGTTTTACTTTCCTAAATCTTGACTTGTGAACAGACCGTACATTCCATACTGATTTAACATATATATGTACGTATTTCTACTATTAGCTCGGCGGTGGCGGAATATATCGTAAGGAAGGAAGGAAATAAATGGAGGGGAGCCCAACCAAGTGAATCGTGGTTACACGTTTCTGAAACGTAAACCACGATGAATTTTAAATTCTTAAATACTCCTGGATAATTACTTTTAATTCTGTCATTTTATTGCAGATATGTTAAAACGCCCCTTTAGTCTAATGGTTTAAGTACCAGGCTATGATCTCAGGGTCCTAGGTTTGATTCCAGGGTCGAGCAAAGGTACGTTTCGAATTTTGCGAACATAGCTCGGGTTTGTGATCACCAATCCGCATTTGGCTAGCGTGGTGATTAAGCCTGAGCAAATCATAGTAGCGATGACTTGATTTCTATGATGGAGACCTCTGCCCAGCAGTGGGATAGTATGTAGGCTGATTAATATTATTTTATTATTATGGGCCCATAGTGTCCCACTGTAGGGCAAAGTCCTCACTACCCTTTATCCACCTCTCCCGGTCCTGGGCTGCTGTGGACCAGTCTTGAAAGAACGCGTCGAGTTCATCTCGCTACTGTCTTCTCGGTTTGCCGCGGGCACGTCTAACATTTGGGGCCCTCCATTCTGTGGCTATTTTTGGTCCAAAGCTCATCCGGCACGCGACAGGCATCGCCGGCCCAGTCCTATTTGAGAATGACATGAAGGCTTATACTATGTTAAAAATCTACCTACTAAAAAGGTTTCCCATCAGCTAAAGTGCAAGCCTAAGTACTGATTTTAATTTCCTCTTCTTTTTATGCGCTTGAGTTACGTTTATAGCTTTATAACGAGTCTCAAAGCGCCATAAAATATCCAGGTAAGGGCATAAAACCAAAAATATTCCGAATAAGGTGTCATGAAATGGATAAATAAAACTCAAAGAAGTTAAGTGAATAAAATAATTGCGGTTGGAAAGATATTTTAACACATTACTGTCCGCTTCGTGCATACCGCAAGATTGTAAAGGATTTCATATTACATACCAAGGATGGAATCTGGTGATCAGAGTAAATGTTAGAACATAGATAGCTTTTCGTTTTTATTTAACTAAAAATAATAATACATTCATAATAGCCAGTGGAGTCCTAATATCGTTTTGTACATCAATCAAGGTAAATGAGCTCCACTGGGGTGGAAACCATTCTCGTCGGCCGTGTAGTCTACACGGTACTTCAGGCCGTCGTCGCCGATATACTCGTAAAAGCCTGATGTCCTGGTGCCTCCTCCGTGGACGCTGTCGACGACTCCAGATTCCGCTGCGTTGATTCCATTCTCAGTCTCATAAGAATAACGGTATGAGTTGATGTCAACATCCTGATCCTGTCTCAGGATCCTAGCGTATTGGCCAGTTTGGTAAGCTTTAGCATAAACAGGGACAGGAAGGTGGGCATTTGCGGAGTAGATTATGGGCTTGGGGGTGGACGCGGCGTACACGATAGGCTTGGGGGTGGACGCGGCGTACACGATAGGCTTGGGAGTGGACGCGGCGTACACGACAGGGTTGACGGCGGGCGCGGTGTACACCACAGGTTTGGGAGTGGAGGCGTACACGACCGGACTGACTGTGGAGACTACTGGCACACCAGATAATGACGTCGCAAATGTATCTTGGTCGAAGCTGCAATAAAAACATTCAGTCCGTTTAATTACATTTTTTACTTATGTACCTGCTGTTTTGATATTTCATAATAAACATCTTTATTATTTCATTTGCCTTTTAATTAGTATAGGTGAATTAAGACATTTCAATATTATATTTTAAATCGTAATTACTTTGTTTCTTTTTCAAATCTACAAAACTATTTATGTATAAATTAGGTACTCTACGTCAGACATTATTTTTCTGGTAGTGTTAGAAACCACTTCTGACGTGGTTGGATTGTAATCACTAAATAAATAAATAATCATCTAAAGTATGTATTACTTTTTTTAATAAATACCATTCCCTAATTAATAATCAAACAACCCGCCTTTACCTGCTTTCAGCACCATAGTTCACAAATGGAGTCAAAACTTGCTGGTAAGGATTGTACGCCTTAACATAAACTGGTTGCACCGCGGAGTAGATCGAATTATATTTGCTATTCCTTCCGATCAGGCCGTTGTACGTGTTGTCCAGAGCAGAGTACACGTACTGCCCTTCGTACCCCGGCCTGTAGCTGCCGTCGTCTGTGCCGTACCGCTCCGGCCTGTACTGGCCATCATCTTCAGCGTTACTGAAGCTGAGGGCAGCAAGCGCCAAAACTGCAAACTATACCAAAAGACACGTCAATCACTTAAAACCTCTAAACAAAATCCACTCAAACTATTTTGCACACTTTTTTTTGAACTCACCGCGACGGACTTCATTGTTTTCATTGACTGATCGAATGATAAACTAGAACCACTGCGTATTCTTTTTATACAATCGTCAAAATCGAAAATGGAGTATTTATTGCAGAGATCTATTCAAATAAATTGCAGAAAATGTAAATTTTATTTGTTAACTGGCATTCAAGGCGGCTTATTTGGATCGCCTAGTGATATATCGCCTGCGTGACCGCGCCCATCACAAGAATTAGATCATTCTAGTGGACAGCCTTAGATCGTCCTTCCGTCAATAGCTCATCCATAATTTTGTAATCCAAACCAAGTTTATATCTTAAACAAGACAATCCTTTTTGGTTGTTGGTGCTAGAGTAGACACCTCACTAACGTAAACACCTGACGGCCTCTTGCCTGATACAGTTTTAATTTATAGTGTCAAGCTATTCTATATTCATATAGGCATAAAATCTAACGATAAATATTTATGTCATGCAATATGTATAACTTTACATATTTAAATGAGCCAAGTGAGTGAGGGTACCACAGGCCCAGCCTAGAGGGAGACGGAGTTTGAGGGTTGGCAGCACACTTGTGACTCTACTAGTATAAAGGGTGTATATGGGTGGCGGCAATCGCTTACCATCAGGTGATCCGTCTGCTCGACGGCCATTTATTTCATAAACAAATGTTCCATTTTCGGTATCAGCTACTTCACAACTTATCTTTGTATTATACAAAAGGGAGCAGTAGGTATATTAGTTTAACAGAAAATAGAACGTGATCATAATGACTATATAAATTTACGGTATTTGGTGTTATAGCTAAGAATTTCCACCGATCTGATATGAATGATGGCGAGAAAAAGATTTAGCAGAAAACAAACTATTCTGAAACATAAAATTATTGGGAGACCTAACAGAAACATCAGGTAAGTACACCTTGCTGACTTACAGCTGTTCATTTGCTAAGTACTGCTATTGCAAATATATATGTATTACCAAGTAAATACCTTAGGATAAGAAAAGGTGAGTACCTATCTAATGTATGACAATAAAATCAGTAGCTCCAAAACCACAACACGAAAGGGTATGTACTTAATTCAGATAATTAGATATTTTTTGAAGTGTATTCCGGTAAGAATTGCACTACGCAAGATCGACCAAAGTGGCAGGGTCTTATTTCGGCGACCAAGAGTCTGTTTCGGGTTGCTGAAGCCAGCGGATTAATTATCACGTTTATGAAAAAACTTTTGAAAAGCTCATTTAGTTTGACTTATAACAGCAGGTGTATTTGATCAAAAATTCTAACAAACCCCTATAAATACGGAACAACCTAATTTATTAGCACCTACTCGTACAATACTTAATTTCCTTGGTAAAAAACGAAAATTTTGTTAAACCAATTTTGAGAATTTCTTACGCTAAATCGAAAGCTAATAATGCTATGTTTATTATACAAAGCCTACGATTTACAACGAGAAAACATTTCATTCCTACGGGAAAACCTTTAGCCCTACGCGGGCCATACTGAAAGCGGAAACGTAGCTAAAGATGACCTTGAGTTCCTATCCAACCATTTGTGACTAATTGATGCCGTCAAGTTTGGTGCGAAGACTATTACATCTTGCTCTACATGCTTTATCTGCATACAATATCTGTTAACATTTAAAACATTCTTTATCGTATCTTTTTTGGAATAAGTACCTATCAATTCAATAGGTAAGTGACCTTATTAGTAGTAGATGCCTATTGTATTCTCCCACACACAATTCCACATATAAATACACAAGTCTATTGTCAGGTAGCATTTAGTCTTTTATTTGGTCCGGTTCAGACAACTTTGAAAATAGTTTTCCAATAATTAACAGTTGAAGTAAACGAAACATTAAGTGTACATGGAAGTTAAATATAAAACATTTTTATATACAGATTGGAAAAAATATTGGGCCCTGAAGGACAGCTAACCTTAAATTTTAAGTGAATAAAAAATCAACTATTTATTTTTTACACATAAATGAAGAAGATGTACCTAACTACTCTAAATATTCTGTGCTATAGAAGATAAATCCTTTCTTTCTCCATCCTTATAAAATAGACGAGAGCAAGACCTAAGGTTTCTTGGAGAAATACCTATTATCCTTAAAAAAAACACGATCTAAAAAGTACAAAACAAGAAAATTGTCTTTGCTGAAATGATTATGCCGTATTGCCGTGGTCGTATGCCACATTGATTTTATTTTATTATTATAATGAAACGACCACGGCGATACGGCATAATCATTTGCAGCAGAGACAATTTTCTTGTTTGTAGGTACTTTTTAGATCGTGTTTTTATGGTAGTCGGGTTTTAGTTTTAAACTTTATTTTTATTTAACATATTTTTAGTTATGTAAATATAATTACATAGTTGAAATCTGCTAAAAAAGCTCTTTCATATGATACTCACACGGTACCGTCAAGCAAATTTTTTTTTAGTTCCTTACTCTAAGTCCCCTAGAGGGCGCTGTAATAAATTTAACGTGACGTCATGTAGCCTATAACCAGAAGACAACCAAGACGCTTCTAACGACACCTCATTTGTTCAAATAGTGATAACTAGTTTAGAAGTTACGTGGAAACAGATGAACATACATACATACATAATAGCCTATCAAAATCATAAACCCTTCTTTTGCTTTGCCGTAGTCGGGTAAAAATGACTTTACCCAAAATAAAGGAATGTTATACCTTTAAGTAAAAATACCTTTGTAGTTTGCCTCCAATGACTAATGTTTTTGCAGCAACTTTGAAAAGCTTATAAAAGCTTTCTAGTATCTAATTATTAACCATGTTTAGTCATGGACATAAGAACTAAAAAACACGGCCAAGTGCGAGTCGGACTCGCGCGCGATGTTTTCCGTACCATTTACTACGTAAACAACATTAGGAATACAAATTTCATCTTGTAATTTTTATTTGTACGGGAGCCCCCCTTAATTTTATTGTTTATTATTAAAGTAAAATACACCGGAGTACTTCGTGGATATTTCAAGTATCTACCTGTTGCCATAATTGATATCGAGCAAAAAAGGCTAAAAATCGCGAAATGCATAATCTGTCAAAATGTCAACTGTTCTAGCTATCATGGTTCTTGAGATACAACCAGGGAACAGACAGATGGACGGACATACGGACGGATAGACAGCGAAGTCCTAGTAATAGGATTCCATTTGAATCTTAAAATGAGGGCCGTGCTGTGTTTATGTTAACTAGCCACTTTTTATGTGTGTATTTTTATGTTTGATTCCTTATTTCTTATTTCGTAGACTGTTATCATCTAACCTGAGATATAAGGTGGTTTTTTGATTTAAGCTATAGTTCCTTTCACCTAGGTGTCGATGATTTTAAAGTAGAATTATTACTTTTAAGCTGGAAGCCCGAACTAAAGTCAAGTTATTAACATTACCAACCTTCTGCAAAAGGAGCACTGCAATAGTTTTAAATAGGTAATTATCGATAACATACATATAGGTCAAACGTCACGGTGAGGTAAATTTTAGATTATATAGTTGTGAAAAGAGACAACAAATATACTTTACTTCGCGTAAATTTATTATAAATTAATTTAATAAAGCACTCATAAAATCTCGAATAATACATACATTTCATTTATCGTTTAAATATTGTTCAATTTTTTCTCATGCTCCTTACAAATCATCATTTATTTCTACAACTTTGACAAATACTTCATATTCTAATTTAATTTTGCTCTTTAGAGCGTTGTCACCAGAACTTAATAATTTTGATCCCTTGAATCCGTAGTAACTTCCTAATCTTTCTGATTTTTTCAGTTCCATACGAGGTGGATATCTGAAAGCAAAATCAACACATTAATTAATTATTTAAAAATATTTGCGTAGTAAGTTTTAATTTAGCATATCTGAAAATGTCAACCGACCATGTAAATGATTTTTTTCTCGAGTAAATATTTGATGCGAATTTCCGTCCGCGTGCAGATCTGGTTCAAGTGCGCGTAAAATCATACTTGTGTAGGCAGCCTTGTGACAGTGTTATTGGAAAAATATCGCCGCTTAGTGCGCTCGCGTATGTACTAAAATCCGCATGACTGTATAACCGCTCTTAGTCCCCGGCTGATACATCAGCAATTGACCACAAGCGCGGTATATAATCGCATATTACGAGGGAAAAATAAGAACGCTCTATGTGCACACTATTATTATCTTACTCTTGACGTGCACTCTCTTCCCCTTACTTAAACTTGATTGCTCAAAGCGAAACCACCGCTTTGTAGTGTTGGGTCACACTAAAAGTTTCGCGCCCGTTTCGCTCTAGTATTTTACCTACTGCACGATCGATGCAGACAATAATAAATATTAGTTTATTAAAATTTCCACATAATACTTACTGAGTGATAAATTCAGTATCATCCACAGGTTTATCTTTGTCATTGGAAGACAGATAGCGACATTTGACTGCCATCTCATCATCCGCATACACTCGCCTCAGATGCACGGCGCTGCCCTCGGGAGTATCCCCGAACCGATCCGGAGATACGTACTTATCCACTAAAGCTTCTATTATTTTGTGTATGTATGGGAATCTTTCGGCGTATATTTTACGACCAATGTACTCTATCCTGTTTGATTCATCTTGTCCATTTCCCCCATTTGGTCCATACCCACCATCTGGCCCATATCCTCCATCTGGCCCATACCCACCATCTGGTCCATAGCCACCGTTAGGCCCTTGATAGTTATTATCTTTTCCATCAGGACCAACTTGGTGAATGTAAGGGAAAGCTGGATATAAGTTATTTCTATAGATGTAGGTGTACTTTCCTTCGTCTCCAGGTACATATTTTCCTTCATCCAGCGGTCTATAATATTTCCCATCGTCGTAAATCTTATACTTTTTAGGGCTATATTTTCCATCATCCCACGCTTTGCATTGAATTGCCACTAGGAGTATAAACGTTATTATCTGGAATAGAAAAGGTTAATTAAATAATAAAAGTATTTTTTATTTAAAAATAGGTGGTTGATAATTTAACGTCATGATGAACATTTAGTGCGATTATCTTATTGATTAATTTAAAAATAAGTATTGAATGCTGAATTTAACCCTCATCTCGCTATAGCGTGTCATTTCTGGTTGCTTCCAAATCCATCGCTTTGGAGCCCAAGGTACGCTTTAGGATTTATAATTTAGTAAGTCTGGAAATGACAACGAAGCAAATGACGTCTGACCATAGACTAGGCAACTAGTCTAGCCAGATCATGATTACAAGTTCTGAAACTATGCGAAAAGTGTGGGTTTCTTCACGATTTTTTCAATCACCTGCACCACCGAGTTAGTAGGAATACGCACATTGATTTGAGAAATCACGTGGTATATGCTCGGATTCGAACCCCTCATTGCTTTTGAATCTGAATAAAACTAATAAATTTAATTGAGCCGCATTATTGGCCTTGTAAAACCGTCTAATGGTTTAAGTACCGGGTCATGATCTCGGGGTTCTGAGTTCGATTCCCGGGTCGAGCCAAGGTAATATTTCGAATTTTTCGAACATAGCTCGGGTTTGTGATCACCAGTTCACATTTGGCATGCGTGGTGATTAAGCCTAATCCCATTCATAGTAGCGATGACTTGATTTCTATGATAGAGCCCTCTGCTCTGCAGTGGGACAGTATACAGGCAGATGCTACTATATGTAAAATAAAACGAGCAAGTAATAGCGTCCGAGACAATATAAAAACTAAAAAATAATCATACGTTTGTTGACAACAGAGAAAGTCAAAGTCAATAACCTAAGTAAACTCCAACCTAAGGTCATATCCGGTTTTGTCCAAGGTATCGAATTCTTTACGCCGCACTCATAACTAATAACAAAAAACCTAAAAAGCATTTTACGACTCGTCGACGTACTTGTACCCAAAAGTTATTCTTTGTCGTAAGAAACTGTAAAGGGTGAGGTCATTCCAGTAAAATGTGTGGGTATTTGATATTTCTCCTTGCAAGGCTTCACATAATTTAACTTTCAGCTTTGTTATCACATCATAAACGGTATTGAATTTGAACTCGAGTAACCTTCTTTGTCTTTCAAAGAAAGTAAAGAAACGAACTATTTCACGATTTTTTTTTCGTCTGACATGAATTTCATCATTTACGTTTTTTATTTAATGTTATTTTTAAACATTTGTCTTACAATATTGTATCAAGACTGGTAGATCATTTTATATGGGACCTATGAAACCTAACCTACCCTAGGTTAGGTTCATTAGCCCTGTGTTGATTTTCATAATGAACTCTAAGCAGTTTGAAAGACTGTTTAAAAAGCAGGGTGAAATGAGTTACAGGGGCTGTTACAATTTTGCAACCTCGACAGACCTACACTTACTTTGTGGTGCCTGAAAAATCACCATATTTTTAGACTTTTTCAGACAAAATTACCAATAATTGAAGCGCAGACCCTCTCAAAATAAGCCTGTTAATTAATCTGTTTCGCTGCCTGAGTGAGGGTACTGGAGGCCCAATCCCGGGGAAGGGGGGTTAAAAGGTAAGCAGCGCACTTGTGACACCACTGGTGTTGCAGGAGTCCATGGGGGGCGGTAATCGCTTACCATCAGGTGATCTGTCGGCTCGTATGCCACCTATATCATAAAAAAGCAATTTTTAAAAAATATTAATGAATTTAGTAACAAAATATACACGACGTCCTGCAAGTGATGTGACGGAAATCCATTCAAATATTGTTCAACCGCTTCTTTTCAGCGGTAGAAGAGTTATTTAGCTTTAATTTAAGCATACGAAAAACACTGTAAGACTTATACTCTGCAAGTCTAAAAAAATGAAAGGTTTTTTTTTTAAATGGCAGAAAGGTAGCTTGCCTGTTCACCTTATAATAATAATAATTCTCACAACATCTCATACGTTGACCTGATTCCGTACTAAGTAGCTTAAGCACTTGTGTTACAGATATCAGACAACTAATGGTCTCACAGTATTGTGCTTGTGCTTAAATTAAAGCTTAAAGACGATTTTTGCTTCTATTTTGTAAACTGTAACCTTACCTATTAATTTAAGATAATAAGATGAATTACTAATACAATTATGTATTGTCAGAATTAATAAAACTTGCAAGTAACTAACAAACTAAGAAAATATTAATACATCCCCCAATCAACAGATCCTTCATATTTGGTCCAAAAAGTTCTTCCAAGCCACTTCCTATTTCTTTCATTTAGAAAAATCACTATGAAACTTTATTTCCTTTTATTATTCCTCGGTATTATTGCATAAAAAATACTCTTTCCCTTTTTATTTTAATTACGTTTGATATCTTAATACCTTAAACCTTCCGATCAAATAAATACTGCGAGATTAAATACTTCCAACCATCCTTTTACGTATTTTATGAGCATTTCGAAAATGCTCATAATTAGTACTAAAAACTTTATGCCCGATTTTTGACAGTCACAAAACTTTAAAATAATTGATTTTAGGTATAAAGCACTTACGATATAGGTATCAGAATTAACGAATAAATAATTACAGATGTTTATACTGAATCGATACTAAAATTAGTATTTAAGTTTAAGTGCTTATAAACTTTTAATAAGCCTCTTAATCTTCAAAATTTTACTGTTTGTGAGCATGGAGGTATAAAATAAGGTACATGTCGAGTGGATAATCTTCACCAATTAGATTTTTATGATAATATTAAGTATAACTTTATATTATGTTTATAGTATACAAGATATAATGGTTTGCTCGTTAACAAAAAAAATCGAATAAGCCAATCTCAATATAACCGTTTGTAAGCAAGTCTATTGCTGATGTAAATTGTATTATAGCTTGGGTATTCATATAGTTTTTTTTTATTCTTATCTGGTAAATATTGCCCAAAATGTGTATTTTATTGATTCACACTCTCACTATAATGCAAACAAAACTTACACATATATTTTACTTTAAAAAACAAAAGTCTATTCTTGGCGGTCGTATCTACACACATTTTTTTCAATCACAATGACTATAAAATAGCTTACTTAGAATCAGTCTAACCATTTTGCAATCACGACTCGGCACGCACAGATCTGCTTGTAGTAATGATAATCAAGGCATTTAATACTCACTTTCACTGGTTGCTTCATTTTAATATTTTCTTTCAACGAAAACCACTATAACAAACACCCAGGGATCTCAGTCTGTTGCGTTCTGTACAAAATATGTTTCGAATCTGAAATTGAGAGAGGAAATATAAGAATTAGTTTGTAGCTACTCGTATCTTATTATTAAGCTATTACAATGAATGTCCATCAAATCCGATTAATTCCTCCTTTGCATCTCATTAACATTTAGACACAATAAATTAGTTTGAACGTACCCAAATGTAGAACAGTATTTTTATTTCAAGGTTGGAATGATGAATAGTTTTTAGATTGTGTTAGTTTTGTTGCGAGCGTATCCCGTTGGTGATCACAAACTTGCACTGAATTTATTTGCGCGGGCCCTTACAGCATCGAGCGAGCCCGAGACGACCGACTGCAGGAGAATCGTAACTCTCATGTGGAATGTACACGGATCCGCTTCATATATCGATTTGCATAAAACAAAAATCACGCTTTAAACGCAACAATATGTGTAGGCACTGCATTCCAAACGCCTTATTTTATTTACATCTAAATTGAGATGACAGGAAATTCTCGGTCTTGCATCGAACTTCCTAGAAATATTTACATAATACATTCGTATGGTCATGCAAGTCACAGTTGTAATTTTACATCAATGTCTGTCTTTAACTCCTCGTGTAACTATAATATCCTTTGTGCTTGTTTTATAACATTCATGATAATCATCATCATCATCATTTCAGCCAATAGACGTCCACTGCTGGACATAGGCCTCCCCCAATGTTCTCCACACAGATCGGTCCTGTGCCGCCCGGTCCAATGTATTCCCGCGATCTTCACCAGATCGTCGGTCCACCTTGTGGGGCGCCTGCCACGGCTGCGACTTCCTGTACGTGGCCTCCACTCGAGGACCTTTCCGCCCCAACAGCCGTCTGTTCTCCTCGCTATGTGCCCTGCCCATTGCCACTTGAGGCATGCAATCCTTTGGGCTATGTCTGTAACCTTAGATCTCCTGCGGATCTCATCATTTCTGATACGATCACGCAGGGAGACTCCGAGCATAGCTCTCTCCATTGCTCTCTGAGTGACTTTGAGCCTCCTTAATCGGCACATTGTAAGTGGCCACGTTTCGGTTCCGTATGTCATCACTGGCAACACACACGCATTGAAGACTTTCGTCTTGAGACACTGCGGTAGGTGGGCCGAAAATATGCTGCGTAGCTTCCCGAACGCTGCCCAGCCGAATAGGATTCGTCGATCGACCGCTTTCTGGAAGTTGGACTTACCAAACTGGACTTTTTGTCCGAGGTAGATGTACTCTGAGGTAGATGTCTACAACTTCCAGTGCAGAGCTTCCAACCTTTACAAGAGTGGGTACGACATGGGAATTCGACATGATTTTCGTCTTGTCCATGTTCATTTTCAGACCCACTTGTTGGGAGACTCTACTGAGATCGTCAAGCATTGTGCCAAGGTCTTCCAAGGTCTCAGCTATGACTACGATATCATCAGCGAATCGAAGGTACTCACCATTTATATTGATGCCAAGTCCATCCCAGTCCAGAAGTTTAAACACGTCCTCCAACAGAGTGGTGAACAGTTTCGGCATAACGTCACCCTGTCTCACACCTCGCTGGAGAGGAATGGGTTTTGATTCCTGGTCCTGAAGACGGACCGACATTGTGGCGTTTCCGTACAATGACTGCAATACTTGTATGTATCGGTAGTCTATTCGGCACCTTTGGAGAGACTGTAGCACGGCCCAGGTCTCGACAGAGTCGAAGGCTTTCTCATAGTCCACAAACGCTAAGCATAATGGCAGGTTATACTCTTCGGTTTTCTGTATAACCTGCCGCAGCTTATGTATGTGGTCTATAGTGCTAAAGCCTTTTCGAAATCCGGCTTGTTCGGGAGGCTGGAAGTCGTCGAACCTGCGTGCGAGACGATTCGTCATAACTCTCGAAAACAGCTTATATACGTGGCTCAGCAGCGTGATAGGCCTGTAATTCTTCAATTGGGATTTGTCACCCTTTTTGAAGAAAAGCCTTACCACGCCAGAGTGCCACGCTTTGACTGTCTTTCCCTCAATGATGATGGAGTTGAAAAGCCTCTGAAGGGCTTTCAGGACAGGTCGTCCACCTGCTTTCAGAAGCTCCGCTGTGACTCCATCATCACCCGGTGCCTTACCGTTCTTAAGCTGTTTGAGAGCTATGCTAATCTCGTATAGGCTGACGTCCGGGATATCTTCGGTGTAGTGCCGGTTTAATTTGGCTCTGCGCTCAACCACCTGAATGACAGGTGTGCATGATGTCGCGTAAAGCTGTCCATAAAAGTGTTCGATCTTGGCCAAAAGCTCTGGGCGTGACGTGACGATTCTGCCATCCTCTGTTTTCAGCTTGGTCAACAAGCTCTCTCCAATAGCCAGATCTCTAGCGAAGACTTTGGATCCTTTGTTCCGATCTATAGCCTCTTTAATACGTTCCGTATTAAATCGGCGTAAGTCCCGGGTCAGGCACTTGGAGATGCGCTTGCTAAGCTGCCGACGTTGACGAGCTTCATCAAAGGTTTGCAGAACCATTTTCCGCCTTTCCTCCATTAGCTTTAGAGTTGGCTCCGAGATTTTACTGGCTTTTTTCGTACGGCTGGGTCTGACACTTTACCTTTGCACCCGCCGTAAGGACAGCTTCTACTTCTGTCATTATATTTGTCCACATCTGAGCAGCTCTCTAGGCAATCGAAACGATTTTCCAGTTCCAGTTGAAAGCTTTCGGGGTTTTCAATTTGGATGGCTACAGGGCGGAGCGTAGATTTCATTCAGTTGATACCTTTCGGATGCAACGTGTAGATTCAAAGTGCCTCTTATTAGTGTTCATGATAATGTCATTTCATTATTTAATCGTTAAGACAAAGACGGCACAGTTTTGAAAATTCAAAAGGGTTCAAATAATAACACATGACAAATAAGGGAATAACATCAATATGTATTTACATGCCCTAGATAGTCATTCCCGCCTATGATACTTCATATAATATGTAAAAGAAAAAGTCACGTTTTGCTCTATATAATTATAAAATATACATAGCCGCTACTATTTCATCTTATTTCATTTTAACTAAATAAAACTAAGTAGGTACTTGTGTGATATTGATTGTAAAAAGTTGGTTATTAAATTCTCAACAGTAGCAACTCTAAACTCCAATATTACACGTATAATTTATACTAATACTAGCTCTAATGATTCACGAATTAATTTTTATTGAAGCTTTGATCTTTTTATTTCATTGCTATAGATTGAAATTATAGCCAATTCAAATTCATATAGCAAAAACGAATCGGAAGCTACCGATATAAGTCCGTTCATAATAACTTAATAATGACAATAATCTTCTATTCGTATGTAAAAACAAAGTATAAAGAGTAAACTGGTTTCAAATATAGTTTTTTTTTTATGTCATAGGAGGCAGACAAGCCGACGGATCACCTGATGGTAAGCGGTTACCGCCGCCCATGGACACCTGCAACACCGGTGTTGTCATAAGTGCACTGGTTACCTTTTAACCCCCCATCTCTTGGATTGGGCCTCCGGTACCCTCACTCACGCAGCGAAACACAACGCATGCACTGCTTCATGCCGGTTTTCTGTAATGACGTGGTATTACTCCGGTCGAGCCGGCCCATTCATGCCGAAGTGTGGCTTTCCCACTGTTTGTTTCGTTTCTTAAGTTCTGCTCATACCAAAGCTCAATTTGTCTTTTTACTCTATTGTAAGTCAGAAAAGTTGCAAATTAATTATTATAAGTATGCCTATGTTCAAGCACTTAAAGATGAAAACATTTTATACGTACATTTTATAAAACACATTTCTTAAAATGTATTTTCAATAAATTTCAATATGGCTTCCATACCAAAAAATGTTAAATTTTAGCACTACAATCAGTATCTAAGATATTGTTGATATTCGACGACGTAGTATATTTTTTCTTCCATACCCCTCTGTCATTCGTCATCGATACATCCATCCTTTTCAACCTTATCATAATTCCTGTTCTAAGTATAAAAATGAATTCATAATATTGTCACTCTGTATCTTCTTGTATGTATCTTCAAACATGACTTAATTGAAGATAGAAAATTAGCAAGTGACAATAGATTAGCGATATAGCTTCCCTCAGCATTCTATACCGCATCTATCATGAGGAGTGCTCTGAGGAACTTTGATCTACTCCCTGCAGCTGAATTCTTACATCGAACCACACGCAAAGCGATTGTCATTCCATCCCCATCATCTCGATGGATGGCGGACTAATACTGCGCGTTTAGCGCGGAACTTTCTACCACGTACCTCAGATCTGTGGAATGGTTTGGCTGCAGGAGTACTTCCCGACGGCTACGACTTAGGGACCTTCAAGAGAAGAGTGTATTCCTTTTTAAAAATGCCGGCAACACATTCTCTCTGATTTCGCGGATGTTCATGGGCATCGTTGATTACTTTTCATCAGGTGAATCGCTTGCTCGTTTGTCGCCTCTAGCATAAAACAGCTAGACATCACAAAAAATTAGAAAAGTACGTCTAATTAATTATGATTATGGTGGATATCAACGATGGTTGGATCAATTTTATACTTGTAACTATCTACATAATTTAATTTAGAACGTAGGAGTGATTTATAGAGACCAGTACATTAAATTATACTGATGAATAATTAATATATATCGCCCAAGTTTTGTGACATTTAGATAATAAGATGGACGAGGCATATAGCATTTATTTATTAATAGATTTTCAAGGAAACAACAGTTGGTATGTTATAAATGATCAATTAATATCACTTTACCCCTGTGAACTGAAACTACGTGTAAACAAGAGTGGTAAAGTAAAGGTTAGGTCAAGGTATCATGGTAAATTTACTTCTACTCTTGGCCGATTAAATTATTACTAAGCCAAAACGCGTGAATAATTTTCTATTTACAAAAAAAAATAGATCCAGCCAGAAGTGTTATCAGTGGTTCATAAGATTTAGTATTATAAGATTTCAATGATATTTTATTTATTCAAAGAATTTAGAAGGTGTGGTCTCATATATTTTATTTTTGACCTTCGTCGAACATTTTTATCCAACCCACTTTAAAATTTTGGGAAACCTGAAACGTTTATTTCCTTTCAAAAACTATTAAGTTCTAAAAATATATGAATTTTAATTTATTTTAGATTCATTGGATATAATTTATATCTACTTGTTGGCGACAGATCTCTTTTTGATTATATTTTATATAAGCATTTTTTTTTATATTCGAAATCGTTATTTTCTATGTTCATATTTTTACCGATAGTGTCAATATGATGTCCAACTATAAAGGTATTTTTGTAATGTAATATAAAGTAAAAAAGTATTGCATCTTCACTGCTACCGTCCTTAGGTGAACCCTATGGTTCACCGACACTACAATTAGTGTCACTGCCACGGACGGTACGAGTAGGTATAGGCATCCCATATTTCATCGTTAACACTTAATTGAACAAAGTAATTTGTTACTAGAAATCATTCGGGGTTCTTATTAATAAGAAAGAAAAGTCAAAGAAAAGTTCGTTTGTTTATTTATTTACAACTATTATTGCACGGTACTCTTTTAAGAGACATCTACTATGGACATTGATCTAAGTGCTAATACAGACATAAACTTAAATTCAATTTGAGAAAGTTTCGAGAAGATCATAGTTATTTACAGCATCTCTCATACGAAATGCACTTACATTAGTCAATTCATACTACACTTATATCAATTAGGGGTAGGACTAGTTTTATATCTTATGCCTAAGGTAAGTGGGCGCCGGTGGCCACGAAGCCGTTCTCGTCAGCCGTGTAGTCGACTCTGTAGGTGACTCCGTCAGGGGCGACGAACTCGTAGAATCCCTTGACCCTGAGGGCTTCATTCTGGTTGTCAATCTTCTCGATCTTGCCAGCCTCCTCGGCGAGAATTTTGTTCTCAGTCTCGTAGAGGTAGTGGTAGCCGTCTCCGACAGGGTAGTCGTTGTCGTAACGGATGATTCCGTATTTGTAGTCGTAATTGCCCTGGCCGGAGGCGGCGCCGCTGCCGTACCTGCTTGCGGAGCTGGCGGTCTTAACGGCTCCAGATCCGAAGGCACTGGAACCTAGGGAGGAAGCGGCAGCTGAGGCCTTTCCAAAACCGGAGCCAAAGGAAGCACTAGAGGAAGCCTTGCTTGCACCGCCAAAGTAAGCTGATCCGCCAGAGCCAGCGCCGCTAGAATAAAAAAAAACTTTATTAAACTTCTGTTCGAAGTCAGTTACAATTAATCCCAATTTCTTAATAAGTGTAGGTATAGAAAGAACTCCATTAAAAATCAAAGCTCACCATCGCCCGTCATCATATAATATTGACGATTGACGTCAATCGTTCACTTATTTACATTTAAAACACTATAAATAAATCATTTTAAAATGTACCTATTATTTAAAATTAGAAATAATTAAATAATGAATATAAATTATATAAATATTTTTTGAAAGTAGTAATTAATACATCTGTAATAAAACTCACCTGAACTTGTCAGGTTTGTATTTGCCAGCATCGTCGTTGTCGGGTTTGTAAGCGCCACCGGGGCCGCCAGGGCCTCCCCTGTCGCTTGAGCCCTTGTAGAAACCTCCGGGGCCGCCCGCGTCGGAGGAACCAGAGTAGAAACCGCCAGCGCCGCCGCGATCACCACGGTCACCGCTGACAGATTGAAAAACGTCATCTTATTAATAATTCCCCTGTGCGTCCCAAGCTACAGCTTCGAGGCCCAGAATACTTATCGCCCTGTTGGTCTAGTGGTTTAAGTACCGGGCCGTGATCTCGGGGCCCTGGGTTAGATTCCCGAGTCGAGCAAAAAGTGTTTCGAATTTTTCGAACATTGCTCGGGTCTGTGATCACCAATCTGCATTAGGCAAGCGCGGTGATTAAGCCTAATCCCAACATAGTAGCGATAACTTGATTTCTATGATGGAGGCCTTTGCCCTGCAGTGGGACAGTAAATATGCTGATACTTTACTTTTTCAAAACTTTTGAGCTACTCAAAAAATTTAATCCTTTACATGTTAAAGATTTTTGTAAAGTCGTTTTAGGTCTAAAAAACGAGCAAAATTTTGTATCCTTGGTGATATGGGATTTTTTATTCGATCACCTTTTTAATTCAATAAGCAATCACAAAGTGTGAGTTACAAAGAGATTGTATAGTATCATTATGTACGATTTCGTGTTGTGGAATATCGTGTTCTTGCTGAAAGTTAGTACATACTTGTAGGCGCCGGAGCCGTCAGGGACGTAACGGCCGGAGTTGTCCTTGCTGGGGTCGTAGCGTCCAGAGTTGTCGTATTTGCCGGGGTTGTAAACACCCGGGTTGTACGCGCCGTCGCTCACCGATGCTACGCGACGAACCTGGCTGGCCGGGCTGTATTGATTAGCGCCTAAACTGACTGGCGCCGAATTGGAATGGCGTGAATCTAGGAAAAAAATATTGATTTCTTAAGGTGAAGGAAAACATCAAGAAGAATTTATAAAGCGTTTAGGATGTCTTCCAAACCCAAATTCTGACACCCACTCACACTCCTCATGGAGAATGGTTCTTGGATACAGTTCTAGTCGTAAATCATAGAATGAACTAGCACCGTAGTGAACTAGATCAAAAGAGTGAATTCCAGATTTAAAAAGATTTGCACCACGGACTCTTGTCGTCATCTGACAGGAAGAGGCATTTTTTTTCGAAAGATAATATTAGTATGGAAAATCATAAGATTTCTTAATTGTCTCTACCATTGCACGGAAACCACATAGGATTTTAATTTAAAAGCGTTTCATTATTTAAGGTTTCTTTCCGAACATCTATAAAATTTTGTAATATTTAAAAAATACACTAAAATCTATTTTTGAGATATGTGACCCACTTCAATTTAAAAACTAAATTTAGAAAGAAAATTCTGATAGCAAAGTCTAAATCAGGAACTGCATTATAGTAAATATATGGGCCACTAATAGCATATACAAAAAAAAAGTTTAAAATTTGTATAGTGGTGAAAAATAACATTGCGACCTAAGTGGAATACTTGTCAGGATAGCTTGAACTTTGATGTCACTTGAAGCTCTTCATAAACTTAGCTATTTGTATCCTAGAATAGAATTTGAAACCTCTAACTCAACATCTAGTATTATGATAAATTAAGCTCTCACTTACTTTTTGAACTCAGCCGCGTAAGCGACCGAGAGAGCGAGACAAACCACCTGTAACAAAAGAAAAACCATTACAAAACCACTTAAGTACATATTCTTCCTCCGCACCTTTGGATGTTAAATACACAATCGTTGTGATTAATTATATTATCTAATTCATAACTTAACGGAATAGGTTATTAATTCCATAATATTGCGGGTCACCACTTAACTATGTTTTTTATTTGTTCTATTTATTTTGAATTAATTGATTTGTTTCCAATCCATCATTGTCGACTGCTACTCACCAGAAGACCCCGCATTTCCGTTCCTGTCAAGCAAAACTAACTGAATGTGCTTTTTCACAGATCAATGCTTATTTATACCTTTTTTGACTTATTCAAAATATAGTGATTCTTGTATCCCGCTCTTCTCATTTATAATGTGGATGTTCGACGCTTTATTCATAAACCAGCGGTTCTCAATCTTTGTAGAAATTAGATAAATTTTGACTATCTGACACTTCAATGGCACATAATTGATTACCATTTATCAAAGTAACCGTAGTCAAAAGTTACGAAAAATACGAAACAATATGACATCACTTTAAAATACATCAAATAGGCTGGCCTATCCATACTGAGAGATGTAACAAATGACCATATCAATAAAAACTATTAGAATCATCCTCATTTACATGTAACCCTTTGAAATAGGATAACCTAATAGATCGTGGTGTCAACGGACTCACAGCTAGATTTATTTATAACTTTGAATTTTGTCATTCTACGAGTATAATCACCTTTATGCATAGCCCGCGTACCTACGTCTAATTGATACTGTACCATGATACTTAATAGTTCTTCGTGAAAGAGGAATGTCCGACTGGAAATATATCTTATAGCAAATAAAATCTTTTTCAATTTGTTAATTAATATCGTGAAGATTAATTCCTCACGCTAAATTCTTAATGGTGAAGGCATATATTTTAAGAAAGAAAGATTTATATTGGCTATTACTTCCTTTTAAAGTGTAGGTACCTACATTCAAATCTTAAAGTATTACACGTAAATTTAAGATTTACAAACATAATGAATGTTTCTTCACACAGAAAAATCCATTATTGATGTCCTGGTTGGAAATACTTTTACACTAATATAATAATATGTTATTTTCTTAAATAAGTACACGCAACTAACTACCTGAAAGAGTTGCATGCATAGTAGAATTGAAGTTGTTTTTTCTACGAGTAGGTAGAAGAAACAACGTCACGTCACTTAGATATATCATTTAATTTTCTGACTCTGATTTGGAGTGCCTGGTAATGACAATAAAGTGACTGCCGTCTGGCCTACGCAACCCTTTTGACAGAGGAACTAGACCAACTGAATCATGATTATACGTTTCAGAAACTATCCGAAACGTGCAGGTTTCCTCACGATACTAATGATAGAAATACGCACAAAGATTGATGCATACTCTAAACCCTCGAAAGGAAGGCGCGTTCCTATCTACTGAGTGAGCTACTATCGCTCATACACTATATTCTATTGCTCATATACTACTCTTCGACACTATAGAATAAAATTAACGAAATCCAAACGAAAAAGATCTGATTCTGCAACCTTTTGTAATTGATTCGTAATATAATGTAAGTATTTGCGAACCTCCATTTTATTGCAAGAGATAAAGGGCTGACGAGCAGACGGATCACCTGATGGAAATCTGCAGCGTCGGCTTTTAAAAAGGAATACACCCTTTTTTTTCAAGGTTTGCAGGTCGTATCGAACAACATTTCTCTTAAAAACCAAAACTCACCTACGTGATTAATCACGGAAATTAATTCCGGTTGATTCCCATAACATTTTCAACAACATTTTATGACAATGTTTTTAATTTTGTTTTCTCACTATTAAAAATTGAATGTGATTGGGTTGGGTAAATGGTAGTCTCGGTCTTCAGAGATTCTCATTGATAACACATTCTGGTTAATTTCAATTCAATTCAAATATTTTATTGCGTTACATGTGGTATTACAGAGTTAACAAATATAATAAAAGTACAGCACATGCACCCTGTTAGGGCATAGCAAAATATAAAAATCTTAAAAACTAGTCGTACATAAATATATTTATATAAAATTAAATTCTTTTATAATTAAATCTCTTATATAAAAAAAAAAAATAAAACAAAAACAACATTGCCTACTTAAATTTAAAAAATTCTTCCAACGAGTAAAAACTATTTGTAATTAAAAACTCCTTCAATTTTTTGTTTAAGACTATTGGCTTTTCAATTTCTCTCAAATTTTGGGGTAAATTATTGTATATTTTTATAGACATATGCCATACACCCGCAGAAACCAAATGCAGCTTGGCTGGGGGTATGGCCAATTTGTTTTTATGGATAAGACGTCGCGATCTAGGACAGTTATCGCTGACGTCCTTGTATAAATGTTTATTTTTTATGACAAAATTGCAAACAGCTAAAATGTACATTGATGCCAAAGTCAGAATTTTTAATTTTTTAAAGTATGGCCTGCAACTTTCTCTGTCATCGATATAGACTAATATTCTGACACATCTTTTTTGTAATACAAATAACCGATGGACATCCGTCCCATTTCCCCACAAAATCAAACCATACATCAACCAAGCATGTGCATACGCGTAATAAGCAGTTGTTGCAGTTTGCAAGTCAGTGGTCTTCTTCAGTTCGTAAAGGGCGTAAGTAAAACTAGATAATTTTCCAACTATTTTATCAATGTGTAGCCTCCAAGATAGATCACTATCGAAAACGACTCCTAATAGTGTGCTATTTCCAATTGATTCAATTTCCATACCATTAAAAGAAAATTTTAAGTTAATAGGTCTTTTTTGACGGGGTTTAAACTGAATCAATTTAGTCTTTGGTACATTTAGTAGTAAATTGTGGTCTTTGAGCCATGCATCTATTGGGTAAAGAGCATTATTTAAAAGGTTAGGTAAATCATTAGAATTTTGGCACGGAACTACAATTGTTATATCGTCTGCATACAAAATGGTTTTTAAATCAGTCACGTTAACTATGTCGTTAATGTATATTAAAAATAGGATACAACCCAAAACACTACCTTGAGGGATAGAGTTTTCGGAAGGCTTTAATTGAGATCTAATTATCTCAATGGTACCTGTGTTATGGTTTAGAAATTCAATCTCCACACATTGAGTTCTATTTTGTAAATAGGATTTAAACAATTCATGAGCCTGGCCTCGTACCCCTATTTCATACAATTTATGCAGAAGTATCTTATGCGAAACCCTATCATAGGCCTTACTCATGTCTAGCATTATTCCTATTGCATAATTTTGACCGTTTATTATCTTAAGTATTTCATGTGTGAGTTCGAATAATGCTGAGACCGTTGACCTATCTTTCCTAAATCCGTGTTGGCTGTTGTTAAATATATTATACTTTTCACAAAAACTATTTAATTTTTTACACATAACTGATTCAATTATTTTGGAGAATGTAGACAGCAAAGAAATAGGTCGAAATTGTGTAACGTCATTTGTGTTTTGAATTTTTGGTATTGGCTTTATAATTGATTGTTTCAGGAGACTAGGAAAAACAGCTTCTGAGAAGGACTGGTTGATGATATTTGAAATGGGAAACATAAGCTCATCAACACAGTGTTTAATCAGTATCGGAGGGAATTCATCGAAACCATAACTAGTTTTGTTTTTAAGATTGGTAATAATTTTTTTAACTTCTTCCGGAGATATAGGATCGAGATATATTGAATTATTTAGGCGGGAAGCTGCAGTCGTCCTTGCGTCTCCGCTCTCAACCCATTTCTAGATCCTACTGAAAGGAAATAATCGTTAAAAGTGTTTGCTATTGAAACTGGTTTTGTTATGGTAACATTATTGGTTTTTAAAGAAATATTACGCTTAATTTTTCGTGCTGTTTTATTAGTTCTCTCTTTTATGATTTGCCACATGGATTTTACTTTATTTTTAGCCTTATTCATTTTCTTTACTATATTACATGTCAACTTTCCTCTTTAATTACTAAAACCCGTTGCATAGTTTTAAAAATTTAAGCAAACATAATAACATAAAGGAATAGGGTTTTATTCTGGTTGTATGTAGTAAAGTAAAGTTTTATTAGAATTCGACATATTGATTCTTCATTATGCAGGTGAAATGTTTTCTCGAGATAATGTGGAGTGGACATACCAAAAAAAATCAGAATAGTTTAGTTTGTTATTTGCCATATTATGATTGGCTCAATGTTTTACAAGTACCTACGTAAGGCAATCTACATGTACATTTGAGACAAAGACACGATCATTAAGTTAATTAAATATCGAAACATTTTATGTCCCATCTGAAAGTTTGATAAGTCAACATATTTGATCTATTTCATATCAACAAAAAATTAAATAAAATTATCATAATAGTTATTAAATATATTATTTTTAGCTGCCTAGGGACATATCCTGTCCATACAAGTTAACAGGGCCTAATCGTTTCCACTCGTATTTATAGAGGTGTATTGAATTGCATAATTAAGTCAAAATAGTTCAACTCTAATCAAACAGTTTGGGAATCCATTTTTCCTGCTAATTAATTAAATTATGTGACGGAGCGATTGTCACTATGTTTAAAAGATGATCCGGCCATACCATATACATACATAACACATACCACAATACATCGTTGTAGCCGGTCTCTGACACAAGGTTAGGCCTTGTTTTATCGGTTAAATGTTATTTGGACATTATTTCTATGTTAATGGCATTTTCTCGTCCATCTTGTGTGTGTATTTATAACAGCATACGTCAACATTAGGAGCATTATCAACTTTAACCAGATTATTTGATAAATTAGTCATAGATCCGGCATTGGAGAGCGCGAACGGTCTGAACTCTTGACTCTTTTTATAGCTACTACTACATTTAGGCTCAAAGCCTAAATGTAACAGATTATTTTTATTGGTTAAAGTTGAATATATAAGTATTATTTACGATCGATTAATATAGACATTCGTTTGTAAATCATACGTTATTTTAATAGACATCGCTAATTCTGTTAAGTCAATGGGATTATAAATAAGTTGTTAAATAAATATTGGTTTTGATAATATCGCTCAGTTCATTTTTGTAAGAGTTCCTTGCAGGGTTTGAATCAAAACTCAATAGAAGCCTTAAAAGTAAGTTCTAGAAACCTTTCAAATTTTAATAGCAACAAAAAACTGGATATCTTTATAAGATAAATTTCTATATAAGGTAAATGTCGTTTTAACTCCTCATCTTGTAATTCCCGGTTGCATCTCAAGCTGTTGCTCTAGAGCCTGGGGTACGCTTAGACCATAACTCAGGATTAAGGTGACGGGTAGGGCTCACTAGCGACGCCAATCGATTGTAATGTTTAGCTACTAAACCGGATCTATTAACAATAATAATTTAAACAATTTCGGGGTGACAACCTCTTGGCAAACACTTATACTATTTATTAAATAACCATGCATAAATGTTGGGTCCGTGCACAAACGCAAAAAATTGATTCACTCTTAAAGTGGCCGCTTTTAGCGTGAATCAATTTTTCGCGTACAAAAACGGACCCAACATTTGTGCATGGTTATTTAATAAATAGTATAGGTGTTTGCTAAGTGGTTGTAACCCCGAAATTGCGTAAAATAGATCCATTTTAGTAGTAAAAATTAAAATCGATTGGTCGCAAGTGTGCGACGCCAATCGATTCTTAAGGAGTCTGGTAATTACAGTGAAGCAACTGCTGCCTGACTTTCGGAACCCTTTACGGGGGAATCAGCTCAACTGAATCATGGTTACACGTTTCAGAAATTATCCGAAACATGCAGGTTTCCTCACGATGGTTTCCCTCACCGCCGAGCTAATGTTAGAAATACGCCCATAGATTTGAAAAATCCATAGGCGCTTGCTCGGATTCAAACTCGGTCCCCCCGTATGGAAGACGCGTCCTGAACCACTGAGCTACAATAAATCTCGAATTAAAATGTTGTTCTAACTACTACCTACTTTTGATGAACGTTTCTGCTACTGGATAAAGTAAATACCCATGTATGTATATTTAATATAATCATAGACAAATAGTAAGAAATATTTCAATGGTCTAATTTTGTATATTTTAATTTAAATAAACTAAATAACAAAAGAAAAATAAAAATATAGCACCTTTTAGCACCTGGCAATTTCAATGTGTTAAAAAAGCAACTACCAATTTGTAAAACTGATAGGCCTTGGTTTGTATTACATAAAAGGTGTTGATTTATTGTTATTTCAGAAAACTTTGACCTTGAGAAAAGCATTATATTACATTTATAAAGAACTTACCAGAATATATTTAAGTTCCATATTGAAAAGTAACCACAGAATCCGATACAATGTAATCTACACAATATTGCTTACAGTCTACTATTGTATGCTTCTCACTAAGATCTGCTTCTTATAGTGCAATCTAATATGCAGTAATATCATTGCTTACGTATGTATGTAATAAGTATTGAAATGTCATAGGTGTCAATGCCAGAATTATATCTTAATTTAAAATCAGCATTACTCTAGTAAAGTTTTGAACGATTGCTTAGTGGATAAGAACGTACGCCTTGTATACGGAAGTTCGTAGGTTCGAATGAATGTGCGTATATCTACTTGGTCATACATTGGTGCACATACTTATAATTGTTGATATAATGATACTAAACGTAGGCAACGTAAATACTAAATAAGCTTACAACGCCGTAATATGTACAATGTTAATTTGTGCACTTGTAGTGTTAATTACAAAGAGTTTATTTTGGAATCGCAGAGGAGTAGTTCTTAGTTTGGGTTTATTGTTGAGAGTTATATGAAGTACCTACTTGCCTATAATGATTTGACGTTGGCTACTCTACTTACACCAATTTCATGAATTAGTCTGGATTTGTTGTTGATGTTGTTTGATAAAATGTTGTACCTGAACTATTTTCTAATTTTAGCTTCTACTTTATGTTGTACCTTTTGGTTGTGCATAATACAGTGTTTCTCGTGCGCATCGCAGTGGTCTCTCGAGGTGTTCACGGAAGACCAGCATCGCGGCGTCAGTGGACGACACGATATTATGCTGAGTGAACGCCTTTTTCACTGACACTATGTATAAGTACTTTTTTTATATAAATATTTCTATGTTTTTGTCAGAAAATAAATTATTTCCTATTCTATTCTTGTAAAATAGCTCACTATACTAAATTTCTGCGCACTCAATGTCACCGCTATACTTATGTGCTGCGGCCTGTATCTATATAATATAGGTTGGATGGGTAAATTCCAGAAAAAAAGATAAAACATCAACTCTAGTCCCCGAGAGACAGGATTACCTAGTTTGGGGGCTACCAGTACTGTATAACATTTGTAAACTATTGGCAAATAAAAAGATTTATTTATTCATTTCAACGTGTTATGTACATTCATGTTGCGTACGGCTAAGAAATGGAACTCTCTGCTGAAAGATGTGTTCCCTTAACGCTATGCTCTGAACTTATTCAAGAAAATAGTGAATAGGCTGTTACTAGACAGGCATGATCCATCCTCGGCCACATCATTATTTACCATCAGGTGAGTTTGTGGCCAAATGTCTGGCTATTCCAATAAAAAAAAACCATGATCTAGCTGATCTGGTTTTCTTGCCTAATGGTTGCGAGGGTCAGACAAGTGGTTTGATTGTAGTAACCAGACTTCCCGAATCCTGAATTTTGGTCCAGAAATTCCCCTCCCGACAGCTTTGGACACAACTGGTCATGACACGATATGATAAGAGAGACTAGTAAAGTCAATCTGCTAAAATGGATCATCATCATCATTTCAGCCAATAAACGTCCACTGCTGGACATAGGCCTCCCCCAATGTTCTCCACACAGATCGGTCCTGTGCCGCGCGCATCCAATGGATTCGCGCGATCTTCACCAGATCATCGGTCCACCTTGTGGGGAGCCTGCCACGGCTAAATATAAAAATGGATAGTCCGTATTTAATAATTTATGTTTATAATTGAATGTTTGTTAAAGTGAATAAGCTTGGCAGGTGACCAAAATTTATGGCGAAATAAAGAGGCATAGGCCTGTTCTTTATAAGGAGCGATGGTAGCTGAGTGGTTCTGAACGCACCTTCCATACGGAGGTCGTGGTTTCAGTACGAGCATGCACCTCTGGATTTTTTAAATCTATATGCGTATTTCTATCATTAGCTGGACGGTGAGGGAAAATATCATGAGGAAACCTGCACGTTTCGCATTATTTCTGAAACGTGTAACCATGATTCAGTTGGTCTGGTTACGCTTATAGGGTTGCGAAAATCAGACGGGTTCCCAAATCCTGAATCATAGTTCAAGCGTACGCCGGGCACTAGAGCAATAGCTATGGATGCAACCGGCAATTACACGCTAATATGGAGACCTATTTTCTATTACACTGTATCCACCCACCGCTACTCACTGTGGATTAACTGAAAGCGAAAGCTCCACTGGGTAACGTTAAAATCCATTTTACTCTCATAGTACATAATCATAATAATTTTGTATTTTTTTTATGTCACAAGAGGCAGACGAGCAGATAGATCACCTGATGATAAGCGATTGCCGCAGCCCTTGGACACCCGCGACACCAGTGGAGTCACAAGTGCGCTGCCAACCTTTGACCCCCCCCTACCCCCGGATTGGGCCTCCGGTACCCTCACTCACGCAGCATAACACAGGAAAGTGCTGCTTCACGCTGGTTTTATGTGAGGCCGTAGTATCACTCGGGTCGAGCCGGCCCATTCATGCCGAAGCGTGGCTCTCCCACGGTCAAAACATTATGCAGAATTTATACAAACGAAATACCGAATTGTAACTTGACCTATCCAAAATAATCTTAAACATATGCGTTAAGTTTTATCTTACACAAGTCACATAACAAATCTATTTTGACGACCCGATTGGAACAGTGGTAGTGAACGCTGCCTCTGATACAAGGGTTGCGGGTTCGATCCCCGCACAGTACAAACATTTGTGTGCATGAACATGTTTGTTTGTATTGGTCTGGGTGTTTGCTATGTATTATAAGTATGTTTTTACAAAAAAAGAAAAGTATTATATGTATATATTTGTAATCCCACTGTTGATTCTGATATCCGTAACACAGGTGCTTGAGCTACCTATTCGGAGTCAGATCAATGTATGTGATGTTGTGAATATTATTATTTATTTATTAGCTAGCAACTACCCAGTTGGTCTGGTTCCCCTGTCTAAGAGTTGTGAAGGTCAGACGGCAGTCACTTCATTATAATTACCAGACTTCCCGAATCCTGGATCATGGTCCAAGCGTACTCCGTGCTCCAAAGCTACAGCTTTGGACGCAACTGGGAATGACACGCTAAGATGTGGAGGAATCATTCACTTTAACGATCTGTTTTATTGATCTTGCATGGCTACTAAAACGACGCCTACATTAAGATCGTCTTATTGCGCAGGATACTGATTGACATTTCAAGAATCTAGTAACCACATTCAAAAGGGCTAGATAAAATTATCAAACGTACATAAACCATAAATATAATGTGTACAACGTTGTAACATGCAAATTTTCAGTTGACAAAACAAATTAACATGTCATTTTTATTACCATTGCTAGTGGACATCCTCGAACTAAGTCATAATCATTATGGCCGTTATGTGTATTCCAATTGTATTATTAAAATAACACCTACGTTATTACGTTAATGATGCAGATTAATTCGCAAATCAGGCTGTTCAGAGACTTTGATATTAAATATTTGTTCTAAAGAATGATTCACGACAACCGTATAAATTTCGTTTCGTTAAACAAAAATACCAGTTTAAATATAAAAAATTTGGACCTGTTTGCTCGCTTATCACTAGTGACCTGACCTGACTTTGATTTTTTTTTTGCACATGTAGTAGGATTAGTATAATAAGGAGATAGCTTATAACGTTTAACTGTTTTTAACGAAGAAAATTTTTACTCAAGGTAGAGTTCATAGGAACTGAAAATATAACCAGTTTAATGTAATATTAATGACGACCCGTTTGGTAGAGTGGTAGTGAACGCTGCCTTTGGTCCAAGGGTTGCGGGTTCGATCCCCGCACAGTACAAACATTTGTGTGCATAAACATGTCTGTTTGTATTGGTCTGGATGTTTCTATGTATTATAAGTATGTATTTACAAAAGAAAAGTATTATATGTATATATTTGTAATCCCACTGTTGATTCTGATATCCGTAACACAGGTGCTTGAGCTACCTATCTCGGAGTCAGATCAATAATGTATGTGATGTGGTGAAATATTTATTATTTATTAATAATACGCCTGGTTAAAACAAAATCCAACGTTTTTAGTATTTGTGGTTACAGCGGCAATAGAAATACCTCATTTGTGAAAATTTAAACTGCCTAGTTATCGCGATTTTTGAGATACAGCCTGGTAACAGGCAAATCGCTAAAATCGAACATATGATATGATCTGGACATATTCAAGAAAAGAGTGAATGGATATGCTGTTACTAGACAGACATTATCCATCCTCGGCCACGTCATCACTTACCAGGTGATATTGTGGCCAAATGTCTGGCTATTCTAATAAAAAAAAATTGTATCTCAGCCCCACTTAATATAAATTTTATTTTGATATAAGTATGTTTCATAATAGCGGCAACAAGTAATACATAATTTGTGATATTATTTATTTTGCGGATGTTCATGGGCGGCAATGACTACTTTCCATCAGGTGACTTGTTTGCTCGTTTGTTGGCTCTAGAATAAAAAAAAATCCAACACCTAGCTACCGCATTTCTTGAGATACAGCCTGGAGACAGGCAACGGGCAAAAACGCGTTTTTTGTTTGGGAGCCCCACTTAAATATTTAATTTATTTTGTTTTTATTATTTGTTATAGTGGCAACAAAAATATATAATTTGTGAACATTTCAATTATTTCTTGCGGTTTTTGAGACAGAGTCTGGAGACAGACAGACGGACAGCGAAGACTTAGTAATAGGGTCGTATTTACCCTTTGGGTACGGAAACCTAAAAATGAACAAACAAACATATTTTCCTTATAAGTGTATATGCTATTTTAAGAAATACCGAGTTGAAATACTTGACATTTCTGTGTGTAGTTTTTAAGAAATATGGTTCGAGTTCTTTAGTGATTTATTACATACAACAGGAATCTTAAAACCCAAACTTTTCGAAATGTTTTTTCTATCACAGCTTAAAAGTTTGTAGTTTGTAGTTAATCCGTAATAGTAGTGAGTGAGGGCACCGGAGGTCCAATTTGTTGGAAATGGGAAAGGTTGGCAGCGCACTTGTGACACTTGTGTTGAAGGTATCAGGACGGCGGCAAACGTTTACCATCAGGGGATCCATCAACTCGTCTACCACCGAATAGATAAAAAAGAGACCTGACTAAATTGTATGGGAGAGCCACGCTTCATCATGAATGGGCCGGCTCGACCGGCCTGAAGCAACGTCTGTGCTGTGTTTCGCTGCGTGAGTGAAGGTACCGGGGGCCCAATTCGGGGAAAGGGGGGCCATCGCTTAATATCAGGTAGGTACTATGTCTGCTTATTTGCCATCTATCACATAAAAAAATGATTTCTTTTATTATTCTAGCCGACTTAGAACATACACGGTTTTATGTACGAGTATGTTAAGTACGAGGGCGACACTGAAAGTGTTTAGAGCTGGCCACTTATAAGACGATGATTAAAAACATAAGTTTTAATTTTGAAAATGGAACTCTTTGCCAATATTATTGTCTGTGCATTTGATTCGATTCTCTTTTTTTCCGATTTGGCGGCTAATTAAAAATTATTTTTTAACAAGTGAGCATGAATTTAACGCGAGAAAAATTCCGTGCAATGATTTTCTATGACTTTCGATGTCAAATAAGTCAACAAGAAAGTTATGTTAGACTTCGATTGGCCTTTCACGATGAAGCTCCATCTCGTGCCACTGTTTACAACTGGTTTAATGAGTTTAAACGTGGTCGCACTAATCTCACCGATAATTTGCGTGAGGGACGGCCATGTACGGCGACTACCGATGATAACATCAGTGTTGTGCGACGTATGATAGAGGCCGACAAAAGAGTGACCTATCAGCAGATTCGGACAAGTTTAGGCATTAGTATGAGTCAAGTACACAAAATCATTCATGAAAATTTAGGGGCCAGCTTTGTGCCCGGTGGATACCTCATAATTTGACAGAGGCCCAAAAACTACGTCGTGTTGATTGGTGCCACGTAATGGTTCAAAGATTTAACTGAGGTGACTCAAATGATGTGTTTGACATACTAACAGGCGACGAAAGCTGGATTTATTGTTATGATCCTGAAACTAAAAACAATCTGCTGAATGGGTGTTTCCATTCGAGGAGTTGCCAACTAAAGTGAAGAGAGGTTGCAGCGTGGGAAAGAAGATGGTAGCCTCGTTCTTCGGAAGGACAGGTCATATCGCAACAGTTTGTTTAGAGGATCGAAAAACAGTTAAGTACCGCAGAGTGGTACACTAACAACTGTTTGCCACTTGTCTTGGAAAAAGTTCGGGAAAAACGACCTCGCAGTAAGATCCTCCTTCACCACGACAACGCCTCGCCGCACACCGCCAAGCAAACACTCGAGTATTTGGCGACGTCAGACGTAGAATTACTGGGTCACCCGCCATATAGCCCTGACGCACCCTGCGATTTTTATTTATTTCCAAAAATAAAAGAAAAACTAAAAGCAGGCCATGCGTATCAAAAGGCCGTCGAAGAGACCCCTAAAGAAGAGTGGGCCAAGTGCTTTTCTCAGTGGTTTCATCGAATGCAGCGATGTATTAATGTGAAGGGACACTATTTTGAAAAGATATAATAAAAGGAACAACTTGCTAAATTGTTCAGTTTTTGATTTTCTAAGAACTTTCAGTGTCGACCTATTTATCTATACAGTGTGTGCTTTCCTGTCACTTTTGAAATCTCATCTCATCTCAACTTGTGATTCCCGGTTGTGTCCGAAGCTGTCTCTTTAGAGCTCGAAATTTCAGGATTAGCAAAGTCTGGTAATAGTTACATACCGTCGTTGAAGTTCTAATACCAAGGAAAGCCAAAAATCTGATCCAAGACTAAATAACACGTACGTGTTATTTCCATTAGTATTCAATTGTTGACTTCCATTCTGTTACCTTTTCAACGTTTAAAAGGTTTTTGATGGCCGCAACTAAATACTGATTGAAAAAAAAACGATTCGTCTTCCAAGTCTCTAACGGATGCCGAAGTTATTTTTCTTGGACGAATGGCATCAAAATGTCACAACCGCCATCAATAAATTAATAAAAAAGTAAAAAAAAATATTTACGTGGTCATTTCAAAGCATAGGTCATTATATGACTTTTTTTTTATATGAGAGGTGGCAGACGAGCAGACGGATCACCTGATGGTAAGCAATTCCGCCGCCCATGGACACCCAAAACACCAGTGGAGTCACAAGTGCGCTGCCAACCTTTTCCCCTTCCCCCCATCGGGCCTCCGGTAACCTCACTCACACGGCGAAACACAGCACAGGCGCTGCTTCACGCCGGTCTTCTGTGAGGCAGTGGTATCACTCCGGTCGAGCCGGCCCATTCATGCCTAAGCGCGGCTCTCCCACATTTAAAACAATCCGTACTGTTACTTTTTAATAATTTGAAATGAATTTATTGGTCGTATCTTGGTTCTGATTGGGCGAAATGACGCATCTATCGATTCTCTAGCGAATGACAACAAACAAAATATCTTGACATTTTGTTTGATGTCATTCGCTCGCCAAAAAATGACGTACGTGGCGTTAGAACTTCAACGACGATATACGGATTCGAACCTATGACCTGCCGTATGGCAGATGCGTTTTTATCCCAGTGGATGGATGATAACTCAGTAGCATCGCTCACTGTTAAACGTTTACTGTTATACACGAGCTAATGACTCGTGGCAGTTGGCATATACTTACTTACTCCGCTGGCTCAACAACCCGAACCACAGATCACTATATATGTAGCAAGCTAACCCGAACCGAGTCTTGGCCTCCGAAACAAGAGAGCGCCACTTTGGTCGATCCTGCACTACTTCTTGCGGTCATTGACCTGAAGTTCTCGTAGATTAATCTCGACGACATAATATGTCATGATGACATGGTGTCATATATCATTATTAAATAAATATCTGTCTGTCAGAAGTATTTACGTCGAGCTTACTCAAAAAAAGTAAAGTCGTCACTGCCATTTCATTTGAGCTTAGAACCATTTGATCCTCTTTCGTATAGGTTATTAAGTTTATAAAATGTCAGAAAATTTTATGAATTTTATGAATACTTAGTTATTTTGTATATGCTCTGCAATGACATTTGTTTTAGAGCAAAATATCACCTGTTGAATTATTTATTCACATTTAAATAGTAATTTATACAGATTTATATGATACTTATTTAACAACTTCGAGAGAGAGGCCAACAGAAGAATTCAGCTAGGCTGAGCAGCATTTGGTAAACTTCCGTAATCCGAAAGAGAACCAGAGTCACCGACATAGCCCACCGGGCATGAGCATCATCTGCTATGCAGATGACGCTCTCGTCATAGCCCGGGCGAAGACTTTTGCGGAAGCTGCTCAAACAGCGTCCTTTGGTGTTGGTTTGGTGGTTGAAAAAATTCGTCAGCTCGGCTTGCAGGTGGCCCTCCACAAGACGGAGGCTATACCTATATTGCCCGCCGCCCCGTCGTCGCTTTCCCCCCGACGCGTCTATTTCTGTGGGGGGTTAAAGGGTTGAAGTTAAGACCGAGATGAAATATCTCGGTCTTATACTAGATGCGCGGTGGCATTTTGGTCCCCATTTCCGGGGAATGCTACCGCGCCTCTTAAAAGCAGCAAAGGCCTTTAATTGGTTCCTGCCCAACCTGGGTGGTCTCAACGCAAAATGCCGGCAGCTCTATGCCGGCACTTAACGCTCTATGGCGTTATACGGGGCGTATAGAGAAGACGCCGAATAGATTCGCGTCTCCTGTCTGTGGTCTTATTGCTATTAGCGAAATCTTGTAGACAACCGTGTTATAATTTATCAGGACAGGAAATAACACGATATTTATTATGTGATACAACATCGTGTTAATTCCCGGCTTGATAAATTATAGTTATAATGCAACGCGAAAAACTAAAAAAAAAGTCAACCGTGTTGGTTTTCATCTTTGAGGAGCAACCCCTTCATTAATGAAGTTTGTCTCCCCAGCGTAGCTTTGCAGCGCTAAATGGGATATTACCTCTTTTGGGTTAAATTTGAGGAGCTTAATGCCCCTCTACCTAGCTGGTCCATGTTGCTTGGCTAGAATAGACCCCAGATGCCACGGAAGGTGCCAGATTTAAGGAAATGTATTGAACTAACTGGCACCGCTAGTAATTTTGTATTAATTGTGGTGATTAAGACACATTTATTTATTTAGTGCAGCCACATGATACATATTAATACACTCGCAGACTTACTTACTAATTAAAGTTACAGTTCTGATATGTACTGTACTGTCATTTGTTAAATAAGTAGGTACAACGTTGAATCTAAAAAGGAAAGTATTAAGAACTTTATGAGATGTAAAAGTAAAGTATCAGCCTTTACTGTCCCACTGCAGGGCAAAGGCCTTCAGGCCAGGCCTGGGCTTAAACACCACGCTTGCTAAATGCGGATTGGTGATCACAAACCCGAGCTATAGTTCGAAAAATTCGAAACACACGTTTTGCTCGACCAGGAAGATCGACCCGAGATCACGGCCCGGTACTTAAACCACTAGACCAACAGGGCGATTTTTAGATTATCTTCGTACAAGTAACCAAACTTCTTATTATTAAAGTGGCCACTATTAGCAATTACAAAAAAATCGTTACTTGTACGAAAAAATTGTGACACAATTTTGTTGCACTATTTTGTAAACACTTTTTGACACCGTTGTACTTTTTTAAAAATGTCTCATAATCGCAACAATCAATACAAATCTATTGGCGGCGCTAGTTTCATCGATGCATTACCTTGGCGATCATTCAGATTTCATTTGAAAGTGTAATAGCAAACCCACTTAATCTTATTTTATCTCAGAATTTACTTTTGGTTACGTCCAAAACGGTCACTTTAGAGCTCGGGGTACACCTAAACATTATTAAGGATTTGGGGAGTCAGGAAATTACAATAAAGCGACTGCCATTAGACCTTTGCAACCCATCAACAGGAGAACCAGAAAAAAAATGTAGAGTTGCATACTCGAATGCGAGCTCTCGTATTAAAGGTCCATTGATCCATTGAGCTATCTTAGAAAACCATGGAACTAGAAGTTAGCGTAATATGCCATTTGCGGAAAAAACGTCACAGAGTGGGAAACTGATTCAACCGGCCCGGACGCGAATTCTATACGGAAGCGTAGAGGGAGAACGTCGCCCAGCAAGTCACCCCAGTTCTAACAGCTTCGCGCAGCTTTTCAAGTATGGCTTTCTATGAAAAGACATAGTCTGCTTAGGGTGCATGTCTATGTAGGATACCATGAAGAAAACATACCAAATTCCCATTCCTTACCGATTAATCATAGCAAACAGTATCGTATCCACAATTTTGGCTATGAGTTTTGATTACAATCGACACGTTATTTTTTTAAGAAATAAAACCGTGTTTGTTTTTACTTTGCTATTCCGAAAATCATGAAAAAATTAGGATTGGCTTTTTTATTGCCCCGATTGATAGAGCCATTATAGTAAATATTTTTTCTCTAAGTAACCGTCTTACACTTGTTGTTGGGAGGTCCGAGGATCGTCGTGGGCGAGGCAGGCTGACAGCAGAATAAAACTTATCTTGGATTCCAGTTGTTTATTGATTCAGCAACAAACTACTACAATCTTCGTCACAGGAATATAACACGATGAATTCACATTAGGACATAACATTATTCAGATAAGTAATTAAATTTGATAATAAGACCAAAGTTACAGCGAGCAGCCATAGTGGCAGGGAACGGATACGGAAGTGTCAAAAATAAGGAGTGTCAATTGTACAGCCATAGACTATCCAACACTTGTCTGGGGTGTAAGATATAGGGTAATTCCCGGGGAGATGGCCCCAGTAATTCGAATACGCTAGTGTGAAGGAATTATGAATAAAACAATAATTAATATAGGAAATTAAACATTGCTTATAATAATTATTGAAAATAAATCACTTTAAATAATGAAAAAACAGCTAATATTAAACTTTAAATAAATCTAGGATTGGCCATCTCTCCTAAAATGTTCGGAGATGGCCAGTACTTTTTTTGCCCTTCATTTGCCCTTGAGATCTATGGACTCCTTTTTTTCTTATAACGGCATTCTTATGACAGATGTCCTCAAACTCGGTACAATTTTCATGCACCCAGAACATCCAAATATAACATTGTATCAGATCTTCCCTTAGTTAGTCTCAGTCTTATTTTTCAAAATTTCTTCACTCCAAACACCCTGATCAGCTGATGGCTTCCGTTCGTATTGATTAGGCATCAGTAGAAAATTATGTAGGTGAAACGTTAATCAAAATTTAGACATAAAATTGTATAGCTATCTCTCCAATCAATACTATGGCCATTTCTCCCGATAGTCCGGATGAGGTAGCTAGCTTACGTAAATACGTACCACGTCCTTCCAGGGCCTAATGTTTTTTCCACTACGTATATTAGCAAGCGGCGCGGGAGCAGGTACTGGTAGGTCGGAAGTATATTTACTTGGCTGCAGCTTATGTCGTGCATGGAAGGCACTTCTTTTTGTTTATCTGAACGAACTGTTAGCGAACTCGGAATTGTATTTTTAGAAATAACTGTCGACGATACCGGTATACGGTAATTTAATTAGCTAAATATGTTTATACCGAGCCTTATATAAAAAAAAGTGTAATTAGTTTTCTCTAAGTTAAATGAAAAAAAGACAATTATACATAATACCGATATATTTATAAATCACAAATAGTCTGATATTGGTAAATAAGAATGCTTCTTATATTATAAGCCGTTGAATGAAATTAAAAGATTCAGAATAACTTGTGAGCTTATGTTGTGTCCAAGTGTTTTTGCCGATGATTTTCATACAGGCTCTTTGCATGATTTGGCTAAGATTTGATTGCCACTAAATCTTAATATAATTCATCATTATCTACCCGTAGGTTTTCTTCACTGTAAGATACATGTTCAAAATTTTATTTACTTTGTGATACACCCTTTTTATTGAAGATATAAATGTAGATTTTTATTTCATTAAACCCAGTTGAATTAAAACTCTGAAGCAAGATATTTTTTAACAAATTGTAGGTAATTATATCAGAAGATAGCTTTGTGAATTTAAAAACATTGTTTTTACAAAAGATGCGTTTATTTTATAACCTAAATAATAACTTTTCCAATAGAATAAAGTTTAATTAATTTAATTGCAGCAAAACATCGTAGCGTCATAGAAAAGACTTCAACGCGTCAGTTTCCAGAACTTTTAAATAAAGTCTATTTACTAAAACACGGAGAAAATGTTTATATTAATTGTAATTAGTCAGCCGTGTGGTTCCCGGCAGAGTAGAATAGGCCACCCTCACTCTTACCGAGGTGTCGTAAAAGGCGACTAAGGTAAAGCTGCTGGCATGATCATCAGCACCCAGAGAAGGAAAACTCTGCATTTATATCAAAACCCTCGCCAACCCGTCTGCCAAGCGTGGTGAGTATGGCAACTATCCCTCATGTGATTGAGGGAGGCCCGTGCCCCAGCAGTGGGGACTTAAATGGGCTGATGATGAATTGTAATTAAAAATATGTAATAACTACGTTACATACTTAAGGACCGTGTTTCGATTATTTACAACAAAAAAACATAGCATGGTGCCTGACGCATTATCATCGCCTTTTAATTTTCGACTTGTGCTATACATTTTCAAATCAATAGGCACTACATTCGTTGGACGAACTAACCTACGTGGTTTGTGTGTGTGGTAGTGGTTTGTGCGCCGATTAAGACGCAAGGGTTGCGTGTTCGATTCCTGCACCATCGCAAATGTTTGTTTATGAAACAGATATTTGTGTTGGGTCTGGAAATTTGTGGTACCGACGTTTATTCCGGTTTCCATAGAAAACCTTAGTTAAAAACCAGGACAATGTATGTGCTGCTATCTCAATTAATTTATTATTTATTTACATGTATAGAAAGACGTGTTAAGATAGTAACTGTAATTTTTTGGCCTGTCAGTCACTATTTGACAATTGCTTGTTTAATTATTTTTTTTGAAAGATGTAAAGAAAAATATTTTAATGTTACATCATTAAGTCACTTCCATCATTCCAGCTTTTAACTAAGTACATTACTTTTAAAATTTCGTATTGTCTACTTTACCTACCTACTTAAAAGTTATCGTGGTCAAAAAGGTAATTTTATGTACATTTAAGTTTTTTTTTTAATACATCTACTTCAATTCCAGAGGACTTGCATATGTGTTGCCAACTCTTATAAAACCTTAATACTTATTTTTTGAAGATCCTTATACTGTAGTGTCTCAGGAAAACTCTTCTGCAGGGGGCTTGTTCCCCAGCTTCAATTCCAGTTTGTAGATACCTACTACAAACAGCCACAAATCAGTTTACTACAATCTGTCCAATTTTTTTAATTGATATTAAACCAACCGTGTTTTACATTACGATGAGAATCGATTAAAAAAATTACAGTTTGACATTGATTTGTAGCTGTTTGAAGGTTAAACCATAATTTGTACCTACAAAAGTTTCCAAACTTCGTATAAGGTTTAAATCATACCATGTATTGAAACGGATTTAAGCCTTAATAAGTTAAAGCCCTAATTAATTTGAATCCATGAACGACTTCAATGAAAATAAAAGAACAAAATATGGCACTTTTAAATTTATTTACATTTTTGCAATAAATTCTATCTGCTTTATAACATCTACACTTCTCTTTTTCAGAATCCATTTGGCGTCAGCAAAGTTGTGTAATTATAATAATACTATTAGTCTTGATCAAGGAAGTTAGGCGACATACTAAAATAAGTCAAAATTCTATTCTTTCGTTAATAGTAAGTTAGTTTTTGAACTTCTTGATGACGACCTCTTCCTTGGCTGGGTGGGCGGCGATGTACGCGAGAGCTCGGGCAATCGCTTCAGGCACGGGGTGGTCCTTAGGCAGCAAGTCGCTCTGGAAATAAAATACATTTTGAGGTTTTTTTTCAGTTACACCTAAACAATTGTTTTGGATATTAAATCGGAAGGAGTCACGATCCTCAGCAGTGAAGGAATCAACCGAAGAGAGAGAGGATAATGAACAATATATGATAGATAGATAGATTGTTGGCTACTAAACAGGATCAATTTAAAACTATTTCGAAGCACCAATCTCTAAGAAAACATTTATACTATTTATTAAATAATTGCGCACTACGTTTAGATCTGTTGTTGTACTCGAAATTTGAATTAACGCCATAAGTGGGCGTTTTTGGCGGTAATTCAGATTTGGATATCCGGTTTAGTTTCTAACAATTTAAATCAATTGGCTTGGCTAGTGTGCCCTACACGTTACCTTAAAGATATCAATGGGCTCGTCTGGATAATACCTCTGTGACATAAGAATCGTTAAGTTCAAAAATCGATTTTTATGTGTAAATAATTTGCTTAATCCTTCTGTACATGTAAAAAATTTTAAATCACTTAATTATTATTTATAATCCAGGAAAGAAAAAAAATAAGGTTACACCATTAGATCATAGAAATATAGATTTAAAGATATGAATGGGCTTGTCTGGAGAATGCCTTTGTGATATAAGAATTGTAAAGTTCAAAAATCGATTTTTATGTGTAAATAATTTGATAAATCCTTCTGTCTATTTAAATTGTTTTTAACAGTTAAAAGGCGATGTGTTATATTTCAATCGCCATTTTCAAGGTACATTAAATTATTAAACTATTATTTATAATCTAGGAAAAAAGAAAAAATAAGGTTACACGATTGCATAATGCCTATGCTGTGTTTCGTGATGAGTGACTGAGGTTACCGGAGGCCCAATCGGAAGGGAAAGTTAGTTAACAGTTTGGCAGCAAAGTGTGTGAGTCCACTGGCATTGCTGATTCGTCTGCTGAGGAGACTCTCCTCATCTGCTACGTATCACATAAAAAAAAAATTGAACATTGGCTTACGTCGGGGTGGTATCCGGTTTCGTCAGCGACGTAAGAGAGACGGAAGGGCTCGCCGTTGGGCAGGGTGAACTGGTACTGTCCTGTTGCGACCTAAAAAATCACATATTTATGATAAGTATGAATATCTATTCAAGTTGGATTCTACAAGCTATACGATACACAAAGACTCGCGGCAGATAGAGTATTTCATTAATTAATTATGAACGACATAATGATATTGACTGCAACTATTATTTGGCTCAAATAACAGTTACCTCCCTTTTAACTTAGCGACCATTTTGAACCACTCTACTGTCACTTATAATAAATAAATAAATATTTCACAACTTTGATCTGACTCCGAGATAGGTAGTTCAAGCACCTGTGTTACGGATATCAGAATCAACAGTGGGATTACAAATATATACATATCGACGATGATGTGCCAATACCTCCTATCTAACAAGATTTTTCGAGAAAATTACTTCCTTATGACATTGGTGTTAAGGTTGATTATTAATGTCAGTTATTTTGTTAGATAGGAGGTTTTACTACATCATCGTTGATATAATACTTTTCTTTTATAAATACATACTAATAATACATGGAAAACACCCAGACCAATACAAACAGACATATTTAATGTTTTAATGAATAATACTCTACGTCGGTCGTGAGCCTTTGCAGGTAGTAGAGTAAACTATTTTAATATCATTAACGCACTATCCATTCTGAAGGATGTTTTTGATATTACAAGGATAAACTGGGAATTATATTTACCAAAGTGTCAACGTTGTCAACCTTCTTCAGGGTACCAGTGGATGCAGCAGCGATTCCGTTGGAGGTCTCGTAACTGAAATTAACAAATTTTAACCATTGTTACACATGACATATTCACGTGGAGTGAGGTACGTGAAGGTAACAAAAATATTTAAACTCACGCGTAGCTGTAGCCATCGGGGTTAACTTCAGCATCGGATCTCACCACCACAGCAGACACGTCGCCGTCGGTGACCTTGACATTCTTGACTTTGCTGACCACAGAGACCTCGGGAACGGCCTTGACGACTGATTCGACGTATTGAGCGGGCCCGACAGAGGCGAAAGCCTTTGCTGTGTTGTAGGGGGTGTAGGAGGGGAAGCTGGCGGCGCTGGCGGCGGCCACGAACAGGGACAATACCTGGATTATAATTTAAAAATTAAGGGTCTTATTCATAAATGCGTGTTAAACCTTTGCTAACTAAAACGGTGTTATACAGCAGTTTTCATTCTTTTTTCGAAAATGTTGTTTTTTTTTTAAATGTCACAACTGCTCTATAACACCATTTTAGCTGACAAAGGTTTATTGGACGTTTTTGGATAAAGCCTTTAATGTTTTATCTGGTATGCCAGTTAAATGATAAAATATTGAAAAAAAATATATATTAATTCAATTTTAAAATAAAACTAGCAATAACTTTATTTTCTCCAAACATATTGTCTTAATTGACTGTGTATTAATGGAATACTTGTATTTTATGGTGTTTTGTAGATAGCATGTCCTTGCTACAGGTAATAGCGAGTATTGTTTTTGAAATAAAATTATAGAAATTTATTAAACTCACCAAGAATTTCATTTTGAGATCTGTGTTTGTTCAACAACCAGAAACAACAGGTAGATTTGCTAATCAGTTTCCCATATTTATATCAGAATTAAAATTGTAGGTAAACGAAAAAACCTACTAATGTGTCAAATAAAAAGGTCGATGACATGGAACCGTTGGCCTTGTCGAATAAATACATCAATTTCTTGGATATCGAATAGCCACGGATCCATTATTTGACCTGTCAAAAGTTATGGCGCCCATTTGAGAATTAACCAAATGTGTTTTAAATTAATGAGGCACAGTTTAGGTTCTGTATGCACAAAGATATTTTAATAACTCAAAAAGGGGTCATGATTATTATAATTTGGAAGTTATAATTTTTTCCCCTTAGTTATTCAGATTTCTGATATTATATCATATGTTTGTTTTAAAATTACGTAGCAGATACAATTTTAGTTCAAATCAACCTCAACATTTTTTAAGTATTTAGTCAAGATTGACTATAATATTTCCTAGATATATCGTTTCACGCCACCTCTCGAGTCTTCCATAAAACATTTATTAATTTAGCATTTACTGCTTTTGATAAACATATGAAGATCAACTCCTTCTATAACGTAATGTGATGACTTATTCTAGATAGCGCTACTAGCGCACTGACATAATTTATATTTATTTACTTATTCATGGATTTATGTTCATTTTATCAAAATCAAACATTATTATTACTTTATGTAACTATAATGCAGAACATTTACATCAACAAACATAAATAAACATGTAATCTACCGCTGATTAGGATACAATAAATCTACTTTTCTTTATCCACAAAATGTGATAAACGTTTCAGGAATTCTTGATTGATTTTACTATCATCTGATTGGTTAAATAAAATTACCTACAGAAGTACCGATTATCGATGAAAATCTAATATTTTAAGTGAGAAACATATGCTGATATAATTTTTACAGATTGATATCTGTAAAATTTATATCAGCATATGTTTGTCACTTAAAATAAAAGTAGTAGGCTAACAAAGAAAAGTAGTATTTGAAATAAATCATGTCAAAACACTGATACCCTACACATTTAATGTACAATGCATGACCTAATTTCAATCAGATAGTCATACTAAAAAGTGCTTTCGGTTTCCACTGATTTGGATATGACACAGTTTTATACAAGTACAGAGGTACTTGTATAAAAATTATACAAAAATTTTAGAGTATCTAGTCCTAGAAAGCAAAAGGTGGTGTTTAATATAAATACTTATTCAATAACTAAGTCACTACAACATTGCACAGAAAAACGCGATATGCTACCTACGTATTTATTTTTTGAACTTTATCGAAAAACTTGGTAAAATAGGGATAAGATTTATTTATCGATTAAAATATTAAATAGGAGATTTGACAATGCCTATGGATCCCTATTCATTCTTTTCTCAACAGTGGTAGTAGGGTGTCCACTTTATATCGTCGATAAGTAAAACTCTTTAACATTTGTGTGTATGAACATGTCTGTTTGTATTGATGTGGGGTTTTTCTGTGTAGGTATTATAAGTATGTATTTACAAAAAAAATATCAAATGTATACAGGGTGTACAAAGACGAAGCTGAATCCTACGTATTCAGCACATCATCAGGACCATTTTTTCCTTCTAGACCATACCTGGGAACTCAATACTTTCCTCAAATAAAAATCTCAAGATTTTGATGTAATTCAATTTTAAACATTATTACCTAATTTTTGTCAAAAAAACTTGTTCATAATTTTAAGTAATTCCTAGTGAAAAATGGCTTCAAAACGTACAGCCCGCAATGTAATTCCCAATGTAATTCCAATTCGCAATGTCCCCGCAGGGGACGCGCCTTGGCGACTGAGTTTATTGGCTCGCCATCACGGGCGAGCGTGCGGCGCGGTCCGGTGTACGCTGTTCATTGCGTTGTCCGTTTATAGGATTAAAATTGACACCAAAAAATTAACTTCGTTTCCCATCAATAATTGTTTGTTCTAAGACTTGTTTTAATGGTCTGAGTGCGTAGACGCCGGCTTCGTTAAGGGTCTTTTTACACCCTGTATATGGTTTATTTGATTTGTTACTACTCTCTTGTTTAGTTAAATATTTATATTAGTTAATAGCACTTCGGATCCCAGGGTATACTTGGACCATGCTCCAGGACATAGACCACCTGTCTTATTCGGATATCGAGAGTAAATAGTTAAATTAATATTATTCTAGCGACATATTTGAAACATAATCAAGAATTAACATTGAAAAAATATCCCGATCATCGGTATAATTGCAGATGTCAGCAATACTTTGAAATATTTTTAACTAGCTGCGCCCCGAGGTTTCACATTCATTTTGGATACCCGAACCCTTCTCCCTCCCCTCCGGGGCGATGCCCGCCTACACGGGCCAGGCGTTTCCTCCCCCGGCTTGGCCGGGAGAGTGGGTAAGGCACAGCCGGGAAAACTGAGCCTTCCCTACCAGGCTGCGAAGGGAGTCTTGCAACGCCGGACACTGGCGTCCACACACCACGTGCCAGCGGTAGCTTAGGTAAGGGCCCCTATATTGGTCTGTGTGTAGGTATACCATTTTGCCAGATATTTTCCCATGTAATAAAAGTGTCTGTGAGTTCTGTATAGCGGGGAAGGGACAATGTAGTTACAAGTACTCGTAATTACTGGGATAAGCCCAGGGCAAACAGACATTATTATATTTGGTTACTGTTTTGCACTGCAGTGTTAATAGGCAGACGTGGCGCTCGCCATCTAATTCACGATATGTTCGTCCCATCACTTATGTACCTAAATTCAAAAAGTGTTAAAAATAATAACTTTTTATTTTTTTGGCAATTTTTAGTACCTTTAGATTTAAACCTCATTTAAGTGAAATGTAATGGGTAAGAGCTGAGATAGCTCCAACTCAAATATTTTATTACTTACTGGAGCATCTCAAAACATGTTTGAGAATGAATATGAGAAAATAAAATTATTTGTATTTGTATTGTATTGTATCACAAGGTAACATAAAAAACTCATTCAAACTTACATTCATATTGGTGCTATCTAGAACGATGGTTACCCTACACTGCCCAGCATCCTGGTTGACCTTGAAGATAACCACACGAGTACGGCAGTTAATTGGCAAGTGTCGTAAATATTGAGGATCGGGCTTCTTCTCGAAACTAGTTTCCTCCGTCTAAATGTCAACGGCTATTATTACCACCTCCACGGGTCACTGGGGTCAGAGAATTACCTACTGGAGTTAAAAATCACGCAACTCTTTATAATTTTATATAGGTTTAGCTAACAGGGTGACATAAGTGTTTAAATTTCTCTTCTATCTAGTTCATCATATTTTCTCGCTTTACTTTCAAATGGAACGAGGAAGAGGAGAGTGAGGGCTTGCACTTTTTGACTAGTTTATTGAACTGTATTAGACCAATAGCGCATTTGGTAGTGACTCTACCTCATACGCCATTGGTTGTGGATTCGATTTCCACTTTGGACAAACTTTCATGTCATGAACACTTGACTGGGTGTAACTGTTTGATAAGCATTATATTTGTACTTCCTCTATTGGCTCATTACTACGGAATAAGATCAAAATAGGCATGCGACGTTGTATAAATTCAAAAAAATATTAGTCATAGTCATATTATTTATTGCTTTAGGTCTTAAAATTATTTACAATAGTTCTTAACATGAACCCCGCAGGGGCACTGCAATGCCTACATTGCAGTGGAGGATACCTATATCCTTTATAAGGTTACTATAAATTAAATTATAATATAATATAAAGACTAATTATAAAATCTCAGGTATTCAAGGTTTCGGCCTGAAAAACTCTTGAAGATTATAAAAACATTTTGACAGTAAATATGTCTTTAATTTTTTGTAGAATAAGTGATCTTTACTTTCATTTTTTAAATCCATTGGAAACTTATTGTAGACTTTGATAGACATATAATACGTACCTCTGCTAACTATATCCAATCGAGTGTCTGGCAATGCTAGTCTCTCTTTATATCTCAAATTTCGGGGTATCGAATAGTGCTCTTGGGCCTCTTTGTACATATTTTTATTTTTTCTGACAAATTTACTTAATTTAAAAATATACATTGATGTTAAGGTTAATGTTCTGTGAAACAAAATGTTTTCTACAGCTTTCTCTTTCAGTGATGTTAACAATAATTCTCAAACATTTTTTTGAAGAATGAATAGGCGATTTGCGTCCGTGCTACTACTCCAGAGTATGATGCCATAGCTCAGCCAGGTATGAGCATAGGCATAATACGCTGTTGTTGCGGTTTTTAGGTCCGTGCACTTTTTAAGCTTATGTAGAGTATATGTAAATCTAGATAGTTAGCCAAAGACCTTTTGGATGTGCAGTTTTCAATTTACATTAGTGTCGACTCCTATTCCTAACAATGTACATAATCTTACGTTTTCTAATTTATTTTTATTATAAATGATATTAAGATTTTTTTTTGCGGGGGGTTGTACTGCATTAATTTTGTTTTATTTATATTAAGTTGGAGATTATGATGTTCAAGCCAATATATTGCGACATTCATGATTCTGAATTAACCACCTTGAACTTCTGAACAAACCGTGAGTGCAAGAATTACGGGTTAATTTGTCTGGTTCCCTATATTAAGATTTCAGAGTTCAGACGGTCGCCCCTTCATTGCAATTGCCAGAATTGACACATCCATTTTCAGCAAACTTTTTGTGCCATAACGAGCTTTGGACACAACCGGGAATGATGTGTGTCATTCCCGGTTGTGTCCAATGCCAAAGTGAGATAGAGAATAATAATATAATTATAAGCGAAATCACCCGTACTTCGTGTCCTGTTTATTGCTGTGCACGAGCGAATAAAATAACATAAAGAAGTAATAAATAAAACATTGTGTGGTTTCTCAACCATCCGTCTGTTGTTATGGAGCGTTACTTGAGATGTGGGCGCGCATCGGCGATGCAACTTGCATATTTGCCTTGACCCCGTGATTCACACGGGAATCCTGTATCAATGAGGAAAGTTTAAGATATTCCTAAAATTATAATATTCTTGGAAAATGGTATACGATTAAAATGAGTTAGTTCTCAGTACCCAGTTCTCTCATTTAGCACCGTAAAGTGTATACTTTTGAAAAATTCTCCAATCAATAACTGAAATATCTGGTGGTTTTTATACCTACTGCTACAATAAATCCAAAGGTTCCCAAACAAATTACAACATGTAAAGTGGGTCGGAGTTTATTTTGCTCTATGGTGGAAGTATAATAGAGCTTCAGGACTCCAACTGACGTAATTCATCCAATCAAGAAAAGGTTCTTCATTGTATCGAACAATTCTCGGTTGTAACCAAATTTGTCGCATCGGCATTGGGTGTGCTGTAATTATGACCCAAGTTTTGATAATCAAGAAATATCTTCATCATCATCATCAGCCCATTTAAGTCCCCACTGCTGGGGCACGGGCCTCCCTCGATCACATGAGGGGTAATTGCCATACTCACCACGCTTGGCAGACGGGTTGGCGAGGGTTTTGATATAAATGCAGAGTTTTCCTTCTCTGGGTGCTGATGATCATGCCAGCAGCTTTACCTTAGTCGTCTTTTACGACACCTCGGAAAGAGTGAGGGTGGCCTATCCTACTCTGCCGGGGACCACACGGCAAAAATGTATTTATTTATCGATTTAGTATTTTGCTGATTCTAACAAACTATGTCCAAGTGCGAAAATGCCAATATTTTAGTGAGATGATCACTTACTATTAGGTGAGCCATCTGCTTGTTTGTCCACCATAATGTAAAATTAAAGAATCATTGTCATTTTTGTTACATGGACACAAGATTAGCATTAAACTTTAACTTTACTATTGGATTACAACACTAATCCATAGATGTATTCTGTTCGATGATTAGACTCCGTATAGTGCCTTTATGCTTAGTTCAATTAAACCGAGTTGTAATTATGATGATTGAAAGCTTCTATTTGAACTGTTACCATACTCCAACCTTGAGTGCTATGCCCTTTACGCGTTGACCATACAGTCACTGATGACCAAATTGCGGATTGACCTCACCGGTCAAATTCACTAACTTGTATGATGCACATTGCAATTTCTAGCCTACAAATGCAGTATAAAATCTAGCTTATAAATGTACTTAGTGCAAACACGTTTAGAACGCAATACGTCAATTTCTCTGAGTTATTTTAACTTTAACTTACTGACCCATTGAGGTACCTAAATGAAGTACCTAATTTAGGGAAATGATAAATGATACACCATATTTATCACAAAATTATTTACATTATGTATAAAAATATGTACAAAATTTGTAGAAAAAGTGGTTTAAATAAGTATTCCTTAATAAACATGAGTGCATTTTGTATCATCAAGGAATATTATAGGATTAATACTATTTCACATAGTGAATATGGCTGACTGTTGATTTACCATGCGGTAATTTCCAACAGGATTGTTCTTTAGCGCCTTCTGTTCTCTGGCTGGGGGGGAGCGGTGGCGAGGAAGGCGAGGGCGCGCTGGATGGCCTCAGGGACCGGGGGGGGAGTGGGCAGGTGAGCGCCCTGGGGCTGGAAGCCGTTCTCGTTGGCGACGTACGTCAGCTGGATGTTAGACCCGTCGTCGCTTTGGTACTGGAACTGACCCTGCACGTCCAGAGCTGGCTCCTCGCCTCCAACGTTCTTCAGGGCTCCCTTCTCCTCAGCGGCGATGCCGTTGCCAGTCTCGTAGGACCACGAGTACGAGCCGTCAGGGTTGATGTCGCTCTCCTGGCGCAAGATCGGAATCGGTTCCGTTTGCCCCTGGGGAGCGGCGACGGCGGCAGCCAAGAGACCCAAGAAAACCTGCAATCATATTAATTTATTTTATTAATTTCCATTAAACTGGCACTTTTAATAACTCTTTACCCTGATGATAGCTCTGAATAGTTTACTCTAGTTTTTAATCGCTTTTAAGAAAGTTCCAAGTCACTTGTCTTGATGAATATTTTGAAACACTATCACTGACACTTACAATGGTCTTCATGTTTGTGTATTTGTTTGTCGGTGAAGGCACTAGACAATGTTTTCTAACGGTGCCATATCGGTATATATACGGATGGGTCACTGCGCCGCCTACCACCTCTGGGAGGTATTGCACCATTTGGCACGTCAGAATAAATTCGACAAAATATGTGCGAGCCTACTGTAGTCATGCGTTTACATGATGTCGACAACATCATAGTTTAATCGATTAGCACTGCGTCTTTGTTGAGTAAATCAAAAAGTATGTTCATACAAATAATCTCTTTGAAACAGTTTTTAATCCGCATTTCTGAAAAGATGTAATCAGCCTGAAAAGTCTTACATTTGTTATAAATCCATTTTTCGCATTTACACAGGCACTTCACACGTGACAAATGAATAGGTATGAATATTTATCGAAAATGTTCTGTAAGTTGGTACCTAAATTGACTATCGACAGAATGTAGCTAACCTAGTTATATAGGATATTGCAAAATGTATTTTACCTATTTTTGTCCTAAATAGGTTGCAATATTAAATCATTTGACGTTAATGCTACGAAGCGGATTAGTAGGTTCATTTCCTTCACACCTGATTTTCATTTGGTAACGCGGTTTTCTTATGTAGACTTTAATATTATACTTTGAATATTGTTACAGGTCATAACCACTCTGTGAAATCTATCTTGATTTTGAAATTTATTAGAAAAAATATTTTAAAATCTGTAATCGCATTATATAATATAAAAGCCAGCTTAAATGGACAATTAAGTGACAAAAAATTCAAAACTCGTAAAACGTTATGTTTTTTTTTTCATATTGCTCAAAGGAATTACTTATAGACCTGACAGTTGAAAAACTGATACTATGTTGACATGTACTACTGCCATTAATTATGCAAAAATGTGGAATTTTCCACATTAAGGTGACGGGTAAGGCACACTAGCGACGCCAATCGATTTTAATTTTTAGCTACTAAACCGGATCTATTTTAAACAATTTCGGCATTACAACCTCTCGGCAAACACTTATCATCATCATCATCATCATCAGCCCATTTAAGTCCCCACTGCTGGGGCACGGGCCTCCCTCACCTCACGTGAGGGGTAATTGCCATACTCACCACGCTTGGCAGACGGGTTGGCGAGGGTTTTGATATAAATGCAGAGTTTTCCTTCTCTGTGTGCTGATGATCATGCCAGCAGCTTTACCTTAGTCGCCTTTTACGACACCTCGGTAAGAGTGAGGGTGGCCTATTCTACTCTGCCGGGGACCAAACGGCTAACAAACACTTATACTATTTATTAAATAACCATGCATAAATATTGGGATTTCATATTGGCCGTGTGGTCCCCGGCAGAGTAGAATAGGCCACCCTCACTCTTACCGAGGTGTCGTAAAAGGCGACTAAGGTAAAGCTGCTGGCATGATCATCAGCACCCAGAGAAGGAAAACTCTGCATTTATATCAAAACCCTCGCCAACCCGTCTGCCAAGCGTGGTGAGTATGGCAACTACCCCTCATGTGATGGAGGGAGGCCCGTGCCCCAGCAGTGGGGACTTAAATGGGCTGACGATGATGATGATGATGAAATATTGGGTCCATTTTTGTACGCGGAAAAATGATTCACGCCAAAAGCGGCCACTTTTGGCGGTAATCCAAAATTCGAATGCAAAAGCAGACCAAACAGTTAACTAAAAGTATTAAATAAATAGTAGAGGTGTTTGCCGAGAGGTTATAACCCCGACATTGTTTAAAATAGATCCGGTTTAAATTAAAATCTATTGGTGTCGCTAGTGTGCCCTACCCGTCACCTTAAGCTTGGTAGGGATTTTATATTAATTTGCCCAATCATTTCAATGAAATATTTCATAAATATTATAAAACAATAGTTTTACAATATAACCGGTATAACAAGGCTATTGGGCCAAATATTATAATTAGTACCTTAACTCCGAATTCGTTTTTCATATTTTAATAGTCATAAAAGTTAATTATGAACATCGATCGATGTTGTAATCTATTAATTGAATAAACGTTACGTTTCAGTAAACCCGAAAGCAATACTAAATGTTTACATGGTCGAGTAAGTAAGTCATAGTTTTTGTGGGTAAAACGTGGTTTACGACCCTTTCTTGTTTCTATATGAATATGTATGGGGATTCATTTATATCTTTCAGGTTAAGAAATTATGAATGTTCTCAAAAAAAATTGTTCAAAACTGACGAATAGCTAAAACCTGCTATTTCATTAATTAAATTCTTAATTTTTAAGTCATATTGCGTGAGTGAGGGTACCGGAGGCCCAATCCGGGGGAAGGGGGGTTTAGAGGTTGGCAGCGCACTTTGGACTCCACTGGTGTCGCGGGTGTCCATGCTGCGGCAATCGCTGACCATCAGGTTATCCGTCTGCTTGTCTGCCACCTATCACATAAAAAAAGTATTATACTGGAGAGCTTTGAGTGTCTTTAATTTTTTAATTACTATTAATAGAAATGTAAAATTACTATCATTTATTTGACGCTTTGCCAAATTGCATTTGAAATCGTGAAAAGATCGTTAATATATTTTCCAAAATATTACTTTCTTACATCATGTTGTATAGGTATTGTGAAGTAGTGATAATAATAATAAACAAGTCCGAAACAAACAAAACTGAGGAATAATTGTTGTATTTGATAATTAGGTACATTCTTAATTGTAGGACATTCTCTACTAGCTTTGGGTAACTTTAATTTTCAGCCGTGTGGTCCCCGGCAGAGTAGAATAGGCCACCCTCACTCTTACCGAGGTGTCGTAAAAGGCGACTAAGGTAAAGCGGCTGGCATGATCATCAGCACCCAGAGAAGGAAAACTCTGCATTTATATCAAAACCCTCGCCAACCCGTCTGCCAAGCGTGGTGAGTATGGCAATTACCCCTCATGTGATTGAGGGAGGCCCGTGCCCCAGCAGTGGGGACTTAAATGGGCTGACGATGAATTTTCATAAATACTATTGTTTTTGAATCGTCAAAACATCGTTAAATTCTGTAAAGTATACATAATGACGAACATAATTCCTTCCTTCCTTCATCATGATAAACATACATGTGTTGTAAATAATGATATTAAACAAGTAATTCAGCCGAAATTCGGGCACATGCACTTCCAGACACCGATTTATTAACTAAAAATGTAAAAAAGGTACAAATTTGTACCCTGAACCATCACGATTTTATTAACTAAAACTCGTGGATAAATACAATAACTTCCCAATTTTTTTTTATTGCGATAAAAGGCAGACGAGCATGCGGCCCATCTGATGGTAAATGGTAACCGCCGCTCATAGACATCAACAATGCCGAAGGACAGTCATGCCGCTGCCTACCGTGAAAGAGAAACTCTTTTCAAACCTCGTTAAAAAAAGTTTGTTCCCCATTGTGTAATTGTTTCCCATACACAACGAATTTTGTAACTGAAAATATAGGTATACCTACTTGAGAAATTCTCAAAAATCTCCCGAAATGCAGTGTTACTGGAATCAAAAAATGAAATCTTACTAATAAGTCAGTTAGCACCTTGAAGTGAATGTAAGTTTCTATGTATTATCACAACCTATAAATTGTATGCATTGGCGGTGAAAGTATTTTTTGCATCTTTTTCCTCAAAACTGTTGTATTAGGTTTAGTAGACAACGTAAGGATCTACTTCATTTATATTAATGTCATTAATTCACCTCATATCATACACAGTTGCGTCCAAAGCCGTCCAGGAGTCCGGGGTACATTTGGACCATGATGCAGGATTCATAGTGAAGTGACTTCCGTCTAACCTTACGATTGCTAACACAGACTGACAGACAGGGGAACCGGACCAACTGGAGCATTTCATTTCATCCATTATTTTGACCCCCTAGTTCAATATACTAGTACAGTATAAAGATAGTGAGTAACAAGACAAATATGTTTAGACAAGCGCGCCGATACAGCTGGCCTCGTAGTAAGTTATAAAAGTGTCGAACACGGGAGCGTAATAAGAGTGTAGCTAGGTCCCATTTGTCGGGTGTCTGATCCGTATATTAATCGGATATCGGCGCCTTTATTCATATCGGCCACCCATGCTGTAGCTATGTAGGCGCCAAGATGATGCTCGTAGGTACATGTTGTGTGCGATCGCAGCACGACGAACGTACGGATGGAACAAGAGATAGCGGGGGAGGGTACCTAGTCCACCCCGACACCCAAAAATGTAATCATTGCTTTTCTTACTCATAGGTGAGCGGACTTGCGGCGCCGACACAATCACTATGTATCTTACAATTTTGAATAGCTTTATATGTACTCTGCCACTGGAACACCCGATGGAGTAGGTATACATATGTGGAGACACTGGCAATATTGACACTTTAGCAGTAATTTAGAGTGTTTGCCATTTATTTTTAACTTAATTTCGAACATCGATTAGACCCTATCCTACTCTGAAATCTGATCCTTTAGATCCACTTCCCTTTCACGAGAAGTGTCAAAAAGACGTAGATAGATTCAGTCATGATTTTTTTTAGGGTAGGCCCTCTGTAGTTTGATTTCGTCTGTCTTGCACTGCAATGATCTGCTGTATTTTTGCCACAGCAGAAAATCCATGTTAGGATTGATTGATAATAACTGTATCCTCCCGACAAACTAATTCCTCTTTTTTCTAATATCCGTAACATTAGCGCATAAGCTACTTAGATTGGAATCAGGTCAATGTATGAGATGTTTTATGAATTTATTCATTATTTATCTTTTTTTGCCATGAATTTATGATCGTGACAAAAAAGTATGACTTTAAATAACTTAAACTCTGCATCTTGTAGGTTACTACCTACTACATTACTCTCAAGTAAAAGTTACTACTTTTACTTGAGAGTAATGTAGCAAGTACCCAGAAAATTAGCTTTCTTTTAAATTAATCACGATTTTATTTCGTAGGTATATTATGTGTGTCACTTCTCATTAACATAATGTGTAATTTATATAAGGTATATATCAGAAAATGTCTTTCATGGGTACAAATAACTCTTAATATGGTTATTCGATACGGCAAATCATAATCAACTTCTCTTCATAAAATGATCTTAAAAGTGCGAGTTTGAGTCGGCCAACATAATGGTTCCGTACGTATTCTGTGATACCTTTATTAAATATTTCAATAATCAAATTGCGCTGTTTGCGTGTGCAAGGAAGGGAAAATATTTCAAATATTTTTTTCAATGTAAATAAAAATCTTGCTTTTTTGACTTGCACTGCCTTACCCCTTTTCTTAATTCGCTATACTGTTCCTCTACTCTAAGGTTGTCTGGAAGAGATCGCTATTAGCAGTTAGCTAAGAGCTGTGGTAGCTGAGTAGATAAGAATGCGCATTTCATGCAGAGTTTCGTGGTTTTAATCCGAGCATACACCTCCGCATTTTTAAATCTATGCTTATTTCTACCGTTAGCTTGGAGGTGAGGGAAAACATCGTGAGTAAACCTGCACTTTTCGGTAAGTATCCTAAACGTATAACCCTGATTCAGTTTATCTGGTTCCCCTGTAAAATGCTACTTAAGAAAAAATATTGGCATAAAGACTACCAATACTAAAGTTAATTAACATTAGCTTAAATAACGTCTCTGAGTGCGGCCGTTGGCGTACCCCGGGCTCCGCAGCGTTATTTTTATACGCAGCCGGGAATCACGCGATAGAACAGAATACGAAGATGACAACTTTTAATTCATTTTGAATTCTTGGTTGAGTTAGAAGTTCGATACTGAATACCGTTGAAACGTAAAAAATAAGATAAATAAATTAATTTCATTGAAAAAAACGAGAATAATATAAATACTTATAATCTACTTATAGTAAGTGAACTAATTTTAAGTTTGTTGTTTGTAAGCTAATTTCATTAGACTCATCATACAAATTCGACTATACTCATACCAATCCACTTATTTGAATTGAGCATATTTTCTCTCCCAGTATTTTTTACTGAAATCTTGACCAAATACGTACCTACTAAGATATCGGCTTATCACTTACTTTATCTTATAAAATATGTATCAAAATGATAATAGATACTATCATACATAAATAATAAAGGCCTGCCCTTACATCTGTGGTAGATATTTCAAGCAGCATTACGCGTGACATTATAGCTGCGCTCATAGTGAAAAAAAAATCATGCTAAACGCCGATTTGTACTTCCGACCGACCGAATCTTGTGGCAACTTAAGAGTCGGTCGGTCGGAAGTAGGAATCTGAAATGGCTACGAGAACCCCGATCGGCCCGTTATAGGGGCAAATCAAAATGATCAGCTGTTTATTTCAGCTCGCTAACACTGATTTCTTTCGGCCCAACGTGCACAACCTCAACTGTAGCAGAGCTAAATTCACCTGCTGCAAATGCAAATGCACTTACAAGGGTTAACGTTAAAAGGAATTTAAATTGGTCGATAAGTCGGTTATTCGGTTATGCTGGTCGCTCTTCTCCGTCCGGATTCTATAGTGTTATCTATCAATGTAGCGTTACTTAAGCGAGCTTTACGTTAGCGAAACTTTGCTCATTTCGCTAGTTAGCTGTACTCAAAGCGTGAGGGCAGTTACAATGCTGACGACCGATATCAAAATGTTCTACGGACTTTTTTTATAAAGTCAACGGAGCAGCGCTATTAAGTATAGCACAATCCTTATTGTTATTTTAACGCACGACCAAAAAACGACGGGGTATTATAAGTGCATTAGGGACCAAACACGTTGACTCGTGGGCATGGTCGCATAATTTTCCTAAAACATAAGACTTAATTAGCAAGGACCACTGTTGTTTCAGTGATGAACGTTAGGCCTCCTTCATGCTTCTTCAGGTTTCTAGTTCAAGTTTCCCTGCGGTGCTAATTCAATAATAATTTTAACATCATATTTTATTTTGTTAAAAAAAACATGAAACGAAGTTAGTCAGATTTACAGACACACTCTAAACTACAACCTGTGCGGATAAAGAATGGGATCAGAAATGGCGGCGCATCTATTCACTTCTCGCTCGCACACTATTTGCGTATATACTCGCACTCGTGGGTGTGCGAGCGAGAAGTGAACAGATGCGCCGCCATTTCTGATCCCATTCTTTATCCGCACCGGTTGTATGTATGTTTAAAGTGTGTCTGTAAATCTGTCTAAACATAGACATTGTAGCTCCGAAGCGAATAAACTGACTTTAAATATTACTTTTTGCTTTAGAGATGACGTTCTCAAAGCGTTTTAAGCTTTGCTATTTGAAGGTCAACCGCTTTTTTCTGGTGATAGATGGGATGTGCGCCACTTTTATTAGTCATATCAATTAAAATATTTTTGGCCGTGGGAGAGCCACGCTTTGGCATGCATGGGCCGGCTCGACCGGAGTGAAGCAGTACTGTGCTGTATGTTTCGCTGCGTGAGTGAGGGTACCAGAGGCCCAATCCGGGGGAAAACGGGGGATTTAAAGGTGGCAGCGCTCTTGTGACTGCACTGGTGTCGCAGGTGTCCATAGGCGGTGGCTTACCATCAGGTGATCCATCTGCTCATCTGCCACTTATCACATAAAAAAAAATGTTGTATCTTGTAACTTTTGTAAAAATTCTATACAAAAGTAGGCAGGTTGTAAGGTATGTGAATTAATTTAAATGATCTAATCTTTATACATGACCAGTGATTGGCGATATTGTCTTAGTAGGAACTAGTGTAGGTACCTAAATTATTTAAGTCCATCTGATTAAATCGTATTCAAATACTCACGTGTATTTAGTTCTGAAAGTTATGTGTAAACTATATATTTGAATATTTATTTAATTATATTTTATAGTAACTAGTATTTATATTGATTAATTTATTCTTATATCATTCTAGTAATAACAGATTACTGCACTGCCTTACCCCGTTTCAACTCGCTGTACTTTGCTCTACGGTTGTCTGCTATCGCTACTAGCAATAAGACCGCCAAGATTGTATTTTGTGACCGTACCATTAAGTTCTGTAACATTTTGTGAAATAAAGAGTATCTATCTATCTATAATTACTTAAGGCGAAGTGTACCATATAATAGCTACGCTAATTGATTTGATTCTTTAACTACTAAACTGGATCAATTTTTACCAATTGTGGACCGTTGGAGACTCGGAAAACCTGCATACTGTTTAACTAATCATAGTGCACTACTTTTTGGTGTGTTTGAAACGAAACTTTGTATAACGCCAAAAGAAAGTCACTTTTGGAGTGAATCAAAGTTTCGTGTACAAGAACAGACCAAACAACATGTACAAATATGATTTCCGAGTCTCCAACGGTCTGCAATTATTTAGATTGATCCAGTTTAGTAGTTCAATAATTAAATTGATTGGCAGAGCTTGTGTCAGGTACCCTTCACCTTAATACGATTTTGTTGCACTAGATCAGTTTCGCACTGTGATATCTTCCAGTTCCAGGACATCTTCTAGGCGAACGCGTTACATCCTAGACCTCATCATCACTTTCCATCAGGTGAGATAGTGCTCAAGCGTTAGCCTATAGTTTTCCCCTTCATGAAAAAAAATCCAGAAAACTTTTCTGGATATCGGATATATTGGATTCAATATCTGATTCCAATACTAGCAATTCAAGGGCCAGGTTTTACTACAGCACCGGAATCAGACTGACATCCCCCAAAAAATGTAAGAAAACAAATTGTTTTGGTAATATTATAAATATGTATTGGTATAAAAAACTACAAAAGTATACTAGTGACTGAGTATTTGTTCAATCCGATTACGGATTTACTGAGGAGGCTGGGGAGGTGCAGTAGCGATGTACGCCAGGGCTCGCTGGATGGCTTCAGGCACCGGGGGAGGAGTGGGCAGGTGAGAGCCCTGGGGCTGGTAGCCGTTCTCGTCAGCAACATAAGTTACTTGGATATTTCCATTTTCACCGGGGTACTGGAACTGGCCTTTCACCTCCAAAGCATCGACATCGCCCACTTTCTTCAATTCTCCTGTCTGGTCTTCGTTGATGCCGTTGGCGGTCTCGAAGGAGTACTGGTAGGAGCCGTCTCCGTTGACCTGGCTGTCCTGGCGCAGGATGGGGACGGGTTCAGTGGGCGCCTGTGGAGCCGCGGCCGCCGCCGCCACCAGCATCGTCACCAACACCTGCGAACAAACGGTTTGCTAGAGTCTCACACTTGACCTATTACGCGGCTCTTAGCGCACAGTTTTGAATAATTTATAGAACAACTTCGCTCGACTTCCATTAATAGATAAATGCACTATTCAAATTAACATATTCTTGACAAAACACTACACGAGATGGTGATTTATACGTTCACTGAACTTGGATCACTGTCAAGTTGATCACGTAATATCTACCACACTGTAATTCTCTGGGAAACACTTACGATGGATTTCATTTTTGCTAAATAATGGATTGTTAGTCCACAGAAGATGTAAGTAGACTGATACTGATGCATCCTGACGTAGTGATTATTTATAGTTAGCATAGCATGTCCACCTCCTAATTTCTCAATTGAGATGTCGTAAAATGTATGAAATAAGTAAGTAAACAGTAGAAACATTACCTCGAACCGTATATGTCAACTAGGCGCGACGTAATGGTTGTCAACTGCTAACGGATTTCCATTTGTTCGCTATTGGCCTTAGCGCGGGTAATGTTTGCACCTGCTGCATTCAGCCCGATGTCTTCATGACGTTTGAACGCTTTACTAATGTAAATTAATTTGCTATCTTTAAAACCTGTGCTTTAATGTAGGTACGTACATATAAAGTTACCTTTAAAACGGATCGTTAACTAAAGTCAGTCTTACAATCGATTTAAGTTGAATCTCATTTCGATTGATTAAAGGCTAGGAAGAAAAAGCTACGTAAAGCCCACTACATACGTACCTTCTTAAATAAGACGTACGTCTTTTTAAAGATAACATTATTTTGTAGGTCGTATTGAATAAGTAGGTAATTATTTCGATTTTGTAGGTACAATTAGTGGATAATACCAAAGGGGCTGATGAGATAAAGCGAGCAGTGAGAAAGACTTGGATGAGGGTGGCATTCTGCATTGCGATCAAAATACAAACTAATCATGATGATGATGAATCCATCACCAATTTTTACAGACAGCCGTGTGAAATCTGATGTGTATCAGATTTCTACAATCTGTCAAAAATCCGCAATTGGTATTGAATTGAAGATGTTTGACATTAAGGGGAGAATCGGATGAAGGTATTGGTCTGTTTTGTGCATACCTTGATGTGAGGCTGTATGTGCATAATCCTTCATTTAATTTCCTACACAAGGAAAGAATGATCCTCAAAAGTCGATAAAATAATTTCATTGAAGTCACCTTGGGCAATGGCAAGTCACAATGACTTGCCATTGCCCAAGATTTTTTTTCTACACCGTCATTTTTTTATCGTTTACACCCCGGAAATCTGCCGAATTTTTGTGATATATGTGAAAAATTACATACATCAAAAAAAACCGGCAGCGTCTGTGCTATGTTTCGCTGGGTGAGTGAGATTACCAGAGGCCTAATCCGGGTAACAGGGGGGGGTTTATTGAATATCCATGGACAGCGGCAATGGCACTATCAGATGATTTGTATTCAATCCATCTGCAAATGTTATTTATACATCGTGACTTTTTCAATACCCGAAAAACGTAAAATAAGCGTATTAAACTAATGAAAAAAAACATTTTAGTTTACTTGAAAACTGGTAGAATCTCAAAAAAAATCACCTCCACATACTAAAATCACACTTCCTATATAATAAGAGCTTAATACTATGCTAAAGTGCATCAGCATGCAATTTGTATACAAAATACAAATACAATACTGTATTGTGCATAAGTAACTACAATTTGTACACACTGTAAATAGTTTTATAACATACTTATTAGATAGGTATATTAAACTAATTACAAGTGGGTTTGAAAATGAACATGGACAAGACGAAAATTATGTTGAATTCCCATGTCGTACCAACTCTTGAAAGATTGGAAGCTCTACACTGGAAGTTGTGGACAAGAACATCTACCTCGGACAAAAAGTCCAGCTTGGTTAGTCCAACTTCCAGAAAAAGGGTCGATCGACGAATCCAACTCGGCTGGGCAGCGTTCGGGAAGCTACGCAGCATATTTTCGGCCCATCTACCGCAGTGTCTCAAGACGAAAGTCTTCAATGCGTGTGTGTTGCCAGTGATGACATACGGAACCGAAACGTGGCCGCTTACAATGTGCCGATTAAGGAGGCTCAAAGTCACCCAGAGAGCCATGGAGAGGGCTATGCTCGGAGTCTCCCTGCGTGATCGTATCAGAAATGATGAGATCCGCAGGAGAACTAAGGTCACAGACATAGCCCAAAGGATTGCATGCCTCAAGTGGCAATGGGCAGGGCACATAGCGAGGAGAACAGTCAGCCAGTGGGGCGGAAAGGTCCTCGAGTGGAGGCCACGTACAGGAAGTCGCAGCCGTGGCAGGCCCCCCACAAGGTGGACCGACGATCTGGTGAAAATCGCGGGAATCCATTGGATGCGGGCGGCACAGGACCGATCTGTGTGGAGAACATTTGGGGGAGGCCTATGTCCAGCATGTGATGATGACGATTAAACTAATTAGTTTAATTCTTGTCTAAGCCAAAACAATGTTTATTAAAACATAATGTAGATAGGTACAGAGACATAATCCTTTACCTTCCTTTACCTTAACCTTTTTTTTGTTTGTAAAGGTGATATTTTTTAAGATTAGATACTATGTTGCTTGGGGAAAAATTATTGTTTGCATAATTATAATGCCCTTGAAAATTTTTTCGGGTACCTATTAAAAAAAAACAGGTTGTATATTACCGGTATTATTTTAAGGTACCTACCTATATTCTATTAATATTCAAATAAATTAATTGATTTAGTATCATCGTAAAGTTTTTGTCAACATTAACGAAATTACAACGTGAGCTTTATGATTGAGGCCTTTGCTTAACCTTCACCCAAATAGCTGCGCGCGAGTTGTGCTCGCATGACGCCGCGCTGACAGATGGGTTGTTATCATTGCTTTGACTTTTGACCACCAAAGTACATAATGAATCGTGAGGAAACCTGCATGTTTCGGATAATTTCTCAAAATTTGTGGATACTTACAATATACTTGAAATAATGATTCTGAACCATGGTCCCTTTGGTCTGTTTCCCCTGTCTAAGGGTTGCGAAGGTCAAACGGCAGTCACTTCATTGTAATTACCAGACTTCCCGAATCCTGGATCGTGGTCCAAGCGTACCCCCGTAAGTGACACCTTTGAATACAACAAGAAATTATACACTTAGATGAAGAAGAAACTACCTACATAATTAATATACCGGCGGCCAAGTCTACAAAAATGGGAGTTATAATATATGAAAACATTTATATTTAACCGTAGGTACATATATAGTAATAGGTTCAAAGTCACAGAAAAAAAAAGTACGTCCAAAGTTCACGGTAGAGCAATTTCTTCGAATTGAGGTGCCCAGACGTGTCAAGATGTTTGCGCGGCCAGTATCGAGTTGCACAAGAGTCTCATACAAGACCAATCAGTGACGTCACTGAAAAAACAAACGGTCATCGATTAATTTAAAGAATTGTGCAAGTTATGATGGTGTGCTACACAAGTCGTATGGCAGACACAGCGGGGTCGAGATGGCGTTACGGTTGAAATATGTAAAGGGACGTGCACATGAAGCTGGAAACGCTTTATAGTTCAGAGACAGCGAATAGCCCACTACATTTAAACATATATTAACTTTTCTACAATCGTCCTGTTATCGGCAGCCTGTAGTCGATGGTACATCTTTGATCCATTTGATTATATTATTATTATTATTTTTGTCTTTTTCTGATATCAATCTCATAATATTATGTGTATGTAGGTATATAGTCTATTATTTTATTTTATTTGAGCATAAATTTATTACTTTATAATATTGTATTTATTTATGTATTAGGGTTATAAGTTATATTTTAATATTTACAGTTTATCTATTTTTTTTTCCTTATTGAATATTGCACCACCTACCCCTTCTCAACTATTAAATGTCCTTTAACCAACGGTTATCTGGTAGAAATCGCTTTCAGCGATAAGACCGCCGAAATTGTACACAACATTTCTGTAATGCCCAATACTTAAGTTGTGTATTTTGTGCAATAAAGTATATCTATCTATCTATCTATATGTCCAGCCATTTCTATATTTTTTTTAACCTAATCAAAAAGTATTGAAAAAATTGTATTACAAAAGAGTAATCGTGTACATTTTTCTAAATGAAATAACAGTGTTCGAAGGAATTTTAAATTCCATTTTTAGATAACCAAAAAGCATTTTGTTTTATTTGGATAAAGTTGTTCATTTACATATACCAGACTTAAATGAATGAACATTGTTTTTTCTTCTTTTGTGGTGACGTCTATGCGACTATACGACTATGGAAAGGGCTATGCTCGGAGTATCTCTGAAGGACCGCATCAGAAATGATGTAATCCGACAGAGAACCAGAGTCACCGACATAGCCCACCGAATTAGCAAACTGAAGTGACAGTGGGCTGGTCATATTAGCCGCAGAACTGACAGCCTTTGGAGCCGTAAAGTCCTTGAGTGGAGACCGCGACTCGGCAAGCGTAGTGTAGGACGCCCTGCGACAAGATGGGATGATGACATTCGAAGGCTGGCTGGTGTGGGCTGGATGAGAGTGGCCGAAAATCGGGAGCAGTGGCGTGCATTAGGGGAGACCTATGTCCAGCAGTGGACGAGTGTGGGTTGCTGATGATGATGATGGTGGCGTCTCCTTCCGAATGTTGGCAATCATTAGAGCTATTTGCAATCTTGACAACGCCGTACGGAAAAGAGAACTAGTACTTTTGCCTTACCATTCACGCAGATTTCTTACTCAAGATTTTGTTCTTCCACCAGGCCTTCTCCTGCCCTGGATCATACCTTGTATGATTAGTTGGAGAAGGTCATGAGAAATAACAAGTTTTTTCTCATGAGGTTTCCGAGATATTGAAGTTTCCTAGTTTTCTTACATTTTCTATAAATACTGAATAAATAATTAAAAACTATAGAGTATCTAAGAAAATAAAAACTTTTGTTTCAAATCGCGCTTTTAGACATTTATTTTTTTTATGAGAAAGGGAGGCAAACGAGGAGAGAAACCTGATCTTTGATCACTTGCCGCCGCCCATGGACATCAGCCACACCAGAGAGAGTGGAGATGCGATTGCCGGCCTATTAGGAAGGTATAGGCTCATTTCTTGAAGATCTCAATGTCGTACCGGTTCGGAAATACCGCTGCGGCAAGTTGATTACACAATGAGGAGGTGCGCACCAAAAATGACGTGTAAAGCGCACGGTGGCGGACCTCCACCCATGCAGATGGTGCGGGTGGAATCCTAGTTCACGGCGTGTTTCAATATCCAGTGAAGTCAATATGTTGTCTATTCATGTAGAACCGTCACTGTCCTATTAGTTTAATGATTAAGAAACTACGGCAATGGTTAAATTAAATTTCAACTCAATTATTTTTTGTTTTTTTTATGACATAGGTGGCAGACGAGCAGACGGATCACCGGTTGGTTGGCTTGTGATGGCCGCCGCCTATGGACACACACAACACCAGTGGAGTCACAAGTGCGCTGCCAACCTTTAAACTCCCCTTTCCCCCCCATATGGACCTCCGGTACCCTCACTCACGCAACGAAACACAGCACAGGGCTGCTTCACGCCGGTTATCACTCCGGTCGAGCCGGCCCATTCATGCCGAAGCGTGGCTCTCCCACGGTTAATTCAATTTTAAAATCAAATTGTCTTTATACCCTACATTTATTTTTTAAATTTGTATTTTAATTTAAATTAACTGAATAGTAAGAATTATAGTTATAATCACATCTTTTGTGATACTTACAAATTTTTCATACTTACTAATTTTATGCAAATAAATATCTTGACTTTAACTACTATAAAACTTATTTCAGGAAGATCCTAATTTCAGGGACATCCTTAGAGGATGGCGTAGATTAAACTTATTAACATTAAAATAAAAATCCACCCTAAATAAATCATACCATGTAAATACGGCCTTATCCATACGAACACGATCCATCCATAGCAGTATAATTTAATCACATTGCTTTGACTACACGCAGTTTAAATATATTACAGGTTTAGCAGTCACCCACCAATCACGTGATGTTTAACATTTGAACTTCCATTTAACCATACTTTTATTATAACCTTAGCAAGATAAATGAGCTTGGGCTGCCGTTTGTTTCCTCATATGTTTTCTGTGACACAATCTCCGGTCTCAAGCCATCTGCCCCAGCCGCCTACATTGTGTACTATATTGATCTGCCTGTAGTATTATGCAATTTAATAGTCATATCTATGAATAGGTATTCAGACAACAAAGGATTTCTCTCATATCTGTTATGTAAATCTCAACGTAGGCTCCTTTACTCAATAGAATGTCTTCAGGCAAATTTAGGTATTGCCGCATTTATTTGTTGGGAGTGGTCTGCGTGTGTGGCTATGATAATGCGATGAAGTCATACGGCATTTAATTAGTGCCAGTATACGGGTACTTATTTGTCTATATATATTGTCAGATTCGCACCTTCTTTAAAAAATATTCAAAATATATCAAAATTCAAGTCCGGTTATGCGATGCGTTTGAAGTTCAATGTTCAAGGATTAACGTTAACCAAATATCGAACAGACTAAAATTTAAACAAATATACACAGTCGTATACGTATTATTTTAGACAGGATGTCATAATAAAAAGGCATGATTATTATAATATGATAATAATATGTTTTGTTTCAAATGTTTTCAACATATTTTGGTATATGAAAAATCGTATAAATTACTTAGTTATTTCTCTAAACATTACTATATGTACTAAAATGTTAAATGGCAAATTGCAACAAATTAAAATATATACAATTAAGACAAAACCTTCGTTTTAGATATTAATCTCGCTTATATGGTTGGTAGGATATGCCTAATACACGTAGGTAAGTAGGTACCTACACATCGTAATAACTCAGAGCTAATTCATGAGCTTTGACTCATTTTACTAATTTATACTTTATGGACACTCAATTGAAAACACAATCATCATAAAGTATTTGTTACACCATAAAGATCACCAACACCGAACAGTCGGACAAGGAATTCCTTGTCCACAATTGCACGTTTAATTTGTAGACAATTAGTTTTATTAGCAAAGCTTGTCGCTGGCAAACGTTACACAAAATGTTGATGATTAACTAAAATCCTTGGAGAATAGACCATCTTTATTAAATTATCGCTATTTATTTCACATCTGCGTAAATGAGGTGCAGAGGCGCGACCTTGACACGTGAGGGAAAGTGGACCGACCGGTCGTTGGGCAACCGGGGTCGCCGGCGCTCCATCTCCGCGCGGAGGACTCCCGCGCACGAATACCCACTGTACCACTGTACGGACACCAGAGGGTCGCGGTATGCAGGACATGCCATCATTGTTTCGATTGTATAATATCCCTTCACCCGTAACAATGATAGGTATATGTCTATGTCCCTAGAGAAAATAATTGAACATTGATATTCTTGTTTTGGTATGGGGAATTTTAGGTACCATGCCATTCTATTAGCATATAATTTGTCAATCCTGAATCACATACTTAACCTTGAAGTTACTGACATTTACCAGTCTAGGTCGATTTATATTTTTTCTGGTGTTATTATTGTATCTTGTACTGATGTAAATCTTGTTGGTAATCTTAAATTAATAAGTAAAGATGTCATTTTATGATAGGTACTGCTTCATCCTATATGAAATAATGCACAGAATAACTAGATTATAGTAAAAATCTGCCCTAACATCTAACAGCATTTAATTTGTTTTGAAGCTCTGATTGAACTGAACACCCATTGAACAGTTCTATATGCTGTACGTACTCTATTTGGTGTTATTTAAATTTTTTTTTAAATATCCTCAATATGCCTATTGCCTGGGCACCCTGTAATAATAAGGTATTAATTTTGACAACTGAACTTGAGTGTGCTAATCATCGACCTCTCAAAGATAACTAATTGTTGTTCACATTTATCACATTGTACCTAATGATAGTTCATTCATTATTACGAGTATACATATCAAGGTTCTTAGGCACATAAGCGCATACTGCTTTCATCGCAGAAGTAATAATTAGAATTTATATGAGAGACGCAAAACGTTAATTTTATGAGAATACAATATGTAGCAAATTTTATTTACGATTCCTGATGGAATCGTCCATTTCAGCTACTAGACACTACTGAATAAAGGCCACTTTCCAAGGTTCTCCACACCAATCGGTCCTGGCCCTTCTACAAGGAATTCTCACAATCTTCACCAGGTCGTCAGTCCACCTTGTGGGGGGCCTGCCACGGCCTCGACTCCCTGTACGTAGCCTCCACTCGAGGACCTTTACGCACCAACTGCAATCGGTTCTCCTTACAATTTGCCCTGCCCCTTGACACTTGAGACTAGCGATTCTTCGGTCTACGTCTGTGACCTTAGTATTAGTAGATATTCCTGATAATCACGCAATTATCACATTTTCGTGTTTCTTCATATCATGAGGGATGTAAAGCACTTATGTCAGGTTCCAAACCACCTTAAATGCTTTGACGTAGATACCTGGTGAAAACATTATCTCTGTTTTGAACAATGAGTTGCAATGTCCTAAACAAACCAAAATAGTATGTCTCCCGAATGTATTAAGTAATATACGGTATGACATGCAATAAAGGTACCATAAATATTTACTTAAATGTATATTATAATACCCATACATTAAACAGACAGTATTTATCACACTTATGTTAGTCTGCGTGGGAACCGAACCCTTGGAGCTAGAAGCCTGACCACCAAATGCGACGGGCATCGGGCTAGCCATGTTAACATTATGTCACTATTTTTAAGAATCGTAAATTAAAAACTACACATAAAATTCATGAATCGTAATATATTTAAATATAATATAAGCAATAACATTACAAACCAATAACTAAATTATACATTCCTTACAGCTAGAATAACACATTTATTTTTAATTTTTTTATAACATTGTTTTATCACAAAATTGTAAATACTTAAAACTATAGATATGAGCTTTTGAACTCTTTGAGCCTCTTCATGCTTTAGTTTGCTAGATTTGTATTCACTAAGAGCTGATTTTTATAACGAAAATATTTTTTTCATCCAATAGAATAATGTCAATCTACAGATTATAAAGAACTCAATCTACATCTCGCACAATATGTGTACGGGCCGATTCAACCAATCTTATTCCGATACTTAATCTAACTATGGTATAGCGCTGTCATTCTATACAAATCTGACATTATACCATAGATTTATCCACAGATAAAAATTGGTTGAATCGGGCCTAAAATATAATTTAATTTAACTTCAAATGATTGGCGTTTTTTTCATAATCTAGTAACCATTAACGACAAATAATCCTTGAATCTTATTTTAATTATGATTCATAATTCAAATAAGCTACAAAGACAATATACTAACCAGCTCATTCCTCTGATTCTGTATGAAAAAAAAATATGTTGACGTCACATCAGTTTACCTAATCCTTAAAAAAGTTGCTTACATATTCATAGAGTTCACGATTTAAAAACCCATGTTTTAAAATTGATAGCAGTCGGTGTCATAGGGTATCATGTCATTTTCGTAATAATCCGGAAGGCTAGTACTCAAAACTGGAACTGAATTTATTAACTCCCCGTAAGAGTCCGATTTATAATATTTGGCTGTGTATTGTTTTTTTTTTGTGAATAGAATTGTAAATATTTGCGCAAAAGCATATTTAGACCGAGATGTTAATGAGCTTTTAAGGGTGGTTTTAGAAACATGCTGACTGGCCGGGCTGTTGACCATTAAGGAACGCAGACATGTCAGTCGTCGTTCAAAAACGTTTCTTTTAATCACATTGCAGTGTTATATCGACGCTGGTGATCATAACTCTAAAACCGATCTGCAATACCTACTAATTATTATACTATGGATAGTATCTTCTATTTGACAAAAAATAATATCGATTAAAAATCTGCTCTAAATCTTTCGCCTTAAGATTGCGTATTGTAATACCCGAAGTCCCTGGGCCGGCCAGTGCCAGGAGCGGGCTCCACGCGTTCGTTGCTGGGTGGCAGGGTGGCGAGGTATTCGAGAGCCTTCTGGATTTCTGGCGGAATGGGGGGTGGGGTGGGGAGATGAGCGCCTTGTGGCTGGAAGCCGTTCTCGTCCGCTAGGTACTGGAGTTGAATCAACTGTGGAAAAGAAAAGATTGTAGTACCACCTCAATACGTAAAAAATACTTTATATTAATAACTGAGATTTATATTATTTTTAACATATTTCAAGATTCCTATAGGCTGTAAACTAATTAAATTCAAATTACATGAAATATTTAATTCATTTAATCAACTGATAAAAAGGCATCAAAATATCTAGAAATTAAGTTAATAGAAAATAATTTTATTCATGTTTCAAACTTAATGTCCTAACCTTCACGCGAGTAATTTAGGTTTTTTGTTTGCGAGAACACGACATTGAGTTGAGAGCACATCAATATAGCTAAGTATTGATGTGGTGAAAAAAATATACATAACAAATACCTATTAGATCACTGCAATGCCAGACCCCTACGCAACTCTACTAACTTTCAATTTGTTAACCTTTTTCCGTATTCATATTGGATTTCGCCGTTTGCTTGTTAGTAATTATTTTGATAAAAAAGGGTTAACATGCCACATTCAGTCTTAAAATGGATTCTAAATTTCAAACGGCCGTAATTAAAAAGACTCTGATGTGGTGCCGCATAATGAAATGAAAGACGCCAACTTTTTAAAATTATTTCTAATGTAGCAAAAGCAATGGAATCTCAGTTACTAAGAACGTGCGCATTCCAAACAGGAGGGCCAAGGTTCAAACCCGAGCAGTAGAGAGATCAAATGGATTTATTAAATCTAAAAATATATCCAATAACACCAAGGTGTTGAAGGAATACATCGTAAGAAAATATGCATTTGTTTAAGAAGGTTTGGCCGTGTGGTCCCCGGCAGAGTAGAATAGGCCACCCTCACTCTTACCGAGGTGTCGTAAAAGGCGACTAAGGTAAAGCTGCTGGCATGATCATCAGCGCCCAGAGAAGGAAAACTCTGCATTTATATCAAAACCCTCGCTAACCCGTCTGCCAAGCGTGGTGAGTATGGCAATTACCCCTCATGTGATTGAGGGAGGCCCGTGCCGACGACGATGATGACGATGTTTATGACGGATGTAAAGGAATTCTGAAGCTTACTCCATACAGGACCCTCCAAATCGACAATGGTATTTATTCACGGCTTATTATGAAATTAGTAAATTATTTTATTACTTAGCTACTGTCTGACATGGTGGGGTGGTACTATACTCCTTATTAGATATGTAGTTCCGAACTGCTTTCGCATAGTTACGGTAGAAAATTATATCCCGTGCTATAACTATGTCACGACTTCTTCTAAGGTAATGCGAAATATTTGTGAAATGTCTGTATATGCTTGCACGCCCCAGAGTATGAAAATTGTTGAGAATATAGGGTAGGCATTTTCCATCTATATACTTTAACAAAGAATTCGTGGGCGATAGTAGCTCGCTCAGTAGGAGCGATGGTAATAAGAAGGAGACGCCTTCCGAACCTAAGGTTTCTACCATTACCTGGGTGGTAAGGAAAAACATGGCGAGGAAACCTGAACATTTTGGATATGATACCCACAATTGCTGAGATAATGATACTGAACCTGCAACGTGAACCAATTTGTCTGGTTTGATTGTTTAAGAGTTGCGAATTTAGACGGCAGTCGCTTCTTTGCAATTATAATATATCTGAACCGTAGAGATCACGCTTTGGCATGAATGGACCGGCTCGACCTGATACCGCTGCCTCACAGAAAACCGGCATGAAGCATTGTCTGTGCTGTGTTTCGCTTTGTGAGTGGGAGTACCGGAGGCCCAATCCAGGGTAAAGGGGGCTTAAATGTTGTCAGCACACTTGTAACTTCACTGGTGTTGCGGGTATCAGATGATCCGTCTGCTCGTCTGCATAGATAGCACGTAAAGTAAAATTACCAGACTCACCAAAACCTAAGCGTAGGCGACGGTTTTGGCCGCAACCGGGAATCGCACTCTAAGTGTATGATGACAAAACAAGACTTAGTGCAATACCTGTCCATCAGGAGCTGTGTACTGATACTGGCCCTGAGCAGTCTGCACCTCCTGGTCTGGCACCCCTTGGTTCTTCACGTAGCCTTGCTCCTCTGCTGCTATTCCGTTACCCGTCTCGTAACTTTAAAAGGAATTAAGTTCATTATAGTTTTTAGTATTTATTAATTAATCAAAAAATATTTTTTTTCTTTAATTAATAATAAAATATTATACATGATGTATCTGTGAACATTTACATCCCTTTAACCTCGTGTTCTACCAACCATTCTGAACATTTGTTCAACGACTTATCGAAATTTATCGAAAAATGTTTCGACTCCCCATACAACTTGGCCATAATGATTAGTAGAACACGTGGTTAAAGGGATGGAAATGTTCACAGATACACCCTGTATACAAAAGAAGTATTTATTACATCAGTATTTTGGTACGGAATATTGTATGACTCAATTTCACACAATACAGAAACGTTCATATTTACCTGGTCCTGCTTCTTACTAACTGAACAATTGAATTTACTTGGATTTTGAATTCATCTTATATTAATAATCTTGTACCAAAAAAAGTCCAGTTTTAGATTTGACAGAAATATAACAAAACGAAAACTATCCATAAACGCTAACAACAATTATTCAGATAAATTATTATTCCCATCAATATACAAATAAATAGCTAAAAATATGTAATTCGCCCGTGGTCGTTTACACTACTTTATAATAAAAACAAAGTAACAAGATCGCCCCTAGCCGAATACCTACTAATAATCTTCTAACGGATACATTGCTTAGCAAATACTCTCAGTAAACTCAGCGCGATTCTAAAAAGCTGTAAAATATTTCGCTTTGGAAAATCTACCGACTAGTATAAAGCGTGTACTTCTTTAAACGATTACATTACTTTGGAGTTCTGACACCTAAAAACCTTTCGAAACTAATAAATCTTGGCTTCTCTAGTTATAAAGTTTACAACTTACTAAGATGAACGGTTTGTTTACACTCCTAATCTGATCTTAGGAGACTATTTGTATTTTTTTTGTAAAAATATGATCCCCATTCACAGATTTTCAAAAAATGTACAGTCAACAAGAAAATCACCAGTTTTCAAAAAAAAATGTTTGATGTCAATCGAGCCTGTTTCAGATATTGATCAAAAACTTCTTCGGGACCAACCCAGGTTGGAGTACTAAATAACATAGGACATAGTTTTTTTTCCTTATATTAATAAAAACGATATTAATGAAAACTAAACGCTTTACTCGAACGCCAGCTCTCTCGAATAAAAACACGTAGCCCTTTAAGTCTCTTTAAGCCGTATAAGGCGTTAAGTCGTTTTAGGCATTTAAGGCGTTTTAGCGCAACTAGTCTTATACGTTAAATGACTGAGTCGTATTATTGAAGACTAACAGCTAAAGTCTTAATTTTAAAGCAAAGTCGTGTATAAAGAGGCGAGTCTTATCTTAAACGACTTAAAGGACTGAGTCTCTTTCATCACTAATCATAATATTAATAATTTAAACAAGTAATTCCACTTGAAATCATAAATTTTACAGTTTAAAGTTGATTTATAATTAGACAATTTAGTAGGTACTCGTAGTGTCAGTTGAGCTAAAAACAAGATTTTAGAATACATGAGAAGTTATAAAATTACTAATTCAGTAGTTTGATAGTATCCTTGTTTAATTATATATTAGTTAGCAAGTTTATTGTCAAGTTAGACCCGTTCTTATAAAATGTATCTATCTATCTTGTAATAAATAATGCCCTAGTGTGTATAAAAGTTTAACTGTGTTCCCTATTACCTACATACTAACTTGTTTGTTTAAATCATATTTGTAGAAATGTAGACTTAAGTCGTTATTAAATAACGTTCCAGGTGACTTCGAGGGCATCAAAGTCATTCAAAAGGTTTAAAATTGTTTTCATATTACCTAATAACAAATAAAATTGGCTAAGTGAACCAAACGTAATAACAAATGTATACCCACTCTTGAAGTAACTAGGACCGTTATATCTTCTAGCATAATTCAATTAAATATCTAACTCCAAGGCATTATGAAAGATAATCTTCTATCTAAAATGAATGCTTAAAACTCATTAGAAGAGACCACTTTATACCGGTGACCTAATTAAACGTAGTACAACCAAAACTGCAGGTTTAATCTTTCGTCATATAAACTTTAAACTACCTCCATTTGTAAGATCCATCCGGATTTATGACTTGCTCCTGTCTGATGATGGGAATCGGTTCCGTAGTATATTGCTGCTGTTGTGACTGCTGCGCCTGGTACGGCTGGAAACTGCTCACGTCTCCTCTTGCACAGCCCAACAACATCACCAAAGCGAGCTGTGAAGAACCAATGCATACATGAGCAGGTAGAAAGTTAATACATTGATTACATATCCATTAAGAATCAGAGAAATTATCGTTGTCTGTTGAATTGAATTACCACTGCAAGTAAAATACCAATGGCGTCGCTTTTGATCCGGCTCGAAAGACCAAACATTTTATTTATGCGCTATAAATTTGACAGGTTTTCAAAATTGCTTTGACAATTTGGGTTTCCAATGAGAAAAAACCGACACCGTGTATGTATAGCAACGAAACTTTTTAAGTATTGAAGAAGCAAAATACTTTTAATATTGATCGCCACTGTTTACATAAACTCTAACCAAATATCTTGTCATTCTCACACAACACATAAGTATCACTTTGTTACACTTTTTCATGAGATTTTTAATAGAAATAATGAAAAAACACAATGCACTCTGGCGACGGCTTAAAAATAAAATCGGTGAAACTTACAAAGAGCCTCATTTTAATAAGCTGCAGTTACAATAATAAGCTTACGAAAGCGGAATATGGTATGATGCACTCTGAATTCACCCCTGGTATTTATACGAAAAATTTTGTGGCAATTACGCATCGTTGCATTTCTGTGAGTATTTTATGAGCATGTGGTCGACAGAGGACAGTGTGGGGAGTCCCTTATTGAGCTGTTACATTGTGCTGAGAAAGCGTTTGTGACAAAATCAGAAACAGTCGAAATCAAACCTTAGGCTGCTTACATAAGCGTACTAATCCAAAGTCAAAAATCAGCATAATCCGAGAAAAATGCGCATCTTTGCTTCTGCATAAGTTTTGTTATATACGACACTCTAAAAATGTCTTGAAATGACAACATTAAAGCGTCTAGGTTAAGGGGGAATAAAAAATTTCGTCATCATATTTATTCATCTTGATTTCGCTGGCACCTTGTTGACTATCAATAAACTAACATTTTTATTGTACACTTGCAGTTGGTAAGGACGTGACTGCATTTCAATATTTGTTGAAAGCTCACTTGTTGACTGTGGGAGAGCCACGCTTCGGCATGAATGTTTCGGCTCAACTAGAGTGATACCACGGCCTCACAGAAAACTGTCGTGAATCAGCACTGTGCTGTATTTCGCTACGTGAGTGAGGGTACTGGAGACCCGCACTTGTGACTCCACTGGTGTCGCGGATGTCCATGGGCGGCGGCAATCGCTTACCATCAGGTGATCCGTCTGCTCATCTGCCACCTATCACATAAAAAAAGACGATGGTATTGATGTTCTGTAGGCATTCGCTCAATATTTGTAATTCACAAGCTGCTAAAGATTTTTTGTCTCATATTTGGATTTTGATTGTTGAGAAACCTTACAAATAAATACTTCCGGAAAAAAGAAGAACTTACGAGTACTTTGCAATTTTTGGTATAAATCTGATTCTAAGGAGGAAAATCATATTCTTTACACTATTGGGCCATTTTCCCAACTTACACGATACTACTTGCCCAAATCAAAGGCGGATTCGCGACGTGAGTGATTATAAAAATAATTATTATAATATTATGCTGTATTCAATTATTAGAATCTTCATCAATGACAGGAAGGCGTGGAAACTGCTCATCAACTCCTCCACCAATGTATCTTAAGACCGGAATAACCTTTGGTTATGAAGTATTTTCTACGACTAATAAAAAGATAATCATCATCAGCTACATGAATAGTCAAACTTAAATACTTACAATTAAAAACATATTTAAACCCCCCACTCCCCCTCTAATGACAGGTAGAGATCGCCCCCAGCGATAAGACCGCCTAAATTGTACATTGTATCTCTGTATACCTAGCTTTTAAGTTTTGTATGTTTTTATTTATTTTAATATTTATATCAATTTTATTATGTCCTTATTACAGACTTACAGATCGCCTGACGCTTTTATTCATGTAAAACAACGTTAATATCTTGTAGCGCTTCGATTAAATGAAACATAAAGAAAAGTGTACCCTTTAACGTCATACAAAGGTTATATAACAAAAGATCAGCCCTGTGTCGGCGCATATGCCTGGATCCGCACCAACCAGTCGCAGGTAGAGATGTGCCGACTGGGGCATTTCACTACCTTGGGATAAACACGACTCAAGTTACCTCTTAATATTTAAGTAACGGATAAAAAATTATAGCTCAAAAATAGCCGCCATTTTGATAATAATTTTCTTATCACTTCAAAACAAAAAAAATGCTTTAATAGTATAGTTGAATGCATCTTATTAAGAGATAGTGAAACATTTGATTTGACTATATGGACGTTACGGTTACGTGAACTGTCCGTATGTGTTAATTAATTCCAAGAAAATCCAGCTTGAATTAACTTGAGTCACTCCCAGTTCGAGGTAGCACATCACTAGAAGAGTCTGCGGTATGCGCGTGCGACATAATACAACCAAGTTTTTTGTCTATTGGGATTACCTCACTAGCAAATTTAGTGTCATTCAGAACATATTGTGATTTCTCTCCTTAATTTTGGTCAAGTATAAGAGAAAAGTGTTTAACCTGCATTTTTTAAATCTTGACAAATTGTAACGATTATTTGTAAGGAAATAATAAATATAATTGAACTATAACTTTATTTTAGGCTCGTGTAATTAATTAAAGATCATTTTACCTATATTTTCTATTTAGTAAAACATACATATAAATTATTCAAAATTTAATTACTCCTACTAATTTTTTATTTTAACACCTGGGCGTGTATTCCATACAGGAGACTTATTAAACCTAAAATTTCTCTTTATGAATGATATGAATGCGTGTATAAATTAGCATAATAGAATACAATGAATAACATTCAAAATAAGTCAAGACTTTTCAAGAAAATTAAAGGCTTTCCCTGAAAGTAAAAGTTGAATTGCAGGATGTAAACCTCTTAAAATGCTAATTTGAAACTGATGTTTATCGACGTAAAGTTCAATTAAAATAAGTTAACACAGAACCTGTCAGCGCCATTGTCATTCAAGCCGTACGTTTTACCACAATATGAGTCAGACACAGCAGTATAACTAAATATAGAATTTTCAAAACTTATAGTAAAAATGTTGACATTCATAAGTGCTCTATATGTATGGTCGTAGATCGAATAAACTATTCTTTATTTTAGGCTTCTTTTGCATTGGGCTGAGATTGTCACTTAAGCTAACATGCAGAATACGAGAGAATGTGCGCTATCACAGTCACGGCACAGCCCACGGGTGTCCCCCCAAATGAACCCTTATCTGCATTTTTCAAATCTATATGCAAATTTCTACCATAGCTCGGAGGTGAGGGAAAACATCATAAAGAAACCTGCACGTGTCAGATAGTTTCTAAAAATTGTGGTTACTTATAATATTTGAGATAATGATTCTGAACGTTGGTATACCCGTGATCCAGTTGGTATGGTTTCCCTGCGTAATGGTTGTGAAGCCAATGGCAATCGCTTCATTGTAATTAGCATACTTGACCCAAGCGTACCCCGAGCTCCGAAACGACAGTCTTGGACGCAACTGGGAAACACACGGAAGGCTAAGGATTCAAGTGGAACATTCTATAGATAAACTACTGGACATACTGTGGTTTACTTTGTTATGCATATCATTGCGGCTACTTTAATTATCACGGTTAAAGGTACCGATGTTATTTATATCGGTGTTAAACTCATTTTATGCACTAAATTTTGTTCAAGGAGTTATAACATTACTTTATTAGGTACAAACGGGATATAAATATTGGTATCAGATACACAAGTATTATTATTCGAAGTTCTGGGGAGCGTTCGTTGCCGAGTGGTCACTGCGACCAAATTTGATCTATTGTGACCTCCGCTCCCCCTTACAGATCGTCTCCGAGGCCCACGGCTTGCATAAACCGTACAATGGCCTTGGGAGCGATAGCCTTAACATCCTCCGGGCAGATGTGGTAACTGCCCAGGGTGCGGCTTCTTGGATGCCCGAGGGCATCGCATTGACAGAGGACGTGCATCGGTGTTTCGTCCTCTGCTTTACAGAATCTGCAGGTGGGATCTCCGGCCAGCCCGGTTCTGGTACCGTGCTTGTTTAGCCTGCAATGACCAGTAATGGTTCTTGTGAGGATACTCAACTGTCCGCGAGATAGCGCTAATACCTCTTGCGAGTATTTGTTGGAGAATCCTGTCATTAAGGTCTTGGCGTGAGCCTGACCTGTCGACCTGAGCCATAGTTGTTTACTTTGTTCGATCGACCACTCTTTAAGATTGCGTAGGGTGGTGCACTTGGGTATGCCCAGTACCGGTTCCGGGGTTTGTACCGGGCATAAGGCCCCCTCCCTTGCAAGCTCGTCGGCTTTTTCGTTGCCCACGATTTCGGAGTGTCCTGGTACCCAGCGAAGGGTTACTCTGTTGTTGGAGCCCAGACAGTTTAGGGTCTGTACTCCCTCCGCTATTAGTTTGGAGGTAATCTCAGCAGATTCAAGTGCCCTTAGAGCCGCTTGACTGGCTGATAGGATATATATATCTTTGCCCTTATAGCCGCGTCGCAGATTCTCCTGGACGCAGCTTATTATAGCAGCCACTTCGGCTTGGAAGACTGTGGCGTGTAACCCCAGGCCCTGTGATATTTGGGCCTTGGGTTTTTCGCCGTATACTCCGAAGCCAGCTCTATTGTTGAGTCTGGAGCCGTCCGTGTACCACACAATATCCCCAGACCGGAACTCAGCGAGCGTACCATCAGTCCACTCCTGTCTGTCCGGTATCTCAATTGAATACCACTTTATGAAGTGGTATTCTTTGATCATGCTGTCCCCTGGCATAAGCATGATCGGCATGACTTGCAGTTCTTTTAGAAGGGTTCTCATGCCGTAAGAGTGCCATGTCTTGGACCCGTTTTCCCAGGCTCTCAGCATAGCGGCTCTTGCCTCTTTTTGTATAAATGTAGGCAGGGGGCAGAGAGATAGCAGAGCCTCCAGAGCGGCCGTTGGGGTGGATGACATGGCACCTGTCATTAGCGAGCATGCATAGCGCTGTACTTTCGTGAGTGCCATGCTGCTTGTGGATTGGCGGGTCTTGTTGTGCCACACTACACAGGCATAGGCAATCATGGGACGTGCCACTGCCGTGTATAACCAAAGCAAGTACCTTGGTTTTAGGCCCCATTTGGATCCCACCATCCTGTAGCAGGTTCCAAGTGCCATCTTGGCCTTCTTGGTAACGTATTTGAGGTGTGAATTCCAGGTCAACTTTTGATCTAGCATCACCCCTAGGTATTTGACTTCTCTAGAAAACTCTATGGTTTTCCCAGATAAGGTAGGCTTTCTTAGTTTATCCAGAAGCCTTTTTTTGGTGAATGGGACTATGATGGTTTTATTCCCGTTCACGTTGAGACCTACATCGTTGCACCATCTTTCAACCATACGTAGAGCCTGCTGCAGCCGATCAGATACTGTGTATTAGCATTTACCAACCACCGTAATCACCAGATCGTCCGCATAGCCCTGGGTTGTAAAGTGAGCCCCGTTTAGTTTGTGAAGCAGCTCGTCGACTACGATGGACCATTCCAGTGGGGACAGAACTCCCCCCTGGGGGCATCCTCTCGCAACTTTGAATTCTGCTGTGGTGTCCAGAAGTGTTAGTTTAGCTACTCTGGATAAGAGCATGGATTCGATCCATCCTAGGGTGGTCTCATCTACGCCCTTATTTCTCATGCACCTTATGATGACTGACGCTGAGGTGTTGTCAAACGCTCCCTCCACGTCTAGGAAGGCGCATAGGGCAATTTCTTTCTCTTCTACAGCCCTTTCTAGTCTATCGGTAAGCTCCATTAAGGCTGTCTCGGTAGACTTGCCACCTTGGTAGGCATGTTGACGTACATGCAAGGGACACGATTTGATGAAGTTCTCTCTGATGTACATGTTTAGTACCTTTTCCATCGTTTTCAGTAGAAAGGAGGTGAGGCTAATTGGTTGGATACACAAGTAAGTCCTTCAATGGAAGGGGTTAAATACTGTAGATTTATTTTTAAAATATTGGCAGATTTTATTTTATTTTGAGGACCAAAATAGTCAAGGTTTACCTTTTATGTGGCTAAAGTAAGTAGAATTTCCACCATACTCTCTTTGACCTCGTCGTCACATCGTTAGCTTTTAATTCAAAATGTTTTTTATAATTTCCACCAAAATATTACATGCTTCGCTCATTAAGGTGACGGGTAGGGCACACTAGCTACGCCAATCGATTTTAATTTTTAGCTACTAAACTGGATCTATTTGAAACAATTTCGGGGTTACAACCTCTCGGCAAACACTTATACTAGTATTTATTAAGTAACATTGATTCACGCCAAAAGCGGCCACTTTTGGCGGTAGTCCAAAATTCGTGTGCAAAAGCAGACCAGTTAATTATAACTATTAAATAAATAAGACAAAGAGAGTAAGACAAATAAATGCTTGTACAAATATATAACTATTAAATAAATACGACAAAGAGAGTAAGACAAATATGTCATGACGCCAAACACATGAAAATTTATTCACAATATTCCTGGAATCAGTAGGTAACTCTACATTCAAGTTACGAAAAAACTACAATTTGTTGTAAATAATTGCATCTACTTACATTATATGTATTTTTTTGTAACTATTAATTATGGATATTGAAGGAGTTGGGCTGTGCATATTATTTACTCCAATAAAGTTTTTAATTGACGCAATGAAGAACCAACGAAGAACGGACTATGCATGTATAACTAGTTATAGTTGCAATTGGAAAAAAAAACTTAAATTCTTTTAGGATGGATGCACTATACTGAAATACCTTAATAAATGCACTAGGTACACTAGGTAGTATCCACTCTAATCAGTAAGTCGTAAACTAGGCAACTAGTTTATTATATTTTCTATACTATAATAAGTATCTACTATGACAGGTACAGAACAAGTTCGTTTCCTAAATTGACTGGACCAGAATCGCATCTAGGACACAACACCATTACCACTGCGTCATTGAGATCATCTATAGTATTCTTTAATCAACCTTTGCCGTGTGGTCCCCGGCAGAGAAGAATAGGCCACCCTAACTCTTACCGAGGTGTCGTAAAAGGCGACTAAGGTAAAGCTGCTGGCATGATCATCAGCACCCAGAGAAGGAAAACTCTGCAATTATATCAAAACCCTCGCCAACCCGTCTGCCAAGCGTGGTGAGTATGGCAATTACCCCTCATGTGATTAAGGGAGGCCCGTGCCCCAGCAATGGGGACTTAAATGGGCTGATGATGATGATGAATCAACCTTTGCAGCTAATAACTAGAGCCAGCGGTGTCGTTCGCGGTCACGGCGCGCATTGCGCAAGAGTGTAATACGTCGCGATCAAGCTCGAGATAAAATGCACGCCATCTTTATCGTGGTAGCTAAACTACTGTGGGATGCGGCGGGACTTACACGGATCGACTTACTGACACAAAATATCTTTATTAATTACTTCAGATTAATATTTAAATTCTCGGAGTATACTTTTAGGCGTTGAATTGCCTTTGCCAGGAGACGACGCCCAGCTTTCGATTGATTTAAACCTTTAACTACTAAACTGGATCTGTTTTACCAATTGTGGACTGTTGAAGACTCAGTTAACTTGTATAGTATTTATTTCGTCATTGATTAACGCCAAAAGCGGTCACTCAGCGGTGAATCAAAGTTTCGTACATATTTGCTGATTTTCCGACGATTCAAAATTATTAAAAATACATCAGTTTCATAGTTAAAGAATTATTTGAATTGGCGTCACTAGTGGGCTGTACCCTTCGCTTTTTACGAGTGTACAGTACTTTATCTAACTGTAATGTAATGTAATTTGACTACCTCGGTGGCGCAGTGGTTAGTGGGTCGCACTTTAAAGCGACGGTAGCGCAATAGGTCCCGGGATTCGATTCCCGGGTCGGGACAAACATTTGTACCTAAGTTATCGGTAAGAAATTCTTAGTGGCAGCCCGGAGTCTGGAAGTTGGCGGTCTTGTACCCCCGTGACTCGGATAGCAAGTTAAGCCGTTGATCCTGCGCCCAATCCTCTCTGGTCGTGTCATAGTAATGTCCCATCGGAATATGAGGGTAAGGGAATAGAGAGTGCACTTATGTTTGCGCACACACTTGAGCACTAGAATATATCCTGCGGACGTGGCTGATCGTTGAGATTGGCTGCCGTAGCCGTAATCAGCTGGAGGATTATTATTATTTTATCTAATTATCACTTTTGTGCAAACCTATCGTATCGATTTTGGGCTTTGACGTTACCGTTATGAAATAGTTATGAAATCAAACCGATTTACTGATAACCTAGCAAAAATATTACTAATAAAAAAACGATAGTGTGGTTTTTCTTTCATGGGCATGAGTCAAGGAGGGTAAAATGAATCTTGTAGTTATAGTCAGTTTACATCCACACTTCTACAGTAATATTATAAATGGGAAATTGTCAGTCTGTTTGTTCGACCATAGCTGTGATGGCATAAAGGAGCAACGGATTGAGGTGATATGTAAGTGAATATCGTTGAAAGGGTGGAGTGATATAAGCTAATTTGTGGCAAATCGAATTCCATGCGAGTGAATGTGAGGGAGACCGCTTGTAATAGAATATTTAATAGAACAACAATTAATTTAAAAATAATCAACAAAAGCTAATTTGTCAGTTTTTTGTTAAAATGCATGTTAACAATAAACTCAAGTACATTAATTAAATATAATGTTAGTAAGCGTTGACTAAAGGTCAAAGACGACTGTAAAAATGACAAACTTGACCTCTTTCTTATGTTTGTTTCTTAAACATAATTCTGTAGTTGTTGTTGTGTTAGTATTTGTATAGTTTCGGCATACCTAAAGATAAACAATACATACCTAAATTCATACATACCTTGAAATTAAACGTACCTCAACCAGCAATGTAACAATTATTCCGAAATCCATTTATTATTGTATTCAAAATTATTCATTTCTGACATTTTTTTTAATTCCATTAGTTTATCATTGAAAATTCATATGACATTATTATATTCCCATTATTTTTTTAACTTATGCAAGATACCACATCTTGCATAAGTTAAAAAAATAATGGGATATCTCTAATAGTAAGTGCAGTTAAAATTATTAATTCTATGTCACTGTGATAATAATTATGTATTGCTGTATCTTATATAAAACTAGATTACATATATGTATAGTGCATACATACATACATAGCGGGTATTTGAAAAGTAAAAAAACATCACAGAACGAAAATTAAAGTAGTAGTAGTATAAAAGTAGTTCACCCCAGCTATTATAGCTTAAATTTTTAAGGCTAACGAGCAATTGTTTCACAAGACGTTAACTATATCGTTAGCAATTTTCGAAACCTATTTCTCGTTTGGCTTAGTATTTTTACATCTGTCAAAATTCACCATAACTTATTCTCTAAACTAAATCCCATGAACACAATTTCACACCACATCTCAATATTGCGTGAGCTCAACATCAAGACCAGACTGTCAACTGTGTCGCCGTAGAGTCCATGAGTTTTTTGGCCAGGTGGCCAGAAAACAGGGTCAAAACCTGAAGCAGCTAATGGTGACGGGAAAAGTCTCCGGAAAACATCCTAGAGGTCGCAGTCCCTTGAGATGGTCCGAAGAAATCCGCGAAAGATAAACAGAGATGGCGGAACATTGTCCGCGAAGCATCGATTGCTTGGGGGGATCACGATCGTCAGTAATGAGGACATCGACGCGAGAAGCAGGAACTCTCTAAAAAAAGCTACTAGCTCCTGAAACTTTGCTATGTAGTTCAAGAGTTCACAATTTTGTGAGCGATCAAAAGTCTGTGTATTATTATTTCTCTTCCATAAAAGACATCAACGCGTCAGTGTTCACTTCGGGATGAGAATAAAATATTTAATTATTTGGCTGACAATTTTACCTTTTTAATCTGTATTTCTGTGGGTGTGAAAAAATCGATGGTTTTAAATTAATGTCTACTGGTTTTTAGAGTACAAATTCGGTTCTTATTTGTGCAGTGCCACCGTGATCCCCACGTACGAATAACCTAAATAAATATAAACTACCAAAGAGTTGCTTGGCAATGTTTGGTTCCAGCCCATATTGTAATGCATTAAAAATACGTAACCATTTACCAAACGCACTCAGAAGTGAAACTAATATCAACACGTTTAAAAGAAAACTGAGGGTACTACTTATTGACAAATGTTATTATAATATGCACGAATTTTTCAGCGACAATTTATCACTTACATGATTTTCATTATAAAAATTTTAAATTAATAAAATAAATAAATACATTAACATTAAAATTAATATTATTAATCCATTTCACGTTCATAGGCTATGCCCAAAAGGGTAACATGATGTACAGGAATATAATTGTAACAGCTTAACTTCATTCATGAATGCAATATACGTAATTGACTATTGACTATTGATCCTAATAATAAGAACCGTTGTTTTGTATCGATTTGACGCTGCTATTGTGTATTGAGTGAGTTATCACCTAAAATTTACTTGGACCTTATAGAGTCTTAAACCTGCAATTGTGTTTTAGAGTGGTAGCGGTAGAATCGGAAAACGTAAAACACCGGTGTTTTATTGAGTGAGTATGACTTTGACTGAGACTTCGACTGTTGACTAGAATAAGTATTCTCAATAAGTTACTTGACATTAGCAAAGTAAATTCGGGTAGAGCCATAATACATTAAAAAAACCAATGCCTTTATTTGATTATCTTGGACATAACTAAATAAATGGTCACACCATCTTTTATGGACCTACCAGTTAGCGTCGGTATCGGGTAGATATCGGTATCTTTTTCACAGTAAAACATGTTTCAAAGATATTATTTTGAAAGGATACGTTATTGTTCAGTCCACATTTAACTTTTTGTGATTTAACGTTCAGTATTAGAGCGATTAACTGTAAATGTGATTCTTTCTCTATTATAATACGAGTAGATTTGTAAAATTGTATGTGAAATAATGATTTAAGTCCTGGTTCACAAATACAATCCAGACAATCTCGGCGCGCACCGAGAGGTTTGGCTCCTCGTTCCTGCCCCGAGCCATCAAGACATGGAATGGCCTCCCAGCTCATGTGTTTCGTCCTTCATACAATCCGGGGCTTTTAGGTGGGGCGTGAAGCGGCATCTCAGCAGGCCATCAGGGTGAGGATGGCAGACTCAATGGATACTTTGTTAGTTCTTTTGTGCCTGTCAACCTCATTTTCGGATTTCACGGCCGCTTACCATCAGGCGAAGTGAGGTCATCCTGATTGGCCTTTCTATAAAAAAAATTCAGTAAAACAACATCAATATCTGAACCGATTTTATTTTAATCAATACAATTACATAATACTTACAAACTAACATTTACAATTGTTGGCTTTGTACAAACATGACACTGTACTTATTCCGTTTTCACTTCTTCTTTCGCTTCATTAATGGCGGCAGCGGCGGCGGTGGCGGTGGCTACCGCGGGGCGGAATGGGTTGTACCTGTTGTTATACGGGTTGTACCTATCGTAGGGGCGTCTGGGGTCATATGGGTACCTGGGGTCGTAGGGACGGCTCGGGTCGTAGGGGTACCTAGAGTCGTAGGGGCGGCTGGGGTCGTAAGGGCGGCTGGGGTCGTAGGGGTATCTGGGGTCGTAGGGGCGGTTGAACGCTCCGAAGCGGTTGTTGTAGAACGAGTTGTACCGGTTGTACTCTGGGTCGAATACGCTCCTATTCCTGGCGTCCGCGATCGCGGGTAGAGGGGGGAGGGCTTTGCCGTCAGCGGGGATGTGGACTCCTGATGGACGGAAACCTGGAACAAGATAAAAACTTTCTCTATATATTTTTTTGGGTTGGCAACCCTAAGTGATAGACGTCAAAACGCCAGCTCGTAATTTTAATTTCAATTAAATTGTGAAATGCTATGTAAACTTGTTAAAAACAAAAGCTAATCGATGTGCAATACCTACAAAAGTGGCAAATAAATGTGGGCAAAGCTCCACTAAACGTGTATCCAGTGTTTTTTACATTCGTGATCACCGACCGGCTGTCAAGTGTCGTTACGTGCTAAAAATTTGAACCACAAACGGATAAACCTGGGGAGTATTGTTTCTTTGATTTTCTATCGAAATAATAGAACGTTATCAAATCATTATATCATTTATTTTAATAAAATAAATATAACTAAAACACTGATTTGGAGGTTACTTTGTTGTTGACACTAAGTTAAATAATACTTATATCTATGTGCGGTCACCTTGCCTCATATCATCATACCTTGCATTACAATTAAACACAAAACCAACACCGCACAAGGCACTAAACGGAATAAGACATATCTAATTAATAGATTCGTTAAATTCCACAACATAAGCCGGATTTTGGGTCTCCCTTTACTTGTTATTAAGCAAAGTGGACGATGATAACATCTGGCCACTGACACCAACAGAAACATTTACCATCTTTTGTCTTTTGCATTGGTGTGTGATATGGGATAATTTGGCCTGATAGTGAAAGTAATATCATAGAACCATCATATCATTTACTCCAACTTTCAACATAGGTGACCTACTTTCTTTGTTTCTATTTTTTGGTATAGGTATATATTAAAATCTTCAATATCCTTATTTATTATTACCAACAGTTTCCTTTGTAAAAACTGTGTTCCTCATTACCCATATTGTGAGATAGAAAAATACTTATCAAGACCGGTTTAAACATTTTGTTGTACACCTATCTATAAATATTTCCAGATATGTCGGGTAGAGGAGTATACCCTATGAAAATGACTCGCAAGGCCACTACTCAAGAACTTGAAGTAAAATTGAAAAGGGCCCTTGAAGAACTAAAAGAATTGAGGGAGGACAACAGCCAACTCATTAAGGAACGGGATGACAACGAAGAGGAATCCATAAAAATAATAAACAGCAACACCCAATTGAAGTGTGACCTGGCCAACCTACATGCTGAACTCACGGATGTACTCGTTCAACGGCAACAACTACTCGACACGGTCAGCCGCTTTGACCAATGTAGTGAAACCTATGAAAAGGCTCTGCAGCGCATCCAGGAACTTGAGGTAGAACTACGGGACTCTAATAAACTCATCCAACAATACGAGGAGGATAAAATGTGTCAGGAGGCTTTACACACCCACAGCCTATATGAGGAGTTGATCGGGTCTCCGGCAGGACAGGGGGTCGCCCAGACTCGCAGCTTGGTTTTGAAAAATGATAGGGTAGAAATAAATTCTAAAACTAAATTAAAAAAATATGTTAAAATAAACAATTACATAAAGAAGACAGAAAAATTAATTAGAAGAAAAAAATGCCAGCAAAAGAATCTACAATTACGAAAACAGCGTGTAGATTTAGTTGATAGCCTAGAAGTGTATAGTAAAAAGTTAGATGAGAGTAGGTATAGGTATGAAACCGAAACACAGGAGCTACAGGCGGAAATCTCGCGGCTACACCGGTCTTTGGAACATATGACCGGCAATTACAACTCTGCCCAGGCTCAAATAAGCGAACACATCCTCGCTACAAACAAATATATAGATCAGTGCAGCTGTCACTTGGTGGTGGGCCACTCTGACCAGCACCAGGTAGGGAACGAGCCGCAGCTTCAAGAAGAACCTGAAGAAGATAGATCTAACTTTATATTGCCATTGCCATTGCCATCAACAACATTATTAACCAATGATGTAATAATATTATCAGATAAAATTGGAGTTGGTTATGGACCTCTTTTAAATAAAAACTGTGTGTGTAATGTGACCAATTATTGTATGCCTGATGCCTCCCTAGAGCAAATGATAGACAGGGCCAAAAGCTGTAACATAAGTAAGGAGACAATAATCATATTAATGATTGGAAATGCCTCAAATATCAATAAAAGAAATATTATTCAGGGGTTCACAACCCTTTCAGGGCTTAATGTGAAAAAAATTATCTTGTGTGCATTTCCCTTTTCTAGGTACTACACTCCTAGCCAAAATAACAGTATTCATTTGTTGAATACATTATTATATAACTTGACATATAGTCATAGTGACAAGTTTGTGTTTTTTGACACAAATAAATTTATTGATAATAAGTTTATTCTGACTGGCAAAACTTTTTATTTGCCAAATAAAATTAAAAATGAATTAGCTACTCTGTTAGCGTTTAATATTAAAAACCTGGTTACTCAGAGTTTGGAAGTGATTCCAAGTAATTTAAATTACAATATGAGACAATAGAGGAATCCTCTAGCAAATCAATAACAAAAGGAAACCCTAGTCATCTGAACCTTATACATCAGAATATCCAGGGTTTGTCTGGCAAAGAACTAGAATTAGAGTTATTTTTAAATGAAATGAATATCCATATTATATGTATTACAGAACACTGGTTAAGACAGCATGAATTAATTATCAATATAGATAACTATAGCGTCAGTAGTTCGTTCACGAGAAAGTTGGCAATCAGAGGCGGGTCAATTATTTTATTGAATAATACAATTAAATTTAAAGAACGTAAAGATATTGTCTCACTCTCAGTTGAGCGAACTATTGAGTTAGCGTGTGCAGAGCTGGAGCGGCATGTCATTGTCTGTGTGTATAGGCCCCCAAATGGGAATTTTACCATGTTTGAATCCACTATGGAAGAAGTTTTGAGCAAAATATGTTCATCTAATAAAAAAGTAGTTGTTTGTGGAGATTTTAATATCAACATTTTAGATAACTCACAGAACTCTGTTAGGTTTCTGAATCTCTTTAAATCATTTAATTTACATCATCTTTTCAACGAACCCACGCGAGTCACACCCACCTCAGCTACTTGTTTAGATAACATATTTTGTAACTGTGAAGTTATGGACAAGTCCATAATAAATTTTATCAATTCTGACCATAGTGGTCAAATGACTGTGTTTGAGCACCGTCATGCCCCTTCTTCATATAGTTTTGTATGTAGACCAATCACTGAAAACCGTATAAATAGATTTAAAGAAACTATCTCACAAAAGTTGTCTACATTGTCCTATAATGAAGGAAATGTAAACCAACATTATGATAAATTATTTAATGTCGTTGAAAAAGAATTTAATGGTATCTTTACCAAAAGAACCATTAAAACAAATACCTCTAAAACCCAAATTCAGTGACTGGGCCACTACAGGTATTTATAAAAGCAGAAAGAGGTTATTTGAATTGTATGATATTAAGGCCAACTCTAATGACCCAACGACATTAGAATATGTTAAGAAATATTCAAAGCTATTTAAAAAAGTTTGCGCAGTGGCCAAATCAAATTACTTTAAAAATAAGATAATGAAAGCTAGTAATAAAAGTAAAGTTACATGGAAAATTATAAATAAAGAGACTTGCAAAAACAAAACACAACACAGCAAGCTCTCTCTTAAAATTGATGGCAAATCTATTGATACAGACTCTGAAGTGGCAAGCACATTTGAGTCATTCTTTTCAAACATTCCAGTCACTACCACTAAAACATTAAATTCGAGCCCGCATCTCGCTGCTTCTCTCATCAAGTCGCATGTAGATGAGTGCACCACATCTTTTAGATTTAGTCATGTAAACTCAGAGATTATTCTTAAAACATTAAAAGATTTAAATATTAAAAAGACTGAGGATGCATGGGGAATTTCGATAGATATAATAAAAAATATAATACACTCTATCGCACCCCACTTAGCTATAATATTTAACGAATGTGTTGACGAGGGTCAATTTCCAAATAAGATGAAAATTAGTAAAATCATACCTTTATTCAAATCTGGAGAAAGGAGTGACCCGTCTAACTTTAGGCCAATATCCATATTGCCAGCACTCAGTAAAATATTCGAAAAAATTATATTCACTCAACTTTTATCTCATTTTAATATTAATAAATTACTGCATGAAAAACAGTTTGGATTTACTAAAGGAAAATCCACTACTGATGCAGGAGTGGCTCTTATCAAACATGTTTTTGATGCGTGGGAGAAAAAGCAGGATGCAATAGGTGTTTTCTGTGATTTGTCGAAAGCATTTGATTGCGTTAATCATGAAACACTATTGATGAAGTTACGGCATTACGGTGTATTGAATAACGCACTTGATATGATTCAATCTTATTTGTCTGATAGGATTCAAAGGGTTAATGTTAATGGAATCGACTCTTCTGGCGCTCCTCTATTAATGGGAGTGCCCCAAGGCTCAATATTGGGGCCTTTGTTGTTCTTAATATACGTAAATGACCTTCCATACTTTACGAAAGATCTATGTGAGATAGTGTTATTTGCTGACGACACTTCCTTGATTTTTAAGGTTGATAGATATAAAAAATCAATTGACGACGTAAATGATACTCTCTCACAGGTATTGCACTGGTTTACGACCAACAATTTACTTCTTAACTCAAAGAAAACTAAATGTGTAAAATTCACCATGCCAAATGTAAGGCAGGTCGATACAAGTATTAAGATGAACAATGAATCTATTCAAATCATTAATTCCACAGTTTTTCTCGGTATAACTATAGATGCGAAATTGCAGTGGAGTCCCCATATTGCTGCCTTGGCAGGAAGACTAAGTTCCGCTGCATATGCAGTAAGAAAAATTAGGCGTCTGACTGATATCGAAACGGCAAGACTGGTCTATTTCAGCTATTTCCACAGTGTGATGTCATATGGTCTACTGTTGTGGGGGTCTGCTGCTGACATACAAACTATTTTTGTATTACAGAAAAGGGCCATCCGCGCTATATACAGCCTTAGATCACGTGACTCACTTAGGGAAATATTTAAAGAAATAAATATTTTAACCGTGGCTTCCCAATTTATCCTCGACTGCATTATGTATGTACGTAAGAACTTGCACACTTTTCCAAAAAAGTCCGATAGTCATAGTCTTAACACCAGAAATAAACATAGGCTTGCCGTCCCGGTCCTCAGACTTCATAAAATCGGTAATTCGTTTGTTGGCTTAAGTATTAAGATATTTAATAAGCTACCACAAAATGTCATTAATCTATCACTGGATAAGTTTAAGTCTCATATTAAAACCTGCCTAATGAAGAAAGGTTACTATAGTGTACAAGACTATTTAAATGATAAGGATTCTTGGTCAAGTTAATTGATAAATATTTTGAGTTGTTATTCATAGTAGTCTATTAACTTTCATAATTGTATTTTTTTTTCTCGATTGAAACTCTGTAACATCATCAATATTTGAAAAGAGTAACTACTGAGTTTCTTGCTGGTGTCTTCTCAGTAGAAATCGACATTCCGAACCAGCGGTAGATATTATGTACCTATTTTGACATTCATAAGTGTTCTGTGTGGACCTAAATTGAATAAATAATTTTTTATCTTTATCTTTATCTTTATCTTAAAAGAAAACGGGCTGAGTTAAATATCATACCTTCAGTACAGATTTTTCAGAAACCTACAAATATTTTTTCAATTCAAATTCCGGATACGACACTGGCTCCTTTCACCATATTTCTAAACGCGATCTTGAATTAGGTACAATACTAAACCTCATGTCATCTTGTTCTAACACGCAATGTGAAAAGAAGCTGTTTTCCCTGCAAGGAGATAATGCTGGAAGGAGATGTTTTCCCGAACTTTTCTTGGATCGTTGTTCTGTGATAAGGTCGAGTTTGCATAGCCTAGAATTAATTTATCATTATTATGTAATTTTGAAGATTTATTTTAGATCATGAAATTGAATAGTTTATTGAATTATCTGTCGAAAGAGTGGTCTTTCGTGGAGAAAATATTTTAAATTTCCTATTTGACATTAGTAGACATTGGTGAGTATGATCGAACAAAATAAATAGGACAAAGGAGCAAAGTAAGTATATAATATCCTCCAACCGATTACGGCTACGGCGGCCAATCTCAACGATCAGCCACGTACGCAGGATTATTATAGTGCTCAAGTACACTTTCCATTCCCTTACCCTCATATTCCGATGAGACACCAGGGTGACATGACCGGAAAGAGATTGGCCGCAGAACCAACGTAGCTTAACGTGCTTTCGGAGCCACGGGGGTATAAGACGCTGCCGCTCCGAGCTGACACTAAGAATTTCTTTCCAAAGACTTAGTTAATTTTTTTAGCGGGGGGTTCGAACCCGGGACATCTTGCGCATCCGTCGCTTTGTATTTACAACCCACCAAACACTACGGCAAGAAGGATGCAAGTATGTATATTATTAATAGGTAATGATCATCAGTTGTAACCGTGGCTACTCGCAGCCAGCTCCTGCCAGCCACCTTGCGCTAATCATAACTTTATATTATGACCTACCCTGAGAGCGTTCAACACTAGGTAAACGAGACGAGTTCTCCACTCCACTAGTTATTAACAATTTGTATAAAATATTATACATAAAATACATTATTACCATTTTCATCGGCGATGTAGTTCACTTGAATGGGAGTGCCCTCAGGTGAGATGTAGGCGTAGCTTCCTTGAACCACCTGAAATGATTAAAGTAAAAACTATTAAATTAATCAAATCATAAGAAGACTTAAAGGTAAGACTAACATAAAGATATTTTTTATAAAAAATTGAAAAAGAAGAAATGAAACAGAAGAAAGAAAAATTGAAATAGAAGTGGAAAATAAAGTCGTGGTTGTTGTGGAAATATATTTAAATAAAATTCCGAAGCATTAATGACGAAGCGTGGCTCTCCCACGGTCATAATGCGAGGATAATATGAAAAAAATCCAATAACATACTATACTCGTCTGCTCTGTTACGAGTATAAGTGGGATCAAAACCTGTGACTACTTATAATTTTAGTCAGTTTTTTTTTCATGATGCTCATATTACTACGAATGAAATGATGAATAAGTAATGTCAATTATTGCGATATATCGTGAGAGTTCAACGAAAGATGTAAGAATCTGAATTGCATAGTTTTGATAAGATCAGATAAGCTAAAAAGTAGGTTTATTGCCATGACCGTAACTTAAGAGAATATAGTAATAATAATATCTTCCAACCGATTTCGGCTAAGGCAGCCAATCTCAACGATCAGCCAATTACGCTGGATATATAATAGTGCTCAAGTGTGTGCGCAAACACTAGTGCACTCTCTATTCACTTGCCCTCATAATCCGATGGGACACTAGTGTGACACGACCGGAGAGGGATCGGGCGCAGGACCAACGGCTTAACATGCTTTCCGAGACACGGGGGTACAAGACCGCCAACTTCCAGACTCCGGGCTGATACTAAGAATTTCTTAACAGAAAAACTTAGGTACAAATTTTGGCCCGACCCGGGGATCGAACCCGGGACCACAAGCGCAGCCGTCGCTTTAAAGTGCGACGCACTACGCACTGCGCCAAAGAGGCAGTCGAGAATATAGTATCAAATTATTAAATCCCTATGTTATTTCAACAATGCAATTCGATAAAATATTTGAATTAAGATTTGATTTTCATAACATTAAAAATTTTAAATTTATATTAAAACAATAATTATGGTTGTGGTGCAATCGTGCACCACAAAACAAAACAAATCGATGTGCGTTATCTAGCGTTATATTATTTTCTTTTCTTATATTTTTTATCAACCAAATTTTTTTATGACCCAATTACCACTCCACCACACCATAAACAAATAGAGACGATAACACATACACACATTCCCGCGTACTATGTGTATCGACCCCAAGGTTGTGGCCGGCTCGAAGGACCAAAAAAAATGTATGGTACATACCACACACGGATGCTAATAGGGATGCTGAGGGGTGGTGACTCCGAAGAGAGCTAAATAACCGAACCCGTAGAGCGTTGGTTGAACACTGATTTATTGCTATTTAAAATGAAATTGCTTAGTTGTAAGAAATACATGTGAGTGACGTAAAATAACGTACGATTAATCTAGGTCAAGTGAAAAATATAACAATATGATAAAATTAGGTATGTGCGGTTGGCCCGTACACTATGGAAATCAGAACCAATGAAGGTACACACAAAGCCAGACCTAACACAAATATTGGTTTCATCAACAAATATTTGTTTTGGTGCGGAAATCGAACCCGCAACCTCTGCGTCTCACCTGGTGCTCAACTAAAACGCTAAACAGTTTGTCAATAATTAATAATTGCTCCGATAAGGCATTCTTCTGATAGAGGTTTTTAAATTTCAACTTGAAATTCACATTAAATATGTTGTTGAGAGATTCGAAATAACAGATACCTGAGTTCCTTGAGGCTCCCCATTGTTGTCAATGTAGGCATCTTTCAAGTAGCCAGCTTCTTGCGCCTGCTTGCCGTCAGCAGTTGAGAAGCTGGAATCAGAGATAAATATTCTTGACTGATATAATTATTATGACTAGCTAAATAGAAACATTAGGACTGTATAGGTAGGTAGAAAACAGAAAGTAGAGTACGCATGATGATGCTGCGATTCCTCCACTATCAGGCATCTATTAGCATGAACTCCATCATCAGCTGACCCACAAACATAATACAATCATGCGTAAATACTAGTGCAGCTTTGATAAAAAATACAAAAACATTTCATGTGCCTATTGCCCTCGATTTCTCTAGGATCCCTTCATCAGATCCTGCCGTGATGACAATAGGATCAACTTGAAAATATGTCCTTACAAATAAAAAAAATAATTTCGACAGTCAGACAGAAATCGGTCGACAGTTGGCGGAGAAATCGGTGAACATACATAAAAAATTATAAAAAAAAACATACAGTCGAACATAGAACCTCCTCCTTTTTTGAAGTCGGTAAAAACCACAATAGAAAGAAACACAAATGTATCTACAGCTTAACATGATTTAGGACGAATTAACATTTGGCTATGATTTTATCATAAATGTTCTAATTAATTTCGCTATTAGGTACGAGAATGCATGGTTCTACATGTAATTGCTATGTTGTAACAAAATTCAAGTAGATAATCATAGCCGCGCCGTCAGCCAATTATACTATTTTGTACATATATACTGCTTTTAGAGCAAAAACTAAACGTTAACATTGTAATGATAATTTGCAAAAGGTTTTTATAGTACTTCTAACTATTCTATTAGGTAAAAGTTTGTTTGGAACTGAAAATTTTCTAGGATAATTTTCTTTAAAACCCCTGACACGAAACCAAACAGAAAAGGGGTGTGTGATGAGCTCGCACGGGAGGAGCGAGATGTATTTTTTTTACGATTTCGCCTGGTTTCCATGGGGTAAAAACAATGTTTCCATAGAATTTATAGGAAATTTTCTTAGAATTTTATGAAACGAATTAACAAAGCACTGTTTGTAATTGAAGAATTAACCTACTAACATATTTGCACTGTAATTTTTCTTTCTATATGAAAATTACAGTGCAAATAGGTTAGTAGGTTAAAGTTTTCGTGTCTTTTTTAATTATTTTTCATGTATGCATATGAAAGACATGAAACTAGAAAAGAATTGTGTTTAGGAATAAATTGCCCATAATTTTAATGTATATCACCTACATACCAACACATTAGAATACTATCATCATATTAACAAAGCTTTTTTTAAATTTTAACACTCGTAGATATTGTTCGATTATTTCAAAAAGAATTTCTACGTATGATCTTATTTCTTTACACGTTGCCTTATAATTAAAAATACACACGGACAGTTCTAAACGTACCTGTAAGAATAAGATCCATCGGGGTTGTGCTCATTCGAGTAAGTCAGGATGGGGACAGCCGGGCCCGGTTGGTTCGGATTGTACTTGTAGTTGTTGTAGTACGGGTTGTTGGCCCCTGCGGGGAGGAAGGGCGAGCCGAACGGGAAGGGAGTGGAGCCTACGGGCGGGACGATGCCGGTCGCTGCGGGGGTCGGGTCTTGCGGGCGGGCCACGCTCAGCGCCAACCAGGACGCCAGCACACAAACTAGCAAACGAAGCATCTGTAAGAAAATATACCCTGATGATTACTGTAGCTGCTTGGCTCGATTTTTTTTTATTTTTATGTCTTAGGTGGTAGACGAGCAGACGAATCACTTGATGGTAAGCGATTGCCGCCGCCCATGGACATGCGCAACACCAGTGGAATCACAAGTGGGCTGCCAACCTTTAAACTCCCCTTCCCCCCGGATTGCGCCTCCGGTACCCTCATGCAGCGAAACACAGCACAGTGCTGCTTCACGCCGGTTTTCTGTGAGGCCGTGGTATCACTCCGGCCGAGCCGGCCCATTCATGCTGAAGCGTGGCTCTCCTACGGTCAAAACGTTTTTATGTGATAGATGGCCGAGGAGCAGACGGATTGCCTGACTGGTAAGCGATTGCCGCCGCCCATAGACACCTGCAACACCAGTGGAGTCACAAGTGTGGCAGCGCACCTTTAAGCCCCCTTTCCTTCGTATTAGCCCTCCGGTACCCTCTAATGAGGTCATTGAAAGTATTCATAGGTCATGGTGAAGAACGAAGCTGAGTATGATTTAATTAAACCTTTTTGAAACAAATGTTATAGATAGATAGATACATAAATACACTTTATTGCACAAAATTTACAGATCTTAGTCTATGGTATTATACTAATACAATGTAGGCGGTTTTATCGCTGATAGCGATCTCTTCCAGAAAACCTCAGGGTACAGGAAAAGTATAGCGACTTAAAAAAAGGGGTAAGGCAGTGCAAGTCAGAAAAAGAAAAATAAAAAGACATTGTATAAATACGAGTAGTATACATACAAACCTTTGCGGATAAAGAATGGGATCAGAAATGGCGGCGCATCTATTCACTTCTGCGTGCGAGCGAGAAGTGAATAGATGCGCCGCCATTTCTGATCCCATTCTTTATCCGCACAGGTTGTAGTAAGTTTTAATACTACACAGATGCTTTTTTATGATTTAAAGGTGTCGTAGGTTTACATTTATCAAAGATGATATCGTTTTGACCTAGTTTTGATTGAAATGCACTAAATAACATCGAAGTTGCGAATGCGAGGTCCACTTATTTTGGTTTTCTCAATATTTACGTGATCATCAAATCTAAAGAAGTATTTTATGAACATTCTATATTTCAAAGAGTTTTTTAATGTTAACGTACCTATGTACATACGTACGTAACATTCCGCACGTAAAACACATCTTAATTAGTATTTACTCGTTATAAAAACAATGCCCAATACGCAATGTTGATTGTTATTTTACATCATAAACCTATTTAATTAGAATAGGTACTTGTATTGGTGGAAAATATTTTCGTGTGGCTGATTGTGATAATTATGAAATTCCAAGATCAAATCGCTTGCGGAAATACAGATACAACATCTTAAGGTGACGGGTAGGGCACATTAGCGACGCCAATCGATTTTAATTTTTAGCTACTAAACCGGATCTATTTTAAATAATTTCGGGGTTACAATCTTTCGGCACACACTTATACTATTTATTAAATAACCTTGCATAAATGTTAGGTTCGTTTTTGTACGCGAAAAATCGATTCACGCCAAAAGCGGCCACTTTTGGCGGTAATCAAAAATTCGAGTGCAAAAGCAGACAAAACAGTTAACTATACGTATTAAATAAATAGTACAAGTGTTTGCCGAGAGATTGTAATCCCGAAATTGTTTAAAATAGATCCGGTTTAGTAGCTAAAAATTAAAATCGATTGGCGTCGCTAGTGTGCCCTACCCGTCACCTTAACTTACTGACGTCCACAGATCCATATATTTATTGAATCATGATCAGCCGGTCTTAGTCCACTGTTAGGCTGTGTTTCCTAACTAGCGACCTGTCCTGTCTTCAGACAGGTGCAATATTAATCATGTCTCCTCCTCATATTAGCCTGTAATTCCCAGTTGCGTCTAAACCAGTCGCTTCCGAGCCCAAGGTACGGTTGGACTAAGTCCAGGATTCGGGAAATCTGGCATTTACAATGATGCGACTACCGTCTGACTTTCGCAATCCTTAGACAGGGGAACCATTTAAGTCCCCGCTGCTGGGGCACGGGCCTCCCTCAATCACGTGAGGGGTAATTGCCATACTCACCACGTTTGGCAGACGGGTTGGCGAGGGTTTTGATATAAATGCAGAGTTTCCATCTCTGGGTGCTGATGATCATGCCGGCAGCTTTACCTTAGTCGCCTTTTACGACACCTCGGTAAGAGTGAGGGTGGCCTATTCTACTCTGCCGGGGACCACTCGATCATGGTTTCACGTTCAGAATCATTATCTACATGTAGATATCCACAATTTTGAGAAACTATCTGAGACTTGCAGGTTTCCTCACGAGGTTTTCGCTCAATACCGAGCTAATGGTAGAAATATGCACATAGATTTGAAAAATGCAATATTATGCATGTTTTTTTTATAAATATTACACTTATAAACACTCGTCTTTAATCATTCAATCTATTTGAAAAAACGCATCAAAATGCATTGCGTAGTTTTAAATTTCTGAACATAAATATGGACAGACAGTGAGAGTGGTTTTATGCTATTGATGATAACACTCTAATACGCGTTTCTTAATTCACAATTAATTTGGTTAACTTTGTTGCCAATAAAATATAATTATGAGCACGTCGATGCTCTACATTATGCGTGAAGAAGTAAAAATGCGTATCTCAATTTTTTATGTAATTTAAAGGATGATAACTAAAATCACTAAACATCATTTTGTAGAGGTCTAACCCCTGTACATATTTTAAATAACAAATTATTAGGAAACCAAAATGAATAAGTTGCGGTTTTTTGTAATATATAAACCAAAATAATTTACAGATGTTGTTTCATGAAAACGCTCACCTCGGGTCAAATAGTCAAAAGAATATTGAATGTTGTGGATATTTAAAAAAAAATCAATAAGAAACATACTTTCAAAAACTTATCAAAATATAAGTAGAGTAACTCTAACACATCAGATTGTATGTAATGTTCACATTAACATTTAAAAAAACTCTGGTTACGTTATTTATCTTATTATTGTGGATATTAAAGCTTTTGTACCGAGTAAAAGAAATATTAGCGTACATTTCAAATGTAACTAGCAAAAAGTTGGTAAGTGCTTTTTCCCAGATAATTACATAACTCACGGAAAAACGCCATATAGATCGCAGGCATCAGAGACGGAGGTGGATGCATCAAATAATAGTAAGTCAATAAGTAGAAAATAATTACATATAATTTACCTCCCACAGCATGGCCATAAACTTCAGTGCCTTGGTGAAACTGTTAAATATGTAATTATAAGAAATATAAAATAGGTATTTATAAGAGCTAACTGTTCTTATTTCGAAAGTATAATGCTTTATAAATTCCATAAAATGTATAACACGCAATAATTTGTTAAAAAAAAAAAAGATTTTTTATTGGTTTATTGTCTTTATCCATAGACAAGTATTTTCAGTCGCAACTTTCCACTTTCGCAATTTCGGCGATCGCTTTTTTCACAAAATCACACTCTTTATCCGCAACTAAAGAATGTTAAAACTTAACACTTTTTTTACCTTAAATTTTTGGTTTAGTCCAAAGCAACTGCTCACGTTGTACCCAAACTGCTACTGTTGGCGTGAGATCCGAATATTCCATTTATAGGTAGCAGGGTTGCTTTGTGCCGATATTTTTTGTTGTGCCATCGTTCAAACGTGAGCCTCATACACGTCCCTTCTACCCGCCAGTGGTTATTAGCCGAGTTATAGATCTATTCAAGCTCGTACAGCACGAACACGATAAGATGAGAACATTTAGCAATTTTGAACCCAAAATTGCTGCAAATGTTACAAGTACTCAATTATGTTGAAGAAATATCGACAGCACAGGTGGTCTTTATCGGTTTAGGATTCTCGCCAAAATTGTCTAGAAACAGTGTGCATTACTGACTGACAACTAGCGCGCTGATTGCTCGTTAAGCCTGTGAACCTACCTTTGATGATGGTAAGTGCAAACTTAATTATATGCTTTAACCTGTTAAAGGTGGCACTATAGTATCTATATCATGTTCCGTAAAATTTCAGCTTGGCCTTTGTACCTATATTATGTCTATAACTACATATTAGGGGTTAAAGTATGAAATTGCCGATTTGTATGGAGATTTTTTTAATAGCTCAGTTTCTATCGTAACATTTTTTTTATTTACAAAGTATATTTTAATGACACTATTTCATTTTTAACTGTGATTTAATGGACAACATTTAGGTACCTTTAGAATAAATTTTCAGAAAAAAAGCTTTGTTTATTTAAAAAGTTATGAATGTTAAAAACGTCAATTTTGCCTCCCAAAAAAAGTGTCACCTTCATATTTTTTTTCTACATCATTAAATCAATTTTATTTGATCTACACATTACACACCTAAGAAATATGGTCTTTAATCAAATTGAAAATATACCACAGTAACTTTTTGGGTTTTTGTAGGAATTATTAATCTTGTTAGTGTCTAGAAAGAAAACGGCAATTTCATACTTTAACCTCAATTATTATATGGCGTCTGCGTATTGCAAATTGTGTAAATAAATTACATTAAAATTGATGAGTGATACAGTACCTAAGGTGTACTGTAATTTAATTTACTTGAACTAAAATTTCGTAAATAAGTCAAAATATACTTAAAGAAAAAGGCTTGAAATAATTTGCTGAGAGTGGGTACAATTTCTCAATTATCCCTCTGATTATATTTGAATGAACCATAAGGTTAGAGTATTTTGAACAGATAATATGTTATTTAAAAACACATTTTATAATAGTAACAGTGACTGAATAAATCATTGCTGTAATAAAAATAAACATGTGTAACAATAAAACTAATTTATTTATTTTTTATTTTTAATACAGTATAACCATGAAATGTAAGTCTTTATTTGGCTTGCAAAAAGATATACAATATCTAGATTTATCATACAACAAGTAAAGAAGACACTATGAAGTTTTTTGTAAATAAATTACACAATACAGAAACTAAAAACAACAAAATGAGGTGCTCAAACAGGAATACGTAGGTATATGAATATCGAACAAATATCAAAGCCAGATAAAATATTAGTGGTGTATGATGTTAACTGTTTCCTAACGAATTCGGCATTTGTTTGAAAATAATTACACCTATTTCGATAGGTATTATACCATTACATTTTATGAGTTACTTCAATGTATACAAAATTAATACATTTTATTTTATATATATCGTTTGATATAAATAGTGAAAAAGATGAAAATTGCTTTGTAACAAAATTCCTGCTATAAGTTATAAGAAAAACTTACTAAAAAAAGAAGATAGGCATCTATAAAGCCCAGGGAATTTAGACTTGTATTATTATAAGAACTTTGTCACCCACATTTAAATAGGTAGGTCATTTTCTGTTAAAGGTCCTGAAATTATACAAAATATCATGATAACAGATCAGATTCTGCTGTAACATCTCTGTCCGTAATTGCCTGCACATTGTGTTGTTTTGTTGTTAATAGGCAACCAGAGAAGTATGTATAACATTACTAATTATAATCGACTTTTTGCAGGCGGCTTAATTAAGTTACAGTATCAACATCAGACGCGGCCGAATTGCGTACGTATAGTATTGTTGTCATTAGAGTTGGTTTGCATGCAGTTCGTTATTTCAAATTAACCTCTGGTAAAAATTAAAACAATGTCCATTGTCGTTATTCGGCGTGTCTGAGTAATCATAATTACGTAATACTTGTTATCATACAGGTAGTAGTAATTAGATCTACAATGACATAATTAATTCTATTTTTAATATTTTAACTTCTCACACGTCATCATTCATCTTTCACACCCAAACTATAAGCTGCTTCCGCTTCTTCTTCATCTTAGGGTACGCTTAGACCATGATTCAGGATTGGGGGGGTCTGGTAATTACAATGAAGCGACTGCCGTATGACCTTTGCAATCCTTTAACAAGGAAACCAGACCAACTGAATCATGGTTACACGTTTCAGAAACTTTTTCCGAATCCGATGAAAAAAAAGGAGAAGAAGGAAATGTGATTAAGGAGTTAGAAGGCATCTAAGGAAATATTATATATTGCTTAAACTTGCAATATTCACAGAATTATGCATATTATTACTTCCGCATGTAGTTACAATATTTCCCATTTTCTAACTTGCAAAAAATCAGGCTAACAAGCGAATACTTATTGACGATCCGTTTGGAACAGTGGTAGTGAACGCTGCCTCTGGTGCAAGGGTTGCGGGTTCGATCCCCGCACAGTGCAAACATTTGTGTGCATGAACATATCTGTTTGTATTGGTCTGGGTGTTATCTATGCATATATTTGTAATCCCACTGTTGATTCTGACATTCGTAACACAGGTGCTAGAGCTACCTATCTCGGAGTCAGATCAATGTATGTGATGTTGTGAAATATTTATTTATTTATTTTTCTTTATAAAGTGCGTCCACACTGCAGTTACTTTTTGTTCAGCAACACTCTGCAGCAATGGTAACATTCAGTAACATACTAGGTATAGCTTTTGTGGCTATTTGTTTCTGTATGGATGGCGGTATCGCCGTAGGATCAAAACGACAATGCTGTCAGAAGTTGCTTAATAACACTTGGAAACGTAGACCAAGCAAGAGCAACTGCGAAGCGGATGCATCGTTACAACACTAAAACCTTTTCATGAACAACATTTAGTGATACAACTAAATACACTCTAACTCTTAAGGCGACGGGCCTAACTAGCGACACCAATCGATTTAAATTGTTAGCTACCAAACCGGATCTATTTTAAACAATTTCGGAGCGGGAGTCTCTAAGAAAAAAAAACTACCTATTTATTTAATAATTGTGCACTACTTTTTGATCTGTTTTGCACTCGAAATTGGATTAACGCCATAAGTGGCCGTTATTGGCGGTAATCCAAATTTCGAGTACAAAAGCAGACCCAAAAGTTAAGTATAAGTATTAAATAAATAGAATAAGTATTTTCCCAGAGGCTGCAGCTTAGAAACTGTTAAAAAGATACCCTGTTTAGTTAGAATTTAAATCAAAAGGCGTCGCTAGTGTGCCCTGCCCGTCACCTTAAACTACATGGTTTCATATTTCTTAATATTGCCTGTACCTATATCATATCTATATTTATATTTACTAGACTAGTAATAACGGTATTACTTTAATAATTAAAAGGTGTGTTATTATTATTTTTTAGTGATTTTTCTGATATTATTCTATACATATGGAATTAACTGCAATTTCTGTCAATATGTTACTTTGCCGATGAGCTTTAATCATCCACTACTTTTTGGTCATGGTAAGTAAATTCATTAAATTCACTAATTTTGAGTTTTTAGTAGGTCCTCAATAAAAAAAAACGAAAAAAATGTAGTTCAAGAGTTACTAATAAAATAATAAAATCATTTATTAAAAACAATTGGTATAAACCCAGATAGCTTAAACCAACTGCTTCCTTCAGCTTCAGTTCAATCACTTAAGAACATCAATGTAGATAACAAATTCTGGCAACACCGAGGCGGATGCATACGAGTCTATTACGAATTAATTACAAAAATATGCACCTATTAAACGTTAACGATCCCTACAACGCTTATACCTAACATGATTTGCATTTTACCACTACTAGCCTTCTCAAATGTAGACTACATTATACCTACCTCGGGTTTAAGTTTTGCAATATCGACGTATTACGCACTATTACTAAATGGTACTTATATTACGTTTGTAATATTACTTCAAAATTCTTTAATTATAGTTGCAGATATAAAGCTAAATTTAAAAATAGTTTACATCGTTTGCTGATTAAGTACCCAATTTATTATGGTTTTCATTAACCTTTATGAGGTACATTGCTATTAATTTGACACACAAATCTTAACATTTAGACGAAAACATTCATGCTAAACATTTGATTTTTATTATGAAAATGTGAGAACTCCGCCTAATATCGTTCACAAATTAAATCATAACTCTTTCTTTTTAACTTTACGGTTGGATAAAAAATACAGCAAAGTTTAAGAAAATCACCTTGGTCATGATAATCCAAGTCTAGGGTTGCCAAAACTATTTCCTCAATCAAATCAATATTATATAATAAAATATTCTTTTATTTTTACATTATAGCGAACAAACGAGCAGACAGCAAACCTGATGATGAGTGATCACCACCACCCATGGACATCTGCAACACGGCACGGTGGCACGTTTGGTAGCGACCCTGCCTCATACACCACTCGCTTGTCTTAAATGGCAGTCCTGGATTTGTCATTAGTCCACGGCCTATAGGCGGCAATGTCTTAGGGGCGGCTAAATTATTAATTTAATACCTAAAGTACACGGGGCGGCAAACTATCAATGGCAAAATATAAATAGACGACAAATATATTAATTCTCTGCTGCTAAATGTTCTGTTTTTTCTATGATAGCCTTAACTCGTTAGCCAATAGTCACGGTAATAAGTTGTCACTTTAAGGACCGATTCGTCCAATATTTGCCTAACGATAAATCTGTGGCATGTTGCAGTTATATGCAGTGTAAAACAAAAATCCGTTCTACCAACACTCATCCAACAGTCAATGCCTACTCTAATGGTAAATCATTATACCGCCAAGTTTGATAGACTAACTAAAATTTAAAATTATTGATTTATCTACACTTATTATTTATTTATCTACAATTATTTATTTATTTATCTACACCACACCATCACACGCAAACAGGTCCCGCCAGAATACCAGCGCTGCTGCGGCAATGCAGATATTGTCGTAGCAGCTAATGCTGAAGTCGGGACCTGATTGACCACACACTATTCACATCTCTTTGTCCCTCTTCTTTGTAAAATTTATGTCGTTTTAAACCGTGTACCAGCTGTATGTGTTTGTTTCCTGTGTATTGTGATGGTCAATAAATGTATTTTCTTTCTTTCTTTCTAAAATGGCGTTGCCATTGTCATAGCCGTTTGTGACTTTTGACATGAATGAATGATTTAACAAAAATATCCCGGTGACATGACGATGAACCACAAAACCATACATATTGATTTTTCCAGGTTTATAATGTCATTCGTTCACTCACTCGTAACATATTGTATAGCTATACCGGCTTTGGGCGAACAATTATTGTGTTCGCCCAACCAAAGGCGGTTTTTTATTACGAAAATAAAGGAACGGAGTAAATTTTCCTGCGGATAGTTATTCTCTTATAACTGTCATGTTTGTCGAATCGACCCTAACTAGATGAACCTTGGAGAGCCGGAGCTTGCCGGTAAATCACATATTAACCAAACCGAGAAAATTCTTTGCATAGTTACTTGTGATTTTCTAAATATGGATATCACTGGTATATAAATCGATTTGATAAAATCAGTAGCACCTTCCACCATATCTCACATTCAAAAGGTTTTGTGTAATTTATTGCTAAAACGTTTCAAGGTAGTTCTACTTTTCGGTATCTAATCTGTTATCTTTTGTTTTATTGGAACCTCAAGGCGATACATTGTTTTTTAAGGAACTAAAGTAGGTAATAATAGCTCCTCATTTTATAAATGATTCACAGATATTATCATCAATGTTCATCAATGTGACACAATCGCAATATGTAGATCCTCGTGCACATTGCAGAACTACAACAGCATTGGTCAATTGTTTTTGGTCAGCCTCTGGGCATAGTAAAATTATCCATCTACCTAGATAGTTATGTTACCTTACCGACGTATATAAGGGGGGTCCAGGGGATACGGACTCCCTCTACCCCACTGTTCAAGGATACGTGCGTGTGATTTGACTGCAACCCTTGAAAGATCTTTCTCTACCATAAAGAGATTATAAATATAAATATTTCACAACATCACATACATTGATCTGACTCCGAGATAGGTAGATCAAGCACCTGTGTTACGGATATAAGAATCAACAGCGGGATTACAAATATATACATATAATACTTTTCTTTTGTAAATACATACTTATAATACATACCAACACCCAGACCAATACAAACAGACATATTCATACACACAAATGTTTGTACTGTGCGGGGATCGAACCCGCAACCCATGGACCAAAGGCAGCGTTCACTACCACTGTTCCAAACGGGTCGTCGATTGGGATTAAAGACTTGGGATTAAAGACTTACTTACTTACCTCAGAATTATTACTCTTATATAAACACCTCAATTTTGTCTAGGGATATTGCAAAAATGATCGTATCAAATATATATTAATTTAACTCAAAAACGACGTTACCGATTTCATTTTTTTTTTTCACTTTTAAACAGGTAAGTTTAAAACCCAAAACCCAAAAAATAAAAAGGCTAATTATAGTTGTCTCGTTAGCGAGGTAATGTAATTTAAACTTACCCCTTAACAGCGTGGCTCGCCTGGAATGATCGATGTTTTCCCGTAGGAATGAGATGTTGAGTTGAGTAACTACAAAATTTGTTAATAGAGGACAGAGTCTTGGTAATAGGGTCCCATTTTTACCTTAGTGCCCCGTAACAAGGAACCAAACACCTCCCCCACCCTCTCCCCTCGCCCTTATCAAAGCAAAGCTATAGCTACGTCCGTGTGTTATCTTCGTAGATTATGATTTCCATAACACGTTAAACAAAGAGTAGAGAGTTGACCGTGGGAGAGCCACGCTTCGGCATGAATGGGCTGGCTCGACCGGAGTGATATCACGGCCTCACAAAAACCGGCGTGAAGCAGCATTGTGCTGTTTTTCGCTGCGTGAGTGAGGGTACCGGAATGCCCAATCCGGGGAAGGGGGGGGGGGGGGGGGGTTTAAGGTTGACAGCGCACTTGTGCCTCCACTGGTGTCGCGGGTGTCCATGGGCGGCGGCAATCGCTGACTACAAGGTGAGCCGTCTGCTCGTCTGCCATCTATCACATAAAAAATAGTAAGTGAGAGTTTAGAGGACCAATCCGAAGTAAGGAAAGTTTAAATGTTGGCAGCGCACTTGTGACTCCACTGGTGTTGCGAGGCGGCGGCAATCACTTACCATCAGATGAACAGTCTGCTCGTCTGCCACCTACCGCATGAAAAACAATAAGACGTAGTATGATATATTTCATATTTTTGATTAATTTTTGAAAATCCTGACTGATGAAATACACATAAATTGGCGTAGGTTGGTATACTTAGTGAGACTTTCAATGTATTTTATTCTAAGTATCTGGATCACGTCGATTTTTTTAGGTGATAGGTGGCAGACGAGCAGATTGATCACCTGATGGTAAGCAATTGCCGTCGTCCATAAAAAAATAAAATAAAATTTATTCAGAACTTTTACAGGGTGCAATTACAATAAGTGTTCGAAAACCTTGGGAATCAGATTCACTGGAAGTCTGTAAAAAATGTATAGTTTTTCATACGCGCTCTACAAATTATCCAAAATAGTGGACCAACAGGCACTACTCATGGAATATCATGGTTATGTCGGCGCAAAACTGAGACGCGGTGTCATTTTCTGGGGCAACTCATCGTATAGGGTTATAATTTTCACAGCTCAAAAGAAATGTATTAGAGCGATTTGTGGATTAAAATCGACAGAAAGTTGTCAGCCTTACTTCAAATCTTTAAAATTGCTAACTCTTCCTAGTTTGTATATATATGAATGTTGTATGTTTGTTAAATCGAACCCTAACTTATTCCAAATTACACATACATTTCGCCCTCGGAAGCCCTATATTCGAACTCAAATATGCAAAACTGCTATGATGGAAAAAAGTGTAGGATTGGTTATTGCACCGCGTGTTTTCAACAAATTGCCAACACATATACAGCAGTTAAATGAATCTAAATTTAGAAACGTATTGTCAAAGACATTGATTGGTAAATGCTACCATAAAATTGGTGATTTTTATAATGATAATGCTATTTTTGAATATTAATTAATTATTTTCTTTACCTATTCATAATCTATGGTTCTAATTTATATTTTTTTTTTAAATTAATAATTATTTTAACATTTTGTAACGCATGCTATTTTTCGTATGTCTCGGTTAGACATAGTGGCCTTAATTTTGTATGTGACATCTATTTTATAAACCTATGTTTACGAATAAATAAATTGATTGATTGAAAAACCATGGACACTCGCGACAACAGTGGAGTCACAAGTGTGCTGCCAACCTCCAAACCCCCTTTCCTCCGGTACCCTCACTCACGAAGCGAAACACAGCACACGCCGATTTTCTGTGAGGCCGTGGTATCACTCCGGTCGAGCCGGCCCATTCATGCCGATGCGTGGCTCTCCCACGTTCAAATTTTTCTGATCTACATAATTCGCCGGAAGTTATTATAATTGATTCAATAAAATCAGAACTAATAGATGAGTAAATGATTTATGATGATGATGACTTGATTGGGACATTAAATGTTTCAAACAAATAGGATGTAATATATCAAATCGACCGATTTTCCATTAACTTTTTACCTACTTAATATTAATATCAGATTTTGGGCTTCAAGCTCAAAGTCAAATTAAAATAAATAATAATCTCATTTTGTTACATCATGCAATGCTAATATATAAATCAGCAGCATATCCTGCGGTTAATGTTTATCTAATACGTTTATTGTGATTAAAGAATTATTATAGCGACTATTCAATATATCTAATCATTGGTGATTTATTGAGGATGGCATCATCACATAGCCCACAAAAACAAAGGCGGCGGAGCCCAGTCAGACAGCCTACAGTATATTCGTTTTTTACTTAAAATTAGCATTGATATGTATCTGCATCTCCAAGATATTCATCCAAAACCATATAATGATTATTTATTACTCGCGTCGGAAACTATAAAATGTAATCCACTATACTTACAGGCAAGGCTTTAATTAAGTTCGTGTAAACGAGTATTATCCCACGACCAGATGCGTCTTTGTAAATTTATTAGGCACAAATTAGAAGAATCTCAATTGACTGATTTTTTGAATTGAAACAAATGATAATAGTTACTTCAGAGTGAACGATAAAACCCATTAATCTAGTGTGTAATCAAATTAAATCCTATCCACAGCAGAATACAGGTATCGTTTCAACACAAAATAAATAATTTAACGTAATGTTAATACATAGTACATAGCTCTTTTTGCAGTGAAGTGCAAAGTGATCCTAATAATAAGAATCGTTGGTTGTATCGTTTTAACACTGCTATTGCGTGTCGAGTGCGTTGTCTCGGGACAACTTGCTTGGACCTAATAGTCTTAAAACCCGCGATTGCTTTTAGAGTGATATCCGCTGAATCCGTAGGTCGATGAAACGTAAAATACCGGCGTTTTATTGAGTTACAGTGACTTTGACTGACTTCGACTGCTGATTACCTAAATTCTCAATAAGTTACTTGATGACATTGGCGAATTATCTTCGGGTAGAGCCATAATAATAAAAAAAATAGTACATAGCTCGTATGGTGACATACAGCCAATACGAGCAGTTTTTTTTTAAACCTTAGGGCTGCCAAGAAAGAAAATCATCATCGCATCGATTTAAAAGAAATACTGATGGCATTTGTTAAAATATTTGAGAATTAGTTGGTCATTTATTCAGCAATAGTAATAAAGATACATTATTTAAAAAACATCATTACCTAAACCAGGACATAAAACTAATATGGTGCAGAATAATAAAAAAGTTATGATTTGGTTTTTATATTAGTATAAAAAAAAATATTCCTTTTTTCGATTTAAAAATGAAATTTGGTGTTGTCTGTATTAGTTCCAATTATAATTACATCCCGATTACTTCAAAGGCATGAACAATGCGAAAATAAGGTACCTTGCCGAGTCTGTGGAAAAATATTTCAGATATTCTACGTAATCGTAGCTGATTTAGGTATTGTTAAATTATAATTGGATTTGAACAAAATTGCTCGTATAATTGCATCCAGCCTTCAAAATAGATACCTATGATTTCATGTTCTTGTAGAGCGATGGTGGCTCTGTGGTTCAGAACGCGCCTTGCATACGGATCCCCGGTTCGAATCCAAGCATGCACCTCTGGATTTTTCAAATCTATGTGCGTATTTCCATCATTAGCTAGGCGGTGAGGGAAAATATCGTATCAGAATATACGGAGTAGTAAGATTTTTTTTCTCAAGGTGACGGGTAGGGCACACTAGAGACGCCAATCTATTTTAATTTTTGGCTACTAAACCGGATCTATTTTAAACGATTTCTGGGTTACAATCTCTCTGGGTTCAATCGAAAAATTGATTCACGCTAAAAGTGGCCGCTTTTGGCGTGAATCAATTTTTCGCGTACAAAAACGAACCCAACATTTGTGCATGGTTATTTAGTAAATAGTAATAAGTATTTGCCGAGAGATTGTACCCCGAAATTGTTTAAATAAGATCCGGTTTAGTAGCTAAAAATTAAAATCGATTGGCGTCTCTAGTTTGCCCTACCCGTCACCTTAAGTGTAAGTGTGAACGGTAATTTTAATTAATATGTAGTCTGCGATTGTATTAATACGTATCGTGTGTAAATAAATAAAAAATAAAATACAGAATTTTCATGTACCTAATATGCAGAAATTTAGTATTATTAGTAATAGTATTTTTCTAAGGCGTTGATACAGGCGTTCGATCAGAGACGACCTGTAGAAATAACAAAACTGAGTAGAGGACATGTTAGGGCACTCACTCGGGACCCTCACAGGGCACTGCAAATTAAACAAGCACTTAAACAAGACGAGGAAACGATTATCCACGTCCTCGGCGAGTGCATAGCGCTGCACCGCCTGCAGAAGCCGGCACCTGGGAGCACACATGATCTCAGCTGACGAGATCAAGAGCTCCCCCATCAGCTCTATTCTCGGGTTTATCCTGGAACTGGAGCTACATGAGGTGCTGTAATAGGTTACGGGGCTGCCACAATAGATCATCTACTGGTCGCAGTGGCTATGAAGACGCAGGGCTCACCCCATTTCTATCAAATAATAAAATAATAATAATAGTATTTTATATGTGTAATTGTTTGTTGTCTCAAATACTATTTATACCACATACTATTGATACCTTATATTGTATGGCCGCTGGGATTGACATAAGTGGTATACCACACTAACTGCCACACTCAGAGTCGTTGATTAAATTAGTTGGCTACTTAAGAAAAAATATTAACACTTATTTTAATACGCATAAAGACTACCAATACTAAAGTTAATGAACATTAGCTTAAATGACGTCTCTGAGTGCGGCCGTAAGCCACTGGTAATCTAAGTGGCAGGCGCAGCCATAGACCATTTTGGTACAGACACCCAACAGTCCACATATCACAAACAAACGTGTTTCACATAAAGGTAAGAATCAATTGAATTTTGACAGATATGTGAACGCGGTCAGGTCAAGTTACCCTCTCGCTGTGAAAAAATAACACTTGTGTCTGAGACATAAGGACGGTCCAAAACTCCAAAGTCCAACAAGGGTAACTCGACGTATTGCCATGTATAGGTACATTAATATGTGCCTGTCTGTATATTTATGTAAAGAATAAATTGTTAAGTAGGACACGTCACGATCCTTTACTTTGACTGACCTCTATTAATAAAGAGGTAACGCCTCGGCGGGTGACTGACTGATCTATCAACGCACAGCCGAAACTACTGGACCAAAAATCAATTTGAAACATAGGTAGGTTTTGATTATGTAGGTGCGCACTAAGAAGGGGTTTTAAAAAATTCAACCCCTAACTGGTGAAAATGGGGGGGTTAACGTTAGTATGAAAGTTTGTCATTTTTGATGTTAGAGTTTTGAAAGAATGTTTATTAATAATAAAATAAATTTGACCTATATCAGTTTTTTTAATTCAACCCCTAAAGGGGTAAAATGGGGGTAGACACTGAATGGAAAATTCGTTATGTTTCAAGTTAGCGCCAGGAAAATCGGTATTTGGGCTCATCATACAAGTAAGAAAGTGAGTGATTGCATTTATTTTCTTCAACCCCCAAAGGGGTAAAATGGGGGTTGAAGCGTCGTATGGGAGATTCGTCATATTTAATGCTATCAGTCATGAAAATTGGTATTTGCACTGTTGATACAAAATTAATGTGAGTACTTACAGCATATTTTATATTTCACCCCCTAAAAAGGGTGAATGGGGGTTAACATGACGTATGGAAAGTTTGGTCATTTTTAAACCTAGTTCATGAAAATTGGTATTTGGGATTTTTATATAAATTAAAATATTTATCATTTTTTCGTTAACTCATAAAGGAGTAAAATGGGGTTAAAACGTTGTATGGGAGATCTGCCATATTTGATGCTCGAGTTAATGAAAATTAGAATTTGAACATTCATATAGATTTTTTTTAGAACTTTTTCAATCAACCTCTATAAGGGTGAACGGGGGTTAAAACACCATATAGAAATGTCGTTATATATAGAAGATTCGCCGTATTTAGTGCTCATCAGTCATGAAAATATATCCAAAATGAATGGAAGGCACTTCAGTATTTTAGTCTCATTTTAAGTCTCTGGTGAATACCTACCTACTTACCTATAATCTCAGAATTAGTTAACTACAAGTCAAGTTCGTATAGAAAAATACAATTTTATTTCTAAATCTTTCGTTTTAAAATTAAATTACCGAAGCGAAGCGAGGGCGGGCCACTAGTAAGTGATAAAGCGACTTATTAGTAGATACATAGTTATAATTTCGTTACGTTTATCTCCATTCAGAGTACATCTAATCCGATTCAGAATGCCATATATCTTCTTTACAACCATATTTATCCTGTAATTGTAGACAAGAGTTTCCGTAAAGCACATCAATTAACACAAATGTTAAGCAACTTTTTTAAATTTAGGTAAATTCATGTAAAGTTTTTGTTCACAGTTATTCTCAGTAGGTACACTACTGGCGGAAAACAATAGGAATATATGCATAAACAATTCAAACAAACACGTTTCAGTGTACCGACCAGTTTGGTAGATATGGTAAGAAGAGGACAAAAGCATGTAAAGAAAAAATGTGAAATACCCAGCAGTTTAACCCACAATATGTATGCGCCACGAAAATAGTCCTGCAGAACACAGAACTAAAATTAGAGTTTCCTTGTGTCTATATCAACAAAGCTCAAATTTGAATGTTCACATGACAGAAGGGGCGCCGATCACAGGACTTCTATGGTGTCGCGAACTCAAGAGTCCGCGTCATGATAGAAGTTCCGCGGAAAAACACGCAACTATACAACGACAAATATAATAAAAAGTATAGACACATCGATATATTTCAGGAAAACATTGGCCATTTTCGTTACTTACTTAAGGAACAATAATTAAAATTGTCTCTTTAATTATTTTTTTCCCTGTCACAGTATGCTCCGTGAGGTGTGACTTGATTGGAATGAGAGCTATTGATGTCACAAAAAAATTTTTGAATGATAAACTGTATGTTTATAGAAATAGAGATCAAATCACGGCTGTCATTCTAGTCGGGCTATATTTTGCGGACTATATAGTATTGTTTAATTTAAATATAGTAAAACGGAATGTATACAGTTAGAATGAACATAGCCTGCGATAACTAGTGGTGGAAATTATTTAAGGCAAATGTGTTATATACTTAAATTTTTCTATTTGTATTATAATGATGCTGTTTTTTTCCTGAATAAATAAATAAATAAACTAAAGTTAGAGTTTCCTTGTGTGTATATGAACAAAGCTCAAATTTGAATGGTCACGTAACAGAAGTGGCGCCGATCACGGGACTTCTTTGGTGTCGCGAACTCAAGAGTCCGCGTCATGAATGATAGAACTCCCGCGGAAAAACACGGAACTAAAATTAAAGTTTTCTTGTGTCTATACCAACATAGCTCAAATTTTAATGTTGACTTAACGAAAGTGGCGCCAATCACGGGACTTCTTTAGTGGCACGGACTGCTGTACCTACCCCCGACCCACAATATAGGTACCTAGAGTTCTGAAATACAAAAATTGGAACAGGATTTTAAAACATTTGATAAAAACTCGTTATACTATTAGACCGGGCAAAAACGTATGATTCAATTGGAACATTTGCATCTGGATCACTGCAGAGATGCGGAACAGTGAAACGCTTCATTTGGAACATCGACTCTCAGATAGATCCGTGATTCATTCAGTTGGATCATTCGGCTCATCGGATCATTCCGCTCATTCGAATCTTTCAGCTCACTCAGATCATAAAACTGATTCCGATCATTCAGCTCATACAATGGAAACCAGAAACAATGAAGGTTTCTACCATTAGCTCGGTGGTGAGGGAAAACATCGTGAGAAAACCTGCACGTTTCGGATAGTTTCTGAAACGTTTAACCATGATTCAGTTGGTCTGGTTCCCCAGTTAAAGGGTTGCGAAGGTCAGACGGCAGTAGCTTCATTGTAATTACCGGACTCCCCAGATCAAATAATCTTAACTCACTGACAAAATCAGAACATCACATCACAAATCTTGAACGTTCTGTCTTAAATTTGTGGTAAAAACTTCAATCGCATATTGTAAGTAGGTTGCTTTACTTAACTTTTACCTTTCGTCGACATAGTTCTAATAGGACGTATCTCATTTTTTAACATTGGGCTCCTGGAGCCCAATTCTCGGGCTCGTGTCATTTATCATAATACGAATATGTATCACTAAAACATAGTTTTTTGTATGGAATTCATGTGACATCTGTCATGCTTTTTCATATCTAAAATCCCGAGAATTGGGCTCCAAAGCATGTTAAAAAATGAGATACGTCCTATTAGAATTAGGTCGACGCTATGTGCTTTGCTCGCATGTAGTAGGCACTGTAACGTGGAACGAGGGTAACATCCATTACCTACATACTGTCAAACACGGACGTAAAAAACGTCCTTGCTGTCTAACTAAGTTCGTCTACAAACCTGTTACAATAATAAAATTATTGTTTATTAAATAATAAATAAATAAATATTTCACAACATCACATACATTGATCTGTCTCCGATATAGGTAGCTCAAGCACCTGAGTTACGGATATCAGAATCAACAGTAGGGATTACAATTATATACATATAATACTTTTCTTTTGTAAATACATACTCATAATACAAAGATAACACCCAGACCAATACAAACAGATATGTTCATGCACACAAATGTTTGCACTGTACGGGGTCGAACCCGCAACCCTTGCACTAGAGTCAGCGTTCACTACCACTGTTCCAAACGGGTCGTCAAGGTGTTATACCCCGTGATTTTTTAATACGCCCGAGAAACTACCGAAGGGCACTGATATTATTGAAGGGCATCATACTAATGAAAGCAAATATTTTCCCCAAAAACCATAGAGTAATATATATACTCTTTCGCTTTAGCATGATATGGGTGACAGATGTCAAAATCTGTACATTTTTCACGTCAGTCTCTTTCTAGCGTGTGACTTCCGTATAACTCTGTCTTGCTGTCACCGATATCAGAATAAAGCGAAAATAAAAAGCGAGTATAAAAAACTCGCCTTCCCATACTAATTGTATCAATTAGCTGATCACTAGTATGGGGTGGGGATTTTTTTAGATGTTCCTTAGCGAAATTTTTTTGATTTCATTAGTATATAGTTGATATTTTTATAGCAATCTTTTACACTTAAAAGTGTTGTTTTCATTAGTATACCTAACACATTAAATAGTTTCTCAATTATTCAAAAAGTCACGGTGTATTATTATTATTATTACTTAATATAAAAATTAGTTAAACGTTTCGATTTAATTATTTGAATATCTCGTAAATAATAATGTATGTTTTTATGACTACCACAACAGGAGACAATGGAGAGCATAATATTGAAAATTTCCCAAAGAACAAGAAATGATGTTAAATTTTCCAGGACACAAAAGTTGGAGAGCTACATTATTGTAACTAAATGGTATGGTGAGGTATAAGGTAAAGAAATGACTAAAAAACCAAAAAAATATGCCGAAAAAATTTATTTTACGACATTTCGTAAAAAAATTAACAAAAACTTGTACAAAACGTAATAAAATATGGCAGTGCGCATCAAATATCAACCAGCAACAAGGAGACACGCTGATGCTACGGGTCCCACGTTATGGCAACAATTCTAAGTATAATTACCTAAGTTATGTTTGTAATACAAATAACGTGTGTGGCTGGAGGCGAGCCACTCTTGGTGAAGCCATTCCGTTCGTGCGATGGGTTAATTAGTGTCGGTTGTGTTTAGGCGACTTTAGGGATGGAGTCTCCCTCCGGGCGGAAGCCGTTTTCATCAGCGACGTAGTTGATGGTCTCGACGGTGCCGTCTTCTTTAGGGTAGGAGTAGGAGCCGCGGACCACCACGACTTGGTGGGGCTTGTTCTCCTCGTCGAGGACTTCCTTCAGCTCGCCGTTCTCGTTACGGTTGATCCCATTTTCAGCCTCGAAACTAAAGGAAAACAATCCATCAAAATCTTACATTTTTACCAACTGTTTGGGGCGTTTAGAGCGCGGTCGATACCTAGATATCTCAAGTTCGTTTCTCGCAACTGCACAAATTCTGTTGATAGAGAATGTTTTGTGATGCCTTCCTTACTTTAGGTGGCAATAGTGCACAAGCACAAGAGGCAAATTGTAGAAAGAGGATTTAGAACTTAGACGATAATGATAATGATGCTGATGTCCTCTCGATTAAACTCCGTTTTAACAAACTAATCGTGTGGCAGCATTTGGGAACAGTAACATTTTGTATGCTCTTTAGAATCAAAAAGCATAATCATGAAAAGGCAAAATGAAACACGCAACAAGTAAGCTTAGAAGTAGATTTAAATGTAACAACTTAAATATAACAGGTTAATTGTAACAACAATTATTGTATTTTACTTTAATTTAGATATGATCTGATAGGCTTGAACGTTACTCTATAGTGTGGATTATCCTCTCCATCAGTGGGTAAAATAGCAGTCGAAGGGTAATAATAGAAGGAAGGCGTTCTATAGAAATCATCAAATTCCCTTTTTATGGTAGGTTAACCTTTTACCTTACTTTAATATCTATTACCTTACTTTTTCTTAACTAAACCATTACCTACTTTCTTATGTGATAGGTGGCAGATGCGCAGACGGATCACCTGATGGTAAGCGAGCGAACCCGTGGAGTCACAAGTGCGCTGCCAACGTTTAAAGTCCCCTCTCCCTGGATTGAACCTTCGGCACCCTCACTCACGCAGCGATACACAACACCGATTGTGCTTCACGCCGGCTTTCTGTGAGGCCATGGTATCACTTCAGTCGAGCCAGCCCACTCGTGCCGAAGCGTGGCTCTCCCAAGATCAAAGTCTACTTATTCCTTTTCTTTTATTAAACAATATGTTACCTGTATTGGTATCCACCTTCGGGCTGCATGTCGAAAGCGCTGCGGAGGATCTGGACCGGCTCTTCGGCGGGGGCGGCGGCGGCCAGGACCACAAGGGCCAGGGAGACGACAATTATCTGCACAATCACAACACTCATTTACCAAATCAATCATTAATCCTATTAATAATTTGCCTCTTTTATGTTTCACAGTTAAAAAAATTATCTAAGTACATGATCCTTTATTTTGGGATGATTACCTACAAAACTAATATATAAAATACACAAAAACCTACCACTTTCATTTTTGAATTTTTTGGTTTGTTTCGGCTGCTACCAGATGAGCGACTGATGCCTAAGCGGTCGTGTCAAAATCTTTTATACATTTCTTCGGCAATCTATCGTAATGTCAGGCGCGAACAAACATACGATGTCGATATTCCGGCTCCCCGGATTCGGTCATCGGTCACCACATGCGTGCGCGCAGTGTACTACGTACAGTGTCGCGTACATCACAGGCTTTGCATGTGTGAGTACGTATGTACCTACCTGATCATGAGCAATCCCAAGGTTTTATTTATGACTATTTATTTTATAATTTGTCACAAAGATCTGTGATCCGACATCGTGGATTAGGCAAGCGTGTCATTGGTAAAATCTCAGTTAAAGTCATTGTCAAGTATTAATCAAATCTATATTTAAAGATTATGTAAACGCCCGGATAACATAGGTCAAGGTTTGTTGGAAACATTACTGAAATATTTTCATAGGTACTAGATGATGTTACTATAATATTAACGAATATCTTATTGACCATACATATATAGGCTTCACAAAATTATATTATTAGGTACTCGGTATGTTCCGATTTTTGATATTGGGTACCTATTCGATATTATATTTTTTTTATAGAAAAGCCAATCAGGATGACCTCACTCCGCCTGATGGTAAAGCGGCCGTGAAAATCCAAATTTGAGTTTGACAGGCACAAAAGAACTAACAAAGCACCCATTGAATCTTGCTATCCTCACCCTGATGGCCTGCTGACATGCCGCCTAAAAGACCCCCGATTGTATGAAGGAGGAAAGACATGAGCTGGGAGGGCATTCCATGTCTTGATGGCTCGGGGCAGGAACGAGGAGCCAAACCTCTTTGTGCGCGCCGCCATTTTCTGGATGGTATGCGGATGGCAACGCTGTCCAGCACGTGTTGTTCGTAAGTGGAAAGGGAACGATGGGATAAGTCGAAATAACTCATCAGAGCATTCCCCATTGTAGAGGCGATAGAGAACACTTAGACTGGAAATGTCTCTACGTAGCTACAGAGGTTCTAGGGACTTAGTCACCTCATAATCTCCAACAATACGGATAGCACGTCGCTGCAACCTATCGAGAGCCTCCAGCAAGTACTTAGCAGAACCATCCCAGAGATGGGAGCAGTATTCTACACACGGGCGAACCTTATTATTATAAATTATTAAAAAGCGCTTCCTCTATCCTAACCCTAAGTTGCGTGCCCGACAGGGTCCATAACATTGTTCTTACACTTTCGTAACATCTTTTGTATATTATGGTTTGGCAAAAAAATATTGAGTATTGAGTATAGATATATAAGCTAAGTAGGTAGGTATAAAAACATTCTTACGTCAGGCTAACTTGCATCAACATTTCTTTCTTTGTTGGGAATTGGTTGTTTTCTCATTTTTTTAAAAGTTTCGGTTACAGATAAGACCCCCATGTTACCCCAATTACAAATACCTACACAGTTGTTCTCTACTCAAAGCTTGTCTCGAAGAAATCGCTACAAGCGGTAGAACAGTAAAGCCTTGTTGTACCTACTGTCTTTGGTTATTGTAACTCATAGCTGGAGCCCAATTCTCGGGCTCGTGATATTTTGAAAAGATGGCGGATATCACCGGAAATCCATACAAAAAAACTATGTTTTAGTGATATATGTATGAAAAGAAATGTCACGAGCCCGAGAATTGGGCTCCAGTATGTTGTGTTCGTGAAATAAAGAATACCTAACTATCTATCGTGCAAATTGACCAGACAATCGTACAAAAAAAATAACTTGCATAGTAATAATACCCCGGGCAACACTTTACCTGTGTGTTTACTAGTTTCATCTATCGAAAAGGTCAAATGAGAAAAAAAAATGCTTAATAGCATTAGAATCATCTTATTCAAATCTTAAGCAGGTAAAAATAAACGGTCAAGTGTAAGTTGCACAAATAATGTTGAGCTTAAACAAAATGCCATCAAGTTACCACAATCTGTCAAATTTACCCAATCGACTTACCGTGGGAGAGCCACGCTTCGGCATGAATGGGCTGGCTTGACCGGAGTGATACCACGGCCTCACAGAAAACCGACGAGTAGCAGTAGTGTGCTGTGTTTCGCTGCGTGAGCGAGGGTACCGGAGGCCCAATCCGGGGGAAAGGGGGGTTTAAAGGTTGGCAGCGCACTTGTGACTCCACTAGTGTTGCGGGTTTCTATGAACGGCGTCAATCGCTTATCATCAGGCGATCCGTCTGCTCGCCTGCCACCTATCACATAAAAAAAAATATAATGAGCCAATGATGTTTGACATTAAGGTTAGAATCGATAGAACAAATTTGTCAATTTTATATTAGGTACTTTGATATGTGGCTGTACGCACCCACCTACAACAAAGCATCTAACAAAGATATTATTTGGATAATTTAGGTAAATCGATTTATTCGTAGGTATATTTTAAGAAAACATTAGGCCCTAGAGATCCTTAAGTTAGCATGTTATACTAGACCGAAACATTGATTTTGAAAGAAATCCTACGTCGCGTTAATTCCCGTTCTTATTAATCATCAAAGATCTAGGTACCTACTACATATGTTATTTAAAACCAAATATAAGTACATACTCAATTTTTATATAGAAAAAAGAAATTATCTGCACAAAAGCGGTGGGTGCCTATGGCTTGAAGATTGTGTCAATATTATACTGACCTTATGAATCTAATAAACATAAAGTTGGCAAATAGGTATGTAGGTACGTAGATTTGCAAAAAATCAAAATACATACTTGATTAATAATTAAGGCAGATGACGTTTCTTGGGAATACATCTATCTAGTGATTTCTTTCAGACAACCTAATAATATGATAGATTGATCTTAGGATAAATAGATTGTACATAAGTGCTGTCCCAACTTACATAACATTATCCACCTTATTATAAATCGCGATCAAAAAACATTACCTAACTTAAGCTCATGTCATCCTGTTCCAACAGGCAATGTTAAAAGGGGCTAGCACGAACTTCATTCTGAGACTATCCTTAATTCGCGATTTGTAATAAGGTGGTAGGTGGATATTTTAAAAACTACCTACCTAAATGCTTGTAGTATGTAAGAACATCTAAAAATCAAAGTACCTATACAAAACTGTCAAAAGATATCCTCTTGTATGGACCTAAGTGACAGCCAGGATTTTTTTGCAGTAGGTATTTTGTAGTACTTGTCCCCCTGAGTATTTATTACTATGGCACCAAAGCTGTAGGGTCAGTATCCCTGGATTTATTTGAGTTCAAAACTCAACATCTTCATACATTAGTTGATATTATAGCAATATTTTGCAATTTGTTCTGAAATAAATAACGCACTTAAATTTTTATCTCGTGATCAGGCAATCGACATCTTCCACAATCCGAATGGCTGTCTATCAAAGTCATGTGAAACTTATAAATAACACCCCGTCGTTTTAAACGATATGTATGTGTATGTGGCCGTTTTTCGTACGTTGAGAGTTGTGGAACCCCAAATGTATGAACCGATAGAAATAATTGAAACTTGTCCCCGGTCGCTATGTAGCCACAAAATAAAAGTGATGCTCTTAACCTTTCCAAAGGTCGGGATTTTATGCAGTTACAAATGAAGGTCAACAGGTTTTGGTTTTTAATTTAGCTAATTAAGTAACCAACATATTGGCTCCATATCATAGAAATAAATAGGTAGTACGTACATCTTATAAAACCTAGTTTCGTGGCTCGACTTCTCTCGTTACTTACCGGCCCTGAACAGATCATGTTGAAATGGATTACGATGTACCAAACGATATCATCAAAAGTGTATACTTATATTTCGATAACTCACCGTGCTTAGAAGCCCGGGGTACCTACGCTTGGAGCATGACCCAGAATTTGGTGAGTCTGGTGCAAACAATGAAGCGACTGCCTTCTGACCTTTGCAACCCAGGGGGCAGGGGATCCAGACTCAGGGACGGCTCTAGCCCAAGAAGCGCTCGGGCGCAAACGATAACCTGGCGCCCTCTTGTTTCAAAATGCGTGAACAAAATGGAATACCTAACTTACAACATGTTCAACTATCTATGGGCAGTCGCTTCATTGTAAATATCAGACATCCCGAATCCTATATTATGGTCCAAGCGTACCCCGGTCTGCGAAGCGACAGCATTGGACGCGACTGGGAATCACACGCTAAGATGAGGAGAACGATCAGTATTCGCAGCGAGCTCATTGCGGAGCGTTACAGTGGAGTGCTAGCGAGGGGCTCTCAACGCCCTCTAACTTCTAGCGGCCGAGTGCACCGCACCTAATGCACTATTGGTAAAGACGATCCTCTCCTGATAAAATGAATCATGGTTACACGTGCCGGTTTCTTCCCCGCCCCCTAACCCCACTTCCCGGCCCTCACCTCCAAGCGAATGGTATAGAAAATGTTCACATAGAATTGATAAATCCAGAAGTGCATTTAAACCGACAACATTCCTCCTAAAAGTATAGTAGGTATAGTAAATACCTACCTAACTGCTCAAAGGTGTATTTTTGGTAATGTGTCATTTTACAAACATTTTTGGGTACTTACCTACTGTTATTACCATATAAATGTCAATGCCCATACAGATTAACATGAGGATTGTATTAATTTATGAATATTTTATTTTTATATGCATAATTAAATTCTTTATTTATCCATTTACGACTGGACTCACCTTCCTATTACTTGTTTATGAACTGTACGTACAAGCCACACATTAAAGTATACAAAACTGTCTTTCTTCGTTTGATTTTCATTTTATTGTCAAACACGTTCGGTTCAATATCAATTGAGTAATTTTTAAATTTTATAGTAGGTAACCTGATGTGTGGATGTGTGTACATACTAATGCAAATAATATATTTAATCCCCGCAGAAGCATTTTCATGTTAATGTCACGAAGACGAGATCTTTATTATTATATTTAGTATGGCTCGTACTATTAAAAAAGTTATCAGATATTAAGAAGAACCAAGGAAGTCAGTTCAAATCGTATGGCCCGCCGTGTTGGCACCGTCAACTGCACGTAAGATGAATAAAAACTTTTGAACAAAAAATTTAAGAGCCGGAGAAAGAGAAAAAAGTTAAAACGATTTAAGTATTTATCACCTTCTGTATTTAATAAATTGCTTGTTTGGCGCCGACTCAAAATTAATTAAGTAATAGATAAGTACTTAAATTAGTTTAAAAATTTAGTTGTTAAGATTATTTTTCGGCGGATGAGAATTGAGTCATCGAATTGAGAACCTCCTCCCTGTTTATCGTCGGTTAAATATCACTTTTGTCCTATATTCTTCCGAACAAAACAATTCAAATCTACTAAAAATACTAATTTTACGTGGCGCCGAAAACAGACGTTTATTGATTCTAATGAAATTAAGACAATAAATTAAGTATGATTCCAGTTTTTAGTGGCCTTTTTTATTTTAAATCATACTAGTGATTATTGTAAATGATAAAATTGAAATCAAAAATTCTTTTGTATTCAAAATGTCTAGAATATTTCATTATGTATTAACGTAATTGGTGGCGCCACTGAAACGGGTTTACTTTCATTTATTGTTATTTGTTCTCGAACAACAAATGAAATAGCACCTCGGCTACAAACATGCAGTTGTCTGTTGTCAGATAATTTTAGTAGGTTTGATCGCCAAGTTAATTTTTATTTTGATTCTGAATGTGCTTAGTTCTTACTGTGCTGTGCTTAGTGAATAGTTCTTAACAAAACAGCAAGTCGCTTGAGAATTAGGACCTGACTCATAGTCAAATTGGATAACTTTCCCATAATGCGTTCCCAAGAATTACATCTTATAAACTACGCCTTCATAGTTAACTGAACTTCTCGTATTAATCCTCCTAAAATATTATTTTGTTGAGCTTCTACCCACACAGACAAGGTTATGACCCGATCAGAAATATTAATACGATATGTAAATTAGTATTGGTTTAATAGATAAAGACATACCTGTGTTAAGTATGGTTTGATGACGTGTTTAAAACTTCGTTGGATAAAATTATTAGCAAACGTTTTATTGGATGTTTCCTTGAATATTTCCGATTAGGCTTCACAAACTACTTCTACGCAAGAATAAAACCCAATTTGACTAAATACTTTATTAAATTAAAAACAAAATAAAACACAACTGCAGTATTACCACGTTAGACGCATCACATGATCAGTCTTTCTCTTCGAAGATTTGATGAATCCGAGGAACTGAAGCTCTGCCACTGCGCGGGTGAATCGAATCCTGATAAAGATAAAGACATTTAATTACGACCTGGGAACAATATCATACGTTTTTCTTTTTTTCCCAGGCGAAACCCATCATAGCCGTAATTTTGGTACGTGTAGGGAACAAGTTGGTGTGTGGGACTCTAACCCTAACCAAAACCCCTGGGGTGTGCATCTATGTGCAATAGCGGTCGGAAACCCCACAGCCGGCACTAGCGTGCACCGCTGATCGCACTCGCCGCTTCACACCTACCTGGCGCGATGCAGACCTTGCTGTACGACCTATCAGGACACCCGGTAACGTCCTCCCCCGCGGAGTCGTCTGCTGAGCTAGCCAGCGGTGGGTACGCTCACGTACTCCGAAGGCCCGTGCAATCGCCTCTTACTTATTTAAATTATATAATTAAAATTACCAATAAATAAATTACGTCGGCGTATGTTTTTAGAAAATAGGTATATACTATTGTACGATCATTTTATTGCAGTGGCAACATTGTAGTAGCTTTTTTGGTCTTGAATTCCAGTTTCGAGTATAATTAGGGCCACCCGTCGCTTTAAAAGGGACTAACATGTTCTTGTTGACATTTCACTGATCCAATTTAGGGATTTGTTCAATTAAATAGAATTGTTTAGGGAAATGATAAAATCGTGTTGTTATTTCAACATCCACCGTGATTTGATCAAATCCCTGGCTTTATCATATCCCTGCGACATATATAAGGCGAAACTTCAACTTAATTAATTAATTTAAATGAAAAGGCACATTGCATAATAATTGCATACATATTAATTTTTTAACGACGTATAGTTTTTATTTATACTGAAAACAATATGAAAAAATTATCTAAAAATTTTAGGAAAACTACCTACGCGAATCTTGAACTATTTATAAACATATTTATTTTTTATTTCATTTATTATGGCAAACAAATGATCGTTTATTTAGTTTTAAATACAGTGCCAAATTCCAATATAATTACGTAACAAACTATACAACGATATTCAATATAAGTATTTTTTTAGAATGAGAGAATTTGATCAACTGAAGACTGGTTTCCATAGTGCGAGCTGCTTGCTGCCTATCCATTAGATAATGCCAGTAGACAGCTTTGACAGGAAAATTGACAGATTGTAGTAGCCCAACGTGGTGCATTTCCACTGGCGATTCAACAAGTCCGTCTCAATACAGAACAAAGCACCTACCTACCGAGTTTCTTGTTGATTCTTCTCGACAGAAAGCCTAGCACACGTCCGGCAACGAGTTTTTCACACTCTGACGACGGTAAGTAGCAACAGTCACACTAGCATTTCACATATTATTTTGACCGTGGGAGTGCCACGCTTCGGCATGAATGTGTCGGCTCGACCGGAGTGAGCCTCACAGAAAACCGGCGTGAAGCTGCACTATGCTGTGGCAATCGCTTACCATCAGGTGATCCGTCTGCTCATCTGCCACCTATGACATGATAAAACTATCAAAAGTAAACATAATAATAATAATAATAATTCTTACATCTCATACGTTGTTCTGATCCCGTACTAAGTAGCTTAAGCACTTGTGTTACAGATATCAGACAACAGAGGAACACAAATATATACTCAAATACATATATTACACCCAGACACTGAACAAACACAATTGTTCATCGCACGAATGTTTGTCCAGGGTGGGGATCGAACCCACGACCTTTGGCGTAAGAGGCAGGGTCACTACCAATTGCGCCATCCGGTCAGTCATGTACATAAATAACTTACTGTACTGAGGTGTCCTGTTGCCGCTGGTCGTCCTCGTCGCCCGGGCGCAGCACGGCGGCGAAGGCCTGCAGCCAGTCGTACAGGTTGATGTGCTTCCCGCACTCACGGTGCAGCTTGTACGCCAGGCACACGTCGGGCAACGAGTCCGTCACGCTCTCTGACGACGGTAGGTGGCAACAGGAACACTATTCAAATCAAACATATCAATTAATAAGATGGAAAACTCTTCTTTTGTAGAGAATCCCTTTTCTTTTGTTAAACCCGACAGACATTTGATGGGGATCCTCGCGACATCTGCGTGATCCAAGTCGCTATTCATCATCGGCCTTTTGAAAAGAAGCATGTCCATCTCTCAAAAACTATTAGAGAGATCAATAGACACCAATTCGGAATATTATTAGTATGGGAAATTGTACTCAGAAACCAAGTACCTACATATCACACATCTACTGAAAACTATCATAACACAAAAACCGAGTTTTAAGAATAAAGTTGTTTCCAGAATGTGAATAAATAGGCATTAATGCAATATGAGGTTTTCTTTTGTTATGACAAAGCAAAGTATAACAAAATAAGAGTGTGCGAACTACCTATATCCTACGTCTTTAGGACCAGCAATTTCGCTAAAATGTAAACTTCTAAACAGGCAAATACACATTACAACGTTTCTATGCCTGATCTATATACAAAAGCAAGGAGGTCGCCTGATATGCTATCGCCTGAGTAATGTATCATTTTGTTTCGACCAGTCATCCTTTAATTCACACAGGTAACACTGCAGGTAGAAGGCTAGCAGGAAGGAATATTAAGAATTAACCTGTAAATAATGCACTGGATTGCTTAGAGCAGTATGCAAGGCACCTCGCGGCGATCCTACGATTTGTTTCTTGACGTTAGCCACATCACTGAAGAACAATATTTCATAGAATGTCTGCGTATCCGGCGACTGCAGTCCCTTCGTGAACATATCTTCTAAATAGCTCACGAATCTTGAGCGAACCATGTCAAACTCCGACTGAATCTTATCCACTCTTGTAGCTTTTAAAAGTTTCTGTAAATTGATAATGCATATTTGGTAATACATTAGATAGTAATAGTATCAGCCTATAAACTGTCTTATTGCAGGGCAAAGGCCTCCATCATAGAAATCAAGCCATCGCTACTATGATGGGATTAGGCTTAATCACCACGCTTGCCAAATGCTAGCTATGCACCAACCCGAGCTATGTTAGAAAAATTCGAAACATACTTATAGCTTGACCCAGATAGTAATAGTAGTAAGTAAATAATAGTAAATTGAATAAAGATTTCTTATGTTATCTACTTTTTTATGCAATAGGAGGTAGGCAGGCAGACGGTGATCCGTCTGCCTGCCTACCACCTATTATTATTATTATTTTGTATATCACAAGATAAACAAAATAATAATAAATATACAAAATAATAAAATATGTTTAATCTAACTAAAATTAATTTTACCTCTTTTAATTTGTATCTATTCCCTGGTGTATTTTCTGCATCATTCTCAACATCTTCTGATTCATTACACAATACAGTAGCCTCTGTGTTGGCGTGTTCTATTTGCCTTAAAAACATTAGCAAATGCACTCTCACAGTTTTGACAAAGCTGTCTCCAACATCATAGTTGAGATTGATGTTATTTAAATTATTTTTGGTCGGCGTCGCACGAAGAGGCTTCACAGGAGAAGATATGTGCAAGCTGGAGTTAATTATTTTCAAGGCGGCCTTGATACTCTCAGTTAGTTTTACTTGGGATTGAAACCCAATTAATTGCAAACATTCTTTAAATGCTGCTGTTCCTGTGATGCATTCTACTGCGCATTTGGCATAGATCTCTCGAACCTGAATATATGGAACATTCATTATTTCCTGATACAATTGGAATATTTAATTTTTTAATAAAAACGCTGTATGTATTCCCAGTATTACTTACAGATTTTCCCAGTATATTCTTTGGAATATCTTTTATAAACACTAACAACAGTCTCACGCATAAATAAAAAGTGTATAAATAATCATGAAGCTTATCCAATTCTTTTATCAAGACATCTCTAAAGAATTGATCATCTTCAAATAAACCAATTCTTGATCGACAATCTTCTTGGGCCTCTACAAATGGCCGGAATGACAATAAGCGTCTGATGCTTTCAAGATCTTCAGAGCTTAAATTCATTACAGCTTCTTCTATTTTTTCCCTTTCACAGCACAAAGATTTTATATTATCTCCATAATAGTGATCCATCATGCAATACTGAAATATTAAATAAATAAATAATTTTTGTGTTTTAAATGTGTGATTTACATGGTTATGTGAGATTACAAACAGTACATTTCTTCATACAATATTATAATGTTCCTTACCTTAACACTTTGTATTAACCCTGTTACAGAAAAATCATAAAATAAAAATACATCTGTTAGCAATTCAAAGGCCTTTCCTGATAAATGAAAAGGACTTGTGTGAGATAAGAATATATCTTCCAATACCTGCAATATAAAAATATAACAATTTAATTAATGTGCAGCGTAAATTTAATATGATGAAGATATCAAATATATATATATAGATATAGTGAAGATATCACTGAACTTACTTGATTCATATAAACTGGCGACGAATGTGAGTAAAAAACTTTGATGAGCAGTTTCGATGAGACATGATAGGGGAAAGACTTGTGCAATGCTGAAACTGATGTTGCTACTCCGAACACGAACACTATTGGTAGAGATGATACATATGAACTGAAATATAGAGAGAAACTAGAATAAGTGGGCTATGAAAAAAAAACAGACTATTTCCTATTAATAAATAAAGAAGAAATTCATTTGAGGATTGCAATTGTTTACTCTTCCAGGCACCTTTACATCAACAGAAGTATGTCAACTTAACTTTCCAACAAATAGAATCATTGTTATTCACTGGGACAACAAATAACAATTAACAAATCTTACCGTGGAAGAGCTTCGGCATGAATGGGCCAGCTCGACCGGAGTGATACCACGGCCGCATAGAAAACCGGCGTGAAGCAGCACTGTGCTGTGTTTCGCTGCATTAGTGAGGGTTCAGGAGACCCAATCCGAGGAAAAGAGGGGTTTAAAGGTTGGCATCGCACTTGTGACTTCAGTGGTATCGTGGTTGTCCATGGGCGGCGGCAATTGCTTACCATCAGGTGATCCGTCTGCTCGACTGCCACCTATCACATAAAAAAATGTAGTTTAAAAAAAAATCTGCTTACCTTACAATCATAACAAAATCCTGAAGAACATTGCAATTGAAACTTTCAAAATCTGGTATAATTATAACCAGAGACCTGTTTGAGTTCCTATGCTTCTTTTTCTTTGGTGAAGTATTTGTATATGTTGCCTGATACCAATTTCTTAACAGCTTCATGGAACACTGACTTTTTTTTATTTTCTTGGTTTGTGTCATGCTATCATTTATGTCCTCATCTTCAAAATCCTGAAAGTACAATATTTATGTCCCTTATACATCTGTATTATTAAAATGATATATGTTGTGTATATTGTAGATCAATGTGTAAAATGTACTATTTTCAAACATCATAGGAATAAATATTAATATTTATAAATACAATCAGATCTATACATCAGTGAATACAAACCAGTGTGGCATGCCCATACATTAATTGCCAAACAGCATTCTCAACCAAATGTTTTAAAGTGGGAGCGTCTTGTGAATGAATCATGGCAATATGAGGAGTCACTTCATCCCTGGAATCAACAATGCAATGTGCAAGATTTTGAAAATAATACCCGTTAGCACTCCAAGATAACTTAAATTGTGAAGACTTTCCTTCAGGTTTATACAATGAAATATATTTTATACTCCAAATGGAGTACATTATGAAATAGGTTCCACATAATATCCTGTAAGATTGTGAGTAAAAGTAATACTTAGGTAAATTAATTTGATAAAATACCTTATTTTATGTATTAAGGCCATGAACTGTGACACATGATCAGGTTGGTTCACTCCAGTCAGCAAAGTTGCACTTGGTATAATACCCTCTAATGAATCAGCATTATCACCTCCATAAAATGATTTTACATAATTTACAATATCATTAAGTAGAATACTGTATGTTCTATTATGTAAATTCTGTAAGGGATTGAACATATATTTAATAACGACAAATTTACTGATGGCACTACACTAACTGGTGGCATCTGTAATAGGTAATGTAAGGTAAGGTTCTGGGGCTGCCACAATAGATCATCTACTGGTCGCAATGGCTATGAGACGCAAGCTCACCCCATTTCTTTCAAATAATAACTGGTGGCATGCAGAATTAGATTAGTAAATTGTTTAAAAGCCAACAAAATTATGATTATTTAAATATGTAATTATCAGTTGCAAACTTCTAAGACCACGCACCTTTATTTCGTTTTCAATATGATCCCAATTCCTCTTATATGCAACATACCAGGATTCTTTAGTAAAAAACTTGTCAAACAGAAAGCATTTAGACTTTTTCTTTGAAAGTTTAGTTTTGCTCAATCCATTTTTAAATAGAAAAACTCCCTAAAAGTAAAATACCTTTCAATTAGCAGGTCTTTGTCGACAGTATGAGATAAAAAACAAAGCATAAAATAACAAAATAGTTGAATTAAATACCTCATTATTTATCTATTATCAACTTACTTTTGAAACTGAGACGGTAGATTCCATTGCAATGTATAAATATGACACTCGGGGTTTTTTACAATAAAATAGGAGTTTTATATATAAAACTTGATCGTTAAGGTTATATTAGTGAATTAGTTGACATTGTTGTTAGTACCATTCCGATTAGAGATGTAAATTTCAAATTTTGAAATAAATTTCTTTATTGAATTCTCTTAGATTTTAATTGAAACATTTGTAGAGAAAACTAACAGTAAATATAAAATTAAAAGAACTAAAGAACACATACATACACCGACAAGTGCAACAAGTGTTTGACAACAATGACAACTGTGTCTGTCACTCTGACATTTTCGAAATTGGCGCGAAATCGGTTCCACATAGTGATGGGCGAATCGATTCGTTATTGGACAAGATAAAATATGTTCGAATGATTTCTCATCATACGAATGATGATGATTATTCTGACTAAAAATAAATATGTGGGGTAAGTGTTATTAGGTTGGCAACTAACAATTTTTACCTCAAAAACTACAGCTACGATTCCCTTAATTCAAAATAAAAACATATTGCCACAATCTATTAGAGATGAAAAAAATTACAGAACATTTAATAAAAAACTAAAGATATACTTCTTAAATAAATGCATCTATTCTCTTGATAAATCATCATCATCATTTCAGCCAATAGACGTCCACTGCTGGACTTAGGCCTCCCCCGATGTTCTCCACACAGATCAGTCCTGTGCCGCCCGCATCCAATGGATTCTCGCGATCTTCACCAGATGGTCGGTCCACCTTGTGGGGGGCCTGCCACGGCTGCGACTTCCTGTACGTGGCCTCCACTCGAGAACCTTTCCGCCCCAACGGCCGTCTGTTCTCCTCGCTATGTGCCCTGCCCATTGCCACTTGAGGCATGTAATCCTTTGGGCTATGTCTGTGACCTTAGTTCTCCTGCGGATCTCATCATTTCTGATATGATCACGCAGGCAGACTCCGAGCATAGCCCTCTCCATTGCTCTCTGGGTGACTTTGAACCTCCTTAATCGGCACATTGTAAGCGGCCACGTTTCGGTTCCGTATGTCATCACTGGCAACAGTCACGCATTGAAGACTTTCGTCTTGAGACAGGTTTTAGTGATATATGTCATATGAAAATGCCATATGGCGTGGCAAACATTACGCGCGATCCCCTAGTGGCGATAAATGGAAACTCTCTAACTGCCACACTCAGAGTCGTTGATTAACTTACGGCCGCACTCAGAGACGTCATCAAAGTTCATTAACTTTAGTATCGGTAGTTTTTACGCTCGTATCAAAATAAATGTCAATATTTTTTCTTAAGTAGCCAACTAAGTCAATCAACGACTCTGAGTGTGGCAGTTAGTTGGCTACTTAAGAAAAATTATTGACACTTATTTTGATACGCATAAAGACTACCGATACTAAAGTTAATGAACATTAGCTTAAATGACGTTTCTGAGTGCGGCCGTAAGAATGACACTTCGCTATATTTTTAAATAATGTTTGGTTAAAAGTTTTGATTTATTCATGTTCACCATTAAATAATATAAACCGGCTGCTTATAAAGCAGAAATGAATGAATGCATTTATTGACATAATAAAGCATACAATTTCTTAGGGACTATAGATACTTCACTAGGCTCACAGGCCTGTATTGAGGTAACTAGTAAGTGACTACAGTTTAACTAATCTTACGAACTAAAATTTTATAGCTTCGGTTTATTTTACATATAAAGGTAACGTCTTTAATAATAATAAGAATCTTTATGAATCAACAATAGGAAAATATAAGTAGGGCTATAAAATGTATGTGTGTACGTGTGTGTGTGAGTGTGTTTGTGTGTGAGGAAATGTGGTTTGGATTGTGATCAGCATGTCATACAGGGAGGATTTGTTCAGTTTCTATGTACGATAGGTCTAGCAACCAGTTTTTAATGGTTTGTTTAGCTTTGTGAGGGTTTAGGTTTCTGATATCACATTTTTTGCTAACAGGATTGTAAACATATGGGTGAGCAAATAATGATTGGCGTTTAGCAAATTTTGTACGAACGGGTGGTAGAGGAATCCTGAAAATACGCTTTTTATTTAAGGCTATATAGTTGTGTAAACATGTGATTTTGTTTACACGCCAAATGTATAATAGCCTAACACGAAGAATTTTGGCGTCTTTATATAGTGTGTCTGTAGGATAACGGAATGGTTTATTGTACATGACTTGAAGAACGCACGGCAAATTGCTGTGTAGACCATATTTAGTATATCAGTTGGGGCGGAACGTCTCAGTGATTTTAATATGTACATGATTTTTCGAAGTCTTGCTGACAATGCACAGATTTGTTTTTTGAAGGAGAGGTTTTCATATATGTATATTCACAGATATTTTATATAGTCAGACCTAGTTATAGGTGCACAGCAACAAAAAAGACTGGGTCGGGACATAAGGAACGCCCCGATCCGTAGGACAGCATCGGTGAATTACTAGGGATAGGCTTTTCGGCGATGAAACACTAGTTTTGTGAAAAGCCAGGTATTTTGTTTTTGATGCGTTTAAAGTCAATAGATTACGATCTAGCCATTCTGCAACGCAGGACATACCTTTTTCAGCAAGCTTATATGTATTTTCCCATGAGAGGTCCCTGAAGAGTACGGCAGTGTCATTTGCATAACAAATTATGTCAACACCAGGCAAAGTTAATTCTAAGAAATCGTTAATATATATTATGAATAAGGTGGGTCCAAGAATGCTGCCCTGTGGTACTCCGAAGCTTATTTTACGTGCATCGCTAGTATCATTAGCGACTCTGACAGATTGACATCGTTCAGTCAGGTAACTACGGAACCAATCAAGTGGAAGTGGAAGTGGAGTGTCTTGGTATCAGAGGAATACCTCTCATACCAAGACACTCTAGTTTTTTAAAAATAATTAAGGAAGAAACCGTGTCAAAGGCCTTTGCCAGATCCACAAATACACCGAGGTAATAGTATTTTTGGTCAAGAGAAGAGGAAACATGGTTTTTTAAATGAGAAACGGCATCCTCAGTAGAAATTCCTTTTCTGAAGCCAAACTGACGACTTGATATTAAATTATTTATATCGAGATATTTTACAAGACGCTTGTTAATAATTTTCTCTAAGAGCTTCGAGAATATACATAGCAACGATATCGGCCTATAGTTACTTGGGACATTTTTCTTTCCTTCTTTGTAAATTGGAGTGACTGAAGCGTGTTTCCAGGGATCAGGGAATTTACCTGTTGCTATACTTAGGTTAAAAATATGTACAAGTGGCTCTAAGATTGCAATCCTTATGTATTTTATTAAAGTCGGAGTGAAATTATCTTTTTTTTTTTTGTTGACCCAGGAGAAATGCGTTACGCATACCCATCCGTCTGTAAACGGATGGGTTATGTCGGACTCCCCCCCGCAGAAGGCGGGGGTATACCGACTAAAACTCCTGGGACTCTCCCTCATCTGTCCATGAGTGGGAGAGTGACATGGGTCCAGAGCTCGGAGCCTTTCACCACGTCACCCCCCGGAGACCCCGCCTATGAGGCAGGCACGGCGCTTCCCCCCCCCGGGATCGGGGACAGCCGAGAGAGTCGGGCCTTCCCCACCAGGCGTAGGAGGAGGTCCGTGCAATGCCGGTGGCGGGGTTACAGCCCCACGCACCAGCGGACCTGCAGGGGAAGAAGATGCACGTATTGGAGTCGTCTTCTCCCTCTACGTGCCTCGCGGATCGCGGGAGCGAGAGGATCAGCCTCTCGCTCGCGCTCCGCCGCCTCCTTCGCCGCCATCACATGCTCGCAATATGCGGCAAAGGCCTTCCAGGCATCCTCAGTCGCTAATATAGCTCTCGCTATATTAGAGAGTGAGAGGTCCTGGCCGACCTTTGCCACCAATGCGTGACGAGCCTGTGCCCACGGCGCACACACCGCCAAGGTGTGCTGCGCCGTGTCCACAGGGTCGCCGCATGTGTGGCGCGAAGGCGTCTCCTCCCTGCCGATTTTGTGCAGGTAATAACCGAAGCAGCCATGCCCGGTCATTACCTGCACCATCCGGAAGGAGACCACGCCGTGTGCACGCTCCAGCCACCGGTCCATGACCGGGGCGAGCGCGTCGAGCGTTCTACGGCCGTAGCGGGTGAGGACGAGGTGCTCCGACCATCGCCTCAGGAGGACCTGTCGGGCCTCCTTCCGCACGACCTCCCGCTCGTCGGGGCAAAAGGATTCCCCTCTTGCCCTTTTGTGCTCTCCGCCGTTGTGCACAACGGCGTCTGACTCGCAAGGGGGCGTCTCAGCGAGCAAGCAGGCCACATCGAAACTTACCGTCTGGTAAGTTCGAGCGACCCGCTGCGCTATCACCCGCTGAGGCCCCCGCAAGAAGGGAAGATTTTCCCCTCTTGCTAGGGAGCCGGACCAGACTGGCGCCCCGTAGAGCGCCATACTCCGCAGGATGCCGGCATAGAGTCGCCGGCACCTGGAGCCTGGTCCACCCAGGTTGGGCAGCAGCCACGAGAGTGTGTCTGCTGCCTTGAGGAGCCGCGGTGACATCCTGCTAAAATGCAGGCCAAAATGCTACGGCGGATCCAGGGTTAGGCCGAGATAGCGCATCTCGACCTTCACCGCAACCTGGGTCCCTCCGACAGTAATGCGTCTGCCGGAGGGGAACCTTTCCTTCGCCCGAGGGAAGTAAATAACTTCAGTTTTGACCACGGCCACTTCCAGGCCGAGGCGCCGCACTCTTCTGGTCACCGCGTCCGCCGACTTCGACGCTCTGGCTGCGGCGCCGCGGGGCCCGTCAAATGTCTTCCCCCGGGCAGTTATGAGAGTGTCGTCTGCGTAACAGATGACACTTCTGCTCCGTGGAAGACTGCCGCGCAGGGCCCAGTCATAGCCCAGGTTCCACAAGAGCGGCCCGAGTACCGACCCCTGTGGAACCCCGGAGTGAAATTATCTAAACCAGGTGCCCTGTCGTCCGTCAGATTTTTTATCAGCGTATCAACTTCGTTAACATCTGTTGGGGTTAAGTAGAATGAGTTTGATTGGGATACCGGAAGATTTACTTTTGAAGCCAGGTTAGATTCTGTAATGTTTAGTTTATTTAGGGTATTGTCCGCTGAACTGTTTCCGATTGATGCAAAATAATCATTTGAAAGATTGAGTGATTCATTAGGGTTTGGCCCAATTTTGGTAAGTTCGAGGGCGTTATTGTTTTTATCAGAGATATTACAAATGACTTCAATTGTTGACCAAAGTTTTTTAGAATTGTTTTTATTATCAGTTATCTGCTCATTATAGAATTTAGCTTTCACTCTGCGTAGAAGTTCTGTGAGAAAATTCCGATATCGCTTGTATGTTGTTTGTATTATGGGGTCTAATGGGTTTTTTTTCACCTGCAGATGTCGCGTACTTTTTGACATTTGATCAGACCAGAAGTGATCCACGGTTTAATAATATATCGGGAACGACTAAACTTAACGAATTTCGAGTTGTTAGCTAGTGCAATATTTAAAATGTTGGAAAACCTGTTAACCTGTTATCGACGTTGTGACTGTCTAAAACTGTGGACCAGTCCGCCGTTTGCAATTCAGTACCCAGTCCCTGTGAGTCAGTTTTGCGTCGGATTCTATTTGTCGGCGATCTAGGTAATGGCAGAATGGAGAGACCAGCAATACATATATCATGATCGGTTATATTACTTTTGCAAATTATACCCAAAGCCAAATTCGCAGGAGTTTTTACATATATGTGGTCTAAACACGTTTTTTTGCGAGTGGGTTTTGTTATTGCAGGAAGTAGTTGTTCGGTCATAGTGCAAGCGAATTAAAGCGAGAAAGTCACTAGACTTTCTCGCTTAAATTCGCTTCGCCAATTCAGTACAGTCAACAAAATAATAGTTTTAGTTTTATTATTCATTTGAATTTCATGTCCGAATGATTTTATTCGGTTACAATTCATTCGATTACCGAAGGATCATTCGAATACCACTTATAGAATCGTTGAAATAGTTGATTGTTAGTTTTTGGCATACAACCATCCATCACTCGACAGTTATTTTTTTGCAGGGCACACTAGCGACGCCAATCAATTTTTAGTTTTAGCTACTAAACCGCATCTATTTTACACGATTTCGGGGTTTACAATCTCTCGGCAAACACTTATACTATTTATAAATAACCATTCACAAATGTTGGGCGAAAAAAAAAACACTTTTTTTTTTACGTCCAACAAAAATCAATATTTTGCGTACAAAAATGGATCCAACATTTGTGCATGGTTATTTAATAAATAGTATAAGTGTTTGCCAACCCCCAAATTGTTTAAAATAGATCCGGTTAAGTAGTTAAAAATTAAAATCGATTGGCGTCGCTAGTGTGCCCTTACTTAAACTTAAACTGAACGAATGGTTTAAAAAAGTAGGTAACTAATGATCAGATATTGCCAAAATGTGTTTTTTGAACCAAAGTTAGCTTAACCAATAATTACAAAAAATTACGATGTGCATCGGTACAGTTGCAAAAACGCCGATGCAAAAAATAGCAAGTTAGATGTACCTAGCCCTAAATGTGCATCTTTACCTCCCATATTTATGGTTATTATGTACTTCATCATCATCATCATCAGCCCTTTTAAGTCCCCACTGCTGGGGCACGGGCCTCCCTCAATCACATGAGGGGTAATTGCCATACTCACCACGCTTGGCAGACGGGTTGGCGATTATGTACTTAATTAATATTATTTACTATACTTACTCATATTTTTCATTTCAGTTAAATATAGGTAGGTACTACCTGTGCGGATAAAGAATGGGTTCAGAAATGGCGGCGCATCTATCCACTTCTCGCTCGCACACTATTTGCGTCTATACTCGCACTCGTGGGGTGCGAGTATAGACGCAAATAGTGTGCGAGTGAGAAGTGAATAGATGCGCCGCCATTTCTGATCCCATTCTTTATCCGCACAGGTTGTAAAGGTAATGTTTAGAATAATAACTTCTAAGAGGCTTCTAAGAGGTAATGTAGGTAGGTATACCTTTTTTCGGTAAGAAGATGAAAAAAAAGAAAATTAAATAACAGAACCATGGTTTTATTGATGTCGTATTAAGTCTCTAAAAATAGGCGCCATAGTGCCTAGGTATTAGATATTTTGACTTACTTTAGATACATTTCCATTTATTTTCATAAAATATTCTAGTTACACGTCATATTCATAAATTTCATTAACAAAAATATCTATGTACAATTTTAGAAACATATTTTAACAGCACCTCGCTCTCCTAAATAAGTAGGTACCTATAATATACCTACTATGCTTAAAATTAGCAAAGGTCTACTGTGAAATAAAAACGTAAGAAATTGCATCATACATAAGAAAAATATGAGAAAATAAATATCTTTTTTACGCCAAACAATACATAGATCGGTACATAGGTACATAATATAAACAGAGAAGATTAGGTATTAATTTGTATCCAGAATTTTGATTAGTGACTATGATTTATTATTATTATGACAGTTAAAGTTGTTTAAAATGGTCAGTAGATTTACAGGGAAGTACAACTCTATCGTCTGCTACGAGTCCTTGCGTTGAGTCTAGTAGAATAAGTTTATATAGATGTTACTGTTCAGTAACACATTCGGAGCCCAATTCTCGGGTTCGTGATATTTTGAAAACATGGCGGATATCACCCAAAAACTATACAAAAAAACTATGTTTTGGTGATATCTATATGTCGTATGAAAACAAATGTCACGAGCCCGAGAATTGGGCTCCCTGTATATGCATAATATAAAACAAATTGGACCCGATGATATATAAAATTCGTAATGGTCCATCGGCTCTATGTACGCTGAAGGTTGTGTGTTTCATTAAGGTGACGAGTAGGGCACACTAGCGACGCCAATCGATTTTAATTTTTAGCTACTAAACCGCATCTATTTTAAACGACTTCAGGGTTACAATCTCTCGGCAAATAAAAATACGTTTATTGCTTTCTCATAAAACAAAACAGGGACATAGGTATTTAGGTATAGGTAAATAATTATACAATTTTTTAAATAACTCTACACAAATGTTGTGTCCGTTTTTGTACGCGTAAAATTGATTCACGCCAAAAGTGGCCGCTTTTGGCGTGAATCAATTATTCGCGTTTGGCGTCGCTAGTGTAGCCTACCCGTCACCTTAACAATCAACACACAAGCAATCATGTGATGAACATTTTGTTATTATGTTGGGGTGTCAATACGCATGTAATATGTTTAAGTAAGTACTTTACTTTTATTTCCTCTCTTGATTGTCTGTCATTAATTACAAAAGTGCTAGTACGAAATCAGGTCAATTATGAAATATATTTAAAGTGCATGATAGAATATTTATGTTGTAATCAATAAATAAGTAAGTAAATAAATTGTTCTTAGAAAAGTATTACAAAGGGAATTTAAAACTCGTACTTCACCTTAACATCATACATTTGCACTAAATTTATATACTAAAATGTCACTGAGGTGGTGACCGTGGCGGAATCGGGCGTTCTTCACAAGGTGAGTGTCTCTCTTCTTCTGCACTAAACTTATATTCCCTCTCTCCAGACGGGTGCTCCGCTCCCGGAGGGGTGCCTCTGCCTTCTCCAGCTGCTTCTAGAGATGACCCAGGGTGGTAGGGCATGCCTTCCGCGCCGTATGCCACCTCTCCGGCTCCAACGTACTCGGTAGGCTGGTAACTATAGGTGTTTAGACTGAAATAAAAATATTAAATTACATAAATTTACATTTTTTTAATGCTACCAAAATACCCTTATTTCTCAGGAAAAAAAGACCCCTTTTAAATATGGGTACCTACACCCGATCCGAACTCCGTTTTGGGTCATAGAGACGACTAGATTACATAATCGATAGATTTTCAGATAGGTTCTCTTTCATTCTGTAAAACTACCTATATAAAATAAGTTTGGAATTATAAGAAATGTTGACTCATGTTTTTCGACAAGCATCTCAAGGATGCAGACTACTTCTTGCTTTGCTCCACCTGATCCCCATCACAGAGTACGTTGGCTCTATTTTTCCACATTTTTTCATATCAGGTACCCCAATAGATGATTCTGGTGTTGCTGTATTGGCCGAGTAACGTTTGGCTTCTTCCTCCAATGATTCCCACATTTAGATAAGATAAAGGAAAAAGACATAACGCCAATGTACCTGTTAGGCCAATAAGAGATGTCTTCAATAGCATGGTGTGCGTACGGCGCATACGCATGCTGATAGTATGGGGAGTGGTGCTGCGCTGGCGCCTCGTACTGCAGTGGGTATAGCGGTGCGGGCCCCGAGGTTGGCGCTGCTGTGCTCGTCGGCGGGGCAGGGGCGTACTCCAAAGGGGCGGGGTAGGCGTGTGGCGGCGTGCGGTACGGCCCAGGCGAGACGTTCGGCTGAGGCGAACTGCTGCCTTGAGCAGAACTCCAATACCCGCTGCTCCCTGCCCACGTGTAACTACTACTGTTGGGCGCTGCAGCGGACGGACGCTCCGAGTTGCTGTATGATGCTGAAAAAATAATACTAGTAAGTACTTATACCTATACTTAGTAAATAAATACACTTTGTCAAACTTTGAAAATTTAATCATTTTACTATAGTTAGTAGAACTAAGTACCAAGTTAGATTCGTTTTTAGTCCAAAATTATATGGAGGAAAGATTTACATTGTATACAGGGCACACTTGTCAACATTTAACATCCCTTTAACGATTTACGACCAATCTTAATTCGTGGATAAAACTATGCCGTAACATCAAATTTGTATAGAATGGCAGCGTAATACCATAGATTTAGTATCGGATCAGATTGGCCGAATCAGCCCTATACAATATTTGTAAAAAAAATCTATCAGTTTTGGAAATTCGCATAAAAAATCAACTTTCCATATTAAGTCGGTCACGTGACTTGGTCATTTTGTATGGGGAGTCGAACAAATGTTCAGAATGGTTGGTAGAACACATGGTTAAATAAATGTAAATGCTCACAGATACACCCTGTAGGTATCTAGGTAGGATTTAAGGTTTTTAACAAATTAACTCAAAAAGTAATATATTGATTTTAACGCGGCAACTTGTGAATCACATTTTTTGCAAGTTTATTTAGCACGGGAAACGAGGGTCATATAAAACTTTATTTTATTGATACTCACAAGGAGGAGACAAAGTCCTAGGCCGTGATGGCGGTCGGGGTGGGTACGGCGCTGGTCTTCGGGACGCAGCATTTCCGCTGCTGTACAGCGACTGCGACGCTACAAACCACCCACCGACTGTAAGAATGACAGAAAGCATAAAGAAAGGTAAAGCCAAACCATCAGACACCGGGTTCACTGATACAAAAAATTGCTTGACACTAACGGAACTGTAAGTAACTTGTTCCGTGCATAAGTACCAACTCAACAAACAAAAATGTTAGACCTGAGAACGTTTGTACAGATAGCACCTAGGAAAAAAGTGGCGTACCTAATTATATCTCCATTCAGCTTTGTAGTACCATCTGTAGCGGTGTCGTTTTGGCTCTATAACTTATAGAGCCAAAAGGTATTGTCAAACGCATTTACACAACAACCAGCACAACCAACACCTTTATACGTCGTTTTCTCAGATGTTTAGATTGTATTATTTTGGCTTATAGGGCTAAATTGTTTGTTGGATAGGTACAGACATATACTTTACTTATTTATATGTATATTGTAGGTTATTAAAATATCAAATGTAGTTTAGCTTCAGTACCTTCAAAATCAAACTGTTCAATTTTTACTTCTTTTTTTCTTTTTAGCATATCTTTGTCTTTTTCTTATTATCTTCCAGAACTGTATTTTTAACACAACGCTTGAGTAGGTATCTATTTTTTATTTCTAAATGCATTAATTTTACTGGTCGGTTAGTAGAAGAATACATTATTTTCAGTTTTAAATCCACGGCATTAATAATTTCTAAGTTTGACCACTTTAACAAATAATAAAACACTATAGCCTATCAAACCTAGCACCTAATTACTAATGAGAAACTTACATTGCGGATACTGATGGGGAGATGAGCTTTGTTGTGGATAGTGCGTCCCCACGAAGTCTCTCTGGTAGTAGCCCTCCGGCCTTTCCTTGGCGTCCAAGAAGGCTTTAGCAAATGGATTATATTTTATCTTGAGAGACGTGACTTCCTCGTTCTGGTAGGCAGTGACTGCGATGAACTGCGTCTCGGGAAACGGGTAGGTCATGATGCGCCTGAGATCGGTTCCTACTTTAACTAGGTGAACCCTAGGTTCGTATTTGTGTAGAGAGTTTAGCATTATCTGAAAAAGAAATAAAGTTACGTGAACACTTTTATGTCGGCTCTATATATTAGTATGTTTCTAAAGATATTTAGCTTATCATATAATCTGTAACGTAGCTACCATGATACTGATGACGCCAAGATTTCGAGGTATTTAGCATGCCGATTAGGTTCGGCACTTGCTCCAGCACAGAATTAAACTTGAAGCGAGATTGCCTGGTGTGATTGAATGGTGAAAGTATTTTACCTAATATGAGGCAATCATAAAGCTTTTACAGACACAAAAACAAATTTTAAAAATATACCAAATAATTTATCTACCAAGCGCTAACAACGTAACAACATTAGACTCGCATATTTAACGCCCACGTTGGGCGCCAAAAGCATTGTTAAAATAAAAAAGATTGATAACTGTGAACAGAAACTATACCTACATTTATCCAGATTAGGTACGTGCAAATAAATGAAAGAAAGAAATTAATATATGCTTATCGATAGTAGCATCTAACATAAAAGATGTGTAATGTAAACATAGCGTTGAGACAATAATTATTACAAATGATAGTGCGTACGGGCACCCGCTAAACAGTTGGTAAAGCTACATATTTCACACCGACTCGTCAACATATGGATCTGGATACATCTGATGTTTGCTCTCATGTTCATTCGCACCACATTCAACCGTGAGAACTGCCTTCTTTGAACTAGCGGTAGCTTAGAAACTGTAGCAGTGTAGCACCTTCGTATCGCAGGTTTCTATTATCAGATATTAGTATTCTGTCAATACTGTGAACTGATTATACGAGATGCATGACTTGAAAAACGGATTGAATATGGAGCAGCCTCATTTGGAGCCAGTGTAGGTAAATGATTTCGAAACAGAGAGACGATCTCACTAAAGTTCAGCCACTATATCAATCATGAGTAATGTATTTTTTGTTCTGATGTCATTGCTAGTAACGTGTTTTTCAATCTTACTATACCTACCTACTATCTTACTCGTACCTTACTTTGTACATACCTGTCCGTTTCCATTAGTTTTGTTCGTGAGTTTGACTTTAGCGAAGGATATTGGCTCCTTCATCCAATGTGCACCGAAGTTGGGGCTCTCGGGGTGGATGTAAATTGCATTTGAAGGGGGTACTTCAGCTTTACCACCAGGTACCTGTTTAAAATAATATAGAAAGTAAAGGTAGAGTCAATGCTTCTGAGATCAGAATAGCTATTTCTTTTAAGTACTAGACTTGGTCAAATAGATGTCCGTAGTCGCTATTTGTCAACGCAAATTCTACGTAAGTAGAAGTTAGTAGATAGATAGGTACATTTCATTTTAAAAAATATACTAAAAGTACTAAGCAAATAATAAGAATAATAATAAATACAAAAACAAAATAATAATAATAAACAGAGTACAATATGAATACATAGGCTCTATTATAAAGTAGGTACCTACATACCTAATAAGATACAACGTGATAGTTGATATTTTTTATAGCAATCTTTTGCAATTTATTCTTAAGTAAATAACACACTTAAAAATTTCTGTGATGAACGCCTGAACACGAGATGAAATTTTCAAGTGTGTTATTTACTTAACAACGTGATAATTTTCCTGTATAGGTATATACCAAATTAGATTTATTTTGGCCTATGATTTAAGTTAACTGCTAAACATGCAGGCATAGTTAAACGCTTTCAAAGGTCAGTGAGGTGCTGAGTCATACCCATTCTCCGTTGACATATTTCCACCTGTGCGAGTCGACCTGCACAAACTCCAGCAGGACCGTGTACATCGCTGTAGGGTCCAGGCCGCTCGCTGTCACCTTCACCACTGGGAACATCCGCCTGGAACGATAAATAAACCTATTTTAAGCATCGTTTGAGACTTTCATATGCACGTATTTAAGGCGAAGGCCACACTAACGACGACAATCAATTTAATTCTGTAACTACTAAACTGGACCTACTTTTGACAATTGCGAATCATCAGAGACTCGGTAAACTATTTAATTTGTTCATATAATCATACACAAATATTTGGTCATAAGTGACAAACAAAAGTAGCCGTTTTTGGCATTAACCGAAGTTTCGAATACAAAAACAGATCAAAAAGTAGTGCACAATGAACAAATAAATATTACGTATACAGGATTGTCGAGTCTCCAACGGTCAACCATTAGTAAATTAAATCAATTCGCGCCGCTAGTGTGCAGTAACCTTCGAGTTAACAAAGCTAAGCTATAAACATTGTATAAATATAATTAATTTTGTTTGTATTTTAAAAACTAAGAGCGAACGTCCAATAATTCACGTAAAATTCATAATTTAATCTGCGAGTATAATGTAGGTAGTACTAGTATTCTCTAGATTTAAATTGTTCCCCTTCTATCTCATTTATGTCTATGTGAAACGTATGTTGGTGAGTGTAACCAAAAACGCGGGTCCCCAACTCCCCAAACTATCCGGTTTTCGACTTTTTGAAGGGCGTAGGTTATCGGGGTTAAGAATTACTCGTGATTATATGAGTTATCTAAAAACAATGGATTCTAGATGCAACTTTATTTAGCCCACCTGTACGTCCCCTCTTCGACTTTGTAGTTTTATTTGCCTTTGTAAGGGTGACCTATCTTGTCAGGGTAAGCTCCATGGAGCGACGTCGTTTAGCCGCTCTGCGTTAATGAGCGCGGGCTACAGTGCTAATGGCTGAAAACTAGCCGCCCGTCAGAGGCCTGTTAGCACTGGGAAACCTAACATACCTACTTACCTAGAGGTAGGTACATACTTTACCCTAATTTTGAATGATAGTTCAATATTTAAAATAAGCTATGATAGAAATAATTAATGTACACGGGACAAAACGCGGTTATTATTATATGTAAGCTATGATAGCACAGTGGTTCAGAACGCGCATTCCATGCCGAGAGTCGTGGTTCTAATCCGAGCATGCACCTGGGAATTTTTCAAATCTATGTGCGTATTTCTACCATTAATTCAATTTTGAATGGTAGTTCAAGATTTAAAATGAGATATGATATCTCAGTGTTTCAGGACGCGCATTCCATGCGAAGGGTCGTTAGTTCGAATCCGAGCATGCACCTGGGGATTTTTCAAAGCTATGTGCGTATTTCTACCATTAACTCAATTTTGAATGATAGTTCAAGATTTTAAAATGAGCTATGACAGCTCAGTGGTTCAGAACGCGCATTCCATGCCGAGGGTCGTGGTTCTAATCCGAGCATGCACCTGGGGATTTTTCAAATCTATGTGCATATTTCTACCATTAACTCGGTGGTGAGGAAAGGTGCACGTTTCAGTTAGTTTCTAAAACGTATAACCACGACACAGTCTGGTTCCCCTGTTAAAGAGTTGCGAAGGTCAGACGGCAGTTGCTTTATTGTTATTACCAGCAAATTTGGGGAGCAAATCCTGAATCATGGTCTAAGCGTACTTTGGGCTCTAAGTCGACAGCTTAGGACGCAACCGGGAATTAAACGCTAATAAGAAGAGATCAAGAAGAGTTCAAGATTTAAAATAAATCATAATTAGACACAAATAAATAAAGATGCAATGCTTACAGGTTGATTCACGAAAGATGACTACACACACATGACGACCGTGTAATCTTATGAAGAAGTCACCACCACAGATCACTATATATGTAGCGATGTGACTCATTCTCAATTTAACACATTTTATGGACATAGACCAAACACATTCTATATTTAATTGAAAAGAATATGTACTTTCAATTGAGATTACATGCGTAGACGCTGGCCATTTGTGGTCATCTTTCGTGAATCGAAATCTGACCACAATCTGGCTCAATTTTTAAGCGAGTTTCAAAAATCAGGTATGGTAAATTAAACTAGGTTTCACCGATACCTACCTCCTGTACACATGATATTATAGCGTCTCATATTCTTAATACAAAAATACTATTAATGAAATCACTAAATGATGTAAATGTAAATTTTACAATTGTACATGTAAATTTTCTTGGGTTAGGTACAAACGGCGTTAGGTCGGGTAACCACGCCCTCCATGCAGTGTGAATATAGCACTTGTGTCTCAAGTTATAGAACGGACCAAAGTCCGACAAGGGTAAGTGATACCGTTTGTGCATCTTCAGACGTATGCACTTGTATGTTTTGATGTGTTTTTGTTAAGGTGGACGGGTAGGGCACAATAGCGACGCCAATTGTTTTAAATTGTTAGTAACTAAACTGGTCTCTTTTTAACATTTTTTACTTAAATGGGCTGATGATGATGAAGGATGAGCGCTGACTATTTATTCACCTAGTTCAGGCGCAGATGTAAAAGTTATTATTTAGTTTTAAGTTTTCATTGTCCCTAAAAATAAAACTGCTGAGATTACCTCCAAACTAAGGGGGTACCAGAACACTCCGAAATCATGGGCAACGAAAAATCCGACGAGCTGGCAAGGGAGGGAGCCTCACGCTCGGTACAAACCCCGGAAGCGGTACTAGGCATATCCAAGTGCACCACCCGACGCAAGCTTAAAGAGTAGTCGATCGAACAGAGTAAACAGCTCTGGCTCAGATCGACAGGTCAGGCACATAACAAGACCTTAATGACAGGATTCTCCACCAAGTACACGCTAGAGGCCTTAGCGCTATCTCGCGGACAGCTGAGAATCCTCACAAGAACATTACTGGTCACTGCAGGCTGAACAAACACGGCACCAGAACCGGGCTGGCCGGAGACCCCACCTTAAGATTCTGTAAGGCAGAGGACGAGACACCGAGACACGTCCTTTGTCAATGCGATGCCCTCGGGCACCCAAGAAGCCGAACTCTGGGCAGCTACCACATCTGCCTGGAGGATGTTAAGGCTATCGCTCCCAGGGCCATTATACGGTTTATGCTGACCGTGGGCCTCGGACACGATCTATAAGTAGGAGCGCAGGTCACAATAGATCAAATATGGTCGCAGTGACCACTCGGCAACGAACGCTCCCCAGAACTTCGAATAAAAAAAAAGTAGTGCACAATCATTAAATAAATAGTATGTACTTGTCGAGAGGTTGGAGCCCCGATTTTATTGAAAATAGATCCAGCTTCACTAACAATTTAACTCAAACAATTTAATTGCACTGGTGTCGCGGCAATCGCTTACCATCAGGTGATACGTCAGTTCGTTTGCCACCTATGACATAAAAATATCATATATATCCAACATCATTTAAGCAAACTATAAGTAGATTTTCAAATCGTAACATTACCAACAGGTAGTTTGATGGTTTCATTAAGTATATTTTACTGTGGTACCAATCTCTATCTGCCAGCATACTCTCAGTCATTACGCGTAATGCAAACATAGCTACCTATGTAATCTAAACTTTTAGAATTAAAACCAGTAACAAATCTGCTTTTGAACACTACCGAAGAAAAATTATTTTAAATACCTACATACGATATATCAAACGTATGACTACATCGCGACAGCTATAAAATACAATGTATCGACAAAAGGTAGGATAAACCAACATCAACTTAATCATATTCAAGAATATCTAATATAAATAATTAGTATCCAAGTAATTAATGATCCTCAATAACGAAACTGAATGAAAATGAAATAAATAAAATAAATGTGTTTGTTTTCAGATTAATGCACTTAATAAAGATAAAAATCAATATTATCATCTACCGCTGGTTCGGAATGTCGATTTCTACTGAGAAGACACCAGCAAAAAAACTCAGTAGTTACTCTTTTCAAATATTGATCATGTTACAGAGTTTCAATTGAGAAGAGAAAATACAATTATAAAAGATAACAGACTATTATGAATAACAACTCAAGACTAATCGATCAACATGACTATCCTTATCATTTAAATTGTCTTGTACATTATAGTAACCTTAGGAAGGTAAATATAGTGTACAAGACTTATAGTAATTAAAAAATAACTAACTTTTCTGACATCGATTTACATTAAAATATGCCTTACCAACAATAAATACTAAGATACGATAAGTATCTTCCCACTACAAGGCACAAGCCTCCCCCAAAGAAACCAAATCATGGCGACGGGATTAGACTTGCCAAATATAGCTTGATATAATACATGAGATCAGTCACAAACCCGGGTTATGTTCGAAAAAATTAAAACATGCTGTGACGATTGGATTGTATATGGTCACACTGGTAAGGGGCTGACAATGAAGCGCTGGTAATGGCAAAAACTATATAGTGTATTTTCCACGGATGGAGTTCACGGACACCAAGACAATTGATAACAAAACAAAACAATAAACACACCTCAACCTCGTCTAGGGATATTGAAAAATGACTGTCTTAACATTTTGACTATAAATATTTTTACAATTACAATATTACATTTTCATCATTGAAAAATTATGAAGCTCCTTCAGGAAAACGTCTCATTCCTACCGGAAAACATCAGGTAATTTTAAGGCCCAAATAATGAAATAAAAAAAGACTAATTTATTGTTATCTCGTTAGCGAGGTAGTCTAATGTTTTAACTGAGTTTGTGACCAAAGACGCCGCGTGGTCCCCGGCAGAGTAGAATAGCCCACCCTCACTCTTACCGAGGTGTCGTAAAAGGCGACTAAGGTAAAGCTGCTGGCATGATCATCAGCACCCAGAGAAGGAAAACTCTGCATTTATATCAAAACCCTCGCCAACCCGTCTGCCAAGCATGGTGAGTATGGCAATTACCCCTCATGTGATTGAGGGAGGCCCGTGCCCCAGCAGTGGGGACTTAAATGGGCTGATGATGATGATGATGATGTGACCAAATCTAGCAAAGAATAACCAATTTCAGAAAGCGGAACAAGAAACGGACGCTAAAATATATTTAGCGTCAGTTTCTTGTTCCTTCATAAAAAATCTGAATACCTGTATGGAACGCTACAAACCTCAGTTTTTTGCTCCGCGTTTTGATATTGGTTGTTTTTTTCTGGATTTGGTCACAAACTCAGTATAATGTTTTCGCGTCGGAATGAAACGTTTTCCCGAAGCAACTACATAATTTTTATTAGAGGACAATGTATCATTGTAGTGGTGTTTTTTTAAATCGGATTCATACTTTTTGAGTTATAAACATTTATACTCAAAATATTAAAACAGCCATTTTTGCAATATCCCTAGACAAAGTTAAGGTGTGTATATCAAAAACAGTAAAAAAGTATAATGCATAACCAATATCAAAGAGGCCGGTCCAGCCGTCGATTCTCAACACGTACTTTTTGCTCGACCTGGGAATCGAACCCTAGATTACGATCCGGTACTTAAACCACTAGTCTAACAAGGTGATACTAATACAGTAACACTATATTTGTACGAGCTTGTACAGGCCTCTGAACTGACTACGTTTGTATGAAAATTAGCTGGCTGGCTTGATTCATTTGCAGTCCAATGTAGTTCTAAATTGTTAAATTTAAGGGATATATATTTATATTAAATAAAAGAATATCAAAATGGAGAAATAAATAAACTAAAAAAATATATATATGAATGTGTCACTTAAAACATCCATACAAAAGACATCGATGCAGTAGAGACACGGGACACTTACTATCCCACAACGTTAATTAATATTTACTTATTTTATATGAAAATGTGTACCTAAGCAAGAAATTCTTAGTTGCAGCCCGGAGTCTGGAAGCTGGCGGTCTTGTACCCCCGTGCCTCGGAAAGCATGTTAAGCCGTTGGTCCTGTGCCCGATCCCTCTCCTGTGGTGTCACAGTAGTGTCCCATCGGAATATGAGGGTAAGGGAATAGAGAGTGAACTCGTGTTTGCGCACATACTTGAGCACTATAATATATCCCGCGTACGTGGCTGATCGTTAAGATTGGCCGCCGTAGCCGTAATCTATATGATTATGTTGCTTCTTCCTACTTACTTCTTTATTCATTAAAAAAAAATATTTTATAAAAAGTAATTCTAATTACTGTAATCTTATTTTTGAGCAATGGCAGCTCAATGGAGAGCGCGCCTTCAAATGCCAGTCGTGGTTCGAATCCAAGCATGCACCTCTGGATTTTTCAATCTGTGTGCATATTTCAACCATTAGCTCAACGTTGAGAGAAAACATCATAAGAAAACCAACACGTCTCGGAAAGTTTCTCAAAATTGTGGATTTCTACAATATTTCATATAATGACTCTGAACCGTCATCATCATCATCATCATCATCAGCCCATTTAAGTCCCCACTGCTGGGGCACGGGCCTCCCTCAATCACATGAGGGGTAATTGCCATACTCACCACGCTTGGCAGACGGGTTGGCGAGGGTTTTGAAATGCAGAGTTTTCCTTCTCTGGGTGCTAATGATCATGCCAGCAGCTTTACCTTAGTCGCCTTTTACGACACCTCGGTAAGAGTGAGGGTGGCCTATTCTACTCTGCCGGGGACCACACGGCCCGAACCGTGAACGGCTCTGAACCGTGATCCAGTTGATTTAGTTCCCCTATCTAACGGTTGCGAAGGTCAGACGGCAGTCGCTTCATTTGTAATTACCAGAATTCATTTGTAATTTACACTATAAAGCGCCGTCTGCACAAGAGGCCCCGGGATTGATCCCCGGGTCGGGCCAAAAATTAGTACCTAAGTTTTCGGTAAAAGATTCTTAGTGTCAGCGCAGAGTCTGGAAGTGGGCCAACTTGTACCCCCGTGCTACGTAAAGCACTTTTTTTTTAATAATAATAATTCTCACATCTCATAGGTTGACCTGATTCCGTACTATGTAGCTTAAACACTTGTGTTACAGATATCAGACAACAGAGGAACACAAATAACATTGTATTACACCCAGACACCGAACAAACACAAGTGTTCATCGCACGAATGTTGTCCAGGGTGGGGATCGAACCCACGACCTTTGGTGCAAGAGGCAGTGTCACTACTAATTGCGCCATCCGGTCAGTCACTTTAAGCCGTTGGTCCTGCGCCCAATTCCTCTCCGGTCGTATCAAGCTGGTGTCCTATTGGAATATGAGGGTAAGGGAATAGAGAGTGCACTTGTGTTTGCGCACACACTTGAGCACTATAATATGTCCTGCGTACGTAGCTGATCGTTGAGATTGACCCCCGTAGCCGTAATCGGTTGGAGGATATTATTATTATAATTACCAGACTTTCCGTTACTGAATTATGGTCCAAACGTACGCCAGGCTTCAAAACGACAGTTTTGGACGCAAGTAGGAATACTACATGTTGAGACGAGAGTCGTTTTATATTGCGAATAAGAGTCAAATCTAAACAGCAAAAGTACAAACCTTTTTCGTGTTAAAAGCAGTCTGAATCATTACAAAACAAATAATAAGAAGTTGCTATTTAAGTAACAGAAAAAAACTAACATTATAATCTGTAACATAAATTATTATGCCATATTTTGTACTTATGTACGAGTACGTTGTCATCAGTTCAAATTCAACACCAGACATTAAGAAGAATCACTCATTATGAAATTTTGCCTTTTTTCTAACCATTAAGTCTTATATCGGGTTCGCTGGCTCGACCGCTTCGAGAGAATGGGAGAGGATCATGCAATAAAGAAGAACGTACATTTACGGCCAAATGTTCGAAGGCCAGTTGGCCGTCCACGGTACCGCTGGAGAGTTTAGGTCGAAAAGGATTTGCGCCGACCTCTGGCGGATAGCTGGCAGGAGGTGGCGCAGGACCGATCAAGATGGAAACTCTTATTATCGGAGGCCAAGGCTCACTTTGGGTCGCTGCGCCAACCTAATTAGTTCTAAACATTAAGTAACTTTCAAGTAAGAATTTCTACTGAGCAAAAGATAGCATCCATTGGAACTGTAGGTAGATAATAATGTATATAGGTACTTAACCGCAATATAGATAGATATTACTTATTATAATAGCAATCAGCTCTCAACAAATAAAGACCGAACTTGTCTCGACATAAACAAGTCTTAAATACAATGTTATTTTAGTATCTCCTTCATTGAGCTCAACTTTGCTTCGTTAATATTTTATTGCCAATATTTTTATTGCGTGGTATTCACTAAACCACAGATATTATAATACATGTACTAAACTACTCGTAAAGCATATGACTAAAAGATAACCAATTAGGTATTCCAGTCCAGGGTCGAAGTTAAATTAAAATAACTATAGGACTTCCATCGTTAAAATTCTTATTTGACTCTAAAATTTGTGAAATTATGTTTGTATAGGTAAAGCCAAATTTGTATAGTAAATATCTTACTATACGAATTTTGCTTTACAGTATAGTAAAAGAACGGATAGTTACCATAATGGAATAATTGTCCTCTCAACGAGCTTTGAAAAGGTCCACAGGGGACATGATGTTGAAGTTTTTTTCCCTAGCCGCGATAATAAATGTTCCTGGTAGCGCACCAGGCCTGCCATGCCTCACACTAGTACAAATTTCATTTTTAAAACATCCCGTTTTGGTCATATATGCAAGGTATTCTTCGAATACTAGAGAAACTTCTCAGAGCTATTTTTACTAAGGAAAACAATAATTTTCCCCAAAGAACATACGGTTGATTCTCAAAAAAAAGCTCACCACTCCATACTAAATTGACTAAGTGATTGATGCAATTTGAAAGTGAAGTAAATTTTTTTTTAAGATGCTACCCTATGTTCCTTGAGGAAAAATGATTGTTTTTATTAGTATGATGCCCACCCCTACGTTAGTCAGGCAAATTGTAGCAATCTAGCAACCTGGTGAACTAATAAGTGATCCTATCATCAATTCGAGACAAGTTTGGTCTCTGATTTCGCGGATGTTAATGGGCGGCGATGATTGCTTTCCATCAGGTGACTCGCTTGCTCGTTTGTCGCCTATAGCATAAAAAAAATCATGGCATGGGAGGGAGGTTAAGATGTGTTGATGATGATAGATTCATATATTTTTTTATCTATTTATTTATGACCGCACTTACAACTATCATTGCAGAATCTTAATGCTAATGCGATAGGTACGTACATGCCGCATAATGACGAGCCACAAGCTAATTTTGAAGAATCAAAGGAATGTATCCAAAAGAGGAGAACGTTAGTTGTATGTAGATTCCCATACAATCTTAGTTCTTAAGTCTAAGTGTGTCATGGGCTCCAAAGCGACTGCTTCAGATGCAACCGAAATTACATGATACGTAACTAATTAATTTGCCTATTTTTGGAATGTGGTCCCACGAGAGAGAAAATATACCATAAGTTGGACAGGGACTGATGACCGGCATAGTTCATAGATTGAACACCGTTTACAATAAAAACTATAACTAAAACAGTAAACCTCACTGATCTGACTGATATGATCACGTTTGTATAAAAATCACTTGGTGGGTCAATTAGGCCAGTCTTTTAAAGTTGATCTTTGAATAGGGATTAGTACCTAACTCAAAGATGAAAAAAGAGGATCCGCCTTCCTCTCAAATAATGGAGAAACCTTGTAATTTTAATTAAAGTAGTTCGTTTCATTTAAATTACAAGGATTTAAATGTAAAGGAAATAACATCTGAAAAATAAAAGGTTTTTCTGTTTATATGGATGCTTTAATCTGAAATAAATATTTATTCAAATAGTAAACTACAAAATTAGGAAAATAAATGTTGTTTTAAAAGGCGAGAAAAAAAGCTAGTATGGAAAATACAACTTCTTAGAAAATCGCCATACAAAACGGGAATTTTATAGGTGAAGTTCTAAAAGGTTCTAATATTACAGGGTGTGTTGGTAAACATTTTCATCTCTTTATCCACCACTTCTACCAACCACAACATTTATTTTACGACATTTGGGCTTTTTAATTATGATGGGACATAGACGGCGCCCCCCAGACCATGTCCCATTGTTTGAGTATGTGCTTTTAATTTTAATAAATGTAATTTACCTATCAATACATTATAATAATTAGAGAATTATTGACAGCTGGTCGAGATGCTTCTTATAAGACATGAAATTGTTGATATTGGCGTCACCTTCTTACCAGCATTACATTACAATTCATTCATAGAAACATTTGATCTTAGACACATTATGTACCTATGGCTAAGTAAGTAGGTAATGTAATTATTGCACTTTAGCTTAGGTACCTACTTATGTGTTTTCAATGCCTGCAACTCTTATAATACCTACTGATATGGTGATAAATTACACTTAAACACTTCGATAATAATGAATGTAAATGCGCCATGGGGCGCTGATTTCAACAGAAAAGCTACCTGTCATTTGTACATGCATTCGCGACATAATTTGACCTGTCACTTGGACAATAGTTATACACGGCCACTGGCCCAAAGGATCAAATCGCGACTTATAAATAAACTATCTCTTTGAGTGCCACAACAATAAAACTAACTTACAACATGACAAATCCAATTTCGGGTTGTCAGCTTATTATGCATATGGGTGGTAAGCCTAATTAATGTTGGTAAAATGCCAACACCCATCTTCTGGTATGCCCATTCTGCCCGGACACCTGCAGATTATGGCGAACTAATGCAAACCTAACGACTGCGCAGCCCGTGTGGTGGAATATTGGGCTGGGAAAATTTAATTTATCGCCATCGAGAGTTAATATCAATACCCTGTTTAGTAATACCAAATACCATGTATTTCATCCATCTAGAGAATCCAGACCAATTAGACTATGGTTACGCATTTAGTAATTATCTCCGCAATGTGAGCCATTTTTTGTCTAAGCTTTAGTCTAAAGTTATGAAAGCCGATACGATCAGGTTTCCTTATCATGTTATCCCTTACCGTAGAGCCAGAGGTAGAAATACGCAAATAAATTTGAAAAAACTTATTACTGGGAAGTCAAGTAAAAGAAAGTGAACGGAAATACAGAACGCGAACGTTCTTATCCACTGAGCTACCTCCGCTCATCTCGTTTTTGCTTCTAAGCATATTATTACCTAATTGATCGACTGTTGGCTAGTGAATAATTAAACAAACCCACGTTACCTTCCATTTTTGGTGACGATCATCTCATTGGTGAGGGTCTGAAACCGCACCCAAAGCTCTCTGTCATCGAGGGCTATGGAGACCTCCCGCTCCCGGCCGCCGCGGGCGCCGCCACCGCCGCCCACCGTCGGCTCCACCGCGCTTAGGATGTGCGAAGCCGCCATCCTGCCAAAACAAATACATACTCTCCAATAATGCTTCTTTACAAAAGTTTTGGAGTTTTTTTGTAGTATAAAATCTTTATTGAATCCAAAATGACCAACATAAAGTTAACAATAGCCTTGCTAAAGAGGTAGTGGGGTTGGCCATGTCTGTCGAACATCTGACAATCGTTTAGCTGGAAGATCACGACTCGAAATGTGAAGAGTGAGGCGCCTTTGAGATAGAACTCCAACAGTGATGTGGACTCTAACTAGATAGTTGAAATGACCTAAGACAGGGTGAAATGGCGAGCATTGTGTGTGTGTACGTTTAGAAAACGAATTGATACTTATTCTAACTAACTATAATACAAGGCCAAAGAAAGTAGCAAATTTGTGTATATTATAATATCTTAAAGAAAAACTGTAGCAGAATCAGACATGGCAACTTATTTATTTGTAGGTACACAACCGCAATCGGAGGATGTCAAATCCTCAGATTGCGGTTGTGTGACGAAAAAAAAATTTAATAACTATATATGTAGGTAATATATGTTTCAATATTCGATGTCCAAAAACTACACAATGTGACAAGGCCAGTGCCTACCGAACTTTAATTTTGAGCAAACATAGTTCAATGCGTTACGAAACACAATCTCTACTAACCAAACGGAAAGCATCACGAAATCTGAATGCAAATAAGCCAGATATTTTATTGTGAGTTTGTCCAAGGCACGATCTTCGGCCAGTGTTTATTGAGCCTATTATCGCCTGCTACGTCGGTTCAACGTCCCAACAGCGCATCCTACTCCTAATGTGGTCAATTTTGTCAAATTTTCCTGGAAATCCCTAAGAGTATACGAAGAAAATTAAAACCTATTTATTTCTCTTGTCAAATCGTATGGAAAGGTCGCCACTTAGGTAAACGTAGATTACCCTGGGGGAATGTTAGACTGACGATTCGACAAAGAGGTGAGAGTTGGTATGCATTCTGGTCAGCACCGAGTTGGTTGGCACTCTATGGTAGCCCTACGTGCAGTAGCTAATTATTTAATTGAGTAATACAATATATCGAAATAAACAATGGTTACTTATGTATCTATAAGCTAGTATTACTTTACTCTATGCTTTAAGCTAAACGGTAGAATAACAACGGGTGTCGATAATATACAAGGAAAATGCTACACATACCCATCAATAAATTTATAATTACTTATTCATCAATTGAGTTGTTAGTAAAAAAAAATTGAAATACACCGCTGAGATTGTATTTACATATGACACTCAATTAATACATAAGTATGTACTTGTGTTATTAGGTATCTGACCTAATACTAAAATTAAATAACAGAAACAATAAGTTTTTAGTTAATTTAGTTTACTGATATATAAGTACGTATACCGTTCTCGTATCATATATTTTATTGAAGGTAAGAATCTGTGTAACTACTAAAGGTTTTCATATTTTACAACACTTAGGTGCCTCGCTACAAAGTTAATCATAATAAGAATTTGTCGACTAAAACACAACAGAAGAATATTGAACTGTTTGAATGAGGATACTTTATTGAATACTGTTATTTATTGTTAAGAACTGTCTATAGAGACTACAGTGTACTCGTAATACGTTTTACGTCCACCTCAGAGAATGGCTATGAAGGTCCCTATCGTATTCCAACAACATTTAAGTTTTAACAAGAAAGCATCCAACATGTAGGTATACAGTATAAAAGCAAAGTAATTACAGCGCTAGCCCACTCGTCTGCAACGTCATTATTCATCGTTTTACGACTCCATGAGGTATAAATATTAAACTTAAGTCGTATAGATGAATTGCGAACATTTCCTTTTTAATGGCGAGGTTAAATATGATGTGCGAGTGTTGGCCCCGGTTTCGGATCTAACTCTGCATAGGGCGAGCTCGCTACAAAATATGGAAGCGTGCCGACCGATATAAACAGTTCTCGCCTTTTAATTACGCGGTGCCCGGCGCTGTTTATACGGGATCGCAGCGCAACCCTTTCGGCGAGACCCGAGGACTTATCGAAGGCGACGTCAAACCAATCGTTGCTCTTGGAATGTCGCTTAATCGTTGTGCAGTGCCGACGTTTTACAGATCCCTATAAAATATCGAAGATAACAACGAGTGCCTCTGACGGGTGCCACGAAAGGAACCCGGGTGATTGGAGGTTTATGACGTTCGCTTGATAAATGTAAGCATTATGTCGAGAGAGCCGCGCGGTCTCCGCCCGGACAATCCCCGCGAGCCAATACGAGCCAGAGAGAGGTGCTAATGATCAAATGCAAGACCGACCAAACCGATATTGGAACCATTGAAACAATACGGGCCGTGTTGTCTTTTCCAATTTCAAAGTTTGCAGAATGGCTGCGTAATGAAGGCCAAGAAGGCTATGCAAATGAAACGATGCCGAAAACTCAAGTAAGTATTTTAATGGTCTTGCGTCATCGTTGTTTCAAACTTGAATTTTCATTATCACTTGGCATGTATACAACCGGCAGCCTTGATATGTTAATCAAACAATAGACTAAAATCAAATAATGTAAGACATGATCAATAATGTGGTTTGACCTTACGAATAAAACCTAAGTCATCACGGATATTCGCTTACGATTTATGGTATTTACGGAAACCCTACATACAGGAATTACTAACTACCAAATAGCTATTATAATAGTAATAATAATAATATGTTCACAACATCACATACATTGATCTGACTCCGAGATAGGTAGCTCAAGCACCTGTGTTACGGATATCAGAATCAACAGTGGGATTACAAATATATACATATAATATACTTTTGTAAATACATACTTATAATACATAGAAAACACCCAGACCAATTCAAACAGACATGTTCATGCACACAAATTATAATTCCAAGATAACAAGAAAATACGCCGTAATAAACTTATCGTACAAACTGAAAACGTCGTTTCCCGGTCCCATATTTTTTGGTTTAATTCTATAGGCACGATAGATCAGCAATTATTTTTACCTATCCCTGTTTTTTTCTATTTTTTTTATTTGGATATCTACAAACTGATGTGCTTTACAATTTTAAAGGCTCAAGTAAATGCCATCTACTTGAGCCTGAACAAAATGAACTTTCTTAAGTCCGACGTGTTAAATGGGCCCTACCCTGAACAATAATATTATAGCTCGGACTAGGTAGCGAGGACTTTTTTTCATCATATCAATGTAAATATCCAAATTCGGAAGCTGATAACTGCAATCAAAGTTCTTTTTGGGCTACATTTCAATTAAATTTTATTCCTCAATTCTGTGGTTGTCATAAAACTTTAAAGTTTGACGAGTAAAGCCCATTGAGAAACTCCGAATTGATATTAATTCAAATAACTCAGGTTAAAAAGTCAGGGTTTTATGTGTGCTGTAAAAGTTTATTGTAGGGCTTTGTGGCGAACCGGACGCGCCGATGGGCCGCTGCCGGTGCGCGGGGCTGCGCTTGCGCCGCTTTGTATGCTTGCGCCTCCACAACCGCGTGTTGCACTCCTCTCCACGCATACCTTGCAAAATCAACCAAAGCTGTATGTATATGTATCCTAAACAGTAATATTTATTGGCATTTAAAAAAGTATGAGCGTGAGTGCCCTCACTCACGCTCATACTTTTTTAGGTACTGGAGTCCCAATCCGGGGGAAAAGGGGTTAATAGGTTTGCAGTGCACTTGTTGGAAATTGCTAACCATCATATGATCTGTCTGCTCATATGCCACCTATCATATAAAAAAAGTATAGAAAATGCATTTATTGCAGGCGTAGTGCCGAGTTCAGGCTCAAAAGTTAATGCTTCTTATAACTAAATATGGTATACAATCAACACTTATTTAAAACTACGATGCAACAAAATCCTGATTGAAGTAAATGCAAATTGAATGTACGGACGGCTCAGCGTACTACAAAGTACCTACCCTTCTTACGATTCTCGCCTTGATGATGTTTGACACGAAGGTGAGAATCGTATGAAGAAATGTGACAGATTGTAGTAACCTAAACTGTGGCTGCCTGTATTTATAAAATACTGACTCTATATCCATTTGCCAGTGTAGTAGAATATGTTGATAGTTATTAGAACGAACTAAAAACTTTCAAACATCTTTTTTAAATATTTAATAACTTAAATACTATAATTAAATTTCACCTTTTAATTTTAGGCATAGACTGTCGTAGTATTCTAAATTCCTATTGTCACCACAAGGGTTACTAAAATTTATCAAATTTCCTCAATTGATAGATTGGCAATGAACTAAATTAATTGTCATCTAGTCGAGAGGCGACCAGTCGATTGAAATAAGTGGTTTGTCGGATTTCGATAATCCAACCGTGACTCTCCGACTCGCTGTGCCTATAAAGTATCAATCGCAGATTCTGTACTAATAAAACAGATACTAATTGAAAATATGTCTAAAAACTCGGTAAAACCGATAAGTTAACAACTTTGTTAGTGTAGCGCCTACGTGTGATACATTTATTTTGTTTTACTGCCTTCGCTGCAAGAGACAACGCGCAAGCGCATCTGGCGGCCAATACTTGCGGACTGCACATTTTATAGGCACGTTAATTTTGAACTCATCAAATCACACGTTCTGAAATAAAATTTACTAGCTGCCTGTTGTGTTGGGTAAGTAAAATACACAATGACGTACGTATATAAGTTCGTACCTCAAATTAATTCTAATTGCATTCTTCTATTCGCAGACATTCATAGCATGTTCGTCATAACAACAAAAGATAAGCAAGAATTTAAAATATGCATTTGACTGTAGCCTGAAACAAATCTAAATTCTGAAACGTATTATATTATTTAAAGTTCAATAATATCCTCCAACCGATTTCGGCTCGTGGATCGTAACGAACAGCCACGTACGTAGGATATATTATAGTGCTCAAGTGTGTGCGCAAACACAAGTGCAATCTCTATTCCCTTAACCTCACATGGCGATGGGACACTACTGTGACACGACCGGATCAGGCGCAGGACCAACCGCTTAACATGCTTTCCGAGGCACGGGGGTACAAGACCGCCAACTTCCAGACTCAAGGCTGTCACTAAGAATTTCTTACCGAAAACTTAAGTACCTACACATTTTTGGCCCAACCCAGGGATCGAACCCGGGACCTCTTGCGCAGCCGTCGCTTTAAAGTGTGGCCCACTATCTACTGCGCCACCGAGGCAGTAAAATTTATCAGGGAATTTAAAGTTTATCAGAGAAACCAAGCACTATATCCTTCTACCCAAGAGCAACCACGGAATAAAAACAGATTGTTGTACAGACCACACGTCGGTTTACTAACGTAGGGTTTACTACTTATTGAACCATTTGGTTCTGGCTCAAGGGTCAACACACAAAGCTCCTAATTCTACTATATCTACTTACAACAGTATATTTGATGTAATCATCTTTTAGGGCTCCGTACTGAAAGGATAAAAACGTGACCCTTTACTAAGAGTTCGCTCTCCATCTGTCTCTCCCCAGGCTCTATCTCAAGAACCGCGACTGCTAGACAGTCGAAATTTTCAATCATCTAGTAGGTATTTTTGTTGTCGCTATAACAACAAATACTAAAATAACCATTTAATTTGAAAATGTTCCAACTTTTGTCTTAAAAGGACAATTACAGCCTAAATAGCCCCAATAACTGCCACTTTTTAGGGTTCCGTACCCAAAGGGTAAAAATGAGACCCTATTACTGAGACTTCGATGTCCGTTCTGTCCGTCTGCCTCTATCCAGGCTGTATCTCGAGAACCATGACAGTTGAAATTCTCACAAATTATGCTTTTTCTGTTGCCGCTTATAACAAAAAATACTAAAAACAAATGAAAGTAGATAAATATTTAAGGGGTTTTTTTTTGCAAAAGAGTGTATTTAGGGGGAAGGGGGCTCTCATATGTACAACAAACGTGATTATTTGTCGATTTTTGCTAGATATTAATAACGACAACAAGGAGGCATTTGAAATATTCACAAAATACTCTGTAGTATTTTTACTTTAATTATTAATAGTAAAATTAAATAAATATTAAGTGGTGCTCCCATACAAAAAAGCCATTTTTTCCTTTTTTGCCTGATATCAATAAACGGTAACACTTAAAAAAATACAAAATACTTAAGTTTCTTGGTGTTTCTAGACTTGGTCCTTACTAAGTCTAGAAACTTCTCCAGGCTAAGAAAAATCGACCAAGTGCAGGTCCGACTAACGCATGAAGGCAATGAAAGGCAAAGGGCGCAAAGACAATTAAGTATTTTATGAAGTTTTAAGAGCACATTACAATATAATTAAGTCAAAATTGTTACACAATTAAAAATATTTAATAATTTTGAATTCAATGCTAAGACGTACAGACTGCCACACATCAGGTTACTACAATCTGTCAAAATTCCTCAATTGATATTGAACCGAACGTGTTTGACATTAAGGTGAGAATCGAATGAAGAAATATGACAGTTTTGTACTTTGATGTGTGGCTGTACGTTCAAACAAATTCATGTAACCTCATTAACATTTAACGTAGTTTATATCTATATATATAAAAGGAGAACCTGAGTGACAAAAGTGACTAGGAATGGACCCACAGCCCAAACTACTCACCCTAGAGACTTGAAATTTGGGCAGGGGGTTCGTTTAATAGTGAAAGTGAGCACTAAGTAGGAATTTTTAAAAATTCAATCCTTAAGGGGGTAAAAGGAGGGTTAGAAGTTCGTATGAATGCGCCATCTTTGATGTTTGGAATGTGAAAATTTGTATTTAGACTAATAATTGGAAATTAAAAATAACTCATCAAACGTTTTTTGGAAAATCGCCCTTACAGGGAGCTAAGGGGAGAAACGCGGTATGGGGTATATCCATTTTAATGTAAGAATCTTGAAAATCATTATTTGGGCTCCTTATAATAAATCAAAATCAATTTGTTTTAACATTTTTGTAAATTCAACCCTTAAGGGAGTGAAAAAGGGATTGAAGTTTGTATGATACCGTCGTCATTAATGTTAGGAATGTGAAAATTGTACTTATAGGTACGTATAATTTGATATACGAGTAAACAGAAATTCACTTCATCGTTTTTGAAAAATCACCCTTTGAATGTGTGAAATGCAGAAAGTGGGTCTTGCTAATTAATAACTTAAAATTAATGATTGGGCATGGGTGGAATAAAAAAGTGACTTTTGAACTTTCAACCCCTAAGGAGTAGTTGTGCGGGTTTAAAGTTTGAATGAAGACTTTTTTTAATTATGACTAAAACTGCGTGAGTAACGCCGCGGGCGCAGTCTAGTAGTAATATATTTCTTCTTAGTTTGTGGCAGCGCACTTTCAGAGAGAGAGGAATTTGGGTGGAGAGGACAGTTGAACAGCTGTTTCTAGATGTTCAACTCGGGATGATTATTGATTTTAAATATATGGTTTTCTGTTTAGTCTTTCCAAGTGTATCGTATGATTCTCAACTATAAAAATACTCCCTATAATGAATGGGAAGAGTCCTAGGCCTGCAAAATGGCACACGTGACGTCCACCGTTGCCAACCATTTTACAGGTTTATCGGTTTAGCATTGGTCTCAAATATTTTTTCAACCTAAAAAGTTTGTAGCTTGGAAATGAAATAGAAGTTATCCTTTATCAAAAGAATAAACGGGATTTGGAAGTAGGTAGTCTAAAAGCATTTTTTTAAAATGCCCGTAATTATAACCCAGTTTTTGTTCCCTTGCCCGTTTTCCTTGAGGTTTTTCCCATAGGACTATTGAAATAATGTATGTGACGAAAAACGTCCATCCAGTAAGTTACAATTTGCCATTTTCGTTGCCAGGCTTTTTAGGCTCATTTCTTAATTTCAATGTCGTACATTTGGATCGTCAGATTCATCAAGTCGCAACGTCTCAGATGGGCAGGACATGTTGAGAGAATGGACGAAAGCAGAGCTCCAAAAATAATGACCGACTGGAAGCCGCAGCAGAAGAGACCAAGGGGAAGGCCTAAAAAGAGATGGTGCGATTGCATCGAAGACGATCTTAAGACGCTGAAAAAGTTTACGAACTGGAGACGGACAGCCAGGGATCGACGCGCTTGGCAGTCCATAGTAGAAGAGGCCAAGACCCAAAGGGTTGTAGCGCCGAAGAAAAAAAACATTTGAATTAAAACATATCATCAAAACGCCTAACCTAACCTAAAACAAATGAATATCGTGAGGTGTCGAATTTAGGAGAATTCCCTACCCCTCAACAGCTTGAAACCTTTCCAGAAAATAAACTATAATACTTTTTCAAATTTTCTTTCTTGCAAATGATTCCTCAATTCGAAGGTAAACTTACCTTTCATTCATAAAAAATCGTAATGTACAACAATCAACGTCGTGAAAATTACGGCTTTCATTTTCACCTCGCAAATATACATCTTACAAGGTGATTTCGTGATTCCTTAACAGGTCTAATAAATCTCCAGACTTTCACCCTCTTAATACAAATCGCGTACTAAGGATAGTACCGGAACAAAATTCGTGCGAGACCCTTTTATCATTGCCTGCTGAAACGGGAGGACATGAAATTTAGTACGGTAATAACTTTAGATCTGCTTGCCCGACTGCCTCTGTGGCGCAGTGGTTAGTGGGTCGCACTTTAAAGCGACGGCTGCGCCAAAAATTAGTACCTACCTCCCTCTCTGGTCGTGTCACAGTAGTGTCCCATCAGAATATGAGGGTAAGGGAATAGAGAGTGCACTTGTGTTCGCGAATTCACTTGAGCACTATAATATATCCTGCGCACGTGGCTGATCGTTGAAATTGGCCGCCGTAGCCGAATTTGGTTGGAGAGGGATAACTTTAGATCGAATTAGAATAAGTTGTAAAGCGTTCATAAGTGGTACTTAATTTGGCTGTAATCGTCTTTCAAATTGTCTGGCACATAAAAAAAGTTATTAGTTCGCTCCTACCTTATCCATGTCACTAAGGTCGATATCAATAGCAGTGTTTGGTTTTCTGAGCCACTTTAGCTTCTTCATTTTTTTATTTGATTCTTAATCAAATTTACAATTTTTATTTTTGAAGGACGAAAGCGGCTCTACCGTAATTCATCATCATCAGCCCATTTAAGTCCCCACTGCTGGGGCACGGGCCTCCCTCAATCACATGAGAGGTAATTGCCATACTCACCACGCTTGGCAGACGGGTTGGCGAGGGTTTTGATATAAATGCAGAGTTTTCCTTCTCTGGGTGCTGATGATCATGCCAGCAGCTTTACCTTAGTCGCCTTTTACGACACCTCGGTAAGAGTGAGGGTGGCCTATTCTACTCTGCCGGGGACCACACGGCAATTCATCGTCTTAACATAATATAAAACATGTTAGATCTTATGTAAATTCCTGTAAGTAGGGTAACTATGGGTCGCATGAACGCCATTCTGATTGTCCATTGCCCTCGAGTTGATGTTTTCATCGCTGAAGTCCTTTGCATGTTCCATTTTCTTTTTTCCTATTATTCTGATGTCCTCCTGTCCGTCTGTCGTCTCCAAGCTGTATCTCAAGAACTGCCATAGCTAGACTGTCGACATTTTCACAAATTATGTTCTCTTGCCGTCATAACAACAAATACCAAAAACTAAATAAAATAAATATTTAAGGGGGGCTCTCATATAACAAACGCGATTTTTGCCGTTTTTTGCTCGATAATAATGACAAGAGGTAGGCACTTGAAATATTTACATAATACTCAGTTTTATTTATACTTTCATGACAAAAAATTAAATAAATATTTAAGGGGGGCTCCCATATAAAATTACTGTTTTTTGGTCTATTTATGCTCGATATCAATAAACGGTAACTGGTTGGCAATTCAAAAATCACAAAATACTGAATTGTACTTTTGTGCTTTAATAATAAAAACATAGAATAAATATTACTACTACAAACGTGATTTTATTGTCTTTTCAGCTCCATATAAAAACGGTACTTAAAAATACTTAATAGTATATTTACTTTCATGAGTGCAGAATGGGTCCCGAAAGATGGACAAAAATCGTCACTCAATGGCGCCCGACCGATCGACGGCGACTACGGGGTAGGCCCAGAAAAAGATAGTGTGACGATTTTTACAAATATGTCCAAGATTGGCAAGACAGGGCATTGGATAGGGATCAATGGAAGAATTTGGGGGGAGGCCTTTGCTCAGCAGTGGGACGCTACAGGCTAACTTAAAAAAAAAGTATATTTACTTTAAACATATATAATAAAATCAATGATGCGGAACCCTTCGTGCGCGAGTCAGACTCGCAAATGGCCGATTTTTTTTTGTATGGTCTTACGTAGGTATTTCAGCTCTAACGACCGCACTCAGAGACGTCATTTAAGCTTTTAACATTAACTTTAGTATCGGTAGTCTTTATGCGTATCAAAATAAGTATCAATATTTTTTCTTAAGTAGCCAACTAAGTTAATCAACAACTCTGAGTGCGGCAGTAAGCCGATTCTCGCCAGCTCATCTGACTTTCTGTTTCTACATACCTAATGCCTAGCCTTCATGACACGGTAACCTTACCTTATTGCTGTCTTAAGTTTAAGCTAAAGCCTGCAGTGACAACCTTCTGACCGCAAGAACATCTTTATACAGCATAGTACCTACGCTTCTTAGGTATGTTCTTAGGTGTGTTCTTAGGTGAGTATTATGCCAATTTAGGATACTCTCTTTCAGACAGAGCTTTCACCGAACTTTAGGTACATACCAGGATAGATTGAACATGACATGATGAAAAATTCAACATGACCACACTGGAATATAGACGCAAGCAAACAGAAATTAAATATTTACACAAAATCGTAAATTCTATCATAGATTCTCCACCTCTTCTCTCAGCTTTAAAGTTCAATACCTATTGTAGAACGCGTAGTGATAAGTGGTTTTCCCTCCAAGTATATAGTAATATTACGTCTTTTTATAATCCTATAGTCCGTATGTGTCATCAATACAACGATATCTCTCAAAGTTTTAACCCAAATATACATATTTTCAAGAGGGCTATTAGGGCCCTCTTTGACTTTAAGTGTAGATTGAATAATTGAGTACTGCCCTTTAAGGCACTATTGTGTAACACGACCTTGTAGTATTTTTTTAAATTGTAAGTTTTATATTAACTACCCATGTCAGGGATGCATGCTTTTAGGTAATAGTTCTGTACTAAACTTCTTATACAAAGGTTTATACCTTTTAGTAACAGTTATGTGTAATGTATCCTTATATTACCCGTTTGGAACAGTGGTAGTGAACGCTGCCTTTGGTCCAAGGTTTGCGGGTTCGATCCCCGCACAGTACAAACATTTGTGTGCATGAACATGTCTGTTTGTATTGGTCTGGGTGTTTTCTATGTATTATAAGTACGTATTTAAAAAAGAAAAGTATTATATGTATATATTTGTAATCCCAATATTTATTATTTATTTATTATATCAATAAAATAAAGTAAAAATGAATCTGCTCAAAATGCCATAATCATTTAAAGCATGATTTTATTTCCAGTATCAAGAAAGTTTGAAAACTATAGTTACTTGGTAATAGTGAGATTAATTAGTCCACGAATTCAAAGTCACAAAAACAAAAGAACCGTGTACGGGACGAGCCGTAACATTATTGATATAACCCGACAAATCATTATAGTACTAAAATGACTGTGTGCCGCAGACCTTTGAAGCGATAATCGTTTGAGCAGATGTATCTGAAAGTGGAGACCTTGGGTAGACAAAAAGCTAAGGAGATTCACACTCGTTGAGCTGCTGGATTAGACTGCTGTTAATAACTGGATCAAGATAAAATGATTTGAGGACCCGTATAGCGCAGTGGTTTGAGCGCCGGTTGAGACTCAAGGGTCTCCGGTTCCATACCCGCACCAACACAAATGTTTTGTTGATGAAACATATATGTACATACTTGTGTTGGGTTTATGTGTTTGTGATACCTTCGTCGTTTCTAATGGTTTTGGTTGGCATAGCCTCTATGATCATAGCCTCAACGTTCCCGGTTAGGTCCAAGCCATCGATTTGGAGCCCGGGTATGCTTGGACCATGATCTTAGATTTGGTCAAGTAATTACAATAAGGCTACAGCCGTCTAGCCTTCGCAACCCTTTAACAGCGGATCATGGTTACACGTTTTAGAAGCTATCCGAAACGTGAACGTTTCCTCACGATGTTTTCCCTCACCCCTTAGTTTATGGTGAAAAATAAACACATAGATTTTAAAATTCCAGCGGGCATACTCGGATTCAAACCTAAGTACGAGTACGGAAGAACGCATGTTCTTATCTACTAAGCTACTGTTTCATTCATGGGATTAAGATCTATGGCAAAACATAGGAGACTTTTTCAGTAGACGCATGCCTACTGGCTGGGCTGGCTGCCTTTTATAGTTAGGTACGATTACCTACCTTGAAGAAGTAAAGCTTGTGTAATGATTATCTAGCATGGTCAGAACCTAGGGATGATAGAGGCTAAACCTTTTGTGGTTTATTAAAAGACTCGCTTCATTTTACGCCTCATGACTAAACTATTGTTTCACATATAGGTAGGTGTCTTGAATGACAAGCAATTAGAAACGTCAAAAATTCTACATGGTAGGTAATATTAGATATCTTCCTTTATACAAGCAAATACTTACCTGGTACACTCGTAACACTCAGCTAAGTATCTTATTGATTTGTAATTTTTTGCACCTTTGAGAGAAATCACTGTGGGCCAAAAAATAAAAAGGTAGGTACTTCCAAGTTTGATGAAGGGAAGATCCAAAACAAAAATAAACAAAAAAATCTTCTTACCTGTCTTCTGAATTTATTTTTTCCACAATTTTATCCACTTTAACAAGCACATTTAACAATTAAGAGTATTTGTTCACAACACCCTCTATTACTCAGTTCAAAATTTTAACCCTTTCGTCCACAGTATGAAAAAAATACTATAAAAAATCTCAGGAAGTGAGAGGTTATTTTAAAACTGACCACTCTAGTTTGTCACATCACATCACAAATCAGTGCTGGCGTGCCAACTCCATGGGCAACTACCGCAAACTCGACCGCACTACACTTCATTAGCATGTATACAAAATAACTTACTAACTACCTCATACACACTTGCATCTTAAACCACTCTTAATACAACTACAAAAGTATCAAACTGCTTTAAACCTCAATAACGGGGCCGTTTCCTTTTACAAGGAAAAAAGGACTTTATTACCCCTATATCAAGGTAGAGTATAGAGAAAAAATTAAGTATGCGTTAGTCAAACGAAGCTCCGCCTCTGCGGTATTGACAAATAAACCGATTGGTGGTGGCCGGCGGGAACTGACGACGCACTCCTGCGCAGCTTTGAGGCGTTTCTTTGGAGACAATTTTGATACTTACTCATAGTATGTTTTACAAGCTTATTTTATACTAAGTGATTTCATTCTTAATTAATCGATTGGTCTTCTAGCAAAGTAAGATTATAGTAGTAACATATATTTCCTGATACACCTAAAATAAAGTCCGGAACCTAATTTATCAGGACACAAAATGTGATTATAATAAGTTTTATTTGAAAGAAGAGTTTAACAAATTAATAGAAATGGTTTATGTTTTTTTAATGGAGCATACGCTTGATCACAATCGCACCTGATGAATAGTTTACCTAGTTTTTTAAACATAGGTAACATTTTAAACAATGCATACCTATGTAGGTATGCAAATTATCATAGAAGTAAATAGAGGCCTACACAAAATTTAAACGAATTATTTGACGAAAATAATTTGTGGTTGCTAAAAAATAAATAAGTTTGATTGTAGGTAACTACCTGGATGATAAGTACTAATGTCTATGTAGTTCAGAGCTATAAAATAAGTTATACAATTTATGGGTCCTTTTAAAGCATGAAATAAAAGAATATCAGCAGAAGAACCAAAAAAAACAAAAAATATAATAAAAGTGCCACTTAAACCATCCATACAAAAGACATCGACGAGGTAGAGACAGGGCACTGACTTGCTTGACTATCCCACATCATTTTAGATACTAATTTAATAATATTGCTTTGTTTCTTCCTCTTATAAAATCTTATTTATTATTCAAATAAATAGTTTTATCGTTGTCCTAATTCTAATTACCGTTTTAGCCTACGAAATTATTCTCGAGTAGGTACTTTTGTACTTTTCAATTACGGTGTTTTCTTTGACGATTTATCTAATTGATATTGATTATAAGCATTGTATATCATACTGTCACTGTAATCATAATTTGTATAAGAATGAATATTGTAATTACCATATTATTTGAAAAGAGTAACTACTGAGTTTCTTGCTGATTCTTCTCGGTAGAAATTGACATTCCGAATCAGCGGTAGATTACATAATATTAGACTTTCATAAATGTTCTGTAGGACTTAAATTGAATAAAGACATTTTTGATTTTGATTTTGATTGATAGTTGTAATTTTATATGTGTATGTACTACGTAACATAACGTCCTATTCATTGAACATATCCTGTAATACCTAGTTTTTAAGTATTTTGTTTTTTTGAGTGCACTAAAAGTATATTCATTCATAAATAAAAAATATAAAATGCAAAAGCCAAATTGAAAGTTGTTCCGAATGCTCGGTAGAATATTGGTCAAAGGAATGTAGGTAAGTGTTTATTGATACATTCTGTCCTGTATGTAGACTTGATATTGAGTGAAAATGATAGGTACCTATTATCGACATGTTTTTATTAGGTAGATAATATAAACGAGTAAGTAGGTACATAATATGTGTTAGTCATCCAGCATTTAAAAAAGCCATAGGAAACCCGAATTGACAGTAAGTACCTACTGCAAGGCTCTTTACAAATTAAAATACAAATCATGCCCGTGAAAATTAGAACTATTCTGCTACTTATTGTACTGTCTGTTCTTGTTGTATCGCTCTTGTATTTTGTTTTTGTGCAATAAAGAATATCTATCTACCTATCTATTTCAGACCGGCGGACCATTATCTTACTGGCTGGTAGAGAATGCCTCTAGGCATTAAGTTCGCCTATTATATCGTTTTGTGCAATAAAGTTTTAAATAAATAAACAATGTTTTCTAACAAAACATGCTACTAAATAACGGTAAAACCTAAAAAGAGAGGTTTGAGGAGTTTAATGTGTGTCTGTGGCCGGGCTCCAAGATGGCCGGGTTCCTAAATGTGGGTACCTACTCCTAACGAAAAAAAAATCCATTTAAAATAGTTTTTTGTTTAAAAGGTGACGTAGATAAGTCCTATACTCTTGCTTCTGTTTGAGGATCATCTTGTTACCGAAGATGTTAAGGGTGAGCGACTATAATCACCTTACTCTATGGGGTAAGCCTTAGGTATCTATACTGGTATTCATCTGATAGATTCATTTAATAATAATAATAATGTAAGACTACATAACCATGGTGGTAACCCGACTTGATGTCAGAATATCATCCTGAAAAGCGCAGAATGTACTTGATCACTAGATCAAGTACGTTCTGTGCTTTTCAGGAATTAAAATAATAACCTACCAAATAAATCACTAGATTTATTTGGTAATTTATTATTTTAATTTACTAAGTAAAGCATAAGTGTAAGTTTTGTCTGCTGTACCACAGCTGAATTGATACGAGAGGTTGAAAATTTCTGTAGGTACGGACAGCCACACATCTGTCGAAAATCCCCAATTGATATTGAACCGAACGAGTTTGACATTAGGGTGAGAATCACCTAAACATATTTGACAGTTTTGTATACTTTGATATATGGCTGTAGGTACCTACAATTAACTGTTTTTTAATGTTACCTAATGTTTAGTGATGAATAATGATGCTTTATTTTGTAACTGTTCCTGTGAATGTAAATTTAAAACCACTAACTGTATAGCGGGCATGGTTCTATGGTTGCGGGTTTCCATGAAAAGCGGAAATTGCTTACTATCAGTGATCCGTCTGTGAGTCTGCCACCTATTTCATAAAAATAAATATTGATCTTAAAAAAACAATATTCCTATATTTTTGTTACTACTACATTCCAATCTAAAAAATCGTTAAGTTAGGATAGAGAATACCCAAAAACAATCTTATTATTATAGATAGGTATTTGGTCCCATTGAAAAATACCTTTTTTTGTGACGCAAAATGACCTCTAATAGATTGTCTGACCAGCCAAAAAAAAGCTATTCAAATAATGATAATATGTAGGTACGCAAGTCAACTAATATTTCAGATCAGAATTTATAAGATTAAGTACTCTGTGTAAATTGAGTAGGATTTGACAAGAGACGGTACATTTTTATCATACCTTTATGCGGCTCTACATTTTAAAATACCCCTATCAAAGAGTAGGTGGGTACTCTACTTCAAAATATAGGTAGGTACCTAAGTACAGTCACGTCAAACGCATTAATGCATTATTACTCTTATGTAGGTAGACAATGGCTCTGGGCATTAAGTTCGCCTATTATATCGTTTTGTGCAATAAAGTTTTAAATAAATAAACAATAATACTGAGTAAAGTTTTGGTGGGATAAATAGGTACGTAGATCGTAGAACAACTTTAAATGTATCGTCGAGTATCAGTACGCGTCGAGTCAATTGTAGTGTTGTAGAAGATTTTCTTAGCAAGTGCAAAAAAACTACTCTTAATAACTGAATTTAAAGTTGCATCCTGGCCACCTACCTCCGGGGGCGAGCTAGCCCGAGTAGCCGGCATTCCTCGGCTCACCTCACCTCACCCAGTTACGGTCCGAGGCGAGTGCTAATTGGTAAAGGCAACTTCAAACAACGGCCGGGCTCAACGCTCCACAGAAATGTTTCATTTTTAAACATCGTGCAAGCGCGACCGTTAACCGATCGGTACAATGTAGCCTAGAGTCTGCTAACAATCGATTTACTGTTCTACTAAAATGTTACGTAGGTACATAATTATGCACCTATTGTACTTGCAGATGCAATCAGTGTTCACATCGTTAACCTGATTCCGTAAAAAAAATCTGCGAAAAAAACCGCCTTCAAACACCACGAACTAAAAAGTGTAAAATAATATTTCTAACACTTTATACACTTCAAATAACATTTTATAGCAGGAGCCCAATTCTCGTGCTCGTGATATTTTTTTTCATACGACATATATCACTAAAACACAGTTTTTTTGTATGGTTTTCAATTGATATCCGCCTTGTTTTTTTCATATCGATATCCCCAGAATTCCATTCCACATCCATTACACTCGAGAAAAGTCCGTTTTACCGAAGTCGGCACCCAATACTATCTTGTAATTTAATACAATATTCAATTGTTCAACAGGGATTAGGCGCCGACTTCTGTAAAACCTTTTCTCGAATGTACTGCTATAAAATGTTATTTGAAGTGTATAAAGTGTTAGAAATAGTATTTTACTCTTTTTCATGGTTTTTGAAGGCGATTTTTTTTCGCAGAATTTTTTTTTTAAGCTTTTTAGTGTCTCATTTTTTGGCAGCCCAAAAAAAATGTATACATGTCAAATTGAGAACCTCCTTTTTTTTGAAGTCGATTAAAAATACCTACGTTTTTATCAACCTTATCTTATACACACGCAAATAGACATTTTCATCTGTGACAGATGTGATTTGACCTTACAGATAAAAAAATTAATGTCCAATATTCTGCAATATTCTTTTTAATAATTAAAATAAAACTGTAAACAAGAAAAACCAACAAGAGTTCTGTGAAGTTTTATAGAAATAGTTCTCCTACTTACTCATTTAATTGATTCTTTGAATTCTAATGAGAATGATATTTTTAACTGGGCACAGTTTTTACTTTGCATATGAGTCGTATCCTATAGTTACCTACATACATACTTACACCTCAAGAAAAAGAAAGAAAAAACCATCAAGGAAACTTAAAAGTCGACAAACTTGCTGTTTAAACTCAGTCAGTCCCTTCCCAGAAACTACTGAACTATATTCTTTACCTTTGTTTGCTTGAAAATTCTTTTTGATGTCGGAAGAAATATCATCTTACATCAATGCATTCAAAAACAAAAAAATAAGAACATACCTACCTACTCTTAAACATCAATGTTCAAAAACAATTTAGAGTCATAAGCAAAGCTTAAGGGAAAGCTATAATAGGAGTAATTACCTATACCTATATAAAAAATTAAACGATGCCAATATCTACTTTGGATATTAATTTAGAGTTAAAAAGTTACCTACTACTTTTTTTAGTAATATATTTTATTTATCGAAGAAATTCAGTTATATAACAATAATAAGTAAAATGTTAGCGTGGTTCCGTTGGGTTAAGTATGAGGTACTTAGTAGGTACTTACCTTACCTACTTACTAATATTAGCATATTACTAATTCATATTCGTGTTTTTTGTTTAATATTTGAAACAAAGAGTTCTTCCTTATTATTTGGTTTAATAAATTTACTTACTTCGATTCCATGAAGTAAGTATATGTACGTACGTACCTAATCATAAAATACATAGGTATGTTTTTTTTTGTGGGATAGGGGGCAGACGAGAAGACGGATCACCTGATGGTAAGCGATTACCGCCGCCCATGGACACCTGCAACACCAGAGGAGTCACAAGTGCGCTGTCGACCTTTTAAAAAGGAATGCGCTTTTTTCTTGAAGATAGAAAGATACATATATTGTAATTTTCACACAAGATATCATGATTCTTCCGTAGGTAAGTTCCTAATCATTATCATACATTACGTAGTATAAAACAAATTCGCTTTCGCTATCTGTCTGTCCCTATTATAGATAAGTATACTTAGATCTTTAAAACTTTTTTTTATAAATTAATTCAAGAGGCAGGTTTATTATGTACCTATCATAATTATTATTATAATAAATGCATATTCAAACTTAAGCTGGGGCAGGTCACTATCTAGTATAGAGTTTATTAATGTTTATTTCATAAGAAAGGCTACTAGCCTAGATAAGTGTCAATTTTTCCGCGATATAGGTATTTCATCCAAGTATTATATCACTGAAATTGAACACCCATTGTACTTTACACACAATCTAGATTATTTTGGTTAACGAGCGAAGTGTGAGGTTTTCCACACCCACCAAGTGTCGCAGTCGCACGCGCAACCTGCGCCCGCGCAGCGTCGCTTGTTTGTTCGGAGCCCCATGCTAACTCCGCCGTTTAAACACTACGTGCTAGCAGGGCATGAATTAACTTTTCATATAAATAAAATTCACGCTACTCTAACCTCCTGAAATTAACACCTCGGCGTAAATACTATTTAGGCTCGTCATCTCGTGCCATATCTGGCTTCTGTCGATTGTTGAATGGCCGCCGTTTATGGCCTACGACTACGAGATTACGTCGGCGGACGTGTTTAATTGGCAGCAGGATTATAAAAATAAAACCGATCCTACGACCGTCTGATAAACTTAGCAGTAGCGATAAGCTGTCTTAAAATTTAGTGGGCATGGCATCATTGTCAGTCTATTCGAATTTGAATAGCAGGCTTTCCGTTTTGTCGGCTTTGTAAGGCTCTTTTCAGTAAAAAAGCTCTCGTCATTCCGTCGCGATGGGAATGGGAGCTTTCACTTGTAAAATATTAAGAGCATTTCCAATGCAAATCACTGATTAGTGGTAATCTTCTTCACTAATTTCTTAATCACACTGATCTCATACCCACCTACCGGAAATATCAAGTACCTACTTAGATAATTTTCATATTTTTTTCCTGAGTGAAATGTAACGGGGACTGCACTAGATTAACGATGCTGACTCATGCATTTGTAGAGATGAATTTTAGATTTTTGTAACACCCATGCGTAAATATACGCGTGATACAACCATCACTAACACTTTATCATTTAGGTAAATTGAAAGAGAAAAGCACAGCACAGGTGCCCGGTACTAGGAGGTAGGTACTACGTAGGCACGAGTCTACCTACCTACATTAGATAGGTAGGTCTTTGGAATGTGTACCTACTACTTACCAAGCTTTTGATAAACGATCCGTTCAGTAAGCAATAAACGGATCGTTTATCGAATAGAATGCGCGACCCTTGCGCTTCTTAATAGGCGGTCAAACCAGCAGTTCCCGCCTCATCAATGTTTGTTGATATCACTGATTTTTGTAGTGGGTCTGCTAAGTGTTTGTGGGTTCAGGCTTCGTAGTTGCTGGTTATTTCCATTGTACAAGGGAAAACGTAGTTGGGATCAGGACATTGTATATGTGTGATAAATTGTCAGAATTTATTTACTTATCTACCTATTCATGAATATCATGACGTACAATGCACATGTTTGCGCCTACAGTCAAGTATGTAGGTTCCACCTACTTCATCAATAGTAAATAATATGTAGATATAGGTACGAGGTTTTTACATGTTCAGCCATTTTACACCAAATATCTCGGAGCTGTAAAAACTAACAAAACGCTAAAGATAGCAGTTCTAAGATTGACATGATAGAAAATCAACATTGACACACCTACATTGGACATTTTACTTGTTCAGTTGGAGAGGACGAAGTTAGGGTTCCATTTATGGAAAAGAGACGAATATAAAAATTTGTTGGATTATATTTTTCATCCTTCAATAAAGAAAACCATCTGCTACGAGTAAAAATATTTGATTTGGTACAGGTATAGTTGGTATAATTAACTAAAGTACAATCAGACGGATCCCCTGATGAGGCGATATGGTAAGCGGTTACAGAGGAATCACGAATGCGCATGCTCTTTTCTTGAAGGTGTAAAGTTAGTATCATTACTTTTACACCTTCAAGAAAAGATCCTCGCACAAGAACGGCCTCACAGAAAACCGACGTGAAGAAGCGTCTGTGTTGTTTCACTATGTGAGTGAGGGTACCGGAGACCCAATCCGGGGGAAAGGAGGGTTTAAAGATTGTTGTGACTTCTTACGCAGAAGTTTCAATACCAACAACAGCTGTACCTAAGTGAAATGTAAAGAACGGGAAGATCGGTAGTTATACGGATCCCTGGACTGAAAATACAAACACCCACTTATGGTTATTGCGGCAACGAGCATTGCTCTCACTGTCTCTGGTTTTCTGTTAGCTCTACCTACTGCCTGCCTCTATTTTACGATTCCGTACGTAAACTTACAAACAAGAGTCGCGGCGAGTATCCGCCAGACCGTCCACTTTTGTGTTTGAACATGTTCTTAAACATGGTGACATGAAACGTGTCCGATAATTATTGGAAGGATCAATACGCCGGCAAGCATTCGGCTCGGCAAACAAGCTTTATGAGCCGTCTCCAACACCGGTCCACGTTTCTATTTGAATCTAATTTCAAGCGTTTATTTGACTTGTATCGGAAACATTTAAGAGTCCAAAACACAGTTTATTGGTGTTAAAAAATTTAGACAAATAACGATTCCGAATTATCTACGTTATATTTTACTGGTAGGATCTCGTTTCGGTTCTTAGATCTTAGAATTTAGAAAATAAATTATTCGATAGGGTTTATCCTTTATTGTGAACTATTGGGAATATTAAGAATGTTTTATTATATTTTAGGCCTCTGAACTGTGAATATTTTGTATGAAAATTAGGCCCAGAAGGCCTACAACGAAACCGTCCCGTAACGTAATAGTCATGCCTACCTGTAGCTGTCGCATCCAAACATAGAGGACAACGCGTGTGATTAGGACGGGGATAAAGATTCAATCGTGAATTTCATTTCTTTTACATTATGGCAGACAAACGAGCAGATGTCTCACCTGAAGGTAGATAAGTGATGATTACCGCCGCCCATGGACATCTGCACCACATGAGGCATCACAGCAGATGCGTTGTTTAAATCAGGAACAAAAATTAAAACATAGTTTAAAGTTACTACCACAAACGGCTCACGATAAAATGAAATATTAATAAACATGAAAACACACCGTGGGGGGTATTATGCAAATCACTTTACCTGTAACCGGGAGACGTAGACAAACATACCTTCCCTAGGCAAAGCCCAGTTTGCTCAGTTTTACGACACGGTGTAAAACGCGATTATCCCGCACCATTGAAGATGCCGAATGGCGACAAACCAGCTTCGACAATCACTAATGCACATCGATAAAGTTTTATGACTAAGATTTTTGAATTTTAAGTAGGTAAATTCTAAATTTTGTTGTGGTCTTTTACCCAGTTTCTAATTGTCGATCGTCAGCGTCAATATTTCTAGTCGTCAGTGTGCTGTGTGTTCGTTAGTATCACCCGTAACAGCGGAAGTCCGAACTTAGGCTTTTTAATGTTACCTATTTGATAAAGTCAAGCGAAATATCTTCGTTATCTACACAAGGGTCTGGTTTCCGCTAGTTAGGGTGTAAGTAGGTAAGTAAGCAAGTAAACATTTATTGACCACATAAAAGATTTACATAGGTAAGACACATAACATGAACATAAGGAGATTGCACAGTAATACATAGGAAAAATATTTAAACAAAAACAAATAAAATAGGTAAGTTAATACATAAACTAGTGACCAAGGGAGAAGAAAAGGAACAAAGTGATCATACACGTGTATTTCTTAATTTTCTGTTTATCTTGAATAAAATTCAAACATTTTTATTTAAATTCAAACTAGGTATTTAGACGTTTAGATAGATAGATCTGATGCCACGATGCCTATTTTTTTTGAAAAATAGTGATATAAACAAAGCTTTTTTGTGATATAGCGCAAAATGAAAGTGCAAAGGTATAAATAGTAGATAGATAAATAAAAGACATTGTATTATTAATGCATAATATACTTTTTTATTATAACATTGAAAAAAATAAAATGTTTAAGTGAAAATTTGCATAATTGAATTGAATCCAAGGGTACATTCACTACTCCCAATCCGTGCCATCGAACACAACAATCGCCCTTGAGGGCGCAACACAACATCTTTAACATATCATTCATAACGCTACAAACTTCCCATGGGAGTAGTGAACCGCACCCAAAGTTATATATCGAATAGATTACAATCTTTACGACCCTCTAATACCTCTCGAAGATGAATTTACACAGCCTTATAATAATAAAGACCCACTGCCGCAATTTTCAAAACCCGAATACATTCTTTAAATATTTTATGACAGAACTACCTATGACTATCCTAATCGAATGTTATAATGTCGGCACATCGAGACGCCCATAACCTTCTATGATAACATCGGGAATCAGGATAGACTTATTTTTAATAGTGTAATGATCTAATAGTGAGTCGCCGATTAGTGGCGGTGTAAGAACTAACCTAGCTGTTGGAATCAACAATATAATTAGAGAAATTCGATGTGAACATTTAAAATGTGTACTACGACACTTAGACGGAAGCTATAATTAACATACGTCATCTTAATTATTTTTACTATCACAAAATATAGGTATGTAATGTATTTTTTATTTTTATAAATTCTGCTAATCAATGAAATGTGAATGACCACGATTTGTATTAGGAACCTTACTACAAACGGCAAACGTCAGCATTGATAACATGCATTATTTAAATGTTTGACATTAAATAATATCAGGAAAAATATGATTTTATAGTGACGATATTCATTTTCATAGTCGCAGTGTACCTTCTTCCGTAACCTGCTAACAGTAAGTTCACCAATATCAAATTGTTGGCTAAGCCAACGACTCCACGGAGTCCAAACATTAAGTTTTTCATTGATATTCATGTTCTCGATGCTGACGCTTGGATAGTCCCTTGTGGTCCTAGGCACCACTAAGCAATCATTACACTATGTTTATGAGTACAGGTCGCTCTGGGTGCGAGCTAGGGGTATGGGAGCGTGCCAAATAGGAAGGGCAGTGAGCGATGTGCTCAACAACAGGCAGGCAATTCTTTAAACGAAATAACTATACAAACACACAACATGATTTAAATCAACAACAAAATAACATTTCGCACTCAATAGCGATAATGGGACCCTTGGCCATTTACCACCGCTTTTTAATCGGAAGTGCACTCAGTAACTTAAAAAAAAGAACGATTTTTATATCTACAGGATAGAAGATTCTTATCCTCATATTTACCAGATTAATCAAGTATTAGATTAAACCAAAGGACTGGTATTGTTTAACAGCCAGTATTATAATTAATATTAATTAAGATAAATAAAAGATAAAGAATTGCATACCTGTTCGAGGGCGCAACGACATAAGAGCACGATTTATCGTTGTAAATACAAACATAATGACATGACAATCTATCACGCCGCTGCGCTGCTTCGCAGCTTCTCGTCTGACCGTACAGTCAACCAATTTTATTAATAGGCCACAGAATAACTGACATAACATTCCATAGCAGCCTACAGTTAAACTATATTTTTATGTTTTCTTTTTTCGATTTTTATCACACATTTTATAATAAACTTTTCTTTAATAAGTGTTAATGTACGCAATGACTTCTATTAGTGACCGTGCATTATTATCTTACATACAAACTCTAGTTTGTACGATGGAGCTGTTACTAATCTAAATAAAATTAATTGGTTGACTTTACTTTCCGAAACCGATACATTTTAAATTTTGTATTAAATAAAAATAAACACTTAGCCAATATCTGTTCTTTCACACTTATAAAGATTCCGTCTTCCATCGGCCCCAAAACACTTTCACCTCAATAAATTGATTAATCGAAACATAATGATTAGAATGAGATAACACACACGCGGATTTACCACCGCACTTATTAATTACTTTTACAACCATTGAAAATTACCATTGTGAAAGAGTGTAAATGCGTCTGATATTATTATCAGTATCACACACACACACACACACACACTAATAATGTTAGAACTCACACTAGGGCGTTTCTCGTGTTTGCTTTCCAACAATTGAGTCTTTAAACATAGCACTTTCCAATAACAGTACGGGGATAAATTTGCATTTACGAACCTTATTGTTTGACAAATGGAAAATGGACTCAAATACTGGATATAACTACTTCAAAACGATCAGATATACTAATTACAATATTAACAGGTAATTAGGCACAGTTTGATAAATTTTCCAATCGGGTTTCGCCCTTAAACTAAAATAAAGTTGAGGGTTTACCAGCTTGTGACATGTAGCTTAATATTATTGCATATAAGGGCCGATGCTCTTCACATATTCAGTCCAAATCAATCGGGTTCGCCCACCTACAGTACTACGCGTACTAAGCTAACCGCGGCTGCATCGCAATATACATCGAGGCTCGCTGGACGCCTCGACAAGTACGAAGCCCCACCCAAACAACTAGCAAATACATAAACAGACATCTTTAATATTTGTTTGGTCATATAAAAATATTCGCCTTTAGCATGGCGTTGAATTTTATTGCTTTCATTTTTTACAAGACGAAGGACCTAGACCTACCACGATATACTACTAACCCGGCAATATGTGTTGATAAAACAGACGAGGCCAACTGGTCACGCCACTTGACCTTCATTAGATCAGAAGATTTTTTGTGACATTATTGGAATGAAAGATCCATAAAGACCTTGTAGTACTTAGTAATAAAGTTAGTGAAAGTTTTTCTATAGATTAAAAGTGCGCAAGTGATCAGTGCATTACATGTTATTACTATCTTATTTGACAGCAAAGCTATTGGAAAAAATATTAAGAAGCAATGAAACTGAGTTATAAATGACATCTGAGATTATGAGACAATATGAAAAGAAAGGATATGACATTTAAGCCATTAAAATTATAAATGGGTGTCTCTGTCTGTCTATTTAATTGTCCGTTTTTCAAAAACGGAACTACGAATTGACGTGATTTTTTTTAATTGGATGAAAAGTGACGAAGGCTATTTTGTGGCAAACCGAATTTCACGCGAGCTATGCTACGGGCAAGCGTTATTAATTATATTTCGTTATTTTCTACGTGCTTTTTGGGTACATACACGTCACCGCTTAAGATGGCGAGGAACAGGCAAGGTTTAATTAGTTAAATAAATGAATCCCTAAACAAGAAGTGTATCGATGGATGCGAGTTTCCGGGCTAATGAATTCAAAAAATATTTTTATCGTGCACATGAAGTTATTTAATTATACATATCTATTAGAGCTTGTATTATATTTATGATATCTTCATCGGTTACGATTTCTACAACACAAGCGCTTAAACACCGTATTTTTTTTAATACCTACTCGAGAAACTTCTCAAGGACATTATACTAATGAGAAAAACATTTTTGCTATCCCATACAAACGTGATCAGCTGATTGTTTTATTTCTTTTTATATGAGAGGTGGCAGACGAGCAGACGGATCACCTGATGGCAAGCAATTCCGCCGCCCATGGACACCCGCAACACCAGTGGAGTCACAAGTGATTGGTGCAGTTCGTTTTGGTATGTCTTTTTTTTTGAGATTAGACCCTATGTACTTGGGATTAAATATTGGTTTTCATTAGCATAATGTCCTGGGGAAGTTACTCGGGTCATCAACCTTCCCATACAAAAGTAATCAACTGACTGGTCTAAATTGTACTGGGAGGCAATTTTTTTTAAGATTATACCCTATGTTCCATGAGGAAAAATGTTTGTTATAATCAGTATAATGCTCTGGATAAGGGAGTAAGACGGTTAAAAAAGCATGGTGTAGGAATCATGTTAATGTGTATGTGATGTCGTCCGATAAAACGAGGTGAGGCAAAACCGAACACAGTCGAGGCGTCAGCTCCTTAACATTAATGTTCAGTCGGGTGAGGATCCGTGCTCGTAGGTCGCCGCCTCGGCGGGGTTGAGTCCTAGTCCTTGGAGGAGGTGTCCATCGGGCTGGAGGGCTGGAGGAGGGGAGCGGGGTGCGCGGGGAGGGCCGGGAGCGGGGGGAGGGCCGAGTGCGAGGGGGGAGCCACGGGCGCGGGGGGCGCGGGGGGAGACGCGAGCGGCGCTGGCGGCGCTGGCGCGTCCAGCGACACGCGGCCCAGCCCCGAGCCCACGCCTGGGACGGCCGGCTTCACGAACCGGTCGCAGGGCCGCCGCTGCTGGAATCATTACGAAACATGTGCTAGACTGAATAGCAGCAGTTCCTTAAGGTGACATGTATGGCACTCTAGTGACACCATTTGATTTAAATTGTTAGCATCTAAACCGGATATCTTTTCAACAATTTCGAAGTTCGAGCATCTCGAAAAGAACTTATACTATTTATTCAATCCCTCTAATTAACTTCTGGGCCTACTTTTTTATTCTTTTATTTATTTTGTACTCGAAATTAGAATTACCGCCAAAAACGGCTACTTATGGCGTTAATCCAAATTTCGAGTGCAAAAACAGATCAAAAGTAGTGCACAATTATTAACTAAATAGTATAAATGTTTGCTTAGAAACTCTCGCTCCAAAATTGTGTAAGGTGACGAGTAGGGCACACTAGCGACGCCAATAGATTTTAATTTTAAACAATTTCGGGGTTAACCTCTTTAAAACCATGCCCAGATGTTGGGCACAGATCTAACATCTGTGCATGGTTATTCAATAAATAGAATAAGTGCTTGCCGAGACATTGTAACCTCGAAATTGTTTAAAATAGATCCGGTTTAGTAGCTGAAAATTAAAATCGATTGGCGTCGCTAGTGTGCCCTACCCGTCACCTCAAAATAGATCCGGTTTATAGCTAACAACGTAAATCGATTAGGCGTCGCTAGTGTGCCCTACCCGTCACCTCAAAATAGATCCGGTTTAGTAGCTAACAACGTAAATCGATTGGCGTCGCTAGTGTGCCCTACCCGTCACCTCAAAATAGATCCGGTTTTATAGCTAACAACGTAAATCGATTGGCGTCGCTAGTGTGCCCTACCCGTCACCTCAAAATAGATCCGGTTTAGTAGCTAACAACGTAAATCGATTGGCGTCGCTAGTGTGCCCTACCCGTCACCTCAAAATAGATCCGGTTTAGTAGCTAACAACGTAAATCGATTGGCGTCGCTAGTGTGCCCTACCCGTCACCTCAAAATAGATCCGGTTTAGTAACTAACAACGTAAATCGATTGGCGTCGCTAGTGTGCCCTACCCGTCACCTCAAAATAGATCCGGTTTAGTAGCTAACAACGTAAATCGATTGGCGTCGCTAGTGTGCCCTACCCGTCACCTCAAAATAGATCCGGTTTAGTAGCTAACAACGTAAATCGATTGGCGTCGCTAGTGTGCCCTAACCGTCACCTCAAAATAGATCCGGTTTAATAGCTAACAACGTAAATCGATTGGCGTCGCTAGTGTGCCCTACCCGTCACCTCAAAATAGATCCGGTTTAGTAGCTAACAACGTAAATCGATTGGCGTCGCTAGTGTGCCCTACCCGTCACCTCAAAATAGATCCGGTTTAGTAACTAACAACGTAAATCGATTGGCGTCGCTAGTGTGCCCTAAGCCGTCACCTCAAAATAGATCCGGTTTAATAGCTAACAAACGTAAATCGATTGGCGTCGCTAGTGTGCCCTACCCGTCACCTCAAAATAGATCCGGTTTAGTAACTAAACAACGTAATCAACGTAAATCGATTGGCGTCGCTAGTGTGCCCTACCCGTCCACCTCAAAATAGATCCGGTTTAGTAGCTAACAACGTAAATCGATTGGCGTCGCTAGTGTGCCCTAACCGTCACCTCAAAATAGATCCGGTTTAGTAGCTAACAACGTAAATCGATTGGCGTCGCTAGTGTGCCCTAACCGTCACCTCAAAATAGATCCGGTTTAATAGCTAACACGTAAATCGATATGGCGTCGCTAGTGTGCCCTACCCGTCACCTCAAAAATAGATCCGGTTTAGTAACTAACAACGTACATCGATTGGCGTCGCTAGTTGTGCCCACCCGTCACCTCAAAAATAGATCCGGTTTAGTAACTAACAACGTAAATCGATTGGCGTCTCTAGTGTGGCCCTACCCGTCACTCAAAATAGATCCGGTTTAGTAACTAACAACGTAAATCGATTGGCGTCGCTAGTGTGCCCTACCCGTCACCTCAAAATAGATCCGGTTTAGTAGCTAACAGACGTAAATCGATTGGCGTCGCTAGTGTGCCCTACCCGTCACCTCAAAATAGATCCGGTTTAGTAGCTAACAACGTAAATCGATTGGCGTCGCTAGTGTGCCCTACCCGTCACCTCAAAATAGATCCGGTTTAGTAACTAACAACGTACATCGATTGGCGTCGCTAGTGTGCCCTACCCGTCACCTCAAATAGATCCGGTTTAGTAAACTAACAACGTAAATCGAGTGGCGTCGGCTAGTGTGCCTACCCGTCACCTCAAAATAGATCCGGTTAGAGTAGCTAACAACGTAAATCGATTGGCGTCGCGAGTGTGCCCTACCCGTCACCTAAAAATAGATCCGGTTTAGTAGCTAACACGTAAATCGATTGGCGTCGCTAGTGTGCCTACCCGTCACCTCAAAATAGATCCGGTTTAGTAGCTAACAACGTAAATCGATTGTGCGTCGCTAGTGTGCCCTACCCGTCCCTCAAAATAGATCCGGTTTAGTAACTAACAACGTAAATCGATTGGCGTCTGCTAGTGTGCCTACCGTCACCTCCAAATAGATCCGTTTTAATAGCTTAACAACGTACATCGATGGCGTCGCTGTGTTGCCCTACCGTCACCTCAAAATAGATCGGTTTAGTAAATAAACAACGTACATCGATTTGGCGTCGCTAGTGTGCCCTACCCGTCTCACCTCAAAATAGATCGGTTTAGTACTAACCAACGTAAATCGATTGGCGTCGCTATGGTGCCCTACCCGTCACCTCAAAATAGATCCGGTTTAGTACTAACAACGTAAATCGATTGGCGTCGCTAGTGTGCCCTACCCGTCACCTCAAAATTAGATCCGGTTTAGTAGCTAACAACGTAAATCGATTGGCGTCGCTAGTGTGCCCTACCCGTCACCTCAAAATAGATCCGGTTTAGTAGCTAACAACGTAAATCGTGGCGTTCGTAGTGTGCCCTACCCGTCACCTCAAAATAGATCCGGTTTAGTAGCTAACAACCCGTAAATCGATTGGCGTCGCTAGTGTCATACCCGTCACCTCAAAAAGATCCGGTTTAGTAACTAAACAACCGTAAATCGATTGGCGTCGCTAGTGTGCCCTAACCCGTCACCTCAAAATAGATCGGTTTAGTAACTAACAACGTAAATCGATTGGCGTCGCTAGTGTGCCCTACAGTCACCTCAAAATAGATCCGGTTTAGGAGCTAACAACGTAAATCGATTGGCGTCGCTAGTGTGCCCTTACCGCACCTCAAAATAGATCCGGTTTAGTAACTAACAACGTAAAAATCGATTGGCGTCGCTAGTGTGCCCTACCCGTCACTCAAAAATGATCCGGTTAGTAACAACAACGTAAATCGATTGGCGTCGCTAAGTGTGCCCTACCCAGTCACCTCAAAATAGATACGGTTTAAGTGCTAACAACGTTAAAATCGGATTGGCGTCGCGCTAGTGTGCCCTACCCGTCACCTCAAAATAGATCCGGTTTAGTAGCTAACAACGTAAATCGATTGGCGTCGCTAGTGTGCCCTACCCGTCTCCTTAAGGTGACAGGTAGGGCACACTAGCGACGCCAATCGATTTTAATTTTTAGCTACTAAACCGGATCTATTTTAAACAATTTCGGGGTTACAATGTCTCGGCAAACACTTATACTATTTATTGAATAACCATGCACAGATGTTAGATCGCGCACAAGTACTAGGTAATTTCCTAATACGCGAACCTCAGTCAAGCGTAACAGCGTGGAGTACCACTGCTGTCAATCCAGATGACAAGAATTCTCGTGTGATGCGGCATGTATTTAATATTTTTGTTGAGAATTTTTCTTTCTCGAAACATTGTGCAAAATATTTCGGTATTTTGACTGGGCTCACGGGCCTAGACCAAGTGAGTCCCAGTTTCAGTTTATTATTTTTATTTTTATTTTATTTTCTTTATTGTAAGGAAACATACAGTACTTAAAATAACACTATATAACACACAAAAACATAATCTTAAACCAATTAAGTTTCCACTAATAACTAATATCATAAAAACCGCAACATGATGTTCGTAATATAAACAAAAAGGAATAATTGAGCAATTGACAAATATCTACTTTGTAAAATCAGGAGACAATTTACCCACAACAGCCTTTTTGTACGCTCGCAGTGTAGTGTTAAATTGATCTAATTATTAAGATGATGTAGACGAACCTGCGAGTTGAGATGCAGCGAGGGCCGCGAGAGCGGCATGCCGGCGCCGGGCAGCAGCGGCGAGGCGTACGGCGACAGCGGCCGAGACCCGCCCGGCGACGACACGCTGCGCGACCGCGCCTGCACACGCGAACGCCAAATGAGCATGCGCGTAAGGCCGCGTTGACGCGAAGATAATATAATCACTGCGTTATAAGAGTCGGCACTTCCATACAAGCCTGAGCATGGCAAGAGGTTTGAATCCTGTTTCCTTATTCGTACTGCGAAACAGTGGAATCAGTTCCCTAGAGGCTACAATTTGGGGGTTTTCAAAGCGCGAGTGACTATTCACTCGCGCTTTGAAAATCCCCAAATAGGGTATTTGACTAAGCTCGAGATTTTCCAAAATAAAATTATTTTATCAAAATATAGGTAAATATGTGCCAATAGCAAAAATTCTCAATTAAAAATATAACGTCTAGCCGGTTTTATGGTCATTCAAAGATTCATGGGCAAGTCCATTTTAAAAGTATGAAATTATTAATAAATAATTAAACCATTGAATAACCCATGTAATTTACACCAACTATTATAATGGAATCATTGACATAAACTAAACATATGATATAGCTACCATACAACATTCAAATGAAATGCATACAAAATACTGTCGTGTGACGTCACATCTCAGTAGCCATTTGTATGGAGCGTTTTGGGTTTGCCCAAAATAATGTGATTTTAAAGTTGTGATATCTCAGGTAGTTTAAATGAGAATCAAGTGATTCTTTCAACGATGTTTCTATCATTAAGAGGTCTTTTGATTACAAAAATAAAAAAAAAATTGTCAAATACCGTATTGTAGAAGATACCTTCTAGGTAATGATACATCTTAGAACAGATTATCACTTACCATCAGGTGAAATATGGTCAAACGCTTACAATCTGTGCGGATAAAGAATGGGATCAGAAATGGCGGCGCATCTATTCACTTCTCGCTCGCACACCCACGAGTGCGAGTATAGACACTCGGTTTGTGCATGCACTTTCTATGGGACCAGTGACCATTGACAGTGTATGCGACATGCGCAGTTGTCATCTGATGCGACCGAGCGGGTGAGCAGGTTGCGGATAGCTCGCCCTCCCCCATACCCACCTCTTTGCTTGAGGACGGGAGAGGGTGTCACGTTGACCCCGGACAATAGATGGCTGCTCCAAAACCCAATCCCAGGCTAGGAGCATTCCTGACAACCTCAAACCCATGCTCCCCACCTCATCCTCGAACCACCCTAACTCACCTTATCCTTCCCCTCATGTCCTGGAGGAGTTAACCTCGACTCTAAAAAACCCCAATCTAAGGTGTCATCCGACCCGTGCCGATAGATGCATGGCCGAAGGGATGTTCGGTCGAGAACGGAGGGGCCTCGAAACCAGGCGAAATCGAGGTCTATTTAGCCTTACCCCTGCAAGCGGGGCTCTGCAGGGGTGGACCTTTACTTCCCTAGCTTCTCGTGGGAACTATATGGATATTCTTGACATTATAGACGACCATCTAAATTCTACCGAAGAGGTACCAGGTACCTCTGAGGCTATGCTCTTTGGTAGCGATACTGAGGAGCATACTATCACTGCCGAAGCACCTGGGACTGATGGACCGGGTACTTCTAACGCGGAGTCGACCCCTCTGGGTGCAACGCACCAAAGGGACTCGTCGACCAAGGGGCCAGAGAGTAAACCCAGGGTTAAGCTCTCTGGAGCTGATAGGAAGCAAATCTATCGGCTCGTAGCGAAGGGTATGACCTTCGAGCAGGCGCTAGAACTGCGCATGAGTGAGAAGGCTAAGCAGAGGACCCAAGAGGAGGGGGAAACGAGGGAGCGGGCGACTAAGCGCCCTCTCAATACCTCGTCAACCTCAAATCAAGGCAATCCTACCAAGGCACCGAAGCTTGGCGAGCCTTCCACCTCGAAGCCTACCTTTAAGGAGGTTGCTGGGTCCGTCACGTGTGGCATCAAAGACGCCCTGGGAAAAATGGACCAGGAGAGGGTCGAAATACTTCAAGGTGCTATCTTGAAGTGTATCGACACCTCAGATGACGGTGACGGCCCCAGCTTTATTGGATGCAAACCGCGCTCGGGTGGCATCCTTTTGGCGTGCGCAGATGAGAACTCGAAGGAGTGGCTCATCCGCAAACTGCCCAACATTAAACCCTGGGATGGAGCTAATCTCTCCGTTGTAAACGAAGAGGATATGCCCAAGCCCAGGTATGGCACGGCCTGGATACAGGAAGCCAAGCACGACGCAGATACCATCCTGCGGAGGTTGGCAAAACAAAAATAAAGGGTTAGACCTCTCGAGTTGGAGGGTAGTCAACCGGAAGCCCGAAGCAAAAGGTCAAACAGTGACCTTTTCCTTCGACGAGGCGGCCTTGGAGACTATTCTTCAGCGCGAGGGGCGCCTCTACCTTGACTTTGGCCTCATACACATAAGGGTCAAAGGGGGCAAAGTATCCGGGGACAAGAAGGAGGGGGCAAGCGTCGAGGCGCGTCCAAGTACCTCCAACTTGGTCTCGGGTACGGAACCCTCAGGAGGAGCAACTGGAGCCGACTCCAGCAGCAACACACCTCCACCCGTCCGGGGGACGTATGGAGTCTCGAGGGGCAACAGTCGTGTTGCAGGACCATCGAGAGGCAGGAGCACCACTACCTGCCAACCATCTGCCCTAGACAGCAGAGGTCGTGGTCGTGGTGGTCGAACACGACCAGCAGGGGGACGCGGCAAGAGAGGCGCTGTGCGAAGGCCGGTAAATCTACCGACCCTAGCACAGGAGCACTCCAGCAGGAAAGCCGCAAGCAACCTGCTCAACAAAAACAATTAATCCCCCCCCCCCCCCTTCCCCGTAAGAAACAGACACAACCCACCTACACAAATATCCTCCTATCCCTTCCCTCCTAATTAAGAAACTTTCTCCCAACCCTTCCCTTCCCAATCCCCAAACCCAACAACATAATGATTAAGGTGATACAAGTAAACCTCCAGCACTCAAAGGCAGCCTCAGCTGCCCTTTGCCAAAGATTCCTCTCTGGGACTTGGACATCGCCTTGATCCAAGAACCGTGGGTGAATAAAACCACAGTAATGGGGCTAAACTCGGCAGGTAAGATATTAAGTAACACCTGCGGAGTGAGGCCAAGAGCATGCATGCTCTTCAAGAGAGGCATAAATTACCTCCCGATCCCTTCTCTGTGTACAGATGATGCTGTTGCAGCGTATATAGACCTACCCGGGGGGAAAGGTGGGGAGACATTCATAGTCAGCTCCATGTACCTTCCCGGTGAGGACCAGGATCCGGTGAACAAGGTGACGCCGGTAATGGAATACTGTCTGGAGAGAGAAACCCAGCTGCTGGTGGGTACCGGACTGCAACTCCCACCACACATCATGGGGGCAGCTCCAACACGAACGCCAGAGGTGAGTTACTGTTTGACTACTTGCTCACTAATAATCAATTTGTTCTTAACGTGGGTAGCAAACCAACCTTTACCACACGTTCTAGGCAGGAAGTACTAGACATAACTTGGTGTTCAGGTAATCTCGCACACCGAGTGACCAATTGGCACGTCTCAGATGAGCCGTCCATGTCCGACCACACCCACATTAGGTACGACATACTATGCTCGGGAACAAAGGAACCGAACACCTACCGTGACCCCAAGGGAACAGACTGGGAGGGCTTTAGGAACTCCCTTAGGTTATACCTTGGAGATTTTAAATACATCAAAACTGTGGACCAAGTGGAAGCCGCAGCAGAGGACTTAGGCAAAAGCCTAATGAATGCGTATCTAGAAAATTGTCCTCTTAAGACCACTAAGAGCAACAGGAACGCGCCTTGGTGGAACAAAAACCTGGAGCATCTGAGGCAAAGGACCCGTGCCTTATTTAACAAGGCAAAAAAAGACAAGAACTGGGATGCTTACAGGAAGGCGTTAACACGTTTCAATAGGGAGCTCAGGAAAGCAAAAAGAAGATCCTGGCAAAAATTCTGCGGGTCCATCAAAGACACTGCCCAAGCTGCCAGGATCCATAAAATACTATCCAAGACACCTGAATCCCATCTAGGCCTGCTAAGGAAAGCGGATGGATCTTTCACAGAATCTCCGGAGGAAACACTGAGACTGCTTGCTCAAACGCACTTTCCGGAATCCGTGTACATTAATAACGAAAGAGAACTCCAGGTCAGTAAGTCTCCGGAAAGGAGACCGAGGAATGAAGACTGGAGGAGAGCTTCCGTTATTTTTCGTCCCCAGCAGATAAGTTGGGCAATTAGGAGTTTCAAGCCTTATAAATCTGGTGGGGTCGATGGTATCTTCCCGGCTTTGTTGCAGCGGGGCGAAGATATCATCATCTCTACGCTGATAAAACTATACCGTGCAAGCTTTGCTTGGAGTTATCTGCCATCAGCGTGGACTCGGGCGAAGGTCACTTACATTCCCAAGGGAGGGGACAAAGACAAATCGCAGCCCAAGTCCTACAGACCGATAAGTCTCACCTCATTCCTATTAAAACGATGGAAAAGGTGTTGAACAGTCACATCAGGGCAACATACCTCGTTGAAAAACCCCTGAGTGCAAGACAACATGCCTACCAAACAGGCAAGTCCACGGAAACGGCACTTATTGACCTGGTGGACAGAATTGAGAAAGCCATAGAAGACAAAGAAATTGCACTCTGTGCCTTTCTCGATATCGAAGGGGCGTTTGACAACACCAACTTCGATGTTATAACACGTAGCATGGTGAATCGTGGAATCGACGACACCACCACCAGATGGATGGGATCCATGCTACAAAATCGGACTGCAACAACAACGTTGATGAACAAAACCCTTCATTATAGAGTGACCAGAGGATGTCCACAGGGCGGAGTCCTATCACCCCTTCAATGGTCATTGGTTGTTGACAGTCTCATCTGCGAGCTCAATGAAGCCAGATTTCTGACTCAGGGTTACGCAGATGACATAGTAATAATGGTCATAGGAAAATGCCCTAGCACCATTTCCAATCTTATGCAAAGGGCCCTACGAATAGTAGAAAACTGGTGCACGAGACACGTGCTAACAGTCAATGCACGTAAGACGGTCTTAATCCCGTTTACGAAAAGAAGGAAACTAGAAGCGCTCCACGCCCCAACACTTCTTGGTACGAAGCTATGCTTGTCCAACGAGGTCAAATATCTCGGAGTCTTTTTAGACCAAAAACTAACATGGAACAAGCATCTCGACTACATCACTAGAAAGGCAAAAATTGCGATGGGGGCAAGCAGTAGGTTGGTGGGGCTAAAATGGGGGCTACGGCCCATGGCCGCACTCTGGATTTATAAAACCATAGTGAGGCCGATCGTCACTTATGGCTGCTGTGTGTGGTATAAGAAGACGCACCAACTTAACTGCGTAGAGAACCTCAGCAAAGTTCAAAGAACAGCCTGCCTTATAGCCACCGGCGCGCTTTCGTCCTCTCCCTCTGCAGCACTGGATGCCCTCCTGAACATACCACCTCTGCACATTCACGTGCAGATGGAAGGGAGGATGGCTATCACGAGAGCGAAAACACAAGTCAACAAGAAAACACAACCTGAATAAAAATATGATAAATATGAAGAGCTTAATATGCTGAATCTAGATCTGTTTTCAGAATTTTCATATCACGTCAAGTTATTAAGTTACGGAAGGTCAAAAATCTGAAAAGTAGCATTTAGTGTTTTTTTTGGGATTTATTTAAATATGTATCAATTGGAATGTAACAAAATTCAATAGATATTTTGAAAATAAAAACCCCAAATTATGAAATGCTTTTTAATTTATAATTTTACCTGATTTCCCTGCAACGCTACAGCCAATTAAGCTATCTTATGATTTTCCATTACAAGAATTAAGTGATGATTTGTATGCGCTATAAGTACACGGATGTTGATATGAATATTACTCAATATAGATTAAAGACTACAAAATAAATCTTATTGATATATATAATTGAGAAAATGAGCTTTACTGATATACCGAAAACATTTTTTTAAAGTGCTTGTACTTGTTTTGAAATTGCCAATGAAAAAGAATCTAAAACCAAATTTTGAGATATTTGACTCTCTATAAATCAAATACTAAACGAGGTATCAAAATTTTGAAAACAGATTCATAATCAGAGAGTGCAATTTAGTAAAATTATGGACCTCTGTTATTTGTTACGAAAAAAAAGTTAAAATTTTGTTGACTAGTGAAATCAGAGGGAGGACGAGATGGCAATCTAGGGTCATGAGAAACCTCTACAACGAACTAATGAAAAGTCCGGTCATGGATATGCCCTCTGACTCCATGGTCCGTGAACACCGCTTCGATAAGCGGTTTACAGTCTTGGTACCGAGTAGACAAGACTGGGAGGCTGGAACTCCCGGAAATGTTAAGCAGAATGACATCGTTTGGTATACGGATGGCTCCAGGAAGCAGGGCATATCCGGGGCGGGATAGGGTATTTGACTAAGCTCGAGATTTTACAAAACATAAATATTTTATCAAAATATAGGTAGACATGTGCCAATAGCAAAAATTCTCAATTAAAAATATAACGTCTAGCCGGTTTTATGGTCATTCAAAGATTCATGGGCAAGTCCATTTTAAAAGTATGAAACTATTAAAAAATAATTATACCATTGAATAACCCATACAATTTGCACCAACTTTTATAAAAGAACCATTGACATAAACGAAACATTTAATATAGCTACCATATAAAATTAAAATGAAATGCATACAAAATACAAGCGTGTGACGTCACATCTTCGTAGCCATTTGTATGGAGCGTTTTAGGTTTGCCCAAAATAATGTGATTTTAAAGTTGTGATATCTCAGGTAGTTTAAATGGGAATCAAGTAATTCTTTCAACGATGTTTCTATCATTGAGGGGTCTTTTGATTACAAAAATAAAAACAAAATAGTCAAATACCGTATTTTGTAATGATCGCTGCGGAATACGCAAATTCGCCAACCTGGGTCGCTATACCACGGTGTACCAAGCGGAAGTCTTCGCAATAATCGGCTGTGTCCAAGAGAGTCTACAAATGAATCTCCAGAATAAGAAGATATTCATCTTCTCAGATAGTCAAGCTGCCCTCAAGGCGTTAACACCCTGTGAACTTGACTCCAAACTCACTAGCGAGTGTGTCCTGCTCCTAAACCAGCTTGGCAATGCCAACATCGTAAATCTGATTTGGGTACCGGGACACTGTAATATCAGAGGCAACGAGGTCGCTGACGTGCTAGCAAAGGCCGGGGCAGAGAGCCCACTACTCGGACCGGAACCAATAAGTGGCGTTCCAGCCTGCATGGTCAGGTTCGAGTTAAAAGAGTGGGAGCATAAGCAAAGCACTGAATATTGGAAAAGACTACCTCGACTAGAACAGTCTAAGGCGTTGATACAGGCGTTCGATCAGAGACGAGCTGTAGAGATAACAAAACTGAGTAGAGGACATGTTAGGGCACTCACTCGGACCACTCACTTGCACTCACAGGGCACTGCAAATTAAACAAGCACCTGCACAACATGGGCCTTACAGATACCAAAATCTGCAGGTTCTGTCGCGAGGACGAGGAAACGATTATCCACGTCCTCGGCGAGTGCATGGCGCTGCACCGCTGCAGAAGCCGGCACCTGGGAGCACACATGATCTCGGCTGACGAGATCAAGAGCTCCCCCATCAGCTCCATTCTCGGGTTTATCCTGGAACTGGGGCTGCATGAGGTGCTGTAATAGGTTACGGGGCTGCCACAATAGATCATCTACTGGTCGCAGTGGCTATGAGACGCAGGGCTCACCCCATTTCTATCAAATAATAGGAGTATAGACGCAAGTAGTGTGCGAGCGAGAAGTGAATAGATGCGCCGCCATTTCTGATCCCATTCTTTATCCGCACAGGTTGTACCTATCTACATTAAAAAAAAACCCCTGTCTGTCAGTTCTGTCAAAACCGCCTTTAAAACAAATAACTTAAAAGTGTAAAATAATATTTTTCAACACTTTAAACACTTAAAATAACAGTACTTCGGTAAAACCCATCCTCGAGTGTACTGTTATAAAATGTTATTTGAAGTGTATAAAGTGTTAAAAATATTATTTTACACTTAAGTTCGTGGATTTTTGAAGGCGGTGTTTTTTCACAAAAATATTATTTTTTCAAGCTTTTTAGTGTCAATTTTTTGTGCAGATGTATAAAATACACCAACAATAATATAAAAAGCAGCACAAATCAACAAAAGCGCGCGCTGAGAACATCTCCCTCGAGGCTGATTTAACACAGTGACTACCCTCTTCCCCCTCCCAGACAGACTGGCGACAGGGCCGCTGGCAGGCCCCAACCGGGGTCGAAGACCGCCCCAAATGCGCAGTATCGTGAGGCCCTCCTCTCTCAGAGGAGCAAATACACCGCGCCATGTAAAGGCGCCAGACGTAGCCCGGGTAATGGGTTTACCCGGACACCCCTACCGCACCAAGTGCGATGAAACCAATATGTATGCTATATACTTTTATACATAATATGTCAAATTGTCAATTAACAAATAAATCAGCCAATGATGTTGAAGTTGGACCTCGATTTCCAAGCACGCCATCTAGCGGATATTTCACACGCGATAGCCCCAATTCCCACTTCATTAATATTTTTTTCTTACCATCAATACCTTTTCCAAGTCAGTCACTTCTTAGAAAAAAGACTACAAACTAATTAGTAAAGTTTACACTCAAAGCTTCGTTAAACTGCCTCTCCTCCTCCATTTCCAGCGAGGACTCGCTCTCGGACAGGTGGCGGCACAGCGCCTCGCGGCGCTCCACCTCCTGCTGCAGTTTCCGCTGCAAGCGAAGATTCTCTTCCCTGATGTGCTTCTCTTCCAGTGCGAAACGGTGCATCTTCTCCTTGTTTTCGTTTTGAGACACCGCCAGTTGGTTCCTATTAAAAATCGAATATGATAAGACCATGATAATGATGATAGTACAGAAATAGAAATTGTTTTATTATTTTAGATTTTCGCTTTGCATGAAATAATAGATGCAACCGGGACCAAACACGATAAAATTTACACGATAACAACCTTATTACAAAACGCGATTTAAGAATAGTTCACAAACAAAACCTGTTCCAGCCTTTTTTAACGTTGCATGTTGGAACGGGATGGCATGAGCTTTAGTATGGTTTAAATTTAGATCGCGTTTCGTAATAAAATAGTAGTAGTTAAAGCGCAATTTTTGAGCTTAGCCCCAGTTGTAATTTAAAAAAAATCTCAATCAAAATATGTCTACTATATTATTATGTTGATCATTGATATAATGACACTAAGTTTTAGTCACAAAGGATGGATTTACCTTAATTTGACCACCTCTGAGCGCAGTGTTTGAATATGATTGCTTAGGTTTGATGCAGTGTCACCATTACTAATGTCCCTGATGAACAAATAGAATGTCTCAATGTAGAAAACAACCTTATTTAGTTGGGCATGCCCTGCATGCTTAACCTTTGTCTATCAAGGGTGGCATATAAATAAACATACCAGATCTCTAAATATGTCGGTTTTACTGACTGAACTTGGCATTCCTATTAGATGACAACCTTGATAGGCCTAAATGCAACTAATGCAATTAAAAAAACATTAAAAAACTGTTAAGTTAATACTGGACTAGTAATTTTGCAAAGTAACAAACATTTTCTTGAAATCTAGGTGTGAGGTCATGAAAATGCAACAAACAAATAATTTACGTAAGAACATAGCTCACCTAGGACTAGCTGGATCTGAAACGGGCTGGTCAAGCCTAATCTGCAAAGAACGCTTCTCTGCCTCAAGTTTGTCCATTCTTTTCCAAAGCCTGTTAACTAGAGCTTCCTGTTCTTGCTCTAAAGTATTCTCCAGCTCCACCTAAAACAGGAAGAGATCAATAAACTACAGCAAAAACTCATTTGTGTTATAGTCCAAAAATAAAATTGTAGTCAGTATGCAATGCGATCTACTAATACTTAATGATTTATTGCTTATGCACCACTAAGAATATTTACATATTGTATTCCATATCCGGATAGTTCAAACTCGTAGACAAAATATTGATCAAGTTTAAAAACCCAACAAATAAAAAGTCTATAAGATTTATAAAGAAAACATTCTCTATTCTTAAAAATATTGGCTAGGTTTAAAAGCAGTGTCTCACATTTAATGTCAATATAGAACTGTCCTATTCACCTTCACATACCGAATGGACTATAGTTGTAATAAAAATAAATAAATAAAAAAAAAATAGTTGCCTTTTATTTCTGCTACATTCTATTGTAGAATACAATGTAGCACAAGTAAATATGTGTGTTATTTACTACTAAAACCAAGTTAAGTCCGTTAAAACAAAGACATTTCCATTTAGGGGACAACAATTTGTGGAATAAGGAATATCATTAACATTTGTACATGGTAATTTAATAAATAGTATAAGTGTTTGCCGAGAGGTTGTAACCCCGAAATTGTTTAAAATAGATCCGGTTTCGTAGCTAATTCTATTGGCGTCGCTAGTGTGCCCTACCAGTCACCTTAAGAGCAGGCAACTTTCAATATCATAGAATTCATGTTAAATGTAAAATAAAGATTCCTCTATACCTTTTCTCTCCTAAGCCTTTCCAAATTGGTTTGCTTTGCAAGTGTCTCCGCTTCAAGTTTCTCAATTTTCCGCATGAGTTTGTTCACAAGGCACTCTTGCTCTTGCTCGAGGGTCTGTTCCAGACGACATTTTTCTTGCCGTAACTGTTTAGAAAAGATGTGAATGAGTCAGCATATAAAGTTGATTCCTATTAATAGAAAAATAGAATGATCCAAAAACTTTTAATACCCATGACTAGCATATACCATACATTCACATACCCTAATAAAATAAGTCACAAATCGATCATGAAACCAAGTTTGGTGACAGGTTTAAAACTATTTATTTTTCTTATCAATAGATTGTTCGCATCATGGAAGTCTTATCTTGTCCTTTGTTATTTTAATTTATAGCAACAGACACATCTTTACTATTATATGCAAGTATTGCACCAGGTGACCCACTTAATTGTTTGTTGCCTTTAGCATAATGAATAATTTCATTAAATTGCTTGTAAATTCCGCACCACTTTCAATATTTATAAACTGGTACCTACTCCATATAAATCAAACTCCAATAAAAAAAAGAAATCTCACTTGATTCAATTTTCTGGAAAGATCATTAGTAAGACATTCCTCTTCTCTTTCATAATGATGTGCTAAAGTCTCCTTTTCTTTTTTCAAGGCTTGAATCTTTTTCAACAATGTATTTGAAATGTATTCCTCTTCCTGCTCTGCTTTTGCTTGCTGAAACACAACCATTCAGTATATTTATGCCATTTATCATGAGGGGTCATTCAAGAACATTTTCATCTTGCCGAATACAACTAGTTACACAAACCACTGTTTAAATAGATTACAATAAATAATAATGTAACGGGACAAAAAAAATGTTTACCACTAACATTTAGTAAGATGGTGGAAAACTGAAACATACATTATTTCTACATAGATGTGTTATGTGTATAATCAAGGTTAAAGCAAGGTTAAAAAGATCCTCCTGAAAAATTAATAGCTCTGCTATTGCTGACCTTCTACAAATTAATGACCTAACTTACCTTTGCTAATATTTAAAATATTAAACTTTTTTTATAATGTGACGACAATCTCACACCTTTTGATTCATTTAAACTATTGATTTTAAAAATAGCCTACTTCACAAGAAAACTAGTAAATCTAGTAATGGGTATAAATATATGCATTTATGTCATACTCACAATTGAAACGGATGCTTGTCTTAGTGCACGGTTCTCTTCCTGCAATGCCTTTACGCGAAGCTTATAAGTATCCACTTCTACTTTTAAAACTCTGTAAATCAAATATTCCAATCAAAGTGAATAAGCTACTAAACCGGATCTATTTTATGAGCTTACCAGAAGAATAAATGAGAATGAAGGTCCATGCAATTAAAATATTCTTACAACAATTTTATGACCATAATGATTTTATTGGAATAGGCTTTTCAGATATACATTCTAATCTCTGGACAGGACTAGATATCTAAGTAAGTACTTCTATTTTGTTTACCTATTTTGCTGTTGTAGAGACTCAATCCTTTTTTGTAGCTGATCGCGAGAAATCGTGCTTGGAGGAAGCATTGCTCCACCATCAAGAGAGCTCGAGTCACTTTCCGACGCCGAATCTGCCATCTTATTACCTAAAAATAATATGAATTAATGTCATTTCGGTCTACATGCATTAATCTTATGTGCAGTCGCTATAGGATTACCTGGAGAAATCACAGAATCATCCATTTGCACGAATAATGAGGACGGCAACCAAACGTCATAAAAGTAAGATTAGGCTTCAGATTATTAAACAACACACTTATTATCTTTCAACACAATGAAAATTAAAGACAAAATCAAAGAAATACGAATATTGCCAATAAAACACATGAAATTTCTAATTCGACTGCAAAGCAAAGTGAAACATCAATTGAAAATGTAATTGAACTTTTCAATTGACCATCTATAATGATGTGATCGATACTAAAATTGAATCGATACAGTGTGGTGCAGTGCTGTGTGGTGCATAGAGTATAGTACACAGATGTGGTGTGGTGTCCCCTTTAAAATCGTGAAAATTAAATGATGGCGCCACTGCCGCTTACGTCACACGGTGGACTGAAAAGAGGCTTTCATACAATAAACATACATTATCGAAGTTTCAAAGTGCTGGAAATCGCTTTTATATGCTATTCGGATGTAAGTACAAAAATGAATCTGTGATAATTTTGAACTAAATCAACGGAGTTGTAATTTTTGAAAGGAAAAATTGTATGAAGATAATATGATATGATTATCTCAGATTGATTTTTGTACATTGAAATAGCTTATAAGCGATATCCAGCATTTTTCAGCCCACCATGCGACCAAACCACCAAAAAACCTGCACGTCTGACATAGTTTCTCAAAATAGTAGATATGTTGAGAGATGGTGGCTAACCCACAGAGTAAGGTAATAATACCCCGAGTAATAAGGTGACGTGTAGGGCACACCAGCCACGCCAACCGATTTTAATTTTTAGCTACTAAACCGGATCTATTTTAAACAATTTCGGGGTTACAACCTCTCGGCAAACACATACCGCCTTATTACAAATCGCGATCTAAAGTTGTTACCGTACCAAAGCTCACGTCATCCCGTTCCAATACGCAATGTTAAAAGGGGCTGACACGAGTTTTGGTCCGGGACTATGTTTAGTTAACGATTTGTAATAAGGGGGATATAGTATTTATTAAATAACCATGCACAAATGTTGGGTCCGTTTTTGTACGCGAAAAATTATTTCAAGCTAAAAGTGGCCGCTTTTGGCGGTAATCAATTTTTCGCGTACAAAAACAAACCCAACATTTGTGCATGGTTATATAATAAATAGTATAAATGATTGCCGAAAGGTTGTAACCCCGAAATTGTTTAAAAAAGATCCGGTTTAGTAGCTAACAAAAAATTTAATCTGATCAGAATCAAAATTAATTATAAATAATTCTTTACCTACCTATACCTATATTTGTACGCCTACAAAGGGCAAGACATAGTGCTACACTTACAAAAACATTTTAACACCTGTATCAATCCACCTATGTTTTACAAATAAAAGATTTGTATTTGTATTTGTAACAATTAAAAACGAATGGTGTCGCTAGTTCACTACCCGTTGCCTTAAGAATCATTACCCACTAAAACAAGACCAACTGGTCTGGTTTCCCTGTCTAAAGGATTGTGAAGATCGGCCAGTCGCTTCATTGTTAATGGTGAACTTGCATTGCTTTTTTATTTCAATTTATACATGCTATCTTATTTTAATGATAACTTAAATATACTAAAAACAAAATATTTAAAATATTCACAAATAATGATATAAAAGCAAATCAAAAATTGACACTTCTAAGTTCACGCGGAAATGCTCACTGGCTTGATGTGATGACCCTACGGCGTTGCACAATCATGAGATTTGCATATAATAACTATTTCTTTTGGTAGCCCATTTTACGAACTTTATGTTCCGAAGTTTTTTAATGTAACAGTGGCAAACGAACAGACGGATCATCCGATAGTAAGTGATTGTCACCGCCTATGGACATCAGCAAAATCAGTGGAGTCTTAAGTGCGCTGCTAATCTTTAATTACCCCTTTGGAGTGAAGGCGAGGCGCTTGCGCAGCGTTTATTTTGTCAAAAGTACAATTATCAACCCGATCGCTTCGTCGGCCCGCCCGCTACTGAATACTCCCTTCATAGGGAACCGAATTATTATTTTTATAGGGAACCGAAGCAACTTGATTACGACCATGGAACTAGAAAATGCGCGCTTTATGCACGTCCATCTGTGGTGTGGTGCGCGACAAACACATGATATCTCCATAGAAAAAAAATGCATGTGAAAATATATATGTAGTCGTGGCATTATAATTTAATATTTTTCTTAATTTTCATTTGTTAGAACACCAACATAATATGTAAAATAGCAACATCGCCAGAAAAAAAAACAATCGTAAAAAAGTGACACACACGCCATAATGTAAATTGCTTCTAGATTTGGCGTTCAAGTTAAAAAATCTACATTTTGATGATAATAATTCGTTTATTATGTATACAGACGGCATTTAAAATGTCCTTAGTTTATATTGGTAAGAAGCGAGTTATTGAAATATTCGGGATATGAGTGTAACCCTCCCTTTGAATACTATTTAGGTTGGATCAAATGAATCGAAGCCATTTCGTTATATGCGGGTAAACGGTACTAAAGGTTCTTTTCTCCTTGTTTATCACGTGTTTTTCACAATTTAAACGCGTTTCTAAAGTTAAGGAACAAGTGATTAATAGGCGATGGTCGAGCAGTCGCCATTGAAGTTTTCGTACGGTCCACGGAGTCATTGTAGAGGTGTACAGACAGACTGTTCAGGCAGGGTATATGGCATAATAACTGTCATCGTAACATAGATGTTCGCCGTAAGTTCGATCCAGTACTTATTCTTTTTACTCCAATGAATTGTGTAGTTTTGTTGAAAATACCTACTTCTTAATTATGTCAATTCTGTACCCTGCAATGAAGTTCGATAGGTTGTAAACAAATCGTAACCATGTACGAAGTTTGCTAATTCTTTGTAAATATTGAAAAAAAATGTAGTAAATACAATATAAACAACTATTTGGATAAGTCTGAAATGTTATAATGAAATAGTCATATTAATAGATACCTTTGCAATCTATCAGTTTTTTTACTTAAGTTTTAGGTACCTACAAAAATCATATGTCATGAAATTTATAGCCTACATTTACATGGAACTTGTTTCAGGCTAAGTGTTTGAAATGGCTCAGTTTTACCAGATAGTTGGACAAGGGCCATCACTAACACTAGAAGATCTTCAAAGATATTGTCCTAATATATGCTTGGATGGAATTATAGTAAACCAAGATGAACAACAGTACGCTCAACAGCAGGTAAGTATCAGTTGATTGATTTCATTATTGCTAATTAATTATTGATGTTATAAAAAGATAGTCTTTTGGTTAAGTAAGGTAAATCTTAACCTAACCTGCATTTTTTTAGATCTCCATTTCATTAATCACCACCATTGATATATTACAGAATTTAATTATGTTTTCTAAACCATGGAATTGAAATCAGATTTGAACAAATAAGTAATATTTTTTTTAACAGAATTAAAACCATAATTATTGTACATTCCATGTGATATCTTAATTAATTTAATACATTCATTATAGGTATAATATTAATCAATAAGTGCATCTTACCATCTTATATTACTATTCAAAATGAAGTATTAATATTGAAACAAAATTATTCAATATTTTGGCTCTCATGAAATGATAGACATTTGGTTTATTTTAGTTATAAAATAAATGGACATAATTACTAACAATCACAAATCGCAATTTAGTATAATATGTTAGCTTATAGTTAGATTGTGTGCTGATTATTCTTACTTTAACTTTTGAAAAGGTTGTGGTACAACAAGCCGACCAGCCTAATGATATCATAGTGAGTGAAGGAGTGCAACCACAGCTGGTTGTAGGTGATGGCTTGCAATACCAGCAGCAATACATCATCCGTCATGAACCTCCACCCCAGCCACCACCAAGACCTGAATTCCAACAACAACAACCTCAACCACAGCAGCAGCAACAACAACACCAACAGCAGGCATTACATAGACACCAAGTGAGTTTATGTTTTTATTATATTCTTGGATTTTTGATTGCATATTCAGTAAAGACTGAGCATTATGGTCATCTTATGCAAGGATACAATTATCTGCAAAAATTATAATAAGTGCTTCTAATAATCCAAAATTGAAAGGATATAAATTACAAATCAGTTTTTTCTAACTAAACCAATTGGCTTTTGTAAAAGAAGCTCTAACAATAAAGATTGAATTAGATTATGATATTTGGGATGTGAAAGCAATGATGATGCAGCATATACCTTATGAAGTATTTATTTGTAGGTTTACTACACCTCTGATTTACCTGTGGATGCTCAGGTTGTGTTGCAACAGGCACAACAGATCATTGATGCATCTTTGATGCAACAGTCATCTCCACAACGCCCACAACATGTATGTCTACTGACTAAATCATTGTGTATTACATAGTTTAATAAGCAATACTTTTAATGCACTTTAGGCAATGATAGACTTTAACAGTAGTACGTCTCTTATATGCTTAGCATGGAACTATTCTTTCTTAAGTTTCATATTTATTTAATTTGGGGCGTCAGTTTATAACTTAGATAATTAATTGGGTTTATTTAATTATAGCAAAATTAGACACCTTGTTCTAAAGTTCAAAATATTACCGTTTGTGAAAGTCTTATTGGAAATAAATATTTCACAACATCACATACATTGATCTGACTCCGAGATAGGTAGCTCAAGCACCTGTGTTATGGATATCAGAATCAACAGTATTAGTAGAATAAGACTATTATACTATACTAAGATTACATATTTCAATTTAAAATTTACTTTTAACAAATTGATCTATGTTTGATGTCATATTAGAGAAGAAAGTAATGCTTGGTGCATTTGATATGATATTACTAAAATATGCTTACAATAGGTATTAGATGAAGACCAAGTGTACAAAATACCTAGTAATAATGCTTTGAGCTTGTTTTTATTAGGGGTTTATACAGATTGTTGTGCTACTAACTTCATTGCACCTACTAATACACAAATGCCATTATTGTGTGAATCCTAAATAAAATTGTGGGGTCATGATTTTATTTTTACATAATCAATATTAAAATAGATCCTTTTAACTATAATTTATTACTACCTTCTTTCATTTGTTTGTTTAAAAACAAGTAGATAAGAAAATAGTATTATTTTATTACATTTTTTTAAATGTGGATGTGGTTGTAAAAAATATTTGTAAATATTTTCATTGTTTCTCTATAGAAATCTATTATAGTTTTAAACAATATTTGGAATGCTTAGCTTTTTGTCATATGGTGGCATCAATGTACTTATAATGCTCTTTTATTTTTCATGATGTGGTATAAAGCCAGATTGACCCAGATACAGGGTATTAAAATGAAAATCAGCATGATATGATTTTCATTTGGAAAATTATGCAATAAAATGGTGTTGTGTAATAATAGGCATAATGTCCTACTGCTGAAATAAATCAAAGGTTAACATTTTTCTAGGTACTTTTAAGTGCTATTCATATTTAAAAAAATGAAGTTTAAATCAAAGTACTACCTGTGCGGATAAAGAATGGGATCAGAAATGGCGGCGCATCTATTCACTTCTCGCTCGCACACTATTTGCGTCTATACTCGCACCCCACGAGGGCGAGTGCACGCCACGATGCGCCGCCATTTCTGATCCCATTCTTTGTCCGCACAGGTTGTAAAATATTAATTATTGATATACCGGGTCATCTTAAATGCTAAGTACTCAATGTAAAAATACTAATAATTTTATATTTTAATTATACATAGAGAAGAGTACTATTATAGTCGTATTACACTCTTTGAATTACATCTGAGAATCAAACAACAGATTGATTTACAAGGTTTATAGATCCATATTATAAAAAAAATCATACATATCACAACTACACATTTTTGCTTATTGTATGTTAATGGGAGTGGGACAATCCTCACAAAATGTTGCAGCATCTTGTGAAAATGTTATTGAACATGATTATAATATAGATATCTATATCTGACAGCAGTTGGTGAGCCCTGCACACGTGCTCTCACAGCCGACAGTGATACACCCGGCGCAACAGCCGCCGCCACAGCCGCCACCTCAGCAGGCTGCGCCTCCCCAACATGCCCCACAACAAGCTGTTAGTATTCTTAAAAAAACCCATTTTTTATGTGATAGTTGGTAGATGAGCACACGGATGGTAAGGGAACACAACCAAAATGGGCCTCCGGTACCCTCACTCACAATTTTTTCTACTGCATGACAAACCTTACAAACGAAAGTCGTCATTTTCTTTTGCTATATTTTTTCTTAAGTGCAATCCCGAATACACTTTACCACCTTATTATAAATCGCGATCTAAAGTTATTACTGTACTAAAGGTTATGTCATCCCGTTCCAACACGCAATGTCATAAGGAGCTGGCACAAATTTTGTTCCGGGATTATCCTTAGTTCGCGATTTATAATAAGGGGCGGGGCACACTAGCGACACCAATCGATTTAAGTTGTTAGCATCTAAACCTGATATCTTTTTTAACAGTTTCGAAGCTGCAGCCTCTCTGAAAACACTTATACTATTTATTTACTTATTCTTAACTTTTGGTGTAATTTTGGGATTAATATTGTACAGTGCCGTCACTGATGTCCCGAGTAAACTAAATCTGTGTATTTCCTAAACCTGGGGTCTCACTTTTACACTGAGGCTAAAGATTTAGAAAATAACTGACCGTGTGTGGCCACCTTTTGAGGCGGTTTGGAACCAGAGAGGTGTTAACACACATTAAAAAGGAAGAAGATTGAATTAATGTCTAAAACTTTTATTCATATTTCTTTAACAGCAACAGCCACAGCAGCAGTTGTCGCGCGCGTCCCCTCAGTTGATCCAGCACTTGCAACAACAACACCAACAACAGATCCACCTCCAGCAGCTGCAACAACAACAACAGCAGCAGCAGCAACTGCAGCATCAGCTCCAACAGCAGCAACACATGCAGCCCCAGCAAATACCTCACCAACAAGTTGTGATGCATGCTGCTTATATTAATCAAGCTGTGAGTATCTTCAGTCCAGGCTTGGTGATCAACTTGCACTTTTCTAAGAATTTATCAATACTAGGACTAGCTGTGTAATGTTTTTATATGAGTTTGGTAAATATAACTTATGATTCTGAAGGTTCCTCTGCTAATTTGCTGAGGTTTTTTTATATACATTAAATTCCATGGACACTGGTTCCAAGCCTTTTTTTGTGCTTATTCTTTTTTAAGGGTCACAAAATTTTAACATTTTCTCTGCAACAAAATTAAATTAAATAAAATTACAATAGCTTAAGTTTAGGCAGTCATGCATGGTTATTGTTAGTAGGATGAATTTAGTGTAATTGTAAGTGGGTTTTTTTATATGTCTTTGGGGGTAGGGGGTTGGTTTTTAAGTAGTTTATGGGCCTCAGAGAGGAGGGTTTTGGGGTAAGTGGATAATTTGCTGAGGTTTGAAGTGATTGTTTTCAATACACTTCCATTTTTTTAATGTTAAACTTGTGTTCAGCAGATGTATAACAAAGAATGTGTTAGAATATTGGAAATAGTTTGACGTTTGACCAATGGCGGATGATGAAGGGATCAGTCAGCTGATCTGTTTAAAAGTCTATCGCATTTATTTATTATTATTTGTTTTAGGGGACTCCTACGAGGTCAGCGCCACCGAGGATTTTGAACCAAGCCCTCAGCAGCCCCGGTGGCGTAACCCTAGTTAGAACTCCAGTGCGGACGGTGAGACCACGCAGACCAGCGGCCCGCTCCCCGCTAACGGCTGCACCTATGCAAGTGCCTGCAAGACTCCTGAATCCTCAACATCAACAGGTATGTACTAATACTCGTCCATTGCACCTTCTATAGATAGGTTGGAAGTTCAAATCCGAACGCACAACCAGGGATTTTACAAATCTATGTGTATAAATACCACTAGCTCGACGGTGAAGTAAAACATTGTGAGAAAACACTGTAGTGTTTTATGTACTGTGTTACTGCATAGCAGGGAATCAAGTCAACACCATCTCAGCGAACAATTATTCCCTGATGCGTCCAAAGCCTTCGCTTTGGAGTCCGAAGTATGCTAGCACCATAATCCACAATTTGGTGTGTCTGGTAATTACAATATTATAAAGCGACTGCCAACTGACTTTCGTCACCCTGAGGCTGCGTTTTAAAAGAAGAACGAGGATGTGTTCCTAGAAATGATGTTTTAAGAGCTAATAGAATCATTGACCTAATCTTATCAGACACAGAAACAGACCCTTAGACAGGGAAACCATACTCTAAGACAGGAGGACCGGACCAACTGAATCATGTGGTGAATCGTACAGAATGCCTCACGAGACCGGCTCAGAAGACCGGCGTAAAGCAGCACTGTGCTGTGTTTCGCTGCGTGAGTGGGGGTACCTTAGGCCCAATCCGGGGGAAAGGGGGCTTAAAGGTTGGCAGCGCACTTGTGACTGCGCTGCCAACCCGTGACACGGGTTGCCTTGGGCAGCGGCAGTCGCTTGCTATCAAGTGATCCGTATGCTCGACTGGCACCTATCACAAATCCCGAACCCACAACCTGCACCAGAGGGTGCGTTCACTACCACTGTTTCAAACGGGTCGTCGAACCGAGAGTAAACCATTAAATATATATATATTTTATTTTATGATATAGGTGGCAGACGAGCCGACAGATCACCTGATGGTAATCGATTACCGCCGCCCATGGACACCTGCAACACTAGTGGTGTCACAAGTGCGCTGCTCACCTTTTAACACCCCTTCCTCTGGATTGGGGCTCCGGTACCCTCACTCACGCAGCGAGACAGCGCATGCACTGCTTCACGCCGGTTTTCTGTAAGGACGTGGTATTCGTGACGAAGCGTGGCTCTCCCACTGTTATATAGCAGCCCCAACAGCATCCTGACTATGATAGCGGGCAGGCTGGACTGCCGCTATGTCAATTACTGCTGCACGACATCTGCGGGAGTTATGTATAAAACTAAATGGATTTAATTTTTATAAACGTGCACTTACTAATATATGATAAGCCCTTTATAACTTACAAATAATGAGACATGTTACTTGAATAAGGGCTGATTTTTCCATCATCTGATAAAATTTAACAGATGGATAAAGTATTACCCGGCAAAATTAAATGATAGTATCTTATTGTTACTTACTTGCATGAATGTGACTATTACCTTTAATGGTATTTCATTTTATCGATTTGTTAACTTTTAACGGACCATTGAAAAACCAGCCCTAAATCAATTATTATTATACATCGAGCGTTAAGATTTGATCGTCGATTTCCAGGGCCAAGTGGGCTCCCCTAATGTGGTGGGCAACGGGCGCGGTGTGGGCGTGGGAGTGGGTGTGGGTGTGGGCGTGGGCGTGGGCGTGGGCGGGGTGGGCGTAGGCGGCTCGGGCCGCGGCGTGCGCGCGACTCGGGCGCCATCGCCGCGCGTGCTGAACCCTCACGCGCAGCACTCGCAGCATCGACCTGCTCGCCCGAGGACTCCACTACACCAGGTATATCATTATTATTATTTTTTTTTAGCTCAAATGGTCCCACTGCTCCCTATTCATTGCCAGCAATTGCCAGTCACGGGAGTCCAGGTCGTCACGCTATCTCTTTATCGGCCTGCCTCATGGGCGACGACCATCTCATCATCAGCCCATATAAGTCCCCACTGCTGGGGCACGGGCCTCCCTCAATCACATGAGGGGTAATTGCAATACTCACCACGCTTGGCAGACGGGTTGGCGAGGGTTTTGATATAAATGCAGTTTTCCTTCTCTGGGTGCTGATAATCATGCCAGCAGCTTTCCCTTAGTCGCCTTTTACGACACCTCGGTAAGAGTGAGGGTGGCCTATTCTACTCTGCCGGGGACCACACGGCACACGACGACCATCTACATATCCTTATTATATTTTTTTTATGCTAGAGGCGTACAAACGAGCAACCTATATCCTTATTATTCTTTTTTTTTTAGCTCAAATGGTCCCTCTGCTGGGCAAAGGCCTCCCCTAATAGCCTTCCACTGCTCCCTATTCATTGCCAGCGTTTGCACGTCATGGGAGTATTGGTCCAGATCGTCACGCCATCTCTTTTTCGGCCTGTCTCTGGGGCGACGGCCAACTACACATCTTTATTATTATTATTTTTATGCTAAAGGGGGAACAAATGAGGAACCTATATCCTTATTATTTTTTTAGCTCAAATCGTCCCACTGCTGGGCAAAGGCCTCCCCTAATAGCCTCCACTGCTCACTATTCATTGCCAGCGTTTGCTAGTTACGGGAATATTGGACCAGGTCGTCACACCATCTCTTTTTCGGCCTGCCTCTTGGGCGACGGCCATCTACATATCTTTTTTATTATTTTTTGCTAGAGACGGACAAACGAGCAAGCGAGTCACCTGATGGAAAGTAATCAACACCGCCCATGAACATCCGCGAAATCAGAGAGATCGCTAATGTGATGCCGGCCTTTTCAAAAAAATATTATTTGGCCTTACTTCTGTTCTTTTATTATATATTTTTTTAATATACAACAAATTCCACAGACACTGGTTCTATGCCTTTTTTGTGTTTATTTATTTAAGGGTTACAAAATTTTAAAGTTTTCATTCGCGATAAAATCAAATTTAAATAAAATAAAATTACAATAGCTTAAGTTTAGGCAATCATGAATGGTTATTCTTAGCAGTTTTAATTTGAATTTAGTGTAATGAGGATTTCGCGTGTGAAAAGTCCGCTAGATATAGGAAAGAGGTCCCATATACAATGTGATTGGTTATTTTTAAACGTGATTTGTCAAAATGTCAATTTGACCAACTAAACAACCAATTGCGATTGATGTTGGACCTCAGTCCAACAGTACGCCATCTAGCGGATTTTTCACACGCGATAACCCTCATTGTAAGTAGGGTTTCGTTTTTCCCGGACTATCTTCCGCCAGCTCACTCTATCCTCGGCCGCGCGGATAGCATCACAAACTGTGATTGTTTAAGACAAGTCTTTTGTTTATGTGATAGGTGGCCGACGAGCGAACGGATAACCTGATGGTAAGCGATTGCCGCCTCCCATAGACACCCTCGACATCAGTGGAGTCACAAGTCCGCTGCCAACTTTTAACCCGGGGGAAAGGGACCCCGGATTGGGCCTCCGGTACCCTTACTCACGCAGCGAAACACAGCATAAGCTTCACACCGGTTTTCTATGAGGCTGAGGTATCACTCCGGTCGAGCCGACCCATTCATGCCGAAGCGTGGCTCTCCCACGGTTAAATCTACAACTAGTGCGTCCGTTAACGGCACGGCCGGTCCACAAGTTTAAAGTCGCTCAGCGGGCTATGGAAAGAGCTATGCTCAGAGTTTCTCTCGAATCCGGCAGAGAACCAAAGCCATCGACTTGGCTTACCGGATGAGCAAGTTGAAGTGGCAGTTGGGCTTGCCATATCAGCCGCAGAACTGACAACCGCTGGGGTAAACGAGTTCTAAAGTGGAGACCACGTCTCGGGAAACATAGTGTAGGGCGCCCTCGGGCCAGATGAAGTGACGATCTACGCAGGATAGCTGGTTGGAGCTAGATGCGTCTAGCCAAAAAGACCGATCGTAGTGGCGAACACTAGCAGAGGTCCTATGGCCAGCAGTGGATTGCAACAGGCTGATGATGATGAGATTGAGTTAGTTTTTAGTTGCTACTACAATGCGGTCACGCGCATCCCTCAATACTGACTGGCAATGGCTCAAAATTAGTCGTTGAGTAAACAATTCGCTGAGCCATTGCCATTTCGCACCACTTCTGCGTTTCTAAACTGATGACGCCGCGTATGTTTTTTTTGTTCTATTTTAATCCACGATCAGACTTTGGGCTATGAATCAGTCAATAAATCAATCAGCCTATCGCCGCCCTCGCGCGGTCGACGGCGATACAAAGAGCGCCAACCAACCCGGTCCTGAGCAGTCTGCATGCAGCCCACACCAGCCATCCTTCTCAAATCGTCAGTCCATCGCGCCGCAGGGCGTCCAACATTGCGTTTCCCCACGTGGCGACCACTCCACTCCACTACTATGAATGGGTTGCTGAGTGAGCCCTCCAATAAGAACACTCCTCCTGTTCCAGTCACCCTATACTCGCTCCTGTAGCCAGAGTATATTGGGCCTTTTTAGGCGATTAGGATAATTTTGGGTATTTAATGTTGTTACCAGGTCATCAGGGTATATCGAGAGACGATCTTGGTATTTTTCTACAGTTGATGGTATTTCCTCTTTGACAGTGATCGTCTGTAGGTTTTGGTGGATTTCCGTGACAAACATGGAAATCCACCAAAACCTACAGATGTGAACGCCGCGCATGTGAACAGCAGATTTCATCAATATGCTTGCAACATATTCATAATTATTATCCTCAGCCGAGAGCCGTCTACTCACCATAGACCTGGCCCTAGATTTAACAGCCTGTTTTTTAGTAAGATAATAATTTTAACTAATAATAAATGCGTAGTTAACGCTTAGAACGTTTCTAAATGCAATAAGGTAACCTCTTTTACGTAAATTTATCTTTTCGTTTGTCATTGCTATAAATATCTAAATCCTATTTCGTTTTAAAGCAACCACAACAACAACAACACCAGTTGGCGCAGCAAATCGGTCAACAAGTACAGGTGCACCAACAAGTTCATCAACAGCAACTGAATCAGCTCAAACTGGCCCCTCATCAGGTATTATTAGAAATTACATTTACATATTGAACACATTTACATGGCTTCAGACAGGCAGTTTTTCCTAAAACTATTACGATTTTTTTTTTCAACACAAATAGGTAGTGTACAGTCGGCGTCAGGTTAAGCTACCCCCCCGCAGTGCAAAAATAGCACTTGTGTCTCTGACATAAGGACGGTCCAAAGTTTAACAAGGGTAACTCGACGTGACGCCGTGTGTACCTGCCTATTAACAACCCGGACAATCGAAATATGAAGGGCCTGGGGTAACGCCAGTGTGTCCGGAAATTTCGTTGGCCTACATTTGGAGTAACAATATTGTATAACATCGGAGCTACGTCACTGTTTTAGGAAAACCTTATATTCTCAATTCTCTAAAAAATATAAAGGAAGGCACTAAATACTTTCTAATAATGTCACTCAATATTTTCTTTTCTGGATAAAAGAATCCGAAGTCTTATGACTTCTTCTTAGTATTACAAGCAAACCCCGTGGCATAATGACGCATTTTTTGTTTTCTTTACAGCAACAGATCCTTTTAAATCAACAGAACACACCTCACGGTCAAACCACTCGAATAATAACGCAGCAAGGCACAATAGTGACTCAGAACCTCCAGCCACAGATGGCGCAGCACACGGTCGTGCAGGCGAGCCAGAGCAACGGGCCCATGCCGCAGCAGAGCGCGATGGCCGCCGTGCCGCAGCGAGCCTCCCCCCACCCGCAGCAAGTCCAGCAGGTCAAAAAGGTCGTGGTTCAGCCCAACAACGCCAACGATATGGACGATCTCGAGGAGAGCATCACGGCGGCGATACTGACCAAACACTCGGTCAACGAGAACATGAGCAGCCCCCAGCAGTTCCACACCCCCCCGCCGCCGATGCGCCAGAACCACGCCCAAAGCGCGGTGGCCCAGCAACACCAGCAAATGACCTACAGCCCTCAACACTACCAGCAACAGCAGGTCACCTACGACCAACAGCACCATCAGCAGCATCCGCAGACCCTCACCCAATTGTTAATGGAACCAGACTCCCTGGAGGAAGAAAGGCAATTAGTGACCTTAACGAACGGTCAGAGGATTACGCTAGCAGAATTTAAACGGATGCAGCAACCGCCGCGCACCCCGCAGCAACAGCAGCAGCAACAACAACAACAACAAAATAGGTTGGTTTATTTTAGAATTCTTTTTGATTCAAATTCTATACATAAAAAAAGTAAGAACGAAAGAAAAAAATGTGTATTTGGTACCAAAATAAAATCATATAAAAAACACATTCATCTGTTTGTAATTCTTTTATTGTCAAATTGTCATTTATCGTCAAAGCAATTGTCAAATTGTTTTAAACTTTCATGGTCAATAACCAATAACCATCTACCTTATTTTTGAGTTTCTGATATTTCGACGCTGCTAAGCATGGCAAGCAGAGTAACTAAAGTTTTTTGCAGGTAAGTTATTACTATATCGCAAGCCCACAAATAAGGTACATGGTAGAAACACTATTTTAATTATGTATAGAGTTAAACTAATTTCATAGAAAATATTTATGATAATATTTTTAGGGAAAGTGGGAGACAGACGTTAGTAAGAAGTAAAGAGCAGCCGAGGCCTGTCCAACGAGTACCGCCAATGCAGACGCAGCAAGCACTTCAACACGGTGAGCGCTTTTGTTCAGTCATTTATATCTATCCTTTTTACTACAGCGAGAAATCCTAATGTTATAACTATTTACAGAGAGTAATGAAAGTACAGGTGGACCATCGGAACAACAAGCGGAACCACAATCTGCAAAGATGTTAATTTTCCTTCAAAATGGAGAGCAGAGGCTAATAACGTTCACTCTTCCAAAAGAAAGTTGTACCCTTCAAGAGGTTCTTGAGCAGGCATGTATAATAAAATAAACAAAAGATTTTGTATAGACCTTGGAGAATTTAGACATCTGAATTTTATAATTAAATTCTTTGTTTCAGGTTAATGTTCCCTTCTCGGAAGACACTCATATACAATGTATGCAAAACACTAGTAGTGAAATAGACTATTTTGTCTCTGTTGGTTCCACCACCAGAATCGAAGAAATGTTAGAAAATCATCCGGTTAGTTGTTATTGTTTGCTTGGAAAGATTATGTGATTAAAAAATCTTAAAAAATAGAGCATAATATAATAACAAGTTTGTTTTGTTGCAGATGTTGGTGGGGGATATTAGTAGTAGAAGTTCTCCAAGTACATTATCCCATCCCCAGAGTAGTGATATGTCAACACCTGAGAAGTCTCTTGGTCCCGAAAATGGTAGGTTTCATTGTTGATATCTGCTTATACCTTTTTTCTGGTTCACGATTCGATAGACGTGTGTAATTCTTTACTGAAACGACTCACTATTCCGACTTAGCCAATTGATACACTGTTCCAAATCTCTACTGTTCGTTCCGAATGTATCATTCAACTCAAATGGATCATCTCGCTTTATCATTTTAGTAAGCAACAGTCCTGAATCTCCTGGGCGACGTTCCCCGCCACCTAGATACGTTGATGGTATGCTGGCACTGTGTAAATCCTGCGGCTACACAGGATTCGACTTTAGTCGATGTCAAAGGTAGTATTGAACACAGAAAACCAATATGATAGATCAACCTATGACATGCACGAATTCATTTGTTAATTTTTTTTGTGCATTCACAGATGTAAAAGAGTATTTACCGAAGAACCCAAAAGTGTTCCAATAGCAAGTAAGAAAGTAGAACAAAAGAAGAAAGAACCGGAGAAAACTATCTTAGAAAAACAGAAGTAAGTGAAAATACAATTATTAAATTTAACTTCAAAGTGTGATTTTTAAAATACATAGTTTTATAAATAAAAAATATTAATTACGTATTACGGGGGGGAATAATTAATTTAATGTATTTAGGGGACTTGAAACATGTACTAACATAGTTTGTAAGGTAATATTGTTACTAACACCTATGGACTTTATTTAATTATTACGTATTATTTCCAGTCCATGTGGTGAGGGTGGTATAAAATTGAATTTGTTGAAAACTACAGTGAAAACTTTAAATAATAAAACAGTAAGTTTATTTTTCATAAATATTACAATTCCGAACCAGCGGTAGATATTATGTACCTATTTTGACATTCATAAGTGTTCTGTGTGGACCTAAATTGAATAAAGAATTTTTTATCTTTATCTTTAAAGTCATTATTAGGTCTCGTTTTTTTCTTAAGGTATCTTTGAGCTACCTAAACAGCAGTAAAGTGACCAAATTCTTGATATCACGTTCTTATCCTTTTGTTGAGTAGCCAAGCTTGGAGCCAATTTGAAGCATGCTGTCTCCATTTTTAGATTGCTAGAACTAATTGCAACTTTTATTATTCAGCCCGTACAAGATAAAAAGAATGCTCGAGTGAGGAAACCCCGCGGGAAGCAGCCAGACCCAGAGCCTGTAATATTGACCCTGAGTTCAGATGAGGATGATTCTAACAGCTCTATGCTAAGTAATCAGGTAAGTAATTTCTTTGTGATCTCCATTATTTTTAATATTCTATGATAATATTCTTAGGTTGGAAAATTTGTCAAAAAATTAGGATCAGAGTATATTTTGTAAATAATGTAACAAAAATATGTTTGACACTATTCTAGCAGCACTTTCTAGATCTGATTCAGTACTAAGTAGCTTAAGTATAGATAGATAGATATTCTTTATTGCACAAAAATAAAATACAAGCATGATACAAAAACATCAACAGACAGTATTGTGTTATGGATATTTATTTTATTCGGAAGACCAATAGCTGTCTTAATGCAGTAGCATTTACAATTCAGACAACAGAAATTACAATTATAATGCTTATACTTATATTACACCCAGACCTTGTACAAACACAAGTGTTTATCACACGAATGTTTTTCCAGGATGTGGATCGATTGAAATAGGGTCACTCACTACCATGCAACATCCGGCCAATCAGAGTACATATTCTTATTAATTTATTATGTATAAATATTGATTTTACAGATAGTCCGCGCCACCACTTGAGCTTGCTTGAGTCACCATCAACATTCAAATTTGAGCTTATGCCTACAGAGACTCAAGGACTCTCAAATTTTAGTTCCGTGTTTTACCGCGGGACTTGTTTCGTGGCGCGGACTCTCGGCTTGACTGAGGTGGTCAAATATAATTAAATAATAAGATTTGTGTCTCCACTGGTGTCGCGGGTATCTATGGGCGGCGGCAATCGCTTACCATCATGATCCGTGATCCGTTTAACGGATAACATAGATGTTATCAATGCTAATATCTATTACAGGCCCTATAGGCTTTCTTTTATTATTTTAGCATGAACAATCCATTCGAGAGAAAGAGCCGTCGTTGAGCGAGATTGAAGGTGGCACACCAGACAGCGGAATTGGAATGGATGATGGTAAGTACAATTTTAATTATATTCATAATTCAAATAGTCTGGGGTATGTACAACAATGGCGTGTTGTGGTGTGTGTGGGTGAGAATATTGAGAATCGAATGGTGCTTGCACACTGCTTTTTAAAAATGTTAGATTCTGTTAGATATGTTTGTTTTGATTACCTTCACTCCACTCATAGAAAATGTTAACAAACATACGAAAACATGACGTTACGTCGGCATGAACAGTTGATTTACGTTACGTCACGCACTCTCCGCATACTCTACGCACTGCCTGCCTGAATGCATGTTTACGAACAAAAAGAATTTGAAAATGAAAGGGAGCATTTACATTGGTCGTTAGTGCTTGAATACTGGGTGAAGGAATAGCATGCCACAGGGCCGGAACGGGTGACAGCGGGAAGGCCCGCAGTCGGGCTAGCCAGTGACTTAACGACCAATTAAAATATCCCCAGAGGGCCGATATTTTAATCGATTACATTCAGTTACAAAACTCAAAGTGACGTGATTCCTTGTAATATAACTATTGGTTAAGCTAACTGCTCAAAAAACACATTTGAGCGATATTTCATCATCGGTTACTTTTTTAAAACCTGTTCAATTAACCAACCATTCGCTCTTTCTGTCTAATTTTCATGGTCCCATGAAAATTAATTATAAAAGTGGCCTCCTTTTATAATATGACTAACTCTGTGATTTTACTCACTTTACCTGCATAATTTTAATGACAACTTCTATCTTGGGTAGTATTTTCTGGGACATAGATGGGAACAGCGTGAAATGTACAATCTCAATAACCAAAAACTTTACGTACACGCTTTTTTACGTAAACGCATAAAATAATTGTATTTAACAGCTATCCTCTTGAAGAAAAAGTTATTGTATTAGGATCCAAGGGAAAATTCCTTAACAATTGGGTGAGTTTGGCATGTTTTCTATGGAGTCTGGTCCATCCGTCATACAGACTAGGTAGCATCCGCCATTATTGTATTTTTTCAAAATAGGGGCAGTGAATGCATCGAAAATGTCCTTAGGTAAATACGAGCAAATAAGGTACATACGAATGTAAGGTTTTAGAGTGAAGCTACTGAAGATGTCGGTCGATTTTTCAAATTTATGTACTTAACATTTTGTACCATTAGCTCGATGGTATACATAACATTATAGCGGACAAACGAGCAGACGGCACACCTGATGGTAAATTATTAACGCCGCCAAATAGTGACTATAATGTATCAATAAACTCCTGAAAATAATTGATGGCGCCACTGTCGCTAATATCACAAAGGGTAATTCCATAGGTATAATAAACATGGGAACTTCGTTAGTTCCTTAAAAATTGGTTGTCAACTTTCTTGAAGCAGTACATGTATAAAATCCTTCCGAAATTGTTTTAATTTATTCAAATTCCGATTCCTCCTGTTGAAAATACTGAACATTCTATTCACTGTTTCGATTCTCGGCTTGCTTAGTGTATTTTTCGCTCCTCTGCCTACAAAATAATTAAAAAAAAACTAGTGTTGGATGTAAAATAGTAATCGATTTAAACATTCAATTGGTTCATTCGATTCCGATCTCTTATTGAACTCACAATTTTCTCACGCGCTTATTGTGAGAATCGCAAAAGTGGTAACCCAAGTAAACTGCTGTCACTTTAATCTGTGGTTAGGTCGCCGAAATGGTTCTCGTGTTGCGGTTTTTAATAAATTGCGTGAAATAATACTGTTAGAGGTTTAAAAATGGATGAAAAATATTACATTAGAGGTAAGGGACACTTTTAATTTATTCTTTTATTACTGATACCCATGATCACTGACCGGAAAAGCTTAATAACATAGTTAACAATGAACATCAAATTATCATTGATTTCTTCGTGTTTATTGATTTTGCCTTTGATTTTTTTACATATTCTCTTTCAGGCATATATTATGCATATATTTTCAATACCGGAAATAAATACAGAATGGTAATTTATAGCATTGAACTAAATAAATTGTAAGACATGCAATGTTCACCAATTTGTGTCACTAGAATTCTTTTTGGGAATATATGCGCACTAGTGAAATGTGGCAAAAAAAAACTGCTATGAGGGCCCTAAAATATCCCAGTTATTAGTCTTATAGATGTGAATACCTACATTATAGTGAAGCAAAAGAGAAAACCAAGTAATAATCCTATTTTATGTGGTTCAGTTTTATTATACACCCGTTTGGAACAGTGGTAGTGAACGCTGCCTTTGGTCCAAGGGGTTCGATCCCCGCACAGTACAAACATTTGTGTGGATGAACATGTTTGTTTGTATTGGTATGGGTGTTTTCTATGTACTATAAGTATTTATTTACTAAAGATTATATGTATATATTTGTAATCACACTGTTGATTCTGATATCCGTAACACAGGTGCTTGAGCTACCTATCTCGGTGTCAGATCAATGTAAGTGATGTTATGAAATATTAAAAAATGTATATATTAGTGATCTTTTTCATATTTCCATATTCGGTGCATGGAGTAATGTTCTCAAATAATGCTATGCAATATTCATACAACATACTAAAAGTAAAATAGTTGATAAATAAACTTAATTATATATTTATTTACTATTACTGTATTGAAGTTTTGTATTAATCACTGTATGAGATACCATTTAAAATCACCAGCACCGTAACAACTTATGTTGACAATGCAAACCTTTTCTGTTCTGTTAAAAGATGATCGCATCTTGTTAAAGTGCCTACCTGGACATGTCTTATCTTCACAAACTTCTTAATCACAGTATTGATAACCCCATACTATTGAATAATTTAAATTTTAATATTCCCCTCAGATTACCTCACTGCCCTTGTGCTTTGTTCAGAAATAAATTCTGAAGGACGCATCTAGGCTGAAGTTGTCCAGATGGTTGTTTGTCTTGTCTGTATAACCTAGCCAAAGAGTATCTCCAGCTAGATATTAATTAACAAACCTTACCAAAGTTTATTTATTTATATAATTATAAGGTACACCAATAAATCAATCACAAATAACAGCAGGTACTTAAAAAGGCAATATTTTAATATGTTTGCCAATTATAGGTATACACAGCATTCATGATATTGTAGCTAATTAGGCAGGTTTATAACTAATTCTAAACTTAAAAACTAAACGAAAGTTCAAGTGGACCTAAACATCAATTGAGGGAACACTGGGAGACTGCAAATAATTAATTATGTATCCTTGAAAAAGTTTTTGTAATTTTTTTTAGCTTATTACCATGCTCTTGGCTAACCAGGATAATTTTGTTTATACCAGATGGCAGCAGAGATGAGATTATCCAGCCAGCCCTACAGGGGATTGTTACTTCACTCAATTGCAGGACAATCAGGATTGGTTCATACAGATATACACCAAAAGAAAAGGTAAGAAATTCTAACACCTTATTTAGGAGAAATAATGTTTGTATGTCTGAAAAATGCAGTGTTTTTGTACAACAATAATTATTATGTACTTTTTCAGGTATACATATCATGTAAAGGCATAAAGATTGTCGCGCCATCATTAAAGAATGAGACAAAAGATGTAGCCTTGCAAATACAGCTCAAAGAAGTTGTGAGAATATTGGTACACTTTGGGAAGGGTCTGCCAGTTATTTTTTTGTATACCATGAGCAAATGTGGAGTTTACATCAGAAAATCACTTGAGATGTCTGAAGATTCAGGTGATAATTTTTTGTATTTATTCAATATTTTTAATATTGCTATAATAATTTTCTTTAACGATTTCTTATAATTTTTTTTATAATTGTTAACAGGACCCTACTATAATCCCATGTCAAAAATAGACCCTTATAAAAGGATAACTTTGCTACCAGAATCAATAACAGAGGAGGCGAAGACTGCTTTTAAAACATTGTTTGGGAAAGTAATGGATGAGTTGAATGCTCGAGAAGCAAATGATATTTTGGTTAGAACTTGTCCTAAAGAAAGTAATAGTGTCACAAAGATGACAAGATCAATGAGTGCTTCCAGTACATCTGGTGCTAAAAGGTATGTTACTTCACTTGTATTTAATTTAGTATTTTATTTCTCGTTTACTTTCAATTTATATTTAATTGACAAAATTTTACAGCTCCAATCCGGCAGAAATCAGACAAATTCTAATTTATCCTCCTGGGAAGGGTGGTATACCCATAAATACAGAAGACTACATGTGCCTAGCTCAAGATCAGTTTCTAAATGATGTTATTATTGATTTCTATTTAAAACATTTAGTTCATGATGTTCTAACACAAAGTCAGAGAGAAAAGACTCATATATTTAGCACATTCTTTTATAAAAGGCTTACTACTAAGCCTAGCAAAGTTAATAAAAGTTCAAATCCGCATGAATGGGACAGCAGTTTGACACCTGCACAAAAACGACATGCAAGAGTTAAAACATGGACAAAAAATGTTAATATATTTGAAAAAGACTATATTGTAGTTCCTATTAATGAGAATTGCCACTGGTTCGTAGCAATTATTTGCTTTCCAAGTGTGGAGGGATGCCGTAGTATGATTGACAATCGAACTGTCACTCCACAAGAAATAAAGAAGAGAGGTAAGAGAAATATCTTTGAATCACTACTCCTTCACCGCTAAACTCAACCATTTACTTGTTCCTGTTTTAACAGATATTAATAACATTATTTTGTATTAATTCACAGAGCGCAGATCATCTATGCAAATAGGGAACACAACAATTACGCCGCTTACTAAACAGGAGCAACTTACATTAAGTTGTGACTCTGATAACCTTAGTGAACGGGATGAAGCGGAAGCAGACGTAATAAATATATTGTTTAACATGATTGACCTGTTCAAATGGCTAGATTTTATTGTTATGTAATTGATGTATCTTTGTCTTTTTAGGAAAGTGACTTAGATATGCAATGTGATTCTGATGATGAGGAGGCTGAAAAGAATGTTGTGGAAAAGAAACCTGAAATACCAATTATAAGCAAAACAGAACCTATAAAACAGTAAGTTTATATTATAAAATATGCTGACATTGTTTTTTCTTTTTAAAAATTGGTTTATTGTGAATAACGTTTTTGGCCCAATCTGTTTTAGTTCCTTAATTTTATTTAGTTATATTGTTAAGTTGGCTGTTTGTTGTTCCTTATTATTTAAAAAATAAAAAAATAAAATATAGCTTGAATAAAATGTGCTATGTATATCAAACAAAAATTTATCTTTCTATTAATTTACCTACACTTATTTCAGACCCTGTATACTCATATTTGATTCATTGGCTGGTGCTTCGAGATCAAGGGTAGTTGCTACTTTGCGAGATTATCTCACGTGTGAATATCAGGCAAAAGTAAGTAATTACATATTTCTTTTGTAGGGTTCGGTACCTAAAGGGTAAAAACGGGATCCCATTATAAAGACTTCGCTGTTCATCTGTCAGTCTCTAGGTCTATCTCAAGAACCGCGACAGCTGAACAGCTGAAATTTTCACACATTATCAATTACATATTATGCAAGATGTAATTAAATAAGGCTTATTTATTAAAGTAATATGAAAAAGTTCATGAATATACATTAACTTACAGGTTTGCCAGAGTAAAGTTTTCAACAAAGACAATATCAAAGGAAGCTGCCCTAAAATTCCGCAACAAAACAATTTTACCGATTGCGGCTTATATTTGTTGCAATATGTGGAACAGTTTTTTAAGGTTTGTTTAGTTATTGATCCTGTTTTATTTATGACTGTCACTGTTAATAAAATTATTGTACAGTTTGAATCTTATTACTGTTTTGTGTTTACAGGACCCTATATTGGACTATGCTTTGCCTATTAAACAGTTAGCAAATTGGTTTGATGAAATAATAGTGACGCGAAAGCGAGAAGAGATCTCAAATTTACTTAAAGTTTTGATGCATAGATATAATCCAGATTCGCATTTGACATTACCTGATATAACATTCCCTACGTTAAATGGTATGTAACTATTCCTTGTTTAATAATATTTATGATTTTACTTTCATTTCTAATGGCTTGATTTTTTACTGTGTGCCATTTAATAGAGCATAAAGTAGACTTGTATCATTCTCGCATTTATAGAAGGATATTTTTTTATTTTACTAAAATTGCACTTTTCCATCAAATATGACTTGTTATTATTGTGTTTAATAGTTATAATAATACATAAAAAAACTTTAATAGTTCCAATACATAATACAAATAAATAAAATTATGTCAACATATTACTTACATGTCATTTGCAGGTAAATTAATAGAAACTGAAGACCAACATGACGAAAGCTCAGATGGGGATAAAGGAAATTCAAGTAAATCTATTAAATCAGAAGGGAAGGAATCTGAAGGGCCTCCAACAATCACATTTGTAAAACAAATATCTACTGGTGATATCTTAGTGAAGCGTAATTTTGCTGACTCCACAGACACTATCCACTTGCGGAAGACCATTAGACTGTCTAGTGACGCAGAGAACAGATCAGTGGTTCAGATCAAGCAAGAATTTATAAAAAAGGGTGATAATGAAAATCAATTATTGATACCAATTAAACTACATACAAGTGAATTGGTTAAAGACATTCAAAATACGCTAATAGTTAATAAGAATAATAAAACTTTGGGTGATAACAAAAAACATGGTGTACACAATCAAAGCGTCACCAGCTTGAACTGTATTCGACAGAATGTTAGTGAAAGTGATAGTAGTTCATTTCTAAAATCGAGAAGGGTAAACAAACTCGATGATGTTATGAATGAAACTAGCAAGAAATTCAAAAGGAATGAGTGTTGAAACTATTGCCTGTCCATATACCATGTCTATTAAATTATTATATTAATTTAATAAAAGTGTATAGTTACTCCATGGACTTGTAAATATTAGTTAATGCTAACAATGTATTTAATGTAACTATTTTATAAAATAATGTAAAGTTTTAAAATTTTACTTCTGTATTATATTGATTAGCTTACTTACAGAAATACAAAACTGAAAGTAAATTAAATATGTGACTTTATCTTTCCTTTTGTTACTTTTTAAGTTTAAGTTCACAAGTAGAGGACAAAAAATAAAAAATACATACAATATGATTATTGCAATTTATTAATTTTCCTGAAGATTCTGAAACAGCGATGGGAAAACTTTTTCTTGCTCGCGCCAATATTTGCTAATGAAATTATTTGGGGGGTGCAACAGTGGTGTTTCGTTTTCCGTCTGGGGTCGCGGGGCGGGAGTATGTTTAAGCAGTGGGCCCGTTGCTTTCCCATCCCTGTTCTAGAATAAGTGCTTAAATTGGTCACCATTTACCTATTTGTTAATTTATTACTTATCTACATGATACCTATTTATTACATACACCTATTTATTTCTTATTCAAGTAGTTGGCACAGTTTGGGGCCAAGCCTAGATTATATCAAAATAGCGGAAGATGGGTCCCCATCGCCTAATTTTACGCGCATAGTCTCAAATTGGCGAGCTTGACAAGCGGGCATGTCACACAAAAACATTCCTTAATTGTTTTAAGTGTGATAAAGGTTACCAAAATGCCTATGTGCGCTTTTACGCGTTGTACATATTATTCAAAAAGAAAAAACAAATCTCATGGAATCACATTACACTCATAAATATATGAAAAGTTTTAATTTCTCATAATATTTCTAAATTCATTTAATGTTCTGATCACCATTATGCAGAGCGAGGTAGAAATATACGATATATTCATGTATGACGAATTAAGTGATATCTCGTCACACAGTACACAGCGTCAGCATAAAAATATCAAAAAAATATAATTGCAAAATGTGTACATACAATATAATTGCAAGTATAAAAACATATTTATTGTTGTTTTTAAAAAAGGAGGAAGTTATCAATTCGTCGGGATCATTTTTTATGCACGTTCCCCGATTAGGTAGGTTCCCCGACTTTTCTTCGAATAGGGGCAGTTTGTTTCACTTGTGTCTATAAAATCTGAGTGTTGCCCCCGATTATTATGGGATCCTCAGATCATCATCAGATCATGATATGCTAAGAATGGGACTACCTGTAAACCATATTCTTTTTAATAAATAAAATATTTTTCCGTCTGATCCAGGCATCTTCCAGTACCTAATCGGGGAACGTGCATAAAAAAAATATCCGGACGAATTGATGACCTCCTCCTTTTTATGAAGTGGTTTTTTTTTTACTTACACATTTTGCAATTATATGTAGGTATTTGTTGATATTTTTATGCACGCTATCGCTGTGTGACGTGATTTTTTTTCTCAGGGGAAGCCATCATGGCCGTCACTTGCTACATGTGGGGAACAAGGTGGTATACCCTAACTAAAACCCCTGGGGTGTCCATCACCGCGCAATCCCGGTCGGAAACCCCACAGCCGGGACTAGACCGTCCCGCTAATCGCGTTCGCCGCTTCACCCCTATCTAGTGTCGATACTTCACCTTAATAAAGTAAATAAATATTTCACAACATTATATACATTGATCTGACTCCGAGATAGGTAGCTCAAGCGCCTGTGTTCCGGAGATCAGAACTAACTGCGGAATCAGAATAGTATCTACTTTTCTTTTGTAAATACATACTCATAATACATAAAAACACCCAGACCAATACAAATAGACATGTTCATGCACGCAAATGTTTGTACTCTACGGGGATCGAAAACGCAACCTTGCACCACAGGCAGCATTCACTACTATCACTGATCCAAACGGGTCGTCAAAGTATCTACTCCAAGGAAAGTAGTGCGCGTTATCGCAAAATCCTTTACCACGATAATGCGAACTCCCACACGGCTGTCGTGGAGTTGATGGACCATCCTCCATATAGCCCTGACCCAGTGAGGTATAATAGTAACTATTTATCTCAATGCCCTGAGCCCCAATTATTACTATACATTCCCAGGAACTAAAGATTTGCTTCATGATCTACGGTTTCCTCCAGGTCAGTGGAAGCTTACAAATCGGATGTCTTTATTAGGTACTGCATTATTTTAGTAGTTTTTTTCTGTTCCTTATATTTTCAGTGCGACCCTCGTATAGTACCTATAGTAACCATGGTACATACTTACGTACACTCGGCTTCAAAAAAATCGCACCTTTTAAAAATCTTATTGAAAATATCCTAAACCCTATGTAGAGGATAGTTTAGGTATCATTAGAAAGCTAACGGAACTAAAAAAGGAGTTATCATTCTTTTTTAAAATTAAAATTGTACAAAAAACATTAAAAAATTGAAAAATAATAAAAATACTTAAGTAATTAACAATCGCTCAAAGAGCTATGGAAAGGGCTATGCTTGGAGTATCTCTGAAGGACCGCATCAGAAATGATGTAATCCGACAGAGAACCAGAGTCACCGACATAGCCCACCGAATTTGCAAACTGAAGTGGCAGTGGGCTGGTCACATTAGCCGCAGAACTGACAGCCGTTGGAGCCGTAAAGTCCTTGAGTGGAGACCGCGACTCGGTAAGCGTAGTGTAGGACGCCCTGCAACAAGATGGGATGATGACATTCGAAGGCTGGCTGGTGTGGGCTGGATGAGAGTGGCCGAAAATCGGGAGCAGTGGCGTGCATTAGGGGAGACCTATGTCCAGCAGTGGACGAGTGTGGGTTGCTGATGATGAATTAACAATCGATAATTTACAAAAAGTGTCTTAAAATTAACTTAAAATCTAGTGTTACTAACTAATAGCGAATGACCCACATTGACCCCGTGTTGACCCCTTTATACCCACAAAGGTAGCGCAACTTGCGACTCTCCCGAGCAGCAAAATTTACTTTAATTGATAATGAAAAATAGTGTTTATATTAAGTAACCTTTTAAACAAAATTATAATTAAAACGACTGCATGTGCATACGAAGAGTAATGACATTTGAACATGATTTTCTTAGAGGTACGATTTTGACGCCGAGTAGTATCTTCGACTTAGTTTGTGCATGGAACTAAAACATACTATAACTTACAGTTGTCTTTTGTAAAATGCTCAAATATCATAGAGTAACTTTAATGTCAGATATCTTTCGTAGGTTTGCACGCTAAGATATTTTTGATGATGACTGTACGCATGACTTGTTATAATTCTATGACAGTACGACGAAGGGGGAGCGATCTCTTCATACCTATAACTCGAAGACCTGACTAGCCTTTACAAGTTTTTTATTTTGGATGTACATATTTATTTTGATTAATGATCTATACCTAATCGACTTTGAGGGTTTCTCTAATAATGCCTGCTATTTTAGAAAAATACAAGATCTTCCGGATGTTCATGGGTTTTTTTCGTGTCTGTCTGTGATTATTTACCATTAGGTTAGGTGAATCGCTTGCTCGTTTGTCGCTTTCTCTAGGATAAAAAAAAACTCAGTCACCACGTTCCATAGCGTCAAGGAGCGTCACAAGGAATCTAAAATTTTATTTCCGTGGTTATATTCTCTTTTGCCGTGGGACTTCTTTTGTGGCGCGGGACTTCTGCAGGGCAAAGGCCACCATCATAGAAATCAAGTCATCGCTACTATGATGGGATTAGGTTTAATCACCACAATTGCCTAATGCGAATTGGTGATCACAATCCCGAGCTACGTTCGAAAAATCGAAACACATTTGCTTGACCAGGGAATCGAAACCAGGACCCCGAGATCACGGCCTGGTACTTAAACCACTAGACCATCGAGGCGATTACAGAGTAAAAGTTGACTTATCGATTCGATATCCTAACTGATTTTTGAAGTCAACTATCGACTATCGGTACTATATTGATAGTGGTGGGCTATCGGTAGTATCGACTACCGATAGTATCGATAGCCCAAATTAGTGTAATACTATACTATTGATGCCTTGCAATACTATCGATAGTATTATGGCTAGATATGACCAAACTATCGATAGTATTGATACTATCGATAGTATTGTTGTTCATGGCTAGTAAACTATCGATAGTATTGATAGTATCGATACTTTCGATAGTTTTAAGCTACAGATAGTTCCTTATTCTTCGATAGTATTACTTAGAGATTTAGGTTAAGCTAAAGTCTTAGTAATTTATAGAATATAGGTACCGAATCGATAAGAGAAACAACTTAAAAACTTTGCTTTTATTGTAACTACCCACAAAGACATACAAGATGTAATTATTTTACACAGTAAATTACGTATTTCGAGTTGAAACTTTTTTTCCTGTTACTTCGCATTCAGTAGAGACCATTAGAACATAATTTATAAACAATAGTATCGAAAATAAACGACTATCGATAGTTTAAAACTATCATACTAGCATACTATTGATAGGTTTTTTTATAAACAAGGAACAATACTATCGATACTATCGATAGTATTGTTGTTCATGGCTAGTAAACTATCGATAGTATTGATAGTAATCGATACTTTCGATAGTTTTTAAGCTACAGATAGTTCCTTATTCTTCGATAGTATTACTTAGAGATTTAGGTTAAGCTAAAGTCTTAGTAATTTATAGAATATAGGTACCGAATCGATAAGAGAAACAACTTAAAAACTTTGCTTTTATTGTAACTACCCACAAAGACAAAAAAAAAGTAAAAAAATGATGTACTTACACAACTGTTGCCAACATCAAAAGTATACAAGATGTAATTATTTTACACAGTAAATTACGTATTTCGAGTTGAAACTTTTTTTCCTGTTACTTCGCATTCAGTAGAGACCATTAGAACAATAATTTATAAACAATAGTATCGAAAATAAAACGACTATCGATAGTTTAAAACTATCAATACTAGCAATACTATTGATAGGTTTTTTTATAAACAAGGAACAATACTATCGATACTATCGATAGTTTATTCTTCGTTACTGACAGTACTATCGATAGTATCGATAGTATTGCTTTAATGCAATAGTATTGTTAGGATCTAAGCTATCGACACAATCGATAGGCTATCGATACTATTGATATGACGTCAACTATCGATAGGACTATCGATCGGCATCACTACTTTGTACACTAAACCGACAGCACAGAGTAGGTACTTTTTAATATGCGAAATGATTTCTAAGTCTATTTCTAAATAACTACCCGTTTCATTTTTATAAGAATAATCATTCGAATGAAATCATGCTGGATTGATGAATACAACCATTCACTTCACTCATCCATGTCACATGCAGCATGTGTCAATGTCAAAGTTATATCATTAAGTAATCTGTGGTTATATCAAAAACAAAAAAATATTTTTTAGGTTATATCTTAGTTATCTTACAATAATTAAAAGATTTAAATTTTTCAAATATGGCTTCAAAAGTAGACATAGGATTTCTCGAAGAAAAAAGTAATTGGAAGCTGCATCCTAGGTTTTTTCCTAGTAAAGTTGGAGGAAAACCAGCTTGGTTAGATCTTCAGAATTTGCCTAATCTAACCCAGTTAACTTGCAGAAAGTGCAGTGATCCTTTATTATTTTTGTGTCAAGTAAGATTTATTTTCAGTTAGGTTTCAGAATGGTTTCAGAGTATCAGATTTTACATGCCGTTTTACTAAATAGATTAAATCTCCATATTGCAGATTTATGCTCCAATTGGAGATCGAGACGACACTTTTCACCGAACAATATTTATATTTATTTGTAAAAATGGATCATGCTGTAAGTCTAACAGTGCTGATAATTTCTTAGTTCTTCGATGCCAGCTTGGGAGAAAAAATGAATTTTATTCATATGAACCATCAGAAGAAAATAAAAATGAGGTATGTATGTAAATTGTACACAATAATAATTATTAAGGTCTAGTTATTTTCCGTTACTTACATCAAATAATACTATTCTTAATATTGCCATATAGGAATTTTGTATGGACAAATTCTCCAAGTTATGTGATGTATGTGGCTCCAAAGCACCATCACATTGTTCCAAGTGCAAAAAGGTTTATTACTGCAGTCGGAAACATCAAATATTGGACTGGCAAAAAGGACATAAAGAAAAGTGTCAAGGACAGGTGAAGAATTTTTTTTATGATTAATGTAATTCTGGATATAAAAAAAAAGATTAATAATTGTTACTGTATGTTTGTCTAAACTCAAGTGAGGTATAGACAATTGTCACATCATCATTACCATAAGCCTATATTGTTTTTTCCAATGCTGCCTTTAAGGACAAAATCTAGCTACAATTTATTTTAAAACTGAAATGGCTATTATTTTAATTAGGAGCTTTTTATATTACAGACAGAAAAAACAACCCCAAACAATTTTATTGTAACTGAAGCAGGGAAATCATTTCTTTTTAAAGAATGGGACTTAGTAGTGGATGAAGAGGATGAGGTATGCTTTTATAATGAAATATGTAAAAAAAATACTACAAGATTAACAAAAAAAAATTGGGAATTCATTTCAATTGGCAACATTTTTTATTTACAGGAAGAAGCCTCAAATGTAGATGTTAATAAGGAAATGGATAAACTTCAAAAAATGTTGCAAGAAAAACGAGTTGGTACATTAAATAATATAAGTGAGGATGAACTAGAACAATATGCTGGGAATACTCCCGAGGACAAAGTTTTTAATAAGTTCAACAAAAGAATAGCCAGGCACCCTGACCAAGTTCTCAGATATGATCAAGGTGGTACTCCTCTCTGGATTACAGGGAATACAGATACCATTGTAGATATTCCTAAGTGCCAATATTGTAATGAAGAAAGGCACTTTGAATTCCAAGTAAGTATTATAATATCCTGTAAATTTTAATACTAAACATAAACAAAACTGTCAAATTTCATCAGTTGATTCTTACCTTAATATCATATACATTTGGTTCAATATTAATTGAAGAATTTTGACAGATTATTAGTAACCTGATGTGTGGCTGTCTGTACTTACATACAATATTTGTTTTAGGTAATGCCTCAACTTCTAAATTTCATTGATGTTGGTATAGAATTAAACAGTATTGACTGGGGAATACTAGCCATATACACATGTAAAGCAAGTTGCCAACCTGGTCCTGCATACAAGGAGGAATACTTAATCAAACAAGATATAACACGTTAAAATTATATTCACTATTTTTACATATTTTAAATAAATATTAATCATATACTATTTTTATTTTTTCTTCCCATAATCTTCTGCTAAATACGTCATCAAATCATTAAGTCCACTAAATTCTGTTCTTGATTGTGGTGGGTTATTTTTGGGCAATGAAGGTAAAATATTTCCCATTTTTACTCTGAAATCCTTAAGCTGAAATCAAAGAACTTATAATAAATGTAATGATATATAATAATTACCTAACCCAAAAAAAACTGAAAACCGTACTTATAACATACATTTTTAGCTCCAGACAGTTTGTATATTCCATAGCATATACATGAAGTCCCTGCTATGGCATATAATGTGCCCCATCCAAGGGCTCTCAGGGCAAGAATGGCACCTGCATCTGCTATATCAACACTGCTGTGTAGGCCTGTACATATTATTCATACAATTAACAAATCTCTGTGCTTCACATATCCAATAAAAGTACCTAAATATCTTCAGGAACACTACCTTTGTTGAAATATTTGGGATCAGCTTTTTTTGCAGCCGAAAGAGTAGTGCTAAATCCTATGATTGCTGAAATACCAGCAACTGACGCAAGGAATGCTCCTGCTGAAAATAAATTTACACAATACAATATTAATGTTAAATACGCACCAACACCACATTCCTGTTAGGAGCGCTTTAATTAAATATCGAGGGGAAACTAGTTAAATATTTACCTTTTATTCGCTGAAGTCTTTCTTCGTTCTCCATATTAAATATTCATTAGGAATCTAAATAAATTTATTTTAGGAAAACTTTAACGTTATGTACATATTTATGTAGGTATGTTATTTTTCATAAACTTACAAAACAATCAGTTCGGTAATCGGTATATTTTTTAGTAATAATAATTAAATCTTTTATAATAGGTTATTTTCTATCTCTTTTCAACTTCTTAATTTTCTAGACCACCCAGTCCAGGGTAGGCAAAGGAATTATTCAAAGTGCCATCAATTTTATTCTCTGTTATTAAAGCCGTGATCGAACGTTAAAATAATATCTGCGGCGAGCTGTCATGTGCTGTTTTGCTTGATGTGTCAAAAAACGTGTTTATTCCATTTATTCAATGTATGTTTCCACAATGAGGGAAACTTCCCCTTTTGAGGGGAGATTAGGGTCCAGAAAGGGGAAAGCCATGAAAGGGAAAGTTAGAGAAATTGTAAGCCTATCCTAGTGGATATTGCATAAAGTATCGGAACTCAGTCTCAGGCGAACTATTCTGGCGAAGGAAATATAGACCGCGGCTACGAGTGACGATATTTTCTATCCTGGGGTCAAATCAGTCATGATTTGGACCATAGAGTATATTGATTTGGACTAAAACTGTAAAATAAGTATTATTATAGTCCGACAACTTCGCGCGAAACCGTCCTGCGGGGTGACAGACGTTGGCGGGGGCGAGGTAATCAAGATGTCAGCGGGTAGCGGGGAAGGGAAACACGTGCATCTGCGCGTCAAATACGACAGGTTGGTCACACACTCACACTTACTCACTTCCCTTCCATCCGTCGCGTACCCCGGCCGTGCTGTGTCGAGAATCCGCGATCCCGCGATCGCGTCGATTCTCCACGCACCCCCGACAAGGAACGCGACCGAAGTGAAGTGCAGCGCTGCACATCTTGTGCAGTAGTGAGTGCAACCGCAACGCACAAGTGACTTTTATATATTTCGCGACATTGACGCTTAAAAAAGTGGGGTACTTGTGCGAAGTGGTGCTACGGACTACCCTCACCTATTTTGATAAATAGGTTGAGGGTGACCGCCCGTGCGAGGAGGATAGCCGTCCACATTTGCGGCCTACCCACTCGAACTTTAACTTTTTTCCGGTGACAAACGACACACCGACCGACCTGATGGAGCCCCGAAAGAGGACTCCACTATCTCTGCCGACGGACCCAGCCGATCTCCTGGAGGAGTTCCGGACACCGAGTCCAAGATCCCCGATGAGCTCAGAATTCGAGGTGCGCTTCGGAGATATGCTGCCGCCTGCCCACAAGCCGAGTACATCGCGACCCGGGACTTCGGCCGAGGATGCCGAGGGAGCGATTATTGAATCGCTTCCCGCCGGCGATCGGCGGCCGAGAACCCGGACCGCGACCGAGCGCGACTGCCCGGAGGAGGGCGAGGATAAACGGCTGAGGTTCGACTCGCCGCCTCACCTCATTGTGGAGAGGTCTAAGACGCCTTCGCCGCCCACGAACCCGCCCGTCACCATGACGTCGTCGGATCAGGAGGAATTCGAGCGATTCCTCCTAAACCCGACGCACTCTACACCGACTATGACCACGACATCTGCTACAGCAACTGCGTCAACGTCCTACGCGACGTTGGCGCAGATTACAGGTGAGGGACCGACTTACGCGGCGAAAGCCGCCGCCCCGCCCCATCCCCGCCCATGCACACAGGGAGCGGTGCCCACCTCGGGTACCCGCCCCCCCACGACCACCACCACCCAAACCTCACCCGCTCCGAGAGGCTACCCACCCATAGTGGTGGATAACCTGCCGGAGTGGGTAACACACTTTCGCGCACTACACAACCTCTTAGGGCACGCCCCTAGCGGCCGCCCCTTCAAGTCCGGTGTTCGCTTTCTGCCCAAGTCGGAGAGCGAATACCGGGTCTTGCAGAGATACTTGGTGGAGCTCTCTGCGAGGGACAGCAATGTGCAGTGGCACTGCTACAGTCCCGACGCGGAGAGGCCCACCAAGGTGGCCATCGTGGGGTTGCCCTCGTGCACCAAGGCCGAGGACATTACCCAAGCCCTGGGGGAAATGGACTTTAAAGTCCAACACGTCCGCCACATCCCCGCTCGCCGTGATAGGGCCGGGTGCGTTCACCACGTAACCCTGGACCACATGAGCGTGAGTGAGCTCGAGCGCCTGTACAAGGTGGACGAGCTCCTCTACATGCCGGGGATACGCGTGGTGGCGTGGAAGGGCCGCACGGGACCGGCCCAATGCCACCGCTGCCAAGCATTTGGCCACTCGTCGGCGAACTGCCATCGAGCGGTCAAGTGCGTGCGCTGCGGTGAGGGCCACCTGGCGGCGGACTGCCCCCGCCCAAAAGACGCTGCCCCGACCTGCGCCAACTGCGGCAAGGGTCATGTGGCCAGCGACAAACGCTGCCCAAATTTTAAAAAGGAGGCGAGGAAAAGGGGCATGAAACTCCCTCCGCCTATCCCCGCGAAGCCTGCCCCCCTCATTACCGCCCCCATACCACCCTCGGCAGAAATGCCGGAGCGCCCGACTGGCGCTACACTTGCGCCCCCGGCCAATAACGCCACGCCAGCGCACAGCGCAACTGTCAAGGAGGCGCAAGCGCGGGCGCCGCAAACGCAAAACCGCTGCGGCCCCGACTCGCACCACTCCCGCTACTCTCACCACCCCCGCTGCCACCATGGAGACTGCACCTGAGCGGGTTCGAACCCCGGCAGGACAGCCTCCTAAACCAGTTAAAAGGGCCCAGGCGCCCGCCCCCAACACCACGACGGCCGCCACTGCCTCCACACGGCCCGTCACCATCGAAGTCCCCCTTAGTGAGCCTAGGCACACAGGACGCACCGAAGCGTCCACCACAGCCCCGACCAAAGCCCGAGCCCCAGTGGCCCGCCTACCTCCAACCCCACATTACACCAGCCCGCCTAGCGCTTCCGATGGCATTCGGGTCGTCGTCGAGATGCTTATTGGCATCCTCGGGGACGTCCTTCATGCCATCGCGAGTGGTGGCGACCCACTGGCCGCAATTGTTGCGGCACTAGGCCGCGTAGTAGCCGCGCAGGCGGCGCACACACCTTCACCGGGGTACTGAAAGTAATATTTTGGAACCCCGGTGGACTGACCACACACCGGTCCGAGCTCAGGATGCTGGCCCAGTCGCAGGATGCGCACATCATCCTACTGGGCGAAACATTCCTGAGCCCCTCCGCCAAATTTTCCCTCCCCAATTATCATGTATATCGTCGGGACGAGACGACAGCTACGGGCCGCCCCTACAGAGGTGTTGCCGTCCTCGTACGCCGCGATGTTATACATGATAATGTTATCCTACCCCCATACCAATCCCTACGATCTATAGGTGTCAAACTTTTGATAGGCACGCAGGAGGTGTGTTTTTGGCGCCTACAGACCTCCCCACCCCGCCCCCTTTTGCGTAGGCGACCTCGACAACGTCTTTGTTGGTCCCCCAACGTTGCTGGCCGGCGACTTGAATGCGAAACAAACACCCTATATGGGGGTCGCATACAATGTCGCCGGCCGGTAAGACGTTGCACGAGGCAGCCGTCGCAAAAGATATCGAAATCCTCGGTCCAAATGCTCCCACCCATATCCCAACCAACCCGGCTCACAGGGCGGATGTTCTGGATATAGTGCTACTCCAGAACATACAGTGCCCGGCCACAGTCGAGGTTGTGTATGACACCAACACCCAACACCTCCCCATTCTCATCACCCTTGATCCCACCTGCCTAGTCTCCCCCAGAGCGCCGGCCCCCAGGACCGACTGGGCCCTGTTCGCGGACGCGCTTCGTGATGTGTCGCTCGGCGGCCCACTTTCCTCGAAGGAGGACGTGGAAGCTGCTGTGGCATACATCACCCAGCGTCTGAATAGGGCCAAGTCAGAGGCTACGCTCCCCCCCAAGCCCCCCAAGCACACAAGGCCGGACTTGCCCATCCGGCTACAAAACATGTTGTGTAGGAAGCGGAGTCTGCGCAGACTATGGGCCCGCTCTAGGTGCCCTCTTATAAAGTGCGAGCTAAACTCCCTTTCCGAGTCGTCAGTGAAGACTTGGCGAGTCGTGGGAGGGTCGTATCGACCAAGCCACCGACAGCGCAGCCGATCTGTTTTTGCTCGCCCGACAACTATCCAACTCCACTTCCCCAGTTTGCCCCCTCCTGGACCCGGAAGGGAACCCGGAGGGCAAACATCCTAGCGGCCCACCTCCAAACCCAATTCACCCCCCACCCCGTGCCCCCCTCTACGCCCACCCACATCCGTGACCACCATAGAGCCGTCCAAATCCGGGTGGAGGAGTTTTTGTCGGCACCTGTACCGCATCTCAAAGGGGAAGACTTTATCTCCCCCTCTGAAATGCATCGAGCCATTCGCCGCTTCCCCAAGCGGAAGGCTCCTGGACCCGACGGAATCTCCTCTGCCATGGTCAGCCATCTCCCCAGGCGGTGCATCGTTGCCCTTGCACAACTGTGTAACGGTATCCTGCGACTTGGGTGTTTCCCCGACTAATGGAAGGAGGGGCGAGTAATCGTCCTTCCTAAACCGGGAAAAGATCGCAGGTACCCTGCCAGTTATAGGCCGATCACCCTCCTCTCCCTCCTCTCTAAGCTGTTTGAGCGATTGCTGCTGCGAAGGCTAAGTCCGTTCATTCGCCTTCGGGCCGAACAGTTTGGTTTTCGCAGTGGGCACTCTACGACGCTCCAGCTAACTAGAGTCCTCCATCACCTCGCTGAGGCAATGAACCGGGGCCACCGCGCTGTCGGAGTATTTCTCGACATAGAGAAAGCCTTCGATAGGGTATGGCACCCCGGCTTATTGTTTAAGCTAATACACGCGCATTTACCGCCCGCCTACGTGAAACTGATAGCATCCTACCTGGAGGACCGCCGGTTTTACGTGGCAGTGGAAAATGCAGTGTCCCCCCCCCCCTCACCCCTCTCTAGCAGGTGTTCCACAGGGCAGCTGCCTTAGTCCGATCCTATACGCGCTCTATACGGACGACATTCCCACCCTGGAAGGCAGGTTGAAGGAAGGCGAACGCGACGTCATGCTCGCGCTTTTCGCAGATGACAGCGCCTACTTCGCCACCTCCAAGAGTGCGAAAGTCGCCCTAAGTAGGTTACAGCGCGTCCTAGACCTCCTCCCAGACTGGCTCGACAAGTGGCGGATGGCCGCCAACGCGTCCAAAACCACCGCACTTGTCACCGGAGCCGGTAACAATCCCCACACCCAGCTCGCGCTTCGCGGCCAGCCAATCGCCTGGAAGAATGTGGTAACCTATTTAGGTTGCCACATTGATAGGAGGCTCACGATGGTCCCGCAGGCCAACCACGCCATTAATATGGCGAAGGCCGCGCGGTCGATACTGCGCCCCCTCCTGTCCTCCCGCCTCCCCCAGCGTACCAAACTAATGGTATATAAAACGTACGTGAGATCGCGGCTCACGTACGCAATGCCAGCCTGGTACGCGCTGGCCTCCAACTCCACCCACGCAAGACTGCAGGCGCAGCAAAATATAACGCTCCGTATGGTAGCGGGAGCCGGGCGGTACGTCAGGAATGACGTCATCGCCCGCGACATGAGAGTCGAGCCGGTGCGTGAGTTCGTGGAGCGGTTGGCGCGTCGAATGTTCGACCGCGCGGACAACTGCCCACACCCACACCTCCGCAACCTGGCTCCTCTCCACGCGCGACCCCCTGACGCGCCCGGCCGCCCGCTGCCACGGGAGGTTATTAGGGTCACACCCCCCCTACACCCCCACACACAACACACACCCCACATACACACACAGAACACCCACTACACACTCCCACACGCCCACCTGCCCCCATCCCCCGACTACGGATTGTCGCTGGCCCGTCAGCAGCGGCAAGACCATCCCCCGTCCCCCTAACGACGACGGAAACGACTACGCCTATAATCGGCTCGTCACCGGTTGTATGGCCGACGTTTAGGGACGACGCGAGGGGACCTGACTGACCCGACTGACTGGTGGTCTCAATAAAAAAAAAAGAAATAATAATAACAATAATTAATTAACATAAATAAAAAAAAAATAAAAAAAAATTGAGACCACCGAGACATGACATGACTGACCAGCCTCTACACAGGCGCGGCCGCTGAGGAGGACCTCGCGGCCCAATTCCCTAATTACCCTGGACCCGGGAGGGCCAGGAGAAGAAGCCCGGGCAAAGAGCCTAGGCTCGAGGCCCGTACTCTCGCCTCACGGCGAGAAAGATCGCGACGACGACGACGACAGGTTGGCAGTCTCGGCCGCGCAGTTGAAGCGGCAACACGTGCTTGATACTCTGTACCGCTTTGAAATCGACGCACACGAGATTAAGATGAGTAAGGCTATCTCAAGACAACTTAAAGAAGTTGTACATAAAGTGTACCAATTTTTTGAAAGGCGAAAAAATTATCGATTATCTGCCGAATACGCAAATGATATTAATTTAGCAAAAACTGTTGCTGAAGCCACCGGTTTGTCAGAATCCAGCGTTAAAAAGGCGGCGGCGAGGTGTTCAGTATGATAGAGCTATGCGTAAATGTGATCTTATGAAAATAATTCAGGATCAACAGTATACGGAGAAACAGTACAAAATTGATGAAATATTAAAAGAAAATGGACATATCGTGCTTCGCTTACCCCCATACCATCCGGATTTAAATCCAATAGAACTCGTGTGGGGGTACGTAAAAGGCAAGCTGGCAAGGAATTCCATTGATTCGAACTTAGATAAAAAGTTAAAAGATTTAGAATTGCTATTTTCTAATTATTCGGTTCAACAGTGGTTGTGATAATCACGTCATAAAAATCGAGGACGAATATTATAATTCAGATAGAGTATGTGATGATGATATTGACAGGTACATACGTTATTGTTTATCTTTAACATAATCGATTTTATTATTGTTTGGACTGGACAGCCTGGTTATGAGAATTATAGCGAAGTGTGTGATGTTGTTTGTTATTTCTATACCTAGTAAATTTTGTTTTTTTTAGATTCATCATCAATTGAATGAAAACGACACTGATGCTGACGATGCAAGTAATGAAAATGATCAAACAGGAAGTGAACATGAAAGTGATATGGAAATTGACCTATAATAAAACAATTCATTATAATTTTAGATTTTTTAATAATTTGCCCTAAAGCGTTATATAAAATAAATAATAGTTTTATCTGTAATGTTTACTCTTAACTATACTGCGTCACAAGTACAACTTATCGCAAGATTTATCCTAGCAAACTTCTCTTCGTGTGTAGCCGTGAGCTAGAATGACGTGCTACCTCGCCCCCGCCAACGTCTGTCACCCCGCAGGACGGTTTCGCACGAAGTTGAGGGCTATAATTTTGGAGGGGTAAAAGTCCTTAGGAAGGGGAAATCGTAATTGAGGCGTGGGGATTTGGGGAAAAGAAATCACTAAAGTGGAAACACTGCCAGAGTACTGTTTTTTTTCATGGATATTTAACAAGTTTTAAATTTTATTTACGTTTATTTATTGTGCAACGATTGTATTATTTACAAAAAAAAATAAAAACGATAATGAAACCGAAAAGTAGTATTATAGAATTATTTGATGAAGCTAAACATAAAGAGACTTACCTCAAAGTATGTGCGCCAATGGTTAGATATAGCAAAGTACAGTTCAGGACCCTGGTGAAAAAGTTAGCATCCTTTTTTACGTACTTACCTATAAGTAAATATAATAAGATATACATTTAAATCCCATCTATTAAATACCTCTTATCTATAGATACATTTTTCTTCATTTAGTAACCTAAAATATTTTTATCATTTAATTTATTTCATAATCTAACTTATAACATATTCGTAATGTACAATCTGTGTACCAATTAGTGTTTAATTATAATAGGAAGGAACAGTGCTATGGACCTTGTCGGACATGGAACATACAGTTAGGAAAAAGGAAGTGCTGATAAAAGAGCTTTTGTCTATCTACTTACCGTCATTAACTTGTGAAACCTGGAAAATTATTATCAATTAAATATTTATTATTGTTTAACATAAATTTGCTAGTGTGTGAACAATGCAGTAACAATGAATTGGGTTAATGTGTTTTTGTTTTGTTTTAGCTATGGAACTGATTTGACTTTCACTCCCATGATACTAGCAGACTCTTTTTGCCAAAATTCAAAAGCTCGTACAATTGAATTTTGTACTACCACCAGTGACTCTCCACTTATTGTACAATTTGCAGCAAATAATGTCAATGATATGGTGGATGCATCTAGACTGGTAGCTCCTTATGCTGATGGAGTTGATTTAAATTGTGGTTGTCCTCAAAAATGGGCTATGAAGGATGGATATGGATGTGCTCTGTTATTAAAACCAGAGCTAATTCATAAATTGGTGCGAGATGTCAAGAATAATTTGGCGAACAACTTTAGTGTATCAGTAAAAATACGAATCTTAAAAGACCTGAAAAATACTATTGACTTGTGCAGACAACTAGAAAAATGTGGTGTTACCTTTTTAACAGTTCATGGGCGCACTCCGCAGCAAAAAAGTGGTGATGATATAAATGTTGAAGCTCTAAAAGAAGTATGTCAGTCACTAAGCATTCCTGTAATTGCCAATGGTGGTATAAAGACATTGCAAGATGCAGATAATCTATACGAGTCTGTAAAGTGCAATGGTGTCATGGCCGCTAGTGGTATATTAACTAACCCTGCATTGTTCAGTGGGGTTAAAAGAACACCTCTTAGTTGCGTCAAATTGTGGCAGACCATGAAAGACAAAGATAATGGAAAAATTACATTCCAGTGCTACCACCATCATTTGGTGTTTATGCTTGAAAAGGTGTTGACAAAGCAGCAAAAGCAAATTTTCAATCATCTAGGATCATTTGAAGCAGTTGATGAATATTTAAACAAACATGTCCTGGATTCTGTTGACAGTGATATGGATTTCAGATTTAATTTGGATGAATTTGTAAACTGCCAGTTTCCTGATGAAATCACATTAAAACATTCAACTAAATGCAGAGGTTGTGGTAAAAGTACATGTTATTGCATTTGCAGTAAATATGATTATGATGCTACAGATGGCAACTTCTTTTCTTCACATGTCAAAGCCAATGATAGCCTTGATTATATGGATTTTAATATCTTTGATGAATCATAAATGATGATTAAAATAAATCATATTATGCATAAAATGAACTTAAGTACAAAGTTATAAACTATTATTTATAATGCATATCTTGGAAAGTACAAAGTGAAACTTAATAAAAGTATTGATAATATGTCTTTTTTTTTATTAATATTTGGATATCACACATGAGTTCACTTTCCTGGTCCTGCTCCTGGGATACATATAGTAATATAATAACTTTTTAAAAGCAAGACAAAAAATACATTAGGTATGAGAGGATTCCCTTTTGCTTGAGTGCTTAAGTACCCAATTACATTATCGTCAATCTGTCAATTCCTAAAACTACGCTAACTACGCTGTCCACTGCTGAACCTGCCCCAAAACGAATGAACCTTACCTTAAGTTCGCGCGTGACTTGAGTGCAGTGCGAGTTAAAGGCGAGCTTCTCAACTATACCTAGATACCTACATACTACTGTAGCCCAAAAAACATTAGGTAGGAAAAAGTAGGCTAGTTTATTTACTATTTACAAATACCTACTTAGGTATGTAGTAGGACCTAAGTACCTACCTATAACAGGATAGGTATTCCCAGAGTATTATTGCCTTACTCTATGGGTATTCCGGATTCACGAAAACGTCACCTTTTCACTTCGCCATCAATGGACAACATTTCAAAATTGCTAAGCTCTGAAACAAAAAATACTAATTCTTTGTTTACTTTTCCGCTGCTCGAATATATATTTATTCATTTTTTATATTGCTTATTTACTGAGAAAAAAATTAAAAACTAAAAAACGTAAGATGACGTCATCGGACGGCAGAATGTAAAATATTTCTTTGCTTAGCACATTATAGTTTTAAATTTACGAAATGCCAAACCCATGACATGTAACTGTAAAAAAAAGACAACTTGTCAACGTTGATTGTATGAATGACGTTGACAATGTTGACACTAGTATTATTTACCTTTGACAGTAGTACCTTTTTTTTTATTAAAACAATGATAAGCAAAAGAATATCGCTGTATTCAGCCGTCCGATGACGTCATTTGGCGCTTACGTCTATTTAGAATATAAAGAATTTCAATAATTATTTTATGCATGAAAATGGCCAAATTTTGAAAAAAGAAAAAATATGAGTCTGTTCATTTTATGTCTATTTTCATATAAAAAAACAATATGGACATGTTAAAAATATGAAATGTTGTCCATTAATAAAAGATCTAGATAAACAAGCTGAGATGATCTCTATCGGCATCGTTTACCTAAATGTTTTAAAGCGCTTATGTCCTCTCTTTAGTGCTTTACCGGTTTTAATTTCTAACGCGACCGTCTAAGCTTTTACCTATTAGGTAAGTAGGTAGGTAACACACGGCGTCACGAACAAACGTTAGACCGTCCTTATGTCTTAGATGCAAGTGCTATTTTTGTGTTGCAAAGGGGGAGGGCGGGTAGTTAACTCGACCTGCTGCCGCCTGTACTTGGCTTTAGTTTACCTAGCTACCAAATGGCACATGAGATTTTAAGGAAAGCTTTTGTTATACTGTGCTAATGGGTAGGTAGTGGGAGTTTGTTTAGCGTTCATGGCGAGATGAAATTTACCCAGGTCCGGACAGCCACACATAAATTCTGTCAAACTTGAATCGATTGTCACCTTGACAGTTTGTGGTAACTTGAAGTTTGGCCGTCTGTACCTAATAAATAGTCGGTAGAAAAGGCACTTGAGTACCCAAAACTTTTCATTTTTTTTATTATTAATTAGTTAAGTATAAGTACATGTTATAATTACATGATAAGTAAAAATTAGGTAAGTATGTTAACAAATGTCTGTCCATGCTTCCACCGCCGGACAGAAGGAGTAAAAAACCTAAAAAGGTGTGGCTCGACATCAAGCAAACAAACATTTATTTGCAAAAAAATACATTTAATACAATATAGGTCTTAAAATGGTACCTAGTATCTAGTTTCGTAATCTGCTTGCTAGCAAGCGTGCAAATATGTAGTATTTTCACAGTATTTTGATATAGATTCTTACTAAGTTTCCTATATAAAATGAACTCTTGTGATACTAAGAAACAATATACCTACAATAAATTTAAGTGCTTAAGTACGTACTTATGTCTAAGTTTCAGTACTCAGAGACAATGGTAATTAGTGAAGCTGACTGCCTATCTCTCTCTACTCCAAGCTGCCTACACATATTCATTGAACCACCTTTGATACTAAAAAGTTATTAGCATAATCTTGTACATAAAATAAAAATATATATAGCGCTATAGCGTAGCTACTTTGGGAGTGGGTAGTGTTAGTACTGTGAGGGTTGGTTGGTAGGTAGCCAAAACACTTTATGGAGATATATCTTCGTATATTGTCTCAAATTAACACAAGATAATAATTATTTATATCGGAGCAACAACTTAACATGGACGCGGTTGGTTAGCGAGAGAGTGAGGTAGGTGTGGGGGGAGAGGAACTCCCGTACCAATCAAACCAGTATTTGCCTGCGGGCGTTTACGGAACTAACATAACAGAAAATAAGTGCTAGCGGTACCTAACCGGCAGCAATGCATTGCGCTTAGGGCGCGATAGAGGGCGCTGTCTCGCTATATACTCCCCCTCCAGAGGATGAAAGCGTCCTCGCTCATTCGCTGGCCATACATTATCATTGTTACATACATTTACAGAAACACTACTTTGGTTAGACACATTATGACATTCATTATTTGAATCCACATTAGAATTGTAATTTCTATTCGTTACATAAAGATTAGGCGAGTACATACATTCCTCCCTATCAGACACATTATTGCATTTATCATTTAAATCCACATTTGAATTGTAATTTACATCGGTTACATAAAGATTAGGCGAGTACATACATTCCTCCCTATCTGACACATTATTACATTTATTCTCATTTAAGTTACGACGGGGACGGCCACGTTTCCGCACCGGAACTACAGGTTGAGGTAGGGTCGTATCGCGACCCAGGTAAGGTGTTAACTGTTTAATGTGATACTTCCCTAAGTACCTACTGGAGTCCTGTGCGGGTGCTATGATATAAGTTGTAGGGCTTACCTTTTTAGTAACCACGTATGGTCCATCTCTTTTTGGTACGAACTTCGATGTCAGGTCCTTTCCTTTGTTGCTAAGTACATGCGAATTCAATAATACCAAGTCACCTGCAACAAAACTTTGTCCTACGCGACGTGACTGATCACCATAGTCCTTTCTTTTATCCTGCTGACTTTCGACCTTCTCGCGAACTGCAGCTAGCGTATTGAGAAAACGTTTTAGGTATGGTGTTATCTGTGGAACGAAGTTTTCTTTCTCCAAAACCAAACGAGGATCATTTCTTACTTCTAAAGGCGATCTCAGCTCTCTGGCAAACATCAAGTACGCTGGCGAAACTCCTGTAGTTTGACAGCGTGCAGAATTTAACGAAAAACGTATAGACGGTAAGTATATAGGCCAAGAATTATGTTTATTACCTACTAATTGTGATAACTGTACTTTTAAATCTCTATTCTTTCTTTCCGCAGGGTTCCCCTCAGGATGATACAGCGGTAACAATTCCTGCTTCACATCTAACACGAACATACACTGTTGCATTACAGCTGAAATAAATTGTACACCATTATCTGAAATAATGCGACGCGGTAGACCAAAACGTAGAAAATATTCCTCTATGAGTGTACGCGCGCACGCCTCAGCTGTCGCTTCTCGAAGCGGATATAACTCGACCCATCTAGTTGCGGTGTCCTCGACCAATAAAATCCATTTTTCATCCTTATCACCTGGAGGTAAGGGTCCGAATAAATCTATAGCAATAACCTCATTTCTCTGATTCAGGATCGGCGTCTGCAACAACCCTGGTGGCTTGTCGTTGGCAGCCTTGTAGCGCTGACACGATGTACACGTTCTGACATACTCGACAATGGCACGACGCATCCCTGGAAAATAAAACTTTTGAGCAACTCTTTGATATGTCCTCTCGATCCCTTGGTGACCTGCCAGAGGAGAGTCATGACATTCTTTTAATACTTCTTCTCTTTGATCCACAGGTATAACTAATTGCGGTTCTTCTGTATCCGCATCCGGATTATAGCGATAGAGCACTCCTTGCTCCATAATATAACCTCTTCCCGTCCAACGATGAACATCAATTTCCTCTTCACTTTCCAGATTCCTAATTATCTTAGCAAGTTCAGGGTCTGCAAGCTGACCTGATCTTAACTCGGAGGGTCTCTTCGCAGGTAAGTCAATCGTTACTGAACATATCCCACATGCATCTGCGGAGTTCTCATCGCAGTTGGGACGGCTCAGGGTATCTGCTATTATATTTACCTTCCCTGGTGTATACTCATAATGCAAATCAAATGCTTGTAATTTCAGTGCCCATCTTACCAATCTGCCTGATGGTGATTTTACAGTCATTAGCCACTTCAACGGCTGGTGGTCGGTACCTACGACAACCCTATGACCATCAATATAAGAACGAAAACGTTCCACAGCCCAGACTATGGCTAAGGCTTCCCTCTCTGTTGTTGAATAATTTCTTTCTGCTTGATTGAGCAATCGGCTCGCATATTCAATAGGCCTTTCATCATTACCTTCTCCTTGTAGAAGTACTGCACCCAGAGCGTAGTTACTGGCATCAGTTCTGAGCACAAACGGTTTGGTGTAGTCAGGTTGGATGAGGATGGGTGGTGACGTCAGCAACCTTTTTAGCTCCTCGAAGGCTTGATCTTGCTCTGTCTCCCATCTCCATGGCTCATGTTTCCTAGTCAACTTTGACAGTGGTTCTGAAATTTTAGAAAATCCAGGTATAAACTTCCTAAACCAAGAAGCAGTCTGTAAGAAGGTTCTTAGATGTTTAAGTGATGACGGCTTCTTCATATCTAATACAGCTTTCACTTTTTCTTCATCAGGTGATATACCATCTTTAGATATCACGTGACCTAAATATTTGACAGTGTCTCGTGCAAAAACACACTTATCCCGATTCACCCTTAATTTAAATTCGTGCAGTCTTTCAAATACAGCGTGCAAATCCTTTATGTGGCATTCCATATCAGCCGATATTATGCAAAGATCATCCAAAAAAGCTAAAATAGTAATATTCTGCAACTTCGGGCATGAGCAAAGACGATCAATTAAACGCTGAAATGTAGCTGGTCCATTCTTTAACCCAAATGGCATGCGTTTGAAGCGATAAGTGCCTGACGGTGTCGAGAAGGCAGTCTTATCTTTATCACGGTTAACGGCAACTTGCCAGTACCCAGATTTTAAGCCTAAAGTACTCATAACACAACCCTGTTTTGTCCTTTGTAACAGCTCATCAATCTTCAGCATTGGATAAGTATCTGTTTTAGTAATACTGTTCAACTTACGGTAATCGACGCAAAAACGAAAACTTCCATCACGTTTAGGCACTAATAGTGCTGGTGCTGACCATGCTGACTCACACTCCTCAATGATATCCTCAGCAAGCATCTTCTCTACCTCGCGCTGCATAACCTCTGCGCGCGCTGGTGTCATGCGGTACGGCGGAACAGCAACTGGCGCGTGTTCGCCGGTATCAATGAAATGCTCTGCATACTGCGTGGCTTCACCAGTCTCTCGGAACACATCACTGAAAGAGTTTATTAAATCATTAAGTGACATACTATCATTATCACAGTTTTTTGGTGTTGACTGTACCTCATTATAACCTTGTTCTAAATCCTCATAAAACAACCTGTACTTCCGGTGCTTCGTGTCCGAAAAGTACCATAATGATTTACCAAAATCAAAAACTAATTTGGCTTTGTTCAAAAAATCTATCCCTAATAAAGATTGATTGTTACAAGCATCTGGAAAAACAATAAATTCAGTTTCAATTATTTTATGTAACATTTTCACATTCACTGAGGTAACTAAAACCTCCATTTTCCTAGATAAACCATCTGCAAGCTTCACATCTCTAATTTGCTTATCAAAACATTGACCACTTTTTATTAAAAAATTATACATTGATTGGCTAGCTACACAGCCTTTAGCGGCTGAATCCACTAATGCAATACCTTTCCCACCTAATATTTCGATATTTAATATTGGTCTCTTATTACCATTAGTGTAACCCCTATTGTTACATACAGTTGACTCCCCCTGCATATTAACATTGGTGGTCTCACACGCATAAAACTTATTGTACTTATAACTACTACAATTTGGACATCTTGCTCTTATTATTCCTATTTCACCACAGCCATAACAATACAAATTTTTACTTTCCTTTTTGTCTGTTTTCAGGGATCCATGATGCGGCGGTGGCGGCAAATGCGGCGACCCACCCAGCGGCGGCGCACGCGACCTCGGCGGCGGCGGTCCATATGACTGCGACGTACGCGACTGTGGCGGCGGTGGCGGCAATGGCCCACCCGACGGCGGCACCCAGTGCGACGAACCTTGCGGCTGCGATACCCGCATCGGCGGTGGCGCGGCAGACTGTCCCGGCGGTGGTACTGCGGACGACCCACGAAACTGCGCGGAGAATGGCCCACGCGACGGTGCACCCGGCGACTGCAAGCGCTCCTGCATCGCATCTTCTATGCTTCGAGCCTTCCTTATAAGATCTTCAAAACAAGACAATGTGTCCCTTTCTATTCTTTTTCTTATACGGACGTCTAACAACCCAAACGTCATATCCAATTGTACCTTCTGTGAGATGTCGTTCTCTGGTAATTTAGAAAATAAAGCGCGTACTTGTGCGACAAATAACTCTGTGTTTAACTTTCCTTGCTGCATACTATATAATTCTTTATATATTTGAAACGGTGCTCTTCGTTCCCCAAATGCGCTCCTCAGGCGATCTATTGCTTCGCTCCATGTTTTCGTATATTGTTTTATACCTTGCCACCAAGTTGCGGCGGAATGTGATAATAATAATGAAAGTCCTCTCAGTGCGTTTTCGTCGGAAACGTTGGCGGCAGTTTTAAAAATTTCGACTGCATCGATAAAATTCTCGACAGACTCGTTCTGCGAGCCACTAAACCTTGCACTACAAGTAATGAAATTAGCACCAACCGGGGCTGCGGCCCTGTCTGTCGGACAGCTCGTACTCCTCATAGTAAGCGACGGCTCCGTTTGTACCTGATGCATTACTGGTGTAGATGATCGTACTTCTTGTAATAGAATTTGACAAAATTCTGCTTGTGATTGCTGCAACTGTCCCATCAGTGCGGCGAAATGCTCCTGAGTCATCAAGATGGACGCGCCCGCGCTGCTTCCCGTGGCACCTTCGGTTGCTGTTTCAGTCGCGGCGTCTTCATTGACCAACTCCTCGGCGTTAATTTCGGCCGGAATAATAGTTTCATTGAGGTTTGCCTCCCTCGGCAACGAACTTCGGCTCCTGGTTCTTGGCATTTTCCTAATAATTCGGTTTTCCAAACCCAAAATGGCGGCAGACCTTCGCGTCCACACCACTCACTAACACACGTTGGGCGATCACTTATAGCGTAGCTACTTTGGGAGTGGGTAGTGTTAGTACTGTGAGGGTTGGTTGGTAGGTAGCCAAAACACTTTATGGAGATATATCTTCGTATATTGTCTCAAATTAACACAAGATAATAATTATTTATATCGGAGCAACAACTTAACATGGACGCGGTTGGTTAGCGAGAGAGTGAGGTAGGTGTGGGGGGAGAGGAACTCCCGTACCAATCAAACCAGTATTTGCCTGCGGGCGTTTACGGAACTAACATAACAGAAAATAAGTGCTAGCGGTACCTAACCGGCAGCAATGCATTGCGCTTAGGGCGCGATAGAGGGCGCTGTCTCGCTATAGCGCCTATTTAAGTATATGGACTACTAAATACATATTTCGTATTTATTCTTATTCTAAGTACTCTTTAGCACTGTAGAAAGCTTTTTGTGCTAACCATGACGTCAGAGAAGTTCTAAATACATTGCCTTCTAATAATTTAATTGAAATGGGTAGTTTATTGTATAGCTTTATAGACATATTATATATATTCTGTTTGTATATGTATGCTTGACAGGGAGGTTGGTGTTGTATGTGTTTAAAAGGATGACATTCGTGTTAATAAACTGAAAATCAGTGGGGACGCAAAAGACCGTGCGAAGTGGAGGAGTCGAAGTAGGAATACGGACCCCGGGGTTCCGAAGCGACAGCTTGGGACGCAACCGGGACAAAATGCTAAGGTGATCATGATAGGTATATTAGTTATGTTAACAGCACTAATGGTTGTGTCAAATTACTGGCCAAAGTTTCTTAAAAAGCGGCTTTCTACTATTTCAGATCTTATCTCTTAATTATAAGCAAAGCAACAACGTTTATTCCAAGAACACTTATAATGTCACCGAATGTTAACATTTAATTGCCGCGTACAATTATAAGTTCACATTATTAAGACCGTTGACGCTCAAAACGTCTATTAGGAACCACATTAAAGTCCAAAAGTAGGGATAACTCGAGTTGGGCACGACTCGAATTTACTCGAGTTGAATTCGACCAACCATATTCCTATACTTAATCTATGGTAATAGCTATCATTCTATACAAATCTGACGTTATACCATACCACGGATAAAGATGGTCGACCCCCTGCCTCAGATTTATTCACTAATCGGGGGCATTTACCGTGTAGGTAGGTACAGCAACAGTTGTAGCCACGTGCCGTACCACCGCGTGGGAGGGGGGAGGGTCGTTATAAAGGAGGTACCTTTTCCTCTTCTCCCTGAGCTAACTCATCATCCCTTTTTTTAGAATAGGTATGGCAATTTTTTAAAGATTTTTCTATTTGTCGTGGGCGATATTGGGGAGGGTGATGTCCATGTAATCCCCCCTTCGGTCGGCTCCTATTGAGGCCTGGTGCCATAGTTTCAAAGCACTCCATTTGCCTCTGGAGAGATGACAATGAGATGGGGCAACGACCACTACTGAAATGAGGGGCGGGTTATGAACTTGAATACTTGTGGAACTCATCTGCCGGCAAAGAGTTCCATTCTTTAGCCGCTCGCAACATGAATGTACATTCGAACCGTTTGATACGAATTTCCGGTATTTCTACGACATAAGAATGGTAACCCCTTCTCCATCTTGCGTCTCGATGATGAAAGGGGGCAGGTGGAATAAGTCCATATAAGCTTGGTAGAGATGTTGAAGCAGGGGGTCTAATTTGAAGTTAACTTTGAGACTCAATCAAACGTATTTGACGACGTTTCCTAATTTGAAGTGAACATTGCGTCGGTTGAACTCAACCGAAACTCTTTTGATACATCTCGTCCCAAACCCTAATTTGAAAGTACCAAACCGCTTCCGAAATATCGAATTTGACAACTCGTGTCTCGCGTCCTTATGTCATAATTCACGATAGCTAGATAGGTGTTTTTGTTCGGTTGAATGGATTTATGGTGTATTAAAAAAGGATCTTTATGTCTTTGTAAACAAGGTCCAATGTCTGATATACCAATTAAGATTCGTTTTTTCTTAGATTAAATCAAAATAGCGGAGTTTCTTGGTAAAAAATGTAAAAATTGCTATACCTACCTATATAGATGATTATGAATACATTGAGTACTTTTTATGTATGAATCTTAGTAATTTATTTTCGTTTAAACATGGAAGTAAATTTACAATAGGTACTTAAGTAGGTACTTACTTATTTACCTACTGAGAAAATTTGTAGATTTACCAGTGAGTTTATTTAATGTAATGCAATTGTTCAATGATTTATGCACATTTAAGTATAAGTACCTACCTAGTGGTGTAGGCTTCATATAATAGGTAACTACATTCACTAGGTATGTAATTAATCTGCACAGATTAATTTTCCAACGACTGCATTGTATTCTTCAAACTGAATCTTATTTACCAGTTCAAAAGTTTGAAACTTTTGATGGTTTAGTTAGGGATTAATTATATAGGCTTTTGACTCAATTAGGCCTAACCTAACCTACCTAACTTTTACTAAAATACTAAGTTAAATACCTTTTGAGTGGGTTTTTACCATTTTCTATTACTAGCCACAATGATTATGTACAAGAGGCAATAATTTTGCCTAGGTTAACTGTCTACAGGTATTACAAGTATAAGTAGGTAGGTAATAAGTTTTCACTTTCATTAAAAAGTGGGTATACCTACTTACCTGCCACACTTAACTATTTGTTAGGTACATAACTAAGTATTTACGTACTAACCTACTTATATATTTAAAAATTTTGAATATCCATTGAAAGTCACACATTGCATAAGTTTAACTGGTTTAATACATTTGCTCTACTATAGTTAGTGACCAATTGTTATATAGGTATGAAAAGGTAGCTGTAAGTATGTCCCATATACTGCAGAATAAATAAATATTTCACATCTCCTACATTGATCTGACTCTAAGATATTTACATAAGTACTTATTACATAGGAAACACAAATACCATGAGTTGTGATATATTCAGTCCGGAGCCTTCGTTGCTGGTAAATAAATAAATAAATATTTCACATCACATACATTGATCCAAGTCAACTCCGAGATAGGTAACTGAAGCATCTTTGTTACAGATATCAGAATCAATACAGTGGGATTACAAATATTTACATAAGTACTTAATAGAAAACACCCATACCATTAGTTGTGATGTATTCAGTCCGGAGCCTTCATTGCTGGCAAATAAATATTTCACTACACTCGAGCACCTGTGTTACAGATATCAGAATCAATACAGTGGGATTACAAATATATACATATAATACTTGTTATTGTTAATATGTGTTTTCTATGTATTACAAGTATGTGTTTATAATACATAGAAAACGCCTAGACCTGTACAAATAGTCATGTTCATGCACGCAATGTTTGTACTGTGCAGGGATCGAACCCTGCAACCCTTGGATCTAAGGCATCATACACTCCTATTGTTCCAATGCCGTATTAACACTCACTGCGATTAACATACATTCAAATGTAAAGTGAAAGTTCAAGTGGGCAGGATTTGAGGAAAATGAAAATAAAAACAACATCATAATTGAATCATTTATTCAAATAAGTAATAAAAAATAAAATAAATGTTATCCTATTTTAAAGAGAAACTATGTATACTTTTTACGTTGTATTTCGTGTCTGCGCAATAAAGTCTCATATAAATAACAAGGCCATTATAATTATACACACATATTGTGATACTAGTATTGATTAAAAACCATTAACTATTTACATAATAAATGACTACTGAAGCAAATCGTACTTCTCACAGGTTGTCCTAGACTAGTTTTAGCAAATAAACAACTTTGTATAGCAACGAAGCCCGGAAGACTGGAACTGGGTATGTTTATTCTAGCGGAGTCCTGTGCAACGCTGGTAGACATTCTGCAAGAATAAAGGAGTTTTAGATTGGTATGGTAATAATGTAACAGAAAGAGAAATAATACACAGAAATGATTAGTTCCACAATGTGTAAATTGTAGAAATATGCATATAACTGAGATAAGTTTTTGAAACATGTCACCATTATCCATTTGGTGTGGTTCCTCTGTGGCAAAGGTCGTACGGCAGTCCCTTCATTGTAATTGCCAGACTCGCCAAATCCTCGATCAAGGTTCATGAGTACACTGGGCTCCAAAGTCATGGTTCTGGACCACCAACCAAGAATAACACTGCAAGGATTTGACGACCCATTTGGAATGGTAGTGAACGCTGCCTTTGTTCCAAGGGTTGCGGGTTCGATCCCCGCACAGTAAAAACATTTGTGTGCATGAATATGTCTGTTTGTATTGGTCTGGGTGTTTTCTATGTATTATTAGTATGTACTTATAAAAGAAAAGTATTATATGCATATATTTGTAATCCCACTGTTGATTCTGATATCCGTAACACAGGTGCTTGAGCTACCTATCTCGGAGTCAGATCAATGTATGTGATGTTGTGAAATATTTAATTATAAGGATTACACTTTTGTATACATGTTTCAAACAATTATATTATCTTTATCTTAATGTTTTTTCTTTCAGTAAGGAAATTAGTTATAGCACAGATATTATAGATTCAGTTAAATAACTTTTTGTTAATTGATTACCTCCGGTGAGATGTTCTCTTTGTTCAACTCATTCTCCTCTCACAGTCATTCTAGCTCAGCTTTCGTCCAATGTACAGTTTGGTCCAATGGAGAACTTTGATGTCTTGTTTACTGAAATATTTAATTACAAATGGTTAAATTATAGAAATGATGTTACAAAGTTGTTCTTTCTAAAGTGTAAATTGGAATAGTCATCATCAGCCCATTTAAGTCCCCACTGCTGGGGCACGGGCCTTCCTCAATCACATGAGGGGTAATTGCCATACTCACCTCGCTTGGCAGACGGGTTGACGAGGGTTTTGATATAAATGCAGAGTTTCCTTGTCTGGGTGCTGATGATCATGCCAGCAGCTATACCTTGGTCGCCTTTTACGACATCTCGGTAAGAGTGAGGATGGCCTATTCTACTCCGTGGCCGAGTGGTTCCCGGCAGAGTAGTTGGAATAGTAATTAATAACAAATAAACTTATTTAGGTAGGATTATGCGACTAACCTAACTTATACTTGATTTTACTTAAGAAAGTAGAGTCTTTAGATAACTATAGAACTTGTATATAAGCATAATACTAATGTACATACGCTTTCAAACAATTTTACAATATTTTAAATATGTATTGAGATTACATATTTATCGTACGTACATACTTAAGTCAATAATTTACAAGTTTTTTTCTAATGTTTCACAGATGGCCACAGATAACTATATGGGCTATGATGTAGAAAAATAGCAAGCTGTCAGATTTTTAAAAATATTTTAACATTTTAATGTTTTTATTATGTAAAATCTTTCTTTCAAACACATTAAACAATAGTCCTTTAATTTAAAAAGTCAAATATCTTTTATTCTTTAAATTTTTTATTGTTAATTATAAATAAAATCAATTCAATTGGTTTTATTTGATGTGGGTCTTTCGGCGACACTATCATCGCGAATATCATTCATTCATGAGAGTCTATGGTCGGATCCGTACGAAAGTGTCCCATACGATGGTATTTCAAATTGCCAAACTAAACTACAATTGATTGACTGTCGGCTCGATCGAACGATCGTACGTGGTAACTTGAAATTAGACCCCCTGCTCCGGTGTGAAGTACCGCCGAACCTTCGAGAGTATTCCAAGTTTTTTGGCCGCTGTTTGGGCTATGGATTCGATGTACTGGCCGAAGTTCAGTTTGGATGCCAACTACATACATAGGTTGGTTCTCACTTACGGATACAGACACACTTGGAAAACTTGGAGTCAGGTCAAATTAACTCCGTTTGGTGGAGAATTGACACGCCTGCGCTTTGGTAGCATTAAACAGCCTAGTGTAGGTTGGCAGCACCCCAATCAGAGATATCTTAAGGGTTTTGTTCAAACGTTCTCCGTGGACTCAAGACAGGACGTGATCTGATCCCTGCTGGCTGGCCGGTTTGGCAGTAATTTAGGTATTCAAGTATAAGTTACATAAGTTTATTTGTTTCCTCTGTTTTTTTTAACTTAAATGTTGCCAGGCGAATTAATAAAAAAATTCTAATCCTGAACAGTCTGAGATGCTACGCTTAAGCCAAGCACGAAACCAGGTCAATGTAAGAGATGTATGAATTTACTTATTTAAGGAAAATTTCAACTTCATTACCTCAACATGGGTTAACTCTGTACGATACTAGTATCGAGTGAAGAATCGATACTATGTAAATGTTGTGGATCGCTAACTCTGTTCATCCCTAGCTGGTACATCTCTACGGCACTGTAAAGTGCCTGCTACTTGTAATAGTGAGAACAAACGTGTGGTAATTAGGCAAACGTGACCACATGTAATTATTATAATAACTCTACCGTAGATTGTTAGAGTACTTTTTAGAACAATTTAGGTAAGATTTATGAAACTGACTACCTGACTACACTAGCTTACAAGTGTGCGTGGATGATTGTTTGTGTAACATACCTACAAGAACAATCAGGGTAATAGGTACCCTGGTGGGTCACTTCAAACCCCGTTGCAGATTAGTTTCGCTCCGCGTAAATTGACCCTAACTTATTAGGTTTTTATGTTAGCAGCGACAACGTACCTTGCCGATCTTTTTCAAAATGATGTCTTTTTTGGGATTTTTAAAATAAATTATATCTATACAGGTTATGGACAAATAATAAAAATTTTAAAAAGCTGTCTTCTTACATTTATTGACTCTCAAAACACACACAAATTTAACTCAAAACCTTTATCACAAAATAACTAGGAATGCTAAAATCAATAACAGAACATACAATGATTTTTAACTCTGCCCCCCTTATTATAAATCGCGAATAAATATTTCACAACATCACATACCTACATTGATTTGACTCCGAGATAGGTAGCTCAAGCACCTGTGTTACGGATATCAGAATCAACAGTGGGATTACAAATATATACATATAATACTTTTCTTTTGTAAATACATACTTATAATACATAGCGAAAACCCAGACCAATACAAACAAACATGTTCATGCACACAAATGTTTATACTGTGCGGTTTAGAATAAGGTGGTGCATGTCCGCGCTAATCTCGGAAAATACTAAACATCATCGATTGAAACTTTTATTATAATTGTTCGAAGAAGACTTCTTCTTCGAAGTCTGGGCAATTTTAAAAGACTAGGTTACCTGGTGTAGAGCAGCAACAGCCCAGCCAAATTATAAGAAGTAGATCGATGGCGCCTTAGCAAAACTTGTTCAGATTGATGAGTTTTTTATAACGACATGAAAAAACGGAACATCTATATTATCTGCAATCTCTGATGTGGACCTCTAAGAGACCAGCTACGGCTGCTGCCCTATAACATAATATGGAATGTAATGGAATGAAAAGTTACATTAGCGACGCCAATCGATTTTAATTTTAAGCTACTAAACCGCATTGAAACAATTTCGGGGTTACAATTTCGCGGCAAACAGTTATACTATTTATTAAATAACCATGCACAAATGTTGGGTCCAACGCGTACGCGAAAAATTGATTCACGCCAAAAGCAGCCACTTTTGGCGTGTATCAATTCTACGCGTACAAAAACGGACCCAACATTTGTGCATGGTTATTTAATAAATAGTATAACTGAACACTTAGCAAACGCCTAGAGGTTGTAACCCCGAAATTGTTTAAAACAGATCCGGTTTAGTAGCTAAAAATTAAAATCGATTGGCGTCGCTAGTGTGCCCCACCCGTCACCTTAAAAACTTCTCAGAGTGGCGTAGCGTAGTGGGGGCGGCAGGGGCGGCCCGCCCCGGGCGGCACATTTTAGGGGGCGGCAAATTTCACAATAAATAATAAAAATATTTGAACCATTTCATATTTTTCATTTTAACGCAACTACAAAGGACCGATTGAAAAGAGCATGGAATTTTTCATTACTTATTCTGTAACGGATTCGGGGAATCCCCTTTCTTTGAATGATATTTTGAAGCGACTGCCAATTTTTTTTAAAAAAATATTCGCGTTTTGTATTCAATTATCCAATGGACAACATTTCATATTTTTAACATGTCCATATTGTTTTTTTATATGAAAATAGACATAAAATGAACGGACCCATATTTTTTCTTTTTTCAAAATCTGTCCATTTTCATGCATAAAATAATTATTAAAATTCTTTATATTCTAAATAGACGTAAGCGCCAAATGACGTCATCGGACGGCTGAATACAGCGATATTCCTTTGCTTATCATTGTTTTAATTAAAAAAAGGTACTACTTTCAAAGGTAAATAATACTAGTGTCAACATTGTCAACGTCATTCATTCATTCAACGTTGACAAGTTGTCTTTTTTTTGACAGTTGCATGTCATCGGTTTGGCATTTCGTAAATTTAAAACTATAATGTGCTAGGCAAAGAAATATTTTACATTCTGCCGTCCGATGACGTCATCTTACGTTTTTTAGTTTTAATTTTTTTCTCAGTAAATAAGCAATATAAAAAAATTATAAATATATATTCGCGCAGCGGAAAAGTAAATAAAGAAATGGTATTTTTTGTTTCAGAGCTTAGCAATTTTGAAATGTTGTCCATTATTTAATTTTGTCAATCTGACGATCGACAGCTGTACCTAATCTGCGGTGATAGGTATTGTACAGTCGAGCTCACATCAAGCTATACACTCGCAGTTCAAGTTTCGATCTTATGCGTTTGTTAATAAGAATGGTGCAAAGTCCAAAGTATATAGGTTGACGCGTTCTTGAGTGTACCTGTTATAAAAATGTATCAATGTATAATAAAGATGATTGTAAAACTTAGATAAACTTTTTTATTCAAATGTATGTTATGTAATGTATAGTATACATTACATTGAAATATCTAAATAAGAGGGCGGCAAAATTGTCTTCCGCCCCGGGCGGCCGACACCCACGCTACGCCGCTGATGTACCTATGTAGGTACCATACATCCATCCGATACAGAATGGAAAAAATGGGCCCTGGAGGAAGACTACTTAGGTAAGTTAGTGCGTATCATAGAAGGTACCTTGAAATTTTGCTTATAGATAAGTACGGTCAGCATCAAAAGTAGCGAAGTAACATTTTTTTACGAACCTCTTGGAAACTCCCTATAATAGGCAGAACAGTTACTTTGACATGGTACTAAAGCGTTAAGCTACTTTTGATGCTGACCGTACGTCTTGCCCTGAAATCGAGTCGGAAAAAAATTACCTAACTTTAGGTTTCTTAGAGAAATCATGACTGGATCGATTGGCGGAATAAAGTTACCATTATGAATTATTTTCCGGTTCGATTCCCGGGCAATACAAGCAAATACCAAAAAACATTGAATACAGTAGGTATTATTTATTTTAAAAAAATACGGAATGTTTCCTTTAGTAAAACGTGCTAACTTAAGCATTTAATGTAGTGTCTCTCAAGGCCCTATGTTTTTTCCATCCTGTATTACCTACCTGCCTGCCTATTTATCCGCGTTACGCCCAAAAGTGGTGGACAACCACAAACAGCCAATCCGGAGATTAAGAGTGTCAAAAAGTGAGACTGTTAAATAAACAAGTGCCATTACCATGATGCTGGCTGGAGGGCCACATGGCCGCAGAGCTTTATTCCGTTGCCCGTCAGCTGCGGACGGCGGTTGTCAGTTGCTAGGACGCGCGCTCTGCGTTCAGCCTGTACGGTACATACGCGCGATGTCCCGCGCTTTTTAATCTGTGGTGGAAATTCGTCGAGGAAATTCTAGGAAAACCCGCCAATTTTTCTGAACGCGCAGTAAGTTATTTTTTGTACGTATTATTTAGAAAAAATATGGCACTCACCTAATAAAATATTCGACGTTGTATTTATTCAAATATTGTTGATTTATAATTTTTGAGCTAAGGACTTTCACTCTGATTAACCTTCTTTATTTAATATCTAAACTTAGTTAGGTAGTAAGGTACCTATATATTTTAACCCCCTGGCAAGAAGTCTGCCATCTTGATTAAGGGGTAGCTATTCTCTTATAAAAGGTATTGTCAAACGCATTTCCACGACAACCAGCACAACTAATACCTTATAAGTCGTTTACTCAGCTGTTTATAATTTTGGCTTATAGGGCGAGATTATCGCGAATCGGCTTGTACAGCCACGAGTATGATGTCGTGCTCTTATCCGAGATGCTACTTAAACATCTGTTAATATGAAAAGGCCTATTACCTACAGTGCAAATTTTTTTGTTGACTAGCCTACAAAATCTACAACGTATAAAATAAACTACAAAATTATATCTACAGTCAATATGTAATATGCAGAATTAGTAATTTAATGCTACTCCAGAACTTCAGAACTGGCAGTGTTAGTTATCACGTTAGTAATTTCTAATTTTTTTTTGTACACACGAATCAAAGATCGTTGTTTTATTTATTACCTACCAACGCGCCCATGGCAAATCAAACCGTAAATTTTTGTATAATTACAACACGTAATAAATCAATCACAAAATATTCCTATACCTATACTTACATTATTCTATCAAGTTTCAAACTGTGCAGTAGACAATTTATAAACAACATATTAATCTTACGTCATAGTAACATCGCGTGGCTTTATTCTGTGCCGTGGCGTTAACATAACATTTTACATCTTGAAATCTCTCTACGAAGGAAGGGAGTACCTACCTACCTAGATAGGTACTACCATAGAATAATAACAAGACTAGAAACCTAGTCTGTGCCCACTGTTTGACGCAAGTCAAACGGAGCCGTACGGCTCCAGACGCCCGCATCGCTCCGCAGTCGTCAATGTCAATGCTTGTCAAACGCATCTCGCGAAAATTAATTAACTATGACGATTTGTGCGGTCAAATTTTGTCACAATGATTCGGAAAACCATAAGAAGTGTAATAACATCACTTTTCACAGATAAGCCTTCAATATTTCATAGTATGTTGTGTTTTATAAGCTAAAAATACAAACGATTTATTAAAATGCTCAGTGTTGCCTGATAATGAAAAAAATATTTTCCCCATTTCAACTTTTGTAAGATCATTGCTCCAACTAATTAATTTGATCGGTTGCTACTGATGTTTACAGCGTAAAGCAGTGTCTCTACTGTGTTTCGCTACGGGAAGCCCAATCCGGGAATGGGAGGTTTAAAGGTTGGTAGCACTTGTGACTCCACCGAGTGTCACTGGACGGCGGCAATTTCTTACCATTAGGTGTTCTGTCTGCTCGTCTGCCAACTATCACATAAAAATAAACGTTTCATACCTAATTAATTTAATCGGTTGCTACTGATGTTTACAGCGTAAAGCAGTGTCTCTACTGTGTTTCGCTACGTGAGTACGGGTACGGGAAGCCCAATCCGGGAATGGGAGGTTTAAAGGTTGGTAGCACTTGTGACTCCACCGAGTGTCACTGGACGGCGGCAATTTCTTACCATTAGGTGTTCTGTCTGCTCGTCTGCCAACTATCACATAAAAATAAACTTTATTTCCACACAATGTGACATAACAACCCTCCTTTTTTTAACGTTTGCACTTGTGACTCCACCGAGTGTCACTGAACGGCGGCAATTTCTTACCATTAGGTGTTCTGTCTGCTCGTCTGCCAACTATCACATAAAAATAAACGTTATTTCCACACAGAGCCTCAAAGCCGGCCTCAAAGAGAAACTATTTGAAGAAACAGATACAGTAGCAAGGACATTAAAATTGGAAATGCAAGGCTAAAAAACTGTAAAAAATAACATATTAAAAATAAATACGTAATGTACGTACAGTTATAAGTACTCAAAATTATTTCAAAGCTGTAATTGACGAAGTTAAAGTAGTTTCAAAGTTGAATCCTTGAAAGTGCGGGAAAAACTATCGGTTTTTTTATCTGTATTTTTATTTGAAACTTTGATTGTAAATATCTCTGTAAGTTTTTGGTATTTTTAGCGTTTTAATTTTTTTTATTTATATGTGTTAAAAGTACTGCTATTGTCATCTGCTTGTCCATGAACATAAATTAGCTTGAGTAGAACTGACAACTTTTATATGTTAATAAATAAATAAGCAAGAATATTATGCAATTGGTTTATTCATTTAATAATAATTTTAAGATTTATGTAAATTGATGTGTTTCTGACAGTGCAATACACGGATCCACATTTTACACGAATTAAAACTCACCCTGATAACTATTAAAATAAGTAGGTAAGCTCTTTATTTATTTATTTCTTATTCATTATTATATTGTCAAGACATCATAAATATCAAAACATAACTTGCCAACTAATTTTATAATCACAGTTAGGTAGATACTTGTAAGCGTTGTTTTAGATTCTATTAAAAACAGTACAGTTACTGCAATAACCATTTCCCATGTGTTAGGGAAATATGTTGTGACTGGTAACATTAATTAGCATTTTTATGTTGATACTACGTACGTAGTACCAACTTGAAAAACCAAATTTGTGCTTCAAATTTGAGGTGACAGCAGTAAGGAAACTATCCTTCTAGTCTTGTTATTATTCTAAGGGTACTACCTTAAAGCCGTCATAGCCCTTTACTATATACTGTGGCTGTGGACATTCAAGAATTTGGACCATAGTGTAAGTGCTTACCTAAGCATAAAGATCTCAGAGTTATAGATATGAGTTTTTTGTGTTAAATCATTATTAAGCTTGTCTGAGGTCAGGGTCGAATGTTTTATATTCTGCTCATCTGATTCCAGTCAGACATCAACGGGCTAAAAGTGTCACACCGCACAAATTGACCGATAGTTAGGTAGGTACTATAGGTACCTACTAAACGCAAAGACTAGAGGCAGACGGTAGAGTATCTATTTAATTTATTAATTTTGATTGAAATATGACAGTTAAGTTACTCGAGCTAAATACTCGTGGCAGTCGGTGTCATCTTTCATTAATAATAATAAATGAACTGCTTTACGGAATAATAATAATTTTAAATTTGACCAGTGGAAAGCCCGACAAAAGTTTGGCCCTAAAAACCTCAATCCCATGAGCTTTTATAGTAATTACGGCACTGAGCCACCTGCACATAAAGTTATATCGATAACTGACATACAGACAGCGTTTGATTTTATCTATGAGGCTAAACAAGTACATGGAACTAACTGTAATCAAACGGTAATTGTTTGATTTGGCTAAAGATGATCTTTAGATAGATATTGATTAATACCGGTAGGTAGATCATTCAACCTTCCTAGTTAAAATAAATTTCAAACACAATGGAGTAGATAGGTAATTTATATTAAAGAGGCTGTTTTTACAATATTGTAAGTACTATATTAATTTAGAAAATTGACTCGTTTTTCGTAGCGTTTTGTCCCGCGTGCGTGCGTCCCTGCTGTCATTTCGGAGCCCGGGATCCGCTTTCCTATTTCGACTCCGCCACTTCGCACAGTCTTGTGCATCTCTAGTGGTCAGTTTATTAGCACGCATGTCATCCTCTATGATGACAGACTTTTTAGGTCTACCCCTTCTGCCTAGACCCGGCGGTGGTGCGTACTCAATCAGAATAAATTAGTTTTACCCGACTATTTAATTACACAATACGTTACAACAACTTACGTTTGTTACGTACTTACAAAGGTTGAAATTTTTACCATAAAATTTTTCAAGCTTTTTCCTGATAAAATTATTCTCTATATTTTAAGTTTAATAGGTAAATTTAGAATTTAGATATAAATGTACAAATGCATCTAATTAAGTAATTCTTCTTCTTCAGAAGGATGCATTTGCCCACTGCAGAGCATATGCCTCTCCAATTTCTCTTCACTTTCTTTTGTCGTCGGTTTTCGTAGACCACGCTAGTCCAGATTGAGCATTGATATCATTGGACCATCTGACTGTTTGTCCGCCAACACTCCTCTTTCCATCTCTTGGTTTCCGAGCATGATACGTTCCATAGCTCTCTGTGCAACTTCAGTCTGCGTGTGTTGCGGTGAGCGGGCCAGGATTCACAAGCGTACGTCATTGTCGGAAGCACACATTGGTTGAACACCTTCGTTTTCAAGGATTGTGGTAGCTTTTTAGATTTTGTCAGTTGAACCCGACGAGTGATTTCCTTTTTAAACGAGTTCTTTTTTGCTCACTCGTGGATAAATGCATGACCTTGCGGGGTGTGCAATGCAAGGCCAACTTTAGGCATCTCCGTGGGCCGGGGGACCCGCCAGAGTATCTGAGGCTCTACGTCTGGGAATGGTACCCAAAAAAAAACCTTGGTTTTGTCCATATTTATTTTCAGGCTGACTTTGAGAGACGCGTGATAAAGCTGTTCCATCATTGTCTGCAGTTCTGCAGAGGTTGAAGAACACTGGGTTAGGCTATCTTCGTCAGACATGCTATCTAAGATTTGTTTTGGATGTTAAGGAGATAAATCACAAGTACTGTCATGACTGTGAAAGTAAAATTACTCATGGCGTTTTTATTTGGCAATCAATGTTTAACTTCCACGCTTTTACCGGTTTCCTGAAACCAGTGTTCAAATTAGCAGCGGCTAAAAGTAATAATAGAGCCTAAACGAATTAACTGCGGTAATTAAACTTAAGATCCGATGTATCAGAAAATGCTGTAAATAATTGGTAATGTAAGATAATATTACTCTATAGAAAATAGCTTTCTATTTATATGCGTATCACGCTAACTACGAGTACTTGGCTCAGTATTACAAATTGAAAGGACGAACCTGACATGTTATACGTTTACGAGTATTTAATAGGTACCTACAAAATTTTATTTGATGTGAATAATTGGGTGCTGATAAATTAAAGACTAGATATTAGGTAGTAAATACAAGACATATAATTATTGACTAATAAAAGAAAGTGAGCAGTGGCATCATATAATTATGAGCATAATGTGTTTCTGACACATTTTACTGCTACTAAATATTTGTGAACTCAAATTGTTAAGACTCTGCTACTTACTTACAGTTTTATCTTATTTTGTTAAAAGCCGACATAAACGGCGGGAGGTCTTTTCTATATGTGCCCAATACAAAACCTCATGAATTGAAACGGATATAATGATTATCATCTTTATTTTATTGCTGTGATGTTTATTTGGGTGATAACAGTCTGAAATTGCGTCGACACCGCATCTGTTCCCTGTTGCACGAGAATGGGACAAATTAGCAGTATTTGTCTAATTGTATTGCTTTCTATTTCTTTTTGAAATAATATTTATACAACGATGTTCTTGGATGTACTCGTACTTAACTCGATTGTATAGAATACATAACACAAGAAAGATTTCATTTTACAGCAGGTACGTACCTACGTTACCTAAGTTTTGTCAGAATTTAGTAAGTATAAAAGCAAAATTAAACAAAGATTAGATAGAATTGAACGACCCGTTTGGAACAGTGGTAGTGTACGCTGCCTTTGGTCCAAGGGTTGCGGTTTCGATCCCCGCATAGTACAAACATTTGTGTGCATGAACATGTCTGTTTGTATTGGTCTGGGTGTTATGTAGTGGGTAAGTATGTATTTACAAAAAAAAAGTAGTATATGTATATATTTGTAATTCCCCTGTTGATTCTGATAACCGTAACACAGGTGCTTGAGCTACCTATCTCGGAGTCAGATCAATGATCAGATATTTATTTATAGATAGTTTTGATGGTTCATGAAAGTAAACAAACCAATTTTTTTATTAATATTCAATATACTTTATTTTTCGTAAAAAAATCAACTGTTCATTATTTATTGCCTAATAGGTTTATATTATTATTTAATTTAGGTAAATAATACTAACTCTGCCTGAAATAATTCATTTTTGTACAAGATAGGTATCGGAGATAATGAAATAAGTGAAGGAGTAGATACCTATGTACATACATTTTACAATACCCTACTAACAGGTTGATTGTTATACCCCGTGTATCTTCCTTCGTTATACTAATTATATTGTTGTGCAAATAAATAAAGTCTCATCTTATGCTATTTCTTTTATATGCCTGTATGTTCGCTGAAACGGATGGGACATGAAGATATCAATGTCTTTCACTAGGCACGTTGTAGGTACTCATATACCTCCAAAAAGTAAATCTACTTAATAAACTAAAGGAAGCTTTAATTAAACTCACTATTTAGGCTACCATACATAATGTAATAAGCTTTGGAACCATAAACGCGAAGGTAGGCGTAGCACAGCGCAAGGCTCTCTCGAAGCGCCCGCGCGTGTACTTAGGTGCGTGTTTTAGTACTCGATGACATCGGCATATTCGGTGAGATGAGGCTCCTAATTTTGTCCATGTTTGATCAGATCTATTTGTTCTAAACTTTCACGCACGGTGCTACTTTAAAAACGTTGACCTGGTCGCGTATGTGTTTAGATAATTTTGGCTTACTGGCGTGAGACTCGGTACAGGAGGGGTACCGGAGGCATCTATTTGCACGCTGTCGAAAAATTATTAAAAGTGTGCCACCAACATGGCGTGTTTACTCACGTCCGAGATAGCCGGCACCTTCCACGTTTAGGCGGTTCGGGAAATTACACAGAAATTATCCGACAACTATGGAATGATTTCGGTAATTTGGCCATTTATCCACTTATTATTTTAGACACCTACTTTCGGCGTTTCATCTAACTTGAATTGAATTGACATTTAAACATATACCATTTAACACGCCAACGTTAAAATATTTTTTTGGGATTTGTACTTTAGTAATTGAATCAGAAAGCGAACATTCCCGTAACAATTATCAATCATATTCAGATTCAAACTTGTTGTACTTACCTACGTTTATAAATGATTCTATGACTCAAATAGGGTAGAATTTATTACAATTGTACAGTTTTCAGATTATCCCATATATTTCCCCTACTTCAACTCGATTCCTTCATGTGTACCCAGGATAAAGTATTGCTTGACTTGACCTGACTGACGGACAACAAAGCCTTTTGAGGCTCCGAACCCTACATATTATAAAAATATACACGTTTATGCAAAACCATATCTAAGGTTTGCGCATAGTTCAATGTCTATGGATATGTACTATTCATTGTGGTATAATAATATAGTAATTACCTCAAAGGCACTATTAAATATCGGGGCCTTTTTACGGTTCAGTGGAGGCGACACAATGGATTTTAATTAATTTTAATGAATTGAAGACATTTCTTACATGAAAAAATATTTGAGAAAAAATTTGTGAGTTTATTTTTCACAAGTCATTTTTCATGTGACAATTATTTCTAGTGCCTATATATGATTTAAAGTAAAAGTGGCCACTAAAAACTTAAATCATATTCAAGGTGATTGTGACATGGATGGTGTGCAAAACAATCTTAAAAATGACTAACCCTTTTTATATAAAATAGTCTTGAACAGTTTTGCATTTAATTATTGTCTTAATTTCATTACAATCTACACACAAAAACTCAATTAGTTTTGAAGTCAACTAAAAAAAGTATTCATTAACTAACATTTAATACATATTTTTCAATGTTACAAAACTTCTATGATCATTGACCATGTTTAATCAGATCACATCTCGCTTGTTTGATGCTTTTAGCTAAATCATTTTTTTGCATTTGTCTTTTAATTGGAGGTAGATTGATGATAGCATTTTTTTATTCAAAGAGGCCTCGGAAAGGTACTTTCAAATCAGTTGACTCTACCAACAACTGAGTGTTATTTTAACCGAGAAGAGTCTGGAAATCGGTGTTATGAGATCGAATAAATAGGCACATAGGTAGTTGTGTTTAGAAACGCCTTCTTTGTTTGGTTCAGTTTGTTTAATTTTGTTGTTTAAGAGTCAACTTTCCTTTCAAATGAGTCGAAATTATCACAAATATTATTTATGATACCAGCAATGTCCTTAATAAATTTCAACATAAGTACATTCGTTTTCTTTCCTTTCATCTCCTATTCAATCAATCAATCAAAAATAAATATTTGTAAGAATATTGTAAATTTGAATACTGAAACTGAAATTATGTACTTCATTAAAGGCTTATAAATATAATAATAATAAATAAATAAATATTTCACAACATCACATATATTGATCTGATTCCGAGATAGGTAGCTCAAGCACCTGTGTTACGGATATCAGAATGAACAGTGGGATTACAAATATATACATATAATACTTTTCTTTTGTAAATACATGTTTATAATACAAAGAAAACACTCAGACCAATACTAACAGTCATGTTCATGCACAGAAAATGTTTGTACTGTGCGGGGATCGAACTCGCAACCCTTGGACCAAAGGCAGCGTTCACTACCACTGTTCCAAACGGGTCGGGCTTATATGAATATAAAAAAGATCGGTTAGGGGAGTAACTGGGTAGTCTTTTAGAAAAAATATACTGACTGTAAAGGTATCTAAATCACTTACGTTCCTAGATCGCGTTCTATCTTAGACCTCTTCAGCACTTTCCATCAGGTCAATGAGATTGTGGTCAAGTGTTATAAAAAAAGATATTCGCGCCAGTCCTCACTGCATTCAGTCAAATTGTGTATAGACAACTCTTGTATCGGCAGATGTGCGAATGGCTGTCGAGCGTGGAGTGGAGCGACGTGCGGCTGGTGTGCAGTGGACGCTCCTTCACAGCGCACAAGGCCGTATTGGCCAGCGTCAGCGTCTTCCTCAGGGTAACTACTAGGTCATATAATCCTTAATCCTTGAATTGATAGTCATTTTCCGTCCGTTTCCAGCAATAAGCACATTATTTTTCTAAATCAATTTGCCCATTACTCGAACCTGGACTGGAATTCGTGCTTGAAATCACTCATGCACAATACCATAACATAAGCTAACAATGAATAAATAACTATTTATCTGTTTTTGGTTTCATGTTTTTCTAAGACAGTTGAACGGTTATATTTGTCAACGAACTTTGCATGCCCCAATAAAAGTGAATTTATTATTAGGTTATAATTATTACCTATTTGTCAAATAAGGGAGGATATCTATTAATAAAATCATCGATTTTATTCATCTTTACTAATTTCATATCTTATCAAATTATTTACTGGAGCAATTTCTTTTACAGCGGATCCTTCTTTCGTGTCCTCATGAAGAAACGCCAACATTTATCGTCTTGCCTGATTTCGATCTCGAAGCTTTATCTTCAGTTCTCTACTACATCTATAATGGAGAAGTTATTGTAGAAAAGCAGAAACTACTCATGTTCCTTGATGTGATTAAAACCTTAGAAATATTCATTGACCCTCAAAATGTGCAAAAGTTACGCGAGAGCGTTGGTGACAGACATTTAGATTTGTGCACGTATCGTGAAAGCAAATGGCCCAAAACAGTTTTTGCGTTGAACAGTGGAAAAAGCAATGAGCACGAATATGTTAATATAAGGAAAGGAGAACGACTGCGAGACATATGGTTACAATATTCAGTGAGCGATACAGATCTTGGTGATAAGCGAGACTGTCACAGTTGGAGTGATGTTCAGCCTTCTTTAGGCATCCCACCAGTTTCATGCGCAGACCGACAAAGGAACTCTTTTCTACGTGATTTATATATCGAGACATATCCTCAGAACGGTAATGTTAACGGTCTGGCGGCAAGCGTGCTAGCAATACCAAATGAACGCAATCGTGCTGCGACATCTGTTCTCCTGACGAATGCAAATGGCAAACTTCTCAGCAGAACTGACGACACACTCTCGGAGATATCTAGGAAAACCGCCGATCTCACATCCTATATACCAAACGTATCTCGCGACCAACAGTCTTGCATACGAGATTGCAGTCACCCGTACGGTGAATCATGTGCTAAGAGATTTCACAATTTTAAAAACGAGGATTTCACCAATCCTAACTTACTATCAGAAAATAAATTCAATTTATCGTCAAATTTAAAGAACCCATGGTTAAATTGTCTCCGTTCTCAAGTGCATCCACAGCTACTGCCACTAGGAATTCAAAATCAAAATATTTTGACAAAAATTAATATACCAACTTTAGATTTAAGCATAACACGATCTATTGCAGAGACTATAGAACCGAGTTCATGCATAAATGCCAAGAAATATTTATCAGCAGTTAGTTTATCACACAAAAACGTAATATTAACTTTAGGAGATATTCTATCGAGAAGAAGTATTGTGAAAATAACAAATTAGTGAAAGCACCTATATTTAATCAAGTATTAGACAGCCCGTGGTGCCCCCGCCTGCCGTATAATTACAGGCCATTCCGCAGAAAACTCAGCAATGCAACTGATTTATCACTATTTGATAAAAAGGTACGTTTACTTGATGATTTTGATTAACTTTTGGCCTCGTGTCTTTGTTAATTTCAATATTTTTTTGTAGTTGATTTTTACTGAAGTGTGAATAGCAGTTGCAGGTTACTGTAGCCTTAACTAAACTTGACATTCAATTTGTATCGTTAGTCAATTATTATTTTCGAGCGATTGATGGAGATTTCACTGAGGTCGTAAGGTGTCCAATTGTTAATTAATCATCACTTACAATACGGTTGATGATTATTTGATTTTCATAAACGTTATTGTGTAATTCTTCGGTTTCCCAGTGTTTATTTTTGACAACTTAACTTTTAATATTTTAGGAAACTGATGCGACAACTTTTAATGACAGTAACAACAACATCGAACAGTCCTTGTTACCAGCACAAAGTAAAAGTGTAGAAAGCAATGTTCAGAGTCACAGAGAGGAGTTCAAATGTGCAGTTTGTAACCAGGTAAGTCCGAGATCCATAAATGACAGTCACTCTCACTCTGAAGACTGAATTAAATGAAGAAATTAAATGAAGTCCATTACACTGGATTGATGGCGTATTTATGTGGACCTGCCTCATACGCTTTAGCGTGTAGAGTTGTGATCTTTAGATTATGTATTCGATTCCCACTCTGGACACACATTCGTGTGATGAACACTTGTGTCTGTTCAGTGTCTGGGAATAATATATCATATGTGTTAAGTATTCTATTTGTAACTCCCATGTTGTAGAATATTCGTGACACAAGTGCTTATTCTACTTAGTGCGGAATCAGGTCAATGTATGATATTTTCAAATGTGAACGCATATCTGCATACATGCATTCAACGATTTTCTTTAATCCGTGAGATACATTCATCGTACAGCATAAAACTGTGTGATATAACGGCATAACAATAATTTCCTAGAATGTTCCCATTAAATACATTTAATTACCGGAACCAGTTAGCAAAAACGTCAATAGTAAGAACTGTGACTTATGGTAGTCAATAGAAACTGAAATACTGCTCATAACTTTTTATATGTTGATTTATTCATACATAGGTAATCCGCTTTGATATACATATTTGAGAGGCAGCATCCTCTTTGCTTACTGTTCATTAAGACTAGACGTCATATTGTATAGTAAGATATAATTTAAGTAGCTGAAAGCATCATAGGTGTCTATAATTTGTATCAATTTAGAACAATAAAATCGGAGAATTCAGCCAGTTACCATAAAAAACATTAATAATTTTGATAGAGAAAGTAAGCAGGTTATATATTTTTTATAACTTCGTTTTTTATCGTCATTTGGTTTAATTTATTTGCAATATCTTATATCACAACAAGAAATTTATTATTATTTATTTAAATATGTTACGAACTTAAGTATGCTGGTATACTTCTAAGTTATGTCCCTTCAGTCGTTCATATTATTACCATCTCATGATAATGCACCTCAAAGGTTAGGTCATAGTGGCGTGCTATTTGCACAATACTTTCCGATCTTGCCAATGCATCGACACTTTGTGTGAGTGGTGGTGTATCGCAAATCGTAAGCTTTGCAAGCTTTCGCCGTTTAACGCAAAACGCGGGAAACACCATTTATATTCATGCAGCCGTTTGCATTCGCGTTTTGAATGGTACCTAACTGTTATTTCTTTGCTGCATATCATTCAGCGGAGATAAGAATATGGTGATGCCTTTCAAGCCGTTTGTTATTTGACGTTTCTGTTTATTCACAATAATAGATATTGTATTTGCAATATGATTACAAGGTATTTCCTTTTGATTTTACATCTGTGTTTTTTAGTATTCACCACGACTTTTAGAAACTTTTTGATTGACATCTTTCAATATGTGAATGGATAATGAGTATTTTTGAACATAAAAAATATATAACACTAATCCATTAGTTTTTCCTGATGATAATGACAAGCTTCCGTCTAGAGTTGTAGATTGAATATTTTGAGGTTTTTTTAATAATCAGTGCATATTAGAGGGACATCGTACGGCTGCGGGTTCTATTCTGATGCTAGTATTTACCATTGGCAAAATAAATATTTGTGATGGATCTCCTGTGTTTTGTTTTGATGATAACTTTGTTGCTTTTAGTTTTGATATCATTAGCACTTAATCATGATTTCATCGCCGTTTTTTAACAGGGTGTGATTGTGATTTATAAAAAATATGTATCACACAGGAAATTTGGGTTTTAACTAGAACGACAAATATGTTGTCTGAATTTCCAGTTTTTACTATGTGTATACATAGTTATAGTAACGTTATTTACACAAAGTTCATCTGGTAGTTTGGAAGTATCACAAAAATCTCCTCTGGTTTTATGGTTTATTAAAGAATATATATATTTTTTAAATTTTTATTACTACGTGATTCCAGGTTTTCATCAGCGAAGGATGCCTGAACGTACACATGAAGCGGCACTCGACCCTGGCCCGCTACACGTGCGGCGAGTGCGGCAAAACCTTCTCACAGCTGCGCAACTTCAAGTACCACATGTCCGTCCACCGAGGCACCAGGGAGTTCGCCGCCACTTGCTCTGTCTGTGGAAAGTACTTCAATGACAGGGGCTACCTCAGCAGCCATATGAAAATTCACAGGTTAGGACCATCTTGCTGTTAATATGCTGGTTTTTCCACCCGTCATATTAATTCTATTGCAGAGTAAAGGCTTTTGATGCTCAGAATTCGTATCCTGCCTAAAAACAAATTTCTTCCAGGTTTGCCTCATTCTCTTTATGACTGTCATTTACCAATCTGGTTTATTGATATCACCAGATTGGTAAATGACAAGACTCACACTACAAGTTTAGGAGAGTAGCTGAAAACCAGCGCTACCCGGGACCAAATTCTACCGGCAACATCGACTGAGCTGCTTTCCTTTGTCTCATTCATGTACTCGTACTTGTATATTTTTATTTAAAAAAATATTTCAACCTACGTATAAATATTCTTATATTTTTCAGAAACCGTAAAGAGTACAAGTGCACGCTCTGCCCGAAGTCGTTCAACCAGCGAGTCGCCTACAACATGCACGTCAGGATCCACACAGGTACCTACACAGATAGCCATCAGCGCTGCGAGATGTCTCTAATAATTCACCCGTCATTTCAACAGCACGTTCGTATTTCTGGTCTCGAAAGTCGTCACCTGATATTCTTTCATCGTTAAATCTGGTCTGATGGAGGAAGTTCTTATCTACGCCAAGGCCAACATATTATTATTCAATTAAATTATGGTTAATCATCATCATTTAGCCGCACTTTACACAATATCCTACTGTAGTGTAGGTATAGGCCTCTTCTCTTGCTCGCCATTTGTGTCGGATTTATGTTTAATTATTTTGCTATACTATTTATTTTGCAATTCAGATAATTTTTCTATAAGTTCTATAGAAATGAAAATTATAACATTCCATTTTCAGGAGTCAAACCTCATGTTTGTGAAGAATGTGGCAAAGCATTCTCCCGGAAAATGTTGCTGAAGCAACACCAGCGCACCCATTCGGGCGAGAGGCCCTACGCTTGCCCGCACTGCGACAAGCGCTTCGCCGACAGGTCTAACATGACGCTGCACCTGCGACTGCATACTGGTTGGTATAGCTTCATTGTCATAGCAGATGTGAAGCAACACCAGCGCACCCACTCGGGCGAGAGGACATACGCCTGCCCGCACTGCGACAAGCGTTTCGCCGACAGGCCTAACATGACGCTGCACCTGCGACTGCATACTGGTTGGTATAGCTTCATTGTCATAGCAGATGTGAAGCAACACCAGCGCACCCACTCGGGCGAGAGGCCCTACGCTTGCCCGCACTGCGACAAGCGCTTTGCCGACAGGTCTAACATGACGCTGCACCTGCGACTGTATACTGGTTCGTACAGCTTCATTGTCATAGCAGATGTGAAGCAACACCAGCACACCCACTCGGGCGAGAGGACATACGCCTGCCCGCACTGCGACAAGCGCTTCGCCGACAGGTCTAACATGACGCTGCACCTGCGACTGTATACTGGTTCGTACAGCTTCATTGTCATAGCAGATGTGAAGCAACACCAGCACACCCATTCGGGCGAGAGGACATACGCCTGCCCGCACTGCGACAAGCGCTTCGCCGACAGGTCTAACATGACGCTGCACCTGCGACTGCATACTGGTTGGTATAGCTTCATTGTCATAGCAGATGTGAAGCAACACCAGCACACCCACTCGGGCGAGAGGACATACGCCTGCCCGCACTGCGACAAGCGCTTCGCCGACAGGTCTAACATGACGCTGCACCTGTGACTGCATACTGGTTGGTATAGCTTCATTGTCATAGCAGATGTGAAGCAACACCAGCACACCCACTCGGACGAGAGGACATACGCTTGCCCGCACTGCGACAAGCGCTTCGCCGACAGGTCTAACATGACGCTGCACCTGCGACTGCATACTGGTTGGTACAGCTTCATTGTCATAGCAGATGTGAAGCAACACCAGCGCACCCACTCGGGCGAGAGGACATATGCCTGGCCGCACTGCGACAAGCGCTTCGCCGACAGGTCTAACATGACGCTGCACCTGCGACTGCATACTGGTTGGTACAGCTTCATTGTCATAGCAGATGTGAATCAACACCAGCACACCCGCTCGGGCGAGAGGATATACGCCTGCCCGCACTGCGACAAGCGCTTCGCCGACAGGTCTAACATGACGCTGCACCTGCGACTGCATACTGATTGGTACAGCTTTATTGTCATAGCAGATGTCAATCAACACCAGCACACCCACTCGGGCGAGAGGACATACGCCTGCCCGCACTGCGACAAGCGCTTCGCCGACAGGTCTAACATGACGCTGCACCTGCGACTGCATACTGATTGGTACAGCTTTATTGTCATAGCAGATGTCAATCAACACCAGCACACCCACTCGGGCGAGAGGACATACGCCTGCCCGCACTGCGACAAGCGCTTCGCCGACAGGTCTAACATGACGCTGCACCTGCGACTGCATACTGATTGGTACAGCTTTATTGTCATAGCAGATGTCAATCAACACCAGCACACCCACTCGGGCGAGAGGACATACGCCTGCCCGCACTGCGACAAGCGCTTCGCCGACAGGTCTAACATGACGCTGCACCTGCGACTGCATACTGATTGGTACAGCTTCATTGTCATAGCAGATGTCAATCAACACCAGCACACCCACTCGGGCGAGAGGACATACGCCTGCCCGCACTGCGACAAGCGCTTCGCCGACAGGTCTAACATGACGCTGCACCTGCGACTGCATACTGATTGGTACAGCTTCATTGTCATAGCAGATGTCAATCAACACCAGCACACCCACTCGGGCGAGAGGACATACGCCTGCCCGCACTGCGACAAGCGCTTCGCCGACAGGTCTAACATGACGCTGCACCTGCGACTGCATACTGATTGGTACAGCTTTATTGTCATAGCAGATGTCAATCAACACCAGCACACCCACTCGGGCGAGAGGACATACGCCTGCCCGCACTGCGACAAGCGCTTCGCCGACAGGTCTAACATGACGCTGCACCTGCGACTGCATACTGGTTGGTACAGCTTCATTGTCATAGCAGATGTGAAGCAACACCAGCGCACTTTCTGCCACTGTTTCTATTAATGAATCGAACGGTTTAACAATGCAATAGGATAAGTGAATGTGGATTTACTGTATTACCACAGTACAGTCGTTATCATCGTTAAGATTAGAGGCTTATACGCAACCAGAGTTGAAGCGTCCCTTCGGCATTATGCTGAGTGTTAAACTTTTTAGTGACACATCTTTTGCTTTTATCTCTTTTGTGGTACCTAACTTTAATATTTTTTATTTTTATAGATGTGATAATAATTTGTGATTTTGTTATTTTATTTGTGTCGCTAAATAAATATTTTTTCTTTCAGCTAGGGTAGGTACAAAGTACGCAATCATAACTTACCATGAGAGATCGATCATAGTGATAAGGCCGACTTCATTGTACATATCCTGTAATACCTAGTTTTAAGTTTCATACTTTAATTTGAGTGCTGTAAAAGTATATTCATTCATTAATTCTTTACATTTTTCATTCATTCATTTTTCTACTTACCTGTAATTATATTGTTACAGGAGTGAAACCGTTTTCATGTTCTCTCTGCCCAAAATCATTCACGAAGAAGCATCACTTGAAGTCGCACCTGAACTTCCACACGGGCGCCAAGCCGTACTCCTGCCCGCGCTGCAAGCTCGCCTTCACGCAGTCCTCCAACATGCGCACGCACATGAAGAAATGCAACATTGGTGAAGACGCACAATCAACTTCGTAGTCGAGGCCCCCGGCGATCTTCATATCAACACGTTATATATTCTTGCCGGCGCTGCAAGCTTGCCTTCAAGCAGTCCTCCAACATGTGCACGCATGTCGCACATGAAGAAATGCAACATTGGTGATGACGCGCAATCAACTTCGTAGTCTTATTAAAAGCTAGAGGCTCCCGGCGATCTTCATAACAACACGTTGTATATTCTTGCCGGCGCTGCAAGCTTGCCTTCACGTAGTCCTCCAACTAGCGCACGCACATGAAGAAATGCAACAGTGGTGAAGACGCGCAATCAACTTCGTAGTCTTATTAAAAGCTAGTGGCCCCCGGCGATCTTCACAACAATACGTTGTATATTCTTGCCGGCGCTGCAAGCTTGCCTTCAAGCAGTCCTGCAACATGCGCACGCACATGAAGAAATGCAACAGTGGTGAAGACGCGCAATCAACTTCGTAGTCTTATTAAAAGCTAGAGGCCCCCGGCGATCTTCATAACAACACGTTGTATATTCTTGCCGGCGCTGCAAGCTTGCCTTCAAGCAGTCCTCTAACATGCGCACGCACATGAAGTACTGCAACATTGGTGAAGACGCGCAATCAACTTCGTAGTCTTATTAAAAGCTAGAGGCCCCCGGCGATCTTTATAACAACACGTTGTATATTCTTGCCGGCGCTGCAAGCTTCAAGCAGTCCTCCAAGAAGAAATCACGGAATAGAGCAGGTGGGATGAGGAAGAAAAGCTTATATAATACATATTCTTTACAGGAAACATTTACATAATCTTTAAAAGATTAAAAATAGCATTCAATGTTTTTGAATTTTGCTTGTTTTTAATTGGAATTACCTATTGCTGGGAAATCGAATCGAAAAAAATCAAACAAATAAGTTTGGATTTTTATTGGTAATCAGAAATAAAATTTTGGTGAAAGAAGACTTCGTTAGCATAAAAACTCTAGCCATCACACTTTTAAATCATGTAAAATGGACCTTCTCAAAATGCTTTATACAAAACAGCGACGCAAGCCGTGACGTCGGCGCATGCGCTAGTTCTTGTCGCGGGAAAACTTTAGAATATTAATGTTGGACGCTTTTAGAAATTTAATAGACGCCTTGGAAGAATTTAAAATAACTTTATTCGATAACTATAACAGTATAAAAAGATTGCGTTATTGAAAATGATTTCACGACAAAAATAGGATATTTTAGTTAATTTAATACTTTTTAAATCGACTTGCCTATCCTACTTTAAAGACTCGTAACAAAAGATTTATAGTTATCAATCAGTACTTTTTCAATATGCTTGTCTTCTTTTTTAACTCATTTTTTCCAATTATGCAATAAGTTTGTAAACATCTCTGTTGTCTTACAAGTATGTACGGAAAGCCACGCATCAATATATACAAATCTATCAAATTTCTTTATCCGATTCTCATCAAACAAGGTTAGTTTGATATTGAACCAAGGCCAGGGACAGATTGTGGTATGTGGCTGTATATACTATGTACCATGTATGTACTTCTTTTTGCTATAGATGGTATATACCTATATACATAATTGTAAATAAAGAATTGGAAAAAACCTTACAAGAGGATATTGTTGATGTTGTATTATTATACCCTTATACTCTTAGATTAAATTAAAATAGCAGAAGATAGGTGACTCGTCTTAACCGCGTGGACCGTATAAATTAGGTCCCCGTCGCCTAATTTCACGTACACTGACGTAGCATGCGTGTAGCATGTTTGATTACTTCTTCAAGCATATCTTATGTCCGTTTTCAATTGTATAATTGAAGGGACGTGCAGTATCTTCCGCTCTTTTGATTTAGTCTAAGCTTATACTATCTCAAATACTTACCTACCTATATTATCCTTATATCATAGAGTTAAGGCTATGATCCTTTAACCAGATTTAAATTAAGTTTGGTAAACAGATACAAATCTACTCTGAGCCTGATAAAAGATATATACTATTTTTGTATGGGAGTTTAGAAAACCTGATGTGGAACGTTAGGCGCCCGTCTAATCTACAAGACTTGTTACTACGTAAGTAGGTATAGGGTTTTAGGAAAAGTTGCTCAATATACTAAGTATTTTCTGTTAGTATTAAAAAAGAAGGTTTGGAGCTGCTGATGTGGCACCCTAGCAGCACGTCTGCTCTATAAAAGCTATAATAGCGTCTTAGGAAAAGTTGATCAATATATTGAGCACTTTGGTCCGCACAATGTCAGATCAGATGTATGGAAATAAAACACAAAACGGGACCTTCTTGGAGCGGTCAGGACAGTGCGGATTAAGCCAGCGCCCTTGGTTTGCTTTAGGCTTCTGTTTCACTTGAGGCCAAATCCGGGGAAAAGGGGAGTTTAGAGGTTGGTTACGCAGCGACAATTTACTTGTTTGCTGTCACAAAAAAAGAACATGTTAGGAGCGTAGGGCCCTCCAATGCGTGGAGCCCTCCAATGTGCGAGGCTCGTAGCCTTTGGTGCTCTTGCTACATGGCTAATCCGGCACTAGGTCAGGACTTTATCACCCAACTAGTGCAAATAAAGTTTCTCAAACTCATTTTCTGCTTTTAAATTTTCCATCTACAATTATTTGTTTCCTGAACTATTAGCCATAAAATTAGTGAGTAATGAGTTTTGTACCTACTTTACCAATACGTGTTGTCTAGTACCTATACCTACCAATGTTGTGTTCGTCTGTAATTGGCATACATACTGACATCTAATTTGTTCTGCTGTTTTAATATTTTTTGAATGATGTGCTTTTGGTGAACCTAAATAAATTAATGAATATGAGTTTTGGATTTATATACTAAATAAAAGGTAAACTCATGTACAAATTGGTGTCTCTTTCAAACTTTTCAAATCATCTCTTTCAAATTCTTAAATGCAGATTTCAGAAAAGGGAATACATAATAAAACCACGGTTTATTTATTTTTTACTCCTGTTTTAATGGATTTGGTGTTTTAAAACAATCATTGATCAAGGTGTACAAAATTACAGACCTTTACGTAGGTATGTTCTGGCGCATAAAGTAGTTACATTACTCATATAACGTGTAGGCGAGTCCATTACATTATAAATACTGTAGCTGAAATAACCGTGATACATACACTGATATTATATTGCTTACTTTGCTGTACCATAGTAAGGTATTGTACTTAGTTTATATTATGTGTGATCTATCTTCCTTAGATGTTATTAAATTTTATACAAGATTGTTACATAGATACGATGGTATTATGACTGATTCATTACAATTTATGAAAATACCGAATAAATTTTATCCCGTCACTGGTTATATTTACAGAGAAAATAATTTTAAGGCAAATCGTTAGCATAACATGATTAACATCAGCAGACTAATCGAGCAATATCATATTTATAAGTTACATATTTGTATTACAAATTCATGATAAACAATAAACCTTAATGTTTTATTTTGGTGCAAAATTTGTGCAAGTTATATTAATACTAAGTACTTACTCCGATCAGGCTACTGATGGCTAACGAAATACTCGAATCTGATACCTCGCAAAACATTATTAAATATGATAGCTATAAAATTAATATAAGGAATGGCGAGAAGTTTTTAAGTTTGAAATTTCTATTAAGTTACTAAACATACTCGTACTTGAGAAAGGGTATAGGTAATTATCAGAAAGGTAACAGTTAACGGTTACAATTAGTATCATGACATTTGAAAGTACAAGATACATTAGTGTAACGTCGAAATATTTATTACAAAGTCGGTTTTATATGATTACATGAGCAAACAAGTATTTTGATATTAATGAAATTTTTATGAGAAAAAATCCAAGAGTACCTATTTTTTGTAAATGATAGAATACCTATACAACCAATATTGTTTTAAGTAGACATAATACGCTTGACAAACATTGCTTTATCAACAAATTAAGTTATTATATAAAGTCAAGACATAATAGTAGGTATATTACACTTCTTAAGACAAAATTCGTTGTTAACAAAACTGTTCATTTATCTTCGGCTGATCTTATTTCAGCATTCTTTAGCAGACACCCTTTAAACCCTGTACATTACCTTTAAAATATATATGTAATTCTATCAAATACCAATTAGATGTTCTATGAAGATTATTATGACAACGGAAACATGTAAGGTACGTAATATAAGGTACAAATAGTTATAAACATAGGTAGGTCAAAACTTTGATAGTTCACTTTAATTCAGGCTATAGGCCTTCACTTTTTTAAATTAAAGACATCTCAAAGATTTGATCAGTTTTTTATTCTTTCAAGACATTTATAAAATACTAAAATTAGCACACGTGTGCGTATCAAACAATAGAAATAATCTGAATAAATTCTCATAACATTTTTGTTAATACAAAATTGGCATTGTAAATCGCAGGTATAAAATATACAGGTAATAATTCTACAAGGGGTTGCGTGTAAAAAACCTTAAATGTACGAACAATAGAAATATACAAAAAGCTATCGTTTGGTTTTACATCACGTATAAGCTGTACCTTATAGACACCATTAATTTACTCTTGCGCTCAACACTTACACATCATGTAAACCATGGCATACGCTTAATATTTGCCAAATATTACATTATATATTTATTTCAGCCTTTTCAAATAGGAGAATCATAATTAATTGAAATTTGGAATATAAAATAGTAACTAGTAGACTCGGTGTAATTTACATTACATGTAGTAAACGGCCCGTCAGTCCGTGGCGGCTGGCGCGATGGCGCGGCCACTAAGCTACGATGTGAAGCACCATTTGTTCTAGCGTAGGGATAATGTACACGATCCGTCGATTTTAAATCTAAATATTATTAGAATTAACTTGATGCACATATGCGCTTACTCTCCGAATTATTCGTTAGGAACAATGATTTAAAATACTATTCAAACATCTTTTAGGATAACTTAAAATATATTAACGTGCTTGTTTGGCACTTAGCACAAATTGTTCGATATTTCTGTCAAATACATAAAAGTAACTAGGTTTGGTGTGCAACGACAAATGAAAATATATAGTTTGACGAGTTAAAAACATAGTGGCATATTTCAAGCCTTTCTTTGGTGAAGTTGAAAAATTGTTATTGCGCTCGTTTATGTTTTCAAAACTCAAATTTCAAATCAAAAAGTTTATCAGAACATATTTCAATACATAAAATAAAGATGTATTATTTTACAAAATGCTTGCTTGCACGTCGTATGTGTAATCGGTATTAAGATATTTACATTGCATAGATCTTCTTAAATTAAATAAACTCGATGTCACAAAAATCCTATTTACAATAGAATAAAATTCTACTTTTATGTATAAAATTGAGCATTATATAAACAAGGGCTGCTGAACTCTTAAATATAAAACTATGAAAATGCTTAAAATTATATAATACAACCCCCGCAGGGAAACTAACTGTACGTAAGTACTTAGTACTTATTAAAGTCGCAACGCACTCATTAAACTATTTTTTTACAAATGTACAACGTAATGTTCGTATCGTAATCTCATAGCCACTCGATACGACGAGCATCAGCTCGTCTGATCGTCCTTACACAAATACTTTTGTTTGATCACAAAACTGGAATCACATTGTGCGGCGGGGAAACACGCGTCCGACGAGTGCGTGGTACGTCTCGGCCCGCTCTCAAGTACACTCTATGATGAGGGGCTGGCTGGACTCGATGACGCTGGGCCTGGGCTCGGCGGCGGGCGCGGCGTAGTGCTGCGGCTCATGATCGGGCAGCGCGCGATACTGCACGGGCGACAGTTGCGTCACCAGGTGCGGCGTGGTGGAGTGCGCGTGCCCTCCCAGCAGAGCCTCGCTGTGCGCGATCGCCAGGCGCGCCCCACCGTTGCCCACCAGCCCTCCCTGCGATGGAGAGTGCACCTCGTACGCTTCGTGCCCCTCTCTGTCGTGGCAGTCTTTGTCGACGGTACCTGCAAAGTGCACGCGAAAATGAAATCGGCGCGTTCAGCGAGAGCGCAAGTGAAAGTTGCGGTTCACCTACGAGGAGAAAGTGCAGCACGGTGCAGTTGCTCTCGTGACTACGTTCGTGTTTAATCGTTTTTATAATATTGAGTTTTAATTTATAAGGAATTCAATAATATATACTTTGAACAGTGATAAATAAAAAAAAATAAAAAATATGTGAAAATAACTTACCTATACATTCTGTGTTAGCGGCATTAGTGATTGCAAGAACTTCTTCAATGTTGTTTGGCTTGCAGCTAGTGGTTTTCCAGTGCGTGCGTAGTCCGGAAGCACTGATGTACTTCTTGTCACAGCCTTGGCACACGTACGGCCTGTCATTCGTATGCAATCGCTTATGGAGTTTTAAGTGTACAAACTGTGTAAATTTCTGCATACATAGGTCGCACGCGTAAGGCTTTTGTCCTGAATGTAGCCGTAGGTGAGTTTTTAGATTCGATGTAGAAGAAAATCTTTTCTTGCAAATATCACATTGATGTGGTTTCTCGCCAGTATGCACAAGGTGGTGTTTCTGCAGATGAGCGAGCTGTGTGAACGATTTATTACACACGTTGCATTTGAAGGGCCGCTCTCCTGAGTGAGTCCTCAGGTGAACCTTAAGGTTCGAAAGTTGCCCAAATGTTTTACAGCACACATTACATTCGTAATGCATTTTTCCATCCTTCTTCTTTAGGGGGTAGGGTAGGCTCCTGTAGCCTCGCGAGGCTTGTGAGTTTGGGCTCATCGGCGCCACCATCAGGCTGCAGGAGCCGTCGGGGCTCATGCTGCCGTGAGCCGGCACTAATTGACTGTTCATGTTTGAATTCTGGATCAAACTTAGCTGGGAACAATTTTTCAGCGTGATGACGCTTGTTGACGACGGATAATGATGATTATTTTGTCCATTCTGAGATCTCTCATACTGATGCGATGAAGTCACGGTTGGCGAATAAGTGTTCGGCGGTGATCCCAACTGAGTAATAATTGTTGAGTTCGGCGGTGAGTATAAGTTGTAGGAATAATTTGGGTAGTGACTTTCATAACGCGTTTCTCTTATTTCCCTGATTTCTCTAATTTCCCGAATTTCAGTTGTGTGGGGTATTGAATGTGGGGGTGATGAGGAGTAGACAGATGCCGCACTGGGTGTAGGCAGCTGTTGGGGCAGCGGTAGTAAAGATGGCAATGGTGTTAAATTGGAACTAGAGTCAGGGCTGCATGCATTTCCGTATCGTTGGCTTTTCTTATACGAGTAGGCCATTTCAGTAGGTGAAGACGGTGGAGGAGTAGCGTTTGGTTGCCTTCTGCTAGGATCATTATTATTTGTATCAATACGATTTCCAGTGAGTATTGTTTCTAAGATACGGGTGTCTGGTGGTGAATACCTCATGAATGCTGGTTGCGGTGAAGGCGACATAGCGCCATCCTCGTAGTATGGTTTAGGTACAGGTATTAGAGTATTTTGTGAAGGTTCAAGTACTATGACTGTGGACGTCGCAGGATCACGTCGTGGAGGGGATAAATTTTGTGGCGTCGTATTGGCAACTTCTTCGGCTATCATCAATTCCTTTTCACTTTCACATTCCATATCCTTGTGATTTTGGTACTGATAAGGTCTTGGAATCTTTTTCTTGAGTTTTCTATAATCATTACGGTGCATTTCCTGGTCAATTTTTTGTACGATAACTGTTTCCTTAGGTTCATTCGTTTTGTTAGAGCAATCCAAAACGTAATTTTCAACGTCTGAATCACTGGAGTCTTCTGGTGGTGTGAATTCATCGTGGTAGCCATTGCTATGATATCCTTCATCGGAACGCACTGAACCATCGTTTGGCGTTAATTGTGGCTCATAATGGGGAGGTCCGCAATGAGTGAGGCTTGGTGATTTATTTCCCAATTTTTCTTGATGGTTCTGTGCCATTGGAGATGGACCGCGTATATCTCTCACATGCTGGTTTTGTGCTGGTGATCTATTGCTATAAACTCGTGGGTTTTCCATTTGATGTATCACAACATGAGACGTACTTTCTTTGTGTTGAATAATTAATGTAGGATTGTCTCGATGATGGATTTTTACTGGCGATGGCGGCTGCATCAAGCCTATTGGTGATAGTGGCGTTTGTTCACTAATGATCGGGCTCTCTGGTTTATTATTTACGATATTAGCGGAAATATCAGTCCTTACAATAGCTCTCTCATTTTTGTTTCGAGGATCTTCTCGGGAAATCAAATTTGGATTGTCACTAAAAAGCTTGTCACTCGCTTCCCGTTTCCTTCGACGACTTGGTATTTCTGTTTCTAACAATTCCTTTGCGTTTGTTAGGCCTAAAACGTATTTCATGTGGTTGAACGCTATTTCAGGATGAACAGGCGCAGGTGGCAAGCCATATGCTTTTTTTATTGATTCTTCTTTGCCTTAAACAAATAAATGAAAATATATTATTATGTGTGATTACAAAGGAAAGTGACGGTGACTTTGAAAGTGCAGTGAAAGGGGCAAACTTACAAATTGAGTATGTAGTTTGTTCTGGATCAATTTCATAGCCAAGCCTCGTTGCAAAATCCTTGCAGTACCATACCATGAGCTCTTCGTTTGGCATGATATCTCTGTGAAAAGAAAGGAAGAGTTAATGTGTGATAATTGAGTGATAACGAAAAGTGGTTTTCTCAAACGTGTTCATAAAAGTGTAGTAAATACCTGATCGTGTAAAAATATATGTGCTCTTGATGCTGGCAGGCGACGAGGTTCATCACCGACAGCGAGTACGCCGAGGCCACGTAGCGCATCCAGTTCGCGACTGTCGTGTCAGACCCATCCAGGTAATAGTAGTCACTGTCTTTGAATATCTGTAACGAGTAAAATGACTCTTATATAATCATCTGTGTTTGTCTCTATAACGTACTAATTACTCATATATAAAGAGTCTGAGTTTGCAATGGACAACATTTCAAAATTGCTAAGCTCTGAAACAAAAAATACCAATTCCTTGTTTACTTTTCCGCTGCTCGAATATATATTTATTTATTTTTTATATTGCTTATTTACTGAGAAAAAATTAAAAACTAAAAAACGTAAGATACGTCATCGGACGGCAGAATGTAAAATATTTCTTTGCTTAGCACATTATAGTTTTAAATTTACGTAACTGCCAAACTCATGACATGTATACTGTCAAAAAAAAAAGACCAACTTGTCAACGGTGAATGTATGACTGACGTTGAAATGTTGACAATAGTAGTATTTACCTTTGACAGTAGTACCTTTTTTTTTAGTAAAACAATGATAAGCAAAGGAATATCGCTGTATTCAGCCGCCGATGACGTTTAACATAAGCGGTGTCAGTACCAATTGGAATTATATTTTTTGAAATGCATCGGAATATTGAATAGTTATTATGTCATTGTCGAGTGCACACATGCGGCGAACTCACGTGGCACGTGCAGGATATTTACAATGCGCGTGCAGCTGATACGGCCGTAGTGGGGAGTCAAGGTCGAGATGCAATGTCAGTGTTTGTTATACAAGCCGGAAGATAACGCAGGACTTGTAGCATTTTATTAATGGTTGTGTCTAGTGTAGTGAGCCGTGAACACACTGTTATAACTTCATCGTTAATTATTTCTCATTTTTAATTAAGTTTTTTCGGCAAATACAACCAGTAACATATTGTCAAACATGGTGTCTTATCTGAAATGCGTATGCGTAGCGAAATGAAAGTAAAATGGCATGTAAATGTGGATCTCATATTTGCAAATGAAAGATTGCTATGTATTGATACGAGCAGCAACTAATATTTATACCATCACCACCGTAAAGAAAAGGAAACCCAATCTCACCTTAATATTTCCATATGTATGATGTCTGACAGTTTCCTGTACCTGGCCCAAAATAGAGAGGAATCGGTTAGTTAAGAAAGTATAGTGCATATTGTACATAGCTTTCGCAGAGTATGAACAACATTCACTACGCATGTAAGTTAGTTTGAATGTCTGGGGCTGCTAATGTTTACGAGTATATGATATATTTACAAACGTAAGCCTCAACCAAATTATTAGAGTGAGGAGCTTGTACATGGACAATGCAAAAGCGAAGTGAAAGTGTTTCCAAGGTGAAAAGTTTGGAACAGATGAATAGCAACATGACTTGAAATGCATGAAGTGGTCGTGGTGTTCACAGATTTTAGTTTTTAGATAAAGATGCTGCTTGTTTGATCCAAGTTTTCAAAGTCACGTTGCTAATATCTGGATCAGTTTAAAGTAATATAAGTGTGGCAATAGACTCACCCTCCAGCAGTATCTCCAGGATATTTTGTCATTGGGGATGCTAGGCGTCCGTGTGCCCTCGAAGGGCCCGAAGCGGGTGCCTCGCGGGATCACGCCGATGCTCCACACGCCTTCCGTCTGTGATCAAAAGTTACGTTAAACTACTTCATCATTTGTTACATTTAATGATTATATGATTATTATTGTAGGTATGGTACTTAAGTGCACCTACATAAATGGCAACAGTGAAATACTTTTGTTTGTATATAGTAAAGGTACTCGTATGTTGTGATTATAAGTACCTACATATATTCATACCTACTTTAATCTTTGTATCACTTATTCATCCGATTACTTAATGTGATTTATTAGAAAAGTATTATTTGTTATTAGCTTCTTTTTTTCCAAATTTTCATGAGAAGAAATAAATTTAGGATAGCATGAATCAATGTCTTTTTAGTAGTTATCTGAACATTTTGAGACTCAATCACAATTGTTGATAGTAAGGTGTGTGGTGCGTTTAAACTGTTTCTTGGTTTTTTTACTCACCGGTGTGTTAGGTGTAGATAATACTGCAGACGGTCTCAGAGCCAGGCTCCTAGGCAACGTTCTCTCAGCCCTGTTGGACGTGCCCCTTTCGCAGGGCACATCAGGCACTATGTACACGGTGAGCCGTTCGAACTCCTCCTCGCGCATGCGCGTGACGTCATATGCGCCCGGGCCGCCCACGGCAGCCACGGCGCCCGCGCCGGCGGGACTGGCCGTGCGTCCGACCACCGTCGTACTGGGAACTTCCTCACTTGTTGACTGTTAGATAACAAACAAGATCATGTTTAAAACCTCTTCATAAAATTAATGTTGTGAACTTGTGATTTACCCAAAAATTACAAATTACAAGAATGTACCATTCAGATGTTTCGTAGTTTTACGTTGATCACAACAAAGTACGTTACTATCGATCTGTAAGTGGGATTGGAGAACCCCCGAATGTTTTAATTTGCCATATTTTTCAAACGAAAGAAATATATTTAAGTAGTGTGTTTAAAATTAAACATTATTCCCCCTTATTACGAATCGCGAACTAAGGATAGTCCCGGAACAAAATTTGCACCAGCCCCCTTTAACATTGTACGGTACTTACTTTAGAACGCGATTAATAATAAGGTGGAAGCTGTTCTCTATTGAGAAAAAGATAAATGTTCAAGACTAGGGCTTCTTTCCCAAAAACGCCGGTAGGAATTTTTCCCGAAAAATATGCAAACAACGTCGCAGCGGAATGCATTTCCTCGTCGCGGGCCGTATGCACTTTCGGCGCCGTTCCATTTTGAGTACTAAGTTGTGAGAGGAAGGGTTTATTTCCGGCAAATGCGAGGCGACAAGCGGTTCGATAAAGGGGCGGCGCGACTACTGACCCAGTTTTGTGATGAGTGCGCACTTTCAACTGCGCACAGACTTCCCCGTTGCCTATTTATATTTTCCGCAAATTCGATTGATCCCTTAAATTTTTCATCGCAATATTGATAACCGGAAATAGAGCCACTTCTGCGCAGAAATCAGGTGGATTGATTTATTGATCACATCTGGATATTCAGATTAAGTACGGATTAAAATGTGGTATACTTACTAGTCTCATTTTGATTTTTATTGTTTTGGATTTCAGATCGATATTTTCATAATTTTATATCCTGCGTTGTGTAATGTACCTGAAACAATAATGAAATAAATTAAAGAATTGCATGGAGTTATTATATTCTTGTAAATACTATAATTTTATGAAAGTTGAAGTTATAAATAATGATTAAATATTTCAATATAGCGTGTCACTAAATTGATACCTTTTAATTCTCTATTTTGAATCCCTGAGCACAAGTTGGCTCTTCATTACTTAAATCCTCATAGTAAGGCGAGTGAAATGATTGTTACCAACCACCTCCAAATACTAAAATAGCCTAAAACTCAAATTTCTAAATATATTCAAACCAATGGGAGTTCTAAATCAAAAATGACTGCTCTTTTTGTTGATGCCGCATTGAGTATTTGCCAATTTGGCAGCAGCACGTGGAAACGCGGAAAGGATTCGGCGCGTATCCGAGCGCATTCTTCGTGTGCGGTAAACAAGCAGGTACCTACTATGCGCAAGCTAACAACAGATCGAGATCATGTCAACTAAAAACAAAAGTTCATTGACGTCATGATTTTGAGTGCGTAATGTTTAGTCAATATTTTCAGTGTTGCGGAAATGATGTAGATAATATGATGCCAAACGTAGTCTTAAATTAGCGACTGTTTTCATTTATCTACCTAATCCCACAACTCGATCCAGGTTCGGGTGGCAAATGTGGACTGTCCTGACTATCCGGAGTTTTATTACCTCACTTTATGGTCCTGATTTATCTATTGGAAGTCCAAATGGACTTTTCTTTTCCTGATCGGATCGTATACCTACAGGATAGTGACGGTCCAGCAGTGTTTTCCATGAAATGAAATAAAAAAAAATCTAAATGAACATCATGTAACATTAAAAAAAGATATTTTATAGCTCTTTGGTAAGCTATCATTAGAAAAAATTAGTTGGCGTCATCTATGCACTTAAGATTAACATAGCGAGGAAGTACCCATTAGCGTCCGCAGCTGAAACACGTAGGTTTCCCAGTGCCCGGCGTTAGGCAATCATTAAGGTAAGTTCAACACATGGTTGCATAATTGCGGAAGGCGCGTGTCGCGGCCGTCGACTCCTCTTGATGGGAACGAAAAATTTGTTATCCAAACCGGGCCCATTTGACATTCAAATTGTTGCGCAAACGCCGCCGCAGCGTCGTATTGTAAACATTATGCGGTGCATCTGTAATGGCTTTACGTATGGTTTTGTAACCGCATCCATGTAGGTACCGAGTATGTATCATAAATATTTCAATAGTCTCTGAATATAATTGTTCTAGAGAGAAGTTTGTGTCTGTCGACTTCATCAAAATTATAATTTATAAATTCGGTCGGCTCGCGAGCTCTACAATTCTCATAGGAAATGACTACACAATTGTTAGAAACGAAAGTCATATATTAGGTATGTAGTATGCCGAATATATGACATCAGTGTCTTTCTTATCATTTTGAATACTTTCATTTCATTTTGAACCCCTTGTGTCCGAAGCAACTGTATTGAAAATTCGCAAAATTCGGGAAAAAACAAATGAGAATCGAAACCACAAATTTAAGATGCGCGGTCTCCTTTGATCAACCTTTTTATATCAACGTCGGCATCACTAAAGGAGAAAGAATACGGTTGACAGGTCGTGTTTTAATTTTTATGGCGTGCATGTGATTTTATTAAGTTATTTAATAACTTGCTGAACTGAACTTATGTATTATCAAATACGACGATTTTTAAAATATTTAGTTATGAAATAAATCAGCTTGCTTGCTGATTATTATTCTATGCCTATAAATTGTCTCTTCTAACAAAAGAAAAATTAAGCAAGTGATACCATAAATCATAAATAACTTCTCATGATAGCGCATTAGTCGATATTAGAACCTATGTTATGACTATAAATACACGGCGAGGTTTTCTATATTACTATGTCATAAAGAATATGAGTAGAACACTTTGTATTTAACTAAATGTTAATTTATTCTTATTTGTAAAGTAGGCACTTTATTGAGTATAATTATAACTTATTATAAGTGTTTGTGTTTTTAGCGAATATATCTGATTCAGTAAATAAAATAACCAAAAATAATGAAGGCACGTCATGTTCTTATAATTATTATCACGTTACATACAGTAAAAGTGAAGGTGGCTAGAAACAAGTTATTATATAAGTATGTAACGTTAGAAATATAACAGGACTGTGCCAAAATATAAGTGACGTATTTTATATCAAGTGAAACCGACTTCGATGAAAGTCTAACAATAAACGCCGTGATGCCAATCTAATGAAATCTCACTATTGCTATATGTATAAAACTGGTGCTGGCAATAAGCCTAAGATTATATTATATAGGTTTTCTACATTGAATAATAATTATTTCTACATAAATGCTCTATAAATTGTTATGGTGAATGTGTTATTTCATACATGGCATAGGTACCGTCTCGCATTAGTTTTGATAATTCGGTTCAACTGAACAAGATCTCTATTTAATTTATTTATTACCACAACGTCTTAAGATAAGCTATTGAGTAACGAAAACTATTAAATTGACTAACAAACACACTGTAGAACTACTAGATAGATTAAGATAGACTATTTCGAAATGAGTTATACCTACAAATAATCTTGCAGTAGATAGCAAAAGTGGTAGGAACTTTCCCACTAGTAAATCTAAAACTGTAGTATCAATATGGGCGATTGCGTAAGTAAGGGTATGTACGAGGGGCGGGGGCGCGGGCGCACGTGACCGCGGTTGCGCAATGCGTTCGCGCACTCTGCGCAATGTCACTCGGTACACGCGACAGGCAATCCGCGAGTTTGCCCTTACCACGACTTTTACTTTATACTATCGTTTATTTATTCATTTATTTTTTATTGCACAAAAAAATAAAGGAATGAATACTATAAAGTATTCTCTACTAGTCAACCATTGGGCGATGCAGAAAGAAAGATCTATGGCCATCGTTAATTATTGGTTTTTTTTCTCCAGTTTTCGACAAATTTTTAAAACAGTCAGCTCTACAGCTATGAGCAGCTTACATTGTTTATGGTAAAATATGATTTATGCTGAAATTAAAATTGATCAATATGCTCAAAAAATATTATGTATCCGAAAGAAAACTGTGGTACTTTATCAGGTTACCACAATCTGTTAAATTTTTTCAATTGATATTGATGTAAGCATCGAATGAAGAAATTTGACAGATACATTGATGTTTGGCTATAAAGCTTGATTTTATTGTTTTTTAATTGCACTGCGATGTTGTGAAATAAAATGTAAACAATTTATCTAGATCGAAGTCAAACTTTGATTAGGTATATGTATGACCTTTAAGTTAATATTTGCCAAGTAAACCAGTAGCTTAGCATTTTGTTGCAGACTAGGAAGCGATATCTCATCTAGAAAGGTGAATAAATCTAGTGCGCCTATGTGAGAGCTTGATGAATGATGGCGATGGGGAACAGGTTAATGATCCCCGTCGATTCGCCGCGAGCAGGTGTATAATTATGTAGTTAGCGCGGGCCGCGGTAGCGCACCGATGCGCATCGTCGCGCGCGCATCTAGCAGTAGGAAGCTGGTAACGCCATCGGGTTCAAAAAACAATCCCCTGTTTTGTCTTTTTTTGCTAAATGTCAACAAACTTTCCCTAGGGGCTTTCTGTTAGTAGAAAATAAATAATTTAAAATGCTTTGATTGTAATTTGAAAGAGAACTGCGTCTGTAAATCTGATAGGATTTTTACATGACTTTATCATACTGGAAAAAATAAATATGGCACCTTCCTACAACTGGACCGAAATTATTGCATAATATTAAAAAGCTCCTCGCGTTTTTATATTTGACGGATAAATTCTTTTTATATATCGTAGTTTATGAGAGGTCGCAAACTGAAAGCCTACCACCTCTCAGTATAAGATTCCAAATATAAAGTAATAATAATTGAATACGTTCTTTAAATCATTATTGACTGCAGCAAATGCTGAGGTTGGGCCTTGTTGGCGACTGAATTTGTCATACTTGTGTATTTATGTCACTCATGTTTGATTTGTGTTCTGTGGCCAATAAAGAACTCTTTATCTTTATTCATATTTTTATTTCACATTAATTATTGTTATAGCGTACTAAATTAACCAAGGCGAAGGTTACTTACGACGGTAAGGCTTTTTGGTCATGCTTCACTACACTGGCCACTGGCCACCGCCGAAGTACCTTTGTCGTCCGGCCAATGTATTGAGTGGTAAACATTATATAAATTGACTCATCCTAGACTGGAAGTATGATAGTATCTATGAATACAATACCTACCTGACATACCATGACAATAAACATGAAAATATTGCAAAACGTCTGACAACTTGTTGATATTATGTTAAAAACTCTATGAGAATAACTTCTGCTAATTGTACATACTTAAGTACTTTTTTTATCGTAATTAATTAAGTCTGTTTTAAATAAGAAAGAAGTAGAACAAAACTAACTTATAAACAAACAATTTGTACTGGTGCTTGCTTCCATAACACGAGTCACTAAATAAGGAACCTCTTAGAAATAGAAATAGAAAAATGTTTATTTGGCACCAAAAATACAGATAACAAAATATAGATCTTTACATTATTTATTAATTTAATCCTAATCTAGGTTCAGTTCTCTTCAGTTTGATCTTATTAGAAAATCCGCGATATTTATTAGTACTTTATTTTTTTCTAATTGGAGGTTCCAGACGGTTACAATAATTGTAAGTTCTGAAATGTCATCATTAATTATGATTATTATAAATAATGATGTTGTTTCAGACCTACTATCATTGTTTGGATCGGTTTATTCCTTTCATTCTAATTAAAATTATAATATTACACAAATTAATTGCTTGTTATTGATGTCAAAGCAACTCTCTTCTAATATCAAGGGCACTTCAAAGCTAAATCATGACTGATTACATAGTTATGTAACTGTCGCTAGATAGAATATTATGTAGATTATTTTAAGTATCAATAGAATGTCTACTAATATACCTAATAAACGTTATTGAAATAATCTAGACAGTTAAGTAACGTTTTTTATTTTGCATATTTTTTGGACCAAATAAAGGACAAAACTTTGAATATGTAGAGTAGCTAGTTCTCATATTAAAGCATCACCCCTAATTGAAAAGTCAAGACAGATAATATTCTAGGGTAAGGTTTTACGAGTATTAGCCACGAAATTATGTTTGATTGTAATATTTTTCCCAAAAACAAAATATAAGAATTTCCTCGAAATCTGCCAAAATGTTACTAGTATAGGTAGGTAATGTGCAATCTATATTTAGTATTTTGATATGTGTCTTGTGCCATAAATGGTTTTAGTTTCAATAAGTTATTATATACTTTCGTTCATAAATAGCCAATTTAACTTCAATCAAACCTGATGTTTAGTTAAGACGACATTTATTAAAATTGAATATGATATGAAAAAGGAAAAACTAATAATTGCCACAGTATGCGATATTGGCGGGCGGTATGTTCGCGATCAGTACCGCGGCGAGTGCGCGCGCGCACCAGGAAGCAACCTTGGGCTGCGCTGCACTTGAACTTGCCCTATTGCATCGCGCATCGCTCGCACCCGCGCCGCGCTGCGCTCTAGATGCGCTGTTTGTTTGCAATATTCATATCTGTTCCAACTATGATAGGTAGATTAATTAATTACTTATCTACGGGTACGATTGAGTGCACATTGACTTTCAAAGAGGCTAGTTAGTTAGAAAAGGAAAGCAAAAAGTATAGTCTATGTATTTATTTTCATTGTCATTAAATTACTTGTATTTGAATTACTGTCCAGTCATGTATTGACACGGGCAAAAGTTTAAAATGCAATAATGTTAATTACAACTATAAAAACAAAATTAAATTGTAATATGAACCTTAGCATGTTTAGCATACCTTATGAAGTCTAGCATTCATAGCAGATTTACGATATAAATAAGTTAATATATGTGCAAAACATATGTTTAGTGACTGATATTATTTTAAAACCACTATAAAAACAGTTATAACAATGGAACACTTAGTACAATGAATACTAAACTAGGGTTTTATGTGAGATTCCATGTTCCATGAGTAAATGGAGAAGGCATACAGCCTTCTTATAGAGCATAAGCCCTGTCACACTGGAGCGTGTTTTCTGGAATTGGTTAATATTAGCGCACTTGATTGATGGCCTCTATCAGCCCGCAAATACTTACGAGGGAAGATGTTTCCCAACACGGTATAGTGTAATAACACATTAATGACACTTGTACTTTTTAAAATGTAATTCAGAAATGTAGAATGGGATTGGCTGTAGGTTATTATACCTGCTTCTTGTAAAATTAAATGCCCAGCCGATTTTATTCGTAACTATAATATAATTAAAAATCTGTAGGTACGTGCACTTACTGATATTTTAACACTTAATGGATTCCCGGAAAATAGCGGTGTAAAAATTGTAACATAATTCTTCCGCATAAGCTAATTGTGATGAAATGGCATCGAATTCCGAAAAAATACTTACACTGAAACGAGTCTTAGTTTCCGGAAATGTATTTCTAAATATGATTATACAACTTTTGATATGTACGATAACGTATTTTCCGCGTGATTTTGCAAATAGCATTTGTATTTGTCTTGTGCAAGGTGACCAATTAAAGATTGTCACGTTGGATTAGTGGGATTATGCACCCATGTATGCAATAGCCACGAGACTGCATCGGGAACGCTAACCTTGCGCTAATAATAATGCAATACGTAGATGCACTAGAAATAGACGCCGGTATCGAAGATAACAGCGTTACGTATTATGGCGAATGCGGAATTGGTCGTCGCGATACCGTCGCGTCTGCCACCACTTAGGCTACATTTATGGATCGATAAGGTTTGAATTATTTGATTTTAGTATGAAAATATTTGAACCTGTCGTGTTCGGTATAGTTGTGATAGTAATAAAGTAGTTGTTTGGTACTATTTTGCGTTTTTTTAATAACTTTATAATTTCCATAATGGAATGAACGTTATTTTATCAGTACAATTATTAAATTAAAAATACTGCTCTTTTAGAGTAACTATTAACCTTTATAAGTCGTACGTACTTTGAAAAAGTTTAGCCAATTGAACTGAAAAGTTGGGGCAACAAGTTTCAAACCGATATATATTTTTCAGTAATAGCTAAAGGAAATAAATCATTTATTATATCATTATAAATTAAGTACTTACAAATATTTTCGTTATTCAAGGCATCTTCAAAATACAAACTAATCCTAGGACGCGTTTTAGTGAACAATCGTGGTCGACCGAGTGTTTCGGGACTCGTATTTGGCAAACATCGGTGCGCCTACGAGGCGCTCGCGACGTCGAGCGACTTGAGGTACTCTAAGAGTATGCGGAGCGTGAGCAGCGGGACGAGGGGCCGCAGGCGGCGTCGCGGTCTCATGTCGCGGTGGCGCGGGCCGCGGCCGGTGGCCCTGGCTCAGCGCGGCTCCAGGCCCCGGCTCCGTGCTCGCCGGCGGAGCGCGCCGCACATTATGCAACGTCCTGACGACCTGCCCCACGTCTACCCGCCGAGCGCCGAGCACTAACGCCGCCGCTGTGCCCACCGACCCAGATGCACTTTTACGACGCCGAGAATGCAATCGACACACATACTCGCGTCTCGTTCCGATAAACGCATCGACGACGAAAGCGACCTGTGACGGAGAATGCGGACGAATTTGACAGCAAATGCAGTGAGTACGTCACGTTCGCGCCTACCGCTCGCCTATTAGACAAGAGCGGGACGGCGCAGCGCACTGCGGCCGCGGGCTGCATTCAAGTTCATTACTTCCGTAGTGTGGCGGCCGCGGCGCGCGCCGTGACCATGCTCCCGATACGCGCTCGCATTTATTGAAGATCATCTCTACTGAAGCCGCTGGAAATGCTACTTTCCATGATTTCATTCAGCTTAGTTAATCATTACATGCCTCTAAAAACGCTACATGTTTTTTAACCACCCTCCATCATCTACGAGGTTAAATTTCCAAATGAGTATTTTTCAGGAAATGGTGCAACTAAAATAAAATGAAGGATTTTCAGTAAATCAACTTTAAGATTTAACCTATGTCATAATTTCATTTATAAATATTTGTTGTACAGAATGAATCCCGCTGACATATCATAAAGGCTAATTAAAATAAGTTGAAAACAACGTGCGAGCGAGTAGCGTGAGAACGGCAGCGAAAGCCATGGCAGGGCGGGCGGCGGTGGCCGCGCGCCTCCCCGGAACACGCTTTCACTCTCGCGGGTCGACGACACAGCCTGCACGCACCCTTACCAGGGATACTCGAACCCCGGCGGCTCGCGTCTGGACTTGCAATCTCGCCGAGATACGCGCGGCGGGAGAAACGCGTGAATTTTTCGTACCAGCTTTATGGCGTGAGCCGGTAGTTGGTAAGGGTGTCGCACCCACACTCCGCCGCGACGCCTCGCCGCACCCTGCCACCTACCATTATCCAATATTGATTTCACTATTTACAGCCTGTAATCTGTTAACAGCTGCAAACTGCTCGAACTCTGAATAAAGGACCCGACGCTCGGCTCGCCGGCCGCCATGTACTTTGTTTGAATATTGAATAGATTTGTATAAAGCGTCCTGTGCAATATAATGCATGCTTCATGATGCAGTTTGAATTGTCGTACACTTGTTAGTGCGGCAGAGATTAAATATAGTCTCACAGTCAAAACCGAGCGTATATCAAAACACCTAATGTTTCACGACATTAATTATATATTATCTATTTTACATTCCTTCCTTGTTGATTATTTGTATTTGATTATGATAATAGAAAATATATAGAAGGAATTATTACTCCTTTCAAACTATTGACATGATATGAAATAATCTTCAGTTAAATGGGTATTGTTAGCCTTCTTTAGAAAATAAAACATTTCATAGATATAAAACGTCACGCGTTGCGCAATAGATACTACCTAATCAGTATTTTAGCAAAACATAGGCTTGTAGGTTGTCTTTTTATTTTTATAAAGAGAAATGTTTCAGTACTTAGGTAGGTGGCGGCACAAGTACTTACCTACATATTAGGTAATTGATAAAGTTAAATCATTAACCCTCCCAAATAAACAATAATTTGTTTTCGTGATCAAATTTACAAATAAGTCTGAAGAGGTATGTTATTGGTGGCGTCTCGTTGGTTTCTTTGTCAGCGGGAGCAAGTGCATTCGTCTAAACCCGATTAGGGCGCCCCTCGTCTCGACCTAGGGCAATGTCTGGCGCGACCTGCCCTAACAGCCACCCTTAGCCCACAATCGGTTATTTTCGTCCTGCCCTAATACGCACCGATTTTTACATTTTACTCGGAATTTGTCCGTGCTTGTTTTTTTTTTAAGATTGGTTTGGACCTAATTTATTTGTATGCAATTTCTTTTAACTTAAAGTTATTATTAATAAATATTTAAAATTATATGAAAATGAAAACCAATATTTTAAACATGGGTATGAAAATAGTGAATAGATTAGTTTCAATCGAAATATTTAATAAAATGCACACCAATTATGGTTACTTATTAACATATATGGAAATACTTTAGAAAAGCATAAGCATTCCCATTGATTAGCGTACTTGAAAGATGTTCACATATTTGGATAGCTTAATATTTTAAAAAACTTACACGGACTACAAATTGTGCGTATTTAGGTAGTATTTACTATAACATTATAAGTTCCACTAATTACATTTTGTGTAAGTACATCGCTTACATACTAATGTCTTTATTATTGTGCTGCATAAAATCATCAAAGGTCTGGAAAGTCGTAACGAGCAAGTAGTAAAAAAAAAACGAAATTATCCAATTGGCCCTCAATTAGAGCATGAAAAGCGAAGCGCAAGAAAATTCCATTTTCCATCGCCGGCGGAGGCTTGAGCGGTACGTATCAAAACACTGAATCTTCCGGGGTGAACGGCCGCGCGAGCCCCGCGCGCGGCGCCGCTCGCCTCGTCGCCCATCCGATATTGCCAACTACATCCAACGTGAACGTTACTATTTTTAAATTAACTAATTTAAATTTAAAATATATTTTGAATTTCTGAAAAAATGTTTTTTGTTGTTATTAATAATAATTGAACATATGCTCCTATATGCAGACTCTACAGTAAAGTTTTATAGGTTTTAAAACTTTTGTCAAATGGAGATTTGACTTTATCATCAATGGTTACTTAGTATTTTATGTAATGACCTGACTGTTTCAGTAATTCTGTAAAGTTTTCGCGGAAACTTTACAGAATTTCTGAAAGATATTATCTACTCTTGCATAAAGTGTGTATTATTTAAAAAAAGATGTTATAATGAAAATTGATTGAGGATTATTCAGGTTTTGACCTACCTACTTTCCTGTCGTCAGTCTGAGTGGCAACACTGGGCCTCGTCTGGCTGCGAATAAATCGCAGCGTGCGCGAGTGTGCGCGCGGGAAATGCGTTCGCTGCAAGAGTATTGGGCGGGTCGTTGACTCCTCGCTAAATTTCGTTCACTGTAGTAGTACGGAAACTTCAGAGGATGAATTCGTATTGAAAGGGCGCTGATGTGTCAAGTTGAGGTTTCAATGCAGGTGAGATATACTTTGATTTGATTTTGATTCTTGTCAAAAAGTTATGTGAATATTTGGTAACTTTTATTCTAAGATAAGACCGATATTCAGCCACTGAATGCGAACATATATCAGTTTGTGTTGTAGCTAAGTACTGTTTTTTCCAATTAATACTAATTTTGATTGTATTAGCTAATAGTTGTAAAATTGAAACGTGATGTTACTATATCAAGGTTAATACGACCCGTTTGAAACAGCGGTAGTGACCGCTGTCCGCTGCCTCTGGTGGGTTGCGGGTTTGATCCCCGCACAGTACAAACATTTGTGTGTATGAACATCTATCTATTTGTATTGGTCTGGGTGTTTTCTATGTATTATAAGTATATATTCACAAAAGTAAAGTATTATATGTATATATTTGTAATCCCACTGTTGATTCTGATATCCGTAACACAGGTGCTTGAGCTACCTATCTCAGATGTCAGATTAATATATGTGATGTTATGCAATATATACTTATTTATAAAAAAATACTATGAGTATTAGCTGGTGTAATTTAGTAAACAAAACTTTATATAAACTATAGTTTCTCAAAAATCTTTAGTAACATTGTACAACTATCTCAAAATGTCTGTTAGAAATACTACTCTGTTTTAAAAAACTATTTTATAATTAGTTCACTAAAAAGCAGTGTATGTTAAATTGTACTTATACCAGTTTCATTATTTTGAAAATTCAAGTTGAATAAAATTATGTACTCTACATTTTTTTCTGCGTTGGTTCAATGGACTGTAGGCATTGATTTAGCCGACAAACCTTTTTTTATGGTTTAACTGATGGTAGTGTGCATAGGCGCTATTGATCCTATTTAGTATAAAACGCGGTTCTCCTCTATATCTGTAAGTGGTGGTGCCCGCAGTGCAAACTCGATTTCCCCCTTCTTGGGGTAGGCTTCAATACTCATTCATGCCTTTTCCCGCTCTGGCGAGTGCAGGCGCATATCGCGCTCCCGCTCTAGGCGCTTCCGTGTTGTGCCGGCTACATACGCGCATGCACTAGACCTAGCCCAATGCAGCGAATTTTGCGTAGGGTCATTGTCCTCGCCTATATCTGTACCAACCTACGGATGCACCGACATACACCCACCCCCATAGATCGGGCCCGTCTAATCCCTAACGCTCATCTTTTGCAACTTTTAACAACCCTCGATTTCACTTTTAGCAAATGTGCAATTTTTCTTTGTCAGTCTCAGTTAATTGCTGTAACGTAATAACAGTAAGATACCGAAACAAAGGGCAACGTTATTTTATGGCCGGTTTCGGGAATAGAGAATAATAATGTGCTAAAAAATGCCGTTTGCACAAATTGCGGATGCTTTTAGCGAATTGTTGTTTTGGGCCTTTTTAATGGGTAGTACGGCGATGACAATAGACAGTTATGTTAAAAAAGTGCACAGACATCGAAGGACAGCAAAAATTGCTACATACACAATAGAACAACGGTTTTGTAAGTTACGTAAAAAATGCCTTGCTTTTTAGGTGTTTGACGTTCTTGGAAGTCTGTGATGACGATTTTAGAACTGCAATAAGAATATATCACAAAACAATGAAAACAGTATGTAGACGTTTTTGTACTTTCCGGTTCAAATTAAAGTTTGATATAATCCAATCTTAATTATTTTATATAGCTTTATATACCGTAGTAAACACAGTGTCATACCTATATTGAACGGCCATCCAGATTTTTGGTCGAATACGTAATCTATTTATTTATTTTCTGGGCCAGGTTTAAACAGTTTTACATATATGTTTTGTGTCAAAATGTAGTGCAAAGAGGTGCGAAGTACCAGTCTAGAATGTGGCTAGGGTCAAAATCCGCGCAGTATGTCAGCGTTTAGTATTCCGCGGCCGGGCGGCTGCCGCCTAACGGGACCGCCCGTCTACACGGGCCTTTACTTTCATCGATCGAACTAACCACATCGTCGGTTTACTTTCCTTTGTTAGTTTTGGCTTCTAACGCTGTAAATATGCCTGATTTACTTACAATCTATAAATACGATGCCCTACTTATTAATGAGCAAGACTTCAAGTGCAAGTATACGGTTTTTGTTGACTGACTAGGTTTTAGGAAAAACGAAAGCTTGTTTCCCGTTTTTTACTGGTATTTTCGTTTTCTTTTTATAAATATGAGTAACGTTCACTTTTATACGTGTTTTCTTACCTACTTTTACTTGACGTAATGAATTGTTTGTTTATTGAATTTGGTTATCGCGCAAAATGTAGTGTACTAGTAAAATAAGTGCAACTTATTTATATCACGGAATTTATGCCATTTTTTGCATCAATGCTTCAAGACTAGATCGATGTATTTATTGTATATCATACAAAACTTTATATCTCGACATAAAAATATTTGATGTAAAAAATATGTTTTCCTTTATACATTTACACAAAATTACTTTACATAATAGAACAACGTACATGTCGATCAAAAATTAGTAATAAAGTCATAAAAAACCCGAAATGTTTTTTTAACTAGATATAATTATAGAATCAAAAGCCACATAACAATATACCGATCTGATTTTCCACGGTTTGCCACAAAAAATCTATTGAGTCGGAAGCAGCAAGTGTTTGTGTATCGCAGGTAGGGCGGCGCGGGCGCACCGAGCTCTGCGGTCCCGTTACCGGGGACGAGCTGAATAAGAATTATGATGCGCGCCTATTATTGTGCATAGAGCTGCCATTTCACATATTTATGCACCTGCATTTTTTATTGATACGCACAAAGTTTGAAAAGAGTTTGGAATAATGCTGATAGATGATGTCACCTTAATGCTCGTCATGTTGGGAAATGCGATTATAGTTTAGAAAGGTGCTATTGCACCTTACTGGTTAGGTCAAACACGTCAATAAAAGGTGAATTATAACGACGTGCTGATAGCTAATAACTAAGTATTATAGGTCGTTTGTTTACATTTTTACCTAGTAGTTCGGGAATGTTTTGGTGTATTGTTTTTCACTTTGAATTTTAGTAAGTGAAATAGCGAATTAGATTTTGTAAAAGATTATTAGATGTAACTAATCTAAACAAAATAATATCTTCTCATCAAAATTACATCATAATAATTAAATCATGAAAGTACTATGTATCTATTTGTAAACATGTGTAACAACAATACAAATACGATTATGGACTAACTTGAATAACGATGACTGTTTCGATCGCAACTTCCCGATCAGTTAAAATGTACCGTTCAAAGGAAGCGTAAACATTAGTAGTTCTACATGTGAGGTTCCCAGAGCAGGTAACAGGTATTATTTATCACGGTATAATGTTACTCATGCGAGCCGTACGGGACCCGCGCCCGTCTACCGTTAGGTCGTCACGAAAAAAATAAAATGTGAGGGTGAAATCAGAGCGCGGCAGGGTGCGATCACAGAGTGCGCTTCTGTCACGATGGGAATGTAACCGAATATTGCATTCTATGCACTTTACAGTACGTGCATAGGCGGCGGAGTAAAGGATCCTCGTTGAAATGGCATTTTCGATTTTTAAAATTGTTGCAACATTTTCTTTTGTTTCAGATAGTGATTGATTTATTTAGTTATCGGGTTTGGGTAAGTAATTTTTTTTTTCGGTAGTTAATGTAGATTATCCTAAACCATACATGATGTAATAATGAAATGAGTCATACTTATCAAAAATGTGAGGCACTGGAGCGACACTTTTGAAAAATTGTATGTAAAACAAGTGTCATAATACCAGTAGTATTATTTCAATAGAATAGTGTTTAGATCACAAATTAGAACCAATTGGTGTGAACAATTGCAATTTGCTCCTTCCTCGGCTCGCGTGCTTCAAGTGAACCCGGACTCTGATTCACACGTGTTTTCTAATTCCCTGCAACTGCATTAGCACATTGCAATGCCACAGGCAATGCTCCATGGTAAATTAGAATAGGTGTCTGTACTGCACCTATGCTTAGTTGATGGTTGACATTTTGTAATTGTAACGGTGACTTTGTTTAACCACGGCTATGATATAACTAGATGTTAGACTATTGGTGTTGAACATTACCATTTGAAAAAAAAACAATGATAAAAGATATTGTTTAATTAAAATGCAAAATATTGAATCTAGTATTTTTTTCAATCCATTCATTGAAATTTAGCTATTAAAAACACAAGTACCTGCACACTTGTGACCTTTATTTCTTAGAATATAAGATTTTTATGTAGCTACTTGTAAGGCTGAAAGTATTCACCTTGGTCTACATTTACGAAGTTCACATGTGAAGTGGCATCAAGTCACTATTGTTCAACATTAGTAAGTTTTATATTTTCTTTATTATTCCCGAGCATATGCCTTGTAAGGACTCGATTAAGTTGTGAAAAATTCTGGATAAGAATTACAAATCCCGTTCAATTAGTGCGTGTTTTATAATGCGGATGAATGAATTGCTGTACAGGTTACCATAGTTGCAACACTATGCAAAGGCGGCAGACAATAGTGAACGGTATCTGGAGAATTATAATAACTATGGCGTGGTAGTGTCGCGCACAGGAAGCCTCGCGACATACATGTCATACCTGTGCGATGCTCTACGAGTATGTCGGGCGCAATAAGCCATTGCTATTTTTATGACACCACTACCATCGCTTCCTGGAACTTTACTTTCATAATATGGCATCGTATTGCTTTTGTATTGAGAAAGTACTGTGCTTTATAACAATATGTGTATGTACGAACAGTTCTTATCATTCTTCGCGTATTTTTTTAATTTGACGACCAGTTTGGATCAGTGGTAGTGAACGCAGATTCTGGTGCAAGGGTTGCGGGTTCGATCCCCTCACAGTACAAACATTTGTGTGTATCAACATGTTCGTTTGTATTGGTCTAGGTGTTTTCTATGTATTATAAGTATGTATTTATAAAAAAAAGTATTAAATGTAGATATATATTTCTTATTCCGCTGTTGGTTCTGATACCCGTAACACAGGTGCTTGTAATATTTATTTTTGCTTGCCGGCTGGTTTTTTATTTTGAGGTTTACAACGTCAATAGTCTTGAGGCTCATCTTATTTATTAATTAGAAAATACGTAATGATTAGCAAGTCCTAGTTCGGACCGATTGGGGTATTTGATACTTTAATAGTAATAATGTCTGTGTAATATGTTTTATATTACAATTCGATCTCATTGATGAATACATACCGTATACTGGACATTGACATTGCATTTTCCTTGAACTCAGCAAGCCTCAGCGATGCAGTGACTAATGAGTCGATCGGTAAGGTCGAGCCGAGTCACTCGAGCAAGAAAAAGGGTGTTACATAATGGGTGCGTGCGCGCCCGGGGCACGGCGCGAGTACCGTTGCTCGAACAGGTTCCACGCATGCCTCCCCCCCTCCCCTCACGTGCACGCGCCCGCTCACTGAGCATTTACTTTCTATCCATCAAGGACCTGACCATGTGTTCATCAAAACAAACGTTCCTACAGGAATTCGAAAAATACTCCTGAGATGGCTACATTCAAGGAAAATAGGAAATCGGAAAGGAGTGATGCGTTTCGCACTTCATTTGCGTTTTTCAAACAGGCTGTCGATCCAATCGAAAGTATTTCATTTTCAGATTTTATTTTATTTCGATTTTGAAATATTACTTGTCTTTCACGAATCTCACGTGAAATTCCTGTACGTATGTTGACCCTAAAATATTTTGGTTTTTTTTTGTAGATAACTTAAAATAGTTAATAGCAAAGTAAGTGTGAGACGACAACGTGAATAATTAGCTAATTAGAAACAAGGCCAAATCATATTTTTGTGATCTCAAACAAAATAAGACAAATCATCATCATTTACTTGCGTCACGAATTTTCAAGTCCGAATCGTAACTGTTTTTAATTTGGTATTTAGTAAAATTGACTTTCGACTTTATAGTCTGTGGAGTAAACGCGAAACTTGCATAAGCGAAAGCAGTCCGGCGCGCGAGCAGGCCGCGAGCTCACCGCGGTTCAATGACCGAGTTTTCACGGGTTTGACAGCCTGTTGTTATATCATCGGTCGTTGTCAGTGTCATTGCCGAATCCACGGCTGCTAACCCGCGTGTTAATTTGCATCTTTTTGCGTCGCCATTGGGCTCACTTTTCATTGTAGCTTTATTACCTTTTTATATGGTTTTTTCAGCTCTATCTACTGTTTGCGCACCATGTAGTGCGAGTCACATTATAAATTATGTACTCCATCATCGCATGAGTACTTGAATTAATATGACTTTTGAGGAGTGGCTAGGGTTAGTTTTTTGAGGCTTTTGGAGTCCTTGGGTATTTTTTTTGGACATCACGGAGTGTTTTGTGATTTGGATGGTAGAATCGTAATTTGAAGAGATGGTATAAATTATTTTACTTTGTTACTTTTTTTCAAAGTACTACTGAGTATTAAATTGTTACTATCGTATATTATGTCAGTGATTTCGAATTAAAATTAAAAAAAAATTGTATACTAGGTACTTATACAAATAATGACGATATATAGGTTTTCCAAAGAACAAAAGCGAAACATTATTTTTTATGTGTGATAGGTACTAATTTGAGGCAATGTAAAATCTGTTGCATAAAGATAAAGGACACTTCCTTTCACGTTGTTAATGACTTCCTTTAGAAACGAGATCCACAGAGGGAACTATGTCTAAAAACTCTCTTCCTGGCGTCTGCCTGGAAAAACTCTTGTAACAACGTGGCAATCAACAGCGCCAATGATCTCCGAGGCATCGGCGCAGGCGCAGGGCATTACGTAAGCGTGTAGGTAGATCACGCATCGCCTTGAAATTGAACTCAAAAAGTTCAAGGTTCGGTTTTTGCACATCCAATAACAATAGACTCGTATGTGTGCGTGATAGATTCGCATATAGACGGCGAACAAGCCGAATAACTTAGGCCTACCCCACGCCTAATCGCGCCGCTAGCACGGGTCTAGAGATACTGGTTAGGTGCGCTGCATTTTTTCTATTCTAACAAAAAAATAAGATGCTCCAGAATAATTTTGCTTGTTTAGCTAAAAACTGGTTGTGTTATATTATATACATTAGTTGCTCATAAAATAACGTCTCAAGGACAACTACTTAATCAATAAGTTTGCAGTCATATGAGTTTGACAAAGGTAAACCCTTGGCATAATCTTCCTAAATGTAAGTACCACTTACATTAAACTTGTATAATGTTCACAAAAAAGATGAAATTAAATAAATGTAAAAGTGAAAATTAAATAAATGTGAAAAATAAAAATAAATAAATATTGATCTTACTCCGAGATAGGTAGCTCAAGCACCTGTGTTACGGATATCAGAACCATCAGTGAGATTACAAATATATACTGACAATACTTTTTTTTTGTAAATATATACTTGTAATACTCTATCTATTACAAGTATATACACACCCAGACCGATACAAACAGACATGTTCATGCACACAAATGTTTGTACCGTGCGGGGATTGAACCCTTGGTCCAAAGACAGCGTTCACTACCACTGTTCCAAAAGTATGCACGTTATATTGCTTTCATGAAGATCGTACAAAACCATACTATGTTGAACACCTGTGCCAATATTTTGTTTATTTGCAAGCATCGATAAACTAAATTATTCTGTATTATTGATGTGCAAAATTATAGCCGTAGTTTGATAAAATATCAATACAAAACCTATTATAAAATATACAAACAAACTGAAAAACGGATGCAAAATGAAGATATTTTATTTAATGATTATTTGTTAAAAATTTACATAAATAAAGTAAATCTACATATTGTTACTTATCTAATACCTACTCTTCAATTACAGTAATCATTTCTATGATCTAATTTACCAGATACCCAAAAAAGTATGTTTATATTGCTATAATAACAAAATTCAGTTTTAATATTTTATAACTATGTTGCATAAATATTAGGTGTTAGTTCGAAAATAATTATAAAGAAAGTTAATAGCTATTTACTAATATTGTTTATGCTTGTAAACAAACACCCTCTATCATATTAATTAAATAATAAATAAGGAAAAGTTTAGTATGTGGGTTAGTAATCGTTGAGATGAAAAACAATAACACGAGCTTCAGTCAAAGGCGACTACGACGCGCGTTGATGTCTTTTGCCTGAAGGAGCACCAACTCGAAAAAAAATTAATTAGGCTGGTCCAATCTAATCCGCCACCGAATATATGTAAGCAAAATATGTACTAACCATTTGCAGAATGATAATCCAGGTATGTAGAGCTTGAGAAATCCAATTTGTTATGATCCTCGTTATGTCACTAATCTATCACTTAAAAATAATCCACACGTCACATCCACTTAAAAATAGGGGTGAAGTAAAATAAGTCTTATCTTGAGATCTAAGTTGCTTTCAGTCTAGTATAAATGCAGTGACAGCAGTGCGTATTACAGGGTCATGGTGGAGCAGAGAGCGACACGGCGTGACGTGCCGACGCCTCCGGATAACTGATAAAGTGCGGCTCGGTTCATGGTCGGAGACGTCCTTCCTGCGAGGTGCCGCGCGCGCCGAGAGCTGCGCTGCGCCCGCGCCGCCGCCGCTCTTCCGCACTCGCAGGGTGAATGAACTGCTGGGGCGACAGGGACAACTGAACACCCCTCGCGCTCACACGCAACCAATGCCATGGCCGAAGCTGACGATGAATTTTTACTATTCCTATCTCGGCATGGTAATCTGGAACAAGAGTATTTGTTTGTGAGCAACAATGGTGTCGATGTGGAAAATCAGCGAGTCGTGATGAGTTTCGGAAAATTAACCATGAGAAACTCGTAGGTACCTTAAATATTAATCTTTAATGTTTCTATTAGGTTTGAAATAACTTTATTTACTCATAAAAACATATAAATGTCACTTACATGAGTACATTAACAATAATAAAAACTTAAATATAAATCATACAGAGTGGCGGACAAAGCCCAAACAACAGCAAAACAAAAAAAAATGTATATAAAAGGGTACTATGAAAAAACAGAGCACCGGGCGACAATTCTATCCAAATATTCATTTAAATAAATAAGCAGAAGGGATTGGAAACTTATAAACGAGTATTTCTTTCAAATAATATTTTTTCAGAGTGGACATAACATTACAATTTATTGCATATACTTGTCTAAAAAAATAGTATCATTAACTATACAATTTTCATACATAATCAATATATACGTTTAAATAATAGCTTCAAAACCTGCCCATAATAAATAAATTTGGCCTCTCAAATTTCATGAAGGATATTTGAAAACAAAACATTACTTTTGCAATCCCTTATGAATGCCTTTCCAAGTTTAGTTTCTCTGACTTTAAAGCAAAACGTAGATAAGGATAAAGTCATAGATAATATTTTCTAACGTACATGGGAAAACCACATCCTAGATGATCCTGACAGATGTGTTGGCACGCGATCCGCAGGCTGATGTCACATGCGAGGCTGATGCACCGAGGCACTCCGCACACAGCTTGCTACATGCAGCCTTCTACTACTTGCGCAATCTTTCACCAAATCTCATACTATGCATAACAATAATACTAAGGATACGAAAAAAGAACTTTTACAGTTAAACTATTACGATTTGGAACATCTGAATAAGGACAAAAACATTATTTAAGCAATCGCGGTCCTTGATCGAAATTCGCTCTACCTGCTCGGGTTTTTTCCCCAAAGGGTGCGCATTATAAGGGAGGATGTAAAAAATCTAACGGTCCTATCCATCCAACAACACACATTGCAGGACAAAAACACAATGACAGGGTAAACTATTACGTTTCCTTTGACTCAAATATTCGGATTGGACTGAACACGTAGATGTAACAACAACTCAACCAATCATTATTTTGAATCAAGAAATAGATCTAACAATATTCTTCACATGAGGTAGGTGATGTATACCTACTAGTATATTTTGTATAAAAATAATTAAAAAACAACCTTTGGAATATAAATGTTGAAGTATCTGTATAATAGTATCACACTTTTTGAAATACATCTAGTAGGTGGTCCCACTGAACTGCTACTTTCTACTTTATAAATAAATGTCCCAAATATTTCAATAAGGGCAGGAAGCGAAGCAAATTGACGAACACAAAAATACAATGTCTATGCTAATTTTACTTTTACACCCGCATCAGTCATTATGCTCAGGACTCGAGAAAAGAAAGAGTTTTATTACGCAGTAGCTGACATAATAAAAGAAAGGGGTTAGTCTGCCAACCTTTTGTTTTTTAATACTAACTGTGTATCTTTTGTGTGGGAGCTTTCGTCATCAAACCCTTATTGATTTATTACGTCGGTTGCCGTTTCATTGTGATTGTAATCGGTTCTCCTTGAAATTAATCTCCTTAAGAAATTCAGATTATATTTTCGTAATTAACGCAGATTATCAATTTTGTTTAAGCTTAAAAATATTTCAAATTTGGAAGTCTACAAGATTAAAAATGATTTTAAGAGATTTGGTAAGTTCAGCTGTTGGACGATGTTAATGTTTGCCTGCCGAATAATGGTACTAGAAAAGAAATTTAAGGTAGGTATAAAAAACCTAAATAAATGTAAATGGTAATATAACCACTGTTCTTTTAATACATAGGAATGTTATAAACTTACACAATTTAAAATCGAGTTTGAGTACAGCGTATAATTTCTTGTCTCTATCCAAAAATCACTGGTTAATTGGTATTGTACCTACTATTTACAACAAATTAGACATATTTTTCTGCTACTTTCCAAATTATCTTTTTTGTCTATTTCAATCAAACCATCTCTCAAAACCAATGGATATATTCCTACATAGATAACTAATCACAATTTAATCATGCCAAATCTTATACATAGTTCGTATGCCAAAAAAACCAAGTGGACGCCCAAACTTGTGGCTGGACTCCCCTCCCCCCACGTCCCAGGACGCGATCAGCAGGGATCAACGTCCTCGACCTTGAGGCTAGATGAACTTACGTAACTCCGCCGCAGGGCGCGAAGCTTCCACCGAATATTCCGAGAGTTTTTGCGAGCCCCCACAGATTATACTGCGCGTGGGCAAAAACACTGGTCAGATTTGCGCCTGACTACCAGAAGGTCTTAAGTTTTGTTGGTCGATTAAGAAGAAAAATTATGATTATAAAAAAATAGCAATTTAGAGTGGTCTTCAATCTTATTTTTTATTACAGTATTGCATGCCATTTACAGAGCTACATTTAAAATTGGATTAAAATCCTTTACAAATAAGGCATGTTTGAATTGGTATTTCAACCAATTATCAATTTTAATGATCTAGTACATTAATAGCTTTATATCATTTAAATCGATATCCTAGGCTTAAAACTCGCTTGCAATAATAATTATTTGTTAGCTGTTGTTTATAATGAATTTAAAATCGAATTCTTGCTATCTTCGTATTAAAAGGTGGGTAAACATTATTTTGGACTCTTAGGTTAGGTACTATTAGAAACACTATTTAAAAGTTATTATGATGTAATTTCCATGTATAGCGAAAGCCTTGTATAAAAATTGAATAATTTGAAATCGTTATACAGCCTTTTTAGATTGTCAGTTATCGCCTTTCGCTTCTCAAGTGTCTGATGTAATATCAGATACTGTCCAAATTAGCGTGCACACGCAAAAAAGGACCATTTGCTTCTGGAAACCAATTGCGTTTAGAAAAATAAAAGCCGCGCGAATCTCGCAATCGCGTTCGCGCAAAAAATGTGACATCTATACAGAACTGGTTCCAGCTTGGCCATTAGATTAGTACCCCAGCAGAGGCAATAAGTGTACCGCACCATACATGGATTATTTAAATAGTATTTCTTTCTTCCGATTACTTAATCTGTATGTACTTATTTTAATACTTTTAATGCGCTTGCTGATTACAGTTCACCATAAAATTGTAGCATTATGCAGTCATCGAAATATTGGGATTAAGATTGCTAGTGTTTTTGTAAATTTACATCGGCGTGATCGCCTTTAGCCCTAATCTAATGTAAGAAAGACGATGGATAATATTTATTATAATCTCGCTTAGACAACCGATATTGTTGTTTCGGACCGCCAAATGTTCCATTGGAAGACCGTGGGAGAGCCACGCTTCGGCATGAATGGGCCGGCTTGACCGGGGTGATACCAGTTCCTCACAGAAAACCGTCGTGAAGCAGCACAGTAGTGCGTGAGTGAGGGTACGGGAGGCCCAATCCGGGGGAAAGGGGGTTTAAAGGTTGGCAGCGCACTTGTGATACCACTGGTGTCGCGGGTGTCCATGGGCGATGGCAATTGCTTACCATCAGGTAGTCTGTCTGCTCATCTGCCACCTATCTCATAAAAAAAAAGTTGAAATGAATGTGAGTGATGCTTAATTTATTAACTAACTTGTTCCAAAATATTAAAACCCTGAGGTTTTAAAGAATTCAATTCTAGCAAAATATTTTTATCTAAATCTGAATTTCTTTGGAATTAAAATTAGTTTTGTTCAGTGAAAAGTAATAACTTAGACGGTCAACTGGCCTTCGACCATTTGGCCGTCCCAGGTACGCTCTTTTTACTGCACGATCGTCTCCAATTCTCTCGAGGTGGCCGAGCCAGCGAAGTCGAGCTTTAGTTTCGCCGATGATATTAGGGTCGCCCACCTGGTCTTGTAGCTCCCAGTTCTTCCTCCTTCTCCAAAGAAGAATTCTTCTCCGGTCCAAAGTACCGATGGAGAGACGAGGTCGAAAAGGATTTGCGTACACTTTTGGCGGATGACTGGCAGGAGGTGGCGCAGGACCGACCTAGATGGAGACTTTTATTATCGGAGGCCAAGGCTCACTTTGGGTCGCTGCGCCAACCTAGTTAGTTAGTGAAAAGTAATGATTTTTTTATATTTTGTTTCTATTTAATTTTTTCAACATTTTATTTAAATTTACATGAAAATTTAAAGTAATAATGCTTCAGCTGACAATAAAAAAAACGTTTGGTCATATGAGTAACCTCAACAGAAGCTATAAACTTATATCATATTCACTATAATTCAAATCTTTCTTGAGTGGAACTAAACTGGCAGTCAACTTTGTATCTTTACGAGCGCATAAAATGTTCTTAGTTCAACTCACTTCCACTTCGTCCATAACAGGTACATATTTTTAAAACTCAATTTCCTTTCAACATCGTTTCTACTAAGAAATGAACTAAACTATTAGAATGGTGAGATGGCAGCTGAGATTACTGAGGTGGACTAACAACTGGTCAGTTGCAACTTTATCTCCGGAACTCATAAAAATAAAATAATACTTACATTATAAAATAAATAAACAGGAACAGGAAGAAAAAACTAGGAATAAAAAATAAGTACCTATGAACTACACAATATGTAATTAAAATAAGTTATTAGATAAAGATGCATGAATCAGAAGATAAAAAGTAGAAAAATAAATAATACCTCAACAATAAAAATGATATACAGTCAACTCCAAAAATATGTAATACACTTTAGGACCTTGTCACAATACTTACCTATAAGAAAGTAGAGGTTCACTTTCTTTTATTATATATTGTGACAACGTCCTAAAGTGTATACATATTTTTGGAGTTGACTGTACCTTGTAAAATAATATTGTTAGTAGTAGGTATAGTAGTAGAAGCTTTAAGCTGACCTTTAAAAATTAAAAATTATAAAAAAATATATAAATAGATTACAAGATTATCGTCTTCATACCATGTAAGCTGATCAGCCCTATTTCCAGGGTTCCAAACCACCCTAGTGGCTCCGATTGGTGGGATGACGAAGACCCATCAATGTGACGGGATTAGGTTAGGACTTTTATGCAATAATAAAATTTGTGAGATAAACAAAAGAAAAATTAATCCATACTACAGAAGAACCTACCTTCTGTAGTATAGATAAATTTTTATTTTCTTTATCTCAGTACATAATATTATTACTGTATAATCTTCTAGATAAAGGTACAACTGTCCAAGTGGTTTGCACATGTGAATCAAAATGATACTCTTAATGACAGCCTTTTTACGTCTATGATACTCGTATTTTTACATTGATCTTTATAAATTTATAAAACACATTTATTTTGCATATTATAAAGTATATCTATAGTAATACTATCTTTAATAGAACAGAGTTATTTTGGTAAATTATAACTCATAGAGTTGGAAAATTAAGTTGGAAATTTTTCCCGTAGCTTAACAGTAATGAAAATCTTTCATTAATCATTCATTTTCTTTTATGGCAAGATATTCTTCCATTATGCTTGTTATTTTTTTAAAGTAGTACTTGTGTGTTTAATTAAGCCCCGATTAGACCAATCTTTATCCGTGGATAAATCTATGGTATAACGTCAGATTTGTGTGGAATGACCCTAAGTGCACTAATCATTGAACCGAAAACGTAGATTGACACAAGTTACTGTTATAATAATGGGCAATTTTACTTAACTTCCTTCCTTACTTCACTTTACCTAATCTTTAAATGTGGTCATCTAATTAAGTAAGAATGATTTCGGTGTTCACACTAAAAGAAAGGTGCTATGTTTTAGGTACATACAGTCATCGAACTTAGAGACTGTAATGGTTCTATGTAATTGTAGGTGCCTAAATGTAAGTGCTATTTGTTGTTTACGTCTACCTCTACGTATATTTCTAGATTTTAAAGTTTGTAATCACGCTCTAGGTCTCTTTGACTGTAGGTATATGCAACGATTTGAGCTTTTAATTTTTTTTTCTCTATTTTATAGTTTTAAAAATATTTATCTTTTTCCCAATCAAAATTTTCAGTTTGATAAGATGGCAGATTCATACAAATGTCAATCTAAATAAATTGAAAAAGTTTGGTAAAACTTATTTTTTACTAACCTGACAAAAATACTGGTGTCTTTTTTTTGTTTTAGCATAGTTTAATTGCAGGCAACTAAAACCAGAAAAACGGACGTTGCTAATAATAGAAGCGGCTACTGGCTTTAGGTAATCATCACCATAATGTGTATATGTAGTACCTATAAATCAAATATATATTCCCTCATACCAAACCACTGGTTGCCTACCCGGTGATGTCATAGCCAAAAGCAAGATGCCACAAAAAACCTATTGTGTAAAGTCGTGAGACTAGCTAGCTCAGTGGACGAGCGTTGAACCCCGCGCCGCAGAGTCAATGCCTGCTATTAGCCAATTTATAAACGCTCTAACGACGTTTGGATTGCTCGCTAAGTTTTGGCAAGTGGGAGGGATGTGATGCTTCAAGTTTTTTAAACAAATCTACAAGCAGTAGAACTGAAAAGCCATTTAAACTTATTTATTACTAGCATTTCCCGATGCTTCCCTCGCGTTAAAATACAGAAAGTAGCCTATGTTACTCTCCATCCCTTCCCCTTCCCTTCCCTTCTATTGGTCGCTTCATTTTGCCGTGAAAGACGGACAACAGACAGACTCATACACTTGCGTCTAGCAAAACTATAATTTAAAAATTATTGTGTTTTAGGCCTTTAAAAAATCGAAACTCATTTTTTATCGTGTAAGATAACGGTAATGAACCATATAAGACCTAATAAAAAAAGTGTCAACTAGCCTATTGTTTAAAATAGATCCGGTTTAGTAGCTAACAATTAAAAACGAATGGTGTCGCTAGTTAGGGCTACCCGTCACCTTAAAGAAGTGATTTTGATGTTGTATTTAAATTTTTTTCGATAATAACAGCGGGTGGACAACAGATTTTTGTTAAACGCTTGTTCTACTGTCGACCCGGGGTGGACTAGCAGGTCGAGGACAGCGGGAATAAGCCATTATTTCAGTATTATAGCATTAAAAGATACTATGTTAGTAATATTATTTTTACAGAACGTTATAGAATATTTTAGCTGTTCATCGTTATCTTGTTAATCTTTAAAGAACTATCCTTATCAGGATCGGATCTTACCTGATTGTGTGCTACATTTTTAAGAACTGCTAAGGACAACTAATGCTTTCGCACTTAACGATAGATCGTTAAAGTTACAGCTCGTCATTAAAAGTTGTAATAGTAGACAATTATTACACAATTTGTACAACGCTCTATCTAAAGCGAATTCCAGGTAAGCAATGGGATGAAAAGCACAACCGGCGAGCCGGGGTCATTACCCAAACCCATTATTAGGTTGACCTTCAATAGTCTGTCTTTGTTGTTTAAAGTTTTATTGCGAACATAATTACCACTAAAATGTTACCTGTTATTATGTGATTAGAGAAAAATTGTTTCCAGACGACTTTATGTTTTTAAAGAATGCGTGTTTCTATGTCTTTATTTGTGTGGACATCAACCGCAAATAATCATAGCATATTATAAATGAGATATGATCGGAGAGTCAAAAACCTATGACCATTTATGCACAAATTATATGATTTTCAAATAATCACCAGATTTTTATAGAAGTAAAAATGTGTGAGAAACAAAATGTGTGTTCGTAATATGCTGAATATTTCTAAACCATAATGTTAATTCATCCAACCCAATTCCATCTGTGTCTTCCTTCATTTCGTTTCTGTCTTTTGTATCAGGGTAATCAAGGAAAGTGATGACGTAGGTACTAACCTACATCATCACTTCAGCCAATAGCACCAGCTCTTGGATATATGCCTCCCCCAATGTTCTCTACACAGATCGGTCCTGTGCCGCTCGCATCTTAGGGATTCCCGCGACCTACACCAGATCATCGGTCCTACCTACCTACATACTTAACTTAAATATTATTATAGACTAGAGCAATTACTTGAAACTGAACATAAAACAATGGCCGCCTTTATATTAAATTTTATTTTGTGCTACCGCACTTCTAATAAAAAACGATAAATGATCTATTCTTTAAGTTTATCAGGTGTGCCGTCGGCTCGTTTGTCCGCTATAACGTAAAAAAGTTATAAGTAAATGCTCTAAGCTAAGCTGTCAGCACTTTAAGGCGACACCGCGACGATACTTACGCTGCCAAGTGATTTATATTGATTGTGGCGAATAGGAGACATTTTTTTAAAAGCTGAGCAACAAATACTTTAAGAATATTATTAACATATTTGGCGACCCACCTATGTAAACATTTCTTCCTACAAGCTACAAGTACAATGTGGGCTCTTTTAGCGATTATCTAGATTAATCTTACTTACAGGTAGAAATTATTACAATAGTTTGTCTGAAAATATTGTTAACACTATCCTTAAAGTATTCATTGCTCACTTTCAAAAATGTCTCTTATTCGCCACAGTCAATATAAATCATCTGGCGGCGCTTGTATCTTTACGGTGTTACCTTAAGGCTGAAACATGGTAGGTATGAAAGAGAAAAGATCAGAGTGAATGCATGAACATTGGGTCATTTATAAATATTGACCCATATCATTTAGGCAAAGCTTTATCTAATGAGTTACATTATTTGACGGTAGTGGTTCAGTGACCGTTTCACGAGCTTATTTAATCAGGTAATTAGCTCTTTTCCGCTTTTGCCAAACCGAATGAGTTGACAAAGTCCTTGGCACCTAATGCCAATGAATAGATAACGTTGTTGTACCCGCATTATAAAGAGACATTGACATCACGGAGCTAAATTTTCGCCTACAATAAAACCGACTGTTAGAAAAATAGAAATGGTAATATTTATCATTTGATGATAGAAATATGTTATTTCGTTATTACTTACTACGAAGGACATAACATTAATGTCAAAATAATATTTATAAATGACCATAACTTCATTGTATTTTATTGAAAACGTGCCTATATTTTATAATTATTATTACAATTTATAAAATCAGTTAATAAACTGAAAGGGTATGGGAATAATATGTCAAAATCAATGAATAAATACTGTAAAAAATTCAAAACCTTTATTTCTTAGAATATGGTTACATTGTTCTTAATATTAATCTCAGTACAGCATACTCTGCCATTGCTGGCGTAGAAATATTCGTACAATAAATGTTATTAATTAATTTCAATTATTATTAAAATACAATTCCATTGATAAATTACAATTTTTAAATTAAAATTAGATTAACTATACATTTCTCTTTCGTCGTCTCTATGGTCAATACAATTAATTTATCCAAATACATCATACATTTTCAAGTCCAAATATTCTTTAAATGAATAAAAACATTTTTGCAAGAGCCAATTTGTCAAAATTATTTTGAATTTATTCACATTTAGCGCTCTTACGACCGGAGGAAGCCTATTATAAATTTTAATGGCGGCACATGGAGCATTACTTGAAAATAATTTCAGCCTCTGAGGTGGAACGGACAATTTGTATTGATCTCTGGCGCTTTTACCTAACATCTTATCATGTAAACAAACTAATTTAAGGTTCTCACAATTAATTAGGCAAACTATTCGCATATTATAGGTACTACAGAGTCCGCGCCACTCTGTCAGAAAAGTTAGAGAAGTCCCGTGAAAAGTGCGCTTCAGTCGCTCTATAAATTATTAAGCTCAAATATGAATGTTGATGGCAATCAACATTCAAATTTGAGCTTTACGTTTATAGGCGCAAGGAGTCTAATATTTTAGTTTTTTTTCTATAGAGGCTCAGTATATTGGTTCTCCTCAGCCTGATGATGACATCGCTTCCGTTGTAATTGCAAGTTGCAATTACAACGGAAGCGATGTCAAGTACCCATATCTTTTTATCTTTATCAAACTGGCAATCTGCAGGTAACATTCTACGTTTAAAAATACATTCGATTAGGAGGTTGTATTTCATTTTTGATTTATTCTACTTATTTCCCTGCCATTTTCATGAAAGTCCATTTTGGAGTTAAGTACCTATGTAGGAATTTGAAAACAGTATAATGAAGTCAAATTCAAATCAAAAATGTATTATGTAAGATATTTCTGCTCCATCCCTTGTCTGTCCAAAGGTTTTCGAGGAAAGAATGACACAAACAAAAGTAAAACATAGCTAGCCTGTAATCTATACTATTTATAAAAAGGTAAATCCAACCCGGTGGTTTGCTCACGGCCTCGCAAGGGGTCGGGAGAGACTGTACTGGGATAGTTACCCATTTCAGTAGGGGCGTTCGCCGCGCATTAAGATGCGCGAGGCGTTGGCGCGGCCTAGTTTTAGGCCTGGGTGTCGAGTCCGGGGAGTCAATCCGGTGGTGGGCTTCGCCCCGCTGACGAGTCCCACCGGCATAATCCCAACCCGCGAGGGATGGAACGTCCGGTGAGCGGTCTCGAGCCAGCGGGGGGCTTGGTTTCAATGTCCGTCTATGTATCCGCCGGGACTAGGTCCCGCGGATACGGTCTGTCGGAGGGGCGTCGGTGGTACGGCGCAATCTCGCGCAAGTGGGCAAAGGACGACTGCCCCGCGCGGGCAAACATCCTGGTACTCAAATGGTCGATGAAGTCATCGAGGCTCTCCATCCGGGTGTCCCGAGTTATCGTCGAGTTCCTCACGTAGCGAGGGGCCTTTACAATTGAGCGCAGCGCAAGCGATTGCTGTGCTCGCAATCGCTTGCGTTCAGTCTCCGCAGTCAGAGCATACCAGGCCGGGGCGGCGTAGGTAAGTCTGGTGCGAATGTACGTCTTGTAAATTCCCAATTTCGCACGTAGCGGGATATTGGACGACAAGACGGGACTCAGGAGAGATCGAGCAGCACGGCATAGCGCCACGGTGTTGCCAACGTGGGCAGCCATTTTTAGATGCCGGTCGATGGTGACCCCGAGGTACTTGACCTCTGGGGACCAGGCGATATTGCTGCCGAGCATGGTGAGCGGGGGCGGAATCCTCTTCCCATCAATGGCTATCGCCTGGGTTTTCACCACGTTGACCGACAGCCTCCAATCCTTTAAACACTTGGGGAGGGCGTCGAGAGCGCGCTGCATCTTAACTGCAGCGTGCTCCGTCGTGAGAGACGAGGTGATAAAGGCGGCGTCGTCAGCGTAAAGCGCCAGCGTGGCCCCGCCTGCCACCGGGATGTCGTCCGTGTATCTGCCGTCGCAAATAGACCCCTGTGGCACGCCGGCCCCGACCGGTCGCACAGTCGATAACGCACCATCGACTATCACTTGGAAGCTACGTTGAGTCAAGAAAGTGGCAATGGTCATCACCACTCGTCATGGTGCCGACGAGGTAGCTAGCTTGTAAACGAGCCCTTGGTGCCAGACTCGATCAAAAGCTTAGGTAAATCCAAGAGACAGTGGCAACTCTTTTAGGTAATCCAAAAACACTAAACGCTTGCGCGATGTAATCGTCACCTAGCGCCATCTGTTGGTATTAAGTGAAACTAATGTCCCGAAACGAAGTAAGGGCGGGCCACTAGTATCGAACAAAACTCATACTACCTACATTAAGAAATAAAAACTGTGTTTTAAGAACTGAAGACAGAGGAAAATAATAATATCTAATACCAAGAATATTTATTACATAGTTTACTAACCAATTAAGCACACGTGAATATCTTTATTTCAATAACTTTTTTGATTTATTAATGAAAACCTAGCATCTAAGAAACCCTATATTGTTTGTTCGTCGTTATGAGATCTTAAACATCCTGGAATATTTATAATTTCGTACAATATCTTATATATAGTTATCTTATGGTGTCGCGGGTGTACATGGGCGGCGGCAATCGCTTACCGTCTGGTGATCCGACTGCTCGTCTGCCACCTATATACTTATAAAAAAACATTGACCTAATTCCGTACTAAGTATCTTGAGCACTCATGCTCTAGCCAAAACATGGTTTTATATTCGGTTAATTTTACCTTTCCAAAGCTTTCATGGAACAAAACCAAAAGCAAAGCATAGCCAAGCCTAGGCAGTAGTTTCGTAAAATGTTCTACGGAAGGCTAAGAGAATTTTCAATTTAGTAACGTGGCGGTGTAATATCGTGTGGCTGACGTGGCCACAATGTCGCACCACTTCAGGACGAGATTAAGGCGACGGGTAGCCCTAACTAGCGACACCAATCGATTTAAATTGTTAGCTACTAAACCGGATCTATTTTAAACAATTTCTGAGCGGGAGTCTAATCAAACATTTATACTATTTATTTAATTATTTAGCACTACTTTTTGATCTGTTTTGCACTCGAATTTTGAATTAACACCATAAGTGGCAGTTTTTGGCGGTAATTCTAATTTCGAGTACAAAAGCAGACCCAAAAGTTAAGTATAAGTATTCAATAAATAGTATAAGTGTTTTCCGAGAGGCTGCAGCTTCGAAATTGTTAAAAAGATATCTGGTTTAGTTGATAAAAATATAAATCAATTGGCGTCGCTAGTGTGCTCTATCCGTCACCTTAAGTTTGCGATAAGCTTTCCGCACCGCACTCGGATTCGACGAGAACTCACACTGCTTGAGAGTGATGATTTATTTTCAGAATTTTCGCTCTAAATCTATTAGACAGGGCTAATAGTATATAAATACTACTTAGTACTATTACAACGTTTGCCGTGTGGTCCCCGGCAGAGTAGAAAAGGCCACCCTCACTCTTACCGAGGTAGTCGTAATAGGCGACTAAGGTAAAGTTACTGGCATAATCATCAGCTCCCAGAGAAGGAAAACTCTGCATTCATATGAAACCCTCGCCAACCCGTCTGCCAAGCGTGGTGAGTATGGCAATTACCCCTCATGTGATTGAGGGAGGCCCGTGCCCCAGCAGTGGGGACTTAAATGGGCTGATGATGATAGTACTATCATAGAGTTATAAAATGTAACGAATTTTCACTTTGTGGTAGACAAATGAAAATAATGAAATATACTTAGCGAGTTATTTTGATTTGCCTAGTAAAATTACAATGTATTAATTATTATGACTACTTATGAAATAAAAGCTTTGAAAATTGGACTTCAATATTCTTACAAAGTAGTTCAGTTATACATTTCGCTATTTTGGGTTGCAAAAACACTTTTTGTTAACTTATAGTTTATGATAAGGGTTGTATAGTGTATACCAATGATAAATTAGTGTTTTGAAATAAAACAACACCTAGAAAAATAGAGAGTAGATACATACTTACGTGTTAAAATATATTTTTCTTTTTGTTACAGAATATAAGGGAAGACACTGACAAGTTTGAGTTAAATATGGTATGTCCTAGTTAAGTAACATACTTATATTAAAAAAATCGATAGATTTGCGAGAATGCAGTTTAATATTGAACAACCTTGGTGAGTACGAAATATTTCTCAACTGTATCTCAACTCTAGGATTGGAGGAGTTTGGATCCATGCTGCTCCAGAAATATCTTCGAAAATTATCTATCTCCCTATCCTCAGGTGATAAGGGTATCACCCAGACCCAACAAGCCCAGCCCAGCTTTAAGAAGCTAAGAGGAAACTGAGGTGGTCTATGACTACAGTCTCTACACTCCGCAACTCGGCAGGGTTGCATTGCTACTGTGTCGTTTCTGGGCTGGGAAAGACTTTTAGTGTCTGTAGTTTTGGTACTGATTCTTCTCCTGCGATCAATATTCTGGTTCGTGGTATCTGTGATCATTTTTCACAAGTTTTTTGACCTAGCAGAGGGTGCATGTAATAATGTCACAGTCGCTTAGTGAGACGGTGGGGCAGTCGCTTCTCTGACCCACAGCAGGACCTGAAAACATCCGACATGGAGTCGCCTGGTATTTGAATCTCACAGAGTTCTAAAGTAAAGATCTAAATCTAAGGTATCGAATAGCTGCAGTACTTGTAGACGTGGTTTCGGAGTTACACATCGCATCTACTTACTACTACAATCATGGTAACTTTGTTAGGAGGACAAGCAATGGAGATGGATATGCAGGGTGGACAGTTCCCGGTCTGTAGGGTTACCGGCTCCTTAAATATTGCATTAAGTAGGCCAACATGTGGTTTTCTATCTATTAGTTTTACACATAGCTCTATGTTGTTGTTAGATGATGTTAGTAAATCTCTTAATAGAACACAGTAGTTATTTTATTTATTTGATAGTGATATCATTTGTATCGATTCTCCATGACCATATGAATTGAGTGTCACATACTTTCGTCTGTTTCACGGATATAGTTACTCAGGTGTGACCCTAGTGTTTGAGCTCTATTCCAGCTACCTTCACCCACTTTCTTTCAATGTCAGGTAGTATATTACGCACTGTGTAACATACAAATACCTATGACAGAATAGATTAGATATGTAGATATTGCTATTGAACTTATTCCTCAATAGTTAACTATGAGTCGATTGTTTGATCATAACCTTATTAAGCCCTCCTAACAAAATATATGGATATACCATTGCATATTGATGGAATTTTAAGAAATAATACTTTCTACTGAAAGAGGAAGTTTAGTTTATCACGCTATCTTTTGTGAAGAGGTTCCTATCTGTTGAGAGCGCAAGCTTATAACCTGTCTGAAAGAAAACTCATCGATAAAGGTATGTATTCGTATACATACTATACAGGCTAAACGGTGAAATAAGAAAGTTGGTTACTTAATTACTGGTCTTAGGCTGTTAATGCATTAGATCAATAAACAGCAGGTAGGTACAGTGAAGGTATAAGTAATGTGATTTATAAATAGGGGAACCTTTTAAATAGAAATTGATAGATATGTCTTACTATATTTCCATATAAAACATCTTTAAAGAAAACCATTTGCGGAATGACAAGTACTTACGGAATTCTAGAGATTTTTTTGGGAATAAGTACTAAAATGAAAAGAAATACTGTAAATATAAAAACCGAAAGTAAAAGAAAACCATTTGTCGTGAAAATTGTCTGCAGTTTTAAAAGTCTTGGTGTAATACTTCGATTACCTAACCCATTAGAGTAATTTGCCACGAAAATTTCGCAAGTGGCATCGTTAGGTGTACTTACATAAAATATAATTGCGAGAAAATGTCGAGCGAGTTCGCCTAGTTTTCTATGTGGCGGTGATGCAGAGCGGCGGCTTCGGCTGCGGCGAATGCGTCGAGTCAAGGTAAGTGTGCCGACGGCCGGGTATGACCTACTGGCGCCCCCACCCCGCTGCGTTCTGCACTCGCGAAAGTTCAACGAACCTCCAGCAGAATTCTTACAGGCATATGCGACTGTTACATTACCGGAAAGCAGCTGCAATCACCCACATCGCGGCGGCAACGACCGCTCCCGATCACAATGGGGTTCGAATTTTTTTTGCAAACAGTATCAGCTACTTATTATAGTGTGATCGAGTGTGGGTGGAACATGGCATACCATTCATTGTGATTCTCCATTTTAATGTGTTATTTAAGTTTAGAGCCATTCAGAACAAAGACAATAGGCTTTAATTCTAAACGGTATTTTGATCTTTCTCCCGTAATTACAACCATTTTAGTCGCTACGATAAAAGGATTGAATAATTTCTGGGTTGGTATTAATGATTCATAAAACAACAAAAATACACATAAAAATACCTTATGTGAATGTTTCCGTGAATGATTTTATTGCAAGCAAAAATAACTTAATGACAAATAAATATTCTACAATTTATTTTACGCATACCGCTTATGAGAGGGTTTGTTTAAATATTTTCTCTAATGTACTACTCGAACTATCAAATGTAACCTACAATCATTTTCTTACGATTGAAGCGTTTTAACCAGTTGTAATTTCTTGCAAATTTCTTAGTAAAGGCTATGAGTACGGTGAACTGTGAGTAAGAGTGAAGGAAAAGAAAGGGGTTTTAACCGAAACACGCGGCGAATTATGTTAATTCTGTTCATTATGTCACCGGCGGGTTTCGTGAATCACGGCGGCCGCGCCGGCCGGCTCGGCGCTTGCGCATACGACACGTATATACTTACACCGTTATTACTTTCTACTAGGGCATGGAGTTTTCCGAACTATGCTCGAATTAGACTCGACTTCCAAGAATTAACGCTGTTAAGCAAACAACAAAACTTACACCTATCGCAGTACATATACTGAGGATAATACCTACCTATACGAATCGTTAAGAGGTCAGAGTGTATTAGCTTTTACGGTGACTGTTGACTCATAATACCTCTATGGTCAAATATCTGATTGGATGCTAAATTGTGACTCACCTCAACGTCAAGACAGTAAGTAAGGGGTAAATGAGATACGTCATTGGTGTTAAATAAGCAAACTGTCAAGGAAAACTTTACATGGTAATTTTGTGACTTACATACATAATGAGAAAGAAGTTTCAGCAATGACGGCTGTAAGGAGGTAAGTGGTAGTAATAATTTTAAAGATATCACTTGTACTTATACAGCAATTTGAGAACTGTATTCTCATCAAATATCCCTTTAAATCCCTATCAAAATAGCCTTTAAATTTACTTAATCAATGTTCAAAATCAAAAGGATTGCACCACCCTCCCCTCTTCTATCTAATGTCCTTTACCTGAAGGTTGTCTGGTAGAGATCGCTCCCAGCGATAAGACCGTCTAAATTGTACATTGTATCTCTGTATACCTAGCGTTTAAGTTTTGTATGTTGTGCAATAAAGAGTATCTATATATCTACCTTTCAAGCTTTTGAGGTTTTGGAGATAAGTAGAATTAATCTTACATATCTATCTTGCTTTCTTCTTTTAAATAGTTTAGATTCTTCACACCTGAAATTTAATAAATCTAAATACACAGAAAATTATATTTGGTCATTAACTGTACGAGCTCAATAAAATATAACGCCTCATGTCAGAAACGTTGCGCGAGCCGCCCAGAAACTTCCAGATTTTGGGTGTCGTCTTGAATGATTCACTCCTTCTTCCGTAGGGGTGAAGTTCTTACCATGAACTGTTTATTTTTTTGTCTTTTGATGTATTTACCTGTAGTATCTAATAATGACTATGTATTATAAAACAATATCGCTTCGTGTTAGTTGTGGAAGCGAGAGAGTGCGCGGGCGCTGCCCCGTCCGCCGTAACGGCTCGATCGGGGCCGTTGAACGGCTGGCCTTATTCCGACGAACTATCGCAGCGAGAAACGACGCGGACTTTCATTGTCACCTCGCAAACGCACCACACCACTACGAGCCTTATTTGTCTAGACTGATCTGTCTGATCTCAGGTTTCTATAGGAATGAAAAAAATAACAGACCGCTCTGAAGAGATCGAAATTGAGACTGCTGTGAAGAGATTATAAATTTCTGGTGCCTACCTAATGCATCATACTTTCATTGGTGGAAAAAGTTTACATTGGAAGAAAAAGTTTATCATTATTTTATGTAATATGTGGCGAACGAGCAGACGGAACACCTAAGATAAGTGATCACCACCTTCACGGAGGGAGGACAAACCAAAACCAGAGAAGTCTCAAGTCAGTCATTGTATTACATTGAAAGAGGAAACTCAACTAAATATAATAGATTAAATTAAGAAAATGCATCGTCTCTTCCTCCCACAGGAAGTATTTCACAGTAAATGTAGAAGCCCCAAAACGCTAGTATAAATTTGAGTCCAAACTAGATGTGTCTGAATATATTACTGGCTTAGTACGCTAACTTGAAGCGGGTATTGATTGCCTAGTACTCAGCTCGCTGTTAAGGAAGACTAATAACTACTCCTATATTGTAAAACAAACGGAAACTTTTGTGTCTCAGTAGCCAAATTTGAAGGGAAGCAAACTTAAGTATGTACATCTGTACTTAAGTCCCGTTTTAAAATATTTCTTTGATACAAACGCTTGAAAAGATTTTAAATAAAAGTGAACTTAATAAACATTTTTACATTATTTATTCTAAAATATAATATGTTAATTAAGTTTATAACGAGACTTAAAAGCGCAAAAATATATGCTATAGAAATATGTGCTACACTTTTTGCCTACTTCCTCAAACAAGTTCAAAAAATATCTAAAGCTGTTCTAAAAACTATCACACAATCGACTCTTCTTAAAATACTCATATTTCTTGAACCAAGTACGATGTTTACTTGATATTATTTTAGCCAACACGAATTTGGCCGGCGTTGTGGGTCGTTGACCCGAACTTGCCATCTAATAGGGAAAGGCCTGTAGTCGGAAGCAGTGGGTGATTCAATACACTCATAGACAAAAACTTATTTATTAAATAATTTATTTATTATTGAATTTGAATCGAAAATGTAAATGAGTTTTTAGTTACTTGAAAATAAATAAATGAAGAATAAAAAAAAATCCTTTAATTTTTTATTTACACGAACATATTTTGTTAATAAGTAATAATACTTACATTTACGTAACACATTATAAGTCAAGTAAGGAAATATAAAATGTCTAATTTTTTTCAGATTTTAATAATATTATACTAACTCTATTTATTTTTAGGCGTTTGTATGTTGGTGATAAAAATTCTTGATTGGAAATAACAGTTTGAATAATAAACATATTTTTTTTATTTAGCAATTAAGTAAATGGCCTTCTTTCAGTACTTTTTATATATTTTATACATTTATTTTATTTTGAAAGCCGCACCAGACAAGTGAAACCATCGATCTAGTCTCAAAGAAAACCCCCAACTTCCTGAACTTTGAGTACCATATGACGACATTAAACTTTGACTATCAACGGAAACTTTCGTTCTAAAATTGTATGTTAAATGTATTGGAAAGAAATACTAAGAACTTAATTTCACCCAATATAATATTAATTTTTACTCATCGAGGATTTAATACACGGCATTTCTTTTCAAATTGCTAGCAGTGTAAGGGTTTATTTTGTATTTTGTAAAAATATGTAGTCATATTCGTAGTTCCTCGACGACTTTGCTGGAGATAACCTTTTACAAAGGCCATGGTCGTATGCAAAATGATAAAGAATTTGCAACGTATCGTCAAAAAACATGTTTTCTTATGAATATTCATTCGCGTTACATGTTTCACAACCATAAACATAACTTAGAATTTAGTATTACTTATGTATTTAAAAGTATTGCAGAAAAAGAAATTCCGAATTTATTTTAAATTTTAAAAATAGAATACTAATGTTATGAATAGTGTTTAAATAAATATAAATAATGGAAATATAGTTATGTAATAAATCGTTAATATCTTAACAAAATAAATGATAAGCAGATGAGGAATATTGTTATATAAAAATAATTTGGCGCACGAGCTACGAGAACACTCTCGTAGCATTTCAGAATTGGGCCGTTACAGCGCCATCCTCATTCGCCTTTGCGACATTTAACCTCAACTAGCCTATGAAAGGTGTAGTCAAATAGTCGATTTTTAAATTTACTTTTAGTTACAGTTTTATCTCGCGAGAAATCAGTGTTCCGAGGTCAGATACGGTACAAGATTGTTGCAGGCACAATGGCTGCTACGAGCTACGAGCTGCCATTGACCCGGTGTCAAGTGCAGCCGAGCCGCTGCTGCACCGCGTTGTCGTAGAGATGGGCCTACTCGGAATAAATACCACTTAAGGCGACGGGTAGAGCAAACTAGCGACGCTAATTGATTTAAATTTTTATTTGCGTTACCAAGTCCATTTTAAACAATTTCGGGGCTTCAGTCTCTTGCTAAACTTTTATACTTTTTATTTAATAACCGTGCACAAATATTGGGTCTGCTTTTGTACTCGAAAAAAGTATTCACGCCTAAAGTGGCCGCTTTTGGCGGTATATCAAAATTCGAGTGCAAAAGCTGACCAAATAGTTAACTATAAGTTTAAAATAAATAGTGTAAGTGTTTGCCGAGAGACTGAAGCCCGGAAGTTGCTTAAAATAGTTCTGGTTTAGTAACTAACAATTAAAAATAATTGGCGTCGCTACTGTGCCCCAAACGTCACCTTTGAAATCCATGTGATTCGATTTTTCTCGGGTTTTTCACCCCGAGTTAAAGTAATCTTGTTCATAATTTTGTTCATATTAAAAATAATCTTCGTTCTAAAAAATAATAGATAGATAGATAGAAACACTTTACTGCACAAAGTTTACAGATCTTAGTCTATGGTATTATACGAGTACAATTTAGGATATTATGTAATCATGTAATTAAAAATTTCTACATGTCAATGCTATACATACATATACCAAAGGATACTTTTTAAAAATTAAATTAAATTTTTAGGATAGAAAGCCTACTTTTGTAGTGAATTACTCAATGAGTGACTAAGCTATGTAATTTAATGGAGCATTCTAACTCGAGTCAGAGAGAATGTAACTCGAGTAGATACATCACTACTGCGCCTGATCAATTATACAATATGTGTCTGAGTGTACCGTTGCTTCTCGCGATCCTCAATAAGGACACATCTATATCGACATAATAATGGGGTTTCGTGAGCGCGTGCAAACGGCTGCATTTAGCATTGTTTTCGCACTGACATTGCATAAAGGCCACTATCGGTATCGTTGAATATTTTGCATACGTACTTTTGTGTAGTATGTTAGAGTATGAGCGATAGTGAGTGGATTATAACGCGCCTTCTATACGAGGGGTCGTGGTTTCAATCCGAGCATGCACTTCTGGATCTTTCAAATCTACAGGCTGTATCTGTGAACATTTACATCCCTTTAACCATTATGAACACAATTTGCTCTATCACTTTTGGAAATACGCATGAAACAGTTTCAACTTTTCATACAAAGTCGGTCACGTGACTTGGTCATTTCGTATGGGGAGTAGAAAATGTTTTCGATGAATTTCGAAAAGTCGTTGAATAAATGTTGTTCAGAATGGTTGGTAGAACGCGTGGTTGAAGGGGTGTAAATGTTGACAGATACACCCTGTATGTGCGTATTTCAACCATTAGTTCTGCGGTGAGGGAAAACATCGTAAGGAAACTTGCATGTTTCGGATAGTTTTTCATACGTGTAACCATGATTCAGTTCATCTGGATTCCCTGTTAAAGGGTTGTTAAGGTCAGACAGCAGTCGCTTCATCGTAATTACTCGACCCCCGAAATCCTGATGCATGGTTTAGACCACCGTAGCGTACCCTGGGCTGGCTGGATGAAGAAGATTTGCCTAGTAAAGTGTCAGCCTATGAACTGTCCCACTGCAGGGCAAAGGCCTCCATCATAGAATTCAAGTTACCGCTACTATGATGGGATTAGTCTTAATCACCACGCTTGCCAAATGCGGATTGGTGATCACAAACCCGGGCTATGTTCGAATAATTCGCAACATACTTTTCGCTCGACCCGGGAATCGAACCCAGGACTCCGAGATTACGGCCGGGTACTGAAACCACTAGACCAACAGGGCGTTTGCCTAGTATGTTTAAAGATATTTAAGTCTTGTAAAATGTTTTTCCCACGTGCCCATAATTGTCCAACCAACATTTTTATAGAAAAAATGTAACAATCACTACATTCACACAAATATATATAGAACACAAAATATCTCTAAATTATTAGAGGGAAACAAAAAAGTACTGTTGATATTTTCTTCAGCAGTGACTCTCAAAGAGTGGGGTCAAGTAGTGGGAAGTAGAGAAAAAAATAGTAAATCTCTAACGATCAGATTAATTTATCCTGCATAGATGATGGTTTTTATAAAAACAAGGAGATTTTACCTTTTCTGACCTCTAAAACGAGTACGTTAGATATTACAAGAATTGCTGGTTTATGGCAAATGCCTGCAATCTCCATTTATTTCTTAAGTACATTATTCATTATGGTTAAATTTCTACAAATAAAATATATTGTAATGAATCTAAATGCAAACTGTATAGTCATGAGATGAGTAGGCTTTTAGCATTACCTACTTGAATAACATTTAGGATGTGTGTCTGTTTATCCCACTTACAAAGTGAATTGTAGGCTACGCACTTGCCATAAATTCAGGCCAGAGACATTGAAGACACAAAACTAATCTTGATGTTTTTTTTATGCTAGAGGAGACAAACAAGCAAGCGGGTCTCCTGATGGTAAGTAATCAACGCCGCCCTTGAACATCTGCGATATCAGAGAGCCGGCATTTTAAAAAGGAGTACGCTCTCTCTGTAAAATAATATTATAACTTTCTGCCTAATTTGAAGAATAAGTATGAACAGTGTATTGATATGATATAATTTAAAAAATTTAAGCGCGGTATTCTACACAACGAACGCCCTGTTGGTCTAGTGGTTTAAGTACCGGGCCGTGATCTCGGGGTCCTGGGTTCGATTCCCGGGTCGAGAAAAAAGTATGTTTCAAATTTTTCGAACATAGCTCGGGTTTGTGATCACCAATCTGCATTTGGCAAGCGTGGTGATTATGCCTGTTCCCATCATAGCGGCCATGACTTGATTTCTATGATGGAGGCTTTTGCCCTGCAGTGGGACAGTATATAGGCTGATACTTTACTTTATTCTATAACATGTTACATTATAGAACAACTAAATCAAATGTCTAATCACTAGTGTAATCGTGTAATCACTAGCTCAAATGTCTAGTAGTAAATAACAAACACAAAATATAGTTTTCTATAGTGAATAAAGGCATTATGGAAAATATTTTTACTCTTCAACACTCATTTCAAAAATCATGCAATTTATAAGTCTCATAAATTTTTCTGCCAAGTAACACACATTTCAGCGTAGCAAGCCGCTTGTTTCTCATTAAGCTCGAGTAAAATCGACACGTTTTTCCATTTCTCTCTAAGTTCGTGTCGGTGAGTGAAAACCACATCGCCGCGCGGACGTCATTCCACTTTTCCGAGGCGTCAGTGGCTTATAACGCCACCACTGTAAGCTGAGCCACGTAGATTCTGTTCCACCCCCGGTTGCTAGGCAGCTCGGTTCCGCCGCGGGGGGGCGCGCGGGCCTGATGATGCTGGTGCGTCTATATCCGCAGAAGCGAGCGACGCCGCGCCGCCACCGATGCATTTTCGCCGCTGCACTGTGCAGTAGGTAAGTGTGTCAATGCACTCTAATCCCCCCTTCTCTCTGCAATCACTCATGACAAGTTCAGCTCGTCTAGCCCTATGTGGCACAGATCTGGAAACAAAAAATGTGCAATTAGAATAGACTTGAGAAAGTGCATTTTTGTGCGCGGTGCATGTGTGTTTTGATGACGTTAGACGAAAATATACAGTAAGATGTTGTTTTCTTTTGATTTACTGCGTTTAAGTAGTATTTAGAAAGTGTTCGTGGATTTATCTCAAGATTCATGTTTAGTATTACTTATCCCAATCTGGTAATGGTTTTATGAGTTAAGTACTAGTATTTCTCCAATGTCTTTCAAATGTAATTGCAAAAATGCTATGGATGATATTGTAGTTTAGTAGACTACAAACTTATTTTTACGTAATATTAAATTACTTAAGGTGTAGTTTTTCTAATAAAATTATAAATTATAATAGGTTACTTATTGTTTCACAAAAGCAACATTTTCTTAAAAAATGTCAAGTTATATTAACCTTGTGTCTATTAACTACTGATGTTGCAAATATAAATATTTAATCTTATTACATATTTACATTATATGTAATAATTTACTACTCTAAATATGTGCTGCAAATATAATGTACAGGAATGAAGAGGAGGAGAAAATATAAACTAAATATTCATATGTACACTATATATTATAAATAATATACCTTATATGTACAAGTAATTTTAAATTATATGACCAAGTTAATTTTTCAGCCAAAGACGAAGGAACCTACTTTAGGTACTCATTATAGAAGCCTGCTCAAAAATAACAAAAGCTGGCCTACTATTAGAATTGCCTTCTATAAACATCGAATGTCCATTATTAGATGTAAGACTTAACAACTATTGCACATTTAATATCATGTCATAAAGCGAAGACATCGTGAGAGACAGCAGAGTTCGTTAGCCTGTCTCGTTTTCATCGGCGCAGGCGCGGACACGGCTGAAATACTTTCATCACAAAATAGGTGAGTACAGAAGGTCCACTTCCCACAAATCCCAAAATAAGAGCACTGATGTAAATGCATTCTGGATGCGTCTATTTTAGTACATTCGGCCCAATACCCTTTTGTTTTTGAATTCGATATAGGCATTCTTATATGTGTATGTGTGAATAAATTCATATTCATGAGTTGCGATAAATTGGCCTTCTGTTAGTTATCTATTTTGCACTTTCATGTCGCCGCCTGCAGTTACTGCAGCCAGCAGCGTTGCATCGACTGCACTTTTGGTTGCGTTCGGAGAAAAAAATCTGCTGACACACGTTCTACATCGGCAAGGTTTCTAATTTTCTAATTGCCATGTTCAAATAGGACAACTTGTCATCGAAACTGTGATGCTTTTATCGTGATAACTTACTATTTTTGTAATTATTTTACTTCACTCGTTTGGATTCCGTCAAACTGTAATATCATAAACCAAGTACAGCATTTACAAATTCTATATAACAGCAAATAATTAACGAAATTGAATGTTTGGTTTTTTATTTGATTATAAACGGTAAATATCAATATTGCGACAAAAAACAAAGGGCCAAGTCCTTTAAACCTTTTATACATATAACGATAATTTTAGGTCTGCTGTCACTATCTCTAATACGGTATTTGACTATCTTTTTGTAATCAAAAGACCTCTTAATGATAGATACATCGTAGAAAGAATTATTTGATTCTCAGTTAAACTACCTGAGATATCACAACTTTAAAATCACATTATTTTGGGCAAACCCAAAACGCTCCATACAAATGGCTACTGAGATGTGACGTCACACCTTAGTATTTTGTATGCATTTCATATGAATTTTGTAAGATAGTAGTATCAAATGTTTCGTGTATGTTAATGGTTCTGTTGTATGAGTTATTCAATGATAAAATAATTTCATACTTTTAAAATGGACTTGCCCATGAATCTTTGAATGACCATATAACCGGCTAGAGGTTATATTTTTAATTGAGAATTTTCGCTATTGGCACATATTTACCTGTGTTTTGATAAAATATTTATATTTTGTAAAATATCGAGCTTAGTGAAATACCCTATTGTACACATATTGTGGAATCCTTATAAAAATTAGAATAAAATTATTTATTCAACGCCAAACATATACAATGTAAAGACTTAAAATACTAAGGCACATCAGAATGGCAGAAAATAATTTGGAACTAGATCAATTATTTTTAGTATTAGAATTTTAGGTTTAGGTACCTAAGTTTTGAGAGCACTGCATGTATATCTTAATATTTTGTACAACCTTTTGACCATCAAAAAGGTATGCCTTTGTATTTTCAACCACGTTTATAAATGAACATACGTAAGTAGTTATCTATCTAAGGTGGTCATGACAGTCTATAGCTGCGTGTCGCCAAGGTCGCCCTCTGGTGTTGCGCGGGCGCATCGCGCCGAGTTTCCTATCCGTATCTAGGCGAGTGACAGTAGCGACTTGCGAAAGTGCACATAATTGGATCGGCGCTTTAGAAAGGGGGTTATGAGTTTGTAAGTGCATCGAACCCGCATGCATTTTCCCCGGGAAGATGCGGTTTGCGCGGCGAGCGTGGAAAGCGCATGGTTCCTGGAATCGGTGTGAGCGCTCGCACCTCGCGACTAACGCAAAAAGTGAAAATAATTTAACATTGCGCGCACACCTATTAGCTGACTGAATATTCTGTGGTGTTTTTGATAGATTTTTAAGAAAAATATTCGATACTCTACTTCTGCTACTATATGTCGGTATATAGATACGAATATTTGCAAATCGCCCTGTTGGTCTAGTGGTTTAAGTACCGGGCCATGATCTCGGGGTCCTGGGTTCGATTTGCCGGGTCGAGCAAAAAGTATGTTTCGAGTTTTTCGAACATAGCTCGGGTTTGTAATTATCATCACCAATCCGCATTAGGCAAGCGTGGTGTATTCTATGATGGAGGCCTTTGCCCTGCAGTGGGACAGTTTATAGGCTGACACATCATTCATTTACAAATCAGCTCGAAACCATAGCATATTCAAACCATTAAGAATATGAAGCTGTTTTGTATATTAGGACTTTTCGTTTCGATATACCAGCTAAAATATATTTCGTAATGACAAAGGATACGTTTGATGAAAATGCGTGCACTTCGTATAAATTTTGTATTAATTAATTTTTATTCGACAGTGAATTCGCTGAGATAGACACTCTAGCGGGTTTGGTTAGCGTTTGAGCCCCAAACACAACCTTGTGCCCACCGAGTTGTCACATTACCGTGATGACGATAGCCATGACGATTTCCTTTAGGACACCGAAGATTCTTTATACTTGACCTAATAACCTATACTTGATAGGTATTCCAACTGTATGTTGCGATCCTATACACATAGAAGGTTTATCTATATCATAAGTACCTACTTATGATAAGGACCTCCTTATAGTCACGTCACGAGCCATAATAGAGATGCAATGTGCGCTTATTGGTTTTGTTAGAAAAAATATCACCTGGCGCTGGTGGATGTTGAACCAATTTATTTGGTGCAATCAAAAAACAGAGCTATTATAATCATAATGCAACTGTTCTCCAACAAACGTGGTATAACGGGGCCAAAGGGTTACAGGGCCATATGCTGTCGGCGCCGGATATGGGTTAAATAATCACAGGCTTTTTTGCATCCTATTAAACCCCTTCTTTGTCAGAGAAGTAACAGTAAATTTTTTGTCAAAAAAATCGACATTTGCACGCATGGGTGGTATTTAAATTGAATTACTTACAATCGATACCATCACGGAGTTTTTAGACCGCCTGTGTCACTTTTTGCTTCTAGTGCCGATTCGACATCTGCTTTTTTCGATCATTATTTTCTTTTTTGTGACAGGTAAAATCTGCATTTTGAGACGTGTAGTTACCTACTTTACTTAATTACATTTAAACACCGTTAGCTGTTTTAAAAAAGTTTTTTAACAACCGCAAATACTCCCTGGTCACCGTGTAAACAAAAACCAAACGTTCCCTTCAGATAATATTGTAGTTAAACCTCAAATTGGTCACAGTGAAGAAAAATGGCCAGTCATATATCATCCTGGTCTATTGTTTAAAGGTCCGTTCGTTCTGAGAAATGTGCAGTACAATAGTTCCCGTTTTACACGGAGAACTGTTATTCTGTAGCGGCCCGTATGACGGTAAAAGTGCATTTTTGTCAAACTGCAAGGTTTGTTGTGACGTCACGGGCGTCACGTGACCGCTCCCGTTATGCGTGGCACAAAGGACGGCGAACAATGCCTTCCAGTTTGACCACAAAGTAGCTGCTGGGAACATATTGTTCTTAACTGAGCTGTAAATCAATCGATGAAAGAAAGCGTCATAAACACTTTTTACTCAATCATTGTCTTCAACAGGATGATTTGATTTGTTTATTTGGGAACGAATTTTTGTCTTTGCGAAATTGTATACTTTAGAGATCTTTGTTATATCAATTATAGTTTATTTAATACAAGTTAGATAATGGTTTTACAATTCTACATTTTCCTGTCATGTTGGTAGAAAAAAATATTTTTAAATCACAATATAAAACACTATCAAATATTATGTATTCAAGTATCATATAAGATAAGCATCATCATCATAACCAATAATCTAAAAAGTGAAGTCACTTATTAATGGGTGTTTGCTATGTATTATAAGTATGTATTTACAAAAGAAAAGTATTATATGTATATGTTTGTAATCCCACTGTTGATTCTGATATCCGTAACACAGGTGCTTGAGCTACCTATCTCGCAGTCAGATCAATGTAAGTGATGTTGTGAAATATTTATTATTTATTTATTTATTTATTTATTAAGTACATTGTTAAAATCTTCAATAAAGACTATAGAAGATTCCCTTTTTTTGGAGAATTATCAAGTTATGCTCTTTAGGGTTCAAATGAATTGATTTTAGATATTCAGTGTCTTCAATCAAGATCCATGATAGGGTTTGATTGTCCAACAGATGTTTATTTTGGAAGGAGTATCCATTTACTAAATTAATAAATATTCGATCATAACAGTAAATCTTCAAAACGATTTGAGACACACAAGCGGAATAACGTTTCGAGTATCCCAGCGAGCCTTCAAGAAAGGCCCAACATAACTAATTGTAAAAAAAGTTGGGTCCAAAAAGCGTTGTCATTAAAAGTAAATGCATGGCTCGGCTGGGATGAAAAAAAAGTGAAAAGAAAGGAGAGTCCCGTTAACATCCCGCGCCCCGCCGCGCTAGGACGCGCTAGGCGGCGCGCCTGTGTGCGGGGCCCTTCACTTCGGTGCCGTCATTAATCCTAGGTCAGGAATTTGATTTGTTTATGAAAGGCGTTTAAAGTAAGCATCAACATCGGGTGATGTACGAGGTAACGGCGGTTGAGAGCTCCCGCTCGCTGGATAAGGAACGAGAGTAATGGACTGACTTTTTGTTTTTGTTTCAATTTTAAGGGCTTTGAAGATAATATGTCTGTTTGTATTGGTCTGGGTATTTTCTATGTATGATAAGTATGTATTTACAAAAGAAAATTATATTATATGTATATATTTGTAATTCCACTGTTGATTCTGATATCCGTAACACAGGTGCTAGAGCTACCTATCTCGGAGCAGATCAATGTATGTGATGTTGTGAAATATTTATTTATAAAAAAAAATGCTTTGACGTGAAGCTATGTCACAACAAATGCGAGGGGTGTCGATATTTTAACGTGTTACAAAATATGAAATATTGGTGTTGATATGACTAGCTATACAAAGATAGTATATCAGAGATTGACTTGCCTCGTTCGCGCAGTGGATAGTGCGTCGCACTTTAAAGCGACGGCTGCGCTGCGTTACGGTTTCGATCCCCGGGTCAGGCTAAAATTTGTACCTGAGTTTTTCTGTTAAGGTGACGGGTAGGGCACACTAGCGACGCCAATCGATTATAATTTTTAGCCAAAAGCGGCCACTTTTGGCGTGAATCAATTTTTCGCGTACGCGTTGGACCCAACATTTTTTCATGGTTATTTATTAAATAGTATAAGTATTTGCCGAGAGGTTGTAACCCCGAAATTGTTTCAAATAGATCCGGTTTAGTAGCTACAAATTAAAATCGATTGGCGTCGCTAGTGTGCCCTACCCGTCACCTGAAGAAATTCTCAGTGTCAGCCCGGAGTCTAGAAGTTGGCGGTCTTGTATCCCCGTGCCTCGGAAAGCACGTTAAACCATTGGTCCTGCGCCCGATCCCTCTCCGGTCGTGTCACACTAGTGTCCCATCGGAATATGAGGGGAAGGGAATATAGAATGCATTTGTGTTTGCGCACACACTTGAGCACTATAATATATCCTGCGTAAGTGGCTGATTGTTGAGATTGGCCGCTTTAGCTGAAATCGGCTGGAGGATATTATTATTATCAGAGGTTTCGCTGGGACGAGGAAGAGTATATCACAGGTTTTTTGGATCCCTACAGTACCTATTTCGTCTATACTTATAAGTACCTACTAGTAATCGTAATACTCGTACCTATGTTTACTGGAATTCACAAGATGACTTCTTGTAATATGTTGTTTTTATTACTATGCCAATGTTCCCTTTTTTAGTATTGTTTCCTGGCATGCCTAAACATTTATCTGGATTTGTAAGTACTCGTATGCAAATGTTTGTAAACTTTAAAGGGATATCAATTATTTATTCGTTATTTTTTAATTAATCCAGTATCCAGAGCAATGCAATCTTCATTAACCCCGTTACAACATCTGCTGTTATATCGTGTTAATTACTCCAATTATCGTATTGAGGATTGTAAAAGTTGATTGCCAACTTTGAGGTTTTGATTGAGTTATATTATCGGAATATTGAAATAAAATAACTCGGCCGGCGGAGATCGCCGTCCTTTGTTTGCAGTTTGATAATGATGACATTTCGAATGCACCGTATTTGTACTGACGTGATTCATCAGGAGCAGGTCACAGAATGAGATCAACGAACATTTATTGGTTAAGAATCCGCAAAGGTTGACCACCATATCATCTTAGCGTTCAACAAACCTATAAAAAAAACAGTTGTTGTTCGAGAACAAACGAAAGTACACCTCAAGTTATTGTGCTTAAAGTTGTTTTGTATCAAAAGCTCAGATATTTTAAGTACGTTTGAAGATAATTCTAATGCTGATTGTACATATTATTACGATTGCCTTCATTTAGGAGATATGGTTTGTACAAAACCATCCCATAGCTTTAAATTTAGATAATGTTGATTTTAAATAGTCCATTTTAATAAACTTTTTATTTATCTTTACTGAAAGCACCTTAATCAGCTCATCTACTATGGAAGAGCCATGCTTCGGCACGAACGGGCTGGCTTGATCGGATTGATACCACGGCCTCACAGAAAACCTGTGTGTTTTAGTGAGGGTACTGGAGGCCCAATGTAGATGAAAGCCAGCTCAAAGTTGGCAGCGCAGTTTACCCCGCTGGTGATACGGGTGTCTATGGACAGCGAAAAATGTTAGAGAGTTAAGTGTGAATCGAAGAGAAAAGCCCATTATCAATAAAAATCAAATATTTTAAAATTTCTTTGGTAAAATATCATTCTGTCATAGTGTAAAATTACTGTAATCTTAGGAAATGTTCCAAAATGTGTATAGCGCTTGAACAAAGTAATTACATGAAGGCAACGCGATTTTAGTACCAGTTACAGTTCACAATTCCACCTAATTAAGTAAACCGAAGAGCATCTGAGATTCTGAATGCGAAGTTACCGTCCTATGGTCTATTTGCTTTTTATAGATATAACAGAGTCGCAATCAATAAAATGCAAATTAATGTGCATTTTCCAGCTTACATGCCCGCGGTTTCCATCCGCATTAAAATATTTATCACGTTTGGAGATGTGATTCCCTATCTCTTTCATTCCTGGTGAGCAGTCCTACAGGCGGCTGTGCCAACGACCTTTTTATGTAGGAGATGGGAGTACATAATGCACTCGCTTCCTGGACAAACTGGACTTCTAGTCCAGGAGCCTGCTATTTATATTTCACGATACATACTCGTAACATACAGTTTGATAACGATAAACAGATTGTGTTGAAGTACCAATTAAGACTCATAAAATGAATTTCAAGAAGTAGAAATAGTGCTAGTTTACTATAGTATAAAATACGTTACCCTTCAACCACAGTGGGCTAATTATAAAAACAACAGTAATGTTAAATATTTAATATCTTAGTGTATCAAGATATCCTACAGTAAATTGCAACCAATTCACAAAATCTTTGGGCAAAATATTACACCAGATTACCTTCGGTAGTGTATTTTTTATTACAAATTACAGCTATTGTAACCATGAAGCACGATTGAGACATTAATATTTTTTAATGAACTTATATGTATATTAGTGTATGAGGATTCACACTTTTATGTGATAGGTGGCAGACGAGCAGACGGATCGTGTGATGGTAAACGATTACCGCTACACAAACTACACTTGGTCTTATAAGGCCGCGATTGCAATTAGTTTTAAAACAAATTTAAAAGTTTTCATCGTGTATTATTACGAAATATCGCAGATTACTTTTAATATAATAAATTGTCATGGAAAGTGACGATGAGGTTTAGATGCTACGCGTTTGGTTAGAATATACCTACCTATTTACTCTTTATATATTCATTTTTAAATATAAATTTGGATGTTGAATGGGTGATGGCAAACAATATTATCTCTCCGTCATTTGTTAGTTTTAAGAGAAGCTTGTGTCTAAAACTGCAATTTCAATGTAGTTCTTGGATTAGAATGTTGCACAAAGTTCGCTTTTAAATTCCAACAGTATCAACTGCTGCATTACAGCCACGGCTAGGCGAAAGAGGACAATCAACCAAGTGCAGGTGGGCCGATGACATAAAATGTAAGAAAGGACCAAGATGACGCTGGCGCAAAATGGCAAACAGACGGAGGGATTTAAACCCTGCAATGGTAGCTAGTGGCATCACAGGTATGACGGCAATGATGAAAGTGTTAATGTTTCTAAATACCTAATCATTGAAAAATTTAAAATTCATTAAGATAACATTGTCCTGGTCCCAAACTAAGGTTTTCTCTTGTACTATGGAAACCAGAAACGACGAAGGTACCTTACGGTACTTTCACACCCAGACCCAGCCCAAATGTCTGTTTTATCAATAAACATTTGTGTTGTGCGGGAATCGAACCCGCGACCCTTACGTCTCATCATCATCATCATTTTAGCCAATAGACGTCCACTGCTGGACATAGGCCTTCCCCACTGTTCTCCACACAGATCGGTCTTGTGCCGCCCGCTTCCAATGGATTCCCGCGATCTTCACCAGATCATCGGTCCACCTTGTGGGGGGCCTGTTACGTCTCAACCGGCGTTCAAACCACTGCGCTAAATGGGTCGTCTATTAATTTAATTAAAGGATCTTTACTTTGTCCTGACACAATTCGTAAAAGTATTGTTTATGTTGTATTGATCGCGAGCCCTTGGCCTATCAGGATTCCAAAGAGCGCCGCGAGGACCTTTTCATATTTACTTAACACGGGTTTATTTTCGAAGCCATAAAAATCTCATCCCGGCTCCAAGAGAGAGGAACAGGTATTGAAACTCGTTGCTGCATCTAGACACAGAAATGTTAATTAATTTATTCTATCTATGTTCTGGGAGAAAGTTGAGGTTTCATTGACATTTCATTATGTATCTGTTAATAATTCTTATTTTCTATTTCATAATACCCAAACTGGTTGATATATTGTCATACCTTAAGTAATACACATAAACATTCATACTATAGAAATTATGTTTATGGAGATATTTAAATTGAAAACTATAGCCCCCTTATTACAAATCGCCAACTAAGGATAGTCCCGGAACAAATTTCGTGCCAGCCCCTTTTAACATTGCGTGTTGGACCGGGATGACATGAGCTTTTGTACAGTAATAACACTTTAAATCGCGATTTCCAAATCGCGATTGGTGGTAGGTATTTTTAATTTTAACGAAAATATTGGGCTTATACTGGGCGATTGGAATGTACTATACGCTGGTTAATAAGGTTAGTTTGGTGCCAATTAAACAGCTGCCTGGAAAAGGCTCAATTGGCTGAATGTGGCAAGAACACAAACTAAAAACAGTAATGATATCAAAACAATAAAAAGGTAAAACATAGACAATATAAAATGCCAGCCTTTTTTTAATACGACTACCCAAAATATGAGTATAATTATACGGTGTTTGTTCTAAGTTTCCAGGTGGATTCTGTAAAGCATATATGCCTTATTATAATAAGGCTTGCTAAAATATGGATTACAGATATAATATTTTTGCTAGTTATGTAAAAATGGATTACGGCTACCGAGATGAATGTATACTCTTAGAGAAATGCAAATATTAGCCATGGAGCCTCTTTGGTAATAACTTGTTTATTATGAAATTAAAGTGTGTGTAACCTATTGAACTTGATTAGGAAGAAAAGGTGTTATGCAAAAATATAAGATTGTTATTTTCATGTGCGTTGGTTGAATGGTAGGTAAGTTATTTATGTCAAAGTAGATACTCAGAAGATTAATGTAAGGTGTCTACCGTTTGTCACCATCGTGAATATTAGAATTTAAATTATATCAGGCACTTGAATCGATTTATAAAGAATGGTCTAAATAAATAATATCGGAATCGGAAATGCGATTATTCAAGATTAGATATAGTTACGGAAAAATTAAATGTATTTAATCTCCTTATTAGTGTATTTTGCAGGTTAGTAGGTAGTGCAATTTTCACTTCTTCTTTGGAACGAATATATGAACACTTATTTATAGCAAACACTTATAAATGTATTATACGGAGTGGAAAAAAATATTAGATCCTAAATGGAAATTATGTTAAATCCTTTAGTCAGCAAAATTTGATTATTATTTGAGCTCATAATGTTCCACTGCATGCAATGGCCTCCCTCCCCTTTTCCATCTACTCCGGTCCCGGGCCTGCAGTAGACCAGTATTTTACTTGAAGAAAACATTATCCTTTTTTTTAAAGTAATAAATTTTGCTTGTCTTACCCAGGAATCGAATAAATGTTTCTTGAAGAACGTTTATATTATGGTTCCAATGTTTTTTTAGACTGTAATTTTTTTACGTATGATATGATCTTATATTTGAGCTATGGACAACTAGGATGAAAACGTAATAAATTAAACTAAAAATGCTAAACTATCGCGGGTCGGTTGCCTAAAAAATAGAGTTACTGATTTTGTTATAACTTCATAGATCGGTCATTATGACATAAATAGTAAAGTATTCCTTTATTTACAATAACAAAACGTGTTTTGGTCATTCAATGCATTTATTTATGTTAAATAACTGTTATTCCACTAAGGTCATACAGTTATTGCAAAATTTACAGCTGAAAGATTTTCGTGACAATGTATGAACAGCTGAATGCTCCACTTTTCACCAATACAAATTGCTATCTTTTGTAGCTCGTAGCCAACTGGTTGAAAATTATAATTTTAACATGGTATTTTATATTTCTGTCTGTAAGTTCGTTTCTTGCTGCAGTATTTTAGTGGCAATGTGCAGGCGCAGCGGGCGGCAGCGCAGAGAAAAGTCATAGTGGTATAAATTAATATTTTTTTCTAGAAAAGTGGCGCGTGCTAGTTCCCGTGGCCACCGCGTGCGACGCGCGGCGCTGCATTCGCCTGCAAGCGCATTGCTAGTAGGAAAGTTGCTTATGACGTCGGTAAGTGTCACGTTGAACCATGGTGAACCGCGAGCCGAGTCTTCCGCGGTGGCTGGCCTACTCACCAAATTGTCATTCTATCAATCCGTCACCATGACTTTATCTTCGCCATCTGACGGGTCCCCTCGCACCGTTTAGAGACATATTGTCGCTGAACCGCTACAAAGCATTAACGAACATTTGGGCGTGATAGATCGTTTGTAAAGCTGTGTCACAGTGAAATAGATAAGACTAGCTGTATTTGCAAATTCACAATGTCATCTTTGTTAGGCAACTACATAATTGTGTATATTTTCTTATATCTCATCGTCTATATAAAATACTTACTCGTGTGTTAATATTAAACTATAATGATAGGTCATTGACCTATCAGTAACATCACAAAGTAAATACTTTTTTATGTAGGTATAGTAAAATCGATTGAAAGTATAATGCTACTTCAAGTAAGTTCATAGTTATATTGATACATTATTTTATGACATGAAAATGACCATTAGGATACAAAATAGACAAGCACCAAGGTAAGATTTCGGGCGGGCGGAGGCAGCGGCGCGGGCGCGGGCGCGGGCGGGCTCGCCGCGTGACGCGAATCGACGACCTCTCGTTTTGTAACGTCGCTCCGGTGGCGAAATAGAGGTCATTGACAAGGCCTAGCCTGCAACCATTACATCTGATTCTGCCGTGCTTTTTGCCAACACATCATTTTAGAATGGCGCGATTCGACTCAAATTTCTGTCCCGGATGTAAATATTGCTGGCAAAAATCGCAAATTATAAAAATGCTATACGGCTCTCGTGTTTTTGTTATTACATTTCCGGGCTTTGTGTGATTCGAGAATGCCTTCCGTTAAAATCTTTTCGCATCACTTTTGTTTCGACAAAGGGATGTTTTCCTCAAACCATAGCGTGGAAAACAAAGGAATAAAAGGATTGGGTAAACATTTTAAGTCATGACAAAAGTTTGACAGGATTATTATGAGCGATTATACTCGTGTAGGTGTTAGGTGGCAGATTTTTTGTATGTGCGATTGAACAATAGCTTCGTGTGCCTAGTCGTGATCTACCAATGCGGATAGGGGGCATGTGGGCGTGGGGGGAGGGTACGCACACCTCGACGCAACGAACGAAACGAAAATTTGTGGGGTCAACGAACGCGAGTGCCCGCGCAAACGTCAGGTTGATTCACTTTTCATCTACGCTCACTTCGCAATGGACATTATAAACTTCTTTATTTTTAACACCAAAATGAAAACTCACTTTTCGCATTCCTAATTTGATAACACTGAGGTTTTAGTATATTTGGACGCGTGAAGAGTTATGCCACTCATTTAATTTTTGTAGAGTTCTACTTTGATTTGCATATGTACGAGTATGTATGTAAATTGAAACTAAAAGTTATGATACTGAGGCTGGATTCGATATTTATCGATATTCTATATTTATCCGTGGAGAAATCTATAGTATAACGTCAGATTTGTATAGAATTACAGCGCTATACCATAGATTTATTATCGGAATAAGGTTGGTCGAATCGGCCCTATACAGATTATTAGGGCGCATTCGAGAGAAGAAAACAATATAGAATATTGCACTTTTACTCCATATGGACATGTGAAGTAAAGGTGCGATATTCTTATTATGTAGAGGTAGAAAAAAAACATAAAATTGTATACACTAAACATATAAAGTTACCAAGTCGTTTCAAGTGCGTGATAGATGTACGCCAGATATCCATAGTACCTGCCAATCGTAGAATCGCTTCTGAGGCATAGAAAAAAGCAATTTTAAAATCAGTCAAGGCGTTTTCAAATAAACATACAAAATAATTGTAATAAAATATCATACACTCAATTTTCACTTATTTTTTTATTTTTATGTTATAGGTGGCAGAGGAGCAGATGGATCACCTGATGGTAAGCACTTGCCGCCGCCCATGGACACCCGCGACACAAGTGAAGTTACATTCGGTTAAACAAAAGTTGTATATAAGATAGACGGGCCTTATTTAAATCATGCAAACATTTTGGAATGAGTCAGTGTGTGAAAAAGAGATCAGTTAGGTACTTTTGATTAGGTACCATTCAGAGACAACATTCCGTGTCTGTCGGCCCTGAGTTACATTGAGGTCTTGCTTGCCCCGTTTTTGTATTGCTTTTAAAGGTCACCGTGGACGGTTAGAACAAATTGAAGATTTGAACTTTAACCCTAGCTCATTATTGGTATGTAACGACATAATATGGATAGGTACTGACTAGTAGGCTCGCAGACTTACACATGTGCAAATATTCTTTTGGTTACTGTGTGCTCAGTGTGGTGTAGGTAGCAATGATTAGGAAAATCATCAGTAAATATGAAAATTGTCTCATTACCACCAAACCTACGTGTGTTAGCACCTTGTATTCGACAGGTGATGGATGCGGGCAATTATCGGCCAAATATCGGTTTGTTTGCTTAATATTTTTGACCCTTTCGGCGTAACGGATATGAGTTACACTTCAGATAGGTAGGTACCTAATAGTTTTAAATTCAATTCCTGTTAATAAATTAAATACTTAAGGTGAAGGGTATACCCACTAGCGACGCCAATTGATTTTAATTGTTAGCTACTAAACAAGATCTATTTTAAACAACTTGGGGGCTTCAGTGTCTCGGTAAATACCTATACTATTTATTTAATAGTTCTAGTTAGCTATTTGATTGGTTTTGCACTCAAATTTTGAATTACCGCCAAAAGCGGCCCCTTTTGGCGTGAACAAATTTTTTAGTACAAAAATAGACCCAACCTTTGGGCATGGTTATTAATAAATAGTATAAGTGTTTTGCCGAGAGATTGAAGACTCGTAATTATTTAAAATATATTTGTTTCGGTAGCGTATAATTAAAATCAATTGGCGTCGTTAGTATGCCCTACCCGTCGCCTTAAAATTGATTTTATTGTCATGTGATGCCTTCATTGATTTTTCATTTCCACTGAGCATACTGGTTACTTATTTATCACATTTGGAATTAACTTGTCCGTTTCAAGTTATCTGAAATACAAATAAAGCTCAAATCAGTGAATATTTTATAACTATAAATCATTTGCGTTTGACTTTTTGCGTTCCAAAACTGTTTAAATTTATTGACACAGTAGATCGTTAGACCTGTGTGTGAAAAGTGATAAATAGCATCATCTGTATAAATATTGTTGGTGAATATTCCGCGAGCGACTCGCGCATGAGTTTTTACTTTTATCGAGCTCTGAGCGGTCGTTGAACCCGTTCGCGGGTTTGCGTCTTCACGATCTGCGCCAGTGCCTCGCCACGTGACTGCTTCCTACTTACTACACCCACCACCGACATGCGTACAAACAGCCACCAATACCACTTAGAAACATTGTGTTTGTATCGATAGAAGAATTTTGACAGATTTGGATACATTGACGTGTGGCTGTCCGTACATACTATTCAAATATTACCAAAAATGCCCTTTATTGAATTAGAGGCGCCGGAATTAGTTTGACCGTGGGAGAGCCACGCTTTGGCATGAATTCGGCTTCGGCTCGATCGGAGTGATACCACCGCCTCACAGAGAACCAACGTGAAGCAGCACTGTGCTGTTTCACTGCATGAGTACCTGAGGCCCATTCCGGGGGAAAGGGGGGTTTAAAGATTGGCACCGCACTTGTGACTCCACTGGTGTCGCGGGTGTCTATGGGCAGTGGCTATCGCTTTTATCAGGCGATCCGTCTGCTCGTCTGCCACGTATCACATAAAAAAACTAGTTGTGAAATATTTTGTTCACGATATATGCTATGAAGCTCAGGTAGGTTTATTTTCATCACGAGGAGGGTACGTCCACGGAGATAGAATTACTTTATTGCACAAAAAAACACAACCAGAAAAAAAATAAGCATTACAGAAACTTAATTGTACAATTTCGGCGGTCTTATCGCTGGAAGCAATTTCTACCAGACAACCTTCAGGCAAAAGATGTGATCAAACTCAAAAGAAAGTTTCTTTATGCTTCTAATTAAAATGGCTTTTCTCATGAAGAAAAATAGCTTGGACTCACGAATACACTTTTTAGAAAGCAGTTTTTGATAAGCACTTTTGAGTGCATTTTCATTAAATTTCCAAAAGATTCTACATTTTTAATGTAATTTTTTTAGTATCTCGCAGTGTGTAGTTTTATCGCACTAAATTACTTAAATGCCACAAAATAAATGTCACTGAACTGGATCAGGTCACCCATCCAACAAGTAACCGTGGCGAGAGATACGTATCTTGGATATTGCTAACCAACCGTTTCCGCTTCAGAACTAAGCTTGAACTCACTCTCATTATTTTGTAAATAAAGTACAATGGTCTTTGTAATTAAAAATAGCACCTACAAAAAAGGTAATACAACACAAATGCCTGCAACACAAAAAGGTTTCCTGGAAGAAATCGCTCATAGTGATAAGGCCGCCTTCGTTGTAGATATTCTGTAATCATCATCATCAGCAACCCACACTCGTCCACTGCTGGACATAGGTCTCCCCTAATGCACGCCACTGCTCTCGATTTTCGGCCACTCTCATCCAGCCCACACCAGCCAGCCTTCGAATGTCATCATCCCATCTTGTCGCAGGGCGTCCTACACTACGCTTGCCGAGTCGCGGTCTCCACTCAAGGACTTTACGGCTCCAACGGCTGTCAGTTCTGCGGCTTATATGACCAGCGCACTGCCACTTCAGTTTGCTAATTCGGTGGGCTATGTCGGTGACTCTGGTTCTCTGTCGGATTACATCATTTCTGATGCGGTCCTTCAGAGATACTCCGAGCATAGCCCTTTCCATAGCTCTTTGAGCGACTTTGAACCGGTGAAATAGTCCAGCCTTGAGTGTCCACGTCTCGGCACCGTAAGTCATGACCGGAAGGATATCCTGTAATACCTAGTCTTAACTTTTCATACTTTACTTTAAGTGCAATAAAAGTATGTTCATTCATTCATTCAAATGTTTTGTATATAGATAGGTGACTGCCTCGGTGGCGCAATGGTTAGTGGGTTGCACTTTAAAGCAACGGTTGCGCTTGGGGTCCCGGGTTCGATCCCCGGGTCGAACCAAAATTTGTACCTGAGTTTTTCTGTTAAGAAATTCTCAGTGTTAGCCCGGAGTCTGGAAGTTGGCGGTCTTGTACCCCCGTGACTCGGAAAGCACATAAAGCCGTTGGTCCTGCGCCTAATCCCTCTTCGGTCGAGTCACACTGGTGTCCCATCGAAATAAAAGGGTACGGGAATAAAGAGTGCACTTGTGTCTGCGCAAATACTTGTGCACTATAATATGTCCTGCGTCGATGGCTGATCGCTGAGATTGGCCGCCATGACCGAAATATCGATTTGGAGGACATTATTATTATATAATAAAAATATATTTACCTATCGTCAATATATTTTTTACATAAGTTAAAAATATTGCTTGAATAAATATCACGACTATATTTAAAACATAAAGAGCTATGTTATTCCAATATTTTTAAGAATTTTAATGTGAAAAGAAAAAACATAGCTTTCTTCTATCTCTATAACGTAGGCATGAAGTGTGTAATCAATTCAGTTATTTCTTAACCAAGAGTGACGTTCATGTTGTTTTCTTCATCGTATGGTTAAGTAAATAGCTCAACCTAAGCATGTCTTACTCGTATGTACTAATTAGTGTGCGTACATTTCATAAAAAAAACACTGAAGTCAATGTGGTAATTAAAGATTCTATTTGGGTGTATGTTTTTATGTTACGTAATATTATTAAGTCACTACACTACAGATACAGTGCGAAAAACCTAGGCCGATGGTGTAGTAGTAGTTAACTGACTGATGCAAATGTGTTGTTGTCGCAAATTTTTTAATGCTGTTTTCTTACGAATTATCATGTTAATGACGCTGTCTTTGTCATTTCTCTTACAAAATATGTATGGCCACCTCCTAAAATTCAGAATTAACCATCAGCTCCCACATTCGTTTCCAGAGATTTTAGGTCTCATTCATATAAACTAAGTACAGTGTCCTAATATTTATCTTTTCAATGAATCATTCAATGAACCTATCGCCGTCCACTCCTGAACGTAGGCCTCCCCCAAAGAGCGTAAATAAACAGACCCGGTCCTGAGCAGACACCAGCCATCTTTCTCAAATCGTTAGCCCATCGCGCTGCAGGGCGTATTTTTTTATTTTAAATATTAAATATTATAAAAATAGTTAACGTAAAAATTAGCAATGCCTACAGGATCGAAAAGAAGAGTGAGTAAAATATAATATGCCACTTACAGTCTCCATATTATTACCTATATGCTACGCGTGTTTGTTTTCTGTAAGTAAATTATAAGATATAAGGTTGTTTTAGACAGCGTTGCAGCTTATTATAACTGTTTATGAAAAATCACTGGTTAACGTGCGCAAACAAAGCAATAAAATAAATGAGAGGCACGAGAACATGCTCTGGCGCAGGCAGCCGTGAGAAACAAACTTTTACGAACAAATGTTTTTACATACTCATATGTTGTAAAGTGCATTATTCTTGGTCATTGGTGAACTTTGAGTTGAAAGTTTATTAAGCTTTTTTTTACATAATATATAAGATTGCTTTTATAGTCTAGTTTATAATAATATATTATCGAACAGGTATTCTCATTTAAAATTTTAATAATAACTAGGAGTATTTTTGCAGACAAACAATTTACGCAGATTTTAGTCATCATTTTTGACATCTCTTTGCGACTATATTCCATTGTACAGTCAACTCCAAAAATATGTATACACTTTAGGACGTTGTCACAATATATAATATAAGAAAGTAAACCTCTACTTTCTTATAGGTAAGTATTGTGACAAGGTACTAAAGTGTATACATATTTTTGGAGTTGACTGTACATAAACGTGCAACCTTCAAAATTTTAAAGTATGCAGTAGAGATCGCGGCACAAAAGAAGTCCCGTGATAGGCGCCACTTCTGTCACGTCAACATTCAAATTTGAGCTTTGTTGTTATAGACACAAGGTATTTCAAATTTTAGTTCCGTGTTTTACCGAGGGACCTGTTTCGTGGTGCGAACTCAACAATGGTTATAAGTATTTGATGACCATGCTAAAGCGAGTAAGTAACTTGCCAGTGTTTAGTCAAAGCATTGCAAGCAGTGTGCAAGCACTCAGCGCGCACGTTGATGTCGTTTGTATGGAGGTGGCGCTCGGCTCAGCTTCTACAAACACTTCAACGTTATGCTGTGTTATGCTAATGTCCTGCTCGGTAACAAGTTAAATATTTATCAAAGTAATAATTGGGAAAAATGTATAATAGATTGACCAATTAGGTATAAAATAAGAGTAAAAAACTAACTCAAATGTTTCTCAACTCAACATCTAATGATTGGGTTTGATAATCATATAAAAATGTAAATAATGCACTTTAAAAATCTTTAAATGCGTTATTTACTTGGGAATGAAGAGCAATAATTGCTATAGGTACACTTTTAAGTTCGTGGTTTTTAAAGGCAGTCCTTTATTGTTGAAAATATTTTCATGCTTTTTAGTGTCTCATGTTTCCGGCATTTTTGTCATAATTATGACTCAATACTCAATATTTTTTTGCTTTCCATAATTTGTAGTTACATTGGTTGTTAACTTATTGTACCTATATGCTAGGATCACAATCATGGACCCTGATGGGCAATTCTTGGGTTTTTGACGAATATTTGATCAGCTCAATAGGCTATCGATCTTTCGACTGCAATTTGCATTCAGTGCAACATTTTCATGACGTGCATGAGTCTTGGGCACGTCTTTGCTAAATTGCCAAAAGTGACACGTAACTGCACATTAGCACATAATGCAAAAGCGCAGTCATCACGTCATATTGTAATGCGTTCAAACCAGGATTTTGGTGATAGGGCTCACGGAAAGAATTATAAACATGCTTATTTTTGAATGGAGTTGTAAATTAGCTTCATGTAGGGATTTTTGAATGAGCTATAAATAAGTATCAAGTGTATATTTTTAACCGACACAGACATTTTATTTTTGAAGGTGCAATAATGTAAATGTGTAAAAGTACATATTAGAAATTAAAGCATTAGTTAGTTAGGAATACTTAGCAGATGGTATTAAAAGACAATCGCAGCAAAGAGATGAAACAAGTCGGAGATATTATTGAGAGAAGTTGAAATTTTGTTACGAATAATTCCTGCTTTTGTCAGGTTGTGTAAGTAGAAAAATTACTCTAATAAGGCATATCCCTAGTTTTACATGATTGTTACTTAGTTAAATAAAAATTAAAGATTTCTGTTATTACATGTGTATTCTATCCTTAAAGTAAAGTATGAAATGTTATCGTATCAATAAAATCACTTTACTCTTGCATGGTAATGTAAGACCAATTTTAAGACATACATTAGTGCAATAAATGATTACGATTTCTCTGTCTATTGTCAGTTCATTAAATTGATGACTTTTGGATTATTATTTTAATTTAAATTTATTGGCTGGCGATAGAGCCAATAACTTGTTCTTAACGGAGTGTTCGATGGGGCATTGACGCAAGAGCGCTTAGGGGCCATATATTAAAAATTTCATGTTGATTTCTTGGGTATTTGACCTTTCCTATTCCATATAAGTATGTAGCTTGGTATTTCGGAATTGGGTAACCAAAATGAAATCAAAATGCCAAATACTCAGTGCTAATTTGAATAAGTGAAATGATGTTTGCCTATGTAAGTATATTTTATAAAAAATCTACTTTTTCATTCAGGCAAAAAGAGGTTACCGTTCTGTTACTTGATGTGATAATATATCACCACATTAATCCATATTTTTTTACGTTCCTGTAGTCGAATGAAAACAAAAACAAAACTAACTTCTCAAATCTCTTTTAAATTGTAATAATAATGTTTAGGTTACGATGGGACTGACATAACACAAGGTTAAAGTCCCTAAACTAAAAATAGAATTAAAAAAAAAACTTCTCATTTTCCCACAAAAAACACTGGGGAAAATCTAAAACAAAAGTTTACCTTTTTTTTTGGCTGAATATTTCTTAAAGTGAAATACTTATTATAACCAATCAAAAATTATCTTGTATATGTTAAATCTAATTAACCTATTATGGAACACATTATGGGTAAATCCGACTCGCACTTGGCCACTTTTATAAAATCAAATTACTTGGTACATAATAGGGTAATTTACTTTAGCAAATCATAAGCATGAACTTTCTCGTGGATAGACAATACCATGGTGCAAGTAATTGTGTTTTTGCCCAATGGCTCGTGCAATTATTCCGGCGGCGGCAGGTGGCGACAAAAAGATCTGGTTCCGCATTGCACCGCTTGGCGGCGCTGCAGCAGAAACTTATCGCTAGGGATGCGGAAATCAGAGGGACTATTTGCAATTTTAATTGGATTGGCTTTTTAATGTGCATGGATATTGAAATAGAACTACAATAATCATTCTTTTTTATAATTCAGTAATAGACGGACAGACGAGCGAGTACAGAGTAATAAATTGCTTGGCAGATGGTAATCCTAAGTCAAAAGAAAATAGTGATGTTTTAAATACACACATATGTGACAAATTTTATAACTTTCGTTTATGAGATTTTAAGACCAGCCTTGCGTTTATTTCAAATAATATTCGTATAATTTAGTATGATATTCGTAGAATCGTAGCAAATTTTTGTAGTATTTCTTTTTCGTAGTATCGAGTTAAAAATATCATACAACATCTTATACGTTGACCAGATTCACACAACGATAGATTGCAAAATAATTTTCTCACTTTATATATTTTAGAGTTGCAAGGAGAACAGTCGGTGGACCGACGATCTGGTGAAGGTCGCGGAAATGCTTTGGATGAGGGCGGTACAAGACTGATCTGTGTGGGGAACTGCCATGGGTAGCAGTGGGCGTCTATTGGCTGAAAATATGATAATGGCAATAAAAGTCAGCTGCGGTTGAGACTCCTGAACTTACACCAGCCATCCTACACTACATTACCTTTCTGAACGTGATAATTTCACTTTAGTCGTCCATCAGTTTATCTAGAGACATTATCAGCCCCCACTTTTGTATACCGATACTATGTGCGATATCGATTGTATCAGTATGTATAAACATTACTACGAGTAGGAGCGATAATCCTAAGCTGCCCGAGTGGTAAGGAACATTCACAGCTAAGGCTGGTTTCCGCATTGCGCCGGGAGCAGGAACACCCGGCTCCGGGAACCGTTATCTACACTTGCAAAAGTGTCGTGTGCCTCGAGGTTTTGTTTAAGCTTGACAAATTACTTGTTTATTAAATCATTACCTACTTCAAAGTGTGACGTAAGATTTTAGTACACTTAAATGTCAAAATGGCAAGGAAGAGATAATAATAAAATAAAACATTTGAATCCGAGAACCGTGGAAGTGCCATGCTTCGTCATAAATGGGTTGGGTTGACTGGATGATACCACGGCCTCACAGAAAACCAGCGGGAAGCAGCGTTTGCGCTATGTTTAGTTGAAGGGGAAACTAAGGGGCCAAGGAAGGTTAAAGGCGGCTTATGTTTGTTTATCCCGTTCAGCCGTCAAAAATCTTCGATGCATTTTCAGGTGGGATCCGAAACCATGATCTTTCAACTGAACTACAGAAAGCTTTAGTAATGGCTTAAGCAACACAAAATTAGCAATTTCATCAATTTAATCAATGTTTAACTCTTCTGAATAAAATGGATAATGTAAGAATGATTGAATGAGAATAATGATTGAAATTCTGCCTGCTGCTATGTCTATTAGGGAAATCAGCTTCCAGCAGTATTCTTTTGCTATACACGGTACTCTGTCATACTATTCAATGAGATTTTTTTCATACATCTTTGTGCAGCCGACTGTACACTGAAATATTGAAAAAATGAAACGTGCACTCCTAAAAATAAGCATTTACGTTTGAATTATAGTTTTCCGAAGTTTAAAGTTGGAGGTACTCTATAGGTGGGTAAACAATGGATCGCAAGCACTGTGCAGTGGCGGCGCTGCACGCTGGGCGAGTTATTTGAGTGTGAGACAATAAGTCTGATTTCCGCATTGCGCCGCGCTCGCGGCACAGGTTACGTTTCCGAGCCGCCCTACTACTGCACGCGACGCCAGGGGTCGCCCACCTTTATGGGCTTCTCAAGCTTTTATAAATGAAGGGTATTATTCATAAACGTTCATCAAACCTTCGCGAACTAAAAGGGTGTCAGCAGATTTATTCTTTTTTCGAAAATGATGTATAGTTTTTTTGTTTCAAACGTCAAAACTGCTGTTTTAGCTAATAAAGGTTTATTGAAAGTTTATGAATAAAGGCCTAAAAGTCCGATAAAACGCAAAGTTTTTTTGAGTTTTTGCGTTGCATTATAACTACATTTTAACTATATTTAACGTCCAGTAAAAGTAAGTAGGTACAGAATTTGTTACTCTATTCATGAACGTGGCGTTAATCCCAGTTTTTAATTATTTCCAAAAGATGGCATTATGTAGATCAAACACCAAGTACCTATGTAGGTACCTATGTAGGTAATATAACCAATGTATGTAAATTGGTTATATTTTGAACGTCAGACCAAAATGACGATGTTACATAGAGCAATTTAAGAGAACGACCATTGCCATCTATCTTTTGGTAAATTTTATAAAATGAGCACTTCCAAAATTATTCATTAACATTTGATCGTTTCCCGAAGCATAAAGTTGGTGGTAATGATTGCACTTCAACAGCGAGTAAACAAAATATCGAGCTAATGCATTGTGCATTGGTGGCACTGCATGCTGGGCGAGTTATTTGAGTGGAAGACATTATAATGTCGGCTTTTCGCATTATAATGCGCACACAGCACAGTTGTGTTTCCGAATCCCCAATGCAACAAGCAGCGCCGGGGCATTCCCTCTGAGGAAATAAAAAAAACAGTTAAATAAAGTCGTTGGTAATATTTATATGAAGAGTTGTTAACAATAAACTTACAACGAGCTAATTGATTTAGGTTACTAATGATCTATTAGAGTTCTACAACTACAAACATATTATTTATATATGATGCTTAGATTGATATGTGATTTCTCGAAGTAAACAAAACAAAAAACGTAGTTGGCGGAATGCACCGGCGCAGGTTGCGTGCATCTGCGCCATCGGCGGCTAGCGGTTCGCAAGGTTCAGGTTCAGTCGAGTTCATTGCCACAGTTTCGTAACCCTTGTGCAACTCGCTCTCGACGGCCCTTCGCAGCCAGCCGCCCTATGGACCAATTCCCTTTTTTTTTGTAATGCCTGCTTCTTGAAAAAGCAGTCAATTCTGCCAATGTCAACTGGATATACCCTACTTTAGCATCTCTTTGATTGAGTTTATTTTGTTTATATAGGTAATTCAAGGGTAAACCATAGTTTGGGACCAGGAAAATGTGTGTGATGTTGTTTATTTATTGAAACATAGCGTTGGTGGCTCCACCATGAATTTGACACTTTAATACAATTTAGAGTATAAATAAATAAATATTTCACAACATCACATACATTGATCTGATTCCGAGATAGGTAGCTCAAGCACCTGTGTTACGGATATCAGAATCAACAGTGAGATTACAAATATATACATATTCTACGTTTCTTTTGTAAATACATTCTTATATTACATAGATAACACCCAGACCAATACAAACAGACAACAGAATGTTTACAGTGTTGCCTTAATTAAAATCTGCTACGAGATACTATGTGATACGAGATACAAACATATTACCTATGTGTATAGTATTCTTAATACCTACTACTTAGTAAGTATTAATATTACCTAAAACTAAAATAAAATGAAAATGTCAGCCTTCTGATTCTTCAAGATGTGAGTAAAATGTTTAAATTGATATTGGCGAACTGTACGCTTGTTTGCCATCCACGTAGTATATACATTTATTAGAGAAACCAGAAAAAAACATTATAAAACTCTTAGGTACATCCTATTCTCTACAATGTGAGTTTTGACCGTGGTAGAGCCACGCATGAATGGCCAGCTTGACCGAAGTGATACCATGGCCTCACAGAAAACCGGCGTGAAGCCGCACTTCTGCGTAAGTGAGGATACTGGAGGCCCAATCCGGGGGAAAGGGGTGTTTAAAAGTTGCGCACGTGTGACTCCACTGGTGTCGCGGGTGTCTATGGGTGGCGGCAATCGCTTACCATCAGGCGATCCGTCATCTTCCACCGATCACATAAAAAAAAACAATGCGAGTAAGAATGGACTTTCAAATTTTGTCATAAGATCGGTATGTGAGCGAAAAATAATAGTGATACATTATTGTGTAACTATTATATTATAGCAGGAATGCGAAACACCAGCCTCATAAATAGTGACTGATTAAATCGTCAGAGCACCATAACATTTGAAATGTGTATTCAAATAAAACGGTGCATCTGGCAGTTTATCTCCATGAATCGCACGGTGCGCGAGTATGGTGTACCTACACTCACTAGTGATGCCACAAGAATATTTTTGAGTTTAATTTAAGAACCTATATCGGAAAATTATATTTACCCTCACTTGAACATGAGTCGCTATTGGGTGAGGAGAGTTTGGATTTTTAATACCACCCTTGGATCCTTCTGCGGAACTAAGAATTGCAGACTTGAACATCAAGGCTAGCTAGCTTCTATTTTTGATAAGCATTCGATTTTTTTTAAATATTTCATAACATCACATACATTGAACTGACTCCTAGATACGTAGCTGAAGCACCGGTGTTACGGATATCAGAATCAACAGTGGGATTACAAATACGTACATATTTATAAATATATGCCGGCAACAACTTTTCTAAATACATAGAAAACACACAGACCAATACAAACAGACAGTTTATACACACAAATGTTTGTACTGTGCGCGGATCGAACCCGCAACCCTTGGACCAAAGGCAGCGTTAATTACCACTGTGCCAAACGGGTTGCCAATTTTTAATTGGCTCTTCTCCCATGGACAGCTCTAATGAAGAATCAAGTTTTATAATTGGTGTGGACCATAGAGCGGGCATATAACTTACCTATGTTTAAATGAACGGTGGTGCACCGACTAGGATCTTTTTTTTTACTCTATTGGTATTAAATTGAAATTACAAAATGAGTAGAGTCTCACCACTAGTGCATAGTGGTGCGGGCACATAGGCGGTGGTGTGATGTAAATGCGCTATGTTTAATTGAGCGGTGGTTCCGCGTCTAGGGGCCGTCGACCCGCAGGCTTCACGTATCGAACCGCGCGGTTACGTCACCTCATGCTCCGCGCGCGCCCGCGCGCTTCGCAGCCCGCCCTCTAGCGGATTAGCCGACAACTAATGATTACTACAGAGAATTTATCAATTCGTCAGAGCATTGTATGTACAGCCACTCATCAAAATAGACAAAACTGTCAAGTTTCTTCAGTCGATTCTCATCTTGATGTCAAACGTTCACGTTCGGTTTAATATCAGTTGAGGAATTTTGACAGACTGTAGTAACTTGATGTGTGGCTGTCTGTACACTTAGCCATACAAAATTAGTAGGTGTAGATTTTCAAAACCAAATGAATTTTTTATTTTAATTTATTAAGCAACAAAATAATTAAAAAAATATTTTTGCTATGAATATTACCTTTATAAATCTTTTTTATAAGTACCAAATGATTGCAAGAATAAAGCACACGATTCGAAGAACACTGAAGAAATATTTAAATTTACAATGACGATATTACGATGCTTTGTCTCTTCAAATATGTGGGTAGACTTCCTGGTTGCCCACACACTAATAGCTAGGCGTATCTTTCAAAAAACTACTTAAAACTGTATTATTATTTTTTAGTTATTAATTTCGGGGTTTTTAGCAAAGTGAATAAATAAGATACGAAATGGAGGAAGTACTCGCAATGGCGAAGTTTCGGGGGCCGGTAAACTTTCGTTGGCGCTGCTTCGATAAAGTAAACAACATCGAGTCATCGACCCGCTCGCAAGGCCACCGCTTACACAACTCGCCACAAATTTTATCGACAATATCTCCCGTGTTATTTTATTTCCACATTTCCCGCCTCTTGCCTCTTCGCATTGCGCAAGGAATTGCGCAACCATATAGTTGAGGGGAATGGACTTACTATGACTGGTTGGTTTTCTTACATATCATTAGACTGTTATACTTCCAAATTATATTAGCTTTTATTTTTAGGAGGTAAGATTGTTATGTATTAATGTGTATGTAAACAATTGTCGGAAATGTACTGAACGATTATTGTAGAGCTTTGTAATAATTAGTGTTTATATAAAAACCGGCCAAGTGCGAGTCGGGCTCGCGCACAAAGGGTTCCGTAGCAGCAAAGTCCAAAATTACAGTTAAATCAACCTATCTCAAAAACTATAAGAGATACTTTGATCAAACCAAAAATCGTTGAAAGAGTTAATTAGCATGCATCACCTCTATTTTTTTTAGAATTTTATACCCCGTAGTTATAAAAATAGAGGGGGGGGGACATACTTTTTACGACTTTGAGAGCTGATATCTCAAAAACCGTTCACTTTAAGAAAAATGTTTTTTAGAAAACTTTATATCATTTTAAAAGACCTTTCCATTGATACCCCACACGGGTATGTACATCGAAAAAAAAAATTTCATCCCTCAGTTACATGTATGGGGGGCCCCACCCCCAATTCTTTTTTTTACTATTTAGTGTCATATTTTTGTAGCGGTTCATACAACACATATTCCCATCAAATTTCATCACTGTAGTACTTATAGTTTCCGAGTAAATCGGCTGTGACAGACGGACAGACGGACATGACGAAACTATAAGGGTTCCGTTTTTGCCATTTTGGCTACGGAACCCTAAAAAGTGCATTGGTATTTCTTCTAAAATTGGTATCTAATGAAATCAAAAATCTAAATTTAACTGGAATTTATAAGATTTAAATCCGGGTATCAACGTGCACCATTAATCCTATTTGAATATCTACCAGCCTCGATCCCAGATCTATGACTAATTTCCAAAAGCACCTTTGTTTTGAGCAACAATGTCGAGTACATCGTTCCGAATACGCGAACCCGAACGTCGACCGAGCGCGCGGCTGGTTGCGCTCGCGGCCAACAAAAGTACTTTCGGGCTAACGGGACATCGAGGAGAAATGCTCTTCGAAATCGAAACACGCGGTCCCGTTAGCCGGCCCTGGCCCTAGCGTCGGGATAATCTTGGTAAATCACAGCGCTCCGGCCGTTACTCGCGTGATTGCCTCGCAACTCCGTAATTTCCTGCTCGCTATCTCGGCAGTAATAATTTACCTAATATAGATGTTGTTAACGCCTGTTATGATTTGCAAAATGGTATCCCAGTTAAGAAAGAAAATTGGTGATCAAATGTTAGATTTTCTGTAAAGTCTCCTCCTTGCTGTAGCTTGGATAAAATACAGTCGATGCAACAAGTATCCGTTAAATTCTGGAATTTTCCTATCCACCAAATTCTATGAACTCAACAAATTTTGCCACGAAGTATTTGTATAACAATAGCCAAATCGAATCGAAATATAAAAAACATTAAATCCGTTGGCCCAGAATTTAAGTCCAAGATTTTTTGTATTTCAACCTATTTAATTTAAAAATCATAACACATATTTTTATATTTTTATTAGCGCGCTCTATCGGTGAATGCCGTCACTAAATGAGTTAATAGAGATGCTTTTTATAGCTCTAGGCAACTGTGACTCGTAACGAAACCAACTTACACTGTTCGATTTTCATTGGCAGCGTGAGCAATAGATGGCACTGTAACGAGTAAAATATTTTAGGCCTGTGTTTTAAAGTAACGATATAAATACATACTTTATTTTAAACATATAGCGCTTTCCATCTGAAAAATGTTACTTGGAATTATACTTGCAATAGTTTTCAACAGACAGCTCATTTACTCGTCTTGTAATTGTTTTCTGGCGATTAAAAAAATATATATTACACGATGAGTAGGATATATATTTTTTACTTTAATTTCTAAAAAAGCATGCAAGCAAGCAGCAGATTTCTTTCTAAAAAAGTTAGACCTAGTGATGCTCGGAAAATTGATGTACTTGAAACCTTAATGACGTTAAATACTTGTACGAGTACATTGGTAATGAGCAAGTAAAGAATTTACTTTTTTATCGCGTAGCTTTGATTTGATTTTTCGTAGTTCGTTTATTCCGATTTTCGTAGTCATTTCGTAGCCCATGAAGTAGTCGTAGCAGGACATGTTTTTTACATGAACATGGAGGTGTATTACTAAAGTACACATATTATAGCTTTATTATGTTTTTTATTACCCTTTTTCATCTTTATAAAAGATTTTTGAGAGTATGTATTTCGTAGGTAAATTAGGTATGAAATAGCTTGACTCATATATAAATCTAAAATTAAATATTACTTCATCTTTTAAGTATGCTATATAATTATCTACAAAATATTTGTGAACTGTTTTTAAAATAAGAAGGTATTTTTAAGTTGTGAAGGAAAAACATTAATAAAATACATCATTTAAGGAGAATCCTGACGTGTGACAGTTAAACCACCCAGTAACAAATGTTTTATTCATACCAATACATAAGGGCTTAGCCGTATGTCGCGGCACATAAAAAGCATTCACGTTTTTTATCATTTTTATGTTCTTTATTTAAAAAAATAAGCGAATTGATTGGCTGCGCGTCGTGAGCGCTCGGCTGCGGCGCGCACCGACCCTTCGCGAGCGACCAATAAGGGCGGGCTTCCCTTAGGGGTACTCGCCCTTTCGCATATAAACCGAAAATGCTTCTCATCAATAAAGACTTGTTACAAATTTAAGGTTTTAGCACTGTTAGGAGAAATTGCATTAACTTTAGGTACTTATACCTATTTTCATAAAACATGATCTGTTTCTGATCTGAATTTTCTCCTATTTCTTCGATTCGTACTTTGAATATTTGTTCAATAAATATTTTGGTAGAATAAAAAAATATCAGTCTGTCCAAATATTTATTTTTTACTAGTAGATATGTCAGGCACTAAAAGAGAATTCACATTCTAAGATTTTTTTTCACATTAGAATTTTAAGTAAATGTTTGAAGTTTAGGTACGTTCATACCTACAACACGACGTCCGAACAAAGGGATCTCCCATAGAAACCTCGAAAGGAATGGTCATAATATGTTTGGGTTTATTGAATTTTCGAAATGACTATATGTTTTTTAATCGAAATAAAACTCTTTTAGAGTAAAGAGGGGACACTTAAGATTCTCCGTCTATGAACCAAATTGAGACAGTCTGTAGTAGTTCGATGTCTTTATTATCGTAACTATTCATAAGGGATATACATATGTAGTATTTTTATAGTTTAAATATTTTAAATTACTTAGTTTATTCTGTTACCCAAAGTCATTGAATTAACAAATCGAATTTAATGAATGAAATGAATCAATCTATATTTTTGAATTAAGTAAATTTGTCAGAGAAAATAAAAATATGTACAAACAGACCCAAGAGCACTATTCGATACCCCGAAATTTGAGATATAAAGATAGACTAGCATTGCCAGACACTCGAATGGATATAGTTAGGAGAGGTACGTATTATATGTCTATCAAAGTCTACAATAAGTTGCCAATGGATTTAAAAAATGAAAGTAAAGATCACTTATTCTATAAAAAATTAAAGACTTATTTATTGTCAAAATGTTTTTAAAATCTTCAAGAGTTTTTCGGGCGGAACACACGAATAACTGGGATATTATAATTAGTCTTGATATTATATTATAATTTAATTATAGTAACCTTATGGGATACCTACATTGCAGTGCCCCTGCGGGGTTCATGTTTAAAACTATTGTAAATAATTTTAAGACCTAATGTACTACATGAAAGCAATAAATAATATGACTATGAAACTATTATTTTTATACTTAGCAGGGCAAGTTAAATTAGTAATATTAAGCTAGCGTTATTTTATAAATGAAAAAGAAAACATCATAAAACTAGTTCAATTTAACAGTATTTTGTATAATGTTTCATTAAATAAAAGTCTTGTTATCAATGTTTATTTATGTATATGGAATTTTCTTGATCCCAACAATAAAATTTCATTTGTAATGATATGATAACATATCACAAAATCTATGGTCTTGTCTAATCTAGGTCTAAAATTGAGGCTGAAATAAGGATAGTGAGATTAAGAAAGTCTTAATTTTTTTAGCTTTATATTCGAGTAAAGGGCGGAAGTTATCATAACTACAGCACGATAACAAATATATGCTTTACACTATCAAGTATGACTAGAGTTTGATATCAATCACAATTTATGAACTTATAAAGTTGTCGACAAACACTTTAGGCTTCATCCCCAAAACACAATCGCGATGAAGCTGCCAATATACAAACAAAAACTGATCATAACATAATCCATGACTCACTTCCTATCACTCAGTTTGTCAAATTTTGAAGCGGGCAATGAGCTATTCAGCGCACGATCGCTTATTTTAGCGACGCTTTTGACACAAAATAAATATTTCTCTATTTTGTGCGTTTGATTGGGAGCATTGTGGAGGCGCGGAGATGTCATTTTTGTTGATGTCAACCGCCCCCTCGTCAGGGACCCTCGCGCATGCGCGGCAATCAGCGCATTTGCGATGACGGTGACAAGCGACATTTTGTATGTAATATTGCGTTAAATATGGGAGTTAAAATGCTGAAATTGAGAGTCATTAGATGGATTTACGATTGTTTGGTATTTACATCATAGAAAATCTAATTTACAGAATGATGAATCTGAAATTCGCTTTAAAAGACAAAATTTACTGTCGGTTAATACTATAAAAGGAGTCATGTCAAGCATTAAATATTAATGGAAAGGCAGTTGTCGTTTCATGTGCTGTACCTACATAAAAAAACGTTGCCATGTTAAGATTAAAAAAATACATCATTAAATAAGGTTTTCGAGGTGCAACTAATCCATACCGCACACATCAACTTCTTCACACCACCCGGCTTATACTCAACAAAAACAAATATTTTAGTTTCTTTTAAGTATTAATTAAGTGTGAGTGCTGGAGATAGTCTTTTTTTGGCCTGAATGCTATTGGGCGAAGGTGATGGAGATTTCTTTCCGTAGATCTAAGCTAGGATTGAACTCACCTGTTTGCAGACTCACTCACTTATATAATTCAAACAATCATAATGTTGATATCAATGTGGATAGTTTAAGGATGTTTTTGAGAAAGAGCCACTTAATGTAAATTTTGGAATAATGTGTAAAATTGTTTTACTATAATTAGAGCTAGATTAAGTACTTATTGTTAATGTATTTTCCTTTTTATTGTTTTGCATGCGGTGTTGACCTGTAAATGGAAGTGCATATAGTCTATTTTCTTAAATTGTGTATAATATTCTAAGCAAGTATTATGTAACTTTCGTTGGTTAACCAATAAAATAAACAAATAAACACTCAATATGATTTTTTTGGGTTCTTATAGCATTTTTATTTGCAATTTATTCTTAAGATTTTAATGCACTTAAAAATATCGACATTCTTCACCAAGGTCACCGGTAGCTTAGTCAGTAAAGCAGTTTCCAGGTTAGCAAAAGAACATGGGTTCGAGTCCCACCCGAAGACTGTCGATAAATTTTAAAGTGCATTATTAACTCAATGGAAATGTATTCATTTTCAATACTCGAAAGACAGTGCCGGTCTAACCAGTAGTTATAAAGTCTATGATATGATTACATGAACTCTCTGTTGCAAAAATAGTTATAAAGTCTATGATATGATTACATGAACTCTCTGTTGCAAAAATAGTTATAAAATCTATGATATGATTACGTGACTGTAAGCTCTAAATTAAAATGTGTACCGGCAATGTCCCTTTAACTAATGCCTATCAATTAATGGGTAAAATAACGCTAAACCCCAAATACTAAACATTCGAGAGTTACTAGTTTTGAAATTTTAAAAATGTTTTCTTATACCCACGCTTTCGATAAATTTATTTTGATGCTTGTTTATATAGATATTCTTTATTTTTGCACGGCCTCACAGAAATCCGGTGTGAAGCAGCATTGTGCTGTGTTTCGCTGCGTGAGTGAGGGTACCGGATGCTCAATCCGGAAGAAAGGGGGTTTAAAGGTTGGCAGCGCACTTGTGCCTCTAGGGGTGTTGCGGGGGTCCATGGGCGGCGGCAATCGCTTTTCATCAGGTGATCTGCTTGTCTACCACATATCACATAAAAAAAATACAAGTACCTATATTGAATACAACAACAGATAGTACAATAAGGCGGTTATATCTATATTTATTTAATATTTTTTTCATTAATAATATGAAATGCGCTTAAATGATGTTATTTAGGTAATGCTAATAACATTGATTCATGATAACGTAATAAATCAAGAGCTGAGTCTTATAATTTGACAAATTTGTAAAGATATGGCTTTTTATCCGCTCTCAGGGGTGGCACGTGGGCAATCTGAATGCCTGCCCATTAATACTGGTTTTATTCCCCGTCCTGCTTCATTTTTTGCCATCATTGTGATGGTTTTACTTTTTTTGCGTGGTCAACGAGGGGTCAGTTTTTTATAGGACCACTGATTGATTGACAGGGTACGGACATTCGCAAATTGGCAGCTGCAAAAAGTGCGAAAATAATTAAAATAATAATACCCAAACTCTATTTAGATGAATGCAATTCTTAAGAAAGTAAATTGAATTAGTATACATATTATTAATATAAAGTGGTCTTCCACCTATCGCTGAATCCCGAATCTCTTGTCGTGATTATCGTTTTAATGATAGGTAAAGAAATTACTAAGTACCTACTTGTGTTTTGTCATGTGGCTTGGTATAACATTGATATCACTACTTTTATGGTAGAATATCTGAGTTACGAGACTTGGAGATATAGGGTGGAAAAACATTGTGTATCCAAATTGGTATTATGGATATCTTACACAAAATACGAGTGTACCTAAGGTTTCTAAGATAAAAATATCTTTAATAATGACTGGATCGATTTGTGTTCCAATTTTTTTTCCGGTTATATTCTGGTATTATATAGTCGTAGAAAATTCTGCTACGAGTCGGTACTACTGGTAAAAAAAAAATTGAAAAAGATTGTTATATTTTTTTTTATTTTAATATTCTGGTATGTACTTAAATAAAATACCAAGCCCTTTTACTAGCAGCTTATTCGAAAAATTATTTTTTTCGCATCAGATCTGGCCCCGTCAATCACGAGGCTGGCTTATTAACACGGCTTGATATGCCATTGTCCACTCCCATGGACACACGCCCGTTTTTTGCAATGCATTTTTTATCGGATTTTTTGGTCCCAAAAAAACCTCCCCTATTTATAGGCTAACAGGGACCTTTGATCCGAGCGCTTATTAAAAGTAAATATTTCATGAAATGCTATACCGTATTTTGATTGAATATTTTTGTGATTTATTACCTACTTACGGAATAAATTATTTTGGATCATATTCCTGAAAAGGGATTATATACTCTTTAGATCATATTTTGGATACTTGAATATTATGTATTAAATTTAAAAAACAAGACCTTATATGTTATTGTTTAGAATGAAAAAAAAACCTATGTTACGAAGTAAATGGTCTGATTTCCTATTTAATTTTGTATCACACTTGATCATAAGTAAATTTTCAAGTTATTGATTGAAATTAGAGATAAAACGTGAAGCAAATCCCGTGATATTAATTCTCAGCGAAAAGCAGAAAAAATGTGGAGCATTAGCGACGTTTGTGCGCGACTGTAGGGTGGGTCAGGTAAAAGTATTGTGACCATGATGTTACGAGTACGAAGCTTCGAGCGATGGTAGCGCAGTGGATAACATCGGGCCTTAAATACGGGGGGTCGTGGTTGTATCCGAGCATGCAGCTTAGGATATTTTACCATTAGCTCGGCAGTGAGAGAAAAATCGTGAGGAAACCTGCACGTCTCGGATAGTTTCTCAAAATTGTGGATACCTATAATATTTTAGGTAACGGGTAGGGCACAATAGCGACGCTAATTGATTTAAATTTTTAGTAAATAAAACGGATATCTTTTTAAAAATTTCGAAACTGCAGCCCCTCGGAAAACACTTATAGTATTTATTTAATAATTGTAATTAAGTTTTGGGTCTGCTTTTGCACTCGAAATTTGAATTACCGCCAAAAACGTCCACTTATGGCCTTAATTCAAATTTTTAATGCAAAAACAGATCAAAAAGTAGTGCACAATTATTAAATAAATAGCATAAATGTTGGCTAAGAGACTCCCGCTCTGAAATTGTTTATAATAGATCCGGTTTAGTATCTTACAATTTAAGTCGGCTGGTGTTGCTAATAGGGCTACCCGTCGCCTTAAGGTGACGGGTAGGGCACACTAGCGTCGCCAATCGATTTTAATTTTTAGCTACTAAACCGGATCTATTTTAAACAATTTCGGGGTTACAATCTCTCGGCAAACATCTATATACTATTTATTTAATCTCGAATCTCGAAAACTACTGCCACATGTCTAGATCAAATTTTTATCAACTTTCAAGAAAATAATATTTTTGTTACGACTGAAGATTTTGGTCTTTCAGACCATATGGGTAATATAATTCATTTAAAAGTACCTACTCAAAATAAGCACATAAAATGGTATACTGAAAAAAGAAAGTTCAATTTAACAAATATAAATAAATATAGAGTACATCTTAATTCAATCGACTGGTCAAACTTACTAAGAAACGACAAAGATGTAAATTATAACTATAATATATTTCATCAAAACTTGCAAACTATCCTAAACGATTGTATACCTAAAAAAAGAATAACAATAAAACATAAATATAAAAAATATTGGCTCACAACAGGAATAAAGAAATCATGCTACAATAAAAGATTACTGAAAATCCTCACCATAAAGTCGAACAATAACGCAATATTGTCTAACTATTATAAGAAATACGAAAAAATTTTAAAAAAAGCAGTCATAACATCAAAAAAATTACATTACATTAACAAAATAAAACATTCTAGTAATAAAGTAAAAACGATGTGGCATATCATTCGCGAACGTACAAATAAAGTTAACTTAAAAATAAAGAAAAATATAAAACTGCAAATCAATAATGAAATAATCACAAATCCAAAACGAGTGGCTGACATCTTCAATAAATACTTTTCATCTGTTGGAGAGACCTTCCACCCGCAATCAAGAGGACTCCCTGTTCTTCACCCATCTGTGAATTCAATATTTATAAATCATATCGAGTTCAGTGAAATTAACAAAATATTAAAACAATTAAAGAATAAAACGAGCCATGGCATTGACGATCTTCCCCCAATGTTATTTAAACACTGTGCAAACGAGTTAACATATCCATTGTGGTTTCTAATTAATCAATCCATTAATGAAGGCATTTTCCCGGACCAACTAAAGCATTCTCTTATCAAGCCAATCCACAAGAAAAATATAAAAACGGATCCAACTAATTACCGCCCCATAGCTCTACTACCCACATCATCAAAAATATACGAAAAAGTAATTCATGACCGCATCTATAGATTTTGTGAAAAATATAACAATTTAAGTGAGTGTCAGAACGGATTTCGTAAAAATAAATCAACTATATTTGCAGTTTTCAAGTATATACAGGAAATACACAATATAATTAATGAGAAGAAATATGCCATCGGCATATTAATAGATATGACCAAAGCCTACGATAAAGTGCAGTATAATATTCTATTAAATAAATTATACGATATAGGGATTCGAGGTGCAAGTCATAATTGGTTAAAATCATACCTTTATAATAGAAAACAAACAATAGAAATAGAACACTTTAATTTACAAACCAAAACCATCGAAAAAATAAGATCTGACACTATACCTGTAAATGCTTCAATACCCCAGGGCAGCGTCTTGGGGTGTCTGTTATTCTTAATCTACATTAATGATTTTGCTGAAGCCTTAAATGAATACTGTGTTATGTTTGCAGACGATATATCTATACTTATAGCTAGCAATAACCCAACACATCTTAACGAAAAACTCACCACTATTCTCAATAAAACAAAAGACTGGCTGGCAGAACATAATCTACAAATAAACTTATCTAAAACAGAAGTAATGTCTTTCCACCCTCACCAAAAACAACGATTAAACTTAAATTTCAAATCAAATTTCGACGACAAAGACTTTGAATTCAAAAATGTAAATCAACACACTCTATTAGGTCTTATTATTGATACCAATGTAAACTGGAAGCAACATATCACTAAAATACACCGTAAATTAAGCAGTTTTTCATATGCATTAAAAGAAATAAAAAAAACCACAGACATACCGACTGCGATAACCACCTACTACGCCTACGCATACGCGTGGCTCAGTTACGGCGTCATCTTGTGGGGAAGTAGCACGGATGCGCCTACTTTATTAACCATGCAAAAAAAACTAATCCGAATTATAGCCAACATAGAAAGCACCGATAGTTGTAGACCATATTTTGCAAAATTTAAAATCCTGACCCTTCCCTGCATCTATATCTACGAAATATGTAAATTTGTTCGCAAATACCCCACCCTATTCACTAAAAGAGATGACAATATTACAAAACATAAACTCCGCCCCAGAAATAAATTAGCACTACCAAATTCAATTATTAAACACCACTCTTCGAGCCCATTATCAATGTCAATAAAATTGTACAATAATTTACCGGATTATCTAAAAAACATAAAACATGATAATAACTTTTTAAAAGATCTCAAAAGTATATTATTAAAAAAATGTTATTATAATATAAAAGAATATTTAGATGATAAAAATATTCAATAGAATTAAAGGAATAATTATTATAAATTAAAGCGATAATGCAACTAAACTAATATATTACCACACAATAAATAGATATTACTTACAAACAGACAAATATATATATATATATATATATATATATATATATATATATATATATATATATATATATATATATATATATATATATATATATATACATACTTTATATATTACAGAAAATAATGCTATAAAAACTGAATAATATTAAAAAACAATTTAATACATAATAATTAATAAATACTTAATTAATAATGTTTTCTTTTTGATCAATGGTGTTCCTCCTCTCCATTTTTGTTGTGCCCGACAGGGTTCACAGTGATCTATTGTGTATACCTATCTTTAAGATCTTATAATGTACACTGTGAAATGCAAATAAAATATTGAGTATTGAGTATTGAGTATAGTTTTTTATATGAGAGGTGGCAGACGAGCAGACGGATCACTCGATGGCAAGCAATTCCGCCGCCCATGGATACCCGCAACACCAGTGGAGTCACAAGTGCGCTGCCAACCTTTTCCCCTTCCCCCCATTGGGCCTCCGGTAACCTCACTCATTTTTTCATTCGAAATTTGAATTAATGGTTATTTGGTGCATCATGGTTATTTAATAAATAGGATAAGTGTTTGCCAAGAGGTTGCAACCCCGAAATTATTTAAAATAGATCCGGTTTAGTAGCTAAAAATTAAAATCGATTGGCGTCGCTAGCGTGCCTTACCCGTCACCTTAATTCCATAAGTGGACGTTTTTGGCGGTTATTCAAATTTCGATACCCTCATCATTCCCAGTTGCGTCCAAAGCCAGGGGTGGGTACGCTTGAACTATGATCCATGGTTAAGTGAGTCTGGTAATTACAATGAACAATACGATTTGCTAAACGAAGAATATATGTCGTACATATTGGTATATGTGTTCGAAAAACTTCTAGTGATTCAAAGAAAGAAAAATTTTATAAGCAAATTAATATGATAAAACTAACCTAAAATCAAATACTTATAAACCAGTATAAAAACTAACCTTAAAATAATAATTGTTAAAAAAATATTTGTTGATTGTATTTGTTTTTTGTCTCTATCGATTGGCATATGTTTCATAGGTTTACACTATTAAAATATGTTATTTTAGGCATCTACTTGAGAGTAGGTATCTCAGGTTTCATATGTAAGTACCTATACTTATTGAAGTCTTTTTCAAAGACACTTACCACAATGTCCCGGTTTGATTTTTAAGGATGGTGCGCCTATGGTAGTATTGTGTCCACGAGCTGACCAGCAGATGTGCGAGGCCGGCTGTTTGCATTCACTCGCCTGTGCGCATGCGCCCCGGCTAAATCTCGCAAAAATGGCCGCCTTCCCATTCACTAACGTCAAATTTTAATTTTACGGATATTTGTTTTTGATTTTCAATTTTTTAAAATTCTACATTCCAAAAAGGAAATTTGCAAATGCAGAACTCCTTCAGAATCGACAGCAGTTAGAATATTTTTAATTCTTCAGCAGACAAAATATCGAATATCTTCTTCGTTTCAACATGGGGTACGCTTGGATTATGATCCAAGAGGCCAGGACATTATGATAGAATATTACCATCGGACCTATGCAACACTTAAGCAAGGGAACCAGACTAAGTGGTTCACGATCACATGTTCAAACTTATTATCCGAGACGTGCTCAGGTGTAGTGCTTATTTATTTTATTCAAAAATAATTATTGCAACATTTTTACTAACTCAATGCTCGTAGTTATAAATGTGTAAAATTTCGATAACTGCATTCCCACCAGGATGAAAGTATGTTTTAGTTCAAAAAATAGTTATTTGGTGCCTTTGTGTGAAGATAGCTGTGGAAGGTAGCAATCTAGGAACTTTCTTTAAAGGATATCTCTTTTAAACAAAGTTCCACTTTTTTGAGTAGAGTAAAGAGCCTGTATTATCAATTTCATGTTCTGCTAAAGTTTTATACAATTAAACCTGATACTCATACGCTTGGAATTACAGAGATACAGATAGAGATTCTTATTTATATTGAAATATTTATACAAATAGCCTTTTTGTAGCTACAAAGCCTTCATCGCGGTCGCCCGATTATGAATTAATTAAAATAAATTCACATTTCATCAGAATACCATTAAAATATTAAAGAGAAAGAATAGTGAACTATTTACTTTAGGTACTCGTACATAACGCGTATCATCCCCCAGGCTGCGCGTGTGGGGACCCGCCACGCACTCGCAGTCCGCCGCCACTCGCCCCACGCGCCGCTACTGTACCATGTACACAATCAACTATTTGCACTCACGACCCCATAAAAAACCTAATAAATATTCCCAACAATCAATCAATTGCCTTTAAGAAACCGCGCAGGCCTTTCAACGTCGCGCAAGTGCCGGCTTTGTCCAGTGAGATGTTATTGTGATTTTTTTTTTGAAATTATAATTTTATGGAGCAAAAAAGCGATATCGATGAGTCATGGTCCCGTAGGCCGTATGTGTTGAAGCGTCGGGTTCGCGGTTTCTGAGGAGGGTTGAATACATGAAGGGTAAGTGGACCTCATGTGCAAATCGATCATCAACAGTGATTTTAGAAAAAATACCTTATATGCTTCGAGCTTACTAGACATTTTAAGATTTGTACGAGCAATAGACAAGGTATTTATTACAACTAACTCCATTAGTTATTATAAAATATATATTTTTTAAATTTAATAAATTCAATGTACATAACCTATTAATTTTAATTAAATATATCAATACCAGATGCCTTCTATGTGACTATTTAGTTTCTCTTAATAATGAGTTGTTGTATGCGTCGATATTTCAAAACAACCAACTGTTCTTATTGGAAAGATGCCTATAACTTATAAGAAACACCCAAGAAGTACAATGTTTACTTTATATTTCACACAATCATGAACATCATCTTTATTGACGTAAACACATTATTTAATAAATTTTATTTGTGTAATACGAGTGAGTAAATTTTTTTAGTAAAAACTAGTTATAATAGAATATTATCAATACTGTAATTTTACATTTTATCTTCTAGTAGAATGTTATCTACATTGTTATCATCATAATTTTATATGTGAATAGATAATTTTATTATTCTTACAGCAGGCATTTACTTACCTATTAAGATTGATAACAGAATTTCCTCTTATTACAATACTTTACCTTTGTAGATACGTTTTTTTTGACTATGTATTAATTTCTTCGTAATCACAGTAACTTCGTACACTTAAAATAACTGCGTAGAAATAAAATTGTATACATTTTTATTGCTCTAGAGCAAAAAGTGTGCTTTTTTTTAAATCACACGACGCACTTAAAAGGTACCAAATATGTCAATGGTCAAATAGCTCTCTTTCAGCCAGCCGATATCGACACTTTTTATTTTATGTATCCTACTTGTTTCAAATTTAAAAAATGATTGCTGTCCACTCTGATTGAACTTGAAAATGTAAGTTTAATCTTCTGTGACATGAGTTTCTATTAAATCTACTGCTATAGGTAATAGTTGAAAGAAAAAAAGATAATGAACCTTATTTTTAAGTAAAATTATATTGCCCTCGTGCTTGTTAGAGCTCACGCTGACGCTGGGGCTCAAAATCAGGGACTTGTTGCAATAATCTACTATTTCAAGTTGGATGGTGGTCGATGGCCAGCCTCAGTCAAGTCTAAAAATATATACCTACATTACTAAAATAGTTACTGATTTGGCCATGGTACTGAACCACTTTCCTACAAAAAGAATCATAACTCGTCGAAATAACTAAAAAAATGTTTGTACGGGAGATTACAAATTATAAATTCACCTTAGAAAGTGCTACTAATACAATGAGTAGGTAAAACCACTGAAAAAAATATGTACAATTTTCAGACCAATCCTGTATATTAACTTTATTTGTCAGTCACACAGACAGCCTATCACAATCAACGCATCCATTCATAGTTCAAAGAGTGATCGTGGATTAAATTGGAACAAAAAAAATAAAAAAATGTCAGACAGGCACGTAGCCCACCGGGTGGTAAGTGGCAAATTCGACATATTCCACATTCAGGGACACTTCTTGGGAAATCGTAGACTACTCTGACTCTACATTATTTGAGCTTGTTAAGGTGTACTAGTTGGTATTATTTTATTCTGTATCTTTCCAGAGTGCAGCGTGTGCGCCGCGGCCGCGGCGGCGGCAGCGGCGGCGGCGGCGTGGGCCAACGGACAGGGCGACTCTAGCAAGCCGCCGACACCCGTGCCCTACACCAATGGAACGGTCGTCGTCAACGGAGGCACACCACGCTACACCAAGAACTGTGAGTTAAATTTTACCATCCTTATATCAGCTTTCTACGCGCCTTCAATACGGAGGATCGTAATTTGAATCCGAGTATGCACCTCTAGATTTTACAAATCTATGTGCGTATTTCTACCATTAAATCCGCGGTAAGGGAAAACATGAGAGAACCTGTACTTTTTGGATAGTCTCTAAAAACTTGTTACCATGATTGCAGGTTTGTTGCTTGTTACCAAGGATTGACGGTAGTCGCTTCATTGTAATAACCAAACGCTCCAAATCCTGAATTGTTGTCTAAGCTTGGGTAATATAGCTAAGATGAAAAAAATGATCTCACTCCAAACCGACCCACTGCTTAGTATAATCACTGCTGATTAGTATCTCTTTAAGTCTTATCATAAAAATACTACGTTTCATAAAATAAAAATTAGGTTTCCGTAACCAAAGGGTAAAAACGGGTCTTTATTACTAAGTCTATATGTCTCCAGGATCTATCTCAAGAATCGTGACAGTTAGACATTTGAAATTCTCACAAATTATTAATTATGTTGCTGCTATAACAACAAATACTAAAAACAAAATAAATCAAATAAATCTAATTTTTGAGGGGAGCTTCCATACAAAAATGCGATTTTTTGCCTATTTATTTGCGATATCAATTAACGGTAACAAGTAGGCATTCAAAATATTCACAAAATACTAAATTGCATATTTACTTTAACATTAAATAATAGAATCAACGGTACGGAAACTTTCGTTTGCGAGCCGGACGCATACTTGGCCGATTGTATTTATTTATTTTCAATACTTACTTTTTCTTATTAAGTACGTAAATAAGGTTTCCACAATTAAAAGGTGCAGCTACAATAGAAAGAAAAAAAAACATTTTATTGACCATCACAATAAATAATTTAACAATGAACATTCATTAGAAAACATAGGTAAGGTAACATTGACAAATTAAAACTACAGACAAAGGTGAGTACGAGAACAGACGAAAGGTAGGTAAATACACAGTTATATAATGAAAATATTCATCAAATATTCACAATAAGTAAACACCACCAAAGCTCGGAATTAAATATAAAAGGTAATTATTAAACAGTGTTTGCAAAAACTAACAGCCTCTTATTAAAAAATATTATGCTAAATATCATTTATTTCAACAAAATTACAAGTCATATACAAAAAAGGTAATAATAATAATAAGCAACACAATATTTGACATTCATTTCATTCTCAATTAAAATGATTAAACTTAATTTCCCTTATTATGAAAAGCGATTTAAGAATAGTTCTGGAACTAAACTCGAGCTACCCCTTTTTAATATTGCGTGTTCAAAAGAGATGGCATGGGCTTTAGTACGGTAATAACTTTAGATCGAATTTTGTAATAATATGGAATGATAATAGGTTACTTATTATGGAATAACTGCGAAAGTGTCTGCGTGTGTCAAAACTTAAGGCGACGGGTAGCCCTAACTAGCGACACCAATCGATTTAAATTGTTAGCTACTAAACCGGATCTATTTTGAACAATTTCTGGGTTACAACCTCTCGGCAAATACTTATACTACTTATTAAATAACCATGCACAAATGTTGAGTCCAACGCGTACGCGAAAAAAATATTATCGCCAAAAGCGGCCACTTTTAGCGTGAATCTACTTTTTCGCGTACAAATACGGACCCAACATTTGTGCATGGTTATTTAATAAATAGTATAAGTGTTTGCCGAGGGGTTGTAACGCCGAAATTGTTTAAAATACATGCGGTTTAGTAGCTAAAAATTAAAATCGATTGGCGTCGCTAGAGTGCCCTACCCGTCACCTTAAAAAAACTTCTAGCTAGGTAGGTAACCTTGCTATAGTCCATTCAGCATCTGAAGGTGAATATGACAGTTCAAATGTTTCGTATCATGAATCCAACTTTCTACAAATATAAATATTAAGTTGTAAAAATCATTAACTTTTGTGTTCTTATTCTTCCAAATTAACAATTATTAGTATTTCTCAATTAATCTGAACAAAAACTTAAAACAGTTATTTAAACAATAAAATTTGTAAAAAATCTTATGAATTGCATAATACGCGAATCGGAATTTTTGCTCATATGGATTGACAAAAACAATCGCAATAAATCAGTAATCGGTATGGCGACCATCTTCACATTGAATCAAGATTATTGGCTCGTGCTTTTGTATGTCAGCATAGATTGCATTAGGGACCAAGAACTAGTAATAGCTCTTGGTGACGAAGGTGGTTTCGACACGTTAAGCGTGTTGTTTTTATTTTTCAGATGAATAAGATGCATTATTATTTAATTATTTGTGATTTATTACGCGTGTACCACTAAGAATGTACACATAGTGTATTCCATATCCAGATAGTTCAAATTCATAGATAAACAGTTGATAAAAATTAAAAATCGAACAAATAATAAGTCGATTAGATTTCTAAAGAAAATATTATTTGATTTTTAAAAATATCGGTTAGGTTTAAAAGGAGCGTCTCACTTTCAATGTCAAAATAGAACTGTCCTATTCACCTTCAGATACTGAATGGACTATAGAAGTTTTTTAGTTTTGACATATTGGTTATTGGATTAGGCACTTGAAATATTCACAAAATACTATTTAGTATTTTTATCAAAATATGCATATAATAAAAGGGTAAAAAACTGTGTCTGTACATTTAAGATATTAAACTCAAAATAATTTGCCCCAATCAAAAATGATAAATGATAAAACTAACATAAAAGCATCCCGTACGAAAACCGCCTATTTGATATGGAACCCATCGTGTGGGATGCCGACTCTCACTAGGCCGAATTTTACTACAACTGGTCAATTAGATTATTCTTTTAGGATTTGATAAAGAAATCAGATGTGTACAATTAGAATATCCTATCAAAAAACATAAATGAGTAATGTAAGCCAAGTTTAACAACGTTGTTGACTTGTGCGACAAAAGAAGTGATATCTAAATGGTTGCCAAGTTTAATGGTCAGTGTCGGTTTTAAACCTAAGTTCATACTTGGTTAGTCTGACCTTAGGTTTAAATCTTCAGAAATAGTGAAATCCATTTAATTTTAGTCTGCTCTATCAGCGCTTTGCCACCATCTCCATCTCTACAACTTTTTCGCTCCCGTGAAGAGTTTGAGACGAAGGTTCAACAGCTGACCTGTCTAAGCTTATTACGAGACACTATGTGTCGAATCATAAATTAATTTCAATCCTTTAACCATGATTATCTGCTTACGGGTTGGATTTCTTCGCATTATCTTTATCTCGGCTTTGGTAGGTTCGTAGGTTTCCTTGTTGTTCAGTATGATCCTGCTTGTTTTATGATTGTATAGTAATAGCCTCAAAAAAGCTTGGCGTCCTCAATATATCGAGACGGTATTTCACTCCAGCCCACCACCTCTTGCTGTATAAGGCGCAAGTTCGGTCGCATATGGAATACTGTTCTCATCTTTGGGCAGAGGCGCCACCAGCACTTACCAGCTTCTCCCTCTGGGCTGCATTCAACGGTGAACGACACGAATCGTCGACTGCCAAGATATTTCCAATCGGCTTGACTTCTTGGCACTGCGTAGAGATGTAGCTTCGCTATGTACGAGTATATTCTACAGCTTGTACTAAGAGAAATGCTCTGAGGAATTGTTCGGACTGATTCCTGCCGCTTCATTCCGTTATCGTTTCACTCGTCAACAGTTCCATGCCCATTATATAGATGGTTGGCAGTCTTCAACTGTGCGTTTCTCAAAAAACTTATTACCTCGTACGACAAAACTGTGGAACGAACTATCGCCTGCGGTGTTTGCGGACCAATACGACCTGCAAACCTTCAAGAAAAGAGCGTACCTCCTATTCCCTTTTAAAAAGGCCGGCACATGGGACTCCTTTGACATGGCCGATTTCCATGGGCAGCGGTAATTACTTACCATCAGGTGATACTTCTGCTCGTCTGCCCCCCTGTATAATAAAAAAAAGTAACGCTTGATGATCCGGTAAACAAAATTTAATGAATTCAGCAGGTTGAACATTTTGACTGATATTTGCCACATTGGTGTTATAAATAAAAATAATAATTATTTATCTCAACCATGGTCATATTATCATCATATTTATATTGTATATTTATTTATTCATTCGGTTTAAAATAATCTTTAAAAAATACAATTAAAATTAAAGAGTTAAAATTAAAATTATTTAAATTACATTAGAATGAATATTAGATAATACATAAATAAAATTAAAATTAAATTCAAATTTACACTAACATAATAAATAACACAAAATGATAGTACTAGTAGTAATGATATTATAACGCAATCACTGCGATTATCTGTGGTACCCCACTTCATGTTGAGGTACACAGCAAATATTTATCAGTTGTATCGAAATAAAGATGGTAGACCGAACTTACCGTCTACGGTAAAGACTAGGTCTTACCAAAATTTTATTCCAGATTATTTTTTTAAGTCCAATTTTAGTTTAGCTATATCATTCCCATCTTTTGTTCTCATTTCAAATTGAGTAGAATAGGTAGGCAGTAAGATACCTACTTTGTATTAGATTCACGTAAGCACCTCCCTTCGTGGGATACGCCTCTTCTTGAAACATAAATAGGTAGGTGTGTAACTACACACGCATGGGGCCCTACGAGCTTTTAAAAGCACCCGCTTACAATAATAACACCCCAGTAAAAGCTGCTCCACTGCTCTCTAGTTATTAAACTTTAAACTAGATGGCAGGAGCTGTGCTTGAGTGACTGCCATCTATGGGTTGCGTGTGGAGTTTGTAAAAGCTCTCCAACAAAAGCACAGTGGGCCAGCTTTTGTTAGAAATATTGAAAACTTTAGTAAATTACAGATGTCGTTACTGTAGGGTATAAAGTGCCGAGTCTACTTTGGCAAAGGAACAACATTAATAATTAGGAGTAATATAATGATATTTTTTAAAGTTAGTGAGAAAATTTTCTGTTTGACAGATAAAAGACAACAGGTAGGTATGCTCGTCTGCCACCTTTCACATAAAAAAAAATTCACAGTTTTTATGTTTCATTCATAATAGGGGCTAAAGTATGAAATTATCGTTTTTTTTTCTAGAATCAATGCCTCTTATTCCAAAACAAGTAGTGGGATTAATACTGGGAATAACTGAAGAACTAGGATAAACATTATTACAAAACTACGTTTAACGTTACTTAGTATATCAACTATAGTACTCAAGTTAAACCACCCGGACCCCTAGTTTAAAATGAGTAATAAAATAATAAGAGGGAACAAGATGTACAACTCTTTTAATAAGTAAAAAGTCACCATTTTAAAATTTTATATTAAGACTACGTTTTTAAGGTAATAAAGTTCAGTTATTATTGTATACTGTTATTGAATGCAAAAACATAATTGAAATTGACCCTTTTTTTAATAGAATTGACTTTTTTATCAATCATAACATAACAGTTTTTTTTATTATAAATAAAATCAATTTTCTGTAAAATTATTCTCCACTTTTTTTAATGTTGTCCATGTTTAATATAATAGTTAATAATAGTTACTTATGGAGTGGTATTAATAGTTAATTTGCAAATCAAAAAAAAAAACCTTACTATGGAAAAAACCTAAGAAAATCGCCATACAAAAAGGCAATATCACACTTTAACCCTTAGTATTATCCTGTAGGGAATATAGTCACATTATTTACCTTGTAATAATATACCTTTAAAAACCAATCTTGTTGTATGTCAGCGTTAAAAATTCAATACATTGATAGCGCTCTATAATAATCATTTATACTTCTGAAAATAGTGGGAGCCGAAAACCGTTGAGAGCCACGCTTCGCCATGAATGGGCAGGTTCGAACGCAGTGATACTACGGGCTCACAGAAAACCAGCGTGAAGCAGGACTGTGCTTTAACCGTGGGAGAGCCACGCTTCAGCATGAGTGGGACGGCTCAACCGGAGTGATACCACGGGCTCACCGAAAATCAGCGTGAAGCAGCTCTGTGCTGTGTTTCGCTGCGTGGGTGAGGGTACTGAAGGCCCATTCCGGGGGGAAGGGTTTAAAGGTTGGCAGCGCACTTGTGACACAATGGGTGTCGCGGGTGTCAGGCGATCCGTCTGCTCGTCTGCCACCTATCATATAAAAAAATAATAGAGAACACCTACTTACCTATCACATGTTTAAAATATACTCTTGAATTTTTAATAAGTTGAAATGATTGAGACTTTTCTTTTACAAAATTTGATACCTTTGTTTATGTATTGCAAATTGATTAAAACAAATAGGTACATTTTCACATGTTAAAACAAATACTTTTTACTCAGTAAGTTTAGCGAATTGACATCAGCTTGCTAAGAAGAGACCACGAAAGATACTCAGTAGTTTGTTTTTTAAAAGAATATATACATATAGTATGATATATGATAGGTGTTGGCAAATAGTTTATCATTCCCACAAATTCTTGTCATTTAGGTATTGTAAAAGTGTCTAATAGGCATTTTCCATTAAACATGTTTTAAATTTATGGATAGGTAAATCAACAACCTTTTGTGGTAACTCATTAAATATTAAAATGCTAATTCCGGCAATGATTTACCAATCTTATGAAGTCTGTGATTTGGAATGGCAACTTTGATAGCCCTTACCCCGGCAATAGGCGACAGCAATAGATTTAAAAAAATATATTTTAGTCAATTCTCTATCGCCTTGGTGTCTTCATGAATTTTATATAAAATTTTGGTGTTACCTATTTATTAGATCCATTTAAACTGGCTTAGTTATTGAATGTTGTAACTATGATAATTCTATTTTTTTTTGTGCACTAATGCTTGACCATAATCGCACTTGATGGAAAGCGACGATGAGGTCTGGGATGATACGCGTTTAATAACTAAAACGGACACACATTAAAGTTTTGTTAATAGTACAAGATCCATTTCCAATTATGATGATATTGTCCACAGATGTCTCTACAAGACTGGGGCAGAAAATTTGAATAACAATGTATCTGATTAGCGAGTAGACACGGCATTAACATGGTGCATCATAGAAACTAAAATCGCTAGGGGTGAGAGATTAGAGAAAGTACACGCCGGTTGAGAATCTTTTTTTTCCAAACTTGTATCTCGTGGGTATGTCATTGTCGGTGCATAATCATATGTGGATTAGAATAGCAACAATGGGGCCGGTTGGCGAGTCTGTCACATTTTGACGTCTCTACGTAGGGCTCTTGGTTACATGCCTGCAGGGTTGTCTTATTCAAATGCTCGAAGATTTAAAGTTATCCTAAAGTAATTTATTTACGTTGATAAGCTCATCTAATAAAATTATATTAAAAGTATGTTAGTTTGCTTTACTTTCTTTTGCGATATAGTAAAAGTTCAACTTTTAAAATGTGGGGAGTTGGACGGACACAGATTGGTTTTTTAAAAACAACATTACATTTATTTCCACTGAAAAATACTATTAGACCTCCCAGGTGTGGTTAGCAGTTAAGACTACTTACTTACCATCTTCAATCCATTGTAGTCTTTCACTAGACTGCGCCCGCGGCGATACTCGCTGCAGTTTTAGTCTTTGTTACAAAAGTCTTCATTCAAACTTCAAACCCGCGCAACTATCCCACTACTACTTAGGGGTTGAAAATTCAAAAGTCACTTTTTATTCAAAACCGATGCCCAAACATCAATTTTAAGATTAAATACAGTATGGGGGATTAGACAGTTTAAAGTTAGACTTTTGAACTGTCTAATCCCCCATACTGCATTTCATCCCCTAATTTACCCCCTCAAAGGGTGAATTTCCAAAAATGTCTAAGTGAATTACTTTTTATTTTAATAATACTGTACTTATACAATTTTTCACTTTCCTAACAGTCAAAGATGACGGACTTCCATTTCAAACCCCTTTTTCACCGCTTTAAGGGTTGGATTTATAAAAATGTTGAAAATAAATTGTTCTTGGTTTTAAATAAGGAGAACGTATAGCGATTTACAAAATTCTTACTTTAAAATGGCTAAACTTCAATACTGGCATATCATCCCCTATTCTACTCCCTTTAAGGGTGATTATCAAAAAACGTTAAACGGGTTACTTTTAATTTCAAATTATTAGTCTGAATACAAATTTTCACATTTCTAACATTAAAGATGGCGGACTTTCATACAAACTTTTGACCCCCTTTTTACCCCCTTAAGGGTTGAATTTACAAAAATCCCTTCTTAGAAAGTGAGCAACTTTCACTATTAAAGGAACAAACCCCTTCCTAAATTTCAAGTTTCTAGGGTCAGTAGTTTGTGATGTGGGTGCATTCCTAGTCACTTAGTCACTCAGGTTCTCCTTTTATATACATATATAGATGAACCTAAGCATAAAAGGACACACGAGGACGGTACAGGGCAACTCAAAAAATAGTGTCTATCGGAAGTTCATGGGTAGAGCAACTGTTAGGGTACCCAATACACCCCCAAGTATGATTTGCGATTCTTTGTAGTTCTTGAGATGTACATTTCTATCGAACTTTTGAGAATGCTCTACCTCGACCGTCAACATAAAACGAACTTGGATGGAATTCATGAAAGTCTTAAAGAGAACTGTTTATGTTCTGTAAATTATGATTTTCAACTAGCACCCTAATTATACGTAGTAAATCTTAAAAGGAAACTTCATGATATCAAAGCAGATTCTAAAACTTCTTCAGACTTTCATAATCATATGAAAGTAGTGCCTAAGAAAATAAAAATAAAAAAAAGTAAAGTATTAGCCTATAACAGTCTCACTGCAGGGCAAACCATCATCATCAGACTTCTCCATCAGAGAAGTCAAATCATCGCAACTATGGGATTAGGCTTAATCACCACGCTTGCCAAATGCGGATTGGTGATCACAAATAACCCCATTAATGCTCGACCCAGGAATCGAACTCAGGACCCCGAGATCACAGCCCGGTACTTAAACCACCAGACTAACAGGGATTTAAAAGTAGTGCCTAATTAAATGAAAATATAAGGTCTTAATATGTTCTTCTTTAAGGCCTTATTGTGTTCTTCTTCTCTGTCGCTACGCTCTTGCCAGAGCGGTCGTGGTCACGTCGAAGCTTCCTTGTTGGTAGTTAGAGGTGGACACAGCTTTCCTCACGATCTCTCGCCATCTCCCTCTGTTTACAGACTGTCTGGCACAGTTTGACACGGGGTTTCCTATTGGAGATTTCACTTGATCAGTCCAGAGCATCGGTGATCTGCCGCGTGATCTAGTTCCTTTTTTCGTCCCCTGATCCGCTCTATCGAGAGGTTATTCACGCCTTAACGTGTTAGTGTAAGAAAATTTCATAATATATTGACAATCATATGGCGAGACCTAACTTAAAAAAAAATATTAGTTAGGTCTTTTTTTTATTAAAACAGCAATGCAAACTGCCCGAAAGGTTGACATGACCGCTAAAAGTGGAGTTGCCAACCCTATGAGGAGTACACGTTCCAAACGCCTTGCTCCTCCTTATCAGAACGTGGAAAAAGTGGACGTGAAATTGTCGCACTAATAACAATAAACCTTTATAAATAGCAAACATTATAAATGCGAGGGGCTTGGATAGCAATTTTTGAACAATTACCGCCACCTTTTGTCATTCTTTGATTGTAACTCAGATATTTATTTAGAAAGGATACTTCTCTTTCAAAAGTCTCCATTCCAGTAAATGGATTGGTCAATACTGTGCCATTTTTCACCCTATATCCGTTGGTAATGAATATTAATGTGAAAGAAAGTACAATGTAATGGCTGTGACATCCAATAGTGTGGCTGAATAGAGATAACAAGTTTACTTATTATGACTGCTGTCACATACGAAGCAGGTGATACGAACATTATTGGCATAACATAGTACTCAATTCACATTCTAGCAAATCATTCTTTTTTGACTGGACGGCTATTACTAACTACAGGTCCTAATCAGACCAGTATCACTGCGACCAGTTTACTCTTCTATCACCGCCGTTATATTACATTTAAGTTCCAAACGCTTGATTTATTATTAAGTGTATTATTTGATTGGGACTGTGTGTGACTCTTAGCTTCATTGGAGCTTCTACTTACTTGAAGAATACGTTCTTAGTGCTAGCAGGACTTCCTAACTGAATTTATATGCTTGAGATTGTCTGCGCAGATGGAGATCAATCGACAGGTAATATTCACACTAAATTATTTTATGACGAATAAGTACTTCTGCTTGGAGTAAATTTATTATTATATATTAGTATTAGTAACAAGACTGATTTATAAGATAAGAATTCATGAATGATACTAAATATATTGAGGCTCAACCAGGATAAAGTTGACGCTCGTCAGAAGTTCTACTAACTACTCGCACCGAGATATTACATACCTACTAGTTTGGTACTAAAGTAATAAAAAAAAAAATTGTACTTATTATGTAACTAGAATTAAAATTAAAAACGTTTGTTTGGCACCAAATTAATCCAATCAAGATAACTAGTAACTAGGTATTACGTATAGATTTAGAGTACAAAAACTAGGTATTCCTAGTCTTTGTTTGTAATTTTATCTTATTAGATATATCCTACTACGCGTGTTTAGTTTAAATCTTGTTTTAATAGATAGGGCAACAACAGAATACGGATTTCAGTGTCATCATAGTAATAAAACATCTAAATACTTTGACCCTCATTATCTAATGTTATTTATCGATGTGGTCACAACAAACTAGATGATTCTAAATTAGCTGAGGGTTACTCGCAGCCCTTGAAAAGATCTCCTTTCAAATTCTTTACATCATCTACAAAGTTTGAGGATACAAAATTATGGTAATTGAAAATCAGATTACCCTTTTCGATATTATTCTAAAAACAATATTGAAGTTAAAAAAACTTCATAAATCAATACGACAAAGTTCAGAGTTAAATTAACAATAGGTAAAATTACATATTTTGTCCATTATCCTTTATACAGGTGATAAAAACAAGTACACGTCTCTCTACACAACAAAAGATTTACCGAATCACAATGAAGTATTGCGAGTAAACATTCAACAACAACTCAGTATAATACAAACCTTGAGTAGGTAAGGAAACGGCTAGAGCGACGAAGACGCTTACAAAAAAACAAAGGAGGCATCAAACTTGGATATCCCCAATCCCTTTCGGGCGGCCCTTCGCGCGCCTTACTGAGCATTTTTTTCGGGTTGTAAGCCGTCGGGTGTCTATCGGCAGCGCCGGTGGCGCAGTGCTGGTGCCGTTCACCCTGCAGCGTCGTGGTGGAAGTGTTGCTGCAGCGCTCCGCGCCGCCGGCCGCCGAGTGACACATTTCGTGTCGGGGTAAAACGACCGGCGCTTTCGGGCGGTGCACACGTTCCGTTAGCTTCTCTATTTTAAAAATTACTTGCTTAGCGATATCCGGGAAGGGACCGACCGCATCGCCGCGGCTCCGCTGCTCTACGCCACCGTCACTAGTGTTCGATGCAGTCGAGTTGCGTACGCGTCGACGGTCGCTTCGCGCGCACGCGCGTTCGCTCCCATGCACCCAAATTTTGATAGTTGATAAGAAAAAGAAACCGCGAAAACTGTAAATTTAAATGATAATTACGTAAACAAAGTGCCTTTTATTCATGTGAATGATGGATGTTACGATAAGGTGATATTTGTGGTGTCAGTTGTTTTTTAGTTACTTACCATGAGCGGGAGGGAAGGCGGAAATGCAGTTCCCTCTTCGAGTAAGTATAAACTTACCCAAGATTTTATGTTCTCACAGTAATTTGGTTGAATGTTTGTGCTTCAAGTTACCTGACTTGCGTTTGTAGTATGCATTGACACACGTGGTAAGGGTGCGTAAATACGGCTAAAGTGGTCGTCTGTATTAGAACTTCAGTCCTTATCGAACGGATGTGATGTGTGCAGGGCCCGGGAAGCCAGTTACAAACACTTGTTTTTTTATATCAATGAAAATATCCGAATCGAGGTTAATAGTGTCTCGTTTCATTGATGTCACACATGTGTACCATGTTTACTCCAAGTGTTGATCAACAACAACATTCATAAATTTATGGATCTTGAATATTTGATAAAATTGTTTTTAACTTCTTGCTACTCATCTGTGAATAACTACGCAATACCATACCATGTAAATAAATGTTTTATTTTGAACAATCCAAGAGACTATTGTGAGTAAGTAACTTTTTTAGAATTTTCGGCAATGTTTGGAATATATTAATGAAACAAAATAACGGATAGTCGTATGAGTAGTTTATCTAACAAGGTCTACGCATCGAAGCGGCAATTGTTTACTATGCTATGGCTACGAGTCCGTTTTAGACTCGCGTGCGCGCCATCGCGTGCAACACTCCCGTGATACGCCACCGCGCCACCGAACACTCTAAAAATATTAGAATACGGTCCAATATGCAGCGAAAGTAGTTCGTTTGTCTGTATAAGTAAGAAACACTTGTGTGTGCTTAGGTAGGCCGACTGCATTTTAGAAGGACCTTAATCGTCGCCCCGATCCCCACCATTCTTGCACTGCGTGTTTTTGTCATCGGCTTGCCGATGCCGAAGCTCTAGTGACGAACGCATTGTCGATATTTTATGCTGATTAGACAATTCTGTTTACACTGTTACACAACTGCGCACACATCGGGCTCCCGACACATCTTGGACGTTAATGTTGGATTGATAAACTGGAAAGCAGTTATAAGGTTAATAGATATTATTTAAAACGAGAATATTTGCTACGAAACGAGCCATTCCAAGAGGAACTATTGGAATGTTTAGAAAGTCGATGTTAAGTAACGTTACGTCCCTACGGCAGGGTCCGAGTTCGTAACCAGTCAATTAAATCTGAATGGTGGTACATTCGACCGTCTCTTTCCCTCCTAGCTTTGGATCCCAAGGCAAAAGCGCCACTTGACGATGATTCACGTTCAAATTCCATACCGACGATTGATAACAGCCGAACTAGTGAATGGCAGAACGTTTTAGGCATTTAATTTACTTGCTGGTCATGCGTCACACAATCAATGCAGATATGTGCTTTGTTTACTAAAGTATAAATGCCGTCATAGATTTGTGAATGAATTACTGTAAAAAAAGTTAAACTTTTTAGCGATGATTCTATTTAATTTATTTCGCAAAAGCATTTACATCCATTAGAATTACCTAATTAGAATAATAAGGCATCAATGAATGTGTCTTGATATAACGAAGTGTTGGAAACCTCCATCCACATTTTGAGCAGCACGTTGCATGTCAATGACCTTATGGAACGGGAATACTAGGCCCAATGTAATCCTACATTTTTGTCGCCGTCACACGATGCCATGTTGATATTCTCTGAATACGTCACGACTAATCGGTGGAGCGTATTTTGACTAATAGGTAAGGTATTATAGAAAATATTTTCGCTTACCTAATTCATCGAACGAAAAAATACACGAAACTTTAAAAAATCCTTATTGCTACTGTATTAATTAACACACTATTGATATTTTTGATAAAGTATCGGTTTTTGTAATATTTCTGCTTCTGAAAATGCAATATTATCTCCGTCTATCGAACCAATATTTATTTTCAAACAAAAATTTCATTTTCAACTCGTTGTTTCTTAATAATAACGAAGAATTCATACTTAGCCGCTCAGTAATAATAATATTATTGTCATTAATATCATGATGTCAATGGGCTTCCGACGTAATGAACACGTGTGTTCTACGCCTAATGTCCCTAATTGTATTATTGTGTTAGTACTCAATTTATGAATATAGAGGTTTGTTTCTCATGTCCATGACATATTATAAGACTAAGGTTGAGACTGTTTAAATTATCATTCCGCAGATTCATAGACACTCATCTCTCTTTCTCGTGTACTTCTCAAATATTACATTTAAAATAAGGAAAAAAAATATGATTTCAATATTTCATTTCAAATTCCATATATATGAGTGTAAAGAGTTCTTAATAGTTTCTCTTACTCCAAAAATATTTGGAATAAGAGAAACTATTCAGAAATCATATTTAACATCTGCTTCAAAACACAAAAATTAAAAGTCTAAAGATGAAATAAAATCTAGAAGATGTGAGCTGAAACAGGTTCATCCTTTAAAAATATTCGTGATTTCAAGTCTATATGTATATCTCCGAGGAATAGAAATAAATACATTACGTACGTACGTTCAGATTTAAAGAATACAAGTAGGTAACTAGATTTTTTATATTTGAAGGCGTTTTACTAGATGGATGTTCGAACAATGAACTTGGGAGGCAGGAAACGTAGCCTCATTAACTTATTTTTTAAATATTTAGATCAAAACAATGTCATAATTTAACTGTTATTGTTATGAACAGAAAATCTGTTCAAAATTTGTCATTTTGGCTTTTATCGGACTGATATTTATGAATTCTAAGATGTATTGTTGTTGTTATGGATGGCTAAATAAAGTATTTGTATTTGTAATTGTTGTTAATGAGTTTGTAATATAATTGACATTTTGGAATGCTGTCCAATCTACCAGTAGAACGATATCTGTATTTGCGTAATAAAGTAAAGCTCTTTAATTACGCCTTTTTGATCGTCAATTAGTTCCTATTGAACTTGGCAATGAAGTTTAAGTTTCCCACAATTTTCGAAGATAACGTGACGTAAGTGACCCATCAAGCAGAGTTAGTAATTCGATATGGCCTAACACATTGAATAAAACTATTCGAGAGAACAATCATGTTGTAGTTCTGGGCGGCTTTCACCGACCACAGGTTTACATCATCCTGTAAAGGTCGAGCTAGCTTTGTAGCTCTCACGTATATGTAGTTAATTGCTTTTTATTCATAAAATTAATTACTACTTCCTCCTGGCAAAGTTGACAAATAGGAAAAAATGCTATGCTGCTAAACTAAAACATTAGATTATTGCTATCAAAATAAAGGTTTTGAGAGGGGCAATATTTTAAGCAAGTGTAAATTAAAAAATACCGGGTTATGGCAATTATCGTTTTCGCCCACCGCACGTATCCTACGCAATTCGATTCCTGAACTATTTTTGTTCATTATTAATAGATATACATAGATGCGCATTAAAAGAAAATAAAGAATATGTGTCATAACAGAAGTTCGCCTTTTGCTGCACCACTGTCATTTCTGCATGACCCAAAGGTGTATTATTTTATGTGCAATAAAGTTTAAGTAAATAAATATTTTACAATGTGCACATCAAGCCCTTTCACTTGATACCCCATTTGAACTCGTAGCTTAAGTTAGAAATTTCGTCCGCGTATTAAAAATTAACCCCCTTTTAAGATTTCATTACATTTTCAGACTGTTTCCAATGTAACGAGGATGTTACTTGCCAAATTTTATAGTTTTAGGTCAACGGGAAATAGCCTATAGACTATTTTAGGTTTTGATTCCCTTGGGAGTGTCGACATCGACATGCGTTTATCGGTGAATAAACGGCCGTGTTTTTTTCTAACGTAGAGGTAATATTATTTATTACTTTAAGGGACCGTGGACCTTAGTATACGGTCTCAGTTTCTACGGACCACGACAATAAAGTGATAAGTTTTTCGGAGTAAGTGATAAGAGGTTCGGAACCTTTAAATCGGTTGAAACCAACTTACCATTGAATATATAACATTACAACAATTGTAGAGTGGTTAGTTGTTGAATGAGCTCTAATATAAACTAGATATATCTCTAAGAGGTAATACATATCCTTTATGTAGAGTTATCTACTCGCAAAGTAGAGTAGGCTTCTTGTCAAAAATATACCTTGTAGTAAATGTCGTAACACAACACATCAACATCCACATGTGTATCCTAAGTCACTGGAGTGCGAGTAAGCTCTAAAATGCCCTACTTAAAATATGCGTAGAATTTCCCCTTCCTGCTTTTAAAATAACACAAGCTTAATTTAACTCATGTTCTAAAATAGTATAATCGCCGTAGGAACTAACAATAAACATGAAATGTCACGATTGCTGTCTCCCAAACGGTAATTTGGGCGATGCCGTCCTGTTAACATTTTTCCGGAAACGCATGTATTAAGTGTTTATTTCAGTGAGGTATTGGACACTTATTCGATTTGGATATCTTAAAGAGGTGTAATGAATTGCAATTAAATTTTAAAGTAGTGTAAGTCGTGAGTGTCTAGGGCGGTGGTATTGATGATATTGTGCTGGTATAGTGTGTTTTACTCAAATATTTGAAGGGCTTGTACAGAACGGAATGCAACGAAAAGTTACGCATGCACAAGAATGTTTGGTTGCATTGAAATTCCGGCGTGTGTCGGTGAGCGCGGGCGCCGGGCGGGGCGCGCTCTCACTCCATGCTGAATAAACAAAACAGATACACGCCTTCGATGCGCTTGCGCTGCGCTGCCGATACAATGTACTACCACATTATATTAATAAGCGCCACTCTATTCAAACCCGCCGAATGTAATATTTCTTAATCCCCTTAATTCTTGGTGACGTCTCTTGTCAATTTTAGAAGATGTAGGTCATTCTACTTTAGTTTACCATTTACAAAATATTGTTGAATTTGTTTTTTAAGAAAATATTGCTATAAATAGTATATATCTACTTAAAGACTTTAGATCAGTATAACTTCACTGTATCCGGAAAATAGACACTAGTCATCAATTTAGCCGGTTTTATAATAAAGTTGTTCACCGAATGCAATCCAGTAAGTACCTACATGTTTATTGTGTCACCTACAAGTTGGAATGCTGACTACAAATATTACTCTGTGAATCCAACACATCACCATGAGCATTTTGATAAGACATGTCTTAGATAAGTTCATGGGTGTCCTGAGAATGTCAACAAAATTCATTAATGAAAAAACGTGGCCAGACAAGAGTGTTGTTGTGAAATGTTTACCAAAAACAAACGAGTAAAAACTCTCTAGTTAAACGGTTTTTTCTAATGTTTGAAACCTTGTTTTGTAACAAATTAACTAGGCAAGAAGTTTATTTGTAACTAAAGGTAATTTTATTGGATTAGGTTCCTTAAATCTGGCATTCAACAACAGCTTAATATGAGCATTTGTTGTACATTGACCGTGGGAGAGCCACACTTCGGCATGCATTCGGCGGCGGCATATGCTTCATTACCATCAGGTTATCCGTCTGCTCGTCTGCCACCTATCACAGAGCTCCCCCTGGAACAAACTGGACCTCAGTCCAGCAGTGGACTTCTATTGGCTGACATGATGAATAACTGTGCATGAGCCTGAAAAATTATCAAATAATCCGATTTTTATTTATTTTCTATAATAAAACGGCAACAGTTACATTAATAAATCGGTTTCATGCTAAACAACTGTCAAAAGTCTGCGATGAGAACTTGGATACTGTAAAACCCGCCGAAATAGGCTGCATTAGAAACGATAAGAAGTATCTCGTCAAAAGGAACTAGAGAGTTGTCGACGAGCGAGGCCGGCTAGGTGCAGTGCCGCGGCAATGAATGAAAAGGTACCAGAAACGCAAGCCACCGCGCAACCCAAATACCTGGCATTCCACGTCTCCCCCCACGGCCGCGGCTGGTTTTAGTGATGCTAGTGAGTCAAAGCTCGTAAGTAACTTGAGTCATTTTATATTGTACGTTTGGTTTACTGATGCGACTCAACTCACTTAAGTCGTTTTATATTTTCGCACGAGAGATCGATTCAATCTCTATTGAAACGCAAGTGACTACGTAATCCAAATAAATACCTGGCGTTTCTCATCTCCCTCCACAACTACGCGTGTGCTCGCTGAGTCTAAACCATTCGAGTAACTTAAGTTATTTTATATTGTGGGCTCAATTTACTCGACTCGACTCGCTTTAAGTCATTTAGTATTTTCGCTTGAGTAGTTGAGGAATCCCAAATAACAGCTGTTTGAGTACTCGTTTATGGTGATGGACTCGAGCCACTTACTCAATTAAGTCATTTTATAATTTTCCTGTACAAAATCAAATAAACACCCCTGGACCTATGGTGAGTAACATAAATTGACAAAATCATTTGACTGCGAGAGAACAAATTTTGACTAGATCACATGTTATCCACTCGAGTGAAAGTCGAGTAAAGTCACATCACTAACTCGCTTTTACCTCTGCCGCATAGCCCGAAATAATTTGCTTAGCTTACATACCAGCACATGGAAATGTATATCGAATTAGCGAAGACTTTCGTGGAGGTTGTCGGATCGGTTCTTGGATGTTTGTTGTCATAGTATCCAAGATGCGACTCGGCCTGTTCAAGTACGAGTATCTCAGTACTGCGAATGTAGTGTCAAAGTGTTAACAGGGTGGAAAAAAAAATGAGCCCTAGAGCGAAACTACGTTAAATGTTTATGTTATTTAAAGGATACGTTGCTATATTTTTTGAGTTATAAAACTTCATTAAAATACGTGTCTATCGTAATAGATATCCGAAATACCAAAAGTAGTTAGTTAAATTCTAAATATTAGGTATTATGGATATCTTATATAATTCGATTTGAATCATCAACAAAGTCATTAGAAAAAATATTCACGATTGCTGTGTGTTAAAACCATTAAAATTTCTTAGAAAATTATTCATACAATTAATGGCGACTGATTTCAATCAGAATTGATAAGTGTTTTCTTGGTAATATTTGTTTCACCTATCGACTAGTATCACTTAGTCACCGTGACCTTAACATCCGAATTGTTCCCTGCGCAGTCACACTGGTTCGGCGGAAGCGTTCGTTTCATTACTCATATTATAAACTTCTATAGAACACTACATTTTGACTAATAACATTATAAATATTAAAAGTTATTCACAGAAAATATCCGATGCCGTGATTTATAATGAAACTTAATATGATTAAGTAAGTTTTTGAGGTTAATAGCAATAGTGACATATAAAAAGAGGAGTGTATTCTTCGTTTCGGTTCCCACGTTATTTTTTGTGAAGCAGCCCGATAAGGGGAATAGTATACCCTTTCTTAGTCCAGTAAGCGATCGTAGGCCCTTATTTATTGCTAATAGATTTCCGAACGGTAAATGTCTATGCATGCATTTAGGAGGGGACGCCCGACCCACTTAATGCAATCAAAAGCAACCAGTAAAATTTATTTTATAAATTGAAAATAGTTTAGTTTAACTTCGGTTTTGTCATAAACGGTAACAAATAAAACTTTCAGAGTTTTTTCGTATTAGGTACATATTTCGTAATCTAGAATTTAAGAAAAATCTAAATAGTTCTTACTTTACACCATAACATTTAGTTTGGTTAAACTGCAATTAAAGTTGATGGTATAGAATGATTGTTAAATTTAATTAGATTTAATGTGAAAGGTACAAACACACGTTGAATAATTACAATCTGTCTTAATTCCTCAATTGATAACTGACCAGACAAACGTTGTATGTAAATATTAATCATTACCTAATCTTTAAGCGATTATGTTATCTTAGTTTTGTCAAGTGGAAGATCTACTACCTATAGATTTTTGGTCAGCTTCTATTTTTGTCAGTATTTTTTCTGCGTAATATATATTTTTTTAAGTTGTAGGGAAATTAAGTATCTACAATATTGACCATAAATACCATACAATCTACCTCATCCTAGTAATAACAACCTGCAGTGCCTTCACGGTTGCCTGAAAGAGATTAGCGATAAGACCACCGAGATTGTATTCACCAGTGACCAGAGCTTTAAGTTCTCTAAAATTCTGTGCAATAAGAGTATTTATCTATCTATCTTTGACAGACGCGGGCACTCTACGGCAATGTGGGTTTTAGATAAGTCGTAATAAAGGATCATGCGAATTTCTAGTTGGGTATTCCGAATTTCGTGATTCTTATTGGACATCTCTATTACATTTTCACAGCTGCCATTTTCTTAACTAAAAACGTAGGTTGTTTTTTAATCCAAAGGTATTAGTGAAGTGAAGTTACGACGGTGTGTTGCAGGTGCAGGAGGCGCGAGCGGCGCAGGTGCTGGTGTGATCGGCGTCACGCGGCGCGGGCGCTGCAAGTGGTTTAACGTCGCCAAGGGATGGGGGTTCATCACCCCTGATGACGGCGGCCAGGATGTCTTCGTACATCAGGTAATTTAAGTGAAGGAAAGAAAAATGTTATAATCCTTTAAATGAACAATCAAAGAAGTAGGGCGGGGTGGGTGGAGAGTAAAGGTGACGGGTAGGGCACACTAGCGACGCCAATCGATTTTATTTTTTAGCTACTAAACCGGATATATTTTAAACAATTGTGGGATTGCAACCTCTTGGCAAACACTTATACTATTTATTAAATAACCATGCAAAAATGTTGGGTGCAACGCGTACGCGAAAAATTGATTCACACCAAAAGCCACTTTTGGCGTGAATCAATTTTTCGCATACAAAAACTGACCCAACATTTGTGCATGGTTATTTAATAAATAGTATAAGTGTTTGCCGCGAGGTTGTAACCCCGAAATTGTTTAAAATAGATCCGGCTTAGTTGCTAAAAATTAAAATCGATTGGCGTTGCTAGTGAGCCCTGCCCGTCAACTTAATTGAAGTCGAAGTAATTGCTGTTATAACTTTACGCCTTCAGATTTCAGTTATTGGACATTATTGTTTGTTAATTTGGAAATGGACATCAATTTCAATCTGAGGTTATTTGTGTCCTAAAAATCACCTTCTGTGATTTATTCAAATATCTTTCATTCAACATTCCAACATCCATCCTTTACTAGGATACTTCAATGTGAAATAAGTCAAAGTACTAAAAGTAGGTTACATTTTGGTATCAATGCACTCCGGAGTGTGCATTCACTTCGGTTATCATTCGGTACTGTAGGCAAGTATTCGCCCGTATCTTCTGGTAAGTGCCGTATGGTTATACAAAAAGGCATTTACAAATTTATTCTTATGATTGTTTTTCATTAATATCTACTGACAAGTTTATTTTCTTGTCATATACAAAACTCCATTCAAGGGATGACCTATTTTTTTTATGTTAATACTTCATCTACATGAAGTAGTCAATAAGTTGGACATTTAACTCTAGAGAAATTTTATTTGGGACCGCCGCGTTGTTTTACGACTGTCGTAACTAAATTCTTTATATCCCACCGAGATACGGAGCGGGCGCCTTTTCACTATACGACTAAATACTCGTTTTCCTGTGATATTAAAATATACAATTAACAAATGCACAGGTAATCGAATATTGCGTTACTCATTAATAATTCAAACTGTATGTACCTTTTGTAACAGTTTGTCTTATAACTACTTTGTCTTTACAAGTTAAACTTGTACGCAATAAATTACTTCCTTTTCTACTAATGATTAAATTCAGACCAGTTATTGTTAAAACCTTTCTAACGCAACTTTTTAAAACGTCGGATAACTTTTTATTATGGATGACACAATTTGAACACCTGTTGATGAACACTTATTAGCATAATTGCTTAAAATGAAGTTAAATGCGTTGAATTTTAAATGTAAGTTCCACCCTATAATTGGGTAAGATGTACCTGATAACGCACAAAGTTCGTTCCTCAACATCCGGTTCTTAAAGGGCCTATCAATTCGGTTGCTTTGTTTGAGCGCGTGTTTTTTATAATTAAACCAGTGACGAATATTGCGTATCGCCGAATACGACTGTTTATCTACCTACTAGCCTCGTACTACGCGTAATTGTATCTTGTTGTCATAGGTCCTGACTTACCTGTTAGAATATTGCCCAATTCGCTACTAAGAGTTGCCTATAGATATGAATGTTAGTGAAATGTAGGTACTCTGTTATAATTCATAGAATTCCTGGGTTATCCACAATTTGCTTTCCCTCCTAGTGGCGTAGCATGGACGTCTGGAGCTGGGCTATAGCCCATTCAGCCCATATATAAATCTAGACCTGCATAGTGACTAATTTTATATTTTATATTCTTCCATGGACTAATAATTGATAACAGTTTTATGTGGTTGCATAAAAGCAAGAAAAATATAACAAGGAATATTTTACGTTACGTTCAATTCGGTAAAGTTCTTTCAAAATTAAGCATAACAGTATACACATACCTATCAGATAACATACACGTGTTAAATTTTGTGAGAACATTACGCAGGAAGTCGGTTAAAAGTAGTGATTCGCCAAAGAATGTTATTGTAACTAGTAGAAAAAGTAAAATCATTCACAAAATATGTAGTCGTATCTAGCGGTTGAGCCAATAGAACGCTTATTTGTTTGTTCGGCTTATCAAGGCCGGATGTTTTTTCCATACATTTACTCCACCGAACTTGTACTTCGTTCGGTTGCAGCGACGCTAGCAGTAAAATTTATATCAGGTCAAGAGTATATTCTCTGAAGACGATAAAGTATTTTTTTTTCTCATAAACGATACGTGTTAATAGTTCACTTAGATAAACTTTTATTGCATTAAGATGTGCATAGAAAAGTGTTATGATAACGCAAATAACGTTTTCTCTATTAATTTTGTATTTTAAGGTGCATAAATCATTTAGGGTATAATCAGTTACACTATTTTTCTTATTAGTATTCTTTGCACTCATTCATTCAATAAAAGAATCCAATTTTAATGTTCAATTGGTACTTGACAACAAGATTTTCGGACTTAAGATTTTCAAAGCTTCACACTAAAATTCCGAAAGAAGTACCTAGGTTTGTATGGGAATAGTTAGATGTTTAAGTCACTCGTTTCAAATTATTTTCAAAAGCTGATTCAGTATTCGACCATTTCTATATTAGTAAGTATGGTATGTTCGTGACTTTCACTTTTGTTTTTTTTTATTCCAGAGCGTGATCCAAATGCCAGGATTCCGGTCGCTGGGCGATGAAGAAGAAGTAGAGTTTGAGTGCAAGGAGTCGGACAAGGGGTTGGAGGCCACCCGCGTGTCCGGGCCTTCCTCCGTTGACTGCCAGGGCTCTCATCGCCGCCCCCTCTCCAAGAAACGCTTCAGAAAGATCCGGTAATTCATGTGATTAGTAAAGGACACGTGGTCTATTTGTGTTTAAGGTAACTGAAAGGCCGTAATAGAGGTGGCAAAGTTCAGGTATGAAAGCCCTCCTCCATATCTTACATCTGATTCCAAGTTGCGTCTAAAGCTGTCGCTTCAGAGCCCAGGGTACGTTTGCATCATGATCCAGGGTTTGGAAAGTCTGGTAATTACAATAGCGACTGTCCATCTTACCTTCACAACCCTGAAGACGGGGGAAGCAGACCAACTGTATTACGGTTACACGTTCAGAATCACTATATCAAATATTGTAGGTATCCACAATTTTGAGAATCTATCCGAGACGTGCAAGTTTCCATCATGATTTTTTGCCTCACCACCGAGTTAATAGTAGAAATATGCAGTTAGACTTAAAAAATACAGAGGTGCATGCTAGAATTCGAACCACGACTTCCTTTGCTCTTAAGCCCCTCCCTATTGTTAAATATATCCAAGAACATAGTCCATATACATACTGATTGATCTTTGGTCTTCATATCAACTGATTTGGCAAATTCTATCCAGATTACCTTATCTAACTATTAAGATTGAACATAATAAGTAAAGGTAAATAATTAATAAACACCAACATCATTGTATCATCTTTAATATTAAGAAAACACTCCTGTTATTAGTATTATATTATTCTAAAAAGAGCCTCCTCTCACAACACAGGGCGACCTTATGTGAGAGCAGTTCAAATATTGCTAAGTATCAGTGTTTCTTGAATAAACGATATTTTCATTTTTAATATTGTGATGAACCTACACATAATGCCTTTAATAGAAATACCATGTACTGAGGATTATCCAGAATTTCAATCCAGAGAAGGAGGGTCAAATAGTGAAGCAAGACGTAGAGCCTATATACCTATAGATACTCGGATAAAGGCCCTTATAGAACTAAATCATCTACACACTTTTCACTTTTAGCTGTTACAATTGCGGGGAGTTTGCAAACCACATAGCCGCTAAGTGCAGTATCGGGCCCCAACCAAAGAGATGTCACAACTGCAAGAGCGAAGACCACCTAATTGCTGACTGTCCTATGAAGGTAATTATTTATTTTTTATTTACCTACTACTTCCCTGAAATATTGTGGACAAATAAATATCCAAGACAATTAATAAATGTAAATTCTAAATATATTACAGGGTTTACAATGAAAACAACTATAAAAAGATGGGTTCAAATCATTTTTTTTATATGTGAGAGTAGAGATTAGGGATAAAACAGTTTATACCCATATTTCTTTCATATGTTGTTCGAATACAAAGAGTAAAACCCACTTTTCTAAAATTTACTATAACTCTATTATCGAATAGAGTTTTTACTATAACACTGTTGGCTTCTTACTTGTATTATCTCCAAACTTAGTAGTACACGTTGGGGCTTAGACAAAATTTATCTAAGCGTTTGGACATGTTCTGAAACTATTTGTTTTTTGCTATAAAATACTACCTTCTTGTTCGTAAACATTTGTAAATGACCTAAAACAAAACCTACTCGTTCTGTACGAAGTGACTAGGTAGGTATGTGTAATATGGGAGATATTTTTTATATTACGAAACTTTTATTGGTATGTTTTAGCAATAAAGATACATTTCATACCCCATTTTCAAATACAAAGTTGCCAAACGATAGTCCGCCAGCGTTACCGTTCCATAAACATATTTTCCAATATTTAAACCGTAAATCTCCAAATTTATAGGTTGAGAAGAAGGACGATCCGCACTCGAAGAGTTCAGGGAGCTCCCAGGGGAGCCAGCAGGGCAGCCCGCACCAGTCATAACTCTTTCATTTGAATACCTCCACTTTTATTCATGTCTGGTTATATTTTATTTGTAAAACGCATTTATTTCCACTATAAAAGCAGGTCGTCGCCCTATGGACGAGTTTCAAACTAACACTTTTGCAAATATGCGATGTTAATGTTAGTTCATTTACTCTCCCTACATTTTTTACTGTTTAATTTAAAGTAAGATGTCAATTGAAATGACAGAGTAATAATATATTTCGAGCGACTAACAGTGTCACGTCAACGTTGTTAGTTTACAATTAATAATTCCCACATTATTTTTCTGTAATAAATGAAGTTTTGTAACAAAACACATACAATTTCAAAATTGAAAGTGTCATCGTTAGCTTCAAAGTAACATTAAGCATTTAACTACAGTGCTATAATAAATAATAATAGTTTAATAGTAAGATCAAAGAACACATCTACCTCATTTACCTCTACGAGCTACCTCGAGCTACAGTACGCTATAAATTAAGAACAAGACTGACAAGTACAAATCCATAATGTAGTACAAAATTATACATATTTTTATTGATAGAACCTATTACTTAAGTTTGCAAATGTAACGTAAGTACAAATTTTATGTGTTCGAGTGTCAATATCTTAATTAATTTACTTTATATTGTATTTACCCAAAGTTAAGAGTGTGTTTATATCACTATTATTAATTTTGTTGCTATATTATATTATGACAAACTTTATGTTAGAGTTTTAGAATGTAGCCGTAAAATAGGTTTAGAAGTATTATAACTGGCTATGAGAATATTTTATGGTCTTCGAATAGTTTATGAACAGCGAAATATGAAATGAAATAAATCTAACATAGTTGTCTCCACCGAAAAGTCTTTAAATCATAAATGATGTAGTTGCATACTTGTATCGAAATTATTATAAGTGGCCGTCATAAGAGAGTAAAAACGATATCAATTAATTGTAATGAAGTAGTTGTAATTAAAATGTAAGCCATACCTTTGTTTTTAAAGAAATGAATGTTCTAATAAGGCAAGGTCTTATACGGTTTTAAACTGTAAGTCAGTTACTATCACACCGAGAAGATTGAGTAAAACGTGCCAAAGCCAAACATTGTTGCAATAACATTATTCGTAAGTTTAAATTATAATGTGGATTACCTTATTCCGAATATTGGTTTCTGTATCCGTTATACTACTGCATTTATTGTTTACTGCAACCACGATCCCTTATCATGCTGTTATCGAACAAGGGACATAATTGAAGGACGCAACATTATTAAGAGGTCTGTATTTCAATCGAATGATGTGTATTACAAATTGTTTTGTTAAGTGTTGTGTTCATTCATGTTTATGGAAACTTCATTCCAAATCATTTTATTTTATTTTGACTGCTTTTTGACTGCTATATTGTGACATACATTTGCTCAAAATACTAATCATAAGTTTATGAAGTATCAGAAGTTCACAGTTGGTACTTAATTTTGCAGTTGAGGAAGAACAATACCATTTTTTTAAGTTTTATCAAAATCAACTTGCAATAAACAGAAGATTTAGTTGTAAGTATAAAAGTGATGGTAATTGCACGCATTGGAAGATGCCTCCGCTAAACTACGCACGGGTACACGGAGCGGTATTCCAGTCAAATTAGACTAAATTATGATTCCAGTTTGCATTAATTCCCAACAAGCTGGATTTTTGTGCTAGCCTCGAATACGTCATTAAAAATGATATGTCAAAAGTCCCCATCGATCCCGCTTGTGCGTTGTTATGTTATTCCAGGTCAATTGTCACAAATTTGTGTTTTTTGCGTATATCTCTGAAACAACGAGAGCTGTATAAAAATGGTTCAGACAAAGTTTGTAGATCGTAAAATTGTCTACAAAACAGACCTTTGACCTCGAATAAAAAACAACGCACAAGCGGGATCGATGGGGACATTTGACATATCATTTGAAATAACGTATTCCAGGCCTGCACCAAAATCCAGCTTCATGGGAATTAATGCAAACTGGAATGTATAATTTGACTGGACAACGGGCGCTTGCGGCGGGCGTCTGTTGCATACAGTTGTTTGCGTAATATATTATATAATTAATTATAATATTTAAAAATGACATCAAAGGCATTTGATGAGCTATTTTCAAAACTAGAATTTTTAATTCATTTACTACAAAGACATTTTTGATGCAATAAAACCTGCACATCTTGACCTGAAATATTTGCATTATATTTTTATACAAATGACTTTCTTTTTTATGTGATAGGTAGGCAGACGAGCAGACGGATCATCTGATGGTAAGAGATTACCGCCGCCCATGGATGCCCGCGACACCAGTGGAGTCACAAGTGCGCTGCCAACCTTTAAATTCCCCTTTCCTCCGGATTGGGCCTCCGGTACCCTCACTCACGCAGCAAAACACAGCATAATGCTGCTTCACGCTGGTTTTCTGTGAGGCCGTGGTATCACTCCGGCTGGTGGACTTTCCCGACCCGCCGCTCATGTGCTTATCATTATAATTGTTCGAACAATTCTTCGATACAGACACGCGCGCGTGCACCCGCATGAGGTTTAGCGGAGGCGTTAAAAGTTTAATACAAAATAATTATTTTAAATTGGAAGGATTTATTTCGAAGGACTTGGGTCATAATAAAATGTATACCTTTAAACTTTTTGCATTTAAGAAAATATTCAACTGATTGACCAAAATAACTTCTTTTTTTTAATGGCTAGTAGTGTTGTACGTCCAAATACAGAAACTTGCACAGAAAATTATATTTTGAAAGCTTTAAAGAAACACGATAGATAAAAACAGTTTAGTGTTACCATGTTTAATGACATAGATACCTATTTGATTCCTATATATTTTAAACTCTACAATTCAATTTTGATTGCAACGTTTTTCAATTTAAGCAACGTGGAACACAAGTCAAGTTTAATACCAAACGCCATCGATATTTTGCCTAATTTTTTGTGCGAATCATAATAAAAGGTTTCGAATAATATTGAATATTGTAAGTATGTAAGTAACAAAAAGTCTTAGATACCATAGTTAGGGCTTCAGTAATACCATCACATAGTATATCTATATATCACAAGTAATTTTAATTATACATTACGGGTTTCTTGCGTTTCAGTTATATGACTAGTTGTAATGTAATTATTATTTATAGGTAAGATTTAAATGAAAGACTATTGGAAACATCTACCTCATAATTTAATATCGTTAAATAGAGTTTATTCTTAAGTTAATTAACATTTACAAATTCTAGCAATTATATTTTTTAAACTTTCTTTGCTGAATGCCGAATTTCTTGAGGATTGTATTTCTTATGTTTAGAGTTTAAATTTTGTTTTTTAATTATTCAAGAAAAATAAATTGTAAAAGTACATTTGCAGTTTTTATTCATAAAATACTTAATAGTTACAAACACTGTGCTCCTATGAAACATTTGTGCTTCTATGAGATAATAATTATATACAGGTACCTCTACTGGAAATATACTTCTAGGTAGGCCATCCTTTTATAAGTATCAACAACGTAATGTTAATTTTAAGTTTGACTAACACAATCTATATGGTTTACTAGCAATTTATAAATTCAAATTATATTTTCAAAAATAAAAAAGTTCAATTTCCAATTCAATTAATTATTTGTATAATTAGTAGAACTTTGGGTTTATGTTTGCCTTTAGTTATATTTCTGTTACTAACATTATATGTGAAACACATTTTTTTTCCTAAAATGCGCAGTTTAGTAGTTCGGTAATATAAATTTTAAAATTGAAATAATCATCGTATGCATTTATAATAAAATAACATTAAAGAATATAATTTGCATGAAAATACATCTTTCGTAGCATTTGACTACGAATTCGTAGCACCTGTAGTCGATATACTCGCAAAAAGTTCATATTTGTAACTCCTTACGTTTTATATTGCTCTGATTTCTACAATGCTGCGCAGTAAACATCATTCATGTTTTAATGTGTATTTAGCGGCCAGTTTGGCAATAAATTACAATTATGTGCGTATAAACCTTTAAACAGAAATAGTTGTTTTCACCCGCGTCACAACTCGTTTCTGACGCTAAAGTGCGCCGGCGAAGGGCGTCGCGGCGCGACCATTCCGTTATAATTGTTTTCAATCAAGAAAGGTGTGTCAGTCAAGTTAGAGCATATCAGCGATCGTATCAGGTAGTGAGCTTCTGCAACAAATGACCACGAGTGAGTGACGGTCCTCGCCGAGGGAGGGCGGGAGGGGACCGGCGCGGAGATGTCACGTTTTTGAGAGGAGCCGGGCGAAGATGGGCGCTCTGAGGATGCAGCAGTGCGGGGCGCCCCGCGCCCGCCCCTCGCCCCGCGCTGACGTAACGCTGCCGTCGGCCGCCCTAGTGTGTGCCGCGCCGCGATCCGACCGGGCCACCACGCACGACCCGCGCCCTGCACCACACAAGTGCAAATCATTTGACGTTTCATTTCTGAACTCTCATCTGGGCTAAGTGAATGAGGTGCATGACGAGTTGTACATAAGCTTTACTATACATTATACAACCGTAGTTCGTATTCGATGTTCAGCCTGACACCGCCCTAGCTGTCCGGATGCATCTATGTCATTCTTCAATGACGCTAATAGCGTTACAAAATCTCAGATTACCCGTGACTGCGCCCTTATCAATTTTTCAAGTTTTATTCAGCTGTTAGTTATTTCATTAGTGTTCGCCAGGGTTAGATAAATTTTATTTACTAAATTAATGACATAGTTTACCCTAAACATTGGAGGCTGTTGGACCCCGCTATGTATTTAGAAATAAAAGCTAACATTTTAGATTACGTTTACATCTATTTCTTTTAAAGTACTTTTATTTAGGATAAATTGATAAAACGCTTTATACATAAAATATGATCATAATTTTATAAACAAACTTTTAGGAAACCTTTATTTGTTAACGCAGGTCGAGATATTTTATAGAAACTTTAGGTACAAGTACATTACATTTTATTTAACGAGTCTTAGACTTCAGGTTACGTTGGACTTGTCATAAATGAATAGCCTAACGCAAATTAAGTCGTTACCAAAGGGTTGTGCCGCCGACAGAAATGTGTACCACTTGAATCGTCGATCAGTTGATTAAAAAGCTAATTGGAAAATATAACGCGTTCTTAAAAATCGTATGGTAAGTTAGATGTGATCGAATTTGACAGTCGCTCGTAGAACATCAAAGCTTTTTAGAACTAGAGCCATCATTGCATTTACATCTCGAGTATCCCAGATTGAGTCATCTGGTGACTGATTTAGGCCATCCATTCATTTCCATCGTAGACCTACGTATTTACGCTAGCGCATCATATAAATGGCCTTGAAATAGATTGTATATGTTGAACATTTAACATTGTGATGATGAAACATAACCATTTCATACGAATCTTGTTATTAGAATGCATATTTAATAATAGGATGTAGAAGATGATTTTATTAAATCTTTGTAGACTTCTAGGATTTGAACGGAAAGCATCTTGATGCACTTGAGAGAGCGTTTTGGGCGAAAGTGATTTATCATTAAGAGAGGGTTCGTCCGTGATATTTATGTTGGATGCTTACTTGCCAGGGAGATAATGGACTTGTTAACAGAATTATTATTAATATTCTTAGTGGATGACTCGCTTCTACATATTTTCAATTAGGTAATTCTTATTTAAACTGCTGTAAATAAGTTTAGCGTGAATGTCATATTCTACTTTTTCGTACATAACAATGGAACATTATGGAAACAGATTATCTCTTTTATTTCATGTTTTTCTTGAAAATATATATAAAATAAAATAATACGACCAATCATTTATAAAAACTTCTTGATAAACCTACTCGTTTATTACTGAAGTATGTCATAAATTTATCGTTAGAAATGAAAAGTGGCCACTGGATATTTATTAATGTACTTACACTTGTGAAAAATAATTATGTATATTTTTAAATATAATACAACGTTACACATAGTTTTACTACAGGTATACCTACTAGAGCCTTTGGCTTATTCTGTCTCTACCAGATGGCGCTGTATAAGTTGTCTCTAAAGCGGGCCAGGTGGCGCTAAAAGGAGGGAGCCTAGATTCTTTTTCCGAGATTATTAAACTTACTTATTTCATTAGAACCAGCATTAATAATGGTGTGTGCAGATTATGATTAAGAAAACACAAGTTTTTTCCAATTTCAAAATATATTTCACTGTGTGTTAATGACCCATGTGATGAACAAACCTGGTACTCGTAGATATTAGGAGCCGATGTTATTAAATTTTTTGTCAATTTGATTTTTGGTTAAAAAGTAGGTATTTTAGATTTTATTTATTATTTTACTGAATTTGAAAGATATTCATATGAGTGAATCGTAGTGACATGACTTACTCGTACTTACCTAATTTAGGTATGACCGTATCTAACGCCTACTAAATAACCAATCTCGTGTCTATAAGTAAAATAAAGTGGCCACTAAAATGTAATCTTGCTAGAGATGATTGTGACATTTAATGGCGCGTGCAAAATAATCTGGAAATTCACAAATCCCTTTTATTATTTTTTATTTAAATTAGTATCCCTCTTGGTGGCGCTACTGAACCGTAAAAGGATCCTTAACAGGTTGATGCAACGTGTAAATAGTATGTGCATCATTGTGCCCCTCCTTCTAGCTTTGTGTGAAGGACCAATAATTTTATATCGTTTTGTAAAATTTAAAGATTTTAAGAGAACTCCTGTATGTATTCCTTTTAAAATAACATTGAGCCCTGAAGGGACACTACCTTAAACCCTAAAGTTATCACATTTTAGTAAAAAGAAACATTATTTTATTTTTAAAAAGAACCAAAACTGTAATAATTAAGTATTTTCTAATTTTGCTTGCATTGCCAGGGGCATCGAAACGAAAAACACTACAATTCTGTATTTACAATAAAATCGTTTAGCTTAAATATATTTCTTATTAGGTTTTGTCCAAAAAAATGGTTCTATTGAATTAAAATTACTGTCCCATGTCAATATCAAAAACTATTACATGTACACTTGTAAAATCTTCTACCTCAGGCGAATTGTGAGGGACATTAGTAGCAATCCATTTAAATTTTTAGCTTTAAAACCTGACATTAATCATAGACTACAATCGCACCTGCAGGAAAAGGACGATGGGATCTAAGATAATAAAATCAAAATCAATCAAAGAATTATTTCTTTGCGCAGGCTTTTACACAGCATTTACAAATCGTCATACATTAAAATAGTTTTAAACTATTTATTACTTATATATAATTTATATAAATTACATTTCCTGTCTTCTTCATTTTGGTGTCTGCTCCCACTTCCACACCCCCACCTCTTCCTGTCGTCTGATTAAAATCATTCGTCTGCTTTGAGATCTATTGTGATTATTTTAGTTGCTTGATTTATCTATATTTAATCATAATATATACCCAATATGTATGTATTAGTGTATTCATATTTTTTATGTATTTTTATTTAAACCCTCTGTGTAAGTATATAAATATAAAGACTGCACCGCCCTACATCTTCATCAAGTGTCCTTTACCCAAAGGTTGCCTGGAAGAGATCGCACACAGTGATGAGGCCGCCTTCGTTGTACACATCCTGTAATACCTAGTTTTTAAGTTTTCATACTTTATTTTGAGTGCAATAAAAGTATATTCATTCATTCATTCATATAGGTATGTATGTATATCTCGATACATAAAATACGCGTACGCGTTTGCCTAGAAGCTGTCGGTTCGCTCTTGCTTTAAAAATGTCTAAATACATACATCTAGATACAATGAAACCGACTTTTCTGGCGTTCCTTTATTGATCCGAAGGAACTTTTATTCATTCTATATCCATATAGGGCCCCAATTTAGCCCCAATATCTATAGTGGGGCCTTTGTGGTTTTTAATCTATAACACTACATAAAAGACCATAAGAGCGCCATCGCACTGCGCTCCCATGAGCGCAGTGGATAAGAAAGCCTTCCAATGGGGGGTCGTGGTTTGAATCCGAGCATGCACCTCTGGATTTTTTTTATATGCGTATTTCTACCATTACCTTGGCGGTGAGGGAATAAATCGTGGGGATAGATAATTATTCCGAACGTGTTACCGTGATCCAGTTGGTCTGGTTCCTCTGTCCTAGGTGGTGCGAAGGTCAGAGGGCAGTCGCTTCATTGTAGTTACCAAACTTCCCGAAACCTGGATCATTGTCCACGCATATCGGCTTCGAAGCGACAGCTTTGGACGCAACTGGGAATTACATGCTAAGATGAGGAGAACATACGCATTTCACTATAATTCTCACTATAATAATTCTCACAACATCTCATAGGTTGACCTGATTCCGTACTAAGTATCTCAAGAACTTGTGCTACAGATATCAGACAACAGAGGAACACAAATATATACTTAAATACATAAATTACAACAAACACAAGTGTTCATCGCACGCATGTTTGTCCAGGATGGGGATCGAACCCACGACCTTTGGCGTAAGAGGCAGGGTCACTATCAATCGCGCCATCCGGTCAGTCATTTCTATGTCTATATGTAACAGTGTTTCTGGTTAACGACACTTCTTCTGATTTTTAAGAATGGTAGTTTTTCAAAAAAAAAATTTCTTAGACGACTTGCCAACAGATTAGTTTCAATCTCAGATCAAAACTTGCCTCATGAAGAATAGCTACTGTAAAAAATATTGGTAGGTATTGTGATAATCTGTGGTAATTGCCCGATGATAAGTATTCTTGATTTACTACTGAGTTTTGTTATCTATAACTTAATAGTTACTGATAGCCTTCTCAATACGAAAGAACATTACGAAATAGTAACCGAGTAAGGCGCTATATTGATTACAGAGGTTTTATCCTTATCACTGAAAGCGATAAGACCGCCAAAATTATACACAAAATTCCTGTAATAATGAGCAATGGAGTATATTTATTTAGCTATCTATTATTTTCGGCGGATTTCTGAAAAGGAGTGATGTTTCACGCGAGTGAGATGATAGCAATGGGCTAAGGTTTGCGGAATCGATACTGCGACTAGTAGCCGGCCGAACCTGCACTCCCTGTATTTATATCTATGCTCGGAGAAATTTCAAAGGTTCTCCGTAAAATACGTGAAATAGTTCTCGGACGTACAAGTTAGAATAACATTTCCGTGCATAAACTCACGTTTATGGGCAGTATATTGCGTTAGTGGTAATTTATTTGTCTTGTAGTGCCCACCTTGGACCGTGTAATATTTGATTGACCTGTGCATTTTCCATGCAAGAGCTCGGAGAACTCTTGCTAGTAATTTTAGTTATCATGGGTATTACTGGCTTCCTAATTTTACTATATTACAACAAAATATTGTTTTGCTAAAAACGTTTACCCTCTTCGACGATCTATCATTATTTTTTTGTTAAAGTGATTTTATTGATTACAATATATTTTAAATAATATTGAAATATATAACTATGCATTCCATGCACAGTGTACATTTTCTTGGTAAAGATTTTGGACCGAGATGCAACTCCTCTGGTGATGCAGGTCTCTCTAAAAACGGTCAAGGGCGAGTCACCATGGGTTCCCCACATCATCATCATCATCATCATCAGCTCATTTAAATCCCCACTGCTGGGGCACGGGCCTCCCTCAATCACATGAGGGGTAATTGCCATACTCACCACGCTTGGCAGACGGGTTGGCGAGGGTTTTGATGTAAATGCAGAGTTTTCCTTCTCTGGGTGCTGATGATCATGCCAGCAGCTTTACCTTAGTCGCCTTTTACGACACCTCGGTAAGAGTGAGGGTGGCCTATTCTACTCTGCCGGGGACCACACGGCCATATTCCTCACATATTCTATGTTTATTAAATAGTTCAGAAATCTAATCGCTATGTTCTGCTGATCTTTTGAAAAAAAAAAAATTTTCTATATTCTGTGTTCTCCTGATATTCAAATGTTAAGATTTGGCATACAAAAAAACATGTTTTTGTTTGTTAATTCACTGAAATTGTATAAAGGATATTGACCGTGCAGCGTTGGTGCCATTATAATAAATACTCAAGGGGACAAGTTCTATAGAATACAGCATTTTTTTTTCTGGCCGGCACTTGAACCTTTCAAATTCAATTACTTAAGTCAAATATAAAAATAATATTGGAACCCTTCGTGTGCGAGTCCGACTCACTTTTTGGCGGTTTTATTCCATTAATTTTGAAGATCCATCCATAGCCACACCCCACATGTATAGGTGCGATGAAAAAAAAATGCGTCTAAGTACGGACATGGGGGTACCCCTAAAATGTATTATTTTCACAGAAACGTACCAAGTTTCAACAGTATAGTTCTTATAATTTTGGAAAAAAGTGTCTGTGACAAAGGAACGACAGGAGCGGAAGGAGGACAGACAGATACACATGCCAAATTTTTAATCGATTTACAGTTACCAAGAATTAATACAAATAATACATTGAATTTTGTTTTAAGGTTTTGAGCGCTATGGGGGACACCGGTGACAAACAATAAATATTTATTTGTTTCTGGTTTGATGGCAGTCAATGTTTTAAAATATTTGATTTCAAAAGGGGAAAAATGGAATTCCCTTTTGAAATTAAATATTTTAAAAACAAAATTAATTTTTATAATTTGTCCGAATTTTTGGTAACTGTAAATCGATTAAGGTAAAATATTTTTGGTGTAGCATTCTCTAGTCACATCTCTCGTAGGAAGTTCCACATTACTCGGAGAGCTCGTCTAGTTCAAACTTTTGTCAGGTCTTTGACAGTTATGACCAGCTCATTGCCACTTAAGTTGGCTAACTTTTAGAGCAGTGTAACAAACCCAATTTAAAACTAGTCAACTAAAGATATTATATCTAATGCAATTTTCAAAATATGTACCAGGGAATTGTTTTTGACCACCTTAACGTCGAGGAAGGAGGTCATAGCACAATATTGTGTTATTTATCGTGGTCGTAGGTACGAATCCGAGCATGTACCTCTATGTGCAATTGTGCATATTTCTACCATTAGCACGACGGTGAGGCAAAGCATGAGGAGTTTCAAATTCATATTTGGTTCTCAGGCAATACAAGCAACCTTTAAAAAACTATATTCATTTCTTTAAAAATAAAGGTTTACTTAGTGTAACGTCCTAATTTGAACATAAATAAATGAATAAATATTACACAACATCACATACATTGATCTGACTCCAAAATAGGTAGCTCAAGCACCTGTGTTACGGATATTAGAACCAACAGGGGAATTAAAAATATATCCACTTATTACTTTTCTTTTGTAAATACATACTTATAATACATATCAAAAACCCAAACCAACACAAACATTTCATCGCAATACAAACCAGCACCGTGGTTAAAAAGATATGAAGTATAGCAAATAATCTATATAATCACTTGTTTATGCCAACTTTTTTGCACCCGCCCTACCAACAGTTATGCCAGGAAACAAATAGCAAACCCCAGGTTTTAATGTTAGTCTTCATACTTTCAATTGGTATAAAAAAGTATCAGCCTATAAAACTGTCCTACTGCAGGGTAAAGGCCTCCATCAGAGAAATCAAGTCATCGCTACTATAATGGGATTAGGCTTAATCACAAACCCGAGCTATGTTCGAAAAATTCGAAACACACTTTTTGCTCGACCCGGGAATCGAACCCAGGACCCCGAGATCACGGCCCGGTACTTAAACCACTAGACCGACAGGGCGTCAACTCGGTTTCGTTGTGAAGTTAAATTCGGTCCATTTATGAATAAAAAGCTACTTTTTAATGTTAATTTATAATATTCTGGACCGGAATTTTTTCGCTAACCCACCCGAGATATATTACATACATTTAATGCCTACATTCAATTTGATATAAAATACTTTTTACCCAATAAACAGATTGCTCTGGATCTCTCTTCATATTCGTATTTTAGACTAACTTTGGGATTTTTCAACTTCAAGAGTCGTACGATTCTTTACAAAAAGTTGTTTTTCTAAATAAAACGTCACATCTGTGAATTCTATAATTTATCTCTTGTAAATTCTATTTACAATTCTCTGGTAAAACAAATTGTATTTTTAATATTATCAGTTTGTTAATTTTGCTTGAGCATTTGTGTGTTTGGATAGTAAAACGTGCAAAATAGCATCAATTATACAAGTACGAGTACTCGTATTATTATAACATAGAATAAGTTATATATGCGCCAGTTATAGACAAGTCAGACTGCCAACATTTGCCAATGTCACTTGATAGTTGAAGTCAGCCTCAGTCTTACCATTTAGAAACGGTGCTTGACGACAAAAAGTCTTTTAAATTGATGAACCCCGGCGGTATGCAAGAAAAGTTGACACGATTGAGCTCAATGCTCTATGCGGATGAGGATTCTATCCTAGTAAGAAGTCTTTAATGTGCTTAAAAATGTTGAAACCAAAGTTAGGTGTTTCATGATTATTTTGATGGTGAAGTAGTCGAAAGGATAGCCGTGCTCCCACTCGTCCATCAATCTCGAGTCGGAGAGGACTACTCCGCCTGGCTAAGTGCCGCGCGGACGGGTGGTGGCTGCGGCTATCACTTAAAATGCATAACCTAAGTGACGAGCAATAAGTTAGGTGTTTCATGTTTATTTTGATGGTGAAGTAGTCGAAAGGACGGAATTATTAATAGACATGAATGCTTACACTCGTCCATCAATCTCAGACCGGAGTGGGCTACCCGCCTGACTACAAGCCGCGCAGACGTGGCGTAGCCGCAGCTATCACATAAAATGCACAATCAAGTGACTAGCATTTTTCATTTAAATTCAAAACGCTGAATCAACTATGCTTTAGCTGCAGCGACGCTAATTGATCTAAATTTGATGCTAACTTCTGCAGACTTTCGGAGACACAGTATACTGTTGATTGAATAATTATGCACTTTTTTGCTCGTAAAATTGGTTAATGTCGAATGTGGCCGCTTTTTTTCTTGAGATTCTAAAATACCAAATTTTCTAAAACTTAAACAAAACTGAAATATAATCTTTCGAACAAGAAATATTGTAGACAAACCTTATTCCATCTCACATTTTCAGCCGTAGAACAGCAATTTAGCTTTGATTTAACCCCAAGTAAAACGCTGTAAGACCAATTGTTCTCTTGTTATCTGGTAGAAAGGCGGGCTACGTTTTTGGAAAAATCCAATTTTTTCTTGCTTGGCTTTTTACCTGATAACAAGAGAACTACTGGTTTTACAGCGTTCAGCTTATTCAGCAAAAAATTACAGTTTGTTCAGCCAAAATTGCATATTTTGATGTATCCAAGGGAGTCAATACCTAAAGTTTATTACTTACCGTTTACCTCCTGGTAAAAATAGCAATAAAATAGGTAATCGTGGCACTCATTCAGCCGGTCTCACTGAAAACCAGCGTCATGGCCTTTGTCTGGGCTGTGACATAAGCTGAGTGAGGGCCATTTATACTAGACGTCATAACACATCATTATGTTTATTTGGCACTGTCTGGACATGATTGAATATAGTTTTGTTTTTTTTTTCCTTTTGTTTTATTTTTATGTATTTTTAATTGTTTTATGTTTTGTTTTCTGTTTGTACCAAATTGTGTTCTGTTAATAATTGCTATATGTTCTGTGTTGTGATGTCTATAATAATAAATATTTTCTTTCTTCTAATAAAATAAAGAAATAAAATATATTAGGTACGTACATACTGATTGCATCACAACAAATCAATGACAAGTAAGAAAAACGTTAAATTTAGGAAACAAAACAAAAGCGAAAAATAAATAACTTAAAGAGGTCGGTTTGCCACACTCCTCATCATTAGCCTTTTAGCAGTTCACAAACATTTTTTAGGCGTCTCACAACGAGACTCATATGAAATACCCCTATGTAGGTATGTTACTCGATTTTTTTAGTTTCTGAGAAACACATCTTGTGTAGTATGATTTAAGGTCGAGCGAGAAAAGCTTTTTTGTAACTTTTTTATGTTTTCCATGTGCTAAATAACAAAAAGAAAACAAAAAAAAATATTTTTTACGTGATAGCAGCAGATGGTAAGTGATTGCCGCCGCCCATAGACGGGTCCGCAATATCAGAATAAACATAAAAAGTATCAAAATATTGTTAATTCTAGTCAAGCTGTAAATTTTAATACACATACATAGGTATAATTTATTTTTCTCGTAATCTATAAAAATTGGAACATAGGTATATATGTTGTATGGGTCTATTAGAGTAGTTTGAATTCCATTTGCAAATTCGAAAAACTTGTGTAAATTAAAAAAAATACATAATTCTGGGACTAAGGTATTTCCATTTTTAATTATCTTAGAAAATTTATATTTTTTAGGTTTTACTCACGTATTCCACGAAATATTGGCACAACCACTTGCCCTGTCAAGAAATATTATTAATACTTATTGAAAATATTTTTTAGTATTGTTGAACTTTGAGAAAGAAAGTCTGTAAGACTGATAGTTTATTTACGATCTCCTTAATAAACAAAATGAAAGTATAATAGGTGATAGAGGCAAAAGGCAGGGTTATTAGAAATTAAACCCGAAATCATATATTAAGTGATGGAGGAGGTAATTTTAATAATATTGACCCAAATAGTGTTATGAAAAAGGAATCATAGTCAAGAAAATTTTAGCGAATGCCTCTTTCATTAATTCTAAAATTAATTGTAAAACAATATAACAAATTTTACATATACAGGACATCCTAAAACTTTGGGACATGAAGAGAAAGTTCCTTGTATCCATAAGTTAGCAATTTTTACTTAAGGCGACTAGTGACACCAATCGATTTAAATTGTTAGTTGTTGTTTAAATTTTAAACAATTTCAGGGTGACAACCTCTTGGCAAACACTTTTTTTTCTCTTTATTTGGGTAAACACTTATACTATTTATTAAATTAAACATTTGTGCATGGTTATTTAATAAATAGTATTAGTGAATAATAGTATGAAAATGAAGTGATGTTTCCTTTACTAAAAAATGCTAACTTAAGGATTTAAGGTACTTTCCATTCGTGTTCCAAGGTCTTGGGACGACCTGTATATGGAATTGCGAACTAGTCTCAAAATGTTTTATTTAAGCATAATCTACAGATAAATATTTGAGAAAATAAGGTCACCTTAGAAGAGCCATAGCTTGGCTCTTATGACTGTCAATAGAACTGCGAATGGGTTTAAATTGTAGGTAATTGATTACAGTTTATAAATTTAAAAAAACGTCAATAGCAATAATGCTCAGCTTTGGTCCTGGAGAAAAAAAACCTAACTCTCCTTTTTGCTTTATCGTAATGAAAATAACGATTTTTTTCTCGATTTTCTCCATTTTCGCAAGTTTTCGAAGTTTAAAATTTTAATGAATACTAGCCAAACAGAGCGATGATAGCTCAGTGGTTTACCTTCCATATGGGGGTCCGGGTTCGAATCCGAGCATACACCTCTAGATTTTTCAAATATATGTGCGTATTTCTACCACTAGCTAAAACATCTTGCGGAGGCCTGCACATTTCGGATAGTTTCTGAAACGTGCAATCATGATTAAGTTGGTTTGGTTACCCTGTTAAAGGGTTGCGAAGGCCAGACGGCAGTCACTTCATTGTAATTAACAGACTCCGTAAATCAAGAATAATGGTCCAAGCGTACCCCGCGCTCCAGAGCAGCAACTTTGGAGGCAACTGGGAATTATACGTTAAGATGAGGAGGAATACCCTAACAGACCTATACAACTAACTAAAAATGGAGAGCTGCATCGCGCTTTGCAAATGTAGCCCTATTTTTCCCTAATTCTACTAAGCTACTATTCTTGACATAAGTTCTGTCTCCCATGTAGGAAACATAATTTTATACTATTCACTTTAAATTATGTTGATAGATTACAAAAATATGAAATTATTTAAATTGACCTACATGCCTTTATACATTTCTCCAAATGTTATTTTATATTCGGGGGTTCCTCTATGGCCGAACGTGCCACATCGAATGCGACGGTGAAGTTCCAATATTTTAATTAATTTGTTAAATACGGGGCTATATTACGAATTCATTAAAATACGAAGTCAACTTGAACGTCAATGGGAAGGATAATTTAAAGTAAATAATGCACTTAAAATTTTTCAACAGTCTTCGGGTGGGACTCAAACCCACGATCTTTTGCTAATGGTATCTCGGCGAATTTCGTAAGTGCTAATTTCTTCACCATGAGACGGCGATAGATTCATAAAAAAAAATTGCTATACCCAAAAATATCATATAAGTATAATTTTCTCGCAATACCTATGTAAAATAAAAGAGTAAATTCATATGACATCTCATACATTGACCTGATTCTGTACTAAAGTGAATCGCTATTTTGATGGAGAAAGTAATGTTCCTAAACATTTAAAAATCGGTTCTTTTTTATTTAGGAAAACTTACTGCTTCCAGTGTTATGTTTGTATCTAAAATAAGTATACAGTAAAAAGCTTCCACATGCGGTTGAAAGTAAACTAAATATTATTACCACAATTCGAGTTTTTTTTTTGTTAGATGACACATACCACCAACGAACCTTCTTTAAAAACATATAAAACGAGATGGTACTACGTTGTGGAGAAGTTAATAATGATATAATTTAAACAAAGGAAGTTAATAATAATAGAACTTGAACAAGCAAATTTTAGATAAAAAACATAGGAAGATAGATAGACACTGTTTATTGCACAACATACAAAACTTAAAAGCTAGGTATCGTCATCGTCAGCCCATTTAAGTCTCCACTGCTGGGGCACGGGCCTCCCTCCATCACATGAGGGGTAATTGCCATACTCACCACGCTTGGCAGACGGGTTGGCGAGGGTTTTGATATAAATGCAGAGTTTTCCTTCTCTGGGTGCTGATGATCATGCCAGCAGCTTTACCTTAGTCGCCTTTTACGACACCTCGGTAAGAGTGAGGGTGGTCTATTCTACTCTGCCGGGGACCACACGGCCAGCTAGGTATACAGAGATACAATGTACAATTTAGGCGGTCTTATCGCTGGGAGCGATCTCTACCAGACAACATTCAGGTAAAGGACTTTAGAGTTAGGTAGGCCTGGTTTTGATATTTTAACCCTGTTTTAAATTCTTTGTGCTACCAACTATTCTAACTCTTGAATAATGCAAGATAGGTGAAGCTCATTAAGTTGAAATTAAGCCAGGTCGTGCGAGTGCCGCACTCGGCGCAGCACAACTTGATTGAAAGTTCCTCCTTATCACAGTTGGTGTTCGACCTACTCGGGCTAAATGAATACCTAGTTTGGCATATTATGCTCGCATATCAACTCTGTCACCGTCAGAAATACAAGACAGCCTTTAGTACTAGACTAGAGCATAAAACGTAGACCGTGGCAAGATTAACCCGGCACATTTCGCAGTGAAATTTCACACAAAAATGTATCAAGACGGGTGCTTTGCCCACAATTGCTATACCTTCCTAAAAGGCCGGCAACGCATCTCCACTCCCTCTGGTGTGGCTGATCTCCATGGGCGGCGGTGATCACTTACTATCAGGTGACTTGCTCGACCTTTCTCATAAAAAAAAAAATCGTGTGGTGAACACTTGTGTTTGTGATACCCATTATTGGAATTAATTTTATAATTGAAACAAAATGATTGAATATTTCTTAAGGAGCTTACACACACTAGTATTTTTTTAAATAAATAAATAAAAATCGTTTATTGTCTCTTAAAAACATAATTATAAGTACATTAGTTGAGAAAGGAGAACAAAACGGTGCAAATAGTAATTTTCACGACTCTAGCAGTAAATATGACGAATATCCCATACGATGCTTCAACGCCTATTTAACCCATTTGAGGGGTTGAAGAAAAAATGCTAAATATTTCAATTTATATAAATAGCCCAAATATCAATTTTCACGACTCGAGCTTTAAAAATAACCTAACTTCCATACGGCGTTTTAAGCCCCCGTTCACTCTATTTAGGCATTGAATATAAAATATGCTGAAAGTGAAAGTACTGATATTAATTTTGTATTAATAGTGTAAATACTAATTTTCACGACTCCAGCATTTAATATGACGAATCTCCCATACGGCGCTTCAACCCCCATTTTACCCTTTTGGAAGTTAACGAATAAAAAAATGCCCAAATCACTTTTCTTAAACTTGTATGATGAGTCCAAATAATTTTCATGACTCTTACTTTAAAAATAAATCTTCCATACAATGTTTCTACCCCCATTTTATCCTTTTAGGGGTTGAATTTAAAAAAAAAACTGAAACAGGTAATTTTAATTTTTTATTAATAAACATAATACGAATAAAATCCAATAAAAAAAATTGTGTGGTGAACACTTGTGTTTCTGATAGCCATTATTAAAATTAATTTTATAATGGAAACAAAATGATTTAATATTTCTTAAGGAGCTCACACACAGTAGTAATTTTATAACGAATACAACAATAACATTTTACTCCTCCTCCTCTTCATCTTAATGTGTAATTCCCAGTTGCGTCCAAAGCTGTCGCTCTGGAGCCCGAGGTAAGCTTGGACCATGATTCTTGATTCGGAGAGTCTGGCAATTACAATGAAGCGACTGCCGTCTGACCTTCGCAACCCTTTTAACAGGAGAACCAGAACAATCGAATCATGGTAAAACGTTTACGAAACTATCCGAGACGTGCAGGTTTCCTTACGATGTTGTCCCTCACCGCCGAGCTATTTTTTTTATGTGATAGTTGGCAGATGAGCAGACGGATCAACTGATGGTAAGCGATTGCCGTCGCCCAAGGATACCCGTGATTCCAGTGGAGTCACAAGTGCACTGCCAACCTTCAAACCCCTCTTTTCCCCGGTTTGGGCCTCCGGTACCCTCAATCACGCAGCGAAACACAGCACAGTGCTGCTTCACGCCAGTTTTCTGTGAGGCCGTGGTATCACTCCGGTCTAGCCCATTCATGCCGAAGCGTGGCTCTCCCACGGTCAGGCTAGTGGTACGCACATAGATTTGAAAAATTCAGAGGTGTATGCTCGGATTCGAACTGGGTCCCCCGTGTGGAAGGCGCGTTCTGAACCACTGAGCTACCATCGCTCATAACAACAATAACAGTTTACAGTAAAATGTAAATTATAAAGCTATTTTTCAGAAAAAGTTCTTCAGCAAACTCCGGTGTAGTTGATGTCCATGGGTGGCGGTGATCACCATCAATTGAGTCGCTTGTTAGTTTGCCACCGTTCTCATAAAAAAAAAACAAATGTTCTCTCATATTTTATAACCGCTAAAGGAGCACCACCAAGCACATGTGGTTGCATATTAATACTTATCATTTCGTAATTAAGTTGAAGATGTACTTTAGGTATACAAAATACCTAATTAAAAGTGCGGCAAACTTTAATCATTTCCTTCAGTTAGGTATCATAAAACCGTGTAATTTTAAACTCAAATTGATTAAGAATCATCGAGAAAAGAAAAACAAGCATACAAGTGAATACTTACAGCTGCTTAATAGTTCGCCCAAGTATCAATATTATGCGTGGGATGATTCGCAAAAATAGATATAATTTACCTGTGTAGATTACCATACGGACTTAAGTTGGTGTTGAAGAACAAAAAAAAGCGTATACATTTTTTATGTGATAGTGGTAGACGAGCAGACGGATCGCCTGATGGTATACAATAATAAATAAATATTTCACATCATAACAAGCACCTGTGTTACGGATATCAGAATCAACAGTGGGATTACAAATATATTACTATATATACTATACATAATAATACTTTCCCTTTGTCAATACATACTTATAATACATAGAAAATATCCAGACCAATACAAACAGACATGTTCATCTTATACTAGACAGACTGCGCCCGCGGCGTTACTCTTGCAGTTTTAGTCTCTATTACAAAAGTCTTCATTCAGACTTCGAACCCACGCAACTACCCCTTAGGTGTTGAAAGTTCTAAAGTCACTTTTTTATTCTAAACCCGTGCTCAAACATTAATTTTAAGTTTATTACTGTACTCATTAGCAAACCCATATACTGCATTTCACCCCTCCGAATGGTGATTTTCCAAAAACGAAGAAGAGAATTTCTGTTTATTTCAAATTATACGTAAGTACAAATTTTCCCATTCCTAACATTAAAGACGACGGACTATCATACAAACTTCAATCCTTTTTTTCACCCCCTTAAGGGTAGAATTTACAAAAATGTTAAAACAAATTGTTATTGATTTAATATTAGGAAATCAAATAATGATTTTCAAGATTCTTACATTAAAATTGCTAAACCCCCATACCTCGTTTCTCCCTCTATTTAACCCCCTGTAGGGGTGATTTTCCAAAAGACTTTTGTAATTGTTATTTTTAATTTCCAATTATCAGTCTAAACACAAATTTTCACATTCCTAACATCAAAGGATGGCGGACTTTCATACAAACTTCTAACCCCCCTTTTTACCACCTTAAGGGTTGAATTTTTAAAAATCCCTTATTAGTGCTCACATTCACTATTAAACGAACCCCCTGCCCAAATTTCAAGTTTTTAGGGCTCAGTAGTTTGGGCTGTAGGTGCATTCCTAGTTGCTTAATACCTTGGTCACCAAGGTTCTCCTTTTATATTATACAGATTATCGGCGCTTGAGTTTCAATTGAACATTTATATGTTGAGAGTTTGGCACTCCTCCTGTTTCATTCAGAAATTACAAGTTGCAAATGAACAAACGTTAATGCTGTCAAAAAAACTGCAGGTGCAACCTTAAGGTGAATACTGTTGTCACCATCATTTTTACAGGTTTATGCCACCTTTCAGTAATTCCGAATGATGAATGAAGTAAGAAACTTTGAATATCGACTCTACATCATGATCTCAGAGTTATGGCGTACTCGTAACCTAAGGAATATTATCACTTAATTGGGCTACTGAGTATATAAAGAGGAATCATTTAGGACATAAATTATGGCGTTTTGGGTGTTTTTTGTTTTTATTCTGAGTGCTGTCTTATCAAGGTTGAAAATTTAATTTTATTTGTTTGCTCTTACAACTTGGACAGAGGGCAACTGGGCATATTAAAAAGCATTGGTAAAGAAAAATGGTTCGAAAAATATAGTTTATATAATGCTGTCTGTATCTTATTGTCAGTTGACTGCCTCGATAGCGCAATGGTTAGTAGGTCGTTCTTTATAGCGACGGCTGCGCAAGTAGTCCAGGGTACGATCCCCGGGTCGGGCCGAATATTTGTATCTAACATTTCAGTACGAAATTCTAAGTGTCAACCCGAAGTCTGGAAGTAGGCGGTCTTGTACCCCTTTGCCTCGGAAAGCATGTAAAAATGTGGGAGAGCCACGCTTAGGCATGAATGGGCCGGCTCGACCGGGGTGATACCACTGCCTCACAGAAGACCGGCGTGAAGCGGCGCCTGCGCTGTGTTTCGCCTTGTGAGTGGGGTTATGGGGGGGAAGGTTGGCAGCGCTCTTGTGACTCCACTGGTGTTGCGGGTGTCCATGGGCGGCGGAATTGCTTACCATCAGGTGATCCGTCTGCTCGTCTGCCACCTCTCATATAAAAAAAAATGTATAGCAGTTGGTCCTGCACCCGACCCCTCTCCGGTCGTGTCACACTGGTGTCTCATTGGATTATGAGAGTAAGGGAATAGAGAGTGCACTTAGTGTTTGAGCACACACTTGAGCACTATAGGTAATATATCCTGCCTAAGCAGAGCAATGGTAGCTCAGTGGATAAGAACGTACTTTTCACGTGGTGGGTCGTAGTTGATATCCGAGCATGCATCCCTGGATTTTTCAAATTTATGTGTATATTTCTACCATTAGCTCATCAGTAAGGCAGACATCGTGAGGAAACCTGCACATTTCGGATAGTTTCTGATTCAGTTGGTCTGGTTCCCCTGTCAAAGGGTTGCGAAGGTCAGACGGCAGTGGTTTCATTGTAATTAATTACCAGACTCTCCAAATACTGATTCATGGTCTAAGCGTACCCCGAACTCCAACCCCCTTATTACAAATCGCGAGCTAAGGATAGTCCCGGAACAAAATTCGTGCTAGCTCCTTCTAACATTGCTTTTTTGGACGAATAAACATGACCTTTAGTACAGTAATAATTTTAGATCTCTATTCGTAATAAGGTGGTAAAGCGACAGCTTTGGACTTAACCGGGAATTACACTTTAAGATAAGGAAGAATCAGTTTAAAATTATCTGAAATGTGTAGTTTACTCTAATAAAAGCTAAATAAATTATTTTGACTTCATTTACACACATCCAAACATTTGTGTGCATGAACATGTCTGTTTGAATTGGTCTGGGTGTGTACCCGGCAGAGTAGCCGTGTGGTCCCCGGCAGAGTAGAATAGGCCACCCTCACTCTTACCGAGGTGTCGTAAAAGGCGACTAAGGTAAAGCTGCTGGCATGATCATCCGCACCCAGAAAAGGACAACTCTGCATTTATATCAAAACCCTCGCCAACCCGTCTGCCAAGCGTGGTGAGTATGGCAATTACCCCTAATGTGATTGAGGGAGGCCCGTGCTCCAGAAGTGGAGACTTCAATGGGCTGATGATGATGATGATGATGGGTGTGTACTATGTATTTATAAAGTATGTATTTACAAAAGAAAAGTATTATATGTATATATTTGCAATCCCACTGTTGATTATAATATCCGTAACACAGGTGCTTTAACTACCTATCTCGGAGTCAGATTAATATATGTGATGTTGTGAAATATTTATTTATTTATATTTATTTATTTATATTTACGCTGAAATTCTATTAGCTGAATGCTTTTTTTCCTAGGATCATCTTAAATTTCTCCTCAACTTCCTTCATAAATCTATTTACTTTAGAACCAAATAATAAACAGCTGGGTTCGCGGAAGCCTTATGTATTTTTAAAGAGTAGAGCAGGTTGCTTCAATGTACACATTTCTTCATAACGAAGAAGCAGCTATTAATACTGTCACTATAATTTCGTGAATACATTTTACTATTCATTAGATGATATTCAAAAGAAACCACCACATAACTAAACGCTGATTTATTATAATATCAGAATGTGCAATAATTCTTACGGGGCCTTATTTTAAAATACATTAGCAACTTATTACACAATTTTAAATGAAGCAAAAAAGAGGGTGTAATTTTTTCTTAGGTTTGTAGGAAATTTCACTGCGTAATAGCAGGTCACGGCGTAGGCTGCGGCAATGAATTTTTGCAGTGCTCGGGTACTTAATAAGTTGTATCAAACCGAAAGTATAGAAGTGTTTCAATTACGACTTCTCTCATTATTTTGTAGCAAACCTCTTAATCAATTTAGGTCGATGAAGATGAAGTTCAGACGTTAAATTTTATGACTAAGTATAAAATATTAACAGAGTTCCAAATACCTAATATGACATTGTAGAGTTATGAGTGTGACAAATTAAAATTAATAAGTACTTGTGTGCCCTATCATAGTCTAGAATGAACTATTAAAGCTCTCGCTAGGCCACAGTAAGCATCCAACAGTCATGGACCAAAATCGAATGTTGCCTCAGGGAGAGTGCGCGCGCAACACCCGCCCCACGCCGCACCGCTCCCAACGTCCATTGATGATCTTCGTTATCTCGATTTTACTAACACTACTCATATGCAATCTTTGCCTAAAAGCAGACTTTTGAGGAGTGTGATAGGTTTTATTTTAAAAATTTGGTATTATAAGTAAATCGAGCGGTGTTGTAAAGCCAGCAGGAATCGTGAGAGAGGATCCGGAGGGCGCTGGCCGGCGTATCGCTAGGTTTGGGCGTCGCTTCGTCTCGGCTTTCGGCGGGCGGTCGGTGCGCGGCGGCGGCGCGCGGCGCGGTCGTGCGCACGGAGCGCCGCCACGCACGCTTGGAGCGCGACCCAGTCCGCTCTGACGTTTAGCCGAGCCGCCGGTGTCACCCCTGTCGCACGGTTCTCTCCGTGCCACCGCACATATCTGCGCATTTTGAGATCTCGCGATAGATTTGCCGGTGTCGGTCGGCGGCGGGAAGTGTCGTGTTCAGGTGGCGGTGCGGCTGTAGTCGCGGCTCCGGGTGGCAGGCCCGAGCGCCCAGCAGCTGGCGGTGTTTACACGCCGCGCCTGCACCGAGCCGCCGCCTCTCGCAGCCTCTCGCCGCCTCTCCTCGCTTGCCGCGCCGTGTGCGCTAGCTCTCTGCAACATACCAACAACCCCTCATTTACTATTCAGCGCTGTGAATTTTTAACTTTGCGAACGACCGACCATAGAGGTATTTAAATGCTTACTAAACCCGAATCTCATCAGAAAGAACAGTCGTAGTGCACATTAGTGTCGCAGATCAGAACATACGCATCGAAAACCGAATATTCATAGTCCATTCGAGTGATTTCACGACTTCATAAATATGGGTGCTAAAGAGAGCGTGGAAGCTGCTAAATTTTCTTCGCAAAATTGGAACAATTTCGAGGTTCGTAGCACCTTTAAGTTAATTTGCACATGGAGTGTTTGTTACCCCTCTCCCCCGTGAATGTCTGTATTATGGACATTGTTACCTTTAAATAAGAAATAAACTATCGTATTGTGAGAAATAACTAAATTTTATGCACATTACATTTGTGTCGAGCAATTAATTATTATGCATGTTCACATGTTTTGTTTAAAATAAAATCTGAATGCAATAAAACATAAATTAAAAACGTTATGTACTTGTGAAAGTGTGTTGTCAAATGTGTGTATGTGTGTCAAAATTAACGTAAGTAACGTAGCTAAAACAAATCCAGTGACAATCAGATAATAATACAGACAGGAACACCTATGACAATAATGAATATCCATATACGTATAAAATATTGTAAGTGTACAATATCAGTTAGCCAAGATCGTGGCACGGAGATGAGAATATCCTATTACACTGGTATCGGTACTTATATTTTATTCATTCAAGATGTTGCATTCTTATGTAAATGTCTACTTACGTTTGTAAGTGCGAACACTTATCATTAGCAGATTTAAAAAAATCTAATGATTTTAGAAGATTTAGTCAAATACGACACTGTGCTAACCAAGAAATAATTAATTGGGAAAAAGAAATAATGTGTTGATAAAAGTAAAACTCAGAACTTCCATCACATACGGCATAAATACATTTCATTCATTTAAAAAGCCATGCCTATTTCTGCACCTTTCCATTATATTATCTACTAAACACCAAATCGATGATGGATCTGTTATCAAGTATCTTAACGTTTATAGTTAACGAAACAAGTGACCAGAGTGTATTTTAACTCTAAAATGTCAACATACCTCTGAATGGCGCAATTCTGTGTGGGTATACTAGTAGTATGTTCGTGGGTCGATATAGTCCATTTTGTATAACATATACATACGTACATTAAGGCTAAGTACGTCGTGGAGGTGCAATGGTTTCTAAACGGTCACTGTCCTGAAATTGAGGGTGCTAATTAGTTCCCTGATACACCAATACACGGCACGCGCCGACTCGTACGGCTTCTAAACCATATCAAAATATTGAATGCGTCCAAGCTATTACCAACATAGTGACCGTGGATTAACGTACATACCAATACTTCAATTTTATACACAAACATTCGTAAAAGCAATCAATTGTAAAACAAAAACGTTAGAGAATAAATTACGTCTTCTATAACAGTCGACTAGAGAATTGTTCAAGAAATCTAGATAGTACTTTCGTTTATAAATAGCTAAGAATCCTCTGACCTAAATTCTGCTGGAGGTTGCATAGTTTCATAGAAATACCGGAAAAATACCTGCACTTGTCTTGTAGCTTTCGATCTTTGATTATTTTTGAAGATAATAAGAATTTGGTTTGGTCTAGTGGCAGCTTTAATAATTTTAGAACACTTGGAACGTATTTTAATAATAGTGCAATGTGTAATTTCTAAGCATGGCTATGTAAGGAAGCTGTGAGGAATGATAATGACTAAACAGTGAGCATGTTTACTTGCAAAACGAAGTTATCGCGATGATGCCATCCAGCATTAGTATTAGTAGAGTCGCCTCTACAAGGTGCGCCAGACCGGTAGGCGTAATCAATGACTCACTTATTGCAAATCCGTAAAAACTCTAAACATTTACACTAAAACTTCCTATCTAGTTTGTATTTGTAATTCTAAAAGAGGTGCCTTATTTGTGCGAAATAAGTCTTTAGAGGTGTAAATTGAAGTATTGAGTAAGATTTAAACAATATTTTTTTTATTTGCCGATTAGTGTTTAGGATAATTTTTCAATTGTGCTGCATGGCCACCCAGCTTTAAATGTGCTAAACTACTTAATAAATCTTAAACATTTGTTGAATTATAAAGAAAAGAACTTGAGTCCCACTATAATCCTTCGTTAATATTATAAACGTAATACTATATTTAATTTTCATTATATTTCACAATTATCACTACTATCCCAAAATAGCTAGTAACAAATTGATTCATTAGAATATCAATCAATTTACCGAAATGTGACTATTTCGTAGTGGGACTTGAGTTTTCAATGCATGTTATTAAAACCATCATTATAAAATCAATCTTAAACTTTTTTACTATTTACTGTTAATTCGATTGTAGTTAATTAATAAAACAAATATGTACGTGTGAAAAAGTAGCAAATTGATTGGTAATTGTCAATCAAAACGTTTTAAAATTGTAAACAAGTTAGGCCAAGGATTTCACAAGTTTCTCACGATTTGTTAAGAGCTTACTTGTAAATAAATACGAACTTATAGACATGCGAAAATATTGGTCTCAATTATATTCTTTACAAATATGTAACAAAAATGTTTTAAAGTCAACTTGCCTGACAAGTGCACTGACTGCCAGTTGGATAGTGGGTGGGTGTACGTTTATGCACTTGTAGGTAACATTCTTATGTCACTACAATTGAATTTTTTATGGTTATGTAGCTATTTATAGTTAAACTCACCCTCGTCAATATTAGGTTTTGTCAGCATTACAGCAACTAAACTTATGTTTAAAGACATGATAAGCAACCTATAATTGAAGGATGCAAAATCAATCTAGCAAAAGGATTTTATGATTTAGGTTCGCGATCGCAAACTGGGTTTAAGGTTTAAGAACAATATAGTCCTAGTATAAGTGCACTTGCCCAGGACACAGTTTTGAAAGAAGGATTAGTTGCATCTGATATTGAACTAAGTCGGCAACATGGTTATATGGTATAATGTTATTTACAAACGACAAACATGAGTTTTATAAAATCGGTAGCAGTTCAGGTAATGAGAGCGTTTGATTGTGCCTTGCAGCATGGCGTTGTGAAGCACCCCTACAGGCACGGAACCCAGCGGTCGCAGAGCCTCAACCGCGGGCACTCTCTCTCGCGCACCGATGGCACCTGGTGACATCACGGGACCGCGGGTCAGTACTACCCATATTCTTCTTTTCCTTACGGCTTTTCCGCAATCGGGTTTCAGGTGTGTCCATTTCGCGTGTGCAGGGTGAACTTGGCTGGTTGTAGTGACAACCAGCCAAGTTCCTCATGCAATCCTAACACCAGTACCAACTATTATGCATTCAAATTATACAAGCCCAGTTGTTCAGATCCACTAGGTGCAGAATTGAAATAAAATATCAATGCGAAACATTGAACATTATTCTATTTTTACAAACCGCAAGTATTCTAATGTAAATATCCTATTCATTCATTTAACAATATATTTTATCTTCGATCTTAGAAGTTAAGAGGCCTGAACCGCCTTAATAATATAATATAATCCCTTTATTCAGGCAAATTACTCCCATATACATAAATCAATTACACTTTTACACGGTTCCAATATCACTCAGATAAATAATTTAATTAAAAGACAGATATCACACGTTCAAATTAAATTACATTAATCATTCACATTTCAAAACCAAACTATTTGGTATTAAGTATAATAAATAAAATCAAAATAATGTCATGTCATTAATACAGCCATCAGTATTATTATTATGTAGACCCATTTTCGACTTCTACGCGGATGAAGTCAGTGGGCAAAAGCTAGTAGTATATATTACTAACAAATACAAGGATACATCCTGATAAAGGTCTAGAAGTTTCTTAAATAATTCATCTAAATAGGTGTGCAGCTAGGCCCTGCAGCCTTTTTTTTAGATTATCAAGAAAATTAGAATCATCATCATCATCATTTCAACCAATAGACGTCCACTGCTGGACATTGGCCTCCCCCAATTTTCTCCACACAGATCGGTCATGTGCCGCCCGCATCCAATGGATTCCCGCGATCTTCACCAGACCGTCGGTCCACCTAGTGGGGGGCCTGCTACGGCTGCGACTTCCTGTACGTGACCTTCACTCGAGGTCTCTTACTCCGTTTCCGCCCCAACGGCCGTCTGTTCTCCTCGCTATGTGCCCTGCCCATTGCCACTTGAGGCTTGCCATCTTTTGGGCTACGTCTGTGACCTTAGTTCTTAGAACTTAGATTACCTTTATCCAAAAGGCTAGTAATGTTTTTGCAATCAATATATTGTTGCAGTAGTCGTAGGTAGCTGTGTTTTTAAATTAAACGTCAGATGATGGCCAGGTCTAAGCGCTTTCTCGTCTGACTTCCTTTCTCACTAAAAAAGTATTAGAGAAAAAAAAAATCTTACTTCTCCTATATTCCATTGGCTCAATGAGTCAGTCGATGTAGGCCTTAGAAACAACAGGCTGCTACACCTCCCTATTTTGACTTCCTTTCTCACTAAATAAGTATTAGAGAAAAAAAAACTTACTTCTCCTATATTCCATTGGCTCAATGAGTCAGTCGATGTAGGCCTCAGAAACAACAGGCTGCTACACCTCCCTATTTTGACTTCCTTTCTCACTAAATAAGTATTAGAGAAAAAAAAACTTACTTCTCCTATATTCCATTGGCTCAATGAGTCAGTCGATGTAGGCCTCAGAAACAACAGGCTGCTACACCTCCCTATTTTGGGCCATCACAGACCAATTGTCAGCAGTCAAAAAAGGTACTGATATGGACCCCTCCAGCGATAAATAAGACGTTCAACAGGATGCCGATCGCTTGACCATCCTTACGATACTCTTTTAGCCGCTCGATTCGCTACATACTCTCCAGACCGTGACCGTGGGAGAGCCACGCTTCGGCATGAATGGGCCGGCTCGACCGAAATGATACCACGGCCTCACAGAATACCGGCGTGAAGCAGCTGTGCTGTGTTTCGCTGCGTGAGTGAGGGTACCGGAAGTACAATCCGGGGTAAAGGGGGGTTTAAAGGTTGGCAGCGCATTTGTGACTCCACTGGTACGCCGATGTCTGTGGGTAGCCGCAATCGCTTACCATCAGATGTACACATCAAAAAACATGTGTCTGCGCTGTTGATCCCGTGCAGATTAGAGCGCGACATCACGGTGTACGGCCTCTTCCACGTCTCCTTCCGCGCATCCATGATCTTGCCCAATAGCAGTTTAACAGTTTGGTACAATATCGTGTTTGTTACAGGCAGCATAGTGCAGTGCGCCGAGTGCGGCACGCGCACGATGGGAAACAAGCTCTCGTCGTGCTCCTGCGCACCCATACTCCGCAAGGCGTACCGCTATGAGGACAGCCCGTGGCAGAACTCGCGTCGTCGCGACGGACATCTATTGAGGTAATAAATGCACTTAGCACATTTTTTCCCTTATTCCAAATCGCGAAGAACTAATGATAGTCCCGGAACAAAATTCGTGCCAGCCCCTATTATCATTGGGTGTTGGAACGGGATGACATGAGCTTTAATACTGTAATAACTTTAGATCGCGATTTGTAATAAGGTGGTTTACGTCTCTATCGTGCACACGACAGAGTGGTCCAACGTCCACTCTGTCGTGTGACGTTTGCTTTAAAATATATCCACACATCAAAAGGAGTCTGCAATTACTCCATGATTTTCTTGTATGATAATACCCGTTTTCGTACAGGGATTAATAAAGTACGTCTGGACCAATATGCTTATAGTAAGATACCATTCAAATGTTCAATGTTTTGACGGTTTCATTTCTATTTATTTTTTGTTGCTTTTTAGGGTTCCGTAGCCAAATGGCAAAAAACGGAACCATTATAGATTCGACATGTCTGTCTGTCTGTCCGTCCGTCCGTATGTCACCGCCACTTTTCTCCGAAACTATAAGAACTATACTATTGAAACTTGGTAAATAGATATATTTGGTTAACGCATTACGGTTTTTACACACAAATTGGAAAAATAAAAATTTAGGGGGGTCTCCATACTTGAAACTGAAACTGAATTCTTTTTTCATCAAACCTACGTGTGGGGTATCTATGGATAGGTCTTTAAAAATGATGTTGAGGTCTTTAGCATCATTTTTTTCTAAACACAATACTTTGCGCAAGAGACGCTCCCAAAGTGGTTAGTTGTGTGTCCCCCTCCCCCTCTAACTTCTAAAATAAATGAATTATAAAACTAAAAAAAATCTATGATATACATTACCATAAAAACTAACAACGAAAATTGGTTTCGACTAGATCTAGTTAGTAGTTTTTTTTAATACGTTATAAACCGTAAACAGCAATTTACCTTCCATATATCTTACTTGCTGCTACGGAACCCTTCATGGGCGAGTCCGACTCGCATTTGGTCGGTTTTTTATTGTTTGTACTTGGATTGTGCAGTCTTGTAGCGTAACAGTCTGCATAGTTAACTACAATTAAACAAAATAGGTGCAAAATTAAAATGTTGATTATTCTAGCTGTTGAGAGGGATCCAATTGAAAAAATATCGGTCCAGATCTATTTTAAAAATTGCTCCATGAAAACGTGCAACAGATATCGCTGAGTTTTTTGATGTGTGTACGTATTCAATAGATTTTATGATATTTTATTTATTAATAACTTTATTGCACATAATTTTATACAATAGGTGAAATTAATGCTAACAAACATTCTGTACCAAGCCTGATCTATGAAAGATTAGGTATTATGTAAGGTGACGGGTAGGGCACACTAGAGACGCCAATCGATTTAAATTTTGAACTATTAAACTCTGTCAAAGTGGCCGCTTTTGGCGTGAATGAATTTTTTGCGTACGCGTTGGACCTAACATTTTTGCATGGTTATTTAATAAATAGTATGTTTGCCGAGAGGTTGTAACCCCGAAATTGTTTAAAATAGATCCGGTTTAGTAGCTAAAAATTAAAATCGATTGGCGTCACTAGTGTGCCCTACCCGTCACCTTAATGTCACCAACTACTAGAAAAATAAGTAAATGCTATTTTATTTGGCATATGTAGTCTACATATGACGCATTTTAAATAACAAAATAAAAATAATAAATGTGATAAAAAAAGTTTGTTACTTCTGTGGCTGTAACAGTTGTTAAAAATCTGAACATGATAATTTATGAAAACAGTCAAAACCGTTTTACAAAATGGGTTTGTATCAAGGTGTTTATTTGTATGCTGCGTTATGATTTGTTGTTCAAACCGTGATCCAGGCTGAAAATATTTCACCCATCATTTATTTTCATTCACTCTACATGCATCGTGAAACAGACGGAGATCAACACTTGTTCTAACAAAAATATTCCGTTCCATTCACTGACCCATTTTTGGTACTAAAATAGTTTATGGAGCGAATAAAGTTTTACAATGTTAGGTGGGTACAGGCAGCGCACACGACACAAGATTTAATTAATGTTGGTAATTGCAAAATCCACCCTCCCCGCTGCAGCTCGTGTCCAATAATAAAAAATGTATGGAATTTCTCATGCGATTGCACGACGGTGTGGGTAGGACACCGGTGGACCATTCCGCCTCTGACACACCCACACTCGGTCACGCGATCTCGACGCCGGCGAAATTGCTATTTCGTTAGATTGAATATTATGTTCCGACGTGTTAGGAACTGAAATTAACTTCAGCTATAATAATTTATCGGCTGACCTAATTAATGTAGCCACTTAGTCGTCTGTGATAATATGTTTTATGCAAAATTACTCGGAATGAAATTTAGCGACATTAGCTGGTGGGCTTTGATACATGAATCTTAAATGGACTGTGATATTCGCTGGTTTGAGATTTTATTGATATGAACCAATACAAAAACATAAGATATCTAACCATAGGTTCTATTTAGTGGTTGCTTTGTACACTATTGATGCAATAAAGGATTGAGTATTGAATATTTATTATGCTGTATACATAGCAGCAAATAAAATTCTTCGTAGGTATATTCATTGTAGGGAGTGGGAACTGATTATGTGGTTGACCTTTTTGCTAGTGGAAAGCATGGCGATTGGTCTCCATGTAAGAAAGTTTTTGTTGTACCTGAGGAAAGATTCGATAGCGGCCCATCTGTTTTCTCATCTGATGATTAATAGTACCCGCTGCTCCTCATGCCGATACCCTATACAATAAGTACCATCTTCAAATTTTGTTTAAAAAGGACATGTCATCACCAGCATCAGTGTTTGCAGTGTACTGCTGGGGATAGGGTCGTGGATCGAATCCGAGCATGCACCTCTAGATTTTTCAAATTTATGTTGTGCATATTTCTACTATTAGATCGACGGTGCGGGAAGATATTGTGAGGGAACCTGTACGTCTCGGATAGTTTCTCAAAATTGTAGATACCTACAATATTTGAGATAATGATTCTGAACGTATTATCGTAATCTTGCAAAGTTCAGACGGCAGTCGCTTCATTGTAATTACCAGACTTCTCGAATCCTAAGGGCCTGTTTAAAAATAACTTAAAGCACACGTTACTACCGAATCGGAGTTTCTATCTCTTTTACACACACTGTGTGTCTTCTTTGTTTGGATGCGATAGATATATTCTCGTTCGTTACGGGACGGCTTCAGATTAAGAAACCTGGATCGTGATCCAAGAGTACCCTGGCTTTGAAGATTTGTAGGCAACTGGGAATCAATAACTGAGATGAGGTGAGGAGGTCGTTTCTGCGGCTGGTATGGGCGGCCCACTGTTATTTCAGCTTGCATATCCAATGAGCTATGTCGATGACCATGGTTTTTGCCGGAGCATGTCGTTTTGGATCATCATCATCATCATCATCATCAGCCTATCGCAGTCCACTGCTGGACGTAGGCCTCTCCAATTGTTCGCCACTGTGATCTATCCATGGCTTCTCAGCATTCAGCTCTTGCCAGCCATCCTGCGCAGATCGTCCTCCCACCTAGCCAGAGGGCGCCCTACATTACGTTTGCCAAGACGCGGTCTCCACTCCAGAACTCGTTTTGGTTTTGGATACCTATACCAAAGCCTCTAAATAATATAATTTACCGTGGGAGAGCCACGCTTCAGCATGAATGAGCCGGCTCGACCGGAGAAAACCGGCGTGAAGCAGCACTGTGCTGTGTTTCTCTGCGTGAGTGAGGGTACCGGAGGCCCAATCCTGGGGAAAGGGGGGTTCAAAGGTTAGTAGCGCACTTGTGACTCCACTGGTGACCATGGGCGGCGGCAATCGCTTACCATCAGATGATCCGTCTGTTCGTCTGCCTACCTATTACATAAATAAAAACATCAGGTGGTCCGTCTGCCCATCTACCATCTATGACATTAAAAAATTCTTCTGTATAAAAAGTTTTAAGTAACGATTTGTATTTCAGACTATGGGCGGAGGTATTCCACGTGTCTGCCAGCGGCGCCGGCACGGTGAAGTGGCAGCAGGTGTCCGAGGACCTGGTGCCGGTGAACATCACCTGCATCCAGGACTCGCCGGAGTGCGTGTTCCACATCACCGCGTACAACTCGCAGGTTGACAAGATACTGGACGTGCGGCTACTGCAACCTGGTGAGACACTAGCTTTACCAGCTGTAGGGTGATGTTATAATGCTGCCGTCCGCTAATAATAATGGGTATCTTTTTTATTATTATGGCTCTACCCGAAGATAATTCGCCAATGTCAAGTAACTTATTGAGAATAAGTAGGTAGTGAAGAGTCGAAGTCAGTCAAAGTTACAGTAACTCAATAAAACGCCGGTGTTTTACGTTTTATCGACCTACGGACTCAGCGGATATCACTCTAAAAGCAATCGCGGGTTTTAAGATTCTATTAGGTCCAAGTAAGTTGTCACGAGACAACACACTCAACATACAATAACAGTGTTAAAAACGATACAATCCTACGAGTCTTATTATTAGAATAACTTTACGGTACTTCGCTGCACAAATAGACACTAAATTTGTACACTAAATACCACTAGATACTAATTTAAAACCTTTGAATTGCATCAGCCCATACGGCTTGTTTTAGCCCTACCCGCCGAATCAATGGGTATCTAATGGCTTTAAGGTTTTTTTGACAGCTAGATTTAACTGACATTTTTATTAACTACTAGGGGTTCCCGGTGAACTTCGTTCCGCCTACTTTTTGTTTAATTTCTCACCTTTAAGACCTTCCCTGGACTATGACAAACATTTTAAAACTAAAATCAGCTCAATCGGTCCAACTGTTCTCGGATTTTAATCAGACTAACGAACATCAATTCATTTTTGTTTACATAGATTATATTCAGACATTTAATTTAAATTGTATCCATGGACTTTTGAATCTATGTCATTTTATTAAATAACTGTCATTTTAATAGGCTTGTGTACTAGGTCAGAGATTGGCAGATTTTTAAATAGCATTGAAAAATAACGGTCAAAAGGAGCTATGTACAAAATTCAGCTTGAAACCTTATGTATTATTTTTGTTATGAGCCTTCAAAGGCAAAGATAGGCAAGTATATTTTAAGTCTTAAATTTACGAAATATTCATATATACAATTGATATCTTATTCAATTTATAGCAACATTTGTTAAGAAACCATTTTCATAAACGCACTATTTCATATAGCTATCGAACAAAGCTATCTCGCGATGCGCACAAACTAGTGAGGGCTGACGTCACGCCTCGTGTCGCTGTTTGTATTGAGCGTTTTGGGCAAGTTTATTTTAAGTGATTTTCAAATTGTCCTATCTCAAAGAGTTTCCAAGCTAACAAATCCATTCTTTCACCGGTGTTTTAACTTTTGAGGGATTGTTATATTACTAACAAGAGAAAAAAATAGGATACAAGCCTATTATTTGCATGCTATCATATTATCGAAACATGAGCACATTTTACTACTTTTATGACATAACTGTATACCATGTTTTGTGCAAATAAATTATTTTGATCTTTGATGATCTTATAACTAAAAGGTTTGATGATCTTAAAACATAAGGTTACGCTTAGAAGGAGTTCCTGTGGCTTAGCGAGCTTTTAGTTAGCGGACGGCAGAATGACCTTTTTTATATGAACTACACGATCTCACCTGATGTGATGATGAGGTCTAGGATGAAACGCTTTTGCCTAGGAGATGCCTGTTCACTCTTGCCTTAAAGATGTCCAGATTATAGTGGTCCGGAAAAACAGACCTTGGCAAGGAGTTCCATTCCTTAGCTATCTGCGGGCAAGCCAACAACGTATGGATGAAACCCCTCGCCGCGCCTTATTGTCCGGTGGTGGAATGGGCTAGGGGGGGATCAAATTATGCAGAACCTACGCACACTCTCCGAAATGAATCTGGTAGAAGGCTGAGAGTCTTGCCACGTGGTCAAGGTTCTGCAAGCCAGCCCCTGAGAGTACGTCATCACCGATGACTCTCTTCGCACGGTGCTCTATTGTGTCCAAAGCATCCAAACCAATATTTGGCGGTCAATTTTGGCGATCAGCCATCGACATAGGACGTTAAAGTGTGCGCAGATACAAGTGTACTCTCTAATACTTTACCCTCATTTCGATGGGACACCACACCAATGTGACACGATCAAAGATAGACGCTCCATCTTCCAGACTTCGGGTTGACACAGAGAATTTTCTAACAGTAACACTCAACTATGCAAATTTTGGCCGGACCCGGGAATAAAACAGATCCTATCAGCAGCACTGACCACTGCGCCGGAAGGAACTAGACACCAAACAGTCTGACGTCAAATAAGCTAAAAGTTTGGAAAGTTATTATACTTAAAGTTTACCAAGAATATTTTCTTGATCTACACTTAATAAACTAAGATATATATTCTTTATTACACAAAAATAAAATACAAGTATGATATAACAACAACAGACAGTAAAATAAGGCGGTCTTAATCGCTTGTAGCTATTTGTTTCAGACAAACTAAATCTTAAAATTATAAAGCTTTGACAAGATAAATGTCTTAAAATCAAGCCAGCTCGTTTCAGTAGAAACTGTTTTGTCTTGGCCATAAAATATATAAAAAAATGCCTATTTTTATCAGTGTGTTACCGTTAAATAGCTTTAAATTTTTACTAAAATACTATATTTTTTTGTTAATTTCTCTGACATACTCATACCTATTGATTTATTAATGTAAATAATTTTCTTCATAATTTGAAATCTTAACGCTATCTCGAGCGAAATTTTTGCAACCTTGCAAAAATTTCGCTCGAGATAGCGTTAAGATTTCAAATTATAAAGAAAATTTGGCACGATTTGGATTTCGAAAATGACAGTTTCTGAGAGATTGATTCTGAACGTGTAACCAAGATCCACTTGGTCTCGTTCCCGTAAAATAAACACTTTCGCAAAATACAACGAGGGTTTGCGAAGGCGTTTTATTCATTCATTTATTTGGACAACCAACAAGACATACGTAACAACATTCATAAGACTAACGCAGTAGGTAATTACATTCTTAGTGGTGAATAATTATAGGTTGCCACGGTATGCGAAGCAATACTATATAATATACTAATATCAATATATTTAAATATTTTAAAGACCATTATTTAGAAGAAACAAGTGTAAATATGAGTTTATTATAATTATACGTTTATTTATGTTACACTTGTAAGAGCAACAAATCTGCAATAGTCACATAAGGGCTGACTTTTCCTAATTCATATTCGTTTTTTTTACCCAAAAAATATGTATAAAATTCAACCCAAACTCAAACATAATCTATTATTACATAATAAATCATTATTATGGCCCCGCAAGCATAAAAAAAAACTTATGTGGAAAAATTATCTACTCATTCACTCGCCCGAAAAAGGAATTAATACTATTTAAAGGAAAATGAAAATACAGTAGGCAGTCCTAAAATCTATTGAGATTTTAGGATGTTGTATCAACCTGATATTTTATCTATTCTAGAAAATATTATAACATAGGATGATTTAACACAAACCCACGCAATAAGGCGATATACATATAATCCATTTCTATTTGCGATAAAGCTTTGTAATTTTCCCCATTAAAAGTTTATTTATAGTTAAAGTTAGAAGAAGCGGCGCTTCAAATGTAAAAGGTTAATAATAGATTAATTGAACTTAATTCCCTCTTATATTATTAGCTCACGCTGAAAGGCGTATAAACTCATAGGTGACGGACATCCGCCCACCGCCTGTAATTACAAGCTGAGGGTGGTAATAAAAGTCTTACATAGAAAAGAAGGGAAGGGAGGTTCATATTTTTATCAATAAATTAGCTAGTGTATTATTGCAGGAAATATTCTGCTTTCATGTTATTTTTAATGCTGTGTGGTCCCCGGCAGAGTAGAATAGGCCACCCTCACTCTTACCGAGGTGTCGTAAAAGGCGACTAAGGTAAAGCTGCTGGCATGATCACCAGCACCCAGAGAAGGAAAACTCTGCATTTATATCAAAACCCTCGCCAACCCGTCTGCCAAGCGTGGTGAGTATGGCAATTACCCCTCATGTGATTGAGGGAGGCCCGTGCCCCAGCAGTGGGGACTTAAATGGGCTGACGATGATGTTATTTTTAAAACTATGGGTAGGGTAATTAACCAAACCATTATTTTTATTAATAAAATGGAGGTGATGCCTTGACATCGCTTTCGTTGTAACTGCAACTTCTTCTCTTGCTTACCATCAGGCTGAGGAGAGCCAATATAATGTGCCTCTATAAAAAAACTAGTCAGGTTTATGGAAGGCTATATGTAAATATGTTTCTGTGTAAGTAATTTAAAGTGAAACCTTTTTTTCCTATTGTTTGCTGCGCGTTACCTAACACCTTAACAGTATATACTAGTTAAAAGTAAAAAACCGCACAGAAACCTAAGAATAACCGCATGATACTATGTATTATACCAAGCGTAACAATTATTATACTTAGCACTGGGATTGACTAGGTACTGCTAGTCAATACCAATAAAAGCTAGGTAGGTAAAACATATCGTGTGGTCCCCGGCAGAGTAGAATAGGCCACCCTCACTCTTACCGAGGTGTCGTAAAAGGCGACTAAGGTAAAGCTGCTGGCATGATCATCAGCACCCAGAGAAGGAAAACTCTGCATTTCAAAACCCTCGCCAACCCGTCTGCCAAGCGTGGTGAGTATGGCAATTACCCCTCATGTGATTGAGGGAGGCCCATGCCCCAGCAGTGGGGACTTAAATGGGCTGATGATGATGATGAGGTATAACATATTACACAAACAATTAAAGTGACGGGTAGGGCACACTAGCGACGCCAATCGATTATAATTTTTAGCTACTAAACCGGCTCTATTTTAAACAATTCCGGGGTCACAACCTCTCAGCAAACACTTATATTATTAATTAAATAGCCATGCACAAATGTTGGGTCCGTTTTAGTACGCGAAAAATTGATTCACGCTAAAAGTGGCCGCTTTTGGTGGTAATCAATTTTTCGCGTACGCGTTGGATCCAACATTTGTGCATGGTTATTTAATAAATAGTGTAAGTGTTTGCCGAGAGGTTGTAACCCCGAAATTGTTTAAAATCATCATCATCAGCCCATTTAAGTCCCCACTGCTGGGGCACGGGCCTTCCTCAATCACATGAGGGGTAATTGCCATACTCACCACGCTTGGCAGACGGGTTGGCGAGGGTTTAGATATAAATGCAGAGTTTTCCTTCTCTGGGCGCTGATGATCATGCCAGCAGCTTTACCTTAGTCGCCTTTTACGACACCTCGGTAAGAGTGAGGGTGGCCTATTCTACTCTGCCGGGGACCACACGGCCCTACTACGGCGGTACTGTTTAAAATAGATCCGGTTTATTAGCTAAAAATTCAAATCAATTGGCGTCGCTAGTGTGCCCTACCGACACCTTAAGTTGTTAAAACACATTGATGCCTATAAATTTTTCGAATAAAATTTGATAAACTATGAGCTTCCTTGTTTATCGTGGTGTTGAACTGTTGTTTGTATGTGGTCTCTAGATATTATTATGTTCTGCTACCAATGTAAAATATTAGGTACTCACATTTCACTTTTTAAGTTAATTGACAGCCGAGTTTCAAAAGATTTCCTTTGCTGAACAAAAGTATCAAGAAGATAGTTTCGGTAGAATGTTAGAAGTTTCTGTTGTTTCAAATTTCCATTTGCGGCGGTGATCACTTATTATTATCATCATCTTTAGCAACCCGCTTGAGTATTTCAAAAAAATATCAAAAGGTATTAGGTATGACTCTACAATTTGAAGATGGAATGATACCTGTAACAGTGCTTAAGTCACTAAGTACGGGATCAGGTCAATGTATGAGAAGTTGTAAGAATTATCTTCCAACCGATTACGGCTTCGGCGGCCAATCCCAACGATCAGCCACGTACGCAGGATATATTATAGTGCTCAAGTGCACTCTCTATTCCCTTCATATTCCGATGGGATACCAGGGTGATACGACCGGAGAGAGATTGGGCGCAGGACCAACAGCTTAACGTCCTTTCCGAGGCACGGTACAATACCGCCAATTTCCAGACTCCGGGCTGATACTAAGAATTTATTATCGAAAACTTGCGCACCCGTCGCTTTAAAGTGCGACGCGCTACCCACTGCGCCAACGAGGTAGTCCAAAAATAATAGTCAAAAAATATATAATGAACTATTATATACAGTTCTTCTCAAAACTTTATCATGGTAATCTGCAGGGCACACTGCATCCATTTACCCTGTGTATGTCTTCGAACCACGCTAATAAGTATAATATTAAGACATTGATAGATGTATCAATACGGGGATTAACACGATATTTACACTTAAATATCGTGTTAATCCCCATATTGATACATTATAGTTATAATGCAACGCGAAAATCTAAAAAACTACATTGATAGATGTTTTCTTCATTGAACTTTGGGATTGTGCATATTATGTTTAGCTATAGCTATATTTATTTTTGTGTTTTTGCAGGCACCCGCATCGGTCAAGCCTCGGAATGCTTCGTGTACTGGAAGGACCCCATGACTAACGACACCTGGGGGCTCAACTTCACCTCCCCCATCGACGCCAAGCAGTTTAGAGAGTGCTGCGTGAGTTTACTGTATTTGTTACCGCACATTTTACAATAGGTATTTGTAGATGTCTTGTAACGAATATATTATGGTCTTACTGCCGGGAAATTACGTACCAAAATAAGATTATACAAGATCACTAAAGGGATTTTTAAGACTGATTGAAACGTAGGGACAAGATTGTTTTTCCTACAGTAAATGTTTTTCAAACGAATTATGAGAGGTACCATAGCTGCGTCTTTATTTCACTTTCCATCAGGTGAAAGAAAGTGCTATGCTATGCTGTGCTTTAGGAAAAATGTTGATATGATTTATTGTGTTATTGTAATCTATGTGGTACGAATAGAATAATTATAGATATTATCATTTTTTGTTTATTTTTTCATCTTACATTTGTATCTTTCTGAATTAGAGATAAATTGGTATGATTATTATACTTGTTTTAAAGGAAATCACACAGCTTATGTAATTTTTTGTTTGAGAGAAATTTTGTCATGAAAAGTTTTAGTTTTTCATAATTTGATCATTCTTTAAGTTAAATTTTAATTTCATGTTATAGTCACCATCGTTCAAATTCTCCCGTAAGGCATCCTCGAGCTACAGCCTGAAGTTGGAGCCGCCTGGCAACAAGCAGAAGTTCAAGGCCAAGAGGAAACCGCTGTCCACCCCCGCAAGCCCAAATCGATCTAGGTAATGATCAATGATCAGATACACAGATAAACTCGTATACATAGTGCAATTTAGGGTCAAAAATATTTAAAATATTTTTTTCTTATCAGAATTTAAAGATATTTCAAAATTCAAAAATAAAACAAGATTTTAGTATTTTAGCTCCCCCATCAGCTCTATTCTCGGGTTCATCCTGCAGCTACATGAGGTGCTGTAACAGGTTCTGAGGTTGCCACAATAGATCAAATACTGGTCGAAGTGGCTATGAGACACAACATCACATACATTGATCAGACAACGAGATAGGTAGCTCAAACACTTGTGTTACGGATGTCAGAACCAACAGCGGAATTACAATTGTATACGTTTAAGGCCTAGGGCGTGATTTCGTTAAAAATACACACCTAATTCCGAGCATTGGTAATTATAAGATCCCTGTAGGTCCCGTTTATACTTACTATCTCATCGTCATCGTCATCGTCAGCCCATTTAAGTTCCCACTGCTGGGGCACGGGCCTCCCTCAATCACATGAGGGGTAATTGCCATACTCACCACGCTTGGCGGGTTGGCGAGGGTTTTGATATAAATGCAGAGTTTTCCTTCTCTTGGTGCTGATGATCATGCTAGCAGCTTTACCTTAGTCGCCTTTTACGACACCTCAGTAAGAGTGAGGGTGGCCTATTCTACTCTGCCGGGACCACACGGCCAATTTACTATCTACTTATTTTTAAATATTGAACTTGAAGAAGGCAAAATGCCCTGTTTCAAAACATTAGTAATCAACTATCGTTTGACCCGTTTGGAGCAGTGGTAGTGAACGCTGCCTTTGGTTCAAGGGTTGCGGGTTCGATCCCCGCACAGTACAAACATTTGTGTGTATGAACATTTTTGTTTGTATTGGTCTGGGTGTTTGTATGTATTATAAGTATGTATTTACAAAAGAAAAGTATTATATGTATACATTTGTAATTCCGCTGTTGATTCTGATATCCGTAACACAGGTGCTTGAGCTACCTGTCTCGGAGTCAGATCAATGTATGTGATGTTGTGAAATATTTATTTATTATTTATTTATTATCTTATTGTTAATCGTCTCTTGCAAGTCGCTAGGAGCGGTCATAGTTCTTTCACTATCTTTTTTCGGCAAAGTCGTATATAGTATCATCAAAACTGCAAGATGTTGTGGATAAGAATGCGCCTTCCATAAAGGTTTCATACGGTCTTAGTTCAAATCCGAGCATGCACCTCTGGATTTTTCAAATCTACCTATTAATCTAATTCCGGTTCTTAGATGCAAAAGTCATGATTGTGCAGCGCCGTAGGTAGTGACGTCACGACAAGCCAGTGCGCGTTTGCGCGTGATCTTTGAAATGTCAATTTTTGATTTCCGTTTAAATCATTATTCGTATATTTAAGTTATCCTTAAACATCATCATCATCATCATCTTAAGCCGTTTTCAACCAATTTGGTGTAGGCCTCCTTCAATCTTCTCCATTCTATTCTATTTTGGGCAGTTGAAGTCCAGTTGTGTCCGTTAATTTTTTCTATATCGTCTCTCCATCTCATTTGTGTCATGAAATAAAGCCGAGTGGTCCCGGCAGAGTAGAATAGGCCACCCTCACTCTTACCGAGGTGACGTAAAAGGCGACTAAGGTAAAACTGCTGGCATGATCATCAGCCAGAGAAGGAAAACTCTTCATTTATATCAAAACCCTCGCCAACCCGTCTGCCAAGCGTGGTGAGAATGGCAATTACCCCGCATGTGATTGAGGGAGGCCCGTGCCCCAGCAGTGGGGACTTAAATGGGCTGATGATGATCTCATTTGTGACCTTCCGATAGGTCTTTTCTGATCCCATGGTCTCCATTGCAGCATTTCCCTACACCACGAGTCTATCTTTCGGGCTATATGTCCCGCCCATTGCCACTTGAGTTGCGCTACTCTTTTGACTACGTCTGCCACTTTACTGTGTCTTCTAAGAAACTTGTAAGTTTTTCTGTTCTAAGAGTTACCCCCACCAGTCTCCTTTCCATTGCCCTTTGGGCAACTAAAGTTTCTGGAGGTCCTAAAATGTATGAGATAGAATATATAAAACTAAAATGAAAAATAATGCACGTTACCCATTCTCTGGTTCCCCTGTGAATGGGTTGCGAAGGTCTGATAGCAGTCCCTTTATTGTCATTATCAAATTTCCCAGAATAATGGTTCATGCGGGCTCCAAAGCCACATCTTTGAACGCAACTGTAATAAACACGTTAATATGATGATGATCCCTAGTTATTTATTACTTTGATATGTTATGCCTAGTGTTTAAGTTTTGGAATAAAACTGTACGTCTTTATATTTTTTAGTCTGACATACGGACGCGAGCCGCAATGTACTTGCATGACTCAAGAACAATATGCACGATTGCGGGCTCAGGATCCACGGTATCGTAAGTGTCAAGAAAATATATTAATCTTGCATCCTTTTACTATAACTATTTACTTATAATGTCTGTTTGGTTAAATGCGTATGTAGTCTATCCTATAGATACAAAGTGGTACCACCTATAGTAGTAACTATAAGTGGTACCAGTTGGCCCCACCGTCAATGTGGACTGGCAGCACTTTGTATTCACTAACATGCAAATTTAGTTCAAATGAATGGTGCCACTGTCGATGCGCACGTTCCTTATAGGTACATTTACTGCATAACACGTGACTTTTCACAGAAGAATTAGCAGTGAACATTTAGTAAAGCACAAACCGAAGATCTTAATGTCTATTAAAATAATTTTAGCGAAGTATAATAATGAATACATACCTATCTACCAGGCTTTGGAACGCTAAAGAGTGAGATTACTGATACTCCATGTCGCACCTTCATCAGGTTCCTCCACATTGCCGCGTACAACAACACGCGCAATAGAAACCGAAGCAGGTTCCACCGGAGGCACTGCAGCTCGCACTGACAAGGTCGCCGCGGCCACGTCATCCACTTCGCTGTACGACAACGTCACCAACTCGCAGCCAGCGCACCAGGCTCCGCCTAAACGTAAGCAGAATGATTCTATCGCTTAACCACACTGCCATTCGGTAGTACCAGTTGCCACAAGTACTAGACCCGCGTACAACAACACGCGCAATAGAAACCGAAGCAGGCTCTATCGGAGGCACCGCAGCTCGCATTGACAAGGTCGCTGCGGCCACGTCATCCACTTCGCTGTACGACAACGTCACTAACTCGCAGTTAGCGCACCAGGCTCCGCCTAAACGTAAGCAGAATGTTTCTATCGCTTAATCACACTGCCATTCGGGAGTACCAGCTGCCACAAGTACTAGACCCGCTTACAACAACACGCGTAATAGAAACCGAAGCAGGCTTCACCGGACGCACTGCAGCTCGCATTGACAACTTAACCACACTGCCATTCGGTAGTACCAGTTGCCACAAGTACTAGACCCCACGCACTAACGAAGGCACCGCAGCGCGAAATAGCAAGCTCACTGTGGCAAGATTATCTCCTCACTTTAAGACTTCGTCCACCAGCTAGCAGCCTGCATGCAAGGCACCATCTAAATCTGAGCTCGATGATTTTGATCGTATAGTCGCTGTTTGCATCTTTTAACTTCGTATGTTATTTGACGACCCGTACTTGCAGCTGGTAAACCAGGCCCTGCCAAAATTGAAAGCCGATTATTCTTAATCGTATAGAAACCGAAGCTGATTCTATCGAAAGAACAAAAAAAAATCAACTCTTGTTGCATTCAGGGAAATCTAGTGGAAATGTAAATAAAATACGTAAATAAGTTACTCGAGTCCTAATTTATAATTAAGGGAATTTATAGAAGATGCTAAACTAATTCTCTTTATATTTAAGCGGCAGCTCGCCAATCGGACAGCCAGGCTCCTGCGCGACCAGCGAAGTCGCAAGAGACGTCGACGATGACCACTAACACGTCGACCGCTCCGAAGACTGTCACAGCCTCCGTTGGCACACACAGCAGCTCAACGGTGAGTCTTAGACCTTTTTTTTTCAGGTTCCGTAGCTAAATGGCAAAAAAACGGAACCCTTTTAGATGTCATCGTTCCACTCGTCAACAGTTCCATGCCCATCATTTAGATAGTTGGCAGTCTTCAACTGTGCGTTTCTCAAGAAACTTTCTACCTCGTACGACAAAACTGTGGAATGAACGGTGTTTCCGGACCGATACGTCATGCAAACCCTTAAAAGAAAAGAGCGTACTCCCTTTTAAAAAGGCCGGCAGCGCACCTGTGACTCCGTTAACGTGGCAATTGTCCATGGGCGGCGGTGATCGCTTACCACCAGGTACGTTATGTCTGCTCGTCTGCCCCCTATATTATAAAAAAAAAGTCTGTCTGTCTGTCCGTAGCTTTTTCCGAAACTATAAGAAATATACTTTTGAAACTTAGTAAATAGAGATATTCTGTAAACCGCATTAATATTTTCACACAAAAAAGCAAGCTAAGATACGTTAAGATTATGTATACCTAAGAGAAGCTGAAGACTGCATAGTAGCAACTATAAAGTAAGCTTATTAATGATGTACACGTACTTGTATAACGTAGTCACGTTGAATTAAGTAGGCGTTGCGTGTACGTTACTATTATAAATATGATGCAAATTATTCTACCTTCATTTAAGTATTTTGTGTGATGTGAAATATTATTTACGGATAGAAGAGTAGATATTTTACTGTTCATAAATTATGATTGCGTGTTTCTAAACAATTATTAAAGTATGTTGTCCCATTTGTTTAAATGACAACATTTTACATTATTTTCACTCTCGTCAAATCACGCTACTTAGATTGTAATTTTATTATGAAAAAATAGAGCACGCGATATGAATTTTATATCCTGGTGCTTTAAGGTGACGGTGAGGCACACTAGCGGCGCTAATTGATTTTAAATTTTAGCTAGTAAACCGGATCTATTTTAAACAATTTCGGTGTTACAACCTTTCGGCAAACACTTATACTATTCATTAAATAACCATGCACAAATGCGGACCCGACATTTGTACGCGAAAAATTGATTCACGCTAAAAGTGGCCGCTTTTGCCGGTAATCAATTTTTCGCGTACAAAAACGGACCCAACATTTGTGCATGGTTATTTAAAAAATAGTATAAATGTTTACCGAGAGGTTGTAATCTCGAAATTGTTTAAAATAGATCCGGTTTAGTAGCTATCAATTAAAAACTAATGGTGTCGCTAGTTAGGGCTACCCGTCGCCTTAAACTAGCGTTAAAGTGTAAAATTAAATTACAACATTTTTTCCATTTCAGACCACGGAAGAGACACAAATACCAGTTGGTACTAATACCACACAGCATGGTCAGGATCTGAAGTCAGAGGGAGTGCAGGCTGGTGGGACCCTCACCTCCTCCAAGTCTTCGGCCACTTCCACTCGTTCCGGCAAGGAACATCTGCAACACATGCCTAAGAGTGTCGATTATGGAGATGGGAATGAATCGGTAAGGGTTTTAGCTAAGACATTGTGAAAATGTGTTAAGTTGCAGGTCTGCACGCCGTTTTACCGTGTGCATCATTCGAATAGTTGTAACTGTGCATCATTCATCATCAGCCTGTTGCAGTGCACTGCTGGACATAGGTTTCGTGTTGATTTTTGACTACTCGCATCTAGCTCCATCCATCCTGGATAGATCGTCACTCCATTTGGCCAAAAGGCGCCCTAAACTACGTTTATCGTGACGTGGCCTCCACTCTAGAACTCGTTTGCCCAGCGGTTGGCAGTTCTGTAGCTGATATGGTCAGGCCACTGCCACTTCAACTTGCTAATCTGGTAAGCTATGTCCATGACTTTGGTTCTCTGCCAGATCACCTCATTCCAGATTCGATCGCGCAGAGAAACGCCAACCATAGCTGTTTCCATAGCCCGCTGACTGTGTGTCATTCGCGGTTTGTTCGAACCCTTGGTTTGAAAGAATAAACATTTGAGAATTAGATTGCGTGCCCAACAGTGCGCAGTGTCCAGATGTGCAGAGGTAAAATCGAGCTGTAGTGATTTATAAAAACTCCGCTACTAGGCGAGTAAGGCTCTTCTATTGGTGGTATTTAACCTCACTCGGCTCCGGTGGACATACAGTTCTATAGAAGTAGGCAGTAAATGGCCCGATGCCGCTTGATCGGAATAAATATTATAAAAATACCTCTGACCCCAGTTACCCAAGAGTTACTATTTATTTTTAACTAAGCTAATACCTAAGTCCTTACATATGAAATTGGCGTTTTGTTTGGGAGGAACAAAAAGTCGAATGTTTTAAGATATAATATATTTAATTAATCAAAGTAGAAACCATTGTTTTCTATGCACTTTTGCTATCTCATAGGAAGTTCATTAATCCCTTTACTAAAAAAAGCAATCGGACGGGAATCAATAAAATCTTTGAAGGCGATTTGGACTGCCTCATCAGAGTTGAAGTTTTTCCCTTGCAAGCAGTTATCCAAATTTCGAAAAAAAATGGTAATCTGTTGAAGCAAGGTCCGGGGAGTACGAAGGATCTTATCTTAGACATTAATTTCGTAGCCGTCTGTTGTGCAGTGTGTGGTCTAGCGTTGTCGTGACGCAGCAGTGTCGTGGAGCGATTAACCATCCTGGGTTGTTTAGTCGCTAGCTTTACCATCATGGTTTGCAATTGCTGACAATAGACATCAGCCGTAACAGTTTGACGAGATTTGAGGAAACTGTAATGAACAATACCGGCACTAGTCCACCAAACACTTACAAGTAACTTTTTGCTTATGCTCCTATTCTTTTAACTCAAACCTGACCATGCAGGCTGGAACGCCACTTATTGGTTCTGGTCCAAGTAGTGGGCTCTCTGCCCCGGCCTTTGCTAGCACGTCAGCGACTTCGTTGCCTCTGATATTGCAGTGTTCGGGCTGGTTTAGGAGTAGGACACACTCGCTAATGAGTTTGGAGTAAAGTTCACAGGATGTTAACGCCTTGAGGGCAGCTTGACTATCTGAAAAGATGAATATCTTCTTATTCTGGAGATTCATTTACAGACTCTCTTGGACACAGCCAATTATTGCGAAGACTTCTTTTTGGTACACTGTGGTGTAGCGACCCAGGTTGGTGAATTTGCGTGTTCCGAGGCGATCATTACAAATCCCGCCCCGGATACGCCTTGCCTCCTGGAACCTTTCGTATACCAAACGATGTCATTCTGCTTAACATTTCCGGGAATTCCAGCCTCCCTGTCTTGTCTACTAGGTAGCAAGACTGTAAACCGCTTATTGAAGCGGTGTTCACGGATCTTGGAGTCAGAGGGCATATCCATGGACTTTCCATTAGCTCATTGTAGAGGTTTCTCATGACCCTAGATTGCCATTTCCTCCTCCTTCTGATTTTCGCTCTCGTGATAGCCATCTTCGCTTCCTCTTCTGTACGTGAATGTGCAGAGGTGGAATGTTCAGGAGGGCATCCAGTGCTGCAGAGGGAGAGGACGAAAGAGCGCCAGTGGCTATAAGGCAGGCTGTTCTTTGAACTTTGCTGAGGTTCTCCTTGAGTTGGTGCGTCTTCTTATGCCACACACAGCAGCCATAAGTGACGATCGGCCTCACTATGGTTTTATAAATCCAGAGTGCGGCCTTAGGCCGTAGCCCCAATTTTAACCCCACCAACCTACTGCTTGCCTCCATCGCAATTTTTGCCTTTCTAGTAATGTAGTCGAGATGCTTGTTCCATGTTAGTTTTTGATCTGGAAAGACTCCGAGATATTTGATTTCGTTGGACGAGCATAGCTTCGTACCAAGAATTGTTAGGGCCTGGAGCGCCTCTAGTTTCCTTCTTTTTGTGAACGGGATTAAGACCGTCTTACGTGCGTTGTCTGTTAGCACGTGTCTTGTGCACCAGTTTTCTACTATTCGTAGGGAAGTTGCATAAGACTGGAAATGTTGCTAGGGCATTTTCCTATGACCATTATTACTATGTCATCTGCGTATCCCTGAGTCAGAAATATGGCTTCATTGAGCTAACAGATGAGACTGTCAACAACCAATGACCATTGAAGGGGTGATAGGACTGCACCCTGTTTACATCCTCTGGTCACTCTATAATGAAGAGTTTTATTCATCAACGTTGTTGTTGCAGTTCGATTTTGTAGCATAGATCCCATCCATCTGGTGATATCGTTGATTCCACGATTCACCATGCTGTGTATGTGTTATAACATCGAAGTTGGTGTTCTCAAAAGCCCCTTCGATGTCGAGAAAGGCACAGTGTGCAATTTCTTTGTCTTCTATGGCTTTCTCAATTCTGTCCACCAGGTCAATAAGTGCCGTTTCCGTGGACTTGCCTGTTTGGTAGGCATGTTGTCTTGCGCCCAGGGGTCTTTCAACTAGGTATGTTGCCCTGATGTGACTGTTTAACACCTTTTCCATCGTTTTTAGTAGGAATGAAGTGAGACTTATCAGGGCGTAGGACTTGGGCTGTGATTTGTCTTTGTCCCCTCCCTTGGGGCCTCGGCGGAACTCGTACTCGTTTTTAAGTTATTCATTTTGTAAAGTGACGCAAACAGAAAAAAAACAGAAGAAAAAAAACAAATCAATGACGTTCATCAAAGAGCAAAATACATAAGTAAATAGCTGTACAAATTCGAATTTGGAATTCCTTATCAAAGTGGAGACAATCGTGATTAAAGTCGCCAGTACGAAAAACGCCAATTTCATATGTAAGGACCTAATAAATAAACATCTATGGACACTTGTTGAAAGATAAATCTTACATTTCAGGGTCGAGAGTCGGACCGGCATTCGGTTCATCATCATAACGTGATTAACAACAACACGTCAGGGTCACGTCGCACGAAATCTAAGAGTACTGAAGATATGAATATGGGTAAGGTTTCAAATATTGTTGTAGGACCTGATGATAACATCAAGTAGAAAAATGTCTAAATATCGTTATTTAGACATTTTTCTACTTGATGTCATCATCAGGTCCTATGAATTTGGACTTACTTCATTCACCAACCTACTTAGTATAATTTTAATTGCTAATTGCAAAAGAATGATTCGTTTTCATTAAGTTTCAAGAAAATAATATCATGTCCAAAATAGTTTAGAATTATATATGTAATTCATCTTTAATGTGATAGAAAATTTGAAGAATTGATAAATAAAAGAGAATGAGATGATGATGATGATGTGATAATAAGAACTTTATTGGCATAAATAGAAAATAAAACCTTCCATAACAATACGACGGTGAATGTTGATATTAAATTTATGGAGATTATTTATCTCAATTCCAGATTCAAATACCTTGAAGCGCATGCTGAAACCGATGCCTTCTACGGAGAGCCCAGTGACGTCTCCAGAGATGGGCCGAAGAAGATACGGTGGTGCAGGGCCGTGCCCGCCTGCATGCGGGGCGCACCCGCATCGACACCCACCGCACCCGCATCACCCGCACTACTCACACGTGATCAACAACAATAGCCGTCAGGCTTCGCAGCGGTAAATACTTGTACATTGTAGTTGTAGACCGAAGTTTATGATGATAGTAGGTATAGGAAAACCCAAGCGAAAGTAATATAGATATCTATTTTAAATAGGTAAGTACCATTATATTAATAAAATAAAACTTATAAATGAAAATGTTTACAATAGTTAAGTACTTGATTCGGTTTCTTATAAAAGTATTTAGACAGATTGTAACATTGATAAATGTTCAATAATATACCTTACTATAGCTTCCTAAAAGGCCGCCAACGCATCTCCACTCCCTCTGATGTGGCTGATGTCCATGGGCGGCGGTGATCACTTGCCATCAGGTGACTCGCTTGCTCGTTTGCCTCCCTTTCTAAAAAAAAATAAATAAAAAAATAAACTGTTGTTAGCTAAAACCGTGATATTGAGCAGTAATTACATTTCAAAACAAAAGAATTTCGAAATAGAATTAAAACTGCTTTATACATAGATTTAGGATGTAATAAATCTATGGCTTTATAACACCACTTTAGTTAAAAAAGGTTTAACAAACATTTATGAATAAGACCCCTATCTAACTAGTAATACGTACAGTTGTAATTAAAAATGTAAAAATAGTAAAAACAGGTAAAGATTATGTGAGGTGTAGATTCTGTAACTCCCATCATAGTATGTATGTGTAACTTATCGCTTGCAGTACTTATCTATAGCTCAAAGATAAAAAGTATAAAATCTTTCGGATTCATTGCATGTATTTTTCAGGAGCTCAAATGCACGAATATAAGACATGCACAAGAGACGTTGATCCTAGTGACCTTCATCATCATCATCAGCCCATTTAAGTCCCCACTGCTGGGGCACGGGCCTCCCTCAATCACATGAGGGGTAATTGCCATACTCACCACGCTTGGCAGACGGGTTGGCGAGGGTTTTGATATAAATGCAGAGTTTTCCTTCTCTGGGTGCTGATGATCATGCCAGCAGCTTTACCTTAGTCGCCTTTTACGACACCTCGGTAAGAGTGAGGGCGGCCTATTCTACTCTGCCGGGACCACACGGCCAAATAATTAAGGCCTAGTGACCTTAAGTTTTATTTATATCTTTTACCAACACGATGGTCTGACCAAATAAAAGGAGCTACATCTCTACCAAAGTTCTACGATGTGGTGAAGGCTACTTCTAATCAATGGAGAAAGTTTGTTTGGTTGATGAGTTCCAGTGACCACGATCCTCATTAATGAGGGACCGACTAGAGAGATTCCCAAGTACTTAGATCTACAATTTGCATCTGGACCAGTGTGGAAAATAAACTTACTTTAAGCGTACTATTATATAACTAATTTAATAGAATTTAAGTTCATCTGAATTTAAACTTTTAACATTGCGTGTAGGAAACGGGATGACATGGAGCCCAATTCTCGGGACGTGATATTTTGTCATCATACGATATATATCACCAAAACATAGTTTTTTTGTATGGTTTTTCAGGTGATATCCGCCATGTTTTTTTCATATGGAAATCCCCAGAATCGGGGTCATGATCTTTAGTACGATAATATCATTCGATTGCGTTTTATAATAAGATGGGTAATGTCTTTCTGGAGAAAAACTTTTATTAACCAGTTTCGACAATTATTTCTCTCAAATTTTTACGACAGTACAATGAGGCAGTCTAATCGTATGTAGCGATTTCTTCCAGACAAACTCTGGGTAAAATAATATTTCTATTCTGTTCTTTTCTATAAATTTCAAAATGATAATTCAACTATTTTATTTATTATTTCAGGCGCGGAGTAGGAGTAGGCGCAGCGCCAAGCGGGTACCCAGGACGGGGACTTTACCTAGAGCTGGGGGGCGGCGAGCGAGATTTGTCGCCGCCTTCGGATAACGTGATGTTTGACAACCAGTGCTACGCCACCACGCCCTCCTCCTCCAACGGGAACTCAGACCAGGAGCCTTGCCAGAGGCGCGACCCCAGGCAACACCATCATGGGGTCAGTATTTGAAACCGATCAAGTGCGAGTCGGACTCGCGCACGTAGTGTTCATTAATAATAATTAAAATAATATATCCTCCAACCGCAGCCGTCTACGAAGTCCAAACTCAGCGTTCAGCCACGTACGCAGGATATATTATAGTGCTCAAGTGTGTTCGCAAACACAAGTGCACTCTCTATTCCCTTACCCTCACATTCTGCTGGGACACCAATGTGGCACGACCGGAGAGGGACCAACGGCTAAACGTGTTTTCCGAGGCACTAGGGTATAAGACCGCCAACTTCCAGGTTCCAACCAGGTTAAAACTAAGAATTTCTTTACCGAAAACTTAGGTTCACATTTTTGGCCCGTCTTCCATATTCAATCATTTATTGCATACCATAACGTAAATAAAGATGGTGATAATGTGATGTTGATGTTCCGTTTTTTTAAGGGTACCCCTGTGGGCACCACTGTGACGGTTTTCGGACTGTGCCAAGGATTATGATGGTTGGAACTAGGACTTCAGATCGTACATGTGAATGTTCTCATATAATGAACCACTGATCTTGATATTGATTTTATTGTAGTAAAGGATGATACAGATATGATAGGTAAATCAAAAGGGTACAATAGTTGTGAGGCGATAAGTATACACGAGAATGCCTACCCCATATTGTGGGTTCCTTTACCTATATAAAAAGCATAGCGATCAAAGCAAGTAATTTACTCCATTATTTATTCACTTTTGTGATTTTATCCCTGATGCTCTTGGTATGGAGCTCCAAGCTGTACGAAATTTATAGCAGGATTGAATAAAAAAGCCGATTGATTCCAATCGATCGACTAATAGATCAATTTTAAAAGTGGAGTAGTGTGCGTGAGAGATCAGTACGCTATATTATATGCCAGCCAGTAAGTTTAAATCATCACGGAGGTCCAACCATCCATAAAGACCCTTAAATATTAAATTTATTTCAATATTATTACGTAAATAAAACTGAGTATTTTGTGAGTATTTGGAGTGCTTACCGTGGAATTGGGGTTACTTTGATTTACGGGGTGATTTTAATAAAAACAAATTTCATGATTTCTGTCCACAACCGTACAATTTTGTTTTTTTACGTTGGCAACACTGGATTAAAGACGGAGACGACTACGACGGATATTTTTTTTAAAACTGTCTTAACTATTTCAAAGACTTAAATTACTTTCATAATTCCAGACTGAATATGAAAAATCGTAAGAAAAACGATAGCTATGTGTTCAATTAGCTTGGTGCAATTAGTCTGTTTTGTTTTCTAACTCAAATATTTCATATATTAGCTATCATTATTTGGCATGGGATGACCTTGATCATTGGATGGGGTTTCTTTGATAACTGATCAATCTTAACCCTGGACCTAGTAGCTGGAAAGGAATAACTTTTGAAGAAAATGCCCCTTAAAGGGGTTCCCACGTCTTCCATGTATCGCCTCTTCCATCATTACATTTTTTTAACGATATGGTGACATTGCTGCCAGAAGCCGTGCCTCTCCCGTATAGCTTTCCAATAAGCGCGATGCCCAACCCCGGCTCTGTCACATCCTGCCTGCAGAATTCTGACGTATATTTAACAATATGGTGACATTGCCGGCAGAAACCGTGCCTCTCCCGTCAAGATTCCCAATCAAGCGCGACGCCTACCCCCGGGTCTCCCATGTCCCGTCTGCTGAATTATAACTTTTATTTAAAAAATATGGTGACATTGCCGCCAGAAGCCGTGCCTTTCCTGTCAAGCTTCCCAGTTAAGCGCGACACCCACCCCCGGCTCTCTCACGTCCCGCTTGCAGAACTCTAAAGTTTCTTTAACAATATGGTGACATTGCTGCCAGAAGCCGTGCCTCTACCGTCAAGATTCCCAATCAAGCGCGACGCCTACCCCCGGCTCTCTCACGTTCCGCCTGCAGAACTCTAACGTTTATTTAACAATATGGTGACATTGCTGCCAGAAGCCGTGCCTCTCCCGTCTAGCTTCCCAATCAAGCGTGACGCCCGCCCCCGGCTCTCTCACGGTCCGCCTGCAGAACTCTAACGTTTATTTAACAATATGGTGACATTGCTGCCAGAAGCCGTGCCTCTCCCGTCTAGCTTCCCAATCAAGCGTGACGCCCACCCCCGGTTCTCCCATGTCCCGTCTGCTGAATTATAATTTTTATTTAAAAAATATGGTGACATTTCCGCCAGAAGCCGTGCCTTTCCCGTCAAGCTTCCCAGTTAAGCGCGACACCCAGCCCCGGCTCTCTCACGTCCCGCCTGCAAAACTCTAACGTTTCTTTAACAATATGGTGACATTGCCGCCAGAAGCCGTGTCTCTACCGTCAAGTGTCCTAGTCGAGCGCGACGTCCTCCCCCGCGTCTCCCATATCCTGCCTGCTGAATTATAACTTTTATTAAAAAATATGGTGACATTGCCGTCAGAAGCTGTGCCTCTCCCGCTTTCCCGTCATGCATTCCAATCAAGCGCAAAGCTCACCCCCGGATCTCCCACTTCGTGCCTGGCAGAACTCTAACAATCATTCAACAATATGGTGACATTGCCGCCAGAAGCCGTGCCTCTCCCGTCAAGCTTCCCAGTCGAGCGCGACGCCCGCCCCAGGGTCGCCCACATCCCGCCTGCTACTAGAGTATGAGATGCACCTCCGGAATACCCTGGCCAAGGGCATGGACGCCGAGAGCTACAGCCTGCACACCTTCGAGGCTCTCTTAAGCCAGAGCATGGAGGATTTAGGTAAGCAATACACCAAAAAATAAATATTGTCAGTGCCAAACAAATTAGCCGTAAAGGTCATTCTCCTCGCTTTTGACTGGCACGAAAATGAATTAAACTGAGTTTTATAATCCTAGACGGCCAAATGAAAAGCCTTTAAATTAGTTATTGTGGGGATAAAAAATGTCTATCCTGTTATTTTTTTATCGTTTACATCCCGAAAACAGCATTTTTTTTCATAATCATAATAATTTATAGTAGAACACAGATTGTAAGTGGTAAATACATCTATTACTATACATACGCGCTACTGTGACCTGCCTCTTAAGGCGTACAAAATATTACGCGAAAGCTCAAAATTTCGCTTTCTTTGTTGATCTAACATGTTAAATGGTCTTTATTCACAATACCTATTGTGTGGTTTTTGGGATGTTAACGATAAAAATATAACGGTGTATATTTGTAGACACTTTTTACCACGAAATTACCACTTCATCCCTTTAAGGGATATAGTCCATTAATTTTATTCGGTTTTTTGTTGGTAAATGATGTGATTACTTGGTTCGACATGAGGAAATGGACAGACTATACGGAACGGGTCCGGGAGAGACAAGATACAATGCCTAGCGCGTAGGTCAATGAACTCTTCGATATCAATCGCACCTAGAGTCAACGTTCTGTCTCGATTTAATTTGTGATTAGGCACACACAATACATTTTTGACCCTTTGGCCGCGATATGCTTTCTACAATATTTTTATTGATGGGGAATTGATGAGGAAGCACCATCGTGAAAATATGACGTAAATATATAGATAAAACCAGTAATACTTGGTGTACCAAAAATAAGGCATGGTGTAGGACCAAGGTAGTTAGAGCCGCCATGTCGTCCCTACATTTTTTTAATATAAAAATGGCTGCTACTGTGTCTTGCGATACGTCTATAATTCTGCCAATGTCGAGTGATTAAAGAGACACGTTATTTATAAGATTGAGTTCCTACATTATATTTTGTAGAAGTAGCTTACATTAATAAATAAAAAAGGGCCTCGTGACCGAAATCGTTGGGAGGTGGGTAGGGAGGCCTTTGCACTGCAGTACAGTACAGGCTAACAACAATAATAATAATAAAAGCAAAGCAAGTCGGCTCCAAGCATTCCCTCCAAAAGGCCGAGACATAATTGCCCGAGATTATGGAATCATAAAACATACATACTTAATAATAATAATCTGCAATGTGCTGATAATATATAGATAAATGATAATGACAAAAAAGAAGTCTCAAGTCAAAATAACACGCACCTGGTGCTTCTTCGAACTTTTTTGGCTGATATGACATTGAGATAATAATAAGTAATAGTATTTTTTGTTATTTATAGATGATTAGTTTATGCAGTAATTCAGATAATCTTAAAATATGAAACAGTAAAACATCATTGAGCCTTAGTTTCCTTACATTTCTTTTTCTCGATTTATCAATATTTATTTCCCCAAAATCCCATCAGACATATCGACTATACTACCAAAATCTTTTCTCAAATGGGTTAGCTAACTTGTCACACAGTTAATTAAGAAAACATTATTAAAATGCTCACATAACAGCTTAAACAACACAATGTTGAAACGTTATCCTTAGGTACATGCTAAACTGAGGCCCGATTCAACCAATCTTTATACGGATAAATATAGATTTATCCACGGGGATAAATCTCAGATCGGGGATAATCGTCAGATTTGTATGGAATAACAGCGCTATACCATAGATTTAGTATCGGATTAAGATTGGTCAAATCAGCCCTTGATGTAGCAGGTTTACATACTTGTTGGCAAATCCTTAGACAAAAGTTGCTTTGGTGGATGTCTCCGTAATAAAAATACTACCCACACTAATTATACTTTGACAGTAAAATTCATTTCATTAATAACATCATTTTATTATACAGAATACAACGACAATATGCCACCATCGAACCAACGAAGTCCTTACCCATCACGACGGAGTAAGTATCTAATTAAATTAATTATTAATTTTAAAATGATTAAATATTTATTAAAAAAAACAATGTCTTTCATTTAATCCTTTACATTTAAATGTTTACATTTTTACACCAAATGAAGTGGTTTTCTGATTTATTGTCAATGATATAATATACGAGTAGGTTGCTACATTGAATATTCTCATATTAACCCTAAATTGCGAATAACCAGGGCCAGCGTCACAATGTTCTGGCGGTGGCAGCCGATCTTCTACTCTGCCCCTGCCTCATCGACTAGGAGTGGAAAGGCAACATAGTGCACGATCAGATCGCGATGGATACTACAGGTTGGTGTTTGTTTGATATTTATTAAAACCACTAAAGTTCAATGTTTATACCTATCATAAGGGATCAAAATAACATTTTTACAACGGAGCTTTGTTGCCCTTTTAAAATATCATTTCTGCCGGCTTAATGTGCACGGAAAATATCATTCCTGCCCGCTAAAAGTTTTTTATAGAAAACACCACCTTCGGTTGCACATAAAGGCAAACCAAGTCATTCCTTTAATATCTCCAAATAACATGTAGAATATTGGCAATGACCCTGAGTGTGAAGTCAATTCTTGACTAAAATGAAATATGCTGTATCTGACACTTTTCACTCTATATTTCTTAACATAAAATTATAACACTTAAGGTAACGAAACATTTTCCTCTAGGTGTAAAATGCACTTAATAAGTTACATATTTTTAATAATAACGTTGTCAGATATCCGTTATTAACTTCACTTCACGTTTCACATGAGCCACCAATTACGTGAAAAGGGCACTTTAACATTAAAAAAATAGAGTGGCTCTCTACTACAGGTTTACTTGATTACTGGTCAAGTAATTTACTACTCAATCTATGGATGGATATGGTTTTGTGTTGCATTACAATTCTTACACTTCCTTTTTGTTTCAGTGATCGAAACGAACTAATGCGAGAACGTGAAAGAGATAGAGAACGAGGCTATTTGAGTGACCATAACTCCAGGTTTGTATTTTAACCACCAACATAAGCCCACAACATAACCAACATGACCACATTAATTTGTAGTTAACAAGAAAATAACTATAGCAAAAGGGGTAGACTAAAATGGTGTGGCTTGGCGTCGTAAAGGATGACATGCGTGCCAATAAACTGACCAATATAGATGCAAAAGACCCTTCAAAGTGGTGGAATCGAAGTAGAAAGCGGACCCCGGGCTCCGAAGCCACAGCTTGGGACACAACTGGGAGAAACGCTAAGATGATCACCTATTCTTGTAGATTTAGTACTATAAAATAAAAAGATGTGTGTACAAACTAAACAATAGCTCAGTGGCGACGTTCAAGCTGTGTTAACCAAATAAAAATAACACGCACTTTAGTCGAACAACATGGATCTTAACTCAGGTCAAATACTGCTTATTTTCATGGGATTTTCCGTGCTTCAGAGACAGGGTTAGAAGTTAGTTTCAGCGTCTGCCACCAGATGGCATTTTATCGGAATAAGTAAGCCGCGTGTAACGACGAACGCTCACGGCCGACGCGCGCATAGTAAGGTTAAGAGGGCTTTTGAGATTCAGTGGCACTGCCATTAAATTTTTATTAATTGTAATGAAATTGACACATTAATAAAAAAATGTTCAAGACATTTTACGTAAAAAAGTATATGTGATTTTTGAAGCTTATTTTGTACACGCCATTCATGTCAGAATCATCATACTCGAAAATTAAATTGTTAGTGGCCACTTTTAACTTAAATATTAAAATTAATTAAAAAAATAATAGTAAAAGATCTTCAAATTCGATCTGGGCATTATCTTATACGATTTTTTTCAATAAACAGTGTTACTGGCATAATACATACTTTAAAAATTAATAAGTATTCTGATTTTTTTACTAAGTAATTTTGGTTTTACACCGCATTTTTTCCGGTAGTGTTTTATTAGTTTTAAGTACCTAATAGTTGTAATGCTGTCTTGGTTTTTATTTGGGATGAATTTTCAAATAACTAGGTATAGCGATTTTATTAAAATATTTTCACAACATGACTTTATCGTAATTAATATCTAGCGGTTATAAAATAACTATGTCTCAAACAATCAAATGTATTTTTCCCTTTCTTAACTGGAAAATAAACTTATGAATTCTGTGTACCTAGTTTCTTAAATAAAATATTGTTCCAGGGATCGTATTCGTGATCGAGATCAAGGCTATTTGAGCGATCATCAGTCAAGGTCAGTAGGTGTTTAATTTTATTTAAAATTTCTAAAGTGTTTTCCTAATTCTTTAGAATTAAGGGCTCCGAAAGAAAAAACATTAGTGCTTAAATTAAAAAAAAACCAAATAGATTACAAACTGATTATAAATCAAAAGCGCAGAGAGTGCAGCACCTACATACTAAAAAAACCCGGGCTCCGACGCGATACATGGAAAGCAACCAGGACCCCAATTCTCGGGTAATCTCGGGCGTGACATTTGTTATCATACGACATATATCACTAAAACATAGTTTTTTGTATGGTTTTCAGGTGATATCCGCCATGTTTTAAAAATATCATGAGCACGAGAATTGGGGTCCCAACATACAAATGTTGGGTCCGCATGGTTATTTAATAAATAGTATAAATGTTTGCCGAGAGGTTGTAACCCCGAAAGTGTTTAAAATAAATCCAGTTTAGTAGCTACGTCCCGTCACTTTAACTGATAGATCAGAAAGTTCAGATTTGCTGTAGCAAAATTGATTCCTTTTCATGTGAAGAAAGAAGGTTGGCAGATCTTTTTAAAACGGTATGTTGGTATAACTGATTCTTGCCGTGCAAGCGAAAATTGACCTTAAGGTGACAAACTTTTTTATTCTCTGCACCATCCCTACTTTAAAATAAAATACTAATCACCAAACTTTCATTTTAATGTTTATCGATCTGTTGACTGAGTGAATTCTTGGTTGGAAATTCTAACAGGCTCATTTAGGCATAATTATTGCGCCATGACTCAGGTGGAGCAGAGTAGCTTTAGCGATCGACTAAAAGATGATGTGCTGTTTTCTGAAGGTAATTTTTCAATTTGTATGTAAAAGACTATTTGCCAACGTGGAATGAAACTCAAATATTATACATGGTAGCGTATGTTGTGCCACTCTAAAATCCATTAGAAAGCTCTTTGATTTTTTTAACTTCAAAAGGACTAAACGGAACCCTTCTGTGTGAGACCTTACGGTTTTCTGAAGTAAGGAACCCGCGGTGAACGATTCCCAATTTGCTCTTGGCCAGTTTTTCTGTTTAGTATTATTATTGGTACAATGAATATTTGTACCAATAATAATACTAAACAGAAATTGTTGGATGTGCAATAAAATAAAATAAAATAAAAATAATTTATTTCGGGCATACCCCATATCGAAATTGTTAGTAAGAGTGACCTTATGAATATGTTAGTAATTATTCAAATTAAAATATAAATGGTATAATTATAATTTTATGAACACAAGTGAATTAAATTAGGTTTAAAATGTTGTAAGATATTTAATGTCATAATAAAGAATAGGTACATAAATACCCGTCTAGCGCAGTGGTTTGTGCGCCGGTTGAAACGCAAGGGTCGCGGGTTCGATTCCCGCAATAAAATAAAGGTTTTTTGATGAAACAGATATTTGTGTTGGGTCTGGGTGTTTTTGGTACCTTCGTTGTTCCTAGTTTCCATAGTACAAGAGGAAACCTTAGTTTAGGACCAGGACAATGTTTGTGATGTTGCCTCAATTAATTTATTTACAAATAGAAATCAACATAAAGCATATCTACTGCGTATTTCGTACCTAATAATCTAATTGTAACTCAAAATCTGCCATGGATCTTACAATGTCCTATTTATAGAATTTGTCATGTGTCTAAACCTTTTTAAAGAGAGAATCAGCATTTAAAGATTTTTTCGTAAGTTCGAAAACTAAGCCAAAGGGGCGCAAAAGTGAGTAAGGCGACGTTTTTAATAATTTATAAGACAATTTATTAGCCAATGCACGGTTAAGCGAACCATACCGAAAGTCCAAGGGGTCGTTCGAAAAAGTTTAGAAACTAATTTCTCTTTTGAAGTATGTAATGTAAATTTTATAGACTCACAAAATTTTATGAACAATAAAGTTTGTTTTGATGACGCTTATCAGCAAGATAAACCGACCGGTTTGGATGTTTAGTCGCAAAAGTATATAGGACTAAAAGTATGATTCCCTGGGGGTGTGATAAAGATTTTTTGTGACATAATTTTATATAGCCTAGGTCGTGGGGTCATGAAATACTACGGTCTTGCATAGTTTTCGACCTATTTGTTATTATTGCATCGCCAGCTGGTATTATAGTTAATAGTAAAATTAAGGTCCTGTTGATCTTGTGATTTAAGTACCGGGCCATGATCTCGGGGTCCTGGGTTCGATTCTCGGGTCGAGCAAAAAGTATGTTTCGAATTTTTCGAACATAACTCGGGTTTATTATCACCAATTCGCAATAGCAAGTGTGGTGATTAAGCCTAATCCCATCATAGTAGCAATAACTTGATTTCTATGATAAAAGCCTTTGGCCTGCAGTGGGACAGTTTTTAGGCTGATACTTTTCTTTTAATTTTAGTACAATATTTAGAAATGGTTGCTCAGTAGTAAAACTGGGAGCCTTCAAAACAGAAGATCATAGGTTTGAATACGGGCAACCCTGGATTTATCAAATTGAATGCAAATTTGTACATGGGTGATCTGCACCTTGTTAATGATTTCTCAAATACCCCACAGTGGTAAGGTATGAGGAATCATTGAACAGGACAAGTCCCCCTGATGTTCCGGAAACCATTTTTCTTACCAGCACTTTTCTAAATTTGGACCAACAAAAATGTCCTTTGACAGATTTGTTTTGATTTTATAGCGTTTAGCGCGTGTCTGTATCTCCATATCCCATTTTTTTAATAGATGAGAAACTTGTCGAGGACATTATACTAATTTAATTTTCAAAAAGAAATTCATCATTGCATACAAATTGCATCAATTAGTTGATCACTTTATTATAAGGAGGTGATAGGTTTTTTTTGTTGAGATTCGACCGTAAGATCAATGAGAAAAAATTAATTGTTTTCATTACCCCTTGAAAAGTTTCGGGGGCATTAAAAAAGTCTCAGTGCTAATCAATATGCTATTCTATTAACGTTACCTTTAAAATCTAATATAATATTGAAACTATATTGCACATTCCTTGTATATGTTGCCTAATATTCAATTTGTATAAAAATATTTTTGGAAAGTTTATTCGGTAAATGTATGGTTTAATACATTTTGTTGGGGCTTTTAACGTAGCGTCGTGAAAAGTTAGACTCTTATGTATTATGGCCGAAGTTTTACCCTAAGGGGACAAGTCGTTGACTAGGATGAATTTGATAGTCCACGACTAACAAGAACTTCTGGACCCTTCTTTTTTCAATAGCAGAAGTTGTGCAAATAACCATATTTTCGTAGTTGATATTCTAGCTAGATAAAGTACTCGTATTACTTACCAAAAAAATGAGAGGACATGAAATCCTTGAGATGTATATTATTATTATACAGTGATAAAATGCTCTTACAATTAGTGCCTACACTTAAATTAAGAGAGCTTATGAAGGACGGGGCAAGCCTTTGATTCAGTAAAACCTCCATCTAAACTCTGCCCCCCTTATCCTAATCGCGAACTAAGGCTAGTCCCGGAACAGAACTAGTGCCAGCCTGTTTTAACATTGCGTGTTGGAACGGGATGACGTAAGCTTTAGTACGGTAATAACTTTAGATCACGAGACACAATTGCATAGGTAAACATGGACTCATTATTGTTACACATATACACGTATTTGACTAATTGTTTTTATTGCATGTAATTAATAGACATCTTTAAAGTAGGTACATCGTTGAAAGCATTATCTGTTAGGTATCACAACTTTAAAATCAAGTTTTTTGGGCAAGCTCAAGCTCACGCTCTTTACAAATGGTGCCAGACTTGTGTCGGCGTATTTTCTATGCATTATTTTTGAAATTAGTTTTGATATCAACTTAGTGTCAAATGTACGGGTTAATCAATGGTATAAAAATATTTTTTTAATATTTCATCCATTTAAAATGTATTTGCATAATTTTGAATGATCATAAAACGTTGTAATTTAACTTATAAAATGTTCTATTTCTATGTTTTACTTTCTCGAGATTAGTATATTACTAATATACTAATCTCGGGTGCGCTTAAGTTCACCTAGGTACATTTTTTACTCCGATAATTGGAACTCCGGAAATGTTCTTCCTAACTAAAAACTTTAGGTGCGCCTATTAATAATCATTGCCCGCAACTAATTACTTACGTAACTAATCTAAGTTGATTGTTTAGACGTCCAAGTCTATAGGGTATCGAAATTTGAGCTAATTTGACTAAAACTACAAACTCCATATTAAATTGCCTGAGGTATCCGTTTTGTTGACTTTGTGTACAGTACACATTGTGAATACCCGGCAGAAAGTACCTACATAGTACGCCCTAGTTCGGGCCCGGTGATTGATGATGGCTGCCGCAGTATTTCACTTATTATTTAGTAGCTTCCATCTACAGATTCGCTGTGTGGAATTTAGTTTCTCCTGGAAACGTTTTATCTGATCTTTCAAAAACTGACTGACTTTCTCAGCCGCTAAGTCGCAGACGCTTACCTTGAAAGGCAAATTCAAGCGCCCCCCAACGATACGTATGGACAATAAATCGATCGCGCACGTGAGCATGGCAAAGTTACTTGGGGTGGTGATTGACCAAGGGTGCTCCTTCTTGCAGCATGCGAACTTTATCGGCCAGCGGGCTAGTAACTGCTTCGGGAAGATGTCGAGAATATCTTCATCGACCTGGGGCGTGCGGTACAAAGCACTTAAGGTCCTGTATTCAGGGACCTATGTTGCAAGTCTTACTTACGCTGCAGCAGTTTGGTGGCACCGGGCAAGCATCTTCGTGGTGAAGCGAGCTTTGCTGCGCACCCAGCGGCCTGCAATGATTCTGCTCACGAAGGCTTATAGGTCTGTTAGCACATCAGCGCTGCCCGTGCTAGCTGCGGTGTTGCCGGCCGACTTAGAAGTCGTTCGTGTGGGACGATTCGCCCAGGAGTGCCCAAAGGAAGCCACAGACAAGGAGCAGACGGCACTTAAACGTAGAATATTCGGAGATGTTGTTGCCCAATGGCAGGAGCGCTGGTCGACCAGCGACAAAGGAAGAGAGTTGTCGCAGTTTTTCCCAGACGTAGAAATGAGATTATCGGCCGGTTGGTTGGAACCAGACTACGCTGTGTCACAAATATTTACAGGACATGGGAGTTTTAACAGCAGACTGCACGCGATGACTCTCTGTGAGTCACCTGTATGTCCCTGTGGAGAAGCTGATGAAACTCGGGACCATGTGCTGTGGGAATGTCAGCTGTATGAAGAAGAGCGGCAACAGATGCTGAATGACTGGAACAGAAACGAGATAGGACCAGTATACCATCAAGAGATGGTCAACTCTGCAGAAGGTTTTCGACGGTTGCGTGCGTTTGCACACAAAAGGCTTAATATTAGGAAGGAGATTGACTGATGTGGAACTGCCCGAGCGCGAGTCGCTTGTGTTGTGGTGTTTCACGCCCCATTTGGGGAGAAGTGACATTGAGATGGGACACAGACACAGATTTTGTAGGGAGTGAAGAATCGCACCGGGGAAAGAGCCCTTAGCAAGTACCTGGTGAGCGTCTCCCAAGATTCGGTCCGTATGCCGAGACGGTAGGAAGGACCATGGGCTGGTGGAGGGACTGTGATCTTTCAAAAAATGTATATTTATATATTTCAAAAGTGTATAGTATATATTTCACAAAGTTTTTTTGACTCATAAAATCGGTAATTCGTTTGTTGGCTTAAGTATTAAGATATTTAATTAGATACCACAAAATGTCATTAACCTATCACTGGATAAGTTTAAGTCTCATATTAAAACCTGCCTAATGAAGAAAGGTTACTATAGTGTACAAGACTATTTAAATGATAAGGATTCTTGGTCATGTTAATTGATTAATCTTTTGAGTTGTTATTCATAATAGTCGATTAACTTTCATAATTGTATTTTTTCTCTTCTCAATTGAAACTCTGTAACATCATTAATATTTGAAAAGAGTAACTACTGAGTTTCTTGCTGGTGTCTTCTCAGTAGAAATCGACATTCCGAACCAGCGGTAGATATTATGTACCTATTTTGACACTCATAAGTGTTCTGTGTGGACCTAAATTGAATAAAGAATTTTTTATCTTTATCTTTTTGACTTATTTACTCATACAACACTTTGTTTTATATATATATATATATAGATATACATAAAGATTACAATGAGGTTATTCTACCAAACTAATAGTAGTTTTGTGTATACACCATTGCAGTTTTATGTGCACATTTTAATAAATTTAGTAGTAAAAAATATTTATTTCCTTAATATAAGATACACCACATAACAGACTAGGTATATCAACACAGCACTGAGCAACATTGAATAATTTAATTCATTTAAAGAGAGCTCAAGCAATGGTTAGAGGTAGGTGTATTTCACAAAATGTAGATACTCATACGAATGCTTTCACTTAAGGTAGGGCACACACTAGCGACGCCAATCGATTTAAATTTTTAGCTACTAAACCGGATCTATTTTAAACAATTTCGTGGTTACGGGGTTACAACCTCTACTATTTATTAAATAACCATGCACAAATGTGGACTCAACATTTGTACACGAAAAATTTATTCACGCTAAAAGTGGCCGCTTTTGGCGGTAATCAATTTTTCGCGCACAAATCGGAATCAACATTTGTGCATGGTAAATTAATAAATAGCATAAGTGTTTGCCGAGAGCTTGTAACCTCGAAATTGTTTAACATAGATCCGGTTTAGTAGCTAACAATTAAAAACTAATGGTGTCGCTAGTTAGGCTACCCGTCGCCTTAACACTATCAATGTAGGTAGGTACATTATTTGTTTTTTCTTATTTACTTAAATGATTCGGAATTTTATCTTCGGGGTTCATAAGTAATCGAATAAAGAATATCCCAGCACGTAGAAAGACATACCAAAAATGTACCATATTTTCGAGCAAGTTACGCATTTGAAAATTACGAAAAATAATTTCGTTCGGTCATCGCATTAAACAGGCATTATCTACAAACCGTCGTATACTGACTTGATTTAGCCCAGTGATTCAATTTCATTTGATTCTCCTGATTTTGCGAGTCGGCACCTTTTTAGGGTTCTGTAGCCAAATGGCAAAAAACGGAACTCTTTTAGATTCGTCGTGTCTGTCTGTCTATCCATCTGTCCGTCCGTCCCTATGTCCCAGCCACTTTTTTACGAACCTATAAGAACTATACTATTTAAACTTGGTAAATAGATGTATTTTGTTAATCGCATTACGATTTTTACACAAAAATAGGAAAAAGAAATTTTTTAGGGCGTCCCTAGACTTAGAACTAAAACTCTTTTTTTTTAGCAAACCCATACGTGTGTGGTATCTATGGATAGGTCTTTAAAAATGATGTTCAGGTTTCTAATATATATTTTTTCTAAATTTAATACTTTGCGTAAGAGACGCTCCCAAATTGGTAAAATGTGTGTCGTACCCCTTCTAACTTCTATAATAAAAGATATATATATAAAAAAATGAAATGATATACATTACCATGCAAACTAACAACGAATATTGGTTTGAACAAGATCTGCAAGAACAAGATTGGTTTGAACAAGAACAAGCCAAATGGCAAAAAACGGAACTCTTTTAGATTCGTCGTGTCTGTCTGTCTATCCATCTGTCCGTCCGTCCCTATGTCCCAGCCACTTTTTTACGAACCTATAAGAACTATACTATTTAAACTTGGTAAATAGATGTATTTTGTTAATCGCATTACGATTTTTACACAAAAATAGGAAAAAGAAATTTTTTAGGGCGTCCCTAGACTTAGAACTAAAACTCTTTTTTTTTAGCAAACCCATACGTATGTGGTATCTATGGATAGGTCTTTAAAAATGATGTTCAGGTTTCTAATATATATTTTTTCTAAATTTAATACTTTGCGTAAGAGACGCTCCCAAATTGGTAAAATGTGTGTCGTACCCCTTCTAACTTCTATAATAAAAGATATATATATAAAAAAATGAAATGATATACATTACCATGCAAACTAACAACGAATATTGGTTTGAACAAGATCTAGTGAGTAGTTTTTTTTTAATACGCTATAAACCGTAAAACGCAATTTACCTTCCATATATTTTACTTGCTGCTACGGAACCCTTTATGGGCGAGTCCGACTCGCACTTGGCCGGTTTTTTCATATATTTTCATATTGATTGCAGTTAAGAAGTATGTAGGTTCTTATGTTCTATAGGATGAATTTATTTTAATTTCATTTAAAGCTACACATTTGTATCATCTATTTTGAAGTCAATGTTTTAATTGTATTTTTCACGCGTAATTCTAAGTATATGGCAATAACATCTATCGTATAGAGTAGACGTTTACTTATAAAGGTACTAATTAATATACATAATACTACTAAGCTAAGCGTTGACACATGATCAAAGAAGAATTTATTCATGTGTGGTAAGTACACATGAGTAAATGCCATCTCTGATGGTTCTCTGAATTGGTAACCGTATCAATAATAAACACTAAATTGACATGTGGGTGGAAATCACACTCCACATAACATGAGGCCTACCTCATGTTACATACTGATAATGCCTAATTGTACTCCTGGTAGTTCCTAAAGCATAAGCTTTACATTTGAATTCATTTAGTTGTAGTGAAGCTACAACTAAATACATACAATTAAATAATACGAATACATGCATAATAGGTCTGTTTTTCCGGACCACTTCAATCTGGACATCTTGAAAGCAAGAGTGAACAGGCATCTTCAGATTTAAATATCTAGGCTGCATTATCACGGATACTAACACCAGCGAGCAAATAGACACATGGATCCAAAATGCCCTCAGTTGTAGTGCAGCATTACATAAGGTCCTGGTGTCCAGGCTTCTCAGCAAACGGACAAAAATTCATTTTTATCAAACAGTACTACTCCCAATCTTAACGTAAGGCTGTGGAGCCTGGACATTAACGCTTAAGGAAGATACCAAGCTCCTTGTGGCTGAACGACAGATCTCGAGGAAGACTCTGGGACCTACACAAACACTGGATGGAACCTGGAGGAGGAGGAGAAGACTAGGTGGGCGAGCCTAATATCATTGGCGAAACTAAAGCATATCGACTTCGCTGGCTCGGCCACCTCGAGAGAATGGGAGAGGATTGTGCAGTAAAAAGAGCGTACCTCGCACGGCCAAATGGTCGAAGGCTAGTTGGCCGTCCGAGGTACCGATGTAGAGACGAGAAGGATTTGCGTGGACTGCTGGCGGATCACTGGCAGGAGGTGGCGCAGGACCAACCTAAATGGAGACTCTTATTATCGGAGGTCAAAGCTCACTTTGGGTCGCTGCGCCAACCTAGTTAGTTAGTAGTGAAGCTAAGTAGTGTGCTTTTCCCTAATAAGAATCCAAAGATCTGGACAAGTGCGAGACGGACTATGAGGGTGCCGCCGTGTACCAAGATGTAAATTATTACAATAGGCAGCAAATAAACTGGCAAAAGACATTCTTAGCAAAACATTGAAACATTCTGTTTACGAAACGTTCATGGGACATATGTTCTGTTAGCGAATCACTTCAGAGTCGAGGGTGCGCGGGTAGCGGGGGCGGCTTCCTACCTACGAATACGAGTCGATGCGATGAATCCGCTATGACATATTTTTTTCAACATTTACCTTGCCTTAAGATGCCGGGCTTTTACGGTCATTGGCGCTGCGATTTGATTTTAAAGCTGTAATGAAAATCCTAAGTGAAAGGTGTCAAAAGTTCCAGTCGTAACCTTTTTTGGACATTTACCTCCTCCTCATCTTAGCAGTAATTCCCAGTTGCGTCCAAAGCTGTCACTTCGGAACCCAGGGTGCGCTTGGACCATTGATTCAGGAAGTCTGGCTTATTATAATGAAGCGATTGCCGCCTGACCTTAGACAGGAGGACCGGACCAAGAATCACGGTTACACGTTCAAAATCACTATCGCAGATATTTAAGGTATGCAAGATTTTGAGAAACTCTCCGAGAGGTTTACTCACCATGTTTTTCCTCACTGCCGAGCTAATAGTAGAAATACCTACACACATATTGATTTGAAGAATGCACTGGTGCATGTTCGGATTCGAACCATGACTTGCCGTATGGAAGGTGCGTCTTTTGCATTAAGCTACCATTGCTCTTATAATGGACATTTACCATTCAGCATTACTAAATCTTAGGCTTTACTGAAAAATCTAAACCTCCTTATTAAATGCGATCTATACGCACTGTTAAAAAGGGTTGGAACATAACACGTTCCAACCCTTTTTAACAGTGCGTTTTGGAATGGGATGACATGAGCTTTAGTACGGTAATGACTTTAGATCGCAATTTGTAATAAAGTGGAAAGAGTTATGGTAGTTCCAGTTTTTACAGTAACAAATGCAATATTGCCAATCTTTGTTGTTGAAATAAAAGCTTATCATGATTGTTTCTTTTCAAAATAAAAGAATCTAAATGCCCTGATCTGTACCTACGACTAAATCCGTTAAGCCTTTGTACATTTTTTTATTTTATTTGCTTAAGACGAAGACGTCAAAGAACCCATTTTGTCTCTCGTTTCTTTTACATTTCTTTCTCGATATTCTTTGTGTTTTCTTGTGATTGAATTTCTTAGGGTCCTCGGAAGAGTAAAAGATTTCCCATTGGAATACAACGCTACGTAACTTTTCTCGCAGGTACAATTAATCACAAAATAATACCTGAAACGAAATGAGAAAATATTATATTTATTTAAAAAACAGATACTAGTTTGTTTTCCTCCCTTGGTACTCGTATATCAAAAGATTTGTTTTTCTCCTAAATCATTCATTTCTGGCAGCCTTTCAAAGTGTAAATGCTGAGTTTTGCTAAATAAAATTAGCAACAGTACGAAGTGATAAAATCTATGATAATGTTTGTAAATATTTTTAGGCTCTTATGTCTCTTCATTGGTTTCATATCCAGCCACTTACGCCAGCTTGGAAGGATCTTTATAACTATTCCTTACCTCCAACTATACAACTTAAGTCCAATTAACTAAGCACATTTGACCGTTGGAGACCCACGCCTCGGCTTCAAAGGGCCGGTTCGACTGGAGTCATACCATGGCCTCACCGAAAACCGGCGTGAAACTTTATCTGCGTTGTGATTCGCTGCGTGAATGAGCGGAGACCCATTTGGGGGGAATGACACAATCGTGGGATGGGGTGACAGCATTTGTGACTCCCCTGGTGTTGCGAATGTTCCTGGGCGGTGGCAATCGCTTACCATTAAGTGGTCCTTCTCCTCGTCAGCGACCAATGTCATAAAACAATTTAAACTAAATTAATTTATGTCCGCGAATATTATCACGTTACATTATATTATGCGTGCCACAGAAAAGATATTAAAGGTGCAAAAAATGTGTATAACCCTAGTATAAATGACGTTTTCATCTGTTGGAATAAAGTACAAATCTTCAGGGCTAAAGCTCTTTTTACCAAAATATTACGAGTATTTGTCTTGAATAGCTTAGTAAAATAATCTGGGTGCGTCGGCATTTCCCTAATATGTTTACAAATGGATATCTTTAATAATATCGTTACATTCCTGAGGTTCTTTGGGTCTTTTAGTCCGTATTAAGCATATTATCGTTAATACTCGTAGATTCTTTCATGCCTGCTCGTATTTCCTACATTTTGAAAGGTACAATACACACAGACACATAGTTATCCAAAGTTGTAGTGATCAAGGCAGTGCCGGATAAAGTCAACGCGGACCAATTCCGGGGGAAAAAGAAGGGAGTTTAAAAGTTAGCAGCGTACCTACTTGTGATTGCACTGGTGTCCATGGAGGGCGGCAACCGCTTAGTAATCATAGTGATTCGTCTGCTCGTCTGCCACCTATTACATAAAAATATACAATTGTTTAAGCGCGGGATCCGTAGCATTTGCTACTCTTGTACAATCAGCCTATCGCCGTCCACTACTGAATATGGGACTCCTCCAAAGAGCGCCAACAGACCCGGTTCTGGCCCTAGGCAGTCTGCAACACACCTGACATCTTTCTCAAATCGTCAGTCTAACGCGTCACAGAGCGTCTAACACTATGTTACCTCACGTGCTGGCAACTCATCAGTACGTTTCGACTCTTGCTACATGGCTAATTACACTTACTGCTTCTAATCTCAACGATCGGCCACCGTTATCATAACGGTTGAAGGTTATTAAATATTGGTGATATTACTATAGCGAAGTAGAGGAGTAGTTGCAGGAAAGCGGACCCGGGCTCCGAAGTGAACGCTAGGCAAGCAACAACCGGGACAAAATGCTAAGATCGTATCGTATCGTTTTTGATTGAAAGCCCATGGGGGGTTAACACTCAAGAAAAAATTTGCTAATAGTGTAATAAGTTACATCACGACTTAAGTTAAGGGAAGAATTTTGTGGAAATTCGTGATAAGTTTATGTACCTAACTAACCTTAACCAATATTTAACCTTTCTGGTTTTTCGTAAGTAAAACCGGTTCAACAACTTACTTGTTTATCGTAAGTGAAATAGAGTTTCGTTTCTTGATGATTTTTTCTTCACACCTTTGTTTTTGTGAGGTCAGAAAGGTCTGTGCTTAAATTTCAAAATATTAATTATTTTAAACTTAAATTAAGTATTCTATTCGAGTTTAGGCTAGTTAGTTTATAGTTTTATTCGAGATCGATGTGACATCCGACATGATTAGATGTTTAGGTTATTTCACCGAAAGGTAGTATTTTTTTTTGTATGATAGATGGCAGACGAGGGCTTACCTGTGAGTGAAACCATAGTGGGTGAACCTGCAACATCTTTGGTTATGCAAATTTCTCACAAGTTCTTTTTTTTAATTAGCCTATATACTGTCCCACTGCAGGGCCTTTGCCCTAGCAGCGATAACATAGTAGCGATAACTTGATTTCTATGATGGAGGCCTTTGCCTCCATCATAGAAATCAAGTTATCGCTACTATGATGGGATTAGGCTTAATCACCACGCTTGCGAAATCCGGATTGGTGATCACAAACCCGAGCTATGTCCGAAAAATTCGAAATATACTTTTCGCTCGACCCGGGAATCGAACTTAGCATTCTATTCCAAGTTCTTATGGTATACCTAGTTGAAATATATACTCCCCTTCACATAAAGGAAAATCTTATTCTATGTACTTATTTTTCCTTACTCCCAACACGGTCAATCAAAAGATACATTTTTCAAAGGGTTCTGATAGTACGTGACCAAACTCAGACATTTAGGTAAACCAGTTGGTTTTTTAAAGTAGGTACTGCAGATTGAGCCGGTAGCCATGTTTCACCCAGTAATCTGACTGTACAAAGACACTCTTTCGGGGGCGGGTGCTCGGCGTAACAGATAGGTATGGGGAAATTGATTAGAGGGCTTTTATGCCTGCCCATGATATTACGCTTTTCAAAATTCATCCGTCTTGGCCAGCTTTGTCGTCGTAGTTATTGAAGATATTAAAGAAATATCACGACACCATTTTCATTTAATTTTTAAAATCATAAATAATTTATTTTCAAATATGAGTGTTACAAATCAGGTGGTAGTGAATGTACAATTTATTAATTTATGTCTCACTTGTGCCATATTTTACTTCACGGTGTGCAAGTTTTTAACTTATACAGTATCATGGGCAATATTAAAATTTTAAAAATTTAATAATTATATCGAAATCCATAAAATATTTTATTATTTTGGTGTGGTTGGTTCCCTGATGGGTATCTATGGTATAGATGGATGAGCGATGGTAGCTCAGTGGGTAAGAAAGACAGCACCTTCCACACGGGGGTCGTGGTTTGAATCTGAACATGCAACTCTAGATCTTTCAAATCTATGTGCGTATTTCTACCATTAGCTCGGCATGAGTGAAAAAATCGTGAGGAAACCCGCACGTTTCGGATAGTTTCTAAAAGTGTAGCCTTAATTCAATTGGACTGGTTCCCTTATTAAAGGGTTGCGAAGGTCAGATGGCAGTCGCTCCATCGTAATTACTGGCCAAATCCCTTTCATGGTCTAAGCGAACGGGATCCAAAGCGACAGGTTTGAACGCAACCGGTAATCACACACTAAGATGAAAGTTGGTTCGCTAATACCATCATTGAAGTCAGCAATAAACTCTCAATGAGAAGATCACGAAAATGAAAATAGATCGGTATCATTGATATCCAAAAATATTAACTTTCTATTGATCTATTTATGATGTACAGGAAACTTTGTATAAGACCTTATTTTACATTCATGAATGAAATAAACTATTTGAAAAGAGCGTATTCCTTTTTAAAAGGCCGGCAGCACACTTGTGACTCGTCTGGTGATTTAGGTATCCATGGGCGGCGGTGATCGTTTACCATCAGGTGATCACTCTGATGGTCTGCCTCCTATTTGACAAGACAATTGAAACGCGTACACGTTAAGCCGGAAACCAAGGTCAAATGCCGCTGCACAGCGAACGGGGTTCACAAACGGGCTCTGCGGGAATCGTCGCCTCGGTCCTTTTCCAACCCATGCGAGCATCTCGCTTTCACTATACTTGTTTATATCCCACCATAATATTAATTTGTATCTTATTGTATATTTATTTGTACACCTTTATTAGACAGAACATTATCTTTAATTTATTTATAAACTATTTATGTACACATACATATAAACTATTTATGTACCACATATATCGTCCGTGCGTCACATTAGGGCTCACATAAAACCAGCGCCATGGCCTGAAGGTACTCCTACCTAAAGCCATGGCAGAAGCTGAGTGAGCTACTTTTCACTGACTATCGCGACACACCTTACACACACACACACACACCTGTAAGCAAATACTTAGTGCCCGGCTTGAGAAGCCATATTATTACTTTGTTTTTTTTTTTTCTCTTTAATTTTTTTTTCTCTGTTTGTCTTCTTTTATATTTGTAATGTTGTGTTTGCTATATTAGTTTGTGTTTGATTTGATTATACTTGTTGCGTTATTATCTGTAAAATGTGGTGTGTCGTATTATTCAGTGAATAAATGTTTCTATCTATCTATCTATCTATCTATTTCATAAAAAATACTAAAACACTAGTAAAATATTATCATCAGCACCCAGAGAAGGAAAACTCTGCATTCATATCAAAACCCTCGCCATCCCGTCTGCTAAGCGTGGTGAGTATGGCAATTACCCCTCATGTAATTGAGGGAGGCCCGTGCGCCAGCAGTGGGGACTTAAATGGGCTGATGATGATGATGAAAAATATTAAAATACTTTTAGTATTGTGATATTGTAAAAATTCATAATATATATCTTTAATATAATTGATCAAGATCTTGATCTTGATTTTGATAATCTAAAATTTTATATTATAACTAGCATTTAATTCCTCAGGACTTATTTAAGTACATAAATACTATGTATGTACGTTGAATATGTCCCTCAATACATCCTTGTTCTCTGATTGAGCCTTGTGCTCAATTAATAAGGAATGTTTGAAACATGTAACAGCAAGCATTTATGTCAATGCCTGTGACTTGAAACAAACTGTATGTAAATAATTAGGAATATGTAGAGTCGACAAAATTCAGAGTTAGATACACTTAATACGAATATCATAATTAATCAGTAACAATATTTTAATCCCTTGGAATACCTTGGATGCAGGCTGCACAGGACCGATCTGTGTGGCGATTATTGGGGGAGGCCTATGTCTAGCAGTAGACGTTTATTGGCTGAAATTATGATGATGATGATATTTTAAGCTCGTAATTCAAGTAAGAGTCCAGTACTTAGTATGACTTAAGAGATTTCTTGTTTTTTTTCTATATATTACATATTTTGGTATTCGGGACGACGACGATTCTAAAATAGTAAAGACCATTAGAATTGGTCCGGATATTTTTCTCCGCCTTTTTGAGCGGTGTAACTAAACAGGACATTGATGTACATTTAGGTTATTTCAAACTAGACTGCGCAAATTCAAAACCCGTGCCCAAACATAAATTTTAAGTTTCTTACTTTACGTTTCTTATTAACAAACCCCTATAATGCATTTCACCCCTTCAAAGGGTGATTTTCCAAAAACGTTGAAGTAAATTTCTGTTTATTTCAAATTATACGTATAAGTACAATATTTCACATTCCGAACATAAAAGATATAGATATAGTATATAAAGCACTACTACATATATAGATATAGTGCATAGAAGACGATGGCCTATCATACAAACTCCCTTCCTTCCTTCCTATCATACGAATCCCTTTTTTCACCCCCTTAAGGGTCGAATTTACAAAAATGTTAAGAAGCCCAATTAATGAATTTTTAAGATTCTTACACTAAAATTGCTAAACTCCCATACCGCGTTTCTCCCCTTATTTAACCCCTCTGTAAGAGTGATTTTTCCAAAAAACTTTTGATGAGTTATTTTTAACTTCCAATTATTAGTCTAAATACAAATTTTCACATTCCTACCATCAAGGATGGATGGGCTTCCATACGAACTTCTAACCCCCTTTTTACCCCCTTAAGGGTTAAATTTTTAAAAATCCCTTCTATAGTGCTTTTTTCACTATTAAAGGAACCCTCTACCCAAATTTCCAGGGTCAGTAGTTTGAGCTGTGGGTCCATTCCTAGTTGTCACTCAGGTTCTCCTTTTATATATAGATAGTGAGTATGAAAAGAATAAAATATATCCCTCGCACCTGGGGATTTCTAAATAACTTCCATGTACAGACAGCAATACATCAGGTTACGATCTGCCGATTTTTTTAAATTGATAATGAACCAAACGAGTTTGACATTAAGATGAGAGTCGATTAAAGAAATTTGACAATTTTGTTTACTTTGATATATGGCTGTACTTCATTGCGATTTTTGTAGTTTAGGATCTGAGAGTGTCTTTATTAATTTTAATCGAATGCTGAAAACGTAGGTCCAATTAGCTGAGACACATTTTTTATGTGATACGTGGCAGACGAGTAGACGGATCACCTGATGGTACGCGATCACCGCCGCCCATGGACACCTGTGACACCAGTGGAGTCACAAGGGCGCTGCCAACCTTTGAATCCCTTTTTCCCCCGGATTCGGGCCTCCGGTACCCTCACTCGAAATACAGCACAGTGCTGCTTCACGCCTGTTTTCTGTGAAGCCTGTGGTATCACGCCGGTCAACATTTTTGGTATTATTTAAAGGTGAATGAATGAATGAATATACTTTTATGACACTCAAAGTACAGTAAGAAAACTTAATACTAGGTATTACAGGATATGTACAACGAAGGCGGCCTTATTACTATGAGCAATCTCTTCCAGGCAACCTTTGGGTAAAGGACTAAAATCCATTTCTTATTGATCACAGTTTCGTAAGCGCATCAAGATGTGCATCATGCATCGGCGAGTCAGCGCGCGCAGCTTGGTACCGACATTCGGATGGATGGCGCGGAGCCCCGGTCCCCGGCCCGCGGCGCTCGCCCTGGGACTCGCTGCCCAGCCTGCGGCACGAGGGCAGCCTCAACGACTCCGGCTACAGAAGTAACCGAGCTGATAGCTTCGAGCAAAGGTAACGTAACATTACATGATATTCGTATACATGTCCTTATTTAACTAGGTTTAAAAAGAGTTCTTCTTCCTCGGTAAGCAGCAGCGGTTACCTTATCATCATATGGGCGGCATTCTATTACTACCGTGGGAGAGCCACACTTCGGCATGAATGGTCCGGCTTGACGGGAGAGATACCACAGCCTCACAGAAAACTGGCGTGTAGCAGCACTGTGTTGTTTCGCTACGTGAGTGAGGGTACCGGAGGCCCAATCCGGGGGAAAGGGGGGTTTAAAGGTTAGCAGCGCACTTGTGACTCTATTGATGTCGCGGGTGACTCTGGGCGGCAGCAATCGCTTACCATCAGGCAATCCGTCTGCTCGTCTGCCACCTATCACATTAAAAAAAATATCTCTCTCTCGTCAGCTTATTAGAGTAAAAAATTAAAATCACGTTTTTGTACCTACGTACATCGATCCTATTTATACGATGGTCAGTTTAACATTGTCAAAACGGTTCAGAAGGTAACAAGGTTCTTTACTGTAATTCTAATTAAGGGATGTACAGTCGAGGAATTTTCCGGTGTACCAGCGCTAGGCGATAATCGCTTGCACACGCAGCGGGGTGAGCTAAGCTTATCCCAGCAGTGCAAGTGATTTTGCCGGCTAACTGGAACACCACTACTTTCGCTGACCTTACACATTGTGCACAAGTTCGCACACAAGTAATTACAAAGATCGAATGAATAAGCGCAACCGTAAAATTCAACCAACCAAGTAGACATGATAGCTTTAAACGTATTTCTTCTAATTTGTATGAAAGAAACTAACTGTCATACTTAGGGATGTCAATAAATGTTTATTAACTTAATTATGGAAAGTCTTTATGAGTAATGAAATAAGTGTCAATATTTTTTCTACTGATTACAATAATGATTACTTTCATTATTGTTAATTTGTCATCTCTGACTGCGGCAGGTAATGACAGACAGTTTAATATCGGTGGAAGAATGAGTCAGCTAATATAAAAATCACGCAAAAAATAGATCTTCCTAAAAGGGTGCATTCCATGCAGTAACTAAAGTAGTGATGCCACGCTTTGGCTATCTCCTGTACTTTGTACAGAAATAGTTTGACGAATACGCGTTTGTGAAAAAGTTTCCGAACAAAAGTTGCTATATGATGAGCATCGGTTATAAAATGGTATTTCCGCACGCTATTTATTAATTTCCGTACATCCTTCTAACATCGACTTGCTAATCTATTTTGAAGACATATAACAATAGACTCGTATTTTTGTGTATTGTTATTTTTCTTATTTTTTTTAAATCCGGTAATTTTAGTGTCTACTTCTCATTATCCATATTGTAATGTAATTGTGATAATAAGCTAGGTGGGTCTATTTACCGCTGGTTTGGATGTACAGTCAAAGAACGAAAAGGTTCGTCAGTTTTCAAATTGCTTCGTTTGATATGCTATGAGCACTTATTACCTTTCGTAAATTTGTCAGAGTAATACCTGTTGCACAGAAAATTATGCTTAACTGTTAGATCAGAAAGTTCAAATTTGCTTGTAGCAACATTAGATTCCTTTTGATGTAAAGAAAATTTAAAGAAGGTTGGCAGATCGTTTATCTAAAACGGTATGTTGGTATAACTGATTCTTGCCGTACTAGCGAAAATTTACCTTAAGGTGACCAACCTTTTTATTCTCTGTACCGTACTTTTCAATAAAGACTTATTCAACAAAATGAAAGGGTACAATGACAGCTCGTCAAATCTCTGGTCTCTAGTCATTTAATAATCAAAGTTTAGGGACTACATCAAACGATGTTATTAATTACTTCGTAGCTCTATGGGTTATTGAATTGGAGAATTTTAGGCTGATATTTCTCAGACCCCATATTAAACTCATTTAGAAGTACTAGCGTGCCTAAGATGATTACAACAATATTATAGCTTTGCCTTGCAATAGTATTTGCTTTTTCTGAAATTTTGTTTGAAGATTAACTGAGAAGAACTCAGGCTTTATTGAAACAAAACCGAAACAAACGATTGAAATATTGCAAAGTCATAGTTTGCGGTGAAAGGGGTTGTTAAGGAGTAAATCTTATAAAAGTAAATAAAATTGGCAAACACATAAAAGGCATATATACTGTCATTCGCAAAGTGATTGATAGCTTTGGCATGTCAAAAAAATGCTTCTCTAAGTCTGTACTGTAGCGACAGCCCTATCTTATTCGACACTACGTAGAGGGTCTTTTAAGCAGAATATTTCAGAAAATATGGTCCCCATTAGAAACAAAAAGATACTTCCGTGTAATTGACTGAAAGTTTTATTTGCCATTTGTGGGGAACGTATTTAAACATTCATTATTTGCTCCTAGAGTTGCTTACACTTTGAATGAGCCAGTCTTGTGTAATACGCTAGTTACCTATGTATGTTTTTTTCATGTGATAGGTGGCAGACCAGCAGACGGATCACCTGATGGTAAGGGATTCCCGCTGCCAATGGACACCCGCGACACCATGTATTACTCACTATGTATTATCACATAGGTCAAATCTGAGTATGCCCTTTAGTTTTTCAGATACATGTGCATAAGTTCGGCAATGAGAGAAAACATCGGGAGGAAACGGGAGAAATAATGTTTAATCTTTAATCTGGTTCCCTTGTGGTTGTGGAAGTCAGATGGCAGTTGCTTCATTGTGATTACGAAGCCCACTAAATCCTAAATCATGGTCCAAGCGAGCCCCGGGTTCAAAAGCGACGAGTTTGGACACAATCGGGAGTAGTACCAACGCTGAGATGATAATACTCAGTTTTTCTTTTTGTTACATTATGTAAACAACTCGATGGCGCAGCCTCTCAGGATCTTGGGTTTAATTTCTGGAAAAAATACTTAAGGTGATGGGTAGGGCACACTAGCGACGCCAATCGATTTTAATTTTTAGCTTCTAAACCGGATCTATTTTAAACAAATTCGGGGTTACAACCTCTCGGAAAACACTTATACTATTTATTAAATAACCATGCACAAATGTTGGGTCCAACGTGTACGTGAAAAATTGATTCACGCCAAAAGTGGCCGTTTTGGCGTGAATCAATTTTTCGCGTACAATAACGGACCCAAGGTTGTAACCCTGAATTTTTTTTAAATAGATCCGATTTAGTAGCTAAAAATTAAAATCGATTGGCGTCGCTAGTGTGCCCTACCTTAAACTTTTCTGCCAAGAAAATCACAGTCTGGAAGTGGGCGATTTTGTTATCCCGTGTCTCGGTAGGCACTGAGCCTTATTTATAATATCCCAGTGATTTGAAGGCAACGGGATAGAGAGAATTGAACTATAAATGGTTTGCGCACACACTTGTGCACACTATTTTGTTCTGCGTACTTGGCTAATAATTAAGATTGGACACTGTAGTCGAAATATCTGTAGGATACCATGATTATAATACCTAGATCGCAGCTTACACAAGGTTTTTTATAATATTGTCCACGATTGTCTAATCGTTTGTTGATTCGTTCGTAATAATATCCCCTTTGATTGCGTCTGACTTGGTCCCAAGGTTTTCAATAACTGGCTGTCATTCCAAGTACCAACGAGTTACAAAGTATCTATTTAGAGCGCAACGCTCTTCGACGGATCTACTTGATCCTCGAATTTTACAGTAATACAAATACGCAAATAGAAACAATTTTACGTCTTTTTTTATGTGATAGGTGGCAGACGAGCAGACGGATCACCTAATGGTAAGCGATTGCCGCCACACATAGACACCCGCGACACTAGATTGGGTACTCCAGTACCCTCACTCACGCAGCGAAACACAGCACACTGCTTTACGCCGGTTTTCTGTGAGGCCGTGGTATCACTCCGGTCAAGCCGGCTTATTCATGCCGAAGCGTGGCTCTCCCACGCTTGTCTAACCTGTTTAATCTTGTTTGACCGGTCTTAAGTTTAACTTTTAAAAGTAGTTTTCTATTTGAATATGAATTTGACATCGTAAGAATCTGTAAACCAATAGTATTTATATGTTTGTTTGAAATAATCGAAACGCTGAAAAAATATTACCAGTGACATCAATACTTTCAGGACATAAGTTCTACACGTAAAGAGCAGAAGTTGGCGCAAAAAAGACCGCTATTGCGATTATATTGACAGCGGCTAGCAATAAATAACATACCTATTCCTAACATAAGTTGATATAATTCAGCATGGAATTTTGTTTGTTAGAAAAGCCCGCTGCATGCGAATATATATTAGGGTTTGAACAAATGTATGCACAGATATGTACATAATAAAATATTTCAATAACGACTAAAATTAGCAACTAATGCTTTATCATCAGTGAGGTTCACGTGTAAGTTTTATGTCACGTAAAAACAACACCATCCAATACTTGTTATGAAGTATTCTTTTTTCAATAACTGGCTGTCATTCCAAGTACTAACGAGTTACAAAGTATCTATTTAGAGCGCAACGCTCTTCGACGGATCTACTTGATCCTCGAATTTTACAGTAATACAAATACGCAAATAGAAACAATTTTACGTCTTTTTTTATGTGATAGGTGGCAGACGAGCAGACGGATCACCTAATGGTAAGCGATTGCCGCCACACATAGACACCCGCGACACTAGATTGGGCCTCCAGTACCCTCACTCACGCAGCGAAACACAGCACACTGCTTCACGCCGGTTTTCTGTGAGGCCGTGGTATCACTCCGGTCAAGCCGGCCTATTCATGCCGAAGCGTGGCTCTCCCACGCCTGTCTAACCTGTTTAATCTTGTTTGACCGGTCTTTAGTTTAACTTTTAAAATTAGTTTTCTGTTTGAATATAAATTTGAAAACCAACAAAAGAATCTGTAAACCAACAGTATTTATATGTTTCTTTAAAATAATCGAAATGCTGAAAAAAAATTACCACTGACATTAATACTTTCAGGACATAAGTTCTACACGTAAAGAGCAGAAGTTGGCGAAAAAAGGACCGCTATTGCGATTATATTGACAGCGGCTAGCAATAAATAACATACCTATTCCTAACATAAGTTGATATAATTCAGCATGGAATTTTGTTTGTTAGAAAAGCCCGATGCATGCGAATGTATATTGGGGTTTGAACAAATGTATGCACAGATATGTACATAATACAATATTTCAGTAACGACTAAAATTAGCAACTAATGCTTTATCATGAGTGAGGTTCACGTGTAGTTTTATGTCACGTAAAAACAACACCATCCAATACTTGTTATGCTGTATTCTTTAGTATGGAATACACCAAACTTAATAGTAAATAAATAAACATCAGACAACACCTCATTATACTCACTGACTTGAATAGGGTTAGGTTGGAAAAGCTTAAATAGTTGGGTTATGAATGTAACATGGTATTGTATTTCCCAGATACTAAAATATATAATCACTTACCAGATGACCTAAAACAGTTGACACAGAAGCATTTCAAAGAAAGCTATTTGACATACTATTAAATACATTTTATTATTCATTGCAAGATTTTTTTAATGATAAAATTATTATGGTCTTGAGTTGAATGATGTAAATGTGATTTTTATTTTTTAATTCCAATTCATATACCAATTAATAACCAATGTTAATGAATATAAATATTATGTAATACGTGTGATAAATAATTTATTATTGTACGCCAAAATGGCAGGTTATAGTGATACAATATTATTGTAAACCCTAGAATGAGATCTTGGATGTCACCTATAACTAAAGCAATAAATGACACTTGATTGTTTGATTAAACAAAGCGTTTATCACACGCATATTTGTCCAGAGTGTGAATCAAACCCACGATACATTATCGTAGGACCTATGAGGCAGAGTCCCTACTAAACTACCAAATGCGTCGTATACGGGCCAGTCAAAATATAGGGACTAGTATTTTGTAATGGGCTATGGGAAATAATTTTTAGGTAGTTTTTTAATAATTTTTTAGATACCTTTTAGTATTTTAAGATACTAAATTGAATATTCTTTTGTTCTAGCCGGTTCTTTAATTAATTTTCAAAGATTTTTAGGTCGTGACGTCACAAGTGCGTCAAGTGCGATTGTACTCCAAATCATCATCATCCTCCTGCCCTTTTCCCAGGTTATCTGGGGTCGGCGCAGTATGTTTTCCTTTTCCATACGTTTTACTCCAAATCATGGGAAATAAATTACTAGAAAAAAAATAAATGCTTTTCAAAAACCATATAAAGGTTATACCAACGTTATACTTACAATAATTTATGTTAAGTTTTCGTAAAATTAGACGCTACTCATACAACGTCATGACCTTGTGGACAAAGTTCCTTTTAATCTGGGGAATTTGAAACCTCTATCTGGAAATTTACGGTCAACATTAAACGTCAAATTTCAATAAATATTTTCATAACGTCACATACATTGATCTGACTCCGAGATAAGTAGCTCAAGCACCTGTGTTACGGATATCAGAATCAACAGTGAAATTACAAATATATACATATAATATATATTTTTTGTAAATATATACTTATAATACATATAAAATACCCAAACCAATACAAACAGACATTTTCATGCACACAAATGTTTGTACTGTTCGGGGATCGAACCCGCAACCCTTGGACCGAAGGCAGCGTTCACTACCACTGTTCCAAACGGGTCGTCAAATATCAATCAATCATCAATGTCACTAAATAGGCGTGCTCAAGGAACTTAGTATAAGTTCCTTGGTCGTGCTATCGCTATTTTTACTTTTTTATTAGTATAGGTATAGCAAAGACCATAACTTGTATTCAGCCACCGCTACAAGGGTCAAATGAAGGTCAACGATATTTTATTAAAACTATCCTAGATCCTGAGCTTTTAAAATTTTAAAATATTGGATGAAATCCAAATGCCTGAAATGGTTTTCGATTTAGGACCCGTTTAATTTTTTTTCCCATAGCCCATTACGTACACCGCTCTACCTGAGCCGTGACAGGCCCCCACAAAGTAGGATCTGCTCTGGAGAAGATCGGGAATCCCAAAGGATCTATCTGTGGGGAGAACATTGGGGATGCCTATGTCCAGTATTGAGCGTCTATCGGCTGAAATGATGATGATGATGATACTGCTCCACAACCTTTTTTTTCTTTTGTCTTTAGAGCATCTATTTTTTTATAAAACCTAACTTTACGTAGCCATTGTACACTGGGGGATTTTCGTTGTTACAATACCAGACTACCTCGTGAGCTTTTAATTCCACAAGTAGTGAAATTTGTAACTAACAATTACTTTGGGACGAGAACTAGATCATAGAGCATAACTTTTGTCTATTTTCCCGCAGGACGCACGAATTGCAAACAACATGAATATTATTAACCTATTAAAACTCTAGTTTTTACTAGGACACCTTGAACATGCAAACAATATTATCATGCTGTATATAGTCCGCCGTGTGGTCCCCGGCAGAGTAGAATAGGCTACCCTCACTCTTACCGAGGTGTCGTAAAAGGCGACTAAGGTAAAGCTGCTGGCATGATCAATAGGAGAAGGAAAACTCTGCATTTATATCAAAATCCTCGCCAACCCGTCTGCCAAGCGTGGTGAGTATGGCAATTACCCCTCATGTGATTGAGGGAGGCCCGTGCCCCAGCACTGGGGACTTAAATGGTCTGATGATGATGATGATGATATAGTCCTTGATGTTTTATTCCAGGGCTGGCTTGGCAGAATGTATATTTATACAAATAAAATGAAAGATTCAAATAAAATATTGAACTAACTAAATTTTAGTTCTAAACTTCATAGATGCTGTAAAAATCTCGGCTAACAAGCGAATCCCTTATCTTAATCGACTCTTTGAAGATAGGATGGTGAGCACCAAGTGATTTATATTGATTGTGGCGAATAGGAGATTTTTTTAAAAACAAATACTTTAAAGAAACGGTTCACGATTTTTTGCCAACTACCTATGTATTAATATGGACGACCCGATTGGAACAGTGGTAGTGTACGCTGCCTCTGATACAAGGGTTGCGGGTTCGATCCCCGCACAGTACAAACATTTGTGTGCATGAACATGTTTCTTTGTACTGTTCTGGATGTTTGCTATGTATTATAAGTATGTATTTACAAAAGAAATGTATTATATGTATATATTTGTAATCCTACTGTTGATTCTGTTAACACAAGTACTTGGCTACCTATCTCGGAATCAGAGCAATGTATGTGATGTTGTGAAATATTTATTATTATTAATTTATTCCTACAAGTAACAATAATCTCCATAATTGCTACAAGTTTTAGCAATTATCGAGATTAATTTTACTTACAGGAAGAAATTATTACATAAGTTTGCCTCAAAAAAATATTAATATTATCCTTAAAGTATTCATTGCTCATTTTTTAGTGCCTTTTATTCGCAACAATCAATAAAAGTCACTTCACGGCGGCGCTTGTATCCTTGCGTGTTACCTTAAAGCGCCGATTATGATCAGGGGATCGCATAAAGGGGTTTCCTTGGTAGACTTTTTAAATCGATCATTGTTTGTTTTAGGGGCGTATTCGACCGACAAGATAGCGTTCGATCCGAGTACACGAGCGACCGCGAATCTTCGCGCTACGGCATCGTGCAGCAAGCTTCCATCGATAGCACGGACTCCAGGATTTGCTATCTGACGTCTAGTGAGGTAAGTTTTAAACAATGTTAATCGACTACACCTATGCATTATTCTATGATGATTACTTTATGACTGCCTCGGTGGCACAGTGGTTAATGGGCTGCACTTTAAAGCGACGGCAGCGCAAGAGATCCCGAGTTCGATCCCCGGGTCGGCCAAAAAGTTTATACCGAAGTTTTCGGTAAGAAATTCTTGTGTCTGCCCAGAGTCTGAAAGTCTTGTACCCCCGTGCCTCTGAAAGCACGTTAAGCCGTTAGTTCAACACCCTATGCCTCTCCGGTCATCTCACACTGGTGTCCCGTCGGAGTACGAGGGTAAGAATAGGAATTGCACTTGTTGCGCATACACTTGAACACTATAATATATCGTGCGTACGTTGCTGATAGTTAAGATTGGCCGCCGTAGCTGTAATCAATTTGAGGATTATTATGGATTATTCTGGCGAAGATGGGCTCGCAACGTTTTCCCGCTATCTTCTTCCACCGGTGGACTACTATCAACGATTCGGACAAATTCCCAGAGAAGAGATGGCTTTCAAATTATATATACGAGTATAGAGGTTAAGTGAAAACCATGCGAACCGCGAAACCGGCGTGAAGCAGCACTGTGCTGTGTTTCGCTGCGTGAGTGAGAGTACCGGAGGCACAATCCGGGGGAAAGGGGGTTTAATGGTTGGCAGCGCACTTGTGACTCCACTGGTGTCGCGAGTGTCTATGGGCGGCGGCAATCGCTTACCATCAGGTGATCCGTCTGCTCGTCTGCCATCTATCACATAAAAAAACCATTCTTTGAAATAAAATAAAGCAAAAGTATTCAACTCATGCCTGTAGCTGACGTGATTTATGAAAAATGAACCCACCAGGCGCTGCATAAAAAGAATAGGTAGTTATGTCAGATTTCACCGCAGCCATTTTATTGCGTATCATAAAAAATAACACAAACATCGAACAATAACGCCAAGTGAAACAACTCCTCGGCTCTCTTGGGACAACTCAGCTCGCCCATTCGCCACCGCAAAACTTCTCCCTGGAGTGCGTTATATACTCATAGCGCAGTAGACCTGGCAAAAACGTATCTTTCAAAAGATTGGAACATTTGCATCTGGATCAGTGCAGAGATGTGGAACAGTGAAACGCTTCATTTGTAACATGGACTCTCAGATATATCCGTGATTAATTCCGCTCGTTCGGATCATCGGATCATTCCGCTTATTCGGATCAATCGGATCGGCTCACACGGATCATTCAGCTCATTCGGCTCATCGGATCATTCAGCTCATTCTGATCATTCGGTTTACTTGAACTCGACATCCATTTGAGTCGAATGATACATTCGGAGCAAACAAGAGATTCGGAACAGTGTATCATTTTTCTGAGTCGGATCACTGATTCGTTTCAGTAAAGATTTGCACACGTCTATAGCGCAATATCTACACATCGGTATGAAAACGACGGAAACCACATATTGGTTTTACAACCTACATCGAATTGAGTTCACAAAGCATTCCATACGACTGCCCTATTCTCTTTATCAATTCAGCATTAAATTAAAACTTGGCTGTCGTTCTCTGAAGTCGACGCCGTTAATCACTAAAAAACTTTGCAAACTTTTTCGTGTGTTTGATTGAATTTTTCTGCAGCAAAAATGGCGCTTTTATAAATGAGGGCAGATCATATTTTGGTTTCTAGCATATTTTCAGATAGGCATGGCAGAAAAGCATTTATCAACCCTTCACGAAAAAATTTCGCGGATACATACTTTATCAAGTTAATAAAATATGAAAGGTCGATCCTTACTCTGTTAACCTATTTAAATAAAATAGAATGCGACCGTCATCAAAAAGAAATTGTATGGGGCATTATGTGGAAAATTCTTTTCCAAAGGTTTTCCTAAATAAATAAGACGTTAGTCCATCAGTCATAGCTCGTTTGAAAAGAGGAAATGGGGAATCCAGTATATTCATGAAACATAACATGTTTAATGAAAAACTGTTCCAAAATATATACTGACAAACTACCTTATATACCGTGGGAGAGACACGCTTCGGCATGAATGAGCTGGTTCGACCAGAGTGATGATACCACGTCCTCACAGAAAACCGGCGTGAAGCAGCATTGTGCTGTGTTTCGCTACATGAGAGAATACCAGAGGCCCAATCCGGGGGAAAGGGGGGTTTAAAGGTTGGCAGTGCACTTGGGATTCCACTGGTGTCGTGGTTGTCTATGGGCGGCGGCTATCGCTTACCATCAGGAGATCCGTCTACTCGTCTGCCGCGTTACACATAAAAAAAATTATATAGTTGAAAATGTGGATTCATTTTCGTTTTGTTTTCATGTCAGTCAGTCTTTTGTTGGATTGATGTTCTAAACTCTATAAGGGCGCGGACTTAGTACTTTTCTGACCGTTCAAAGTAGGCGACAAAAAAGTCCTGCCCGCTGAAAGTTTCTTATACGTATATACCATATATGTATATACCATCTTTAGGTACACATAAAGGCGAAACAACTCGTCCTTGTCGAATAAAAATGATATTTTATTATCAAGTTGGTACGTACGTAGCTGTTTTATTTATCTTAATCTCGTTATCGCCGCAATTATAAGATCATCTCTACCAGCCTCCTGCGTTTAAGCTGCTTTTATCTCTAAAGTAATAATCGCTTGTTGCCGCCCTCTTCAAACCAACAAAATATCCCGGAAGAGGATCTTATAAGAAAATAAATACATCATATTTTTGGAAGGAAGGATTTTGATATAAACAATGGTAATAAAATATTAACTCGTTTTGTGTGTTAAAGTTATTCAGTTTTAGACCTATTTTTCCCACCCGCGTTACATAACTATGTATTAAGGATACCGTATCATTTGGTTTTGTTTGTATGGGAACCTAAATGTACCTCAAACAAGTTCCATATTCCATTGATTAACTCAGAAGAGAAAACAGGACTGACAAATACAATTAGATGCTTAAGCAAATAAGTCACTCAGAGCATATAAACAGAAGTCACTTGTAATACAAATACCTGCGTCTGTCGGTTTAACTCGGGAACAATGCTCGCTCAGAAATGCTGAACTCGTCAAAAGTCTAATTGAGAATCTGGTAAATCTGACTTCTACAAACCTGGATTACAAACACTCTCAAATGCAGCTACGGAAAATTGCAGTCTCAAGCTGACTCGCTTAGGTCGATCAAACCATTATACTCGTGGGTGGGTACACCCTTCTGTCGCTCGCTGTACAGTCTAGCGTCATAGTCTACGTCGAGGCGGAGCGAATGGTTTAATTAATCCGCAGCATCGAATTACAAGCTGATGTGATTTATTAGAAGCACATATACTAACGTGTTCTAACACTTCCGGTTCTAGATACTTTGTAACATGCTCCACCAACACTTATTCAATTTGGCTTTACCGTCAGCAAAGGCTGTACTGTATAGGGATTTTATTCGGAAACCCTTCAACCACAAAGGTAAACTGAACTGAAAATTGACATAATACATCTCGAGGATTGGTGATACGAATAATATACTTTTTCGATACGTGCCGAGTGTACTAATAGTAAATAGTGAAAGATTTTTTATTCATCGGGATTGGGTGACTTTTCCATACGTCGTAACTTTAAATGCGACTTCAGCTTGAAATTGAATAAACGAATACTTTAAAGCAAAAACCATTCAGTATAATCTACATTAACAGAAAATCGCATTTTATAACTAGATATTTCAAAATATGTTTTTGGAATTATTATTGGATATTGACCTAAAAATATAGGAAAAACACCTAATAAATGATCTTGTAAAAATACTAGTAAGTACTTTTAGATAACACAAACCGTCAGCGTTCCCAAGTCACGTACTCATTCTTAGTCTAAAATTATAGTAGCAAATCTGCGATTGACAATATTGTATTACATCTAATTAAGTATATGTTTGTTTTTGTAATAAGAGGAAATTATTAATGGTGGAAATTTATAGCCTATATTATTTCCTACGTTTACACCCTCAGAAACTGGCCAAGTTAAGCTGTTCGTTAATTATTTAAAGGTGCAATAGGCGTAAGTTAGACTTAGACACGGAGGTATATATTATGGAGGGAGTATGCAGAACAAGTACAACGGCATCGGCGCCCATTGTCGTCGACCGGAGCGAGGCCCGGGGTGGCTCGTGTGTGATCGGCGCCGATCGGCCGAGTCTGCGCAACGCAAAGTGCGTCGCTGCGCCCCTACCTCCTCCAATAGTATCCTGGACGTAGCATCAAAAATATTATTTTGAGGTTAACTTCTCCCACTTTAAATACAATGAATCGAAACCAATTGTGGCTTCCAAACGTTTAGATACGTCAAACCATAGACGTGTCGAATGTCGCGAAAGAGAACGTTGAACCGTAAACTGAGACGATTTGTTTGTGTAAATACAAAGCTGTTACTGTCAAGTGCACGGACAAAGAAGATTCGCATCGTCCTCGCTACGTTTTGCTCCTCGATGTAACTTAATCCAAGGTTGTTATAGCAAAGACTGTTCCGCTGAACTGTTGTGAATCAAGTACTTTAGCATCATATCCATAGTGTCAAAGTGAAGTCAATTGTAGGCCTATATACAAGTGAATTGTTGACATTCGTTGAACAATATTTCCTCTACAATAATATAAATAATAGCAAATTTTGTCTATTAGAGTTCCTGCTTGTATATCGCTTGATCTACCTGTGATATTTCTTATTGTTAATCAATGTTGAATCTTTTTGTGTAACTTCTGAAGCTGCCAATGTTTATTAGATGAAATTATTGCAACTCTTAGAGTTTTCAATGTTATATGGATGTAATAGTATATTTATGTAATTAAGCGTTATTAAATGACGTTGGTTATTCAAGCAAAGACTTTTATCGCACAAAAATTGTTGTTGGACTAAACACTAGTTTATAATATTTAAGATATATGAACAAATAGTAAGAAGTGGAAAATTCGAAGAGTAAATATGATGCTATAGTATCTGCATGGGGGCCATCAAATCAAAGAATGCAGTGTTTATGAAGGTATTGTTATATAAATTATTTGATCGTTGCATTAGATGCTACCTTACAATCCCTGCTATTTATAGTCTCTATTTTGTTCTACCTGTTTCCTAGTAGTATTATCGTTAGATATCCATCTGCTACTTTTATTTTGTGTAACTTACTTCATGTTAAACAACTTAGCTGAGAATATTTTTCTATTTCCAACGATACAAATATAGGTCAAGGTCTCCTCTTCCCTCGGAAAGCCTAACACTTACACAGTGATATCTGCCTCTTACGCCAAAGGTCGTGGGTTCGATCCCCACCCTGGACAAACATTCGTGTGATGAGCACTTGTGTTTGTTCAGTGTCTGGGTGTAATATATGTATTTAAGTATATATTTGTGTTCCTCTGTTGCCAGATATCTGTAACACAAGAGCTTAAGCTACTTAGTACGGAATCAGGTCAATGTATGAGATGTTGTGAGAATTATATCGCGATAGTTGATATATGAGTACAAAATGCAGAGACTCAATGTACTATTTACGCAATAGTCCTTAATTTGAAGCCTAAATCCAATTGATTTTCTATTGTGTCGGCTAACTGGGCAGGACGAAGGTATAATAATAATATTCTTAGGCATCTAACGCCTCAGTATTATGATTCATTATGAGTCAACATTAGCTTCTACATGTAGGTAGCTTATCTCTTGATATTTTTATTGTTGATATTTTCATGTTTTTCATGTTAAAGCTATTAGCTATCCTAAAAAATAAATAAAATAAAGATATGAAGTATGGAGTGCTTCGGAAATATAATATGTTCGTATAATGATTCCCAGTTCAGTTTACCATATCGAACTCTTGAAAAGGTAGAGCCGTGTGAACAGGACATATACCTGAAAGTTTTAGGTATTTGAGTGTTTCTTACCTTAATAGAGGTACAGTCAGCCATAAATCAGGTTACTACAATCAAAATTCCTCTATTGATATTGAACCGAAAGTATTTGACATTAAGGTGACGGGTAGCCATAACTAGCGACACCGATCGATTTAAATTGTTAGCTACTAAACCGGATCTATGTTAATTTCGGAGCGGAAATCTCCAGGCAAACTTATATACTATTTATTTAATAATTTTGTACTAATTTTGGATCTGTTTTTACACTCGAAACTTGGATTAACGCCATACGTGGCCGTTTTCGGCGGTAATTCAAATTTCGTGTACAAAAGCAGACCCAAAGTTAAATATAAGTATTAAATAAATAGTATAAGTATTTTCCGAGAGGCTGCAGCTTCGAAATTGTTAAAACGATATCCTTTAGTTGCTAGCAATTTAATTCAATTGGCGTCGCAATGTGTGCCCTACCCGTCACCTTAAGGTGAGAATTGTACTGAAGAAAGTTAACAGGTTTTGTATAAGTTGCAGCTGTACGTGCAATAATAAGGTTTGGTCATTTATTAATGATTGCACTTACTCATACACCTTGATGTGAAACACATTTCATTATTTACAACACGCCACTGACAAACATACCTATAATTGAATAATACATAGCTCCTTCGGCATATGCTGAGTGCAAACCTTTTTGGTGATACATTTTTATGCCTTTATCTCTTTTATTTTTTTATTTTAATACTATTGTCTAAGTTTTTGTAGATGTAATAATGTTTTGTAATTTTGTTATTTTATTTGTTTCACTAAATAAAACAAAATCTTTCTTTTTTCTTTCTTTTTTTACATATAGAAAAAAATCTTATTCATTGATTCTTTTTTTTACAGTTATAAAGTACTTCTAATAATATTAGGGTTACCAATCAGATGAGTCAGATATATTTTATTTTCAATGTATATATTTATTTATTCTTTATTGCACGAAGTAAAAAGTACAATTGACGGACTTAATACCTTACAGCTTTCTCTACTAGTCAACCATTGGTAGTCGATTTAGTATCTTCGTTTTAATGAAACCAAATACTTAGAAGCAGCATAAAGTCTTCTAGTCTGAATGCAGTTGCTGTTATTTTTACTTTGATTTTTATAGCCAGTTTACGTGGATTAAATTGATCGCTAAGTACACGAAGTAAAAGTAAGTGACGCGCACAGTTATTTTTGGAAGGATATAATTTAAATACATCCCTAATAATGAGCTATTTGACAATATAAAAAATATATTTTAAATCCATATAAAATCACACATTTAGCTTCTAGGACATTTATTCGGGATAGGGTACTTCCGGTTTTTCCCATTTGATTCATATGGGCTCAAAATATTGCTCACATTAGAACATTACTTTAACATTCCTTCCTTAAGAGCCGGCAACGCATATGTGATACCTCGAGTGTCGCAGATGTCCATGGGCGACAGTGATCACTCACCATCAGGTGTGACGTCTGCTCGTTCGGACGTAAATTATAACACACATACGGATCAGATAGCAGGAACCGGCGGTCTCGTTCCTGGAGAAATAGCCTCTAAAGACGTAAATGCCAAAAAAACTTCAAAAGTGGCATGTCACCTCAATAGAGGGGTTAAATAAATTTTCAAATGAAACTGATGATGATGATGATGATCATGCGAATTTCTAGTCACATGTGCGAAATATGGAGCCTACAAGGTGATTTCATTCAATTATACAGGGTATAAAAAATATTGAGCCCTAGAGGGAAACTATATTAAATCCTTAAGTTAGCACGTTTCGCTTTTTTTTAAATTAGAATAGCCAGACATTTGGTTACAATCTCACCTGATGATGATACCTGTACACTGACACCATCACTACTGGCCACATCACCAGGTGAGATTGACTTACACTTTAAGTGATGATGTGGCCGAGGATGGATCATCATGCCTGTCTAGTAACAGCCTATTCACTCTTTTCTTGAATAAGTTCAGATCATAGCGTTCAGGGTACACATCAAAACGATAACATTTCTTTATATTTTAAAGAATTGCATTAAAACTTTTTCCAACTGTGTTTGTAGTGCCAGAGAATCGAACCAAAAATATTGATTATTTTATTCTAGAAATTTCTCCAGGAAACTTTAGGTCTTACACATGTCTGTAGTGTAAGCATCCATATTACCGAATATAATTATCATCATCATCATCAGCCCATTTAAGTCCCCACTGCTGGGGCACGGGCCTCCCTCAATCACATGAGGGGTAATTGCCATACTCACCACGCTTGGCAAACGGGTTGGCGAGGGTTTTGATATAAATGCAGAGTGTTCCTTCTCTGGGTGCTGATGATCATGCCAGCAGCTTTATCTTAGTCGCCTTTTACGATACCTCGGTAAGAGTGAGGGTGGCCTATTCTACTCTGCCGGGACCACACGGCTGAATACATATAATTATAATACATTCTTATAACGACTTCTAACGACAAACAGCTATCAAAAAAAAAAACTTTACGTCGAAGTGCAATCTTTTTTTATTTTTATTACAATAGACAGACTATAGACAGACATTAATAGGCCACAATCTCACCTGATAGTAAGTGATGACGTTATCAAACATTAATCTAATGCCTTCTCTAACTTCTTCAATGCAGTACTGGTACTACCATTGTGAAAGTAACTAAGCGAGTTAACTATTTATTTAAACATTACTCGCAGTTCACAAGTAGGTCACCTAAAGTATATTTTATTAATCCACTATCGAGCTCCATTGCCAGCCATTTATACCGAACAAGGACAATTTCCTTAGCCATCAATCCTTAATAGATCCTACTAACTTTTGTAGCAAGATTCATGTTCTGAGGAATCCCCCAGAACCTAAATAGGTATCATCATTACCATGCTTTTATCGCTATTAAACAATCCATCCATCCATATTCTCAGATTTGAGAAATTAGTTAGAGACGCGTTTTCCCTCAACGCTGAGCCAAAGGTGGAAGAAATAAGCAAATAAATTTTAAAAACTTGAGGTGCATGCTCGGATTCCAACCTACAGGCTTTTTTTCAGAAGGCGCACGTTTTTACCCACTGAGCTCCCATAACCTACTAGCGACACGCATAATTTGCATAAAAATGCTAATATACAGGATGGAAAAAAACCGTGCCTTATAGGGAAACTATTAACATTCGCATTTTTTGCTTTATTTTCCAGTTTTATCCTTTGATTACAGTTTTAGTTATTTGAAAATATAAAATAATGTTTCTTTTAAGTATAATGCTAACTTAAGGATTTAAGGTTTTCCTCCAGGGCCCAATGTTTTTTTTTCACTCTGATTATAAATAAAAAAAGCAAAATCCAGCGATAAGATCTCCGAAATTGTATATTTAAGTTTCTGTAATGCGAAGTTTTTTAAGTTGTGTATTTTGTGCATTAAAGTATATCTATAATATCCTCCAACCGATTACGGCTACGGCGGCCAATCTCTACCATCAGCCACGTACTTAGGATATATTATAGTGCTCAGGTGTGTGCGTAAACACAAGTGCACTCTCTATTCCCTTCATATTCCGATGGGACACCAGGGTGACACGACCGGAGAGGGATTGGGAGCAGGACCAACGGCTTAACGTACTTTTCGAGGCACGGGGGTACAAGACCGCCAACTTCCAGACACTAAGAATCTCTTATTGAAAACTTAGGTACTAATTTTGGGCCCGACTCGGGTATCGAACACGGGATCTCTTGCGCAGCCGTCTCTTTAAAGTACGATCCACTTACCACTATGCCACCGAGGCAGTCAGTCGTGTCAGTCGAGTATCTATCTATACTGAAATTATAGAAATATATAATCGGATGTACCCACTAAAACCATAGATATCATGTTACTTAAAATAACCAGCGTAATACTTAATTGAAGAATAAGAATTGTATGAAATGTTAGAATGTGTTTGATCACCGAATTTCATTTAATTACGTTAATGTACTCGTAAATATGTACAATAGCTTTGTAAAGCTTCTTAAAAACCTCGAAAAAGTAATAAGGAAAAACGAGGCAATCCTGTAATTATTTATTACCGTTATCCATGATCCCGTCGAGGTAATTAAGAAGCCTGCGCCCTAAGCGTATTATGATAACGGCCGTCTACTTGACCTTGTTATCAGCTTCAAGATTAATTTAAAAAAACCAGACAATCATACATATTACGTTCTTCCATTTATTTTTGTTTCCTCGTTAAAACATTTAATAATATCTGCTTTCAGTATAAATACGTCGAAATTGAAGTAGCAATAAAAAAAACCCCAATTTTTCAGATTTGCCTACTTTGCATGTAACACATTGATAACGCTTACATATCTAAGACCGTTTTAACTTATAGAGATTATTAATTGTTTAAACGAAATCACCGAAAAAGACCCCATTGAGTGCCAATCTTAGAAACATTCACAAAATATGTCTTGAAATGAAGAAAAAAAAAGGAAAAATGAAGTACAACCGGTTGTATAGCTTTTTTTCTTTTGCGGGCTTAATAGTACAGACAATGCCATACCATAAAAAATACGAACGTAACCATGATCCTTGTTAATCGACTTCAAACAAAAAGGAGGAGGTTCTTAATTCGACATATATATACTCCTCAACTGTAAGAAGTTTAGGATAACTCTTTCAATTCTTCACAATTAATTTGTTAGTTATTTGGCGGCGGTGGAAGGGGGAAGAGATGGGGGGAGGTGGCTGCCTCAACTGTAAGAAGTTTAGGATAACTCTTTCAATTCTTCACAATTAATTTGTTAGTTATTTGGCGGCGGTGGAAGGGGGAAGAGATGGGGGGAGGTGGCTGCCAAAAAATGAGACACCAAAAAGCTTGAAAAAAAACTGCCTTCAAAAACCACGAACAAAAAGTGTAAAATAATATTAAGTGATAAAAATATTATTTTACACTTTTTAATCGTGGTTTTTGAAGGCGGTTTTTTTACAGATTTTTTATTTATTTATTTATTGGATTACCAACATAGCATACAGCAGGTACTTTACACATGAGAGTGAATCATTTTTCCTAAAGCTAACTGTTCTTACAACTATAGGTAATGTCAGCATGCAAACTACTAGAAAAAATAATGTTACACTGTTTTAAAGTGAAGATAAACAGAAGGAAATAATGTTTTCGCAAGCATAGGATAATTAAAAAAAAACAAGTTAGATTGTTACACTTTTTTTGATGAGAGATAAAATATTGGGAAGGCTATGAATGTCAAGCTCAGGAATCTTTTTTGAATAAATCGTTATACAGGCGTGATAAACGTAAGATCGGTGCGTCGCGGCCATGTGTTCTGTAAAATTTCTCTCCAAATAATCCACAAGGGTACCGTGGTATTCTATTCGGAATATTAAAATAAAATTTATTTTAAAGTTTAGGGCAATCTATTTGATTATCCATCAGTTTGTACAGGTAATAGGAGAGTAAATCAAATGTTAAAGTATTTTACTTTATCTGCATATGTTTTAACCTACGGGGGGTCCTGAATAGGTAGGCCTTGGTTTTTTCAGAACTTTTTCTAGACTTACCCATGTGCGGTTTGTAGCTTGGGTTTTTTAACCAACGAGCCCTAAAACTAATTCAAACGACGGGGAGACTTAAGACACAGACTCCTTGTTTGATCACTATGCAGCGACCGCTACCTAATACAAATATTTCTCCTTGTTTGTCTCGAGCCACCCCCGTTTCCTTGTAATAGGATCCTAAAGGTCTAATGGGTATTCTTGGACGGCCGTGAGCCACTGCAAAGCATGGCCACTCTAAATCGTGTCAGGGTCGGGCCTATCGATCCTGCTTCTTTCGCAGCGTCAACCGGCCAGCCCATCCCGTATGTTTACAATTATTTCGCGCTCCTAAACCAACAAACCAAATTGAACGTGTGAAATTACTGAACATTGCAAATCGCGTTTCGCTTTGAGTAAATGTTTTATGCTGCTCAAGATTCGGTTAATTAGAAATAAACTGACGATAATGGGAGCTCATTTCGATTAACGTTTGCTCATTTTATTTTCAAAGCTGCGTTGGTTGTGGTTTGTTGAGAAATTGATTATCAAACCTGGAGTCGTTTAGAAAATAAATTGTTAACTTTGGATAAGACTACATTAATTAATCATCGCGGTTTATTAAATCGATTTGTCGTTACTAGTTCTTTCGTTGAGTTAAGTATTTTCTAAAGCCAGACACGAGCAGGCTACTTGTAGAGTGCCATAACTATACTATGATATAATAAGCTTAAACTTAAAAAGGTTAACCATTTCCTTTTTACATATTAAAAGCATTGATGGATGGAAGGAACGGTTTTTTTAATAATTCGTAAAAGTAAAGTAAAGAATCAGCCTATATCTATCCCACTGCAGGGCAAAGGCCTCCATCATAGAAATCAAGTCATCGCTACTATGATGGGATTAAGCTTAATCACCACGCTTGCCAAATGCGGATTGGTGATCACAAACCCGAGCTATGTTCTAAAAAATCTAAACAGACGTTTTTTTGCTCAACCCAGGACTCCGAGATCACGGGCCGGTATTAAAACCACTAGACCAATAGGGCGTTGGAATAAAATATTAATATAACAATAAAAAAATAATAGTATATCTCACTGTAGTTGAGCCAAGTTTGGGCGTGAATGGGTCAGCTCGACCGGAATGATACCACGGCCTCATAGAAACCCGCAGCGCTTGCGCTGTATTTGCCGTGTGAGTGAGGGTACCGGCATCCAAACCGGGGGAAAGATTAAAAGCAACGCAATTGTCACTTCAATGGTATTGCGGGTGTCCATGGACGGCGTCAATGGCTTCGGCTGTTTCGCCTACTCATCTGTCAACTATCATCTCATAATAATAGCAATATATAAGTATATAGTTTCGGAGCTTCACCTTACGCAACTGGCAATTACGAACACGTACATCGGAGTTTGTCAGGATGGTATCACATTGCTCAATTATTCAACCGCTATGCCTGTTTCGGTTCGAAAAGAAAGTTAGCCATGGAAATTACAGGCACGTGGGTGTCAGAACTGAACGTCGTGTGTTTGGTGAACCATAATGAAATTCTCTATCTGAACTAGTGTGGTCTGGTCTAATAGTCAGGTAGAGTAGAGAGTACTAGATCACAAAGCTTTTAACTAGTTTCATTATGCAACTCAAATATAAGTTGATAACTACTTATAGTACTACCTAATAAGAATAATATAGGACAGAGTATTTTTCTTTTATACGTATTTTCAAAAGTTGGCTTTTCTAAAAGCTTTCTTTAAAAAAGAAATATGTAGAGCCTACACGAGTTTTGCCGTGTGGTCCCCGGCAGAGTAGAATAGGCCAACCTCACTCTTACCGAGGTGTCGTAAAAGGCGACTAAGGTAAAGCTGCTGGCATGATCATCAGCGCCCAGGGAAGGAAAACTCTGCATTTATATCAAAACCCTCGCCAACCCGTCTGCCAAGCGTGGTGAGTATGGCAATTACCCCTCATGTGTTTGAGGGAGGCCCGTGCCCCAGCAGTGGGGACTTAAATGGGCTGATGATGATGATGATGATGACACGAGTTTTATTTATATAATATCGCATAGGCTACGAGATTAGTAAAATTGGCTGTTCAATAATAATATAGATTATGCTTTATTTGGAAACATTTAGGTACGCCTGTTTCAAATAAGTTTGCCTCATTAATTTCAGATTAGATACCTACCGGGCGGTCATGTATGAACGACGATGCCAAATGTAACTTTATTTAGTAGGTACTACTGTACCGTACTGTATACTTATTAGGGCACGTAGTAACGTGCCCTAATAAGTATACAACTTTATTCAAATCTGAACCTTATAGTTCCGCCTTAAGAGTCGAGATGTTCACATTTCATTGCAGGCGACTGTACATACTTATGTCTATGATGTTATTTTAATTTGAAACTTATTCAGTTAAAAATGTTTAATAAAAGTATAAAGAACCGGCGCTAAGCAATACCTGCGCTGTGCTTGGTCAAGTGAGTCAGGGTAACAGAGGCCCAATCGGAGGGAAGGGGAGGTTAAGGGTTGGCAGCACATTTGTGACTCCACTGGTGTCCATTGGCGTCTAGTGTGCCCTTCCATCTATCACATAAAAAGAACATCAAAAGAATTACTTAGCTATTTAAAATCATTAAAATAGGGTTTGTTACTCAATCTGAGCACATTTTGGTATTAGATAAAGATAAAGATAAAAAATTCTTTATTCAATTTAGGTCCACACAGAACACTTATGAATGTCAAAATAGGTACATAATATCTACCGCTGGTTCGGAATGTCGATTTCTACTGAGAAGACACCAGCAAGAAACTCAGTAGTTACTCTTTTCAAATATTGATGATGTTACAGAGTTTCAATCGAGAAAAAAAAAATACAATTATGAAAGTTAATAGACTACTATGAATAACAACTCAAAATATTAATCAATTGACTTGACCAAGAATCCTTATCATTTAAATAGTCTTGTACACTATAGTAACCTTTCTTCATTAGGCAGGTTTTAATATGAGACTTAAACTTATCCAGTGATAGGTTAATGACATTTTGTGGTAGCTTATTAAATATCTTAATACTTAAGCCAACAAACGAATTACCGACTTACTTAATTATTGTATATAGCTTTTATACACTTTTTTATGTCATAGATGGCAGAAGACTTCATACAGTCCTAAATGAAAAAACCTCTTTTTAAATACCTATTAAACATGTTGCTTAGATGGACTAAGTACACATATAAGTATGTGTTTTTGTATTAGGTGCTTTGGGCCATCGAGATAGTAGTTTCTTGCTCGCCACTTATTATGTTCCTTGCGTTCTCCTCCCAGCCATTATGTCCATTCTAAAAGTTCCCACGCCTCGCTTGACGCAGTCTAAGAATACCAAGAGTGTATCGTACACGTAATATTAAACCAGGATATAACATCCCCTGCTACTTTTAAAAGAAAATTCTTATTACGCGATCACCTCGATCGTATCGTAGCCTGTGTGAGTTTATCTTATATCACGATAGCTTTTTCCGAAGCTTGCTAACAATTTTATTTCGATAAGCTTGCATTTGACCGCAATCTTGTTACTTCATAGAGTTTGTGTCGAAGATATCCATCCTGAACTTCGAATTATGTAAAAAGTATGAACATTTTCTTTAATTAGAAATAGGCAACAGTATCTAATCTTTTTGTACATTACAATATTATTATATTTTTTACAAAAGTTTTTTAAGCCTAAATTTTTATACGTTATAAATTACCTATATTCATTCATTACATTTTTCTATGTTAATGAGTAGATTGAAGGAAACGAACGTTAGTACAGCATAAATGAGATAACGTAGGTACATATCGTAACGAAATGGTATAGTACCTATAACAAGTTTTTTGTGGTAGTGGCCTTTGCTTATTGCTCTTCAAAGTTACGTTAAACTTATTTTCGGTAAAAACCGTTCCGAAAAGATTCAGTTTCCGTTTACCAAAGAGAGGTCATCATCTTATGTATCATCGTCAGCCCATTTAAGTCCGGGGCACGGGCCTCCCTCAATCACATGGGGGGTAATTGCCATACTCACCACGCTTGGCAGACGGGTTGGCGAGGGTTTTGATATAAATGCAGAGTTTTCCTTCTCTGGGTGCCGATGATCATGCCAGCAGCTTTACCTTAGTCGCCTTTTAGGACACCTTATGTATAAAAGCAAGTAATATGTACGAGTATCGTATGTACGAGATGGATAGAACGTTTGCTAAATAAAAGCATATTTAGCTCAGTAGACGCAGCCAGACGTTTTGCATTAAATAAGATGTGACCATTTCATATTTTCTGGGTACCTATCTGAACTATCAGATAGTAGGTAGTGAATATTAAATGTCACATAATATTCTAATAATATTAATAGAGACCATAGCATTAAATTCTGTAAAATTTTGTGCAATAAAGAGTATTTATGTATCTATCTATTCGCTTAGTTACTTTTGAGTAAGTAAAGAAAAGAAAAGTATCAACACTGATACTATCAGCCTATAAACTGTCCCACTGCACGGCAAAGGCCTCCAATATAGAATTCAAGTCATCGCTACTATGATGGGATTAGGCTTAATCACCACGCTCGCCTAATGCGGATTGGTAATCATAAACCCGAGCTATGTTCGAAAAACTCGAAACATACTTTTTGCTCGCCCCGGGAATTGAACCCCGAGATCATGGCCCTAGAGGGCGTCAGGGCGTTTTGAGTAAGTAATAAATATAATTTTTGGTCCTCGAGCGTAGATCAGGCTGAGTGATAAATTCTACCTAGTTGTAACCAATCAACATTATACACCTATCTTTATTTGTTTTGACAAAAATATCTAGGTTTTCTCTTCAAAGAAACACATGACTTCAGAGATGCTCCTTTCCTATTAAAATATCGCTTTTGTTTTTACAAAACTTGTATTTAACTATATATCAAAATTACTTTCAATATGTTTGAAGTTAGGTCATCTATTTCTAAGTTACACGCGAGAAACATGAATGTCATATAAAAATAAATAAGCCGTACAAAACTGTTTCAAGAGAAACATAAAAGCATTTTTCATCGGTGGCTGAATAAATGGCTGGGAAAACGGCTCAACATGATGTATTTGCCCAGGAAACATGTTATACGGTGAAGACAGGTTATATATTGTAGGTAATATGTACGCTATTTGCAATGAAAGTCTTTGCAGAGGGCTTTAATAGGCCCATTTCTCACATCTAACAGGAGTCATTAACTTTTTGTAAAAAAATATAGAAAAAGGAAGCCTTTTTTTTACTAATGAAGATACGGAAATATGAATGATTCGTAAAATAGAAAAATTATTAACTCATTTTGAGACTTGATTTTCTAAACTCAATTGCGCATAGAATCTATATGTACATGTAGTTCGTTCTAAGAGTATGTACTTCAACTTAGCTCTCGCATCCTCCTTTTCCTCCAATTTAGAAAGGTTCATTTCTTAAATTGTTCCTACCATTGTTCCTGCTGAGAAGTGAACTCGGCGTTAGGGTTGTACATACACAGTGGTACCGACTTATGAATAATTTAGAGATACTCGTAAAATACAGGTATAATGATTATATCCGTCCGATGGATCATGTCGAGTGTCTGACATCTGACATAACACCATTACCTCTATAGATAATCGTTCAACTTTTTTATCAAATCTAGATATGTATTAGGTACAAGTATTTCACCTGTATTGTATTATATTCAATATATGTAAATTTATATAGGTATTTTATTTATTTAACATAAACTGATGACTCCACTGGTGTCGCGTGTGTCTATGGGTGGCGGCAATTGATTTTGCAGCAACAGGCGATCCGTCTTCTCGTCCGCCACCTATCACATAAAAAAATACCACCTGATTAATATTGAATTTGAAATTCCGTATGAGTAAGTTGATACCATTTGATTTGATTCTATTATTTAAATCTTATCGACACATTTCCAATACTACAAAGCAATATAAGGTCGTATAAAAGCGTTGCGAAAAAAGATTAAGAGAAACACAAATTATTTATTAAAGAGGTACTCCTATAAGCCAAGCAAGCAAACAGGCCTTTTTTGCAACATTATTTACGTATTCAATCGGCTTATAGCTTCTCTCTTGCTTTGTATAAATTATTCACGTAAACAACTCTGCCAATATGGGTCGCATTTGAAATAGTTCAATGATTTTAAAGCTCGTAAATTGCAAATTCCTCTATTGGCTCCACGGTGTTATCTAAGCTAAGTTTTTTCATTTGTGAAAAAGTTTTATCCAACAAAATCTTCACTTGATGTTAAATACTGACGTATTCTTTACCCTGAACTACTGCAATTCTCAAACTTTTTACCCAAATGATGTAGCATTTTCCTTTGCAGATGTTTAGTTTCACGTATCTGTAAATAATGCTACGCAGTTTGCGATCCTTCGAACCAGATAGAAATTAAAATACAATATTGCCGTTTTATATAACCTACCCGTGCAACTGTTTTACTATTTTTGACTATGTTATTTGTTGTATCTTAAAACCATTTTCATTGTTTGTTACAGGTAAGTAAGCATATCATGACCATTTGGGAGGGTAAGTATACGGTAAGTTATATATCTCGTTACTCAATTATCTCAGTATTCTTCATTATAGTGGTACATAATAATCAGGCTTAATGGATTCTAAAAAAAGTTATTTTTATTATATTCTTAGTAAATTGTTGAGTTAACTACTACAAAATACTATTTTATTTATATTAGAGGCGACAAAGACCAGGCGAGTCATCTGATGGTAAGTAATCTCCTCCACTCATGAACATCAACGAGATCAGAGAGGCCGCTGATGCGATGTCGGTCTTTTAGAAAGACGCATGCTCTTTTCTTGAAGGCCCATAAGTTGTAGCCGTCGGGATATCTGCTGCATTCAAACTGTTCCACAAAACTAAGGTACGTGGTAGAAAGTTTTGCGAGGAACACACACCATTAGACCGCTATGCCGTCGCCATCCATCTTATCATATACCTACGCCTTTCGTATATCCAACAGATTTACTCAATTTGTATTTGCATGATTGCTGTACATGATTGGTAAACAATAGTTCCAGCAAAAATAAAAAAAAAACAGACTTCAATAACTCGATCCAATTTAAAATTTTACCTATCCCGGAAATTAAGTCAAGTTTGCATAAACGAAACCTATGGAACAACGTTTTATTTAATCCGTAATAAGCTTCAAAAAAACTTCAATATCCGTTCCTAAAATAAACAACGTGTCAAAACATTCGGGTACAGGTAAAAGGCTTGTGTTTGATTTTGTGCGCTATTCCTTTGATATTTTTGAAGAGAAATTTGGCTTCGTCACGTAAGAGAGCATGTCTGCCGCCCCCGTTAGCAGCTAACGCGTGGGTCGCCGGCTCCTGCCGCAGCCCGGCCTCGCTCCAGCCGGCGCGAGCAGAGAGCCGCTGCTACGTGGATGCAATAAAGCTGTCCTGCTCAACGAAACAGTAATGGATTTCAGCGCTTGTGTTAAAGCCATACAGACTACTCCAGTTGATCTGTGCAGTGACGTCGAGGGGCGGTGGGGCCGGCGAGCCTCACGCCTGCGCCGCACTCGCAGCGCCGTATTATTCTCTTGTAACGTACTCTCGGATGCTCGGTCAATTATCTTCACCGTATCGGAGCGGCAGTATAACGTGATATAATTTCACGTTACGATTGTAACAAAATAAATACTGTTTCTATATTCCCCGCTTTGAGCAAACTTCTTCGAGCTGTTGTAGCCTGCACAGTACTTATTAAAATTAATAAGTGAAGTTAAATTAATCACATTTGCTAATAAGCATCTTTGATCCGAGTCCTGTACTGGAAAATTTGAAGAGACAAGAATGTAATTAAATTGATGAAGATGTTCAGTGAGTCAAGCGATAATAATTTGCGGTTCGCTAACAGCAACTTCATATCGCAAATACTTTTCGCGAGTTCGTCAACTTCACGATAAGAGGTTATTATATGTTCCCAACGTTACCAGTAAAAGCTATACATACATAATATTATTTGATATTTAGAATCTCAAGTATTATTTGAAGTATTTTATTATCTTGAGACTACCTAAAAAACTCTTTTCAGATAATAAAAATAACTATAGCTTATTTGACGACCTCGCTAGCGAAGGGGCTAAGGCGTTGCACCCAAAAAGTTTTACTTCCGGTTTCCGATCAGCATAACTTAGAAAGTGAACTTTCCTTAATACAGGTGTAGGTAAGGTTAGCTTAAAAGGCTAATCACCATATATAATAGTAAACGCTCATAGTATATGTTAGTATGTGTGTGACGACCCGTTTGGAACAGTGGTAGTGAACGCTGCCTTTGGCCCATGGGTTGCGGGTTCGATCCCCGCACAGTACAAACATTTGTGTGCATGAACATGTCTGTTTGTATTGGTCTGGGTGTTTCTATGTATTATACGTATGTATTTACAAAAGAAAAGTATTATATGTATATATTTGTAATTTCGCTGTTGGTTCTGATGTCCGTAACACAGGTGCTTGAGCTACCTATCTCGGAGTCAGATCAATGTACGTGATGTTGTGAAATATTTATTTATTATTTATTATATGTAGGTGAAGCTCTAGTTGGATACTAGCTAGATGATTGGTGTAAATTACCTATCTATGCATTACAATATAACAATCTTTAAGTATATCTGATGGCAGGGGCTTAGTTTATACTTGTATGTAGTTCAGTAACAAACTGCGATATACATAAAAGTACAAGGATATACACAGCATGCCTATTATCAATAGTATGAGTATTTCATAAAATCTGTATTTCATTCCCAAATGTATCTCTGCAATAGTAGGTAATTAATATGCTTGCTGCATTCATAAAGTCCTCTTGTTATCTCATCACAGCCTTCGTATGCGGCTTAAAGAGTGAGTGCAAATCTGGCAGTCAGAGACTAAGCCGTGCAACAACTATTTATTCAGTAAGCAGGTTTCAAGTGGTCGAAATGCCGCAATCAGCATCCCTAAAGGCCGGATTTCATGAAAATAGGTTAGAAAAGAGGTTATGGAGTGAGCTAAGTGAAACGCTCGCTCTGCCGCTTCGCTCATAGTAAATATTTTGCGCAGACTTGAGTAGCTAGACCTGTTGTTTTATAACGCTTACTGTTTTTAAATATCCCAACTTCATTTTTCTCTCATATTCACCTAAACTCATTATCTAGTTTCATTGATGTTACGTCTAAATCTCTAACATACCTAGCATTGACTTTACTTATTTACCTTATAGTCATAAGTTATTTACTTACTATTTTTTGCCACTAAAAACCTTAGCGAGATAAAAGAAGTTAACTAAGTATCTGCTGAAAGAAGGTTTCCACGTTTTGTTTTGCAATGCACCAACTGCGCGGCGGAAACAATAATTTCAATTAAATCTATAAACCACTTAAAGCAACTGCGGAGAAGCTCCTTTCACTCGTGATTTTGTTCTCTCTATTTGAGCGGAGGCTTACTAACTCGCCGGTAAATGACAAACTGTGGTGGCCTAATTTAAATTATTGAATAAACTTCTAAGTTTTTTATTAGTTCGCCTGCAGTTCCGTTTGTATTGCCGCAAATAACTATGTAGGTATACACAGCTCTAGGTACCTACTATAGTGAGCTTAAATTAAACCATGTAAGAACTTATATTTGTATTTCTTCGTTGATTTTGATGCCCTTTCATTTGGATGTTATGTTTTCTTCACACGTCAAAATTTGATTATTTATAGGTATTCCAATTTATGAACTCTGATTAATTGATATGTAATTTCATTTTGGAGCTTACCGCTTCTAATAAAGACTTAATAGTCATAGGTTTTGTGTAATCAGTCAATATCCATGACAATTTAGACATGCCACGCTTTTAGATTGATTAATCGTTAGAAACGCTGATAATATTGGTATAGTCTACATAACTGCTCTTTTGTACTCGTTTTGATATAAGTAAGGGGAGATACAAAATAATAATATTAAATATTTCACAACATCACATGCATTTATCTGACTCCGAGATAGGAAGCTCAAGCACTCGTGCTACGGATATCAGAATCAACAGTGGAACCACAAATATATACATATAATACTTTTCTTTTGTAAATACATACTTATAATACGTAGGAAACATCCAGACCAATACAAACACAAACAGACATGTTCATGGAAACAAATGTTTGTACTGTGCGGAGATCGAACCCGCAACCCTTGGACTCTTGAATCACATCAAATAGATACTTGTAAACCGCTATTTAATAAATAAAAGATACCTACTTACTTTTCCATCCTCATACATCCTTGAAGCATGAATATTTGTACACAGTAGTTTACACCACTTCAAACTGAGATCAGCTAGACATCAGCGCAAGATACGGAACAAGGTTGACATACTTCCACATCACGGTTCCTGAACGTATTTTTTTTCAAACAGTTTCTATGTAACAATACCAAAATTATATAATCACTTGCCTGATCACCCCAAGCAAAACAATTAAAACAGTTTTAAAAATAGATATAGATTAGTGCCTCTCATTGAATACTTTAGTGACAAAATAGACTATGTTGTGCCTAAGTGATATAATATGGTAAGTGTATAAGATATAGGTCCATAGTACCTATTATAGAATTACTCAAACATATTACTATTAAACATAATGATCTCATTTAATTTTAACATTAAATTAAATTCAATTTTATTTATTAGAAGCTTATAATAGATTTTATTAACTTTGTATTTTATTAGATTTATAACTTGTACTTAATAATCATGTACAATAAATATTGTATGCCGTAAGGTAGGTAACGTTTTGACTATCCAATGTATGTAACTAACACAATAAATGTTTTGATTGATTGATTGATTAAAGGGCAGCATTAACTACCACTGTTCCAAATGAGCTATCGTAATGTATTTAAAAAGTTTCCGATTATTTATTATATAAAAACTAGATTCAAAATTCAAGTTATTACCTACTAAGAAGATAAAATAAAGATTAGATGGGACTATAACACTCACGGATATAAACATGTAGATGTGCTTAAAAGTATTCGTGTAATTCTATAAATTTCGCTCTCCCTTTCAATCTGTCGCCAAAAATACTACTAGACACTGTCGTTTCGCCCAAAATTATAAAGTGGCTATAAAAAGCGCCATTACATCGGCCACTCTGCCTTTGTGAAATTAATTGGCGCCAAAAATGTACAAAAATATACATATCACTTCACCGACCGATTAGCTTTTAGGTAAGGTTCGCCATTCAACAAAATGCAATGACGATAATGGATTTATTTGTAATAAGTATAAATAGGAAAAAGTTAAAATAATGTTTAAATAACAACACGAATGCGATCATTTGATTTGAAAAATAATGAAAGTTCAATGCCAGATTGCTATCAAACGATTTTATTTCAAATTAAATTGTAGATAGGTAAAACAATCCTAGCTGGAATTGGTTTGTAGATTGGGTTACGTCGCTAATTGGTAGGGTGTGTAGCACTCCTCCTCGTATGCCTAGCAGCAATAATTGTGTAACACTACACCTCAACTACTATCCTTATATAATTACAAATACAGTTGGATACAATTAAATATAATTACGGAAACACATAGATATCTCACAATTATGTTTAAATATATTAAGCAGATTTTTTAAAGACTTGAACATTGCATAACTACTTTGAAAACAAGTGTTGTGTGTATGTATGTATAAGTCTTAATTTAATTTTTATTGAAAGTAGAAATTGGATATCTCAATATTTTTTCGTAAAATAAGAGTGAAACCCAAAATTGTATGAATTTAATGAGTTTAAAATATCTAAGCTGGAATTGCGATATTCGATTACCGCTTCTCCTGAACCCAAGGGAATTCTCGGGGTTATTAAAGAAAATAGTATCAAAAGTACACAGTTGCTACAGATTATATTAACTCTCTTTGTCGACCCGTTTGGAACAGTGGTAGTGAACGCTGCCTTTGGCCCAAGGGTTGCGGGTTCGATCCCCGCACAGTACAAACATAATGCATGAACATGTCTGTTTGTATTGGTCTGGGTGTTTCTATGTATTATACGTATGTGTTTACAAAAGAAAAGTATTATATGTATATATTTGTAATTCCGCTGTTGGTTATGATGTCCGTAACACAGGTGCTTGAGCTACCTATCTCGGAGTCAGATCAATGTATGTGATGTTGTGAAATATTTATTTATTTATATATTTATTTGTATCGTTCTTGGATACTTCAGCTTCAATGTTATTTTATTTATTACCTTGTAGAATTTTATCAAATGTATCTAAATTTTTTTGGAAATCCTTAGTATAAAAAGGCCGGCAGCGCATCTGTGACTCCTTTGACGTGGCAGGTGTCCATGGGCGGCGGTAATCGCTTGCCATCGGTGCCATTTTAGCTATTTACGTAATTGTAACCTGTACGCCAAAACCTTTTATAAACTTTTTGAAAAGTCATCCTGTTTTTTGTAGCCAATAAAATGCAGTAACAATAATGAATGTATTTGTATAGGTAGGAATAGGAATGTTCGTTTAAGCATCGAAGTAAAAATATTTTTTAAAAGACAGCATGAACTACTTACTCGATAACTTGTTCGATCCATTCCTACAATGATGTACCTACATTACGTATTTTGTACAATTTATCAATTGAAAAGGAATATATCCCAACAGGTACATATAGTTACAACGTCATTATTGAATTTGAAGCAAAGCATTTTGAAGACATTCATAAAATATGTCGCGTTCCAACAGCGGACATTTTCGTTCCGTACGTACGAGTATGTTATATTTACAACCTTCCCTTCCCAGACACATCACCCGCTTCATCGCACATTCCAATATCTATTATCAAAACATAAAAAATGTATTGCCTCAAGGTACCAGCATATTTTCCTATTTTCCCCGAAGACGGCGATTAAAAATGATGAACGATTATGACTGCCGTTCTTGGAATATTTATCAAAACACGTAATATGTATATCACAGACGCAAAACGTTATATCAATCAATAATAGTTTGATGGCAAAGTATGTAGAACATCCGAGTAGAATGTTCCCTTTTTTATTTTCAACGTAATGAGAAGGGAAGAATATTTTCCGCGTGAGAAATCCCGGCAGCTAAGCGTGACAGACGCGCGATAACATTCTGCTATGTTATACTCTAATTAGATTAAGACAGCACTAAGTGAAACTGCACGTTACACACTTTAATCCTCTTTTTACATAACTTTATTTATGCAGAGCGAGATGAAGTTTTACATAGCTGTACTAGCTCTAGCTTTAACTATCTTAACTTTGAGAGGTATGCTCGTAGTCAAAGACAGGTCTTTTTAAATTTTATTGCTCTACTTAAAAGCATTATTTAAGATGTTACTCAAGCCGGCTTGAAATTTGGTAGTCAGCGGAAATAACACTGCGGTTTATATTATGGACGAAAGGGTCAATTAACTCAGCTTAACCGTGGCTTATAAAATGAAAAACATAAAGCACTTTTTAGGAGTTCCGATAATTCTATGGCCAAGTTTGTTTAGAAAAATAAATCGAGTGGACCCTTCCTTAATTTTTCAACAATAAATTAAGCGCTGGCTTGATATATTAGTAGGTGGGTGAAGCGAGGCACACGGGCGCCGCCCGCCCGCAGGCGCGCGTGCTCCGAAACCGCCCGAGGACTTACGATCGTTTCACTCCGATTCGTAACGAAGTTCGACGATCGCAACCACCCACCGTCGACGCGTGCCGGACCAGTCGCAGCGGGGGCCGCCAGGGCGTTGGGCCGGTCCACTGTGTGCCTAGTGCTCGGTTATGTAACTGAAAAACTTATTTATTTATTAACATAAACAAATTAGCTCGCGACCTAACGCTCTACCCGGAGGACTCGACCTTCCATCCTCGTCACGAAATAAAACTATTCCAATAATATGTGCAGAAGTGATGTGTATGTGATATCCTCGCGGCAATTCGACATTGGAACAGGTTTATCATTTCGTTTGAAAATCCAATTGAAATATTCTCGGAATCTTTTGCTATGTAACAACAGACTTTCTATTGATTTCTCTAAAACTATTGAAACAAGCCGTAATTTGATAATATTATTAAGACAATTCATTCATGTTTACGCTTTATTATTTTAGGAATTCAGGACCTGAATAGGAAATTGAATAAGATTAATATAGATATACATACTTGATCCTTTTGCCTTGACTGACGTCACTACTGGGATTTAAGGTTTACACTTGTGATTCTAATTAGGAGAACAAATAGAACGAAACTAATAGAAATTTGGCGCAATGCAGGACGCTGGGAAAACGTCCACGCAGTTGCGGTGACTCATTCCGAATCCATAATTGCTTAGCCGATTCAATATAGGATGCAATTTCAGTAGGATATTATTGTATTACGCTTTGACTCGCAATGTATACTATCCAATAAATACACACAATAATACCATAGGTTCCGTTATGTGATTTCGAACAGTACTGCTTCGTTTAGCTTTTTAATAGCACGGTATTCATTATTATCAACGGTTCCTATTATATCCAGAGTTAAATGACTTTATTGTTTCTCTAATTAGGTCTCCAATTACAATAATACGCAATATTTATTTAATTGTTGGATCAATTAGAGGTTGCTCGAAAACAACAACAATAATAATATAGATAAAAATGTAACACTTTCGTAAAAACACTAGATGTAATATCATTTAACTATTATAAATATTATATAATAATTATTATAAATATTTGGTAATAATATATAATAATAGACAGAGCCTTAAAAGAAACGGCAGTGGCTCTGGACTACGTGAGCGAAACTTTTAAATGATGATAATGACATTTATTTGCACGACTGCATGCGGACTTTAAATGACTCAATTTGGGAAAAAGCAAAAAAAAGTTTACCATGAGTCTTCAGTTTAAAAGATAAACCTAGTTTATAAGACAAAGAATATTGAAAGAAATTCAGAGAACTCCTCCCCTCCTGCAAACCAAGAAATCACTGAGTTATACAAAATAAAAATTTGATTCCTACTTTGACTTTTACAATGTTGAGAATCATATTTCTCTTGGTGCTATTTGACTGTGGGATTTAACTGGCCCATTCGCTATGGATTATGTCTTCTCAGATTTAAGTTCTGTACGAACCTCGCCAGTAACCAACAATCTTTCTAGATTATGAGAAACGACACCAGTTTTCTTTGTAATTTAATGCCATTATTTCATACAATAATATTCCTTCTTTTCTAGCTGTTTACTCAATAGCGCTATAAATAGCAATTGGGATAAATTAAATGGTAGCAATTTATCAGTTCCACTGGGAAATTAAAATCCATTAAGCCTCGACTTCTACTTATTTGCCACTGACTTGCTTATAATCGTTCCATCTTGTACGCGACCCGGTAATTAAATGCAAATCAAAATGTGAGACGTTTCCATGTAGACATAATGTTCGTTCAACCTGATTTGACTTACTTAATTAATACGCAACTTGATTGTTGTCGTCGAGAGTGTACGTGACTCTGTTAAATTTTATCTTCCAGCCCGGAATGATGAAATAAAATTTAGGCACTGAGTTTGAATGGCAATAACGACTTACCTTCTGTTGAAAGGTACTTACGTCCGCAATTTACGGGTAAAGTTTTGACACACTTAAATATTTTTATGACATCTATTAGACTTTTTCATTGCATGACGTCACATTACTAAATTTCCTTTGGTAGGTTTATCTGCTAACCGCAGCGATACCTATATACTTTCCCCGGTAAAGAAACTCGACTTGACTTTTTTTTATATAAACCAGAGATTGGAATAGCTCTGTATCTCAATTAGATCAACTTTCATCTGCTACAAAGAGAAATAAGTACGTTATGGCACACAATTTCTTTCCGGTTTCCTCAAACTGCGAGGAAAAAGGAATTTACTTTTAAAAAATGTCATGTAATATTGTAAGTATTACTTAAAATATGAGCATACCTGCTTATCTGTAGCAGAGATTGAACCATAAAAATAAGTTTAAAATTTAAATATTTGTGCTGTAAAGAAATGTCCGATCTTAAGTTATTTTAAAAAACACATTAATCATCCTTCAAAGAACTAATTTCGTAGAATCGCTCACATCGCTTAGTGACCCACATCATTAGGAAATAAATAAAGTACATAACTGTGTTATACTTAATTTGTGTCCTTTTAAATAATACCATCCATTAATAACTTCTGAACCATCCTTGAATTTGATGTGTCAGTTAAATAGTTAGCTGCCAAAACTATCCATTGAAAGCGCTATTCATTGATGAATTCCGCAGATATTAAAGATGTCTTTGTACAGTCCACAGAACACTTCTCCCTTTGATAGTGGTGTAATAAAGGCTGGGTACATACTGTTCTTTGATAGTGGATGAAAGCAAAACTTTTATGGCATTCTATAACTAACTTTGTGCCAGATTTTCCTTATAAATTGTTCCTAATTTTTTACTAACAACTGTATAAAAACATAATTCTCACGTATATTGTACAACAGACTTTTCGTTTTAATAAAACTATATACAACTTTTATAAATTCACCGTAAACGGCCAAACATTTTAAAACGGTAAATGATTTATCGAATCCACAAAGCAATCAAATAGTTTTTCTCGTGAAGCGAAGTAGTTATGCAACTGAGCTTAACATTTTCAACTGAAATATTATATTGTGTAAAACGCCGGATTCAAAACTTGTTTACCTACTGCTTAAAATTGGTCATCGGTTTACTGTTGATACCACGTTCCAATAGAAGAGTCCAATTCAACGAATACAACACTAAAATATTTATTGTGAATATTCTGCTGTCGAGTATTCAAATGCTATGTCGCTTTGGTGCGGTATGTCACGCCCTACTTCACATGGAAAAGTTCGCTAGCTATTAGCGTAATTAAAACGCTGCCATACACGAAAAGATACGTGCTATATGTGTCCGACTTGCTGGACGACACTTAAATTAATTCTTCAATAATGAGTCAAAAGACTTATAAAATCTACTAGGTGCATTATTTAGTCTTCTTATCCATTCGACTTGCACTGAGTGAAAGCTAACATAATTATGAATTCTTATTTTAATGAATCAAAGGATAAGGTAAATTGAGTGTCATTACAATGCGCTTATTACTTTGCAGCAACGTTCAAAAGAGAAGGAAAACTCTGCAATTATATCAAAACCCTCGCCAACCCGTCTGCCAAGCGTGGTGAGTATGGCAATTGCCCCTCATGTGATTGAGGGAGGCCCGTGCCCCAGCAGTGGGGACTTAAATGGGCTGATGATGATGATGATGAACGTTCAAAAGAGAGTTACATATTAAAAACCTGACTAACGGAATCTTGCCATATGTATGTTGAAATAGTATGTGATGTAGTATGTTTTTTTTCAACCTGCATCTGGTTAACTTGCTCTGCCTTTGTTCTATCTTATATCAAAACATAACTTTGAAAGTTTTTCTTGCGGATACTATATAGGTAATTTATTCTTTTTATTTTAGCTCAGTCCTTGGGGTGAAACTTTTACAATATTTAAAACTTTACAGCACTACTACATAGTTCTACATGAGTATACATTTATTATGAATTTACCTACAAATGAGATATGTTGAGCTGATACAGCCATATGGACAAGAACACTTTTGTAAATATTGTACGTCTAGTAAGTTAATAGTCTAGTAAGTTCAATATAGTATATGACTTCTCTGGGGACCGGAATGCTGGAAGTTAGCTCGGCCAACGTTTAGGGTTGGATATCCAAAGAGGCAACTCCGCTAGCATTCTGGGCACGTTGGACAATATCAGTGGGGCAGACAATTTCTTTTTGTAAATATGTACATTTATTAGGTATCACTTTTGTTGACATGCATTTAACATATTTTTAGTTATTTATGTCTTAATTTTGCTTGTGAATCAAATGATATGTATATGACTAGTAAGTTAGATGAGTTTGACTGACCGGATGGCGCAATTGGTAGTGACCCTGCCTCTTACGCCAAAGGTCGTGGGTTCGATCCTCACCCTGGACAAACATTCGTGTGATGAGCACTTGTGTTTGTTCAGTGTCTGGGTGTAATATATGTATTTAAGTATATATTTGTGTTATATTTGTGTAACACAAGTGCTTAAGTTACTTAGTACGGATTCAGGTCAACGTATGAGATGTTGTGAGAATTATTATTATTATTATTAGTCCAAAAAAATACTAACTGGGTATTTATTCGTAAAAGTTACAGTACAGTAAAGTAGAACGCACACGCAACGCGCAAAGAACACACAGGTCCTAACTGTGTATGGCGGATCAACACCTGAATTAGGAATATCCAGTAACTCAAGGTTGTTAACCCTCCACCCCTTATAATGGACAGTTTTTATTTATTAATATAATTCATTTCACAACAAGGCTTAATTAAAACGAATGGATACAATTCAAAATATTGATACGGTTACTGCAAAGAGAAAGAACATACACAAAGAAGCTTCAAATCAATTATGAACAGTATGCAGCAAATTAAATTAAAGATAACGCACAATGAATTAAATTAAACTAAACATTATTTTACGAAGGACCACGTAAATTTTTTTCAGTACTAAGATAATTTAGAAGAGTTGGTTTTTTCTTTAATTATAAAAATTAACAGAAGTACTTGCGGTTCAAAGTTGTTCTAGGAAAAAAAAGTTCTTCAAATAGTCAAATATTAAAAATGTATTCTACGTTAGATTTTGAATCGATTGAAATCGGTTACATAAATGTTAGGTTGTTTTTAAAAAATCCAACTGACAATAATTATTTTTCCACCGGACAGCTTGTTAGCGTCCCCCGGGAATAAGCCACTTCAAATGCAGGCCGGGCCGATTTCGTTCGGCTGTCTATTTATATCGACAGTTTATGTAGGAAATATCTTGTCTTCCGTGCATTTTGCGCTAAAGAAACAGCGTTTCAACGATTCAATTTATTTATCAAATTAGTTTGACTCAAGCTGGCACTGAAATATTATTTATTGAATAAAATTCTTCGCAGAGTTTTCTGGATAGTGCTAAGTTAGAATAAATTACTACGACTATCATTGCACACTATAGCTTAAATATGTGTATATTTGTAATATTTTGAATCCTATTCTGCCAATGCAATAGTAGATGCAATCTGATACCAGAAAAATGACCAGCCTAGACTCGTATTCTTCGATCAACTTCTTATTCTTGATCTAAGCTCGTTATAATAAGCTTTCAAGCTTGGTTCTGCCAAGGACAATCCATTTGGGTGAATTAATTAAGTGGTTTATCTGAAAAAGAGGTGTAGGTATTGTTACGAAGGTGATTCAGCATAACATACATTTTATTTAATTGGATACATATTTTACCGTTCTTATTTTACATTATGTTGATTTATGAAAACATTTCCTTTGTATAATTTCGTAATAGTATGAAATAAGTTTCACAACTGGGCACTTTACCAAGAGAATAGCAAACAAGTCGGACAACAGGTAGAAACCATAACTCAAGAAAACTTTCCTTATGAGTTACGGGGTTTAAAATATCTGTTATTCTCGTTCAGACTTTCGTTTGCTCCGTTAGTTTCTATTATTGTTATTAATACTTATTACTTCTTGTAATACTCATTGCTTCTTCAGCAAAAGTATGGGTGGTCGAGAACTTTGATTAATATAATCAAAAGTCCAGAAATTACAACCTACATTTTTTTTAAATTCACAACATCACATACATTGATCTGACTCCGAGATAGAGAGCTCAAGCACCTGTGTTACGGATTACAGAACCAACAGCGGAATCGCAAATATACACATTTAATACTTTTCTTTTATAAATACCTATTTATAATACATAGAATCATCCAGACCAATACAAGCAGACATGATCATGCACACAAATGTTTGACTGTGCAGGGAACGAACCCGCAATCCTTGCACCAAATGCAACGTTCACTGCCACTGTTCTAAAAGGGACATTTGCTCTTTATCAATTGGTAGAAAGGTAATAAATTTTAATAATGTAGGTATGAGTAGGTAATTCTACACATTATAATTGGTACCTATGGAGAGATAGAATATTGTGGTACTATATGTATAAGTATCATTAGCTCAACGTATGAATACGCCCACCTGTAGGTGTAAAAAAAGCCGCCTTTTGTTTCCTCATTAAAAAAAATACGTCGGTTGTAAGCAAGCATACGGCTAGCCTGATTATGTAATTCATAGAGAATTTCATAATCTATTTACTTAGCTTGACTCAACTGGATAATATTTTATTTAACCCTTAATTTCAAATTTAAGTTAAATGTGATGATTTAATAAAATAAATTAGAATAGTGCACAAAGGCACATAGCTTCAGGATATGTGTTATGGATATCATATCGACAATGGAACCAGAAAATATTATGACACCCAGAGACTATCACAACATTAGTATAGTTACTTTTACAAAGTATTTACGTTACTCGTTTAAGATGTACCTACATGTACTTACAGATATAGGCCTTCTTGAGATCGAAATAAATAATATTAGTGTGAGCTTCAATTGAATGAGTTGTCTTATTAATTTTAGCAAATTACATTTTAAAGTTCATAGAAAACCAGCAAAGTGATTCATAAAAACGAATACGTATTCACCACTTCAAGTGTTCAATATAAAAAAAATTATTAAATTAACGCAATAATAAATTAAGTGTTATCAAAATGACTTAATGTATTAAAAACGATAATTATACAAATGTAAAACGCAATCGTTAAAGTTTAAGTAAGGAAGTAAAGGTGATAGAGTGGCAGGCGCGTGATGAGGTGACGCACGCGCGCCGGCAGCTGACGCCGTTCCTCGCCAATGATGGTGGAAACGCACCGCGCGCCGCCGCCCCGATGTGCGCGCGCGCCCGAGCCCAGCGCCAAGCCCGCCTCCGTCTCGGCGCCCGCATCCCTCGCGGGCAGCGACAGCGCCATGCACCTGCGCCGTCGCCGCCACAAGACGGTGCATTTCGGCGAGAACCTGCTCATGCAGGTCTGCGCCGACCGCGCGCACCTGGCTGCACTCGGCGCCCGCATCCCCGACGTCTCCTTCTGTCACAAAGCTCACACTGGCCTCCGCAAGGGTGACTGTTCGCTACTGTTGCGTCGCCCACCACTGCTGCCTTGCCGCTGGGGCCTACGTGGCTTTGACCAACGGAAAACCTAAACCGCGAAGGGAGCGGAGCTTCGACTCGCATTCGAGCGGCGGTGAGACTGGAGATAAAGGAGAGAACGGTGGCAGTTCCGGAACAAAAGAGCCGAAACGCAAAACAAAGCACCACCATCATCATCACCACCACCATCATAAAGTACACTCCTGCCCATATCATGACATTGCACCGCCACCCGAGCCGGAGGATGAGCCGGAGGAAAAAGCTATCGTCCCAAAGAAAACCGTTTCGCCTTATCTCTATATACCAAGTAAATTAGAGCCAAATGTGCAACAATTGTTCAGTTTTATTGAGAGCGTGCTGAGCGCGTGGGCGGCCGGAGGACGGGCTCACCAGCACCGGCGAGTACTCCGAGCCCGACGAGCGCGTCGTGCGCCGCCGCAAGCTGCACAAGTACCGCAAGCGCACGGCCGTGCTCAACATTCGCCGGATAGTCTACGAGGTGTCTATTTTACAAGGCGCTAAATTACTAGGCAGCATGAGATTTCGTCACTATCATTGGAAAGGAACTGCGCAAACATGCAACGAGGCATTTTTAAGGAAGGTAAGACATGCTCATATTCATATTCCGTGTGTACCTACTCGTGCATTAAAACGGGCAAGTTATCATTAGACTGCATAATTTGGAATCCTTCATACAAAATACTGCAGATGTAGATATAATGGAATTTCAGGACATCTACAGAAGGATGATAATGTTGAGTTGCTTGAGAGTTTTGTGTCACGAGTGAAGTAAATATCAAATTTTAAATTTGTCCTTTATTTGTGTGAAGATTAATAAATTAATACTCCAAGACACTTAAAATAAGGTTCGCAATCGTTCTCTTATACTAGAAGAAAGAAAGAAAGAAAATATTTATTATTACTACGTACTTTTGTTTAAAAGACGGCATAATACAAATTCATATAATTTAATTAGATGTACGAGTAGAATTAAATAACAATATTCATTTGCGTAAACCAGAAAAATGAGCCGTAATGTCACTCAAATATATTAATACACATAATATCCGTTTATTATTATAGTGAAATAACATCATCAAAGTGAAAATTGAATTTTGTTTCATAGGATATAAATACTATTCTTAAATCTCTAAATACGTAGCAGGTACGTATTTAGAGATTTAAGAATAGTATTTATATCCGATATTAGAGTATTTTATTAAACACATGAAGATTTAACGAAACCACACGTCAAATTACAAAGCTAAATCTACTCCTTGCCATTGTGCCATTAACAATAACCTCTTACAATAAGTAAGCCGGAGATAAAAAGCCCGTAGAAGGTAGATAACATTTTGACCTTATTCTAGTTTCCTCCTCGGGAAACTGCAATTTCCTTTTTTGCTAATGAGGGCTTTTATTTTCTCTCTGTTAGAGTGTACAAATATTTGGCCTACATTCTTTTCAGCAATATTAATTGCTTTCGTATACCTTCAATGTGACGTTGCTATTTTTTTGTCATTATGACTCATCCACTTTGTTCCCATAAAACATAAAGAAGTTTTATAACTTCTTTATGTTTAAATCGGCTTATGCCGATTTTTTTTTCAATTTTCTTGTAAGCTTTAAGTACTTTTAAGAATCCGAAGAAAAAGTCAAAGAGCAGAACGAAAATATTCACACAATAACACATATTTCCATCTAACAATGATAAAGTTATATTCTTATCTGAACTAAGTTACAAATTCTTTCCGCATTTTGGTCTTCCTTTTATTTCTTCCATGACTTGTCGTTTTTCCTTAGAAGTAGGTTCCTACTTTCTTAGATAGTATGGCCCAATCATGTTCAACTGCGGAGCATATTTTAGTCGCGGAGCAGTTACCTTCCTGCCTGGGCAAAGTTTTGCCGGGGACTGTGGATGATTTGCACAAGTAAAATGTTTCATGACGAACAGTTTTCGCGTAGGTTATACTATGACGGCGGATATACATTAGCTACTCTACTGCTAAACGATCCCTATGTAAAAGTTTGTTTCGGAACTACTATTCCCAGTAAACTAAGCGGGCGCGATATTATACCTGTAACCGTATATTGCTGTGTGGAGCTCAGAGGTGCCAAAAGCGATTAATATTACACCAATTTAATTTAAAGCAAGCCCCAACGTTTCCCAGCTTTTGAAACTCCATTTGAGGCTTAGTACCAGTCACAAGTTTTGTTTGCATTATTAACATATGTTACCGTTAATACTAATTCAGCTGGATATTGTTATAATTCATGCCGGAAACATGTCAGTTTACAATAAATAACTCTTTACACACTTATTAATTACTCATGTATGTTGAATGAAATCACCATAATTTGGGCGTCATGTATCTAAAAACAAATATTCGTTTTCCTGCTTTTACAATTTTCATTAAAAAAATTATAATACCATAATGACCTCTGATCAAAAGCGGGGACCTTTTTGGCGCCACTTAGAATTTAGATACCTAGATTAGGATTAAATTAATAAGTAATGTATAGATCTATATTTTGTTATCTGTATTTTTGGTGCCAAATAAACATTTTTCTATTTCTATTTCTAATAAATAAAATCAAATTTAAAAATTATATGAAGCTACAACTTTTGAATAATTGAAATTACTTTAACGCCATTCCAATGAATGGCGTTAAAGTCATTTCGTTAAGTCTAGACGTTATTTATACAATGTACAAGTACGTAAAACTAATGCGCTAATGTGCGATAGAGAGGTGTACCAATATATCAAAGTCCGAGAATAATGCCTTGTTCCTTAATTCATAAAACCTTACTGTACCTTACGTGTAGGTAGGTACTAAACAATCTATGTTTTTAATTTTATATTATATCTTAATGTAATATATATGTGCGGGGAATTGTTTTTCTCGTGAAAAGCGGAAGCGAGGGCGCACCGGGCGCGTCAAGGGCCATCAAGCGGAGAGCGCGCCGTCGCATGCGCCTCAAAGCAACTCTTTCCTTGTTGCATTGTGTCGTGATCAAAAGCGCAAGAGACACCACCGTCATGTAAAATGTTTTCTTATAATTAAGAAGTTTCTTTATTTTGACTGCAATAATTAGATAAGAACTAAGGAATTCTATAAATGTATCATCATTACGCTGCTGATTTCCAATCATAATAGTAATTTGTACAAGTTCACATTCATAGCTTTCCTATTTATATTAATTTAAAATACAAAAGATATACCAATTTAAATCTATGCTTAGTGCCACTCAAAGCAAGAAAATCTAAATGATACTGGCCACATTAATTGAATCGAGCTGCTTTCTCCTTGGTTTTAAAATTGCTAGTTACATGCTGATGAAGCGCTTTGGGTATTAATTATTAAAAATAAAATCTAAAGACTAAAGTAATGAATTTCTCGTTTAACACTCGTTCCTGTGCTATGCACACCTACGATGCGGGACGGCGGAACAATTTTCCGAGGTGGATTAGGGGGAAGCTTGTAAAAAGTGGGAGAGGGGGGTCGAGTTACAGAATATGAATGTGCTAAACATAACTAAACGTAACTTATGTTTTTACTCGCGGCGCGGCTAAAATGACGTTGGCATGCCAACGTATTTCACCCGTCATATCTTGACTTGAAACATTTTGCGAAGTCATAATAATGTATTTCTTTCACGCGCCAACGCGACGTCAGTCAATCCTAAATTATGATGATATTTTATATTAATTTAAGTCTCAAAGATGTCAGTAGGTTTCATATCTGTTTTCAGGATAAGACTCGTTAATATTTCAAAGTAGAAAAGAGATCTAAAATTTTGCATACCAGTTAGTGTTTATTAGTTACCTAAGAATAAAATTGGTTAATCATAACTTTTGCAAGAAATATCACGTATTTATCCTGTTCCGTGTTCCCTATTTAACATACGACTATGTTTGCATTTACCACAAATGTTTTTCAAAAGAAAGATACGCCGTTCTAGGATATTCTTTTAGATGCATTAAAGGAAAAGTTTTCGGATGTCGTAAACAGGATTAAAGTAAAATCTACTAAGCAGTGAACAAATTTGCTCACGGTTCGGATAACGTTTTACTGGGCTTAACGTCTTCCCACAAACCTTAATTCAAACGGAGACGGTATAAAATTTCGCGGGCTGCGGTGGACTACCTACGCCGGAGTGAGGAGAGCGCTTTCAAAATTATTCCTAAACTCGTCGATTTTACAACCATTCTCATTTCTCAATTCAAATTAATTACGAACTTTTGCTCAGTGTTTTGTAAGCAGTAGGATTCACATTTTCGATCAGAGCTAATCTTCCTAGTAGTTGATTTGCGGTTTGATGTTCAAAAATATTACTCTATACAAAGTTAACGTAAACTCAAATACCTAAGACATTACGTATGTACATACAGTCCTTGGTGCTATCTATAATTTCTAATATTAGTGAACAAGAAAATTTGTTAAGTGTATATTTTCTTGTTGCAACAGATATCGGACGATGATCGCATGTCACTGACGACGGCGGTGTCGGACGAAGAGGACCCCGGCGAGAGCGCGATGAACTCGCCATACAAAGGCAAACAGACGGGCGCGGCCGCCGCTTCCTTCAACTGCACTGGAGCTGTCAGAAAGGCTGGGTAAGTCTACTCCATCTGATACAACGTATCGAAATATTGTCACAGAAAATAAAACTGATATGTCAACTTATATATCCACTCGTAATTTGTTCCGAAAGTTATAAAACCGGAACTATGCATAATTTTCTTATTCGGACTTCTATGACAATTAATTGATCTGACTCTTTCAATTCCTACTCATACTTTGTCATAGGTTAAGCATTCTTTAAAATAAGCAAGTGAGTAAAGTTAAATTGGGTTGGGCTTAGTAAACTTATATATCTTAGGTATCTGAAAGATAATTGGATCGCCACGATTGTTGAATCTCTTACACTGTGGAAAACTATAATTTCCGTTGAAACACGAAAGCTTTGTGCCGTGTGAATGGAAATTGCAGACAAAGCAAGATACAAAATGACATTTTTGCATTGGCCAAACGCAGACGATCGATAGTAGTAAGCACGCTCAAATGCACGATTGCGATACGTTGTGATTAAAGCCGTGATGGCAGAGCGTCCGCCTCGTAGCCTTACCTGTTTACATCAAAGCGTTATCATATTGACAGTATCGCGATGTATTGTCACCGGAAAAAAAATTGAGCCCGCATGAGACGCATAATTAATGAAGAAATAAAAAAAATGTGGCAAATATATGTACGTACTTTTTGATGAAAAAATAGTAACATTTGTTTAGGAAGCTACGAGTATCACAATGTTAACAATTATATTTTCCAATATAATTGCGCAGTTCGATCGTCATGAAATACTACCCCATATATATTTTTAACTTCTACAGACGTCCATCCATCGATCATCCATCGTAAGAAATTGTCAAAGATCATAGAGCTCATACAAAGAAACAAAGTCTATTAACAATTAGATAGTCCATTTGAAGGACCTAATCCAATCCGTATATCCTCCGGGAGTATCCCAAGTATCATCTGAGAACTCATGTTTATCACATTATTATAGGATATGGCAGGGGCCAACTGACACGTTCGGTAATGCTATAAAAGGGTTCGATCAAGCAGGAATTGAAACATTAAATTGTGCAGAACGCTATAAAAATTGGACGCTTGTTAAAAGGTTAGCCCATAAAAAAATTATGGCCAGAAATTAAACCTAGTTCATTCAGTTAGTACACAGCTCTAGAATATTCTACAGCGTCGAATTGTTATTATTTAAAAGGTTGCGTATTGCATGATATATCTTTTTTATTACAATATATTTTAATATGATTCTATAGACATCGCAAATGTGCGGAAAAAGTGTAACTTCCTTGAAATACCCCTTCATCGGATGCTTGGTTGCTTTCTCACGCTTATGAAAGCACACAAAAGGTTGAATAAAATTCTTGTCTCACCGAAGATTTAAAATAAATGTGAGTGAAACAAGAACTCAAGGAAATAAAGGCGATGTCGTATACCGTCAACGAGTTTCTGTTAGAAAAAGCTTACGGCGTCCTTTATGTTCCTTGAGGCTACAATTTCTCTTCCATGAATCCCAAATGACCGGAGGGAAATCTTAGCCATGACCCATTCAACGGGGTTGTAAAAAGTCAGGTAAGTATGAGAAGTGTAGGGGGAGCCACCTCAACGAACCTTCGCAAACTTTTATGCTAAAACACTTTTACTCAAACATGTTTGACGATAATTATTTCGTTACGAGACAGGGTCAAGTACCAAGATATTGGATTTGACTTAAACGCTGCAGGGTGGGGATTCTTTGTTAGAATTTTGATTAAGTCTCGCTATAGGTATTGCGTCTCCCCTAGAGGTAATTAATTTTCTATCACGGTATTATTGTAAACGAGTCAGCGTTCTGGTAAAGTGTAAGTTCAGCGGTTACCCAACTTTTAATAAATCAAGCTTAACTCACTGGCGCTTATTCAGATTAGTGATTAATTTATGCATTAGGGATAATACGAGGAGGTACATGTGCGCCATTAATTCTTTGTGATGATTAATTGCTGTCCCCGATGCTTTTCACCTAGTTAAGGTTAGAATTTAGTGAACAATGGTAAAATTAAATATTTTCTTTCCATATAAAAATAGGTTTGGAGCCCGGGGTACGCTTAGACCATGATTTAGGATTTAAGGAGTCTGGTAGTTACAAAAAAGTGACTGTTGTCGGACCTTCGCAACCCTTTAACAGGGGAACCAGACCAACTAAATCATGGTTACACGTTTCAGTATATAACCAAAACGCGGAGGTTTACTATAATTTTTTGAACATGGGACGAATGATTTAGTTAATAGGGATATAAACATAGAATAATAATATGGATATAATTAATATTTCGGTCTATACCATGGACAATTTCTTGCAGATATTTTCTTCATGATTCCAGCCGTAATAGTTCGTAAGCTTTATGCTAATTTTGGGTAGCCTTACCAAAATATTAGAGAAAGGCAAACGGGGCAATATAAAATTATGGCTTCGATAAAATGTATCCATGCTGCTGTTGCCAAAATAATAATTCTTATTTTATGCTGACGACAATATCGTTTGCTACTTGAATGAACGCTAGCCAACGATTTGCCCCGGCACACTATGTTTTTTCCTGCGAAACATATCTGTTGGCTCAGTTTTAGGGTTCCGTACCCATAGGGTAAGATGGGAATGATAAAAGTTCATTGTGTGTATTTTCTGCTCGATGTCTGTAATCAATTTCACCATACTACTCTTTGATTTCACCTCATGAACCGTGATGGCTTGAGAGTTGATTTTTTCACGGCAGACGATGTATTTCTGTTGCCGAACAGCAACTAATCATAGAACATTCCCATGAAAAAGTATTCAATGTTGTATAAAATATCCTTCGTGCTCGAATCCATTTGCAATTGCACTTTGCAGTTTTTTAAGTGTATTTATTGTTTTTTTAGTGTATCACCAACGGAATTCGTTTATGAAAATACGAGTGTACCACTTACTTTTATTGTAAAGCTTTCTTTCAGTCCTATGATTACTCTATAGTAAGATTATCAATTTATTTTAGTTACTTACAGCCTGATTGTCATGATGTTATAGTAACAAAAAAAATATGATAATAGTCTGGATATTTTCAGTACAAGAAATCTCATAATTTGCAAAAACTCATAATTTTCATAGCAATCTTTTTCGTTTCCCAATAGCCTATTATCTAAAAAAATATATTTTCCTGTCTATTAACATAAGCTGACATTGAAAAACGTCATACTAACATATGACAAAAAATTTAAATTCTTATTTTAGTCAAAAACCAGTATTCAAACAACATAATATACTTAAATAATGTCCACACGTTTACTATGTCTACAAGTGAATCATCAATTTCGTCCATTTTTCATGTAAGAACAGACTTTAAAGTGTCTAAAGAGAAGTGGCAAAAACGCACACCCACTCCAGTGAATGTTATTATCTGGGCGATGGAGGTCCTCGGCAAAAGGACGCGTGGTGTCCCTATTCACAAAATACGGTCCCTCGTGAAGAAACACTTCGTACTTCCCTGCAGGAAAAGTGATGTCGACAAGAAAATCGACATGACCGTTCTGTTCGCAGTTTACTTTGGCATCCTTGAGAAAGCAAATAACTTATTCTATCTCAAAAGAGCGGATGTATTAATTGACCAACCAGACCAAAAAATATCGAGCTGATAAAATTACATGATTTTGTTGTCAGCGCCTAAACATTGTAAAATATTGTTAAACATTGAATAAAAATCGTATTTGTTTGTATTTTCTGTTATTCTTATTGTCTTTTCATTTCTGAACTTTTCCAAGATTAAACATAAACAGAAGAGTGAACGTCTAAATAAAAATTATCGAGTGAACGTCTAATATAAAATAGCTCTCAATGAAATGTTATTACAATAAACATTATTTTTAATTTATAGATAACAGTTCGTAAACCAAACTTGGGCAAGTTGAGAAGTTTGTATTGTTTGCTTCAATAAATTAATGTTTCTGGGCCTACGAAACTGAATAGAAATATAGGTATATTTATGTAGTCGATTTGTATAAATGATATAAGGTCGATAATGAATAGTGTTCTATATAAATAGTACACGTAATTCTAAACAATATTAAGAGCGTTTGAGGCAATATCTTTTTATTTGGAGAGAGATATAAAATAATCTGAGTAATGCCATGGACTAAGTTTTACGTTGTTATTAACGCACTAAACTAAAAAACTAAAAAACATTTGCCTTAGTCCAAGGCAAAACAAGTAAGTATCTGTCCAATAAAATCATAATACACCCAAAATATATTACTGTACCTGATAAGCTAATTCAAGTGTGATTTTCGCAAGAATTGTTATATTTTCTTTTTGTCCGTACAGATTTTTGAGCGTGAAGAAATGGTTATTGCGTAAAAAGCACCAGATAGAGTTAGCTCGCAAACGAGGTTGGAAAGGCTACTGGGTCTGCCTGAAGGGCACCACACTGCTGTTCTACCCGTGTGACTCCCGCGAGGGCCGCTCCGTGGAGGCGGCGCCCAAGCACCTCATCATAGTGGACGGAGCCATCATGCAGCCTATCCCCGAGCACCCCAAGCGCGACTACATCTTCTGTTTAAGCACCGCTTTTGGAGATGCATACTTATTCCAAGCGCCTTGTCAAGTGAGTCAAACATTTCAGCTTATAAAGACCATAGGCTCATGCAAAATTTTGAGAGTACGCTTGTAACAGAAGCCTTACAGAAAACCGTGCGTGAAGCAGCACTGTGCTGTTTTTCGCTGCGTGACTGAGGGTACTGGAGGCCCAATCCGGGGGGAAGAGGGGCTTAAAGATTGGCAGCGTACTTGTGACTCCACTGGTGTGGCGAGTGTCCATGGGCGGCGGCAATCGCCTACCAGTCAAGCGATCCGTCTGCTCGTCTGCCACCTATCACATAAAAAAACATCATTGGAGTAAACCGCAGTTTACTGCATTTAGCCAGTCATACCCGCTTCTTTTTCTTCCTTAGTCTAAAATAGGTTACATAAACGAACGTGCTCATGCATGTTTAAAAATGGTTGCTGGCGTGTTGTGAATAAAAAGTTGCATAACATTACTTTATTAATGAAAATATTTTATCTAGATGAAGTCCTTATCATTCTTTTCTGTTATTGCTAATTATTAACAAGGTACATGTAATTCCTATTGTCATCTCATTTCGTATTGACTTTCTAAAAGCAACCAACAGTCTATAGGTTCACAAGCTTTCCATCATATTTCGAACACGGGTAATAGAGCATTGCATTCTATGATAGACTTATTTCCGTAGGTGGAACTGGAAAATTGGGTGAACAGTATACATAGTGCCTGCGCTGCGGCATTTGCGCGCCACCGCGGCAAAACTGGAACGCTCCATCTGCTCCAGGAAGAAATATACCGACTCGAGAAAGCCATCGAATCTGTAAGTACAATTCAATTTTATTACTTTTAAAAACGAGCCAAGTAATCCCGGATATACTCGTATCAGTGATGCCCTTTACGTGCCTCTACTTAAATATGCCGTGAATAGTGGTACTTACATCAGACGGGCGGTTGAATCAAATTCTTAAGAAAGATAAAAGGGAGAATTAGCAAAACTATCAACAAAACTGTCTTAATCCTCTTTCATTCTCTTCTTATTCCAAAGTAAACGTTGTTAATAGTTTTATTTCCAACAATAGTACCTGTAACTACATGTACAATAAAATGAAACAAAACAAAACTTTCAACTTGACTACTGCATACACCTAAAAAAGTAAAGATGTAGAAAGCTCCGTAATAATCATAGTTACAGTTTGTTCTCCAATTATGAATACATAGTTATATTCGCTCTCGTTAACAACTTTCCGTATAGATCAACAAGCATCCTTAAGATCGTAACTAATAGGTACCTAAATTGGAGCTTTTGTAAATATACTTGGAAATGGAAGTGTGTCTTACAAACTAGAATACTTACCGAGATATTATGCATAGCTCGACCCTAACCGCTGCGCATCGCGCATCGGTCTGAACTAACAGAGGCATTGTTTGACTGGCACGAATCTCTAACTACCTTCGCAAATCTCCTCGCTACGGCAAACTCTGTGCCCGTGACGCAAGGGTCAGTTTAAAACAGCACCCGTTCTTCATTGCACGCTATAAACCTTCGAGTACAACGTAGCGAGGCGAAAAGCATTCCCCATTTATGCAGATAAATTTATTGCTTGTACCAAGCTCGTCGTGAATATGTTTACGGGCGAAAACTTCTTTCGACCTCCCCTCCCCACTGAAAATTGTTGTCGCATCCACGTTCATTTTAATAAAATTTGCAAGTACAGCGGCAAGATAAGGTCTCGTTCCATCAAAAATATGGATGAAAAATTTGCATGATCCTATGTAGAACGTGTATGACGCCTATGCAACTACCGAGGTAAGACGGACACTCGCATCGATGGGCAATTAACCCGGCCGAGAGATCCGATAATCCCGTTGGGATGCCGGACCCAATTTCCACTGCGGTTTGTTTGCTTAAATATTTATTTAAACACCCTTATTCATGTAATGTAAATTTAAGTTTCATTTTAAATAGAAAATCAAAAGCCGGAACTCTTATTTTTTAGGGAAAACCTCATTTCCGAGTATCTACATACATTCTTAGTAATATTTTCATGATTGTATTTATTAATATTAACCGTAACACATACATATTATAAAGTATTTCATTAGAATTAGGTATTTCTCATATGATGAATTCCATTGATTACCTTCTCGTATAATGAATCCATTTATAGAGGGTAGCGTCTATATCTGTGACAGTAAAGAGTTTTTATTGTTATCATCTATTTACGTGTTGAATACCCATTTAGTTACTCCATGTAATTGTCTTTTCTGTTGTTATGAGGTATTTATTATAAACTGTCATAAAATTGATTATATTCATAGTCAAAAGAGTTTTGATAATTTTATGTAAGTCAAATACATATCTAAATTTAAATATAATTAGGTCTAAAGTTTTGTTTGAAACAGACTTACACACCTCACTCAAAGACTAATAGGTACTGTTGAAAACGATTGTTTTCTGTATCTCCAAAGAAAAAGCATTTACCAAAAACCCACGTAATTGTTAATTAGATGGACGCAACAAGAGAATCTGAGCAACATAGGCATATATGGCAACACCACTCTGAGCAGGCGTTATGCGGTGGCAGCGTTCCTCGTGTAAATCGCGCCGATGCCTGACCCGCACCGGGTGACCGCAGCACGCATCAAAGCCTTTGTGGCGTGCCCACTACACACCCATCCGCGAATACATGCCCCACCGACCGCGCTAACTGCGCGATGTAAATAAGGGAAACCGATACACGAATACGAGTACATAATCGCAACGGAACATTGATTTAGTATCATAGTAGAGATACAGTTTCGATAAAAGCCGCTCCGGTGACCTTGTGGATAGAAACATAAGGTTGCAAAAAGTACAAAATATACAGGGCCAAATGGTCGGCTCGAGCTGGCATACGAGTATGTCGAAGAGTTAGTTGACCTACGCGCTAGGCTATCGTAACGTATCTCTCCCGCACGCATTTCGTATAGTCTGTGTCTGTCTGACGCCAAACTGAATGCCCAGCCTATTTAGCATGCGATATTAGGCAGCTGGTGGTCTTTGTTCTATATATCTTGTGCTAGCAGTGCGTGTAATTTTTTTTTCACGCGCATGCGGGCACAGCTAAACTTATTGTAACTCGATCTCAACTTTGGTGTTTGACTTTGATAGGACAAGCCATTGGTAATCTTTATGTTATTATAAAATTTCAAATGCTAAACGTAAATAACAACGCGGGTTCCAAGTTCGGAGGCTTACATGGCTGTAGTTAGAAACAATCTATTTTATCACGCGCGATAGTAATCGCGAGCAGGTGGGAGTACGCGCTTATTAATATTCATGGTGGACATCACCGCGGCCGCGTTCGAGCGGGACCGAGCATATTCACAACAACTTACACACGTAACGCATAGAAAATCAAAGCATTTTAACGAAACGTTCTGTCAATTTCTCCTATTTCAAAAATGAAACATGATTTCTGCAGATTTTATTTGTAACGCAATACATATATCTGTCTTTGAAATCTTCCAACCTGCATTCTGTACAGCGCGTGGTTACGTTCCATTTTTTGCGTTGAGGATTAAAAAAAATTGGAATCACTTTTACCGCAACATTATAGGCACTCAAAATATTGAATGAAATCAAACACTAAAAAAAAACAATGGAATGAATAGTTGGTGATATTGTTCCACAATTAATTAATTATACAACCTGTGCAGATAAATAATGGGATCAGAAATGGCGGCGCATCTATTCACTTCTCGCTCGCACACTATTTGCGTCTATACTCACACCCCACGAGTGCGAGTATAGACGCAAATAGTGTGCGAGCGAGAAGTGAATAGATGCGCCGCCATTTCTGATCCCATTCTTTATCCGCACAGGTTGTAGTTATATAGGCATTTTTTTTTCTAAAATTCAACTAAAAATAAATACCCATATAATAAGATGAGTTGCTCTGACTAATCTCTTAGAATCATTAGGGCAAAGACTGACAAAAGTGATCACACAGGATCACAAGCTGAAGCACATGGCGGACCTGCAACAGTCGGTGGTGTCGGACCCCGAGACGCGCGCGCAGCTGGCGGTGCAGATGCTGCAGTGGGAGGAAAATCTGGAACGGCTGCACTGCGAGCAGTTCCGCCTGCGTTGCTACATGGCCAGCCTGCAGAGCGGCGAGCTACCCAACCCGAAGGTAGGTTTAGGCAAAGTATTTATCTGTTAAATCAGCCCTAAGTTGGGTTAACACCGTAAGTCGTAAACTGTTCGATTCCATCCATACTACCTCCTTGCGTTTTACACGACAATTACTACTACACAGGAGTAATTCTGAATCGGTACGACATTGAAATCTTCAAGAAACGTGCCTAAAGTCCGGCAGGTACCAGTGGAGTCACAATTGCGCTGCCAATCTGTAAGCCCGCCTTTCCCCAGATTAGGCCCCGATACCCTCACTCACTCAAATTCTCTCACTCAGGTCGAATTAATTTTCGGAACTCATAATTAGTAATTGCTTGCGGTCAGCGTTTTTGCCCGTTAAATACTGCAAAATCAAAAATTCCGACCTGCTTATGTACCAAAAGTTTTTTTCAAAACCTAAAGTCCTAAAATTTTGCATGTCAAACGGTATGCCACAGCGGTAGACTTTTACCAAGTTTGCTCTTAAGTTCATTTCACATAAAATTAACAACTTAATCGTATAATACAAGATCCATTCCTTAGTTTGTAGAGTTATGTGATGAATCCTCAAATTTAGAAATCAAAGGGAGACACTAACTTTTTTGGCTGTATGATGAATATAAATGATATTGTTGACTTTGTAACTTCCATGACATACCTCTGCTTGACGTACATTCGCCGCAATTTTAACATTAGGCTTGTTACACACATGAATGTGTCGGGATTTTCGGTTCGGCACTATTTCTCGAGCAACAAAGCCAAGCCGATGCAATTATTAATTGTGAATCCCGAACATTTATTTACACATATTGGGTTTCAACTCAACTCATTCGATTAATGACGGCCCGAAAATATAAGTAAATAAGCTTATATACTGTTCTGTAATGGCCGAGCCGAATGAGACAGAAATACCTTTGCCACCTTGTTATAATTTGTTATTTTTATCTCGTCTTCGTACCTTCGGTTACTCTCGAATTTCCATCGTTCCCAGCCCTTGGAATAATCCCCTTGCCAATGACAAGATCCAATATTGTAAGAATCTATAATTTATCATGCAGGAATAGGGTGGGAAAAGCGTTAATCGCCGAATGATTTCATCAAGGTTACCGAGAAAGGAAATTTGTGGTACCGCTATCAATTTGACAGTTCCGCTGACCTCCCGGCTCTCGGCTGGGGCAGAATCTGTTACGTCATGCTACCCATGTCAAGACACGTCATAAATGGCTTCCCAACACACAAATAATGAAATTGTCTACGATTTTGCACGGAAACAGGTTTGATTAACGGATATTCCAATATCCCCTCACCTTTGTCGTTATTTTTAGATAGGAGTCAATAACTTTCGTAAGGTGAAGCCATCAAGCTGAAAATAACTTATACGGCTTGGGTCTTCTGATAACATTATGAACAGTGGACTCGTTCAATGGAATGTAATCTGATGAGCCTAAAATATTTGTTCGGTCCAATTACCTACTTGCCCTCTGAATTTATTGTATAAGGTGTAAGAAATTGGAGTGTATCGGTGAAATGGGGATATCTGGAACTGAGAAGTTGTAATTTACTTACTTGTTTGTTATGAATTTGCAAAGTAACAATTAGAATTCTGGGATTTACATTTTAAACTATGAACACAAGGTATCTAAAAAAATCAGATAACGTAGTATGTTAACTATTTAGTGATCTTATAGTAATAATATAAGTAGGCATAGCAAGTCTTATTGTAGTGTGAAAAGGAGAAAATAAACAACCATTTAATTTTATGTAGGAAGGGACCTAATATACATTTATTCAATGTATAAATCAGCCTTTGTAGACATAAGTACTGAAAGGCATTGTTGAATTAACATAACTTTTATCTTTGAATTTTTTGCCAATTTAAGTGAGTAGAGAAATCTCTGTTTTAAAAATCTACTCGAAATCAGCTAAAGATGGCTCAAGATGGCTCGATTGAAAATGTTCAATCGTTCATTCAAACGAATGAACTCTCATTCAGTTAGCATAATAATCTACGTGTTTCAATACCTATGTTGAACTATGAAATAGAGGTAACTTTTACAAAAATATACATTTTTAAATAACAAAACAATTGTTAATTTTTATGAAAATGCGTTTTGTATTGTAATGTTAATAGATGTAAAACAAATTTTGTATATAATGTAAGCTATCTAGTCCTTAGCGGCAAAATTATTATTGTTTTTTAAACCACCTTAACTTATTTTTTGTGACTGAAATTATCTTGATGCAGGTGGTCAAAAGTTGTAACAAAATGCTTGTCACACAGTCCCTGCTGACGCACGTGTCTCGCGGCACGAAGAGTACTCTAAACAAGCTGGGCGTATTCACCGTGTCATCGTTTCACGCGTTCATCTGCGCGCGATCGCCATCGCTGCTCAACAACCTGCTGGCTGGCCGCGGGGCCACCAAGCGCCGCGCGCCGCAGCTCTCTCGTTCCAACTCTGGTTCCAGCAGGCGGTCTATGCAGGTATGTGTCTGTGTCTCACTAAAGATATTTACCCATATTGTACAGCACGACGAGCATGCTGAACATGCCTGGGCGTGTTTACTGTGTCTTCGTTCCACGAGTTCATCCGCGCGCACTCGCGGTCGTTGCTCAACAACCTGCTAGCCGGCCCAGCGCTTGGTACGGTGGCCCCTCACCAAGCGCCGCACGCCGCAGCTCTCGCGCTCCAACTCTGGCTCTAGCAGGCGGTCTATGCACGTGTGTGTCTGTATCTCACTAGAGATATTCACCCGTATTACACAGCACGACGAGCAGGTTGACCATGCCTGCGCGTTTCACCGTGTCTTCATTGCACGCATTTGTCTGCGCGCGCTGCTGACTCACCTGGGCGTGTTCATTTAGTAGGTTCAAGTGTTCCATCTCTCGTCTGACACGTCATTACTATCAACACAGCTATCAGTCTATGAAATGTCATAACCTGTAGTATAACAGAGTGACATCCTGAGTCTATGGGTATAACTCAGTGGCATTCTCTATTTCTCTCCCTCCCAAAATTCAACTTCAAATTTGATAGAAATATAAATTATAATTAATATCTTTAGACAACTTTTTTTATTCCCCGATTTGTCAAATTCAACGTTATTTATAATAATATCCAAGAATTGGTCTCCATGTCTTAAAGTAAAGTGAGAATATAATTTTATTATTATCTTTGTTTCTCATTAGTCAATTGCTGGCGTTTTCTTTTAACGTTATATATAAATTTGAAGAAAATCCCAGTGCCATTGCCACATTATGCTGCGACCATTTTGGTAGCGTAAGTTACATTTCGTCAAAATACAGCTTTTCGTATTTTATTCCTTGTTAATATCTGATTTAGGTTAATGACTGTTTATTCTACAACTGTGTCGTTCATGATTGCGCTAGCTAAAACTGTGCTTTATATTTTTTTTCATGACAATTAATATATATTTTCCCTTTTCTTTACGTTCGCTTATTTATATTATAAAAATACTAAGTTAAGAAATTTATAATATAATTTATTTAAGATTACAAGTAAGTACGCCATTTTATTCTATATTGAGTTGAAGCAATTTCTCTTCTTGTTCTGATTTAGCAAGTTGACAATCGCACTGTTTATTCGGGTCACGTAGATTGTATTTCGAGATAGTCCATACACACAATCTAGGGGTATCACGCGAAGCTCTGTAGTCGGAAAGGATGCATAAAACGAGAGCCTGCACGAAAACTAAATTGGTGTAAACAATTCGTGATTGAGAACGCTTGTCACGTCCACTCGCCCATCCAATCTGAGTTGGGTTGCGCTGTGAAATCACGATCTGCAAGTAGGTAAGCTCAAATGACAAGCTTCCCGGTGGCTAAATAATAAACGAACACTTTGAAATATTAAAAGTCGTCTATGTCATTAACGGGGCCCGAAATACTTTTTTTTTTTTTTACTGTAGATAGGTAAGCGTTTGACCATATTTCACCTGATGGTAAGTGATAATATGGTCTAAGATGTAGCACGATTACCTAGAAGATACCTATTCACTCGCGCTTTGAAAACCCCCAAATTGTAGCCACTAGGGAACACCACCTCAGGCAGCTGATTCCACTGTTTCGCAGTACGAATAAGAAAACAGGATTCAAACCTCTTTGTGCGGACTTTTGGTATTTCTACCATGTACCGGTGTCGATTGAGGGTCTGCCTGGTGGAGTAGTACTTAAATATTTTTTTCAGACGGGAAACTTCCAGAATCATTCGCTAACTAACTCTTGATAACTTGGTTTGATTTTTAACTAAGTTATTCTACAATTAAATGTCATGCAAAATTATCCATCTGCTTAGCAAATAATTTCTCGTAATAAAATATATCAAAAGAAGTAGGATGATTTCGTCCTCAAATACCTAAAGCAGGTACACGTTGATATTCCCTTGGGAAACCAACTGTAAAATCCGGGTGTCGGCATCTCAGTCCCGAGATTGACGGGATTTTGAAAAGTAATTTCAATCCTGTTTGAGGAATTTGTTTGGGATCGAGAACGGGAAGAAGTCATGATGATATATCTTTCACACTCATAAATTTATGTGTAAAAAATCTAAATGTACTTTGCTTACCAATAAAATCATATGCAACGAAAAAACAGTTTAAATTATGTTTGTGAAAATATTTCTAGCCTCAGGGAATAAAGGAACTATATCAGTCCAATTGGGTATTTAACCAAGATCGAGATTTTACAAAATAAAAATATTTTATCAAAATATAGGTAAATATGTGCCAATGACAAAAATTCTCAATTAAAAATATAACGTCTAGCCGGTTTTATGGTCATTCAAAGATTCATGGGCAAGTCCATTTTAAAAGTATGAAATTATTATAAAATAATTATACCATTGAATAACCCATACAATTTGCACCAACTATTATAATAGAACCATTGACATAAACGAAACATTTGATATAGCTACTATACAAAATTCAAATGAAATGCATACAAAATACTGTCGGCACATCTCAGTAGCCATTTGTATGGAGCGTTTTGGGTTTGCCCAAAATAATGTGATTTTAAAGTTGTGATATCTCAGGTAGTTTAAATGAGAATCAAGTGATTCTTTCAACGATGTTTCTATCATTGAGAGGTCTTTTGATTGTAAAAAAAAATAAAAATAGTCCAATACCGTTAAAATAAAAAATAATTAATCTTACAATGAGTTAGGTAGATGCTTTATGTAATCTTATTTGTGAGTTTACTGTAATTGCAACTATTACCTGAACTTGGAATAATCAAAAGTATTGGGTTTTTCACTCCAACATGGTGTACGGTCTATTACCGCACATTTGGCCGTGGCGCCATTAATGGGGTCACGCGTCAGCATTTTACTTACGTTTGTTTTGTTTACTTATTAATTACTTTACTTATAGAGATCGTTATTAACTGCAATCGAGGAAAGACGTCTTATAAACTTAACCTTGTAACTTAACTTAACTTCAATAAATCTGGGAATGTAACAAACTCTCTTCCTCCGTCTACAATCATCAGTTGATCTAACTGCCTGTACCTGCCACCGTCAACTACTAACTACAAACAACTCCATGTATGCTGTAGCGGTCAACTAAGCGCACCATACACATGGTATGGGATTAAAATCCGAACCAAGTTCTTGTGCACCATACGTGAATATGCCAGTAATGTGCGCTCATCAAAAAAACCAGCTACTACCTTATAATAACATAGGTATATACATAGTTGGCTTATACTCGTTTGCCATTATAAAGATTGCACAATAAGATGGGCAAGATTAAATTCGTGTAGATAATGTATGAAATAATCACCAAACGTACATAATTTAATCTTTATTCAAAACATTTAGCCAGATGGCGAATTTGTTAGTAACCCTGCCTCATACGCCAAAGGTCGTGGGTTCGATCCCCAGTCTGGACAAACACAGTTTTTTAACTAGCACGGGAGGTAAAGGTTTATCAACTCCACAGTAGTACTTACGCGATTTTCTAGCGTTGCGTTGGTTGTATAGCATTGAAGTTGTTTTTTAATATAACAAATAAATATAAATAAATAGTCTTCTAGATTGTGAAAGTGAACTTTTAATCATAAATAAATAAATAAAAACATTTGTGTTATGAACACTGAACTTGTGTTTATTCAGTGTAAATGTTTATATACATACATACACTACTCAATCTAAATATTTCTCAACCGAAGATAACTTCCCTTAACATTAACCAAACTGTGCAGTAAATCGCTTTTCCATGAAATTGTGCGACATTTTCGAAGGAACACCAGTACAACTTAGGCGCGATTCTGTTTAAAGTTGTTGTCACGTTAAATTGCGATACTAAAATAGAATTGGAAATGCCGAAGTGGCGTGGCGTGGTCCCTAATCTGACACGAAGGTATTGCTGTCACGGAAAGACACTATTAATCGACGTTAGATGGAACTGACTGCCGGTCATTAACTCGCTTCTGTTACTTTAACGAAAGTATATTAAGCTTAATTTACGGCTCAGTAGCGCCACAAATGGATTTTAATTTTGTAATGAATTTATATTTACAAGATATTTTAAATAAAAAAGGGTTTTGTGTATTTTCAAGCTAATTTTGCACACGCCATGTATGAATCAATTTCTAGTATGATTTAAAATAAAAGTGGCCAAAATAAAAGTATAAATAAAAGTTAAAAAGTTATCATGCTCGAAAAAAACCTCTTAAATGTGTTTTGTCATACTTAAGTGGACTTTTACATTGTGACTATTGTTATCTATCGATTTACATCCTAAATAAAACAGTACCTAGCAATCGCACCACTCCATTTCTTTTAAATATTTAAGTACCAAACTGTTTAAAATTGTATGTATAGCCGTATAAATGTAAAAATAATGAAACAGCTTAACATATATTTATAAGCAATGCAAATCCGCATGCCCTGAACTGTATAAGTCAGCATCCCAGAATCAATATAAATAGAAAATTTCGTTTCCTGAATACTTATTTCTTATTTGTAGCATTTGATTTGAATAAATCGTTACTGTTGTGTGAAACTCAGGCGAAAGAGATCTAAAAGCAATATAGTCCGATTATGTTAAATTATGCACCAAAACAAAACTGGTGGGCGCTGCTTGAGAATATCCCGCGGCTGCTCGGGCCGGGGCGCGTGTCGGCCTGTCAGGCGCGCTCACATAGAAATGCAAAACTTAATTATGTTCTTAGTTAAACGCAATAACCGTATTAAAGTACGCTCAGTTATACAACTAAAGTTAATACTTCAAAAAGACGTTTCAACTTGAACGATTTTAGTAAGCAAAGTCGGCAACAGAACTTGAACATTTTCGTACTAAGATATATAATTAATTCAAGTGAAAATCAGACTGCGAACGCAGGGAGTCACTTCATTGTAATTATAAGATTCCCAGCATACTGTATCATGATCCAAGCGTACCAAGGGCACTAAAGCGACATCTTCGAATGCAATGGGAACTACACGCTAAGATGGGGATAGTGAAAATAAAACTCAAACACAAAGTGTATAGAAATAAAACTGTAGTTCACACTAATCGCGAAGATAAAAAAAAAGTGTTTATTTCGGACCATACAATCCATAGTCTTGTTAGTAACAATGATTGTCTTAGAAATCTATGTTAGTACTTTAATCATTTTATGACATTTTAGAAGACACGCCACATTGTTATATTGCTGCGTGAGTGAGGGTACCGGAGGCCCCATCCAGGGGATAGGGGGGGTTTCAAGGTTGGCAGCGCACTTGTGACTCCACTAATGTCGCGGGTGTCCATGGGCGGCGGCAATTGCTTACCATCAGGTGACTGTCTGTTCGTCTGCCTACCTATTACATAAAAAAAAATGTTTTCTCGTGATTTGTCTATGTGTGAATGTGCAAGTCATAGATAAATTAACATACATCGATATGACCAAAACACTGGTGGTTTTCTGCACACTTACTTTGTTAGCATGGAATTAGAAAACGCGCGATTGTATGTGATTAGGCGCGCGTCATTGTAGATGGCTGAACTATAGTGACATTTTCATGACTATCTTTACACTGTCAATGCAGACAAAAGAAGCACTGTTTTTCCCCAAGTTACAAATTCAGTAGACCTTTGAAAAATAAAACCTACTCAATACGGCTGATTGTCAACTATGGCAATCTATCGCAATACGCACCCCTCTAAACAGGAGCATAAATTACGCAAACAGCTAGAAATCCTAAACGAATTCTTGAGGCGTAACAATCCCCGCTGTGATGAAAATGCCTAAAATCCACAAACTGCTGCTACTTCTTACGCTATGCTCGAAACCAATATCACGATCGATTTATTTATACATAAAACACAGCGAACCCAATACGAACACAACGGTATAGATTTTGTTGTGAACTGATTTTTTTTTGTATGTATTCTCTGTGCGATGTACATCCAGCAAACTTTCCGGTAGACGACTTTTAGACCTTATTCCAATACTTTAAGGTCGGAAAGTAGTCTACCGGCAACTTTGTCGATGTTGTACAATAGAGAAAGTGCTTAGTTAACGAGTAGAAATAAGTTTTATAAAAGTCTTTTTCTAATAACAAGCTATTCGCTACATTAATGCGTTAGCCGAATATTGCCCAGTATAGACACTGTGGTCAGTACATACAAGTAGGTATGTACATTCCTACACCGAACATAGAATGAGCATAATGTTTAATCTTGAACTTTCCTAATTTACTTTTATTGGCAAATGTTAGGTGCCTTTGGAAATGGAAACCAACTTGTTGTAGGTGATTGTGCAGTTGAAATTGTGTTGTTGCGGCTTGATGAAAACGATTACGTTTCGTTATCTGAATAAAGAATACTTTTTGTTAACCAATTAATTATACATGACTGGCCGGATGGCGCAATTGGTAGTGACCCTACCTCTTGCGCCAAAGGTCGTAGGTTCGATCCCCACCCTGGACAAACATTCGTGTGATGAACACTTGTGTTTGTTCAGAGTCTGGGAGTAATATATGTATTTAAGTATATATTTGTGTTCCTCTGTTGCCTGATATCCGTAACACAAGTGCCTAAGCTACTTAGTACGGAATCAGGTCAACGTATGAGATGTTGTGAGAATTAATGTAAATAGAAGAGGTCAAATTCATAGCTCTAAACCACTCATTTAGTTAGTGTTCGGGTTCATTATACGCTATTTAGCTAATGAAGCTTTACATAGAATTTTTTAAGCTTGATCCCGAGTCGTGATCTAGCGAACGTAGCTGCGAAGGTTTAATGTTCGATGGGGTATTTGGTAGCGACACTGCCTGATACCCCTAAGGACGTGGGTTTGATCCCCACTTTGGATAACCATTCGTGCTAAACACTCGTACCAAGGCTGCGATTCCTATTATGCGGCCTCCATAAAAAAATCCGCCCCTACGACCATGGAACAACCATGTAAAGGTTCTGTCAGCAGCTTTATAAAATTTGTTTGAACCTTAAACTGTGACACCCTCTGTTTCCGCACAGATGTCCCGCGACGACGGCGAGGCGGCCGTGCGCGTGTCGCTCCCTGAGGGCACCACGGCGACGGTGGGCGTGCGCGAGGGCATGTCCGTGGAAGAGTTCCTGGCCGCAGCGTGCGCACGCCGCTCGCTCAACGCGCTCGAGCACTTCGTGCGCGTCAAGAAACGCAGAGACATGGAGGACCATAACTACTTTGTGCCTCATCGTAGTGATCTGATTGAGACTTATGTGAGTAATTTTATTTTAAGGGTAGGACCGCATCTCAGCGTCGCGTCATAACGCTGCGCGGCTCATTACTCAGCGTTTAAATATTTGTATTGGTATGAAATTAGATGGTACATATCGCATGCGGCACGGCTGAGTTGGCCTACGTGGTGCGCCGTGCAGCGCTGCACCGCGACGCTGTAGTACGGTCATACACTAAGTAGTAATAAGGACCTATAACACCGTGGGAGAGCCACGCTTCAGCATGAATGAGCCGGCCCGACCGGAGTGATACGACGGCCTAACAGAAAACCGGCATGAAGCGGCACTGTGCTGTGTTTCGCTGCGTGAGTGATGGTACCGGAGGCCCAATTGGCAGCGCACTTGTGACTCCACTGGTGTCGCGGGTATCCATGGGCGGTGGCAATCCCATACCATCAGGTGATACGTCTGTTCGTCTGTCACCTATCACATAAAAAAAAAAACGGTCATTGAATTTTAGGCACCTACTAACATAAACGCTTGCTGTTATTTTCTGTAAAGAAAGTTTATTCATAGGTAATCTTCAATTTTGCTGTATTTCTTTTATTGCACTCTAGACTATCAAATGTCAAACAAAAATCTGTTTGCAACTTTAAAATCATTATGTTACAAAACTATTACTTATTACTTAATTTGGTACGTTAACAATTCAATAAAATACAGCTAATGATAAAGAGTATTCACAAACAATGTGATAGTGAAACTTTGTTTTTATCAGGTAGTGTATTCAAGTATCTCTCGAAACACTCCTCAATTGGTTTCGACTAGTGAAACTTTGTTTTTATCAGGTAGTGTATTCAAGTATCTCTCGAAACACTCCTCAATTGGTTTCGACTACCTATGATTCACCATTAAAACTACGCCACGTCTCATCTTGAGTGTTTGTATAGACCCGGAAATCAAACTTGACCGCGCTGTTTTGTTAGCAGTCCTATACAAAGATAATTCACTGTTAAAAATCATAGAACCCATATGATCAAAGACGCAGAAAAATCTAGTTGGCAAGGGTAATAGTTTTTACCAAAATAGGTACACACACTTACGTAGTAGGTACATCTAATTTAGGCAAGTAATACTTTGTAGGTATCAATAGGTTAACGTCACATTTATTTCCACTAATAGAGAGTTAACCTGCAACCCTCTCATGATTACATAATAATTGAAAATAGAGGCTTCTATTTTTAGTTTATGAATCAATAGTTCATAGCAAAAAGTTAGCTTTCATACACTCATTACAAAGAATGCGTGACTTTAACAAATACCGTTTCAATAGCCCGTCCAATTAATACGTCTAGTGAAATGAATAGTGCAGGTTTTAATTAGACGATTGTTAAGAGTACTCAGTAGAGCATGTTTTAGAGTAAGCAGGGAATTGAGTGGAGTGATCGTTACGATATTGTCCTCGGTCTGAAAACAAGAAGTGTAATTAAGTTAATGACGCTGTCTTGTAAACGGCAAACTCCCTGTGGGGCGAAATCTTAAAAAACTCGCAGATTTACATTTTATGGAGCAACCTGGAGAAGAGCGATGTTCCGCCACAGTGCGTGCAAAATTAGAATATTAAGAGAAACACAGGGCAGGTCGTAGAGCAATGTTTTTAATTAAACCCTTCAAAGAACATTTGCGGAAACAAGTCGATGCAAAAATATAAATGTTTTGTGACCGAGATTCCCGTGAGATGGGTATGACAGTGCGCAGTTCTACACCGTCGCAGATTGTACCTACATATTTATATGTCAAACTTCAGAGAGTTATCACAGAATTATGTCGCAGTTGCTTTGGGAAATACGACTCCAGAATATCAAATCACTTCCAGGAACTTATTTTGCTTACTTCATTTATTAAGTAAATATAAAAGTGTAACCCGGTTACGCAGTTACAATTTCGGTAAAGGGTTGGTTCGGTTGATTTCACGGTAAGGTTTTAGTGGGCTGTTTCTTCTGATTGAGGTCTGACAGAAGATTAGCTGTGATTTATCCTTCTTTTATCACACTAAAGGAATCTTTTGTTTATATGTTGTTCATAGATATTTTCATTCTAATCTAACAATAAATGTGTAGGTATACCTCTCGCAAATTATTAAGCCGGGTGGTTTTATTCAAATTAAACTATCTCCCTCTTATTCCAAAACGTGGTTTAAAATAAGTAATGTAATTAATACTGGGAATAACTGAAGAACTAGAATAAACATTATTACAAAACTAAGTTTAACGTTATTTAGTATATCAACTTTAATGATAGAGTTAAACCACCCGGACCCCTAGTTTAAAATGAGAACTAAAATAATAACCTCCAAATTTCCATTCAGTAACCATGACGACTTATCCCTGTGACAGTTAATTCCGTTTTACGCTAAAGATATTTATGAGGAAATAGTTAATTAATTTTTGGGATTTATTACCAAAAATATAAGCAATTCCTATGCATATTACCTACTTAGAAACCTTCCTTAGGTCAATATTAAAATTTATTGTTGCTTAAAAACCAATCTTTAGATTTTTTACTTCAGACAACAAAATAAGGTTATGTAAAATTAAATGTCACTGAACGAATGATTGAATGATTCGATCAATTTTGACACTATCCTGCGGGACTAAGTTGTCTATGGTTAGTAGAGGATTTGTAATAAAAATTTAAGAAGTAACATTATTCCATAATAATCATGAACTTGCTAGTTTAGGATTAAAAGCGGTATCAGAGCAGTTTTTTGTAATAAGAGGGTCTGTGTTTACCAACCGAAGCCAGTTTATTATGATAATGTAATTTCTGATGATTCTATATCACAGAAAAGAAAAAGAAGATGAGCAAATAAAACAAGTTTTATGTTAAAAATGTGCACAATATGACTCTATATCTCTTTGGACGTTGCAAAATGTTTAATATTTTCGATTTTTGTATCAAGCAGATTCTATTTTTTGCTTGTTGTTTTTTTCTAGAGTAAAAAATAGTGGTGTTAACCTTATTGCTGAATGGCAGTATTTCTTTTTAGCGACGTAAAGTCTACCATTATGTTGGGACGAATACGCCTAACTGCACAGCGCGTCCTACGCGCCGCGTTGGAAGGCCGGCGTCTAATCCCTATCATCAATTTTCGCCTCCCTCGCACCATGTGGACAAACTGTCAGTTTGTCTCCAAGTGATCATGACTGTATATTTCACATTACCCTACCGCTGTCCGCTGTCAACGAGTCCCAACTCCACAATGCTATATTATTATCATTCGATTCATGTTGACCGCAAGCTCGTGCGAAACGTCCAAAACGTTATTGATATTGTACGGACTGACCCAGAATTTAAATTAGTAACATTCAATAATATCTGGGTTAATTCAATCCAATTACAAGTATATGGGTACTATTATAGTTGTTTTCATTTAATATACATTTACTGAAATTTTGATAAAAATCATCATTAATTAAATAACTTCGTTAAAATTTACTACCTGCTGCTTGAAATCCATTTTGTTGGAAAGGCACTTTTTTAGATTGTAGGCCATCAATTAATTACACGCAAGTAATTAATTTTAAAATGGCTCGCAAAACCCACTTTGTCTGTTTTAACCGATAAAGGTAGGATTTTTCATTACTTTTTACGAGTAGTGTGTACCAAGTAGGTACTAAAACCTATTTACCTGAAGACAGGAAATACGTTTTTATTTAAAATATAGCTATTTTGTACAGGTAATTTTAGATGTGGAGGTGATATTATGATGAAAAACCCCTTTCCGGAAAACAGAGAAACTACAGAAGAAACACACCACATCCTTAAGTGACACAAACTACGCCTAAAGAACAGAAAAGGATCCTTTAAAAATACCATCTCACATTATTAATGTTTAATTTTAAAATATGGCTAGATAGAAATTCTTCTTTGCAGATTTTTTTATAGGTTCTATTTAAATCACTGGGAATAAACTACTTGAACCATACATACATTATGTTCATACATTTTATAATCATATCTACTCTAAAGTACCTACACCTTAAGCCACAGACTTGCTAATTAATTGAATTCCAGTGAAAAACTGATCTCAACCACTAATAATGGTAGCGAAAAGTAAAGCTTTGTTCTAATTGGGGGCGGGAAAAAGTGGATTGCATTTATTCCCAGTGGGAGTTTTATTAAAGGAGTTAATTAATGTAATTTGTGAACCATTTTTCCTCTTCCGGCGTCGCGCGCTAGCCGTGTCATTCCAGTTGTTGTTCAAAATAGTAGCTCGTTAAAATTTTTATCGTAATAATCTGGCTTTCGAATAATTTTAAATGAGACTGAGGTTGGCAAAACAGTCGGTGTATAATTTAATTGATAAGTTGTCTGTGTTTTTTTTTATTTTTAGGCCAAAAATCTATAGTATTTCAAGAAACAATAAAAATGAGCATCAATATTATTGGTTTTGTTAGTACACTAGTGTGTACTACACCTATGTCACGGGCAGTATTAAAGGTTATCGAATACAAAATAATTTAATTCAGTTACTCAGGTATAAGTAATGTACAATGGGCTTGGACTCTCCTTTAAAAGCCAATACTTGCTTGCGTTAGGAGAGACCGCTCTTCTATATCTACGACCCACGCTCTTGGATGTGAAAACTACACTCCTTTGCAAAAAAAACCGGGCACCTAAGCAAATAATCAATGTTGTATTTACATTGTTTGGTGATTTTAGGTAGTGATACCTTTGTGATTTCGTAAATTAATCACCAAGGAATCGTTTTGTGAAATCTAGCGTCACTTTTTGACTGAATTGGTAAGTAAAATGTAAAAAATCAAAGCAGGGGTAGTTCACCTGCCCTGTAGTAAAAAATGAAAAACGACTTTAATTTTTTTAAATACTCTTGAGTCCATGATACATAATTTTAAGCAAAGTGAAGTCTGGCAACACGGTGCTCGCGGAGTAATTTGGGACCAACTACTGTAAGTTGGCAGCGGGAAGCCTCCTCCTGAATGTCCATAGACTAACTTGCACATTTCTTTCGTGCTCGATGTTGTTCTTGAGGTCCACACTTAACCGAATATTTGCGATTTCTCAAAGCTTGACTGACCATAAAACGATCGTCTCTTGGTTCAGTGGATGGCTTTCTTAAAGATCCTGGCCTTATTTTCATGGAACCCGTCTCTTGATAGCGCTGCCAGATTCTTTGGACTGTTGAACGACTTACATTTAGCCTTTGAGCCACAAATTATTGCGCTGCTTAAAGAGGGCTGTCCCTCTTCAAGCAGCGTAATAATTTTTCTGGCTCTTACAATTTTATTTGCTCTCATCCAGACCACTAATCATTAAAAACATTTATTTTAAATGTCTATAAAAGCAGGTAATTCAACGAAACCAATAAAAATAGCCTAAACTTATTCAAAGACAACAGCAATTTTCGTTGATTCCCGCCAGAATTGTAAAAAAATTGGTGTTCTTTTTAAAATAAGATCAGTCAAAAATTTGAATTTCGAATGTACATTTTTGGCATCACATTTACAACCGGTCAGTAATATATTAAGAAGACTTAAATCCTTTTTTGTAGCATATTATTTTCAGAAAAAAAAATCAAAACCATTCGTTTTTTTTGCAAAAGAGTTTATTTTTTGACGCGATAATAAAAATACATGAGTAAAATCCTCTGACCTGTCAGTAATAGATACTCATAAATCAATGTCGCTGTCGAACTTTCTTATGACTCCGACAAACTCGAGTATGTATATTAGGTTACTATAAAAGATCGTTTATTTATTGATCCTTGATGTTTTCTCACTTAACTTTCAGTGCGACGTAGTAAGTTTGCAGATTTGTTAATTTTGTCGTTAGATACATAAGAGTAATAAATGTCATACCGACTTGTATTGCGTTTTAGATCAATATATAAATACATTTTATATCCTTTACATTAGGTCAAGTATCTGGCAGTAATTAAATAAGGTTTTTATATCTATATACCAGACATTATTATGTCAATAGGTGGTGCTGGATAGCGATAACTATGATTTTGAACATTTAACGGTTTTCCAACTTTAAATTTTGGTAATCAAAAGACACACTTGGCATATTTTTGAAGTGTTTAGTAAAGGCATAAGATGAATTATAGCTATCTGTTAAATGAACATAATTATAAACAACACACACACAGGCCGGGTGCAGCAGAGTTATATAGGTTTTTTTAACCATAAGCTTAGCTAGCGCAGTAACCCAGACTAAATCTTGCTCTTCGACTATTAAAATAACAGTTTTGTCTCCTTTAAGCTATTTTTTAACTAATTGACATAAAATAGTCACAAATATTTTTTACATAGTGACTGGAACCCCGAGTAGTTTTTGTTTATTTTGCGTAGACACAAATACGCACCTCAACCAAAAGTTCTAGCTAACCTTCTTCCACAGCTACATACTCACGAAGTGGTGGAGGTGTGCGCCAAGATACTGTACCAAGTGGAGCTGCAGCGCAACACGCTGGAGCAGATGTGGGGCTTCAGCGTGGAGGCCGAGCTCATCGAGAACGCAGAGAGGCAGGACGAACTGTGCTGCTATGTCAGTCGAGTCGAGGACAAGAGTGTTGCTATGCAAAACGGTACGTTTTATATTTAAATATATACACACACACACTGAGCCTGCCGGGCCACCAACACACCCCGCGAACAGGTGGCTTATATGAAAAGAATCATCTCGGAAACAAGCGCCCGCGGGTGGTGGCCTTTGACATGTTGGCGGCTTGCGTGAGCCTGCGGTCAGTTGCGGAGCGACACTCGAGCTTATATTCTTTCTTGGTTTCTGATCTCCAGCCGCCGACATGCCGCCAACAAAATGTTCTGACTTGTTCGGAGGTTCGGCGGGTTCAATGTTTGTTGCTTTTATTTATATATTTTACATTTGATACATCCGTGAAACGACTTATTTGATGATGATTCAGTAAACTTATGACTAAGTAAGGAAAATTACTCTGTGGTTTTGTTTGCGCAACAACGTGCCAATAATATGGTCACAAATAATATATGCTATCAAAATAGTAGTAAAAGGCAAATTGAATACCATAAAATACAATCTCTTAATGTATCGTTTTCATAGTTCTTATGTAGTTATAATTCTCCATTTTATTGTGAATGTTACTTAATGGATAAATTAATTTAAATATTACTTCGAATGCATATTCGCTTATTTAATAAAATGTCTGAAATTGTATCGATGCACGTTTTTAAAAGATGAAACTATTTCCGAAATGGGTTTTGAAATGTAAGGCAGCAAACATTTCATTCTCGCATGGTAGTAATATATTCAAGATCATTTTTATTCAAGATATTTTCCCAAAGCCAAAGCTTATTCTGGTTAGCCGTCAATTCCATTTACATGAAGACCACTCTCCAAAATCATATTTAGAGGCATATTAGATTATGGGTTAATTTAGTCAACAAAACTGTTTTAATGTACTGTATAAGTAGGGTTCGGTCGACCAACTTGCTTAGCTTGCTTGCTCAGTTTTGTGGATTAACGTAGTATATTTCCAAATGGCCGATCAGCGCGCCTAACTTTGACAAATGAAATTACATAATCGTCTGACTGCACCCGTAATATGATTAGAAGTTTAGCGAGCCGCTAAAGTTACTCGATAGTGGATACTCTCTAAAGTAGCCCAGATTCAGCTATTTATCAAACACGGATAGTGAATGGAAAAACTCACGGTTGAATTGGTACGATTTACCACGCTTGGGAAATTTAACTTTAAAATACCTATAGTTTTGGACTGCGCAGCCCTTTAAAATTATCTGACTTTGGTATCATTAGACATGTGTCAAATATGTAAAAGGCATATACATAATTTAAATAGACAAACTAATGGTATAATTTTAAAAAAGTGCATTAAATACCGTTATACAAATGTTATGAAATATCAGAGAGGATAGCGCGAGGTCCATTGTAGCACACCACAATAGCGATAGAACAAAAGTTTGACGAGTAAAATTACTTGACGTAATCTCTGCGCTCTGTAATCAATACGCTATCGGTACCTGTTAGCGGTGATTTTAATCTCTTTTGTTTCTTTTCTCTTCCTGCTTAGGCGAGGTAAAAAGTAATCATTCCAGCAACAATTCGTTTTCTGCGCCAGGCATAATCAAAGGCGACGAGATAATGGTGATCAACGGAGCGATCGTATCTGACCTAGATATGATGTACTTGGAGAGCGTGTTGCAGGAGGAGCTCTCACTCGTCATGATGATGAGGTAACACTTGTATTTTTTTTGTTACATTAATATCTTACTTGGTGAATTCACATTTCATTAGGCAAATTCATTTTCTGATTAATTCTAGGTATCGTTTATCAAAGAAAGTCTCTTCTGAGTATTAACTCACGAAACATTTTATTCATTTGGATCCATAATGAAGTCATCATTCCCATCGAAGTCGAACTCAAATGGGAGACGGTTTATTTTATTTAAATGTTAATGAAAATTGATCGATCGTCAACCGAGTTAACAGCGTCTGTTAATCAGTGGGCCCGCTCGGCGCATTCGTTACCATCAAATTGGAATAAATCGCGAAAGTTTTGTGAGAAAAATGTCGGTTGGAAACTGTGGAACAGGAAGAAGGCCGCCTGGCACCTAATAAAGCGGAAGTTGGAGCGTCGGTGCTCGGGGCATGGCGGAGGTTGTTCATCGACATTTCCCGCCCTCATACACCTGACCTTTCGCGGCGCGACAAGTTTACCGAAGCGCTAGCTGCGACCTACATACCCGCGCCCTGCAGCCATGCCGCAGTGCTACCGGCTGCCACATAACAATACATAATAACACCGTCCAACGAAAAAAGCCGGTGTTTTTAACGACAGACAGGCCCTCAAATTCCGATAATGCAGGACTTGGTCTCGCATATTCATGTATAATATGTAAAGCAGCTTTGCTTAAAGCAAATTTTCCTATGTCAGCTTTGTTCGTGCGAATAATTGAAAACTTCATATTTTTACTAAAAAAAATGTAATGAAGTCGTAATAGGAATCAATCCTGACTGTTCTAATTCATCTAAAAAATTTTCAGGATTGTTTATGATGTAATGTGCTGAAATATTATTACGCATTTCATAAGATAAGGTAGCAGATCGTGTAGCATTATTACATTTACAATAGAGTGTATACCATTTCTCCATTCTTATGACTACGTTATACAATATTCCGGCAGATAGCACACACACAGCTATTAACAATTACCTCCCCGCGGCTCTACATACACAAAATTGGATGTCATTTTCGTGGAAAATTAATAACGTCTGCAACACGAACTTTCACAATCTGTTTGTGAAAAACTGGTTGTGAGAGCTATAACACAAAAAACTAATAATGTTTGTAGAAATTGAGTTACATACGTTAATCTATTTAACCTATGTGATGATGTTGGCAATGTCACGTGTGGTCAATGTACTAAAACTATTAGGTACAAAAACTATAACCATTTGGGTTGTAGTTTTATTAATATGTAATATAGACACTCATCACGTTATATAGACGTTCATCGTAGATATATAATAATAATAATAATTCTACAACATCTCATACGTTGACTTGATTCCGTACTAAGTAGCTTAAGCACTTGTGTTACAGATATCAGACAACAGAGGAACACAAATATATACTTAAATACATATATTACACCCAGACACCGAACAAACACAAGTGTTCATCGCACGAATGTTTGTCCAGGGTGGGGATCGAACCCACGACCTTTGGCGTAAGAGGCAGGGTCACTACCAATTGCGCCATCCGGTCAGTCAAAAAGTCAAAAGTATATCAAATATCTACGATGAACTTTTGCGCTACATTTCACACACACACATTCAAAAGACGTTGCAAAATCCCGTAGTTCTTAATTCTTCTTTTGATTTGAAACATTTTTATTTGGTAAATATTTTTGCTTCCATTTCATCAGGTAAGTTCAATAAATTTTCTTATTTTTTAAAAACTAATTTCACGAGCTGTAGATCTATGAAAAAAACGCACACAGGAAAGGTTAACTTTTGATGCGCGAACCGGGCGTTCGAATGCTTTTTTATTTTGAGTCGAGCTTCAATCTGTATCTGTATGAATTGGTATGGAGTTAACATTGTTTCAATGAAATAGGAAGTCGTATTCACGCGCGATCTATATTTGGTTCTGAATACAATCATTACCGTGGACAGGTGACACAGTTTAGTTCCCTGGGGTTGCCAACACGACTCAGCGTCCATTGTGCGCGGCCGCAATTGAGACTCTCGACGTCGTCGCGTGTGAATTAATGTTCCCGAATGTCATCTCGCGCCGAGTACTCCTCGCGGTATTATTGTTGTTGCCAGTTGATTCATCTTTCCGTTCATACGATAAAACCGTTCCGGTTTTAAGACACCCGCTTTCATTGTTTCGTTCCTGCGGTAAAGCTAAGTTTACGAGAATAATTAAGGTGATGCTAATATCCCTGAGTTTTCCCCTCATCGCAGAGACAAAAGACAGAGCTTTGTCTAATTCTATTCATACAGCTGACAGGGTTTAATACGCATCGTGTTCTCGTATTTCTAGCTGAATCTTCTTGAGAGCTTCATTATTGATTCTGTAGTAGCCGATTCTGTGCGACATTTCCCCTTTATCTGTCGTCGCATTTCTGCTTGAAAGCCAAACAAAACATAAGCTCATTTGCACTCACATTCGAATACAGTGAGTGTGCTTTGTGTAGTGTGTACGTGAATACGTTTAACCATTCTTTTCTGCGAAAAAGTACCAAAGGTTTCCCTCGCATTCGCTTTTTACGTCGATGGCTCGCCAGCGATCAATTGTCATACTGTCATAGTATCATCATTTGAGTCGTACATGCCTAATGCATTAACAACTATTTGCCATCAAGAGAACCCACCTATTATTTGGCTGCCATAAATAATACCCTGTCGATTTACTTTGATAGCTATTTGTTATTCTAATGAATCTCTATTAATAGTCACTGTAAGTTCTCGTCTAGTTGACACATGTATAAAGTAGGTAAATGTTACTGCTGGTACTGCATAAGCAGCGGAGATAGTTTAAAACGCAGTACACCGGTTAATTCCCATGTGCAAGTTTTGAGATAATAAAATGACCTGAAACTGGAGCCATTATTTCTCCTAATGTGCACTAAATTGTTTGTTTTTTTTTCTCTCTGCTGAATTGAACTCCAATGTCTTCTATCTCGTTTTACGAGTAAGCGTACCAAATTTAATCTCTAAAATAGGAAACAAATATTTACTTTGCCTTGAATACAAACAACGAAAAAAGCAGCTGGCTTTTACCTTAAATAATCACGACCGTGATTAAAATCTCGCGATTATTTTTCTTGAAGTGCGGGAATGCAGACCGTAATAATATCACACTTTTGTGATTAAAACCTGATTGAAACCTGCTTGTTGTTTAGCAATGAAAAAAATAGAAGTACTATAGTATCATACGTTATATCATAGACTCGTATTATTAGACATGCATAATTGCACAAAACATCAATTTTAGGGTTTTACAGCCTAAGAGAATTTCTTATATTTTCGCCATAGCCATCCGTAAAGACACAATTGTTATGAAGTACATAATTGTTAATGCAACAAAGAGGTAAAATAAAATTTTGATAAAAGAAATTTTAGGGTCCGATTTCTACACAAGAACATCATGTGAATACTACGGCGTAGTCCCGATGCTACGGCGCCGTAGACAGAATGCTACATTCGTAGTCAAGTGCTACGTTTCTAAATACGTTTTACTTTGTATTACAAAATATGCTGGGTATATTATTGATATGGTTTTTTTTTCTGTTTAAAAGAAATTTAAGTGGAAATCCATACTAATATTATGTCGTGTCACAGTAGTGTCCCATCGGAATATGAGGGTAAGGGAATAGAGAGTGCACTTGTGTTTGCGCACACACTTGAGCACTATAATATATCCTGCGTACGTGGCTGATCGTTGAGATTGGCTGCCGCCGCAGCCGTAATCGATAGAAGGATATTATTCAGACCATATTTTATGATTACAAAGTCAATATTATTATTTTGACTTTGGTATCATAATATATAAATAATAACTTAATACCGATATCTCGGGTATGGCATGCGATTGGCCTCAAAGCTAAGATTACAGGACAATCATATTGATGCCTCGATACGGGCAGTGGTTTTGTTCCTAGCCACTATCGGGCTCTGTGCCTGGCCTCTAATGTTTATGTCCGGCGCAGGTCTTCCCGCACGGAACCGCCCGAGTTGTCAGGCATGATGCGGGCAGCGACAGACGACATCATCGACTCGCTGGTGTGCCCGCCGCCGCCCAGCGAGCCGCCGGTCATCTCCGACGACATGATCTCCGGCCTCATCGTACCCGCGCCAGCTTGGAGTGAGTACTGCTCTTCGTCTATATGCGTCTCAGGTCATGCCGCATGGAGTTACCGGGGACACCAAGGCTGACGGCATCATTTAGTGTGATCGGCAGAGAAGTGTTCTCTCTCTTATCTTAGCGTGTAATTCCAGGTTGCGTCCAAAGCTGCCCGAGGTACGCTTAGATAAAATGATTCAGGATTTGAGGAATACTTTTAGATTTCTGATTGGTTGCCGAGTTCTTAAGCATCGAATATTTTTAAGTGTTTTATTATTTTCAACTTTTTTTATCTTAAGGCAAATGAGCAGGTGGGTTGCCTGATGGTAAGTGATCAGCATCGCCCATGGATAATAGCTTCACGAGTACATATGATTTCAAAGAAGTACATATGAGTGGCCGGTCTTTGAAGAAAATGCAGGCTCCGTTTCTTGAAGATTTCGGTGTCGTACTTCTAAATTTAAGTACAAAGGCAAAACCTATTACTTAAATCAAAATACACATTATTCAGGTAGAAAAACATTTTAAGTGATATTACAGTAGTTCAAACCTAGTAAAATGTTTGTCCAGTTTTATTGGTCAGAGTGATTATCGATTTAGGATGAGTCAAGAAAATAATGCTGCTCAGAAGCCAGTGCTTGCCTTAAATACACAAGCCAATTAAAATATTAGAATTGTGGAATTAACGGTAAAAAAGTTTATTCACCAAACTAAAAACATAATAGAGAAAAATAAACACAAACAACGTATAAGTACGGTACCTAGTTAACAACTTTAGGTTCAGACAGCTTGGGTTATTCATTCAATTGCAAATTGAATTCGCTACAAAGCGACAGGTATCAGTGGAAAACCCGTCACGCACAGCAGTCACGTCAATATCGTTACAACTCACTTCGTTACAACTCACTTCGTTACAAATAACATTTAATTTTCCGATTTGCCGCGATCGCTGCAGCGATACTGCCACACATAACGTACATTTATATTCCTCTGGTTTGATTCAATTTCTTTTTTTGTCGCCGATTTTGTTTTTATATTAATGCCAGGAATTTGAAATGATATTGTTTGATTCCTTTTTCACTGAAATTCATGAGATATCGCATTCGTTTAATTTACGTTAAAATTGTCAAATGCAACATGAGCTGTTCATGATTTTGATAGAATGATTTCACGGCCTTAATCCGATAGTAAATCTGTAAATCTGTGATTTAAGCGCTGTCATTCTATACAATTCTGACGTTGTACCATAAACTTATCCATGGATAGAGATTGGTCGATTCGGGCCCAATTATCTAATAAAATACATGAAAACATCCTAACATTCATTTTGATCAATTACAGAACGAAGACACGCATTTAACCGGTTTTAATCATGAATTTGAACGTGCTACATATATAGTTTAAGCGCTGCTGGCACTACGCTACCCTAAAATGCTGCTAAGGTTTAATAAGTATCGGCTATAATGCTATCGTTTTCCCAAACAACTTCAGACAAAATCTTCATAGAAATTCCCACGAAAGGCTCATAAATATCAGGGCAAGAATTATTTATTTAATAAAGTTGATAATTGAATAACGTAACAAAGGGACACGGCAAAATTGAAGGAAAATCAATGTGATATAATGTGATTCCCCGTTTTACAAATTACAAAGGAAGGTGGTTTGTGATACTAAGCCCCTTTCCCCCTAATCAATAGAACTCTTGGCATCTTAAGAAAAGAAATGACTTTACGTTTTATAATGTATTACGATTTACACGTTTATATGTGTACATATAAACGTGTAAATCGTAAGTCACTTCCATTATCATTGTTGGAAAGTTTTCTTAACGAACTTCTTGTCCTAACTAAAAATAGTCAACGTAATTCATTTGGAGCCTTTCGTTTTCAATTTTCCCGTCCTACTGCCCTGGTTTCAGGAACATGACTTAACGAAACGTTTTTAACTCGCTCTATGGAACGTATCGCTTCTCATTTACTTTAGCTAAATAAGAATGTTGCTAAGTCATAGCGATAATAAATAGTATATTTCTAGGAAATATGTACCTAGTGATTTATCACACACTAGTGGCCCGCCTTCGCTTAATTTAATTTTAAAACAAAACATTTAGAAATCGTGTTTTTCTATACCAACTTGATTTGTAGCTGAGCAATACGGTATATGACTATATTTTTTTTTATTTTTGCAATCAAAAGACCTCTCAATGATAGAAACATCGTTGAAAGAGTCACTTGATTCTCATTTAAACTACCTGAGATATCACAACTTTAAAATTACATTATTTTGGGCAAACCCAAAAGGCTCCATACAAATGACTACTTAGATGTGACGTCACACCTAAGTATTTTTTATGCATTTCATTTGAATTTTGTATGGTGGCTATGTCAAATGTTTCGTTTATGTCAATAGTTATATTATAATAATTGGTGCAAATTGTATGGGTTATTCAATGGTATAATTATTTTTCAATAATTTCATACTTTTAAAATGGACTTGCCCATGAATCTTTGAATGACCATAAAACCGGCTAGACGTTATATTTTTAATTGAGAATTTTTGCCATTGGCACATATTGACCTATATTTTGATAAAATATTTATATTTTGTAAAATCTTGAGCTTAGTCATATACCCTATTCTGAGATTATAGGTAAGAAGGTAGGTATTAAACGGATACGAAAATACTAAAATTCCCGTCATGCATTTTGTATATACTTTCATGACTGATGAGCACTAAATATAATCTTCCATACCACGTTTTAAACCCATTTCACTCCTTTAGGTTTGAATAAAAACAAAGTGCTAAATAATTTATATAATGAGACCAAATATATTATTTCATACGACACTTCTATATACGGCGTTGTAACCCCCGTTCACCCTTTTAGGGGTTGTATAAAAAAGTGCTATAATTTTCTGTATGAATATAAAAATACTTACCAATTATAATTTTTCATGATTCTAGCTTTTAAAAATAACAACACTTCTATACCGTTTTAATCCCCGTTCACCCTTTTAGGGGTTGAATAAAAAATGCTAAAACTTTTCTGTATGAATATAAAAATACCAATATATATTTATTATAAAAATACCAAATATACTTTTTCCTGACTTAATAAAATATAATTTTTTATCACTCTAGCTTTAAAAATAATCAAACTTCCTTGATTATCTAACCAATAGTTTCGGCTGCGCGTAATAGATCAGTCAGTCACCCGCCGAGGCGTTACCTCTTTATTTATACTATAGATAATATTCTACCCAAAAGTTAAGAAAATATGACTATAGTGTACATACTTTTACAAAGTATTCAAAGAAAAACATCGTTATTTTTATTATATTTTAACAAGCGACAAATATTTCAATCAGCATTTTTGTAATTCTTGGCATCGTTTCCGATCCTCCCCAGAATCTACATTGATTCAAGAGTATGGCTGTCAGCCAGATACATTTTGAGTATTTTAAAAAGATTTTAAACCACAAAATATCAGATCAACTCACTCTGCGCACTATTGATCTTAGCTGCTTACACAACAAGGCTCGGGAGGGATTTTATGATCACCATAAACAAACATTTAAAATATATTGTGATCAATTTCGTTGACATGATGTGGGAAGCTTGTCTTGACTTGGCTTCGCTTATATTGAACATTTCGCACGATCGCAGCCTCAAATGTGTAAAGCCGAGGCGTTCCTGCGTTATTAACTTTGTGACTCGGCGAATTGTATATTGACACGTAGATTTGTATTGAATGTCAACCAAACCCACTGTTTACCTTATTGTGTCTTGGCACTCAACCGAACTTTACCTAATAATAACGTGTTTTATTAATGCCAAAAGAAAGTATTACGATTAAATGAAAAAGCTGGGCATTTTTACCTCTTGTGCAATAGATAACAATTTAACTCCGCGAAATAAACAGATAATTACCAAAACTCCGTCTGCTACATAATTTTTGTTTAAAGAAAGTCAAGCTGCGTCTTTCTTGAGAAATAAATGGGTTCCGGTTAATTTCTTTACATTGCTTTTTTGCTTTTTTATTGCTTTTTTGCTTCTTTTCTCTTCGTTATTTCTAGCGGGCACTTGTATTCTGTAATTCAGTATTTATAGGCAACGGTGTGGAAATGCTAGTATTGCAAAGTCCAGTGTGATTTATTTCGCCAGTCGCACTCGTGGAACATGAGTGGCAATTATGACGACGTATTGAGTCGACATGTCGTCGTTGTTTGTTTTATGAGAACCTATACGCGTACGAGTATCGGCTCGACGAGGCAGGAGCCAGGCCGCACCGGGAACAATGGCGCCCCTCTCGCCCGCAAACACGTTATTTATTATGACATTTTCACCTAACGAGACGCCTGTTTTTCTCATCTAATGACGCGTATTCAATATGTGACCTAAAATGCTTTCATTTTGTTTATTCTACTTTGTATTTCAATTTATTCCCAACACGCGTTCATTCGACCAAATGTAAGGCCTTTATATCATATGTAATTTTAATAAAGAACCCTTTATTACATGCGAAACAATTTTTGAATCACAGATTGTATTGAGTCAGTAAGCCAAAGTACATACAAAACTTCGTTAAATTTACATACGATCTCATTCTCGTCCCAACAAGATTTAGCGTTTCCGTACCCTTCTTGGCCGAGAAAACATTTAAATGAGGAGAAAAAAACCTAGTTGAATAAAGTGTTGTGCTAATTTTAAAACAGAAATACCCGTCCTTCAAATAAAGGCCGTGACCCAACCCGGGGCTGTTTGCTCTCGCCCGATGTTGACTACCCGCGACCAAAATCTCATTGTGTGACTTCTTGTCATAAAACGACCTCCGTGAAAGTTTCACCATCAATGTTGTTATTCTCCGATGATATTAAAAAGTCCTCGTCTTTTTAATTTAGTCCTATTGGAAACTTGTAAGGCCGTAATGGATACGTTATAAGTTATGTAGGTCACGAGAAAGTTGAAGTGAGTCTTATTGCGTTTAAGTATTTAATTGTGCGCTTGGATATAAAAGATTTTCTTCACATATGAGAGCTCTTAGCTTAAAAGATAATTGCGCTTTAATGTAACTTAACAAGCATAGCGTCGCTACTAGTATACTAGTAATAATTATTTGTTTGTAGAAATAGTTTGCCTCCTAATAATTATATTATACAAAATATTTTCGCTTACCACCAGCGAGCGGCACGCTTGTTGGCCACCGACGAGTGTGAAAATACATATAATTGTTTAAAATAAAATCTTAATTTAAGAACCGACTATATAACTTGACCGTGGGAGAGCCACGCTTCGGCATAAATAGGCCGGCTCGATCGGAGTTATACCACGGCCTCGCAGAAAACCGGCGTGAAGCAGCATTGTGCTGTGTTTCGCTGCGTGAGTTAGGGTACCGGAGGCCCATCATCATCATCATCAGCCCATTTAAGTCCCCACTGCTGGGGCACGGGCCTCCCTCAATCACATGAGGGGTAATTGCCATACTCACCACGCTTGGCAGACGGGTTGGCGAGGGTTTAGATATAAATGCAGAGTTTTCCTTCTCTGGGTGCTGATGATCATGAAAGCAACCGGAGGCCCAATCCGGGGGAATGGGAGGCTTAAAAGTTGGCAGCGCACTTGTGACTCCACTGGTGTCGCGGGTGTCCATGGGCGGCGGCAATCGCTTAGCATCAGGTAATCCGTCTGCTCGTCTGCCACCTATCATATAAAAAAATAACTATATCAAAAATACTACATTTACTTAGTTCGAATATGTCTTTTATCGTGCAACAAGTCAGAAATATACTTGAATGTGGCTTCTAAAACATGTGCAGTTGATTCAGTTTCAAGATGAGATGTCTCTTGGTCGACGTGTAATCTTCGCGTTCCAATAGCAATCTGTGTTGATAGTCGGTTTGTCACGTTATCGGCCGTCATATCAGATCCTGAGACGCCAAGCGATCATTCAGGCGATGGTCTTCGCAAGGATGGTTGTCTCCCACATTCTCCCGATTCAAAGATATTATTGGCTACCTATTTGTAAGTGAGCTTGTCAAATTTGCTCTTGTTTGAATCATACTGGAATTTACAGAGAGATTCGGGTAGTCACCTTAGGGTCACTAGAGTTCAAGCCAACAAAGAAGTCCATTGAAAAACGCGTTTCAGTCAACATTAACATTCAAATTGAACTTTGTGTTCATAGACACAAGGAATGTAAAATTTAAGTTCCGTGTTATGCTGCGAGACTTCTTTCGTGGCGCAGAGTCTACTTGCTTAGAAAATATTTGTTAATAGGTACATACCTATCGTCGTGGGCACAGACTTAATCCCCCTTATTACAAATTGGCAACTAAGGATAGGTTTTTTTGGTATTCGAATGTTCTTAAGTTTCACTACGAAGTTAAAAAGATAAACAGTTACCTACTTAATTATAGTAAAATGTACGGCACTAGCATTTAGTGTTCATGTAGCTATATTATAAAAATACTCTCAACACATTAGGTTTCTACAATCTGTCAAATTAATTCATCTATTTTGATATGGGGCCAAACGTGTTTAAAGTAATCGATTAAAGAATTTGGACAGATTTTGTATACATTGATGTTTTGCTGTCATTGTGCTTGTAATTACACTTACACTCAGAATTATTGTTATAATAACTTACAAAGTATGTAATTGTTTACAACAAATTTTGACTCTAAAATTGAGACTATGTAACAAAATTTTTGCATACCGACGAGTTAGGTGGAGCATGAACGTTCTCAATTGAATTGTCTTTAACCACCTGTATATAAATAACCATGTTTCAAGCAAATAAATTAATTCTGATTTCTGATATACTATAATTAAAATAAGTTTATTAAACATACCTATTCTGTTGAAAAGGAACATGTTATAAATGATAAAGTTAGAATAAAATAAATACGAGTACTTTGTTATAAATCACATTCAAACAGCTACACAATTTCGCGATTGTAGAGCGATGGTAGCTCAGTGGATAAGAACGATCTCTTTATTTATTCAACAATTGAGTAACGAACTCCCCTTCATAGATTCGAATTTGAGATGACAACTTGAAAAGTCCAGTTCTTAAATCGAAAAGTATGTACGTATTTTTATCACTAGCTAGGTGGTTAGGGCTAATGTCGTGAGGAAACATCCACAGTAATATTATTCTAAACATGTAATCATAGTCCAATCGGTCTGGTTCCATGTTTAAGAGGTCAGACGGTAGTTGCTTCAATGTACCTAATTACTATACTTCCCAAACCCTAGATCATGGTCCAAAAGTACCTCAAACTACCTTGAATTTGATAAAGTGTTCCCAGAGTCGTCGGTAACAGACATTTTCTACTGACGCCGGAAATGGACTTAGTTGTTAGTTATGCTGACTAATTAACCCCTATCCCCCGAAAGTGGAAGTAGTTAGTTGACCAATTAATAAAGTAACCCCGGTTCAAATATGAACAGTTGACGAGAAAAAATACCATTTCTATTTTCATTCCTTCTTTTTATTTTAGAATTGTTTACTCATCATTTTTAGTGCTTCTAAATTACGGATTTATGAGATATATCATAAAAAAGCAATTACCATGTATCTTCTTCTTAGTTTGTGATTACCATTTTCTATAGGTAATATATAGGAGTATAGATCAAGAGTCAGCAAATGTTTGTGAAATGTGTAGTGTTTTGTGGAATAAAATGCATAAACAAAACCTAATCATTTTGAGTCTGACTGAAATAATAGTCTTTGAAAACGCGCGATCGAATACCTCTGCTAAAGGGGCGCATTTTCAACACTAGTGAAAAATAAAAATAAAAATTAATTAAAATAACAAAAACGTTACAGTGTCTAATACTGTAGTTGTAATTTTTTAAATTTCTTTTCAATAGAACCCAAAGCTTAGAATTTAGTCTATTTAAAATTTAACAAAAAAAAAACAAAAGATTTTTATTACATTTTTTTCTTATAAAATGGTCCCTGTAAGCATATTTAGACGAATAAATGAGTAAAGAAGTCATTAAAATTTATATAAAAGCTTTCGTAACTCTGTCCCAGTTTGCTGAGGAGTTATTTCCACCCAATTTACCAAGATCTAATCCAAGTTAATAACACTTAAAAAAATTTGCAAGCTTTGACAATATTGATTAAATCAATGAGTCTTCTTGTCGGATATTGCTGAACTAGCGAAAGTTGTGACCACAAAACATTAGCAATTATAACTTTGCCTAGTTGTATTTACATTTGGAAGTTAAATGCAAGTAATCGCTTCAGAATGTCATTGCATTACAGCAACAATTACTTAATGATATGACTATTTTCTACATTGTATTATAAGTTGAGAAGATTTTTCGTAGAAATATCTTAGCACAATTGTCATGTTGATAACAACAATCGCTCACACAGTAAAATCTATATTAATAAACTCTTCTGACGTTTATTGTTGATGGTATCATTTCAAGTAAAATAACGCATTTATAAGTAAAATAACTTGAGACTGTCTGCCACATAAAAAAATTTAAGACTTATAATAATAATATAATTCTCACAACATCTCATAAGTAGCGTAAGCACTTGTATTATAGATATCATACAACAGAGGAACACAAATATATACCTTAATACATACATTACACCTAGACACTGAACAAACACAAGTGTTCATCGCACGAATGTTTGTCCAGGGCGGGGATCGAACCCACGCCCTTTGGCGTGAGAGGCAGGGTCACTACCAATTGCGCCATCCAGTCAGTCAGTCATCCGGGTAGTCAGTTATTATTATTAGTTATGAACTATTTGTACATCTGCGAATATTTCGTTACTCATAATATGAAATACCTTCTTTCATGGACTGAATGAGTGATGATAGCTCAGTGGATAAGAGTGTGCACCTCTGGATTTTTCAAATCTATGTGCGTATTTATAATAATAATAATAATTCTCACAACATCTCATACGTTGACCTGATTCCGTACTAAGTAGCTTAAGCACTTGTGTTACAGATATCAGACAACAGAGGAACACAAATATATACTTAAATACATAATTACACCCAGACACTGATTTCTACCCTTCATTCAGTACGAATGAAAACATCGTGAGAAAACCTGCACGTTTCGGATAGTTTCTGAAACGTGTAACCATGATTCAGTTTTGCGGTGCCCCTACGGGGTGTCAAGCGCACTACGTACCGGTTTATTTATAAAGATCTTTATTACCATGTGACATGCAAAATAAATAAATTAAAAAAAGTTGGTTGGTTGCCCTTTTAAAAGGAATGCAAAAGTCAGAAGGCAGTGTTTTACTCTAAAAAAATCTAAATTCAAAATATCTTTATTTGCATAGGCTAACATACAGCACTTTCAAACCGTCATACATTAAAAAATTTTAACAATTTATTTGTAGGTATAATATACATGTAATTACACATAATATGTCGATACATAAAATATACTAAGAAACGAATAAACATAACGTGATTCTAACAACGGAAACGTTAACTTGATTCCGACGAGAAGATCCGGCAAGAAACCCGCCAGTTACTCTTTTTAATCGCCAGAAATTGTAATATAATGTTATTATTACTATATTATTATTGTAATTATAGACATAAATCGTGGTCTAAGCGTATCCTGGGCTCCAGTAAGTGACGGCTTTGCACGCACCCGGAAATTATCTACACACTAAAATGAAGAAGATCTTCTTTCACGGAACTATTTACTTTTTAACCGGTTTAGTGGAATAATTTAGCGCGCGCAGTACTACGTGACGGTCATCAACTTATGACATAAGGACCTTCAAGGAATGAACGTACTTCTTTTACTGGCAAATCATCGTAGCGACGATGATGTCGCAATACCTCCTATTTTTGTTAGGTATCCGCAGAATATCAGCGTCGAGGCTCTGTGTCACGACAAATAGATGAGCGGGGACCTTTTTGGCGCCTCTTAGAATTTAGATATTATACTGTAGCTAGATTAAGATTGTAAATTATACGTATTGTATAGGTAAATATCAGTATTTTTGGTGCCAAATAAACATATTTCTATCTATCTAACAAGATTCTTCTTCTTACTTCGAAAATTACTTCCTTATGTTATTGGTGTTAAGGTTGTTGTTAAAGCTGACATTAATCAGTTAATTTGTTAGGTAGGAGGTATTGCTATCATCGTCGACTTTTCTGACATTGCAGATGCTCATGAGCGGTGGTCATTAGTTACCATCAGGTGACCCGCTTTCACATTTTCTTACATTTAGCATAAAAAAGAAATGATGCCGCACTGTATTACACATTAAATTATGAACCTACTAAAACAGTTAAAATAGCATGTTTACATCCCTAATTAAATATATTTTGTACGTACAGGTAAAGAATTATACAGCCCTGACACAGATGCTCATGGTGGTGACTCCTTGAATACTGGTCCGCCTAAAGTCAGCTCCAGGACCAACTCTTTCGAGATTGAGAATCTACTAAAGGTACAGTACGATATTTTATATTTTAAGGTCTAGATAAGTGTTTTTGCCACTGTTAACTACCAACAACATCTGTATAATATCATATGCATGACTTATTGGTGTAAACTACTTTCGTGTAAATTTGTGAGAACTTATTTTTTTATAACTCAAACTTCGTTAAATATTAAGTACTTGCTTCATTTTAAACATGTAAGTCTGTATCGTTTCATACTATGTATTCAATAAATCATATATCCTAGCCAAAAACAAACCACATACAGCTGGAAACAAAAACCACTACTCCGGATAAACACCACAGGCTTAAAGTCTTGCCATAAACTGATTGTATGATTCTGGTAAATCATAATAAGAGCATATGAAACAATTTGTATGATCAGAATAATTTATGCGGTCTAAGAGTTTTCCGTATTCTCATTTTTTTTTTATTGAAGATGGGTTTGCTCTCGGCTTTACACTGAACTCTAGAATTGAGAGGAAACCTACGATGGAGCGAGTTTATCCAAAAGTGGCCTATTCACTCTAGCTTTGAAAATATTGGACATTAATTATAAAATATTTAGAACTCGGCAAAATGATAGGTATTACAAAATTATTTACATACATTTTTGTTATTCAAGGTGTCCCGCAATTTATCATTATCGCATCATTTCCGTTTGTTACATTATATACAGAATAATATGTAGTACTAGTCAAAAGAAACGTTGTATCATCATGAATTATTCTTTGTAGTCTCACCGTTCTGTGTGTAACGACCTCATAATATAAACGAGATTGCTTCCCCGCGCATGCACGACCGCGACTTAATTCCATATTCAATTATCCATATTCCAGGGACCATTCCACGTTTTATTTCGTTACAATACCCGCATGGTAATGTCTCTCTTGAAAATAATAATCGTCTCTGCCGAATCAAAATGGGGTACGCACAATTTAATACGAGTACCGTCCCCCTATTATTATACCTGTCCTGTAGATCGTATCCAATCTCCTTTGTGGGCACCTATAAAGACAAAACGTTTATCAGAGCCCTTTTGTCCGCCGAAACCTCACTTTGTGTCTAACCCAGTACAAATGTTTTTAATTGCTTAGAGCTCCAACCGGTTCCTTTAAGTAATTAAAGAGTTGTGACTAAAATTTTCCATCCTGGAAATTCTAACGGGCTATTTTGGGAGTATTTGATCGTAAATCAGCGGTGTTATTCATAAAAAGAGGCCACCCTAAAATTGTAATAAGGGTTGGGCGGGAGACTTAGGCCAATCAAGCATGGAGAGCACGTGTCAACAATGAATGTCGTGTCGTGGTTGAGCAAAAGCAATCTGTCATTTAGTACGTACATGTAATCACGTACGTTTTACGACGAGAACGGGTAACATAAAATTCGGTTTACTTTTTCAGTAAAAATGAAAGAGCAATTGGTAATTAGGCTGAATACGTACCTAATAAATCTGGCACTATGAAAGATTTGCAGAAAGCTGTTAATCATAACAGCAGTAAATTTCTGAACTATATGACGGCACGGCAACCATTTTGTATGAACATTTTAAAGCTCATGTTCCTTTATAAGGTTAGCTAAAGTTTGCTTAAAAATACTCAAGTTAGAGGCTTTGTATATTTTATCATTATCATTACAGCCATTAGACGCCCACTGCTGCGCATATAGGCATTTATATATTTACGAGTACATAATACGATACTAGGATACTTTTCAGTGGCTTCTGAGGCTCTCTGGGCGCAAGTTGAGCCTTTTTTTTAATCAGCCTATAAACTGTTCCACTGCAGGGCAAAGCCCTCCATAATAAAAATCAAGTTATCGCTACTATGACGGGATTAGGCTTAATCACCACGCTTGCCAAATGCGGATTAGTGATCACAAACCCGAGCTATGTCTGAAAAATTCGAAACATACTTTTCGCTCGACCCGGGAATCGAACCCAGGACCCTAAGATCACGGCCCGGTACTTAAAACACTAGACCAACAGGGCGTTTGAAAGTTGAGCCTACAGTACATTGTTTTATTGTGTATTTAGAGCGCGGAACAGGTGACGGGCTGGTGCCGGTCGCCGGCGGACACCCGCCGCGGCAGTCCCACCGGCAGCGTGGTGAGCGCCGCGGCCGGCACCCCCTCGCGACACCTCTCCGACGCCGACAAACTCAAGAAAGTGTTGTTGGAACTCGTTGACACTGAGCGGGCCTATGTCAAGGTTAGTTCCTTATTTTTATAATCCTTACCAAAGTATATAATAGAATATAAAGCTTTCAGAGGACACAATACTGTAATTCATATATATTGGTACGTTGTATTACTTCCTGCTTTACGTTTCGAACGCGTTGCAACGGCCGTGGTCACAGGCTAGTCCACTTGTGACCGTAAGTACTAAGTCCGCCGTAAGTACTACAATGTAATTGTTTATTTTCATCGCGTTTAGCCCCGATATATTAATTTTAGTATAATGCAAAGCGAAAGTTTAAAATCGTTTATGACACAATACTGTATATTGAATTCTCTGACAAGGTCCTGTTATGTATTAAATTGTAACCTTTACAGCAAAAAACTTTGCTGTTTCATAAAATTTAATACAAAAGATGCTGAAACTAGTCCATGTTGAACGGCCCTAGTTCAGGGTTTTGTTAACTTTCGTGAACTAGTATCATATTTTACATTTTACACGTGTACTATAATTGAAAATTTGAGCCAAGCCAAAGTACAATTGACTGATTAGTTAATTTAAAAGAACCAAATAAATTATTTTAATCAGTGCCGTGAGGAAATTAAAGGATAAATTTTCTGAAAACAGAGCTATATTAGTTATTTTGTTTATGAACTAAACACAAAACAATTTATTAAATGCCGCTAGAAAAACATTTCATAACATTCACCCTGGCACGTTATCTTTTAGAATTCTTTCAATTCAGAATTTCAGTTTCAAGCTCAAGAAAGTGTCGTTAAAGATTGTTAAAACCCGAGCTCATAGGTTCCTGATATTGCAACTCGGGCATTTCTGTCCCCGTCTGCATTAAGAAATTGTAGGTAATCCAGCCAACCGCGCTGGCGACGGCAGGTCACAGTTTACCGAACGTGCCTAAATCAGAATGAATATTACAACTTGTAACCACTGAATAGATACTTTGTAACAGTGGAAAGTATGCATCTGTCTCCTCCAGTTTCCATAACCACTTTTACTGCGTCGGTGGCGCAGTGGTTAGTGGGTCGCACTTTAAATTGACGGCTGCGAGATACTTTGTGACAGTGGAAAGTATGCCTCTTTCTCCCCCAGTATCCATTATCACTTTTAGTGCCTCGGTGGCGTAGTGGTTAGTGAGTCGCACTTTAAATTGCTGCGCATGAGGTCCCGGGTACGATCCCCGGGTCGGGCCAAACATTTTTACTAAGAAATTCTAGTCTAGAAGTTGGCGGGCTTGTATCCCCGTGCCTCGGAAAGCACGTTAAGCCGTTGGTTCTCCGCCTGATCCCTCTTCGGTCGTGTCACACTGGTGTCCCAACGAAATATGAGGGTAAGGGAATAGAGGTGCACTTGTTTCAACGAAAACAGTTGTGCAATTGTGCGTTGAGAATGGCCGAAATATCGGTTTGGAAGATATTATTATTATAATCCTATCTATCGATTTTAACGCATCAACATATTAGAATTTCCTCTAACTTCTCCGAACACTGGGAGATGACAAATTTGAAATATATTAGACATAGTTCCGAACTATACGAAAGCTACAGAAGCGATATCATCGTGATATAAGTTCAGCTCAAGCATCTAACGAGTGCACCGTGACGGAAACAGATTTGTGGATAAATTAATTTTGATGGACTTCGCACTCCGAAAATAAATATTCATTGAGCTGAAAAGTTCTGATGGATTTATAAAACGTATTAAAAACTTCGTAAAACCCAAGGAAAACTGGTCGCACCTGAGCTGCGTAGCGATTTACCATTTGTGGATTAGAATATTCATATTTAAATTGTTAACCCTCGAAAATGGGTTGAGTAAAGACGACTGTGAGCAAACCGGTAATGATCCATTATTGTTTGCAGCATCTGAATAACTTGTTGGAGAATTACCTGGAACCGTTGAAAAGGGAAACTTTTTTATCAAACGCCGAGATCAACGCCCTATTTGGAAACATTCAGGAGATAGTGACTTTCCAAAGGCAGTTCTTGCAAAATTTAGAAGAAGCGCTTGAGGCAGAACCAAACTTCCACCACTTTGAGTTTTCAAATCAATTTAAGGTGAGTATTTTGCTCTCCCCGTTTGAGGATATTGTTACCTGTTGTTTTCAAACAAACATAACCATCGTTATATTTTCAGAATGTGCTGTTTGCAGTTGGCAACGCTTTCCTGTATTATGTTAACCATTTCAAACTATATAGCTCTTTCTGTGCTAGTCATAGTAAAGCACAAAAAGTTCTGCATCCTAGTAAGTATCATTCTGTTATTCTATTTAGGTCATCAAAACTAATATATAAATTATTTAATTTTCATATTTCACTTTAACAGATGAAGGTAACCAAGCGTTACAAGAATTTTTAGCTGCTAGGAATCCAAAGCAACAACACTCGTCGACTTTGGAATCATACCTAATTAAACCCATTCAACGGATATTAAAATATCCTTTGCTTCTTCAACAATTAAGGAATTTGACTGATGCTAATTCGGAAGAACACCTACATTTAGTTGGTAAGTCATAGCTCACTCCCTGCAAGAGTAACATTGTTTCGATCCTCAATGAAGGAAGTTACTCATAATAACGTGATGTATTTTCTACAGAGGCCCTAAAGGGAATGGAGAAAGTTGCTGAACATATTAATGAGATGCAACGAATACATGAAGAATATGGTGCTATCTTTGATCACTTGTTTAGACAACACCAAAAGTCCTGCAAGCAACCAATAGATTTAAGTCCTGGTAATTATATTATAGTAAATTAATTAATTTTTTAAGAAAAAGAAATTAACATTTATTAAACGTGAGTTTTCTTTACAGGTGATTTGTTATACTATGGTGGAGTAGAATGGTTAAATATTTCAGACTTTTTAGGAAAAATAAAGAAAGGATTGGAATTGCATGCGATGTGCTTTGTATTTAAATCAGCTGTTGTCTTCCTCTGCAAAGAAAGACTGAGACAAAAGAAAAAGTTGATGGTGAGTATCTTGCACAAACATATAGGTACACATAGCGAGACAGAAGCTGAATCCACCATGTTCTCCTAAATTGGTACCATATTTTTTTCATAAATAAAATACATTTCGAATTTTGAGTGTAAAGATAGATGATTACAAAAGGCTACAGAAATTAGTATAGTCATAGGTATATAAGAAAATGTCGCCGATCTTATTGTTTCCCTCTAACTTTCAGGTAGATTTCTAAATAAAAAAATCAAACTAAACGTATCAACGTTTACTTTATGTCACGTTAGATGTTTTTGTATTCATGCAAATAAACTTGTTATTTAACAATTATTAAAACGTCAAACGAATTATGTAGTAAGTGTGCCCGGTTTCTTTGTTATTGATTGTAGATATCATTTGGCGATGCTTGTGAAGTAAGTAAATTCAAGAGTTTTTATCACAACATATCTGTCCATAATTTGATCTGACATGATGGATTCAAATAAGGTCGAGGACTCCTCTACTTTATTTAATGGCTTATTAACAAATCTTTCCCGGTAATTGAACAAGTTTCGTTCTTCAACTTTACGAAACTCGCTAAAAGTAATTCCAATTTTCGAGAGAAATATGAATCCAGTCACTTCTTTGTAGACAGCGAGTTATGTTCTCCGTTATAAGTTAAAGCTGTCACTCCTGTATTGAAATAAAATTCATCATCATATCATTCAGCCCACATTAATTCCCTGGTGACATATGCCTCATGTTGTGATGCTGAACAGTAAAAAAAATATAATTACTTTTATTCACGATAAACGCGTATATAAAGTTAGGTGTCTATATCGAAGGTCGACTATATCGAAGCTGCATCATTATAGAATCGCGTTTGTATCACTGCGAAAAACCACAATGTTCTAAGAGCCCTAATGAAACTTTGAGGTCTATGGAGGCACTTGACAAAGAATTCGAGTTTAGAATTCCATACATACGTTCATACAAATCTCATAATTTGACTTCAATGTCAAGTGCAAAAGAATACGCCTATATATTGGGTCGTAATTTTTAGGGGGTATCGTCTAAGAACAATTCGAACGAGGTGGAAATCATCCGGTACCAGGTGCTAATCCCAGTGACCGAGGTCCAGGTGCGCGCGTCCTCCGCGAAGGACATGGACAGCCACTTCCTGTGGGAGCTTATACACCTGCGGAGTCAGCTGCAACGCCGCTCGGAGAAGGTCTACGTGCTGTCTAACAGGTTAGTTTCTACCACATTTGTACAAACATACCTTTGGCAACTTACAGTTCTTTCCCTCATATTTATTTAATTTTTACTCTTTTTAAAATGACGCAGTTTGAATGTTTAATGGTCAGTGCGACAAGAAACATTTAGCGGATAGCAGAAATTGGACCTAATCTCCACTAAATGTGTTACAGGAGTGACATGTAATATTTGTAAAATTTCTATAGAAACTTTGCAGTATAAGGCCTTCTATCAGCTCTACCTACCCGATTAAACATGATTTTCCTTGTCTCTTGTAATTTACATACAATTTTCAAATTATAGATTAGGTAGACACATTTATTTAGATTGTTTATCGAAATACATGTCAATAGACCAGTCAATTTCCGTTCTTGGAAATCACGAATAACGAAATAACGTTATTGGTGAATCCAATCAGTTAAACTGTAGGCATTATTAGCCTAAAAGTCTAAACGTTAGGCAGTTTCGTTTTTTAACATTAATAAAAATAATCGTTACTAAAAAGTTTAAACACCCTCTACATTTAGAAACTATCAAACGATTAGTTTACTACAATCTCTCTGTAGGGACCCATCTGTGGCCCGAATAAATACTCGAAGTAACTTTATTAACCCACTGAGACCCTTTGTTACGCAATCTAAGCGATAAAATCTTACTTTAGTTTTCATATACACATTCAGACGCGTAGGCGACGTCATTTGCCGTCATAAATGTGGGCCGATACCATCGACAACAAACTCCCAACTACACTTTGAAGTCAAACTATGTATGAGTAGTTCAAAACAAACTCGCTTTGTATTATACAATCGAACTAAAGTAGGTAAATTATGATAACCGTTGTTCTATGTTGGGGATATAGTTTTTTTTTATTGTAGTACATTATATCACCATAACGTCCCGTTGATCTAATGATTTAAGAACCGGGCCATGATCTCGGGGTTCGATTCCTGGGTAAGGTATGATTCGAATTTTTCGAACATAGCTCGGGTTTGTAATCACCAATCCACATTTGGCAAGCGTGGTAATTAAGCCTAATCCCATCATAGTAGCGATGACTTGATTTCTATGATGGAGGCACTTGCCCTGCAGTATGTAGGATACTTTTTACATTATATCATTAGGAATAGGAATTTTATTAACAACCTTTCGAGCTTCAAACTACACAACAACAATCATGTCATCAAGTACTTTTCTGTTATATTGTCCTCGTGTGTTTATCACCGACAGTTATTTAATTTGATAAAGTATACGAAATACACATGTTCGCGTAAAAATGTTGCAAGCCAGAATCATAACCAGTCTATTTCTAGATTTATGTAGCAGTAAGTCACAAAGCAGTGACTATATTAGACCATTCTAGAATCAACAAACTGTGAATTACCTTCGTTCGCATTTGTCCAAGCAGCACCGCGGACTTCCGTAACGCGTTCCTCAAGACGATCCGGCAGATCATCCGCGAGTCGGTGCGGAACATGGCGTTGCCGACCACGCGGCCTGCGCCGGCGCCGCCGCGCGCGCCCCATACGCTCGACCGCGACCGTGAGAGACCCAAACACCAGGTATGATTCTTGTAACACATGTTTTTTCAACACTATAGCAGGCACGATTCTCTCACAATGTAACAGCGGCGGTTCGCTCCATGCTATGTACCTACTTTATTTATTAACACGATTTATTTTAGGCCAGACATGGTGAAGAGAAAATTAAAAGTCTTTTTTTGTATTCGTCAACATGGTCTGGCATTTTTTTGTTTTTTTTTTATAAATATTTATTTCACAACGTCACATACATTGATCTGACTCCGAGATAGGTAGCTTAAGCACCTGTGTTACGGATATCAGGACTCCAATTCTCGGGCTCGTGATATTTTGATAACATGGCGGATATCATCCGAAAACCATACAAAAAAACTATGTTTTAATGATCATATATCACTAAAACATAGTTTTTTCGTATGAAAATAAATGTCACGAGCTCGAGAATTGGGCTCCTGAATCAACAGTGGGATTAAAAATATATACATTTTAATACTTTTCTTTTGTTAATACACCGTTATTTTTTTTTCGCTTATTTTGGCGATCTAAAATGCTAAATGGACTTGACTCACAATAGCTGTTATGAGATTTTCGTGATTTTTTTATATATTATAAGTATATACTTGTATTTTTTATATATTATAAGTATATACTTATAATATATAAAAAACACCCAGACCAATACAAATAGACATGTTCATGCACACCAGTGTTTGTACTGTGCGGGGATCGAACCCGCAACCCTTGCACCAGAGGTAGCGGTCACTACCACTGATTCAAACAGATCGTCAAAACCCATTTCAAAAACGCACATCCGGCACCCAAGATCTTAGCTACATATTTTACAAATCATTTTGAACAATCTTATTTCTATGTCGTTTGAAAATTAAATAATTAGGTAATGTACTTTTTGTGAATTTTGAAGTCAAATACTCGATTATTTCCCTTGCATTAAAAGGCGGAAATATTTGTTTTTATTAATTAATATTACAAATTATAGGTACAGGTGATGCAAGGATCACAAACCCTGGGAAAAACGAAAAAGCCTAAAACTTCCGGACAGCGGTTATCCGCAGGCAACATTGAGGTAAATATGCTACACCATTGAGTTAAATTATCTGCACACAGCCACACGGTTACTACAATCTGTCAAATCCCTCAATTGATATTGAACCGAACGTGTTTGACATTATGGTGAGAATTAACTGAAGAAATTTGACAGCATTGTACACACATACACGTGCACGTACACATCAAAGTTGATCTTAGTTATAGTCCTAACGACTTGGAAATTAGCTCTGGACGTAGTCATTTCAACAATGAAATATTAGTTTTATTTTTAAGGTTGTGCTATCTCTGTCGGGATTCTAATAAATAAATAAATAATCTAATAGGTTGGCGATTTGTCTCGTGAAAACTCACAAGATGCAGACGAACCACCCCCACCACCGCCCGAAGAAGAACCCACATTCCGGCACAGGAGTAAAACACTGGGCGATACGACTGGTTAGTAACTTGCTTTGAAACATGATAATTTTTAAATGTTAGATTAGATTAATTAAAAAATACATAATGCAGAAACCATTTCCCATTAATATTGATGACGTTTGTTCGCAAGTCCCTTAATATTCATGCTCGATCTATCCTTGCTCCTTTAAAATGTGGCCTGCACTATCTCATGTAACTGTTATGTATGTGCTGGTATCGCATGGACTAACTCGGCCCCGCTCCGCCCCACGACAGAAGCGATCGCGAAGCGCGCGCCGCCGCCGCCGCCGCCCGCCGCCGACAAGCCCGACCCCGGCTCCAAGTCCGAGGGCGAGGACGAGCCGCCCCCGCCGCCTGCCAAACGAGGGTTAGGCAGAACTCCCAACCACCTCACTCTAAGGTACCAACATATGTATGGGTTACCGCTACAAACTAACACACCATACCTACACCAACGCTGATTGGCACCAGATTCCTCACATTCTAACGAACTCTAAATTTGCGTAGGTTTGCTTGTTTTACTCATACATATGTCATCACTTATATAACTTACTTTGATCGCCATTGAAACGAACTCATGGGAGTCGTATGCTTACAGCACGACGTCGACGCTGAGCGCCGGCAGCACCGGCAGCCAGGCGCGCCTCATCCAGTCCTCTCACCAACCTACCAACTACCAGCCTACCATGGTCAAGGAGCTAGGTAAGCAGGAGTCCCAGTCGCTTAAGTCTTCCCCAGAGAAAAAAGGTTCCTCCAGCCAGGAAAGGAAAATCAAAGTCATACGATCGTGTAGCGGCAGCAGCATCAACAGAGATAAGTCCCCTAACAGATCAGTAGAGCGCATTTCACCCGATAGAGATCGTGTTAGCAAAGTTATCGTCTGCAAGTCTCCCAATAAATCGAGTTTGAAACAAACCAAAACTATGCACCGATCACCGAGGGGCAGTTTCGATCAATCCAAGTCCCCGCGAGGATCCATCGACAAATCTCGATCACCACAGCAAAGTTTCGATGGGTCGAGATCTCCACGGGGAAGCATAATGAAATCTCGAGAAAATAGCGTTGATAGATCTAGGTCACCGAAACCCGTCCCGAAAAAAGGGATAATGCGTACCCCGCAAGCGAGCTTCGATAGATCGCCATGCAAATCGCCTAACGTAAGCCGCCGACCTTCCAAATCCAGCGGCGAAAAATTGGCGAGGCTCGGCACGAACTCTCTAGATAGAATGACTCATTACTCCCAATTGGCTAAAGCTGAGGATAAGGCTATGAGAATGGGGATTGTGGTGTCTAAGTCGACGGAATCAATTGCGAAGGCGATTGAGCACCCAACCTGTGTGCAATGTTACCTGTCTGGAAAAAAGCAAAGTAAAACCTCCTAGCATAAGGGGAAGGGCAAGTCCCCCAAATCTCGCAGAAAAACGTTGACGTCCCACTCGAACAGAACCACGTCATCCGACCGCAGCAGTATTGAGACCCTGGACGGCGCCCACGAGCGCAACCACTGCGTAGCTTCCTCGCGACACCCTGAAAAAAGCGAATTTGATCAAATACACGTCTAAGATTATATTCACCAATGATTTTAAAATTAGTTTATCATTTCCCTGAGTGAGATAACATACTTATAATGAGACCTATCAATATGGTTAAGAGTTAGACTAATGTCTAATGCGCCTATACTAAAAGGAATTGATTAGTGACTGAGATAAGTCAGAATGACAATTTATTAGAATATAATTTCAATCTACAATCATAGTTTTAATTATACTACTAAGTTACTTCTTATACATACAATAATATTGCATTAACGGTATTAATTAGAGCAAGTAAAATTTATTTGTAGTGTGAATAGGGTATTATTTGCCTGCATTATTTGTTGCCTTGCAATCAATATTTTTCTTCTTTTCTTTAGACAGTTTATTGCATACCATGTAATGAATAACTCTTTAAATAATTAACCTGTTACCAAATTGTAATATCACATTTATAGTGCATGCTCGCTCATAATTAATTCACGCAGCTGTTCTTTATTTTAGGTGTAAAATATAAAAAAACTTATTTTATAGAAGTCCTATTATAATTTTTATTTATTTATATTGTGATCTCAGTATAGTATTTTATTTATTTTAGTAAATGTTAATCAAATATTTATTTAAATGAGTTGTAAAAGGATTCATTTTATATTTGATTTTAAAATATAAGGTTTACTGACCACCAAAACGTTCAAAATGATGTATACGTAAATATCTTAAAATTAAATATCGTACCTGTTTTCAAATCAAGTTTTAATGAATCCAATTATATGCGTACGGTGTATACTCGGTGTAGATTCAACTTAGATGTGTAATTTCATAGGTAGATGGATGTAACAACCATATTGCGTAACTAATAAAAAAACTCTAATTATAGATAATCCAAGTGCTAAGTGTTATATAATAATGGCTGTGGAATTGTACTGATGTTAATCCTTAATCACTTTCGTAATAGTACCTCTCTTGTTAATTTAATCGACTGTTATTATACATACATCCCGATAGATTAATGTAACTATTATTACGTAGTAGATGGCCATGGATTTGTACCATTAAGTCTTCCATTTCAAAATACCTATATTGTTAATGATACTATATATTAATTTCTGTCTTAATATTCTTCTTCATCTGCTCAATTTAGGGTTAAGTTAATCTGTTTACAACGCGCAATTGTTTTCACCTCAAGTGAAGTTATTAATAAATATACTTGCATGCATCTATTTATTAGAGTAAATAGTTCGTGCTTAGCATTGGGTACGTTTAATAACTGCTCTAAGCGTTCTATTGCAAATGGTTGTTGAATAGCGCCAATAGTAAAATTTCTCGTATGCGTCGATGTTACTAATTAATTAAAACGACATAAATTAAACGTAATAAATGGCTAACTGTAAACTCAAGAAATTAAAGGACTTTAATGTATCTTCTGCAGTCTTGAACGGCATGATTAATCGCTAAACGTAATATAAATTATTAATAAAAATCTATCTATATGCATGACGCTATCAACAATATTACATAGGTTTAAATAGTATTATGCTAAATCGTTTAAATAGGCTAACCATACACACACTAAAAAATAAACATGTAATAACCACATTAATATCTATAGAATAATGTAGAAAAAATACTTCTTTGCTCACGTAGTGCTTTAATTAGGTGTGCACTAATTCTCTGTGGATTTAGGTACATAATGCACTCAACTATATCTTACACCTTCGATCGATCGAACTGTCGGGATATTGTATTCTTCGGTGCACATATGTAATAGTGTTTAGGTTAGTAGCGATCGACGGTAAGCGGTACAGTCAGAGCGCTCCTTCACCCCGCTTGAATGTTCGATGAGCACGTTGCGCGACCCGGGCGCGGCGCGGCGGCTGCTGCGGGCTCCTCGTTCGCACGATTTCTACCGGTACTTTAGTACGAGATTCAACCTCACTAAAGCTACATTATATTTAATTTACCTTGATAATCGATACTTAGCTGACTCGTATTTCTTTCGCACCTATTTTAGAGTTTAGTACCTAATCAAACTATCCCTCAACTAAAGCCAAGTATCGATTTCATGGACTAATCGTAAGCGTCTGTAGCAATAGTGATGTTGAAATTCGCACTCAGAGTACGGCGTCGGACCTACGACGACGTTCATCAAACATTCAACTCTTTGCTCGCGCGCTCGCGACATCCTGGCGAATCGGTTGAGTGCAAACCGCCACATTTCCAAATTGCTTCGAGATCCGACCACGATTGAATTTATAAAGAGTTCGGTGTTTGGTGTGTTGTAGGATCGCCCGTGTGGAAACCGCGCGACATGAGCGAGGGAGGCGGGGGCGCCACGTCCGCGCCGTCGCCCCCCGCGCCCACCACGCTGCCGCGCTCGCAGCGCCCCGCGCCGCGGGCGCACCTCTCCGCCAGCCGCAAGTCGCTCGCGCCCGACCACCGCCACTAGCCGCCGCGCCGCACAGCCTCCGCCACGCCAAGCACCTCCATGCTAGCACCACGACTGCACACACATGACGTGCCACATATGCAGGGGGCGCCCCGCCCCTAGATTTCATACATCTTCAGTCGGATCGACTGTCTCACTAAACTTTAAGTGACGTACATGGTTATGAATGAGAATGCAACCCATCTCCATTTCAACCCATTTGTTGTATGAAATCGATTGTCATTAGCACAACCTCTTACGCCACACATATCAATGCTCGGAGTTGAGCGTATTCTCCGTGTATCAAATTCGATGTACCGATCTAAATAATGCACTGTGGTGTTTGTGCCGTTGAAGCGATTGAAATGGAAAGATTCTGGTTGTGGACGTAGACTTGTGTTGGCTGTCGCTTTAACCCTGACCCGGTCCCGGCGCCCGCGCGTCCGCTCGTCCGGAACGCCCGACACGCAGGGGTTCCGGAGCGCCGCGCCCGCTCGTTCCTGACCCGACCGCTCCGCTGGAGCTGACCGCGTTGTGAGATGACTTGCCGTATCTTGGTTCACTTTGATGCTCGAACTTTGTTTATAAAGCTCAAACACTTAGATAAATCTGTCCGATACCCCTTAAAGCTCAAACAAGTCACGAATTTACGTTTAGTTTACCGCAGACGTTATAGCGTACGGCTCACGTTAGAGGTACCTAAACGTTTAGAAATACCCTCAAACCTATAGTACCGTGGCATTGCCTTATATGAATGTTATAGTTGAGCAATCTCTTCTAAACAAAACACTACACAAGTAGCTATCACTACCTATAAATAAATTTGTTTTATTGCGATAGTCAAAATAATAAAAGACTCACATTTTGAATTGTAGAATGATCAGATGAATATGTAATGATGATGAGTATGAGTGTTGTCATCCGTGTACAGTCCGTGTTTTGATGCCAGATTCTAATAAGATTCATGTGCCACAATTTGAACTGCACCTTGTTCTTCCAAATCTATGTAATGTACTATCTTCAACCACCTGTTAAAACTGTTCTTTAGTTTAAATTACTGAATTTTTATTTTCATATTGTAGACCTACGAAGACTTTCCAAACGTAGGTCTATGTAATATACTTAAAATGACAATATCAATAGTAAAATTTCAAATTGAACAGGCGATAATTATATTACGTAACGGAGTTGTTTCAAGTCATAGTACATGAATACCTAAGTATTGCCCACATCTATACTAATCACTAAAGACGTAATTAAGGTTTTTAATTAAAATAAGTACCAAATAAATTGTAACTGTTATTGCAACACATTTTTTACTTTAGTTTACGTATACGAGTCCATCAAGATCAATATTATTATCAAGACGTCACAAAAACATTCGTAAATATGACAATAGAAACAATACTCCATTACGGCTTTAGTATTAGATAGACAAAACTCATAATTTTTTACACTTTTTGTTTTAATTTACTAATTAGGTGAACGTTTCACTCATCATAACCTGTAATTATTATACCTATTAGGTTATGCGGATTGAAGTTGTTCAAGATAGATAAATAATCACTGAAACCTCTATAGTACCACCTATAGATTTCCTTCTAGTGTTTATGTTTATTGTTTTTGAAACGACTATGAACGCTCGAATTAATATTACATTTGTGCCAAATTATGTCTACACCTATGCTTGTTAATACTCATCGACATATATTCAGTATAAATATATCGAGAGATTAGTTAGCTATAATGTTGTTAAGTTAATTTCATCATGTTGGCAATGCAATATTCACTACCCTATAGTTCAAAATGCACACACCCTAAGGACAAGTACACTAGGTAGTTTTGATAATAATTTCTCTTCGTGATCAAGTTTTATCATAGGCTAGGCGAATGATATAACATGTATCCTACTACATGATTGGGTTTATGATTTACCGAAAGATATATGTACTGATAATAAATGATTGTTTTGTTACTTGTAGTGTTGTGTGTGGATTGTATGAGACCGCGGTGAAGTTGTGAATCGAATTGATGTTTGCGTTCCCGCATTTATAAATACAACTTCACATTTACAGGCTCTAAGAATGTCAATTTAACTTATCTTACCTCTTATCCTATCATACGTATTTACAAAATCTACTTTACATTTTGACGAAACATAATGCTGTAGGTATATTTGTGCCGCGCGGTGTATTAAAAAGTTTTGCGTATAAATTCGTAGCGATGACGAAACTGGCACTGCTATTGTATTTTACACTTAATTTCTTATTCGTTCTAATTTTACATAAAAAAGGTAAAATATTGAATCAAAAAGTTTCACAACGTCTGAGCTGTTATTATTCTTTCAATGGGTCGCCTGTAAAATTGAGATTTCGATGTACGAGTAAGTTCGAACAATTGGAGAGGCCTACGTCCAGCACTGGACTGCGACAGGCTGATGATGATGATGATGAGTAAGTTTTACAGTTTACATAAGAGCTTTTGATAAGTAGATTTTAAATACATTTATTATATATTACATGCGCAGAGAATAACATAGTAGATGCCAGCATTACAAGGAGTTGGAACTTATATCCGAGTATTAAAGATTTCAATTCATGACGTCACTGCGTCCTACAACAATACCTCACAAACATTTTACAATCAACTCGAATATTATTATTATATTTATATGGTATTGACATTATATAGATTTTGCAATTATTTATTATTGTGACCACATATATATATATTACATATATATGTATATTAAATTTTACGTATTGTTTGAAAGATTGTTTTGTGATTTATCGAAATAAAACCTGTTTATTAATATACATATGTTAAAATATTCGAATTTAATAATTACGAACTTATACAATCGATTTATAGATATTATTATACTAAGAAAATATAATTAATAAAATGAATAAACAAATATGAGTGAAAAGTGAAATGAAGGATAAGCTCATTAATTGCGATTGTATTTCATACTTCAATAACATTTGAAAGTAATGTAGGGAAATGAATGAATATTTAGAAAGACTTATTGAAGTAAAATACGAAAGTAACTAATGTTATAATAAGTATTGAACTTTTATAATTTCACGTTGTATAGTTTGCGACTTGTGTTGATTCAAGTGTTGAGTTTATCGTCTTCAATGTATTATATAGTTAAAATTAAAAATAAACTTTCCTGTATACATATGTTGGTAACGTGTTTGCCAAGCTACGTGACATGCAGCGTGTGACTAACCTAATGGTTTTATTCCGACGTTGACATAATATACCTAATATAATTTTTAATTATCAAAATCTATATTGTACTGAACATGAATCACAAATCACAAATTTCGTATTTGAGGAGAAAGCCACCAAAACGTAGATTTAGGATAAAACAACATTTAGGTTCAAATTGAATATCGAAACGCCTAAATTAAAAGTGCCTTCGCAATGTTTTGGACGTAAAGTGCACCGGGAAATTCCAAAATGTTCGCACGAGTCGGAACCGCGCTGCGTGCCGTAGCTCGGCGCACCTCTTGCCGGAATAACACAGATCTTAGTGTCCTTTAGTGGCTTCCAACACGTTTAGTATCATTTACAAATTGATGTATGTATTCTTATCGTTTTCCTATGTATCAATATGTTACATTTTTGTGACACATACGGAAATTACTTTTTATTGCTTATGAATAAATATAAATAAAATAACTGTTTTGTTTTATTATCTGAGCAGTTTGCGCAGATTTTTTAATCTTATTTTTTTTTATATATGAGAGGTGGCAGACGAGCAGACGGATCACCTGATGGTAAGCTATTCCGCCGCCCATGGACACCCGCAACACCAGTGGAGTCACAAGTACGCTGCCAACCTTTTCCCCTTCCCCACCATTGGGCCTCCGGTATCCTCACTCACACGGCGAAACACAGCGCAGGCGCTGCTTCATATATATATATAGATAGACACATTGATTATGAATGAAGGACCACCAAAACAACTATAGGTGAACTACATATATGCATGAATGGGCCGGCTCGACCGGAGTGATACCACGGCCTTACAGGAAACCGGCGTGAAGCAGCACTGTGCTGTGTTTCGCTGCGTGAGTAGGGTACTGGAGGCGCAATCCGGGGGAATGGTGGATTTAAAGGTTGACAGCGCACTTGTGACTCTACTGGTGTCGCGGGTGTCTATGGGCGGAGGCAATCGGTTACCATCAGACGATCCGTCTGCTCGTCTGCCACCTATCACTTAAAAAAAAGTATATAGGTATCAATCAAGCATATTTCACGTATTCATGAATCTGTTTTTTGGTATTATTTCTTTCTCTGTAGGTATTCAACAACAAGGTTACTTACTCATCGGTTGGTGCATGCACTGTTTATGGGACCAGTGACCATTGATAGTGTATGCGACCTGCGCAGTTGTCATCTGATGCGACTGAGCGGGTGAGCAGGTTGCGGATAGCTCGCCCTCCCCCACTCCCACCTCTTTTCATGAGGACGGGAGAGGGTGTCACGTTGACCCCGGACAATAGATGGCTGCTCCAAAACCCAATCCCAGGCTAGGAGCATTCCTGTTAACCTCAATCCCATGCTCCCCTCCCCATCCCTCCCAATCATCCCCACCCTAATCACCGCATCCCTCCCCTCTTTTCCTGGAGGAGGAAACCTCGTCTCCAAAAACCCCAATCCAAGGTGTCATCCGACCCGTGCCGATGGATGCATGGCCGAGGGGATGCTCGGTCGCGAACGGAGGGGCTTCGAAACCAGGCGAAATCGAGGTCTATTTAGCCTTACCCCTGCAAGCGGGGCTCTGCAGGGGTGGACCTTTACTTCCCTAGCTTCTTGTGGGAACTATATGGTTATTGTAGACATAATAGACGACCATTTAAATTCTACCAAAGAGGTACTAGGTACCTCCGAGGCTATGCTCCTTGGCAGCGATACTGAGGAGCACACAAACACTGCCGGAGCACCTGGGACTGAGGGACCAGGTACTTCCAATGCAGAGTCGACCCCTCTGGGCGCAAAGCACCAAAGGGACACGTCGACCAAGGGGCCAGAGAGTAAACCCAGGGTTAAGCTCTCTGGAGCTGATAGAAAACTAATATATCGGCTTGTAGCGAAGGGTATGACCTTCGAGCAGGTGCTAGAACTGCGCATGAGTGAAAAGGCCAAGCAGAGGACCCGAGAGGAGGGGGAAACGAGGGAGCGGGCGTCAAAGCGCCCTCTCAATACCTCGTCTACCTCGAATCAAGGTAATCCCACCAAGGCACCGAAACTTGGCGAGCCTTCCACCTCGAAGCCTACCTTTAAGGAGGTTGCTGGGTCCGTCACGTGCGGCATCACAGACGCCCTGGGTAAAATGGACCAGGGGAGGGTCGAAATGCTCCAAGGTGCTATCTTGGAGTGTATTGACACCTCAGACGATGGTGACGGCCCCAGCTTTATTGAATGCAAACCGCGCTCGGGTAGCATCCTTAACAAAACACATAACCCCCCCCATCGTAAAGAAACAGACACAACCTAGGCACCTATATATAATCCTATCCCATCCCTCCGTCTTAGCTAAATTCCCTAACCCTTCCCCTCCCAATCCCCCAAAACAACACAATGATTAAGGCGATACAAGTAAACCTCCAGCACTCAAAGGCAGCCACAGCTGCCCTTTGCCAAAGATTCCTCTCTGAGGACCTGGACATCGCCTTGATCCAAGAACCGTGGGTGAACAAAACCACGGTAATGGGGCTAAACTCGGCAGGTAAGATATTAAGTAACTCCTGCGGAGTGAGGCCAAGAGCATGCATGCTCTTCAAGAGAGATATAAATTACCTCCCGATCCCTTCGCTGTGTACAGACGATGCTGTTGCAGCGTATATAGACCTCCCCGGGGGGAAAGGTGCAGAGACACTCATAGTCAGCTCCATGTACCTACCCGGAGAGGACCAGGATCCGGTGAACAAGGTGACACCGGTAGTGGAATATTGTCTGGAGAGAGAAACCCAGCTGCTGGTGGGTACAGACTGCAACTCCCACCACACATCATGGGGCAGCTCCGACACGAACGCAAGAGGTGAGTCCTTGTTTGACTACTTGCTCACCAACAATCAATTTGTTCTTAACGTGGGTAGCAAACCAACCTTTACCACACGTTCTAGGCAGGAAGTACTAGATATAACATGGTGTTCAGGTAATCTCGCACACCGAGTAACCAATTGGCACGTCTCAGATGAGCCGTCCTTGTCCGACCACACCCATATTAGGTACGACATAATATGCTCGGGAACAAAGGAACCGAACACGTACCGAGACCCCAAGGGAACAGACTGGGAGGGCTTTAGGAACTCCCTTAGGTTATACCTTGGAGATTTTAAATACATTAAAACTGTGGACCAAGTGGAAGCCGCAGCAGAGGACTTAGGCAGAAGCCTAATGAAAGCGTATCTAGAAAATTGTCCTCTTAAGACCACTAAGAGCAATAGGAACGCGCCTTGGTGGAACAAAAACCTGGAGCATCTGAGGCAAAAGGCCCGTGCCTTATTTAATCAGGCAAAAAAAGACAAGAACTGGGATGCTTACAGGAAGGCGCTAACACGCTTCAATAGGGAGCTCAGGAAAGCAAAAAGGAGATCCTGGCAAAAATTTTGCGGGTCCATCAAAGACACTGCCCAAGCTGCCAGGATCCACAAAATATTAGCCAAGACACCTGAATCCCATCTAGGCCTGCTAAGGAAAGCGGATGGATCTTTCACGGAATCCCCGGAGGAAACACTGAGACTGCTTGCTCAAACGCACTTTCCGGAATCCGTGTACATTAATAACGAAAGAGAACTCCAGGACAGTAAGTCTCCGGACAGGAGACCGCGGAATGAAGACTGGAGGAGAGCTTCCGTTATTTTTCGTCCCCAACAGATAAGTTGGGCCATTAGGAGCTTCAAGCCTTATAAATCTGGTGGGGTCGATGGTATTTTCCCGGCTATATTGCAACGGGGCGAAGATATCATCATCTCAACGCTGATAAAACTTTACCGTGCAAGCTTTGCTTGGAGTTATCTGCCATCAGCGTGGACTCGGGCGAGGGTCACTTACATCCCCAAGGGAGGGGACAAAGACAAATCACAGCCCAAGTCCTACAGACCGATAAGTCTCACCTCATTCCTACTAAAAACGATGGAAAAGGTGTTAAACAGTCACATCAGGGCAACATACCTCGTTGAAAAACCCCTGAGTGCAAGACAACATGCCTACCAAACAGGCAAGTCCACGGAAACGGCACTTATTGATCTGGTGGACAGAATTGAGAAAGCCATAGAAGACAAAGAAATTGCACTCTGTGCCTTTCTCGACATCGAAGGGGCTTTTGACAACACCAACTTCGATGTTATAACACGTAGCATGGTGAATCGTGGAATCGACGATACCACCACCAGATGGATGGGATCCATGCTACAAAATCGAACTGCAACAACAACGTTGATGAATAAAACTCTTCATTATAGAGTGACCAGAGGGTGTCCACAGGGCGGAGTCCTATCACCCCTTCAATGGTCATTGGTTGTTGACAGTCTCATCTGTGAGCTCAATGAAGCCAGATTCCTGACTCAGGGTTACGCAGATGACATAGTAATAATGGTCATAGGAAAATGTCCTAGCACCATTTCCAGTCTTATGCAAAGGGCCCTACGAATAGTAGAAAACTGGTGCACAAGACACGTGCTAACAGTCAACGCACAGAAGACGGTCTTAATCCCGTTTACCAAAAGAAGGAAACTAGAGGCGCTTCACGCCCCAACACTTCTTGGTACGAAGCTATGCTTGTCCAACGAGGTCAAATATCTCGGAGTCTTTCTAGACCAAAAACTAACATGGAACAAGCATCTCGACTACATTACTAGAAAGGCAAAAATAGCGATGGGGGCAAGCAGTAGGTTGGTGGGGCTAAAATGGGGGCTACGGCCTAAGGCCGCACTCTGGATTTATAAAACCATAGTGAGGCCGATCGTCACTTATGGCTGCTGTGTGTGGTATAAGAAGACGCACCAACTCAACTGCGTGGAGAACCTCAGCAAAGTTCAAAGAACAGCCTGCCTTATAGCCACTGGCGCTCTTTCGTCCTCTCCCTCTGCAGCACTGGATGCCCTCCTGAACATTCCACCTCTGCACATTCACGTGCAGATGGAAGCGAGGATGGCCATTACGAGAGCAAAAATCAGAGGAAGGACGAGATGGCAATCTAGGGTCATAGGTAACCTCTACAATGAACTAATGAAAATTCCGGTCATGGATATGCCCTCTGACTCCATGATCCGTGAATACCGCTTCGATCAGCGGTTTACAGTCTTGTTACCTAGTAGACAAGACTGGGAGGCTGGAACTCCCGGAAATGTTAAGCAGAATGACATCGTTTGGTATACGGATGGTTCCAGGAGGCAAGGCGTATCCGGGGCGGGATTTTGTAATGATCGCTTCAGAATACGCAAATTCGCCAACCTGGGTCGCTATACCACAGTGTACCAAGCAGAAGTCTTCGCAATAATTGGCTGTGTCCAAGAGAGTCTGCAAATGAATCTCCAGAATAAGAAGATATTCATCTTCTCAGATAGTCAAGCTGCCCTCAAGGCGTTAACATCCTGTGAACTTGACTCCAAACTCACTAGCGAGTGTGTCCTGCTCCTAAACCAGCTTGGCAATGCCAACATCGTAAATCTGATTTGGGTACCGGGACATTGCAATATCAGAGGCAACGAAGTCGCTGACGTGCTAGCAAAGGCCGGGGCAGAGAGCCCACTACTCGGACCGGAACCAATAAGTGGCGTTCCAGCCTGCATGGTCAGGTTCGAGTTAAAAAAGTGGGAGCATAAGCAAAGCACTGAATATTGGAAAAGACTACCTCGACTAGAACAGTCTAAGGCGTTGATACAGGCGTTCGATCAGAGACGAGCTGTAGAAATAATAAAACTGAGCAGAGGACATGTTACAAGCACTCACTCGGACCCTCACAGGGCACTGCAAATTAAATAAGCACCTGCACAACATGGGCCTTTCAGATACCAAAATCTGCAGGTTCTGTCGCGAGGACGAGGAAACGATTATCCACGTCCTCGGCGAGTGCATAGCGCTGCACCGGTGCAGAAGCCGGCACCTGGGAGCACACATGATCTCAGCAGACGAGATCAAAAGCTCCCCCATCAGCTCCATTCTCGGGTTTATCCTGGAACTGGAGCTACACGAGGTGCTGTAATAGGTTACGGGGCTGCCACAATAGATCATCTACTGGTCGCAGTGGCTATGAGACGCATGGCTCACCCCATTTCTAACAAATAAAAAAAAAATACTTACTCATCTTCATATTCTCAATTATGCATTAGAATATGAACAATGCTTACGTATTTATAAACAAATCTTAGTTACATAATATATTTACAATTTATGGTCTAAAACATTTTATTAATATTTCTTCTATAGTAAAGACTTCAACGCGTCAATAAAGTAAGGTAACATTTTGAATCTAATTAATAGTACAACATGTGCGGATAAAGAATGGGATCAGAAATGGCGGCGCATCTATTCACATCTCGCTCGCACACTATTTGCGTCTATACTCGCACTCGTGGGGTGCGAGTATAGACGCGAGAGGTAGTATGAATAAAAATCGTACTTTTGTGCATCAAATAAAAAATTAGACAACTTCGAAAAGTAAGCTAAGGAATGAGAAAGCAAAGTCAAATGCACACACATTAGAGACTTCAGACTAGCCACATGGGAGCGTTCTGCACACTTGGTACCGTATGAATTGTTCCCAACAGGTTTAGAAGTAAAGTATTAGCCTATGTACTATCCCACTGCAGGGCAAAGGCCTCAATCACAGAAATCGATTCATCCCTACTATGATGGGATTAGGCTTAATCACCACGCTGGCCAAATGTGGATTGGTGATCACAAATCCGCGCTTTGTTCGAAAAATTCAAAACACTTTTTGCACGACCCGGGAATCGAACCCAGGACCCCGAGATCACGGCCCGGTACATAATCCACTAGACCAACAGGGCGTCGAGCTTAACCACCTTATTACAAAATGCGTTTTAATGTTATTACCATACTAAATCTCATTCTATCCCGTTCCAGCCCACAATTTTAAAAGTGACTGGAACGAGTTTTGTTCAGGAACTAATCTCAGATCGCGTTTTGTAATAAGGGGGTTTAACTAAAACACGTAGTGCATGGTAACAAATATAAGTAGTGTTTACACTAGGCAGCAACCTATGGTATACACGGATGCCTGCATAATTATGACAGACGTTTATAGGTTTCGAAACCCACTATTAATAATTGCCGATATGAAGAAATATTAATAACCGTGGGATAGCCACGCTTCGGCATGAATAGGCTTCTCGACCGGAGTGATACCACAGGCCTCACAGAATCCGGCGTGAAGCAGCACTGTGCTGTTTTTCGTGAGGGTACCGGAGGCCCGGTTTTCCTGGGGAAAGGGAGGCTTAAACGTTGCAGCGCACTTGTGACTCCACTGTTGTCGCCGGTGTCCATGAGCGGCGGCAATCGCTTACCATCAGGGGATCCTGGTCTGCTCGTCTGCCATCAATGACATAAAAAAAAGAAACCAATTGAAAGCAAAAATTTGTCTCAGAGTGCGGCGTTAGATTTAAATTTTAAATAAAAATATTTTCAAAATGGGAAAAGGAAAGTAATAAAACGACAATTTTAGTATATGTGTTTATTAAATCGTACATCGACGTCGATAAACCAAACATTTCAGTGTTTTCGGATCCGAAACCTTAAAATTTGCTAATAAAACAGTTGATCTAGATTGATATGAGTGAAACATTCAAAATATAATTAAGTATTTACAAGGTTAGTAATTATTATTATTAACTAGATAGGTACATAATAAATTTTTGTCATTTTCATAATTTTGTTCAGTACGTTACTGTCTCAACAAATTTACATAATACTTATGCTTCTAAATTTTGTTGGCCTAATCCTTAATCCATCTGAAAAGGTTTTAGAATTTTGTTTTCTGATATTTTATCATTTAAATAGATGCAAGCTAACATAAAAGACGTAATTTTACGAAAATAAGAACATATTTAACTACGTAAGTAAAATCTACGTTAAATTTAATATTTCTAGTCCGTTTAAGGGTTTAAATAATTATGTATAATAGTGGAAAACACATTTAACATAATAAGAGCATAATTATTATTCAAGAGATTTTTAAAGATCAAGATTAAAATATGGAAATGAAACTGTGACGTACTCGACCGGGAAGCTCTATTTGTGGAATATCTAGACAATAATCATAATTTTATAAATTACGGTCTTTACATCTTTCTACAATAAAATTATGTTCCTAATACTTAAACAAATAACAATAGGACTATCTAAGGAAATGTATATCGTATATACATATAATGTGGCACAGACTACTATTACTTTATTATAGAAATAACCAAGTACAGCGTAGAATTGGTTAGGAACCGCGTCTGCCACCTCCGCGGAACTGGCGTGCCGCAACTCAAGTTTTTAGTTAATAACATGGCAGACACAGCTCAAAATGAACTATACTTCTCGTGCTGGATATTTTAAAACCTACATATACGGAAGAATGATTAATTTAGACGTTACCTTTGACTAGACGTTACATTTAACTTACAAAAATCTAATAAATCATAAATTACAATACAATATAAAGAAACCTAGAATAAATTTACTATAACACTCTCAAAGGAAACCGACTACTTTAGAATGATACAGTCACCAACGAAGAACGTCAGTGCACACCACAATTAATTAAGTATATTTATAAATATTTTTATGTTATTAACCGTAAAGGTTATTATTAAATAACTTTCATTAAGTTCATTACATTATCTAATATTATTGAAATACTCGGTTCAAAAGAAGTTTCATTACGCTATTATATTATGGTGTTTCGTCAAATTATGCTAGAATAAAATTCATCCATCCTAATTTCATATCATATTAAATACGTAAGGCACTCCATTAATTTTGCTGCTTTTTGTCGAAAGAGATCGAAAATACTGACACACACAGGATTTCTTCTATAAAAATGAAGACCATTGGAAGTTATTGGTAAATACACGCACCGCACTTTTATAAGACATGATCTAAGTATTTAAGCTCAAATAAATTAATTTATATTAGATAGACATACACATCTATTAGCTTGTAATATTATTAATTACATTAATCAAAGTTACACACAGTTTAATTTAGCTTTAAATTAAACACTTGACATGACTGTATTGATATAGATGAGGAAGGATATTTCTGAGGTATTGAATGTATGTTTGTAATGGAAACCACCAAATATACGCTCGTCTGATAATTACACTAAAACAAATACATTTTAAAAACAAGAAAAAAGTATCACTCCACCTCAAAAAAAAACCTTTGGAGAATGTTAGACTCCATGTTACATGTACATATTTTTTACAATGAAAAGTAAACATATATTAGAGCAATAAAGAAGTTAATAAAATAATATTAGAATAACAATAGGGGTTAATTTTGAACGGTGAGCCCTTTGAAACAATCTATCACAGTTACAACAAATAATAAGAATCATAATATTAGGTACCTACGACTTTATTGTGTAGATTAATAACACACTTTAGATCATCTATACATGTAACAAACAACTTAACATTTTCTAATGGTTAACATTCGCCTTATTTATTTCCAATCTTATTACTTCTGTTGGTGTTGTATTCACTTACTGTACAGCTCAAGGGACTTTGTATGTTGTATTTCTGTTGTGATTCTACACAAATAAAATCGCAACAAACACTTTTACATCGACATTGTTGGACCCCTAAATATTTAATTAAAAAGCCATATTATTCATAAGTATTCTCTTTAAAAAATTTATCAAATTTAACTACCTAAATACCTACATACATGACTTGTTTCATTACTTCCTGAAAAATTTCAAATGTTTATATAACGGCGCGCGGCGTCTGTGGAGCCTCGTAGCAAATCTGAAGAATTGCAAGATAAAGTCATTTGACTAATTGTAGAGTATTTAATACTAATTTCATGGAAATCTTAGCCAGGTAAGAAAAGTTCCTTTTCAGTTAGATAAAGAGAGTTGAGTACACTTATACATTTTATAAGCACCCAGTAAGATTAAACTTTAGAGGTAGTCTAGTAATAGCACGTAATAGCCAGAAGTTAGTTATTACAGATCTTTTAGATTTCTTTGCATTAGTTTTTGAGATTATTCTACATATTTACGGAGTGATGAACACTCGGCCTATAAATATGAATGTATAAATATTTCGTTGAGGTGTTTATTGCACGTGCTTGCTCGCGACAAGGTGGTGTATATTTTTCTAAACGTTGGTCCCTATAATTGCTATTGTAATGTAGTGCTCCACAGGCGCGAGCGCAGGCGGGGACGCGCAGCGGCGGCCAGATTCTCCGAATAAAGGCACATTGAGTCATGATTCATATTGTTATCCTATCAATGCAGTACCAACATTCCCACATCTTCCAACTTTACGTTTCTCCTCTTTAAGACCATTCTAAAACTAGTTAAAAGGATTAACTAATTAATATTCTACTTTATAATGTATATAAATTAAATGTCACACCACTTTTCATCCGATCGAAACTTTTTCATACACATTAGCAAATTTTGGTATCACATCCTAAAGTTCTAATATTGAACTTCTCGTAGCTACTCTTTTGGCAACATGGTGGTGGAACCTAAAATTGTCTAATTATCTAAGGCGGTGTCGCCTGGAATTAGCGCTAGGGCGAAGGCTACGATCAGTAGTTGTCTTCGCATTTGATTTCCCGCGAGGCGGGTTGGGAGGACCACTGCGGCTCGACGGGGGTGTCCCAGTCGGCGAAGGTCTCGTAGGCGAAGGAGTCGGCGGCCTCCTCGAGCGCCACCTCGGCGCGGCTGAAGGCTTCCGCAAACTTGCCGATCTCGGTGGAGCCGAACGCTTGCTGGAAGGCGGGCAGCGGCACTACCGGCGGCCGCTTCTCCTCCGGCGGGGAGCGCTTGGGCTCGACGTAGAAGCGGTCCTGAGGCGCCCGCGCGGCCTCCACCGTGGGGCTCGCCTCCGAGGTGGCCACGGGCCGGACGCCGTTCTCCCCGTTGTAAGATTCCTCGTAAGCTCTGTAGGGTGTTGAACTACCGTCCTGTAAGCAAGATTGATTTTGGGCGGGAAGATGAGAACCCTGAAATAAAAAAACAGTCAATTATAGATTATTAAAATATTGGTATAAAAAATTGTAATGCGTTTATCGTTTCAATCAATAATGTTTTTAGTAGTCACTTAATCTGAGATGCTATTAATATGTTTAATACACTACCTTTATAGAGCGGCAATCAGCAGGATAGCGCATGTGTTCCCTCGAGCAGGAGCTGCGTGCCCAGGCGGCTCCAACCGAGGCGCCGCCCCAGCCGCCGCCAAGACCTCCCATCTGGAAAGCCAAATGACAACTATCATAATACAATTAGTATACAAAAGTGCTTTAAAAATTCCAAATCAAATAATTATCTACTATGAGGTCTGATCCCGTCTACGAACTTGCTACGAAAATGCTACGAGGTTTCGTAGGCGTTAAGTAAAAAATACTTTACTTCTACATAGTTCCAGTTATTGCTAATGGTTGAAATCAGATTTTAAACTAAATCATCATTTAAACTTCAGTCAGATATCGAGCCGAAAAACTCTTATTGCCGATTCGACCAATCTTATGCCGATACTAAATTTATGATATAGCGCTGACATTCTAAGCAAATCAGGCATTATATCATAGATTTATTATTTCTTTAATTATTTATTATACAATTGATGTATATTAAGAAAAAAAACAAACTCCTTAAATATCTAGTACTTAAGTTATGTATTTTGTGCAATAAAGTATATTTTAGATCTATCTGTCAAGTCGGTCAGTGATTTCTATTTTAGGCATAAATGTAAATGCTAAAGGTTCAAGCAAAGAAATGAAGACCAATCAAAATTAAAACTAACCACGTTTTCAAATTACAAAAAAATGTTGAAATTCGTCGGTGACATCAGTATGCGCTATTGACTTACAGAGGTAAGTGAATTCTCCGATCAATTCAGTCTGAACTGGGGCCTTAGCGCGAAGACTGCCCGTTACGTACGAGAATATACCTGTCGCATGCAGACAAAGGAGAACACAGCGCGTGTGAAAGGGACGGGAATTCTGATTTGGTCGTAACTTCCGATTCGCGCTACGGGCTTAGGTGCCTTATTCACATCACGTACTGACTCCAGGAAGGTTAAGCGTCACGATGATTGGCTATCAGTGGACGGATGGCTAAATCATTCAGCAAATCTATTGTAGTTTATTAGTGAGAGTTGGTGAGGGCGATATAAAGAAGGAAAAAAGAAAGAAATAACATTTATTGACCATTACAACATTCACAGCGCAGAGAGAAACATGATAGAACATAGAACAAGTTTACAGTATTATAAGTACGATACAATAGGCGCACATGACACGACATGGATACAAGGAAGATAAGTAGCAGATATACAAGAAGAGGTGTGTGTGGTCGATCAGGTCCTAACCTCAGCATTTGCTGCTACGGCATTATCTGCGATGTCTCAAAAAGTCAGAAGTCGCGATTTCCATTGTTGTATTAGTGTATCAGTTTGGTGAGACTAGAATTTCTGCATTACTTATTAGATATGAAGATGATTCTACGCTTTCAAGGCATATAACACTATCATATGGCCATTTGTATCAGCCATGAGCTGTCCACGTCTATGGATCTAAGTTTGAAAAACGAATACCGGCCGTTGACGAGAACTTATACAAAATTTAAAAAAAATATTACCTGGTAGTGAGGCCACATTTGTGGCTCGCAGAACGCGGGTCCGCGCCCGTTTAGCCCACATTCCAGTGGAGGCTGAAAATTTAAATAAACTTGCATTAATATTAGTTTGTGAAAATTCTAAGATGCATCTTCTTCTCAGACTTTCATCTATATTTCTGGGGAGTATACGCAGACAAAAGTAAATGCATCGTAATGTTACAAACTTAGTTGATTATCAGCATAGTAGATTTAGGGTTGTGCGCAGATATTCGATTCAAAAATAAAAGTAATTAATGACCACGAAAGTCAAGTAATCAAAGTATCATCGTAAAATTTAAGGTAAGATACAATGGTGTTTAGATTATTCAATGATAGAATGCGATTGTAAATTAAGTACCTAAAACTACTTTTGGTTACACAATATGCATTTGTAGTTATTTCATTTATCATAATAGTTAAGGCAAACATAAACCAAAATTGTGGGGGAACAATCCTAGAGGCTAAAGTAAACTGAGTTTTTCTAAGCCCTACGAAATAACTCCTACAAATCAAAAGTAAACGTTAATATCATTACGGGCGCATAAAACAGAACGGTCTACTGGAGCAGGTCGTGTCAATACCGCGATTCCTTACATGAGTATCATTGATTAGGTGACGTCGATAGCGCGAAACGTGTGTTGGTATCGATTGAGACCGTAAGTGAGGCGGCCGTGGACGCGGGCTTATGCCGCGCAACTTCCGAAGGATACGCGCCCATTACTCAACGAGAATGTGAAGTACTGATAAGGGCGCATGTAAGTTTCTCACCACTAAAAATTAAATTATCAGCTTATCTATAGTCCCACTGCAAGGCACAGGGCTTCATCATAGAATCAAGTCATCGCTACTATGATGGGTTTAAGCTTAATCACCACGCTTGCCTAACCCGAGCTTTGTTCGAAAATATAGAAACATACTTTTTGCTCAACAAATATATAATATGTAGTACATAAATCAATTTAGGTCTGTAAGTAAGAGATCTTAATAGTATCATCTTACTGCTCTGGTTCTGAATAAATAATTTTGCATAACAAAAAAATCCACTGATAAAAACAATAAAGAAATAATAATATAATAAATATTTCACAAAATCACATACATTGATCTGACTCCGAGATAGGTAGCTCAAGCACCTGTGTTACAGATATCAGAACCAACAGTGGGATTACAAATATATACATATAATACTTTTCTTTTGTAAATACATACGTATAATACATAGAAACACCCAGACCAATACAAACAGACATGTTCATGCACACAAATGTTTGTACTGTGCGGGGATCGAACCCGCAACCCTTGGACCAAAGGCAGCGTTCACTACCACTGTTGTTCCGAACGGGTCGTCAAATAAACAATAATTAGATAGGTAACTTGTAAGATTCAGCTCTTGCTAGTTAAATGTACCGCGCCTCGCCACGCTAAGTAATGAAAACATACAACAATGGACATGTCGCAGCCATCTGGTTAAATTAGCCATCCAATCGGACACCTAGGACGTTGGTTAAACGCCGGCATCCAATAGGATGCCTAGGACTTATAGTTGTTAGGGCTATAATCACTCAACGTTGAACAGCTTGGCGTAGGTATTGAAAGCTATCCCATTCGAAATGACATAAAAATTCAACCAAGTGATTCAAATTTATTTCCGCTTTTCTCCGACTGCAGCGCGAGTAATGATCAAAATAAATATGGCGTCTGCAGCGGAATCAGCTGTGAATGTTATAGTTCGATTATCTCATTTTTGTGTACGATTATAAGCTTAAATTGAAGTATAATTGTCAAAATTGTCTATCGGCCAAATATAGTATGTCGTCCGCAAGTTTTAACAAAAAGTTAAAAATTAGTTCAAACAACTATAGGCATCCAATTTGATGATGGTGGCGACTAACGTTCAGTTTTTCAGCCATTTGATTGGATGCCCACGCTTAAGGAACGGCCTAGGCGTCCGATTGGATGGCTAATTTAACCAGATGGCTGCGACAGACACACAACTATTATATTATATTATATTGTAATCCCACTGTTGATTCTGATATCCGTAACACAGGTGCTTGAGCTATCTATCTCGGAGTCAGATCAATGTATGTGATGTTGTGAAATATTTATTTAAACAAAAATAACTTGGAATGGATGACACTTTCAACATATAAAATCAACATTGAAATAATTTGTGACAACAAAATATGTGAGCACCGAGCAGTATTTACTTTCAAACGAATTCCGACTACAAGTCAATGTGACCACACAACGACAGCCTTTATTGATAAGGGAGCACATGTGAGTTTATTGCAGTAAGAGTTGGAAACTGTATTGGTTACAATACTTTTATTTTAACCGTGAATTGTGATGTCAAAGGAACCGAAACTGCGAAAGCGACCATGCAACTAAACTTAACGAAACAATCAATTAATTTTCATACAAACTATTTAAGGCCCTAGAAATTAAGCAATAAACTGCGACATTTGTAGGGTTCCTAAGAAGTTTGTAAAAAACACATTTCTTGCGGCAGTTTTTTTTGTGATATGTGGCTAACGAGCAGGCTGATCACCTGATGGTAAGCGAATGGCGCCGCCCACGGACACCCGCGACACCAGTATTTTGTTAGAATTTGTATGGATGCGATTTTTTTTGAGATTTATCAAAATTTGTAAACCAATGTTTTTCTTTATAATGTTAGTATTCTAGTTCAGTGAGGTTGTTGATGTTGTGAAAATAATCCTGTAGGTATTTGTTAGATGTTATTGGGTGCACGTAAAAGTTTTTTAATGTGTCTTCGTTAATTTTTAGGAACATTATTGGGAGGTATCATGTTTGAACAATAAAAACCTTTAAGAGGTTAATAATAATAATATTTCAGAACATCACATACATTGTTCTGATTCCGAGATAGGTAGCTCAAGCACCTATGTTACGTATATCAGAATCAACAATGGAATTACAAATATTTAATACTTTTCTTTTGTAAATACATAATTTAATACATAGAACATACCCACTGTTTGTACTGTGCGGGGATCGAACCCGCAACCCTTGGACCAAAAGTAGCATTAACTGCCACTGTTACAAACGGGTCATCACGAGGTTTTTATTTAAATTATCTTCTTTTATAAATATTTTTTACAACATTCTCATAGATTAACCTGATTCCGTACTAGCACTTTGTTTTCAACTTGTGATATCAGGCAACAGAGAATTTTAAACATAATATTTAAATATATGTGATAACCCAGACACTGAGCAAACCAAAGCGTTTATCACATGAATGTTTGTTCAGGGTGGAGATCAGACCTGAGACCTATGGTGTATGAAGCAGGGCCAATATACTAAATGCGTTATTAGGCCAGTAAAGGCTTACGCTTCTAGCAACATTTTCAAAACAAAACCTGGTATCACTTCATTATTTTTTTGGAGAATTAAACTTTAGATTAAAACATGTTTTTTTATTTCTTTTGTTCAGACTAGTCCTAAAATGTGTAAGCGCGTATCGATTCGCCGTACAAACGAGACGCGGCTGCGAGTAAGGGCTTTCCCTACCACACGATGTGACTTGCCAACGAGGATATACGTCTGCGCGAAGGGCGTGAAACGAGAGGTCATTTGTGTCACGTCCTCATTTCAGCTGATTTGAGCACGCTGGATTTATCAAAATGTAAGAAAGGTCTAAAAATGTGTGCGCGCGTATCGATTCGCAGAACAAACGACCCGCGGCTGTGAGCAAGGGCATTCCATACCACAGGATGTGACTTCCCAATGAAGATATACGTCTGCGCGAAGGGTGTGAAAAGAGAGGTCATTTGTGACACGTCCTTGTTGGGGCTGATTTAAGCACGGTGGATTTAAAAAAATATATATCACATCCTTAAAAGAACTATCAAAGATTTTTATTTAAAATAAAAGTATGAGATGTAATTTTTTTTACATACATGCAATTGATGTAAAGTTTTGTTGAATTGGATTTTTTTTTAATTTGACCTATTTTCGGGGAAAAGTGAGATTGTCTGGAAAAAATCTCAGGTAACGAAAACTCAAGTAATACGTAATTACGTATCAGAACGCTGTTGACCTTGTTACGGAAAGCGCTCACGTGGACAAAATACATTAAGGGACTGAATTGCATTAGATTAAGTCGATGGCTTGCTACATGAATGCAAATCGCCCAACTAATGATCATTGTTGATGCACTCGGGCACCCTGAAACCTCAAAAGCCCATTAAGAGCAATGGAAATCTAAAACTGGCTGTATTATATGTGGAAACAGGTAACCTTACCTATTTGTAATATTTAAACTGAAATTTGAATGTTAATAATTCGTTTTTAAAAACTAAAACCCAACTACGACAAAAAACGTCGCTGAAAAAGTATAAAACAAGCCTTCGTTGTCAATTTATGCAATATTCACTATGTAGAGATAAAATTTCATGTTTGGAAATCCGCAGTCACACGTTGTCAAAGGGTAGTATATTTAACGTGTGACTACGCCTTTCCAAACATGAAATTTTATCTCTACATAGTGAATATTGCATAAATTGACAACGAAGGCTTGTTTTATACTTTTTCAGCGACGTTTTTTGTCGTAGTTGGGTTTTAGTTTTTTTACTTTTATTTTATTTGTACTATTTTGGTGTCCAAGTGCTAGTAATATATATATATATTCAAAATGTACAAGTCAAGCGCTTTCAAATGATACCAAACACGGCATATTTATCATAACTTTATTTTTTTACTCTGTATGTTTTGTCCGCTAGAGGGCGCCACATTAGATTTTGTGAAACTTCATATAGCCTATAACCAGCGGACGATCTTTACCTATTTGTAATATTTAAACTGAAATTTGAATGGTTAATAATTCGTTTTTAAAAATATTTGCCTTTTAGTATGAAAATTCTACTGAAAAGTAAAAAAAAAAATATACCATGATATGTTCAGCTGATCTGAAAACATTATTGCTAATTAGTTTTAAAGATTCTGTAAGTGTGTGTCATACTGTCACTGTAATCATAATTTATATAAGAAAGAAAATTGTAATTACCATATTATTTGAAAGAGTAACTACTGAGTTTCTTGCTGATTCTTCTCGGTAGAAATTGACATTCCGAATCACCGGTAGATTATAATTTTTGACATTCATAAATGTTCTGTATTTTTGATTTTATATTTTGATTTAAAAAAAACAGTACTATAGCAATAGAAACTATGTATGTACTTATGGTATATAAAAACAAATTTCAATGTAAGGAAGCATATTATGAATTTAACTTACTTTTAAATATTTAAAGAGTACTTAACCTTTTAAATTTCATTTGGAGGTCTAGTAATATATTTGTTACCATCTAATAGCTTCGTATTTAACGTTTGAATGTTTGTCCTTTATTTTACAAATTCGAGCTCAGAGAAAAATCTATAAGATTGAGTACGGTCTGATACATTGATTGAAAGGAAACGTGAGCATGCGAAGCCATGGGCGGAGGGTAGTATGTCCACAATGTAATCGCGCATATTGATTGTGACTGCGAGTGAGAGGCGGACGCTGGCGCGGGCTTCCCTCGCCGTTGTGACTGCTCAGACCAACTTCGTAGCCCGAAGAAGTTGGAAACTTTTTCATTTCTTAGTACGTAGGTACCTTTGTTTTTGATGAACTTATGTATGTAACTCAATGTTTAAAGATAGCTATTAAATATTCAATTGACCATTATAATATCTTGTAAATACTTTTAAACATTCGTTACCTATATGCAAGAAAATACTACTCGTTGCATATAGATGAGATACCGTACTCACAGCTTCCTCAAAATTTTCTTACTCATAGCAAACTGAACTGTTACCTAGTTCATTAGTCATCAACAAATCAAAGTTATTTCGGCTCAACATCAAAATGTCCAAAAACATCTCACAAATTAATAAATTATAATATAAATTAACAAATTCAATTAATTTAATATCGAGCCGAAATAACTCTTATGCTTAGCTGCTTAGAATTGGAATTATATTAGATCTATTAATTTAGTTTTGTTTTGAAACCGCATGTTCGAAATCAACTATAAATCGCACATGATACCTTGACAGTCAAACTGAGTAGTAAATATGCACCGGTATGTACATATAACGTGATTGCGGGTATCGATTCAGGCTGTAAGCGAAACGCGCCGTGAGCTAGGGCTTCCACCTCCGCGATCCGCGTCGACTTCCGAGCCGGGATACGTCTGGCCTGTCTGTCTGCCCCAATAGGGTGTTAACAACAGTGTCCTCTTAATAATTTCTGCGATATGTACTTCGCTAGAACACTGTGTTCCGTCTGGCCTTTCTGTAGTGTTCCCCATAAGACGGTGCAAACCAATACAACGTTATCTTGATAAGTATTTCTTAGTTATGTATTGTGCGAGATTCAAAGATAAGTATTTTTATTTTAAACTAAAAAGATCTAAAGTTAGAGAGCTGCCTTTTGATACAAAATCATTTATAATTCCATAAATAAATCTATCTGAAATATATGATTCATCATCTTCATTTCATCCAATAAACATTCAATGATCTACACACAGATCTGATAGATCCACAAACATACAGGATTATAAAGTAATAATTCACAATAATTGAAAATAATAACGCTTTTTTTTGCAAGTACAAAAAACCTAGAGTTGCATGATATTATTTTAGGTAGGTATTTAATTTTTAAATAAAATAGTTCTTAAACGATTTTTCAAATCCATTATTACTATACCTAACTCATTAGGTATATAGGAGAAACTTTAAGCAGGTACTTATGTTAAATTACAATTCTTTTGCCTTATTTGGACAACGGGATATTATGCCCTATGTTTTCAATTTTGCAAGATTGTAGCCTGATTAATTATGCATACGTATAAATTAGTGCTGCTATAATCTTTTTGCTTGCACAATTATACGAGTGGTAGCAATAAAGCCGACAAGCATTGTTTGTCTTGGTTTAGCGTCAGTCTGCATTTGTTTGCCTAATTTATTTAAATGTCTTAACGCTGGGCGCACAGCACTCGACATTGTGGAGATGACAAAACTACAGGCTAGGAACATGCGACATAGTTTGGTATTATTTAATATAAGTAACGAAGCGACTATTGAGTATCTTTCTACAATTTTCGAATATTTTATTGGTACCTACCATGAGATTTATAAAAAAATCGTTACTAGAATTCTTAGGCGTTATTTAACAAATCTCTCTGTAGAATGTTAAAAAGTTTTAAAATTAACTATTGATTTTGCTATCTCTTCTATGATTTTTTTATACTGCATATTCCTTTTTATCTCACGTTTAAATTTGCATTTAAATAAATATTTCACAACATCACATACATTGATCTGACTCCAAAATAGGAAGCTCAAGCACCTGCGTTACGGATATCACAATCAACAGTGGATTTACAAATATATACATATAATACTTTTCTTTTGTAAATACATCATTTTAATACATGGAACACACCCACTGTTTGTACTGTGCGGGGATCGAACCCGCAACCCTTGCACCAATAATTTAATTTCGTAAAAGTATTTATAAAAGTAGAACTTTACGACTCGAATCAGAAGAAATCTAGTTAAATATTTCTGTATGATAAGTTCCCAAACTTACTCGTATCCTGCAAAATATTTATGCCGCATTAATACTCGGCCCTATCAGTATTCATAGTGCGAGATAACGCTGACCTCCGTGCAGCTAGACGCGCGATCAATGTCCGTCACTCGGCGCTCGATCTGCCACCGAAACTATACTTCGACTACTACTATATTTGTATCTTGTACTATTTTTTAATATGAAGATCGACGGAATAAAAACGCGTTTACAGCTGCACGTACAAGTACGATCAATATCCGTCGCTCTACGCTCATATTGCCACCAAAACTGTGCTTCGCCCTCTCGTATCTTCATCTTTTGTCATTATAACGTCGACGAAATTTTAAAATGTCGAGCATTTACTTATTGCTGGACGCACGATCAATGTCCATCGCTCAAACTGCCGGCTAAACTACCCTGCGACGACTCTTCTCTTCACATCTTGTTTTTTTATAAGTTCAACGAAATACAATAGTTCTTGAGCATTTAAAGTTTGAAGGCGCGATTAACGCCCATTACGTGTGGCCCTCAAACTGCCGCGTAACTGTAGTTGAACTAATTGAATAACGAAAACGGTAAAAACTTTTTAGATTCGATGTTTACGATACCAATGTGGAGTGTGGATATAGTAAATATTATTTAACCACAGTAAATTAAACTTTCGTTTAAATATACGCATTAAATATATATAATTTTTTATTGACTTTAATAGAAGAAAAATATTACAAAAAGTTATATTATTTTTCTTTTTATGATCTATGTAAACGAGCTTTTTCGTCAGTAGTGTCCTTAGACAATTTAAGTCTAAATAACTGTAAAGAAAATTCTCTAAAATACACAATAACAAATTACGCCAGGAACTCATGAATTATAATTAACAGCAAATAAACATTGGTCAACAATAGAGAAAGTTGATCTTAAAAAAATAGGTAGCATACCTAACTTTTGAACGACTTACTACCTATTGGATTTTGCTATACCTATTCACAAAGTTTTATTTTAAGAACCAACCGACAAGTTTAAGCGCGTTTTTAATAAAAAAATGTGTTCCCTAAAAACGCAATCAAGGTTTTTGCGTTAATTAGCATTAAGGATACGAAGATTTTTCCTGTTCCACGGACGAAGTGATTAGTTTTCCCGCGTGCGGGGAGGGGCGACGCGGGATGACGTTAGTGCAGGGCGGGCGATCGATGCCCGGCACCCGCTGCAACTTGCGACGCTATGCAACCGACCGCCACTAACACCAACCGGAATTCACTATTTGGTGTCAATGGTTTTTTTTTTAAATAGTCATAAGTATATTCTTTCATTCGAATATCTAGAACCTACATCTACTCAGCGGTGAGGAAACCTGCCAGTGTGGGATTGCTTCTGAAACGTGTAAACATGATTCAATTGGCTATTAGACATTTTTTGGAAAATATTTAAAATGCACCCAGGCTTATTTTATACATATTACAATAATTACTTTTCTCATAAAAGAGATTTTTAATAGGAAAAAACGAATTAAGTTTATGACTTTGAAATTCGCGCATAAAACAGTCGTTCACGTGACACTTGTGGATGTGACGTCTTATATTATGGCGATACTGACAGCACGATGACATAAGTATTGAAATGTGACGTCATACAATGCTTAAGCATGGCCGTCCGCGTTTTGGTTCTCGTATCGACAGATAAAAAAGCTCAAATCTGTTTTTCATAAATAAAAATATTTACTTACAATTTATTTTCATGCAAAACACGAATTGTTTTATTATTTCTAATCTATAAGCAACCATATTTAACACATTTAATATCTTTCCGTGACAACAGTCGATTAGCTAATTGGTCTGGTAGCCCTGTTAAAGGGTTGCGAAGGTCAAACCGCAATCGCTTCATTGTAATTACCAGACTCCCCAAATCAAGAATTATGGTCCAAGCGTACCTCGTAACTGGGAATTACACGCTAACATGAAAAGGAATCATATTCATATTCCTTATTGCATCATGTGGTTACAGAAGGTCTGAAAGTGAACAGGTTCACAAATAAACATAACCTTCGTTGTACATCTCCTGTAATACCTAGTTTTTGAGTGCAATAAAGTATGTATATTCATTTATTCATAGCTATGTAGGAAGAGCGTAAAAAATATGAACGAGGTTTTAAAAACCGTTTGGGTCATAGGATATTTACTCGTTCCTTATAAATTTATTTTGAAAGTGTCATATAAATTCTACTAACGTAAATTTTAAAATCATATTTGGTTTATCAAGGGAAAGAGTGCAGTATCCAATTAACTAGATGAATCAATGAGGCCTCGAGTGGAGGCCACGTCAGGAAGTCGCAGCCGTGACAGGCCTCCTACAAGGTGGACCGACGATCTGGTGAAGATCGCGGGAATCCATTGGATGCGGGAGGCACAGGACCGATCTGTGTGGAGAACATTAGGGGAGGCCTATGTCCAGCAGTGGACGTCTATTGGCTGAAATGATGATGATGATGATGATGAGATGAATCAAACATGTTGTTATTCTATAAAAACATTACGAGTATACGTATCTTACAATAGCGACGGAGCTCAGTCGATAAGAATGCACCTTGCATAAGTATCGCGTGGTTTGAACCCTCGCATGTATCATTAAATTTTTAAAATCAATGTGCGTATTTCTACAATTTGCTCAGAACCTGCACGTTTCGGATACATTCTGAAACGTGTAACCATAATTCAGTTGATCGGGTTGTTAATGGGTTATACTAGCATTCGCTTCATTGTGATTACCCTAGGCTGGATGCAAACGGGAATTTAGTGTGTTAATACCAGGATATAGATGAGGAGATTACCATAATTTATTAACATCCCACTATCAATAATAAATATATATTCATAAATGAGCTATAAATATCTTTTATAATTCCTCTGTTAATATTTAGTTAAGTAAAGTTCAAGTGTTTTTTTAACCGACTTCAAAAAAATAAAGAGGTTCTCAATTCAACATGTATATATATATTATATATATTTTTTATGTTTGTTCGCCGATTACTTTGCCATTTATGAATCGATTTAGATTATTCTTTTTTAATTGGAAAGTAGATAGTCCCGGATTGGTACCATGATCAGGATATCAGGATCTGATGATGAGATCCTGGAAAAATTGAGGGGTACTTTCAAATTTTATAGGGACACGCAATGTTTTTGTATCTTTTCCAAAACTGCACCAGTGTTTAAGACTGATTGTCTTAATTTTGTGGCTCTGCTGATGATGGAAGGTCAACTCCTTAACGGTAAGAAGTTAAATGATAACTCTTTCAATACTGTTCTCACAATTACTTTGTTAGTTATTTGGCGGGGGTGGAAGGGGGAAGGGATGGGGAGGAGGGGGGGGGGGGGGGCTGCTAAAAAATGAGAATCCTCAAATTTTCATCTTCAGTGTCTCATTTTCACTAAAAAGCTTGAAAAAAATTTATAAAAATTTTATATCATTAAGTTTGATCAACAAATATCAGCAAATATCAACACAACTACATATGCTGATCAAGAGCACTTAATTCTCTCGCTTATTATTCCATTCACCCATTCCATTAAAATTTAAAATCTTTTCTACCTCAATAAAATGCCACCATCAATCAGACAAAAGAGACAGTAAGCCGTCAAACAGGATCAATAACCTACGACTACTTCCGAAACATGTTACTTATAAATAAATCATAACATCGCACCATTGACCTTTACACGACCATGTGTCTCGTGCAGTATTTTTGTACGCCCAAATAGAGATGCGATTCGATGGCCTACTCGAGTTATGAGTCAATTTACAATTTCATTCGAATACTTAGAACTTATTTCTACTCAGCGGTGAGGAAACCTGCCAGTGTGGGATTGCTTCTGAAACGTGTAAACATGATTCAATGGCTATTAGACATTTTTTGGAAAATATTTAAAATGCACCCAGGCTTATTTTATACATATTACAATAATTACTTTTCTCATAAAAGAGATTTTTAATAGGAAAAAACGAATTAAGTTTATGACTTGAAATTCGCGCATAAAACAGTCCCGTTCACGTGACACTTGTGGATGTGACGTCTTATATTATGGCGATACTGACAGCACGATGACACAAGTATTGAAATGTGACGTCATACAATGCAATACAAGCATGGCCGTCCGCGTTTTGGTTCTCGTATCGACAGATAAAAAAGCTCAAATCTGTTTTTCATAAATAAAAATATTTACTTACAATTTATTTTCATGCAAAACACGAATTGTTTTATTATTTCTAATCTATAAGCAACCATATTTAACACATTTAATATCTTTCCGTGACAACAGTCGATTAGCTAATTGGTCTGGTAGCCCTATTAAAGGGTTGCGAAGGTCAAACCGCAATCGCTTCATTGTAATTACCAGACTCCCCAAATCAAGAATTATGGTCCAAGCGTACCTCGTAACTGGGAATTACACGCTAACATGAAAAGGAATCATATTCATATTCCTTATTGCATCATGTGGTTACAGAAGGTCTGAAAGTGAACAGGTTCACAAATAAACATAACCTTCGTTGTACATCTCCTGTAATACCTAGTTTTTGAGTGCAATAAAGTATGTATATTCATTTATTCATAGCTATGTAGGAAGAGCGTAAAAAATATGAACGAGGTTTTAAAAACCGTTTGGGTCATAGGATATTTACTCGTTCCTTATAAATTTATTTTGAAAGTGTCATATAAATTCTACTAACGTAAATTTTAAAATCATATTTGGTTTATCAAGGGAAAGAGTGCAGTATCCAATTAACTAGATTAATCAATGAGGCCTCGAGTGGAGGCCACGTCAGGAAGTCGCAGCCGTGACAGGCCTCCTACAAGGTGGACCGACGATCTGGTGAAGATCGCGGGAATCCATTGGATGCGGGAGGCACAGGACCGATCTGTGTGGAGAACATTAGGGGAGGCCTATGTCCAGCAGTGGACGTCTATTGGCTGAAATGATGATGATGATGATGATGAGATGAATCAAACATGTTGTTATTCTATAAAAACATTACGAGTATACGTATCTTACAATAGCGACGGAGCTCAGTCGATAAGAATGCACCTTGCATAAGTATCGCGTGGTTTGAACCCTCGCATGTATCATTAAATTTTTAAAATCAATGTGCGTATTTCTACAATTTGCTCAGAACCTGCACGTTTCGGATACATTCTGAAACGTGTAACCATAATTCAGTTGATCGGGTTGTTAATGGGTTATACTAGCATTCGCTTCATTGTGATTACCCTAGGCTGGATGCAAACGGGAATTTAGTGTGTTAATACCAGGATATAGATGAGGAGATTACCATAATTTATTAACATCCCACTATCAATAATAAATATATATTCATAAATGAGCTATAAATATCTTTTATAATTCCTCTGTTCATATTTAGTTAAGTAAAGTTCAAGTGTTTTTTTAACCGACTTCAAAAAAATAAAGAGGTTCTCAATTCAACATGTATATATATATTATATATATTTTTTTATGTTTGTTCGCCGATTACTTTGCCATTTATGAATCGATTTAGATTATTCTTTTTTAATTGGAAAGTAGATAGTCCCGGATTGGTACCATGATCAGGATATCAGGATCTGATGATGAGATCCTGGAAAAATTGAGGGGTACTTTCAAATTTTATAGGGACACGCAATGTTTTTGTATCTTTTCCAAAACTGCACCAGTGTTTAAGACTGATTGTCTTAATTTTGTGGCTCTGCTGATGATGGAAGGTCAACTCCTTAACGGTAAGAAGTTAAATGATAACTCTTTCAATACTGTTCTCACAATTACTTTGTTAGTTATTTGGCGGGGGTGGAAGGGGGAAGGGATGGGGAGGAGGGGGGGGGGGGGGGCTGCTAAAAAATGAGAATCCTCAAATTTTCATCTTCAGTGTCTCATTTTCACTAAAAAGCTTGAAAAAATTTATAAAAATTTTATATCATTAAGTTTGATCAACAAATATCAGCAAATATCAACACAACTACATATGCTGATCAAGAGCACTTAATTCTCTCGCTTATTATTCCATTCACCCATTCCATTAAAATTTAAAATCTTTTCTACCTCAATAAAATGCCACCATCAATCAGACAAAAGAGACAGTAAGCCGTCAAACAGGATCAATAACCTACGACTACTTCCGAAACATGTTACTTATAAATAAATCATAACATCGCACCATTGACCTTTACACGACCAATGTGAAGCAGTATTTTTGTACGCCCAAATAGAGATGCGATTCGATGGCCTACTCGAGTTATGAGTCAATTTACAATTTCATTCGAATACTTAGAACTTATTTCTACTCAGCGGTGAGAAAAAACATCATGAGAAACCTGTTTCTGTTGGTTTAGTTGGTCTGGTTCCCCAGGAGAGACGGCAGTCGGGGACTCAGGTGCATCTACCTCCACGATTGGTCCTGCTGGTAATCGGTTCTGTTCTGATTCCAACTTCGGTTGGTATTAGGCAGAAATGGTTACCGTGGGGCACGGTTTTTCCTGGGCAATGTTGCGCGGCGGTTTTCCGGCGGGGCGCTTTAACGTCGGAATCCCCCATAGAGTGGAGCGCCTTCGGGCGCAGTGGCCGCAAGGCCCACGTTTTGGGACCTGAGCTACAAGGTCGCAGCCAGCAGATTGCAGTGGCAGGTCGGATTTGTCTCCGCGGAGTCGGTTTCTGCGACGCGTTATTGCGTTGAAAGCCTGCGGGTTTGTCCCTAAATCACACTGCACTGCAACCATCAGTGTATGTGCGGGGAGGGGTGCCCGCAGTCCTCCTCTCGGTGGTGCTTGCACGGCAGCCAGCAGTGTGGGTGCTACCCGGGAGGTTGAGCGGAAGAGAGGCCGAGCTGGCGAGCCTCTTAGCCCTAACCGGGCGACGGATGAAGCCTCCGTGGCAGTCCTCACCCCGGTCTGAGTGTTTCCTGGGCGAGGGATGCAAATGCCCCAGTGTTTTTATTGGGTATGCCTCCGGACGGTCTCTGATTAACAGAGACCTAACCCGGAGGAGAGCCCCTTTCATAAGGTGCATTTTCACTGGGTTACCAAAAAAAAAAGGTGAGACAGCCAGTCGCTTCATAATTACCAGACTCGCCAAATCCCGAAAGTCCAAGCGTACCCCGGCTACTAGAGTGACAGCTTTGGACGCAGCCGGGAATTACACATACCACATATTGAAAATAATCACACAAGTGACCGGGAAGACTAATAGTCACATGAGCTAGTCCGACATCAATCAAAACCGTAACATGTGGCGGAAGAAACGGTAGGTATGTTTTTTCCAGTAAAGTTCTAGGTTGCTTTTGCCACATAGATTGGAGACAACAAGATAGGTTTGATAAATTGGTCGTAGCTGCCAAGGTGGGTGATAAAATAAATCAAAAGAACGAACACTGACCCGGTGTTTTGACTTCATACGACGACATTAAGTCTCACTACAACGGAAAAGCTCCAACAAACTACCATAAGAAGGCGTGGAAACAACTCGTCAAGTCATCAATAAAATACACGACTGAAGATATATGGAGGGGTTGAGGCACTTGACTGGCTCTCAAGGAAATCGGCTGGATTAAGTTACTCATAAAGAAATGTATCATTAAATCACTAACATTTAGGGTTAGTGGATACCCACTACCCCCCAGCCCGTAACGTTTTTTACTCGGATACATTGTGTTCCCCATATCACTCGTGTCACTCGGAAAAGTCGACTCAAGTCGCACCTCTAGACCCGCGTCAAAAAGTTTTGTACGTATTGAAGCGTATCCGTTTCCGAAGTTCGTTTGGTTGTAACTTGGTTACTCCAATTTGCCGTAGCGACGAACAGATTGCGCTACGTGCTACGAAGCTACGCGCTACGACTACTACGAGACAACCAATTAATAACAAACAAAAAGTTAACTTTTCTGTTGAATCTTTCTAGATAATATTTTATAAACAATGGTTTTTACTGAAGTTGTTTGAGTAGTTGAGCTTGTGACTTTGTTTTATTACATTTTGTGAGATTAAAATTTGCGATAATGATTCTTTGAACATAGACATCATTCTTTATTATAATTTGTTTGTACGAAAAAAAAAGGGTATTAATTGTTGGAATCTATTAATTAATAATCTTTTTTAAAGGCATCTAATTTCTAAGGTTTGGCTTTCGCTTTTCTCTTCTTTTCAAGTCGAAATATTTGAAAAAAAACATCGAGTAAGTTTATAATATTACGAGTATGTTGCTCAAAAATTTCTCCTAAACAAAATAGATACCATTTCAAAGGCCAAAATATCACTTTTAAAGCAATATTATTTTGTAACATCGAAGTAATTCGCGTGTGCTTACGCCTAATTCCAGCCGTTCCGCGCCCTAATTCCTCACAGCGAAACGCAAACGTTCCACGCAGATATTACAATAAAACGGCACTCAATCAGCGCTCCATCCATACATCAGGCCGATTAGCAGCCGTTCCGAGTGAGTGAACTCTGTCGAGTCGTTCACCTCACTCGGACGCTTTCTGCGCCGTATCCGAATGACAATAGGCCATTTTCATCTATCAACAATAAATTATGAAATTATATTACTTGTATAGTTTTCATCACGGGAAATGCAAATATAACGTTATTTTCCCATGAAATCCTAAGATAAATTTTATTTTTCAAAATCAAAATTGAGGTTTTAGTATCTGTATGTCACGTGATTTCAAACGCCGACCGCCCTGATGTGACGTCATTATACTAAAACATCTTTTTGACATCTTTGTTTACTTACCTACAACGTTCATCGAAATTTTGAAATTTCTCAATTTTAGTTCAATGCCCTTTGATTTAGTTATAGTGACGTCATGCGCCGTCACCATCATGGCGGTCGGTGTTTTAGCGCGTATATTTACGTCAAATTTTTGATAATTTTTTTATAACATTTAGCAGGCATATTTTGCAGAAATAAAAATAATGCTTGATTATCTGATATATATGAGCATTATAAAAAATATTTGAAAAAATAGGAGAATTCCCTATTTCTGGCGAGTAGAGAAACTCTGAACTGAAACACTTCCTAAATTGTATCAATATGACATTTGTCTGGAGAAAAATTGCAGTATAATGCAACAAGTATGTTTTGAACGGTGGCAAAGATCGGAACTTCAAAGGCTTAGGTACTAATGTTCTCCGAACCGATATTTCGGTCATGGCGGCCAATCTCAGAGATCAACCATCGACGCAGGACATAATATAGTAACCATCGCTTTAAAGTGCGACTTACTAACCATTGCGCCACCGAGGCAGTCGTTAGGCAGCTCAGGTACTAGGAAGACATTGATGGCACTACTTTGAACATTTCCGGGGGAAGGGGGCTATATAGGTTCACAGCGCACTTGTGACACCACTGGTGTTGCGAGTGTCCATAGGTGGCGGCAATCGCTTACCATCTGTTTGATTATCTGTCACAAAAAAAACTTTTTTAGAAAATTTGCAGTAAAATGTTCCCCAGTCGATGTCATTGACGCCGAAAACAAAGTTATCACACTTATACAACGTCCCATCACAATATTATTAATGGGCACACAATATTTACTGCACCTTGTTGATTCTCATTACCTAAGATAGTGTGCAGTGAAATATGTGGCTGTTGTACCCACTAAGTAGTCGAATTAATTAAAATCCGATTCATTTTCCGATAATATTTATAGGAAACTAAACAACTGAAGGAAATTAAAGCTAGACTACAAAGGCTTATAAAGTGACTTACACAGGTTATAAGAACAACTTTTATTTTTGACCGACTTAAAAAAAAGAGGAGGTTCTATGTTCGACTGTATGTATGTTTTATAGTATGTTCATTGAAAAATGAGACACTAAGAAGCATGAAAAAAAAAATTATACGAAAAAACACCGCCTTCAAAAACCACGAATTAAAAAGTGTAAAATATTTTTTTTTTTTAAACTTCAGACAACATTTTATAACAGTATACTTGAAAGAAGGTGTTAAAGTGAGCGCCTAAGTCTATCTAGACTTAGGCGCTGACTTTAACACCGTACTACTTAGTAATATGCGCCGACTTTAGTAACATCTTTTCTCGAGTGTTAAAAAAATATTTTACACTTTTTAGTTCGTGGTTTTCGAAGGCGGTTTTTTATTTAGGTTTCTCTTATCAAATTCAGCTTTGCTCGTTTCTCTTTAAAGATATACATTTTCCTCTTTCTTTAGTTTTTTTACTAGTTTTACTACTACTCTCAACGAGTATGATACCTCATTTAGCGCTATCGGTCCTTAGAGATGCATTAGCTACCTCATTTACAGATACGTTACGTTAAACCTACATAACCACATATAGAGTTCAAGTTATTGCCATGGAATAATCTGTCAGATTTCAAACCATTCTAAAGTAGTAATATTTCAATAACAAAAATCGGGAGCCCAATCTTTCTGTCCCTATCCGTAAGGTAAACAAAAAAAAACGTAAGTAAAAACATTCCATCTCTCCGTGAAACCTCACGGAAAGATGGAATGTTTTAACGTCCGATACGTTAGTTAGGCTGCCCGCGGCACAGGCGAACTATCGAGCGGCAAGCGGCGGCCGCGTGACTTATCGATCAGCGCGCCCACGACACTCGGAAAAATCAACCGCTGACAGCTTTCATAGGGCACCTCCACCTCTCAGCCTACCCTCCCCCGCCCCACCGCGCCCCCGCCCTCATTAGCGCCTTTGTGCCGCTCACTTGTCTTGTAATATGACGCCGTAATGATACCACTTTAGACCCGATTATTTGTCAACCTTCTCTGTGGTTGAGTGCGAGTCGATAATGAATAGTGGAACTTTCCTTGAGAATTTATTAATGGACTACTAGCTTTGAGGTTGCAATATTTTTGCGTAATAAATAAATATAAAATATCAGACAGTCCCCGCAACATAATATTTATTATACAAAATATTTTACCTTGGTGAGATTTGACAGACAGATTCATTAATAAGGATTAAGAAATGTCTAAAAAAGGTATAGTTTCATTACAAAAAAAACACACACACACTATTTACAAAATTTAGTAGGTATAGTTTTGTTGCAGTATATTTTTCCTTATTTCAAAACGATACCATAGATATTTATACAAAGTACAATGACAGAAAACATTTCAAACACGTTTCTCATAGCGAAATTAGAACCATTCACCATCTAGTCATAATATGGGCACAAAATCTGACTATTTAAGATACGGAAAGTCAATGAACGTCAGCTAACCTCAATATCGATTCCTTAATACTCAGCGGTAAAGTTTCCGCGAACATTCTCAAGTTGAATGCTGAATGAAAATCATTTCAATCGCTCAAATGTAAGGAATTTTCGCACCGTATCTGAACCCACGTTAGATTTTAAACTTTATTCCCAGTGCGTATGATTGATAATGCTGTAAAAGTATCGCACACTGAATGCCGACTGTCCTGTGTGACACTGACCTACATAATTTAAATTGGCCTTTTCACTTGTCGAGTTATCGTATTATATTCGTAATGCAATAAAGTTTCAACGGTCACATTTCTCGCTCGAACAAGTTTTTGCTGTTTCTCTTCTTATTAGAGTTGTGCTGTTTACATTTTGCGGGAAGAATTAAGTGCTTGTTGTCCTTACCTACTCTGTTCGTTTGAGTAACTTTAGTGAGACGAAAAAAGGTAGAGATTGCATTTGCATTTATCTCATTTTCCACATTTTATGATCACATCATTTAACATAATAAACATGCAAATATGTTAAGCGAATTGCCACCTGTCACATGTCAGCTAAGCTTGATTTACTTTTAGTAAAGAGGGTGTAGAAAGGGTCACAATTCCTTTGTTTTCCTAATAGCTGTTACATAATTGTTCGGTGGAGGACATGTAACTTGACAAATTAACTAATATTATGTTACGAGGAAATTATAAACTCCGTTATTAATGGAGTTGCTCGTGCAATACCTACCATGACTACATATGTGAATCGAACCACCATAGCCTACTCACAGAGTTGGGAAGTTTTGGAATAGTTTATCTAGTAATGATTACGATGACATGAAAAGTCAATCTCATGCTTAAAATGATAATAATTATAATCTTCCTCTGCTGAACATTACGAGCTCCCATTAACTCTCAGGGTGAGGCGTATGTGACCAGCATCCAGCGTGATCCGTGCTGTTTATCTCTTGGGTGGGCTTGCCCCGCGGCGTTTTTATATGGTCTATGGTGATGGTCAGTGACCATCAGTTATTATCGATCATAGCTGACTTTATAGCTCGTTGACTGACCTCCAGCCAGCTCATGAGGCTAATATTGAATTATCAGATTTCAGACATCCGTTAGCCTGCACTGGTAATTACACATCATCATCATCTTAGTGGGGGGGCCTTTCCCGGTTGTGTCCAAAGCCACCGATTCAGAACCCGAGGTACGCTGGGACCAAAGTTATATAATTAATAAAGACGGGAATTGACACGATGTTTATTATGTAATACAACATTGTGTAATCACATATTTTACTCGACGTTTCGGCTACTTTACAGCAGCCGTGGTCACGAGCGGACCACATAATAAATATCGTGTTAATTCCCGTCTTGATTATTTATAGTTATAATGCAACGCGAAAATTTTAATAAACATGATTTGATAAGTCTGATAATTCAATAAAACGACTATCGTCTGAACTATGCAACCTTTAATCAGGGAAACCAAATTGGCTACATCATGATGGTACCGTGTTCTAAATAATTAACAGAATATTTATTTTGTGAGTAGCCATCCAAAGTTTTAACAGTAGGTGGCAGGCGAGCAGCAGTTTTGAAACGCTATCCAAAACGTGCAGTTTCCTCACGATATTTTCCATCACCGCCGAGTTAATGGCAGAAATACGTACTTATGTTTGAAAATACATACAAAACTGGTATTGTGACACTTACTGTAAAAAATAATAATGAACTAGTAGGTAGGTAGACTCACCGTAGGCGGGTGCGGCAGATGTTGCGGTGGGACGAGCGGTCGCTCGCGGCGCGCCAGTGAGCGGCGCACGCGTGTTTCTTTCGACGCGTACGCGCCGTAATCTGGATACAAAATATCTTTGTTTTAGTTGATATTTTTAGCAATCATTTGCAATTTATTCTTAAGTAAATAACACACTTAAACATTTCAAGTGGAATGTGGAAGATGTGGGTTCGAGTCCCGCCTGAACACGAGATGACATTTTTAGGTGTATTATTTATCTTTGTTATCTTTCAGTATACTTGCGACTCCCTCTCCATTTCTTACACGTTATCTAGTTTGTCACGCGATGTTTTTTCGTTTTAGTACAACACACAAACAGAGTACAATCGATATATCTTTCTGTACTGCTCAATCAATTATTTTGATTTAGTGTAATATGTGACATATGATCCTAGTATATTATATATTTCCACATCATAAGGTAGAAAAAACCAGTCTATTAATAATAAATATTAAAATAAGACACGACACGGACGTCGTAGATTTCAAAACCAAAGTGTACCTACATACTCGGTATAAAACAAGTGCTGCGTACATAATATACATTAAAAGTACCTAGAGAACTTATATTTTCACGAATAAGAATCTACAAAACAGTTATGGAAATGTGGATAATATCCATAAACAAAACCTAATGTTAAGAACTGCCAAGTTTGCTTTCAAATCACCATTACCATTCTAGTTCACTTGCTACTTTAGAAAACACTTACCACGTAAAATGAACGGGTTTTGCATGACAAATAAAACCTTTACTGTAAAAAGTGCTATGATTATATTAATAAATGGAAATATGATATTCATGAGTACCAGAAATATGAATAATACATTGTCCCAATAATGAAGGGACTCACGTCTCTAAAGAAATTGCAATAAAATAATTTCGCAGCACTATAATGAAAGGAACATTACGTGGAATAAATATCTACATGTATTTAAAATAATGAATAAAATATATCCATTGTGTTTATTTACATATAAATGTTTCTACATGACAATATTTATTTCCCAAACAAAACTATTTAATACATCCTCATTTTTACTGTAGTTGAATTAAAAATTTATGCATTCTTCTTTAGTGATTCAACTTTTTTATCAGGACTGTCAAGAAATGAGAAAATAAAATGTGTACGATGTTGCAAATATTGTTTGTACACATACTTTAAAAGTAACCAAGAAGTCGTATATGAGAGATATTTACAAGTAGGTACTTATTTAATGGACAAATCGCATGTCTTACTACTCATCGCTGAGGAAGAACGTACTTTAAACTTTTAGCTCCTTATTACAAATCGCGTACTAAGGATAGGCCCGTAACAAAATTGTGCCAGCCCCTTTTAACATTGCGTGTTGGAATGGGATGACATGAGCTTTAGTATGGTAATAACTTAAGATCACGATTTGTAATAAGGTGGTTAGAGGTGCTACACTTGTGATTGTAATCATGACTTAACGCAGTTAAAGATAATATGTAAGTAAGTAGTCAAAGATTAGTAAGCTAAAGGTGTGGATTTTGAAAAAAAATAATAATAAAAATTAAAATAAAATTATTATTAGGGAGGTGTTCTCTAGAGGCTACAATTTGGGGATTTTCAAAGCGCGAGTGAATAGTATCTTTTAGGTAATCGTGCTACATCTTAGACCATATTGTCACTTACCATCAGGTGAAATATGGTCAAACGCTTACCTATCTACAGTAAAAAAAAAACTATCAAACCGCATGGTATAAATATTATTTTTGTTTAGTCTCAATTACTTTTGGTCTTCTATCTAACTATAGTACACCGTTACTAATGCCCTCATAATAAGTATTATGAATAAAACCCTAAGTTCAACAAAGTTAGGTCAACAATAGAAATAAATCTACAGTTTTGGAGTGGATTTTGTGTGTGACAGCAGATTTTTTATCGCTTATAATATGTTGATTTAAACATTCTAATGAGGTTTTATTCATGATACTTATTTTCAAAATAGGTATCAAAATAGCATTTTGAGAGATTCACTATAGAAACGCTGTAAAAATAACTATGACACATGTTGTAATACGCGAAAATTTAAAATCAGACACATTTAACTCAAATGACAGATTCCATTTATATTAAACAATGTCCATTTCGAACGAAAATAGACCGATATGTCAGTTTATTGTTATGTGCAGGAGCAAATTGTTTACAATCGACTCACTCATCGGACCCGGGATACGTCAGCGTATGTAATTACTGCTGTCACAAACATATGCAAACAATACCTAACTACAATAGACTCGCCTGAACGGATTAAACGTGTATCTCTCCACCATGTTTTATTTCACTCACTGCAACTGACAGCTAAACGTTTTATTGGGTTTTCGTAACTAACAGTAACATTAATTTGACACACTGTACCTACATGGTACAGTTCATATATTTAAAAAAATATTCAAATGAATAAATTGATCCCAGTAAGATCGAATTCGAAGCTCTGGGGACCAGCTGGAGACACTCTCATGTTACTCAGAAAATTAGGCAGTTCTCGTATTTCCGACTGCGAACGATTCGTGTTACAAAACCTTTGATTATATCTGAACTTTTTTGATAATCAAAAGAAGTGTTTGGTTGGTTTGGATGTTTTTTTTTTAATAAAACAAATAAAGAGTGGCGCGGGTACTTTATTATGGAAAAAGTTTAATAGTCATAATTTGAAAAGGTTTTGCATAATAAGATACATAAGATAAATAGAAGATGTATAAAATTAACTCTATAACATAAACCGCTGACGTTATACTGATAAAAGGTGAAAAGGCATTAAAAGTTCAAAAGTTAAGTAATAAAAAATTACAAATCATAAATTTCAAGAGTTGTCTCTTAAAACTCCTAATATTACGTCCAACATTTTACATTTGCATAATCTTTCCCCCAATTACATGAGGGAGAATAAAATCATTTAATCTTGAATCTGGCCAAACGTTAAGCAGTAGAGATATACTTGGGATAAACAACCGGATGAAGATTTAAGATTCCGATGGTTATTAAACAAAATTAAAATGATTTTCGTAATTTTCGTAAATACATAAATATATTTATTTGTTTATTTATTCATTCAATATAAAATAACGCAATTTAAAATTGCCACAATTATTGAGGTGCCCTAACAGAGCCCATGTCAACACTGAAAGCACTTTAATTTAAGACCTAGATTTGATTTAAATGCTTTACCTACATGGAACAATAAATAATATAAATATGAATCCTCACCTCCACTCTTTTTAAGGCGTTAACCGCGAACGGACGAACACCTATCTCGGATTGTCAAAAAATTACCTATTTAACTATATTTTAGGTACGAGGACCAATGTGTAGATGTATAAAAATCAAGGACATGTTCCATCAAAAACTATACTGCTTAGGTATTCGGATATTTCACAAACAATTAAATAAAAATCGTACTGGTCAGTTACAATGCAATGATTTTTGCTTGAGAAAAAAATACATAAATAGATTAAAGAAACCAAATTTAACATTTTGTATCAGTATTATCTATCTAATGATACTGTAGGTACTATATATTTAGCTGAAATTTCTTTAAATTGCAGTGAAGAATATTTTTGCGTACATTACGTTCGCGTATTTATATAAGTACGTACATGTTTCTATATAAGTACGTCATACGTACATTGTCCGTATAGACATCAAAATTACATAGATATTTTCCCATGCATGAACGTAACATTTGATTAAATTTAAGTTTAGAATTATTAGTGCTGCCACCTTCGCTGAAAGATTGTACGTCGTATACCATAGCCACTATATAACAAGATTGTTATACTGTGCCATAGCTATGCGCTTCGGAGAAAGAGGGGCGCGCGAATGGAATATCATTTTTTCGAGGATATGCTCCTTAACGCCTTCCGCGAGACGAGATTAAAATACAAATTGTTATCCGTCGCGTGAAATTGTGCGAAAAACTCCATCTCCATATTCATTAATCGGTGACCTGGCGAGCGCGGCGCCTGCCCATCGGGAACTAGATTGCGCCTATGGTGTTCTTATATTTCTATTACACATTTTATTTGGAGAGTAGACGCGCAAACGGCGTAGTCCAAACGTGCCATTGACGATCATTCCACGCGATAAATCGTCCGTGCTTGGTGGAATATAGGAATAATTAGTTTCGGTTACGAATTGTAAAGTTTCATCATCGCCGCTAAAGCGCTAGTGACTTGGTTTGACAGGGCAGAATCAAAAACCTAGGCTGACATAAATTCTTCTCTCTTCTGCCCTTATGAAATCCATCCGAAATTTTCATATTGGGTACGTATACGAATAATGTTTAATACAACCAATCGTATAATTGTTCCGTGCCGCATTTGTAAAAACCCGCGTCATCAAAGCGTTTAAAAAAATGCAGTGAGTATGGACGACGTTGGATGAATATGTACACAAAAAGCATTTTGTCTGTATTAAAGTATAAAAAGTATTTGCTTTCCAAGAGTAAAAAAACTAAATAATTCTGTCTTTTTAGGGATATGAACACTGTTTCTGACATTACAGCAAATGTAAGAAATAATATGATCCCAGTAAAGGCGACGGGTAGCCCTAACTGGCGACACCACTCGTTTTTAATTGTTAGCTACTAAACCGGATCTATTTCAAACAATTTTGGGGTTACAACCTCTCGGCAAACACTTGTACTATTTATTAAATAACCATGCACAAATTTAGGGTCCGTTTTTCTACGTGAAAAATTGATTACCGCCAAAAGCGGCCACTTTTAGCGTGAATCAATTTTTCTCGTACAAATGTTGGGTACGCATTTGTGCATGGTTATTTAGTAAATAGTATAAGAATTTGCCGAAAGGTTGTAACCTCGGAATTGCTTAAAATAGATCCGGTTTAGTAGCTAAAAATTTAAATCGATTGGCGTTGCTAGTGTGCCCTACCCGTCACCTTAAAATGATTTATCATACTGTGTTACTGTTGATATAAAAAACTGTAACACGTTTTTACTAATAGACTATTTTTTATATAGAATCGAACAAACGAGCGATTTGGTCACTGATGGTAAGTGATCACCGCCACAAATGAAAATCTGCGAGTTTCTCTTTTAGAAAATAGTATGTACTACTTTAATATATATCTATTTGAGTTGCAAAACAGCGAATTAATGCTACCTTTTCGAACCCCTATTCATTGATCGGGTCTTGTCTCTTGTAGCGAAAAAGTATGGGTTTTCTTTTCATACCTCCATCAAAATAAATTAGTCTGTACAATTATACATTTCCATTCTATTATAACTGTTATATAATAGAGAAATTATTATACTTATAGTAAAATAAATACCAAAAAATTACTAAATATACTGTAAAAATGCTATAATTCTATTTTGATACTGGTCTTTCAGCACACCCAGACCCGAGACAATTAACAAAATATAGTTTTCTCAATTGACTCTGCAAGAGAATTTAGTTCGAAACCTGCGCTAGGACTCCACACCTTAGCTTTACGTAATTCAATAATTATTGATTGCACCAGAAAGACAGTTGTAATTGACGAGCTTAATGCCATGCCATGTAGCAGTCTCTAGCAGTCAACCACCGGAAGAGATACATAAAAAGTTCTACAATTTTTTTTACCATCCCTGTCATTTTTAGGGTTCCGTAGCCAAATGGCAAAAAACGGAACCCTTATAGATTCGTCCGTCTGTCCGTCCGTCCCTATGTCACAGCCACTTTTCTCCGAAACTATAAAAACTTTACTATTGAAACTTGGTAAATAGATGTATTTTGTTAACCGCATTACGATTTTTACACAAAAATTGGAAAAAATAATAAAATTGGGGGTCTCCTTACTTGAAACTGAAACTCAAAATTTTTTTTTCTTCAAACCTTTACGTGTGGGGTATCTATGGATAGGTCTATAAATCATGTTGAGATTTTAACATCATTTTTTCTAAACACAATACTTTGCGCAAGAGACGCTCCTAAAGTAGGTAAGTTGTGTCCCACCCCCTTTAACTTCTATAATAAATGAATTTTAAAACAAACAAAATATATATGATGTACATAATCATGAAAACTAACAACGAAAATTGGTTTGAACTAGATATAGTGAGTAGTTTTTTTAATACGTTATAAACCGTAAACCGCAATTTACCTTCCATATATCTTACTACGGAACCCTTCATGGGAGAGTCCGACTCGCACTTGGCCGGTTTTTGTCAATGAAAATAGGTGAAAAGTTAAGGGTGGTCAGTTTTACATACTAGTCATTACTGATGTAAATAATAAACTAGCTTCACAAAGATAAAGCCTAGTGATTAGTGCGTGTGGGCATATGACCCGCTTCTCTTATCGACTGAAACGCTAATATCATTAGCGATCGCCAACTAGTACGTTTCATTTCACGTAGCATACAAGAGGAAATTCGCGGCGATCACAACGCGGGCGGTAGTACCCCGGTCAATATGTAGAGTGGCGAGAGGGCGATCAATCGTGTTGCGGCGGGGGGCGACCACCTGTGGAGCGACCCCTCCCCCCTCCCCCTCCCCCTCCATCGACACGTGACGTCGACGCCGAGAAATCCACCGAAACGTAAACATTAATTCTTACTTCATTCTTCATTGTTCAGATTGTCGCTTCGCGCCACTTCGGGCCACGCGCACATTCCGATCTCAGGCGTATTGGTAAACAAATTTGAGACGCCGCGCTCAACTAGTACAGAAACTAGTGCGGCGCATGTAATTCAATTATGCTCAGGGAATTAGGCCTGTGGTGGCTGCCTTTTATTACAACTGGCTTGGACTCGCTTGTACTCGTAGCTCTATAAGTTCATTTCTAAAAATGTTTAACTCGTCACGCTGTGCAAACTATGTCCGATTTTTTAAGTCGATCGATAGCACTTTTGCATTATATTTAATTTTTACAATTTTTGCTGAAAGTACAAATAAGTGATGCTACTTGACATAAAGGTTTAACAATATATTTGACTTAAAATTTAATGAAAAATATTTAACCTATAGCTATGTAGAGTTCATATAAGATTCACTAAAACTACTATCGTTAGATAGATACATAATTAACTTCAAATAAGACAAGCATGCTACTCACATAATTTAAAAAGTGGCTGTGACATACGGACGGACGGACAGGCGGACAGACATGACGAATCTATAAGGGTTCCGTTTTTTGCCATTTGGCTACGGAACCCTAATAAATACGTATAAGTAAGACGACAGGTCATCAAACTTAAAAACTTTTTGTGAGAGCTTTTGAAAAATATGTACTGTATTATGAACTATTATTTCAATTCATAATCAGAAAACTTAATGAAAAACACTAAAATCAGTAGGTAAATCTATAAAGTAAACATACCTAAAAATATACTGAATGCATTTTCGAATGTTTGTTTTACACCATAAAGTACCAAAAATGCAAATCTCTTCACGTGGTTTGACGTTCGTAGCATTAAAGTGACTTTGAAAGTAATAAACAAACTTTCCGATAAAGATTACGTCGACACGTAACTAGAGATAACGCTAGCCTTAGTTCGCTGTTTTGTTCAACTCAAAACATATGTACTGCAATATCCTTGTAAAGCAAATACCAACCCATAGGCAATACATGTTCAGTGTGGTGCGGATGGTGCGTGGGGTAGTCGTAGCGGTAGTACCGCGCGTAGGGGTCGTGCGCGTGCGGCGCGTAGTAGTGCGGGTAGGGCGCGTAGGGCAGCGGCGCGTACGGCGTGTAGCCCTCCCACGCGCCCGTGCCCGCGCCAGCGTACCCCCCGTGCGCGCGGTACTCCCCGTAGTTGCAGCAGTCCATGGCTCGGACCTACGCGCCCGCCAGCGCGCCCACCCGCCCTGGCCATCCTCGCCCCGCCGCGCACACCCACATCACAGCACCAGCTCCGGACCTGCGACCTCAGCACCCCTGCACCATCACGACCTCGCTCCCCCCGCAAACATACTCCAGCTGGTCCACGCGAAACTGCCAAACAAGTCAGTGCAGAGTTCCGTGACGAGTCGCAATCGAGCGCAGTTTCGCGGCGGGAATCGGGCGCGAGTGCGACGTTAGTTAGCGAAAAGAGGTCGTTCGAGTTTGCCGGCGACGGCGAGAGATCCGATGGAGTGGCGGGGCGCGGGCCGCGGGGGAGGGGCGACGCCCGCTCGCCGGCGGCTCGGCGCAGCGTGCGCTCGACGGACGCCGACTGAAGGCGCCTCGGAATCGATACGCCGCCGCCGCCGCCGCCCGCCGCCGCCCGACGCCGCCCGCCCCCGCCGCGCCGCGCCGCTACCTGCGCCCGTATTGCGCGCGAACTTTGTCTTCCCCGACGGAATTTTATATTTAGAACCATGGTGAAACGATTGATCGATACTTTGCACTATTAATTAGTACACACTTTCACTCGAAGTTAAAGAGAGCCTGATTGAAAACACTCGGTTGGTCCGAGAGTGGAGTAATTGAGACGTGGCTAACGGTTTGGTCGCGGGGTGTTCGTAATTCAAAAGTAAAATTGCCGGTGATGCAACTTTTGAATTGGCGGACGTAACTTTTTTTGCATGAGAGTCTAGGGGCTGGGTGTGCGAGGAGTCGGTGAGTGCGGGTAGTCTCGAAGTGTTATCGAGTTGCGCGTGGGCGGCAGTGACCCATATCGCGGTACGCGCCGCATGCCCGCGCCCTTCGTCCTTCGCACCATTACACCTTTCCGGGAACTTTTTAATCATTTACATACACTAATTGCTAGTTGGATGTGCTCTACATGCGTATTAACTTAGGCCCGTAAACTTAAATAGACAATTGTAAGAAAAAATAAAACTTTTTCTTTAACAACATAAAAATAAAAGTGATAAACAAAAATGTTACAACACAACTATATAGAAACAAATAAAATCTCGATTTGTCAATCTACATTATAAATAAGGAAATAAAAAGTTATTGCAAACTTTCAAACTGGTTTATATTTTGATAAAATACCTAACAATAACTTTATGTTAATATCAAACCAACATTAAATTCTCTCAGGTCTCATTTTATGACAAATATTTTATTTATATTTTTATACAAATAGAGCAAAAGATATAAAAAGAGATATTTTCAAGTACCTACTTATACCAAAAAGTAGAATATTGAACCAGAAATACAAACAAAAATGTAATGTTATATTTGCTTATATCGTCGGTAGACCGTGGTAGGAGCATAGCACCTCGTAGCGATAACCTCGCCAGCTCTACATTTCTATTGAGATGTGCTATCGCCTTTCAAACATAAGTCAACCCGGATCCTTCACATATTGTATTGAAAGGCGCTCATATCAGTACCGTTCATCAACTCTGAATAACAATTTTATCTTTGTCAGCTGATCTACGTTTTAATATGTATCTCCATCATTAGCATTAGAATTGTATCCATTGAAACCATACATTGTAATATTCTATTTACTAAGTAAACACTTAAGAGTATATGGATAGTTCAATCTTTAAACTACGATTTTATGTGATAGTGAATAACTTAACTTTTTATGCATTATTAACAATGAGATCTTAAATACTTCCCGTGTACCGTATTATAAGTACGTACTCTAAAGTCTAACTTTATTTAAAGTAAGTAATTTATTTTAAGTAAATTACATCCTACCGTTTACGAAAACGTGGAGTATATACTTCTAATAGGTGCAAAAAAGTACTGTGTAACATCAGTTTTAATATTCAACACGAAAATCTAGACTTGGGAAGTACCGTCATGGAAAATACTTCAAACCAGAAACCAGTCTGTTTTCCAACTTGTCAACTCAAGTTCCTCGCAAGGAGCGCAACGCGCCTGCGCCGCCAGATAAATCGTTCCACGCACGATTGCCGACACCGCGTTTGATAACTGAAAAACTGTCAAAAACTGTTTTTTTTATTCATCTTTCACAACATCACATATATTGGTCTGACTCCGTGATAGGTTGCTCAAGTACCTGAATTACGGACATCACAAATAATACCTACTTTTCTTTTGTAAATACATAGAAAACACCCCGCTAATACAAACAGACATGTTCATGCACACAAATGTTTGTACTATGCGGGGATCGAACCCGCAACCTTAGGACCTAAGGCAGCGTTCACTACCACTGTTCCAAACGGGTGGTCGAAAAGCTCAAAACTTATGAACTGTCAATTTTAAGTATTCAAACCATAGACTTAGGATGTCGCAATGCCTGCAATTCTATGATTCAAACATAGATGTTTGAATATTTAAAATTGACATTTCATAAGTTTTTTTTTTAATTCGTCTTCCGAGATACCAACTGAGGGCACTGAAGGTGTCAGAATACGTCAGCCAGCCTTTTAAGAGGTTGCAAAAACTGCAAACTTCTTAGTACCTACCCACAGTATGGTTCGTATATTCACTGAACTTCTTAAATGTTTATATGTTCCTATCTACTATTGTTACATATTGCTTAAAGCAGGCATTTAGCACCCTCACTCTTACCGAGGTGTCGTAAAAGGCGACTAAGGTAAAGCTGCTGGTATGATCATCAGCACCCAGAGAAGGAAAACTCTGCATTTATATCAAAACCCTCGCCAATCCGTCTGCCAAGCGTGGTGATCCGTCAATCCGTCTGCCAAGTATGGCAATTACCCCTCATGTGATTGAGGGAGGCCCGTGCCCCAGCAGTGGGGACTTAAATGGGCTGACGATGATGATGATGATGATGAGGCATTTAGATATGATACTTTAGTCGCATAAGTAGGTAAGTACATACTTACATGTACCTAGATATTTCGTTATGTAGATACCTAGGTTATGTACTGTGGTAATCGCTAGGTAGGTAATAAGTGGACACTAATATAAATATAGAGATTTTCATGTAATATTGATTAATGTTTATCTAACTGTTCTGTGCCTGTAACTATTAGGAATATTACACAAAATGAATAGTTTATGGTATTATTTTAAATTTAGTTGGAAGTTAATAATATTTATTAGGTATTTGGAGAGTAAAAAAGTATGTACAAGTATTATAATATAATCGATATATAATTAGGTATCACCCCAACAAGCCATTTTGAATTTCAATTAACTGTGCACAAGATAATTGGATATTAGCGTTCCATTATACCAGCGATAATCTACAATATGCTATAAATGATTTGACAATATCATTACGTTTTGCTGATGAATTTTAAACATCGACTTTGGAGTTTACTCTCATTTGTATAAAGTTGAAATTGTGTTTCTGAGGAAAACGGGGCTAGTTACACTTTAATTACTCACGGTGATGGCACCTTACTGATTATGAGGAACAAAATGAAATCCTTTATTCTTGTGTATATGTTACGGTTAATACCCGGTAAAACTAGTTTTAGCCGGTTAGAACTAGGTGTAGCCACTTACTCTTGGTTAAACCTAGTACGAGCCGTTTGTACCCGAAAGGTAAAACTAGGTCTAGCCTTTATCATGCCGGCTAGAACTAGGTCCAGACAATCCCTGTTGGATAAAACTAGGTCTATCGGATATCATGCCGGCTAGAACTATGTCCAGACAATCCCTGTTGGATAAAACTTAGATGCGTGTCCCGCCAAGCCTTCCGGCCCGCGTCCCACTCTTGATTTACAGCATCTGCAGCAGCGGCGCGGGGTGGAAGGCATAGCAAGGCAGGCGCCTCTGCAGGTTGTGAGGTGCTGAGGTTGGTGCTGCTGACCTACTGCAGGTCTACTAGCGAGTGTGGCTCACAGCGTCTGCAGCAGCAGCGCGTGTCTTAGTTTTATCTAACAGGGATTGGCTGTACATAGTTGTGGTTTATTCCCGCTGTCCACCCTCTGCTTGTCCACCCCGGGTGGACAGTGAAAGAAAAAAGTTCTTAAAAAAAATCCCTCTATCCACCCCCTCTTTCAACCAAGAAGGGGTGGACAGCGGGAATTTTTTAACAATTGTTTCACTGTCCACCCGGGGTGGACAAGCAGAGGGTGGACAGCGGGAATAAACGCATAGTTGTAGCCGGCATGCTATCGGCAGAGCTATTTTAGATATTAAAAAAAATCGAATAAAAAGAAACGTAGAGAGCTTACAGCTATTAATGTTACATAAAGCTTATATATAATAATTTATACTTTACAAATTGTTTTCAAGAGTATTTTATACATTTTGTTTTGTTGGTAGATACTAAAGTACATTCCGTTAAAAAACCCGTCTCCAAATCAATGATTCGAAAGATTCGAAAGATTCAAAGAAAAGATGAAAATACATAAAGCTAATCAGAGGTTAATCAGAAGTCCCGTGACCGTTCCCGCAACGAAATGCAAAAAATAAGTAAATTTAAAGTTACATATTATTAGAGGCTTATTAAAAAAAATGGAAAATTTTGCTGTGTGCTTAACTGATTAGGTTTACATGATGCAGCAGCATGATTAATTTAATTACAACTAATATGACTTCTCAAAAATGTCTATGTGATTATACGTAGTATTCTATTTCTTGCAAGCTCTAATAATGAAGCTATTGCTTCTGTAAATGGTCTTACAAAGTGGATTAATAAATGTACTTTTGTCACGCGTGCTTGGTCTTGGACATTTAAAATTTAGTTTGCTTAACTAATACGTACTATACTACTACTATGTATAACTATTGACTAGACTATGTATAATTTTGTGCAAGAAGATCTGATCCCGATGTTCACGACGAATTACCAAAGGTTAAATTTTGGTTGTGTTACAATTTTTGAATCTATAATGCATGCGTTTGTAGAACTTGTCTTGAATTGCCTCTAAGATATCAATATATTCTGAGTAAATGGGATTCCATACGGTTGAGGCATATTCAAGTTAAGATCTTACGTAGGCATTAAAGAGTAAAATCAATGTATTTACATTCCTGAAATCTGTACTCTGCCGGAAAATATAACCGAATAATTTATATGCTTTAGCTGTTACTTTGTTAATATGTGATTCAAAAACTAACCCGCTATCAAGCTGAACAACCAGATCCCTCACCTCATCAACTCTCCTCAATCCCTAACCATAAAGTTTGTAATAATAATGTATTTTGTATTTCTTTCTTGCGAATGAGATGGTAAGACACTTTTCAACATTTAAAAAGAGTTTGTTTTGTAGACAGTATTGACTTAATCGATTTAAATCACTTCGTAAATCTTCACAATCATGTTCAGACTTTATGACGGAAAAAATTATATCTAAAAAAGCTCTGCCGATAGCATGCCGGCTAGAACTATGTACAGCCAACCCCTGTTAGATAAAACTAAGACACGCGCTGCTGCTGCAGACGCCGTGAGCCACACTCGCTAGTAGACCTGCAGTAGATCAGCAGCACCTGGCGCTCACAACCTGCAGAGGCGCGTGCCTTGCTATGCCTACCACCCCGCGCCGCTGCTGCAGATGCTGTAAATCAAGAGTGGGACGCGGGCCGGAAGGCTTGGCGGGACACGCATCTAAGTTTTATCCAACAGGGATTGTCTGGACCTAGTTCTAGCTGGCATGATATCGGATAGACCTAGTTTTATTCAACAGGGAATGGCTGGACCTAGTTGTAGCCGGCATGATAAAGGCTAGACCTAGTTTTACCTTTCGGGTACAAACGGCTCGTACTAGGTTTAACCAAGAGTAAGTGGCTACACCTAGTTCTAACCGGCTAGAACTAGGTGTAGCCGCACTACGGGTATTAACCGTAACATATACATGAAATTGACATATTCGTAGAAAAAGTTTTAAATTATTTTACCTAGGTAAACAGTCAGCACGGGATTTCAAAGAATTACTAACGCACATCACACTGCATATTTTTTTGAATAAAAATAAGTATGTTAGTAAAAAGAAGAAGAAAGAACCCATTTTTGTTAGTCGGAATTTTTACGTCATTGGAACAAAATAATCTTATGCTATTATGTGCAAAAGCGAAATAAACCCATAAATAAAGGTATGTATGAAGTAAAATATTACTTACTCATAAAATGAAACATGTTTACCGGTACCTCTCTCACCTACATATTTCTAAATGTTCTTTTTAAAACCCCTTACATATAATACTCAAACATAGCACACGGTGTTTTTATTTATATCATTCCGTTTTGTTTGAGACCTAAGAGGAAGTTAGTTAGCTACCAACTACATGTTATTTCCTACATCAAAATACGTAGGTACTGCGATATATATATCATTTTCTACGCTAAGTGAATCGAAAGTTGATTAAACGAAATTGTGGTCCATATAGGGGTCAACCATAATAATCATAAAACGTAAGTGAAATGAAAGTGACGATCGATACCACTACATCTGTCTATGTCTTAGCACAAACGAGAACATGAAGTGTTTCCCGAAAGCCGGGGTGTCAGGCCGAATCGATAGTGGTTCCAACAGAAAGTCAATTAGGCTAAAATGACCCGCTAATAGTTTATTGGCGCGGAGTGTGCTGTACCACGCAGTACCATCTGTGAACGTGTCTCGGCAAGTGTTGTAATGTAGCAGAAGCCTGACGCGGGTTATCATGCAGATTGCGGATCAATAGGCGGCATAGGCGCCTCGGCCACTGACGGCGGATGACGATCAATAGCGTCCCAGCGGAGCTGTCTCCGCATTAAGGGGCTTCCTCGAACGCCCTTACACCTACCACAAGCTACCTACGTATGCGCGCTATGCACCCACACACGAGCGGCGCAAAACGTCTAGGCGTTGCATTTTGAATTGGCTGCGACGTCCCTCGCCTTGTGAGCGCAACACCAATTAGCCTTTTTTTAAATGAGTCTGGAAAATTGACTTTTACATGCATGAGTACACCCTTTTAAGTGTTACAAGGCCTTCTTAGTTTTATGATTATGATGATTTTCTACATTTTTCCTTATGTGATTAATTTATCGTACTTAGAATAGAACTTTTGAGTAATGTTGATTAGATGCCTAGGAATGAAACAAATTATCAAAATAGGTAGATACCTATTCTTATATGTAAATATTTATAGATTGGCGCATAATTACCTAATTTGAAAAATATGTAAAAGGATATTTTATCTTACTCGTAATGCATTACATGAAATTCAGAAAATCCCAATTTTCGGAAACAAATGGTTAAGTTTGGTCCGCATCAGTATTAAGCAAAATTAAGTAGGTACCTAAGTAGGGTTTCCTTAAGACACTTTTTTTAACTCCGTTTTTGTTGATGCGTAGGTACTTGCATTTCAATGGATTAAAGAGACAAAAATCCGTTCATGATTTTTTTTTACGATATTGCACTGCATTTCCTGCCCAGCGCCCTGTACGACGTAAATATGCATTTATGAGAAAAAAATTACCTAAGCCCCGTTAATTTCTTGTTATGTACACATCCATCTCTTATTACTTCCTATGCTTATTTTAATCTATAATAGGCAAATCAAAACTGACTTCATTTTTAAATAAAAAGAAAACTTGTTTTAGTAGGACGATTAAGTGTAAGTTATGGTAGAGCCGTCCTGCCAATACAAAAGAAGAACTAAGTTTCCTCCCTGGATAATGCCGGGAGTATATTTTTTTCTGAATGTGGGTACTGTTAGCATGTCCCTAGGTTCTTTTACATAAATTTAATTATCAAGAGAGTTATGAATGCTTTGAAAACCTAAAAGAAATCCGCTGTGTGTGCTATCAGAAAATGACAAAATTATGGTGAACAATCAAAACATACGGGACAACGAATAACTCTTATCTAACTATTTGAGTAAGTATGTAATAAAAAAAGTCTATAGGTACCTAAATCGGTTCGAGAACGAAACATTCGGATACCTACGACGAAACGTTGTTTTTCTATAACTTTTACTATAGTTGTCTCTATCACGCTCTACAGGGGGAGGCTTGAGGTTATGGTGACGGAGAATATTACGTATATCGTTTTACTATCAACTGGGCTTACAAACTTAAGTTACCTATGAAGAGGTACAGATGACCAAAAAGATCTGAACACATTAACAGCTGGCACTTTTAGCATGCCATATATAGCAATGACTAAAAATTTAATAAAAAAAACATTTACATTAAATTTATCCTGTTACTTTAGGGTTTTCCGTTTTTTTCTGACCTTGCAGCAGTTCCATTGTCTGGCTAAATGCTAAATAATTCTTTATTATTTATCAGCCTTCTACGAAAACATTAAGACTTAACTAAAAACATAGAAAATTGCACCAAAAATACTAATCTGGTATGTAGTTAAAATATTGAGAATTATTGCACGAAATTGTAAGTCTATAATTAGTATTCCCCCATAAAAATCCTCAATCGTGCATCTAGATTTATTCCCAAGCAAATCCTGGAAATTCACATAGATAGGTAGGTAGGTGCGACGTAGAGACTGTCTCCGCCAAAGCCCCGTACAATGCGTTATTTACAACTACGCTCAACCACAAGGCCACTCCGCTGAAAGATTCGCCGATAATCTCGCCGAGAGCTCTTATCGGTAGTCGGAGAATATGAATAAGTATGTAAGTAACATGTAGTGTGGAAATGGTACTGAATTTGAAATGATTGACGCTTGCGGTAAATAAGACTGAAGAAAAGTAGGAGATTATCATCTCCATTGTTACTATGTTGGTACTATGTGTATACTACATGAATAAATAAGAGGAATGTGTATCCTCTACAGAAATAGACAAATAGACGTCACATTGAAATAGTAGAGTAGGTAGGTAGGTAATAATAACTATCTGCACCTTCGGTGGAACAATTTTGTAATAATGCTGAAGGGCCATTTTAAGTTTTTTTTTATCTATTGTGGTCTATCTTACCGCTGTTGTTACAGAAATTATTAGCATAGAATACAAATCATCATCATCATCAGCCCATTTAAGTCCCCACTGCTGGGGCACGGGCCTCCCTCAATCACATGAGGGGTAATTGCCATACTCACCACGCTTGGCTGACGGGTTGGCGAGGGTTTTGATATAAATGCAGAGTTTTCCTTCTCTGGGCGCTGATGATCATGCCAGCAGTTTTACCTTAGTCGCCTTTTACGACACCTCGGTAAGAGTGAGGGTGGCCTATTCTACTCTGCCGAGACCACACGGCGTACGTAGAATACAAATGATATTATGTAAAATCACTTGTAAAATATTATAAGTATCTAATTATTTTATTAGATCCCCTGTAGACCGTGATAGAGTACAGAAAAACAACGTTTCGTCGTAGGTATCCGAATGTTCCGTTCTCGAACCGATTTAGGTATAGGTAGACGTTTTTCACTAAATAATTAAATAGATAAGAGTTATAATTATATAGATATTAGTCATTTTTTGGAAACACACAGCGGATTTCTTTTAGATTTTCAAAACGTTCATAACTCTCTTAAATAATTAAATTTATGAAAAAGAACCTAGGGACATGCTAACAGTACCCACATTCAGAAAAAAATATACTTCCGGCATTATCCAAGGAGGAAACTTCTTCTACTTTTCTAGCTTCTCGAAATAGTGGATATAATGATTCTGAACATATAACCGTGATCCAGTTGGTCTGGTTTCTGGTTAATCAAAATACGTATTTTTGTAATAAAAATAATTACTTGATTCTCATTTAAACTACCTGAGATATCACAACTTTATAATAATAATATAATCTTTATTGCAGATTCAGGATTCATAGTATTCATACATTAATAGTAAACTACTACTAAATTACATTAAATTACAATATCACAATATTACTTACAAATACGATTTGACAAAAATTCAGCATACAGAAAATAAAATTATCATTTTATACTTACACACATGAATGTACATAAAGATATAATTGAAGGGTACAGGGAAAGAAAGATCATTGTCACTTAAGATTTTTTGAGAAAACTGTTAATGTTTATTTCATTTTCTCAAAGTCATTATTTAAAAATATTGTAAAGTATTTTTGTGGCTATGATATTATGTGTTATAAAATCGAATAACATTAATTCAGATTTTAAGATTTTTTTATCCAAACAATGTGTTAAATTTACAAAAATGGACTATGATCTTTCTTCCCCTGTACCCTTCAATTACATTCAGGCGGACGTCAAGCGGCTGTGTTCAGTCAGTGTCTATAAGTCTCTGTCGGAACCAATGTATCATACAATTCTGAAACTATCCTGTTCTCACACCCAGCAATCCTATCCAAAAACGAAGCTATTCTATATCTCATGATCGCATCAAAAGCGTTTATTTCGGCGGATAGAAACATGCCCGAGGCACTACAGCAGCGCCGTAGCCCCATCAGTTGCCTAAATGTGTTGTTGTATTGCATCCTAATGCGATCATGTGACTTCTGCGTGTACTTTGTCCAGAGCTGGCAGGTATAAAATGATTGGCAGAATGTTTTAAACAGAAGTTTCTTACACTTCTACGTCTGCCTTATAAAATCTTCTTGAAATCACATTATTTTGGGCAAACCCAAAACGCTCCATACAAATAGCTACTAAGGTGTGACGTCACACCTAAGTATTTTGTATGCATTTCATTTCAATTTTGTATGGTAGCTATATCAAATGTTTCGTTTATGTCAATGGTTCTATTATAATACCTAGTTGGTGCAAATTATATGGGTTATTCAATGATATAATTATTTTTTAATAATTTCATACTTTTAAAATGGACTTACCCGTTAATCTTTGAATGACCATAAAACCGGCTAGACGTTATGTTATTAATTGAAAATTTTTGCTATTGGCACATATTTACCTATATTTTGATAAAATATTTATATTTTGTAAAATCTCGAGCTTAGTCAAATACCCTATTGCACGCTAAGATGAGAAGATATCTAATATTAATAGGTAAGTAATAATTAATGGGGGGCAAAGCTGAGCGCATCCGTGGGCTTCAGCTCTAGATACCCACACGTGTCCCCTGGGTAGCGCCAAATGCTCTGCACCACCGGTGATAGGCTTCGGCCGCGGCTGGTAACCACCCACCCAGCAAAACCAAGCCGCCGAACGACTAACATCGTGTTCCGGTTTGATGCTAGGTGATGCCATTCCGGCAGGGGAGTCCGAACCGGGTTCGGATAACGCATGATTGGTGCACTGGGCGACTGACCGTGGAGGGTAGCGGGATCCTAAGCACGGTTCTCCGCTGGCCGACCGCAGTTAGTAGGGGGCCCAAATAATAGGATAGCCACCTATGAAAGGCTGTCCCGTTAATAACCGAAAAATCCCAGGATGCGCCATCGTGCTGGTTCGCGACCAGATGCCAGGGCCCGGTGGACATTCCTGGGGGGTTAGGGCGTCCCCGCGCGCTCCGGTTCAGTCGCCCGCTGGCGTAGCGTCATATCTTGACCGCTTGGCAGTAGCTTCGGAACGCCTCGTTCCTCTGTCCTCTGCCTGCCTGTCCACTCTCACATACCTAATGAAAGCTAAAAATAAGAAACTGGTCAAACAGCGGTTGCACTCCCTCGCACTAAAAGTGCACCTCGCTAATATTCGGGTTGCACTCAAATCCGGTCCATCACCACCTGGAAACTGAAAAGCCGCACCTGCTGTTCCTCACGGAGACGCAAATCAGATGTCCCTTAGACGCAGAATACTTGCATTACACAGGGTACACAATACCCTGGAGCACAATTTCAAACAACGCGCTGGCACTTGCATCTTTGCTCGCGATGACATCTGCTGTCGGCGTCTCCGTAACCTTGAGGATCCCAGTTTATCCACTATTTGGGTTCTCGTTGACATAGGCATAGAGCAAGTCCTCTATTGCTGTGTCTACCGGTCGCATGCCGATAATACGGAGACTCTAGGCTATTTCAGCACCTTAGCGCCTCTACGGAAACGGCTCGGCAGAGGTACCCAAGAGCCCAAGTAGTAGTTCTTGGGAATATTAACGCCCACCACCGAGACTGGTTGTTCCCGTTCCAGAACACTGACTACACCGGTAGATTAGCGCATACATTTGCTTTGTCACTAGGTCTCTCCCAGCTGGTAAATGGCACTACCTGTATACCCGATGTTGATGGCCACGCAGCAAACTGCCTAGATCTTCTGCTGACAACCGAACCAGACTGATACCAAGTGGCATACTCCTCTCCTCTGGGAAGCTCTGACCACTGTCTGGTAAAGTCTGGATCTGTCTACTCTCCGCCCGACCTAGATCCTATAGGAACTAGGCGAGTATGGCAGTACAGGTCAGCAGATTGGGACGAGATGAGGCACTTCTTTGCGTCCTATCCTTGTCGCACTTGCTTTTCTTCAGACGACCCGACGCGCGCAATTTCTGGCGTGATACTTCGGGCTATGGAATACTTTATTCCATGCCCCGATATGTCACAAAAGAACAAAACTCGCCCTTGGTTTAACGCAGACTGTGCCAAAGCCGTAGCGTTCAAGCACTGCACACCTGGGTAAATGCTCGATCCCGCAAGACGCAGAATGTTCGGAAACTGAAGAAAGCCTACAACAGTGCCGCTAAGACCTGCAAAAGTGCTCTTCGTAAGGCCCGCTTCGACCAAATTAGCCGTATATGTGCCAAATTAGCTTCTCACCCTTCTGGGAGTCCCGAACGCCTGGAAACTAGTGAATGTCCAACTCATTCCAAAAAAAGGTATCAGTGCTGACACTTCTAACTACCGTCAAATCGCAATCACCTCCATACTCTACAAGACTATGGAGCGTGTATTGAACAACCGTCTCCTTTCATATCTAGAGGTCAATGGACTCCGACCTTCCCAAATGTTCCGGTACCTGTGACGGACCACCTAGAGCTCCTGGGCTTGGATCTGTCCACGAGTCTCAATTTCGGTCGCTACATTGACTCCATAGCAAAAACAGCTGCAAAAAAACTAAGCATTCTTTGGAAGGTCAGGCGGTACTTTAAGCCTGAGCAGCTCTTAAATCTTTATAGAGCCCAGGTTCACTCCTGCTTAGAGTACTGCTGTCACCTTTGAGATGGATCTGCCTGGTATCAGCTGGATGCTTTGGACACAATAGAGCACCGTGCGAATAAGAGACTCATCGGTGATGACGTACTCTCAGGGGCTGGCTTGCAGAGTCTTGACCATCGCAGACGCGTGGCAAGTCTCTCAGTCTTCTACCGGATTCATTTCGGAGAGTGTGCGGAGGTTTTGCATAATTTGTTCCCCCCTAGCCCATTCCACCACCGGACAACAAGGCGCGGCGAGGGGTTTCATCCATACGTTGTTGGCTTGCCCCTTATCCATACGAAGCTATTTGCTTCCACGTTCATAATGCGGACAGCTAAGGAATGGAACTCCTTGCCAAGGTCTGTTTTTCCGGACCACTACAATCTGGACATCTTTAAGGCAAGAGTGAACAGGCATCTTCTAGGCAAACGCGTTACATCCTAGACCTCATCGTCACTTTCCTTCAGGTGAAACAGGGGTCGGCTCCTGTTTGTTAAAAACGTTAAAGTGTTTATTATTAATTTATTTATTTATACTATATCACGGAAATAACAGTCAAATACTTAATAAATGTATCCTCAAACCGATTTGGACTAATGACATTACAACTCTGGGGACCATCAAGCCACTCAAATGTGGAAATACTCCAGCGTTATCAAAACAAAGTGCTGAAGACACTGACCAATGCGACATGGTTCACACGGAACACAGAAGTGCACGAGTATCTACCTACCTGAAAATTCCCACAGTAAAGGAAGAAATAGAGAAGGCTTCTATAGCCTATAAAAAACGTCTTGAACGAAACACCAATACAAACAACTGCTTGTTCCGGTTGAAAAGAATGCGATTAGCATGTATATAAAGATTAATAAAAGAAAAAAGTACGAGAAGACACATCGTATGATGTGCTCTCTCTAAAAATTATAAGTTAATAAATCATCCATCAATCTGATTAAAGCCTCATAGGCGATTGTAGATATAAATATCAAAAAAAAATTATTATATCTACTATACCGTCTGCCCAGTCTTTGCGAAATCTTTCTCAAACATACGCGCTTATTGTACTTATATATATTAAGAACGCGACACTGGTGGTAGCTTCTCTACATAAGCACAATAAATAGGTATTTTTGTCCAATTTCATTTCGTGGTTCCTATAAGGTTTCGCAACCCACACAATTAGAAACACCATGGCGGCAGTTAAGGTGACGGGTAGTGCACACTAGCGACGCCAATCGATTTTAATTGTTAGCTACTACACCGGATCTATTTTAAACAATTTCGGGGTTACAACCTCTCGGCAAACACTTATACTTTTTATTAAATAACCATGCACAAATGCGTACCCAACATTAGTACGCGAAAAATTTATTCACGCTAAAAGGGGCCGCTTTTGGCGGTAATCAATATTTCGCGTACAAAAACGGACCCAACATTTGTGCATGGTTATTTAATAAATAGTATAAGTGTTTGCCGAGCGGTTGTTACCCCGTAATTGTTTAAAATAGATCCGGTCTACTAAACCTTAACAATTAAAAACGAATGGTGTAGCTAGTTAGGCCTACCCGTCGCCTTAAGTATATCTTTCCTCAAGACTCATTTTAACTTTGTTTCAAAGGTTTTCTCAAATAATGGGAAACAGGAATATCTTTGTACAACTTTCCAAGGAGCAAAACTAAAAACAGGGTCATAATCTGTAGGTATCCTATAAAACAATATTTTGTTAGTTAGGTACATCACTTACCTGATTTTAACGTACACAATTTTAACAACCTAAGAACTTGATGATTTTATAATCTTGGACTTTTTATTTATCTTGGTCTCAGTTAACAGAAAAAAATGTCTTTTAAATGCGGAAAGACAAATCAAGTAAGTCAACGTTAAGTTTGCTGAGGGGCATTAGACTAAAATAAGAAAACTAAATAAGAAGCATAAAGGTTTTATTCATTTATAACATAATTTAAAATGTAAATCTTGTAAAATTCTGAATAAAATGTTCAACAATTCTTTTTATTATTAACGTAAATATATTAATTAATAAGAAAATAACTATAAATATATCTACCTATTTATATCTAAACTTTTATATTTCAAAAATAATTTTATTATACCTATATAAGTCAATAATTATCAATTTTCACTAATGGCATTCGACACATTGGAGTAGATCAACAAGTTTTTTCTACAAAAAATCATAAATTTGAACCAACAAAAAGACAAGTCTTATAATACTATGTAGATAAACAGTAATTTATTAAAACTAACAATAAACAATATAAAATTTCGGTAACTTAGAAAGTAACTTTTCACTATTCAATTAACTTATATTTTATTTAAAAACTCATTTTGGCACAATTTACCAAAATAATAATAATTGTATTTTTTCAATCAACAATTTTAAATGTGTGCTATAATAACACAATATGAATAATAGTAAATGTGGTACCCTCACGAAGAAAAAATATTATAATTTTAAGGCATAGGCTTATTATAGACGCCTTCAGATTGGAAAATCGTTTTGTTTATTCAAAAATACTGATTGGTATGGAGGCCTGAATTCGAATCAAGACTTTTTCATGCTTATTCACATAAGTAGTAATTTTGCATAAATTGTCAAAGTATTTAGATTACAAATAAAAGTTTACATCATTGAATGAACTTAATAAAGTCCCTTATGAATAAAAACAAATGTGTATTTGATATAAAGTACACCAGTTTAATTAAATATATTTAGTCCCTCTCTGCACCATAGTCATTTGACTACACGAGAACGAGAAAAAAATCTCCATCAATGAGATGGCGAATGAGAACCTATAGCTTATCAAAACAAAAATATAATATAATAAGTATTACAGATCTTTATGACAGCTTCAGCTGCCATACATACAAATATAAAAACAAAGTTGTACCGAAATACTCGGTGTGCCAACAATCATTGCCCAATTTTAGTTTATAGCATGGACTAATTAATTAATCCATGTTTATAGTCACAATTCCCTTATTAGCACCGACCAGGTAAAAGCCTGCTAATTCTAACAATATTCAACATTTCATGCACCAACTTCAGGTGTCATTGTAATATACTTAACAATAAAAATATTAATTACTCTAAAACACATGTTACTCATTGTGACATGTATATGTATAATAACAACAGACAAATACTATAAATAAATTAGAAACATAAAACATTATTTTGTTTCAATAACTTGTTGATTTAATTCATTATAATTTTCAATATCACAATGGAACATTCATGTGTTCAATATCTTTGAACAGTGCTTACTGGACAGGTAGCTATCCAGTCCTTCACTTACATAAATTGTACAATGTTCCCAAATAAAAGTAAATAGAGAATATTTCATTTACATCAAATGATAATTTTAATCATTTAATAGGCATAAATAACTTTTTCCCACAAGGCACATTTTTCCCACTGCAACAGTTCTTTATAGGCAATAACAAAAAGTAAGGCACATCTTAATATCATCAAGGCAATATTAGTTTCGTTGTCCGTGGCTTGACCACATGTGTTCCTTGAAAGTCTCACGCATCGTGAATGACCTTGGACAAAGATAGCAACATAATCTGTTTGTTAGGTCTGAGTGCATTAGTCTTACATGGTATTTCAAAGCAGATTGGTTGGAGTATTTCATTCCACAATGAGGACAATCCCCACAGATAGCTGCATGATTAGATTGTTGGTGAGAAGTCCCTTGGGATGTGGAAGCGCCACCTACCAAGACAGGAACACTGGACATCCCAGCCAGTAGGAGTAAAGCTTGAGACTGTTCTTGTGTGTATGAATTTTCTGTGTCTGTCCCATCTTGGTGTTCTGACAGTAACACCTCAGGTTCATACTCAATGTCAGATTTAGGGGATTGTTTTTCTGGTTTAACTACTAAATCATCAGTTGTAATAGTTTTGAGAGGACTCTTTGATACAGCATTTGTGAAGTTAACTGAATCAGTGATGATATCTTTTGATCGTGTTGTATGTATGTCTACATTTGTCACTTTCTTTACCGTAGTATTAGCACTGCCCTCATTTTTTGATGGGTTTATACCTGAAAAAAAAAACTGATAATTATAACTTCAAATTCAATGTGGTTTTGGATCAGGTCACACTAAAGGATGTAAGTAGTATACCTAGGTTTAAGGTAACATAAAAAATCAAATAGAAATTTAATAAATCACTTATTTAAAGTTTACCTTGTAGAAGAGATCTGGCAAGCATACTATTTTCATAATCTGGAAGAACTTCATCATTTTCTGAATTAACATTTTGAGGCACTGGTGAATTATTGTCATCAATTCTTTCTGTTTTTACTATTACTGGAATGTTCTCCCCAAGAGAATGTGTCTGAAATAATAAGGAAAGATGTTAATATGATAATAAACTAGAGTAGAAGCAGTTTTCCTAGAAAATAATTAAGCTTCTTATTACCTGCACTGATGATGAACTCTTGCCATTAGTTGTAACAGTTGGCTGGTCGTTTTTGATCTCACACTTTTTGTCTATATTATTTTCAGATGCAGAGTTGTCTGCTTTTGTCACTTGTGGAAAGTTGTTCCTATTATAAATATCACATGTTTCTAAGATTTTACTTTTTTTGGGACCATCTCCAATAGTAACATCATTGGGTTTGTCTGATGTGCTGCTTCGTCTTTTCTTCAAGGCTGGAAGTTTGGCTTCCTTGTGACCACCACCAAAATGGGATTTTGATGATATTGTTAACTGTGTATAGAGTTTATTGGAAGGGTTTGGTGATATGAAGTTTTCTTTCTGTAATAATAGTCACAATTAAATTTGACAAAAACTTATTTACATTTTACTTATTTACTAAAGTAGTAGTAGTTGGGGCAGACAGCATGTAGTTATTTACTTTTTGGCACAAATATTAGAGATAGAGTGATGTCTATTATGTAACAGCTACATTTTCGAGTAAAGATTTTGCTGCACTTAAACTTGAACTTTATTTATTTAAGAATAATATAGTGTCAAATGGTATCAGGTTAGTGACAATATGACAACACCTAAGAGAATATAATCACTAGACAACACTGAATGAATGATAAAAAAAAAATATGATTCATTTTGAGGAAGAAACTCAATGATACATTTTAACCTCTGAGAAGATAAAAATACTTTACCTGTTGTGTAACCCCTGTTAGACCCTTTACTTGTAGTAATGCTGCTGTGTGTAAGAAAGAAGACAACTTGCTTTCTTCTATGAACACTTCTCCCTGGTACATGTATGAAAGAAGACTGACAATATCATCTGCTGACACATCTTTTAGGATAATAACAGGGTGCTGGCAGGGATTCTCCTGGAATGCAACAAAAGAATATAAAGATTATTTTTCTCATAATCAAATATACCTAGTATAGGTAAAATAAGTATTTCTGTGTGCTCATTTTTTTTCTTATAGGATAAAGTATGACTTTTTAAATCATAACATAAAAACTAAATACACCATATATTTTTAGCAGTGAATAAAGATTTTACTTTAGCCATGGTAAAAAACTGTTGAAACCAACTCTCTCAATTAGTGGAACTCTCTAAAAGTAACTTGTATACACTGACCTACTCTTTCAAGGACACAAACAATAACAAATCATTTAGTTGCAATTCCTTAAGCAAATTATTTATAACCAGGATAGAAATATTACAGTGCAGTTGATGTTATATACATTGTTTAATGTAAAATTTTAATTAATTATATGAAAATACGTAAAAAACCAGAGTCCTAATTTCATATTGCGAATTTAACAGAATTCAAAACATTATATGTAATTGAAAAGCAACGAAAGACATTAAAGTTATAGGGAATAGATTCTCGTAAATGTTAGCACAAGCACGAAGGTTATTTAATGTCCCCAGTCATTCACCTTGAACACATTCCTGAAGTACGGGCTGCACGCGGACAGTATGACTTTGTGGGCCTTGATGTTTCTGCCTTCGCAAGTGAGTGTAACGTCCACCAAATCTTCCGAACACTTCAGTGAATCCAACGCACTGACTATGTTTGTTTGGAAATTGTTCCAACGTAAACAAAACTGATCTGCCATTACTACGTATTCTGCTGAAATCCCTGCAAAAATAAACTTTTTTCTCAATCCTTTTGACAGCCAACTTCCAAACGCACAAATACACGTGTAAACTAACGCATTTAACACACCCTCTGAATTATACACATTACAAAGTCATAAATCATTAGACTTTTTGTCAATTATTACTGTTAAAACAATTTAACTGATAAAATGCATTAAAATGCAATGCTTGACCTCCATTGACACTTTCTTTCACTTCTTTATGAATGTGTGCGTGTGTCAATCAGTGACACCGAGTTCTATAAAATAGTCTATGCATTTACCTCTGTGGCGGTTTTTGTATATGGTTATAAAGCTAGATGCACACAAGTAAACCTTTTTAACAAGAGAAAACACCGGTATTTTTTTTAAATGTAACTGACATCCCTAACTTTTAACTCTTTTGTCTATAGTAACATTTGACACTGACAGCTTAGTCAAATGCGGAATTTGTTTTTCGAAGTGGATTTGGATACCGGGGAAACCGTATGTTTCTAAAGTTCTAGAAACTGAGAGAAAAGTTTCGATTAGCTTCGCTTAATTTAACAAAATCCTAACAATAGTTTTAAATCCACAAAAATGGCTAGTGATCTTGAGAAATTTGATTCTATGCTGTTAGCCATGGCTCAACAACACGAGGGCGGCGTTAAAGATGTAAGTACAAAGAAGGATAAAATAAGATCTAAGATCTTTTGTTCCTTAATACTTACTACATAATCCTTTGTTCTAGAAAGCAATATCTTTGTTCGGTTTTTTAGCAATGACCATGCGTGTATTATGAATTCAGGAAATCAATGCAATATACAAATTAAAAACTATTTCATCACATGTGTTCATATTAAAGTTATTGATTCATGCTTATAAGCGCTTCCCTAACATTACATTTTACATTATTGCTCTATTGAGTTAAGTGGGTACCATGGACACGAAAATAAAAAAAACTGATAGGTATATTTTACAGCAGATGACTACCTTGTAATATTCCATTCTGTAATTGAATGTTTTATATTTTCCAGCTATTAAAAACTATAGTAAGTTTTCTTGCAAGAAAAACTGACTTCTTCACTGGAGGCAAGGCAGGAGATTGGGAGAAAGTAAGCAGTGTTTTATTAATTATTCGGTTGTCGGGCCAAAATATGGACCTGAGTTTTTCTGTTAAGAAATTCTCACTGTTAGTCCGGAGTCTGGTAGTTAGCTGTCTTATACCCCCGTGCCTCGAAAAGCACTTTAAGCTGTTGGTCCTGTGCCTAATCCCTCTTCGGTCACGTCACACTGGTGTCCCATCAAAATAAGAGGGTACGGAAAATTAGAGAGTGCACTTGTGTCTGCACAAATACTTGTGCACTATAATATGTCCTGTGTCAATGGCTGATCGTCGAGATTGGCCACCATGAGCAAAATATCGGTTTGGAGGACATTAATATAACTGTCTATATTTTTATTTTTAGGCTTGGTGGTACAGAAAATCTGATTTTGAAATGCAGTTTTGAAGTAGTCATTAAATAACTTAAAGTCAAAGAAAATTATTTAATATTGTTGAGTACTACAGTCTAGGTAACTTTACAGACGGGAACATGATTTGATAAAGTTGGCTTGATAAAATAGATTTACAAATTGAACTCTTTTTTTTTACCAATTAAATATCTGACTTGACAGTAAAATTATCTTACTGAAATAATTTATAGATAACTTAACAAAAAGGGTGTGATTTTATTAATATTTATTAAAATAGGGCTAAAAAAAATTGTTAGCAAATATTTTTTATCGAAAAGTGAAGAATCAAACACATAATTAAAAAAACAGCTCAAATGTCTATGCCCTTATCGAAGGATTCTTCTCCAACAAGATTTTACATAAACTATTACTACATGACAGTTTTACTCTCACTTTGTGCTGATGACATTGATATTTGTAACTAGCCTATCTATTTCATCAGGGACATCCTTGATCAATACAAAGTTTATAATCATTTTGGTGATAGAAATTGGGCTAGGGGCTAAATCATAGTTTTAAGAGCTGAGTAAGCATAAAATGTTGGCAACACTGCATAACATTTTAATCTATTGCTTAAATGATTTTAGACCCTTGAGTTAGACACTAGCTCACTCTCACAGGTCTTGTGAGAGAAGGGATAACAATATGACCTTAACCAAATGTAAAGAAGAATACTAAGGAAAAATTGTGAGGCTTACAATTTACTCTTGCAACATCAAAAATAAATATAACAGAAGTTTAAAAATACTTTTTTATCTGCTCTTGAAAAGGAGTTGGTATTATTGTATGCAAGTGTATTTTACATGCTATTTTAATGAGAATAAAACCATGGAATTTCTATCTTTGGTTTTCAGGTAGTGAAGGACACTTTCTACGAGTATGCTAAAAAGGCAATTGATGAGGCACAGAAAATCAAGAAAGAGAAAGAAGAAGCTGACAAGAGACTGAAGGACATACAGCAACGGAAGGCGCAGGAGCGGCAAGAGCAAGACTTTGAACCAGCCTCTGTTGTCGAGCTCACTGATCAGGAAGCAGATAAAATGCAAGAAGAAATTGAACAGGATAAGACCAAAAGTTGGTACATCATTGTATCTTTTTGATCCCAGATTCCCTAAGATTAAATCATTATTTGCAGGATTAAACACAGTCTGGCAAACACTTAGTGGCCTAAAAGTATAAAATTGTTGTGGAATTAACTAGTTCCTAGTTTTTAAACCAAATCCCCGAAATGGTCCTATGGTGTATTTGGTAGTGACTGCCTCGTACGCCAGAGTGGTTGTGTGTTTGATCCGCACCCTAGACAAACATTTATGTGATGAACACTTGTGTTGGTCCATGTCTGAGTGTTATTGTATAAATTTAAGCATTAGATTTGTAATTCCTCTGTTATCGATATCCATATCTCAAGTGCTTAAAATATACATGTATGTATGTTAAGAATGGAATCAAGTCAATGTATAAGTTGTTTTATGAATTTATTTTATTTTTTAAACTAGGTTTATGTTACTTATTTTAACTTTCTACAGGTCTTTTTCTTTATTATATTTATTAATAACAATTTCTTTAAAATAGGATTTGCAGCTTTCTTGATTGTGACATTATAAGCGAAATGACATCTTAGGTTTGTTAGTACTCTAAAAACAAGAAAGCCAACCTGAAGTTAACTTGTTTATATGACTCCAAACATTCAGATGTTCAGTTTTATCTATGCTAATCAATTCTATCCTAATTAGATTGCCTTTCTGAACTAATTAAAGTCCCTATCTCCTTTACATAATACTCACATATTTCACACTTTTTGTACACAGAAGTAGAAGATGGCAGTGGTGATGGTGCTAGCAAGGACACAGAAATGGCGGAAGCCCCTGACGATGAAGAAGATGATCCTAAAGAGAAGGGCAAAATAAAACCTAACTCCGGAAATGGATGTGACCTTGAACACTACAGGTGGACTCAAACGTTAGAAGAAATCGAGGTAAGTGTAAACCGGAAATAATATAGAATATATACAAAAACGTCCTAAAATAAGAACAGTAAAAAAACCACAGACCTCACTGAAATGAGACATAACCCAGCTTTTTGTATAGTCAAATTGTATATTTTTTTATTCAAAATCAATGGCTAACACAAAAAATGTTCTTATGTTTTTCTACAGGCTCTACACTAAAAAATACAAAATGCCTATGTAAATGTAGGTATGTAACCAAATGACGATACTGTATGAGATTTGATGTATCTAAGTGCTAGAGATACAGTTTTTGATAATTCTGATCAGAGATTTAAGTGACCTATCATCGTGGTTCCACATAAATAATATCTCGATATAAAGTTATATTGAATTTCTATGTCCCTTAAAACATAACTCATACCCATTGCAGGGTGTTCATAGTGATCTCGATGTCTAGCCCACCCTACATAAGTAATACATAACACTAACGATATGAGGGCAACTAAACTAGTGTTAAGCCTGAATAAAAATGTAAGGCAATGCAATATTTTGGTGTTAGTCAATGAATATAAAAAATAGGTTATATATCAAATATGTCTCGTTTCTGACAGGTCTGGATTTTTTTCAATAGGGCATGATTGTCTTCTTTCATCATCTAAATATACATAAGCGACAGGGTGAGTGATTGATTCATCAACATAGGGACTTACTATTAGTTATTTTCCTTTTTTGCATTGCATAGGGAAGCATTAAGAAAGGATTTTTGTAAATTCACTGTCTAAGGTGGTAAAACGAGATCAAAGTCACTCGTCACCACAACACATTACAGCGACTTCCATCGTTACACGTTTAGTATCTCAGATGAATACACACAATTTGAGATACTTTACAATTTTAATAGAAAAATGCGCAGTTTTTCTTGTAGAAAACTCGAATTCCCGATTCATATTTTATGCGTACACACTAGCGCTATTTTTTATGCTGGGAAGGCGACAAACAAGCTGATGGTATATAATCACCGCCGCCCATGAACTTCTGCGAGATCAGCTGAGTCACTAATGTATATTTTAGAAAAGAGTATGTTTGTCTCTTGAAGGTCCCTACCTAAGTCATCATGACCGTCGGAAATATTGCTGCGGCTAAACCTATCCTCAAAACTGAGGTACGGAGTCTACCCCGTATACCGTTTCTCTCAACAATCGCCTTCCATCTAACTAGATGATGCGATGGAACGAAAATCGATTGCATGAGGTTCAATGTAAGAATTTAGTGGCAGGATGTCAGACTTGGTTGATCGTTGAGATTGGCTGTCAATGGTCTGGACAAACCATTACTGATGATAGAATTTTTTTAAGGGCATCAATGTTTGTGCGGCTCATTGGTTCAAACCACACATGTTATGTCTTGATAAGTGGCAGCAGTTGCTGCTATGTAAGGCGGAAAAACTATTGGGCCCTGGAATGAAACTACCTTAGATACTTAAATTAGCGCGTTTTACTTTAAGAGAACATTGCTTTATTTTTGACTGCATTGATTAGTGTAATAAAATAGACTAACTTATTTTTATTTTATTTTTTCGCGGTTCCAACACAAGCAGCTTTTTTTCTTTTACAAAATAAAGTAAGTTTTTTTTTATGAATACTAATTTAAGTATTTAAGGTAGTTTCCCTTCAGGGCCCATATTTTTTTTCTAATCTGTATATGCAGAAAACTTGCCGGTTTCCGATTATAGTCCATTCAGTATATGACGGTGAATAGGAAAACTGTCCTATTAATTTAGACTGTCCTAATAATTAGTAATAGAACTCTATTTTGACATTCAAAGTGAGACGCTCCTTTTAAACCTAACCGATATTTTTAAGAATCGAGAATTTATTTATCTATGAATTTGAAATGGATATGGAATACAATACGTAAATATTCTTAGTGGTGCACACGCGTTAAATCCCAAATAATTAAATAATTCAGATGAATATTTTGAAAAATAACAACACTCGCTTGACGTGTCGGAACCACCTTCGTCACCAAAAGAAATTACTAGTTCTTGGTCCCTAATGCAATCTATGCGGACATAATTTGTACGAGACAATAATCGTGATTCGATGGTAAGATGGTCGCCATACCGATTACTGATATATTGCGATTATTTGTGTCAATCCGATTAGCGCATTATGCAATTCATAACACAGTTTTTACAAATTATATGCGATAATTATTTTAAGTTCTTGGTCAGATTAATTGAGAAAGTTTATTGTTATTTTGGAAGAATAAGAACACAAAAAAGTTAATGATTTTTACAATTTTGTTTGTACTTTATACAAACTTGGATATATGATACAAAACTGTGTGCGTTCCCATTGAGGGTACACATTGGAATTTTGAGCTTTTGAATGTAAGAGGCTTTAGTAAAAGTTCTCAAACGATTGTAAATTCAACCTCTAATTTGAAAAATTCAGCACTCAAAAGTTACTTTCGTTTTAATGTGAACCCTCAGTCGTGACTGACAGGTGCCCATATCTTATAATCTAGTTAAGGTTTACAACCCCTGTAAATGACTTCCCTTAGTAAAAGATTTGTAAACTAATTTTATAAAATGTCACCCGTCCAGAGAGACGGCTGACATTTTATAAAATTAGTTTACAGGGGTTCACTCAACAATAGAAAGTAGCAATCAGAAGGTGGTCCCTCAATCGATCGCGATTAGTTCACATTAAGTTAGTACCACTATAATATTTAAAATACGGGTGTGACTAAGAGTTAGTAACAGTACTTAAACCATTGTAAATTCAATCTTTAGTTTGCAAAAGAAACCATTCAAAAGTTTTAATTGATCGTAGGTGGTCCCTCAATTGAGTAGACTATTATAAAAATAAATCAATTTACGTTGCTTGTAGAAGCTCAATAGACGAATGGTGTAGACTATCATTTAGTTTTTTTTACTAACTATTACTTTACCGAACAGTATCAAAAAATGGACCGTTTTATTTCAAATAAAAATCTAACTCCTGTGATGAAATACTACAGTCGAGGTGACCACACATTAGGATTTTGTAGGATGAGTAAATAAAAATAATTGCTCTTGGTTGAAATTATTATTTATTTATTTTTGTTTGACATCTCTTTGTCTTGCTGATCAAATCACGATAATAACACATAATGCGTAATTATAATAAATTAACAAAATATAAAAAAATACGCTGAGAATTTATGCTCCATGATCAAAAGATTAACACGCCTATCAGCGTGGACTTCATAAGGGTGAAGGCCGACGTTGGAATCACAGGCAACGAGCTAGCTGATCAAAACGCGAAGAAAGCCACCACATTGAAAGTTCCCAATGTGACTAACCAGTTCCCCATATCCTACTATCATAGAATGTCATAATTAATCAATTACTAATTTGACATGGCAGGCCAGGCGCTTAAAGGCATCACAAGCAGTTTGTATATGACAAATTCCTATCCATCTGAACAACTAAAAATTATAATAAACTCCAATCCGATCAAAGTCAATAGACAAAACACAAGTTCAGCGACATGCCTTGTCGCAAAAAGATCTACCCTCATTTGATTGATATGTTCATATGATTCACTTCATATTTTTTCACATAACCAGTATCAGTGAATCTAAGTGGTTTTTGCATGCCCTACTAGATGGCGGTAGTTTTTATATCTAAGGTTAATCTTTATAATGATGCACGTTTAAATATTTGGTCGGAGTTTGGTGTCTGGTTTAAACATACTCTTTTTAGTTCGGAGGTGTATACAATTCACAAAAAAAGAAAAAAATGCGAAAGTGTGGTCACCTCGACCATATTTTTTGTTCGCAGGAGTTAGAATCGCTCTCGCTATTTGAAGTAAAACGGTATTTCTTTTATATTATTCGGTAAAGCAATAGTTAGTTAAACAATTTAACTAAAGACTATTCTTTAGTTTAGTTAGTTAATTTTAGTCTATACTAAAGCAATTGTCTATTTAACTACCAAATGTTACGTAAATTGATTGATTTTTATGACAGCCGTTTCAATCGTGGGACCACCTTAAATTGATTGAAACTTTGAATGGTTTTTTGTACAAACAAAAGTTTGAATTTACAATGGTTCAAGTACTTTTACTAACTCTCAGTCACACCACACAACTCTGTCTCATATTTTAAATTTTATTGTGGTTCTCACTTAATGTGAACTTATCGCAATCGATTGAGGGACCACCTTCTGATTGCTACTTTCTATTGTTGAGTTGGGCGCCTTGAACAGGGGGACGGGTGACATTTTATAAAAATAGTTTACAAATCTTTTACTAAGAGAAGTCATTTACAGGAGTTGTAGATATAAGATATGGGTACCTGTCAGTCACGACTGAGGGTCCACATTAAAACGATTGTTGCTTTTGAGTGCCGACTTTTACAAATTAGAGATTGAATTTACAATCGTTTGAGAACTTTTACTAAAGCCTGACACATTCAAAAGCTCAAATTTTCAATATGGACCCTCAATGGGAATGCACACTACGAAACGTTTGAACTGTCCTATTCACCTTCAGATACTGAATAGACTATAGGCTTATTTGCTGCATGACATACGTTATAATGACGTCATCTCCCTCTTCTGAACTCTTATTGTGACTCCACTGGTGTTGCCCATAGACACCCTATGGGCTTCAGCATACGCTATGAGGGAATTCGTCTGCCACCTATTACTAAAAAACTAGTGGTTTGCTCTAAATTACAAGTGACGATTCTTATGATTGCAAGTAGAAGATACCAAACCAAATATCCGGGAGAGTTAGAAAAAAAAACGAAACACAACATCCAAAGAAAGTAAACTTTTATTTATGTATCAATTTATCACAGTTACAACATAGTTGTACAAAAATTACAAACTCATTTGGACAGACTGTATTATCTGTTTAATTATTTAGTATCCTAAGAAATAGATAAAAGAAAACAATAATCTTAGTTACGAATTTTCCAGTAATCAATTTCAAAGGTGCTCATTTTCATGTAACGTGAACGAAAATGTGCACCTTTTGTTACAATTGGGAAAATATTATAATCTTAGAGTACATTTATTTAAGGCACATTATTGAGTGTTTGCGTATTGGCTCTATTGAAGAGCATAAGTATGCACATCTGAATTATTTAATGTTATTATTATTGTAAGATAGTAAAAAACCCAAATGAAATTTTAAACCGCTTATAATATAGTTCTTACAAAACTTGTACTCTTTTAGACTATATTTAATGTTAATTTCATTCCAGATTTTCGCAACATAAGGCATAATCTCCTAAGAATTATTGCATCTACTTTTGCCTTTATATTGTGTATGGAAATAACTTACATTACATAATTATTGACTAAATAAAAATATAACTGGGTTCATTATTTATATTGCACTAATTTCCTAGTATCTATTTCCTTATTCAATAGGTTTAATCTAATGTAACAACTAAAAATTTTACTAAAATGCTATTTACTAAGTAACTACAAACATTTCACATCACTGTTTTGTATAATAAGTTACGATTACTATTTTATTACAGAAACATTTTATTTAAACACTTAGTTTAGTTATAAAATAAATATAATAATCGAATTAACTAATACTTTAGCGCGGGCTGTTTCTCAAATCTCCTAATTCGATTAGGAATATTTATACATTCCCGTCTCCTTGCGCATTCGCACTGTAAAAGAAAAAATATATAATGAGAACAAGTATGTACCGGGCGTATTTCACCTTAGTGTATTTCCCTTGATTTGTTACGTAAGACAATCTTTACTAGTTATTTAAGGTGACGGGTAGGGCACATTAGCGACGCCAATCGAATTTATTTTTAGCTACTAAACCGGATCTATTTTAAACAATTTCGGGGTTACAACTTCTCGGTAAACACTTATACTATTTATTAAATAACCATGCCAAATGTTGGGTCCGTTTTAGTACGCGAAAAATTGATTCATGCTAAAAGTGGCCGCTTTTGGCGGTAATCAATTTTTCGCGTACGCGTTGAACCCAACATTTGTGCATGGTTATTTAATAAATAGTATAAGTGTTTGCCGAGAAGTTGTAACCCCGAAATGGTTTAAAATAGATCCGGTTTAGTAGCTAAAAATTAAAATCGATTGGCGTCGCTAATGTGCCCTACCTTAAAAGAATGGGGAAATCCTTATTAAAACAACGAGCAATTAACAAACTAGGGGATATAGAGAACTGCTGTCAATCTGACGTCGCTAAATTGTAGCTAGGCAACATATGCCTCTTTTTTTCTGTTTTAATTTTTGTTCATCATCTAATTATAGATGATGGTATATATTCTTAACCGGATCTCACATGATAACAAACATAATGGGTTAGTTACTCTAAGATCATGAAACGTGATCATTTTTTTAATGGAGCGATAATCCCAGTAGTTCAGAAAGCGCCATCTTTGCGGGGGGTCCGGGTTCGAATCCACCTCTGGATTTTTCTAATCTATGTGCGTACCATTAGCTCGGCGGCTAAGGAAACTATCGTGAGGAAACCTGCACGTTTCGGATTGTGTCTGAAACGTGTAACCATGATTCAGTTGGTTTATAAACAAATATGGGATTTGTTTTTTTTAAACACAATTGTTATTTTTACCGTTTTTTGCTTGATATTAATAACGATTGAAATAATTACAAAATATTTATTTGATTAATCAATTTAAAAATGCCTATCAAGCATCATTGTCATGAAAAAAGTTCTTTGTCTAATATATAAAATTCTCGTGTCACAGTTTTCGTTGCCATACTCCTCCGAAACGGCTTGACCGATTTTGATGAAATTTTTTGTGCTTATCCGGTATCTATGAGAATCGGCCAACATCTATTTTTCATCCCCCTAAATGTTAGGGGTAGTCCACCCCTAAATTTTTATTTTTATTTTTTAGACAAACTTTTTAATTTCTCTTTTTTTATGATACAACATACAAAAGTACATACAATCCTCAATTTTCACCCTTCTACGATCAACCCTTTTATTTATATGGCAAAACAACGTTTGCCGGGTCAGCTAGTATACATATAAAATAGTACATAACCATACTTGAGTAAGTCGGTTGACTCGCACTTGACTACTTAGAAATAGACACTTTAACTTCATGATTTACATTCTAAGGTACTATTAGCGACATCTGTCGATCACAGATGACATCTTTTAAAAATACTCTAAAACCTTTAAAAAAACAATAGAAACTGAAACCAAATGACTACCATGACAGTTTCATTACTTTTGCTGGAGTTTCATTTGTACTGTTTGTTAAATATATAAAACAATTTGCTTAGTAACGAATAGATTAGTGGCGACCTCTATTGAGAAAACATGGCAACTTTCGGTTTACAGTATTCTTTTTATAAAGAAAATTTTGCAAATAGGCGAAAAAATGTTTTGTCATAAAGGTCAAACAAATGTTTTTCAAAAATATCATAAAATATGAAATCATTTTAAAAACTAAAAACTCTTCAGTAACGCTATGCTTCGAAATGGATTTGGAATTAGAAATATTTATAATAATTGGGCCTCGCCCGTTACATGACAAGATGAAGAATACTTTTTGCTGTCATTTTATGATAAGAAATAATATCTGTAGTGCAAAATACCCCTAATGCCTATGTATTAGAGTGAATCAAATACTTACTCTCAACAAAACATATAGCTGCCAATATGCAGGCGGAGAATAATATCGTCATCGATATGACGAGTACAGTGACCTGGTGGGATTGGTCGCAGCAGCAGGACTTGGGCTCCTTGCCGGTGCGCTGTTTCGTGAACCCGTTCACTACTGTGAAGTGGGTGGAGCTCGCGACCGACGCCGCATCCTGCCCACTCGCCGACCCCCGCTTCACGCCGTTCCAGAATCCATCTGCTGGATCTCGCGTCTCCTCAGGAATGGTGACCACTGCTTCAGGAATTCCCGCCTTGCGTCCATAACTGCCCAACTTCGAATGATATCCATAATCCTCTTGCGTCGAATTTCTGCCGTGCATTCGCGCTAGGTGGGCAGCATTCAACAAAAATGACCCTGAAGATACGCTCTGCAAAAAAGAAAACATCCGTTATGGTTTTGTTTGGTTGAGACTGTATTTTGGAATGGAATATTATTATTTCATAAAACTTCAAAATTCATTACGTCCCAGTGTTCTCATAACGCTCACGCAAACGCACCTAATTTGTGCTTGTTACGTAACGTTTGGCCAAGTTAAACAAAAGCGTTGGGTCATATACTTTCAGAAAGGTCACGAGTACGAGGTTTATAGTTCAATTACTCGTACAGAAAGAAATAGATCACTCCCGTTGATAACAGGTGATCAATAATCATTATTATGTTTCAGTGATTGTTTTTGTTGCTATTAACAAACTGAAAAGAACAATGAAGTTATAATACAAAGTCGTTACAAGCATTCTGAGTTCTACGTAAGCAATCTTATCATCATAACTTAGGGTATATAAAATAACTGACATGTAGATCCTGCATCGGACATGCCAGTATTAATTGGTTTCTTGACCGGCCCATTATCATCATCACCTAATTCATGGAACAAAAAGTTGTTGACAAAAAATGGTTTTTGTTGTTGAAGATCCTTAATGTCGACAAAGGCGTAAAACAGTTTTGGAGAGGCGCATTTTTTGTGCGTATGTGATGAGGCTGATTGGTGTGATTAAGAAGTGTTGGTCGTACATGGGTGCTGTGGTTGCTGGATGAGCCCTGGCTGGAGGCGGAGCCGCCGCGCGAGCGCGAGTCGGCGATGCTGCCGGCGGTTGAGCTGCCCGACAGCGATGGCCGCGGTATATGCCACTCGTGAGATGAGATCTGCAATTAAATTCGTTACGTCATTCATTTACTTATTCACAGGCAGCTCGTCGAAAAGCTAATCAAACATCGGGAAAGAGTACATCGAGAAACATAACGTGTACCAATGCACGTAGCTCTACTGTTTGTTTAAACATCAGGCTCAATATTTGATGTGAATTTAGAATTATAATTTACGACTGTCGTTAGTGTCGAATAAGTATCATCAGAACTGAGAGCGATGGTAGCTAAGTCGTTCTGAACCCGCCTTCTATATGAGGGGTCGTGGTTCGAATCCGAGCATGAATCTCTAGATTTTTGAAATGTATGAGTATTTCTATCATTAGCTCAGCGGTGGAAAACATCGTGAAGAAACCTGCCTCTCTAAGGGTTGCAAAGGTTCGATTCATTGTAATTACCAGACTTCCCGAATCCTGGATCATGGTCCAAGCGTACCCTGGGCTCCGGAGCGATAGCATAAGCTATGATGAGGAGTTATCATCAAAACTGAAATATTCCTTTGCAAGTTATAATTATATATCTAATAATAACCGTCTGCAGCAGGTTATATTTAATAATATTCGATCTTATATCTTGTATACTAGTTATAAAGTCGTAATATATTTTAAATTACATGTTATGATACAATTATAAATTTAATCGTTTATTTATTTACCTTATAATGCATACCTATACTTAATTTCGTCGCTACCTTCTTTAGCATCGTTATGTAGTCAGCTAGTGCTCGAATCAAGTCCTTGTTTGATGGTTTATCTACATAATAATGTGTACGACTTCGTTAAAAGGACATCGAGTCATAAATTCCTTTTGTTGATTTCCTTAAAATTTCTATTAACATCAATCAGTTGATTTTCATCTCGTTACCTGGTGGACAGTAAGTAGATACATACCTAGTACCTACACATTAAGCGGTATCATTGGACTGTTGTAAAATCGTACGACATACTTAATGATTATGGGTTCCTATTCCACGTTTTTTTGTTAGTATTTTTGTATTAAATTATTACAGAATCTGTCAAATTCGACACCCAGAGGCTGGTCATTTCGCTAATGGTGGTTTGACTTATTTCAAGACTTAAATAAAATCTTCACCAATTTAGTACCGCTTACTTGATTAAGGGATCGGAATAGTTATGTTTACCTAAAACTGTCGATGGGCCAAAACCTTCTCATCTTGATCTGTAATTCCCAGTTGCGTCCGTGGATCATGGCCCACGATTCGGAAAGTCTGGTATTTAGTGTCTCGGTGGGACATGACATGGAGCTTTAATACCTCTGAATTTGAATTCTCAAAAACTGAGATTTCTTATTCCACCAAATACCATTAGTTTGGTTGGAAGTGTTTAAATTAAAACTATTATCCTATTGTAAATGGGTAGTAGAATACATATGTTTTTTGGGAATTAAAAGTTCAGTGATGGTAACAGCTCATATTATGTCCATCGAAAACTGTAGGTAAATATAGTCTTACGTATCCGCGATGTTTAATTACAGCATTTTGACTAATGGTGATTTGAAAGCCTAAAAAATATCTACCAAGTAAGCCTTTAACTAAGTCTTCATAATTATTTACTACAAAAACAATTGAGTACCGCATACTTTGTAAAGTACATTAACTTTTATGAGCAGACATTATTCAAATCTTTTGAACGGTCATTATTTTTGCTGACGACTTTTTGCAGCGGCAAACATATGTCATTTAACTTACTTTGAAAACATGTATGTCGGGTGGAAAAACTGATCTTTTGTGTGTGCAGTCTTGCAAAATTAGTTCACGCTTATTTACGAGTCGAAAGGTTTGTTGATTTTCCTTCCAACTTGACTTAAAAACCTACTTATGACTTTTTGTTGTGTAACAAGACTCAACAACGTATGTGTGGGTGTTATCGAATGCACGGAAATGACTGCACTCTTCCTCGTGGCATCGCATCACATCACATCTCCAGATATCATTGCCGTCGTCTTAATATCACGTCCGTTTTCGTTTCATCAGACTTACGTAAATAATGACTTTACTATGTTTGGTTACTATGTCCGTAATCCGAGAGTAATGTTAATGTAGAGATGAACGCGTCACAAATGATCGAATGTTCAATACCTATCACAAGAGCGAGCGGTTTTTTGTGTGCATTTTATTGCTACTATCAATAAATATATAAGTAAATAAATAAATATTTCACAACATCACATACATTGATCTGACTCCGAGATAGGTAGCTCAAGCACCTGTGTTACGGATATCAGAATCAACAGTGGGATTACAAATATATACATATAATACTTTTCTTTTGTAAATATATACTTATAATACATAGAAAACACCCAGACCAATACAAACAGACATGTTCATGACCACAAATGTTTGTACATGACCACATATGTTGATACACAAAGATATTTCCATGATAGATGTAAAAATGTTTTTCTTTGATTCCATTTGATGATATCACACCCTTTGTTGCGCGGCATTCAAAGTTGCACGTTAATAGATGTATGCTATTATCGAATAAATCCACACGTCTCATAATCAATATTAAATTGATATTTTATTGATTGGTTCTCATGCTCGTCTGGTGATAATGTGAGCATCTTGTAGAGGTAGCCATTACTGCCTATGAGTTGCAATACAAAAACCTTGTATGCGCTTGTGCGTCTCAATTGGAACAACCAGGGTCAATCTGTTCTTCTGGAATTTTAATTATAAGCACGTTAAAGCACTTTTAATTTATGAGCCCTTCAAATGTATTTTAATAGATGTTGGAACAGTAAAACCAATAACGTTTTGAATGCAATCGTATTCTTTTAACAATTTTGTTGTTGTACATTAAACATCGTGTACAGTTTAATAGTAAATAATTATTTACTACAGCGATTGTAAGTACATAGTTAAACGGACAAATATTTAGGACTCCCCGAATATCGCAACAGTCGCTCGAATCCTTGAAAGGCACTGACTCATCTAATTTTGTAACACTATCTGAAAACACTATGTTGTATAGCCTTAAAATGTATTGTTATAGTAAAATTTAAACTATACAGTAGACTTAAAAACTGTGTTAAATATAAAAAAAAACTTGTCATCTATTTACTTTTAGTCAGTTATTGTGTATTTCCAAACTTTATATTTTTAAATTAAATACATAAATATTTGAAGTTAAATATTCACATAAAATTGACTATAATGAATCATCATAATTTTTTTAGTAATGTTTCGTGCCACAGTAAAACTTAATCAAGGTGTTATTAATGGAAATAAGCGCAGTCAAATTCATAGGTTTTAATATTTGCAAGTCATTAAACGGGACTGAAGCTTGTGTTTCATCAATTACATTTTTAGGTCAAGTTTTGTTCGAAGTCCGATTGATTTTGTCAGATACGGTGTTCAAGGTCCGTGTTCTCTTTATTTGCGGTCTCGTTTCGTCGGCCTCTGACGCAATACATCTTAGTTCGGTTCCATGGTCCTCTTTGTTGCTTGATAACATGATGGATAGGCGTCTTGGGCAGTAGCGTAATGCATTTCTTTTATAGCAATCGCAAGGTCACGTTTCAATACCTACACTTGATATTTACTTAACATTTTACGGTCCCGTATAATTACTTAACTAGTAGCGAATTTTTGTGGTCATATCTTTTAGCATTCGTGGTTAACATTTATTGTTTCCTACAGATTATTGTTTTGTTCTTATTATGTTTTATAAGTGTGAATGTCATAAGAAAACCTCCGTAGGCAGTCTGTTTGCAGTTAGTAAACCTACCTACTATTTCTCTTTTTATATCCTTTGAGATAAGTAATGCAAATAAATGGTTAGAATTTAAATTTTCCTTGTTATGATGATGTTTATGTCTTCGGCAATTCCAATATTTATTTTATTTTTTTTATTTTACAAGTTTTTGGAAAACTTACAGCTAGATTTAGAGATACAATCACAGAAAAAAAAACATTGAGGGCCAATTACAAGTTTCCACTGATAATCGCTAGGTTGTTTAACAGAAATGCAAGTGGGTACCTAATGTTAAGAAAGAAAAAAAAACAAAAAGCTTTGAAAAAAAAATTGTTCAGCATGCTCTTAGTTCTATATAGGTCTGACATTTTAATTTACTAAAAATGTAAAATTGGACAAGCTTAGAGATTATCTTATTAACTGACGGAACCATGTTTTAAATGTACACGATTCTAGTATCGCATTAAAAGGTTGATCATAATTAGATCGTATCTAAGAATGTAATGAAAACGTTTCGTTCGATGCATTGTGCGCCGTGCGGCTGGCGCGGTGGAGCCGTAGTCGAAGTGGGCGCACGTTGCAAAATTATTTCGCCAAATGAACAGAACCGGTTCCATAGTTTGTAATACAGATAACTTGATAGCATGCAGAGTGCACTACCACTTTCGCTGTCTCTGTGAGAACTTGCGTTAGGAATGTACGAGTAATAGTAAGTTCATTAAAATGAGATCGAAGATAAGCTGAGAGTTTTTGGTTAACGATTAAACTGGTTTGAAACATATCTTGTTTTTTTTTTCGGAACTCTAAAAATCTTGGGATAATATCCCGCTGGGTCGCTGGGGTTCAATATAGATTTACATACATATTTGAACATATATTATTACAAATTATGCCATAGGTACTTTTCATTATTTTGTTATCCCGTCCTCAGTCACGAGTATTCAATTATAAAATGATGTTTTGGCAAATTATTCTGGTGACATATGATCAAAATTAGACTTTCAAATTTTGTCTGACTTATCTACCCGAATACCGACCATAAGGAGATCTCGATTACCTCGTAATTTGATTTACAGCAATATGATCATGAACTCAGGCTTTTGTGTTAAGCCGAATGTCAGAAATAAAAGAATAATAATCTCAGCACGAGGCTAAGCAGTTTCTTTTGTCTATGAACATTCTATGAATGAATAAAAAATCCATGGGAACTCGGCCAATCTACCTAAGTTTACTCTTTTGTGATGTGGAAACGACTGGTGACTGTAGCTGACAATTAGCCAATTTAAGTGAGACTATTTGATTTTTGTTGTAAATTTTCACTATATTTGTTTTGATCATTGCTGTAAGAAAATTATTTGAAATCATGTTCTGCACATTGATCGTGTAATATTGGTTAAATGGCTGGCCGAAAATTTAACAATGTTGAGTTTCGATATTATAAGCGTTGATAAGCATGAGTTAGCCGGAATCCAGTATATTATAATCTTATATCCGTGTCTAACACACAAGTCCGTTTGAATATCAAATATTATGACTCTCACATTGAAATACACACAGCAAAATAGCTAGAATATTATTAGCCTTGGATTGTAGGTACCATTAACTAAAGGAGAGGTGTGATTTCCCGGTCATATCATAAGCTACATATCCAGGTTCTTATTATTATTCTAGCAAGTCGCTTTCTGCCAGTTTAGTGTTGGCGATCTAGCAGCGGACCAGCCGTTAAAATGCACGATTCTGACATACGCGAATGAAAGCAGAGTCGCCAAAATGTGAATCAGCATCAATACAGGCAGATATATATATTTTTTATGTGATAGATGACAGACGAGCAGACGGATCACCTGATGGTTAGCGATTGCCGCCGCCCATGGACACCCGCGACACCAGTGGAGTCACAAATGCGCTGCCAACCTTTAAACCCCCTTAAAATAAATTGCGTAAAATCGTCTATAATAAAAAGTCCTTGATTGCTGTATCCCTTACTCTTCCAGAAACGGCTTTGTTCATGCGTTTAAACACTCCAAAACAAACTATCTATAATTTACCTTCCTTTTTTCAATGTATTTCATTATCTACCAGACCAATTCATCAGTCATTTCAAATGAGAAATTAAAATGATTTATTCAATAAAGGTGTATCTATATCAGTAAAAGTTCAAGTGCATAAACGGGTTAGTTTGTCAGTCAGCGGAAGCATACAGACCTAAGCCCCATGGCTGGGTAGTCTAGATCTCTGCGCCCTAGGCTCATTATGCATCAGACCGCGCGGTGCAGCACGTGCGCACCTAACGGATGTGTGCCCACATGATTCAGTGTTTAATTGCTATCAGCACGTGTAGTGGCACGTTTGAGGACCCCGTGAGGTGTACATAGCATCGTTTAAATTTGTTATTACTGCAGTTATTAAGACAATGCAGTGAGTTAGAACTGCGCCTTGTATGCGCGGAGGTATAGTTTACAAAAGAACGCGATTTCAATTTTTTTTGCAAACTTTAACGTGGTCTTGATAGGGAATGCGGCGGCATCGATAGAAAATTATGGGTTTAAACAGAATATCGTTTCATTTGTATGCATATGGAGGTTTAATAAAACCATAAAACCTGTAGCACAATTCTCGGGACGTGATAAAGATATCAAATTCGTCATGTATTCATATGGACGAATGTATGGAAATCTCTCATTCGATATTTATATCACGTCCCGAGAATTGGGCTCCTGTTATTAACCGATTGCTATCGGTTGCATTCGAAAAAAAAGGCGCACATAACCCTCTGAATTTATATTCACGTAGGGTTGTCAGGCATCCAGATAAAACCGGACATAGTCAGGCTTTTTAGTTGCGTGTCCAGCCATAGTCGAATGAGGAGTTTTAAAAAAAAAATAAAAGCTAATAAAATAATAACTCAATAGATGGCGCTTAGTCGGACGTACTATAGTCGGATTTTTAATTAGACAAAATAAACTGACAGATGTCAATGTGTCCTTCCTATACATTTGCAAAATGCAAAAGGTCAAAATGTATGAGAATTTGACATTAGCAACTGTCAAATCACTTTTTTCAATTAAAAATCTTCAACTGATTTCGGTAAAAACAAACTGTTTACCTACTAAGTGAGTCTCAAATTCGTTTGGGGTGAGATGATCCGAATGACATGAATATTTCCGTAGATGCCAATATTTCGACGGACATCTATTCTGGTGGTTTTGATCCACTGTCGCTTTAGAGTAGGAAAAAATAATTATTACCAATAAATGGGACAACTATATTTTTTTTACTCTGTTACACTTAAACGAATACCTACAAAGTACGTATCTTTATTCCTAAAAAGAACGTTTATTCAAAGTGTAACAATATAATCTATTTTATATTATCACGGCTTTAATTCCTAAACAAATTTTCCCGAAAATTAGGGAATCGAGAACGCGACTACACTCGATTTGACTGTTAATTTTTTGTGACTTTCACGCCATCTAGTAAGTGTTATGGAACTATTTCTTTTCTTCTTTTTTTGGAAAACGCCTCATACGACGTCCGGCCACTCAAGTTATTATAAGTCAGGAGGTGTTGCATTCTCCAAAGAGAATGAGAATATACTTGTCGCATCCAAACAACGGAGACAGCGTGTTTCTCACACGGAGGGAAACTCCGATTCGGTCGTAACGTCTGGTTCCATTTAGGCCCTCTGGTATTACCTATAAAACTAATTGTGATTTTGCTTTTAAATTAAAAATAAGGATAGGTTTATTTTATAAATTCAAATAGGTATGTATTACCAAATGAGGCCTTCCTCTCTAGATACGTGAAATTCTTTCATGACGAAGTTAAAACTAACAAGCGCAGCTAGAAGCCAGCTTGCTTTGATTAGCCGACCCATATACTTAGATCATTCTTACGTAGTGGGTGTTATTAGCTTCGTTTTTTCATTGTTTTAATATGACCGTAAACCTGTTCATTGATACCTCGTACTACATGTGTTAGAGCACGTGATTGTATGCAATGTGTCTGCATACAATTATTATGTACACGTTCACGTAACTAACTGCCCTGGAACGGCGATACCTGCTTGTCAAGTTGTGCTAGAATAGACTCGTCGGTATGGTGACCTTGAAAACACCAATTCTCCGCAATCGTCAAATGAAGAATGGCAGTTACTTGTATGCAGTAGCAGAAAATATACGTAAACGTTTCTAAGAATATTCCAATTTCTTTGGGCATGCATTCAAATTAAAATCAATCAAGACCCCATATTGTTTGTTTGTTTGACCATTTGTGTGAAAACTAGGTGGGTCGATTGTTTTGCACTGAAGTGTATATTAAGTATATTAAATACATTCTGTATAAAATATTACGTGGATTTATAATTCATTGATTTCGTCATTTCCTAAGGTCATAAAGAAAAATATTAAAAACAACTCTTCAATCTGCATTAAAACTTTTTATTATCTAAAAATTAATATTCATGTTGGGGTCGGCACCAAATAAAATTGACCTTTTATAAAGTCGCAGCAGACTAGAATTTTTTGTTCAGATTCCAATAAAAATTTCGTAATCGATTACCTACTAAAATAGGAATAGATTGTAATAAAAAATGTAGATGATATAATCGCGATGATCTTCAAACTAAGATCATCATTCGGTGTAGCGTCCGACCTTGACCCCTTATTTTTAAATTACTTTATCTAGATAATATAATTTATGTGTATAATCTTTTTTCACATGACTTAAATCAATTATTACTTAAAATTTTCTACATTTTAACTGTATTTTATTTAGTGTTTCACCAACACCGACAATTATTATTCAACTATTTAATAACAATTATTTTTGATACATTCACCATAATTTAACCTTTTTTGTCACATTAAACGCATTCCCCCTCATCACAAATCGCGAACTAAGAATAGTCCCGGAAAAAAAATATGCCAGCCCCTTTTAACGTTGCGTGTTAGAAAAGGATGAAATTACCTTTAGTACGGTAAAAACTTTAGATAGCAATTTATAATAAGGTGGATTACATAATCCAAATTATTATAAATTGAAAATATATATAAATTAAAAGAAACCACTGTTTGATACATACCAAACAGTGGTTTCATTTTATTTTTTCCTTCCATTTAAGAAAACAAGATATCCAAAGCCAAAACAAATTTAATGTTTCAAAAAATTTTATATTTTTGTTCGGGTCACTTTTCTTGCATGAAGATTAAACAACAACTCTGGGAGATTTGTTTGGACATCCTGGTTTACATTAAGGCGACGAGTACCGCACACTAGCGATGCAAATTGATTTAATTCGTGAACTACTAAACTAGATCTTTTTTTACTAATTGTGGACCGTCTCCTTGAAAACCTTTATAAGTATTTATTTAATCAGTGTGCACTACTTTTTGGTCTGTTTTTGTATGATTATTTAATATATAATATATGTTTGCGCAATAGTTAAAAAGAGATCTAGTTTAGAAGTTAAAGAATCAAATCAATGGGTGTCGCTAGTGTCACACGCGACACCCATTGATTGTCACAGTGTGCGGTACCCTTCGCCTTAATAGATGGAGATGTTTTGCTTACGAGTACAATAAAACTAGTATCGGTTCTGTTTGTCTTGGATGGATGAAATGAGCGCAGTGAATATCGTTTTTTTTTTTCAATAATAGGGTATTTGACTAAGCTCGAGATTTGACAAAATATAAATATTTTATCAAAATATAGGTAAATATGTGCCGATAGCAAAAAATCTCAATTAAAAATTATAACGTCTTTAGCCGGTTTTATGGTCATTCAAAGATTCATGGGCAAGTCCATTTTAAAAGTATAAAGAATTATTAAAGAATAATTATACCATTGAATAACCCATTCAATTTGCACCAATTATTATAATAGAACCATTGACATAAATGAAATGCATACAAAATACTTGTTTGTGGCGTCACATCTCAGTAGCCTTTTGTATGGAGCGTTTTAGGTTTACCCAAAATAATGTTATTTTAAAGTAAAGTTTTTTACATTTTTTACAATGTAAAAAAATATATGCTAAAGTACCTACGAGGTGATAAAACAATGTCATTATTTCATGTTCAATTAAGAATATCTTGATGGTGTAACGTATATTTTTTTATATAATTAATTACTTGATAAGTCACTGAGGACGGGCTTATTGTCGTAAAAAAAGAAGAACGACCCAAATTACTTGAACAACTCAAAATCTAAAACAAAGCATTTATTAAGGAAGTTACGAATGAAGATGCTGATTTCATGATTGAAAGTCTAGCAGAATGCTATGGCGTCACGGACTAAACGCAAAAAAGTCATGAATGTTTTGCCAACTCACGTTAGTAGGTACAGTTTAAATTTAAAATTAAAGTTCTAAAAAACTTTTATGTTCATGATAAACTTTTTATACTAAGTTACGTCAAAGAGCTAAAGTTGTCATTACCCTTAGATTGAAATGAGCTGTGACCAACAGGGCTGTTCCAGTTAGCGCCATAGGTAAAACAGGTGCATGTTGTGAAACATGCTCGCTTCAACGAGACAGTCTAGTTATGCAAGAGCTGTAATCTTTACGAATCAACAGTCGATGCATGCGCCGCGTGTCTATAACGGTTCATTGAAATCACGGAACTCATTAGACCACGGTTACATGCTTCTAAATCATATGACACGATGTTGTCTTTGTCAAACCTGCAGAGCCAATTTACCCCGCGTGTACAAGTACCTATAAAAAAGTTACACAATGACTACGCAATGATTGCATCTCAAGCCTTTTGTGGTTGATTATGATTCATTTAGTAAAATAATCAGATTTCCCTTTCAACGCTAGACGAACTCTGCCCATTGTTGATGCTTCATTGAAAGTTCCTTTAAATCTTCAGTTCGGCGAAGGCTCCGCGCCCGCGCACCAACTTTCATAACTTCAAACAATGACTGCTACACTTACTATGATAATCAGTTAACGACCGGGCAGACTGTTCTCCTTTAGAAGAGAAAGCGTACCTTCCTCTTGCAAACTTCTTCTCGGAATACTTTCGGATGTGCAAATGTCACAATGGATAACGGGATGAACGATTTCAATACTTTTGATTTCACGCCAATCGTTATCCAATGGCTTATTTTGAGCCATTGAATTCATAAACGTTACGATTGTTTCGAGATTTGAATAGATATTATGTCAACTTTTACAAAATGAGTCTTGAGAGCTTTTGATTTAGGCGGATTATGTTTGTTACTGAAAGTCATCAGTCAATTAAGGACGATGTATGCCTCGTTAGAATACAACTGGACAATACACATTGTTGAAAATGTGTTCAAAATTTAAGCAGCATTTACGAGAAAATATGACCAATTGAATCTTTTTCTGGAGTTAGATCGGCATCGAGGCACGGCTTTCAGCGTCCAATTATCATATTTTATACGCGATTGCATGAGGACGCCGCAGCATAACGCATTGTTCACGCTGGTCACAAACTGCTTATGGACGTCCTTGAACTCAATTGGTTGTATTTATGAAGCTAACGGGAATCGTGTCAATGCAAATTGCTATGGAAGCTGTTTGACTACTGACTGACAATGAGCTGCCGTGCGTTCTCATATATTAATACAAATAAATAACTATTAAAATTAAAATATTTATTTTAAACTGCATTTCCAAATCCTAGTGTTATTCGTGCCTAGTACTAGTACAATCCTATTATGAACTACGATTCAGTGGATATTTAAATGTAATAATAGTAATTTAATCTTATGGTGGACTTTTTAACAAACGGCCTGATCAATAACTCTAGTATATTAATAATGATTATCTATGTACATTAATAATTATGTGCTTATGAAACTTTCCGGAATTTATAGAGTTAATTAATGGTTGATTAATTTCAAAGCTCATCGAGCATTTTTGAAGCTATTAACTTTAAATAACACCCATACTTAAAGTGGGATGGCCGTAGAAAAAGTGGCCATGAAATAGGTTACATAGCCGGATTCTTCATACTATAACATCCACGTTTGTGATGACATCATTGTCTGACGTCTGCAATTTGCTGTTATAACTACTACGTGGGCTAACCTAACGTGCTCGTGAACAAATTATTTTTTGTTTAATGAACAAAAGATTTGTATGTACATTGTACATACATACCTTCGTGATTAATATCTATCGTCTATAGTACGGACCGCTACAGTAGTATAAAGACGTGTACAATCTAATTTGATTATTCATTATTGCTTTTTCTTTTATTGACTTATTATTTTGCTTTCTTCTTTTTTATAGTTGGGAATATATGAGTTTTAAAAATAAAGTCGTCCATTTGCATCGTCTTTCCTCATCTTACCGAGTAATTCCTAGTTGCGCCCAAAGTTGTTCATGATCCAGGATTCGGAAAATCTGGTAATTACAATGAAACTTCCTCCGACGAAGATTGCCGTCTGACCTTCGCAACCCTTAGACAGGCGAACCAGACCAACTGGATCACGGTTACGCTTTCAGTATCTCAAATATTGCAGGTATCCACAATTGTGAGAAACTATTTAAGTGTATTTGCATCGTCTTTGTATTTCTCTATTTCGTCATTAGAACGATTTGTAATTTGTCGTTAGTGTTACATGATGTAGTCGTGAACGGTTCCGATGCCGGAATCTTACAATACCCCCGTCATTGCATTACCTTGACAAGTTGGGTCTTTGTAAAATAGATTGCGGACAGCAACTGCTTCCTGGATATCGTGTTAACAATCAACACATTAGTACATCTGATGATTTTGTCGTGTATGAACTTGAGCCATGTTCCATTTCTTTTGAAACATAGCCATTACCAAACGTAAATATGCTCAATTGTTTTAAATAAATGAATCCAGATTAAGAGGTCACTGTCAAGCATGGACGGTCAAAACCATTGACGTCAAAAAGTTCACAAACTGGTGTAAAAGTTGTAAAAACCAAGTTTCGGTTGCCGACAACGGTGACTCTAACGCTACATGCTGTATCATTAAAATAAGAAACTATGTCCTTGTTAAGATGTAAAGACCGGTCGTTTTATGATCATAAGACAATCATTCCAACTTATCAGATTTTCATAAAACAATAAGAATTGGGACATGTTCAAGTTCATCTTAGCCAAAATTGTCTTGTGTAAGTTTATTATGTTATCAGTAGAAATAAACCGAACGACCTTTGCCGTACTACGATTTATGAACATCGTTCACCGGCGCGAAAAATTTTGTTTACCAATTATTTCGTAATTCGAAACTTGTTCGATTGCGATGTAGTCACTGAATTTTAAGTAGACGAAGATATAAAAATAAATTCTTTAAATACTTGAAGTACTTATTGAAAATTCCAAAATATTTCTGGAATGAAAAAATATTTTATCATTTATAATTTTTTTGTGAATGCTACAGTGCTTTGACAGCCGTCGTGTGTCATATGGCGAGGTTAATTCAATAGGGTTTTTACATGCCGGCTGGCATGGCATGCCGCGGCTAATTTTAACTACGTCACGTTTCCACTTTTGTTCCACAGTTCCGCTTGCAGCTGGGAAATCCTCTGTTGACGGGCTCCAGGATCTAAAGAATCACGTTGGATTTTTTGTAGTTAGATGTTTTATTAGTAAGAAACTAAAGATAAAAAGTAATTAACGATTTATTCGAGACACAAAATTTACATATTTATTGAAAATTGAAGTTAAATAATTATTGTTATGATAAATTGTAGTATGTCGTAACATACATTTGATGATTGCATTTTTTCGATTCATGTTAGCTTGCGCTATAATTTGATCTTTGATTAATTACACGACTGCAATAGCATTCTCACAGAGCGATTTTAGTTTTGACATATAGCCCTGGAAGAAAAGTAATAGGTACGTTTGTTAGTGGATTAGAACGTAAATTATACAGTGTACAATACAACAATAATATTGTTTAAAGTCATACACTAGTCAGCAAATAAACCGATCCACCGGCTGACTTTCATACAAACATGCCCGATTCGGAAATTTACAGATGAAAGTTTTACTGCTATGATAATAATTTAAATGTTAAATTTTTAATTAAATATTTTACATGACTCTAGAAAACTTGCTAAAAAATTTGAATATGTAGGTGGTTTTTCACATCTTATATGAACCTGTATGGAGCAAGAAAAATATCTTACATCTTCTTAAATTTTAGGAAATTGTCATGTTTCTGGATTTATAAAAATAAAATACCTTATTCAAAAGTTAACATTTTTAACCCCCGACTCAAAAACGACGGGGTGTTACAAGATTGACGTGTCTGTGTGTGTGTGTCTGTCTATGTCATCGTAGCTTCCGAACAAATGAACCGATTTTAATTTTGTTTATTTTTGTAAAGGTGAATAAGGGGTAAGTGTTCTTAGCTATGTTGGATAAAAATCGTTCCAAGATGGCCGCCGTCACAAAGATATGGATTGTATGTTTTAACATTACTCCCACAATATGGATATCATATAAAAAGGCTTGAGTAGCAGAATATATTTATTGTGACAAATTTCAAATCCAAAATGGCCGCCGTCAGAAAATGACGAATAACCTGTTTATTTTGATTTTTGTCGAGGGTTTTTTAAATTTTCAATAAAAAAAATTAAAACGCTCATTATTGACATTGATTTACATTAAAATTGTTTCCATAAGAGTGAAACTCTCCTCCGAATTGGGCACGTTTGTATGAAAATCAGCTAGTGGCTCGGTTTATTTGATGCCCAATGTAGATGGCATGTGGCCCATTGAGGTTCTAGTATCGTCTCGCATATGACATAATATATGATAGTACTTAACTGTTGCTGCAAATGGTTGTGGTGTATTTTATTTCTACATTATAATCATTATGTCATAGTCCTAATAGAGTGTAGTGGCCCCTTTCTTAATTTTATTAATGATAATGGAAAAACTAAAATCCCGTGCTAAGCTAATTCAACATTTTATATTTGAATTTTCTGAGTTTGTTGATATTTCGAATTCCAAAAGTGGTTTTATGATTTAGATTAGAATAAAATTTAACGCTCTGGTGACACATTACATGTTGACCAGACTTGGAATTTATTACTCTTGTGCAAACATTGGCCATGAACTGCCGAATCTTAAAGTATGACTATTTCTTTGCCTCACATTATAGGCTCGGGACAAGTCAGGTACCAGTACCGCATTGAATAGTACATATATTATCCTTGAATTGAATAGTATCCTTGATCCTTTAAACACTATTTCTGTTACATATTTACGTTCGTCATATACTTTTTCATTATGAAATATAAATATGTGTCAGTAATTAAGATCATGACTCATTCGACATTTTTCTTTTCGTTGTCATGTGTCGCTGTCAAACCAAAACCTACTAGGTGCGCTTTTTTTAATATTTTGTGTTTGTGAATGTGAATATTAGAGCTTATGACCAATAATATTTAGCTATTGGCGACAGTAACAATAGAAAATCTAACATTATCAATATCTTAAAGGCAGGGCGTATTTACATAACACATTTTGGTTTAACAACGAGGTCAATAATATAAAACAATAGTTGCCATTTCATAATGACAGTGACATAACGGCATAAATCTCATCTTGTGTCCTGCATCGAATATTTGTAGAACATTATAACTAATGCCCTCACGTTTCTGTATGTTAACCTTTCACCACTTAGTTATTTGGCTTATCTTATCTGCTGGGGTCGTGGTTGTAAAATTTTTCTTGAACAGTTAGGAATGATGAGAAAAATGAGTTAACCTCAATTTTGCCAGGCAGGCTAAGAGGGTTACTCATGGTGTACAGTTCCACCGCTCTCGAGTTTGAGTTTGCGACCTTTACACATTAGTCCAGTCGTTTAGTGCTAAAAAATAGTTTATTTAGAATGTTATCCGAGAGTTTTGAAAATTTGGAAATTTTATTGATTTTGATGTGCTCTACGCAAGAATTTCAACCTTGCCACTTTGTGTCTTAGCCGCTAGCGCCGTCATATTTTGTCTAAAATCTGTTTTTTTCTGCAGTATTTCCTTTCCTATTCATTTTACGATCAAATTTACTGATAAAAAATTAAACCCAAATAATAAACGTTTTTTTTTGTAAAAAATAGTTTTCGCGTGCGAGCGCCGCAAACCTCACACTCAGAGGCACAATTAAAGGCCCATAGTGTCATAGCATATACAGTTTTCTTTTATTATAATGTTTTATTGCAATATTTTTTATGTAACTTGATTTATATATGATTGTATTTTTCAATCAACCAAGGAAACCTAGACTTTAATTTTTTACTAAGACTAAGTAAGTAGGTTTGCGCGGCGACCCATAGTGAGTCTTGGCCTCCCATGATAATAATAATAAATATTTCACAACATCACATACATTGATCTGACTCCGAGATAGGTAGCTCAAGCACCTGTGTTACGGATATCAGAATCAACAGCGGAATTACAAATATATTACATATAATACTTTTCTTTTGTAAATACATACTTAAAATACATACAAACACCCAATACAAACAGACATGTTCATACACACAAATCTTTGTACTGTACGGGGATCGAACCCGCAACCCTTGGACCAAAGGCAGCGTTCACTACCACTGTTCCAAACGGGTCGTAGTATAAGAGCCTCTATCTCGGTCGGTCTTAATTTTTTTACAAAGAATTAAAAAACGAAATGGATAAATATTAGGTACACCAACTCAAAGAGGCTAAGCTATAACCGTATGTAGGCAATTTACCTATTTTATAACAAATATCTATTTATAATCTTGTACCTACTTACCTCAATGACAAGAAAAATATTAAACTGTTCGCCACAACTAATGTTATGTAAAACCTTTTAATACTGTGTGACGTGCAAAACAATTTATTTATTTAAATCAATATCCAAAATAGCGACCTATAATTATAACTGAATCAGTATAGGAAGTCTTAAGGTGACGGGTAGCCCACACTAGCGACGCCAATCGAGTTTAATTTTTAGCTACTTAACCGGATCTACTATAGGGGCTACAACCTCTCGGCATACACTTATTACTATTTATTAAATAACCATGCACAAATGCGGACCCAACATTTGTACGAGAAAAGTTGATTCACGCTAAAAGTGGCCGTTTAGGCGGTAATCAATTTTTCGCGAACAAAAACGAACCCAAAATTTGTGCATGGTTATTTAATAAATAGTATAAGTGTTTGCCGAGAGGTTGTAACCCCGAAATGGTTTTAAATAGATCCGGTTTAGTAGCTAACAATTAAAAACGAATGGTGTCGCTAGTTAGGGCTACCCGTCGCCTTAAATAGTTTATAAACTATAAATATTCAATGCTAATTAAATTAATTTTAGTACGTAGATTTGTAGGTTAAACTTCGGATGTGGATAATTTATAATATTTCTGACGTCTTTAAAAAAATCAAAGTTAGACCCGTTATGATTGACAATTGATACGAGTTGATTAAGTTTAAGGCACGTAATTAAATTGTTTGGAGTGATGGTAGCTCAGTGGATAACGACGCGCCTTTCATACGAGGGGTATTGGTTCGAATCAGAGCATGCACATCTGGATTTTTTTTAAAAATTGTATGAGTTTAATACCATTATCACGGAGCACGGCGGTGAGGAAAATCACCGTGAGGATACCTGCACGTTTTCTGATAGTTTCTGAAACGTGTGACCATGATACAAATGGCCTGGTTCCTGTTAATGGGTTGCGAAGGTCAGACGGCAGTAGATTCATTGTAATAACCAGAATCATTGGTCCAAGTGTACCCTCCGCACGCAACCGGGAATCACTCGCTAAGATGAGGGTGACTAAATTGTCTGCAAAAATATGTATACCAATATAGTATCTACCTACATACTGTCCCACTGCAGGGCAAAGGCCTCCGTCACAGAAATCAAGTTATCGCTACTATGATGGGATTAGGCTTAATCACCACGCTTGCCGAATGCGGATTGGTGATCACAAACTCGAGCTATGTTCGAAAAATTAGAAATATACTTTTTGCTCGACCCGGGAATCGAACCTAGGACCCCGAGATCACGGCCCGGTTATTAAACCACGAGACCAACAAGGCGTTACCAATATACAGCAGTATGAAATGAACATACGGGTTTTTATACATATGGCAAAAGTTTTAGATAATAACAAGCACATACTTATTTTGTACTATTGCCAGTGTCGTTCTAAGAACGACCACCTATCAATATTACTTTTTTATGAGTAAGGGAGGCAAACGAGCAAGCGAGTCACCTTATAGTAAGTGATCACAGCCGCCTATGGACATCAGCCACACCAGAGGGAGTAGAGAGCGTTGCCGGCCTTTTAAGAAAGTATAGGCTGGTTTCTTGAAGATCGCAATGTCCTACCGGTTCGGAAATACAGCTGCGGGAAGAGATTGGAGGAGATGCGTGTCAAAAATGCTTTGCAGCAATTCTCTTATTCTGGATGAGAAGTTTATTGCTGAGACTCGATACATGCCCGACGATGATTAGTTAGATTCGATTAGTTAGGGAGACAAGTTTTTTTTTTTGGTCAATAAGCCAACGCTTGACCACAATCGCACCTGATGGAAAGCGACGATAAAAAAAGAGCTGCAACGATAAAAAATTAAAACGTCGAGGCAAATGCCATCTGACCTTTCGCAACCCTTTACAGGGGAACCAGACCAACTGAATCATGTTTACACATTACTGAAACTATCCCGCAAGTTTCTTCACGATGTTCCCCTCATCGCCGTCAGAGGTGCATGCTCGGATTCGCATCCGGTTTTTCCCGGAACGACGGCGCGTTCTGAACCACTGAGAGAGATGGTAATCTCTCTCTGAATATAATGTCCTCCAAACCGATATTTCGGTCATGGCTGCCAATCTCGGCGATCAGCCATCGACGCAAGACATATTATAGTGCACAAGTATTTGCACAGACACAAGTGCATTCTCTATTCCCGTACCCTCTTATTTCGATGGGACACTAGTGTGACACGACCGAAGAGGGATCAGGCGCAGGACCAACGGCTTAACGTGCTTTCCGAGGCACGGGAGTACAAGACCGCCAACTTCCAGACTCCGGGCTAACACAGAGAATTTCTTAACAGAAAAACTCAGGTACAAATTTAGGCCCGATTCGGGGATCGAACCCGGGACCCCAAGCTCAACCGTCGCTTTAAAGTGCGACCCATTAACCATCATGCGTCATCAGAATATTGCCTTAAGTCTTCGTACGAGTCAATACGCCTTTGTGTCACAGCATAGACGCGGAGAGCGTTTGCTTCCTAGCGGTTGATTTTGGTTGAATGAATGCACCGCGGTCAGACCGGCTGGATGCGCGCTAAGTCCGGGTATTGTGAAATGTGAAGGCCGCGCACCGAGGGCAACTTTACTTGTCAGTCCCTGTGCCATTTAGCTTCGTACCTAATAGTAGCAAGATACAGGCGTTGCCAGCTTAGTGGGCTCACCGTTTAGTCAGGTAGTTGGATTTGTAAAATCATAAAAATGCAATGCAAAAATATTATCGGTAGGTATGTAATAAGCTTATTACCCGACGACCGTTTTAATGCAGTGGATTAGAACGCCAAGTTGAAAATGTCCCGGGTATCCATGGGCGGCGGCAATCGTTTACCATCAGGTGATCCGTCTGTACGTCTGCCACTTATCACATTAAAAAAACGCAAAGGTCGCGGGCTTCATTCCCGCACGAAATTAAATGGGATGAGTATCAGGCACGTGAAGACGAGTTTGAGGCGTCACACGATTGATTTATATTTTCTTTGACAGAAAGCATTTTTATAATCAAATGAAAACAAATTATTTTTAATGTCACTTGTCCAGAGTAACATACATAATAGAAAAGTACTTAGTTGTGTTTGACAGCTCAATAAGTGGACTTAACAAAAGAAGTGGGCAACACTGGCAAAAGCCGTGGTCGCTAGGTTGCACTTGCTTTCGAAATTAATCTCACGACGGTCATAAACTGGATTTTTAATCTTCTGTAGGTGGTGTTTGTTTATTTTTTCTCATTTAATAAGGGTGTATTGAATGGGATGAAGGCCATCGAAGTAATATTTATTAGTGCATCGCAATTTCTTTTTACTTAAATGCCATTTTATTTGCTCGAATTTGTCCCTTTTCATATTAATCTTGAAGATATTTTACTTTAATAAGGGCCGAATCGGGCCTTAGGAATTTATCTTACAACGGGTGCTTCAATTTATAGGCTTGTTGTCACGGAATCCTTAAATTTACTCAAGATTTAAATTTGCCGCCATTTATACGAAAAAGTGTTGGGAACTTTAAAAATAAAATTGAAAATATTTTTGGGACAGCCAACACTTTTTTAAATAACTGCTGTGATTTCGGCACACTTAAGCTGAACTAAAAAAATATTTATCGAATAATGGCTTTACCAATGGACAATACGACAAAAAAAAATTAGCATTCTATATATTTTACTTTTGGTGACTCGTTTGTCCGCCTCTAGCATAAAAAAATGCTTTTCGAATAAAGAAAGAGAAAAAAGATACCCATATTTTTAGTTATCATTAAATGTGTTTTTATTAAAATATTTATTTTTTAATTAAGTTATTGATTAATATGCCGGAAGTGACGTAGTAGTGAGGCTCAACGTATTGTGATGTCTGTGCTATATGTCCAATAAAAAGTTAAGGTGACTTTAAGTTACTTACTATCACTGTCATTATTTTGTCGTGTCATTTTATGATCAGAGATTTTACCTTTTTTTTGTACCAATGTGAGCAAAAGCGTTAATAATTTGTCATGCCGAGTGATGACGTCATAGGAGGATTTTTACATTATATTTTTTTCTCTATTCAAATTCTGAAATTATTTTACTTAAATAACTATGAGTTTAATCTCGAAATAGTATTTTTCATTTCGGAAAATGATTTTTTGTCGTATTGTCCATTATACTGCCAATATATTATTGCACTCCGAGTCTATACATACAGGATCTTTTCTAACTCGACTACAATTTGAAAGGCATATCGGGAGTCTATTTATCAAAACTTATACAAAATCTCAATTTGGGCAGACTAATTATCAGCGGCTATCGTCTAATTTTTATTCATTGCATCATTTACCACAGATCAAACATACTACAACAACAACTCGAAGACTATATTTAAATCCGCGTTAGATTTTTTGCAATAATGGCCACAGACACTCATCACACCAGTTTTTATCATATTTTTGCTAACATCCCTTCCGTATACTTAACCTTCTAACTTAGATGACATTTCAATTCACGAGTTACCTACACAGCAGTCTGCTTGGTTTTAATGTAAACATGCCAAAAATGCTTCAAATGAGTGTTACGTGTATATTTGAACTGGTCGTTACACACACAGACACAGACACTGTTATTTAATAGTTGAGTTTTGCTATAAGCAATCTAGCCATTTTACACTATCCTCTTTGACACAAGACCTCCTTGGTCTTTATTTCGTAAAACGGAAATAAAATAAATTAACATATCTGGTAGGCAACTTCGAAACTACCTAAGTATGCTTGTTAGTTGGCATGTTGACAATTAACACATTTATTTTTATAGAAATAGAGAATGAAAGATAAAAACATAAAATTTAAATATCCTTAACGGGTACAGTCGTGTACAGTATTTTCTACTACTCAAGCCCTTTTATTTGATGCCCATATTGAGTGGGTTGAGTTTTGACAAAATATGTAATCTGTCATTTTATAACGGCGGCCATCTTGGACCTAGCGGCTATCAAACATACCAATAAAAAACACTCCCGACTAATAAACCTTTCAAACAAAAACACAACATTAAAATCGGTTTATACTTTCGGGAGTTATGAAGAGTTTTTGCTATGAGGGTTAAAGCTATATATATTTCAGCATGATAACTTACCTTTTGATTTTACGTGCAATTTATGGCAACTAGTTATGAAACTGTTATCATAAACGCGACAGTTAATAGGTATATAGAACCAAGTTAGACCAAACTACGCTATGACGTCATATTTCATAAGCCAGTGGCATAAAGGAAAGCCATGTATAGCGCTTTCCTTTTTTGTGGCAAAATAGTCTAAATGAAAGGGAAACCCTTCCATCGCCCATCATGGGTGGATGGGTTATGAGCTCGTAGCTGTAAAAGTGAAAAAATGTCCGCATGAATGATCTAGATTAAAATCCTGACAAGTTTTCATCCCTGTTAAAATGAATACATGCATACCGCATACTCAATTCATAGTTATAATAACAAGGGTTTTAGGGTGCCTTTCCACGAAAAATATGCTATGCAGCTATATGCTGCGAAGATGTGAAAGCTAGTGAACATGATTGGTGAATCCATAGGAACGTAGCATAGAACATGTTTGGTGGAAAGGCACCCATAGGGTGAATTAAGATCCTTAGGTACGAGTAAGTAGACCCAAATCCACCCGAGGCCCAAGTAAGTAGATACCAATTTCAATAGGTATCTTACAACGGAATTTATAAAAGGTCGGTAAATGCCGCCTTAGGCGGTAACGCATGCGAAAAGTATCGCGTTATTTCAGTTTGTATAAATTCTACGTCTAAAGAATCTGAACCCGTTACTTTCCGTGAGGACAAAGTATAACATAAAAGCGCCAAATGTACCAACCTAATAGGTATGTCGCAGCCATCTGGTTAAATAAACCATTTGGTTGGAAGCCTAGGGCGTTCGTCAAACGCCGGCATCAAATCAAATGACTGAATAACAACCTAATAATCCATGTTGTTGACCGCAACGTTTAACCAGATGGCTGAACGATGTGCGTGCAATCATTTAGCTTAGTATGGTGATCAGTTAATTTCGACTCAAAACATGCGACGTGTTTATATTTAGCACTTCCATATTTTTGTACTATTTTGACAATATTACACTTCAATTTCACATTTAACTCCACACACATTTTCGCTGCTGGCGCCATATTTGTTTATAGCGCGTCAGTAGAGAAAAACGAAACTAAATTTTAAACACTTGGTTGAGTCTTGATTAGTCATTTCGAAAGAGTTTTCAATACGCTAGTTTGTTAAGCGATGAGTAATTTTAGTTCGGTCTACTAAAGGCATCCAATTAAATGCCGGCATGTAACGGAAGCCCCAGGTATCCAAATGGGTGCCTAATTTACCATATGGCTGCAACAGCTATATTCGTATAGAGACGAGCAGACATATTTCGCTTATTTCGTATTCATGAGAGTGCAGAGAAAAAAATGGAAATTGTATGTAAAACATACGTTAGCCATATTTATTTAATATTGTAATAAGTTATTTTAGAGTATCAATATCCTTATTGTATAACGATGTAATAATAAGTTACGAAGGGCTTTGACCTTCTATTTGCTAAACTGGGAAAGTTGTGGAATAGAAACTCTAGAACGATAGCACGATAGCAGTCTATACATTGCTTTAAAGATATTACTTAGATACTATCCGGCGAAGGAAAACAATGAGGAAACACATTAGAAAAACTGTTAAACAGTAATTTAATTTGCACCACGGTTCGTGGCATTGCATATTGGTGAGCTGGAGGACTTTGAGGATCTTCTAGGTGTGCTAATGTATATGAGGCAAGTTGCACACCCATCCTTATAATTGATGCTTTAGTGTGTCCTTACCCCTATTATCTAGTATTCCATACTTGTCTTCCTTGTTCTTATATTCACGATGAATAATAGTCTATTCAGAATATGGGTAGTTTCTAATATGTCTGATATCAAAGTAGCTTTTTTGGCCCTATGAAAAATTGTTGGGACTTTTTGAAGACTACCTTTACTAGACTACTTGTTATCGCAAATAAAATTTTGAAGTTTGAAGTATTGGGCACTGCTCTATTATTTCTGAAATTGGTATATTTTTTGTTTTACTTCTGTTATGTATTTTTAAGTATCATTACTTATTAGACGTTATTTTATTTTCTGAATCTCTGTAACCTACCTATTCATTTGTAAAGAATAAAAAAGCTAATTGAATGGACAGTATTGTCCCAAGTAGATCTAGAAAACGAAACAGTATATTTTCAAATAAACGAAACAGATATGGACGAAACAGATATTTTTCTAGTAATTAAAAACATATGCGAAAATATTAATTAAATATTCAAAAATATCTAAATTGGGACAGACCTGTTTTGTCGAGTCGCCACGAGACGCGGATCTACAAGAGACGCCAAAATACCGAACAAGATTTATTTTGAAACGACATTCCGCGATAGACGTTAATTTACGATGTTTCCTCCAATGCACATTGAAATGATATCAACTAATGAATAATTCAAAGTCATCCTAAACGTTTAACAATGTATAAACAACATAAACAAAGTCATCATTGTGTATTTTGGCCTACTTGTCTAATCTTTAATTAGTAACATGTGATAAAACCAGAAAATTATAATTACATAAAACAAGCAGCCCAAGATCTTTCCCCATAAACAAATTCACGAAGGCAGACAACTCGTAAACAATAGGAAACTAAACACCTGACACTAGATAAAACATTACAACAGATTTACCATGTGATGAGGACAATAAAACCAGCAGATGATGACCTTTTAAGCTATTGCCTAATTGCTTAAAAATGCGCTATGGTGAAACATTAAGCCTAGCGTTCGTATTGGTACAGTAACACATGTCATAAGTTCTTGGCTAACAAATTACAAGTTCTGAAGTATGCAAATACCTTCGTGCGCTAGCCGGCGTCTGTTAACAACAAGACCATTGAGAGTATCTGCTAAGTATTTGGCTCTTTGTGCTGAGAAAATGTAAATATTTACATGTTCATTTATTTCATTTCTTACCATGACATTATTTGTAATATCTGCATGGTTTAGTTCATTAAATAGTAAAAATGTCTGAGTATGTTGTATACCTAATGAGCAAATTATTTCTTTTACCTAATTTAACTTGCTGAATAGTCTACTTGTGATAGTCATTATAATTATTGAAATAAAGTATTGTTTCATTGATGAAACCTTTCAATTTGCATTTTTTCTTAAATTGATCAGACGTCTTCATAATATAATGCATCACTCACCGTGCTTTTGGTATCCATTGTTAAGTTCGCTACCACCTCCACGCTTATTGTTATGTTGTGTACTAAGTTGCTCACTATTATTACGTCACAGAACACTGCATTCACTCGGTCCACATGTCTAGAAGTTCGCTCGTCAGCTGTGTCGAGTTAGCTCTCTCGCCCTCTCCGTGGCCGGCCGTCACGAGACGCGCCTGATCCAAGCGGCAAAGCGACTAGAGTCGTACTGAGAGTGTTGCAACAATCGCCAAGGTTTATATATGAGGTTGCACGTAGCCGTTCAATATAAACATTTGCACTTTTTAATCAAATTAAATAAAACAAATACAACATTTTTATAAATTAAAGTATGTTTTAAATTCAATTTTACTATAATATCTCAAGAGATTTCTCGGAAAACTTGGTTGCAACCCATTAAGCCAAGCTATTCCGAAATCTTACTGAATCATTTCAAGGTATTACTTTTTATTATTCATTTAAACAAATCCTTCTAAGAAAAGGAGGATGTTAATAATTTGATAGGATATAGTAATATAAGGATTTTTTGTTTTGATGTTTGCTTGGTAGGAAATGACCAAACGTTCAAGCTTTAAAATGATTATCAACACAATCTTCTTCAACCCAGGTCACAAATATGTACAGTTTACAAAAAGATGTAAACGGAATACCTACCTGGCGATCCCAAGAAATTCTGATTCGGAAATGTTTCTTAATAAGGATTTATGCCAAATGCTTGGAACTGCATATTTAAAAACGGTCCTAACGTCGCGCCCCGATGCGACTATGCGTATACAATGAGCTGGACAATGATAGGCTACCTACAGGAAAACTATAAAGAAGCAATACAGAAGCTCTGTCACGTTAGTACAGTTTTCATGACGTGGCTCCCGGCGGCGCTTGCGCAAGCCTCGGCGAGGACAAGTCGTCCGCTCTTGGAATTACATTACAGGACTCCTTGCCTTGGGATTTGTAAAGCAGAGAAATACCGAACCGGACTTTAAATTAATAGTATGATATTATGTTTAATTATAACCTGGACCCTTAATGACAATGACTTTGTTCTTAATCATTCTTTAGGTATATATTTTAAATGAAGGAAAATATGAGACGGAACTATGATGCAAAAGTACTCATTCATATCTTGTAACTAAACTGTGTTTATGCTATCATCAGTACCTATAATCAACTCATCATCTTTTGATGGAACATAACGATGCTGATTATTATTTGTGATCGGATAAATATCATAATTAATGCTTACATCCGGGAAAATGTTGTCTAAAATTTCATGTCATTTTTGTATTTTGTATCTGTGTACATTTATATTAGAAAATACTTACCCCGTTAGTTAGTGTCAAAATTGCAAAGAACTAGCGTAGGAAATCATGGGCCTATTTTTTAAGTACAGAACATAATTTGTCTAGTTTATTCTAATATCACGGCTCAGAGTACTCCCAGATCTTCGTTAAGAAGTAGTTTGTTTTGTCATCTTTTTATTTACTACTGTATTGCTCAAATAGTAATGTACTTAGCCTGTTTGTTATTGAAGAATACATCATTGTTAAGAATTTTTAAAATTATTACGTACTTACCTAAATTGTACGCCAACATCTGTGAGCAGCTGCAGTAGGTAGTCTTTTAATGTATATTCTAACATATATCTAGGAATTTTCATTTCACGGAATCAGTTTGCCCAACATAAATATGTAGATGAAGTATCTCGATAGTCTTAATTAGTTCCCCTTCTCATAACGACTATTAGGTGTTCATACCTAACACAAGAAAATAACATTCATGTGTGGGGAAAATATGACTGAGGAATGATTAAGTCATTTAACTGTTTAATTAAATTTAAAAAAAAAACAAAGGTATGTAATGCCGTCTTCTATTTCATAGGATTAAATAAGGAAACTAGCATTATTGAAAACACCTACATATAAAACACTTAACGTTGTAATGTTTACTAAGTAAATGATTAAATAAATTCCTTATGTTCTAAAGGTGGATTGAAACTATTCTTAATATCAAAATCAAACTTTTCTAACCAGAGATATGATCTTAAAATTCCTTATGAGTATCAAATTATGCTATTAAAACATTGACCTCAATTCAAGTTAATTTTAATCTTAATTAAAAATATAAGAATTTCGTATCGCCAATCTTATTAGACCTGAGTAATGTCAAAAATGTTATGGCCGTTTATTTATATGTAACTGAATTAAAGTAAGCACGCGAGCTGATAATAGAACTGATTCGATATAGTTATCGCCGCCCATGAACTGCTGCAATATACCTAACAAGCTGAGTTTCTTCTGTTTTTTTGAAACTTATGAACCCAATTTTGAAAATCCCTAAGTTGTGTATCTGTGAACATTTAAATCCCTTTAACCACGTGTTCTACGAACCATTCTGAAAAACATTGTTCTATCAGTATCTAACGTTGTCGTACTCTATCATATAGTATACCTAGTTGAAAATCAGCTCTTTGCTTTTGCTGCTTATGCCATAGCAAAACATCGCTGAGCTATCACCCTTTCGATTGACACTTGACACCCATTGCTGTGACACACATGATCCGTACTTTTACATAATTTCAATGTTTGTTGGAGTTACTCATTTTTTTAATTATTGTTTTTTTGTTCATTTGTATTAATTGTACCTTATTTTGTGTTAATTGTACCTTATTTTTAATTTTGTTCTTTCTTTCTTATATTTATGTGTGTCAACTTAAATGCGAATGAATGTTTTATCTATCTATTTATACCTGAAACTGGAATTAAAGACAAAAAACTACGACAGATACGTCACTGTCAAATCTTTCAATGTCACTTATGTCATTGTCAAATCAAGTTTTCAGGTTTTGCTAACCTTTTTGTTATATACCTACTTCTTTTCTTAGTATAATTTGGCACAATTCATGATTAGGTTTCCACCACTTCAGTAATTATTTCGTCCAGTTTTGCACATGTTTTAGATATTAGGCGTTAATAAGTGAAATAACTCGTAAGGAAAATGGTCAATTGATATTTTGACAACGAGGATAGTCAAAAGACGAAGTCAGTCAAAGTCTCAGTCACTTAATAAAACGGGGGTGTTTAGCGTTTTATCGATCTAAGATTCTGCCGAGACTCCGCTTAACAAAATCGCAGGTTTTAAGGCTCTCTTAGGTCCTAGCAAGTTAATCACGTGTCAACTCACACAATAGCAGTGTTAAAAAAGATTCTTATATTAATATCACTTGGCAGCACCTCACTGCACGAAACAACAACATGTAACTTCAAATGTTGTATCAAATGTTATTAACACCTGAAATGAGACAAGCTCAATACCAGCCTTTCTACCAAACATTACCTACGGATGATTTAGTTTTTATTAATGCGTCTTGTATTTATGTAAAAATAAGTAAATAAAATTACTTCTTTAAATTATAGAATTAAAATTACCAATAAATAAATTACGTCAGCGTATGTTTTTAGAAAATAGGTACAATATACTATTGTACGATCATTTTATTGCAGTGGCAACATTGTAGTAGATTTTTTGGTCTTGAATTCCAGTTTTGGGTATAGTTAGTTTTGCCCACCACCGGTCTTGGACGTCTCCAATTCATAACTTTACGATTTTCATAAATGTTTTTACGTTTACTCGATTTAGTTGGGCTAACTAGTTACCGCCTTGTGCCCCTTTGGTATTCCATGTGTGTGTATTTAGAATACTGCCAAGGTGTTCCCGGCCTATCGTAAGAGGCGAATAAACGAGCCTTTGGAGTACGTAATGTGTATCAGATAAAAATCGCGATGGCCTTCAATCTGATACACATACAATTTAGGGCATAAATGTCGTCGACGACTTAATAACCTGGTTTCAAAAATATGCAATGACGGCGACTGCGTCTCAGAAATAAACCGCAGGTGTCGCCAAGGATGGTATGAAAAGTCTCCACAAAATCTGACAAAACAGTGGAATTTCCATGAACGCCATAATGCGAACTGTGCTAGCTCTTCTGTTTAGCTAGCTACTATCTTCCTTTCGTCGAAAATATCGTAACCAGGTCTTTGAATTAATCCTTTTATAAAATGGTACTGTTTCATGATGAAAAATATGTACCATCCACATCGTGGTATGGTTTGAAAAGATCTGTGAATGAAACATGCGCTTCAAGGTGGTGGCGCAACCAAGTTATTGCCGGCGATTGAATCAAGTGATGTTTCTTTTGGTGCTCCACGCTACCACGTTATTATGTCCTAATGAAATAAATTCCCAAGGAATTGTGTTTCTACCTTCGGCCTTATCCTTCAGTAAGATGAAGGCTATGTGCTGAATTATAATAAAAAAAATATTAAAGTCGAATCATTAAGTAAAACTAAGTGTTGTAATCAAACACGGTGATCTAATTTAACCATTAACTATTTGTCTACTATGACCATGAACCATCTTCACAGAATCTGATTCACACAGCTTAGTGGTTAATTTCGAACTGTTTCTTGTTATTTTCTTACTAGTTGGTAACGATGAAATAGTTCATTCACCTGAAAATTGGTTTTTACTAGCTTCAATCATTGTCTGACTCATTTGAACTGTACAGTGTGGTCCATAATAAAGTGCGAAATAATGCAGGGAGTATCTGTTATATCCTTTTAAACTTCATTCACGAATTTACAAAACAGTCCAGTCAAATTAGGGGTTTACCTCGGCATTTAATCGAAACCCGGATATTAACTTGTATAAACCTTTATTTTGACATTCTAAAACTTGTGGGATCGACAAAAATTACAATTTGTGTTTTTAATCACATCAAATGAAAATTGAGAACTGCTGTTGCTTATGACTTTATTTTGTTAAGTATATTTGTTTTATTAAAATTATATTTTAAATATGTTTAATAAATTTTAAGTAGGTACTTAAAATTTACTAAACATACTGAGGTAGGTACCTCAGCTTTGTCTGGGGATGTTGCAAAAATGACCGTTTTGACATTCTAAGTAAGTACCTATTATATAAATATATATCAACTCAAAAACTACGTAACAAATTTAAAAAAATCACCATTACAATGATACATTATCTTCTAATAATAAAATGTGTAGTTACCTCGGGAAAACGTCTTATTCCTAGGGGAAAATATCAATCATTCCAGGCGGGCCACGCTGTTAGTTTTCAAGTTATATATATTTATACTCAGAATGACAAAACGGTCTTTTTTGCAATATCCCTAGACAAAGTTGAGGTGTGTATATTAACAAGCAATTCAAATTTATCTTTTATCGAAATTACATACTTTTCTTTTCTAGCGCGAATCTCTTGATTGTAGCATTTAGAACCACTCTGTCCTGATTTACTGTATAAGTAGCAGCTAGGTTTTTGGGACAACCGGTGCACCTATTCATTTAACATTTAAATTCGTGTTCGTTATAACTTTATTATCCGTTGAATAAATAATACAGTTTGCGCTTTAGCTTCCGCGTGATCTTTAAAAACGTTCTAAGTGCCGATTGACGTTACATTAAATGTCCATATGCGTATGCACATACCTACGTAAACCCAGCCCCAATTATAGATCCATTAATCAGGCGATGATTGATCATATTACGGTAAAATATTTGTAATGGTAAAACTCGACAGCGCGTACTTAATTGGTGAAATACATATATTAAGATTTACATCATCGCTTGATCTTATATCCTTATTCTTCGTTTATGGTCGGCACATCATTTGTAAACTGGATTTGAATTACGCTGTTCTGATGTCTGAACTCGAAAAGCAGCAATTAAAATTTATAAAAAAAGCTAAATTTCAGGTCTCGTAGTCATAAATAGAAATTATTACCTGTTGCAAATTGAGTGTTTGTTCATTTTAGAAGTACAAGATTTTAACACAGTTAGACTTATAACTTTAAAGTTTTCACATAATCATATTTAATAATTTAATTTCACGCTATTTTTTTATGTGATAGGTGGCAGACGAGCAGACGGGTCGCCTGATGGTAAGCGATTGCCGCCGCCCATGAACATCCGCGACACCAGTGGAGTCACAATGTGCGTTGCCAAAGTTTTAACTCCCCTTTCCTCCGGAATGGGCTCATAGTAAATAACGTACTTTTCTCACGGTGACTTTAATCTTAGCAGAAGATAAACTTGCAATCTGAAAATGTCTTGTATTGCTAAATATTACGAAATAAAATAATAATGTTTGTCATTTTAAACAGTTGCGGTTTAAATCGCGTTTTAATGGTTAACATGATTGTCTCTCAATTAAAATATTTTAATTACTTATCATAATAAATTGGGAAGATCTGTGATTCTATTAGAACGGAGAGCCGCAATCTGCGTGTAACCGTGTGAAGGTGTTATAGCACCTCGCCGTTGCGCGCAGTTACCACAAGGTTCTTACGAGAAGTTATTCGTTAAAAGCAACAAAAGATTCGAGGCTTGCTTAATTTCTCAGTCGCACGCACGGCTCAGCTTAATTGGAACGTAATTATATCATCAACTTGGCGTATTATTACCAAATCATCTGCGTCCTCCCACATATATTTTAAAGTTGAAACCTTCTCCTACATAAATTTGCGATACGGCATTTTAATAAATTCCGTAACTTTTCGGTACCGGATCAAATTGTTTGTGTAGAAATTCACCTTTAGACAATTTTACTGTAACCGGATTTATAAGCACCAATGAACGATAGTAGAATGTTTGTAGTTAAAAATAGCTGTATTGGCGGAGTAGTAGCATAATTGAAATTAATTTGTACTTAAGTTATTCATTCATTTGATGATCGATCACTAATATTTCTATGAAATTTTATATATTTATTTATATGACAATTCATTATCGTCATTGTAGAGTGAAATATTCAAGAGGTAAGTCTAGCTATTTCGTCGTGTTTTCTTGCTATATGGAGGTACAACACAGTTCGGAATAATATGCGATCGTACTTATAGTATAGGTCTGATGCTACATGTTACATAATAAGATTTCAAGGTCAAGCTGGAGTTGTCTCACTGTGATTCATTCTGTTGCTCTGGTGGTGTCCACTAATAAAAAAATTATGGCGCCATCTTCTCTTAATTTATTTTTAGCCAGTTCAACGGCAAACTACTATTCATTCACATAGAATCATCTCGAACGATTTAAAATGTCGATCAAACTGGTCTGCTCTAAAATATTTCTGAAGATGTTTTGTGTTTAGCGGTATTCTCCTATTTAAATTAGGTTTATATATATTTCCTTACGTTGGTATGAGGGAGAGTCTGATGTCAAAAATGTAGTAAGTAATATATCTATACAAGCGACAGCTGACTGATTGATTGATCTATCTAAACTAAGGGTTAGAAACTTAAAAACGATAATATGCAAATGTGTATAGAGCTTGATTTAAAGGGCTCCGATTGAGACATATGCCAAAAAAAAGGCTCATATGCGTAAGCATATGATGCCCCCCTGTCACTTTGAAGTAATTCAAAGTGACAGAGGGGCATCAAAATTGGTTCGAGTGATTATTGGAAAAAACTATATTTTAATTCATCATGTAAAGTAAACTAAGTAACTAGGTTAAAGACCGCTGCTGTGCTCGAACTTCATTTATTTTTCAAAATATAGTTTAGTTGTAACTAGCACATGTATATGTTTATGAGTAACAACTAGTAAATGTATAATAATAATAATAATTCTCACAACATCTCATACGTTGACCTGATTCCGTACTAAGTAGCTTAAGCACTTGTGTTACAGATATCAGACAACAGAGGAACACAAATATATACTTAAATACATATATTACACCCAGACACCGAACAAACACAAGTGTTCATCGCACGAGTGTTTGACCAGGGTGGGGATCGAACCCACGACCTTTGGCGTAAGAGGCAGGGTCACTACCAATTGCGCCATCCGGTCAGTCAATGATGATATGAGTCAGGCAATGATGGTATGATTTTTATGAATAAAAAAATGTCCATGTAATCATATAAAAAATTAAACATAATCAAACATTCAACCAGAACAAAACAATAAATCTTACGTTATTTATTCGTATAATATTAGATCCAAAAATCTAGCAGGTTGATGCACGGCTTCATCGTAACGGGCATAACTAAGATAAGTTACCACCATGACATTCTACGGTGCTTTACACGAGCAAAAATAATGTTCAATGGGATCCAAGCCCGAGTTCTTAGCGACCTCTCCACCAAATTGCAGCCAAGTCGGTTCGGCCGTTCTAGAGTAATTAATAGTGTAACTAACACTAGTGTAATTTTTTTTATAATTTTTTAAAAAAATAATAAATATTTCACAACATCACATACATTGATCTGACTCTGAGATAGGTAGCTCATGCACCTGTGCTAGGGGACGTTCAATTATTACATAAGCAGATGTATTACAGCTATTACCCCCACCTCCTTGTCTGCAAAAATAAGCAAAGCTCTTACCCCTTCCCCCCATACTTACGTAAACATTTTTCGATTTTTTTGTCACAGCTTGGCAACCCTACAAACCGTATGCATTTATTTGTAGGTAATTTCCCGAAAATACGTTTCGTTTCCAAGCAAACAGAATGTGAGGGTTGCCTATTGTGTTAAAAAGAAAATAAATAATGACGTAATCATCTACACCTCACGGATATCAGAATCAACAGTGGTATTACAAATATATACATAAATTACTTTTTTCTTTGTAAATATGTACTTAAAACACCCAGACCAATACAGACATGTTCATGCACACAAATGTTTGTAACTGTGCGGGGATCCCGCACAGTTACAAACATTCCGCCGCAATCCTTGGACCAAAGGCAGCGTTCACTACCACTGTTCCAAACGGGTCGTCTAATCTTTAATATACATAGATGATACTAGTATAAAAGAATGCCATTTGAAAATTATCCCTAAGATGGATTTTGATTCAGTGTATTTTTTTAAATGGAAAAAGGATATATAGCGATTGGCATTACTCTTAATTTGTGGCAGATTAAGATCTCGTGTCTTTTTCCCGTAGTAATCGTTTTTATTTATCCCACAGGAACCTGACTCTCCGGATAAAAAGTATCCTTTGTGCGTCTTTTGGTTCTAAGCTACCACTCCTCCAATTTTCAGTCAAATCTAGCCGTTCTTGAGTTAGTAAAAATATAACTAACTAATACGGCTACCTTTATTTACATAGATGATACGAGTATAAATAGTCATCTAAAAAACCTTAGGACGGATTATGTTTGAGTAGTTTTTTAACAGTGAAATAATATATCTTACGATTGGCATTACTCTAATTCGTCGTAGCTCTTGGACCACTTTCTCCCATCGTCTTTGGCACATTATTTTACAGCGTAGGAAATTTTATACCGGGGGTTCAAAGTTAGTATGAAGCTTTGCAGTTTTTGATGTTATTTATGTCCCGAAACAACGAAGTGAGTGCTGGCCACTAGTACTGTTAAATTTAACGAAACTTTATTTGTGTGATATGATATCGCTGCTTTTTTTAAAGGGTTATTCACCAACTCCACATTCTTTTGTGTCGAGTTAGTGAATAACCCCTTATGGGGTGGGGTAGGCTTATCTAAAACGCAAGACATTTATCAAAATTATCGAACATCATTCATCAACAGGAAATCGCAGAAGCATAGTTTTAAGATTTTTCGATGGTAACCCTGGTTTAATTACGCGATATCTAAGCATATTAAAATGTATTATGATGAACATGTAAATCCTTGAAACCATAATATTATTATCTTATTAGTAAATTCAACTAAATCTCGATGTTTTCGTAGGCCCCCTTTAGACCCCGATATTTATAGATATATGTATAATATGTGAAGAACAACTTGATAGAAAAAGGGGGAAGAATAAGACATACAGTGCCGACTACACATACAGGTAACGTGGGAACAGGGTTCCTGCCCTATTGGATGATGGATGATAATGATTTATTTTTAACCGACTTCAAAAAAAAGAGGTTCTCAATTCGACATGTACCTATACATTTTTTTATTGTTTTTTTATAGAAGGGCCAATCAAAATGACCTCACTCCGCCTACATTTTTCTTTTTTTTTATATTTGTTCGCCAATTACTTTGCCATTTATGAACCATTTAGCTGATTCTTTTGGAAAGTAGATAGTCCGGGATTGGTACCATGACCAGGATCTGATGATGGGATCCTGGAAAAATTTAAAGGAACTTTCAAATTTTATAGGGACACGTAAAGCATAGGTATCTTTTTTTTAAAACTGCACCAGTTTTTAGTTTCAGTCAGGCGACTGTATTATGACTATGAGTTATGACTGCTAAAAAAATGAGAACCCTAAAATTTTAAAAAGGTCTTTTTAGGGTCTAATTTTTTTGCCAAAAAATGAGACACTAAAAACTTGAAAAAAAATTTCTGCTGAAAAAAACCAACTTCAAAAACCACGAACTAAAAAGTGTAAAATAATATTTTTATCACTCGAGAAAAGGTTTTACCAAAGTCGGCGCCTAATCTCTGTAGAATAATTGATTGTTGTATTAAATTACAAGATAGAATTGGGCGCCTACTTCGGTAAAACCTTTACTCGAGTGTACTGTTATAAAATGTTATTTGAAGTGTACAAAGTGATGAAAATATTATTTTACACTTTTTAGTTCGTGGTTTTTGAAGTTGGTTTTTTTCGCAATTTTTTTTTATAAATGTAATGATAAAGTGTAATGACCGCCATAGTTTGTTTTGTTAGTTATGGGAATGGTGAATTTACTTTTAAAATATCCCAAAACACATGAGATACACGATTCTGAAAACATTTTCTCACATTTGACTAAAACTTCGTATCCTGCTCATATGAGAAGACTACCCATCTATTCGAAATTAGCCCTGCCAATACATCTACCTACCTATTTAGAATCTCACAAATTCGTCAATGTAAAATCAAAGAGTATAGAATCAGATTAAGTAGTGCATCAGCTGTGACGTGATTTCAAGTACCTATGGATAATGATTTGTCCAACTTTGTGGTTAATTCGAGTGAGTTTTCGTTGAAATTAGTCCATTATCGTCTTTGAATGACCATACGGATGCGGTTTGGGACTTGTTTCCACCATCTAATAAAGAAGCCGTACATACCTGTCCACGAATAATAATAATAATAATTCTCACAACATCTCATACGTTGACCTGATTCCGTACTAAGTAGCTTAAGCACTTGTTTTACAGATATCAGACAACAGAGGAACACAAATATATACTTAAATACATATATTAATTACACCCAGACACTGAACAAACACAAGTGTTCATCGCACGAATGTTTGTCCAGGGTGGGGATCGAACCCACGACCTTTGGCGTGAGAAGCAGGGTCACTACCAATTGCGCCATCCGGTCAGTCAATGTACCTACAGTATAAATTAATATTATATGCGGGAGTTTGTTTATTTGTATATTTAAGTCTAAGGAACTCAATACCTTTATATTTGACACTTGAGGATACGGCTGACTCAAAGTGGGCCTGTCTACGTAGTCTTGTGAATCCTCATGCATACCCTCCTGCCGAAAGACCGGCGGGTTATGTCGGGCTCACCGCAAAGGCGGTAGGGAGTCGAGCCGTCCCTACCAGGCTGAAGTAGAGGCCTGTGGTGTAATGCCGGCACTAAGGGGCAATTCTCGTTAGCAAGACATGGAAGTCGAATTTAAGATTTGTGTTGAAATCTCTAATTTTGACTTAATTGTCGAGTGGTCGAGAATAAGCTCTCTGGTACTCAATACCTATCTAACATAAATATTTTTATTTCCTCATCAACATTAATTGTTCCCTAAAAACCCCTAATAAAAACTGATATGATGCACGAAAAAAAAGCGTGGGAGAAGCCGCAGGCGGAAGCTAACCTGAAAATAAATGTCGATCGATAGTTAAATGTGGAACGTGGCATTAACCGGGCGCCATATTTTAGAATCATCATGAGTGTTCAATAATGATGATAATGACCCGCGCTCATTAACGCGTGGATCTGTCATTTTAATGAGTCACAAATAGTATCTGTCCGGTCCGGTTGAGACGCAGCTGGTATGCTCAAATCGTCCTTGCCAGGAATGCGAGGTCATCACGCCTTCGTGGTCGCTCGCGTTCTTTGGTGGCGGTCCTCTTGTGAAACATAATTATTGTTGTTTTAGAATCATTCATTCCGTATTCCGTGCATGTCATTATGATGTCAGTTGGCAGTTAATGGCTAGTGATTTGTGCAGTGCAACACAAAGTGCACATTAGCACCTGATCTATGATTATGAAAACCGCTATAATAACTGCCCGAATGCGCTAGACCGAATACTAGGGATAATAAATGTACATTGATGTTGTGTGTGTAAGTACAGACGGCTTGGTGTAGTTTGCTCTTAATAGTGAATTCGGATCAGAGTATTAAATAACTATTAGCAAAACCACGAAATTCGGCGACAACGTCAAATACAGAAGATCGTTAAATGAAGATTGAATAACATTGAGTAAGCAAATTATATATTATTGTGTAATAATTTCTATTACAAATAATACTTACATTTATGTAATTGCTTGTCTAAAACAGCAAGCATCCATTTTATCTATAAAATTGGTAAAGTCAAATTTGTAAAACTACATATCTAAATATGAAGAGGTATATTCATTCGTTGTGTCTTTTTAAACAAGTATTAAAACAAGTACATACTTATATTTAAAAGTCGCTTCTATTTTTAAATTTAATTTAGGCACCCCGCTTCATCCGTGTTATGTTTACATAAATCAACTGGTGTTTGCAGTGCTGTTTATGTATAATATTAAGCATTAAAAATGTAGGAAAACACTATTTGTATGCTTCCTTACCCCAATAAAATGTTCCTATTAATACTGACAGGGTTTATTTATTATTTTTGTACTCTATTGGTACAAAATTTGATACAAAAGGCGGATTTAATATACGAAATATCGTTGGAAATATATTATATATTATAGCCAGTTCTCATTAGTATTCAAAAATCACGTCTTATGTTTTAATAAGCAATAAACATAAGAACTTTGTATTTTTAGAAACATTGTTCGTCATATCCGCAAATTTGGTCAGGATGAAGTTCGTTTGGAATATCATTTTTTAGATCAACAGTCCCATATTCAGTCAACGCGGCTTGTGTAACACACTCAAGGCAACAAGTGAAGCTAATACGTCACACATGGTATTTATTTACACGAACGTGACGCAATATATTATTGGTCGTATACCGTTCCGCTTTGATCTTATTTCAATGAGGGGATTGGACGTTAACCTTTTAAAACTGTATCATTGCGCGAAAACTCGCTCAATTTCTGATGATATCCGCATACGTATTCGCACAAACAATTATCTTCATACATTACTTTAGAAGTAAATCGTTAAAGCTATTATAACCGCACGTCAAAGAAAAGCTACGTATCGTGATTTCGATGACGTTATGGACGATGTTCAATGCAACTACTTATTATTATGTAGGTGTAATAAGTAATTGCCTTTGGAAATGTCAATTGCATCTTGTCGTGAATCGTGATAACCACGATTAATCATAAAAAAATGTTTTGTGTCTATTGAAGTTATGTATCCTATAATATTGTTCCAAGGAAATCATTATAGAATTCATTGTTATGGTACAGACATGATGAAGATTCATTTTTGCTCAACATTTATAACGATTGCATCGTTATCTTATTCATCTTTTAAAACAAGATGCAACCTAATTTACAAGTTTATAATTATATGTATATTTTTGGACAGTTGTTATATACAACTGTCCAAAAAATATACCTATAAATTATGTGTAAATGTTATATTCCTAAGTCATGTTATAATTAAAACAAAATAATTTCTTTAGTAAACTTATTTTCTCAGCAACCAATGAATGTACTTCCCTCAACGAGTTCTTACTAGTTCTTTATCGTAAAGTGAACAGAGATTTTATTCTAATATTTCTCAACGAGTCTATCATATAACTAAATCATTAAGTAATCAATGTTGTTAAACCTTATTAAACTGACTACTTTGTACGCAGTTACGGGTGCCACTGCGCCAGGCGCTGCGACCTCGCGACCTGACCGTGGTTATAGCGAAGAAGCATCTGAAGGTCGGCATCAAAGGCCAGCCGCTGATCATCGACGGGGAGCTCGACGCCGACGTCAAAATCGAAGAGTCCACGTGGGTGCTGCAGGACGGCCGGAATCTGCTCGTTAACTTAGAGAAGGTAAAAAAAAACAGCGGTGACTGACTATTTTTGTCAAGGAAAATCGAATAAACGAATTTAGACAGCGTAAAATTTCCCTACAAATTTTCTTCCAGTACATTCCTGAACTTCAAGCGATTTGTTCTGTATAAAAAAAAAAATATTTATAGAAAAATAGCTATAAAAAGACAAAGAAAAATCTTTTAAACTTTGTAGATAAAATTAGTTATTCTGCCTGTAGTTCGCAACTTCAGTCATTATCTCATTACAAAAATTATGCATATTTTATCGTTAGTCGTCCCTCATTCAAAAACTACGTGACATACCAACTCATGTTGCTTATTGCAAATGAGATTTTTTTTGTCAAATGTCATAAATAAACCTTGTAACACTTTTCTAAAGTAACATAGTATAATTATTTTAAACGTAACTTTGTTATTACACGAAATGAAGTTCTTGCGGATACCTATTAAAGTTAATGATCAATTTGCCGTTTCTTGTAACAATGTTGCTCGCTATCGTTGCAGGTGAACAAAATGAATTGGTGGAGCAGACTAGTCACTACCGACCCCGAGATATCTACTAAGAAAATCAATCCAGGTTAGAGTCCTACCGTGCACATGGCTAACTCATTATTCACCTACTCACGTTGGAGATACTCGTATCAATTAAAACTTGCACAATATTGAATACAAAGGCCTTTATTAACTCGTCAGGCCAACAATTGTAGTATTTAACTCTTTTTTTCTTCTTCATGATATCAATGTGAATGGTTAACGTGAAACGTTCTAAATACTTTGTCTTGAATTTTTAATGATATAATGAGACGTAACCTCCCAATAAAATCATAAGTTTTGTATTCAGATCTGCCAAATTTTAATAAACAATTTAATGTGCAAATGTTATGCAATTTATTGATAAAGGACATATGCATAATTGCAGTTTATATTTATAATGCAATTAATTCGATTGGTTGCAGAACCTTCAAAACTTTCCGATCTGGACGGCGAAACTCGAGGCCTGGTGGAGAAAATGATGTACGATCAGAGACAGAAAGAAATGGGTCTGCCGACTAGTGACGAACAAAAGAAACAAGATGTGCTCAAAAAGTAAGTTTTTTTTAATATACAACAATTTCCACGGACACTGGTTCCGTGCCTTTTTTGTGCTTATTTTTTAAGGGTTACAAAATTTTAAAATTATCTCTCCTCGATAGAATTAAAATTAAATAAAATAAAATTACAATAGCTTAAGTTTAGGCTGTCATCAGTATTTATTTATAGTCTAAATAAATATCGATGACTAGCTAAATCGATATAAAATTCACATTACTATAATGAAATATAAAACGCGTTTTGAAAAATCACTGAAGTGTCTGAGCATGATTGTTAGTATAATGTTAATATCTCTATTGTGATGTTTATATTAGTTTTTCAAACCTTGTTAAAAGTAAACATAGGTGTTACCATGTGCCAATTTATTACACGCTATTACCCATTAGTTACACCTATTCAAGTTTACGGTAATTTTTTTATTTGGTTATTAACGGTTATAAAGTTTTGCAAAAACAAACTGCATAAACGTGGCCCTGATATAGTATATTACTGCAGCGGGCGGCAATAAAAACATTGATGGAAGACACCTGGGGATGTGGGCCGAGGCACACATACGTGAGTCCATCAATGCTTGATTTCGGTCTACGCTTGTATGGTGCTTTTTCAAATAATGCCGGGAAATTAAAAGAAATTGCATAATTATGGATAATAGTTTTTCTTTTTCAAGACATTATTTTTTTCATTTATTCTGCCAGTTCGAATTTTAAATAAACATGGTAAGCTATAGTTGGGCCAATATAAAAAAGGCCACATTTGACACTTCAACTAAATTCGACAACGTAACCTTGTAACAATGGTCATTGAATTTATTTATCTTTCCATGTTAAAAAATCACAATTACCTACTTAACTTTTTAAAAATTATGTTTGCATTTATTTATTTCAATAAAGACAAAAAAGATAAATTCACGATTTAATTTCTGTATTTATAAACTTACTAGCTTTTGCCCGCGACTTCGTCTGCGTTCACACAATATCTTTATAAATTATAGCCTATGTGTTATTCTGATCTATAAGCTACATTACTGTAAAGTTTCATTAAAATCCGTTTAGTAGTTTTTGCGTGAAAGAGGAACAAACATCCATACATCCATCCAAACAAACTTTCGCCTTTATAATATTAGTAAGGATTAAACATTTACCTTTCTAGAGAATTGAACGTTGGTACAATGTTGTGTGTGTCAACCTATTTTCTTTTTAAACTCTAGTGATGTTCTCGAAATACTAGTACGAATTCAATGTTAATCGTGTAGGAATATTCATCCATAAATGAAAAGCCACATTTTGATTACAATAAAACGTATTATTCTCTTGTTAAAAATATAAATAAAGAAATAAAATCTATGGCACACAATATAAGCTCTTTGATTTCGATGAAAATGAAATAGGCTGGCCGCGGATCGATACCTATCTAGGATCGGTACCTACTTTCCTCTTTCTTTTCAATAATTTTGATTGACATTCCTCCAAATAAAAGTACTAATAACTTCTTTTTTATTATTATAGTATTCGATTCACATTAGTTTGAAGTACATATCGATTATTCACTTTAATCGAAGTTTTTAGTAGGTCACCTCTATAAATCTAAGATTTATAAACGTCAAATGTGGCTTATTAGCTTGGCTCAACTTTAGCTAGCTTGCTTGAACACAACGTATATCAAGGAGCTCCTTGGGGCACAATTCTCAGGCCACTCGAATAAAGTTCACATTCAAAAAAGTTCAAAGATCGAATTTTTTTCGAAGATAAGTTTTTTTTATGGGATAGGCAGACGAGCAGACGGATCACCTGATGGTAAGCGATCACCGCTTAATTTGTCTATTCTCAGAACTTCACAATCGAAATAGTTCGAATGAACGTCGCTCGAACTACGTTCGAACACTTCGAGTGCTAAGGACCGGTAGGAATCCCGAGTTCGTATACGAATTTACTTGTCAAACTTCACTTTGAGGTTACCTGACAACAAATATGTCATTATTTAAAATACGAATTTAACTTACAGAGTACTTTATTATATAGGAACAACAAAATCAAAAATACCGTGCGTCTACACCGCACTTCTTGATGAGTAACACTCGCCAACACGTTATGAGCTGTGGATCAGCCTCCAAGAGTTGTACTAGCCGGAGCCTTTGCTCCGGGCCGGCAAATTTTTTATGTTGCACGTTTTCCATCTCTTTTTCAAACTTTTCACCAAAACAAACAAACAAAATGGAGTTTTAAATTTTGCGAAGATAAAATTTTAAGTTGACTTTCGCGCGTTCCGTTTCACCCGACACAGTACACGAAATATTCAAATATTAAATTTTCTAATAAAATTTGGTAAATTATTGGACATACTTAGCAAAATTTATAGCTTTATTAAAATTTATGACAATAACTCTTGTGATGGATATTTAATTTGGTCGCTGCAGCATTTTAAAAAATGAAGTCCTGCATGTAGTACCCATGGTTGTGATGGAACGTTAAAAATATTGTCTAGGATACGTTTGACTTCGTAGTTCGGTCGTGAATTGTCCTATTGGTGATGAGAATAGTTTATGCATACCATTCGAACTTTTACAGTAGAATCGGAATACTACTAACACTATACGAACTAATACACGGAAAAAGTTCGAGTGGCCTGAGAATTGTGCCCCCTTGGTTTTATTATTACATAATGTTCCATTCCATTTTTTAAATAACACGACGGATATAATTTGTCGATTCCATATATTTCGAAGAAGGTTTTTAAATTAGGTTCGAATTACCGCGTAAAAGATTTCACGCGGATCAAAAATAGGACGACCGACTGTATACGTTCCCCACAGAATTAGATCGTGGTTTTCCCCATCGATATTGATTGAAGTCTTTCCCCCATTTTTTTTTTGACTTAACGGTTTCAGCAGCTACCCAAAGTGACTTACTTACAAATGTAACTAAATGAAAAGATAATCCTCTTAAATAAGTTAATGAATTCCTTTTTTATTTATTTATTTTCTTTATTGTAAGGAAACATACAGTACTTAAAATTACACTTTTTTGTTACAGATTCATGGAACAACACCCTGAAATGGATTTTTCTAAATGCAAATTTAATTAAATAAACAGAAATGATGTACCTATTCAATATTTTTATCATTAAGTCATTAATTATATGTACAAGTTTACAAACCTTTAATTAGTACATGCTTTAGGCGTGCTCACAGTGGGGTAAGGTTGACCAAACTTCAGCCTGATTTGAACTTTATTCTTCGAAATCAAAAAGTGAAATGAATGCTTCACACCCAGGGTTACCCTGAACACCTCACGTACCCTACGTGTATCCAGTACACGTTCCGCGATTTTGTTTTCGAGATGCGAGTTTTTTTTTTAATTTTTGTAGTATTCTACTTAGCTACTTTTGCTCTAAACATCAATAAATTCTGGGTACACCTGTGGTAATGGTCTGTTGTGTTGTGCTAAACATCTAAACGCAATTGTTTTCTTAATTCTAATGTAAATTTTAAGTATTACTGCAAGTAAAGCTTTATTCCAAGGGTACTGTAATTTGTAATGATGTAGTTGTGTAAGAAATTATTGTATCTTGCACCCATTGCAATGAGCTGCGTTTAATGTATATCCGTATTATGGAATTCAACATGTTTTTGATTTAATAAATACGCAAATGCAAAATATTTTGGCTTTATCTTTTCCTTCCTCGTCCGTATAATTCGTAACGTTTCAATAAGACCTTAACGTCAGATTTGTATAGAATTTCTTAGTACAGTTACAGTTTACAAAGTACTCGTGGTTACAGTCCGATCCTCAGAACAATAAACAATAACTAAAGCAAGTCCGATTACGCTTATTTGGCACGGCGTGGCAAAAGTCGGAACTGATGCTGTTTTGACATTCTCGCATAGAAACATCGTTTACAGCGCCCTCCTGTCAATGTCACTAAAGTGCCTTCTGATCGTGGTCGCACTGTACCATGCAGTCTTTGTCTAAGCCTGCAGTTACTTATCACGTGAAAAAATCGGAACTAATGCTGTTTCCTTTCATACGTATTAAGAATAAGAAATAAGTTATTGACCCCAACACATGTTTACATACAAAATGAAATAAGGACCAACATTATAAGGTTGCGGCCAACAAGGTAGAGTCTCAGCACGTGCTACAACAACCACTAGGCAGCCGCTGCAGCGCTGATTTTTAGGCTGTACCTTTGAGCGACGCCTCATAATAAAACATGCAAACAACAACAAAAAAAGCTGCAATGAATCTTATACAAAGAAAACCCTACACGTGTAAATAAACAACAAAACCCATACAGATGATGAAACGTTATGGCTAGAAGAAGTCCGCTCCACCGAAGAAGTCCCGTAAGAAGCGCGTTTGAGTCACCATCACCAATTCACCATTCAAATATGAGCTTTATCTTCATAGAAACAAGGAAAACCGAATTTTAGTACCGTGTTTTTCCGCGGGACTTCTTTCGTAGCGCGGACTCTACGGGAACGGCGATGCCACACCTAAACACACACACAAACAAACGCGTCATAGCTCCTTTTATTTATTCATGTGGTTGCTTCCCGTCGTTGAGACATGAGAGAACTATCGATATAATCCTCGAAAACCAGGGGGCTTAGCGCAAACCGGACTTTACAACCGATCGGAGTTCCTCCTCTTCAAACGTACGGTTTTTCTCCTTTGTTTGGATGCAACAGGTTGGTTCTGGTTCGATACGGGACATCTTCGCGCTAAGGTCCTAGAAATATTAACAATTGTATCGATATCACAAAACGAATACAAAAGTCCGCGCCACCACAGAAATATGGAACTTATAGCGTAGCTACTTTGGGAGTGGGTAGTGTTAGTACTGTGAGGGTTGGTTGGTAGGTAGCCAAAACACTTTATGGAGATATATTTTCGTATATTGTCTCAAATTAACACAAGATAATAATTATTTATATCGGAGCAACAACTTAACATGGACGCGGTTGGTTAGCGAGAGAGTGAGGTAGGTGTGGGGGGAGAGGAACTCCCGTACCAATCAAACCAGTATTGCCCTGCGGGCGTTTACGGAACTAACATGGCAGAAAATAAGTGCTAGCGGTACCTAACCGGCAGCAAGGCATTGCGCTTAGGGCGCGATAGAGGGCGCTGTCTCGCTATATACTCCCCCTCCAGAGGATGAAAGCGTCCTCGCTCATTCGCTGGCCATACATTATCATTGTTACAAACATTTACAGAAACACTACTTTGGTTAGACACATTATGACATTCATTATTTGAATCCACATTAGAATTGTAATTTCTATTCGTTACATAAAGATTAGGCGAGTACATACATTCCTCCCTATCAGACACATTATTGCATTTATCATTTAAATCCACATTAGAATTGTAATTTACATCGGTTACATAAAGATTAGGCGAGTACATACATTCCTCCCTATCTGACACATTATTACATTTATTCTCATTTAAGTTACGACGGGGACGGCCACGTTTCCGCACCGGAACTACAGGTTGAGGTAGGGTCGTATCGCGACCCAGGTAAGGTGGTTAACTGTTTAATGTGATACTTCCCTAAGTACCTACTGGAGTCCTGTGCGGGTGCTATGATATAAGTTGTAGGGCTTACCTTTTTAGTAACCACGTATGGTCCATCTCTTTTTGGTACGAACTTCGATGTCAGGTCCTTTCCTTTGTTGCTAAGTACATGCGAATTCAATAATACCAAGTCACCTGCAACAAAACTTTGTCCTACGCGACGTGACTGATCACCATAGTCCTTTCTTTTATCCTGCTGACTTTCGACCTTCTCGCGAACTGCAGCTAGCGTATTGAGAAAACGTTTTAGGTATGGTGTTATCTGTGGAACGAAATTTTCTTTCTCCAAAACCAAACGAGGATCATTTCTTACTTCTAAAGGCGATCTCAGCTCTCTGGCAAACATCAAGTACGCTGGCGAAACTCCTGTAGTTTGACAGCGTGCAGAATTTAACGAAAAACGTATAGACGGTAAGTATATAGGCCAAGAATTATGTTTATTACCTACTAATTGTGATAACTGTACTTTTAAATCTCTATTCTTTCTTTCCGCAGGGTTCCCCTCAGGATGATACAGCGGTAACAATTCCTGCTTCACATCTAACACGAACATACACTGTTGCATTACAGCTGAAATAAATTGTACACCATTATCTGAAATAATGCTACGCGGTAGACCAAAACGTAGAAAATATTCCTCTATGAGTGTACGCGCGCACGCCTCAGCTGTCGCTTCTCGAAGCGGATATAACTCGACCCATCTAGTTGCGGTGTCCTCGACCAATAAAATCCATTTTTCATCCTTATCACCTGGAGGTAAGGGTCCGAATAAATCTATAGCAATAACCTCATTTCTCTGATTCAGGATCGGCGTCTGCAACAACCCTGGTGGCTTGTCGTTGGCAGCCTTGTAGCGCTGACACGATGTACACGTTCTGACATACTCGACAATGCACGACGCATCCCTGGAAAATAAAACTTTTGAGCAACTCTTTGATATGTCCTCTCGATCCCTTGGTGACCTGCCAGAGGAGAGTCATGACATTCTTTTAATACTTCTTCTCTTTGATCCACAGGTATAACTAATTGCGGTTCTTCTGTATCCGCATCCGGATTATAGCGATAGAGCACTCCTTGCTCCATAATATAACCTCTTCCCGTCCAACGATGAACATCAATTTCCTCTTCACTTTCCAGATTCCTAATTATCTTAGCAAGTTCAGGGTCTGCAAGCTGACCTGATCTTAACTCGGAGGGTCTCTTCGCAGGTAAGTCAATCGTTACTGAACATATCCCACATGCATCTGCGGAGTTCTCATCGCAGTTGGGACGGCTCAGGGTATCTGCTATTATATTTACCTTCCCTGGTGTATACTCATAATGCAAATCAAATGCTTGTAATTTCAGTGCCCATCTTACCAATCTGCCTGATGGTGATTTTACAGTCATTAGCCACTTCAACGGCTGGTGGTCGGTACCTACGACAACCCTATGACCATCAATATAAGAACGAAAACGTTCCACAGCCCAGACTATGGCTAAGGCTTCCCTCTCTGTTGTTGAATAATTTCTTTCTGCTTGATTGAGCAATCGGCTCGCATATTCAATAGGCCTTTCATCATTACCTTTTCCTTGTAGAAGTACTGCACCCAGAGCGTAGTTACTGGCATCAGTTCTGAGCACAAACGGTTTGGTGTAGTCAGGTTGGATGAGGATGGGTGGTGACGTCAGCAACCTTTTTAGCTCCTCGAAGGCTTGATCTTGCTCTGTCTCCCATCTCCATGGCTCATGTTTCCTAGTCAACTTTGACAGTGGTTCTGAAATTTTAGAAAATCCAGGTATAAACTTCCTAAACCAAGAAGCAGTCTGTAAGAAGGTTCTTAGATGTTTAAGTGATGACGGCTTCTTCATATCTAATACAGCTTTCACTTTTTCTTCATCAGGTGATATACCATCTTTAGATATCACGTGACCTAAATATTTGACAGTGTCTCGTGCAAAAACACACTTATCCCGATTCACCCTTAATTTAAATTCGTGCAGTCTTTCAAATACAGCGTGCAAATCCTTTATGTGGCATTCCATATCAGCCGATATTATGCAAAGATCATCCAAAAAAGCTAAAATAGTAATATTCTGCAACTTCGGGCATGAGCAAAGACGATCAATTAAACGCTGAAATGTAGCTGGTCCATTCTTTAACCCAAATGGCATGCGTTTGAAGCGATAAGTGCCTGACGGTGTCGAAAAGGCAGTCTTATCTTTATCCCGGTTAACGGCAACTTGCCAGTACCCAGATTTTAAGTCTAAAGTACTCATAACACAACCCTGTTTTGTCCTTTGTAACAGCTCATCAATCTTTGGCATTGGATAAGTATCTGTTTTAGTAATACTGTTCAACTTACGGTAATCGACGCAAAAACGAAAACTTCCATCACGTTTAGGCACTAATAGTGCTGGTGCTGACCATGCTGACTCACACTCCTCAATGATATCCTCAGCAAGCATCTTCTCTACCTCGCGCTGCATAACCTCTGCGCGCGCTGGTGTCATGCGGTACGGCGGAACAGCAACTGGCGCGTGTTCGCCGGTATCAATGAAATGCTCTGCATACTGCGTGGCTTCACCAGTCTCTCGGAACACATCACTGAAAGAGTTTATTAAATCATTAAGTGACATACTATCATTATCACAGTTTTTTGGTGTTGACTGTACCTCATTATAACCTTGTTCTAAATCCTCATAAAACAACCTGTACTTCCGGTGCTTCGTGTCCGAAAAGTACCATAATGATTTACCAAAATCAAAAACTAATTTGGCTTTGTTCAAAAAATCTATCCCTAATAAAGATTGATTGTTACAAGCATCTGGAAAAACAATAAATTCAGTTTCAATTATTTTATGTAACATTTTCACATTCACTGAGGTAACTAAAACCTCCATTTTCCTAGATAAACCATCTGCAAGCTTCACATCTCTAATTTGCTTATCAAAACATTGACCACTTTTTATTAAAAAATTATACATTGATTGGCTAGCTACACAGCCTTTAGCGGCTGAATCCACTAATGCAATACCTTTCCCACCTAATATTTCGATATTTAATATTGGTCTCTTATTACCATTAGTGTAACCCCTATTGTTACATACAGTTGACTCCCCCTGCATATTAACATTGGTGGTCTCACACGCATAAAACTTATTGTACTTATAACTACTACAATTTGGACATCTTGCTCTTATTATTCCTATTTCACCACAGCCATAACAATACAAATTTTTACTTTCCTTTATGTCTGTTTTCAGGGATCCATGATGCGGCGGTGGCGGCAAATGCGGCGACCCACCCAGCGGCGGCGCACGCGACCTCGGCGGCGGCGGTCCATATGACTGCGACGTACGCGACTGTGGCGGCGGTGGCGGCAATGGCCCACCCGACGGCGGCACCCAGTGCGAACCTTGCGGCTGCGATACCCGCATCGGCGGTGGCGCGGCAGACTGTCCCGGCGGTGGCACTGCGGACGACCCACGAAACTGCGCGGAGAATGGCCCACGCGACGGTGCACCCGGCGACTGCAAGCGCTCCTGCATCGCATCTTCTATGCTTCGAGCCTTCCTTATAAGATCTTCAAAACAAGACAATGTGTCCCTTTCTATTCTTTTTCTTATACGGACGTCTAACAACCCAAACGTCATATCCAATTGTACCTTCTGTGAGATGTCGTTCTCTGGTAATTTAGAAAATAAAGCGCGTACTTGTGCGACAAATAACTCTGTGTTTAACTTTCCTTGCTGCATACTATATAATTCTTTATATATTTGAAACGGTGCTCTTCGTTCCCCAAATGCGCTCCTCAGGCGATCTATTGCTTCGCTCCATGTTTTCGTATATTGTTTTATACCTTGCCACCAAGTTGCGGCGGAATGTGATAATAATAATGAAAGTCCTCTCAGTGCGTTTTCGTCGGAAACGTTGGCGGCAGTTTTAAAAATTTCGACTGCATCGATAAAATTCTCGACAGACTCGTTCTGCGAGCCACTAAACCTTGCACTACAAGTAATGAAATTAGCACCAACCGGGGCTGCGGCCCTGTCTGTCGGACAGCTCGTACTCCTCATAGTAAGCGACGGCTCCGTTTGTACCTGATGCATTACTGGTGTAGATGATCGTACTTCTTGTAATAGAATTTGACAAAATTCTGCTTGTGATTGCTGCAACTGTCCCATCAGTGCGGCGAAATGTTCCTGAGTCATCAAGATGGACGCGCCCGCGCTGCTTCCTGTGGCACCTTCGGTTGCTGTTTCAGTCGCGGCGTCTTCATTGACCAACTCCTCGGCGTTAATTTCGGCCGGAATTATAGTTTCATTGAGGTTTGCCTCCCTCGGCAACGAACTTCGGCTCCTGGTTCTTGGCATTTTCCTAATAATTCGGTTTTCCAAACCCAAAATGGCGGCAGACCTTCGCGTCCACACCACTCACTAACACACGTTGGGCGATCACTTATAGCGTAGCTACTTTGGGAGTGGGTAGTGTTAGTACTGTGAGGGTTGGTTGGTAGGTAGCCAAAACACTTTATGGAGATATATTTTCGTATATTGTCTCAAATTAACACAAGATAATAATTATTTATATCGGAGCAACAACTTAACATGGACGCGGTTGGTTAGCGAGAGAGTGAGGTAGGTGTGGGGGGAGAGGAACTCCCGTACCAATCAAACCAGTATTGCCCTGCGGGCGTTTACGGAACTAACATGGCAGAAAATAAGTGCTAGCGGTACCTAACCGGCAGCAAGGCATTGCGCTTAGGGCGCGATAGAGGGCGCTGTCTCGCTATAAACTAAATTTTTTTAATCTTTACCTTAATTGAAGTCAGCATTGCCCTCCAAATCATGAAGGCAGAAGTGAAAAAATTCAACCTTAAATAGATTGCAATAAGATTGAATTTTTTTACACTTCGCTATTTACTGTCTTTATTATATGGAGGGCAGAGCACTTGTGCCCATTTCGCGTGCGGAGGGTGAACTCGACCGGTGTCACTCCAACCAGCCGAGTTCTTCAAAGAAACTTATCAGCGCTTTGGTGTTGCTGAAGATTTTTTTGCAAATAAATGTTTATTTTGTTTGTCTGCTGCCGGCAGGATGGTACTAGTGGGCGAACTTCTTTCTTCCTTCAGCGATGGTAGGTGTCACCACACACGTTTGGTTCAATACAGACGCATTAAATCGCGTCTTTATGTAATATATATTCTTTATGTATTTTGTATTAATATTTATTCTGCATATATGTATTTACACCACTTTACGATGATTAAAATTTGATTAATAAATACAAATATTTCGCATGTTTTAAGATGAATTAAATACAAACACCCCTCATTACCCCTCATGTGACTGAGGGAGGCCCATGCCCCAGCAGTGGGGACTTAAATGGGCTGATGATGATGATGAAATACAAACATTTCTGTAACATCTACATTCTAATGTAACCATTACCCTGTTTATTGCGAATATTTTTTTTTTATTTATGACGGCAACTATCGATACAATGCACAGTAGTCGACTGCCGATACATAACGATACCTTCAGGCTCAATTGGCGTATAAACCATTTTGGCCAAATCGAGTTATGTGTACCATTTTGTTCAGATTTTTTTTCTCTATCGATTTGTATATTCGAAATATTTAAATTCGCTAAAAAAATGTTTATACGCCCCAAATTTCAATATTTCGAATATACAAATCGATAGAGAAAAAAAATCTGAACAAAATGGTACACATAACTCGATTTGGCCAAAATGGTTTATACGCCAATTGAGCCTGAAGGTATCGATAAGCAACTCTAGTTGACAAGTCTCATGAAGTGTCAATTCTTAGACTGACACTTAACTGACATTGACAGTTCGACGTAAATTTTGTTGACGTCGCGAGGACTGTCAAATCGGTGTCGTTTTCTGACACACGTGATCCGCTTACTCGTCAGATTTATATCGTTTTTGTGTCATTATCTCAGTGATTATTATCTTTGATTGAGTGCATGTGTTGTGTATGTCGGTAAAGGTTTGTTTGTAAGTAGTAAATACTAACTTTCTGTTATAAATTATATTTATTTACTGTATACATAACCTTAAATTCCCTTGAGTGTCATACAGCGACGAAAATGAATATTCCGCCTAAGCCCCCGGACCCTCCAGATGATGGTCTATCCCCATTGGTGTTTTCCAATGAAAATGGACTACATTTTGGAACCCCGGTCGAGACATCCTCCATATCAATTTCTGCTTCCTCCAGTAGGAAACAGAAACGCCATGTGGAGAACTTAGACAGAACTGTAAATTCGGAGAAACGGACGCGAAATAATGATGATGTAGAAACATCTGCATCCCAACAATCTATTTACACCCACCCAAGTTTCTCCCAATCATACACTTATTCTGAACAGGACTCTGGACCGTTTATAGTTCATGTTTCGAGAGTAGAAGCTGACCCTGCCGCGGGTACCACTCTGAAGGCACTTAAATTTGGGCAATTTCTACATAACCATAATATAAAGGGCATTGCGAGAGAGGGTATAATAAATGTTGGACGGAATAGGGTATCTGTTCAATTTACATCTGCAAATGATGCAAACAGATTTGTTAAAGCTCAATGTTTACCAGACAATAAATACAAAGCGTTCATCCCAGCGTACAACATAACTCGTATGGGCCTAATCCGCGAAATCCCAGTAGACTGGTCGATGGACCAACTTGTAGATTCACTAGAACTTCCGGAAAATTGTGGCATTGTGCTAAAAGCAAGACGTTTGAATAAAAAGGTTACTGCTAATGGAAACACTACATGGAAACCCACTCATACCGTTGTCCTCACTTTTGCAGGACAAAGGTTGCCAGAAAAGGTATATGCCTACCATGCCTCTCTTCGTGTAGAGACCTACCAGCTACCTACCATACAGTGTTACAATTGTTGCCGTTTTGGACATGTAAAGAATCAGTGCAGGTCTCAACCAAGATGCTATCGCTGTGCCCAAAACCACCTTGGAGACTCATGTGAAGTGTTGGAAGTTGCCTCTACGTGCCTTCATTGTTCCGGAAATCACTTTGCCACCAGCAAAGGTTGTCCGGAGCAATCAAGACAACGAGGAATAAAAATCATTATGTCCCAAGAAAGCATATCATACCTAGAAGCCTCTGCTAAAGTACCCAATGTCAGACGACCATATAATGAAGTGGCTAAGGCCTCCACCCCTTCCCTCTCACAGATATCCCTTCCTCGTTCCCCACATGTCCCCTCCATGTCTCAGTCCTACAGAAAGACCATAACTACCAGCCCTCGTCCCAGAATGCCCCCTTCTAGTAGAGGTTATGACAAACATGCCCATCAGGCAATAGTAGCTACTCCATCTTCTGCACTGCCTAACGGCTGTGCGCTGCAAGAACCCTCCCCCTTTGCCGAGGATAGGTTGATAGAAACAACCGTTGCGTTGCTGACTATCATACTATCCAAATTTAACGATGCTCTACCGTCCAACGTTGCTTCTCAACTTGCTACTCTATTTAAAAGCATGCCAGTGGACATAATGCATGGCAACAAAACACACTCATCCAATGAGTCCGACGACGGACTCTTGCCAGTTCCTTCAATGGAATTGTAAGAGTATCCGTCGCAAAAAAAATGAAGTAATTTATCTTTTTAACAAGTTCTCCGTGGCGGTCGCTGCCATCTCTGAGACATGGTTAGTGCCCGATTCCCTCTTTAGGGTGTCTGGCTATGCATGCCTTAGGGATGACAGGGACGACGGCTACGGAGGCTGTTGTTTATTAATAAAAAGAAATATAGTTTATTCCCAAATTTCAATCCCCGCTCACAGCCCATCACTCAACGTGGTGGCTGCGAGAATATTTAACATTTCTTTTATATCTATCTATATTCCCCACCCTTCCCCTTCACTTATTCCTGACCTCCTCAATATCTTTTCTTCTGTTCCTTCTCCAATCTTTATTCTTGGAGACTTTAATGGCCACCACACAGCGTGGGGTTCCCGCTCATGCGACTCATTCTCAACGCAACTGTTGGATCTTTTCGAAGACCTCAACCTTTGCGTTTTGAATGATGGTTCTCCAACTCGTTTAGTTTCACCTTCACAAGACCCACGCTCTGCGGTGGACTTATCTGTCTGTTCTACACCTCTCTCCTCCCTCTGCTCCTGGAAAGTCTTACCCCAATCCCACGGCAGTGATCATTACCCTATTATTATATCCCGACCCCTATCTGTTATCCCAGCTGTCTCTCCACCCCCCTTACTGAAGTATAAAGTAAAATATGCCGACTGGTCCAAATTTAGTTCAGAAATTAGAAAACATTTGGATGGAGTACTCGACAATCCTCCTTCTACTGTTGAAAATAAGCTGGCCGTATTCATGGAGGCATTATCGTCTGCTGCGGAAGCAAGCATCCCTTTGAAGAGACCGAACCGCAAGAAATTAGCCCCTCCGCCGTGGTGGGACTCAGAATGCACGGAGGCGGTTACTCGTCGAAGGGATGCTGAAGCAGAGTATAAGCGCTCCATGACTATGGACAATTATGTTCAATATAAAAAGATAGCTGCGCGTACTCGTAGAATCCTCTCTAAAAAAAAGAAGAATGGCTGGGTGAACTTTTGCGAATCTCTTTCCCCTAGATCCCCTATATCAGGCGTTTGGAAGAACATTCGAAGGTTCCGTGGTTCCCTGATTGGAGCTTCACCATCCTCAAATGACCCATCAACCTGGTTGAATGAGTTTGCAAGTAAATTATCACCCCCTTTTGCCCCCACGGAAAACAGTATCCCAGCCTGCTACCCCTCTCTCAATAGTAGTGATAGGTTCGACCAGCCATTCTCCTTAGCAGAACTAAACTGTGCTCTTCGCGGCCTAAGGGACTCTAGCCCCGGAGAAGACGGCATTCCCTATTCATTCCTCTCCCACCTGGGTTCAACCGGGGAACAATACTTTTTAGACCTACTGAACACAATTTTTATAGCAGGCAATATCCCTTCCTCATGGAAGTCTCAAATCGTTGTTCCCTTGTTGAAACCAGGTAAAGACCCAACCAACGCTTCCTCCTACCGCCCCATTGCCCTATCCTCTACCCTCTCCAAAATCCTTGAGCATATGATTAAGAACCGTCTCGAGTGGATCATAGAGAGTAGGAATATTATTCCCAATAGCCAATTTGGATTCCGGAAATCTAGAGGTACTACAGATAGCCTAGCCGTTCTTACAACGGACATCAGAATCGCCTTGTCGAAAGAGGAGTACCTAGTGGGTGTGTTTTTGGACATTGCGTCTGCCTATGATAACGTGCAACTTCCGGTGCTCAGACAGAAGATGCTTCGCATGAGTCTTCCAGTGAGGTTAGTACATTGTGCAACGAACTTGCTTATGGGTAGAACAATCAAAATTAGGTCGTTTGATCACTCACTCCCCCCCAGAAGTCTCTGGCAGGGATTACCTCAAGGTTCCGTTCTGAGTCCTATTCTGTACAACATTTATACATACGATCTTGAGCAATGCGTCTCTTGCTTTTCTAATATTTTGCAATACGCAGACGATTTGTGCCTTTATGTATCGGATAAATCAATTGTCAATATTAATCGCCGCTTAAATTCTGCACTCTCTTACCTAAACGATTGGCTTCTAAATCATAATCTATCCCTATCAATCCCTAAAAGTAACGCCATAGTATTCACTAGAAAGAGATCTATCCCGCTCATTGACATTCACTGTGATGGTCAACCAATCCCTCTTACTGACCAAGTTAAATTCCTCGGCGTCATCCTTGACACGAGAATGTCCGGTGTCCCCCATTTCAATTATGTGGCTCAGAAATGCGAAAAAGGAATCAACATCCTAAGGTCCCTCTCAGGTGTCTGGTGGGGGTCTCATCCTTACAGCCAAAAACTGCTTTATAATGCTGTTGTCCGAAGCCACCTGGACTATGCTTCTTTTCTTCTTGAACCCTGTAACAAAGAAGCATTAAACAGGTTAGAAAAACTCCAAATGAAAGCATTAAGAATCGTCCTTGGAGCAATGAAGTCCTCCCCAAAAATTGCCTTACAGGTGGAGGCTATGGACCCCCCACTAGATCTCCGCCGTCAATACCTCTCAGATAGGTTTATATTTAAAACCAACCAATCTAGTGATCATCCCCTCATTTCCCGTCTACAAAACTTATCCGAGCTGATCTCTCAACCTTCTTGCAAATATTGGGCCCATAAAACCCCTCCTCTAACAATCACTAGTTACAGAAAACTTCCATCCTTGTCTTACCCAATGGTACAGTTTCCCATAAACCCCCTCTTTCAAATACCCTATGATGCCCTAATCTTTCAACCCCAAGTTGTCCTGGACTTTGGAATTCCCAAAAACGACCCAATGGCTGACTACAAATTCAACATGTATTTGAACAAAGATTGGCAAGATTGGTTGCCAATTTATACTGATGCCTCAAAATCACCGACAGAGGACACTGTAGGAAGCGCGGTATGGATTCCAAAGTTCCAGGTCATGCTAAATTTTAAATCTCCAAAAGAATGTTCAGTATTTACAGGGGAGTCTATTGCTATATTAGAGGCCCTATTGTATGTGCTTTCGCATAAATTAAATAAAACTGTAATACTCTCAGACTCCAAAAGTTGTTTACATGCAATTTTGGGTAATTTATTTAGGAAAAAAGGAGTCTCACCTGTAATTCTTTCTATTAAAAATGTTATATTCCAATGCCATCTTGAAAACGTAGAAGTAGCTTTAATATGGATCCCAGGTCACAGTGGTATTCGCGGCAACGAGCAGGTAGACGTTTGGGCCAGAGAGGCCATACAGCTTGGCACCGCTCGAGAGCAAAATTTTGCCCACGACATCTTACCACACGCAGCAAAGTCACTGAGAGATGATTGGCAAAACCGGTACAGCGAACTGTCTAAACTCAAAGGTCGTCACTACGCAGGGGTTCAACCTTTGATTCCCCGGAGACCATGGTTTTTCAAACGGAAAACCGTGTGCAAGCTTGCTGTCTCCACTATTTGTCGCCTACGTTTGGGACATGCTTGCACTCCAGTCTTTTTAAATAAAATCCGTGTTAAGGACTCATCACTGTGCGAATGTGGTTTAGATGAAGGTACGACAGATCACATTTTTTTCAACTGTCAAAATCATCCTTTCTCGCTGTATGACATTCTCCCCCCTAGAATCCCCCGCCCTATTAACTTTTCTTTTCTTCTATCTTTATCCTTCTCCTCTGTCATAAAATATTTATGTAGATATATTATAAAATATAATATCAAACTATAACCGAATCTCCCTCATAATGTTGTGCTGTATATGTGTTTGTTTGTTTGTATACGTTTTATTATTTTGTTTTAGGTGGTGTAACCCTCAATTAAAAAATAAAAATCAGAATGAGTAAAATATCATTGCACCGGTCAATTTCTCAATAATTATAACGTGTCTCTTTAATCGCTCGACATTGGCAGAGTTATATAAGTGTTCGCCGTGGGCAACACAGTAGCAGCCATAATTAAAAAAAAAAAAAAAAAAAAAAAAGACGTCGCGAGAACACGTTTGTTTTACTAAAAATTTACGAATAAATATTGGTTTCAAACAGGCATAAATACATTTATGATCGGTATTCAATAATATTGAGTGCAGGTTTAATTGGCGCAAGATGGTTCGAACCGTCTACTCTCCGGAATATTGCTTGCAATACTTGGAACAGTATGCGTCGAAGGAAATTTTTGTAATAGGACTGATTTTAGGCCAAGTAATTATATTTTTGTTTTAAAATTGATGTTACTTTAAGCTACTTTATCTTTATTGTTGTGTTGTGTTGTGAAATTATCTTTTTATTGTTATATTGCAGACTACAAACGTACGAGAGAATGTTATTCATCTGGCAAGAACTCCGGAGGAAAAAGGTTCCGACAGCGCTTCTGAGGCCAGTTATATCTCTGAAAAGACAGAGGTGGTGAAGAATATGCTCAGTGTGTCAGAGGCCTGGGTAGCAGACCATGCTAAACATCTCACAAGAATGCTGCCTGGTGGAATGTTTGTCCAAGGTAAGCACCACTTTCTAAATTGTTTTCAATAACCTTTGGAATTATTATTATAAGTCTTAGAGTTTGAAGAGTCAAATTAGCTTACTGCAATATGAATTTTTCACAAGGGAAATGTAAGCGCTGCAATGGGCAAACATTATGCTAAAGAAGAAGAGTCAATCTAATGGGAGATGTTTATTCTGAAAAGACATTTTTAACGCGTTCTACTTGACAAGTACTGAATTACAAACATACTTATTACCTACATCTATAATGTATCAAGACGGGAATTAACACAATATTTATTATGAATCCGCTCGTGACCACGGCTGCTGTAACGTAGCCGAAACGTCCAGCCAAATATGTTAGTACACAATGTTGTATCACATAATAAATATCGTGTTAATTCCCGTCTTGATACATTATAGTTATAATGCAACACGAAAATCTAAAAAATACTTATTACATCATCCAACTGATACTTTTTTGCAGGTATATTTGTAACCAGTGATGAGGACATATTTGATGACCCCAACCTTTTTAGTAAAGTTAAAAGCATTCTCAATTATGTTTACAAGGCTTTGAATGTGAATGAGTATATGTATGGCAATTGTCCCAACTCGAATGAGCGGCTTGTGTTGCACATGTCCACAAACACTAAAGTGTTGACATGTAAGTCAGTGGAGGTTGGAACTCCATCTAAAAATGCTATAATGAAACCTGTTGAGTGGAAGTTCCTTCCTAAACCACAGCAGTGGCAGAGGCTGGACTGTTACTATGAATTTGATGAAGTCTACCCAGTTATTGTCAAGAAAAGTGGCATTTCTGTAAAACATCAGTTTCAGGTAAGCAAATTTAGATAGTAGTGTAAGAGGGGGTGGGGGGTGATATTAACAGGCCGGCTCCACCGGAGTGATACACACAGAAAATGGGCGTGAAGCAGCAATGTGCTCTTCCACTGCATGAGTGAGTATACTGGAGGCCATCTTGGGATCCACGGGAAAGGGGGATTTAAAGGTTGGCACTTGTAACTCCTCTGATGTCGCGGGTGTCTATGTGCGGCGGCGGTCGCTTACCATCAGGTGATCCACTACACCATCCACACACATTACGATAAAAAGTAAATGTATTTTTTATTGATTTTATAAGTGAATAAAAAATAATCATGTTCAAATTATTCTTTCAGCAAATATTGGAGTCAGCTCATAAAACAATCGAGTCAAGTGTGATGTTCATAGATGGGGAGCTCAGGGATGGGTCAGAAGCATTAGAACAGTTAGTGAAAAAGAAAAAACCTAAAAACAATTCCAAGGCAATACAGCAGGATGTGCCCAAGTCTATGCATGTGTCACTGTTTGTACCATTTGTAAGTAATTCACAAAATAATTTCACCTACAGATAGAACGCATATTTTGTGTATGTCTATATAGGCAAATGCAACAGTGCCAATGAGTAAACAAAATAGTAATAATTTGAGTTTAAAATAATCACGAAAATGTGACTGTAAACAAGTTGGTTAGCGGCTTCTGAAAATTGCTTCAAACTAGGCAAATCATGGTTAAAGCATACTCTGTATAGAAACATGATTAAGCACTAGGGGGGCAACAGACATTGCTGCCATCTCTAGCAATTTATGCATGCTATCGTAAATTATCAATCTAGCTTTGCTTGAAGTTTTAATCACTTCTTGAAACATATGGAGATAGTCTTTAATAATAACATCGACAAAAATCATTGATTTAGATGAGGAGAAACCTTTATTATTTCAGGAGAATTCTCTGCCAGAAACTGTTGAGTACCTAGAATGCGATGGTAGCATACACTTCAGTGGTGTAGTGTCATCTAGTGTCTTCATGTGCCCAAAGGCAACAATAAGTGAAGCTATTACAGCTGTCAAACAGGACATAATCAGGTCACTTGCTTCTCGGTTCACAATGCATTGTGATGCTTTGATTGATGATAACTTACTACCAGAAGGTGAGTGGAGAAATTTATCTTTATTATTTTTAATGACTAGAAACAAAAATTAAGCAAAGGCAGGGGCAAATCTACATAAAGCCATTTTTGGCTGTAGCCTTGGGCCCCATGGACATCAAGCTCCCGCCCCCCATCAATTGGAATTTGGTAGGCCAATAAATTCAAATTTACAATCCGCCCATGAGCAAAGGTAAATCAAGTACTTAGTTAAGAAAGGAACAATTTGAATACGAGAAGTTGTAATCTCAAAATTGTTTAAAATAGATCCGGATTAGTAGCTAAAATTTAATAACGATTGGCGGCGCTAGTGTGCCCTACCCGTCACTTTAACGTGTCAAATTCATAATATTTACCATCGACAACTTACTTTTCTAGGGCAACCGTGCAAAAACATTAACTTGAGCGTCATTACCGATGTTTAACGAGTAATTTTTACGTAATAATAACTTTTTGGCCCTGTGTTCCATTTGTGAAAATGTAACAATTAACTATTTTCTTGACTGACACTGACACGAGTGACACAACATATGTTCGTAATTAGAAAACCGTACCTATAAAATATATATATATTTTTTTATTTCGACCAACTGAGATCATAATCACAACAATTCATATTAATCACATTACAGTAGGTACATGACATTCAACATTATTGCACTTAAGTTTCGACATTACTGCATTATGAATGTTCTAACGACATTTAACGGAAATAGGTCCCAAATTAAAGATCATGACTGTACAAATTACACTTGTCCTGCAAAATTTTTTACACAGTTTGTCTGCAGGACAAGATCTCTAGTATGCCTAATGCATAGTGGTTAGAAAAGATAATAAGGATCCGTTCCACTTTTTCCAGCTGAGTTAAATGTTATTTACATGTAATTTCCAGAGAAAGTGTGCTTCAACGAGCCTCCCCGTCGTGTGCTCGTGCCGGTTGGCTCACTGTACTTGTGCGATTACTTATTCCCGGGCGAAGCCCCCGCGGAAGCGTTGCTCTCAGTTCGGGAGCTGTTGGATTTGCAGATCACTGAAGGAGATGTTGTTTGTGACGTCGAAACTCCCGCTGGTGAGATATAGGCGTACCATATTTTCTTTTTTGATTTAATGCTAAATAATATAATTTATTGGTTTTTCATATAGTTCTATATAATTCTAAACTATGGAATGAATTAAATTTCACCTGCGGTGGAGCAATGACACCCTTATAAAAAGATCAAATACCTTTTTTAAGGAACACTGTGGTCCTCTGGTATTACATCGATAATTGCTTAGGTGATCCGTCTGCTCGTCTGCCCCCTCTCATAAAACAAAAACATACAAGTCACAGTCACATCAGAAATGCAGAGAAATATTAATAAGTATAACTTATTAATTTTTAATTTTAGCTGAACTGTTGCATACCTATTGCAAGTCTCCCTTCCCAAAATATTTTGTCATTACTACTTAGGATGTTGACTTCTAGCCCTGTATGACGAAGTCTGACTCCATGGAATGAGTGAGTATGGTTGAATGATAATAAGTAAATATTATATTTTCAGATACTTCAGAGTTCGACGCATTGGACAGGGACGCCAGCAGCGAGGAACTGCTCGCCACTCCTCAAGAAGCCAGTCAATTCATGTACATCACTGGAATATCCTTCGCCATGTTTGTCCTGATCGTGTCAATAATTGTGCACTATTACGACAGTATCATGGAAGTTGTGGGAAAATTGTTGTCAAGATCTTAAAATATCATGGTGCTTTTGTTGATTTTCTTAACATAGTGATATTGCAGTTTGCAGAAAATACTCTTTATTTTACAAAAGGGGGTTATAATTGAGTTCATATATAACATAGGGAAGAAAGGATATCATTACTCATTAACATAACATTGCTTGCCGATCACTTATGCATCAGAAAAATATATTTAATGTAAGATGATAAGACAAGATGTATCTAGGGATTGGGAAAAGATTTATGATAAGTTAATGATAGCATATCTCTCCATAATAGTAATTATAATAAATTAACTAATTTAAACTGTCATACCATGTCATAAATCTATCATACCAATAGCACCTCTAGACATGTTATAAGTATTCATATTTTGAGTTGTCATATTACAAGACATGTTAATGAAATTATTGATCAAGTAAGAATGAAAATATTAACAGAGCGCCGAAATCTGACAAATATCACTTGTATTTGTTTATATGCATTTATTTTATCTGTAAATTAGTGAAAGTGTGAGAATTAATTGAATATTTTTGTATGAAAAGGCTGATGAGTGAGAATTGACTTAAATAATTAAATTATTTTAATATATCTACTTTTTTCTAGTTGTCTATGTACTTTTCTTATTACTGACTTGTTACTATCAGTGACACACACAGTTAACTTCTACAAAACGCGATCTAAGAAAAGATGTTTGTATTAATAATAATTTCGATTAAGTATACGAATATTTTGCATTTCTCAACATATTTACGATTAAAATAAAACATTCACCAAAATGATAAATTGTGAAATAAATCATCAATTTAATAATCGTCGTGTTCTATTGGGAAATCTAAAGAAATTATTTGCTGCGATTGTATTATAATTTTGTTAGTTTTTGCATTTTTAATGCAAACTTTTGTTTCAATAAAATTATTAATTGTTTTCCAATGTGGTGTAAATACCCCAATGAAGGTCTTTTTGTGTATTGGATAAGGCAACTGTTTTATTTTATTATTTATTAATAATTATGCAACTCATTTTCCCATATACTGAATTTGTACAAAGGTTGTTGTGTAATTTAATGTTTATTGTAATAAATGACTATTTTTTATAAGTGTCTTTTCATTTAACCTTTGTACAGATACAAACATCAAGTTACCACAGTCTGTCAAATTTCCTCAATTGATAATTAACCAAACGTGTTTGATATTAAGATGAGATTCGATTGAAGAAATTTGACAGTTTTGTTTACTTTGATGTGTAGCTGTACGCACTCATGCTAATTTGTTTTATTATTGAAAAAAATAGAAGTAATTCGGAATGAATGAATATTGTATTTCCATTACTAGAGTGAGATGTAAATATCAATGCGGAACAGCCCGGAATGAACCCGAATTTTGGAACTTCATTGATCTTGCAGCGCCATCTATTGGTTACATGAATAACTATCATGCAACTTGTGACAGATGGCGCTAAAGTTGATTAAAATTGTACGCCAATTTTACACACGGTATGTTTGTGGCAGTAGGTGTATTACCAATTTACGTACGTTAGAAAGAGATAGACAATTGTTGCTCGCTTGAGTCGTATGTGTTCATTGATAATGTTTGTATCAAATCGTCAGTGTGTGCTAGTTGACAGCAGAAAGTACTCATTCGAATGCATTGAACGAGCACTCATGTCATGATAATCAATTGAAGTTCCGTCTGATAGGTCGATTAGTCAGTTGTACAAATGGTCCTATGAACTCGATATTGTGTTTCACTTGTGTTGTTTTGTTATGATGTGACTTAAAATGACCTAAAGAAATTAAGTTGAAAGAAGTGATGAATTTCAAGGGTTGTAATTGCGTTGCGTGTTAAATTACCATTTTTAAAGCCAGTGTTGTGGGCGCAGTGAGAAGCGACTAGCGAGAATTCGAGACATTGTTTACAATGGCGTTTTCACTTAACAAGTTGAAGAATATTTTAAATAATAACAGGGAGGGTCAGCTGGCGGGCAGCGGAAGCCTGGAGCCCGAGATAGGGTTCAAGCTAGCCTTGCACCCGGTGAGCAAGAACCTGTTCGTGACTGTTATCGGCGCACGGCACCTTCCGTCCTTGTTTGGGCTCAGTCGCGCCCATGGATACCTCGTTAAGGTGATTTCCGAACATTGTTTATGTTTTATCTGTTATCGGTTATCAATTAAGTATCGTATTTTAATTAGACATAGGTACTTATGATTGTCCCTTTTTAAGCGAGTAGTTAAGTAAGTAGGTAGCAAAGAGTAAAGTAAGTACCACGCAATATAGGTAGTTTCGTGTAGGTAGGTAACTAGGTACCTACTTACCTATACCTATCAATACCTTCCAATATCCTACGGGTTTTCAAAATATTGTTAATAGTTCCTAACCTAGGTATTATAAATTCCTACTCGCAATAGTTACATTATTCACAAGTTTTAAAATCTGCTTAATTAGATAAAAAAAAATGAAACGCCTACCTACTACTTACAGTTTGGTGCTCTGGACTGTGATGGATGACGCACTCGGAAATCCTCTCGGTCTCCTACCGGATTCATTTCGGGTAGGTGCGGTTCTGCATATTTGATCCTCCCAGCCCATTTTATCACAGGAAGACAAGCGCGGCGAGGGCTTTAATCCTTATGTAGACTTGCCCCTTATATGCATGAAAAATTTCATCACGCCGAAAGCATGATTGTTACCTAAATACCAGCGTCCTAAAGAAGGAGTACAACTTCGCTGCTAGGTCCTTCAAGAAGGATAATGCCGAATCAAAGGCATCGTTTAGCGGTGAAATTCGCGAGAAGCTAAGGCGCCTCCATTATTTAATATTCAATTATTAAATCTGAACATCTTTAAGGCAATAGTGAACAGGCATTTTCTAGGCAGACGCGTATCATCGTAGGCCTCATAGTCGCTATCCATCAGGTGAAATTGCTGTCAAAAAATGAACTTTGAAGGTTATCATAGCTTTAAATTATAGGTATGTATGTATTTCGCAGTACCTCCGTACATGAAATTATGGGTAAGTACTTTTTTATGTTAACATTTTTTTCCCTTACTCAATATTCACAGAGAGAATCCTCCTAACTGTATTTATACGTTTGCGGGGCTTTGCCGGGATGCTTCATCAGAAAGAAGCTTCCCAGCAGAAGCATACCTAAAACCCCCAGCGGGCCCTCCCTCTTTCCATACCGACTGGTGTTAACCTTTTTTTTTATTCTCCATGAACATATTAGCGCCTAGAAGATTTATTTTATATCTTAAGATTAATCATTATTAATTATACACGTAGGCATCAAAGGTACATGGGGGCCAATTCTCGAGTTGAAGTCGAATTTAGAGATTTCATATATATATTGGTCCATAAAAATCTAACTCTATTGTAATGTTGAGTGTACGAGAAGTGTCGAATTAAAAGAGCTGTGTAATCTACCCGGCGGCCTTTATTACACCTTATTGTTGTTAGCATGGCTCTAACTAGAATCCGTCTAATTACTACTCTAATTGAGGCCAGTCCGACTGAGGTTTGGCTTGAGATGAGTCTATGAGTACTTACATACCAATGTAATGACCCTATACATGTTTACCTGTGTTATTTATAGTAGAAACTCGTTCTACGATTCATTTGAATACCTACCTTGCAAGGAAAAAGGACGCTTGTTTTAAACTAGCATAGTGTTTCATGTTTTTTTAATAGTCTAGCTAGAAATATTAAAATAATTATTTAATAAATCCCGAGGTGATCTAATGAACCGACATTTCGTTCAGAAGGCGTATACCTACACCTACGCCTTCTTAACGATATGTTCCGATCTCACATAAAAATGTAATATAATGTGAACATCGTCAAAGGAATTTCGCTGCCATACCTAAAGAGAAAACATACACACGAGAAAAATAAATCTTTCGTCCCCCGTGTAAGTAATAAAGCTTGTAAAAGAAATGAAAACCTATACATATTATGTAGTTCTGTTTTCTGGTTGTTTACTGTAACGGCAGTCTGTTCCAAACACATTTTGTATTAGAGTATATACTAAGTCTATGGTTAGAGCTAGAATCAGTTGTGCCAGTTCTTTGCTACAATTAATGTTGATGATTTTTATAAAAGATTTTAAATAAGTCATAAATTATAGTTACCAAAACGGACTTTATAATTTTGGTAAAAAGAAATACATATTATCTCCTAAACTATTGCTTTAAGTTCTAAAGTGAGCGTTACTTATTATAAAATTCACCGTTATGTCTAATATTGCGAAGTATTGGACTTGATTGGAAAGTGAATAAAATACTCAACAGAAAAGACCCCAAGGAAACCGTTTTCTAAAATCTATCATTTATAGCTTAAAGACAAAATTCGTTCTTGAATTGGGATTTTCTCACACAAATTACATTTGTTCTATAAAGTACTTTTTATCTCTATTACGATTTTTTCGAAGTTTAACATAAAGTACCAGGACAACCTATATAAACTCCTATAAATTTATAGGAGTTACCTACCATTACTCGTAAGTCGCTTTGCTAAGATGAAAATCAGCTACTTTGTCCTGGTCCTGAAGTTGTACTATATAAACCAGAAACAGCAAAGGATCCTCAAAACACAGACCCCACACAAAACAAATATTGGTTTCAGGAATTGAATCCGCGGAAAACCACTGCGCTAAATGGATCATCAGTAGTTGTGTGTCAAAAGCATAGAATTAGGGCGGCATCCTAAGTCTTTTGGTCTAAAGTTATAGTACCTAATAGTTCGAGAACTTGACTTATGTTTCAGCATACCAAAACGGATTAACGTTATATCTATGACGAAAACACATTACTGCCCCATATCGTCAATATCGATAATATAACGTGCTAATACTTGTACCTTGAGACCATATGATAGTTATTTTCAGAACACACCAGTGCCTCAACTAAAAAATGATTTATGTTGTTACGATCGGCATCAATTTGCTGACGACACCTGATTTATGAACACGCTCTAAATTAGAAATGTCATGGTCTTATCATTTTTATAGATTCACTGTTTTAGCTGATGTCTTTAGAATGAACTAATTGATGTCTTCCCTTTTTATCAATCTCGACATTTCGAATAATTGGTAACGTTTATTAAAGAAATTCTGGCAGGTATTCGTGATCAATCTCAATTTTCTGTTAGATATCAAATAGCTACAAACTTCTGCTTAAAAATGTTTAAAAATCTTCTCATAGTAATGCATTGAGAAAAATAGAGACAGCATCACATCTTGTCATACACTAACCTGGTCCCAAACTAAGGTTTTCCCTTGTTCGTATTATAGAATCCAGAAAACAACGAAGGTAAGTATCACACATACCCAGAACTACCACAAATATCCACAAACATTATTATAATAAGAGACATTTTAACGTTTCTTACAGAACGACTTACGTCTTTTTTCCCTATGGTGATTATTTGTCAATTGATTACAAGATAATGAGTGGCCCTCCCTACGATCAATTCATTTCCGAACTGAATGTAGGCACTAGTTCCAAAATGCATCAATAGAATGCCGATGGGTGTTGATTACATCGCGCACATGTTCGTTATTTCTCTGTCGAAATCACCAATTTTTATTTAGCGTATTAGCGTCTTTAATACAAAAATGAGTTGACGTAAATAATACGCTTTTTCGATATTTTGCAATTTCTAATCCTTCGTTAAGTCTTACTTAATGAAAATATGTAAGACAAAGTGAGCCGAGATTAAGTAATGTAAATTTCACTCAGAGCGCATCGTTGTTAATATTCATGAGATTTCTAAGAAAAATTAAGGAACAAGTAAACATCAGGGGAATCGAGGATATGTGTTGTGCACACGAGAATAGAGAATCATAAAATTACGCACAGTAGTGTAGTCACCTACCATAAATGTACAGACATTAAATAGTTTCATTTTATTATCACTTTACGTGTTTACCTAATTGAATAATTGAACAATTTTCAAACCCTCGAGGATATATTTATTATTCGTTATAACATAATCATTATGCATCCTAATATTTTTGAAGTTATTATTATAGTTAACATTATGGATTTGTATAGGTAGGTGCGTATTCTGTGGAATCACGAATATTAAAAAAAAACTGGCATTCCAGGACGAATACTTATCTGTCCTACTGTCTCATACCCAATAATTTGGTGGCAGGCAGGCAGACGGATCACCTGATGGTATGCGACCGTCATATTTAATGGAATCTTCAGCACACATTTTTTAAAAGAAAAAACATACTGTTATTTGTATATTATATATACTGTATGTTTATCCTAATTTTGCCTTGATGCCTTGTTACAGAAATTCATCCTATTTTAGTGAGCGCCCGAGATTAGGCTCCATGGCTCCATTCTGTCTTAGTTATAACTTTCCCACATTGTTATGCCCAAATTTTTCATCTTTCTTTTTTTACGTTATATCGGATAAGCGAGCAGACAGTAAGTAAGGCGGTAAGTGATCCGCCGCCCATGGCCATCTGCAACTCTCGAGACATACAGATACTTATACGAAACTTCAAAAATCGTTGAATACCGTTCAGCCGCCCTTGTGTGAGTGGTATTAACTAAAACGATTTCGTTTTATATTACATATACCTACTTGTCAATTTAAATAATTATTGCAATCGTTATGTGATTTACCTACAATGTTAATCGAATGCAAAGTACAGCAGTGGTGATAAGGTACTTACTGATAATGATTAGCGGTTACGTATTCGCAAAGAAATTGTTATCAAAGAAAATCTTTAGCCCACTCGCTAAATATGGTACTACATTTATCTATGCTTATCGGCTTATCTGTGTGTTATGCTTTTTATTTCAGCCAAATCGTATTGAGCAATATCACAGCTTATCGTGCTAATAGGCGCTACATAGTGTTATTAAATGGCCAAGCTTGCGTCATTACACCATTTACGAGCGTTTTTTTCTAAAACCATAATATAGGATGTTGTAGGTTGTTTCGGTACTGGTCTAAAACAATGGCCGTTTGTCGGGAGCGTAACACTCTTTTATAAAGACCAGTGATCCATGGTCGGTTTATAAGTTGATAAAGGCCATAAATTATCTACTTATTTAGCGCTGTATCTTATCAGATCACCCAATTGCAGAAAGTTGCATTAAAATCGGCGTTAATTAAAACGACATTAGCAGTGCAAACAACATTAATTATTTCTGCGATAAACTCACATTGAGTTTGGAAATGTTCTATTTATAACTCTTCGTATTCTATTTTTTTTCAGGTCAAAGTTTTTCCTGGAGATAGTAAGTTCGAAACAACATTACAAGAGAGCTCGTGGCCTGTTTGGAACGAAGATTTTAAATTTCCATTGAAACCAAAAGATCCAAAGAAGCCTTCAGAAAAAGTTGACCTTCAAACCATGCTGGCTGGGCATTTTTTGTCGCTTACCATATATGCTATATTAGAACCGCCGAAACAAGACTCAGACAAAAGAAAAACTAGTAAAACATTAGATGCAAAAAAGACACCAAAAGTCGCTGACCAAGAAGACACTAAACCTAAATCTGGTTTTCTTGAGAAGACATTTAGTAGTTTTAAGTCAACAAAAGCGGAGGCTATAGCGCAGAAATCTATTTTAGAGAAGAGAAGAACGGTAGGCGCTGCTACATGGAATTTCGACTCGAAACTTTTTCAAAATGATCTCAAAAATGGTTTGACTGGAACGCCTGATATCTGGAGACCTATCAATGCCATTGCCAGTGGCCTGTCTGCGGCAGATTCACGGGTATGTACCTCTATAGCTCCATAGAGTAAGGTAATAATAGTCTGAGCTACACTTAAGTATTTATATCGGTTAGTAATCGCAATTTACGTACGCACATTTATGATTTAACATTAGATGTTCGAATCGAAATTTTAGGCACCTTTACTATAGATGTGATTGGCGGAGTTTTGTGTCCATAAAATACAGAAATATGCTCAAACGTTCATTTAGCTGTGCGGTACTTATTTCTATCTACATATTTTGAAGCTGACTCATACGTTAATAGTTCACGATGTATCGGCATGTAGGAGGAACGTCATCGATCAAAACGAAGGTTAATTTGATTAAAAGGGGTCTTCTCACTCTAATATTTAGGGCTTTCGCGAGCCTCTGTTTAGATTCCATATTTCAAGGCCTCAATAAACATCACATTATTATAGTGTTGTACACTTGTACCTAATGTTTAAGATTTTAACGTAATACATATTATGTTAACTTATTTAAGTTTTTGATGTTTGAACATTTGTGCATTATTTTTAATTGAATAGTATACCTACATTCTTGCCAATTTATTCTTCCATAATTCTCACAACATCTTATACGTTGACTTCGTACTAAATAGCTTAAGCACTTGTGTTACAGATATCAGACAACAGAGGAACACAAATATATATTTAAATACATATATTACATCCAGACACTGAAAAAACACAAGTGTTCATCGCACGAATGTTTGTCCAGGGTGGAGATCGAACCCACGACCTTTGGCCTTTGGCTTTCCATGTTTTGAAATGGTTAAAACTTGATCTGATTTAGTTAGGTAATAAAAATTTAACTCTCCCTTCACCTTAATAGTTTATAATAACACATTTATTCGTGAAATTAATCTACGCTGTAATACAACCAGTAGTTTTAGTCGGTTCCAAGTCCATTCTAGTCCAGAAAGATAATTTTATGAAACATCTGAAATGTACACGCGTGAAGCGGTCGTAACCTAGTTTTATTATATGTTTTCTTAGACGACTTTCATTTCATCTAATAGGATCATAGGCAATCAAATCCGATATCGATGTCAGTCAGCCATATTTACTTATATGTATGATTACACTGGTCTCCAAGTTCTGCATAATGTATGATTGAATGATCATGCACAATATTTTTCTTGTATATTTTTATGATAGAAACATCGGAAACAATATATGTAGGTACCCACGTAGGCAGAATGTTATGATACCTGGAGGTTTGGTTCAGAGAGTTTTGATAGTTAACATGTGTAAGGGGACCAGGGATCATGTAAAATTTTAAATAGAGCAAATATAAGCTTACGAAATTGTATAATTTTATGCTTCGTCGTGTGTGTATGCGAGTCATGCAATGATTAGGTCAATAATATTATTGTCTTCACGTTTTCTATGTAATGTAAAGGCAGACGAGCTGACAAATTACCTCTTCATTTTATTTACTTAAATAATTAAAGTTAAAACTTACTGGAAACTATACGTTTTGTGATATTTATTGACTTCAAAATGTTATCGAAACAGTAAGTATGTTTTTGCGTGACTGTACAAATGTTTTTATTGGTTCAGTAATCAACAAAGCGAGTTAAGTGTTTCTTAGCTATAAGTAATTTAGTGAATTCAAGTGGGTATGGATACGCTTGTCTTGGTAGTTAGAAACGGTCTTGTAAATAAAGTAATCTCCTCTGTTGTTTTCGCATCTAGGTAGAATCTAGGTTGTCTTTACTCTACCTTATACATTCCATAGTGTTTATAAATTTACTAACGTTAAAGAGACGAAACTAAATGAATGATAGAGCTAAATAAACATTAAATTTTTATTCAGATCTATTATTCTTTAGAACCCAAGTGCGCCCAGACAAATGAAACGAAAGTTTGCTGTTTCGTGTTCCGTGAATGATATACCGAGAACGGATGTGTATCGCAAAGTTACATGGGTACATTTACCTTTTGTATTACCTACCTACCTAACAAAGAATTCATATTCCAATGAATTCAATTCACAAAACGCAAAGGAGCCTAAAACAGTCGACCTTCAGACGTTGTTAGTAGGCAATTTTTTGTTTTAATTTACGACATCACGAACACACTCTGAAGTAAACATCAGTAATACGTCTCATATTTGCTAATTTAATGATCAAACACAGTATTTTAACGACTTACTAGTTTTATAGCGAGTACTTATAATCTTTGGAACTTGGAATAAATACAAATTGAGATACAGAGGTGAAGAGTCTAGACTCTAGGATAAGTAGTTCGTTCGTAGAATACTAATTTACTAACTGAAAGTTACTTATTTTCCTATAGTATAAGAGTGCTACGTTTGGCAGTAAAATGCCAATAATAAATCCTGTCTGCTACTAAAAGTATGAGTCAGGCAGATTAATGACGTGCGAATAAAATCTTAAAGGCGACAATAGAATAGTTTTGACCTCGGCCGATCCCTGTTGTAGAAACCTACCTACATGCTTAGGTTAGGTACCTATACGGGTATACTATAGGTATATTTACTGTGAGGTAAGATGACGCAATTGCTTGCTTGCCCTACCCATTATCCTAAGTTCGACTTACTTTTTGTCGCATCAATACAATGACAATGCTATAATTCTGTGTATTTGCACAAAATAAATATAGGGGATCAGCTTGAATTGATTTACTATGTGTTTTTGTAGGTCTTTGGTTTTGAATGAGACAAAAAGTAAAATAAAACGTTAATAATCTGGTCGGTGCTTAGATTGTCCCTCGGCTGCTATAAAGCGATCATGTTTCTAATATTTATTTGGTTTTCCCTTAAGTGTTGTGAAACTCCTTCTGATTTTAAATTGCCGTTTTATTGTGCACCAAGGAGGTAAGTTTCTTCTACCTTTGCTTTTATTGATTTTCAACCTACTTACGGAAACCTTATTATTAATGCATACCTAAATTAAAGTATAACATATAATTAGTACCTTGGTAGCAACTTGGTGTGGGAACTACGGGCAAATATTTTGAACAAATATTTTTTTATAACAAGAAAACTGATATTGTGTCTAATAATTTTCGGCTTCACACTTGGGTGTCGATGAATCCCAATTAGCAGTTTTACGATGAAGAAGGAATAAATTGAAAGATTTTGTCGATACTTCGTAGAGAAATCCTTAAATCAGCCCTAGACGCCTGAGTGGATGGTATTATGGATTTTTATGGAATAATCAATTTATTCACGTAACTTTATTACGCTAATTTATAAGGTTATGAATCTTTTAGAACATGGACCTAAGGCGTCCAGTCAGTTGAACGCCTTCGTAAATTGAGGAATGTATCAGCAAATTACGGCCTTTCACAGACTGTACGCAGTATATTTGATGACCCGGAAAATGTTGACTTTATTTTTTCTTTCTTCGTCTGAATAAACAAATGAATTAGGTACTGTTAAGTTTTGGAAATCCAAAGTTTAATCCACGTATCTCGAAAGTATGAGAAAAACTAGCATAAACTAGGTACGATATGTGAAATGACGATATGTACAAGGAGGATAAAATACATAGGTACCTGACGTGCTTGTAAGTAGGTACTACTTAGCTATTTTAATTAATATTTAATGGGATGTCTAAGCTATTGTATGAAAAAGTTTGCAGGTGGGCACCTAAATATTCTAGTCACGTAGGTAATGTTTCATTACAAGGTGACGAAGAAGTATTACCATGGACCAAGTATTACTAAATCTCACGAGAGTAATATCACAAAGTAATATTTTACTGACAAAATCGATCATAATCCGTTTGTGACTAGTTGACTCTCTTTGATCACTTGGCCCTTGCTTTGTCCGACTAATCGGACAAAGTGAACTTTTTTTCCTGTTAGTTCGGTTGTTTTCCTCGACATTAATTTGTTTTCGCGACTTTAATTTGCTTCCACATTTTCATTTGTTTTTATTGACATTAGTTTGTTTTCCAAGTAGTAAAAATGATAAAAAAAAAGTTGAACTTTTAGGAAGAAATGTTGAGTTTATTTAAATTTTCTTGAAAGATTGAGAAAGTTAAACTTCCCGGATTTTTTCCCTGTAAGTTTAACTCAGTTGAACTTTGAGTTTAACTAATAAGAAATGGTTTGCTATGATTTTTCAATTAAGAAACCACTATTTAAAAGTGTTGAGTTAATGAAATTAGGTAGGTTGGGTCAATGTGCCGTGAGTGTATGTCTGTTGGACCATGTTTTCTTAAGAACGGTAAGACTCATAGTCACAGTAGATAAATACGCTAAAGCAGTATCGACACTCCGCCATTTTGCACATAAAGTTACCTACCGTTTAGGGTTGTCCTCTTATTTTTGTAAAATATTATTCTTACCTTGGGACTACTGGTTTAAGTACCGGGCCGTGATCGCAGGGTCCTAGATACATAAAATTAGATACATACTTTTCATAACGGTTTTGTTTCCTTACTTGGAAACCACGTTAATGGTATTGGATCATGCACCCGATCGCTCGGGCCAAGACACAGTGAGGTCCCACCAATCCCCCCCCCCCCCCCCATATCAATCTCCATCTCCGACCCCCTTTTTTAAATTGTGATATTGTAAATTTCGACTAAAATAGAAAGAACACTTTAAAATCCGAAACCATTTTTTGATAACATACATAATAATGTATATACTTATTTTCTCTACCAAAATAAAGTAAGCGGCACTCGAGTAAAACCGACAACCCTGAATTTAGTTCCTATGATTGTACTCCGATGGGACCTTAGAATCCGTGTAAAGTGTGCGTCTGTGTGCGTGCGTAATCGAGCAATTGTTCGTAGTGTCAATACTGCTTGCGTATATATCTACTGTGTCAGTCCACGTGTTTCGATTATTAGTCCGTAAAGTGTAGCTTAATAAGAATGACAGCTATAAGTGCCACAGTAAAATCTTTAGGTATATAGTAATAACATTTGTTGAGTAAACAGTGGGAGAGCCACGCTTCGGCATGAATGGGCCGGCTCGACCGGAGTAATACCACGTCCTCTCAGAAAACCGGCGTGAAGCAGTGCATGCGCTGTGTTTCGCTGCGTGAGGGTACCGGAGGCCCAATCCAGGGGAAGGGGGGTTAAAAGGTAAGAGGTGCACTTGTGACACCACTGGTGTTGCAGGTGTCCATGGGCGGCGGTAATCTGGTGATCCGTCGGCTCGTCTGCCACCTATTTCATAAAAAAAAAGTAAAACTTGGTTAAAAAATAAACTGTATATTCATTGAAATAAAGATCAAGTGTCATCTGTCACTCTAATCAAGCTATATTTTACGGAGTAGGACAAACCAGTCGGACCACGTATTCAGAGGGAAGTTGACCGGTGCGTGCATCGTCTAGCATATTTTTAACAGATGATGGCATTACACCAAGATCTGTATGTGATCCTGTTGACAGAGAGAGAACAAGAAGGGCCAGCTGGAAGTGACCCTGGTGTACACGGCGAGCGAGGACGGACTCAACGACACGGTGCAGTTGACGGTCAATCGGCTGCGATGCAGCGTTCAGACAATGCAGGAGCAGGAACAGTTTAAAGGTACGAATTTTGCCCTTACCTGTTTTCCTTAACACTTTACCAAGTGGAGATCCACCGGGTCGCGATTTAGGTATCTCAATGTGTCAGTTCCGATGCCTTTACAAAACCGTTTCTTCGGGCCCGAAGTACCTACGCTTATAACATGATCCAGGGGTTACTTATGATATTTTAACCGTGGGAGAGCCACGCTTCGGCATGAATGGGCCGGCTCGTCTGGAGTGATACCAAGGCCTCATAGAGAACCGGCGTGAAGCAGCACTGTACTGTGTTTCACTGTGTGAGTGAGGGTGGTACCCTCCGGAGGCCCAATCCCGAGGAAAGGGGGTTTATAGGTTGGTGGTGAGTTCATTGGTGTCGCGGTTGTCCATGGGCGGCGGCAATCGCTTACCATCAGGTGATCTGTCTGCTCGTCAGCCACCTATCACGTAAAAAATATATATGTATTATACCACCAAGCTAATCGATAATAAGATCAACACGCACGATTTGATTCGTACGATTTCATTTCGGATAGCGCACGTTCTTATCCACTGAACTACCAACACTCTAAAATTGTTAGTACACCTACTAAAATCCATACTTAAAATAGTGAACTAATTAGTCCATGCTTTAAGTAATAGGCCTCATGTTGTAATCATTAAAACGAGTATTGTTTTTAGTTCCGCCCTACTCTGAAATTCTACGCAAATTATTTTCGTGAATTTCAAATTAACAATTAAAACTATATACCAATTACTTGTTACTACTTAGTACCTAGTAATCCAAATAATTGGTATATATTCACATGATAATATTATATTTAAAAGTTTTTAGAATTGACTACCCGTCAATCCATCTTTTTCGTTTGACCTATTCCTGATATAAAATTATAGGTATACCAAGATAAGATAATAATAATTCAATGTACAAATGTTCGTCTTGTCAGCTAAGTGAAGAAGGCACGAGCAAATTTAGATTTTCTTTGTTAACTCAGGACAAATATTAACTCCAATAATGTTCTGTTAATCACCAAATACCTACTTTGATTTTATGTTCCTTTATTAGCAAAGTGTTTACTTAGGATAAAGTGTTTTATGAGGTAGCGTTTCAAGATAACGACTCGCACATTTATTGCATAAGACCCTTCAAATTGCCTTAATTCCCTAAAGTGTACGGGAATTCATGCATGTACGAGTATTTTCTACATAATAAACGTGGCTTGAAAAACCGATATCGTGTATCTAATTTCCATGAGGTTAATGCTGAATGATGATGCTTACAAATAAAGCTTTTTTGTCGTCAAACAACGTTAAGATTTAGGAAAATGGAACGTTAATAAAATGTACTGAGTTTGTGAACATTTTTGATTTATTTACTTAGGGTCTTATTCATAAATGGTTCTTAAATCTTTGTTAGCTAAAACGTTGTTATATAGCAATTTTTATTCTTTTACTAAAAATATTGTATGAGATTTTTTGTTCCAAACGTCAAAACTGGTCTTTAACACCGTTATAGCTGGCAAAGGTTTATTAAACTTTTATGACTAAAACCCACAGAGTAACACATTGAATTAAAATTTATATTTATGTCTATAATTACGTATAATAACTAAAGGAAAAATTAGATGTCATGACGTAGGTAATGTACAGGGAATTTAAGGTTCTGGCGGAGTCAAGGGGAGAATGGAGAATACTTCACCGACAAGAACGACATTCTTAAATAAGAGAGGAGTATCTATAGATTTAACCGGTAAATATAATATTAAACATATTCGTGTTAGTTATTAACGCCATTCGTAACTCAAGAACGGCTGAACAGATAAAAAATCGAATAAGTAACTTACTTAACCCCCGACGAAAATCGAGGTATTATAAGATTGTCTCTGTGTAGTGTTGTAAAAGGACTGAGTCTTTTAGTCCTAATTTTGGGCCTCTAAGTTCTTTTTTAAGACTCAAGTTCCTAAATGAATAAATTTAAGCTGAAATCTCTCGGAGTTTTTAGTCTTCTTAAAAAAGACTCCAGTCTTGCCAAAGAGAACTAGAGACTGAGTCTTTTAAAAGAGCTCACTCTGTACAAAAAGAACTCAAGACTAAGTCCTTTAATTAAAAACTTAGCTTTCCTAAAAAGAACTAGCGACAAAGTCTTTTAAAAAAACTCAGTCTTACGAAAAGAACTCGCGACTGAGTCCTTTTGAGTTTGCGCATTAGCGCTTTGTAAATGGAACACAAAAACTGTGCATCACTCTCTTTTTTCACTTTTGCTTTTAGTCACGCCATTGTCAAGGTACGTTTTCAAAATACATATTTTACAGTCTTTGCCCGTGGTAGGTCTACTTAGTACACCCAGGGATAGATTGATCTACTATCGCTAAGTAGGAATAAAATAATAACCAAATCAACACGAACGAATTCAGATTTTTTATTAAATTTTATAGTATGAAAATGGCTCAAAGAGCTCAAAGCGCTTTATGACACGAGTCTTTTTAAATGATCTGCAGTCCTGCTGTTTAATTCATGACTGATAAGACTTGACCCCACGCGACAATATTTAACCGAAAATGTTCATACGTAGGAAAGTCAACAGTAGTATCAATTTATTTTTCGGCTTTTTAATTTTTTCTCGGGGGTTTTTAAATTTATGATTTTTAATTAAAACGGTAGGTCTAGACGAACTTCGTTGGTGAGCACTTGTAGGGGAAGAATATTTTAGAATGATTACTGAGATTTCATATGACAATAGCAGACCATAAACAGACTCCTGCTGGCGTGGCTGATGTCCCCCAGCGGCGGGAACACTTGTCATCAGGTGACCCGCTTGCTTGTTTACCTCCATTTCTCATAAAAAAATAGTAAACCAGCGATATCTTAACTTCGCTTTGGGGGTAAGTTTTACAAACCTTTCAAGCACTATAATTTATGTTTCACTTTTATTAGAATAAGGTAAAGAAAGAAAAAGCTAAGTATTTATTATAGGTACATGTATGTGTCTATAGAACTGTTTGTTTTCTTGGTATACGTTGGGATAATAGTTTTCCTTAACAATGTGAAAATCGCGAAAGAAAAATTAACACTCGAACCTACAAACTAAATACCGCAGGAAATTCCCACGGCGCGATAATCTGGTTATGTGGTTTCTTTTCTGCATAATAATAGTTCTTCTCTGTATAGAGACATAAAATGAATACAGTTTATAAAAAAAAAATAGTTTATAAGTCTGGACTATGGCTAGCAAAGTCCAGTCGACCCACCAAAGGTTTCATTGGCAAAGATTTGCTGATAAATTGTTTTCACTTTAGCAAATATTTTCTTAAGACGAACGACAAGGGTCTGTCGTCAAATTGACCGCTGTCATTAATCATCATAGTTTCTAAGCAACTTCCTTGATCCTCCGGGTCTATGATTTAGGAGTTTGATTTGATTTGTTAGGATTGCATGGATAGCCATATTTTTTTTTATTATATAAGGTTGCAGACGAGCCGACGGATCACCTGATGGTAAGCGATTACCGCCGCCCATGGACACCTGCATCACCAGTGGTGTCACAAGTGCGCTGCTTACCTTTTGACCCCCCTTCCCCTGGATTGGGCCTCCGGTACCCTCACTCGCGCAGCGAAACAAAGCGCATGCACTGCTTCAGGCCGGTTTTTTGTGAGGACGTGGTATTACTCCGGTCCAGCCGGCCCATTTATGCCGAAGCGTGGTTCTACCACTCTTGGCCACTCTCTCACACTCTTGGCCATAGTTAATAATGCATGAACGAGTTTTTCCCATTAGTAATATTATGAGACCCTTGCTTTTACTATTCCTGAAAACGAAACATCGTCGCATCCCTTATTTGAATTGGTACAAGGCTTTATTATGGGATTCACCGGCTCCCGTTAAATGAGACAGATTATGTTGAACATTTTCAAGTCCTCAAAAATCGCTTTATGACAATATTTTCAAAGATGCAGTTTTCTAGTTAAATAACGAAAATCTTGTTTAGTTACTTGGTACTGTTACGTCGACATGGTTCAATACTTTCACCATATGATCAGCCATAGTTTCGAAATACTGAGCAGTTCCTAGTCCTACTAAATGTGTCGATACAAATTAACCAGCTTGAAATGCGATTAAAGTTTGCCTCTCTCTATATCGATACAGAAGTCCCTGGCCGTGTGCCGAAGTGGCAAACATTCGAACTGTGGAATGCAATTTACGCCGATTGATAGTTTATATGCATACCTAGTTGTATTTACCTACAGTTTGAAACCCAGATCGCTATTTTAAATACTTCCTTTGAACAACATGTTTTAAATTGGTCCTGTTTTATTTAAAAGTATCTTTATTCAATTTAAGTCCATACAGAATATTTATGAATGTCAAATATTATGTAATTTACTGCTGATTCCGAATATCAATTTCTACCGAGAAGAGTCGGCAAGAAACTCAGTAGAGTTACTATTTTCAAATAATATGGTAATGGTAAAGTAAAGTCACTGGTAAAGTTAAAGTATACCCTGCTATTTTAACCCTCTAGGGCCGATTTTTTGATCCGATTCGATAAACTGAACTAATAATTAAAAGTAACCAATGGTCAAATATCGCCAAAATGTGTTTTTTGCTTTTAGAACAATAGTTAGCTTAAGCAATAGTTAGGTATATTACAAGAAGTTACGTCACTTTGACGCTGTCACTTTGGCCATTGGTTTGACAGTTAACTATAGTTAATTACAAAAGGTAACGGATAAAATAATCGGCCCTAATTCACTTATCGAGAACATTATACTAATGAAAACAATATTTTTTCCACATGGAACTTAGATAGCGATAAGACCGCCTAAATGTACATTGTATCTCTGTATACCTGGCTTTTAAGTTTTGTATGTTATGCAGTAAAGAGTATCTATCTATCTATAGGTTCTAATCCCAACAAAAAATCTCCTTCCGATAGAAATTGCACCAATCAGTTGACCCTTTTTTATTGAGATTAGACCCTATGTTCTCTGGAGAAAAATGATTGTTTTCAAAATTATAATGCCCTCAATAAGTGAGTAAGACGGTTAAAAAAGCATGGTGTATAGTTGTGGCATCGTAACAAAACTGAATTTTATTATGAAAAAGCGTTACCAAAGTGAAACATTTCATACTTAGTTACTTACCGTTAGTCCCAGTAGTAGTAGTGACATTCTACAATTTGTTTCAAAACCTACATGTTGTACGGTGTCCGCGTCTATCTAAATTTAAGGACCAAATTTTAAAAGAAGAAAGGTTTTTTTGCCCAACCCACTGAAACTACAAACTTTAAAGGCGAAAGGGTTCTTCAAGTACTTAGTGAGCACCTAGAATGGGTTTTAAAAAAGCAACTCTTAAGAGGGTAAAACAGGGGTTTGAAAAAATCGTCAATTCATTCAGTTGGCTATCTCAATTTAGAGAGTATTACCTATTACAACCAGTGCGGATAAAGAATGGGATCAGAAATGGCGGCACATCTATTCACTTCTCGCTCGCACAATATTTGCGTCTATACTCGCACTCGTGGGGTGCGAGATTCACACAGTGAGCAGTTATGACTTTGTTGTCCCGTTTTTAGGTCTAAAGGTCAAAATGCAGTGTATGCGAAACGTAGACAAGTTTACCACAAGGAAGTAACTACCTAGTTACCTAATAGGTACGAATGGAGTGTGTCGAAGTGTCGAACCAAGGAATTCTCCGCTCTAACGACTGCAAAGCAGTGCTCTTTGCTTATTAAAGAGGAGAGAGTTTGCCGTAGTGTTGGGAACCGAGTCAACGTTTACTCGAGTGAAGTCGAGTTAAAAATCTCGGTGACGAAGACTGTTATTTTAAACTTTTGTGACTGAGTCACCGTAGGGTAACCATGGCTGTCTCCTTACGAATGGTGCAGATAATTATCTGCATATAACCAAACGGGAGAAGACGTCTCCCTGCCACGCGTGCGGTGATCACTGCTGCGTGTCGATTTGATCGTGGTAATGGTATCAAATCGGTTACCATCAGGTGATCCGTCAGCTCGTCTGCCACCAATCACATAATAAGCCCAGGCCTGTGTTTTGTGGCAAAGGTCGCTTAGGAACCGGGTAGGAATGCCTCAGTTGTCCCGCCAGCAGTATGAGGTAGGGTCACTACCACATGCACTATCCGGCTAGTCAATTGCTTGGATTTAAGTAAAAAATACTTGAATTACTCCAGTGACTAAAGACTCTAGAGTCGCGTCACTAGTTTGTCGCCAGCGGGAATGTGCGCGGAATAAGTATGAGCGACACGTCGCCGCGCGTCTATTACGTCTCTAACTTGCATAATATTTATTAAGCCCTTTCATTTTTACGGACTTCAATTATATTGCATGTAATGTATTAGACCTGGTGCCTTCATTCAAAGCCGTCCCGTAACGAACGAGAATATACCTGTCGCATCCAAACAAAGGAGACGCACAGCGCGTGTGTAAGAGAGGAAAACTCCGATTCGGTCGTAACTACTGCTTTATATTAGGCCCCCTGAAAAAAACGTATCTTTCAAAATATTGGAGCATTTGTATCTGGATCAGTGCAATGTGCGTAACCATGAAACGCTTTATTTGAATCATTTAGAACATCATCTGTCAGATAGATCAGTGATTAATTGATTTTATTACGAATAAATAATCGATCACTTCCTGCTGTGCAATGCAATATACCTATATCTTTTCCCCGCGTAATACATGGAAAGACGGTTACCTATTCACTCCGGTCAGCCCAAACTTACTCTTTCGCTCTGAGTTCGGATCATTCCGCTCATTCGGGTCACTCTCTCTCAAGATTCATTTGAGTCGAATGACACATTCGGAGCGAACATTAGAGATTCAGAACAGTGTATCATTTGGCTGAGTCGGATCACTGAGTCGCTTCAGTAAAGAGTTTTGTATTGTTTACGCAACTAAACCCTTTTATCGTACCTCGGTAGTAACTCCGACCGGGGGCTGGCGGGACAGCCAGCATTTCCGTCGTTTTAGCGGGGTGTTGACTTTTGAATTAGATGTGGAGGTACCTAACACGGTCTTTGGTCATTCGCCTCATTTTCCTTTTGAGTCTCTGATGTTTTCAGGTTCACTCAATCCAACTGAGCAAGTAATCAGTACGTTTCCAAATCCGTAGAAAGCTTTTATGAAATTTACGAAATACCACTTATAATTATCTAAAAATAAGTTACTAATTATTTATAAATAATTTCAGGAATATTGCCAAAAAATATCAACTAATTATCATGTGGGAACCTACCTAGATTACTAACGATTACACCTCCGTATTTTTTTGTGAATGAAATAGTATATTGGCTCTTAGCCTGATGGTGGGCAAAAGGAGAGCTCACGTTGCGGTTACAAAGGATGCGATGGCATGCCATCACTTTAGTTCTCATTGCCCGCGAGATGCTTCTTCACGCTTTGTTTGGAAGCCATATTGTAGGATGGGGACAGGAGGATGCGCCGGCAACGAGTTCAATGTTTATAGTACGGCATAAAAACATAGAATGGAGTATTAAAATTAACAAAGTATGCTTTTTGACGTTCTATTCATAGCTATCTATTACCTTTGTACTCATAAAAATACGTAGGCGAGGGGAACTATTATTTTCAGACCCTATTTAGAATTCCGATGGAATATTTGGTAGTTTTGACATGGATATTTCAAAGAGTCCCTGGTAAATATACTTTACCTAAAGATATTTTCATTCTTTGCCAAACCGCAAAGTGCTGTTTGGGCAGGGAGGCAAATTTGCAAAACCTATACCGTTTCCGTTACGCGACGGACTGAAATCGACTAGGTTTTGTTGTGACATTTTTCAATACAAAGCCTAAAGTGCAAAATGCATTAACTAAATAGTATATGTGAATCCGTCGCGTAGGTAACTGGAAACCGTTCCAGTTACCTACGCGACCTTATACCTTATACCGATAAGGCTTTGTAGTGCAAAATTTATCTACAAAACCTATATAGTCGATTTCAGTGCGACGCGTCGCCCCCCTGACAGAAAAAGTATATAGGCTTTGGAAACTCGCGGCAGGGAGAGCAATTGCTTTTAGCGAGTAATTTTTGTTCCGTTTGAATACTTTTCGTTTTTCATAAGTAGGTATTACGTAAACGAATAATTTATGCAACTGTAATACGAAAATCAATGTTTATAAAATTAAATAAATTTTTCATTCTGTTTTTAATAGGTGTAAATCGAAGTATTAGCTTTCTTTCAATATCCGCTACAGCTTGCGAAACTTGGGTTTGGTGTGAGAGAAGGTATACCTACCTACTAATTTAACATTTAGAATTAACATCCCATGACTGCGGCATGCAACTAAAGTTTCATTCAATTAGGACTGTTTGAAGTGAAGTTTCCCTTGAATATTTTAATAAAGTCTACGTTTTTTTATTTTTGAGAACAAAGGTAACGTAGGGGAAAAAATATTTAATAGCTATATGGCTAATATGGCCTGTCCATGGGTAACACAACATTTATGAAATAAGTTAGATATTGTCATAGTTGCCAACTCGTATTAAAGCAGTATTTATAAGCCTATTTTTGAAGTTTATCAATGGAGTTTGATAGTTTTTATTGAGACCGAACTTTATACATAAATACCTTAAAATATACGTTAACTGGCTTAACCTACTTAAGACTAAGAACCTACTCATAGTGAATCACCATTTGAAATTAGAAGCTCCGTCAGGCTAAATAAATAATATTTATTCCCAGAAGTATTTACATACAGGTCTTTAGATACAGCTACTTCTGCACTAAGCAAAACTGCTTGTGTCGCAGAAATCCGGTGACAATTATCTTGTGCATTTTCTACTGGGTCAGTGTGGGCACTGTGGGCAGGCTGTGTTACTTTTTCTTCCATTATACCAGCAAACTTATATCTCTGTTCGTTGTTTTACTCTATCAATAGCTCTTGATCTCAGTTTTTAAGATGTACAAAAACTTTGGTCCTAATTCGAAGTGCTAGTTAATTTATTTTGTACTTTATTTACGAACAGTGTTTGACTTATGAAATCTAATCTAGTTTACAAACGAATAGTTGTTGTTAAACAATGTTTATAATACCACACTAATGCCACAACAGATGCGCTGACATCTCGAATGAATATTTAATATTTTCATTTCACCCCATGTTCATGAAATATGCAAAATATATTTTTTATTTGCAGCACCTTTGTACCTGAAAGCTGACGATTCTGGAGGCGAACAAAGCAGAATGTTACTGGAAGAGCGACAGGTTCGTGCCCACAATTTCTGCGCGGTGGGACCCTAAGTCTGCTACTGTCAAGTTGACGGTGTTCAAGGCAAGTTTGAATAAAGTCAGCATCTACATCAGCTTGGGGTGCAAAACGAAGATGGCGAAGAAAGAAATCCTGGGCAAGGCGACGATTGATGAGAAGTCTCCGTACTCCGATACTTGGAGTGAGTGCTTGCGGCAGCCCGGTATCCCCAAAACCTTCTGGGTGAACTTTGAGTGACAAATTATTATGTTACAAAAATGTACTCGTATAGCAAAGGATATCTGCTTATAATACCAGGCAAAATTAAATGACTGGGATATCTCAAAAAATCTCATTAAACAAGCGAATGCAATTTCCGGTCTTCTTATAAGTATCTTTTTTAATAAAAAAGAGGCTACTTGTTTTAAGATGAATCAGTTTTTTCATAGGTTGTGGATGTTGTGTTGATGTTTAACAATGACAGCTAATTTACATTCCTCAAAAATGTTCTCTGAAATTCTCAAGAAATATGAAGTAACGAAGGATAGTTTTTTTAGTCCATAGTATTGTACCTTAGTAAACTCGTGTGTTAGTATAAATCGCGCCTGTTTTACGACTTTTTAAAATTTTTGCATTTATTTGCTTTATATGTATAAAAGAATATAAAATTATTGGTGCATGTTCTTACTAAATTATACACATGTGCAACGTGCAATGTGGTGGTTCAGGAGGTGGTTTATTAATAACATGCACTCTTGTTTTACTCTAAACGTTTTCAGAACGGGGACGGGTAGGGCACACTAGCGACGCCAATCGATTTTAATTTTTAGCTACTAAACCGGATCTATTTTAAACAATTTCGGGGCTACAACCACTCGGCAAACACTTATCATCGTCTGCCCATTTAAGTCCCCACTGCTGGGGCACGGGCCTCCCTCAATCGCATGAGAGGTAGGCTAACAATTAAAAACGAATGGTGTGGCTAGTAAGGGCTACCCGCCGCCTTAACTACTAAACCGGGTCTGTTTTTAACAATTGCGGATCATCAGAGTTTAGGAAACCTGTATTTTTTAATAAATACTACTTTAATGCACTACTTTTTGGTCTGTTTATGTACTTGAAAAATTGGTTAACGCCAAAAGTGACGGCTTTTCTTATTGTTTAAAATAGATGCGGTTTATTCTATAACATTTTTAATCAATTGGCGTTGCTAGTGTGTTCTTACCCTTCGCCTTAATGCACTCTTTGTACTAGAAACTGACAAAAGGACACGAATGGGGTTTCATTACACTCTAAGGGCTTTATTCATAAACGTTAAATAAACCTTTGTTAGCTAAAAGGTGTTATACAGCAGTTTTGACGTTTGATACAAATTATTTTCATACAACATTTTCGAAAAAAGAATGAAAACTGCTTTATAACTCCGTTTTAGTTAGCAAAGGTTTAACAAATATTTATGAATAAGACCCTTATATGATTGTAATGTAAAAACTAGTACTACTCTTATACTTAGACAATTAAACTGTCTAAGCACTTATATAATGAAAAAATACAGTCTATTAAAGATTTAACACACAGTTCAAATCTTTATGCCTAGAGTAGTGCAGGTACAAAATGTCATCAAAACAGTATTTTGTTTTCGAAGACTTAGTTTTTTCAAAAGAAAACAATGACGCATATTTTTAGTATCTACAGTCAAAAGTTTTGGGACAACTTTTCGACCCAACTTCCACATATAAAACGGTCAATGGTCTTTGTAACAAAATAGACTTTTACTTGGAACTTTTTGTCGAATCTAGATGTCGCAGGTTTATTGAAGAAATCGGCCGTTGACGCGACTAGTCAACAGTTTCGAAACGATCACTATTGACATTATCGAATTATATCCTGTTATTATGTCGCACATCCAACGCAATACACTGTATTATTTCGGAACTCAAAGTCGTCTTTTTTATAAATTTGAGTAGGAAACCAGAATCGACTAAAGTATAAAGTACAGTGGCTATAAGATATTAGTTATAACTATAACGTAGCTTGAGATAACGGTTTTTTGTCAATTGTGCAAAATGTCTTATTTTGAAATAATGCAGTGTTAATCTAGGTGTGCGATGTATTAAGATGATGGCAAAATGACAACTCGTTCAATTATTATATTTAATACGTATTAGAACATGGCAATTTACATTTATTTTAAACGGCACATATTTTGTTAATGGCAGATTTTTTCAAAATGTTTGTGACATTTACATTGTATTCTATTGCATCACAATTTATTAATATTTTATTACAATACCTAAGTCGTAATTATGTTGGTTTTAAAAGTATTAACCATCTATGTATTTTGGTAGCATACTATTTATTTTAACATTCTATAATAGTCGTAGTTATAATAATATTATAGTGATGACGAAAACGATTGATATTGACAAGTTTTAGGTGTAAAACTAATTATAAGTCAATAGATTATAGACAAATGTGATGAATGTTTTAATGATCAAAAGTTTTTGTGACAAAATTAATTTAGACAGTTAAGTTTTTATATGCACACATGTTACATACATACGAAATACTTTATATTATAACACTCAATTTCATATTTCTAATTATTTTTTTGATGTCAACTTTTAATCTTACCCACCTTTAATAAAACTACTCTTATACCATCTTATTACATAACACGGTCTAAAGTTAATACCGCACTAAAGATCATGCCATCCTGTCCCAATACGCAATGTTTAAAGGGGCTTGGACGAGTTAAGTTCCGGAACTATTAATAAATCGTATATATAACGTAAATGGGGGTGAACGTTAACTCTGTTTTGTTAGACTGAAAAGATATGCTCATTTATGTGACTCCCGACCTCGATAGCATGGTGGCAATGTTTGAGCGACATGTTCCGGGTTCGATACCCGATTGAGTGTACTTAGAATGCGAACTTTTTAAAGTTGTTTCGAGTCTGGATGTGCAGGGAGACAGCTCTAATTTGACTATGAATTTTCTGGCGCATTTAAGGGCCCTTTCACGCTCGTTAAAAGACTCAAAACGGTATTACAAAAAAGGACCACGTGTCGGGCGCCCCAGTTGGCTAATGCCACGAACTGAAAGCCGAACACCTTTACAACAAAACCATGGCACGGCACCTTCAACACAGAAAGCTAACCTACTCGTACCTACTGGTAGGTTACCTGTTGGAAGTGTGTAGGTAATATGTATCTTTCAGCGTTTCTATCGCCTCAGTTCCGGGTCCAGCTGCTCACAGTACGGGCAGAATGGAAGCTGCAAAATGTCCATCAAGCTACGTCCCTACAAGGAACGTTCTATCTTCTAAAGCATAAGAGATTCCGTCAGACAAACAACGTCAGACGTTAGTCAAGTTCCGTTGACAACTAATAGTAGCGCTGCTGATCGCTTCAAAGACATAACCCACCGAAGGATTCTCGGAAATTGGTTCATAACATTTTATGGCTGCACGCGACTAGTACATACCTACACGTATATCTACATCGCCATAAAATCTTTACCCAGGTTTTCATATATGTAGTTTTAGTAGGTAAGTACGAACTAAGCGTCTGCCATGAAAATATGTAGGCATGATAGACAGTCTGCGGGTGCTTTAAAATGGGTCTAGCCCATTGACTTAGGATGCCGCTGTGTTCTAGCCACTAGATGACTCTAGCAAAATGCCAAATGCCAGCAGAGATGCTCAGCTCGAGTGTGAAAAAAGGATTTACAAACGGCGTCAGGTCAAGTTACCCCCCTCGCAGTGCAAACATACAGTTAGTGCACACAGTCCATGACGAGCCAAACGCTCATTCCAGTTTTGTAAGCAGGTACGGTACACTATACACACACACTGACACACACACTAATTTGGCACGGCTCTTTTTAGCGTAGACCCATCTTTACCTATCTTTTCTACTAAATATGTTCTTGTAGGATTCTTGCTTGACAAGTAGGTACACTCACCATGGGCGTGGGCGAGCGTATTTTTCATGTTTACCTACAGAAATTCTTCTACCTACATCTTCGTTAGGTAGGTTTTTTTTATAGTGACACAGTATATTGGCTCTACTCAGCCTGATGGTAGGCAAGAGAAGGGCCCACGTTGCAATTACAAAGGAAGCGATGTAAGGCATCACCTTCGTTGGGGCCATACTGGCCCGCGAGATGCTTCTTCTTTTTTCTGCTTTTTGATTTTATCTAAGGTTATTTAGGTACTTTTTATGCTGACCGTACAGTCATAAGATTCCAACATCTAATTAATTAGGTAGCCATGATAAAAGACAGTAGGTCCATCAATGAAACTAATCAATGTAGGTAGGTAGGTACGGCGCCGCATCAAAGGGAGTGGGGGGTTGTATTGAGTGACTGACTTCGACTGTTGACTACCTATTTATTCTCAATAAGTTACCTGACATTGGCGAATTATCATCGGGAAGAGCCATATTAAAAAAAGAGCTTTTGCTTTCGTGATAATTACTTGAATGGCCCTTTTTCTACGAATTTTCACGTTTAGGCAAAGCCTCAAAAGCAGAATGGCCCTCAACTAACTAGGTAGGTAGGTACTTATTAACTCTGTGTGCAACTAATAAATGTGGGAGAGCCACGCTTAGGCATGAATGGGCTCGACCGGAGTGATACCACTGCCTCACAGAAGACCGGCGTGAAGCAGCGCCTGCGCTGTGTTTCGCCGTGTGAGTGAGGTTACCGGAGGCCCAATGGGGGGAAGGGGAAAAGGTTGGCAGCGCACTTGTGACTCCACTGGTGTTGCGAGTGTCCATGGGCGGCGGAATTGCTTACCATCAGGTGATCCGTCTGCTCGTCTGCCACCTCTCATATAAAAAAAAAAAAACTGCCGTGCAACTTTATATGTGCTATGTGCATCTAATGGATGCACATAGTAGCGGATAAAGAATACAAATGTTTGCTCATTTAACAAAAAGTTCAAAGACATCACTGTACCTACCTCCTTGTTTTGCTGACTGGATATGTATCTCATTTCTCGACAAAATTATTCAAGATGGAACTCATAACATAGTAAGTCTCAGCTTGTAGTTGTTTAAGTAGATTGGCTTAATATCTCTTTACAGTGTTACAGTGGAAGAACGTTTTTATAGCCAGAGGCAAACATTTAAAGTAATGCTGTTTCGGAAAATGTTACATTGGTATACAGAGTGTTTTATAGTTTCGGTGCCTACAAAACACTGTAAAACTTTAGGTGGGTACCTACTGTGAAATAATTATCATCACAAAATGTGGCACCAGTATGACACTTCTTTAGAAGACCATCGGCCAAAACAGGCTTGTCCTATTATAAACTATACTACTACGAGTACCTAACTAATTTATTAAGTACCTTCGTAATTTCTCGCACTGAGCTTGATACTCAGCACGTTACTTAAGGATGCAGTTTTGTTATAAACGCTGTGCTGTGTTTTGATGCGTTAGTAAGGGTACAGGAGGCCCAATCAGGGGGAGAGGGGGATTTAAAGGTTATCAGCGCCACACTGGTAGGTATTGCGGATGTCTTTGGGCGGCGGCAATCGCTCACCATCGGGTGATCCGTCTGCTCGTCTGCCACCTCTCACTTAAATAAAAAATACGCGCTCATTGTTTCTCAAAGTAACCGATGATGACGTTATAAAATGCAGTAAACGTTTGAATACCTACAGCAGGAATACTAGGTAGGTACTAACATACTCATAAATAGTGGAAGATACTTGCCTAAATGGCAGTTAAACACGCTGTAAAGTAGGTAAATCTACATAATATGAAATTGCATCACGAAAAGAAATAACCGAATCGGCAACCGGATAATAATCTATACAATTTTTATGTTTTCAGATTGTAGGTAGGTACTACGTCATGAAGGCGAAATATCCCGACATGCTGTTATCAGAGACAGGTCGTATTCCCAGCGAATTTCCTCGAGCTGTAAGCACTAGACTAAATAATACACAGAAGGTAGGTAGAACACACACTCAATATACACAGTATTTTTTAAACCCCGAACGCAAAAACGACGGGGTATTATAAGTTTGACGTGTCTGTGTGTCTGTCTATGGCATCGTAGCTCGGGAGCTATTCGGGAACAAATGAATCGATTTTGGTTTTGTTTTTTTTTTGTTTGAAAGATGAATAAGGGGGGAGTGTTCCTAGTTATGTTGGATAAATATCGATTCAAGATGGCCGCGGTCACAAAGATATGGATTGTGTGTTTTAACACAACTCCTACAATATGGGTATCATATAAAAGGGCTTGAGTAACAGAATATATTTATTGTGACAAATTTCAAATCCGCGCCGCAAGATGGCCGCCGTCGGGGAATTTTTAAATTATCAATTTAATTTTATAATTTACATCGCGAAAACCTGACTGAAAAAAAGGCTTGCAGCAGCGCACAGTAGGTACTGTGTTTCGCCGAAGTGAGTAATTACGGGCACCGGGCGCCCAATCGTGGAAAACAGCGCCCTAAATGGCCTAGTTTTACAGGGAAATCAACTGCATAAATGACTTGGTAATCAAATATGTGATATTACCAAGTTATATTTACTGTTCTCCTATGCATAAAAATATATCTAACTCATAGCATTTATACGTGGTATAATGATTTATTTAATAAGATTTTCTATAGTTTCTACAAAAAGAGAAATCCCACCAAAAACATTCTGTAAAAACTAGCCAAATCTCGATGGAGCTGATTGTTTATCTTTAAAAAGTAATGAAATCTAGACAAAGTCGTGCCAAGTCTAAGGTTTCTTACTGCGATTTCTTCATTGTTTATAGTTAATTTTGAGTGACTTGGCTGTTGAAGGGTACACAAGCGTACAAAACGAGGTGCGCCATGACACCATTGCACATATCTCGACCACTAACCACTGATATAACATAAAATAGACGTACAGACAGACTTCTATCAATCAATGTTTAGAAGTACCTACGTCTCTACTGCAAATATTTTTATACTGTTTGTTTCAGGCTCGCCTATCCATGAGTATTATCGAAATACGCTCTTCTGGAGATCGATTGATGCAGTGATGGCATTCATTAGATACTTTTTTAGAGATAAACAAACAGCTCCATCGAGACTTGGCTAGTTTTAACAGAATGTTTTTGGGTAATTTACACTTTAGCTAGGCGAAAATTTCCTAGGTATGTACCTATTTAGTGAAGCTGACATGCAGACACAAGAAAAGATGGCGTGGTGATTTGGAGCACTTATCTACCAAGGTTGGCACGCGTTGGTTTCAGACGAAATCGCTAGATGACAGGATAAGGGCTTTGCCTATCAGAAGAAAAGTTCAGGCTAACAAAAAGACCTTTTTGTTAGCCTCAATTTATCCTTCTTTCCTTGCGAGCGTTTTGTTTATTTGTTTAGGTACAGTTTACTAAAGCATGTTGGTTTGTACTATTTAGATATCATCTACGAATGTTTACCAGTATAAATTCATACAGGGTGTATCGGTAAACTTTAACTACCTCTTCTACCAATCATTCTAAATAACTTTGCTTTGGTTCTACGATTTTTGGAAATTCCTCGAAAATTATTTTCAGTCACGAGACCGATTTTCTATGAAAAATTGTTCTTTTTATTGCGTATTTCCAAAAGTCTTACCTTGGAGAAATACTTAGGTACTTATATGTTGTTCAGAAAGGATGGTAGTAGAGGTAGCTACTTAGGATGTAAATGCTTAGGTACACCTGTATATAATGTCACCTTCAACATTCTTTTTATTTTTTTTTGTTGACGAGGTGGAAATGCCGCCTGCCCGATGTGCAAAGGGCAGATGTCGGCGCCGGTGGTCGGCACCGCCTTATGCACACCTGTCCGCTGGAAGACAGACGGGTAGTGTAGGGCTCTCCTCTGTGTTGGGCCTCTGCTAATCAGAGACCGTCCAGAGGCATAACCACTTCGACTTATCCCGGCTTATCCAGGCTCCGGGGCAGGACCCGGGCTGAACGGACGAACCCTAGCACCACATCCTGCCCGGAATAGCTAGGCTCGCCAGCTCGCGTGGGAGAAAAAGCAGGATGCAATAGGTGTTTTCTGTGATTTGTCGAAAGCATTTGATTGCGTTAATCATGAAACACTATTGATGAAGTTACAGCATTACGGTGTATTGAATAACGCACTTGATATGATTCAATCTTATTTGTCTGATAGAATTCAAAGGGTTAATGTTAATGGAATCGACTCTTCTGGCGCTCCTCTATTAATGGGAGTGCCCCAAGGCTCAATATTGGGGCCTTTGTTGTTCTTAATATACGTAAATGACCTTCCATACTTTACGAAAGATCTATGTGAGATAGTGTTATTTGCTGACGACACTTCCTTGATTTTTCAGGTTGATAGATATAGATAAGATAAGAATCAATTGACGACGTAAATGATGCTCTCTCACAGGCATTGCCATAAACCAGTGTTTACGACTAACAATTTACTTCTTAACTCAAAGAAAACTAAATGTGTAAAATTCACCATGCCAAATGTAAGGCTGGTCGATACTAGTATTAAGATGAACAATGAATCTATTCAAATCATTCATTCCACAGTTTTTCTCGGTATAACTATAGATGCGAAATTGCAGTGGAGTCCCCATATTGCTGCCTTGGCAGGACGACTAAGTTCCGCTGCATATGCAGTAAGAAAAATTAGGCGTCTGACTGATATCGAGACGGCAAGACTATTTCAGCTATTTCCACAGTGTGATGTCATATGGTCTACTGTTGTGGGGGTCTGCTGCTGACATACAAACTATTTTTGTATTACAGAAAAGGGCCATCCGCGCTATATACAGCCTTGGATCACGTGACTCACTTAGGGAAATATTTAAAGAAATAAATATTTTAACCGTGGCTTCCCAATTCATCCTCGACTGCATTATGTATGTACGTAAGAACTTGCACACTTTTTCAAAAAAGTCCGATAGTCATAGTCTTAACACCAGAAATAAACATAGGCTTGCTGTCCCGGTCCGCAGACTTCATAAAATCGGTAATTCATTTGTTGGCTTAAGTATTAAGATATTTAATAAGCTACCACAAAATGTCATTAACCTATCACTGGATAAGTTTAAGTCTCATATTAAAACCTGCCTAATGAAGAAAGGTTACTATAGTGTACAAGATTATTTAAATGATAAGGATTCTTGGTCATGTTAATTGATTAATCTTTTGAGTTGTTATTCATAGTAGTCTTTTAACTTTCATAATTGTATTTTTCTCTTCTCAATTAAATTGCTGGTGTCTTCTCAGTAGAAATCGACATTCTGAACCAGCAGTAGATATTATGTACCTATTTTGACATTCATAAGTGTTCTGTGTGGACCTAAATTGAATAAAGAATTTTTTATCTTTATCTTTATCTTTAGTACGGCCTCTCCCACAGCTCCGAGGTTTAAAACCATGACCTCCCGAAGAGCGCCTACGCCCTGGATTGCGACGCCGGCGCTTCCAGAAGGTGGAATCAGAGCAGAACTGATTACCAGCCGGGCCGCTCGAGGAGCTCGATGCACCTGAATCTCCATGTCGTCTTGAACCCACCCCCCCATCACTTGTCTCATTTAATCAACTTCATTAATTAAGTGGCGACAGCCCGAATAAGTATATATCTGATAAAGGAACATGTTAATGTGATTAACAACGGCGGATCACTAAAGCGTTAATTTAATCCCGAATAAATTAAATAAATTTGCAATTTAAATAAATTCAGACAACGTACATACATGCATTGTCCTGATCCCAAACTAAGGTTTTCCCTTGTACCTACTATGGAAACCAGGAACAACGAAGGTACCTTTTTTTCCCAGGGGAAACCATCATGGCCGTCACCTTGCTACATGTAGGGAACAAGGTGGTGTGTGGGACTCAAACCATACTAAAACCCCTGGGGTGTCCATCTCCGTGCAATCGCGGTCGGAAACCCCACAGCCGGGACTAGACCGTACCGCTAATCGCACTCGCTGCTTCACCCCTATCTGGTGCAATACAGCCCTTCAACGCTGTACGACCTACCAGGACACCCAGTAATGTCGTCCCCCGCGGAGTCGTATGCTGAGCAAGCCACTCCCCAGCAGTGGATACGCTCACGTACTCCGAAAGCCCGTTTAGTCGCCTCTTACGACAGGCCGGGAAAACCTTGGCAGTATTCTTAAACGCCCCTAATCACAGGGCGTACAACGAAGGTACCTACCACAACTGTTTCATCAACAAACATTTGTGCTCGTGCGGAAATAGAACCCACGACGGGTATGAGGTTCTAGGCAGCTACTGGACAGGTGCTAACCTCAACTAGCGCGTAATTTCCAGTTGCGTCCAAAGCTTACGGTAAGCTTGGACCATGATCCAGGATTGGGGAAGTCTGGTAATTATAATAAAGCGACTGCCGTCTGAGCTGCGCAACCTTTAGGCAGGTGAACCAGACCAACTGAATCACGAAGCACTTAACTATACATATATAGTAGACGACCCATTTGGAACAGTGGTAGTGAACGCTGCCTTTGGTGCAAGGGTTGCGGGTTCGATCCCCGCATAGTACAAACATTTGTGTGCATGAATATATCTGTTTGTATTGGTCTGGGTATTTTCTATGTATTAACTGTATGTATTTACAAAAGAAAATTATTATATGTATGTCGGCGAGGTGGCGCCTCTGTCGCACCTGCGAGACGTCACCTGTCAACGTCATTCAGTGACAAACGTCAACTGTCAGCGTCATTCAGTGACAAACGTCACCCATCAACTTCATATAGTGACAGACGTCATCTGTCAATGTCAGGTTGTGTTGTGAAACGTCAAGTTGTGACAGCTGACACTGTCTATGCTTGGGAGTGGTCTATGCTTGGTCGAAAAGGGGCATTCGAACGTGAGCCGCCATAGCGAACGGACGATAGCACTGAACTCTCCGCGCTTCACAACGCAATCTGTTTGCATCTTGCAACTTACTCTACATTTTGTTGATTTGTAAAAGCTATCGAATTAAAGAATAGTTCAGCTAATTAACTCAGACTTTATTTCTGCAAGACACTTCAAATTACCCAAGATGGCGGATGATGACAATCCGGGCACTCCGCCCTCTTTCCCGCTCGCCCATCCGTCATCAGAAGTGGGATTCGCCCACCCTTCACAAAGAAATAATGAGGATATGTGGCGCAATTTGTTAGAACAGCAAAACCGAAATTTTTTGGCCATTATTGAGGCCATGAAAGTACCGCAACAAAACCAAATTAGTTTGCCTGATTTCGACCCAAGTAAGCATAGCGATCCGCGTGCGTGGATCAACACAGCTGACCTTTGTATGGCGGAAAAACCGTTGGAAGGCGCTTCACTTGTTATCGCGCTAAGCAAAGCACTGAAGGGGCAAGCCTCCACCTGGTTTTCACAAATTACGTTCCCCGGCATTACATGGAATGACTTCAAATCGCTTTTCAAGGCAAGATACGATCATTGTGAAACTGCTGCCGCGTTTCTCATCAACCTAAACGACAATCGCCCAAAGGAAGGAGAATCATTGACGGCATACGCAGCTACGATGTATACGTCGCTCATGTCGCGATGGAAAGATATGCCCACCGAACAGATTGTGGTATCCTACATCCTGGCACACCTATCACAATTTGAGCCACGCGTTCAGCGCTTATCTTTTACAACCGAGATGTCGTCGAGGGAAAAACTTCAGCAAGAGCTTTCGGCTGTATCTTTCCTGAAGAGGAGACAGAACGATCGTGATGGACCTGAGGCGAAGCGCCCCAAGCCTTCAGCTACATCCAGCGTAATGAAATGTTTTAGCTGTGGGAAGTTAGGACATAGAGCGTCGCAGTGTAAAACGAAGCCGGTTCCAAGTACGTCAGAGGATTCGCGACCGCCTGCTGGGAAGCCAAACGTCGTCTGCTTCAACTGTCGCGCCGTGGGACACTACGCGAGGAACTGTACGAAGGTGATGGACAAGCCGCAGAGTGATGCGGCCACAGCAGCTACCGAGAAGAGGGTCGACGTGTGTGACGTTACCACCCCATGTGGCACTTTGTTTCAATCAGGTGAGCCGTTTCAATTTCATTACGACTCGGGTGCCGAGTGCTCATTAATGAAAGAAACTATGTCTAACAAATTTCATGGCAAACGGTTGTATAACTCTGTTACTATGACGGGTATAGGCCTAGCTAAAGTAGTTAGTACTGTGCAAATTCTTAGTAACGTGACGATCGATGGCATGCGCATTGAGGTTCTTTTTCACATTTTACCCGACCAATATTTGCGACACAATATCATGCTAGGACGCGAAATTCTCCAACAAGGCTTAGCTGTTCATATGACGATAAATAAATTACAGCTTTCAAAAGTACAAGTAGTTAATTCTTGCCAAGTTCGAAACCTTTCAGATGTTGACATGATGAAGGTAGACACTGATATTTCTCCAGAGTATAGACCCCAACTTGACACTATTTTAAGTCGATTCAAGGAGCATTTTACTTCCGTTATACCTGACCACCGCGCTCAGACCGAACCTATGCAGATTAAGCTTAACGATCCTAATAAAACTGTGTGTCGTCGCCCTTACCGGCTGTCCCCTGAAGAACGAAGTGTCGTACGTGAAAGGATTAGTGAGTTAATGCAAGCAGGTGTAGTTCGCCCTAGCTCCTCACCATTTGCGAGTCCTATCCTTTTGGTGAAAAAGAAGGATGGTAGCGATAGGCTCTGCGTCGACTATCGGGAGTTAAACGATAATACGGTCCCTGATCGGTTCCCTTTGCCTCTGATCTCGGATCAGATAGCTCGTTTGCATGGTGGTCGTTACTTTACGACCCTAGATATGGCCTCAGGGTTTCACCAAATACCTGTACACCCAGATTCCATTGAACGAACTGCCTTTGTTACCCCGGAAGGTCAGTTCGAATACGTTGCTATGCCTTTTGGGTTACGCAATGCACCATCTGTGTTCCAGCGTGCGGTTAGCCAGGCCCTAGGGGAGCTTACAAACACATACGTGGTGGTGTACATGGATGATGTGCTGATAGTGGCCTCAACAGTCGAAGAAGCCCTTGAACGACTTTCTACAGTCCTTTCCATCCTTACCGAAAAAGGGTTTTCTTTAAACATAAAAAAATGCTCCTTCCTAAAACAAGAGGTAGAGTACCTAGGTTATGTCGTCAGCAACGGGGAAATAAGACCTAATCCCAAGAAAATTCAGGCCTTGACCTCTCTTCCACCACCAGAGACGGTAACCCAGCTACGTCAGTTTATAGGATTAGCCTCCTATTTCCGTCAGTTTGTCCCCAAATTTTCCCAAATAATGGCACCCCTGTATGCTCTGACCTCTTCCTCCAAGAAGAAGCTTGACTGGACCCCTGAACAAGAGGCCATAAGGCAGAAAATCGTTTCTGTGCTAAGTAATGAGCCCGTTTTGGTCATATTTGACCCAGACTCCCCTATCGAATTGCACACGGATGCAAGCTCTTTAGGATATGGGGGCATATTGTTTCAAAAGATAGACGGCAAACTCAGGGTAGTTGCCTACTACAGTCAACGCACCACACCCGCTGAGTCCAAGTATCATTCTTATGAACTTGAGACTCTAGCGGTTGTGAACGCTATTAAGCACTTCCGGCACTTCCTGCATGGTCGGAAGTTCATTGTGATAACAGACTGCAACGCGTTACAATCGTCCCGAAAGAAGCTCGACCTTACCCCTCGTGTACATAGGTGGTGGGCGTTTTTACAATCGTTTGATTTCGATATTGTCCACAGAACAGGTGAACGTATGCGTCACGTCGATTACTTTTCGCGAAACCCCCTACCCCCTTCTACACCGAAACCTTTTGAGAACATAGAGCCTAAGCGCATTGATCTCACCGAGCTAACTAACAATTGGTTGGCCGCGGAGCAACAGCTCGACAGTGAAACCTCTAAACTAATCTCTGACTTTAATGAGAATAGGTTGAGTGACGATATGGCCAAGACTTATGAGTTACGTTCCGGTATTTTACACCGTAAGATTCAACGCAATGGTAGGACACGTTGCCTGCCTATTCTACCGAGGTCTCTTAGATGGTCGATTATTAATAACGCTCATGAGTCTCTGATGCATCTGGGCTGGGAGAAAACCCTTGAGAAACTTTACAGTCTATATTGGTTTGAAAACATGTCTAAGTACGTCCGTAAATTCGTTGACAATTGTGTCACTTGCAAGGTTTCCAAAACAAATACTGGCAAGGTTCAAGCAGAGCTCCACCCGATTCCTAAGGTTGCTATTCCATGGCATACCGTGCATATAGATGCCACAGGGAAATTAAGTGGTAAAAATGACAAAAAGGAGTATGTTTTCGTTCTGATTGATGCATTTACAAAATTTTCACTACTTGTCTATACGTCTAATATCGACACTGTGAACAGCATACGAGCTGTTAAGTTCGCTGTCTCTCTATTTGGTGCACCGACGCGTATAATCGCGGATCAAGGACGTTGTTTCGCTAGCCGCGAATTTCGCGAGTTTTGTGATACATCCGGGATACAGTTACATTTGATCGCAACGGGTAGTAGTAGGGCCAACGGACAGGTTGAACGTGTCATGAGCACGTTGAAAAACATGCTCACGTCTGTCGAGTCAGGCGATCGTTCCTGGCAAGATGCTCTCCCTGAAGTGCAACTAGCCCTCAATTGTACCCATAATCGTGTTACAAAGTCAAGTCCCCTTGAACTTTTGATAGGCCGCGTCGCAAGACCACTAGATCTGGTAGCAGCAGTCGATGAAGAGCCCGTTGACCTTGACCAGGCTCGAGCATTAGCTACCGAAAACATTCAATCTAATGCACAGTATGATAAAACGCGTTTTGACTCGAATAAGGCAAAGGTATTCAGGTTTTCGTTAGGAGACTTTGTTTTGTTGCAGAATGAGGAGCGCAACCAAACAAAATTAGATCCTAAGTACAAAGGTCCATTTAAGGTTCTAGAAGTGTTAGATGGGGACCGTTATTTGTTGAAGGCATTAGATTCAAAAAGGACCTACAAGTATGCCCATGACAGACTGAGAAGGATGCCTGAAGCTCGAGTAGTTTTAGAAGAATTAGTTGATGAAAGTGATGATCGGGTATCTGAGACTTCTGACAAATCGCGCGCTTAGGTCTGGTAGCACTTGATGGAGGTGTTGCTGGGTAGTGGTACGATGCTTGATGGAGGCATTGTACTTTTCCGTGCTTGATGGAGGCACTATGACTATACGCTTGATGGAGGCGTATGGTTATACATCTTTGATATCACATAACGCCTGATGGAGGGTTATGTGGGATGATGAGCGTGCTCGAGGGAGACACTGTATAGAATCGCGATATGTGTTCAGATGATTGACTTATAATGAAATGTAATAAACTTAGTGAAAGTAAGAGCTTCAGGAAACCTTCTGAGTTGATTAATTTAAGACCTAGGTCGTTGTAGCGTATAATCATTCTTTACAAGTTTGTAAAAAAAAAAAAAAAAAGAAGAATTGTTATTGAGTTGAACTGTAATAAATCAGATTGTCTTGTTGTTTTGTCCTTATTGGTCAGAGATGACCGAGCGATGGTAAATACTACCGGAGGTATTTTCCTTTACAGGCTCACACGAGGACGTGTGATGCAGCAGGATGGCCGTGTCGGCGAGGTGGCGCCTCTGTCGCACCTGCGAGACGTCACCTGTCAACGTCATTCAGTGACAAACGTCAACTGTCAGCGTCATTCAGTGACAAACGTCACCCATCAACTTCATATAGTGACAGACGTCATCTGTCAATGTCAGGTTGTGTTGTGAAACGTCAAGTTGTGACAGCTGACACTGTCTATGCTTGGGAGTGGTCTATGCTTGGTCGAAAAGGGGCATTCGAACGTGAGCCGCCATAGCGAACGGACGATAGCACTGAACTTTCCGCGCTTCACAACGCAATCTGTTTGCATCTTGCAACTTACTCTACATTTTGTTGATTTGTAAAAGCTATCGAATTAAAGAATAGTTCAGCTAATTAACTCAGACTTTATTTCTGCAAGACACTTCAAATTACCCAAGATGGCGGATGATGACAATCCGGGCACTCCGCCCTCTTTCCCGCTCGCCCATCCGTCATGTATATATTTGTAATCCCAATGTTGATTCTGATATCCGTAACACAGGTGCTTGAGCTATCTATCTCGGAGTCAGATCAATGTATCTGATGTTGTCAAATATTTATTTATTATTATTATTATTATAGTAACTAAGTAGACAGGAGACACGGAGTAATGGCTGGTTGAAAATTTACGTTACACAAACTCTATCGTCATTATCTGGGTGTCATTCCCAGTTGTCCAAAGCTGTCGCTTCGGAGCCCGGGGTACGCTTGGACCAGGATTTGGAAAGACCGGCGAACCGGACGAAGTGGTTGTGGTCAAGACAGGTTGAGAAACTAACCGGAACGTGCAAGATGCCTCACGATATTTTCCCTCACTGCTACAGGTAGAAGAAATACGTACATAGATTTGAAGAATCCTGTGGTACGAGCCTACGCGAATATACTCTGGTCCGAACTAACCGAAACAATGATCTCAAGCCTCCCACATTAGCAATTTAAAGTAAATAAGTATGAGAAATAAACCAGAGATCTAGAAAGTATTGGGAATTTTGTTATATAGCAATTAAAATTGTTCCTGATTTTTTATGACTGATTCGTACTACCTAGCCGTTAAGTATTGGTCGTTTTCCTCTAGATGGTGCTAGCACTGGCTAGCCGACTGATGCATCTATCTCGGTATATATGAGTTACTTTATGCCAACGACCTCCTGTTCGGAAGGTGGACGTTCCCACTGGCAGCCATGCCATTAGCTCTATTGTATCCAACAACTATAACGCCTAATATTCTGTCATAGGCAATATCGAACTGTCCCACTCAAGCTGATCTTCGTAATCAACCTCTTAAGTGAATAATTTTGTTTTCAGTAATATCTGGGCTAAAATAAATATTTTGGTGTCGATGTTATAGTTAGGTACCTACTAAACGTTACTTTATGGCTTAGATTAAATCTAAGCTTTTTGGAGTTATATAATAATGATTGTATTTAAACCTGTAGATTTTTAGTGATTACATTTTTTATTTAGTTAAATTAGCGACCGTGTGTAACAGTGTCAATGATAAACCGGCAAAGTTTTTATGACACAACATTTTAATGCATATTAAAATACCATTTTAATATGTTAAAATTTATAATTCTATGGTTAAAATAAATTTAAAAAAAAGTTACGGAGTAGAAATTGTAGTTGAAGATTTTCTAAATAACTAAAGAATATCTCATCTCAGATTTGATTAGGCTATCTAGGCTAGCTCCATGATACGATTAATTGCTTCTTAATACTTACCTATGGGGGTGTAAGGGGTCCCGCCCAATATCTAACGGGGCCTAAGTCAACCTCACCTGCACGTGGCGCACCCTGCTGCACAACAGACGAGGCTCTGGCGTTCCCCACCAACCCGCACTGGGCCAGCGTGGTGGGTGTAGGCCCAAACCCCCCCTATGATTTATAAAACCAACAAAAGGCCCCAAGTGCCCGGCGGTACCGGAGGCCGAGCCGGCGATGACGGAAGCGGGCGAGGCGCCGGGACCAGGGGTGCCAAGAATCCCCGGGTGGCAAATACCTACCGTCAAACAACCTTAGCCCTGGCAACATACAACACACGCACACTGCGGACCGAAGAGAAGCTGCTGGAACTAGAGGAAGAATTAAGCAGAATTCGCTGGAGTATTGTAGGATTATCCGAAGTCCGACGACAGGGCGAGGATACGATGATCCTTAAATCCGGGAATCTGCTTTATTTCCGGGAGGGCGAAGAACTGTCCAAAGGTGGAGTCGGGTTTATTGTCCACAAGTCCCTCGTGAACAACATTGTACAAATCGGAAGTGTGTCGAATAGGGTGGCGTACCTTACACTCAGAATTACCAAACGGTATTCGTTAAAGGTAATACAGGTTTACGCCCCGACCTCGACACACCCCGACGAGGAAGTGGAAGTAATGTATGAGGATATCTCTCGGGCAATACATACTTCCAATACTCACTACACTGTTGTCATGGGAGATTTCAACGCAAGGCTAGGCAAAAAGGGCGATGGATTTGGATCTGGAATCCGGAACCACCGAGGTCGAATGCTAGCCGAGTATATGGAAAGGGAGGGACTCTACATGATGAACTCCTTCTTTAAAAAAACGGCTGCATCGTAAGTGGACCTGGGAAAGTCCGGATGGCGTTACAAAAAATGAGATTGACTTCATCATGTCTACCAAGACCCGGATATTCAATGATGTCTCAGTGATCAATTCAGTGAACACTGGAAGTGATCACCGAATGGTAAGAGGCACATTGAATCTACACGTTACATCCGAAAGGTATCGACTGATAAAATCTACGCTCCGCCCTGTAGCCATCCAGATTCAAAACCCCGAGAGCTTTCAACTCGAGCTGGAAAATCGCTTCGATTGCCTAGAGAGCTGCTCAGACGTGGACATATATAATGACAGGCTCGTGAAAGCTGTTCTTACGGCGGGTGCAAAGGTCTTCAGACCTAGCCGTACGAAAAAAGCCAGTAAAATCTCGGAGCCAACTCTTAAGTTAATGGAGGAAAGGCGGAAAATGGTTCTGCAGACCTCTGATGAAGCTCGTCAACGACGGCAGCTCAGCAAGCGCATCTCCAAGTGCCTGACCCGGGACATACGCCGATTTAATACGGAACGTATTAAAGAGGCTATAGAGCGGAACAAAGGCTCCAAAGTGTTCGCCAGAGACCTGGCTATTGGAGAGAGCTTGCTGACCAAGCTGAAAACAGAGGATGGCAAAATCGTCACGTCACGCCCAGAACTTTTGGCTGAGATTGAAAACTTTTATGGACAGCTTTACGCGACATCATGCACACCTGTCATTCAGGCCATTGAGCGCAGAGCCAAATTAACCCGGCACTACACCGAAGATATCCCGGATGTCAGCATATACGAGATTAGCATAGCTCTCAAACGGGTTAAGAACGGTAAGGCACCGGGTGATGATGGAGTCACAGCGGAGCTTCTGAAAGCAGGTGGACGACCTGTCCTGAAAGCCCTCCAGAGGCTTTTCAACTCCATCATCACTGAGGGAAAGACACCCAAAGCGTGGCACTCTGGCGTGGTGAGGCTTTTCTTCAAAACGGGTGACAAATCCCAATTGAAGAATTACAGGCCTACAACGCTGCTGAGCCACATATATAAGCTGTTTTCGAGAGTTATGACGAATCGTCTCGCACGCAGGTTCGACGACTTCCAGCCTCCCGAACAAGCCGGATTTCGAAAAGGCTTTAGCACTATAGACCACATACATACGCTGCGGCAGCTTATACAGAAGACCGAAGAGTATAACCTGCCATTATGCTTAGCGTTTGTGGACTATGAGAAAGCCTTCGACTGTCGAGACCTGGGCCGTACTACAGTCTCTCCAAAGGTGCCGAATAGACTACCGATACATACAAGTGTTGCAGTCATTGTACGGAAACGCCACAATGTCAGTCCGTCTTCAGGACCAGGAATCAAAACCCATTGCTCTCCGGCGAGGTGTGAGACAGGGTGACGTTATATCGCCGAAACTGTTCACCACTCTGTTGGAGGACGTGTTTAAACTTCTGGACTGGGATGGACTTGGCATCAATATAAATGGTGAGTACATGACGCACCTTCGATTCGCTGATGATATCGTAGTCATGGCTGAGACCTTGGAAGACCTAGGCACAATGCTTGACGACCTCAGTAGAGTCTCCCAACAAGTGAGTCTGAAAATGAACATGGACAAGACGAAAATCATGTCGAATTCCCATGTCGTACCCACTCTTGTGAAGGTTGGAAGCTCTACACTGGAAGTTGTAGACGAGTACATCTACCTCGGACAAAAAGTCCAGCTTGGTAAGTCCAACTTCCAGAAAGAGGTCGATCGACGAATCCAACTCGGCTGGGCAGCGTTCGGGAAGCTACGCAGCATATTTTCGGCCCACCTACCGCAGTGTCTCAAGACGAAAGTCTTCAATGCGTGTGTGTTGCCAGTGATGACATACGGAACCGAAACGTGGCCGCTTACAATGTGCCGATTAAGGAGGCTCAAAGTCACCCAGAGAGCAATGGAGAGAGCTATGCTCGGAGTCTCCCCGCGTGATCGTATCAGAAATGATGAGATCCGCAGGAGAACTAAGGTTACAGACATAGCCCAAAGGATTGCATGCCTCAAGTGGCAATGGGCAGGGCACATAGCGAGGAGAACAGACGGCCGTTGGGGCAGAAAGGTCCTGGAGTGGAGGCCACGCACAGGAAGTCGCAACCGTGGCAGGCCCACCACAAGGTGGACCGACGATCTGGTGAAGATCGCGGGAATCCATTGGATGCGGGCGGCACAGGACCGATCTGTGTGGAGAACATTGGGGGAGGCCTATGTCCAGCAGTGGACGTCTATTGGCTGAAATGATGATGATGATGATGACTTACCTATGCTCCTTCAGGTTATATTGTTTTCGTAAGTGACCCCAAAAATGAACACAAGCTGGTTTGCAGCGCGCTTGTGATTCCTCTGGCAATCGCTTAGGTGATGTGTCTGTCTAATCCACCTCTAACTAAAACACACTTTACCTACATAGCATTGTATTCCTTAGCATTGCCAATGATAAGAAGGAACTAAGCGCCCCTTCTTAACATTCAAAACACCGACACGACGCCACCAGCCAGACCATCGTATAAATACGACTTTTGCATCACGCATGTAGGTACATAGATTTTTATTAACATTTGTATGTTTGGTTCCTGTGGGGTAATATCAGGAACAGGCAATCTTATTTGTGTAGGTATTTAATTGAATTGGCAGAAGTAAGTACACAGTCAACAAAGGGACCCTTACTTGAGTTAGCTGAAAGGGATAAGTTTGGTTGTAGGCACTCATGGAATATAGATTCATTCAAATTTAAACCTTGTCGCATTGGTATAAGAGGCCAATGATAAACCTACGTGGAACATACCTACATACCCACATCATGCATGGTGGGCTTGTGAATGAAGGCAATCTTTTCAATTATATCTACGACTGCGTTAAGTTCGATAGCTGTTCTCAGAATTGGGGAGTTTGCTTATTATGTACCATTGCCAGTGCCATTTGCCCTTAGTACCTACCCTTACACAGGGAAATGTACCTAATTAACTGGGATTTGTAGGGGTTGAAGGTTTCCTCTCAATGATTTGTCTCACCACTGGGACGAGCTAGTGATTTTGTTTTTTGACCTTAAACATAGGTCGAATGTTGAATAATTCATGCCTCATTCTTTCTTATTTGATTTACCCACCGAACCAGGTAATAGGTGATAAATCTGTTCTATTTCTGATTATTTATTATTATGTGCAATAATGTGGCCACTAAAAACTTAAATCATGATGTTTGTGACAATGTCAGCTATATTGCTAAGGTTCTGATGCACCCATAAAATGAACGAGACAAACCAAGATATTCGTTGGGAGACAACGAAACTTGCAAGACAATCTTGCAAAAAATGTGCACAAAACTCAATAATTATCTAATCGCCTTCCCAAGACTTATTATAAAAAGTTCAATGATATTGACATTTTTCACTCATCAAAAGGTTTCTTTGCTCCTTTCCATACTTAAAACTGAAACTCAATTTTTTTTTTCATCAAACCTATACGTGTGGGTTATCTATGGATAGGTCTTTAAAATTGATGTTGAGGTTTTTATTATCATTATTTTCTAAACACAATACTTTGCGCAAGAGACGCTCCCAAAGTGGTAAATTAATACTCTAACTTCTATAGGTGATAAATGAATTATTAAACTAAAAAAAATATATGATATACTTCACCATAAAAACTAACAACGAAAATTGGTTTGGACTAGATCTAGTATCTAAGTAGTTTTTTTTTATTCCTTTTTAAACCGTAAACCGCTATTTACCTTCCATAGAAGGTTTATAATTGTGTTTACGGTTTATAAAAGCAAGTAAGATATATGTATCTACATGCTGCTACGGAACCCTTCATGGGCGAGTCCGACTCGCACTTGGCCGTTTTTTTTTTATTTACAAATAAGTAAGAAACTGCCAAATCTTAGTAACGATATCTTGTAACTGTCAAACAAACTTTAGCTTATTTATTTAGGTGGGTATTTCATATTCGTACTTCGGTAAACAAGATCCAGTCCGCGTCTAGGAAGGTTTTTCTCTTTTTGCTTATATTTTCTATGCGCGCTATCGGGCGGAAAATTGGTGGAGATACTTACTCATTTTATTGGTGGTAGTAGTACCTCTTATGTAACCTTTACGCGGCTACACTGTTTATTCATATTTCATCACAAGTAGTGATCAACGACTTACGCCTATTTTTAGTGTGTTTACAAACTAAGTACAAGTTGGTAAATAAAATCTAATACCTACGTCCTCGTACATATAAAATATTGTCAGTCAAATTGAGATTTTTTCTTGGTCAATAGGCTAACGCTTGACTACAAGCGCACCTTTGCGTTTGCCTAAGAGATGCCTGCTCACTCTTGCCTTAAAGGTGTCCAGATTGTAGTGGTCAGGAAAGACAGACCTCGGCAAGGATACATTTTAAATAATTATTATATTAAATCCATATTAAATAAGTATTAGGTATGCTAAAATAATATGTAATATTTCTATAATTATTTACCTATTGTTAATATGTGTAGTCTACGTACATTTTACGATATGTGAATATTTAATCAAACTCAAAAATACGTGGGTACCAAAATCAAACTCTTCCTATTCATATAAAATAAAACCTTTTCAATATTTAAAAATATACCTCACCTACTTTATGACGAGTAAATTAAAGGATTAAAGGATTATATCGTCTTACACCTATTAAAATGTTCTTAGTGCTGTTGCCTATAATACCATACGTTATTTCAATACGCGATCTTAAGTTACTACCGTACTAAAGCTCATGCTATCCCGTTCCAACACGCGATGTTGAATGGTTGAAAACGAGGTTAGTTCTGGAACTACTCTTAGATCGCGTTTTGTAATAAGGGGGTCGAGTTCGCGCAAAGTGAAAGAGACCCCTAGGTATTTATTAAACTAAGACAATTTTCCACTTATTACAAATCGTTAACGAAGGATAGTCCCGGATCAAAATTGGTGTCAGCCCCTTTTAATATTGCGTGTCAGACCGGGATGGCATGAGCTTTAGTACGGTAATAACTTTATATCGTGATTTACAATAAGGTGGTTTGAGATTTATATTGCCTTTTGATTTGGTAATTCTCTACAAGATTATGCACTTAAAATAGACAAGTTTATACATTGACCGGTTATTGCATTAGTACTTACCTAAAAGAATTTTATTGAACTTATTTTGTATAAATTCAATGAGAGAGATATTTATTTCAAAATAATGATAAAAAATTCATCGGAACAGCCCCAAACTTCGAACCACAAAGTAACATTATGCATTAAGTTAAAATCTATTTGTAGGGAAGGGCGTAAAAAATGACATACATTTTATAAAAGCACATATAAAATCTTTGTTTCTTAACAATTTCATATACTTTTAGTTGATTCATCACCTCGCCAGGTCCCCCGACCTGACGGGACGGTGCGCAAAGCATTTTCCCTTCGAGACCAAAAAAAAAAAAATATATATACTGTGGGTATTTGACTATACATACTTTTAAATTCAAACAGATAAAAAAAAACAAAAAACAAAATTATAAGGCATTTAAAAAAAATTGAGGAAAATCCGTTTTGCCCGCCCTAGAATAAAATGACATACGTGGGGCGGACAAAATGACATACTAAAAATAACCTCAAATTTAGGGTACGTTATATTTAGATAAAAGTAAGTTCAACACACGATGATCATATTTAGTTCCAGTACGTCTTTTTAATAACGTTTATGGCACTTTAGAAACAAAAAAACAAACTATTGTTTTTGACGGCTACAATGACTTTTTTATCAATTTTAATGCCTGTTTTCCTAGTAAGTATATAATTTTTTGGAAGACGACAAGAGGTGAGGTGAGACGCTCCAATAAAATGGTATGCCATTTAACCCGACATTTCGTCCACTTCTTAACTAAAACATTATCAAAATCAATGTAAAAATGTAATCAAAAAATTAAAATTTTAACGTTGTTTAAAAACAGAATTGAATAAAGCCTAATTTGAATTTACGAGGAGACTACATCCATCTGAGAAAAAAAAATTTGCAGTCCCGACTTACTGCAAAAATTAAACAATTAAGTTCCAAAATGAAAATCCGCGTGGACGAGACACTGGCGTCGTCACAGGTTGCGATATGTTACTAGAACCTCCTTTCCACCAAGTTAGAATAGGTAATTGAAACCCCTATACATTTGAGAACTAAATAAATAAATATTTCACAACATCACATACATTGATCTGACTCCGAAATAGGTAGCTCAAGCACCTGTGTTACGGATATCAGAATCAACAGTGGGATTACGAATATATACATATAATACTTTTCTTTTGTAAATACATACTTATAATACATAGCAAACATCCAGACCAATACAAACAAACATGTTCATGCACAAAAATGTTAGTGCTGTGCGGGGAACGAACCCGCAACCCTTGTATCAGAGGTAGCGTTCACTACCACTGTTCCAATCGGGTCGTCTTAACTGAAATGAAACTGTGTCATTTGACCCACCTATGTCATTTTGTACGCCATTCCCCTATCTAAATAAAACAGTGATTGAGAATTCGAGACAACATGCACCTCTGCAATATTCAAATCTAAGTGCATATTTGTATCATCAGCTCTGCGGTGAGGTGAAAATTAGTTATTATTCAGTTGGACAGGTTCTTTTGTTAAAGGCTTGCAAAGGTCTGGCGGCAGTCGTTTAATTGCAATATACTCCACAAATCCTGAATCGTGGTCTAAGCTTTACCCCGGGCTCAAGAGCGTCAGCTTTGGACGCAACCGGGAATTATATGCTAAGATGAGGGGAGTAATTGAGACTACATCACTATATTTTTCTTGGCCCCGAACAATGTTCCCTTGCACTATGTAAACCAGAAACAACGAAGGATATAATAAAATCTGTACGGAAAGACTATAGGAAAAACGTTAACTAAATCATTTTCACGTTTTCCGAGAAACTGTGCCGAAGTGTGAGATCAAGGGCCAATAAAGTATAAATCTTTGGCGTACAATCACGTGCACTAATAAGTATACAACCTCATTCAAATATAAACTTTATTGTTCTGCCTTAAGGGTCGAGGTGCTTACATTTCATTGCAAGCGGCTGTACCTCTATAACCGGACGGGGTAGTGACGCAACGAGTGGCGACTGGCTCTAAATCACCGTCTTTTGCTGAACCTGTCATTTGTTCTCGAGTTTATTATGAAGATAAACTGCTTCACTTGATCTTTGGATGGGGAACGTTTGAAGGTTCGAACGCACCTTAACCTAACTACATAGTAATAATAATCTATTAGTACTAAGCTCACGTCTACAGCGATGGTAGCCCAGTAGAGCGATCCGAGCATTCACCACTGGATTTACTAGCCTAGTTTAAAGGTTGCGAAGGTCAGTCGGCAGTCGCATTGTAATTTCCAGATTTCCAAATCCTGAATGATAAGAATAAGAATAAGAAATAATTTATTGACCACAACACATTACATACAAATCTGAATAAGGACAAAACATTATGAAGTTATGAAGTTGCGGCCAACAAGGTTCAGCCTCAGCATGTGCTACAACAACCGCTAAGCAGCCGCTGCAGCGCTGATTTTCAGGCTGTACCTTCGAGCGACGACTCATAATAAAACATACAACATGAAAAAAATACTGACAATATTAATAGATGAGAATATATAAATATTGATAGAATGATGGACCAGACGTACCTCAGACTCTGAAGCAACAGCTTTAGACGAAACCGGGAATGATGATGATTACATTGCTAAGTTAACACCAAGTTTTATGTTTGTTGTTTATAAATGTACAGCCACATGATTAAGTATCCAAACCGATGTTTCTTCCGTCGACTCTTACAATATCATTGTAGTTGTAGGCCCACGCGTGCCCAAGGAGAATATAATCACTACGTTATCGCGTGGTTGCCGGTGACAAAGAGAAAATTCGTTCAGATTTTTTTGGGTAAAGGCTTCAGTTTGTAGAACCTTTTAGCCACAATTTTAGATGTAATCAGCTGTAATTTAGGTATATACTTTAGCTTTAGTGCCTAAATTGTAGGTATTTTAGACGTATGTACTGCTTACGTCGCGATCTATTCAGTTTAGAGCCCTGCTTGTAGAACATAACCGATCGACTTATTTGTTAACCTTTATTTGCACACCTTTACGGTGACCGTCTCCCTAGAGATGGGTCCCTATTTTCAAAACTATTTGATGGGACGTAGACCATACAGGTTTGGGAAACACTGATCTATAAATTCCGAATCAAATTTCCTTCGTGTCTTAGGGACTGAACAACGAACGTTGGAAACGCTGTTCCAGAAGAATTCCATAAAAAAGGTACCTATTTCTTATTTCCATTGTGAGTACCTCTCGTATTTCATTTTGCCTCCCTTTGAGGAAAGAAGCTTGATGTACAGTTCAGTTCATAAAGTACATGCCACTAAAGGTGAATTATTGGATTTAAAAGAATCTGAGCATGTTAGGTATTATCGCCCGACATAGTTAGTTTTCACTTGCTCGTTTTCGGCCGCAAAGGAGTTTCAGTACCTTTGTCTAAGATAAGTACATTTATATACACTCAGAAATCAAAAGTAATCACTTTTTGACAGCCTTTGATCAAGACGGGAATTAACACGATATTTATTATGTGATACAATATTGTGTACTCACATATTTTACTCCGCATTTTTTGAGTCCGCTCGTGACCACGGCTGGTATAACGTAGCCGAAACGTCGAGTAAAATATCATATGTGAGTACACAATGTTGTTTGACGACCCGTTTGGAACAGTGGTAGTGAACGCTGCCTTTGGTCTAAGGGTTGCGGGTTCGATCCCCGCACAGTACAAACATTTGTGTGCATGAACATTTTTGTTTGTATTGGTCTGGGTGTTTCCTATGTAATTTAAGTATGTATTTATAAAAGAAAAGTATTATATGTATATATTTGTAATCCCACTGATGATTCTGATATCCGTCGCACAGGTGCTTGAGCTACCTATCTCGGAGTTAGATCAATGTATGTGATGTTGTGAAATATTTATAAAACAAAAAATAACATAATATATACAGTGTTTATTCCCGTATTGGTTTATTATAGTTATAATGCAACGCGAAAGTTAAAAAAAAAGCATTTATGATATTGATAGCTTTAAAGAAAATTAAAAAGGTAGGGTGTCGCTTAATGATTATTTTTTTCACTTTATGCAACAACAATCCGATCTCGGTTATTGTGTGGATAAAGTAGTGTATGAGACTGCACATAACTCGGTATTAAAACACTCGCGAATGCTATTAAAAAACTCGCCACGGCTCGTTTTTTTTTAAATCTCTCTCGTGTTTTAATAACCCTCATTATGTGACAGTCACATAAACTACTATTATTTCATATCTCGTATTATAGGTTACTGCAATTTTATAAAGAGTTCTTTCTATTATTCGTTTCTGGATGATGTTTATCAGCATAGGTACACGTATTTAAACTTCTAACCTGTTGTAAGTAGAAGTCGGTAGGTATGTATGTATTTTGGATTGACAAAAGGACGTCCATGAAGTTATGTCAACAAGTCCAAGTATGATTGCGATTCCTAATCATGTTTTGATTTTAGATAAGATGAAAATCAAATATATGTATGTATTTCATTGCACACAATATCATGGCATACCTTAAATTTATTATTTTTGTAATGCTCAATTCATTTTTTTCCTATACTGGGTGAAAATATAGAGGTTGTTTTCCCCTTTTTATAGATATTATGAATAAATTTCTTTTAGTAAGTTAGAACAAAAACTAGGGAAAAAAAAATCATCTGTTTCATAAATATTCATCAGTAGCCGTTCTATTTTGTATCGAGCAACTATTTTTTCGTTTATTTTTTATTTAACTTGCTACAAGGACTTTATTCATATACCTATTAAAAGAAGGCTTCGGGAAAATAGTCACCATTTCACCCAGCCTGCCTTTTTCAGGTCCATTAATATTCATTTATTTAACGTTCGTTAGTGACTTGTATTAATTAATTTAGACTACCAAAATCTTGTTGATGACGTTGAAAGATATTTACCTAAAAAACCGGCCAAGTGCGAGTCTGACTCGCGCACCGAGGGTTCCGCCGGTATCTTTTGATCGCGTTAACTTAGAAGTTTGATTTTTTCACAGCTTAAAGGGACAGTAGACCTAGGTATTTGGTATAAATTTCAATTTGATATCTTTATTCGTTCGTGAGAAATAAGGTAGTAAATTTCATTTTATTAAAATATTTTTATTATATTATAAAACTAAAAAAATATGATTTTCGCAATTTTTCCTATATTTGCATTATATGACAATGCTTCATGCCAAATTTCAAGATTCTGAGTTTACGGGAAGTACCCTGTAGGTTTTGATTCCTTTGCGAGTGTCGAAAATTTGATGAAAATATCGATATAATCGGCTGTATCTTTTGATTGGCTTGGCTTAAAAGTTTGATTTTTTCACAGCTTCAACGGACAGTAGACCTGAGTAATTGATATAAATTTCAGCTTCATACCTCCACGCGTTCCTGAGAAAAAGGGTCTTGACAGACGGACGGACGGACGGACAACAAAGTGATCCTATAAGGGTTCCGTTTTTTCCTTTTGAGGTACGGAACCCTAAAAATGAGACTTTTGGTTAAATGACGGCATCTACAGAACCCTGCAAGATCATCTTAACCAAATAGTTTTTCTCTTAATTAAGAGGACTGATCCCAAATGTCATTACGTAATTACGCTGATGGGGACCGAAGACACTGAAGTGGAACGGCAATAAACGAGCCCTACGGATAGGGTTGCCAGATCGAATCTTCCTATTGTCGGGAGAAATTACTAATTTTTAGGGATTTTAGTACTTTTGTCGGGAGAAATCAGATCAGCGAAAGACAATTTTTTGATTAAAAAGTTCAAAGACAATTTATTGAGTGAGGAGGGAACGCTGCGGGGCATATCGAAAAGGTTTTCTGGGTTATTTTTCATTCGACATACAAAATGTCGGGTGCATCCTACCAATTCCCGACCATCTGGCAACCCTATCTGCGGATCGCATTAAAAACGCCGCCCATCCGGAAACCAGCTGCGATGGCTATAATATGTTTGTTTTATTATTATCATTCATTAACGTTGTTAGCTTGTGCAATGACTCCTTATGAATGTAAGAGTATTTGTGTTTTAATAGATATTGCTTTGTTTTAAATTTCATTTTCCAGTGGTTCACACAGTTCACACCTAAGAACAATGCAAAATAGCGGTTTAATCTATGGATTACACACACATTTCACAGTATGCGTGTGCATTGGGGGTTTGAGAGCAAAGAGTTTTGCTAGCTGGACAGCACATAGGTTAAACCAGGTTTTACTCATAGCTTAGCACTCAGGTCAGTATCAAAAGTAGCTTAACACTTTAGTACCATGTCAAAGTAACTGTTCTGTCTAATATAGGCAGTTTCCAGGGGGTTCGTAAAAAATGTTACTTCGACATGGTACTAAAGTGTTAAGCTACTTTTGATGCTGACCGTACAAAACCCCATTTGCTATGGCGGCCAATCTCAACGATCAGACAAGAACACAGAACATATAATGCACAATAAGCACAAGTGCACACTCCTTTTCCTAACCTAACCTACCCTCATACGATGGGACACCAGATTACGATACGACCGAAGATGGATCGCCCGCAGGACCACGGGCTTAACATGCTTTTAATTGTTTATCGAGTATACCACTCGTAATCAAAGGTCCTTTGTAGGTAACATACATTTTAGTATCTTCTATTTCTTAAAAGTGTAGTACCTAGTCTATTTAGGGTGACGGGTAGGGCACACTAGCGACGCCAATAGATTTTTATTTTTAGCTACTAAACCGGATCTATTTTAAACAATTTCGGGGTTACAACCTCTCGGCAAACACTTATACTATTAATAAATGCACAAATGTTTGGTCCAACGCGTACGCGAAAAATTGATTCACGCCAAAAGCGGCCACATGCGGTGTTTGCTGAGAGGTTGTAACCCCGAAATTGTTTAAAATGGAATTGTAATTGGAATTGTTTAAGGTTGTCTGGAAGAAATCGTTACAAGCGATAAGATCGCCTTATTGTACTGTCTGTTGCTTTTGTATCATACTTGTATTTTGTTTTTGTGCAATAAAGAATATCTATCTATCTAAAATGGATCCGGTTTAGTAGGTAAAAATTAAAATCGATAGCGGTCGCTAGTGTGCCCTACCCGTCACCGTAAAATAACGTAATTATATATGGATATAATAATAGCATACTTGTACTTTCTCTTATTTTATGTTGTTCCTGTATTTTTATCTAAATAAGTATGAAATCTATCAAATTACAATTCGACCTTCTGTTATTGAAGTCGACTCTACCGAAGTTCAAATTCCCTATTAATAGTATCCCTTGGTTTCTACTCATTATTTCACTTCGTTAATTAAAACCGTCGTTAACAGTTGGTACAAAACCAAATTCGAGTGTAAATATCACGATCACGAGAAAATATAATTATCCCATGAATAAAATTAAATATTTCCAACTCGAATAAGGTGGTAGCCTTATTTCGGTACGGTAGTATCCTAGTGGCTTAATTTGAACACGTTTCGTAACGAACGAGAATATACCTGTTGCATCCAAACAAAGAAGACATACAGCGCTTGTGAAAGAGAGGGGAACTCCGATTCGGTCGTAACGTCTGCTTTAGATTTCAGCGTATTTCCAGAAAATTATTCTCGATGCTTTGTTAAGGTGACGAGTATGGCACACTAGCGACGCCAATCGATTTAGAATTTAAGGTAGAGACCCGGATTTATTTTAAACAATTTCGGGGTTACAACCTCTAGGCAAACACTTATACTATTTATCAAATAACCATGCAAAAATGTTGGCTCCAACGCGTACGCGAAAATTTAATTCACGCCAAAAGCGGCCACTTTTGGCGTGAATCAATTTTTCGCGTACAAAAACGGACCCAACATTTGTGCATGGTTATTTAATAAATAGTATAAGTGTTTGCCGAGAGATTCGGTGATCGTCGACATCGGTCTGGGTGCCGAGATACGGTTTAGTAGCTAAAAATTAGAATCGATTGGCGTCGCTAGTGTGCCCTACCCGTCACGTTAAGCTTCACATGGTCTATTACGTTAAATGTATTTTTTAATATTTTTGATAGGTTGATTGAGGCTCGATTCGGCTAATATTTATCCGTGGATAAATTTGTGTTATAAGATCAGATTTGTGTAGAATGACTGCGCTATGCCATAGATTTAGTATCGGATTAAGGTTAAGGCGCTGAATAGAGTAAGTTCCTATTATTTTTATAATTGATAAACTCTATATTCCTCTTTAATACTTATCTTGTTGTACTTCCTTGAATTTTGAATATATTATTTGACAACTGATGAGTCTGCACATACAGGGTGTATCTGTGAACATTTACATCCTTTTAACCAGGTGTTCTACTAACCATTATGCACAAAATTTATTCCATTACTTTTGGAAATTCGCATGAAAAAATTTCAACTTTTCATACAAAGTCGGTCACGTGACTTGGTAATTTTGTATGGGGAGTCGAAAATTTTTCGATGAATTTGGAAATGTTGTTCAGAATGGTTGGTAGAATACGCGGTTAAAGGGATGTGAATGTCCAGTGATACACCCTGTATTTTTACTAGACAAGTAGGTACTCTAAAAATAATTCGTCTTCTGTCATCATCATCATCATCATCAGCTTATCGCAGTCCACTGCTGCTGCGGCTAATATGGCCAGCCCACTACCACTTAAGCTTGCTAATCCGGTGAGCAATGTCGATGACTTTGGTTCTCTGCCGGATCACCTCATTTGGTATTCGATCTCGGAGAGAGACGCCGAGCATTTCTCGTTCCATTGCCCGCTGAGCGACCCTTTAACTTCTGGACCAGCCGTACCGTAAGTGTCCACGTATCGGCTCCGTATGTCATGACAGGTAGGACGCACTGAATGAAGACTTTTGAAATTATTTTTTTTAATACAATGTATCGACAATACGAAGACACGACGTAGTTTTCCAAATGCTGCCCAGCCTTACTGGATTCTCCTATTCACCTCATCCTCGAAGTTGTTTTTACCCAATTGAAAAGTCTGCCCGAGGTATACGTATTTTTGAACAGCTTCGAGGACGCTTCTGTCATAAGTTATTTATATTACGGCTCTCTCAACATCTTCCCTTGAAGATATCGTCATATAGTCATTCTAATGCATCTGATGCGCTTATTTTCCCCATGGTTTCCACTGGATGAAATATTTACGCTAAGTTTTTTCGTTGCTGGCGACTTCTCTTGCCCACATCTAGACGAGCTATTTATATATTTTACGAGGTATTTCTGAAATGCCTACAACGCATCAGCCACCCATCAAATTTCGCGGATGCTCATAGACGGTGGTGATTTCTTACCATCATGTGACTCGCTTGCTCGATTGTCGTCTCTAGCACAAAAAAATGGAATATCTCCATTCTGTCTATATGAATAAAATATGATTGGGGTGAAAGCTTGCTAAAATTAGCCCCTCTACTAAAACGGTGTTATTGCTTTACTGACCATCTAGATACGTCATTTATGGCGTTGAATGCCGAACTGTAATTAGGGCACGGCAAAGTTTGCTTATCGGGGTGGGACGCTATTATGGGTTATGCTTTTCAAAAGGTCGCAGAGTAACATTGAACAGCTGTACGCAACTACGCTGTTTGTGGGTCTAAGTACCTATGTAGTTACAAAGTTAAGTGACGAAGTTAGAGGAAGTTGTCTAATATGAAATGAAATTTTACTGTCACTCAGCATCAAAATGATCTTAACGTTCAAACCGACCGGCTGTAGTCTGTCCTTGGATGGGATTTTTTTTCTTTACCCATAATCCTTCCTAATAATTCAACTCATTCAGTAAAGTATTTTTCCTATTTATAAATCTACAAATTATCTTAGTAAAGTAAAACTATTTTTTTTCTATACATCGTTAAAAAAAATCGATAATATTTATGATGAGCACAAACTAAGCAAAAGACATGATAAGCTAGATAGAACCTTCAAAGTCCATAAAGGTAGATTTTTCGTTTATTCCCTTGTACCGAAGAAGACAGATCTGAGCAGGTAGACTATATTTTATCTTTGAGACAGCCAGATTTATTAGGCGTAGTATATTTTGGTTAGGATTCCGTAGTAGGTAGAAGTAGTTACGAAAAATATATTATTATAAAAAGAAAAAGTAGAAGTTGTTTGGATTGAAAAGTAAATAGGTACTTAACTTCTTTGTGGGCCTGTATAAACTAAAAAAAATCGCCTTTTCATATTACTTTCTTTTAATCAGCTGTTCACTTTTGTATCATCATCATCATCAGCCTATCGCAGTCCACTGCTGGACGTAGGCCTCTCCAATTGTTCGCCACTGTGATCTATCCATGGCTTCTCGCATCCAGCCCTTGCCAGCCATCCTGCGCAGATCGACCCTCCTCCTAGCCAGAGGGCGCCCTACATTACGTTTGCCATGACGCGGTCTCCACTCTAGAACTCGTTTACCCCATCGGTTGTCGGTTCTGCGGCTAATATGGCCAGCCCACTGCCACTTAAAGCTTGCTATTTTTTTGAGATTAGATCTATGTATACATATTATGATACTTGGAAAAATGTACCGGACATTTAATTTCAGATTGTTGATCGAAGAACATTAATCAAAGAAAAGAAAGTGTGTAGCTGTCGGTCCACACTTTATGAATATGACTACTTATCATCAGCCGATGGACATCCACTGCTGAACAAAGGCCTCCCCTCTTAACCTGCTGAGTATTCGGTCGCAAGTAAGTCAATCATCAATCAACGAGAACTGGCGATTCTGAAAAAGTCATCCGTCTATCTCGTGGGTGTGCGTTCCGAATGCAAGATTATTAGTTAGAATACCTCCTTATCTTAGCGTGTAATACCCGGTTGCATCCAAAGCTGTCGCTCTGGAGCCCGGAGTATGGTCCAAGACCATGATTCAGGATTTGGGGAGTCTGGCAATTACCATGCCGCGACTGCCGTTTGACCTTCGCAACCATTTAAAAGGGGAACCAGACCAATTGAATCAAAGTTACACGTTTCAGTAACTATCTGAAACGTGCAGGTTTTCTCACGATGTTTTCCTTCACCGCCGAGCTAATGGTAGATATACGCACGTAGATTTCAAAAATCCTGAGATGCTCGGATTCGAACCACGAACTTCAGTATGGAAGGCGCGTTCTGAACCACTGACCTACCATTGCTCTCTTATATTCCTTACTTATAGAATCTACTTGATACTAAATATGTACAGACAGCCACTCATCAGGTAACTACAATCTGTCAATATCCCTCAATTAATTTTGAATTGAAAGTGTTTGACATTAAGGTGAGAAACGAATGAATTTTTTTTACAGTTTTATATACTTTGATGTGTGGTTGTAGGTACGTACATATACATGTACAATAAATTATCTTGCAGAACGTAGCTATTGCTACGACGGTATTCCGTCGTCGTACCTAATAATATTAGTTATTGGATCTATTTGATTCTAAACATTGTAAGCATAAATGAAAACGCACTAAGGTTATTTGCGGTTTTTCTGAAATCTGGATTCTCTCATATTATGTGGACCTACTTAAGGTCCTCAGCCGAGAGAAAATTATCTAAAACGGCAAGCAGAGTCCTTAGCTCCATTAAGGATCGTTCTCATAAAATAGCCGTTTCACGCCTGTCACGCAGTTTGCCGTTTATCTGACCCAGGCAGGCGCGGCCTAGGTCCCAAACTATTTGATGTCTGACGTTATCTACAGTCATTTGAACAGTGTATCAATCATTATTTCCCAATGAATAGGTAGGTACATAGCTATTAACACGGTTAGTTTAACAGTACCTTGTAACGATGTGGTTAGTAGGTAGTTATTTTAGCTTCCCATGTTTTCCCGGTTGCGTCCAAAGCTGTTACGTACTTCAGAGCCCGGTGTCTTCTAACTATGGTATTTAAACAATGTTAACAAATTAATTAACAGAAAATGAAAAAAAAAATCTTCGGAAAAAAACCGCCTTCAAAAACCACGAACTAAAAAGTGTAAAATAATATTTTTATCACATTATAAACTTCAAATAACATTTTATAACAGTTCACTCGAGAAAAGGTGTTACCGAAGTCGGTGCCCAATATTATCTTGTAATTTAATAGAACATTCAATAATCAATTATTCAACAGAGATTAGGCACCGACTTCGGTAAAACATTTTCCGTTTTTGTACGCGAAATTTTGCGAATTGATTTACGCCAAAAGCGGCCACTTTTGGCGTAAATCATTTTTTCGCGTACAAAAACGGACCCAACATTTGATAAATAGTATTGCCTAGAGGTTGTAACCCCGAAATTGTTTAAAATAGATCCGGTTTAGTAGCTAAAAATTTAAATCGATTGGCGTCGCTAGTGTGCCCTACCCGTCACCTAAAAGAAAAGTGACTAGCTCTCTTCTATGTCAACCTTGCCACCATTAGGTCGATATCAGTAGTTTTCTGAGCTACTTCAGCTTCTTAAAACTTTTTTTAATACATTCAAAATCACTTAGTTTCTTTAGAAAATTTTCCACCTTCTTGTCTTTGATGGGCGATTGCAGGCAAAATAGCCCCATTAGGTGCTATATTTTGTGGTGATTATGAAAGCTGACAGAACGGAAAAGTTTTAAGATTTAGTTCGAAATCATGGTTATCACTTTTTTAATTTACAATTGCCAGTTAAAAATTGAAGTCGTAAGTTTCACATCGTTCATTGTTCACTTTTGACTAAGATTTTGATGATTACTATTAAAGCTACTAATCTGATTATTTTACACATAAAAGGTATACAAATGAAGATTTATTTGCATGAAAGAAAAGTTGAAAAAATCTTTGCGTTCTTTTCTAGATAATTTTTAAGCAGTTGAGGTAGAGAATTCGAAAAAATGTTGACAACTTCTGAACTTCAAAAAATCGTAGAACATACATGGGGGTGTTTCAGGTACCCCAAGGGGTCCTCTATCCATGGCCTTCCGCTCGACACCTTACATGAAACACCCCGTATATTTGTACCTACATTATGCTTGTTTTGCAGATTTGGAATTTATTTTGTAGGACTTAGGTATTACTTCGTGATAAGTACGAGTCTCTTCAATCAAAATCGAAACTTCCAACTTCTTGTTTTGTATAATCAACAGTTCGTCTGCATGTTGTTGAGAAACTTTTGCTTGCTTGTCTAAACTTATTTAACTGGAGTCAAAAGTCCACTGATCACCCTTTGGCTGTCTTGTTTGTAAAGTTCTCACACAATGTTGTTTTTTTTTTTATATTTCATGTCCGAATCGCTGAAGGGTTTGAGTTTTCCCTTTCGTAATGAGATTGTGTGAATGGTGATATGGGTATCATGGATAATGAATAAACCCTTTAATTCATTCTAAAATATATAACTATACATTCTTGTTAGATTATTGTAGAAATATCTGACCTGGTTTACCTAGGTAGATTGTTTATACGTTTGTAAGAATATAACCAATAAGCTTTGAATGTTATGGTTAACTGTTTTTTACTTGACTGCCTTTGCGGTCTAACCTAATTTTATGTTTGACTACATACTTATTTCAGAACAACTTATTTACAGTAGTATTTTAAATAATTCTATAATTTCTTGCATTCTTCTAATAAAGTCGATGCGTGAGTCGATTGGTTTTGTCGTTTTATTGTGAATTTCCAAAAAGTGAAAGTTTGCTCGATTTCTTGAGTGAGTTATATTTTACAGTACCGTTACGCTCGTGTAACTTCATCATAACCTATTACTAACACTACTTAAGATGGTGTCATCTGACGGCGATAGTGGCGGGTTCCTCCTCCCAAGGAGGGACCGAGTAAGTTGATGTGACAGACACTTTCCGAGTTTAGCCAGTTAAACTCGGTGTTAGCATGACACATGTCATGCTCCTTCACACTTGGAAACTTTGCTGACTAAATACAATTTTATGATAATCATTCAATCGGTGTTTTATACGAAATGAGAAAGGATACTCGTTAGATTTTGATCAGGGTACTTATGGAAAATTTAAATAAGGCATTTACATACGTACGCCACGTACACATGTAAATGTTCATGTTCTAACCTAACCAATCAAATAATAAACCTAACCAACATTAAACAACTAATAGAGTCCTTTTTCATTATTGCATGAATGATTTCTTAAATGACAAATCTCTCTGAGTGCTTATTGTAATCTTATTTGTATTGTAGTGAATTTTTATTGGAATGAATTTTTGTAATTGTAATGCTTTTATTAGAAATTAACGCTTTTATTACCTATTTAGATAAATTATTATATTTGTACACCTGTATATGGTAAAACATGTTGATCTACATTAGCTCTAACATCTTATAATAAGCATCTTACCCATGTATTATTGTTACCAACACATGTTTTTGCAAATAAATGAATCTTTATCTTTATCTTTAAACCTAACCAACATTAAACAACTAAATGAGTCCTTTTTCTTTCATTTTTATACCCACTCACGATGCCGTGTATGTAAACAGCAGATTTCTTCAACTACACTACTATTTTATTTTATATTAGACTAGTGGCCCGTATTACCTATAAGCATCGCCCCTGACTCTAGGATTAACCTCTTTATAAATAAGATATAAGGATAGTACAGTGGCGAATACATCAAGCTATACAAAACTGTCAAATTTCTTCATTCGATTATAAACCTTATATTGTTACTTACACATTGAGTTCGAAATCGATTGAGGAAATTTGACAGTTTTGTTTAGCTTGACCTGTCCGCCACGGTACTCGTCTATCTACATAGATAGATTCCTACTGACATACTTCTAATCGCGCATAACAAAATATCTAGGAATGAGATTTAGTGTACCTACAATTAGGTGATCCAGCAAGAAGCGATCTCATACCACAAAACCTTCAGACAAGAAACATTTTGATAAAAGTTTTGAACATTAATTTATACACGATAAAACACGCATTGTCAAATCAAATTGGTCCATTCTCCTAAAATTTATCTGTTCTTATTAATATTCTATGATTATTCAATTAGCTTTCTAATCGCCTGATAAAAGACCCGATTACTTTACTTCTGACATTCATTAAATATAAAGTGCAGCTCTTGACGAGCCCCAATATGGATCATGGCCCCATATTGGAGTGTTCTTGCAGGGTTTTGGGCGCAAGTTCTGCCTGAACACGCGATGGATTTTTAAGGTGACGGGTAGGGCACACTAGCGACGGCCAATCGATTTTAATTTTTAGCTACTAAACCGGATCTATTTTAAACAATTTCGGGGTTACAACCACTCGGCACACACTTATACTTTTTATTAACATCAACTAACCAACCATGCACAAATGTTGGGTCTGTTTTTGTACGCGAAAAATTGATTCAAATCGAAAGTTGCCGCTTTTGGCGTGAAAAAATTTTTCGCGTACGCGTTGGACCCAACATTTTTGCATGGTTATTTAATACATAGGTAGTATACGTGTTTGCCGAGAGGTTGTAACCCCGAAATTGCTTGTAATAGATCCGGTTAAGTAGCTAAAAATTAAAATAGATTGGCGTCACTAGTGTGCCCTACCCGTCACCTTAAGTGTATTATTTACTTAAGATTTCATCTCATCATAGCGTGTAGGTAATTCCCGGTTGCGTCCATAGCTGCCGCTCTAGAAATCGGGGTACACTTAGACCATGATGCAGGATTTGGGTGGCTCTACTAATTACAATTATACCTATGTTATTTACTTAAGAATAAATTGCAAAAAATTGCTACCTATAGCAAAGATTATATTTTAGGGCTAATTAAGAATCCTATCAAGATAATCGAGTTCTAATTTCCTATCTCTACGCAGTCGCAATGTGTTACACTTTCGTTGATTTATCTAATACGCACGGTTCTCACGCACCTACTAACCTTCATTTGCGATAGCGGAGGTGCGCGCGCGCCGAATTATCACATCTCGCCTACTTCCCGAGGAGCTGTGCAAACACTCGGTCAATGAGCTCGCGCTATCCTCTCCCGTAGGTATTCAAATAATCTGTCTATTATTTTATTACAGTACGTTCTGTAGATTGAGGTGAAACCGTTATAATAATTTTAAAATCTACGAAAGAAAGTTGAACACTTGTGTTTGTTCAGTGTCAAATTTATACAACAATATCTCATACATTGACTTGATTCTGTAAGTATTTGTGTTACGGATATCAGACAATAGAGGAATTACATACGTATATCATCATTATCTTCTTCATTTCAGCTAATAGACGTCCAATGCTGGACATAGGGCTCCCCAATGTTCTCCACACAGATCGGCCCTGTGCTGCCCGCATCCAATGGATTACCCCGACCTCCACCAGATCGTCGGTCCACCTTGTGGGGGGCATGCCACGGCTGCGTCTTCCTGTCCGTGGCCTCCACTCCAGGACCTTTCCGCCCCAACATAGGTATATACTTAAATACATATAGGTATAACACCGAGACACTGAAAAAACATAAGTGGAGTGTTCATCACACGAATGCTTGTCCAGGGTGAGGATCGAACCCAAAACATAAAATGCGCCACCCGGGCAGTCCAATGTCTGCACGGGTACACATATTATAATACTAGTGTATGATGATATGGGGCCCCTGCTGTATGTTCGTGGGTAAGAAAAAAATACGTGCGTAAATAAACACCTCAGGCACGTTACGCCACTAAGTGTTTGGGTGCAATTTGGTATTATGTAAGTACTTACTTAATCCGCTGACTCTGCGATCCGAACCGAGTCTTGGCCTCAGAAACAAGAGATCACCACTTTGGTCCGTCCTGCACTACTTCTTACCTGTCAATGACCATTAACCTTAGGTAAGTTCTCGCAGATCAGTCTCGTCGACAATATTATGTAATTAAAATTTATGTGATAAGTGGCAAACAAACAGACGGATGGTAGATAAGTTAACAGTGCGTTACCAAAGCGATCCCCTTTTTTATTACTACAAGACATTTTTTTTCGTTATAAGTAAACAAGATCCCTCAAAAATTAATATTAAGATTTGCTTCGCTACAGTGAAAACTCTCCGAGATATTTCAATTCACACATGCATTAGACCTTCCTAAAACGTTCCATACAACGGCTATCCATTCGTGACGTCACTTGAGTGTGAGTTCAATAAACGCGGGCGCAAATGTTCGACAGCTATTAATCAAATAAGGCGTTTATGAAAATGGTTTCATAACAAAAGTTCCTACAAATTACATGAGTTATCGAATAAATTTGTTTAATAAATTTAATGCTTTTAAAATCGACTTGCCCATCTAACTTTGGAATCTCACAACAAATAAGAATACATAAATAAGATGCACATAGTTCTCTTTTACCTTCGGTAAACCGAATCGTGACTCTTCCAAGGTAAACCGAATCGTGTTTCTCCCACGGCAACTCTTTTTTTCTAATTGAATATTTCTCCCTATAGGACTTGCTTTATTCATTTGTCCAAATCTTCGTAAACTGGCTATGTGTACCTACAGATCTATCTAGTGATAAATTTGTCATTATACTTAATGGTATATTGTGTAATAATCTCTTTTACGCCGGTAATTACATACTCGGTTTCTCAATTAGGCTGATCATGTCGGTGGAAATAATTTCATAGCTCTTCTATTACAAGTAGGTACCTCTGTATGAATATTAAGCTTCGTATTTTTACGAGTATTTCATGGTAATTTCAACACCCATTTTTTACAAGCTAAAGTTTTATTTATAATAACAATAGAAATAGCAAAGCAAACGTGAATCACTAAAGTTTACTTTGGTAGTGGGAATTTGTATCGGTATCTGAAAGAATAACAGTTTATTTTTATCGCTAGTATATCATACTATTTTTAGAGGTGTAATGAGCATAAATAAAACGATTGTAAAATAAGCAGAAGGTTTATACTCGTAAAATAACCAGGGTAATAAATAGTTCTCGGTCCAAGTATACTTATGTGAAAATCCAATTCCGTGCGTTCCTTTGTCAGTGGCAGCGGTATAGGTACAATGGATAAGGACCTAATAAAACAAGATTTGGTGGAGTATGCAAGAACGTATAGTTGAAAGAGAATAAAAGAATAATTTGGTTTGAAAATGGTTTAGGAATTCCTAATCTAGACCTAATCTTAAACAATTTACAGACCACCGAAGTTATTTATTGAACTGAAGTGTTTTAACTTTTACCTAGGTACTTATATGAAGCCGAAATCCAATGGTATGATGTAAGTAGGTGTCATGTACAGGTACCTACATTTTTTATGTAATAAATAATAAACATCGAAATTACGAAGATGTTGAAAGGTGGATGAACCTTTAATCACATACCGTAACATTGACCTCGATACGGAAAGTAGCTGATTTGAATGTAATGAAATAAATTAAACTATGTGTATTTTATATATATGTATGTATGTTTATTGATATTCGTCAAGTCAATGATCTCACCGTATTTGACGGAACGGTGTGTCTAGTGCCACAGTGTAGGGGACGAAGTAAAGTAAGAGGACTAGGGCCAAGACAACGACTGCGCTCTATTGAAAGACGTATCGTATGGTTTGAGACAACAGCACATACATCGACTTTACCCCACGGTAAATAGTTTGAGCACTTGTGTTGTACACGTGTGTTTAATGTACATGTGCCTTCCTACTTATTTTTTTACTGAGAAGTTGAAGTCAAATTGTAATCTTTTCATTTTTATTCTTCGTATCTTAGTACAAGGCCCTCCCTTACCCTAATAATTTTATTGATTATATGTATATAGTATTCGTAGATCATAGCTATCCCGTTACACTTGCATATTACTTGTGGTTACTGAGAGAAGGTAGCTCAGAGAGCGATGGCAGTGGTTCAGAACGCGCCTTCCATATGGTGGGTCGTGGTTCGAATCCGAGCATACACCTCTGGATTTTGAAACCTATGTGCATATTTCTACCATTAGCTCGACGCTGAGCGAAAGTATCGTGAGGAAACCTGCTCGTTTCGGATAATTTCTGAAACGTGTAACCAGGATTGAGTTGGTCTGGTTTCCATGTTAAGGGTTGCGAAGGTCAGACGGTAGTCGCTTCATTGTAATTACCAGACTGCTCAAATCCTGAATCATGCTCCAAGCGCACCTCGGACTCCAGAGAGAAAGCTTTGGACGCTAACGGGACTTACACGCTAAACATTGCTATGTGTCTTCTATCGCATCTATAATGGAGTGTTCAGAGGAACTGTTCGGTCTTATTCTAGCTGCAAATTTTCACCAACATACATCACGCCAGAACTCCAAATTTCACCCATATCACTTGAATGAATTTTACTCCACCACAGTGCGCTTCTCACGCTACTTCCTATTGTGCGTAGTAAAACTATTGAGTCAGCTACCAACGATGGTGTTTCCAAACAGATACGACCTGGTGATCTTCAAGAAAAGAGCTTATTCCTCCCTTAAGAGCTGGGGCGGCGGTAATTCACTTAACATTAGGTGAGCCGTCTGCTCATTTGTCTGCCATAATGTAAAAAAAAAAGATAAGTGTACTACTTATCTTGTGTGGTTACCATACAAGTGTAACGTTTATAACAATAATTTCATGCTGTGGTAAGCATAAGGAGTGCATTTTACTAATTAGTAAGTTGTAATACAGTTTAAGAGCTGTGTAATTGAATAATGTTTTGAGCGCCAACAGGGAGACGGGTGACCGATAAACAATAAATGTTTATTTGTGTCTGGTTTGATGGCAATTTAGTTACACACAATAGAGTTACAGTAGATAAAAAAATAAAGATAATACATAGTAAAATAATAACTGTTGGTTACAAACTACACTATTCTAACGAACTGCACGTCAGTCCTTCGGCGTTTCACAGTCAGCATGATCATTCTCCACTGTCGTTCACTCCGTTGTACTAACAGACGCTCGGCGTCTGCGCGCACGCAGATCCAGTACCGCGTCCGCAGACGGTGGTGTGGTTACTATCGAGTGTAACGGGATTTCCTAAATGGACGTTGACGTTTTATAACAATAACTACGTGTTGAGGTAAGTGCGTCTATTTTTTGTATTTTATGACTAAATCTAGTATTTATTACTGAAAAAAGATTAAACAATTGAATTGGAATTAGTTTGCTGTCATCGTAAAAATATTAAGAGAATTATATTGAATAAAAACATACTAAGTGTACCTACTAAAATAATGTAATAGTCGCCTATTACATTGATAGTATAGTAGTTTTTTGGTCTCACAATTATTTACACTATTATTTTGAAATCTTTGGATGTAAATTCTGAGTCTATTAGAGATTAAAGTCGCTTATTAATAATATGAATTGTGCCCTTAATTTCCATAGGAGAGAAACAAATAATATGAATAAACAAAAAAAAAATATCGTCAGACATACACAATACAAAATAAAATTTCTAAATTATTAGAACTATTATGTACATAAGAACCACATCAAAAATGCTGATAAAAACGCCTAATAAGCTTAAGGTCTCTAAATAGCACGCCAATAAAAGAACACACACTTTTTACTGTTTGCATCATAACATATAATAATCGATTCTAAGCAACTTTTTTAATAAACAAATATGTATATGTTTCAAAAACCAAAGATGATCTATGTGGCTTGCTACGTCGGCAGCAAATACATAATTACCTACATTTTAAGTCTACCTAAGTAATCTGGTGGAAAGGGGGGTTTAAAGGTGGGCTACGCACTCCACTGGTGTCACGGGTGGCCATGAGCGGCGACAATCGCTTACCATCAGGTGATCCGTCTGCTCGTTTATCACATAAAAAAAAGCATGTAATTTCCAGTTGCGTTCAATCTGTCGCTTCGGAGCCTTCTTTGACTTCTCAGGGACCCAGACCAACTGGATCATGGTTAAACGTCCACATCCAGGATTTTGAAGAACTATCCGAAACGTGCAGTTTTCTTCACGATAAATTCCCTCACCGAGCTATCATCATCATCAGCCCATTGAAGTCCCCACTGCTGGGGCACGGGCCTCCTTCAATTACATGAGGGGTGACTGCCATACTCACCACGCTTGGCAGACGGGTTGGCGAGGGTTTTGATATAAATGCAGAGTTTTCCTTCTCTGGGTGCTGATGATCATGCCAGCAGCTTTACCTTAGTCACCTTTTACGACACCTCGGTAAGAGTGAGGGTGGCCTTTTCTACTCTGCCGGGGACCACACGGCCACCGAGCGATACTTGAGTTCAAACCAACGACTTTCAATATGGAAGGCGAACGTTCTTATTAGCTGAGCTAGAATCACTCACTCATTTCCTTTAAAAATACTGTTCGTCTTAATAATAGACGTTCAATTTAAGCCTAACACTTTTATGAACCTCAGCACGAAGTTATTGTTACACTATTCAATAGAAATGTATGTTTGAAACAAACGGTGTTTCAAGTTTCGAGAATATTATAAACAACTTCCCCAGATAATTTGCTGTGGTTGTTATTATTGTATGTACTTATACATAATAATTACAACAATAGCGAGTATGTATGTAGGTACGGTTAGCCGTGTGGTCCCCGGCAGAGTAGAATAGGCCACCCTCACTCTTACCGAGGTGTCGTAAAAGGCGACTAAGGTAAAGCTGCTGGCATGATCATCAGCACCCAGAGAAGGAAAACTCTGCATTTATATCAAAACCCTCGCCAACCCGTCTGCCAAGCGTGGTGAGTATGGCAATTACACCTCATGTGATTGAGGGAGGCCCGTGCCCCAGCAGTGGGGACTTAAATGGGCTGACGATGATGTAGGTACGGAATGTAGGTAGGTACTTAGCGTGAGTAGTAAAAAAAACCGCCGTGTAGGTACTGTTATAAAATGTTATTTGAAGTGTATGAAGTGTTAGAAATATTATTTTATACATTTTAGTTCGTGGTTTTTGAAGGCGGTTTTTTTTTCGTAATGATGATTTTAGTGTCTCATTTTTAAAGCCCTCCCTTGACTGAGGACTTGACCTTCCATCATCAGTTGACCCACAAAAATAATACAATCAGACGTAAATATTGGTGTAGATTTGATAAAAAATACAAAAACATTTCATGTGCCTATAAAATATGTGGGTTGCTCTAAATTTCTCTTGGATCCCTTCATCAGATGAAAATGGGACCAACTTGGAAGTGTGTTTTTTCAAATAAAAAAAGAATTGTTCAAATCGGTCTACAATTGGCGGAGAAATTGGTGAACATATATAAAAAATAATTATTAAGTCAAACATTTCTATGTTATCTTCCTCCTCCTTTTTTGAAGTCGGTAAAAATAGGCGATGTTGGTAGGTGGTAATGTAGTCTTATTTTCTAAACTTTTACTTACTCAGGTCCTAACATATCAGAATTTAATTTTTCAAAAGCTAATTTGGTAACATAACGCGGTTTTAGAAGCTTTCAAATTTATAGTAACGTACGAAAAGTTTTACTTGAATTTAGTTTACTAATCATATTAATATTAGAAGCACGAAAACTTTTTATGTCTGTGGGTGTAAGAGTGAACAAATTTCAACCAATGTAATAAAATTGAAAAACAAACTTTAAACCCCTTATTACAAATCGCGATTTAAGAAAAGTCCTGGATTAAATTTCGTGCCAGCCCCTTTTAACATTGCGTGTTGGAACGGGATGACATGAGTACGGTATAACTTCACATCGCTATTTATAATAAGGTGGTAGATCTTAATTAAGTTCCATTTTGTAAAGAAGGTACGGATGTTTCATGGTTCCATTCATCGCGTAGAAATTAATTTTGAGAATTCAGGCATGAATGGAATTGTTAATAAAACTTGTAAATTTAATGAATGTTTATGTATAAATAGATTCAAACTCAACGGTATTACGGATTTCTTTTTGAAATGTTTTAGATTGAATACTATTTCGACAAAGTAACTGCATTTATTAAATATAGTACATATAATATTACATATATTTGTATTTGTTTCTACATTTCTGATTTCTTAAGTAATCCTTAATTTGGAGCCAGAACTATGCACTTACCTGTTATAGATCCGAACCCACAAACAACATTTCACTCACTGACCTGGTGAATGTTCTTCATTGATGGGTTCGCATCCCACCTGAAGACACAAGATTTTCAACTGCATAAACTGTAACAAATTGCTATTGGGAATAAAGAATGTAACATAATTCTACATTTTGTACGTTAAGCACATTTAACACGTTGACGAAGTGGAACTTTCCTTACAGTGTCTAACATTGAGAATAAAAGGTATTAACCTTCACTAAAGAATAAATCGTCCAGACGCTGAGTAATTTTGCTTACCTGCCCGCGGAGGATGCCTCGCAAAATTAATTGTCCGCGAAGCAAGGAAGGAGCTAAGGTTCAGGCATGCGCTTCAAGGAGAATTTGTATTTTCAACGAAAAATTTCATCAGCAGCAGACTCTGCTCTAATCAGCTTGGCATAACTTCGCCACTTCGCCTACATTGTACGAACAATATTATCAAAACGAAGCTTGTTAGTCATTATTATATCTGAATATATTATAAACTTCTGAATTTCCTGCTGGCATCAATACAACTCCGTAGTCTAATTCTACGTGTAAACTTGTTTCATTTATGATCTGCCTTAATTGAACCAAAATGGTACCAACATTCTTTCATTGAGTACGAGGAAGAAATTTATGAAAATCCGGGAGAGACCCATATTTCGCAGGAGCAGGCCTATCTGGAGTTAAGCCAAGATTAATAAAAATGTACGCACATCTTAGCACAGGTCCAGTGAAAACAGAGTAGGCGGAGTTGTCGACATGTACAGCTTGCTGTACCGAGTGTTAGGAGCAGATACCTACCATACTGAGCTAGGTGAAGCGGGACGGGCGCGGCTGAGCGGAGCTGTGCTGGGCTGTGCTGTGTCAGAGTCAGTGTGACGATCAAAATGTGTGATTCGGGAAATCTGCGTGGCAGTTCTAAAATTCAATATTTTTTAAATTTACATTCTGTTATTTTTTAAGGAAGAAGTGGCAAGAAGACTTTTATATAAAATAGTAAGCTTCATGTCCATTTCAAAAAAGTACCTATCAAAATTATACTCGTAAACTTTCACGCAAATGATTTCTCGAACAATTAATTATCCATTCACAGCCACCCACGGTTTATTTCCAGCCAGCCTTCATCTTAACGCAGCTTCAATGGAAAAAGAAACGTTTCGCTGAGCCGCGCCTAGCCGCTGAGCCGCGTCTAGCCGGGCTTAACGTAGTCACGCTTCTGTGTAGAGATCCAGCCTAGCTCAGTAAAGTAATTGAAGTCCAAACCAAGGGCTTGTCACAATTTCTTGAATTACACATTAATAGTATTTTTTATGTTAAATAGCCACAGTTTCCTTAAGTACATCACATTTTTGAAAATATATCTTACGACTGGTAATGATAAGCCCAGAGTAAATTTACTCACAAAGGCAAATATTGAAAAATACACCTAAAATAAAGAGAATCTAGAAAATAATATAGGTATGTAAACATAACCTAACACAATAAGTAGGTACCCAAAAAACAGCTATGTCATACCTACGATGAATTAAGGTAACGCCAGCCGTGCAATAATGTATGGAACACTAATCCTTTTTTCACTTGTTTTGTTGATCGACACTGCTAAAAGAACTTCGCAAAAACAATAACGACTGAAACTCGATGTTTAAATATTATCAAGGCCCGATTCGATCAATCATAATCCGATACTAAATCAATAGTATTAGCGCTGTCATTCTATACAGTTCTGACGTAGATTATATATATAGACCATAGATTTATCCACGGATAAAGATTGGTCGAATTGGAACTTAGAAGATTGAATTCTGCGAAGGCGATCATTTTTTATGAATAAATGTCTTGTTCATCTTATCAAATTACTAAATTACAAAAATTTTCTGCGAAAATAACCGCCATTCAAAAACTACGAACTAAAAAGCGTAAAATAATATTTTTATCACTTTATACACTTAAAATAACATTTTATAACAGTGCACTCGAGAAAAGGTGTTACCGAAGTCGACGCCCAATACTATCTTGTAATTTAATACAACATTCAATTTATTCACCAGAGATTAGGCGCCGACTAAATTAATACAATCAGTCGTAAATACTGGTGCAGTTTTGAAAAAAGATACAATAACATTACGTGTGCCTTTAAAAGTTGAGGGTTCTCCTCAATATTTCCAGGGTCCTATCATCAGATCCTGATATCTTTATCATGGTACCAATCTGGGACTATCTACTATCCAACTAAAAATAACTATCTAAATCGGTTCATAAATGGCAAAGTAATCGGCGATCAAACAAAAAAAAAGAGGAAAATAAACATTGTTCCTCCTCCCTCTACGTAATGCCTAGAGAAAAATTTGTGTTGCTGTACATCTCACTAATTAGATGAAGATGATCTAAGCGTTGATAGAACCATAATTTTATGGAGCATAAATTCATTTTGGCCAGTTATAATGCTATCAGGCTAGCCCAATTAATTTATGGGTAATATATGCATGAGGCGCTATGACAGCTCACATTAAGGCCTATGAGAATGTAGGCACGTATAATTAACCCGCTCAAAATGAAGTTCTATTTATGTGATCATCATTTGCGAAATTGTTCGGTCGTAGGTATTTTCGTTATACGAATCTCAAACAAATGGAAAACTTCGTCATTTACGCTTAGTTTTTGGTTTTTAATGCATATCAAAATATTACGATAATTTGTATTAGTTTATACTTTGTGTTGTTTAACCATGATTTTTTATGAACATAGACCACAAAGACAGTACAGTAGCTAGGTACTGTTAATACCGATACGGTACTTCGTATTTTAATCGTGAATTAAATAACGTTGATGATTTTTCTTTCTTCTTTTGAAATCAAACTTTTATTTACATTTATATTGTGCAGTCCAAATAATTCTATGTGTGCAGCTAGACGGCTGCCAACGAATGTAGAAATTATTTTCAATTGATTGTATGGTGAATACGATTTTATTAATTTATCTATGTATTTTTGTATGTGATAGGTGGCAGACGAGCAGACGGATCACCTGATGGTAAGCAATTTCCGCCGCCCATGGACATCCGCTACACCAGTGGAGTCAAAAGTGCGCTGCCAACCTTTAGACCCCATCTTCCCCTTGGATTGGGCCTCCGTTGACCTCGCCGTGATATCACTCCGATCGAGCCGATGTATGAGTATCCCCGGTATTTTTGTTTGGTTGTGTAATTGATAAAGGAGTCCAAATTGAGAAGAAAAATCGTTTTCGATCATTTAATGAGCCCTTTTACGGACCAAGGGCTGACCTTGGGCAGACCAAGGGCAAGGGGCCAAGGGCAAGGCCACCGGATTTTTATTGATGGTAATGAAATAAAGACATTAAATGAAAAATGTATCAAGACGTTCAAAATAGAAAAGGACTTGTCATTTTTAAAGCTTAATTTGCACACACCATTCATGTCACAATCAATTTAATCCGAGAATAAATCTATATTTTATTATAAATTATGACGTCAGATTTATACTGTATGAGAACGCTACACCATAGATATATTTTAAAAGTTTATTTGGGAATTGAAATAAACTACCCAGTCTAATCTAGTGTTGATGAGATCATGGAATTAGAAAACGCGCGCCACATAACGTAATATGGCATTTTCGGAAAAAACGTCACAGTGTGTGAAAGAGATCCAACCGACACTGAACGAATTTAGTGGCCATCCTCTCATTACCTGCCCTCAAAACTTATCTGAGCTGATTTCTCAACCGTCTTCCAAATATTGGGCCCATAAAAATCCTCCGTTAATAATTACCAGTTTCAAAAAACTTCCTAACTTGTCATACCCGATGAAACAATTCCCTTCCAATCCCCTCTTTCGAATTCCATATGACGCCCTAATATTTGAACCCTAATTTATCCTTGATTTTGGAATTTCAAAAAACGACCCCATGGCTGACTGCAGTTTCGAACATAAACTTGAACAGAGACTGGCAACAATGGTTGCCAATTTACACCGATGCCTCCATTTGGAGGCAACAACAGAAGAAATTGTAGGAAGCGCAGTCTGGATCCCAAAATTCCAGGTCGTTCTAAATTTTAAATCACCTAAAGAGACTTCTGTATTCACAGGTGATCTATTGCAGTTCTAGAAGCAGTATCCTATGTCCTTTCCCACAAATTGAATAAATCCGTCATATTTTCCGACTCCAAAAGCTGTCTACAAGCAATCACGGGCAATATCTTTAGGAAAATAGGTATCTCACCTGTCATTTTCGACATCAAAAATTATTTGTTTCAATGTCATATAGAAAACATAGAAGTGGCTTTAGTATGGATTCCTAGTCATAGTGGTATCCGCGGCAACGAACAGGTTTTAGGCTAGAGAAGCCTTACAGCTTGGCACCGCTCGCCAACAAAATTTTGCCCATGATATTCTGCCTCGCGCAACAATGGCATTAATAGATGATTGGCAAACGAGGTATAGTGAACTATCCAGTTCCAAGGGTCCTCACTACGCAGGTGTTCAACCACTGATGTCCCGGAGGCCATGGTTTTTTAAGCGGAAAACTGTGGACAAATTTGTCATCTCCACTATTTTTCGCCTTCGTATTGGCCACGCTTGCACTCCGGTCTTCCTGAACAAAATTCACTGCAGAGACACTTCGCTATGCGAATGCGGTGTAGAAGAGGGTACGACAGATCATATTTTCTTTAGCTGTCAGAAATACCCTATCTCGCTGTATGACATCCTTCCTCCAAAAATTCCTCGCCCTATTAACTTTTCTTCCCTATTGTCTCTTTCTTCTTCCTCTGTTATAGGAATATTTATGTAAATATATTTACAAATTTACAAATATAATATAAGACTCTAATTTTACATGAGAATCTCCCTTTAATATTGAGAGTTTTAGATGGTGAAAAACTAAATTAAAATAAACATCAAAAGGATTTAACTCGCCACACCGGTCAATAACCATTTAATTAACGTGTCTCTATAATCACTCGACATTGGCAGAGTTATTATGTGTTCGCCGTAGGCAACCTTTGAGTATATAGCCCCACACTCAAAGTAGGCAACACAGTAGCAGTCATAAAGAAAAAAAAGACACTGGACGAGTGTGGTAGAAAAAGAACGTCACTCAGCACGTCACCCCAGTACTAACGGTTTTGCGCGGTTTTTCATGAATGGCTTTCTGTGAAAAGGCTCAGTCTGGCTAGCGTGCTTGTCTACGGATAAGATAGGGTTAATAATATTATTGTGCATTGCTACTGTCTTGCAAAAGCACTGACTCACAGAGATTTCATCGTTGGATCTTTGGTCACTCGACAAGCGTTTTCCTTCGACCATACACTTGAAAGTTGTAACTTATAAAGTAAAATGCGTTGCAATCTTTCAAGCTCCAAAACAAACTGGTTTTGACTTAAAAATGCAAAGAAGATTGATGAATTCGTCTCCTTTACAGTTCCTAAGTAGGTTTATGCATTATTACTATGTGCATGACAGAGCAGGTCCTAAGTGAAATAGATATTCTATGGGAGGTTGAAGTAGTTTGTGTCCCAGTGGGTCTGAAGGGCATAGATTCCGACGTGAACCCGTCAAGTTGTCACGTAACGGAGGGTTACGGAGCTAAAAGATAGGGGGAAGAAGAAAAGACAAGGATAGAGGGAAGAGGGCTATAATTATAAGCGATATGTACAAAAGATGGCTCGTCCTAAAGTCTTAAATCTAACTTAAAACTAACTTAAAACTAGCTATTTACACCGGTACACTACACTAAATATATATACAAGGTAGAAGTTCAAAGTGGGCAACCGTGGTAGGGCGGTAATACAGGGTGAGCACAGGCAGCGCGCCGGTAGGATCCAGCGTCGCAAGAGGCGGGCGGTAGGGCTCCGCCGAGCGCAGGAGGCAGCAAATGGGGCGCGAGTCACAGATACGCGCACGCCGCAAGCCGGCCGCGGGTAGGCGCGACGCGGATACGCGCACGAGTGATGGTAGACGCGCGTAGGTGCAGGGAGGCAACACCTTCCGTGCCCCGGCACCGTTACTCTACGGGTAAACGTATACTGGCACTGTTATAGCTTGAGGTTCTGAGCTTCTTCAGAGCTGGTGGTAGACTGGTGGTCCTGCCCATGTGCGTCCTTTTATATTGCCCATGCGCATTCTATTCTACAACATTTAAATTTTAAAATTCATACAATATAGAATATTCTCGAAACATAGCTAAACTCCATAGTTAAATTTGAATAGACAATTCGATAGAAAAATAAAAACAGTTAGACAACGTCAGCTGTCGGACAATGTCAGATAGACAATCTAAATATTTACAACAATAACTTTAAATTTATTTACAGATAAAAATGTACAAGGAGCATAAAAATAACACATATAAGAGTGATGCTAATACAAGACATAATCATAAAATGATATACAAGCTCTATAGCAAACGGAAAACGAAGCTCTATAGTTAACACCAAAGGTAACTTTCTTTATGAGTAGTTATGTAGTATAACGAAGCCCCTGCAGGCTGCGTTACATTTCTCCCACGACCCCAGAAAAATTTTCGACTCAGAGAAAATTTTGATTATAAGGTTAAGAGAATACTATCCTTACTATCAGTCTAACCAGTCAACCTTCACTTAAACATACCATTCCACAATCCAAAAACAATTCAAATCCAGTCACTCTAACAATCACTCTAACACACGAACCAATCACAAAGAGGAGTAGGGTTCACTATCAATGACGCAAACTCCATAGGAAGTACCCTATAAGAATGACTTTAGGCTTATTTAGGGAGTTGTCAGCCGCTCCGTTTCTTAAAACCCATTAGTGTCGATGACCATAGCCGACAATCTAGTCTCTCTCAGGTATTCCCTATCAAAGGACACAAATTTTAAAGGCTGAATTTACCTTTAAAAGAAACGCCTCTGTAGTCAAAGAAGCGCTAAGTAGTAAGTAGATAAGGCAAAAGAGAGCCCTAAAGTTTAGAATTAAAAGGTCAAGAAGCGCCTTTTAAAAGAAAACGTTAAGCAAGTAAGTAGGTACTATAAGAGAGAATCCTATAAGTAAAGAGAGACGAGATTAGTCGCTAAGTATATATAAAAAATATCAGACTGAAGTAGCCAAAAATCAGTCCAATGTGTGTGCAAATAAATACATATAATACTAGTAAAGTCAAACAGTAAGGTAGTCATTTCTTAAAGTCTTTTACATGCCATTTACCGCGGCAACCGTTGCAGTCCTCAAGAATGTATACAAGAGGTGACAATTTCTCAACGACTTTGCATTTAACATATTTAGGTGCTAATTTTGCGCTAAAATATGCACCAGCATTGCTTAAAGAGTAGTCTTTACGCCACACTATATCTCCAACATTGAATTCTTTAAAAGAGTGCCTTAAATTGTAACGGTTAGAATTCTTTACATGAGATATGTGCAGTGCAACCTGAACTCTATCAAAAATTGACGATAGAAGGCCAATATTTCTAGCATATAAATCACGAGGTAAAAAGGTAATTTCTTCTAAGTCGTAACCCTGAGAATAAATAGAACCACAAGTAATGAGTTCACGACCAAATACTAAAAATGCAGGAGTAAATCCAGTTACTTCATTTACAGAGTTATTCATTGCAAACTGAATCTTAGATAGGTGAAGGTCCCAAGACCTATGGTCTTCACCGACCAGTGAAGCTAGTGCGGTAATAATTGTTTTATTGTAGCGTTCTGTAGTATTGACCTGAGGACAATAGTGAGGAGTGTAAGATATATGCGGAATTCTATAACGTCCAAGGAAATTATGGAATTCATGCGATTGAAATTGTGGACCGTTATCCATAATAATTGTTTGAGGTACTCCATGAACTAAGAACACGGAATTCTCCAAGTAATGTATAATACTAGTAGTTATAGCTCGTTTCAAAGGAAAAATAAGTGTATATTTGGTGAATAGACAATTTACAACGAGAATGTACTGGTTACGTCGCCTAGTCATTGGCAATGGACCTATTAAGTCCAAAGAAATGCATTGAAAAGGTCTAGAACAAATTTTGGGTTTTCCCATAGGACCGTAAGGCGAGTGGTTAGAGTGTTTATAAGCCAAACAAGTTCCGCAATTGGAAATAAATTTAGCTATATCTTTAAACATGCCAGACCAGTAATATAACAATGATATTTTTTTGTATGTTTTAAATACGCCCAAATGCGGATCTGTAGCGGAACCATGAGCATTTCTTATCAAAGATTCTCTTTCAGAAGGGATAGGGACTTCTTTCCAGATGAAATCGTCTGTTAAAGAATAAGGAGTATTAGTGCAACGAAATAGTTTATTATCCTTAATCGTATAGTTAGGATGACTTTGAGGATCAGTTAAACAATTACGAAAGATTTTATTATAGCGCTCTAAGTCTAAAGACGTGGCTTCATTCGAAGATAAAGGAGCGATAATATGACTGTCCTCGCTTTTAGAACGAGAAAGTAGATCAGGGACAATATTATCCTTTCCTCTTTATGTTTCAGCGTGAAATTAAAGCAAGAAAGGCGAAGTGACCAACGAGCGAGTCTACCAGAAGGATTTGTTAAATTCAAAAACCACTTTAATGCGGCATGATCAGTGTATACAGTAAACGGTTTGCCATTGTCAAGATAGCACCGCCAATGTTCTAAGGCAATGATAACAGCTAGAGTTTCTCTTTCAGTAGTAGAGTAGTTTCTTACATTTTTGTTAAGTGATTTGCTCATGTAGGCTATAACAACTTCTTTGTCGTTAACCGTTTGAGTAAGCATGGCTCCAATGCCAGTGTTAGATGCATCACAATGCACAGAAAACGGTTGATCAAAATCAGGGCAAGCAAGAATTGGGGTAGTTACAAGATATTCTTTTAGTTTCAGAAAGGAAGAGTTAGCCTCAGAACTCAAGAAAATTTCGGAGAAGTTTTAGCAGATGATGTTAATTTATTAAGAGGTTGCAGCTATAGTACTGAAATTAGGAATGAACCTACGAAACCAACTACACGTACCCAGAAATTTACGCACTTCTTTGCGTGAAGTAGGTACAGGAAAGTCCATAATAGCTTGAATTTTGCTAGGATCAGCTCGTAAACCATTATCGTCAACAACATATCCAAGGTACTTTAATTCTTTCTTAAAAAAATGACTTTTTTCAAAGTTAATGGTAAGTTTAGCGTAAGTTAATTTTTCAAGCACTTTAATTAGAAGTCCTATGTGTTCTTGGAACGAGGAGCCTATGATAATAATGTCATCAAGATAACAGAACACTTTGTTGTCAAATTCAGGAGTGAATAAGATATCCATTAACCTCTGCTGTGTAGCAGGTGCATTAGTTAAACCAAAGGGCATAACAGTGAATCTGTACATTCCTCTACCGGGGACATAAAAGGCGGTCTTATCCCGATCGTCTACATGTAAAGGAATCTCCCAGAAAGCTTTAGCGATATCGATACTCGATAAAAATTTAGCGTTTTTGAGATGGTCAAGTATTTCATTGATAAAAGGAAGACTATAGGCATCCCTACGAGTAACTGAGTTGAGTTTTCTACTATCGACACAAAATCGCCATTCGCCATTCTTTTTAGGGCGTAATAAGAACCGGAGACAACCAAGGGCTTTCACATTTCTCAATGACCTTCCACTCAAACATTTTATCCACCTCAGCAATTAGAGCTTTGTTTCTCGGGAGAGAGTCTATAACAACGTTGTTTAATAGGCAGCGTATCTCCAGTATCGATACGATGGCTAACCAGATCAGTACGACCAAGTTCACCCTTAGCTTCAAAGGAAATTTGCTTAAAACGCGAAATAATATCATCAGCGATAACCTTTTCTTCAGAAGTAAGATTTTCGTAAGGTAGGATTTGTTTCTCCACAGAGTTGTTAAAGTGGGATGGTTTATTAAGAGAAAAGGCACACGATAAAAGTTTGGGAACCAAATTAAATTCCCTCCAAAAGTCAACACCAAGTATCAAAGACGGGTATATTTCAGGAATAACATATGTTTTAATAAGTCTAGTTTGGTCGTTAAAGGTAAAAGGAAGAATAAAAAATCCTAAAGATTTAACACGATGCTTACTAGCAGTGCTAACCGTAATATAATCAGACTTGGATAACGAAAAGCCCAGTTCCAAAATTTTAAAGTGCGAGTTATTACCTAAAATAGTCATTGAACTACCGCTATCAAGTAACGCCGTAAACTCAACATTTGAAATAGAAACGTTAATAAAAGGACGGTTAAAATCTCTTTCGTTGTCGTAGTAAACTGAAGAAGTTCCATAACTTGCGAAAAAGTTCTTAATTGTTTTTAACCAATTATGCCAGTCATCAACATCAAAATTTTCTTTTCGTTTAACCAAGTCATATGTTAGTTTTTTGAGTTAGAGGATGAAGAAGGTTGAGGCTTGTCAGCCTTACATTTCGGGCAATCCGGAGCTCTAAAGTCTTTCAAACCACATTTAAAACAGACTAAGAATCTTGGTTTAGTGCAAGAATTCAAAGAATGACCATTTATTCGACATCGAACGCAAAACAAATGCGCCTGAAACTTGGGAGCATTTTCAGATATCGCATGTGCAGAATTTTTATTCTGCGAAGAAAAGTTCGTACGAAAAGGCTTAAAGTTATTAGATTTATGAGAATCATAATTAGGAGTGAAAGAATGTTTAGAGTGAAAAGTATGTGTAACATTAGGTTTAGTGTTCGGTAAAAGTGTAGAATCGTGTTTAGGTTTATAGGATAATTCAGGAATAAGAGTATTCATTTCAGGTTCTTTAAAATTATTGTCGCGGTCAATACAGCGCTCAAATTGTTGACATACAGAAATTAAAGAGCCAATAGAATCAACTTTATTAAGAGCAACAAAAGAAGTATAACAAGGACGGATGTTACGTAGAAGTATTTGCAGTTTCTCCTGCTCAGGTAATTTCTCGCTTAGTCTCGAAAACATTTCAAACATTTTCGGAATATAAACCATAATAGACTCAGATTTACCCTGAGTACGAGATTTTATTGCCTGCAGTAGTTTATGGTCATAATCAGAATGGCCAAAGTCCTTAATTAACAACTCGGAAACGCGATCCCAAGTTAACGAAGGGTCACGACTTAGTTGGAATTTAAACCAATAAGAAGCATCGTCCTCAAAAATGTTGAAGGCCGAGCTTATAAGTATTTGCTTATCAAGTTTGTTCGTAAGTAAAAATTCATCAATTTTCGATAGAAAAGCTCTAGGACAAGTTGTCCCATCAAAAGTAATTTTTTTTAGCTCATTTAGATAATTTGGTAAGAGAAAATTATGAAAAGGTGGCATACAGTTAGGTTGAGAAATCGGCAAGGGTGAGTCCAAAGAGGTTTGTACCTGTGAAGTCTCAGCTGGTTTTGAAAAAGCGTCAAAACGTTCAGTCAAAAGAGTAAACTTCTTTTTTAAGTCGTCATAGAGTTCTATAAGGTTTGAGTCGCTGTCACTTACATCAGTGTCAATTCTGTCAAGTCGATAAAATAAGTGATTTATATAAGTTTCAATTTTCTTAAATAATTTCAGATTACCCGATTCGTATCGGTCCAACATCGAAGATAAATATAAGATTGTAGAAGAAGCTTGCGACAAATCGTCACTCAGAGGAACGGGAGAATCAATAATGTCCTCCGTAGGAAAATTACGAAGCAATAAAACAATTTGTTTTCTAAGCGATACAAGATTATCCGCAGGAGTTTCGTTCCTAATTATAAGTTCGTATTCAAGTTCCGCCTTATTAAGTAAATTAAAGTTTATAAGACGAGCCATTTCTAAGATATTTGTAATTTTAAAGCAATAAAATATTTACAATAGTTTTTATTTTATTTACTTTATTTTAGTGAGAAAAATAGAGGAAGAATAGGGAAAGAAATATCTAAGAAGTAAGAGACGTCTAATAGGGAGCCAAAAGGTATGTTATATACAGAAACTTGTGCAAGTTTATTTTAGAATTTTGAGAACAGGGAGGGATTCTATAGAGTTGGGCGCCAGACTGTCACGTAACGGAGGGTTACGGAGCTAAAAGATAGGGGGAAGAAGAAAAGACAAGGATAGAGGGAAGAGGGCTATAATTATAAGCGATATGTACAAAGATGGCTCGTCCTAAAGTCTTAAATCTAACTTAAAACTAACTTAAAACTAGCTATTTACACCGGTACACTACACTAAATATATATACAAGGTAGAAGTTCAAAGTGGGCAACCGTGGTAGGGCGGTAACACAGGGTGAGCACAGGCAGCGCGCCGGTAGGATCCAGCAAATGGGGCGCGAGTCACAGATACGCGCACGCCGCAAGCCGGCCGCGGGTAGGCGCGACGCGGATACGCGCACGAGTGATGGTAGACGCGCGTAGGTGCAGGGAGGCAACACCTTCCGTGCCCCGGCACCGTTACTCTACGGGTAAACGTATACTGGCACTGTTATAGCTTGAGGTTCTGAGCTTCTTCAGAGCTGGTGGTAGACTGGTGGTCCTGCCCATGTGCGTCCTTTTATATTGCCCATGCGCATTCTATTCTACAACATTTAAATTTTAAAATTCATACAATATAGAATATTCTCGAAACATAGCTAAACTCCATAGTTAAATTTGAATAGACAATTCGATAGAAAAATAAAAACAGTTAGACAACGTCAGCTGTCGGACAATGTCAGATAGACAATCTAAATATTTACAACAATAACTTTAAATTTATTTACAGATAAAAATGTACAAGGAGCATAAAAATAACACATATAAGAGTGATGCTAATACAAGACATAATCATAAAATGATATACAAGCTCTATAGCAAACGGAAAACGAAGCTCTATAGTTAACACCAAAGGTAACTTTCTTTATGAGTAGTTATGTAGTATAACGAAGCCCCTGCAGGCTGCGTTACAAAGTGTCTGTGATTTATGGGCATCCATAGAGAATGGACCATCGCTCTGCACCGCGCCCGCCATCCCACCCATAGAAACCGCGATTGAATACGTAGTTTGACCGCCATAAATAATATGGATTGAGGGCATTACCATTTCGCAGTTTAAACTTGGTTCAATGACTCGTGACGGAGTCATATTCTTACGGATGCATTTGAGAATATGTGTTGACGTAATATCAGTGAGATAATCTCCAATTGGAATATTATGTTGAGTACTTGCATAAGTACACGGGGTCTTATTACCTTTGCTATTGCTTGCTCGTACCTAATATTTTTACTTTTGTGTATTGCAACCTCGCAACAACAAGATAGAACAAAAAATATCGTCGGCATTAGAAATTCCTTAAAGTCTTACATCATCATCAGCCCATTTAAGTCCCCACTGCTGGGGCACGGACCTCCCTCAACCACATGAGGGGTAATTGCCATACTCACCACGCTTGGCAAACGGGTTGGCGAGGGTTTTGATATAAATGTAGAGTTTTCCTTCTCTGGGTGCTGATGATTATGCCAGCAGCTTTACCTTAGTCGCCTTTTACGACACCTCGGTAAGAGTGAGGGTGGCCTATTCTACTCTGCCGGGACTCTGTGAGACTAAGTCTCACATACCTACATATATATATTTTTTTTTAAATATTATTATTACATTATGAACACCTTAATATGCCAACCATTCACCACGAAATCGAAAGATTTAAAAAGAAATATGCAGAACGTTTATCAGTTCATCCCAATACCCTGGCAACTGAACTATTAAAACCTTCACTAACGGCGAAAAGACTGAAAAGGAAACTATTAATGACAGATTAAGCATTGGCTCCTTTGTCTACAAATGATGTTGCACTCAAGACATCGGTTTATAGTCTTGCGACTAATTGCCGATTAAATTATCAAAAGAAAAAATACATTATTATTACATAAATTTAGAAAATTATTGGAATATTGATCATATCATATCATCATAAATTCAAGATAAAGCTATAAAGAAACTTTATTTTTATTTTAGAACATTTAAAAACAAAATTTTTCAATAAACATTAATTTTTATTTTCAATTACATACAACACTTCCATGGATTCGTTCAATGATCGCTGGATCAAGTTTATAATTTCTATTTGCGGTGATCTGAAAGATTTCGACATGAATGCCAAGGGAACTTGTGAACCTGTTTACATACTGGTATGCAAACCAGGTCAACGTTGTTCGATAGTAGTTCAGCATATTCAGACCCGTATAAGGATGGAGTGCGGTGTAAGACAGGGAGGGCTGTCCTTTTTTTTTCCGGGAGAAATGCATTACGCAGACCTTGCCGCCGGGGGGCGACCGGGTACTGTGGGACTCACCCTCCGGGCCACTTCTTCTAACAAGAAGCGACCTGAGGGCATACCCACTAAAACTCCCGGGGCTCAACCACCCGTGGGTATAGAATGGGGTCAAGGGAACTGCTAAAAAATGCCTTAAGCACACTCGACCGCTGGGAGACGGCCGGGTAGTGTGGGGCTCTCCCTTGGGGTGCTCCCAGGGGCCTACCCACTAAAAACCACCGGGGCATTTCCTGCTACGTCCGTGTGGGGTGGGCTACGGTAACGGGTAGAAACCAAGTCCGCGGCCCACCCTCGAAGGACGAGAGGCTCGCCAGCACGGCCTCTTCAAAAACGGGCCTCGCCGTAAAACGAGGCCTAGGGCCACTCCCATGGCCCACCATTCCACCCTCTCCGGAATCGTCCACGTTGCTGGATTGCAACGCAGACGCTCCGGAAGGGACGACTGCAGACCCCTCCCCCAACCCATACCCTGCTGGCTGCAGGGCAGAGAGAGGAGAGAGCACCCACAGACTTTTCAGTTATACCCGAAAACCCTCCCGTTCGAGCATCCCCGCTGGGTTGCGGAGACAATCGACGGGACGGGAAAAGCGGGGGTGGCGAGTCGTAGCTGCATCCCACTGGCTGCGGGACTCAACACAGACCCACCAACAAAGCCCCCACCATAAAGGCGGGGAGAGCGCTCCCGAGAATCGGGGCGCAACAGACTGTTGGCAGGAATTCCACCACCGTGGAACTCCCCAACATTCGAACGCGCCCGAAGGCGCGACAGTTCAAGGCCCGAGAACAAAAAGGCCCCCATACGGCACCATCACACCAGGAACACCGGCCCACCGCACGCCAAAGCGCCCGACAGTGGGTGCCACCACACCCCAACGCCAACCTACGGCAGAAGGGGGGGCTGGATAAAGAAGGCAGCCTCCGTGCCCGGCCCTATTGTGTTCAGGTCCGTAAAGAGAGGCCGGTCCTCTAAGCCCTCAGCAGACAATGAAAGCCCCCGAGTGGTGTGCGCTGCACGCGATCCACTGCGTCGGGGCTGGTCCGCCGGAAATTCTGTGCATCCTTTGGCCGTCGGGTAGCAATCCACGAATGAATTACTACCCGCCGTTGCCCGGGGAAAACCGTGCCCCACGGTAACCGTTTCTGCCTAATACCAACCGAAGCTGGAATCAGGACAGAACTGATTACCAGCGGGGCCACTCTAGGAGGTAGATACACCTGAGTCCCCAGGGAGGGCTGTCCTCGCCTAAGCTCTTTAACCTCTATATCAACGCGCTGCTGTAGGAGCTCAGCAGCACTCATGTAGTCTGTCACATTGATGATGTGTGTCTAAATAATCTCAGCGACGCTGATGACATGGTGTTGCTGAGTGCTTCGGCATGTGGTTTGCGAAAGCTCTGTGTGAGATATGCAGCAAGTCACGGGTTGCGTTATAACTCTGGAAAGAGTGAATTTATGGTCTTTCAGATCCTCGGTAAGAAGCTCGATAATATTCCAGATATTAAACTTGCTGGCTCCCCGCTTAAAAGGGTGGAATGTTTTAAATATCTCGGACACCTGGTAACTGCTGACCTGAAAGACGATATTGACATTGAACGGGAACGCAGGGCACTGTCTGTTCGAGCCAACATGGTAGTACGCCGGTTTGCTCGATGTTCAGAGGAGGTCAAAGTCACCTTGTTTAGGGCATTTTGTACCTTCTTTTACACTAGCAGTTTGTGGGCAAACTATACAAAGAAACAATACAGTGCCCTGCGTGTCCAATATAATAACGCTTTTAGGATGCTGATGGGGCTGCCGCGTTATAGCATCAGGGATGTTTGCCGAATATGGTGTGGACTGATTCTATGCAACAATGCGCAAGCGGTGTGCGTCTCTCCTGCGCAGGGTTCGCGCTAGTCCCAACAGCTACCTCAGACTATTTGCGAGTCGATTTGACTGTTACATGAACCATACCGTGATGATTCATGTAATTTTATATCAATTTTATTTATTTTATTTCAATTTAATGTATGACAATTTCAATTGTAATTTAGTAAAATCTATGTAATGTACAACCTGTGCGGATAAAGAATGGGATCAAAAATGGCGGCGCATCTATTCACTTCTCGCTCGCACACTATTTGCGTCTATACTCGCACTCGTGGGGTGGGTGGGTGATCATTTCTGATCCCATTCTTTATCCGCACAGGTTGGAATGTGATTAATGTGAATTGTTGTAATTATGATCTCAGTTCGTCGAAATAACATTATTTTATTTTTTACTATAAATTCAAAGTGAAATACTTTCAAATGTTGGCAGGGTGCATCCACAGATAACTATGTGTGGTCCGACTCGCGCTTAGGGCCGATTTTTGATTCGTAATTAAACTGAACTAATGGTTTAAAAAAGTGACCAATGGTAAAAAATCGCTAAAATGTGTTTTATGAGAAATAGCTGAACCAATAGTTATATTACAAGGAATTATGTCACTTTGACGCCGTCACAGTGACTATTGGTTAGACAGTTAACAATAGTTAAATTGCCCATATGGTAACTACGGATCAAAAAATCGGCCCTGTCGCTTATTTTTTTAACAATAAGTTACCTAACTTTTCATATAAGAAATCAGTATGTGTTGTTAATAGATACCAACTTCCTATTAAGGTATAGACTGGTATGACGTAATTCATCAATCCTTTAAAAGTGTTGTAAATCTCAACAGCTTTGTCACACCACACTTTAACTTACCATTTTAGACATTGCTAGTCAAGCTAACCAACAATCAAATAGACAGAATATTCTTGACCTCTATATCCATTTGAGTTACGTTTATTTGTCTATTATTCAGTAGAACAATGTTGTCACTGCATTGTCTACAAAGGCTTTCGGTTAGGGTGACCAGGCCACTATTCGATGAAAGGATTACACTATAGAGTGGGTAAGATAATAATAGTCTGAGATTACTTCAAAAAAGCACGGATATTTTTGTCCCCCTCTCCGGGCACGTTGGTGTAAAAGTGTAGACTTTTACATTGTTAAAATATAGAAAGATTTAAGAAGCTTGGATACAGATTATAAAACTAAAGAAAGTTCACGATAACTACGAACAAAATGCGTACGTTTTAAAGACCGAAAATCATTATACCAAAAGTACAAAATGCACATATCCGAAATACCAAATATTCCAATATTTCGTCGGCATTCCAATGCCGATGTTCAAATGACCTAATCGACAAGATCCCGAAAATTTTAATGTCGAATGTGTAAATACTTGAGAGTGCTACTCGCCTGACTGGCATCGTAGCGATCGCGGCACGCTCGCATGCTTGCTCGGCTCGCGCGCTGTGGGATCACTAGAACCTAACCAATTTTTATGTAACCACATGAACATTTGGCACTTTTTTATGTGGTAGGTGGCAGAGAGCAGACGGATCGCCTGATGGTAAGCGATTGCCGCCGCCCATAGATACCCACGACACCAGTAGAGTCATAAGTGCGCTGCCAAACTTTAAACCCGCCCTTCCCCCGGATTAGGCCTCTGGTACCCTCACTCACGCAGCAAAACACAGCACAATGCTGCTTTATACCGATTTTCTATGAGACCTCGGTATCACTACGGTCGGGCCGGCCCATTCATGCCGAAGCGTGGCTCTCTCATGGTCATAATTTTGATGATGGATTTTGTATGTGATTTTGAAATTCAGCATTCCGTCGATAGGTCTTATGCATTTCAGTATTAAGATCAGTACCCGTCTACGAAGATTTTTTTTGTTTTTTTTATTATTTTTTTTATTTTTTTTTGTGGCTTTGCACGGTTTGTGCATTAGCCAATGTCAAGGTAGGGAAACGGGAATAATAAAAAGAAGGAAGGAGTCGGTATTAGGAAAAAATTGGATCAGAATCAGTAGGTAAATATTATGAATGGGGTAAAAGAGTAGGTACAAAGAAGTGAAATGAAGAATGATTATATTTTAATATTATTGGCAGCGTGACATAAAGATACCCCCAAATAGCGAGAGATCTGGTCACCGTACTCTGGGTGGAAGGTCCTTCTCGTTAAGGCATGTTCTTGCTGTTAATTGCGTATTTCTTCAGCAATCCTTATGGCCGGCTAATAACAGTGCTTCGTTGATTAATGGGGGATTGTGTAACAAAATGACCATTCATCTTAGGTATAAGAAATGGCTGCTGCTAACGAATTGAGCGTGTGGTAGTGCATAATAATAGTAAGCGATCATTTTTCTTGGTGAACCTGATAATGTTGATAGTGTGTTCGTAGTTTTAGCGAGTGAAGTACTAATATAAATGGAGTAATCACTTTCACTTTGCCTCGGTTTGTTTATTTCTACAACATACATAAATAATGTTTGTAGAATAATTATCTTATCAGAATGAATTCACGTACCAAAATCATTTTCATGTCAACCTTAAAAAAATTAGGCACCTTTTTGAGATTTCTAACTTACTTTGACATTTTTAATTTTTTTGTATACTGTTAATATATGAACTTCCTTTTAATGTTACTTATATTAAATCGCAATCGCACTCTCTAAGCACCATTTTTTAGATTCATATTTTTTTGTTTTAAGGAACTTTTGATTTTTACTGTTTGTTATTATTGTTATCTCTAAAGCGATAACAACGGATTTCGGCTTCAGGGACCAATAACAACGATCAACCACGTACGTAGGATATTTTAAGGTGCTCAAGTGTGTGCGCAAACACAAGTGTACTCTTTATTCCCTTACCCTCATATTCCGATGTGACACCAGGTGACACGAACGGAGAGGGATTGGGCGCAGGACCGATGCACGGGGGTACAAGACCGCCAACTTCCGGACCCCGGGCTGACACTAAGAATTTCTTACCGAAAACTTAGGCACAAATGTTTTACCCGAACCGAGGATCGATCCCGGGACCTCTTGCGCAGCCGTCGCTGTAGTGCGACCCACTAACCACTGCGCCACCGAGGCATAATATTACGAGAGCACTAGAACGCGACTTCGCAACGTTAATTAAAAATCTTCCAAAATAAATGAGTAAAAAGTACGTCAGTATCTAGGTCGAAACAACTATGCCGAATTTTGGGCTTCAATAGGCTGAGCAAATTGGAGCAACCAAGCTAATTTAAGAAGTTTCAACTTTAGGGCGACCTTTGCAAATTAGGAGCATACTGCATAATATTAGGAATTTCTAACTAAATACTTTTGAACCTGTAATGATTATGCAAATTTGTTTTAAATAAAAATAAATAACCACGCCACTATTAATTCTTTTTTTTGCTGTTATTGATCTGGAGCATCTGATGTGGAACTTTGTGACCAGCTACATTATAACATACAACCTGTGCGGATAAAGAATGCCGACCAGAAATGGCGGCGCATCTATTCACTTCTCGCTCGCACACTATTTGCGTCTATACTCGCACTCGTGGTAAATGGTATAGGCAAATCTGATGAGCATTTCAAGATGACACTACAAATACTGTAGCGGTCGCCTGCAGCTTCGCTCGTGGGGAATCGGATTGTCACAAAAAATCATTTCATTAGTAAGAACATGTAGGAACTTGTCTCCATTGTATTAAAAAAATCAGGAGAAATTACGTTTTATGGCAAGCCGAATCCCGAAGCTGTGGGCGATCACTAGGGCAATGCACACGTGAGGTTGACATTTTTATTGTTTTTTAACTCTGTTAATTATTTACATAAAATTATCCGTACGTTGTTATATTTGAAACTAAATATTGAAACCAATAGGTATCCTGTTATTTATTTTCATCGCCTTAAAAATCGGGAATCAAAGAAGCATTGCATAATAAATTGAACACGGTTTCTTATTTCCTCCCTTAAAAATAAAACTTATTCAGATTTTTTTTTGTTTTAGATGCCCATTTCTCATGGAGCCTTAGCATCCAGGATTGAAGAATATGAAGCGGCTATGTCCTTTCATTATTTTGAATTTTATAGTTATTGAAACATCTCATACCAATCAGGTAAAGTATTGTAAATGTGTAAGTATCACATTTGTATAAAAATATTTATGTCAATTTATTAAATAATAAGGCATTAATAATGTCCATAAAATAGACATTAATTTGCCACCCATAATTTGAGACAAGTATGAATGAAATAGGTAACTTGTCAGCGTTTCAATATTCCCTAATGATTTTTTAGGTTAATGTTTTTTGATTTGGAAGTTAGATCTCACAATAGGTAAAAAATAGTTTCCTTTCTTTACGTGCCAATCGGAGACATGGACGGTCATAGAAATGTAATTTTGCGTGGCCTTATATTTGAAGGATTTTTCCACATTGACACACGCGGGCACTAACCCGCCGGGTACACTACATCAATCCGGCGGCTTTGGTGTGTAGACACCTGTAAAAGTGCCTTTCTTCGAATATGGTATATATTACTTAAGCAAAACATTTTATAGTTCACATATTAATGTGCGCAAACACAAGTGTACTCTCCAATCTTAGAGGATTAGAACTTATATTAAAGCGTGCGTTTCAGTAGGAAGGAAACATAAATAACTTTGAATATAATTCCTCAAAAGAAGCCTTTTTACGGTCCAAAACAATACTTGCAGGGGTTCACCTATTTATACAACCTGACTATGTTACAGCATTTACAATTCAACTTTAATGATGTTCTCGAATCGTTATCCCTTTCGCCCCGTTACCTTTTGGATTGAAGAGGATGAGTTCAAAACATTTAGAGTGCTTCTGAATTTGGTTTTAGTTTCAATCTAAACGGTTTCAAACCAAAATGGGAGGCCGGGGCTGGAAGAGATACATTTACAATCATGTTAAGTACGTCACTTAATGCCTAGGTCGGCGGCGAAGTGACTTGATTGTTTATCTCTTATTGCTTTTATCATATTTTGCGCTGGAACAACTTATCCCGGGAACTGCTAGCCCCGGCCTCTCCAACCACTTTCCGTAGACAAATTAAACTCTTTGTAGTGTACTTATACATAAATTAAATTATGGTACCTCAATTATTATAACTCGCTTCAAAAATGGGAAATAAATCTAGGCATTGTAATGTGTTGTGGTATGGGTTCATGCAGTAGGCATGAACTCATTGTTGGGATTGCAACTTACAATGCATTTCGGCAACAAAAAAGTCTGGCGTCCGGCCAAATTGAAATATGTCTTGCTTTATCAATTGGCTGCAACCCATGTGGAAACTGTAGGTTTTGTAAGAAGTGACCTACTTGCTTACAATGGTACATTATTGTAATAGAGCGTATTGTGCATTTATACAAAATTTATTCATGAATCGCGTCATTCTTCAACGGTTGTAGACAAAGTCAAGGTTAGATATTTTGGGTTTACAGTATTAAATAGCCTACATACCTATTCGTTCAATTAATCATCATTCCTGCCCGAGGCATAAAAACATCCTACACCAATACTAACTGATACCTACGTATAATTTAAATTCCTAATATTTCTGCCCATATCTGACAAATTGTGCCCATCAATATACATATACAAATATGTAAAATTTCTTAAACGGATTTGGTTCCAAATCAATTGTGGAAATTTGACAGATTGCAGTAACCTGATTTCGGGCTATTTGCATCTTGATTAAGTGAATGATGTACACACAACGGTAAACATTTCACACGTTTACATAGGTGTCATAAATGAAATATAATATTTTTATTTACTGTTTTACAAGTGCATTCATTTTCAGAATATCAACAAGTCGCTGACGCGGAATGAGAACATTTTTGATATGATTAATATATCAGAAAGTCAAGATCCTACTTATAGTGATTTTAAGAAAGGTGAGGTAGTAAAAGTTAACCTAACACATCATGGAAAAGTCTATTTTTGTGATTATTTACTAACATTGGTCAATTGGTCAGGACCCTGTTTGATCATTCAGCAAAGTTTTTTTTGTCAAAGATGCATCACAACTTGGCAAACGCGGTCACCTGAGTTAGATATTCCTTTTGCATGTGGAATAATGCTTGGCATATTATTATCTGGATTTAAGAACCAAAACTATTCAAAAGATCTAATAAATAAATATTTCACAACATCACATACATTGATCTGACTCCGAGATAAGGTAGATCAAGCACCATGTGTTACGGATATCAGAATCAACAGCGGAATTGCAATATAAATACATATAATAGGTACTTTTCTTTTGTAAATACACACTTATAATACATAGAAACACCCAGACCAATACAAACAGACATATTCATGACCGCAAATGTTTGTACAGTGCGGGGATCGAACCTTTGGATCAGTGGTACAGAATGCTGCATCTGTGCAGTATTCTGTACCACTGATCCGAATGGGTCGTCGATAATAATTATATCGGAAATATATGAAAGTTACAAGTTTAACTAAAGGTTGTTCGCTTAGTTTCCTATGGTTAACATGCATCAAAATATATCTCTTCTTCTTCTCTTCTTCAGCAGCATGTATGTATTTGCCCACTGCAGAGCATATGCCTCTCCAATTTCTCTCCACTTTCTGCTATCAACGGTCTTCCTGGACCACGCTACTCCAACTTGAGCCTTGATGTCATCGGATCATCTGGCAGTTTGTCCACCAACACTCCTCTTTCCATCTCTTGGTCTTCTTCTCAAGAACATCCTTGCTCTACTTCATTGCATTATAAATACTTTTTTTTTCAAAACCGTTAAAATGTTCGTTCTTCTACACTGACCTCCATCTCTCTTGCAGTTCTCCTAATATATAAGTTTCTCTTTGCTTGGAACTACCTCATCCAGCCCTTAAGCTAAAGCCAGGGAAGTTCATATTATAATAAAAACCCAATCTTAAGTTTCACCCACACTTTTTGCTCTTGCAAAATTTTATGTACGAACAGCCACACATCAATATATACACCACACATGTATGTAGCTTTTACAATCGATTCTCACCTTTATATCAAACCCTTTTGGTTACCTAATTTCTATTGAGGATATTTGAGAGATTGTTCTAGTAACTTGTACTGTGTCTGAACAATAGAAAGGTATTCTATTTATTCGGGTCGTTGTTCTTTTTTTATCGACAATGAGCCAAACTTACAAATCATCATTTAACTTTTATATAACATACTACAAATGATAAATAGTATGTCCTAAATATTACATAATAACTATCATGACTAGACTATTACATGATGTAAAATTTAATTTATAAAGAATTATTTTTGATTGAAATGAACACCTATGTCACGTTTTATATATTTTTTTACATAGTTAAATCATGCTAAAGTACCTACGAGGTGATAAAATAATCTCATTATTTCATGGTAAAATAGGAATACCTTGATGGTGTAATGTATTTTTTATATAATTAAATACTTCATAAGTTACTGAGGACGGGCTCATTGTCGATAAAAAAGAAGAACCACCCGTTTAACTTCAGCTATTTTATAGAAAACGAGAAAAATGACATGGCAAAACAAAATTCAAGCTGAAAGAGGTATTCCGTTTGCAGGTACCCATTTCCGAGTGCCCTGTTATTCGCCGTGGGCCCCGTGGGGCGAGTGCCACGGAGGGCGGAAGACGCGGCGGAGGCACTGTCTGCGACGCGAAGTATGCGGGGACGCCGTGAGGATTGAACTGTCGAGGTGCGCGCGCCATTTCTATAATTTTGTATTTGTATGTAAACAAGAGGTAGCCTTTTGAAATGAAAATATCTTTCCCTAGCGAGAAATGGCTGACTGAAATCGTGGTGTTCTTACCAAAGAATTAGAAACGTTTTTCTTGGAACAAACTGTATACGAAAAAAGGTTTAGCTTTATTGCCGTCAAAATTGTATACTCAATTTCACTAATGGCAGTTCTTCAAGTCTATATTTTGTACAATATACTCGTAGATAATGATCTATTTGTCGAGATTACTTTACAATGGATGCCATATATCATGTTAGATTTGGAGGATTGCTTACGAATACGTAAAGATTCTCCCATACTTCACGATACTTACAAACTGTTTTTTAGGGTTTCGTACTTAAAAAGAAAAAAAACGAACGCCTTATATAATCGTTTTGTTAATCAAGTGTGTCAAGACCACTGCTGCCAGATTTCAGAATCCGGGATTTTAAACTATAATTTAAAAAAATAATTGAGGGTCAATATCTTTATTGTGTCCGTAATTTCAAATGAATATGAAAGGGCTTGTGTATAATACATCATATTGAGTGCCTCGTTGGCGCAGCGGTTTGTGCGTCTCTCTTTATAGCGACGACTGCGCTTGGGGTCCCGGGTTCGATCCCCGGGTCGGGCCAAAATTTGTACCTGAGTTTGTTTGTTGAGAAATTCTCAGTGTCAGCCCGGAGTCTGGAAGTTGGCGGTCTTACACCCCCGTGCCTCGAAAAGCACGTTAAGCCGTTGGTTCTGAGCCCGACCTCTCTGCGGTCGGTCACGCTGTGTCAATATGAGTGTAAGGGAAAAGAGAGTGCACTTGTGTTTGCGCACACACTTGAACACGTATGTGCTGCGTACGTGGCCGTAGCTGTAATCGGTTGGAGGATATTATTATTATAGATTCCATTGCTGAACTATATATTAAGTTTTTTCTACGGGCATACCCTTTCTCGGTGGACGAGCCCAACTCGCACTTTGACTGGTTTTTTTAAATTCTGGAATCGTTGTTATTTTTATAATCAATATTATTATATGTGAAAGGAACATAAAACGATGCACGAGTAAGAAAAGTTTTAAAGACCTGTTCCTTATTGGAATATACTATTTGTTACAAATCAAAGTCATCAGTATCCGTTCAGAGTGACTCACGCTCGGAAGCAAAACATTGCGGAATTTACTATTGTTTACAAACAGTAAAGTGACGTAATTGAAATTGATCACACTATGTTTACAGTTGCAGAAGGCACGGATCGGATCGTCTGAAGATATTGACGAGGGAGCGCGTGGGGAGCCAGCTCGGCGGTCCTGTTTTACGAGTAGAAACGGTAATATTTTCAAATAAGAAATATATTATTTGGATAAATTTCTTCTTCTATGACTTCTATGGGCACGACCACTCTGTCAAGAGTGATACTCTTGATAGTCTGATCATGGTCCACACTTTAGGTGTTGGTGGCAAGCTTCACGACACGTTGGGACTTTTTTCTGATGGCCGCCCTCGTCATGCATTCAATAAGTGTTTTTTTTTTATGTGACAGACGAGCAGATGGGTCACCTGATGGCAAGCGATTGCCGCCGCCCATAGACACCCGTGACACCAGCCGAGTCACAAGTGCGCTGCCAACCTTTAAACGCCCTTATCCCCCGCATTGGGCTTCCGGTACCCTCTCTCACGCAGCGAAGCACAGCACATTGCTGCTTCACGCTAGGTTTTCTGTGAGGCCGTGGTATCACTCCGGTCGAGCCGGCTCATTCATGCCCAAGCGTAGCCTTTATTTAGTTAGTCCATCTCAGACGATCTTCTTCGTGACTTGGGGGTACCAAGCCAACCTTTACCTAAAAATTTGAATAAATTTACCCAGAATGAAAGGAAGTCATTAATAAATTTTACTAATTAAAATCTTTCAATTCATAGGTATTCTGCGGAGTTATTATCGCATCTTCATTAAATATTTCCTTACAATTTTGCGATGGTACTGATTAAAACAGAAATAAACGTGAGACAATTTTTAAGTACGTACTTACCTACCAAAGGATGCATGCCTCAAGTGGCAATGGGCAGGGCAAATAGCGAGGAAAACAGACGGCCGTTGGGGTGGAAAGGTCCTCGAGTGGAGGCCACGTAGGGTAAGGAGGGGGAATGGCGTTCACTTAAGGAAAAACATGTGTATTTTTTAAATTAATTATTTTAAATGAAAATTATGAAACGTAATAAATTCTTTATTTATCTATTAGTCAACAATTTAACTACAGAAGTTTATATCTTAGACCCATTAATAGTAAAAAAACATTAAAAAAAAATCATGTTTGTGCGGCATTGCCCCTGACATCGGGTAATGCCGCTCGAGGTCCGGGCTAATGACGCCCAAACATGTTTCTTGGAAAATATCAGACAAGAGACATTATAATTAAACAAAATATTAACGAGGTCAAGGCTACAATCACAAATTAGCATATTAGTACTGAAGATCAGTCTTTTAGACTTACCGACAAAAATCATGACACGAAATATTAGATCAGTGCGGGCGCAAAAAAAGAAACGCACTTCACCGTCGCATGACGCGGGCTGACTGTCCGATCGCACCGTTGTAGGTTCGAGGACCCTTCCCCTCGCCCTCCACGTGGCGTGTTGCTATATACTGTTTTGTCAGAGCTACAGAGGTGGGCGCTATTACCCAATGAGCGCTATTCCCCCTGCTTACCCTACAGGAAGTCGCGGCCGTGGCAGGCCCCTCACAAGGTGGACCGACGATCTGGTGAAGATCGCGGGAATCCATTGGATGCGGGCGGCACAGGACCGATTTGTGTGGAGAACATTGGGGGAGGCCTATGTCCAGAAGTGGACGTCTATTTGCTGAAATGATAATGATGATGATGACTTACCTACCGCTATATGTTTTGGCTACATTATGGCAGCTGTGGCGAACTGGGCGGTTGGTGTAAGTAGTCAAGTAAAAAATTATGTACCTACTTGTTTCAAAATCTCCGTGGGCATGAATAGGCTGGCTCCACCGGAGTGATACCACGGGCCGCACAGAAACCGGAGAGAAGCAGCACTGTGCTTTGTTTCGCTGCGTGTGTGAGGGTAAAGAGGGCCTAATAAGGGGAAAGGGGGTTTAAAGGTTGGCAGCGCACTTGTGACTCCACTGGTGTCGCGGGTGTTCATTGGCGGGGGCAATTGCTTGCCATCAGGTGATCCGCCTGCTCGTCTGCCACCTATTACATGAAAAAAAATATAAATCAATTTATATTCTATGAACAAACCAAAAGTGGTCGTCTTTATTACTTATTTAAAAATAATTATAATTTTTTTATGAGATAGACGGCAGACGAGCAAATGGATCATTAATCGTCATTTCAGCCAATAGACGTCCACTGCTGGACATGCCATATGCTGTGTAGCTTCCCGAACGCTGCTCAGCCGTGTTGGATTCGGCGATCGCACATGGATCACCTGATGGTAAATGACCGCCGCCCATGGACACCTGCAAGACAGAAATACACAAAAGGAACACGCTTTTTTTGTAATGGTTGGCAGGTTGCATCTTGCTTTTAGAACCCAATTATCACGAAGATTGAATTACAAATTTTAGATTAAGTATTACTGGAGTGGACTCCCATTAATTACAAGAACAATTCCACTGAGGTTCTAACAGCAGTGTTAGCGAACTCATTTAAGTCATTAAGGCGACGGGTAGCCTATCTAGCGACACCAATCAATTTAAATTGTTAGCTACTAAACCGGATCTATTTTAAACAATTTCTGAGCGGCAGTCTCTAAGCAAACATTTATACTATTTATTATCAATTGAGCACTACTTTTTGATCTGTTTTTGCACTCAAAATTTGGATTAACGCCATAAGTTGCCGTTTTTGGCGGTAGTTCAAATTTCTATAATAGTCTATAATATAAGTGTTTTTCGGGAGGCTGCAGTTTCGAAAATGTTAAAAAGTTATCCGGTATAGTTTTTAATAATTAAATCAATTGGCGTCGCTAGTGTGCCCTACCCGTCACCTGAATCACCAAAACCTACTTTCGATATTCTAATTGAGTGACCTGCTATTTCCCAGTTCGCAAATTTGATTAATCGTTTGAAAAATAGCAACTAGTTGGCTTAGAGAGATAAGCTTCAAATAGGTACTTAGTACCTCGTGCACGCTGGAAAGAGGCAATACAAACAGCCGCCCTGACGGACCGATGAAACACATTGTTGGAACATCTCATCTCGATCGATGAATAACATTTGCTATAGCTGTTTGAAGCGTTGATCAAAGAATGATGGTTATACTAACACCGTTATTGGAGTGGGAAGTTTTGAGAGCATCAAATAAAATGAACGCCTGTATTAGGTACGAGTTCTAAGCCTTTTTTTATCACTTGTTCTAAATTAATGTTTGGAGAGTATGTAAGAGTAGGTCTATGACAATAATATGAAGATGAACTTTTGCCCCCTTATTAGAAATAACAAAGGATAGTCCCGTAACAAAACTCGTGCCAGTCCCTTTTAACATTGTGTGTTGGAACGGAATGACATGAGCTTTAAGTACGTAAATGACTTTAAGTCCCGATTTGTAATAAGGTAGTAGGTACCTACAAACGAGGAGAGCCTTTATTACCAAAAATTTATCTAAGTGAATTAATTAAAAAATATGTAATACGGAATATACAAATGAAAATGAAAGTAATTCAACTTCAGGTAGCAAATACTTTTTTGTGATGTCTGTGAAAAGTCCAATATTTTTTAAAAACCCGACTTTGATTAAAATTAAAATATCCGGTGAGATATTTTTCACTCAGTTAAATTGGTTGAATCTGATTAAAACAATCCTTTATTGGGAAAAAGATTAAAACTGAATGTTGATAGGGCTCTCATCCAAATTATTTTCTGTATCAGAATTTCAAAGTTAAAATTTACACGCAGATTAAAAAAGCCGGTCAAGTGCGAGTAAAAGTTACAAACCCCCAATCAGGGGTTCCGTAACTACTTGTAAATATTTTATTAGTTTGAATATCAGGGGAAAAGATCGGGTCCTGTAGATCTACGGACCACAACTTATCAAAATTTGATCTAAACTTAGCAAATTGAGATAATGTAAAAGTATAGATTTTTGTTCGGTTAAATAATTACCAATTTCTACTCTATTCGTAATTCTTCCAAATTTCATGATGCTAGGTCAGAAAGTATCGAATTAAAAAAACAAATTATGAGGCGACTTAATAGTTGGTTTTTTCCACTGTTTCCAGGGATTGCTTTAAAGACTTGCTGAGGAAATGGGCCTTGACAGACGGACAAACAGATTTCAAACTGATCTATTTGCGTGCCTGTTTTTCTTTTGAGGTTCGGAACCCTAAATTTAATGGTTGAAGATTTCTCGTTTTTTTATCTTTTCAAAGCACAAGATATTAATTATTTTTTAATGTTTATAAATAAGCATCGAAATAATATGATCGAAGTGATCAAGCTTGTTACGCGGTGCTAATGTATAGAGATCGCCGACGCGGCATCGACCCAAATCAATAGCACACGGCCCCAGCGCACAGCGCAGCGTCAGCATAACGTGCAGCGCATTGACGTCAGCGGCGGCTTCGCAACATCGGAAGTACGGAAATTGTTTAGCATTATTGATTCACACTTCGATCAATGTCAATCTCTTAGAAATAATTAACTTGTAACTTTTACTTTAATTAAATTTTATTAAATAAAATTGCTTTTTTTTGGATCCTCCGGCTGTAGCCCACGTAATTGGCGCAGTCGGTAGGATACCTGTAAAGTAGAGTCAGTGTCGTATCGAACGATCAGTCTACGGGTATCCAGAACCTACGGGAGCTGCAGTCCAGAGGTGAATCCGGCCATCGATTCGTCAAGAAGAAGCAATGCTGTAAGTCCTTGAATCTTTCAAGTCCTTGCCTATCTAATCCTTAAGTATCCTTGAATATCTCAAGACCTAATTTTAATCCTTAGTATAATCCTATATCCTGTCCAATCATTGTGCATGATATTTTCTTTACTTTTATTTCTTTTGTGTGTGTGTGTAGGTTAAGACATTCAAAATTTTTCACCCTAGGAAAGATCGACCCAGTAGGCTAGTTAGTGTTAGAAGTAGGCTCGCGGCGATAGACGAAAACAGGAATTTAGACTCGATGTCGACGGAGGGTCATTCAGGCGCGATGTCGTTTCAAAACGTGGACCTTGATACTATCTATAAATCACTGAGATTGGTGCCAGAGTTTGACGGTAACCCGCACGTATTAACGCGCTTTATTAGTATATGCGATCAGTTAGTAGTCACTTATTTTAAATCTGGGCAGGGTTACGAATTACCAAACTTAGCTCTCATTAACGGAATTTTGAATAAGGTTACGGGACCCGCTGCTAGGCATATTAATTCAAATGGTATCCCGGATACTTGGCAGGGCATTCGATCTGCCTTGATTAATAATTTTGCTGACCATCGAGATGAGACCGCTTTATATAGCGACCTATCTGTGCAGACCCAGGGTTCTAGTACCCCTCAAGAGTTTTACGAAAGGTGCCAAAACTTATTCAGCACCATAATGACTTACATTTCACTTCATGAGACAGTTGCCACTACCATCGAGGCTAAACGAACCCTTTACAAAAAGTTAACCCTCCAAGCCTACCTGAGGGGTCTTAAAGACCCATTAGGTTCTAGAATACGGTGTATGCGCCCAGAGTCTATGGAAAAAGCCTAAGAATATGTACAAGATGAGTTAAATACACTTTACTTGCAAAACCGCAATGAAGAAGGACCTAGTACCAGCAGAAGGACTGGCCTCAATCATTACCACATACTAACCACCAGTTTAATCTGCCATTGAATAATTTCAATCCCAAAGTAAATTCATTTAGCGCCCCTGTCATGCCTGGACCATCAAGGCCATATGCTTTTAACCTGCCTGGCCCCCAACGACAGCATCCAATGCAGCCTTACGCTCAAGGATGGAGGCCTATGCCTACGCAACAGCCACCCCGAGGTTTAACTCGAACGCAAAAAATGATGCGCGCCCCATTGCCAAATTATAATCCACAAAGTAACGTTTTTAGAATGCCTCCCAGACCTCAACCGCAACCGCCATCTAACTTTAACAGTGCGCCGAAACCCATGAGCGGCGTTAGTCCCTTCGTGCCAAAGACCTTACCACCATCAGGTCGTGATTGGAGACAGTTTGGAAATCCACCTCCAAGCAACTATTTTAAGACGCGTGAAGTAAATCTAAATGAGTTTGACTACGACTACGATTATAATAATTGCTACTATGTAGATTACGACCAGGAATACTACTATACTAACGAGCAATATCCCGAACCCGGATATTACGAGGAGCCGTATCATTACCAGGATACTCCTGTAGTAGAGGAGGTCGATAGAGATGCCGCACCAACTGAAAATTTTCAGAAGGTGTCCCAATTAGAAAAACCAAAATAGAGGTAAATTTTCATATCCAAAGGCAACTCGGATTTATTCAAATTAATAATCCTCCACTTAAGTTGCTGATTGATACAGGAGCTAACCAATCTTTTATAAGCCCGGAAGCTGTTAGCAAATATTTTAATTATATACCACTTAATTATGAGCCATTTGAGGTAACGAATGTTCACGGGACGTCTAAGAACGATCACTCTATTACCTTGCCATGTTTCCCGGAATTTCATGAGAATACAGATATCACATTATTTGTCTACAAATTTCATAATTATTTCGACGGGCTTCTAGGCTTTGATCTACTCGAAAATTGGGGAAGTAAAATTGATCTTAATCGTAAATTGTTAATAACACAGAATGCACAATTACCTTTACAGATGTACGACTCACGCAATGTCCATTTGTATGAAGACATCGTATCCGCTAATTCATCAAAGTTAGTTAGGGTGCCTATTAATACAGTAGACGGTGAGGTATTGATAGAAAACCAGGTAATTTGTAATTGCCTGATATCTAATTGCTTAACCAATGTTAAAAATAACCGCGGGTGGGTAGAAATTACTAACCCTACGAGTAACGACGTAATTTTTTCTATGGACCGTCCGGTAGAAGCAGAACTATTTAACATTGAAACTGAAGGCACTGGAATTCCACCAGATCGAGTTGATGCTGTACTTTCTCGTCTCCAGACTGACCATCTAAATCCAGAAGAACTTGCCAATTTACGTAGCCTTTGTGCGAACTATGCCGATGTATTCTACCTAGAAGGTATATCATTGACTTTTACAAATAAAGTTAAACATCGCATCCGAACAACTGATGAAATTCCAGTGCATACTAAAACTTATAGATATCCTTACGTCCACAGACAAGAGGTCAGAGATCAAATCAACAAGATGCTCGAACAAAATATAATACGACCTTCAGATTCTGCCTGGAGCTCTCCCATATGGATTGTACCCAAAAAGGCAGATGCTTCCGGCAAAATCAAATGGCGTCTTGTCGTGGATTTTCGAAAGGTTAACGAGAAAACGATTGACGACAAGTATCCCATACCTAATATTACAGACGTACTTGACAAATTAGGTAAATGTCAGTATTTTAGTACCCTGGATTTGGCTAGTGGATTTTATCAGGTGGAAATGAATCCTGAGGATATTCACAAGACGGCGTTTAACGTGGAAAACGGCCATTATGAATTCCTTAGAATGCCGATGGGACTTAAAAATTCTCCATCGACATTCCAACGAGTAATGGACAATATCCTTAAAGATCTCAATCACATCTGCCTGGTGTATTTAGATGATATTGTAGTATTCAGTACATCCTTACAGGAACACATTAATAACCTGGAGAAAGTATTCAAAAGATTGCGAGAATCTAACTTTAAAATTCAAATGGACAAGTCCGAATTTTTAAAGTTAGAGACTAGCTTTCTAGGCCACATCATTTGCAATGATGGTGTCAAGCCAAATCCAGACAAAATAAAGGCTATAGAAAATTATCCCCTACCTAAAACAGCAACTGAAATCAAACGTTTTCTCGGTCTAATTGGGTATTACAGGAAATTCATTCCGGATTTCGCCAGATTGACTAAGCCACTAACTCAATGCTTGAAAAAGGGTAGTAAAATAACATTAGATCAAAAATATATTAACTGCTTTGAACATTGCAAAAAGCTTCTTACAAACGACCCTATCCTCCAGTATCCAGATTTTAATAAGGAGTTCATCCTCACCACTGATGCATCTCATGTAGCGATCGGCGCTGTTCTATCGCAAGGAGCAATAGGCTCCGATAAACCCATAGCGTACGCTTCACGTACTTTAAATTCTAGCGAACTAAATTACAGCACTATTGAAAAGGAGCTTTTAGCCATCGTTTGGGCCACCAAATACTTCAGGCCATATTTGTTTGGTAGGAAGTTTAAAATAATCACGGACCATAAGCCCCTTCAATGGATCATGAACTTAAAAGAACCGAACTCGAGACTCACAAGGTGGCGATTAAAACTGAGCGAGTACGATTTCTCAATAGAATATAAGCAGGGTAAATTCAACACTAACGCAGACGCTTATCGCGGCTTGAAATTAACAATGAGGAGCTTATGTCAATCGTAGCTAACCCTTCAGAAAAAAAACCCTGCACTCGATGACTCCAGGACCATAACTGCTACAGAACCCATGGATAACTCGGGTACCGCCACAGTTCACACAGATAATGAGAACCCTATACTAGAGGTCCCCATTTCAGACGATCCTTTAAACAAATTCACAAAACAAATCATTTTAAATATAGTAGGCGATATAAAGGGTAGGACAATTGTAACAAAACCATTTGATACTCACACACGAATTAACATACAGGTGTCAGAATCAAATTTAGAAGAGGACGTGGTCAATGCTATCAAAGAGTACGTCCATCCTAAAATTAAAACAGGTTTATTAATCAACCCAACTTTAGGAATGTATTCAATAATTCCTATTATCCAAAGGAGTTTTAAAAATTCATCTATGAATTTAACACTGACTAAAAAGGAATTAGATAATGTCAGAGAATACTTGAGGCAGCAGGAGATCATTAACAAACATCATGACGGCAAAACTAACCATAGGGGTATTAACGAAACTTATCTGGCTCTATCTCATAAGTACTTTTGGCCAAAAATGCGCGAACACATAACTAAATTTATAAATGAGTGTACGATTTGCGGTCAAGCAAAGTACGACCGCAACCCTATTAAACAACAGTTCAAATTAGTCCCACCAGCAAGCAAACCATTTGAAACAGTACACCTCGATTTACTAACTATTCAAAGCGAAAAGTTTTTAACCATAGAAGACTCATTTTCCAAATATGCTCAGGCGTATTACTTAAGAGATGGAACAGCGATAAGTGTTGTACAGGCTTTGCTTAGTTTTTGCACTCATCACGGGATTCCAATCACAATTGTAACCGACAACGGGACGGAGTTTACTAACCAACTAATAGCAGAATTCATGAGATTACACAGGATTCAACACCATAGAGTAGCACCGCACAGCCCTAATGAAAATGGTATAGTTGAAAGGTTCCATGCCACCATACTAGAACACCTTCGCATTCTCAAATGCAGCCGAAAGGGGGAATCCGTGATCAATCTTATGCCTTACGCCCTTCTGGCTTATAATAGTAGCATCCATAGTTTCACAAAATGTAAACCTATTGAAGTTATTACAGGACATTTCGATCCTCGCGACTCCTTTGATATAGACTTAACCGCTCATCTATTACAGCAGTATATGACTAATCATAAAGAAAAAAAATGACTAGAGCTTATAATGCAATTCACGAGTTATGCAACGAAACCCGTAAAGAGCTTATGGATAACCGTAATCGTCATCGCGAACCAGAAGTCGATTACTCGCCGGAGCAACAGATTTTTATTAGGAATCCATTTGCTTCCAGGCAAAAGTTAGCTCCTCGTTACAATCATGATGTTGTAATGGCAGATCTCCCCATCCATATCTATACAAAAAGGAAACGTGGTCCTGTTGCAAAATCTAGGTTAAAAAGGGTTCCTAAAACCGCCCGATTGTTACAGGAAGCTCCTGATTCTCCAACTGTTCCTGGGGACAGCTCTATCTCAAGAAATAAGACTTGAGAGTCTTGATGATGGACCCGGCATCTTACCCTTTAAATTAGGCCCAGCTAAAATTTTATCTTATCACCACTCTTTTATTCAATACGTTAATTTAGACATCTTACAGGATAAAATTAATTCTATTGACAGTCAATTGTTAAATAGTAGCCCTAATCTTAATAACCGAACACAATCCTTATTTCAGCCTCATATAGATTACCTTAGATCTAAACTTAATAGCGTATCAGAACAACTAAAATCTTTTGAGATTAATCGCGTAAAAAGAGGTCTCATAGATGGTCTCGGTAGCGTTGTAAAAAGCATAACGGGCAATCTAGACTATACCGACGCACTTCATTATAACCAAGCTATAAAGTCTCTTGAAGACGATGAACACAGATTAGTTACTGAATTCAACCAGCATGTCAGTTTAACAAAAGATATTACCGCTCAATATTCTAAGATTATAGAAAGTATCATAGATAATCAAAATAGAATGGCAACTTTACTGAATAAGATTAACGAGAGCTACGCAGATAGAGATAATGACCTAATAAAATACGCACACTTAGCCCAGACACTTATTATTCTTAGCGACAACGTAGACTCGGTTTCCCAAGAACTTAATAGGTTACAGAATGTTCTAGCATTTATAAGAACATCTACTATGCACCATTCAGTTCTCAGTACAAATGAAATCCGCAGTATACTAAGCAAATTAGTAAATTTGTATGGCAGCGATAAGGTTATAGATATAGATATAAGAGAATATTATAATATAGTTAAGTTGGGGTCATATTATGTAGGTAATAACGTAGTTATAGTATATCAATTTCCAATCTTTCTGGAGCACACATATGATTTATACAAGCTCTCTATTATACCCAATAAGTATCATGAGGTCCTCATTCCTCCTTCTCCATTCCTAGCCATCTCCCAGAAAGATTCTAAGAACATAGAGGCTGAATGCCCGAAGACCAGTAAATGGTTCATTTGTGAGGAGAAACGAAGTCTGCAGAGATGGCCATCCCAAGACTGCATACACGAGCTCATCACCACTCAGAGGAAAAGTTCATCATGCAAACCCGTCGCTATCTCCTTGGACCAACCAGCATACGAAGAACTCGACGACAGATACTATACCATAAGCTTCCCCGATACCACGAAGATACATCTCTCCTGTGGACAAGACCTATACAAAGAAATCCAAGGTAGCTACCTGCTCACCATCCCACAAAACTGCTACATGGAAACGCCACAATTGACCATCGCCAACATGAAAGATCGTCTAAAAGGTCATGTATTGAAAATCATGGACTTACCGTTGGAAAACCCGGATAATAAGTCTGTAGTTCCGACACTGAAATTAAACTCCATAAACCTGGATAACCTGCACGCAACCAATATGAAAATAATGCAACAGCAGCCACACATTATGCAAGCTACGAATGACTACGGAATTTACCATACTACGATTCCGATGTACGTAGCACTATTCGGTGCATGCGCACTTATTGGCTACTTGACTTATCGACGATACCGGCTAAAACATAAGAAGTCATCAGATGAAGATCCAGAAAGTCAACCAAGACGTCCAGACAGAATTTACGCTATCCCTGAACCCAAAGAGAGGAATAGCAATAACCAACCCCCACCTCAATTTACTACGAAAATCATCGGTGGTGTCTGTTCTTCGGGGGGAGGTGTTACGCGGTGCTAATGTATAGAGATCGCCGACGCGGCATCGACCAAATCAATATTGCACACGGCCCCAGCGCACAGCGCAGCGTCAGCATAACGTGCAGCGCATTGACGTCAGCGGCGGCTTCGCAACATCGGAAGTACGGAAATTGTTTAGCATTATTGATTCACACTTCGATCAATGTCAATCTCTTAGAAATAATTAACTTGTAACTTTTACTTTAATTAAATTTTATTAAATAAAATTGCTTTTTTTTGGATCCTCCGGCTGTAGCCCACGTAATTGGCGCAGTCGGTAGGATACCTGTAAAGTAGAGTCAGTGTCGTATCGAACGATCAGTCTACGGGTATCCAGAACCTACGGGAGCTGCAGTCCAGAGGTGAATCCGGCCATCGATTCGTCAAGAAGAAGCAATGCTGTAAGTCCTTGAATCTTTCAAGTCCTTGCCTATCTAATCCTTAAGTATCCTTGAATATCTCAAGACCTAATTTTAATCCTTAGTATAATCCTATATCCTGTCCAATCATTGTGCATGATATTTTCTTTACTTTTATTTCTTTTGTGTGTGTGTGTAGGTTAAGACATTCAAAATTTTTCACCCTAGGAAAGATCGACCCAGTAGGTTAGTTAGTGTTAGAAGTAGGCTCGCGGCGATAGACGAAAACAGGAATTTAGACTCGATGTCGACGGAGGGTCATTCAGGCGCGATGTCGTTTCAAAACGTGGACCTTGATACTATCTATAAATCACTGAGATTGGTGCCAGAGTTTGACGGTAACCCGCACGTATTAACGCGCTTTATTAGTATATGCGATCAGTTAGTAGTCACTTATTTTAAATCTGGGCAGGGTTACGAATTACCAAACTTAGCTCTCATTAACGGAATTTTGAATAAGGTTACGGGACCCGCTGCTAGGCATATTAATTCAAATGGTATCCCGGATACTTGGCAGGGCATTCGATCTGCCTTGATTAATAATTTTGCTGACCATCGAGATGAGACCGCTTTATATAGCGACCTATCTGTGCAGACCCAGGGTTCTAGTACCCCTCAAGAGTTTTACGAAAGGTGCCAAAACTTATTCAGCACCATAATGACTTACATTTCACTTCATGAGACAGTTGCCACTACCATCGAGGCTAAACGAACCCTTTACAAAAAGTTAACCCTCCAAGCCTACCTGAGGGGTCTTAAAGACCCATTAGGTTCTAGAATACGGTGTATGCGCCCAGAGTCTATGGAAAAAGCCTAAGAATATGTACAAGATGAGTTAAATACACTTTACTTGCAAAACCGCAATGAAGAAGGACCTAGTACCAGCAGAAGGACTGGCCTCAATCATTACCACATACTAACCACCAGTTTAATCTGCCATTGAATAATTTCAATCCCAAAGTAAATTCATTTAGCGCCCCTGTCATGCCTGGACCATCAAGGCCATATGCTTTTAACCTGCCTGGCCCCCAACGACAGCATCCAATGCAGCCTTACGCTCAAGGATGGAGGCCTATGCCTACGCAACAGCCACCCCGAGGTTTAACTCGAACGCAAAAAATGATGCGCGCCCCATTGCCAAATTATAATCCACAAAGTAACGTTTTTAGAATGCCTCCCAGACCTCAACCGCAACCGCCATCTAACTTTAACAGTGCGCCGAAACCCATGAGCGGCGTTAGTCCCTTCGTGCCAAAGACCTTACCACCATCAGGTCGTGATTGGAGACAGTTTGGAAATCCACCTCCAAGCAACTATTTTAAGACGCGTGAAGTAAATCTAAATGAGTTTGACTACGACTACGATTATAATAATTGCTACTATGTAGATTACGACCAGGAATACTACTATACTAACGAGCAATATCCCGAACCCGGATATTACGAGGAGCCGTATCATTACCAGGATACTCCTGTAGTAGAGGAGGTCGATAGAGATGCCGCACCAACTGAAAATTTTCAGAAGGTGTCCCAATTAGAAAAACCAAAATAGAGGTAAATTTTCATATCCAAAGGCAACTCGGATTTATTCAAATTAATAATCCTCCACTTAAGTTGCTGATTGATACAGGAGCTAACCAATCTTTTATAAGCCCGGAAGCTGTTAGCAAATATTTTAATTATATACCACTTAATTATGAGCCATTTGAGGTAACGAATGTTCACGGGACGTCTAAGAACGATCACTCTATTACCTTGCCATGTTTCCCGGAATTTCATGAGAATACAGATATCACATTATTTGTCTACAAATTTCATAATTATTTCGACGGGCTTCTAGGCTTTGATCTACTCGAAAATTGGGGAAGTAAAATTGATCTTAATCGTAAATTGTTAATAACACAGAATGCACAATTACCTTTACAGATGTACGACTCACGCAATGTCCATTTGTATGAAGACATCGTATCCGCTAATTCATCAAAGTTAGTTAGGGTGCCTATTAATACAGTAGACGGTGAGGTATTGATAGAAAACCAGGTAATTTGTAATTGCCTGATATCTAATTGCTTAACCAATGTTAAAAATAACCGCGGGTGGGTAGAAATTACTAACCCTACGAGTAACGACGTAATTTTTTCTATGGACCGTCCGGTAGAAGCAGAACTATTTAACATTGAAACTGAAGGCACTGGAATTCCACCAGATCGAGTTGATGCTGTACTTTCTCGTCTCCAGACTGACCATCTAAATCCAGAAGAACTTGCCAATTTACGTAGCCTTTGTGCGAACTATGCCGATGTATTCTACCTAGAAGGTATATCATTGACTTTTACAAATAAAGTTAAACATCGCATCCGAACAACTGATGAAATTCCAGTGCATACTAAAACTTATAGATATCCTTACGTCCACAGACAAGAGGTCAGAGATCAAATCAACAAGATGCTCGAACAAAATATAATACGACCTTCAGATTCTGCCTGGAGCTCTCCCATATGGATTGTACCCAAAAAGGCAGATGCTTCCGGCAAAATCAAATGGCGTCTTGTCGTGGATTTTCGAAAGGTTAACGAGAAAACGATTGACGACAAGTATCCCATACCTAATATTACAGACGTACTTGACAAATTAGGTAAATGTCAGTATTTTAGTACCCTGGATTTGGCTAGTGGATTTTATCAGGTGGAAATGAATCCTGAGGATATTCACAAGACGGCGTTTAACGTGGAAAACGGCCATTATGAATTCCTTAGAATGCCGATGGGACTTAAAAATTCTCCATCGACATTCCAACGAGTAATGGACAATATCCTTAAAGATCTCAATCACATCTGCCTGGTGTATTTAGATGATATTGTAGTATTCAGTACATCCTTACAGGAACACATTAATAACCTGGAGAAAGTATTCAAAAGATTGCGAGAATCTAACTTTAAAATTCAAATGGACAAGTCCGAATTTTTAAAGTTAGAGACTAGCTTTCTAGGCCACATCATTTGCAATGATGGTGTCAAGCCAAATCCAGACAAAATAAAGGCTATAGAAAATTATCCCCTACCTAAAACAGCAACTGAAATCAAACGTTTTCTCGGTCTAATTGGGTATTACAGGAAATTCATTCCGGATTTCGCCAGATTGACTAAGCCACTAACTCAATGCTTGAAAAAGGGTAGTAAAATAACATTAGATCAAAAATATATTAACTGCTTTGAACATTGCAAAAAGCTTCTTACAAACGACCCTATCCTCCAGTATCCAGATTTTAATAAGGAGTTCATCCTCACCACTGATGCATCTAATGTAGCGATCGGCGCTGTTCTATCGCAAGGAGCAATAGGCTCCGATAAACCCATAGCGTACGCTTCACGTACTTTAAATTCTAGCGAACTAAATTACAGCACTATTGAAAAGGAGCTTTTAGCCATCGTTTGGGCCACCAAATACTTCAGGCCATATTTGTTTGGTAGGAAGTTTAAAATAATCACGGACCATAAGCCCCTTCAATGGATCATGAACTTAAAAGAACCGAACTCGAGACTCACAAGGTGGCGATTAAAACTGAGCGAGTACGATTTCTCAATAGAATATAAGCAGGGTAAATTCAACACTAACGCAGACGCTTATCGCGGCTTGAAATTAACAATGAGGAGCTTATGTCAATCGTAGCTAACCCTTCAGAAAAAAACCCTGCACTCGATGACTCCAGGACCATAACTGCTACAGAACCCATGGATAACTCGGGTACCGCCACAGTTCACACAGATAATGAGAACCCTATACTAGAGGTCCCCATTTCAGACGATCCTTTAAACAAATTCACAAAACAAATCATTTTAAATATAGTAGGCGATATAAAGGGTAGGACAATTGTAACAAAACCATTTGATACTCACACACGAATTAACATACAGGTGTCAGAATCAAATTTAGAAGAGGACGTGGTCAATGCTATCAAAGAGTACGTCCATCCTAAAATTAAAACAGGTTTATTAATCAACCCAACTTTAGGAATGTATTCAATAATTCCTATTATCCAAAGGAGTTTTAAAAATTCATCTATGAATTTAACACTGACTAAAAAGGAATTAGATAATGTCAGAGAATACTTGAGGCAGCAGGAGATCATTAACAAACATCATGACGGCAAAACTAACCATAGGGGTATTAACGAAACTTATCTGGCTCTATCTCATAAGTACTTTTGGCCAAAAATGCGCGAACACATAACTAAATTTATAAATGAGTGTACGATTTGCGGTCAAGCAAAGTACGACCGCAACCCTATTAAACAACAGTTCAAATTAGTCCCACCAGCAAGCAAACCATTTGAAACAGTACACCTCGATTTACTAACTATTCAAAGCGAAAAGTTTTTAACCATAGAAGACTCATTTTCCAAATATGCTCAGGCGTATTACTTAAGAGATGGAACAGCGATAAGTGTTGTACAGGCTTTGCTTAGTTTTTGCACTCATCACGGGATTCCAATCACAATTGTAACCGACAACGGGACGGAGTTTACTAACCAACTAATAGCAGAATTCATGAGATTACACAGGATTCAACACCATAGAGTAGCACCGCACAGCCCTAATGAAAATGGTATAGTTGAAAGGTTCCATGCCACCATACTAGAACACCTTCGCATTCTCAAATGCAGCCGAAAGGGGGAATCCGTGATCAATCTTATGCCTTACGCCCTTCTGGCTTATAATAGTAGCATCCATAGTTTCACAAAATGTAAACCTATTGAAGTTATTACAGGACATTTCGATCCTCGCGACTCCTTTGATATAGACTTAACCGCTCATCTATTACAGCAGTATATGACTAATCATAAAGAAAAAAAATGACTAGAGCTTATAATGCAATTCACGAGTTATGCAACGAAACCCGTAAAGAGCTTATGGATAACCGTAATCGTCATCGCGAACCAGAAGTCGATTACTCGCCGGAGCAACAGATTTTTATTAGGAATCCATTTGCTTCCAGGCAAAAGTTAGCTCCTCGTTACAATCATGATGTTGTAATGGCAGATCTCCCCATCCATATCTATACAAAAAGGAAACGTGGTCCTGTTGCAAAATCTAGGTTAAAAAGGGTTCCTAAAACCGCCCGATTGTTACAGGAAGCTCCTGATTCTCCAACTGTTCCTGGGGACAGCTCTATCTCAAGAAATAAGACTTGAGAGTCTTGATGATGGACCCGGCATCTTACCCTTTAAATTAGGCCCAGCTAAAATTTTATCTTATCACCACTCTTTTATTCAATACGTTAATTTAGACATCTTACAGGATAAAATTAATTCTATTGACAGTCAATTGTTAAATAGTAGCCCTAATCTTAATAACCGAACACAATCCTTATTTCAGCCTCATATAGATTACCTTAGATCTAAACTTAATAGCGTATCAGAACAACTAAAATCTTTTGAGATTAATCGCGTAAAAAGAGGTCTCATAGATGGTCTCGGTAGCGTTGTAAAAAGCATAACGGGCAATCTAGACTATACCGACGCACTTCATTATAACCAAGCTATAAAGTCTCTTGAAGACGATGAACACAGATTAGTTACTGAATTCAACCAGCATGTCAGTTTAACAAAAGATATTACCGCTCAATATTCTAAGATTATAGAAAGTATCATAGATAATCAAAATAGAATGGCAACTTTACTGAATAAGATTAACGAGAGCTACGCAGATAGAGATAATGACCTAATAAAATACGCACACTTAGCCCAGACACTTATTATTCTTAGCGACAACGTAGACTCGGTTTCCCAAGAACTTAATAGGTTACAGAATGTTCTAGCATTTATAAGAACATCTACTATGCACCATTCAGTTCTCAGTACAAATGAAATCCGCAGTATACTAAGCAAATTAGTAAATTTGTATGGCAGCGATAAGGTTATAGATATAGATATAAGAGAATATTATAATATAGTTAAGTTGGGGTCATATTATGTAGGTAATAACGTAGTTATAGTATATCAATTTCCAATCTTTCTGGAGCACACATATGATTTATACAAGCTCTCTATTATACCCAATAAGTATCATGAGGTCCTCATTCCTCCTTCTCCATTCCTAGCCATCTCCCAGAAAGATTCTAAGAACATAGAGGCTGAATGCCCGAAGACCAGTAAATGGTTCATTTGTGAGGAGAAACGAAGTCTGCAGAGATGGCCATCCCAAGACTGCATACACGAGCTCATCACCACTCAGAGGAAAAGTTCATCATGCAAACCCGTCGCTATCTCCTTGGACCAACCAGCATACGAAGAACTCGACGACAGATACTATACCATAAGCTTCCCCGATACCACGAAGATACATCTCTCCTGTGGACAAGACCTATACAAAGAAATCCAAGGTAGCTACCTGCTCACCATCCCACAAAACTGCTACATGGAAACGCCACAATTGACCATCGCCAACATGAAAGATCGTCTAAAAGGTCATGTATTGAAAATCATGGACTTACCGTTGGAAAACCCGGATAATAAGTCTGTAGTTCCGACACTGAAATTAAACTCCATAAACCTGGATAACCTGCACGCAACCAATATGAAAATAATGCAACAGCAGCCACACATTATGCAAGCTACGAATGACTACGGAATTTACCATACTACGATTCCGATGTACGTAGCACTATTCGGTGCATGCGCACTTATTGGCTACTTGACTTATCGACGATACCGGCTAAAACATAAGAAGTCATCAGATGAAGATCCAGAAAGTCAACCAAGACGTCCAGACAGAATTTACGCTATCCCTGAACCCAAAGAGAGGAATAGCAATAACCAACCCCCACCTCAATTTACTACGAAAATCATCGGTGGTGTCTGTTCTTCGGGGGGAGGTGTTACGCGGTGCTAATGTATAGAGATCGCCGACGCGGCATCGACCCAAATCAATATTGCACACGGCCCCAGCGCACAGCGCAGCGTCAGCATAACGTGCAGCGCATTGACGTCAGCGGCGGCTTCGCAACATCGGAAGTACGGAAATTGTTTAGCATTATTGATTCACACTTCGATCAATGTCAATCTCTTAGAAATAATTAACTTGTAACTTTTACTTTAATTAAATTTTATTAAATAAAATTGCTTTTTTTTGGATCCTCCGGCTGTAGCCCACGTAATTAGCTTTATATCTAGGCTACTTTTTCTTATAAATATTATATTAAAAGATGTGTGAATGACAGAAGTCATTATCATTAAATATTTATTGCCTGTGCGCTCTAAAATCCTTTATGATGTGTTTCTTAGATTATTATTCTCGAAAACTTACAGGGAATAAGTAAGTAATTTATCAGATGTTAACTAACTTGGAAAAATCTTATATTAACAGTACCAAATACGACAGCTGGATGGAAATGACGTTCAAAAAAGATTTCGAGGGTTTTCACCGTGGAGTCCGTGGAGTTCCTGTTCCCGGAAATGCACTACAGTCAGACGAAGGTATGTATGTATATTGTGACTTTGAATCATCTTAACTCAAATCAGGACGCTCATCGTACTATCGACTTTTGGAGATATTTTTCTGTATGATGATTTATATAAGCGATGGTAGCGTAGTGGATAAGAATGCGCCCTCTATGTGGGGGTTCGTGGATTGAAACCGAAAATGCACCTCTGGATTTTTCAAATCTATATGCGTATTTCTTTCATTGGCTCGGTGAAAATATGGTAAGGAAACCTGCACGTTTCAGATAGTTTCTGAAACGTATGAATAAGTAATAGAGGCGGGCGGTGAGAGAAGCATTTTGTCACGCTAGTGTCACGCGTCCTGATCCTCGCAAATCGAAAAAACTTCGTTTTGTGCTCGAGTAGACGGCGCGTCATCTCGACTTCTTCGAGATTATTCAAATAAGATGGTTACGAAAAGTGACGAAATAAAATAACTTTACCTATAAGTTACTTATTTACAAATAATATACCTTTATCCTTATCAATTTACGTGAATAAATGGTTGTGTAGAAGTAATTGTTTAATAATAGTTTACAAAATACCTACCTATCTTGTGTTATGATTTGACGGATCACCTGATGGTACGCGATTACCGCCGCCCATGGACACCTGCAACACCAGGGGTGTCAAACCAGGGGAAGGGGGGTTAAAGGGCAAGCACTGCTTACCTTTTATCCCCCTTTCCCCTGGATTGGGCCTCCTTTTTCCTCACTCACGCGAAACACAGCGCATGTCAGTACGTAAAGCAGTCTTTACGCCGGTTTTTTGGGAAAATATAAATAGGTTCTCGTTAGTTCGTAACAAAATCTTTTTACTTTTCAAGTTATTATTCTTTATAATTTATCAATAAGTGGGTGATTCTTTTGTGTATATTGTTTTTTAGTATTTTACCGTGTAATAGGTACTACAAAAACAAAGATACTATGTGTAATTTACATGTAGAATCTTAAGGGTGGCTTCTGCAGTTTTCACCTGCACCACATCTCCCTTCTTCCAGCCAGCAAAAAGATTATTTTATTACCTACGAGTATACTAGTATTGCGTTGAAAGTAGATACATATGCCTGAAAGGGTTCCGAGCAAAACTGCGCAATTTGTAGCCATACCCACCCCTATTTGTTACATTTATGTGAGTACCAATCCTAAGATAAACCGTTTACATTTACTCGGATGTCGCGTGTAGTATATTTATCTCTAAATTTACTTGAGATTTGACAAATTTGGGCCCTTAAAGATATATCATTCAAGCATGTTTGAACGATATATCTTAATCGTATGCCGTTCGGAGATTTTTACCTCTGATTTCCGTCTTGAAGGCGAATAATCTTTTAGGTAGGTAAATCTAATTCTAATTTAAAAAAGGAAATAAAACTCTTAATAATTCTCACAACATCTCATAACGTTGACCTGATTCCGAACTAAGTAGCTTAAGCACTTGTGTTACAGATATCAGACAACAGAGGAACACAAATATATACTTAAATACATATATTACACCCAGACACCGAACAAACACAAGTGTTCATCGCACGAATGTTTGTCCAGGGTGGGGATCGAACCCACGACCTTTGGTGTAAGAGGCAGGGTCACTACCAATTGCGCCATCCGGTCAGTCATTGCGCCATCCGGTCAGTCTTAATCTATATCAGGATGGTACAAAGGCGAGTTTGATTCTTCCATTACTAAGCCACTGCAAATAAAAAAAAAATGTTTGTAACTCCCTATCTACTAGTTACTTATTTTAATCGTAATGAGAAAAAAATACATTTACTAGAAGATTTAGACAGACCTCTCAGTTTCTCGTATATTTTACATAGAAAAGAAACACTCGGTGAAATTCTTTTCCAAGTATAACGCTTGTATCTACTTATAATACTGGTCTGTTAAGATGAAAGGGCGGTGGTATTACAGTAATGTGTCGTATCATGAGCCTGCGTAATTAACTATCAGACGTGCCCTTCAAATCTACTCCACTGCAACATGATGGTTTACAAGGGATTAAACAGATTAAGGTAAAGGGTAGCGCACACTAGCGAAGACCACCAATTGTTTTAATTTTTTAGCAACTAAACTGGATATCTTTTTAACAATTTCGAAACTGCAGCCTCTCTAAAAACACTTATACTATTTATGTAATACTTATGACTGTGGGCGAGCCACGCTTCGTAGTCATAAGTGCGCTGCCAACCTTTAAAGGGAGGTTTAAAGATTGGCAGCGCACTTATGACTCGACACGACACTGTCCATGGGCGGCGGCAATTGCTTGCCATCGGGTGATCTGTCTGCTCGTCTGCCACATATCACATAAAAAAAATCTTAACTTTTGGGTCTGCTTTTGTACTCGATTTCAATTTTCGCCAAAAACGACCACTTATGGCGTTAACCCAAATTTCGAGTGCAAAAACAGATCAAAAAGTAGTGTACAATTATTTAATAAATAGTATAATTTTTTTAGATTTTTAGCTTAGAGACTCCCGCTCCGAAAATAGATCCAGTTTAGTATCTAACAATTTAAATCGATTTTTGTCGCTAATTAGCGCTACCCGTCGGCTTAAGCGTTACTTATGTTCAAATTGGGATTTCACTATGCATTGGTATCTAAATGATTACTTGATAATACATATTTATGTAGTAGTTAAATTGTTGGGAGCATTCATAGCAATGTATTGAAGAATAGCTAATTACCTAGGTCTTAGGTGGGCAAATTATTTTGTTTGCATATTTTTTATTTCTACTCATCTTGTCTCCGCGAGTAATGGGACCTTTTTTGTTGCAAATGGCCTGTAATTCATGAAGGTTTATTACTACATGTCTAGCTACATTGCACAGCTATTTCATTGTTTCAGATACTGTCAAAAGCGAGCTTTCTGTTCGCGGAAAGTGATCCGGCAATCTGCGTACTGCTACCTGGAGGGCAGCTACTGCCAGCACTGGGTCCGAACAAGGATGCAGAGGCGCAAGGATCCAGGTGAACTTGCACATAGGTACTTAGCTAACCAGTTTATATTAACAACACTCAAGCTTTATGAATGCAGATTAAAAAAACATTTTTCATGTTTGGCACATACATGAAAAATGTTTTTTTAATCTGCATTCATCTGCATGCATATGGTAAATGAGTTACGAACTTATAGGTATAATATTTTGAGAAAGGGGAAGTATAGATTTGTGGGTTGGGAGCGGCTTTATATTTTGTACTACTGGCTGAATGTCTAGTTGATCAAATGGATCGTCTTAGATAGCTAATCGGAAACTCCAATTTACAAAGACAAAGCATGGATTTCAGGCTCGGCTGTGGGCCCGTTGTCGAGTGGTAGGTATACTGGGCGATTTTCTTATTTTTGTTTCTGAATGCTAGGACTATTTTGCTTTAACTAATACGTCTAGGAAAATGAAAGAAGAGAAAACTAATCCTGCGAGTAAATTATGATTGCCAGCAACATGTAACCATAGTTTATTTTGCTTATGACATACAGGTCCATTTCATTTTGCATATGGCGGCTAATGCCTAGTCTATACATTGTTTCTGATTTTAATATGATGTCATGGGTATCTTGTTACTACACCATGTCTCAATTGAGCCAGACACAGATTTTCCCCATTCACCGGGGGACATCTGAGTCTGGCTATCATTACCATTGAACTACCAGATATTCATTTAGCTTATAGGAAACATGTAGATAGATACTTTTTTTCTGTGCAGAAACAAAACATCCGTATGTTACGTACATCAAAACAATATAGGATATAGAATAAAGCGGTATTATATACATATTTAGTGGCCCCTTTTTACAACTACCAGCAAAATCTTTATGAATATTTTACGTCTTTCAAATAGCTCGCTAGTTGTATCCAATACTAGGCCGGATAACCCGTTAAGGCGATACTGCGATTTCACTAGCGTTGCCTATCTATTTGCATTAATTGTGACGAATATAGGATATTGTTGCAAAAAATGGGCAATGACATTTTTAAAAAAGTATTTATGATTTTTGGGGAAAATTGATCAACGCTAAATATTTACATTGATTGGCGTCGCTAGTGTCGCTAGTGCACCTTAAGGTGACGGGTAGGGCACACTAGCAACGCCAATCGATTTTAAGTATAAGTGCTGCCGAGAGATTGTAACCCCGAAATTGTTTAAAATAGATCCGGTTTAGTAGCCAAAAATTAAAATCATTATAATTTTGGACATTCATGCAATAAACGATTGTGTTTGTTCTATGTCGGTGTGTAATTTATAAATTTGAATTTCAACATTATACACATTTCAACTTGAATATTTAAGAATACATTCGTTGAATCTGATTCCCATAACACAGGTGCAAGTGCACTTTGAGGACAGGTCGATGTATAGTTGTCTAATAATTTTTATTTTAATGTAAATTAAGTTAAAACCACACTAGTCTCATAGACAGGAACGAAGGCCACAAATCCGAAGAAATAATTGTTTCTGGGCAGGTACTTGGCAATCCGCCTAAGGGAAACAGGACAACCAGATACGTTAATTTATGTGCGACAAGATACGTAAATCAGGTCTACTACTCCGCCCTTGACACTTAAGTCTCAAATGTATGTCGCATTACACAGTGCCAAGAACAGACCAGTGTCTCTTCTGTTGTATGTGAATTCTGAAACGTGTAACTATAACCACCAGATTGCGTCGGTCAGGTGGCAGACCCACAGACGTTAAAAAAAACAGTCAAGTGACGCTATACCACAGGAAACTAAAAATTCGGGTATTAACCGTGGTTAACTGGGGTTAACTGTGGGAGAGCCACGCTTCAGCATGAATGGGCCGGCTCGACCGGAGTGATACCACGGCTTCACAGAAAACCGGTGTGAAGCAGCATTATGCTGTGGTTCGCTGCGTGAGTGAGGGTACCGAAGGCCCAATCCGGGGGAATGGGGGGCTTAAAGGTTGGCAACGCACTCCACTGGACACACCAAATCCTGGATCATGGTCCAAGCATATCCCGGACGCAATCGGGAACAACACACTGAAATGATGATGATCAAACAAAAAATGTGTCGTCATATAGCTTATTTCTCAGCTGTGAGGAACTCGGTCTCAGTTCGTAATACAAAACAAAATGGAACTCCGCTATGACAAATATGTAGTTGAAAGCGGAGCGCCAAAATTACTAAATATATGCAAAATACCTCGCCCTGTTCTAACTTCCAAATAGTAAAAGGCTAGGTCTATAAATACGGATAATCTCTACAGTGGCACTCAGGTAGTTCGCTCTGGGTAATTTAATCCATAACCAGCACATTATGGCCCACCTGCACGGAACACATTTCTCTCTAGCAATAGCGAACTAAAGCAGGGCTGGCCCTAAGTCATATCGTTAATTACTATCTCTGATTCATATATATATTAGTCCTAGCCGATTTCGGCTACAGCGACCGCTTACGGACTCCCATTACAAGTCAAATGCCTTTTGAATTGCCCTCTCGTGCGCGCGCCAGTGGCTAGCATAGCCTATCTTGGCGCTAAATGTGCGGTTGCACGTCGGGCAGGAGAGGACACCATCACGGACACCATCTCTGATTCATACATAATATCTGATTGGTCGTTCAGGGGAAGGTAGAAGGAACCAGATCACGCGGTAAATGAGGGTACCGGAGGCCCAATCCTAGGGAAGGGGCATTTAAAAGTTGGCAGGGCTCTTGTGATCCCACTAGTGTTGCGGATGTCCACGGGTTGCGACAATCGCTTAAGGTGACGGGTTAAATTACTATGCACAAATGTTGGCCCCAACATTTGTCCATAGTAATTTAATAAATAGTATAAGTGTTTGCCTAGAGGTTGTAACCTCTAAATTGTATGAAATAGATCCGGTTAAGTAGCTAAAAATTAAAATCGATTGGCGTCGCTAGTGTGCACTACCCGTCACCTTAACATCGGGGGATCAAGGTCAAAGTCAAAGTGTTTTTATTTGCACATACATAAGCTAAGAAAATTAACATGCAAAAATTGAGAAGTAATTATTTCAGGCTAATTAATTACAAGCACAATAATAAAATTTCAGAGATAAGTCCACCTTATTATCAATAATATCAAAATTAAGATTCATAGTTAATTACATATTGAAAAACTTATTAACATTATAAAAACATTTGGCTATCCGCCACTGACGCAATTTTTTTTCATATTGTCTAAATATCTATACTTGAATAATTGGTCTGGAATTTTATTGTACCTACACTTTAACACTTAAACAGTAACAATGTTCTTGACAGACAGATGTTCTAGGTCGAAACTCTAGAGCAAGTCTGTTACTATCTCTTGTATTTCGAGGATATTTTCACTAGCTTTTTTAAATAGACCTGAATGTTGCTTGACAAACTTAAATACTTCCAATATATACATGCAAGTAATAGTAAGTATACCTTATCTAGAAAAACAGTGGCCCTTTGCAACATAAAGCACGTATGCACTTTTTTGGGCCATGAACGCCTTACCTACATCAGTACTATTTCCCATGCATTTGCTTTCTTTTTTATGCTAGAGGCGACAAACGAGCAAGCGAGTCACCTGGTGGAAAGCAATCATCGCCGCCCATTAACATCCGCGAAATCAAAGAGATCACTAATGCGTTGCCGGCCTTTTCAAAAAGAAGTACACTCTTCTCTTGAAGGTCCCTAAGTCGTAGCCGTCGGGAAATACTCCCATAGGTAAACTGTTCCACAAAACTGAGGTACGTGGTAGAAAGTTCCGCGAAAAACGTACAGTATTCGACCGCCATCTATCGAGATGATGAGGATGGAATGACAATCGCTTGCGTGTGGTTCGATGTAAGAATTCAGCTGCAGGGAGTAGATCAAACAGTTCCTCAAAGCACTCCCCATGATAGATGCGGTATAGAATGCTGAGGGAGGCTATATCCCGCCGCAGTGCTAGAGGATCAAGTCGACTAGAGAGAGTCAAGTCACCGACAACTCGAGCAGCCCTACGTTGTACGCGGTCAAACGGAAGAAGTTGGTTGCTTGACTACCACCTATGACAAAGAGCTATTCTACCGTTACGATAGTAGAACTTAGTCATAAGAAACGTTGTTGGGACTTCATCTACCTTAATAATATTCTTAAGCAAGTTGAGTAAGATAATTAAACATAGAAGACTTAGAAACGATTAGGGCCCCTGTGATATCAGCACATTATTAGTAGGTATAGATCTAATCAGCCTGTTGTGTTGTGATTAATTGAATTAATCACCAATTTTCGATACACTGATTGACGAGACTAAGCCTAATAAGATATTTACCTAAGTGAAAATTATGTGTCGTCTTTACAATATAAGGTACTCTAGTAGCATAATGCTACGACCAAGAGGTACCCAATGCAAACGGAAATAGATTTTATCTCTAATGGATAAAGTCTATGTTCTGTTGTGCACTACGCCAAATACATTGGTTCGTTGGACTATGGAAACTTCCAGAAAGATCTAGTTTTGTATGCTAACCGTCAGATACCCTAGTCCCGATATACAGTCGAAATTTCTGGAAGCCATGTCTGAATGATACTGGAAACAATGGAATATTCTGTAAATAGCGAGATGGGTGAGCCCGCGGATCAGTTCCTATCACAAAGCATGTCTTTTCTTTCTAATGCTAACAAAATAAAATATCGTAGTATAAATATATACGTAAAAATAGAAAATAGAGATGTTACAACGTTACGTGTCTAGCGTTTAAATCGCGTCTGCCAGCTTAATAATTAAAAGTACTTGTTGATATGTTCCGATTGGGAAAGCAATGCGCAATGTGAGATAATCTCCTGCGAATTAGAAGTGAGCAATCGGATTACTTTTGTGAAGTAATTGACAAGTCTTAGTTGTGTAATTATTTTTTTTGTTTTAGCAACGTAAATCATCATCATCATTTTAACGTTTTGAGCTTGGGCACATGAAATTTATTCATGTTACTTAGTTTTGCGATTGTTTTTCAGAAATGATTTTTTTTTCGTGACTGGATTTTACTTGAATTTAAGTACCCCGTACCAGCAACAATTGTTTTACAGTATTTATATAATTAACCCAATTTGATTGTAGTGCTGTAACACCTGTTTTTATTTATTTATGCGCCATATCGATAACCTTGTCTCAAACAAGAGCGTTTTCTATATTATGAGTAGGTATGGAAGATGATGGAATATTATTTTTGCGGCAATTTACTTAGATAATTAATATCTGTTTATGCAATCTCTCTGCAAAAGTCCCAAATATATGTTGCAAAAATAAACAATTTGCATCAGATAAGTAGAGGTTTACCCGCCGGGATTCTGACTAAGGGTTTTAAAACGACCAGGTGCCCTGTTGTAATTATACAAGTTTTAATATGTGTTATTTGGAAAGTCAATTAGTCGGCGGGCTGGCTCGTGGTTTGGGCAACCCTGGGCTAGTTCACTACTTGATTTACTAGTTTCGTTTTCTAGCAATAACAGACAACTGCCATTTGCACACTTTCCCATTACAAAAGTGCAGTAGAGCGATTTCAAAACTCATAGGTTACCGTGCTGACCTATTATTGGACAATAGGCTATTTGACAGTAAGAAAAATAAAGATTTATTGATAGTCATCCGCGTAGTTTATAGCTTTAAAAAGAAATTAACCATAAAACACATAAAAAAATATTGAATATTTTCACCAAAGAAACCAAAATAAAACTAATTTGTATAGTGCTTGGAACCACGTGACCATAAACGGTTTTGATTGGCTTTCTTTACTGTGACGTCAACCTTTTGTAAGCAAAACAAGTGACAGACTCGACGCCATTATGTTTTATCTATGAGGGACGCTAATCGCATTTATCGTGTGCTATCGAATTTCCTACTTGTTTACAAAAGGTTGACGTCACTCGAATGATTCAACGTCATATTGCTGAACGAAGAGTTTTTGACAGATTAAATAATCCTTCTATTTTATTATAATGATTTTCTGAACGGAAAATTCATAATAAATGTCAATAAATATTATTTTTAGGGTTCCTATACAACAATTAATAATATGAGAAGGTTTTTCAAAAGAAGTCAAATAGCCTATTTGATAACGTTACATTCTATGTGTTAAAAAAAAATAATTGTTTTAACCGCGTCGTTCCAATGTCGCTATCTGTATCCTCTTTCTGTTTAGAGTTTAACCACCTTATTATAAATCGTGATCTAAAGTTATTACTATACTAAATCTCATGTCATCCCGTTCCAACACGCAATGTTAAAACGGGCTAGCACGAAGACTATCGTTAGTTCGCAGTTTGTAATAAGGGGTAACGGATTTTGATTCGATATCCGTATTTACTCGTACTATCATTAAGTTTGACGGGAGGTTTTATTTTGAATGAATTTTTTATTATTAACTAATGGTTTCTGGTATAACTACTTACTTTTATGCAAAACCGGGTCCTTTCTAAAATAATATAGATAACGGAAAGAAGATTAGGTAATTCACTGACAGTATCGGAAACCTTTATTGGGTCATCATCACTTTTAATTTGAATGGTTTTTGTACCACAAGTAGTGGTTGAGAAAAAGATCGTAAAAACACTGTTACGTTTGGGATACATTTTTGGGATACCGATTACAGAGATAATGATTCTGAACCCCTACGTACTGATCTGTTGTCCAAGTCTTAGATGTTATGCTAGATCACTTGTCATATCTTGGTCTACAACATAATAAATACCCTAAACTAGAAACTTGCTCAGTTTTTCTATAGGTATATATATATATATATATATATATAAAGTAATGTAATGTGTTCCAGAGCTGATCGCGGAAAATTTGTTACGCAAAATCAAGCTTCAAAACCTATTTCACTATCCCAGTAAATGGAAAAATAGAGCAACTCCGACTCGGAACCACTGGAATGAGAATCGATGAATATCCATTCGAGTGGCGACTGTATCCGTTTTCAATCAGATAACGCCACCGCTCTCGAGTGAGAGGCTATAGCCCGTGGGAGCGTTACGCAACTTATTTCCAAATTTATTCTACGTTAAACTTGAATATTTATTTACGAGATTTCTACTATGTACAACCGTGCACTAATAAATATACAACCTCATTCAAATATAAACCTTATTGTTTCGCCTTAAGAGTCGAGGTGTTTACATTTCGTTGCAGTCGACGTTAGGTATTAACAGCGCCGAAATATCTGAAACCCAAAAATATGGTACATAATAGAAATCTCATAAATATGCTATCAAAGCTATCTCGCTCGCTATCAATTGGTACCAGTATTTTAGCGATTTCGTTGTGTAAAATTTGGATTCAACCATCTCGATGATTTATTCATAGATAATTTATTATATTTACGGTGCTTTAGAAACATAATAATAATAATAATAATAATAATAAATTGTTTATTCAGTAAATAAGGGCACATTACAATACATTAAAACTTAATAAATTACAATACCAGGGTTATTCATTGCCTAAACTAGGTTAAAACCTGTGCTTCAGGCTATACAAATAAAGGTAAAAGATTTACTAATTTCTTACAATTAATAATTAACAATTTTAAACGTATTATGAGCAAAACTAATTACATTTTGAAGTAAAAACTAAACTAAACTTTTATTTACAAACTACAAGTAAATTTTCAGTATCGTCGTACGATAATGTTCTTAAGAATTTATTTATTACTAATTTGCACTTATGGTTATTTAGGTTATAAATCTCTAGTTCTTTATTTATTTTGTTATAAAGGTATGGTCCAAGAAATGTGAAAAATCTATTTGTAAAAATAAATTTGGATGTCGATTGGGAAGAGCAAACTATATCTCTCCGTCGTTTGTTAGTGATGTTAGCGTCATAGGGCGTTATTGAGTGTTGTTTTAGTATTATGCGCGATATGAAAAGCTGGCGGACAGTCAACACATTGCAAGATTTATATAACAAGTGCGTGGGGTATTGAAAAGGAAGGGAATTAGCAACTTTTAAGATTACTCTTTGAGCTCGTTCAAGGGAGATTATTATAGTTTTGAGTGCACCTCCCCATGACGTGATACAGTATTGGATTATGGATTGACATAGGGCCAGATAGATTGTCATGATTAATTTTGGATCCGCTATTGACCGAAGTTTTTTAAAAATGTATATCAATTTACGAACTCTATTGACCAAGTTCTCAATGTGCAGTCTGAAAGAGAGTGATTCGTCTATTACAATTCCAAGATATTTTAAGTTACGTGTGCTTAGCAGTGCAGGACATGTACATGTGTTGAGTGTTGTATTTTGGCAATGATGTGCATATAGTTGTAAGTTGTTAATACAATGGTGCTTGCGCATACTGAAGTGAATTAATTTGGTCTTGTCAGCGTTTAATGTTAGAAGGTTACAATTTAGCCAATTATAAACCAAATTAAAGCCTGCCTGAGCATTTTCATATAACTCTGTGCATGTTTTCCCAGTGAAAATAAGTGCAGTGTCATCGGCATATGTAACTATTTTACCATGTTGTAATTTCATATTGCACATGTCATTTATGTACTCCAGGAACAAGGTGGGGCCCAAAATGCTTCCTTGAGGAACACCAAAACCACTAATTTCATTTCATCACATAATAAATCTATTACGACAGTTTCACGTTGGTGTTGTAGTGGGTGTGCGTGTGGGCTGTATTATCTAGACATGAGAGCCCCATATATCCTAAGCGGCTCCCGGCGGGGATGCATACGACATGGCCCTCGTACAACTTGTACCATCTTACACTTCTAGAAGGTGGCATTTCACATATCTAACCACCTTGCAACCCTTTGAACACTCAAGCTTGCGGGTAATATCAAGTAACTCAATTTTTCCGCTGTTTATAATCTAGAAAATGTAGGCATTGCATGCTTGATTTCTTAGATACCTACTTGCGCTAACTTTTTTGTTGATTAACAAAATACTATATTCAATAATCTATTACATAACACTTATTTACACATAACTACTTACGAAAAAAATCACCTATGTAGGTATTACAAAAAAAGTATTATCTACCCCGTAACTTAGCGTGCTAAGGATGCTGGCGGAGTAACCTCTTTGAATAGCCAACCCAATGCCTTAGTTAAGTACCTAGCTTCCAACATGACAGTCAACTAAAACCTCGAGTAGTTGGGCAACAACTCTCTAAAGAGTCCCATGATGGTGTCCACGCCAAAGGTAACGGTAACAGCTGTCTAAGGCGGAGTATTTGTTTCGCTTACTGGTCTCCGTCGAAAAAGGTACTGATCCCGAACCCGGTGAAGTGGATTGGAAATTTCCCATTATCTGGTCCATTGTAATGAAAAATATCAGGTCAATTGTAATGTAAAAACCCGGGATTCGGATGTATACGCTGGTTCAATCGTCATTATGCATTGTGAAATCTATTTCTATTAATTCCAGGTTATGGATACAGGATAGTAGAATCAATGTCACCGCCAGCACCCGCGATGCACCCGCAAGATTCCCGGACTATTCCCGCAGAGCCTCTGGACTGCGGGCGCGTCGGGCACTATCGCGGGTCCGCCGCACAGCGGATCCGGTCTCGTATGCGGGACATGGTGCGGATTATTGGGGGACGACCCGCTGCTCCTGGGAAGTGGCCGTGGCAGGTCGTGGTTCTCAATCGATATAGGGTATGTATTACAAACAATTAATATACAGTGTCTGTGGATGAGTTTATTCATTGCAGGTCAAACACGTCCATATCGAAAATGTTAAGAGCCAGTTGAGCCTTTCAGAGGCCAACAACTTAAAGTGCTTTCCGAGGCACGGGGCTCCGGGCTGCCACTAAGAGTTTCTTACCGAAAACTTAGGTACAAATTTTTGACCCGACCCGGGGGTCGAACCTGGGACCTGTTGCGCAGCCGTCACTTTAAAATGCGAACCACTAACCACTGTGGCACCGAGGCCAAAAAATACAATTGTGGTAACCAAGCAAGTTTCTAAATGGACATGCAGACAGCAAAGACATATGTGGGATCTGCAAGAGACGAATATATTTACGCGTCGTTGCAATTTGTAAACGGGCTGTTAGTCGTGTTGGAAGCTACGTAATAGACTATTTGACAGTGATAAAAATATACATTTCTTTTATAACATCAGTGTTAATATATTTTTTGTGAAGCGATTTGTAATAACGCGAGATAAAAATATTGCATTATTTCATTAAAATTCGTCTTCTAAAATTATTATTTTTTAAACAGGGGTGCCACGTGACTAAAAACGGCCAGTGACGTAGATTACGCGTAAGTCTACTGCCTATGGTTGATTGCCTTTCGTTCTTATGAAGAAATAAACAAAAAAAGTCTATCAAAACTATTTGAAAGAAACACTGAAACACCAACAAGCTCAATGTTTATTTATGGACAATCTACGTCACTGGCCGCCATATTGCTAAAAAACGCGTTTTTGCGGCATATTTGAATATTGCATTTTCTTTTTCATGTTTTTTTTTATTAAAATATCTAAAATAAAAACAGAAAAGTATTTTTTTAAGGCTCCTTATAAACAAATGAATACCCTAAGATACCTAGTTTTCAGAATTTTGTCAAATAGCCTATTACTGCATTGTCACTGGCTGTGTGATATCGACCAGTGAGCCATTGGAACGTTGACTGCTCGTTCATTATTGGGCCTCGATCGATTACGTTATGGACATATGTGACACGGGATAAGGTGCCAGAGGATGGTTTAATGCTGATATGAATTTGTCTTATCACCTACGGGTTGCGTTGCGTATCCAATAAATTTTGCTTCATGTCAGGGTCTCGGCCTAAGTATAAATACTGAAGATAGGTACGATTATCAAATATCATGTTTGGTGAAAAGGTCAAGTTCCTTTTTGTGGATTATTGTACTGGTTAAAGCTTTAGTTATTATATTATTAAACAACTGGCAAAAATGTTCGTATGTAAAATATGTATCATCGTCATCATTTCAGTCAATAGACACTCACTGCTGGACATGGGCCTCCCCCAATGTTCTCCACACAGATCGGTCCTGTACCGTCCGCATACAATAGATTCCCGCAACATTCAACGGATCGTTAGTCCAAATAGGCTAGTTGCCACTATTTTTATTATTTGATAGAACGGTTCATTACGAATCTATTACGCCATAAAATAAATTGATTTTTTTTGAAGCTCCTTTACTAATATATTTTAAATTATATTTTCGCTATACAGCCATAAAAGCCGTCCGCCATGATGATCTATTAATTATCTGTGCCTTGACGTCACTGTTATTGTAAGCAATACGCGTGACTGTAATGACTGTCATAAGCTTTTTTCGGAATAAAAACTATGGATTACACTTTATTAGTATTTATTTCCATTTAATCATCATCAGCCCAATGGACAACATTTCATATTTTTAACATGTCCATATTGTTTTTTTATATGAAAAAAGACATAAACTGAACAGACCCATATTTTTTCTTTTTTCAAAATTTGTCCATTTTCATGCATAAAATAATTATTAAAATTCTTTATATTCTAAATAGACGTAAGCGCCAAATGACGTCATCGGACGGCTGAATATAGCGATATTCCTTGGCTTATCATTGTTTTAATAAAAAAAAGGTACTACTGTCAAAGGTAAATAATACTAGTGTCAACATTGTCAACGTCATTCATTCATTCAACGTTGACAAGTTGTCTTTTTTTTGACAGTTGCATGTCATGGGTTTGGCATTTCGTCAATTTAAAACTATAATGTGCTAAGCAAAGAAATATTTTACATTCTGCCGTCCGATGACGTCATCTTACGTTTTTTAGTTATTAATTTTTTTCTCACTAAATAAGCAATATAAAAAATTAATAAATATATATTCGCGCAGCGGAAAAGTAAATAAAGAATTGGTATTTTTTGTTTCAGAGCTTAGCAAATTTGAAATGTTGTCCATTAAGTCCCCACTGCTGGGGCACGGGCCTCCCTCAATCACATGAGGGGTAATTGCCATACTCACCACTCTTGGCAGACGGGTTGGCGAGGGTTTTGATATAAATGCAGAGTTTTCCTTCTCTGGGTGCTGATGATCATGCCAGTAGCTTTACCTTAGTCGCCTTTTACGACACCTCGGTAAGAGTGAGGGTGGCCTATTCTACTCTGCCGGGCACCACACGGCCTACAATGATGTGCTCTAAATAAAAAAAGGTTGTAAATAATCTGTATTTACTTAGTTATCGTAACATTCCTTAGCTCAGCTAAGCAGAAATCAGGATTTGAAACAAAAATAATTGCAATTTTCAGTGTCGATTTTGGACAGATTTGGACTTTCTGCTTTCACAAACCCAGGATCCGTGTTAATTTTCAATAAATGAGAACTGTACAATGTTTCATAGTGAAATAAACCATTATCAAGGCGTATAACTAAAAGATTACGAATAATCTGAAAAGGGCGTTTGAAATTTTGTTGTTTACAATAATTGTGACGTAGAACCATGGCGGACGGTGTTTTCAATCACCAGAAAAAAAAGTGAAAATATTTATATTTAAAGTTTAAGGTGATTTTTTACAGCAATCCCTTATTTATATTTATTGAAGTTAATATATTTCGAATCCCTTGTACGAAATAACATTTGAATTAAGTTATTTTTATAAATGGTGACATGAGGCAACTTGCGTCGGCATCGACAATCTGTACGTGGCGTCCACTCCCCCAACCACTCCAACGGCGGTCTGTTCTTGTAATATGTCCTGTGACTGTCCATTGCCACTTAAAGCATGTGATCCTTTCGGCTATGTCTGTGACCTAAATTCTCCTGCGGATCTCATCATTTCTGATACGATCAAGCAAGGATTAAACAACGAAAATTTTATGTAAATTAGTAATTACATATTTTTCATTTACACGATTTTAGGTCCCGACTATGTTCTTTACATGTATTATCGTATATAGATTGTTAAAAACTAGTTTATATTTTCCATAATTTCCATATTTCATGGTTAAGTCCATATTTTCCATAAAATATCACAACCATTCATGTTTTCCATCTTCAGCCAATATTATGGCTATTATGCCCCCCTAGCCCATTCCATCATCGGACATCATGGCGCGGCGAGGGCATTCATCCATACGCTGTTGGCTTACCCTTATCCGCACGAAGCAATTTGCTTCCACGTTCATAATGCGGACAGCTAAGGAATGGAACTCCTTGCCAAGGTCTGTTTTTCCGGATCACTAACTACAATTTCGACATCTTAAGAACAAGCATCTTCTAGGCGAACGCGTTACATCCTAGACTATGTGAGATTGCTTTTTTTTCCATCAGGTGATGTTGTTTTTTTTTTAATTATAGGCTAGCGCTTGACGTATTAGCCTATAGTTAATATTTTGGACCAAAATATAATTTCGATACTTTGAAAACATGGGATTGTGTCCTAAATTCAAATTAATAAGACCTATATACGATGTGGTCGAGTATATGTTATTGAAGATTACAAAACAAGAACCCAATTTCCTTACTGGATAATGCCGGGACAGTAATATTATTTTTTCTGAATATCTAAGGCCACTGTTAGTATGCTATGCATATGTAGTAACTATTTACTTAAATGTTTGTTTTTATATTTTTTGCTGTAGTTTTCTTGAACATACTTTTAAACCTAAATTTTGTAATATAACTGTTACTGAGGTGATTTTTCACAATAAACAATGTTTAATATGAAAGTTATTCCTTTTTAAAACTCCATATTTTTTCTATATTTTTAGGTCTTTGGTCCATATTTTTAAGTTTTTGGCCCATATTTTTTCCATATTTTTAAATTTTTGGTACATTTGCTTCCCATAAAGGTTAGACGAAGTGTGAAGCGTTAACAAAAGTATGAAAAATTCAAAAGAAATGTTCAAAAAAGGCCTGAGAAAATCCGAAAAGGCCACCATAGAACAATATTACTCCTAACGGAGGGTCTGGAAAATCAACCATACTGACTCGTATTATATGTACTTATGTACTTTGGATTTTTAGTAAGTACATATTTATTCGAGCCCTAGTAAGTGTCCAAGAAATCTAAAATTTAATTCCCAAACAGTTTCAAGCTGAAATTGACAGGTTTCGAAAATAAAGTAGAAAGATGTATGTAGTTAAATACTATATTAGATTTCATTCTTCGGCTCTATCGCGTATAACGTCTCCAACAGAAGATAAATCATTTGTTAGGATGCTCATCCATTCTTAGAAGGTTTAGAATGTTTGCCGTACAATTGGATTTCGATTACAACTTGAATGCTAGGTATATTAAACGTAAGCTATGTGTAAACCTGAATAGAGTCTACAATCAGAATATTGTGCTTTTGTATTGAATTTTCGCTATACCGACGATTAGATACCAAAACGGTATAGCAAGGATCTTAATTACGTACCTATTTATAGATTTCTCTTGTCTGGAAGAGATAGATAATATTGATTAGAATGAGTTTATAAACAAAAAAAAGAAGAAAATTAAGTATAGTCTAGTCTTCAAATTATTTTTCCTTTACCTACTGAATGGTGTGATGAACAGTAAAAAAACAGGAAAGTGGTTTCTATGCGCAACACTTATCATTCCGTATAATAAATTACGCGATTTATATAGCAAAGATGCTTGATGTCAGATTGTGGACGTATTGAAGTTTTTGCTCAAGGGTTTGCCCTCAAATGTGTTATGGAATCGTTTATCATACAAATACCTTATGAAAATTCCTCATTCATCCTAAAAAAGATAGAATGTGGTACAACGATCTGTTATCAGGTGACAGTTTATTTTAGCTGGACCGGTGTACATTTTGAGAACAGTACCTATTACATCAAAAAAAATACTGGGAGTTGAATATGTCATCCGCGGGAGTAAATACTTACTTTGGTAATCCGATAACTTGTTTGTAGTATCTTAACCTTACCTTCACGCACTTATGACCTTCAAACCCGACAAGATGTTAAATCGTGTTTCCATTTACATCGAAAATTGCTTTTAGATCGCTCCCCGCGCCTCTTCAAACATTAGGTAATTTGAATAGTATCAACCGCTGTGTATAGAATATTATTGGCAACATGAGCCTACTTGCGGGCAGTGAATCTAATCCCGAGAAGAAACAACTAAAACGTGGGATACGTGAATTCAAATCGTGCCTGAACACGTGATGATAACTTAAGTGCGTTTTTACTAATACAATGTTGGTGAAACGTAAAGGTATTGTTTCTATGGCAGGAAGCATTTTGCGGTGGCACCCTGGTTGCCTTACGGTGGGTAGTGACAGCGGCTCACTGTGTTCGGAAGAAGTTGTACGTCCGGTTGGGCGAGCACGACCTCCTCATCCGTGGCACAGGGGAACTGGAGATGAGGGTCACCGAGGCGGTGGTGCATCCTCACTATGATCCTGATACGGTTGTGAATGACGTCGCTCTCTTGCGGTGAGTTTATTTTCTCTTTGTATATTATAAACGTGTCAACATTACCCAATCATAGAGTAGGTAGTAGTTACAGTGGACGGAAAAGAAAAGTATTTTTAGACCCGTGAGTACTTATGACAAAATCGTATCCTCATCTTCATCATCATCATCATTTCAGCCAATAGACGTCCACTGCTGGACATAGGCCTCCCCCAATGTTCTCCACACAGATCGGTCCTGTGCCGCCCGAATCCAACGGATTCCCGCGATCTTCACCAGATCGTCGGTCCACCTTGTAGGGGGCCTGCCACGGCTGCGACTTCCTGGACGTGGCCTCTATTCTAGGACCTTTCCGCCCCAACAGCCTAGCGCTTTTTCCTCGCTATGTGACCTGCCCATTGCCACTTGAGACATGCAATCCTTTGGGCTATGTCTGTGACGCTGTAAGCTTGGACCTTAGTCCAGGATTCGGCAAGTCTGTTTATTACCTTTGAGTAAATCATATACCGGAAGAGATGTAGCATCAACATCAATGGCGAACACATCTCTCACCTGCGATTTGCACACGACATCGTCATAATGGCAGAAACGCTGCAGGACCTACAACAGATGCTGAATGACCTGCCTGACTCTTCTAAATGCATCGGCCTACGGTTGAACTAGGACAAAACCAAGGTCATGTTCAATGAACATGTTCTACCGGAACCGATTGCAATTCACGGTGCCGTCCTCGAAGCTGTTCAAAAATACGTATACCTCGGGCAGACTTTGCAATTGATGAATAGGAGAATTCAGTTAGGTTAGGCAGCATTTGGAAAACTACGTCGTGTCTTCGTATCGTCGATACCACAGCGCCTAAAGACGAAAGTCTTCAATCAGTGCGTCCTACCCGTCATGACATACGGAGCCGAAACGTGGACACTTACGGTACGGCTGGTCCTTGTGGACCAGCCGTACCGTAAGTGTCCACGTTTCGTTTTCGTTAACTTGTGTTAAAGGTCGCTCAGCGGGCTATGGAACGAGCAATGATCGGCGTCTTTCTCCGAGATCGAATCCGAAATGAGGTGATCCGGTAGAGAACCAAAGTCATCGATATTGCTAACCGGATTAGCAAGCTTAAGTGGCAGTGGGCTGGCCATATTAGCCGCAGATCCGACAACCGATGAGGTAAACGAGTTCTAGAGTGGAGACCGCGTCTTGGCAAACGTAATGTAGGGCGCCCACTGGCTAGGTGGGGGGCACGATCTGCGCAGGATGACTGTTAAGAGCTGGATGCGAGAAGCCATGGATAGATCACAGTGGCGAACAATTGAAGAGGCCTACGTCCAGCAGTGGACTACGATAGGCTGATGATGAAATCATATACCTATCGAATGGAATTCGATAGTCACTAGAAAAAAGTAGTTTGAATCGTTTTGCTCGACATTTTATTAAAACTGAAGAAGTGGAAAATTAGGACATCAGAATTACAGTCAGGTTGGTATTACTGCAATAAATAAGAAGTTATATATAATAAATGTAATATGGATATTGTTCAGTATATACGTTTGTTGTAAATATGGTTATGAATATTGTTTAATTTATCCGTCAGTTGTGTGGTTATCTTAATGAGACCTTAAACCGATTACTTGAATATTCATATGTGGAGATTTGTAACTAGTATTTGTTTTTACGACTACTGTAGATACCTAATAGGATTATTGAAACGGTTAATCTTCCAAATAATAAATAAATAAGTGAATGTAGTAAGTAATATTCGTCTCTTTTATGAGAGAGCAGAAGAGCAGACTGAGATCGCCTGATGGTAATTGAATACAGCCACCCATGGACACACAACGATACCAGAGGAGAGGATATGAAATGTGATCAAAGGTTTTGTAAACCTTGAACTGAATGTATCAAGACGGGAATTAACAAGAAATTTATTATGTGAAACAACTTTGTGTACTCACATATTTGGCTCGACGTTTCGGCTACGTTACAGCAGCCGTGGTCACGAGAGGACTCACTCAGCTCAGTCCGCTCGTGACCACGGCTGCTGTAACGTAGCCGAAACACTTAAACGAATACCTACAAAGTACCTGCGTTTATTCCTAAAAAGAACGTTTATTCAAAGTGTAATAATAAAATCTATTTTATATAATCACGACTTTAATTAACAAACAAAATTAGGGAATCGAGAACGCGACTACACTCATTGATTTGACAGTTACATTTTTGTGACTTTCACGCCATCTTTTGGAACGATTTCTTTTTTTTTGGAAAACGCCTCATTAAAAACAAGACTTGTTGACATAACAAGTATGTCCTTACCCATACTATGAACAGTTTTAGTAATGTTAGTAAACTAACTGTAAGTATGCTATGTTATGCATAGTTAACAAAGCCCCATAGTTACTTTATACTTGCTCAGGGGGTAGTTAATTTGCGGGAAGCTGAAAAGTTTCAATAAGTAATTTAAATGAGGTGCGAGAGTGAGGACCATGTGACCTTGACCACATTGTGCCTTTTACTTGCATTTTCTTGTCCATTGCACGTTAGTAAGAGGCACTGTAAATAAAAAGCAGAACATCTACAGCAATGAACGACAAAGAGCGCAAAAAACGGTTCACATGGACAACTCTATGACGTTGTTGTGCAGTCGGGGTCAGGTAATTTGGATTTAATTAACTTTGCAGACACGTAACTTACGCCGCGGCGGGGGACCTGGACCTGTGTAGTTATATTTTACATTGTAATTTAAAATAATTAACTAAGCAATTATTATAACATATTTTATTAATATCTAGTAAATTTTTCATAGGTATCAATTAAAAATGATCAAAATAATGATTCAAAAAGAGAAAGCATTAAATGATCTTCGCTACCAATTACCTACAGTCAGTTTTTGCAAAAAGTCGACAAAGAGGGGAACCCACTGCCAGTATAGGTATAGAAACTTCACAAATACGCATTGTCAGCCTTTGAGAAAGAACATCTGAATACGAGTATAAAGGTTTGAGACTTTAATGTATTATAAGTATGTATTTATAAAAGAAAAGTATTATATGTATATATTTGTAATCCCACTGTTGATTCTGATATCCGTTACACAGGTGCTTGAGCTACCTGTCTCGGAGTCAGATCAATGTATGTGATGTTGTGAAATATTTATTTATTATTTATTTATTTATTATTTTATATTATATCTATCACGAAATCTAACAACAATCATCAGCAACCCACACTCGTCCACTGCTGGACATAGGTCTCCCCTAATGCACGCCACTTCTCCCGATTTTCCGCCACTCTCATCCAGCCCACACCAGCCAGCCTTCGAATGTCATCATCCCATCTTGTCGCAGGGCGTCCTACACTACGCTTACCGAGTCGCGGTCTCCACTCAAGGACTTTACGGCCCCAACGGCTGTCAGTTCTGCGGCTAATATGACCAGCCCACTGCCACTTCAGTTTGCTAATTCGGTGGGCTATGTCGGTGACTCTGGTTCTCTGTCGGATTACATCATTTCTGATGCGGTCCTTCAGAGATACTCCGAGCATAGCCCTTTCCATAGCTCTTTGAGCGACTTTGAACCGGTGGACTAGTCCAGCCGTGAGTGTCCACGTCTCGGCACCGTAAGTCATGACCGGAAGGACGCACTGGTCGAAGACTTTCGACTTAAGACTTTGAGGGATGGGTGACGAGAAGACTTGACGAAGTTTACCAAATGCTGCCCAGCCTAGCTGAATTCTTCTATTGGCTTCTCTCTCGAAGTTGTTTCTGCCTAATTGGAGCGCTTGTCCTAGATAGACATATTCCTGAACAACTTCGAGAGGTACTCCATTAACAGCGACCGGTCCCGGATCAACGAGCTCGTTGAACATGACCTTGGTTTTATCCAAGTTCATCCGAAGACCGATGTGTTTGGAAGATTCAGCCAGGCTGCTCACCATCTCCTGTAGGTCTTGTAGGGTTTCCGCCATGATGACGATGTCGTCTGCGAATCGTAGGTGTGACATGTACTCGCCATTAATATTGATTCCGCGCTCCTTCCAGTTTAGTGTTCCAAACATGTCCTGCAGCGCAGCGGAGAAAAGTTTCGGAGATATAACATCTCCTTGTCTCACACCACGTCGCAGCAGGACAGGCTCAGTTTGGCCATTTTGGATTACTACGGACATATTAGCAGCGTCATACAGACACCTCAACACCTCGATATATCGCCAATCGACTTGGCACCTTTGCAAGGCCTCTAGAACAGCCCAGGTCTCGACGGAGTCAAAAGCTTTTTCATAGTCCACAAACGCCATGCACAGGGGCTGGTTATACTCTTTGGTCTTCTGTATAACCTGCCTCACTGTGTGAATATGGTCTATGGTGCTATAACTCCGTCGGAATCCGGCCTGCTCTGCAGGTTGAGCTTCGTCAAGTCTTCGTGTAAGGCGATTCGAAATGACTCTTGAGAACAGCTTATAGACGTGACTCAGGAGAGAAATTGGTCGATAGTTCTTCAGTAAAGTTTTGTCGCCTTTCTTGAAGAACAATACGACCAAGCTCCGCCCTACGCCTACGCCCTAGGAGTTCTCCCGGAGAAAAGAACTGAGTTAAATATACGCCGAAGTTCCTTCAGCACCGGCTTGCCGGCTGCTTTCAGAAGCTCGGTTGTAACTCCGTCTTCTCCCGGGGCTTTTCCATTTTTAAGTTGCCCAAGAGCTGCTTCGATCTCCTCCAGGCTGATGTCGGGAAGATCCTCCGTCGCATGGCGGGTTAATGTGGCTCTTAAATACTTCTCATCCGGCGTAGGGTGAGGTGAGTGCGACGCGTATAACTGGCTGTAGAAGGTGTAAACTTCCGAAAGAATCTCAGGCTTTAAAGTGACGACTTCTCCGTTTGTTTTGGTCACCTTCGACAGGTGGCTCCTTCCAAGCTGTTGTACGAAGACTTTGGACCCCCGGTTCTGCTCAATTGCTCTCTGTATTGAGAGTGTATTGGAACTTCGGAGGTCACGTCTTATCAGCTTGGAGATGGACTTATTCAGAGCCCGTTGTTCTGCCGAAGTGACTGATGGATCGTTCCGCCTCTTGTCCATTAGGTCCAGAGTCTCTTTCGAAAGTTTAGACCGCTTGCCCATACGTCGCAACTCACAAAATTTTGCACCCTCGTCCCGAAGGATTTCCACCACTTGGTCGAGTTCTTCGTCGATATCCACGTCAATTGTGGTTTCCAAAGCAGCGAACCGATTTTCCAATTTTAGTTGGAAGGCGTCGGCACCAGCGAGCGATTGGAGCAGATTTGGCCGGAGCGTGGACTTCATCAACCGAGAACGTTCAAGCTTAAAATCGATATTCAGAGTGCCTCTGAGAAGTCGGTGATCACTTCCGGTTTTAAACCTATTGATCACTGAGACATCTCTGAATATTCGCTTTTTGTCCGATATGATGAAGTCGATCTCATTTTTAGTCATAGTATCGGGGCTCTGCCACGTCCATTTCCTCTGGGGCTGTTTCTTAAAGAACGAGTTCATTAAGAAAAGCCCCTCGCGCTCTAAGAAATTGACGAGCATTTGCCCCCTATGATTTCTACTCCCAAAGCCGCATGATCCCAACATCGATTCGCTGCAAGTCTGTACACCCACTTGTAACAACAATATTATTAGTAAATCTCCGTAGGGTTTGTTAAAGATTTTAAGATTATGCTAATCAGGTAATCTCAGCTTAAGTTAAACAAAATTATCATGCGCATTAAGTCTAAATCACAGAAAGGTATTATTCAAATGCTTTAGCAAGATTAAAGTAGTCATTATTAATTAATCTAATTAATTAATAATATCCTCCGGTTACGGCTACGGCGGCCAATCTCAACGATTAGCCACTTACGCAGGATATATTATAGTGCTTAAGTGTGTGCGCTAACACAAAGTGCACTCTCTATTCCCTTACACTAACACCAACCAACCAACGACACGTCCGGAGAGGGTTTAATTCATCGAATGACACAAGATATTCTGTAAGAGTTAGTAAGTAGAAAAGCTGTATTTATATTTCGAGCGAACCGTTTCCACCACTAACTTCAGTTGGCATAAAAGTTGTGGCGTGTCACCTAGATCCGCTTCGCCTCCGATTTTTATAAATTGTTTGGAGAAAATTCGTTGAATTTGTGACGTATTAAATCCAATGTAATCTCATTCTGCGTTTATCATATTTAACAAAAATCACAAGACTGAATTTATTCCTCAACTTTTCAAATAAAATAATGCTCATGAATTGCTCATGACATCTGTGACTGTAAAGTTAGTAATCGTCTTACAGGGCGTCGTATGAATCAAGAATCAAGAATCAAGAATCATTTATTTTTGCTCGAAAAGTGGTAGGTACATAAAGGTGGTAAAAAAAAAATACAATATCCGCACAATTCACCAGCAATATGTTTACTTTTGTCAATTTTATTTATGAAATATCTTAATGCATGGAATGTTGCTTGCAATAAACAATTTGAATTTAAACGTTTTCGTCCCTGGTATTAATTTGGAAAGCTCAAGCGCTCATTTTGCTACTTGCTTTACTGCAAATAACTGCACGTCATTTCACGGCTGATAATTTTGCATCGCACCTCGATGTGAAAGGCCTTTTGAAATCGCCGCAGGACATAAATTATTTACCTTTTAAAATAACCAGCTAAAGAGTAATTTCTGTGGTCTGTAAGTTATCTTTCGGCCAATATTCTGCAACGACGCATGTCTTATTATAGCGCACAATTGTGTGAGTGAACACAGGTGCATTCTCTATCCCGTCACCCTCGCTTTTCTATAGAATACAAATGTAACAGGATCTAAAGGTGATCCATTGCTGGAGCAACGGCTTAAGGCGACGGTCTTAAACTTTATTTTTATTTAATATATTTTTGGTTATGTAAATATAATTACATATTTGAAATATGCTAAAAAGCTCTTTCATTTGGTATCTTACGCATTACCGTCAAGCGAATTTTTTTAGTCCCTTATTCTAAGTCCTCTAGAGGGCGCTGTAGTCAATTCAAGGTAACGTCATGTCACCTATAACCAGAAGACAATCAAGACGCTTCTAACGTCACCTAATTTGTTCAAATATGATAACTAGTTTAGAATCTACTGTAGCAAAACAGATTCATTATAATAATACAATAAAATTAATGGCATACGACCACTGCGATACGGCATAATAATTTCAGCAGAGACAATTTTCTTGTTTCGTACTTTTTAGAGCGTGTTTTTTTGGTAGTCGGGTTTTAGTTTTTAAACTTTATTTTTTCTAATATTGAACCATGGTTCAGGCTTACCCTAGGCACTGAGCGATGACGTAACATTTAGATGGGAAAGAAATTCTGAAATGATGATGATGATAAAAGTTGCTACTTTTTACGGGGATAAAATAAGGACTACATAAATTATCCTGTGTAATTTTGTATTATGAGAACAATAAACCGTTTCGTTATTTAAAATACATAGATAACTACCTCCATTTTTTATTACTCTGTGATGAATAAGCCCTGTTTATTAAGAGGATGCTTAGTTTGTGCGTATTTTAGGTTCGCTCAGACAAAGGCCATTTTTCTGGGTAGATTTAAAAATAGCTTCGGCGGAGGTTTCTAATTAATGACCTACTATGTACCTAACTAATGTTGATTTTAGTAATAAATTCATCTTTTGCTTTGTCAGAAAAATATTTTTTGCGGGTTAGAATTTCTATTGACTTAGCATGGTTAAGGTGACGGGTAGGGCACACTAGTGACGCCAATCGATTTTCGGGGCTACTATCTCTCGGCAAACTCTTAAACTATTTAATAAATAACCATGCACAAATGTTGGGTCCAATGCGTACGCGAAAAATTGATTCACCCCAAAAGCGACCACTTTTGGCGTGAATCAATTTTTTGCGTACAAAAACGGACCCAACATTTATGCCTGGTTATTTAATAAATAGTAATAGGTAAGCGTTTGCCGAGAGATTGTAAACCCGAAATTGTTTAAAATAGATCCGGTTTAGTCGCTAAAAATTGCTTCCCGTCGCTATGGAGCCCGGGGTCCGTTTCCCGTAGATTTTTTTCATATCAATCGATACACTATTTAATTGACAGATAGTAGTAAGTAACTTAATGTGTAGCTGTCAGTACAAATTATCTTGACGAATTAGTGGTGACAGTATACCGGGATATCCAATCCGTTGAGCAGTTCTACATTATCCAGTATTATTGTTACAAACATAATGTTACCTATTACTATTAGTGATAAAATGACAGAATACCAATCTACATGGTGGGGTATATTACAAGTAAATGGCGCTCTACTAAAATTAATTCCATTTTATGCCCAATCGAACCCTGCATGTTTATTCATAAATAAATAGTTGCAAGACCAAAAATTTAGATGTTTTCTCCTTTACGCAAATGTGTGAGGCTAATCAAGAAATAAATTAAATATATAATATATTAAAAACAAACCCAATTACATTAGTCATCCATTGCGAGACCTTTCTAATGAGCTCCAATATAATACTTCATCTGTAAGTTTGAGGGAACACGTCAATATCCGGTCACCTTGTAATGTAACTAGCTAAAATTTCCGGATCTAGTTTGTATAGTAGTTATACCTACTAGAGTCCGCGCCACGAAAGAAGTCCCGCGGCAAAACTCGGAACTAAAATTGTAGATTCCTTGTGTCCATGTGCATAACTGAGCCACCTAAATGCCCTACTTGTTTGCATTACAAGAAACCGAGCAACCACAAGACTGGTGACCTTGAGTGTCCGGCCAGAAAAATGGCTGAAAATCGATTTATAAGGTCTATAGATTATGAAGGCGCCAAATAGCGCCTCTTGTTAAGTACTTTTAGTTACGTTAATTATGTAGTTTGTTTATAATGTACGAGTAAGTTATGCTAGATAAACAATAGAGGTATTTATGTCACGAAATAACTAGTGTCATCAAAATTATTACTGGGTCAATATTCACAAATAATCATCACGTTCACTCGTAGGTATTTGTATTGTTTACATTAACGCTAGATTAGGTAATTTCGAGATTTAGTTTGATGATTAGTTATCTTGATGTTTTTATGTTTTGTTTTATTGCTAAAATTAATTTGTTAATTTAAGTCCTTTTTTCTCTTTGTTTATGCCTAAGATACAGGAAATTCCTAGTTTAAGCAGTAAACTTAAAATTGATCCCTAAGTTTAAGTAAATTATAAGTCTTTTATGTTCTAAAGATTTTTCAATAAAATTTTATTTATTTATTTATTTATAAAGCTCAAATTTGAATATCGATGGCGACTTAAGCGTGTTTTTCACGGGATTTCTTTGGTGACATTAGATAGGCTGTTATACTTTATTATCCTGTCAATGAGCAGTTTTCCAGTAGGTATTTATAAATTTCCTAGTGATTCGCTAGATGGCGCAATCAGTCCCTGTAAATGTTAGGTGTGGTATGATATTTCATGTGGACCCTAATTTATGGGAAAATTGTTTTAGGTTTTTTACATTAAATATTTTAATACTTCGCAGTTAATATGTATTTTTAGTGCTATGTACATTTTAAATGACAGAGTGTGATTCAAAACGAAACTTTTCATAAACAAGTAAAATATGTATTTTACTTGTTTACTTTTTATCTCTATTTTCTTATAAATAAAGTTAAATATGGCAGGACCGTAAATGTCATGATGATGGTTGGTTTATCAAATATTTCCTATCTATCATAGACAAAAAAGGAACTTTTAATTGATAGTGAGAGTAGCGTCATCTGGTGTTGCTTTTAGAAACCACCCGAAAATACCTACTGGAAAACTGCTCATTAACTTTTCATACCATAAAATACAAACAAGCTCCAATTTCATTTCTACACGCTATCGTAGTTATTTTCAAAAACGTACAAGATTATACAGCAAAATACCGCGATTAACTTTTATAACCTCAATTAGGTTTACCAAAACAACAGGGTACAGTTTAATCGCATTTTATTTCTGTTATTAAATGAACACAATAACGGAATTGTTTCACAGCCTGCCAGTGCCTGCTCGGCCTGATATGGGTCACGGAATAGCGTGCCTCCCCCATCCGCATCAGATACTGCCTCCGCATACGACGTGCACGATTCTGGGCTGGGGTAAAAAGCGGCCTACAGACGTCCACGGCACTAGGCTGCTTCATGAAGCACAGGTCAGTAAACAAAAGTAAAAAGGAATTGTGATAAATAGTTGGGACAGAGATTGATGGTAGGTGAGTCGTAGATGTGGAATAAGTATTTATTTGTAGTGGTATGCAAAAAGTCATTTGTCATTTCCTCGTGTGTTCATGCTGGGTTCTCCACGTGGTCTTAACATGAACACTCTGTTAAATTGCTCGTGATTTGCATAAATTTGACAGGAAATTATGGCCAATGAATTGCACATTAGCACAAAAGCAACATAGGTACAATAGGTAAATTTAACTCCTACTTAAAATTTGGATGTTTATGAGTAAATAGCTATTTGAAGAATTAAGTACATAAATACTAATTGGGACGTGTTTAAATAAAATATTTCATCTTTACCGACTAACCGTACATGAGTATTGACCCTATTTGTATAAATTTATATTAGACTAGATGTGGAAGTACCGTAGGCCCGATCCGGGGGAAAAGGGGGTTTAAAGATTGGCAGCGCACTTGTAACTCCATTGGTGTCTTTGTTTTTCTTTGTGCTCCACTGGTGTCGCGGGTGACCTTGGGCGGCAATCGCTTACCATCAGGTAATCCGTCTGCTCGTCTGCCACCTATCACATAAAAAACTAGAGTAGACTTAATATCTCAATTATTTCTCTTCACCTTAGCGTGTAATTCCGGAATGCATTTAAAGTTGTCGCTTTAGAGCCCGGGTTACGCATGGGCCATTCAGGATTTGGGGAGTTTGGTAATTCCGATGAAGCGACTGCCGACTGACCTTCGCAACACTTTAACAGGGGCTTTAGATTTCACGATCGAATAGCCTTAACTCTTCAAGTACATTAAAATAAACAACAGAACTTGTTGAACAACAATAGTCCCTGCTTAAAGCGCGTGAACGCGAGGCCACTGATAACCGGTGGCCACTGTAGGCTGTCTCGTGGCTGCTTAGTACGCAACCGCTCTTATAGTAAACGCAAGGACTCAAGGCAGACGGTAGAGGATTTTCATTTATTATTATTAAATGATATTATTACAGTTAAGTTCACATTGGTTCAGTAGGTTTAAAAGAAAATAATAATTATTATACTCGAGCCAAAGACATTTCATTCACAATAATGAATGACAGCTCTTCCATCGCGAGTATTTGTGTTTTGTACAAAGGCCTAGTATTATACTAGACTACGCCCGCGGCGTTACACACGCAGTTTTAGTATTTATTACAAAAGTTTTCATTCAAACTTCACATCCGCACAACTACCCCTTAGGGGTTGAAAGTTCAAAAGTCACTTTTTTATTCAAATCTTGTGCCCAAACATTAATTTTAAGTTTCTTACTTTACTTAATAGCAATTTTTCAAAAACGCTGAAGTGAATTTCTGTTTATTTAAAATTATACGTATTAGTACAAATTTTCACATTCCTAACATCAAAAACGACGGACTATAGTATAAACTCCAATCCCTTTTTTCACCTCCTTTAGGTAAGGGTTGAAAAATGTTAAAACATTTTTTTTTGATTCAATATTAAGAGCCCAAATAATGATTGTCAAGATTCCTACATCAAAATTGCTAAACCCTCATATCGCATCTCTAAACCTCCTGTAAGGGTGATTTTCCTTTTTATGAGTTATTTTTAATTTCTAAATACAAAATATCACATTCCTAACATCAAAGATAGCCGGACTTTCATACAAGCTTCTAACCCACTTTTTTCCCTCCTTAAGGGGGAACCCTTAAGGGTTGAATTTGTGAAAAAGGAGCTCCTGCCCAAATTTAGGGTCAGTAGTACCCATACGAACAAACAGCCCACTGTTTGTGCATTCCTAGACACTTAGTTACTTAATACCTTAGTCACTCAGGTTCTCCTTATATATAGATAATTGCAGCATCTGAGTGGTGTATTAGTGGTAGCGTCACAGAAAAAATTGTACTTGGTTGCGTTTAGTAGCCACCACCAGACGTGCGCTCGCTCTACAACTGTATTACTAAACAATAGTGCGAGTCTGCGCATGCATCTAACAACGGTGTATCATAATATACGAGTTTTACGAAATCGTCATCGTCATCGTCAGCCCATTTAAGTCCCCACTGCTGGGGCACGGGCCTCCCTCAATCACATGAGGGGTAATTGCCATACTCACCACGCATGGCAGACGGGTTGGCGAGGGTTTTGATATAAATGCAGAGTTTTCCTTCTCTGGATGCTGATAATCATGCCAGCAGCTTTACCTTAGTCGCCTTTTACGACACCTCGGTAAGAGTGAGGGTGGCCTATTCTACTCTGCCGGGGACCACACGGCCCCGGGGACCACACGGCCTTTTACGAAATACAAACTGGAATTCTGAATATGGAAGTTTCCGATATTTGATTATAATGTAAGTGGTGAAAGTAATATATATTAACGAGTAACAGGCGCGAAAATTAATTACACCCCGTTAACATACATCATGTAATTAATGTTTAACTTAGATTTTATGTTTTAATTACGCTCGCGGGAGATCAACTTAAAGCCAAGTGAAATCCCATTGAATATATTGTTAGAGAGACATGGTTATTAAGTTATATAAGTTGACTTTACTAAACTCAAGGTAGCAAATATATTTTGATTAAAGCTGAAAGATAGGTTCTGACTTTCAATCTAGTAAACAAAGTAAGTTATAAATATTCATGTTTAATTTTTTTTAATGAATTTCTTTTAGTATATAAATAAATATTTACAAGTTTAAGAAAGTAATCACATTATTAATGAATTTGCTAAAGGTATTCATGGTGTTTTTCCTGATGGTAAGCAATTCCGCCGCCCATGGACACCTGCAACACCAGTGGAGTCACAAGTGCGCTGCCAACCTTTTCCCCTGCCACACGGCGAAACACAGCGCAGGCGCTGCTTCACGCCGGTCTTCTGTATTATATTAGACCATGATTACTTGTAGGTAAGTGCTTCTAACTGTTAAAGGAACATAAAAATCGATTGACTACATCACTACGCGATATACGTACACGGAACCCTAGTAACGTGACTAACTGAAGCTGTCAGATTTTTTTCTAAGATTTGCGCGTACCTTGTAGGTATTGTATGTGTTAATAATTAACGGAGGTTTTAATTTCTTCCCATTTAGCGCTAGATTTGACCCCCGAAATCTATGAAAATTCGGACTAATCTAATAAAGTATCATTTATTAAAAGCAAATATCCTCAAGAAAAAAGATAGGGGCGTAGAATTATTGCTTAAGTTTCCTAACAAACTTGGCAGTTTCGAAGAATCCGAAATATTTAGTTGAAGATTTGCTTGATAGTAGACTTAATAAGTTAGATATAATATTATACTGCGATCTCAGTTTAATTATTACATGCCTTTGTCTTTGTCTGTCAGATAGATTCCAGGGTGTTATTAGTACGCACGCACTAACTTGAATAGAGACTGCGTCTGGAAAAACGTAGTTTATGTCCTGTGGCGTGATGGAGGGTAAAATACATTTATGAATAAAAAAATATATATAATTAAGATAGTAGTCCAGCAGGTACCTGAGGACAATTATGTTTTTCTAACTATGCTTAAATAGTGTACCGTCACCTACATATTTTATTATTTCAATATTTTTAATTTTGATATAAAATAGCCACCCGAAACGTAGATGTGGTTAAAATCCAATGTGAACAAGTTACTTACTTTAATTTTTTAAGTAAATAACAAACTTAAAAATTTTCATCTCGTGTTCAGACGGGACGCACACCCACACCTTCCACAATCCGGGTGGTGTTCTACCAATTAGACCACTGAACGCGTTACTAAGCAGACGAAATTTGTAAGTGCTTGATTCGACATGAGCTGTCGATAGTCTCATCAATATTGTAGGTATATTTTACAATATCCAGTGGAAATATTATTACAATATTTGACCACCAGTTAAGATAAGACTGCTAAATGAATAGTTGATATTTTTTATAGTAATCTTTTGCAGTTTATTCTTAAGTAAATAACATACTTAAAATCTTCAGGCGGGTCTCGCCTAATCACGAGATGAAATTTGTTGAATTGATGAGACTATGAACAGCTCATGTCGAATCAAGCACTAACATATTTCGTCTGCTTAGTAACGCGTTCAGTGATCTAATTGGTAGAACATCCACCCGGATTGTGGAAGGTGTGGGTTCGTGTCCCGCCTGAACACAAGATGAAATTTTTAAGTGTGTTTTTTATTTATTTAAGAATAAATTGCAAAAGATTGCTATAAAAAATATCAACTATTATTTTTTTAATTGAAAATATTATAACGTTAGGCGACTTATTGATCTTGTTGTTAAGGAAACCTTAAAAGTAGTAATTTTTTATAATGTGTAAGTGATTAGATTTAGATTAGTATAAGTAGGTAAAGAAAAGTAGACCTAGTATTTCATAGTCAAGTTATTTACCAAAATATGTTTAACATGTTAATCTGACAGGTGTCAACAATACAGCAAGGAGTTTGCAGACGGTCATACTGGCAGTACGCTATCACCGACAACATGGTCTGTGCGGGCCGCGGGCGCAGGGACTCCTGCGCGGGCGACTCTGGCGGACCTCTGCTCTGTCGGGATCAAGATATGCGATACTATTTACAGGTAATTAACGCAGAGACAACAGGTCACAAAACGCAAACGCTACGAGTTAGCTACTTAGTTCAACCCAAGATTCGAACGAATTACGGCAAACGAATGTTTAGCTTATGAGGGAGCACAGATGTTTAACAAACTACCGTCATCTGTAAAAAGCATTTACTCGCTCAACGTTTTTAAAAAGAAACTCTCACAATATATTGTGCGAATATAATTATAAACTACTTAAAGATTTAACCTAGTTAATATTCACGTAAACTTAAAACCATTATTTGTTATATTTAAATGTACTCGTATTTACTTACCTATGTGTCAGTTGGAGCTGAAAACTGAGCTAACGCTTTTTATAAAACTGAGGCCTTACCATGAGTTTGAAATGTCTGTCTCTTTCACATGCACGACAATGAAAGGGACAAAACGATAGTTTTCGATAGCGAGAACAGTTTTTCAAACTCCTGGTAAGGGTACTGATCGGTGCAAACCTTAGACAATTTAACACGTCTAAGGTGCGAACGACCACTAATACAAATAAACGAATTTGTTATATAACGAATCTTTAAACCTAATTAACACTTTCTCAACGGGTAATTCAGACCAGGTACAATTGCCGGTACAATCCTATGCCGGCGGGATTCGGGAACATATGTGTGGCGTTTTAATAATAAGGCAGATCTTTGTAAATAAAAATAAACTAATTTAATCTATAAAAATATACAAGAAAACAAGCGAGGTATAAGTGACAGGAGAAGAAGTAAAATTTTACACCGAAAAACAAAAGACGTCAGATTTTTGAATTCGAACGCGCGCTCTTCGCGCCATAAAATCCATGCGGAGGTTTTATTCTGTGGCCTCTTTGACTCCAGGCATCTCAACAAAAAGCCGTCTGTCTCACTCGCCTTACGAGAGCAGGACACAGCAACTGTCGAAACGCCGCGAATGTCATTTTTTTTTGTATGATAGGTGGCAGACGAACATATGGATTACCTGATGGTAAACGATTGCTGCCGCCCATGGACACCCGCGACACCATTGGAGTCACAAGCGCGCTGCCAACCATTAAACCCCATGGATTTGGCCTCCGGTACCCTCACTCACGCAGCGAAACACAGCACAGTGCTGCTTCACGCCGGTTTTCTGTGAGGCCGTGGTCTCACTCCGGTCGAGCCAGCCCATTCATGCCGAAGCGCGGCTCTCCCACTGTCATGACGGACAGTCAATTACGGTTACGGACGGACACTCTTTTCAGCATTTCAATTGGTTTTTTGAATATGGAATCATACATTTTAGCAGGTTATTTGTTAAATTTAAAGACGTTTATTTCTGGATAAAAATAAATTTTGAAAAATTGGTGTTAGAGGTTTTACACGAGCTCATTTTGGCGTTTTTTTCTTGATTGTGTAAAGTATGCTATCATATAACGAATTCGAACATTTTCTAGACTTGATAATATTCAAGTAGATATATAGGATATTTTATTCAAGATTTCTTCTGCTTGCAATCTGTTGCAAACTGTTCTTCTCCGCTTCACCGTGATGCCTGGCTTAAACCTTCGTCTTTCACCAACATCGTTAATAGGTACTGGCAGTACGTAATGACAAAATAGTGTGCGCCGTGCTCTGCGCACAAAAAATACCATCAGGTGATCCATCTGCTCGTCTACTACCAATCACATAGGTAACAAAAAAAACCGCTTGCTACTCGGTTGGACCTCTGACTTGCCCTGGCAAGTCAGAGGCCCTGGCCAGGATATGCGAAACTATTTACACGTTTAAGAATTTGCTAACATCTTTCAAAATGATATAGCATCTCTGACAACAAGGTGTAGGCGCAGAGAAGACAGAAAATTTTAATGGCAACACAAGTGAACACTTGTTGTCGCAAGGGTCACCCTAAACGATATCTCGAGGAAGCTCGACTGATTCTTTATTTTCTCCCAACTTTTTTTCTTCGTATACATATACACCGTTATTTTTTATCGTTTACATCCCGAAAACCTCATAAATAGGTATCGTGAATGAAGTCCATTTAGCGTGTTAGATCAACAAAATAAGCGGAAAAATATCAGCAGTTCAAAAATAGAAAATCAACTCGGCGACAATGTAATTTTTACCTCAATTATTTTATTAATCTAACATGCTAAATTGACTTTATTCACGATACCTATTATGAGATTTGCAGGATGAAAACAATAAAAAAGAAATAATGGTGTATAAGTAAGGTCAATTGCCTGAAAGAAACCCCGCCCTTATTCCTTGCGGTAATATTAGTAGATGTAACCTCTGTTAGCATATCTAATGTGTAAGCGTGTTCCGACATCATTAGGTAAGACATACTGGCTAACAGTTATTTGAAGACAAAATTATAAATGATCTGTGTGGCAGGAGAAAGGTAAGTAGGTAGGTCTACGACGTAGTCTTCGTAGCGGCAATTTGTTTGCTTCGTAGCAAATACAGTCTAGCGCCGTAAATATGCTACATACAACTTGTAAGCAAAATTATGCTTGTATTTTTATCGTCATGACTCTACAGGGAAAGATAGAAATTAGTTAAAGAAATGCCAAAACTATGTAGCCTAATCATTATTCAACTTCGATTGTACTATCTATTTAGCGTAACTTGAGGACTGATACAAGATTCTTATTAAACATTTTTAAATCCAAATAATCTTTCAATTAATATTCATAATCTTTAATTATACGATGTTAAAGCTTATCGCGTGATATATGGCTGCCACTTTCGTACTAAATACTTCAAGTCTATATCCTTATTAACCTCGAGACAAACTTTTACATCATATGATTTGAGTGATGTGATAAATTTAAGAGCACTCTAATAAAACCTTTTTTTATTAAAACGTTTACCATTAATTTTATTTTTAACTTTTTAGGACCATAGTACTCGTCAATAAAAATCAAATTAGCTAAAACTCAGTGGGGTTGTGTCGTGAGGTCCTATGGCCAGTTTCCAGCTCCATCTTCAGATCAGTTCCATGTCATGATAATTTTGCATTTTCATCCAACTTACACACACATTATATTTACTCACAGAAAACCGACGTGAAGCAGCACTGTGCTGTGTTTCGCTGCGTGAGTGAGGGTACCGGAGGCCCAATCCGGGGGATAGGGGGGGCTTAAAGGTTGGCAGCGCACTTGTGACTCCACTGGTGTCCATTGTGTCCATGGGCGGCGGCAATTGCTTACCATCAGGTGATCTGTCTGTTCGTCTGCCTACCTATTACATAAAAAAAAAACATTATGCAAATTGTCAGCACAATCAGTAACCGGGAAGTGAATCAAATTTAACTTGCAAAATTCCAAGACAAACATCGGGACAGTTGAAACTTAATAATTATAGCTTGTAAAAAGCAGAAGTAGGTAATGGACAACATTTCAAATTTTTAACATGTCCATATTGTTTTTTTATATGAAAGTAGACATAAAATGAACAGACCCATATTTTTTCTTTTTTCAAAATTTGTCCATTTTCATGCATAAAATAATTATTGAAATTCTTTTTATTCTAAATAGACGTAAGCGCCAAATGACGTCATCGGACGGCTGAATACAGCGATATTCCTTTGCTTATCATTATTTTAATAAAAAAAAGGTACTACTGTCAAAGGTAAATAATACTAGTGCCAACGTTGTCAACGTCATTCATACATTCAACGTTGACAAGTTGTCTTTTTTTTTGACAGTTACATGTCATGAGTTTGGCATTACGTAAATTTAAAACTATAATGTGCTAAGCAAAGAAATATTTTACATTCTGCTGTCCGATGACGTCATCTTACGTTTTTTAGTTTTTAATTTTTTTCTCAGTAAATAAGCAATATAAAAAATTAATAAATATATATTCGAGCAGCGGAAAAGTAAACAAAGAATTGGTATTTTTTGTTTCAGAGCTTAGCAATTTTGAAATGTTGTCCATTGTAAACTTGATTAATTAAAAAGATTTTTTCAAATGAAAAGAAAAACAAACGTTTTTTTCCAAGGTAATCTGTTTCCAACTCCAAAATTTATCACCTGTGCTGAAAACTTTATCGGCATTAAGTATGCAAATTAGATTTTTATCTATAAAGTGAGTAAAATATAGTGAAGGTTTTACGGAACCCCTAAAATAACGAATGTTGTAAAATCCCTTCGATGTTTAGGTCATTTTCAGAAATGTTTTAATTACCTACTTCGCTTTTACGAGTATCATATGATTTCAATGTTTGCTTTTTTAATTTGAATTGAACGAGAAGTGTAACGTGACAATATCACGTATCATGAAATATAAGTTAACACATTAAATCACGTACATACAGGAACGTGATATTACGGGTTTCCGCAATCTCTAGATCCCCTCCCTGAAAACGTACATTAAATGTAGTATATAAGATGAGTGATTAGTTATGAATAGAGCTTGATTCTACCTACAACTGTGTCTTATTTTGTTACTGTCCCGACGTCACCTCAGAAGCTTGCTGATTTCGGGTTTAGTATGGAATTTGTATGCTGTTTATTTTAGAATTTTCAAATTGCATGAATCTAGAAGTTTGATCATTTATGACTCAGAGGGCCTAATTTGAAGCAGACGTTACGATCGAATCGGAGTTTCCCTCTGTTTCACACGCGTTGTGTTTCTCCTTTCTTTTAATGCGACAGGTATATTCTCGTTTGTTACGAGACGGCTTCAAATTAAGCAGGTTCCTTCAGTCGATATTTCGACTACGACAGGTAATCGTAACGATTATCCAGGTAGGTTATAGTAAACACAAGTGTGCGCAGGAACTAGTGCTCTTTTTTTTTTAGGTATAGTTTAATAGGTAGGCAGACGAACAGACGGATCACCTGATGGTAAGCAATGCCGCCGCCCATGGACACCCGCGACACCAGTGGAGTCACAAGTGCGCTGCCAACCTTTAAACCCCCCCTATCCCCCGGAATGGGCCTCCGATACCCTCACTCACGCAGGGAAACACAGCACAGTGCTGCTTCACGCCGGTTTTCTGTGAGGCCGTGGTATCACTCCGGTCGAGCCGGCCCATTCATGCCGAAGCTTGGCTCTCCCACGGTAGTCTCTCTCTTACTATCACATTCTTACGGGACACATCAGCGGGACACTATGATAGGGGCATAAGGTGTCGGCTGAACTATAATGACCCGAAGGATAAAGGAGCCGGTCACTTGAATTTAGCTACCCTTTTTATGTGTTTGGTGTTCGAAGAGCAAACTGATTGACTGATGTAAGGTTGGGAACCTTCATTCCTCCCCCGATTGGGTCTCTGGTACCCTCATTCACTCGGTGAAATGCCGCATTTCAAGCAACCGGACAGCGGCTTAACCTCAATATTGAACCCAGTTCCACAAGCGCAGCTGTCTCAAATAGATAGAGAAAAACAAAAGTTTTTGAATAAAAAGGAACTTAGATTATATAAAAATACACAGGGGAAGATAGGTGCAAAATGTGAAAAGTAATGAAAACATATTTATTTGTATTGTTTTTATTTAACTGACCTTATAAAAAGGAGGAGGTTATCAATTCTTCGGGATCATTTTTATTCACGTTCCCCGACTGGAAGATGCCTGGATTCATTTGAAAAATATTTTTTTATTTATAAAGGTATGGTTTCCAGGTGGTCCAATTCTTAGCATATCATGATCTGACGATGGGATCCCATAATAATCGAAGACAACACTCAGATTTGATAGAGACAAGTGAAACAAACTATTCGAAGAAAAGTAAATATTTTCAATATTTTTTGAATTTTATACACAACATTGTATAACATTCAAAAATGATCTATAATAGTATCAAATATATGATTTAGAAATTATTTATTTTTACTGACCCTACTTTCTCCATTTGACATGACGCGTAGCATGCGCGTAGCGCGTTCGATGACCTCAAGCTTATGTCAAAACAAATAGGTCAGTTTTCAGTTGTCTAATTAAAGGGACATGCCGTATCTTCCGCTGATTTGATTTAATCTAAGGTAAGGGACCCCAAATTTTTTTATGTGATAGTTGGCAGATGAGCAGACGGATCACGTGATGGTAATGAGCAATCCCACCGCCCTTAGACACTTACTTACAAGTAATACACGTAAGTAAGGGCTCAATGAACACTATAATATAGTTTTAAAAGCACTAAGTACAGAAGTAGCTGCACATATTTCGTAGTTTGTAGTTCTTATTCCGAAGGGCATATGAGTCACTAGCTGCAAAAAGTGCGCATCAACTTTTGCTGTTGACTGTACAATTAGGTAATACATGTGATCATGCCTTTACTTATAATAATGTCATCATCATCATCATCATCATCATCAGCCTATCGCAGTCCACTGCTGGACGTAGGCCTCTCCAATTGTTCGCCACTGTGATCTATCCATGGCTTCTCGCATCCAGCTCTTGCCAGCCATCCTGCGCAGATCGTTCTCCCACCTAGCCAGAGGGCGCCCTACATTACGTTTGCCAAGACGCGGTCTCCACTCCAGAACTCGTTTACCCCATCGGTTGTCGGTTCTGCGGCTAATATGGCCAGCCCACTGCTTAAGCTTGCTAATCCGGTGAGCAATGTCAATAACTTTGGTTCTCTGCCGGATCACCTCATATAATAATGTGATCTTAGAAAATAATTCAGCACTGAAATATATCAAGATTAAAGTTACTTACACGTCGTTAGGCGTAATATTACATACGTCTACAGGCCTCCCTACGACTAGACGAAAAAACAATGCTTGCTTTAATTCCCACACCAATAAATTCAACATAAAAACTTTTCTGAGTGTCTACCAAGAGTTTAGGATGTCGTCTTCGAAACGATAGAGTAGATAACTTATACATAGGTACATACTTATTTTGTCCTATATAAACATAATTGGTTTTTAGTGACGAATACTAGACTTTCTAGTTCTGTACTTCAGAAGGCACGATAAACTGTCGGTCCATTTTTTTTATGAGATAGGGGGTAGACGAGCAGACGGATCACCTGATGGTAAGCGATTACCGCCGCCCATGGACACCTGCAACACCAGAGGAGTCACAAGTGTGCTGCCGACCTTTTAAAAAGGAATAAGCTCTTTTCTTGAAGGTTTGCAGGTCGTATCGGTCCGGAAATACCGCAGGCGATAGTTCATTCCATAGTTTTGTCGTACGAGGTAGAAAGTTTCTTGAGAAACAATACAGTGGAAGACTGCCAACCATTTAGATGATGTGGAGTCCTACCTATTATACAGACAGTCGTTGTAATCCACACAACCTATGGGAGAGCCACGTTTCAACTAGAATAGGCTGGCTCGATCCGCTATCTTTTGCTGTATGGGTGAAGGCACTGGAGGTCCAATCGGGGGAAGCGCAGTTGTGATTTCACTGGTGTCCATGGGTGGCGGCCATCGCTTACTATCAGGTGCTATCACTGCTCGTCTGCTACCTATTACATAAAAAAAAAATTGTCCTGTGTTTAAGCTGCTATCCCCATCACTTAGGACATAGTGGATTTCGTAATCAGATATCCTTTGATCGGTTAGCAACTCTGACAGCAGGACTTAGCAGCCAAAACTATAGAAAGAAGAGAAATGGTGGACACATGACAAATAAAGGAATAAGGAATTTCTAAAACGTGCTTTTTGTTTTCAGACGTTCAACGAACTATAAAACTAACGTTCTCTATGTAAGCTTCAGCAGTCGGGATGTTTAATGTTCTGAACATGATTTATAATAGATGATCAATCGAACTTGCAAGTGAAGTTCGATCACTATTATATGAGTCGCTTTATTCGAAGATATAAATTTCAAACAATGTAGTCCCTTTAACTTACAGGCAATTTTGCACGTCTTTTTGTTTATTTTTGGATTGATTCAAAAAAACAAGTTCATTCTGCTGTCAGTTTCTCGCTCCCGACCACTCATTTCGTTTAGAGAGACCATTAAGGAACAAAACGTGGATATGGGTTTGTACACCTTTATGTATACAGGGCAGGGAGGGATCTTATATCTTCGAATAAAGCGACTCATATAATAGTGGTCGAACTTCACTTGCAAGTTCGTTTGATCATATATTAATATTTCGTCGCTTTATTCTTTGATATTAATTCCAAACAATGTAGATATTTAGAGATGACGTTTTGTTCTTTATCTGAATTTTCACTAATTTATAGTATTTATAACGAGGTATAATTAAAACCACTGCCATAACGTAAACAAAACTCATTCGTTTTAATGATTTTTCTTTTTCTTTTATAATTTCAATTAAAAAACAAAAAAAGTATATTTCTTATCATAAAAAATAACCTTTATCAACGTTTAAATAATTCTAATTACCTATTATGAGATCGCATTATGACGTTTGAAATCACCCTCAGTATTATTAACAGGCCGTTATAAAAGCGAGCAAAAGCCCTGGAAGTGGTAGTCCAACCTGCGGTCTTGAGGATGGCGTCCACGGATTGGCCAGCGGCGCGCGCGGCCGAGGTGGCAGCGTGGCGCTAGCTGTGCGCGCTGATCGTGCTAATGTCCACGCCACACTCACCCAGAGTCCGCTTAATCCAGCGGCTAATAGTCTGTGAGCTGGGGGCTTTGTGGGGCTTTTTGTACGTCAATAAGAGCTTGTCAGCGTTCGAGGTCCTCATATTTTTTGTTACAAAAATATAATCCTTGAGGACTGAAGCCGGACATATATTTACGTTCTCGCGATAGACAGGTAGGACTAACACTGGTTGGGCTCGGCCAGTGGCCGTGATCTTAATTGCTTCAGTTATGATAATCTTAACATCATTTTCAGACATTCTAATATTTTCGAGCTTTATAAGTGAAAATGTTTGTACCCTATGTGCTGTACAGAGAGCTAGCAATATTTTTTATTTATTTTTTCAAGGCTCAGATCTATATTTGGGTAGCAATCAGATATGCAATTAAGGACTATTTGTGGATTCCAAGTTGAGGTATATTTAGGGCTATTTGGTTTGAGTCTATATGCTCCCTTAAGCAATCTTTTTACGCATCCGTCTGAGCCAATATTATCAGTCAGAAAAATTGAAAGAGCGGAATGGTGACTATTGAGGGTGCCATAAGAACACCCTTTATTAAACTGCTGAGATAAAAAAGATCATACTAAAGCCTTAGAACCTTTGAAAACGTTGACCTTATGAAGCACACAAAACTCCCACCAAAGCTTTAATGTGACGCTGTACTGTTTGACAGTGTTATCGGCCAATGATGCTAGCATTAGTTCCATTAGTAAGCAGCGTCAGGGGGTGGGGGGGCACGACGCGCCCGCAGAGCCTCGCCGCACCCAGGGTAAGTCTCGAATGCAGGGGGTGGTGATCCCTGAAATGGGATTGCAAGAGATGTTTATCCTAAGAAATAATATATCAGAATCAAGAGTGCTTTGTAAAAGGGGAAACCAGGGCTGTGAAGGCCAGTACGGAAAAATCAAAATACCTGTAGCCTTATCATCCATAACCTTTCGTATGTATTTTAAGATTAATGAAAATGGCGGAAATCATAAAAAAAATTGGATTGCCAATTAACGGTAAACGCGTCTACAGTGTATGCATCGGGATCTGGTTTCCAAGAAATAAATGTATTGCATTTGGCATTGTTACGAGAAGCGAAAAGATCAATGTCTGGGACACCAAAGTTGTGTATTTTGGTCTGATTAGCCTCATCGGACAACTCCCACTCCGTGTCCGGGTTGATCTTTCTTTTTCTGCGTCTGCGCAGTTGTCCTTGGTGTTGACATAAGAAGCGTGTAACCAGATATTTCGCTTCTCGCACCATTGCCAGATGGATCGTGACAAATTATTGAAAATATGTAAATTGAATACCGCCTTGGCGGTCAATGTAACTTATCGCTGTTGTGTTATCTATACGTATTAGTATTGAACAGTTAATGACATCTTTTATAAAGCTTTTTAGCCCCAGCAATGCTGGAGTTCTAGCTGGTTAATGTGGTGTTCTAATTCGTCTCGCCTCCACTTTCCACTAATGCTGCTGTCGCCGCAGACCGCCCCCCAACCGGTTCGTGACGCGTCCGTGAATATTCCTTTTTTGTAATTTAGGGTTCGCATGGGGCAGTAACTTGTAAAAATCTTATCACGCCACCAATTTAAATCTTCTAAAATGTATCATGGCAAAGAGATCTTAGCGTCATAATTATCTCCGTGTTGTTGTAAGGCTAAAAAAATTAGTCTTTCTAAAATTTTGGTATATAAAAACCGTATCTAACAGTGGGGCAAGCCGATATTAGAACACCAATTAACTGTGCAAATTCGCGTATAGTGCATCTTGGCAATTTCGATAACTTCTGGATCATTTGTGCAATGTTTTCGCGTTTTTCTCTGGGCAGGGAAATAGAAAAGTGTAGGGTATCATATAAAAATCCCAGAAAAGTACATACTTTGGAGGGCGATAATACACTTTTTTCGAAATTAGCAACAAAACCTAGGCCCTGTAATAACGATAAAGTGACGCATACATTTTGTTTACATTCTTCCTTCGTATCACCAATACATAATATGTTAGTCGAGGTATATAACCAATTTGTGGCTCTGCTTCCTAAGGTAGGACATAACCTCCCTCATAATTTTCGTGAAAACCCTGGGTGCCACGGAAAGACCGTATGCGATTGCCGTGAATTCATAGGTAAACAAGTCATTTAAACTTGGAGCTTTAAAATTAAATCTTTAAAATTTTCGGTCATTTTTACTGACCGGTATCAACAAATAGGCCTCTTTAAGGTAAATCGTCGCCAGATAGCCACCTTGTGGTATAAGCTTTGACGCGGTCCTATAGTCCTCCATCTTGAAATGCGTTTTTTTTATAAAATTATTTAATGGTTTTAGGTTCAAAATAAAACGCTTACCGCCGTTTGATTTAGGTGCTAGGAAAATCTTTGAAATGTACTGGTTTTCGGATGGATCACAATGTGAAACAGCTCCAAGTTCAATTAACTTGTTTACAGCCTCAACCATGTTATTACCTTCTTCTTTCGTAAAGTTAGACCTAGGAACTATGGGCGAGTTACTTCCTTGCAAAGGGAATAGGATATCCGTGTAGGATCCATGACAATACAGTTTTATTATTTGTTATCTGAGTCCAAAAATCGTAAAAATAACGTATTCTACCCGCATGTACCTCTATGGGTGTGGTGGTGCACAAGGCCTGGGCTGGTTGTAGCTCCTCGATTGTGTTGAAGTCGGTGGAGCGTAGCTCCGCCGTGGCACCAACGCTGGTCTCTGGCCTCTGTAGCTCGGACCCCTCGCTCCCTCCTGATAACCGGAAAGCGAGGAGGCCCTGTCCAGTTTCCCTGAGGTGCAGGGCGGGTAGCAGTCGGCTGGGCAGTGGAAGCTTTCTGGCCTGCCATAGTTCTCCTTATTTGGGAGCCTTGTCGTTCGATTGCCTTACTGGCTTTTATTTTTTCGGACAGCGAGTTAACGAACAAAGTATCATCCTTCTCAGACTCTTGAATAATGTGAAGAAAATTCTTCTCCAAACTGTGAGACACTAGTTTTATCCTGTCTTTAGTCAAACTATAGTGCAAATCAGCTAATATACGACAACCGTCGCTTAAGCACTTTAAGGCTTGTATCTTATTGTCAGAAGACAACAAAAGGTCCATCGCTCTGTTAATCGCTGAGGTACCGAGCCCCAGCTGCTGTTAGAATCTAAGAACTTTTTTGGCATGTCCTCTTACATATCAGATGCCGCGGCGGATATTTCCGCGGTATTAGATAATCCTTATCTTTGAACAAGTTATCTCTTTGCTCCTTAGGTAAGCCGTGTTTCAGCAACGGTGTCCATAAATTAGCTAGGCTATCGTGTATACCTACTATTGCCGAATTCTGGTGATTCGAACGTGGATACCCCTAGGGCTAGGAGAGTATTTCCGGATCTAAGGCAGCTTCCGATATCGAATCTGCCGCGCTACGGCGGATGAATCCAATCCTTCTTGCAGGATAGAACCTTCTAGCGTTAACGGGTCAACATAGTATAGCGGACTGGACGGACCAGCCTTCGGATCAAGTTCATTTTGAACGATATTTACGGAATCTAGAATAAAATAATTGTTCTGTAGAGATGTGTGAAAAAACATATTTCTTGAGGGTAGAGCGAGAAAAAAATAATTAAAATAACGATGGGCATGTTTTTGTCCCGCAGACAATAGAATGTAGTTAACGAACGTCTAACTTAAAACGCCCGTATGCCTACGTATAGTCATGAGCATGACTCATAATTAGCTCGCAGCTAATCATGTTATCGCAATTGACTCGCAGTCAATCCCGATGTATTTTGTAACAATTAATTATTTCAACACTTTAACTTTAACCAATTGACTTGTAATTATTAGAAACTTTGATCTAACGAATTATTTATTATTAAAGAACTTGGGGAAAAAAAAATGTTCTACCTGTTATCGCCTCGTCCTCCTCTGACGATTCTATACGCCGAACTCGTCGACGATTAACGCTTCGTTCTTCTTTTTCCCTTAGTTTACGTATTCTTTTCGTAACGTTCCACTTTTTCTTGTGCACTTCGCTTCGGCATATTGGAAACGGCGCGTGCGCTTGTTGCCTCGCACGAAAAAGAATGAGAGGTTGGGAGCGAGAAACTGACAGCAGAATGAACTTGTTTTTTAATCAATTGGGATACTCTTTAAAGACGTGCGAAAGTTGCCTGTAAGTTAAAAGGACTACATTGTTTGGAATTTATATCAAAGAATAAAGCGACGAAATATTAATTTTCCGACACTGATACATTCCACCAATAGGAACTAGTATTAGAATTTAATATAGGTATCGCCTAAATGCTTCAATAAATACCAAAAAGAAATCCCCGAGAATAAATGTGTTGACACTAAACGGACCTATTTATAAAGCTAAATCCATGAAAATGGATTGCATAACGGCAAACAAAGTGATAAAATAGAACCTCGAAAGTAATTGGTACGTTGGTAATAGGTTCGGTAGGTTTTTTTTCCTTTTTTGTAACCATTATACTTCGTACAACAAGAACTACAAATCCTCAATGTTTTACTAAGTTTCTTCCCTCATATTATAAGATTTAATTTGCCGCAGAGGTACTCGCAATATGAGACGGTCGGTAATGCATGTATCGTGGTGCGGTAACATAGTTCGTTAATTCGTATGTCACGTGTATGACGAACACCCATCGTCATACACGTGACATACAACTATAATGACTGCCACTAATATCATTGAAACTTAACTGTTATTAAATTTGACACCTAAAATGAAACACCTAAAGTGTTTTTTAAGGAACTGAAAAGCAGTATGTTTCTTCGAATTAATAAAGTCAGTGCATAAGAAAGCGCCTTCTTTCTTATCCAGTCTATGTGCTTACTCGTATTTCTTCTATTAGCTCGGGTGTGGTGGAAAAGATCGTGAGGCAACCTGCACGTTTCGAATAGTAAATTTGTCAGACTAATAGCTGTTGCACAGAAAAAATATGCTTAACTGTTAGATCTGAAAGTTCAGATTTGCTTGTAGCAACATTGATTCCTTTTGATATAAAGAAAATTTAAAGATAGGTACCTATGAAGTAAAACCTACATTACATTGAATAGTTAGGTACTCGAAATTTTGGATACTATAATACTTGATAATGATACTGCACGTGTAAACGTGATCCAGTTGGTCTGGTTTTCCTGCCCAAGGGTTTCGAAGGTAAGGCGGCTGTCGCTTCATTGTAATTACTAGATTTCCCGAATACTGGATCATGGTCCAAGCGAAACTCCGAAGCGACAGCTTTGGATGAGGAGGATTACTTAAAATGAGGAGGCTGTATGATTGTCTTTTTAAAACTAAAAAAATCTAAACGTTTGAAGAATTTTAAAATAAAAATGACCTAGACAAAATAATGTGTGTGTTATAGTGGGAGAGCCACGCTTCGGCATGAATGGGCCGGCTCGACCGGAGTAATACCACGTCCACACAGAAAACCGGCGTGAAGCAGTGCATGCGCTGTGTTTCGCTGCGTGAGTGAGGGTACCGGAGGCCCAATTTAGGGGAAAGGGGGATTAAAAGGTAAGCAGCGCACTTGTGACCCCACTGGTGTTGCAGGTGTCCATGGGCGGCGGCAATTGCTTAACATCAGGTGATCCGTCGGCTCGTCTGCCACCTATATCATAAAAAAAATGTGTTGGTTGTAATAGATTCATCATAACTCAAACTAAGTAAACATATTTGGATGAACTTTTATTTTGATGGATTCAGCTTTGCCTCAAATAGCAGAACAATTTCAAAATACTGAAAAATTAAGAGAAAGACAAACATGGACAGAATGAACTTTGGCGAGAACCTCTAGTTGTTATTATTATTCAAGTCACTATTTGCTTTATTAAGGCGACATCGCGACGATACTGGCCGCCTAGTGATTTGTATTGATTGTGGCGAATAGGAGTCATTTTTTAAAAAGTGAGTAACAAATACTTCAAGGAAATGATTGACACTTTTTTGCGACCTACCTATGTAAACATTTCTTCCTATAAGTAACAATAATCTCCATAATTGCTAAAATTGGCCACTTTAAGCAATCATTAAGATTACTTTTACTTACAGGAAGAAATTATTACATAAGTTTGTCTAAAAAAATGTTAATACTATTCTTAAAGTATTCATTGCATTAAAAAAATATCTCTCATTTGCCGCAATCAATATAAATCATTTGGGTGCTCTAAGATGGTCGCGTTGTCACCTTGGGGGTGCTTTTACGGTCCAGTGGCCCCACCAAAAGATTTTCATTGAATGTAATAAAATTATGACAATTAAATGAAAAAACATAAAAAATTGTGATTTTTCAAAATTTCATTACGATCGATACACTGTTGACGGCGTCACTGGACCGTAAAAGCCCTCTCAAGACTGTTGTCCAAAAAAGATTAAGAACTTTTAATGGAGCGTGACTACTCTAACACAAATAACTCATGCTGCCCAAAGTTCTTACTTTGGTAGAAGGCCGGCAAATAGCAAAATAGTGTTACGCATTTAACATTGTTAATACTCCTAATAAATAACGAAGTAAAACTTAGGACGAGAGTTCATAAAGTAAAATAAACATGTTTATTTATTTATTTTTAGGAAGACTAACAGCTAAATTAGTACAATGAGTATAATTAATCAAGACACATTAATTAACACGATAATTATTACGTGATACAACATTGTGTACACTCACATATTTTGCTCGACGTTTCGGCTACGTTACAGCAGAGCGTGGTCACGAGCAGACTGACTGTATCACATAATAAATATCGTGTTAATACCCGTCTGATTAATTATAGTTATAATGCAACGCGAAAATCTAAAAACTATTTAGTACAATGAGTTTTGACTGTCTCGTTGGTGCAGCGGCTAGTGCGTCGCACTTTTAAATCGATCAAGACGCAGGTCGGCCAAATTTATTCCTGAGTTGTTTTGTTAAGAAATACTCAGTGTCAGTCCGGATTCTGGAACTTGGAGGTCTTGTACCCCGTGCCTCGGAAATCACGTTAGCACGTTAATCCCTCTCCGGTCGTGTCACACTGGTGTCCCATCGGTATATGAGGGCAAGGGAATAGAGAGTGCACTTGTGTTAGCGCACACACTTGAGCACTATAATATTTAAGTGGCTGATCGTTGAGAATGCTTTAGATACAATAAGAAGAAAATAATGCCAATAATAAGTCTCCGCCTATGGTATGTGGTCCTAATTTAATTATTATTGATTGTCCTCTGCATCAAGTAGGTCCGAGTTCACCAACTTTAAAACAACGGTAATCACACTTTAACCGTGCTTGCTACTGGTGAAGCATGGTGAAAGCGTGATTATCCTTGTTTGAAAAGTTGGTGAACTCGGCCCTTAGATGAGTTCAAAAACAAAACTCGGTTCAGAAGCTCCTTTCAAAAATTGCGTGTCTGAACGGGATGGCATAAGCTTTAGTACTGTTATGACTTTAAATCGCGTTTTAATTAAAAGTTGATAATTAAATTAGATCAAAAGTAAAGCGAGGAAAGATGATCAGAACGGTTACCGCATCATGCGCAAATATAGCACGCAATTTTTTAAAGGGGCTGTTGGAACGAGTTTTGTTTTCGAACTTAATTTTAGGCTGGATTATTGTCTTCTGTACTGTAATTTAACTTCTGTAAAAAGCAGGAAGATAGGTAAAATAGGCTTTATTTCACTTGAAAATAAAAATTTGGTGTTATAACAAGTCCTTCTTCTTGGTACAATTAGGTCTATACCTGTATAACATACAAATCTATATTTGGTACATTTAACTATGGAACGAATTTTACGCTAACGAAGTCCTACAAATATTAAATATGTAAATAAGATTGATGGTATTTGTACTAACAAATATGGATCAAAGTTATTTGGAACAAAATCATTTTATTTATTTTTTTATTTAGTACGTGATTCAAACTCACCCTGCTGATGGTCACCGTTGAGCTTGGCCAGCTTGTCCGTTATGGTTATCTTGTCTAAGGGTTGCGAAGGTCATTGTAATTACTTACTAGACTTTCGAATTGTGGATCATGGTCCAAGCGTATCCCGGGCTCCGCAGAGACAAGTTTGGACGCAACTGAGAATTACACGCCTAAGATGAGGAAGTCCTGAAAAATAATAAGATGACAATGCAAAATGGTAGCGAAATATCGGATCACTAAATTGGGGTTTTTAAGAGGGTGGTTTGATAAGTCGGTTCAAGCGCAAAGTCCTTGACTTTACGCTTGAATACAATCTTTTTTGAAATTCAATTATTGTTTTTTAATTTAGAACTCTATGCCAAGTTTATGTTGTTCTATATTTAAAATTGGCGCGATAAAAAATAATTGAATTATTTCGTAATATCCTCACAGAAAACCGGCGTGAAGCAGCATTGTGCTGTGTTCGCTCATAGAATTAGCGGCATCCTAAGTCTATGGTTTCGCTGCGTGAGTGAGGGGGCCCAATCCAGGGGGAAAGGGGAGTTTTAAAGGTTGGCATCGCACTTGAGACACCACTGGTGTCGCGGGTGTCCATGGGCGGCGGCAATCGCTTATCATCAGGTGATCCGTCTGCTCGTCTACCACCTTTCACATAAAAAATATCAATAATACAATCTTGATGATGCTTATTTAATGTAGGTACCATCACGTTTGAATTCAAAATCTATTGAGAAAATTTTGCATATTTGTATACCTACACTGTCGTGTGGGCGTCTGTACGTACGTACTATAACTATTGCAATTTACAAAATTTAATCTGGAAAACGTATGTATAAGTCATAGAATTAGAATGTTCATCCTAAGTATATGCTACAAGTATAGTTGGGCCAATATAAAAGGCCACATTTGACACTCCAACAAAATTTGACAACGTAACCTTGTAATAATGGTCAATGAATTTATTAATCTTTCTATGTTAAAAAAGCGCAAAAGATAATTTCACGATTTAATTTCTCTATTAAACTATTTATAAACATATTAATCATTTACTTTTCTAGAGAATTGAACGTTGCATTGGTACAATGTTGTGTATGTCAACCCATTTTCTTTTTAAACTCTAACATTGAATTCGTTCGATTATTTGGAGTACATTCCAAATAATTCGAACGAATTCAATGTTAATCGTGTAGGAATATTCATCCATAAATGAAAACCCACATTCTGATTAAAATAAAACGTATTATTCTTTTGTTTAAAAATATAAATACATTAATAACTTTGTAAAAAATAATAAAATCTATGGCACACAAAGCTCTTTGATTTCGATGAAAATGAAATAAACTGTTCACGGATTGATATCTAGAATCGGTACCTACTTTCCTCTTTCTTTTCAATAATTTTGATTGACATTTTTTCAATTAAAAGTAATAATAACTTCTTTTTCATTATCATAGTATTAGATTCACGTTTGTTTGAAGTACATATCGATTACTCATTTTAATCGAAGTTTTTTAGGAGGTCAATTCTCTATAAATCTTAGCTTGGCTAGGCTTATTAGCTTGGCTTAACTATAGTTCGTTTATTAAGTATTTACCTAATTAAATTAAATTAAATATTCATTTATTTCAGATATTCAATCCATATAAAATGTGTTAGTAACATAATGAACTTAATTTAGTGTTAGTACTATTGCAGAAGATATCAGTAGTTTATTACAAATAGGGAGATCAACACACCGGGGAGTGTAGCTGCACCCAACGGTGCAGTAGTGGGGAGTCCCATCTTTCGAATCTATGAACCTATAATGAACCTAGGTATCCTCTTATACAAAATGTCAAACAGTGCTTACAATATTTCGGTATTATGGTCAGTTCACAAACTAAGTAGAAGATACTATGGGTCAGTTCAAAGTTTGGCGTTATGTGGTAGAGCATAACATAAATAGTTCGCTGAGTTGGGGTAAAATGTGTGTGAATTTACTACAACTATTTACAACTAAGAAGGTCATGTGCTTAGAGTAACATTGTGGTGGGGTTGTGGCTAGCTTGGACAGTTTGGTTAGTTCGGACCTAGTTTAATTACGATTACCTATTCATAGAGTGTTCTGTTGGACATACCCTCGTTTACCTAAACGTAAATCCTTGAAAATTATAAATGCAAGAATATTCCTCTCGTAAGGTTATAAAACGCAAAGTATTGTGGGAGTTGACGTCTGGTGGGCGGGGAATACCGATTAAATCTAAAGTCTTTAGTTTCCGCCCGCGGAGTTGCTTGTAAAATATTAGTTTTTGTTTATCCCACTGGAACCTGACATTTTCCGGCATAAAAAGTATCCTATGTGCTTTCCCCGGTTCTAAGCTACCTTTGCACCAATTATCTATCAGCCAAATCCATTAAGCCGTTCTTGAGTTAAAGCCAGCGTTAGATCAAGTTACCCCCCTGCAGTGGAAAAATAGTACTTGTGCACTAGGCATAAGGACGGTCCAAAAGTCAACAAGAGTAACTCGACGTGACGTCGTGTGTACCTGCATAACTAACACGACTTTCTTTTATTAATACTTATGTATAGGATTTGACGATGCTAAAACCAGAGTGATCTAAGTGTTTTTTTTTTGGGAAGGCCTTAGTTCAGCATGGCCTGAAAGAAATATGATTATTATCTTTGCAATTGTGTAAAATATTTTTTGATAAAATGGTGTGTTCACATATCCTATGTTGATCATGGTGAGAATAAACGTAATTAAGAATAAGAATAATTTATTACATATAATTGTTACATTACATTATGGCACTTTAAACTTAAGCTAACAAAAATATATAAACAAAATTAACGAAGTGTAACATACAGGAGATCAGTCCGTAGGTCCCACACTATAATAACTCTGTATCGTGGGCACCTACCTACATGACGAGATGCGAGTTGCGATAGATGCTTCATGTAGAAAAGTGAAGAACTTAAAATTACAATTTTGATTTCAGGGAATAACCAGTTTCGGCGATGGCTGTGGCAAACGGGGGAAGTATGGCATCTACACGCGTACAGCGGGGTACGTCGGCTGGATGAAGGATATTATGCGCAAAAGATATTTCGATTGACTTAACAACATTTGTGCTTGCCTTATTTTTAGGCTGTTTCGCAACATATTTTATGCTAATTTTTAATGTTTTAATGAAAACAGTGGTTGATTTTTAAAAACGGGATCAAATAATTAAAAATAATATCTTTGAATAACATACTTTAAATGGCTTATAAGACAAGGCAGGCGTTTGTATGAAAATTTGCCGGTGGCCGGGTTTAATTTGCGGTTTAATGTATACCTATTTATTTACCTTTTAAAATAATGTCATGTTTTTGTGTCTTATTTCTGGTGAAACGCTCCTGTAATTGGCGTAATATTTCAAATGATTCCCTGAATAGACGTGTTATTCAGATAAATGTTCTTGCCAGTTATGTTGGAAATAGCATTCCAAATAAAAGCGGCTGATTATTTTTTTCAAACTGTTTTGGATAGCGATTCCAGTTATAAATATAACGTAACGTGTGAAATATAAATCAAATTAGTTATAACTAATTTGATTTATATTTCACATTTAAGTTTATCTATGTGAATGATGTTGTCATTTTTAACCGACTTCATCCCTATTAATGGTTTCATGGGATTTGTCCTTTCACGATTTTCCTGGTGTAAGTACTTAACCTTCACTGCGTAAATTATGACACGGGGTAATTTATGACACGGGGTAATTTACGGGATACAATATTTTACAAGTTGCATTAGCGTGTCCACCGTGGAGGTAATTTCCACAAAGCCCTTCAGCCTTATAAAGGGATGACGCCCAATTGAATGTAGTAATTTTACCTTGATTATTTATTATTAAACTTTACACGGCGTCTAGGTTCTGAGGGAGGAAGAAGTGATTGCAGAACCCATTAGTCAAATTAGAAGATTTTATAATAATATTTAAGATTTTCTAAATATTATTATTTAATTGTACCGCGGACTTTCTGTCATGCGGATTCCGACCCCCGCGCCTGTGTGTACTATAGTCCGACAACTTCGTGCGAACCCGTCCTGTGGGGTGACAGACGTTGGCGGGGGCGAAGTACCAAGATGTCAGCGGGTAGCGGGCGGTGTAGCGGGGAAGGGAAACGCGTGCGTCTGCGCGTCAAATACGGCAGTCTCGGCCGCGCAGTTAAAGCGGCAACACGTGCTTAATACTCTGTACCTACTGCTTTGAAATCGACGCACACGAGATTAAGATGAGTAAGGCTATCTCAAGACAACTTAAAGTTGTACATAAAGTGTACCAATTTTTTGAAAGGCGAAAAAATGATCAATCATCTGCCGAATACGCAAACGATATTAATTTGGCAAAAACTGTTGTTGAAGCCACCGGTTTGTCAGAATCCAGCGTTAAAAAATTGTAAAAGAAGCTAGATCCATAGATACACAAGGCAGCACAGCGATTTTCAAATCACTACGGAAAAACAGTTTTCCTAAAAAAAGGATTGAAATCGACAGTTTTACGGAAGGTGTCATACGGAGAAAAATTACACAATGGTAAACTGTCAAAAAATGTATCCTGTCGTGTGTGTGTGATGTTGTTTGTTATTTCTATACCTAGTACATTTTGTCTTTTTTAGATTCATCATTCAATTGAATGAAAACTACACTGATGTTGACGATGCAAGTGATGAAAATGGTTAAACAGAAAGTGAACATGAAAGTGATATGGAAATTGACTTATAATAAAACAATTCGTTATAATTTTAGATTTTTTAATAATTTGTTCTAAAGCGTTTTATAAAATTAATAATAGTTTTATCTATAATGTTTGCTCTTAATTATCTTGCGTCACAAGTACAACTTATCGCAAGATTTATTCTAGCAAACTTCTCTTCGTGTGTAGCCGTGAGCTACAATGACGTGCTACCTCGCCCCCGCCAACGTCTGTCACCCCGCAGGACGGTTTCGCACGAAGTTGTCGGACTATAGCCGCCATGTTTACATTTTATTTGTACCCCGCGCGTGGCCAAGTTCCGCACGACCAGGATAACCCTCTGACGTTTGTAAATAGTTTTTGTAGCAAACTAATCTATGAATATTGTACTTTGCCCTACTTTTTTTATGTTATAGGTGGCAGACGAGCGATCACCTGTTGGTAAGCGAATGCCGCCGCCCATGGACACTCGCGACACCAGGTGGAATCAGAAATGCGCTGCCAAACCTTTAAACCCCCCTTTCCTCCGTATTAGGCCGTTACCCTCACTCACGCTGCGAAACACAGCACAATGCTGCTTCACGCCGGTTTTCTGTTAAGCCGTGGTATGACTCCGGTCTAGCCGGCCTATTCATGCCGAAGCGTGGCTCTCCCACGGTCAAAAACTTATTTATTCTTAAACTAACTTTACTCCTAACAAGAAGTAAAGTTAGAAAGAAAGAGAAGAAAGAAGAAGAAGAGAGTAGAAGAGTAAAGGTAGAGGTCAGCTTCACCAGCCTTCCCAAGGTCCTCCTCCTCCCACTAATGGACCGATCTTAGTTTTTAGGAATAATTTGTACCGAAAATAAAACAGATAAATTCAGAACACGACTACGAGTAATTTAAATCATAAGATTTATTCCGCTATCACTAGATTTAGTCCTTTACATTTTTGACTGAATGAATAGGAGTTTAGGAGCTTATGTACTTTTCTTAGCTCTTTTATGTGATAGGTGGCAGACGATTATTGATGGGAAGCGATCGCCGGCACCCTACTAATAGATAAACAAGTTTTACAGTGACATTGATTAAGTTGATTTTCAAATTTTTGTGAATTAGGCCTTAGTAGAGTCTTCCCTGACGCGTGTGATCCATTGTTATTAATAAATGCTGATATTATATATTTTATTAAGAATATTCATAATGTGTGCCATGTATGTATTAATTATGAGATAGTGCACATTGCACATAAAGCTGAAGATTTTTTTACTATTTTAGTAGAAATAAATTATATTTAAACACGTAAGTGTTGTTACTTCTGTAGATTAGGTACCTATTATAAGGATAGTTATTAATAAAGTCTCTCTAAAGTATATAAAATTAAAATGTTTTATTTATACTCTACCTACTCCTTTTATTTTAATATTTGGAAACGTTAAACGGTATTGTTAAATGTATGTTATATGAACCAAAAGTAGTGTATTTGTAATCATCATCATCAGTAACCCATACTCGTACACTGCTGGACATAGGTCTCCCCTAATGCGGGCCACTGCATTAGGCTCTCGATTTTCGGCCACTCTCATCCAGCCCACACCAGCCAGCCTTCGAATGTCATCATCCCATCTTGTCGCAAGGCGACCTACACTACGCTTACCGAGTCGCGGTCTCCACTCAAGGACTTTACGTATTTGTAATACTTATTGATATTTTAACGTTGCTGGAATAACAATCTTTAGTAATTATAGGCATGAAAAGTAAATCTTGAACTGGCACCAAAAAAATAAAATAAAAAAGAGACGTTTTAAATCTTTATTGAAAACAATCACAAAATAGAATGAAACGTTTTATCAAACAAGATTTATAAAATAAAATAAGAACTAAAACGAATCGAAAAGACTAAAAATTAGACTGGCACAAAACAATTCTCTCGTACAATAATACAATAGCTAAGCAAAACTAGAAACAGAAATTATTTAAATATATTTTAATTTTTCTAGCTGTCGGTTTTCGTTAAAGTACCTACTTTCAGACGAGCGTACGCTAAAACCTTTGCTAAAACTCGCGTACTTATATCGAAGAATAGTTAGGCACCCGCTCCGTTCACCCGCGTAAATTTCACAGTAGATTCGGCACCACGAAAGAAGTCTTGCGGCAAAACACTAACAAAAATTTTAAATTCCTTGTGAATATGGGCATAGAGCTCAAATTTGAATGTTGATGGCGCCTGAAACGCGCTTTTCATGGGGCTTAAGTGGCGCGGATTCTATTCTGTACCCTTCCCATGAGTTTGAAAAACTGTTCTCGCTATCGAAAACTATCGCTTTGTCCTTTTCATTGTGGTGCATGTGAAAGAGACAGAGCAATAGTTTTGGATAGCCAGGATAGTATTTCAAACTCATGGTAAGGCCTCTGACTATTCGCCGATACCTAATATAGATTATAATACGTACATGTGTGTGCGACCCGCGCACGTTTTAGCGTTACGCCTCAACACTTAAGTAATCTTAAGATATTAGATTTTTTTAGTGACCAAATAATTCGTTTCATAAAGTGTTTGTTGTGCCGAGGCGCACGTAGACGTAATTTGAACGAATTATCTAGCCTATTTACCAGCTCTAAGGGACTCGTATTTTAGGAAATCCTTAGGCCGGAGTAATTCGATAAGAGGGATGTTTACTAAAAATCGATGGTGAAGCTGTCGGCCTCATCTTGCTCGCGTGCTACTTCATGCACCCACGGAACCAGCCTCCAGACGCCGGTGTACTGGGCTGACTGTTCGCCCCATACACGACGTTCCTCCTACGTACAAAAAAATAACAATTAGCTGTTCATACTCAAGGCGACGGGTAGCCCTAACTAGCGACATTTATACTATTTATTTGAAATAGAAATAGAAAAACGTTTATTTCGCATTAAAAATACAATAATAATAAAATACATATTTAATAATTGTGCACTACTTTATGATCTGTTTTTGCACTCGAAATTTGGATTAACGCTTTAAGTGGCCGCTTTTGGCGGCAATTCAAATTTCGAGTACAAAAGCAGATCCAAACGTTAAGTATAAGTATTAAAAAAAAAACTAAAACCCAACTACGACAAAAAACGTCGCTGAAAAAGTATAAAACAAGCCTTCGTTGTCAATTTATGCAATATTCACTATGTAGAGATAAAATTTCATGTTTGGAAATCCGCAGTCACACGTTGTCAAAGGGTAGTATATTTAACGTGTGACTACGCCTTTCCAAACATGAAATTTTATCTCTACATAGTGAATATTGCATAAATTGACAACGAAGGCTTGTTTTATACTTTTTCAGCGACGTTTTTTGTCGTAGTTGGGTTTTAGTTTTTTTACTTTTATTTTATTTGTACTATTTTGGTGTCCAAGTGCTAGTAATATATATATATATTCAAAATGTACAAGTCAAGCGCTTTCAAATGATACCAAACACGGCATATTTATCATAACTTTATTTTTTTACTCTGTATGTTTTGTCCGCTAGAGGGCGCCACATTAGATTTTGTGAAACTTCATGTCGCACCCTTAGTAAAATACCGACCTAACTCAAAATTTCAATATAGATGCTAAGTGAAAATAGTATCGGCTAAAATCCAGGGATGAAAGGTCATCTAACAACAATTTTGAGTTAAGTAAATAGGTACACTCACATATGAACACGAGATGAAATTTGAAGTGCGTTATTTACACAAGACTACTCAAGAATAAATTGCAAAGAATTGCTATAAAAATATCAACAATTTTGAGTTAGGTCGGTATTTTACTAAGGGTGCGATATAGCCTATAACCAGCGGACAATCAAGACGCTTATAATGATATGTCATTTGTCGAATTCTGATAAGTAGTTAAGAAGTTACGTGGAAACAGATGAACATACATACATACATACATACATACATACATACATACATAGCCTGTCAAAATCATAACCCTCCTTTTGCTTTGCCGTAGTCGGGTAATAAACAGTATAAGTGTTTTCCGAGAAGCTGCAGCTTCGAAATTGTTAAAAAGATATCCGGTTTATTGCTAAAAATATTTGGCTTCACTAGTAGCGACGCCAATTGATTTAACCCGTCACCTTAAATAAGATCCCTTTTAGAAACAATATTCAGGGCCTCCACTGCGTGATGTAGAGATGCTAGAATTCTCTGCAAGAGCTTGCTCCCTACTTTCGCCGTTTATTATTTAACATGTTAATTAAGGTGAGGGATATTTCCAACTAGCAACGCCAATTGATTTTAATGATTAGCTACTAAACCAGATCTATTTTAAACTACCTATACTAAACCAGAAATATGTACGTAGTCCTCGTAGTTATTTATTATCATAAGAGATTGTGAAAACAGCACACGTATAAATAGTTCAATTTATAAACTGTTAAAAAATTAGCAATATGTGTATTATAAAGATATATAAATAGGTTACTCTCTCTCCGCAAAATCTAACAGAACTTATAAAAATGGTCATTTGGCAATACTACCTCGGCCGTGTTATCAGTAAAAGCGATATCTTCCACACAAATAGGTACATTACTTTCCATTTCTGAATCCCAATATAGATAGATATGTTCTTAATTGCACAAAATGCACAACGTGAGGCAGAGAAAAATAGTTTGCCAGATTGAACTTTTTAGGTCACTAACATAAATAGACGTAAGTGACCTAAAAGTTCAATCTACTGTCTTGCAAAAAATGTTTTATATACTTGAGGGTATTTTCTAGAAAAGTGGTTCAGCGATTCAAAAGGGGTCTTGGGCTCCGACGTCAAAGTTCGCCATTTTATTCGGTCCTGTGCCAATTTCGCCCAATCATGTTCCTTGATGACTTCGTGCCTCCAGCTATATCTGGGCCGGCGCGGTTCCATTGATCGTCCCAGATAAACTCTTTTGTCTGCTCGACCCCCTATCGCCCTAATGATCTTTAATAATTGAACAAAATATAACGATCGATAACAAAGAGCTTACTATGTCACAGATAAAATACGTCATCCTCGCGGCTTCTCTCTCCCAGCGGCTCTGTACTCTGTAGACCACTGAAGACTGATCTACCTAAATCAAAGTGGGCGAGTTTATAATTCTCTATAAATATTGTGTATATCAAATGAAGTCAAAAGATTATTTATTTGCATAGGCCTTAGACAATTTGTGTTAAGGCGACAGGTAGCGACACCGATCGATTTAAATGGTTAGCTACTAAACCAGATCTTTTTTAAACAATTTCGGGGTTACAACCTCTCGGCAAACACTCATACTATTTATTTAATAACCTTGTACAAATGTTGGGTCCGATTTTGTTCGCGAAAAATTGATTCACGCCAAAAGCGGCCACTTTTGGTTGGACCCAACATTTGTGCATGGTTATTTAATAAATAGTATAAGTGTTTGCCGAGAGGGTCGGCAAACACTTTTACTATTTATTGAATAACCAATAATAATAGTATAAGTGTTTGCCGATAATTTCGGGGTTACAACCCCGAACTTGTTTAAAAAAGATCTGGTTTAGTAGCTAACAATTTAAATCGATTGGTGTCGCTACCCGTCGCCTTAACACAAATTGTCTAAGGCCTATGCAAATAAATAATCTTTTGACTTCATTTGATATACATAATATTTATAAACACGAGTACTTTTATAAACTCGTCCACTTTGATTTAGGTAGATCAGTCTACAGTGGTCTACAGAGTACAGAGCCGCCGCGAGGATGACGTATTTTATCTGTGACATAGTAACCTCTTTGTTATCGATCGTTATATTTTGTTCAATTATTAAAGATCATTAGGGCGATAGGGGGTCGAGCAGACAAAAGAGTTTATCTGGGACGATCAATGGAACCGCGCCGTCCCAGATATAGCTGGAGGCACGAAGTCATCAAGGAACATGATTGGGCGAAATTGGCACAGGACCGAATAAAATGGCGAACTTTGACGTCGGAGCCCAAGACCCCTTTTGAATCGCTGAACCACTTTTCTAGACAATACCCTCAAGTATATAAAACATTTTTTAGGTCACTTACGTCTATTTATGTAAGTGACCTAAAAAGTTCAATCTGGCAAACTGTTTTTCTCTGCTTCACGTTGTGCATTTTGTGCAATTAAGAACATATCTATCTATCTTGGGATTCAGAAAAGGAAAGTAATGTACCTATTTGTGTGGAAGATATCGCTTTTACTGATAACACGGCCGAGGTAGTATTGCCAAATGACCATTTCTATAAGTTCTGTTAGATTTTGCGGAAAGAGAGTAACCTATTTATATATCTTTATAATACACATATTGCTAACTTTTTAACAGTTTATAAATTGAACTAATTATATGTGTGCTGTTTTCATAATCTCTTATGATAATAAATAACTACGAGGACTACGTACATATTTCCGGGCATAAAATAAAGCTTTGCAGAATAAAGATAGGGAATAAGTTTTACTCGCTTGTTTTAATTAAACTGTGCTTCCTTCATTTTTCCCAAGCGAAGAACTTTACACATTGGCACACACTAAAATGAGGCCGTTGCCAAAATTCAACTAAGTGTGGCAATTTTCCTACGAAATAGGACATAGCATAACTTAGTGCGATACTAAAGTCACTGGCACACCGCCGGGTTTGTTTTTCAAAATATTTCTCGTTTGGGTTTCAAATAATGATCTAATTTAATTTATCCCAATGTAATTTGAAATATAATTTATTTTAATTTGAGTTATATTGTGACCTATAATCTGCTGAATGTATCCCATATAATGTAGTGTAATCAATTCAATTTAATTTATAATTCCTATTAATAAACACTGGCCCAATTTTGCATGCCGTTTTTGGCCAAATATGGCGAACCATTGTACAAAACTTAACAGCTTTTATACCTACCCATATTTTGCAAATAACGAATTTGTATTTGTTGTATTTGTATAATAAATATAACACTTAATGTGACGGGTAGGGCACACTAGCGACGCCAATCGATTTAAATTTTTAGCTAATAAACCGGACCTATTTAAAACAATTTCGGGGTTACAACCTCTCGGCAAACACTTATAATATTTATGAAATAGCCATGTACAATTGTTGAGTCCGTTTTTGTACGCGAAAATTGATTCACGCCAAAAGTGGCCGCTTTTAGCGTGAATCAATTTTTCGCGTACGCGTTGGACCCCACATTATTGCATAGTTGCTAAATGAATAGTATAAGTGTTTGCCGAGAGGTTGTAATTCTGAAATTCTTTAATATAGATCCGGTTTAGTAGCTAAAAATTAAAAACGATTGGCGTCGTTAGTGTGCCCTACCCATCACCTTAAATAGCTGGCAGACCGCTGGATTACTTTCACTAAATACCCACTCCATTTGGTTGCGAATAAATGTTCTGTGTGCCTTTTTCATTACCTAACCTAAACCTTAAATTAGATATTTACTACAAATGAAAACCGGAACACTTAAAACATTCAATTTCAGATAATTGGCGACACGAGATGCAACGAACCCCAGTCCAGTTAGCGCGCTCAAAAGAAATTCAATTAACTTCTTATGAAACCTAAGCTTCTTTTTACTAGAAATCCAACTACACGTTTTATTTAATACGACTATTTCTCTAACTCTTTGAGCCCTTAAGAAAAAGTTACCTAACCTCTAGCTTATCATAAAAGTTTATTTGTTTTGATAAGATTTAGAATGAAATAGGTAGACACTAATACAAATAGTAATAGAATGATAATAGAATCTCAAGATAGATACCGAAACATTCATAAATGAAGCATTTTCAATAAATATCAATTCATCTGAATAAAATATACGCTAAAAGCTTTAGAATGGATGGCGTTCTGTAATATTGTTACCTGTAAATACAAGGCTATTAATTTTCCCCCAACTAGGAGTAAGCTGCCATGCACGGGATCGTTTTGTTCGCCGGAGTACGGCGGCAAAGACAAACAGTACAAACTTTTCAAGGTGCTTTCTTCATTGGAAAATTTTCCTTTCCTGTGGAGAAAGCAGTGAGTGAATGACTGTTTTACCGGAATGAGTTCCTTTAGGGAATTTTCTTTTGTGTTGGGATTGCGTTTAATCTTTTCCTTTGCAAACAAGAAATTTAATCGCCGCCTAGTTGAAATTCCGAATGGGGAATCCTAAAAAAAGGCTTCGAATAGCTTAATATTTAATCAACTGCATTTATTATATCATTGATTTTTTTTTATGTACTAGGTGGTAGACGTGCAGACGGATCACCTGATGGCAAGCAATTGCCGCCGCCCATGGACACCCGTGACACCAGTGGAGTCACAAGTGCGCTGCCCAAATTTTAAACCCCCTTTCTCCTGGATTGGGCCTCCGGTACCCTCACTAACGCAGCGAAACACAGCACAGTGCTGCTTCACGCCGGTTTTCTTTGAGGCTGTGGTGCTGCAATTTTAAAAGCAATTAAAGTAATTCATTTAAAAGCAATTACAAGAATTGCTTTTAAAAAAATATGTGTACAGATTAAAATAAACCTTATTTTTACTACAAAGTGATTTAAACATTAAAATGTGGTTGTCTATTGGTATTGGTATGTAAGATGTTCATTAAAAATGACGCACCTATAAGTTGAACTTCCCGGACATGATTCTGAGTACACAAAACCATTGAATGCGGATAGAGGTAGTTTAGGTAGCATCACAGATGAGTATCTTACATCATACCTGTAAAAATATGTTTACAAAATATTGATTAGGGACACTGTTTACGTTCTCATATGGTCGTAAAAATAGTGTTACAATACAGCAACCACAGTCGATGATTGCTCTTGCCATTTGTTAGCAACTTAGGGAATGGCTGTTTAAATTATCACATCATTTTTGGGTCTGCCTCGATGCCGGCATCCATTGATAAACATCAATGATTTTGTTCCACCTTTTGGGGCTAGACTTGACATGTCCATTTCCTTTTCAGTCTTGCAGTTTTCTTGCCAATGTCAGTAACTTAGTTTTTGCACGTATTACGCTATTGCGTATTCAATCCACTATTCTAATGAAATAAAAACATACCTGTCCAGACCCCAGCCAACAGCTGTACCGATAGAACCATCAGAGTCAGCAGCAAAGTTGTGTGACATCAGAGATAGAGGTGCCCAACCAGAGCAGGAGGACATAGAGGTCACTACTTGAATAAGCCCTAAATAAAAACAGTATTTATCACTGTAGTTTTAATAATAATAATAATTCTCACAACATCTCATACGTTGACCTGATTCCGTACTAAGCAGCGTAAGCACTTGTGTACAGATATCAGACAACCGAGGAACACAAATATATACTTAAATACATATATTACACCCAGACACTGAACAAACACAAGTGTTCATCGCACGAATGTTTGTCCAGGGTGGGGATCGAACCCACGACCTTTGGCGTAAGAGGCAGGGACACTACCAATTGCGCCATCCGGTCAGTCAAGTAGTTAAAAGTTACAGACTTATTATTTGACATATAAAGAATCGTAAGTTACGTAAGTGTTCAAATATTTTGTTTCAAAAATATTTAAGTAAATATTGGCTTAATCTGTTTATAGCCGCGTGTACAAAATGCTTCTAAAAATTTATATTTAGAAACAAAATTTTTCCTTGAAATATAATTTTTGTACAAAACATTTTTAACATAACGCAAGAAAACCTGACAAAATACCTTTTCAGAAATGTCAGTATCGTTATTTGAAAAGAATTTTATTGAAATTTAAAATTGTGTACCTATGTTATAAATAAATCTTCTGGCGTCGTCCTTAGGGTGAAACCTTGGGTGCACGATACTGTACTTGACGTAAGACACTCTTTCGGGCTTCCACCAGTTCTGGCCACAATAAGTTACGAAGGCCGAGCGACCTTCCGATACAGGATCATTATCGTGGAAACGAGACAAACAAGATCCAGCGGCCACTAGCCAATGGGGACTTAAAGCAGCTGCATCACAATGTATCTGTTACAATAAAAGGTAAATAGGAGCGGACTTCTGTGCCTTTTTTATAAGGAGCAGTTTGATTTGTTAACGAAGTATCTACCATTGTAAAATAACATTTTTAAAACTTCATACACTTTAAATAGCATTTTATAACAGTACACTCGAGAAAAGGTGTTACCGAAGTCGGCGCCCAAGACTATCTTGTAATACTTCATTCAATTATTCAACAGGGATCAGGCGCCGACTTCAATAACACCTTTTCTCGAGTGTACTGTTATAAAATGTTATTTAAAGTGTATGAAGTGTTAAAAATAACCATCAGCATAATTGTGAATACGGTATTGAAAGATTTATCTTTTAACTCCTAACTGTTGACGAGTTGACCTTCCATCATCAGCTGACCCACAAAAATAATACAATCAGGCGTAAATACTAGTGCAGCTTTGATAAAAAATGCAAAATTGTTTCATGTGCCTATAAAATTTCAGGGTTGCCCTCGATTTCTCTAAGATCACTTCATCATAAACTGACTTGATGAAATTGGAACCAACTTGGAAGTGTGTTCTTTCAATCAAAAAAATTATTATGCAGATTGGTCAACAATTGGCGGAGAAATGGGTGAAAATACATAAAAAAACAATCATACAGTTGAACATAGAACCTTCTCCTTTTTTAAGTCGGTAAAAAGAGGTAAGCGCTAAACAACTCTCTTCGTGATTTTTAATAAATACTTTTATCACTATTTTTTTATCCACGTCAATGTTTCTTACAAAAATATTTTATGTTTCCTACCTGTGACGGCTCATAAACGTAAACAGCAGCAAATGGATAATCGGACCATAAAGCCACTCTGCTTGAATTCTTTGATATTTTTTGTGATTCATTTCGAAGTTCCGCTGCTGTTTTATTAACATTAAACATTACTGTTTTAAATTTTAACTTCTGTTCTGGTTTACCTTCATTTAGATTTCGAATAATCATAGGAATAGCAGATTGATCTATATGCTTTTTAACATTTTTAACTTTGTTTCCATCATGGTGAGGTAGTATTTGATCCACATCTTCTAAATCGATTTTCTGATTCGCATCATTATAATTTTCTTTTACCATGTTGTAAGTTTCATCGGCATATAACATTATTTTATCAATTTCCTGCCCGGGTCTCATAGTGTGTTTGTCATAAATTTCGAAAAATTTAATTTTATCATCAGCCGTTGTTTTTATGTCCTTGTTCTCTAAAAACATTTCACTATGTGCGTTTGTATTGAACGGTGTTCTAGAACTGCTACTGGCATTTACAAAATACTCAGGTTCTAATGTTGTAGCAGGACAAGTTTCACTGTCTAATTTTACTGTAGGAATTGTATTATCAATAATAATCATGCTTACATTTTTATCAGCTTTTGGCTTTGGAAGTAAGCCAATTTTGAATCTACTAGATAAATATCCATAAACGGAAGGATTTTTATCTACGGACTGTTTACCCAGCTGAGAATTTACTGTAGTTTTTGGAACTTTCGTCAAACCTTTTGGAACACGATTATTAGTGCGCATAGAAAGAATCGGAGATTGTAAAAAAATATTGTCATCAGAAAATTGTTGCCTTCTTCTTGAATTTTCAAATGCAGGTATGAAGGTTTCTCTGCGTTTTACTCTTTCATCGCTATCATCCAAGTAATAAAATTCTATGAAACTTGCTGTAGAAGTATGTAAAATTGGTCTTCCAGCAGTAGTCAAGGGTTTAAAATTTTGATTATTTCTTCTTGGCCTCGGTCCTGTTGGAGTAGTCGATTCAATATCAACAAATATTTTTGTCTTTCTCCATAGCATGTTCACGATTTCGTAATGTTTTCGGCTGACTCGGCCTACTTGCCACTTCTTTACTGGTGATATTCTTAAGGGTTTGTCGCTAATTGTAAACACTGCATTCAAATTTAATGTGTTTATGTTGTCGGAATAATTCACTTTATCACTCAGTGATATACAATTTACTATAGCAGCAAGAGTAAACACAGATAGAATTTTAAATATAAAAGCCACATCTATTTTTCGTCCCATGTTTCGATTGCTCAATGCTCAACCTAATTTAATAATTTGTGTTAAAGTAATGAAAAAAATATCAAAAATAGTCCAAAATGCAAATAAATTTAATTGCCACATCAAATCATTATTATTTTAAAATTAAACTGAAATAAATCCAAATAAAAATAATAATAATAATTTGTGTCTAGTCTGTGACCTAAGTAAACAAGTTATTTGTGTTGTCTTTTTTAAGTTTGGTTCATCATTTATTTGTCTGTGGTTTGGTTTGTGTGCTTTTCCTTTATTAAAAAGTACTCTGTGGTGTGGCTTTGGTGGCTTCTTAAGAACGATCACGGTTACTTGGCACGTGGCAAAAGTTGGATTGGAACTAACGCTGTTTCCTTTGCAAAAGTCAGTGCTTCTGAAATTTTCCCATAAAAATATTGTACAGAGCCCCTATGTCAATGTCACTGAAGTACCTTCTGATCTTGGTCGGTCTGTATATTTGTGTCTAATTTGTGATCAGAAGAGTCACATTTCTGTCACTGCTTTTGATACTTCTCCTTAGACAATTTAACACGGAACACGTGGACGCGTTCCTCTCTGCCAAAGTACACGAACAAACGTTCGTGTACGTTTATTAAAACTAGTTCAGCGCGATCAATCGCCATTTCGATTTCGTATCTGTCGCTGACCGGAACTCGTCAAAATGGTTGTTGTGAAGTTTTTACTAACGACGATCAGAAAATCTAATTTATCTTTCTTATGATTCATAAGTAATGTTCTAATAAAATAAACGTTATTTCACGGAATAATGACCTTTTCCATCTACATAGGTATTTTACGACAGAAATAACCCCAAAAAACAATAGGCGACATCGTGGTACGAATAAACGACAGTTCACGATGGTGCACGATGTTGAGTAGTGTATTACTGTCACCAGTAATAGAAAGAATGAATAATAACTGTCTCACTATTGCTATCAGTTATTGAAGACTTCGGTTTCTCTAAGATTGCTTTATCAAATCCTGACATCAGATCCTGAAATATTTTGAAAATTTTCTACGCACAGCCTTTAGATGCATATTATATTTCAAATATCCAACCCTTCACAATCCTGGTGACCGCCTAGACCACTAGGCCACCGAGGTTTTAAATTAGGTATAACTATTCTAGTACTTATCTGCATTTTCACTGCTGTGAGCAAGTGATGTTCGTAAACAAAATCATCATTTCATTTCATCACTTCTAAATAAGCGATTTTTTTCTAACATGCGCATCACGATCGACAAATTTCTCGTGGTAGACAAAGGATAACTCGTCACAGACATCACAAATCACTATATATATATTATATTACTCTTTGCTATATATGTAGCAAGCTATTAGTTATGTAGATAAACCAGTGTTACCCTTTGAAATATACATTTGTTTTCTTATATAGCTACACTGGTTTCTGAGTATTACCCTTTATGGCAATATTTCAATCAATTTACGTCACTTTTGACATGGTAGTGGTTTTTTTGTGTATTGACAACCGCGACGGCTACTAAGTAGTTTCAATCACAAAAAAACTTTTTTTATTTGAATTGAAAAAGTTTGTTTAGTTCCAAGAGAAATGGAAAATCTAAATAAGAAATCGTAAGTGCGAAATACTTTCAATTGAATTTTACTCTAAAATGCGATATGTTGATATAGTTTTGCTCTAATCTCTTAAAGAAGACTGTATATTTGACGCTAAATAACGCAACTAATAGGGGAATGGAAACTGAAACTATCTGGTCCTATATAATAGCTGTCGTAAATTGTGCATTTGACTTCTAAGCGTATGCTTTGAACCATCCTAACACGTAATTTTATTGCTAACATTTTCAGATTTCAACGGAGTAATAGCCAGATTACTTAAATCAGCCGACAGTTTTACTGTTTTTGTTTTCTGTTGAGTTATTATTTTATTAGCTTTTGCGCCCCATTCTGTAACAACGATATCGATATCGATATCTATCTATCTATCTATCAGATAACGATATCTGATATTTAAGTGTTACTTTTCGGCCAAAATCTTTGAATAGAGAATAGAAGCCAAAATAGTCTGAAATAAAGTTCGAACAGAAGGACCAACTTTTTGAACAATCTTAAAGTAATTTGTATGAAAAACTGAAGAGCTCCCTCTATCGTACATAAGCATAACTAGATAGTTAAAGGTGAAAGACAATATTATCTTCCACTTGGAATTAAAAGGTGACAAAATATTGCGTAGATACGCTACGAATTCATTGAATGTTAGTGCTAACCCCTCTGTTAAACGCGTCCTCGCCGCACGGCGGATTCTGACCACAGCCGTGACTGACCGTGACTAAATGGTGCGCGGAGTGACTTAGTCTTTACAATATTGTTTTTTTTTTAATTTCGTGTTTGCGAAGCTAGGTTTTTTGAAAATGACGCATCTATCCCCCTGGGGCATATATCCCGATTTTACCCTATAAGATCAAATAAATATACCCTAAGGCTAAACTTTCTCCATTATTGCTAATATAAGAAAGGCAAGAATCGTTATGTACCCAATACAAGTGTTGTAGACCCATAGCATTAGCACTATAGAATGATTGCGTTACTTGGGCTTTCCCCCGAATTTGGCCTGCGGCGAAAACAAGCCAAGGCTCTCATCATGACAGATTCTGCTACAGGCCCCTCACTGGCCATGAAACTAGAAAACGCGCGATTGCGCTGGAATCCGACTCTTTCTTCGATCGATCGATGAAAATGTGCTAGTCTCAAATTTGGATATTCACTGTACTGTAATAAGTACTAGATGACAAAAATCTCCGAGTATCTCCCCTATCAAATGAAAAATGGTAGTGTTCTTAAGGTTGGTGCCTTTGAGTATATAGGTTGGTGCAGAACCTTTGAGTAGAGAAGTGCAGAACAGTATATATTATAATACAGAATTGCCAATGTCGGGCCGTTTTCATATTATTTATGATGTATATTCTGTTCCACAGCGGAAAACCGCGCGTTTTGATTTGGTACATATAGTCCGTTTCCATATTCAAAGACCGTCAAAGACATAGCCCATAGCCAAATGGATTTTTTTGTTGCTAAAATTTAACCTGTTTTCATTGATCAAAAGTGTCAAATAATGTTTTTCTCTAAGTTATGATGTGAAACCAATAGGTGAAACCATCGACGTAGTATCTATAAATTATCTATTATCTTACTCTATGTGTGAAATTCATGGGTTTCTCAGAACAATATTGTTCTGAGAAACCCATGAATTTAAGTGAAACCTTTGTCAAACATGATCCATGAAAAATGATTGATGAAAGTGTCATCTTAGATTTCAATTTTGATTTAATTTAGGCTTGTCATGTAACTTCAAAAATAATTTATTTTCAAATTCAAATTTTGCAATGTGAATTTGGTATTTATTGCATATTGTTGAATATTTAGAGTCAACAAAAAATTACAGTATAATTTACGCTTCAAGTTTATTAAAGAAACAGCGATAACTAGTAAGTTAGCTTTATTGGTCTGTTAAACTGTCTGTTATTTTATCTGAGGAATGTAAAATCTGCTTTTAATGTAGGTAATTTAAATGTGCGTTTGCAACGCCTTATCAGGGTGATGTTATGGCACTCTGGAATTTATAAGACCTATGTATACCAAAATCAGCAATGAATAAATTGAATGGTTACTTTATAAAATTACTTGGATTTTTTGGAAGTCTAATAGGTACCCGGTACATTTATCTAAGCCAATCCGGTTTGATACTTTCTCTTTATTTTTACAAATCTAAATAGTTTTGAAAAGGTACGATCATTGTGCCAAACTTATATAATTATAGCACCCATGTCTTAATTGCCGTAGTCCTAAATTAAATTTATTTCTTGTATACTACTTTCCATTAGCTAAAATCGTTCAAACAAGTTCAGACTTGTTTTGTGCTTCACGATATATTTAGTAAATATCTCTTAATTATAATTGCTCTGGTGTTTGCAAATACATAGTTCTTAATTTTTGTATTTATCAATCCTCTTTTTTGGTCCAAGTGCCGGCCAGAAACATTTTTTGCTGTATTCTGTGAGACTCATCCCCCTGAGTATTTATTACTATGGCACCAAAGTCATCCTTGGTTTTGTTGGACTTCAAAAATCAACATCTTCATACATTTTCAGTGAATGTGGGTTTTCGAGTGTTAAAAATCCGCTAGATGGAGTACTATAGGAGTGAGGTCTATATACAATTTCATTGGTTAGTTGGTGGTGGTAACGTGGTCTGTCAAAATGTCAATTTGACAAACTGAACAACCAATGCGGTTGACGTTGGACCCACAAAAAAACCCCACACGGTACCGTCAAGCAAAATATTTTTTTAGTTCCTTACTCTAAGTCTCCTAGAGGGCGCTGTAGTCAATTTAACGTGACGTCATGTCGCCTATAACCAGAAGAAAATCAAAGACGCTTCTAATGACATCTCATTTGTTCAAATATGATAACTAGTTTAGAAGTTATGAGGGAAGAGATGAACAGCCATACATACATACATACAGGTCAAAATCATAACCTTCCTTTTTGCTTCGACGCAGTCGGGTAAAAATACCTAATTTGAAATCAAAACACAATAGGTACTTCAATTGTATGTCGTGCACTTACCATACAATCCGCAACCTCTTATGGGAAAAGCTCAGGCAATAATGTAGATCTAGTCACTCAGTTGTTATATTTTGTTCAGGAGTCACAACTATGAATTCAACACCAGTGGTACTTAACAAAGGCGCTATGCGCAAGTATGAGGACCTGGAGGTCCCGTGCGAGGCAGTCCTGGCTAGCTATGTGTGGGTAGACGGTACTGGCATTAACCTTCGTTCTAAAGACCGAACGTTTGATTTCATACCCAAAACTTTCAAAGGTATGTATTGAGTATTTTCCACATGTCTTTCTAGTCCGCTTCTATGTGGAGTACGCTTGGACCATAATCCAGGATTTGACTAGTCTGTTAATTAAAATGATATGCTGACCTTTGCACCCTTAGACGGTAAACAGACCTTGTGCATCATGGGTATAGGCCTATAAGCCACCCTTTACCATTTGGACGAAATACAAATTCTTTCAAAAAATACATTGACTCTATACAATTGAAAATGACATATTTTCGGGTCGGGGAAATGTATTTAACTGGATCCATTCGTCCACTGAGACAGAAAAGAAATGTTACGCAAGTTTGACTCGAAAACTTACTACCTGGGCCGAGTATACACCGTACTTTTTTAACCAACTTACTCCCTTATCGAGAGCTTTTTTTTTTTTACAACATCACATACATTGATCTGACTCCGAGAGCTTTATACTGATAAAAACTGACATTTTCCCCCAAGGAACTTACAGTCTAATCTCAGAAAAAAAAGTCACCTTCCCATACATAAGTAATCAGCTGATTGGTCCAAATTGTATGGGAAGGCAGTTTTCTTTTTTCTGAGGTTAGACCCTATATTCCTTGGGGGAAAATGTTTGTTTGATCATTCATCAGTATAATGCTCTCGCTAAGGGAGTGAGACGGTTAAAAAAGCACGGTGTATAAGCGTTATTAGACATACGGTGTATTGTATTATTAGATTCGTTTGTGTACATGACTGATGGATAAAAATCGATTTATGAAAATTGCTACTAAGCATATTGACTTTTGATAAACAAATCTGGTTAGCAGACTTTATTATTGTAAGCTCATAAAACACATCGTTTACGGCAGAGGGATGTAAGCATTTATAGATAATAAAACCGACTTCTGTTGCCAGAAGCTTCCGTGGCCGGCCCATGTAGATTCGACCACTGACATTAATAGGCTGTAAATAATAGTTTTACGGCTAGTTCAATCGATGACCAATGCATTTTTGGTCTTTATAAGAAGAGCTAAATAACTTACCTAACAGAATTATCAGGCAGTGCCACGTAACCATGAACAAAAAAATAAAAATTCACAAGTAAAAAGAAATGGGTTAAATAATTTTGGGAAGCGTTAGCCTATAAAATATATATTTTTTGTGATAGGTGGCAGACGAACAGACGATCACCTGATGGTAAGCGATTGCCGCCGCCCATGGATACCCGCGATACCGGTGTTTGAAAGATTGAAAGTGAGTCTGTAATAAAATCTCATCTTATTGTGCGTACGACTATTTTAGCTATGATACGGACCTGCGGATCCTGAGCTATATGGACAGCAACATATCAATGTTTACCAATTTTCGATTCTCATCTTAATGTCAAATACTTTTGGTTCAATATCAAAGAGGATATCTGTCAGATTGTACCTATTAGTAATCAAATGACATGTGTGGCTGTTTGAATGAGGCTATTATATTCTACACCGAAGATAGATTGCCCTTAAAAATGTTACCTGTAATCTAAGCTACCTACCAAATGTGCGTCACCCACATGACAGTCGAGTCGGCGTCGAAGCGGCGACGGCGCGATGTCGAGTACGTACAACGTATAACTCTACGGACTTTTCGAAGAAGGAAGCTTTTCCTTCTTATCATCTTCTTCTTCTTGGTCCGGGCTTGTCCGCAATCGGGCAGCTCAGTAATTGTGCCTATTTCCCGGGCGGAGGGTGAAGTCGGCCGGTGTCACTCCAACCAGCCGAGTCCTTCAAATAAACCTATTAGCGCCTTGGTGTTTCTGAAGATTTCCTGGAGACTGCCTGGGTTTCCCAGCTAGTGTGCCCGGTTGTTGGCCAGTACTATACACTCTGAAAGTACATAAGCGGCTGTTTCTTCCTTCTCCATGCATGCTCTGCATAGAGGGCTGTCTGGAACACCTAGATGAAACAGATGTTTGTTAAAACTGCCATTCCCCGTTAGAGCACTGATCACTAAACGGAGTTTTGGCTTATTAAGTTGTAAAAATTGTCTGGAGAGACGGGATTCCTTCTTATTTTTACCGTCTTCAAAAAAAGAGGAGGTTCTATGTTCGACTGTATAGTTTTTTTTATGTATGTTCACCGATTTCTCCGCAGATTGTTTACAGATTTGCACAATTATTTTTTGTTTAAAAGAACATACTTTCAAGTTGGCCCCATTTTCATCATCTCAGGATCTGATAAAGGGATCCCAGAGAAACCGAGGGCAACACTCAAATTTTATAGGCACATGAAATGTTTTTGTATCTTTTATCAAATCTGCACCAGTATTTACGCCTGATTGTATTATTTTTATGGGTCAGCTGATGATGGAAGGTCAACTCCTCAACGGTTAGGGGTTAAAAGATAAACACTAAAAAGCACGAAAAAAAAACCGCCTTCAAAAACCACGAATTAAGAAGTGTAAAATAATATTTTTAACATTTCATACATTTTAAATAACATTTAATAACAGTACACTCGAGAAAAGGTGTTATTGAAGTCGGCGCCTAATCCCTGTTGAATAATTGAATGAAGTTTTACAAGATAGTCTTGAGCGCCTACTTCGGTAATATCTTTTCTCGAGTGTACTGTTAAAAAAGTGTATGCAATGTTAAAAATGTTATTATACACTTTTTAGTTCGTGGTTATTGAAGGCGGTTTTTTATTTTCGTAGAAATATTAACTCATTCATATGCACGAAACAAAATGACAAAATGGCGGTTGAGTCGTGGCGTGGCGCTCTTGAACGCTGCCGATGCACCTCAGCCGCGACATCTCGCCGTCGTCTGCACCTCAACGCTTCCCCTCCCTCGTGCCGCGACTCCAGTTTGAGAGAAGAAGAGAAGAGAAGAGAAGAGAGAAACCTTAGATACAATGCGCTGCTGACGTGCCTCTGCTTCGACTCCATCCCTGCTCGATTGTCTTGTGGGCGACGCGACCTCCGATCAATCTTTATCCGAGATCAATCTTATGGTATAATGCAGTCATACTCTAAGATTCGAAGCGTAGGTACCGTAGATTATACTCAGAAAAAGATTGTAGGGATCGGGCCTTTATCAAGATAAAATATTAAATGGGATACTTAGTGCAAAATACGGTCTCCAATGGAGGAACTTTTATCAATGAGAATTGGTATTAAGGATTTGATTTCTATCGGTGTTAAGGTTCATTTAATGCTAGATGAGTAAACCAGACCAGCCGGATGAATCTGATTTTCAATTATTGGTTTTCCATTACCCAAACCAAACATTATTGCTAACTTCACATTCGTGATTACAGTTCTTTAAAGCTCTGCAAGAAGGTAACTAGTTTTGTACGTTAGTACTTCTCTTGGAAAATCATCAGCTCATTTCTAGTGGTACCTACTAGAAAGGTAGAAGGTCACTTCAATGGGTGTTATTGAATGTAAATAAGTACGTATCCAATAATTTCAGTGACATTGGTTTTTATGTTGGATGAGATGAGTAAAGTTTAGATTTTTCAAATCTAAGTGCGTATTTCTACCATTAGCTCGGCAGTGAGGGAAAACATCATGAGGAAACCTGCATGTTTCGAATAGTTTCCGAAAAGTTTAATTATGATTCAGTTGGTCTGGTTCCCCTGTTAAGGGGTTGCGAAAGTCAGACGGCAGTCGCTTCATTGTAATTATCAGACTCCCCAAAGTTTGAATGATGGTCTAAACGTATCCCTGGGCTCTAAATCGACAGCTTTGGACGCAACCGGGAATTACAAACTAAGGTGAGGGAGATGAGAAAAGTGCAGCAATTTTTTAGTGCTCCTATTCAGACCAGTTTATCTTGAAAACTTTCCACATGTGATGAAACCGGACATTTTAATGCAAGATCTAGACTACTAGGTGGCGTTAGTGTTCAGATATTTTGAACTTTTGTACGAAGTTCAAAAATAGTAACATGCTCTATATATGCGTATGTAAGCTTAAGAGGCTGTTGTCATTCGTGTCCACCAGGGCGACGCGACTTTCGCCGGAAAGTACGCACTAAACGCGAAGTAGGCTCTATTTTAGATATACATTTTACTCTATGGTTTAAACTTTTCAGATTTGCCAATTTGGTACTTCGACGGCAGCAACACCGCACAGGCGAACTCGGATAACTCGGACACGTTCATTTTCCCACAAGTAATTTACCACGACCCGTTCAGACGCGGTAACCATATCCTGGTGCTAGCCGACACCTACTCGTACAATTACCAGCCAACCCGTTAGTAAATTCAATTTCCTTTAGTATCTCCTGTGCAAGCAGCCGACCCTTGCCACAAAATAATACAGATGGTTCACTCTAGCTGGCATTTATATGGAAGAGTTGGTTAACCTACGTGCTAGGCATTAAGCTACTGTTACACATGCTCATTTGTAGCATGCTAAATATGCGCATGCTTAAGGAACTGTCCACATTTGCTATCAATAAGCATGCTATTACTCATATTTTTAGCATGCAGGTTTGCTTATTTTTTAGCTAATCTGTTTACACGTGCTAAAGTACCCCACCACGTTCCCTCTTCTATCCGCCCTACTGGTAGCCTAAACGAAAACTACGGACTAAAAAGTGTATAATAATATTTTTATCACTTTATACAATAACATTTTATAACAGTACATTCAAGAAAAGTTTTCACCGAAGTCGGCGCCTTCCTAATCTATTTTGAATAGTTAAATGTTATTAAATTACAAGATAGTAGGTATTGGGCGCTGACTTCGGTAACACCTTTTCTCGAGCGTACGGTTATAAAATGTTATTTAAATTGTATAAAGTGATAAAAATATTATTTTACACTTTTTAGTTTGTGGTTTTTGATGGCAGTTTTTTTACAGATTTTTTTTTAAGCTCATTAGTGTCTTCTTTTGTTGGCGCCTCAAAAGTAACATTCTTTTAGCATAACAATAAGCATGTGTAACAGTACCTTTATATCTTATCGTGTCTCTCCCGCATACGTTTCGTATAGCCTGTTTCTGTCACACACCGAAACACGCCGAGACCAATATTCGCGCGTATGTATTTGTGCATAGCCGATTTATCACTGGTGGTTTTCGTTGTCTCAATTTTGTACTTATGGTTTCGAAGAGACAGTTTTGACAGGAGGCAGCCCAGAATGAGACAGGATAATGGTGGGCATTGCGGTTAAGTTCACACAAGTTACTCCAATTCGTTTTCCGGCGGCATTCCTCTGGTGTTGCAGATGTACTCGATGATATATGATCCGCCTGCTCGTCTGTCTTTGCCTCATAAAAAAAGAAAATGACGTACTCAATGGCTTGAGCGAAGGGCCTCAAGCCAATAAGTACAATAATGGAACGTTCTTCTATTAACTATAGAACTAGATAATGCATCACATACAAATACCGATCTCAAATGGCTCTGTCATTACTTTCCCTCATAAAGGGCATTTATCGTAATCTTACACTCGTACTTTCACCTATTTCCGTCCAATTCATATGGCCATTTTTGCACTTAACCATTAAACTGTGACTGGGAGCCGGCGAACGAGTATGGGCGGTTTTAGCTCAGCGTATTTTTCTGCGCGTCATGCAGGCGTTTACACGCGCGCTACATTACGCGCTTCAAAACCTAGACATGTGTATACGAGCATATTTTTGGTACCGGTAATGAGTCGTATCTGTATCATCATGGATCACAACAGCTCGCCCTTAGAAGGGCAAGCTTAGAAGCGCGTCAACGCTTGTACAAGTTGAGCGAGTGCCAAAAGGCGTGCCTAAAAGTGCCTACACGCGCTTCCTAAAACTTTTAAATTAAATACGCGTATACAACTTTAAGCTACAACCACCTAATAACCGCAAATTTTCACCGATAAAAAGTTCAACGTCTATAGTGGGCAGGTGCCTTAAGGTGACGGGTAGGGCACAGTAGCGACGCCAATCGATTTTAATTTTTAGCTACTAAACCGGATTTTTTTTAAAACAATTACAGGGTTACAACCTCGCGGCAAACACTTATTCTATTCATTAAATATCCATGCACAAATGCGGAGCCAACATTCGTACGCGAAAAATTGTTTCACGCTAAAAGTGGCCGCTTTTGGCGGTAATCAATTTTTCGCATACAAAAACGGACCGAACATTTGTGCAATCATTAAAAATGAATGATGTCGCTAGTTAGAGCTCCCCGTCGCCTTAAATCTTGCTTCGGGAGTGGAGTACTTACCATTTATTTCCCACGTAATGTCAATCTCTTCACGGTATTGTTTAAATTTAAACGTATTTCCTTATTTTATGCCGCTATTTGATGTCAATATCTGCCGACCTCGATGGTGCAGTGGCGAGAACTTAGCCTGGGGATCACTTAGAAAAGCCATTTAAAATATTAATTTTATTTTGTATTTGTTGTTATAGCGACAATAGAAAATTTCACTTCTAGCTATTATGGTTTATGAGATTCAGCCCAGTGGCAAGCAGTCGTTGACTGGCAGCGGATTCTTAATTATAGGTCCTCTTTTTTACCCTTACCCCCACATTACCTTTTTTTAACCCTAATATGGTTTCCCACCCAAAGACCTGAAAACCTTTGATCGTGAAGTTTTACTGAAACTCGCCCTATTAAAACTCGTCCCAGAATTTCAGGATTTTTTGCAGACTACTGTTCTAAACTAACCAACATTTTTGGTTTTGTAGAGTTCAGTATGTATTTGTTTTTATTTAGTCTGCAGAGTCCCACTACTGGGCAAAGACCTCCCCCAAGTCTCTCCATTCCTACCTATCCAGTGCCTTTACTTGCCATTCTTGGACATACGTATTGAAATCGTCACACCATCTTGTTATGGGCCTGCCGCGTAGTCGACTTTGCCATTGGGTGACGATTTTTGTCCATCTTTCAGGGTCCATTCTGCATACATGGCCCGCCCACTCCAGTATGTATTACCGCCACAAAAGTATTGGTTGGGTTATGTTAGAAGAGATTTAATTGGGCGAGTATCCCCTTAACTCAAAAAAGTCTGGTGGGCGGGCGGGGGCGCCCTTAATCTTAACTATCTGTTATCTTCCCCCGTAATGACAGACCCTTAGTATTTTTATTTTGTATTTGCTAAAATTAATGAACCTCTCTCGATTTATCTGGTTTGCAAGGAGTAGGATGGCACCATAACCGACAAACCAATATCTTATTGTTGATTAATGAAGTGGTTTCCGCCTTTTCTGTTTTTCTCATTAAAATATTATTATTGTATTTCTCATTATCACTAACTTAAGTAACTTAAATGTACATTTCTTATCAGACTAAAATTCCTTAAGAGCCACCGATTTTTATTGATTGTGATAGAATTAAGACAATAAATGTTAAATTTATCAAGACATTTAAGTTTAAAACACAATATGGAATTTGTTCACTTAACACACGCCATTCATGTCACAATAGGATATGTCCTATTTTTTTCTCTTGTTGGGAATATAAGAACCATTAAAAAGTGAAAACCCTTCGAGATAGGAAAATTTTAAAATCACTTAAAATAGACTTGCCCAAAACGCTCCATACAAACAGCGACGCGAGGCGTGACGTCAGCCCTCACTAGTTTGTGCGCATCGCGAGATGGCTTTATTAAATAGTGTGTTTATGAAAATGGTTTCTTAACAAAAGTTGCTATAATTTGAATAAGATATCGATTTTTATAAAATATTTCGTAAATTTAAGACTTAAAATTTACTTGCCTATCTTTGCCTTTGAGGTTCAAAATAAAAATAATACATAAGGTTTCAAGCTTAAATTATGTGCATAGCTCCTTTTGACCGTTATTTCTCAATTCTATTTAAAAAGTCTGCCAATCTTAGACCTAGTAGACAAGCCTATAATCTCTAGCAAGATTATAATAATTAGTGGCCACTTTTTTTAAACTACTTTTGTTTACTGATCCGTAAAAAGAACCTTAAACCTAAACCTAGATACAATATCTAGAAATATATTGTTTAGCTTAATTAAGTTATTAAGTGCTACATTTTGCGATTCAAATTCTGAAAATATTTTAATGTTCGGCTGGACAAATAGCGCATTTGCCAAAGGTCGCGGGTTCGTTCTCCATCCTGGACAAACATTCGTGTGATAAACACTTGTGTTTTTTCAGTTTCTGGGTGTAATACCTATAATGTATTTAAGTTTTATAGTTGTAATTCCTCCGAAATCCCTAACACAAGTGTTTAAGTGATTCCGCACTAAGAGTAGTTCGGAATCAGGTCAATGTATGACATGTTTTACGAAAATAATTATTCATTCGTCAGCTCAAAATAGAAATAGGATTCCTTTTAATGAGTGAGGTTTTCCCTATTCACTAGCTTTCATAAATAGTCATAAAAGAAAATGTTGTACGAGGAGTGCCGGAGCTGCGGCCGACGCTGCAGAGAGACTGAAACCTACAAAGTATAGACATCTATCTGGTACCCACCACTTTGTAGCTTTACTTACCTAAGCCTCTAGTCGAAGTCACAGGAGAGCCAAAGGCTGGCAGCTACCTCGCCCAGCGAATTTACATCGCGATCTAGCGGGGTAAAGCTGCCAGCATTTTGGGGACATTGCCACGGGGACCTACTTTGTTTTAACTTTTCTTTTTATTTGATTTTAGCTTATTTTTATTTGTCAGTTATGGTCTTATTTTTTTGTGTTTTTTTTCTTTAGTTATATAAATAACCCCCAGTGTAATTATATTGTACCACGTAGTAGTGTTGTATTTAGTTTGAAGTATTTGGAATTTTACAAAGGATTTCCTATGAAATCATAATATCTTTTAATAGGTCTATACCTATTAAAAGTATTATCTTTGTACTTTAGTTATAAGTCCGTTATAAATAAGTTCCTAATATAAATTGTTTGGTTGGAAATATAAAGCTCTGGCGATTTCTCTGGATAGATGATACGTCCCAAGGTGTTGATTGTTCAATTTCTCCCTGGACAATGATATTTGATATATTTTCCTTGTTCTACGAACCGTGCGTACCTGCCGTCAAATCAAGTTACGTTAATTTCCTGTAATATATACAGGGTGTAAAAAGACTACGCACTCAGACCATTAAAACAAGTCTTAGAACAAAAATTATTGATGGGAAACGAAGTTGATTTTTTGGTGTCAATTTTAATCCTATATACGGACGGACAACGCAATGAACAGCGTACTCGTACTCAGGACCGCGCCGCACGCGCGTCCGCGCCTCAATCGACGAGGCGCGTCCCCCGCACACCCCCCCGCCCCGCTCTCAAACATTACATTGCGGACTGTACGTTTTTAAGCCATTTTTCCCTAGGAATTACTTAAAATTTTTAACAAGTTTCTTTGGACAAAAATGAGGTATTAATGTTCAAAATGTATTAAACATCAAAATCTTGAGATTTTTATTTTGACTTTGAGCTTCAATAACTTGGAAAGTATTGAGTTCCCAAGTATGGTCTAGAAGAAAAAAATGATCCTGATGATGTGCTGAATACGTGACTTTCGGCTTCGTTAAGGGTCTTTTTACACCTTGTATAGGAAAGCCAGAAGCTTCAATAAAATAACGCGTATGGATTATGGAGCATCATACTGTCATGTGTGCACAAGTGATAAGTGCGTTACTTGTGACTGATTTTGTATTGGAATGAATTTGAAACGTTTCAATATTTCTTGTTACGTTTGGTTAATAACTGATGTATTTACGTGATTCATCTAAAGGTCAGGCAGGTATCTTAAAATTTTGACATTTGATATGAGTGTTGATACGTGCTCCTATTGTAATCATAAAAAAACATTCATGAATTTTACTATTGTGAATATTTCAGTTATTTTATATTTTTACAGCATCTAACTTCCGCAAACAATGCGTAATGCTTTGCGAGAAAGGCGAGGTGGAGGAGCCGTGGTTCGGCTTCAACCAGGAGTTTTTCCTTACTACCACTGATGGGCGGCCGCTGGGCTGGCCGGCGGGAGGGTTCCCGGCCCCCCCAGGCCCTTACTACTGCGCCACAGGAGCCAACAAGATTGTAGCCAGGGACCTTATGGAGGCATTTTACAGGTATTTTATCTTATCTTTTCATGTAGCTCATCGACTGTCTTCATATGAACTTTTTTATCTTTAATAGTATTCTTTGCACTTTTCTCATGATAGAATATTATCATCAGTGTCACACCTATCTTTTGGACTATTAGTCTGCCTCTGTATATCTTCTTCCGGTATGGCGTAAGCAAAGTATCAGCTTATTTACTGTCCCACTGCAGGGCAAAATCCTCTGTCATATAATGTAGTGATCCCTACTATGATAGGATTAGGCTTAATCGGGTAAGTGTAAAGTAAAAAGTCAATTTATGTCTGTCTGTTTGTCACAGACATAGTTTTGAGCGGAAATTACTTTCTTGTTACATTTTTTTTAAATCAGAGTCCTTTAATGTTAATAAGGATGGCGTTACGCGTACATTATAAATTTTACAAAGCACTTAGATTATTATTATGTTACTTAGTTGTGTATTTTTAATACCATCGCTAGTAGATAGTGAATCTACATCATTAAGACTCACAATGGAAATAAAATATCAAGTTAACTTCACATCTCATTAAAAATAAATTGTACTTAAAATAAAATATAACGAATAAACCAAATAAATCCTAAAGGGGCAGAAGGAAAAATATTTACCTCATATAATTTTATATTATTAAATACGTGGCTGTTCTTCATAATTAAGTAATCCAATCTACATTTCTATGCCAAATACAATTTAATTTTCATAAAAAAGCTAAAGTTAAGTTTTGACTCTTTTAACAAAATGAAAAGAATTTTAATTTCTTGTTCAGCGCAATTTTAATGTGTGTGGCAAGCTTAAAGCGGGAACTCCCAAGCATCATGGTTAACCAAACTTTTTTAGTTAATCTTTCGTATGGTAGATGTAAAAATTATTAACCTTTTCATGAACTCAAGATTAACCTTAAGTCAAAATCTATGCTTCCTCGAGCGATGCGCTGCTATTCCATTTCCCAGTATGTGTAACATACAAATATAAAAAAAACAGGCCTTACAAACGAACACAAAGAAACGAAAGAAGAATAAGATTTTAGTAGACCATCAATTCTTTGTAGTTATATATCCACAGATCATTATGTAACGTTGAGAAATACCAACCCAAATTAAATTTCTTTTTTTGCGTCGACGTCAGACCCACGTTGAGTGATGAAAATTTTCACTAACGTATTTTCCCCAATTTTCTCTTAGGTATGCTACAAACAAAGGTTTTTGGAGTCAAAGCCAAATACTGAAGTTTGTTCATTATTCACCTTTGAATAATTAGTTTTATGTCTGAATAACGTAAAGCCATTAGGTAAGGTTAGTCAAATCGAATCTACTCATATATATCTCTAGTTACTGGATATTATGTGATTGCCCTTTAACTATTAAACCGATTTTTTTTAAATATGGTTCTACCCGAAGATAATTTGCCAATGTTAAGTAACATATTGAGAATAAGCAGGTAGTCAAAAGTCAAAGTCAGTCAAAATCACAGTCACTAAATAAAACGTCGGTGTTTTACGTTTTATTGACCTACGAATTCAGCGGATATCACTCTTAAAGCAATCGCGGGTTTTAAGACTATTAGGTCCAAGTTGCACACTTTGCAGCACTTCACTGCACAAATGAACACTAAATTTGTACACTAAAAACCACTAGACACTAATTTAAAACCTTTGAATTGCATCACTCGCCTTATTTAGCCCTACCCGCCGAATCTGCCGATTTATTAAAGATTTATCAACCTTTAACTGAGTGACTTATCAATATCATAGTAATTTGTGCACGAAAAATACATGCAATTGTTAGTATAGCCAAAAATATAGGGATCTCGAAATGGGTTTTGCTCAAATAACCGTAAAAATTCGTAGGTTAAATGCAAATAATTCAATATCAAAATTCGGAAATGGAGTGATTTAGCGTTAAAAGACTTAAGACTTAATTTACTTTTTGAATTTTTTTTTATCTCACCTATTCGAAAAGAATGACTTGGATCGCCTTTATGTGTACCCAAAGATGGTGTTTTCTATAAGAAACTTTTAGCGGGCGGAAAATACCTCCTCTGCGCACTTTAGCGGGCGGAAAAGATCTTTTCCTTCCTTATTAAAAGGCTGCCGGTACATTTTTGACTCCTCTCTGGTGTTGTATCTATGGGCAGCGGTAATTTCTTACCATCAGGTGATTTGTCTGCTCGCCTCCTATATAATAAAAAAATAACTCAACTTGTTTGTTACAGATGTTGTCTTTATGCAGGGTGCCAGCTAAACGGTATCAACCCTGGAACGACGCCATCTCAGTGGAATTTCCAGGTATATTATTTATCCATTTTATTTTTTTAATAATGATAACCCTCCGGAGGATCAATTTATCCCGGTGGTGGGGGAAGAGGGCTTTTGGGAAGAATTGCTATCACAAATACAGTATTGTGTGGGTCGGAGGAAAAAATCATGGCTGCGTAGCATCCGGGAGTGGACGGGGATTGCGAGCGCCGCCAAGGTGTTTCGCCTCGCTAGAGACCGAGAAGGATATGCTAGATTGACGGCCAACCTTTGCTAGTGGGAGAGGCACTTTAAGAAGAAGAAGCTATCTCAAAATATAATAGACAATATTTACAAACTGATTAGGGCCCGATTCCACCGAGCTTTATCCGAGAATAAATCTATGGTATAACGCTACAAGCAGTAATGGCAGCGTTGCACTATAGATTTATTCTCGGATAAAAATTAGTAAAATCGGGCCCATTGCTGTTTTTGTGACGCTTTTGAGAATTCTATTACCAACCTTTTTCGACCTTTTTTTCTATCTCCATTTCATCTTAGCATCTAATTCCCGGTTGCGTCCAAAACTATCGCTCTGGAGCCCAGGGTACGCTTAGACCATAATTCAGTATTTCAGGGGAGTCTGGTAATTACAATGAAGCAACTGCCGTCTGACTTTCGCAACCCTTTACAAGAGAACCAGACCAAGCACATAGATTTAAGAAATCTAGAGGTGCATGCTCGTATTTGAACCTCGACAGCGCGTCCAGAACCCTGAACTACCAGCTCACTCGCGTTGTTGTCGGTTTTTTTTTTATCACGCTCAAAGGGGCCTCGGTTGCTTGGCGTGCGTGGTGTGATTTTGAATCGCGTGATCCGCCGATATAGAATATGCAATGTATTCGTTATGTAATTGATATCAATTATACAAATAGAGGTGTAAGAGAAGATCCTTGAGCGGGCGGGCGTGCATGCGTGCGTTCGTGCATGCGTGTGTCTGTGTGTGTGTTTGGCATCGTAGCTCCCGAACAAATGAACCGATTTTGATTTTGGTTTTTGTGTTTGAAAGATGCCAAGATGGCCGCCGTCGAGGGTTTTTTAAATTTTCAATTTTAAAAGTGTGAACCATATTTAAGTCCTCGCGGATTACCAAAAGTCCGTGAACCACACTTTTGTTGGGAACCAATGATCTCCTTAGTACCTACCTCGCGCCTCTACATAGTACCTACTGCCTCGCTCTCTGCCATTACTCGTACATTACTTCGATCAAAGTGTATCTGGGATGATTGGTAAATATTTATCAAAATAATATGCAGGAATTTCGTCAGTATCAAAGGTTTATAAGTGATTAACATGTATTACGGGCCACAATTTTTATTTGATATGTATAATTGTAGGTTTACGCACATGCTTTACTTGTTAGCGGTAATATATAGGAGAAGAGGAAATGAAAACAAAATAACAACATCATCATCATTTCAGTGTGTCATTCCGGGGTGCATCCAAACTGGTACCCGGGCCTACAACGAAACCGTCCCGTGACTAAAGAATCCAAACAAAGAAGGCGTGTGAAAGAGGCGATAATATTTATTAATTCCGTTTCGTTGTAGGCCATCTGGGTTTGGTATTACTTACAATAAAGTTCCACGGCTATTGAATAACGTAACCCTCATTAGGCAAAGCAAGCATGACTGGATGATGATGACGGTTACACGTTCAGAAATAACATATTCTATATTAGCGACCGGCCCCGGCTTTGCACGGATGCCATTACTACTAATACTCTATTTATTAAAAGACCGCGTCAAAATCCGTCGCGCAGTTTTAAAGCATATGCACGGTTAGGGAATTTGTCGCTTAACCACTTTCAAACGAAAATCTGCTCGTCAGATGGTTAAGAGTGCGGTGAAGTGTCGTTCAAATTCAATTCGCGGCGAGCTTCGCCATTCCTCGGACATCTCGCTATCTCTGTCCCGCCATATAGGACCCTTAAGTGGAAGTAGAAACAGCTAGATAGCTGTTTGAAGTTAGTAAGAGAATTATGTGAATTTGCGAATAGGTGCCAAAAATTATAAATGAAGCTTGATTTTATTTTGATTTAAGACATTGTATAACTAGACAATACAAGATATGTCTTTGCTAAATTTTCATATTGAATAATTGAGTTTTTAATATAAAACATATGTTTAACAGAACAGGCAGAAATAGGTCGTTAACGTTGAAAATTGTATGAAATGTAATCGAATATATTTTTAAATGGGTAAATATTTTTAAAAGGAAGTGTTAACCGAGACATAGATAAATATTTCCTTAATCCTAGTAACGGCAATGGAATGTTGAGATATCCTCAAATTGCAATGATTGATGATTTCGGTATTATGTTATATACGTTTGTATGCTAACTGTTTAGCTACTAAACTGGATCTATTTTAAACAAGTTCGGGGTTACAACCTCTCGGCAATCACTTATACTATTTATTAAATAACCTTGCACAAATGTGAAATTGTTTAAAATAGATCCGGTTTAGTTGCTAACAATTTAAATCAGTTGGCGTCGCTAATGTGCCCTACCCCGTCGCCTTAAGCGCCAGATTCCCCGATCGCACAGGAACAGACAGTGAAACCGACTTTATTTTATCTATGTAGTGTGTTTCGGTTAATTAATTTTATTGTGGTTCAACCTCTTACTGTCTTAATTTCAGGCTGCAATTAGCTAAAAAAAACTTAGTGATATCAAACGTAATAAATTTTGACAAACTTTAATTACTGATGATTTGTTTGAAACGGAATAGCGAGAATTTGAAAATTAGGTAAGAATATCTTTGTGATGAGAGTTTTATTACATCATGTCAATTTATTTGCGTAAATTCTTTTTATGGAGATAGGTTTCTGATGTTCTCGAAATTTCATCTCATTCAACTTCTTATTAGTATAATATATTGATTAGGAATCAAACATACCTCGGGAAGTTAGCAGCGCTCTTCAAAGAGCTGAGTTTATCTTTTGACGTAGATTTTACTCCAAGTAAACCCAAATTCAAATCAAATCAGCACCTGATTGAAATATCTTAGTAGACGTAGAGTAGACGATTTCTTCTAAAACATGTTTTAAGTTTCTTCAAAATTGAGGGGATGTATAAATTGATGGCTGTAGAGCTCATTACTTGATTTTCATAAAAAGCCCGTCGAAAACAATCAAACGTGCTCGCATGTCATGTTTAGAGCCCCATTAAGGAAGACTGTTTTCGGCTCCAACTGTCCGATTGCTAGGTTTTGTAGGCTACTCAATGAACATAGTGATATAGTTGATATTCACCATGACTCACCAACCAAGCTCTGCAGATTAATTAAAAACTCGTGGAGGGATCCATGAGTATAATATGTTACAGAAATAAGTAAATTATTTAATTTTATATTTTTTTTCTTCCACTGTATAATTATTAATTTTAGTGCATGCTGTGTTTGCCTATAAATGTTTATGGCAATAGTGTACACACCAGTTTTTTAATGTGAAGTATCGTTGTACATAAACGTTGGTGAACCTAATTAAATAAATAAATAAATAAATGTCCCTCGCTCACAAATCTAAAGCCCCCTGGCTTTCTCTAAAATCTTTATCCTCACCCTTTTCATACGTCCTCCGCGTCAGAAATGGTATTTGGTCGTGTATTCGTTTTCAGAGTAGGCCCTTTGCGCTCAAGCAGAACGCCCACTGTCTAATCTGTTCCATCAGATCTGTTTATAGCTAGATTTGAGCAAAATGTAATCGGATTAATGATTACGGATTAATGGTAAAGGCATTTCAAGAAAGGCACGACCTTCACTTATAAAAATTACGAAGTTAAACATGTTTATTAATTACTTCCAATTCTTATTCAAAATCTCCGTTAAGAATAAAAATCATGATAACATTTGGGTTACCGTAGGTGAGCCACCTCTGTCACCCGCCCAACCATGGACAGATGAGGGTGAGTCCCAGGAGTTTTAGTCGGTATGCCTCTGGCCGGCTTCTCGTTAGGAGAAGCCGTCGCCAGAGGACAGTCCGACATAACCCATCCGTTTACAGACGGATGGGTATGCGTAACGCATTTCTCCTGGGTCAACAAAAAAAAAAAAAGTGAGCCACCTTCGGCATGAATGGGCCGGCTCAACCAGAGTGATACTACGGCCTCACAGAAAACCACAGTGAAACAGAACTGTGCTGTTTTGCTGCGTGAGTGAGGGTACCGGATGCCCAATCCGGGCGAAAGGGGGGTTTAAAGGTTGGCAGCGCACTTGTGACTCCACTGGTGTCGCTGGTGTCTATGGGCGGTGGCAATCGCTTACCATCAGGCGATCCGTCTGCTCGTCTGCCATCTGTCACATGAAAAAAAAAAACATTATTTATGACTAAGGTTCGATATTCGTCAATTGAAATTGGCAGTAGACATAATATACACCGCTTTTTTTTATCATTTTCATCCCGAAAATCTCATAATAGATATAATGAATAATGTCCATTTAGCACCTTAGATCAACAAAATTAGAGAAAAAGAAATCAGCTGTGCCATACAAAATATGTAGATTATCCACCTGGCAATAATGTTTACCGTAGGAGAGCCATACTTCTTCATGAATGGGCTAGCACGAGCGGAGTGATACCACGGCCTCACAGAAAACCAGCGTGAAGCAGCACTGTGCTGTGTTACGCTCTGCGTGAGTGAGGGTACCGGGAGCCCAATCCGAGGGAAATGGGGCTTAGAGGTTGGCAGCGCACCTGTGACTCCGCTGTTGTCGCAGGGGTCCATGGGCGGCGACAATCGCTTACCACCAGGCCATCACATAAAAAAAATAAAAAAATGGGACAGCTGATTTTTTCTTCGCTTATTTTGTTGGTCTACCATGCTAAATGGACTATGATGGATGGATGAGCTTTTAGGGATGTGAACTATTAAAAATAAGGGTGTATGTATATCATATCATGTATATCAAGTTAAAATTAGTAATATATTAGAGCAATCATAATACATTTCGCCGTGTGGTCCCGGCAGAGTAGAATAGGCCACCCTCACTCGTACCGAGGTGTCGTAAAAGGCGACTAAGGTAAAGCTTCTGGCATGATCATCAGCACCCAGAGAAGGAAAACTCTGCATTTATATCAAAACCCTCGCCAACCCGTCTGCCAAGCGTGGTGAGTATGGCAATTACCCCTCATGTGATTGAGGGAGGCCCGTGCCCCAGCAGTGGGGACTTAAATGGGCTGATGATGAATACATTTCGATTTCATTACAAACTCCATCACCACCAGGTCCAGGTATCGCTTACCGTCTGCCACCTATCACATAAAAATAACTTAAGGTGACAGGTAGGGCACACTAGCGACGCCAATCGATTTTAATATTTAGTTACTAAACCAGATCTATTTGAAACAATTTCGGGGTTACAACCTCCCAGCAAACACTTAAACTATTTATTTAATAACCATGCACAAACTTTGGGTCCGTTTTTAGACGGAGAAAAATGATTCACACCAAAAGTGGCCGCTTTTAGCGTAAATCAATTTTTCGCGTACACGTTGGGCCCAATATTTTTGCATGGTTATTCAATAAATAGTATAAGGTGTTTGCCGAGGGAAATTGAGAACTTGATTAAAATAGATGTGGTTTAGAAACTAAAAATTAAAATCGATTGGCGTCGCTACTGTGCCCTACCCGTCATCTTAAGGCACCTGCCCACTATAGACGTTGAACTTTTTATCGATGAAAATTTGCGGTTATTAGGTGGTTGTAGCTTAGAGTTGTATACGCGTATTTAATTTAAACGTTTTAGGAAGCGCGTGTAGGCAATTTTAGGCACGCCTTTTGGCACTCGCTCAACTTGTACGAGCGTTGACGCGCTTCTAAGCTTGACCTTCTTAGGGCAAGCTGTTATGATCCATGATGATACAGATACGACACATTACCGGTGCCAAAAAATATGCTCGTATACGCATGTCTAGTTTTTTGAAGCGCGTAATGTAGCGCGCGTGTAAACGCCTGCATGACGCGCAGAAAATACGCTGAGCTAAAACCGCCCATACTCGTTCGCCGGCTCCCAGTCACAGTTTAATGGTTAAGTGCAAAAATGGCCATATGAATTGGACGGAAATAGCTGAAAGTACGAGTGTAAGATTACGACAAATGCCCTTTATGAGGGAAAGTAATGACAGAGCCATTTGAGATCGGTATTCGTATGTGATGCATTATCCAGTTCTATAGTTAATAGAAGAACATTCCATTATTGTACTTATTGGCTTGAGGCCCTTCGTCCTACCCGTCACCTTAATTAGATTACCCCCAGCCAAGCTGTGGTCGTAACAAAAGGCGTGTTAGCGTGTATTATGTATGTATATGGAGATTCAGGCTTTGCTAATATCTGGTTGACTTTGATTTCGTTGACTAACGACTAATTGAAGCGCTGCACAAAATTTCGTAACAAACATGAATGCGTCGCTATCAAAGTGTTTTCCATGTCCCATGTTTGCAAATACAAATAAACAATTGTAAGGTTCGGCAACGGATATCAAGTAAAACGCAAGAGGGTCCAGTAATTAATGATATATATTTAATGAGACACATTGGTTTTATAAGAGTTACATAGACGTCACCAAAGTATATAGGTAGGTACTTATATCACAGATATTATAATACTAGTACTTATAGCTAGACACACACCACACGTCCCGGGGGCGTCAGAAATCATTTTAATTTTTTTTCAAATAATACGAGTAAATATATCTTGTTATGAACTATGCTGAAATAATTTTGTTCTATTTTTGTGTATAAGTTTTTCTTGATTTTTATATTTAATTATAATATTTGGTTTGGTTAACTTCAAAAGGTCCTAAATACAATGGGTCTAATTTTGTTTTACATGACTCATTTTTAATCAGTACAAAATCGCCTGGTTGATTTTTAACAATGTTTACATATGAGTCATAGCGAACTTTCCTTATCTGGTCACTGCTCCTGGCAGGTTCACCATGTAAGGTTCGGCAACGGATATCAAGTATAACCCAAGAGAGTCCAGTAATTAATGATATATATTTAATAAGACACATTGGTTTTATAAGAGTTACATAGACGTCACCAAAGTATATAAGTAGGTACTTATAGCTAGACACACACCACACAATGTTTCATCCATACACCAAACGTACGTTGGTTACGAATACTACTTTTATTTACAAGTTTGTGTCGTTACGCGAATATAGAGGTCATAAAACGGGTTTATATTTGAGTACTGCTTCGAATGTAGTTTTAAAAGGCGTTTTTGTTAGTCTGGGTACGTCTGTTAGTGGCTTGACGTTTACTAGTTTTGAAATTGTATCGATCCTTTTAAATTTAGACTTTATATGGGTTCGGTCAGTTGGAGACAATATCGTTGATGCTAATCTATTAAAAACTTGTCACGAGTAGATTTATCGATTCGATAAATATTAATTGACCAATGATTGGTGGCTCTATAGTTTGTACAGCAAATTTGTTCATTATCAATAATCCTCATCATAGCGTGTAGTTCCCAATTCGCGTCTAAAGCTGTCGCTTCGGAGCCCGGGGTACAGTCGGCAGCAAATAGATAGCCACATCCAAGACTGTCAAATAGTTAGAAACAGCCACAGTGGCCAATAACATCGATACCGCCAAATTGGGCAAATTATTGAATACACCCAGCCTGACCAAATATATCGATACACCGTGTTGTCCATTACATAGATACATGTTACCCGCCATTATTATAGCGATAGGAAAAGTCTATTTACAATAGATAAGTCAATGATGTCACGCATGAAATGACAAAGATAGTTTAATACAAAGTTAGACTCTTATTCTCAGATAACTGACATTGTTGTTACTTCCAGCTAGTAATCTATTTTGAGCTCTCTGTTGGTTGCAAAAAATAAAGGTTACCAGCACACTTGTGACTCTACTGGTGTCGCTGGTCCGATCAGGCGATCCGTCTGCTCATCTGCCGCCTATCACATAAAAAGAAAAATATAAATAATCATTATCTCAAATATTGTAGGTATACCTACACAATATTAGATAAACTATTTCAGAAGGTTTCCTCACGACGCTTTTCCTCACCGCCAAGCATATGGTAGAACTATGGCCATAGATTTTAAAAATCCAGAGGTGCTTGTTTGAATTTGAACCACGATCCTCCGTATGGAAGGCGCGTTCTTATCCACTGAGCTACCATCGCTCATTATCATATCCGTAACATTTACTCTTTTTTAACCCCCGACGAAAAATCGACGGGGTGTTATAAGTATGACTTGTCTGTGTGTGTGTCTGTCCGTGGCATCGTACCTCCCAAACGAATGAACAGATTTTAATTTTGTTTCTTTTTTGTTTGAAAGGTGAATTGATCGGGAGTGGTCATATGCTATGCTAGATGGAAAGAAATTGATCCAAGATGCCCACCGCCACAAGATGTCGGAATAACATATTGTATGACAACCCCCTGGATATAGATATCATATAAAAGGATTTGAGTAGTAAAATACAATACGCTATGAAAAAGTTCAAATCCAAGTTGAAAATAGCGAAACAATAAATTATAATAGGTACTTGAGTGGGGTGCCTATTGAAAGTGGGAACTGATTTGTACTTAAGTAAAATAATAATAAGACATTATCTTTAATTAGCATAAAATAATAAATAAATTAAAAATTTAAAATCCTTAGCTCTTTACCTACCTATAAAATGTGTGCTTTAACAAAATGTTTATGTATGACTGCTTCGGTGGCGTAGTAATGTGGTTAGTGGGTCGCACTCTAAAGCGACGGCTGCGCAAGAGGTCCCAGGTTCGATCTCCGGATCGGGCCAAAAAATTGTACCTTAGTTTTCAGTAAGAAATTTTTAGTGCCAGCCCGGAGTCTGGAGGATAGGTCTTGTACCCCCGTGCCTCGGAAAGCACATTAAGCCGTTGGTCCTGCGCCCAATACCGCTCTGGTCATGTCTCGATGGTGTCCAATCGGAATATGAGGGTAAGGGAATAGAGAGTGCACTTGTGTTTGTGCACACACTTGAGTACTATAATATATTCGGCGTACGTGGCTGATCGCTGAGATTGGCCGCCGCAGCCGTAATCGGTTGGTGGATATTATGATAATATGTAATATATAGCCAAGCGACGATACTTAACCAAAAATGTTCATACGTAGGACAGTCAACAGCAGATTAAATTTATTTTTGGAATTTTAAATTTTTGTCGGGTGTTTTTAAATTTATATTTTTATATTGATATATATTTTCTACAGGTAGGACCAGCTCCTGGTTTGAGAGCTGCCGACGACCTCTGGATGGCACGATACATACTGGCGCGACTGGCGGAGGAGTACGGTACCGTGGCCACGTTCGAGCCGCAGCCGGTGCCAGACTGGCCAGGGAATGGCACCTTTGTGTACTTCTCTACTAAAGACATGAGAGTGGATGATGGTATACTGTGAGTACATTAGAACTATGCTATGATTAACCAAAAGGTCATTTCAACCTTTTTTAAACTCGAGTTAGAGTAGTTACCTAACTCTTTAGTAAGCGCTCCGTTTATTCAAAAGTTATGCCATTAAATATATCCTATGTATGTATGCTTATAAAACTTGGCACAGACTGTTAAAAGTTGTCGCTTGCTCAGCAGGGAAGGAAAGTGATGTTCTTAAAGTCCATTTACTTCCACATTTTCTAATAGTTTTATTTATCTTGATCAAATATTTGATCCATTTCATTCCATTTCTTTCTATTTGCATCTATAGATGCATACCTTAGGTACTTAGACATAATCATTCTTATTACAACACGCAATCTTTAGTTATTACCGTACTAAGGCTAAGTGCCATACTTTTCCAACACGCTATTTGTTCAAAAGAGGATGGAAGGAGTTTAGTTCCGATACTTTTCTTAAATCGCGATTTATAATAAGGGGGAATATTTGCAAAAATATACGTACAGGGTGGATAAATATTGGGCCCTGGTTCAATCCTAAAACTGGCACGTTTAAGTACTTAATGAAAATAGTCCAGTCCTTAAGTAAAACGTGTTTTAGAATTGAAGCTGGCCGGGAATCGTCCTAGAAAAAGAAAGATTGGCTATTTTATTCACCCAATCGATATATCTTTTTTTTCTTTTGAGATGGTTAACCTCATATTTACGAGATAGGTCTCAAGCAACAGCGACTAAAGGTTTTACTTCTAGTTTCATTCCGATAACCTCCGGAGTGCCACAGGGTTCGCACCTTGGACCTCTTCTATTTAATATATTTATCAATGATAGTATGCGTTGTTTTCACCATTCTAATGCGCTTCTTTACGCTGATGATGCAAAAATATTTATATCTGTTAAATCTGTGGATCAGTGTAGGCAGTTCCAAAATGACCTAAATATTTTTTATGAATACTGTTCACATAATGAGCTAAAACTAAATATTGAAAAGTGCCACACAATAACTTTTTCCCGTAAAAAACTACCGATAGAATATAATTATAGTTTTAATGGTGTATTGATTGGAAGGGTGACTGGGGTAAGGGATCTGGGTGTTCACCTTGATTGTGAATTAAACCTTGCATCTCATATAGATATAGTCACATCCAAAGCTTACAAAATGTTGGGATTCGTATTTCGGCAATGTAAAGATTTTAAAAATATAGCTACATACATTATGTTATATAATTCCTTAGTAAGAAGCCATTTAGAATATGCGTCTACTGTATGGAATCCTCTCTACATCACCTATACTGAGCAGTTAGAAAGAATTCAGAATAAGTTCCTGAGAAGATTGAGTTATAGATTTAGGAATTCAGAGACACATCTACAGACATTACAATTGCGGCGTGAACATAGGGACCAAGTATTTCTCTTCAAAATTCTACACAATATCATCGATTCTCCCTATCTTCACAGTCGTATCCATTTTAAGTGCCCAAGGTTGACTGCCCGCTCTAGGCTAGTTTTTTCGGTTCCTACATGTAAAACAAATTACTCGAAAAATCGATTCCTTGTTCGTGCTTGCAACGTACACAATGTTTGTTACAACTCAATAGATATATTTAATTGTAAACTATGTACTTTTATTTCCTCTGTAAAGAAAATATAACATGACATATTTGGGTAGATGTTCAAACGTAAGTTAGTTCTAGCTTTTATATAGCTACTATTTGTTACTATTATGTAAGAATTTGATAAGTCCATAATACTACCGGAATTGTTTTTTCTATATCGTGAAGATACTGCAATATTTTGTTTTTGTTTTATACCTAAGTATGGTCTTCGCAATGCATGTTAATAATTAACGTTGGAAACTGTTTTGGCTAATGAAATATTTAAGTTCAAAACTATTGTAAGGAATATAAAAGCTGTATGTTTCTTTGAATTGATAAAATAAATAAAATAAAAATCTTTAATTACCTATCAAAATATCAATTTTCTCCAAGAAACCTTAGATCCTACGCTTGTTTATCGTGTAAAATATTTCTATTAGTTGGATTTAAAATCTTATTGCACAAAATGTTTATACAATAGGCGAACAATCCATAAAAAAACGAAATAGACATAATAACGAATGTTACGTAACTTATTGTATGGGCTCGCTTTCCGCCCAAAAAATTAGGTTATGAAAAGTTTTTTCACGAGATGGGTGCCGCGATCACTAAGGTAATAATTGAAAAAAAGTACTTGTTTGCGTTCATTTCTCAGCATGCTCGTCTGTCTATTATTCGCAATAAAAATATATGTATAAATTGCTTTCGCATTTTTAATATTCGTCGGCCTAAGCACCCAGCGAATATTTCTTATACTCCAATAATAAAATATGAGACAGCGAAAAAAAATACGCTGACATTGAGGTTGTAACTCGAACCAAAGCTAGGTCAAGGTTTTAATTAAGTAGGTATGCATACGTGGCAACATCCTTGGGAACCTATCGATAAAAATGATGTCATTTATTAATTAATGTTTAAAATTAAGAGAAAGAAAAACTCAGCTGAGCTAAGGAATGTTAAGATAGTAAGAACAGTTATTCTTACATTCACGCACGATACAATAGTGGTAATTCCTATATTTATCATGTAATCCTTTCAAAGCCATAGTTTTTACTCCTATAAAATGGTTATGACAGTCACGCGTATTGCTTAGATTAAAAGTGACGTCACGGCACAGATAATTAATAGACCATCATGGCGGACGGCTTTTATGGCTGTATAGTGGAAATCTTAGACAATTTAAGACGGGACATGGTTTATCGCAGTTATAGTTTTAAAACATTCTGCTAAAATCTGCGGGGGGAAGAGAAGTTTAGTGATGGTCTAGATATGAATAAATGAGTGACATTCTAGGAATGAGTTAGTTGCATACAAAAATGTTTTTATTAGGTACATCTACAAAAGCATGTAAAATTGCTTATTTATAAGTAATGAAATGAAATGATGGTTTTTGTTTACGAACATAGGTGAATATCTTGCTCACAACAGCGAAAATGCAGATAAGACTAGAAAAGTTATACCTATTTTAATACCTCGCTGGCCTAGTGGTCTAGGTGGTCACGAGGATGGTGAAAGGGTTGGATTTTTGAAACAGTCATACAGTATTAGTTATTCATTCTCGTAAAAATGTAATATGCCTTTAAAGGCTGTGCGTAGAAAATTCGCAAAATATTTCAGGATCTGATGTCAGGATCTGATGATGGAATCTTAGAGAAACCAAAGTCTTCAATGACTCATAGGAATAGTGAGATATTTATTATTCATTCTTTCTATTACTGTCACAACACGTGCATCATCGTTTATTCGTACCACGATATCTCCAATTGTTTTTTGGGGTTATTTCTGTCGTAAAATATGTAGATGAAAATGGTTTTATTCCGTGAAATAAGGTTTATTTTATTTGAACATTCTTTATGAATCACAAGAAAGATAAATTTGATTTTTCAGATCGTCGTTCGCAAGTAAAAACTTCACAACAACCATTTTGACGGGTTCCGCTCAGCGACAAATACGAATTCGAAATGGCGATTGATCGCGCCGATCTAGTTTTAATAAACGTACACAGACGTTGTTCATGTACTTTGGCAGAATTGTCTAAGGTGAAAATATAGATAATTTTAAATTTGAAATATATTAGGAAAGTCTAAAAAACATATTTATTATGGCGTAATATAATCGTAATGAACCGTTCTTAATAATAAAAATAGTGGCAACCAGCCTATTATCCCTAAAATTTTGCCGATGATAAAAACATACCACATATTATAAAGCTGTCATAATTAGTAAGAATATAGACAATTTGTGTCATAGAATAAAAATAATCAACTAAACCACTAAAAGGTTGAACCTTCCAACTTGTAAATTGGTAAAGTTTTAGTGAAAATGTTTTGGAGGGTGAGTTTATAATCAGAGAACCCGTTCTTTCCACCCCGTTCCATAGAAAACTAGGACTAACTAGACGATGCTTTGAGCATAATTAATAAACGGATTCCTTTTGCCTAAATAAACGAATACTTGTTTATAACAATACAAAAATAACTTAATTTTTCTCTTTTGATAGGCAATTTCGATGGAACAGTCGAAATAATTTTGTAATAGTTGATATATTTTTAGCAATCTTTTGCAATTTATTCTTAAGTAAATAACACACTTAAAAATTTCATCTCGTACGTACGTATGTACGTTCTCGTCTCGTACGTTCGTATCGTAGAACATTTACCCGGATTGTGGAAGGTGTGTCACGAGATGAAATTTTTAGGTGTGCTATTTACTTAATTTGGTAATTTCATATAAATATATGATTACCAAGATATGTTTGCTGTTCTACTCTCCACCATATTTCGTTCAAGATGAGCCATAACAGGCCAATGTTTTTAACCAAATTTAGGTCTTCTTTTCGTACAAAGCGTTACTTTATTTTCCATTAACTCAATGAGGTAAGGTATTTTTATTATTAAATAATCCTCTAAACGATTGCGGCTATGGCGGCCAATCTCAACGATCAGCCACGTACGCAGGACATATTATAGTGCTCAAGTGTGTGCACAAACATAAGTGCCTCTCTATTCCCTTACCCTCATATTCCGATGTGACACTACTGTGACTGGACCGGAGAGGGTTCTGGCGCAGGACCAACTGCTTAACGTCCTTTCCAAGGTACGGGGGTACAAAACCGCCAACTTCCAGACTCCGGGCTGCCACTAAGAATTTCTTACCGCAAACTTAGCTACAAATTTTTGGCCCGACCCGGAGATCGAACCCGTAAGGTAATGTATGAGGTAAGTAGACATGCAGTGACCGCCCAGACTAAAAATATTACACGTACTTAGGTGTTTACTACGGTTTATTATATCATCATAAAAAAATCATATTTATTATTTACTTAGTTGAAAAGATTTTATGATTCTAGAATTTTGCATCTAAAATCTGAATTGTTAGGAATTCTGGTAATATTACCTAGATCCGTTTTACGCATAACATAATGCGAAAATTAAGCTTGACGATACGCGGGCTTTAAAACCGTTTATAGTTACCGAGCTTGCTCTGAATTATCTGAATAATCGCAGCCTGTTGTATGAATCAAAGATATTACAAAATAGAAATTTAATTATCTGTTGAATTTGGGGCGACGAAATGAATCCTCGTATCTTTCAAATAAATCCCTAATAAAAGAAATGTACTGACGTACCATTTACGAATTATGATATCATCTAACGATATTTTATTACGCTTTTAAAGCCCAGATCATACTGAAATATAATTCATTGATCTTTTCATTGATTCATCAAAATTTACGATGAAATTTCACTTAATCTAAATTTTACTGCAAAGTAACTGAAATAATGGTACCTTCAATATGTAATATATTATGTTGTTGTCCCCGTTTATTGACAGTGTTAAGTATTGCAATAATAAATTATTATTAATAGCAAGGATTACACGCGCCTGGATTATTACCTACGAGTAAACCGATCCACCAGGTTTCTGCAGTCGACTCTTGATTTAATGTTAAACACATTCATGTCGGAGTCGGCTGGGGCGATTTGGCGGATAGTAAGTGAACCGAACGTGTGGCTTTCTGTACACGTGTGGTAAATGTGTAATATCAGCATTTTCATTTTTAAATTACCTACTTAAATTTTTAAGTTTGAAACTTGTTTATAATCCGATTTTCCGTAATTAAATTCGTTTACAGCAGCTGTTTATGTCATTATTTGCCTTTGTTTATCATCTTAGTTTTATTATAACATTAGTTGAGAATAGTTGATATTTTTACAGCAATCTTTTGCAATTTATTCTTAAGTAAATTTACTTAAAATTTTGTCCGGGCGGGACTCGAACCCACACCTTTCACAATCCGAGTGAATGTTGTACCAATTAAACCACTGAAGGCCATAAACTAAAATAAATAAGAATAAATTGCAAAATATTGCTATAAAAATATCAACTATGATTTAGCAGTCTCATCTTAACTGGTGGTCAAATAATTTTATAATAATATTTCCAATGGATATTGTAAATATACCTACAATATTAATGAGACTATCGATAGCTCATGCCGAATTAAGCACTTACAAATTTCGTCGGCATGGTAACGCGTTCAGTGGTCTAATTGGTAGAACATTCACCCGGATTGTGGAAGGTGTGGGTTCGAGTCCCGCCTGAACACGAGATGAAATTTTTAAGTGTGTTACTTTAGAATAGTTAAGTATATTCTGAACTAAAATGTTTGTTATAAAGTTTAAATTAGTCTATCTTAGTGCTGTTTATTAATTGCAATTATTGAAACTGTAAGTCTATTAATAATCATATTTATTGTGCAAAGTTTGTAAATGACTGTTTGTTTCCAAATAAATAAATAAAAAAAATCTGTGTTATGATTCGAAGTAGGTACATACGAGATTTTTTTTATTAGTATTATTTTATTGGGTCACAACTGTCAAAAACAATGTAGTGTGAGGCATAAAAGTTGATTTAATCTAAGCATCTAGGATCTAGTAGATATACGTAGCGTAGAATGTTACCTACTGGTTTTCCCTGCACGTTCCGAGTGGTTTCTGAAACGTGTAACCATGTCTCAGTTTGTCTGGCAGTCAGTTTCCTCTGAAAAAAGGGTTGCGAAGGTCAGACGGTAGTCGCTTCATTGTAATTACCAGACTCCCCAAATGTTTAAGCAGGTCTAAGCCGTGCTGTCCGGGCTTCAAAGATTGCTTTTGAGCGCAACCGGGAATTAATTACACACAAAGTTGTGGACTGTTACTACTGCTATTCCTCTCGTTTTTATACACACAAAAGTTACTTACTGTTTTACACACATTATACACACAAAAGTTACTTACTGTTTTACACACATTATACACACAAAAGTTACTTACTGTTTTACACACATTATACACACAAAAGTTACTTACTGTTTTACACACATTATGCACACAAAAGTTTTTACGTACGTAAAAACCTTCAATTGGACGGTATCGAACAAATATACCTACGGGATTTGCTTACATCTGCTCAACAAAAAAATCTTATTAGATATCCTCTGGTGTAGTACCATCGTAAATCGATTTCTCACGAGTATGGAGAAAATCTCGTCAGATTGGTCACAAATCAAAACCTCTGTGAATATTCCCGTGATTTGTTTGTTGACCCCGTGAATTTGTCCTTTCTTGAGGGTCCGATTTCGGCAAGTCGAGGATCGACAATGTAAGAGAAATATATAAAAAATAACATTACTCCACATTATGTGTATTACTTTTTCTTGAATACATTCGAATTTAAGATATTGCGTTGTAACGAACTGAGTCAGTGAATACCTAAGTAAATGATTTTATCTATATTAATAAAGTTAAAACTATGAATTTACAAATATAGGTACGTTTAATTCTTCTTGATTTTTATTTTAGAAAGCACTAAGGAACTAGTTTCCAAGGCCCTTAAAATTTCAACTATTTGAGTATTTTTGCCATATCACTGATGCAATTTACGATAAAAAAGAATACTTAGTCAGACCCGCCTGCCTCCGCCAGACTCATTTTATGTAATAAAAGCATGGCCCAAACATCGTGCGTGTGATTCTGGTCATTCAGCCTCAAAATAATAAACGGAAATTATAAAAACTCGTTGGTCTGTGCGTCCGTCCGTTTGTTATACTCCATTTTTTTTATTTATTTACTATTCAGACACCTTACACGCTAATAGAAAAATTTATCCAATGCGCAGAATAAGATTAGGATTACGTTGTTATATTACATTCAACCTGAATGTAATATATGAATATTTTATTAGTCACGGATAATTTACAATAAAAAATAGCCAGAAGAATACAATCCATAGTCAAGTTGAATATAATAAAAAAAAAATAAATTAAAATAAGCACATTCAGATAATGTTAACTGTCAAGAGAAGCAAATTAAAATACATAATAGAACAATAAATTAAATATTAGGTATGACACAATGTCATCATAGTATTCAAGATAATAAAAAAGAATTAAATAAGTATTTTTAATTAATCTTTTTAACAGTATCAAATGTGTTCATTATGTCAAAATATTACGGTACTTGTAGCAGATTTGACCTAAAATGTCTGCATATAGGTATATTCCATCGTGCAACAAGCGTCATCATGGGCAAGTATTTCATAAGAAGCAGAGCGCGGGTAGTAGGCGCGTGAGCCTAGCTCTGCGTGCGCGCAGTAGGCGCGGCCGACGTCCTGGCGGCACTAGCCCCGAGGAGTCCCACGAGACCGTTGGGTCTAAAAGACGGAAAGTCGTGTGTGTGTCCGAATCATATATCCGCCAGTGCAATATGGATAGGTAGTGTACTACAAGTAGCACAGCTCTTCTGTACTTTAGAGTATTGACTCCAATCATTCTCGAGGTGAATAGAGATACAATTAATAAAATTTCCTTTGTATCTTCTCCAACACCAGTACATATTTTTCACCAGATGGATTCTAAACTACAGCACCATACTCCAGCTTGCTGCGGACATATTTTATTTATTTTAAACCACAGCTCTTAGTGCTATTTACAAGTTATATGAACTTAATTAAATTTAACCCACAGCCAATAATGGTTTTACATTTTGTATGTTATATTTTATTTATCGGCAATCAAAAAAAAATAATCTAAAAATTAAAATTGTGTGTGTGTGTGTGTAGATGTACTTAAGAGTGTGTGTGTATGCTGTACTGCTCATAAACCCAAACCTGGAAATTTATGTTGCCTACCTACCTAGGTGGTTTTTACATGTTCATTCTCTTTTAGAGCTTCAAAAATATCTTTTTTAAAGATACCTTTTGAAGAGTTAAAAATGTCAATATCATTGAATTTATTATTAAAAGTTCTATGAATGCGGTTAATTATGGAATTCTGGGCGTAATTAGTTGCTGTATGTGAGACAAAATATGCAAAGAATAAAACTTTAGGAACTGTTGCTTTGTCAAATTGTGACGCCGTATGAGCAGATTTGCATACACTTAATATATGTTGGTGAAAATGTAGTTGACTATGTAATTTTATACCTAGATCTTTCATATCAAATACTTTTTTCAGGGGAACGTCAAATAGATAGTAATTGTGGTTTACTGGTGTCAGTTTACGAGTAAAAGTCATAACTTAGCATTTAATGTTATTCAGAGGAAGATGATTATCGTGACTCCATTGAGACGCAGGGTCTATATGTCGCTGGAGTTTAAGTGCATCAGCTTGATTTTAATGCCTATACATAACTTTATCACCAGCGTATAAAAGACATCTAGAAAATAAGATCATTCTGGGCAAGTCATTTAGAAAAATCAAAAATAACGTAGGTGCTAACGTGCTACCTTGACTCACCCTGGGTCTTGTAAAGTAGTCCTTGAATAATATCCATTGCGGTAGACGTATTAGGAGTGGTCTTTTAAATAGCATGAAAAATGTTGTAGCAATTTAGGTGCTAAATCTATTGTGGCTAATTTCTGTAGAAGCCTATCGTTATCGACTAGATCGAAGGCCTTCTTAAAATCAAAATAACCTGCATCTACCTACTTTCCACAATCCATCTGTAAGTAGACATAGTTTACGTGGGATACGAGATTTGAGACTTTGGGGGAATCCCTGTTGGGTACTGTGAAGTAAATGACAGGTCTGGTTTCTCTGATCCCTCTCATGTTCAAATGTCAAGATAGGGCAAACCAAAAAAAAAACGTTTATTCACTGAAAATACATAAGGATATTGACTGTAGCGTAGGGTAGGGTGGCTTTGGTAACATATTATTAAATACTCAGGGGGAAAAGTCCTAAAGAATATTGCAAAAAATATTTTCCATCAAAAAAGAGGATGTCTATTAAAATACTTACATGTGAATCCATAAAATAAAGTAATGTTTCGTAAATGCTGAATTTTAACTAAAGGGGCGACTTTTGGGTGACTGAGCCAAACATTTTGGCTATATTTCTAAGTAAATATATCTTCACTAGGTCGTCGGTACAAAATGTCTACTAGGTGATATGTGCATGGTCCACAACTGTGACTCCCAGTACGCTCCCGGTATAATGACGGTGTTATTTTGTTTCAGTGTGATAGAACGAGCCATAGACAAGTTAGCGCGTCGCCACGGGGCCCATATCAACGAGTACGACGCCAACAACGGTGCCGACAACGCTCGCCGTCTCACCGGCAAGAACGGGTTGCCGAATATACGGGACTTTACCGCTGGTAAGTATGGGCTTTAAATTAGAGATGCCCAGAATAACTATTTAAAAAGATAGTTTTATAATATCACTCTTTTACTCCCTAGTAACTCCGTAGCTTTAAAGACTCAATGATATATTTCAATATATCATTGAGTAGTACATATTAATGATTTTGCACTTTATTTCAATAATAGTAAGGTTAATTTACATAGCTAGCGTATTTCTACCGAACTCGCTCATTCATTTTTCGTAAAGTAGGGTTATACAGGTTATGTCAATAGTCAATAACAGCTGTGACAATGACAACGACATTTTGATTTATCCAGGATATTTCTAATTCTGTCAAAATTGTAGGTACGTAAATAACGATTTACCATTGGAATTAGGCGTTGACCGATTTTGATCGTTGGAGGGTAGGGCTAAAACAAGCTGTATGGGCTGATGCAATTCAAAGGTTTAAATTAGTGTCTAGTGGTTTTAGTGTACAAATTTGGTGTTTGTTTGTGCAGTGAAGTGCCGCAAAGTGATCTTGATAATAAGAATCGTTGGATTGTATCGTTTTTACACTGCTATTGTGTGTCGAGTGCGTTGTCTCGTGACACCTTGCTTGGACCTAATAGAGACTTAAACCCCGCGATTGGTTTTAGAGTGATATCCTGCTGAATCCGTAGGTCGATAAAACGTAAAACACCGGCGTTTTATTGAGTGACTGTGACTTTGACTGACTTCGACTGTTGACTACTTACTTATTCTCAATAAGTTTCTTGACATTGGCGAATTATCTTTGGGTAGAGCCATAGTAAAAAAATAAATAGGCGTTGACTGTTGGATGAGTATTTGGTAGAACGGATTTTTATTTTACACTGCATATAACTACGCTATACCAAAGATTTATTGTTGGATAAAGATTGATTGAATCCAATCCACCCTTAATAAGATAATTGTAAAGTGACGTTTTGTAAAGTGACGGCTTTTATATTGCATAACAAATTTTAAATTTACCGCGTACTAAATTCATTAGGAGTATTATTGTACTTTAAGTTCGCAGGGAAGCGCTTGTGTCCCACGGGAGGTGGATAGGTAATTCAATGTTCGGACAAGCTTAGGGTCATTGTTCCTGTAATAGGCTCATCTATGCTTAACTAGGGCAATTTGGTAACTGTGATGGAGGTTATTTTGGATGCTGAGAGAGATTTTAGAAGAGGATTTTATACGCATTACTAACTAAATTCCTTTTTAATGGAACAAAACATAGAAAGCATTACAATCCGTGATGGTTATTGCTTGTCTTTGAATGTTGGAAATAAAAGTTTTTCCGCCCTTCAGAAAGTACTAGTAACATCTAATATTTTGATCTAAAAGCAATAGTGCAATGACTTCGACCCCTTTAACTAAATTGTTTATGTGTGTGTAAAATCTTGAAATAATATGATCGAGATAAAAGCCAGATGTTTGTAATAAAAATGTATTCATAATATATCATAGTTGTATTATTAACAACTTCATAATTATTATATCAGACATAATGGGTATCTATTCCCATAATGTCTGATATAATAATGCGTGTGCGTGTATGAAGGAAAATAGATGGGAATAGTCTGAAACACTTCAGCCGGTAAAAAAAATTTATCTCTTCTAGCTGTACGCAACAGAAATTTACATTAGAAACTTTTGGTAAATTATGTTTTGTTGGTATTTCAACGACATAATGGGGGAAACCTCGCCTAAAACTTGTGCGATGATCACTAAAAGAGGCCCGTGTATTTAGTTCATGAAATTACTTGATGATAATGTTTAATGAACTTTCCATACGATTTGGATGTATTCAAGATAAGAGTGAATATACTACTAATCACTTAGTTCAGAAAGTGATTAGCGATGTCTGATTTTTAAATAGTATCTACTATTTATAAATCAGACATCGCTATATGATAAGAGAACTGAATAATATTTTTACGGCGAGGGCGTTTTATTGAATAGCTACTGAACGTAGCGAGAGATGCAAAGTACGACGCCCGAGCCAAAACCATATTTTGCGCACTCTACTTGTCATCACTTACTATGAAAAAATAAAAGACGACTCATATTTTATTGATATATTATTATTTAATTAAACATAGAGTAAGTCCGACTAAATTTAAATTAAATTGTATCTAATAGTAGGCCGAACACGCAGATTCTGAAACATTTTGCGCCTCTTGCATTTTTTCATTATTTAAAATTACAATACCTAATCTTTCTATATGCTTCGCCCGGGATTTTGTAGGTTTTTTTTTTGCGCGACATGTCATGTTTTGACCGCCATCAATGACTAGTTACATGCAGACCAGTATTTATTTAAGATTTTATATAAGCTGTGCTCCTAAGATACTCCAAATTCAAAAAGTGCGCGGAAAAGATTGCCCACTAAAAGATCCTTATTGAAAACACCATCTTGTAGGTGCACATAAAGGTGAACCAAGTCGTCCTTTTTGAATAGGTGTGATAGGAAAAACATTCTTATTGTTTACTTAGCCTACCATTGCGATGTTCATTTATTTATCAATTTACAACTACAACAATGGACTCACAAACGAACGAAGACGCAAAATTATTGTAAAAGAATTATTTGGATGCATTTAGCGTGTTCGTGTACACTAGCTTTTAGCAAACGTGCGAACTACTAGCATCAAGCATTTAGTAATAGAACTGGTGCAAACTTGACACAGATTGTTGAAATCATGAAAATGAATTCCCTACATTGCAAATACAAATGTCCTAATATATTTATTTATGAGTGCAGTGGGGACTCAGCAAGAGGGATAAATCTGAGTAAATATAATCGGATGAGTAAAACATCTTATAAATCTCGTAAGGATTTCCGTTTATTGTAAGATTGGATTAAGTTTGAAGAACTTACTTACAAAACATCTCAGAAAGGGACTATAAATCTATCAAAACTTTTCGCTTACAATTTCTTCATTAGGCTTCTGTTTTTAAGATCTTGAAACCTGATAAGTTTCCTTTGTTATCGGTTTCAACTAGATATTTTTGTCAAGTCCATTTAAATTTGAGAAAAGTAAGATGTTTTTTTTAATTTTCGGATACCTAAGTGGCATTTTGAGTTCAAATTTATTTCGCTTTTTTTTTCGATTACAATTTTTTGCAATTTTTTATGACTATATGGTGTGACATGCACAAATACAATTTTTTATGACTATATGGTGTGACATGCAGTAGCGGTTAATATAGAACATATCCATAAAATTAGCAAAAAATTAACTTTTCGGGTAAAGTGGTCATTTGAAGCACAATGTAAATACAGCACAGTGCGCTGCAGTAACTAATGTAAAATTGCTAAGAAGAGCCATTTATAAACCCACGGAGATGGAGGAGTGGCATTGGAAGTAAATAAATAAATAAATAAATATTTCACAACGTCACATACATTGATCTGACTCCGAGATAGGTAGCTCAAGCACCTGTGTTACGGATATCAGAATCAACAGTGGGATTACAAATATATACATATAATACTTTTCTTTTGTAAATACATACTTATAATACAAAGAAACACCCAGACCAATACAAACAGACATGTTCATGCACACAAATGTTTGTACTGTGCGGGGATCGAACCCGCAACCCTTGGACCAAAGGCAGCGTTCACTACCACTGTTTCGTCAATAAAATAAGTTTTGTCTTTTCGTTCTAACTTAAAGTAAAACGTGACGTCGCAGAAGTATCTGTAGAATAAGCTAATGAAGCATAATTGAGCAGATGCTATAACAAGAAACTCATTCCCGGTAGAAGCTGCACGTCTTACTTCACTTCACAATACAATTTATTAGACTGCGAAGTGCATTTTACGGTTATGAGTCTCGAAAGGAAAATATCTCCAACTCGGCTTTTAATCCATTTATGTGCAGTTAAATACTTGCAGCAACTATCTCATGACCAGTTTTGGCATACTTAAATATTTAATAAATTATTCCAAAACCATAAATACTAATATCTACTTTCATTCTTGTTAATTCCTTATTATAGATAGATAGCATGCATGCTGAACTCAATTTTAGTAGAAAGGTAATTCATACTTTCCCTAGTCATTAAATTCGACATTATAGCAATAAACTTTGAAAGTACTCATTTTATTTACTTATGTAGTTAAATAATGTACAGAGTTTCACACAGCTGTTTAATTTATCATTTCCATTTGACAAATAAAGTTCGCCATGTCACCATAATTTCCATGGTCTGATAAAACTATTGGATGTGGTGTCTTCATATGCACGTATGAATTTACCACGACCACTGTTCCAGTTCAAATCTTGCTCGAATATGGAATTTTTATTTTCAAAGCTGTTTTATATTAATGGTAGTCTTACATAACTAACTTTTTTTATGAGATAGGGTGCAGACGAGCAGACGGATCACCTGATGGTAAGTGATTACCGCCGCCCATGCTATCTGCTATCTGCTAACTGCTATGAAATCTGAAACTCACATGTCCACTTCAAGACCCAAACTTTTATTGTTTTTTTTTGAGACTTTCTGTATTTCTAAGTCTCGAATCTAACATTACCTGGCTCAGGGGAAGATTTTCCATTTGTTTAATAGAACAATGTTCTTACTTCAGGTGTGGCCAACAGGAACTGCAGCGTGAGGATCCCGCGTCAGGTTTCGGAGGATAAGCGCGGGTACCTGGAAGACAGGCGTCCAGCTGCCAATGCAGACCCTTATCGTGTAATTTCAATCATGCTCAGGACTTGTATATTTGATGAGTAGAACTGTTTTTAACCCCCGACGCAAAACTGACAAGAAGTTTGACGTGTCTGTGTGTGTGGGTGTGTGTGTGTGTGTGTCTATATGTCTATAGAATCCTACTTCCTAACTAATGAACCGATTTTGATTTTGTTTTTTTTAAGCAAATGACACTTAAAAATTTCATCTCGTGTTTAGGCGGGACTCGAACCCACACCTTCCACAATCCGGGTGAATGTCCTACCAATTTGACCACTGAACGCGTTACCAAAATTGTAAATATACCTATAATATTGATGAGACTATCGACAGCTCATGTCGAATCAAGCGCTGACAAATTTCGGCTTGGTAACGCGTTCAGTGGTCTAAATTGGTAGGACATTCACCCGGATTTTTTAACGTGTGGGTTCAAGTCCCGCCTGAACACGAGATGAAATTTTTAAGTGTGTCATTTACTTAAGAATAAATTGCAAAAGATTGCTATAAAAAATATTTACTATTGTTTTTTATTGTTTGAAAGATGCATAAGGTTTTTATCTAACATAGCTAAGAAGATTCCCCGTTCTTGGCTATGTTAGATAAAAACCTATCCAAGATGGCCGCCGTCACAAAGATATGGATTGTATATTTTAAAACAACTCCCACAATATGGGTGTCATTTAAAAGGGCTTGAGTAGCAGAATATATTTACCGTCAGGGGTTTTTTAAATTTTCTATTTCAGTTTTTAATGTACGCTAAAACTCATTGATTGAGTTGATGAATACTTGAGTAGACAGTAGGGGACTATCGCGTGTTAATAATCCTACTAGATAGCGGACTGACCACTGTTTATGGACAAGGTTTGGTTATTTATGACATGATAGGTATATTATCAAAATTTGAATTTTACAAACTAAACAATCAATGCTGACAGGGGTTGAACCTCAGGCCTATAGGCACCCTAGATTTTTAACACATGATATATCCCCCATTTAGCAGCACTGTAGTTAGGTCTCTCTCCACCTTATTTCAAAATGAGATCTAAAGTTATTACCGTAAGAAAGCTCATGTCATCCCGTTCCAACACGCAATGTTAAAAGGGGCTGGATTCGGAGGGTAGACCTAAAACAAACCGCGTGGGCTGATGCAATTCAAAGGTTTTAAATTAGTGTTTAGTGGTAGTGGTGGAAAGTGATCCTAATAATAAGAATTGTTGGAGTGTGTCATTTTAACACTGCTATTGTGTGTCGAATGAGTTGTCTCGTGACAACTTGCTTGGACCCGCGATTGCTTTTAGAGTGATATCCGCTGAATCCGTAGGTCGATGAAACGTAAAAACACCGGCGTTTTATTGAGTGACTATGACTTTTACTGACTTCGACTGTTGACTACCTACTTATTCTCAATAAGTTACTTGACATTGGCAAATTATCTTCGGGTAGAGCCATATTAAAAAAAGGGGGCTGGCACGAATTTAGTTCCGGTGCTATTCTAAGATCTCTTTTTGTAATAAGGTGGTCTATGTTTGCACATCTAATTTCTGGCACATCTTCCTTATCAGCAGAGAGCTGCTCGCACGTACTAATATAGTACGCAGGTGTATACAGATAGATACAACCATGGCTTTGAAAAACACAAAATTTCGAGTATTCTAGATTAGTACCTATTGATGTAAGCCTGTTTGGTATGATATCTTTTCACTAATTGTATTTAAATAGTTCATTTAAATTATAATATTTTTGTCCATTTATACCTCAAACATTTCAACGGACGGTCAACACAACGTGGCTAGTAAAGTGGACAACATTAAGGTCGATAATTTTAATGTCAAACCTTAATTAGGAGTTTATAGACGAATGCCAATAAAGGTAGAATTATCAACCAATTGACTGTCCAGTTTACTTGATTGCGTACATCGTCGGTTAAAGGGTTAGAAAGGTCAAAATATCCGATGGAGTTTTCAATACTATTGAATGGTTTTCAATGCCGTTAGTGAAGGCACCGCTTTTGATTGCCTAGCTCTTCCGTTCATCCACGCGTGACTTAGCGTACGTGCCTAGCTTTCTCTTCAATAATTTTTTTATTTTATTTTATTTATTAGGAATAGCAAACAGCTACAAAATACATGTTCATCTAAGACAGTACATACTTAAACTACTTAATAATATTGTAGCCCACGACGCTATCCACATGTTGCTAAAATCAAATTGTCGCAAGCTGCTCAAAAATACAACTAATAATATTACAAAGAGAGCAAAATATAATGAGAAAAAAGATTCGGTAGGTATTTAGGTGGACAATTTGGGCACAAAAACAGAAGAATGGTAATTAAATATAAGAGTAGAACGGTATAACGATCTTACAATGACAACTGTTCAATAACAGTTTTTTTAAAATTATTTATATTATTAACAAAAATATCGATATCTTTAGAGTGGAAACTGTCATTATAAGACCACATCATACGACGAATCGGTACGCGCCAGCCAGTATTCGTTCGACTTTTACGAACTGCAAAAAGGCGAGCAGCACGCACCTCTCGCCTATGTGTGGTTCTAGGTACAGAGTAATATACTTTGGAAACTAACTCGTTACAATCAAATTTGTTGTGTACAAGTTTATACAGTGTGACAGTCTCCAAGTATTTACGTCTAGTAGCAAGTGGCATTAATTTAAACTTACTTAGCAAAGGAACACGGGTCAAATATGTTTTATAACATCTATAATGAATAGCACGCAGAAACTTATTTTGAATTTTCTCAATTTCCTCTATATACTTTTTATAATACGGGTTCCAGATTGGTACCGCATATTCAAGTTGGGAGCGAACTAGGGCTTTATATAAATATAGATATGTAGATGGGCGTCTAAAGTCTGTTGTTGACCTCATCACAAAACCGTACATTTTATATGCCTTTTTAATGATATTTTCAACATGTATACTTAAGTGTAATTTAGAATCTAATTGTATCCCCAAATCTCTCAGATTGTGTAATTTAATTAGATCGGTATCACAGAGTTTGTAATTATAGTGCAACGTGTTTTTATTCTTGGTAAAAGATATATAATGGCATTTTGGTATACTCAATTGAAGTTTATTAGTAATACAATACGCTGATAACTTATTTAGATCATTTTGAAAGGAGATACAATCCTCAATAGATTTTACGGGCTTATACGCTTTGAGGTCATCAGCATATAATAAAAATTTACAATTATGAAAACATTCTTTTATATCGTTTATAAATATTATAAATAACAGAGGTCCAAGAATAGAGCCCTGAGGTACACCTGAGGTGACCGAAACGCTTCCAGACTGATAACCGTTTATGACAACCTTCTGAGATCGATTAAGAATATAAGATGAAAACCAACGCAATAAATTGCCACGGATACCGTTAAAAGCAATCTTATCGAGAAGTAGCTGATGATCCACTTTATCGAAGGCCTTTTTAAAATCGGTATATACAGCATCCATTTGGACGCCTTCGTCTACGGTTTCAAATAACGTATTTGTGAAAGTCAATAGATTTGTGGTTGTCGATCTCTGCTTGACGAAGCCGTGTTGTTCGCCAATAATAATATTATGCAGGATGGGATAAACTTGATTGTGCACTAATTTTTCAAAGACCTTCGACAGGGTGGAGAGTATAGAGATCGGTCTGTATTGTTCGACATTATGTCTTGTTCCGCTCTTGTGGACTGGAGTAATATTCGCGCACTTCCATACCCTTGGAAAAACTCCCTCTGTCATGCACTTATTGTATATTATGTGTAGTGGCTTACAAATAGTGTTGCCAGTAAGCTTAAGAAACCGCGGAGGAAGGCCATCAGGTCCAGGTCCTTTTGAAGTATCTAGATTCTTTAGTTCCTTACTGATTTCAGTTTCGCTAAAAGACATACTGGATAATATGATATCTTGGTTACAAAACTTCGGGGGAGGTGGCCATTGTGTCGAGTGAGATGCGGGTTCAAACACTGATTGAAAGAAAGAAGAAAACATATTACAAATAGTGACTGGATCAGTCGATTTGGTATTTAAGTATTGCATTGTGGAGGGTATTGCAGGCTTAGATTTACGATTCGATATATATGTCCAGAAGTGCTTGACATTTTTAGTGATGTTATCTTCAATGGTATTTAAATAAGTAAGATGACACTGCTTGCACTGTTTCTTGAAAGCTGCCCGATGCTGGGAAAATTCCACATAGTCAGATAGATTACCATATTTTTTCCACTTTATCCAAGCTTTCTGTTTTTCTCTGAATGTTCTTATAAGAGATCGTGAAAACCAAACCGGAAACCCGCTAACACGAGAGTTACAGAGAGGTGTGTGTCGCTTAATTATTTCATCTACGGTATTGTAAAAGGTGTCTATGCAGGAGTCTACGGGAAGAGGTTGCAGCAGAGCATCCCAATCTGTTTTACTAATTTTGGTGTTAATAGGATCGTAGTCCGCTTTGTAAAAATTATATTTTATCAAAGGACGCCTTGTCATTGCTTTGTACATAGAACTTATATTAACAAGTGCAGTGTAAGGTGGATGGTGCGGGTCAGTCGGTACCAGTGGATCAGATGAAGGTTCAATAGTGGTTCCATTATTAGATATGAAGAGATCCAGTATTTTTCCGCTGTTATTAAAAACACCATTATATTGTGAGGCACTGAGCAATGCCATATTATTTATTAATATAGTGTATGCGAAAGATGACCCTATGCCAGTTAAAGGCGCAGACTTTGTGTCATCATTAAGGACCAATGATGATGAGGGTTGTGGTGACCATAGGATGTCGGGTATATTGTAGTCTCCAATTATATAAAAGTTATCAATAAATGAATTAGTTAAACAGTCTTGAAGTATGTCAAAATGTTTTTCATAAACTTCTGCAGAACTACGGGGAGGGATGTAAGCAGCACTTATGAGGTGTTTTTTTATTTTATTTGTACTTGGAATTTCTACCAAAATATGTTCGATGTGTTTCGGTTGCGTTGCATTTGCAAATAGGGCGGGTTGAAGCCCACGTAAAATTGCTACAAGAACACCACCGCCATCTTGTTTACTAGATGCTAGGCGATCTCGGTCACAACGGTAAACTATGTATCGTTGGTCAATAAATTCATTATTATCTATATCATCTGTTAGCCAGGTCTCGGTCAAAACAATGACGTCATAATTATTGGATAGGATGTTCATGTACAGTGTTTGTAATTTAGTTCTAATACCCCTACAATTTTGATAGTAAATACTAAGATGATTTTTAGCTGATGTATCATTGTTATCCATATTCAACTTGCTTTACTATTTGTAAATATTTATAAATTAATGTTGGTTTTTTGTGAGAGTTAAATGATTTAGAGTAGGAAGTGAGAAAATCAATAAAGTTGAGCATATGCGTCTTAATATAATTTAATTCTGTAGTTATACTGGTCAAAATTAATGTACCACTGCCAAGCCCGAAAGAAAATATTTTGTATGAATGTATTTTTAGAAAAATTAAAACTAGAACATACATGTAATTAATTATGAAAAAAAAGCACATCAAATGACGATTAAACTGTAACAAATTCAGTAATTCATTTTCTTTTATGGTTTTTAAGTTTTTCGAGGTCACTCTCGCCTCGAATTGCAAGCGCAGGGGTGGCATCCTCTTCGCGAACGAGAATGGTCGAGTTTCGAATCCAGACGTGTTTACAGCCCAGCTCTCTGGCAGTCTCCCGACATTTACGAAACAATTGTTTTTTCTGGAGAGTTAGATGTTCGTTTAGGTAAATTGCAGAAGGGGTTCCCTCGATGCCAAGTTGATCAGATTTAAGAGATTTTGCTTTTCGATACGAAGCGAGTATATTGTCTCTTTGGATACGTGTTGTAAACTTGGCTATGATATTTTTAGGTCTGTCGCTACCTTGCTGTGCGTGTGGTACCCGATGTATTGAAACTAAGTCTCCTTTCGTAAGGGGGTGTCTAATCGATTTTCCGATGCCCTCTAGAATACCCATAAGGTTTTCGTTGCGCCTTTCCGGCACCCCACAGATCTCAATATTTGTTTGTCTGGCCTGTTGTTCCAGGGAGTCAATTCTTGACTGAAGATTGGAGGCGATGGTCGCTGTCTGATCATTGACAGTGTGGGCTAGGTCATCAACTTTTTTTTTCAAGGAGTTGTGGTCTTCCGTTTGGTATTGAAGAGACTTTTGAATACTCGCTATTTCAGTGTTCATGTTGCACACGTCCAGCTTCAGAGCAGTATAGTCCTTGCGTAGTAATTTTATTTCAGCCTGTATTTCAGACAGTGAGCCTTTAATATCATCTCGAATACTCATCACGTTAGAATTCATGTCGTTACGCCATGTACTAATAGTGTTGATTAGCTCAGTAAATTTTTCCATCGAAACCTGTTCCAGTGGAGAGTGAGATGATGATTCGCTTCTATCTAAAATTTCACACGACATGTCCATGGATTGTTCCATTGTTGGTACCTGATTGGCCCGAACCGGAGTGTTCAAGTTAGATCTAACCCGGCGCGAGACATTCGTGCAGGCTGGGCAGGTCCAATTGGATAAAAAATCCTTGGAAAGAGACTTGTATTGTTCAAGTTTTAAGTTCAAGCATTCGTAGTGGTAATTACTTTTACAGGTGTTGCAACGTAATGCCCCATCCGCTCTCAAAGATAGTTTGCATCCGTCGCAAATCATGACAAGTTCAGCAGGTTCCCAGAATAAAAAAGAACAAGAAAAAAAAAACAGAACACAATCTTCGAAAATTAACAATAATAATATTTTTTTCCAGTTCAGATCCAAATCATCAACTCTTTCAAGGAAAAAAAAAAAAAAAAACTTCGCGTAGGATTCGAACCACTGGTCTCCAAGTTAGCAAGTTAGCGTCCGACTCGCGCCCACAGCCAATAGACCATCCGACCAATACACCGGTGGAGCGAATGTATCATTCACTTTACAGCGCCGTGGCAGAACGTTACCGATTTATTGGTATTTAGTCGGGTATTTGCCAACTTGTCCACTTTATCACTGCGCGAGTAACTTTATGAATACCCCATACAAGTGATCCAAATATGTATTTTGCCACCAAATCACTCCACAAATTTTCACTGTTTATATGTTACGATGTTCTTCTCTGTTTACTTCGTAATATTATATAAGTTTCAAGTCGAAACTCGAACTTTTTCCCGCACTTAACAAATAAATAACAGGACCGACAAGATATGCGTCTTTCTTGTTGGGCAGCGCGCGACGAAAGCGTATCTAATAATATCTAAAAGAAAAAAGCTTTGTGCAATTGCCCCTAATAGTTCTTGAAATTTATGAGACAGTATGAGTTCTGTTAGGTATTTTTTAGTTTGTAAATCGTTAGAACTAATCAAATACTTTTATGCCAATTACCTATATCGTGTTAATTTTTTCACTGATAACTATGAAGACTTTATAATAAATGGTTTTAAATAATATCTTTACATATTTCTTTAAATAGATAGCATATTCTAAAGTCCAACATTTATCCCTTAAATGTACGTTATAACCAATATAGTTTAAGGGCAGAGTTCCGAATTTTGAAACAGCTGCTTAACAAAACTTGACAACTTGCTTGATGTTTTAATTTTTTTTTATTAGCCTATATACTGTCCCACTGCAGGGCAAAGGCCTCCATCATAGAAATCAAGTTATCGCTACTATGATGGGATTAGGCTTTATCACCACGCTTGCCAAATGCGGATTGGTGATCACAAACCCGAGCGATGTCCGAAAAATACGAAACATACTTTTCGCTCGACCCGGGAATCGAACCCAGGACCCTCAGATCCCGGCCCGGTACTTAAACCACTAGACCAACAGGGCGTTTTAATCAAAGTTGTTAAACAGCTGTTTTAAAAGTTACATTCCTATTAAGCATGTGCCTCATCGGACTATGAACCTGCGTTTGAAAATGATCTTTATAACAACTAAGCCTTTAGCCAATTTTCACTACAATTTTGAAAGATTTTACGGCATAAAAAATATTATGGAGTAAATGTTCCTTTAAATGCAAATATAATTTGACAAATTTGAATGAAGAAGATTGTAAATTGTTTCGGAACTGCGGACTTGGTAATAATAATAAGCCTTGAATAATGAACTCGAAACTTCGGTAAATGCGAAGAACTGATACGCTCGCTTAGAGTATTTCCTGGGACAATCCGAAAATAAATGAAATATAAATTTTAAAGGAACACGATTTTCAACGTTGTTTGTTCTCGAGCAGCCATCAGGCCACTCCTTTTTTGCAGGGGTGTTTTTAAGAACATGACGTTTTTAAAATTTTCTATTTAATTTGCAATATTTTTCTTTCTGACCTCAAGGAGCCCAGCACATACCTACGTTACTTTTAATATGAGCGAACATCGATTTATCCTCGTTTTAGAAGCTGAATGCAGCGATCACACACACCACACCGTACGCTTAGAAACGCCAAACGCGCCGATAGAGACGCGTTTTCGAACGCTGGAAATGTCAAAATTGCCATGTGCTGTCGAACGCGTAATTCTGATACCGTGCCCGAACGCGGTAAATCGCAAAATCACGATGCAGCATCGATACAGTCGTTAATGCCGATCGCCGATGCTAAAGGTAGTGTAAGTGCGGGCAGTTACCATGTAACTACAAAACGCGCGCTTTAATTGGATTGCGCCATTTTCGGAAAAACCTCACAGAGTGTCAAAGAGATATAACCGGCCTTGACGCAGCTTTAATGCCTCTCTATACCGGTGCGGTAGAGAAAGAAATTCACAGGCACGTCATCTCAGTTTTCAGCTTTCTATGAAAAGGCTCAGTCTGGTTAAGGTGCACGTCTGTGGCTGTCACATAATGAGTAGACCTGTCACTTACCAAATCGACAAAGATCAGAAGGCGCTTCAGTGACATTGACAGCAGGGCTTTGTACAACGTTTTTTCTATGTAACAATGTCGAAACACCATAAGTTCCGACTTTTACCACGTGCCAAATAACTGTAGGCCGACTTTATTTAAGCGCGCGATCTAAATGACCTGAAACCATAGACTTAGGATGCCGCTCTTTGACTTTTTTTTAAAGTGACACAATATATTAGCTCTCCCAACCTGATGGTAAGCAAGATAAGAGCCCACGTTGCAATGAGGGTTTTCGAGTTTGAAAAATCCGCTAGATGACGTATTGTTGACATCAATCGCATTGGTTGTTTAGTTTGTCATATTGACATTTTCACAGATCACGTTTAAAAATAACCAATCAAATTGTTAGGCAGGAACAACTTTGAGAGAGAAGCCAATAGAAGAATTCAGCTAGGCTGGGCAGCATTTGGTAAACTTCGTAAAGTCTTCTCGTCACCCATCCCTCAAAGTCTTAAGTCGTAAGTCTTCGACCAGTGCATCCTTCCGGTCATGACTTACGGTGCCGAGACGTGGACACTCACAGCTGGACTAGTCCACCGGTTCAAAGTCGCTCAAAGAGCTATGGAAAGGGCAGAGAACCAGAGTCACCGACATAGCCCACCGAATTAGCAAACTGAAGTGGCAGTGGGTGGGCCATATTAGCCGCAGAACTGACAGCCGTTGGAGCCGTAAAGTCCTTGAGTGGAGACCGCGACTTGGTAAGCGTAGTGTAGGACGCCCTGCGACAAGATGGGATGATGCAATTCGAAGGCTGGCTGGTGTGGGCTGGATGAGAGTGGCCGAAAATCGGGAGCAGTGGCGTGCATTAGGGGAGACCTATGTCCAGCAGTGGACGAGTGTGGGTTGCTGATGATGATGATGAATTAAATTGGATATGGACCGTGAGGTGAGGTATAGGAGTGATCCTATAGTACTCCATTTAGTGGATTTTTCACTACGTGAAAACCCTCATTACAACGGACGCGATGTCAAGGCATCACCACAGATCACTATATAGTGATGTAGCAAGCTACAGATAAAACACATCAAAAAAGTGGTTTTAGTTCCTTTCGACCACGCGCTAACGTCGCCTTATTATCTGTGGTTACAAGAGTGCCTTCTAGTGATGATAAATAATGGTCTTGGGCATATCGATATCGACACTTATGCTGTACCTACCTAGTATCATAGTGAGAGAGAAATATCTGAAGATCCAAAATCATTTTTTTATTTTGGATCTCCTTCTATTTTTTTATATTTATTTTCTAGCTACGATACACCCTATTTTGTAACAACCTTTTCTTCTATCGCACCTCTTAAAATTTTATTTATAATTTTTACCCAATTGTGTATTTGTAATCTCATTTAAGAAGATAAGGAAAGGAAGAACCACTATAACCCGCAAAAACACCATTAGACGGTAGAATTACACCTAACTAAACGTGCTCCCATTCTCCCCCGCATCCTATCTCAATGAATCCCCCGATCGAGTGTTTCACGATCACCTACTGTATCTTCCACCTTGGATGTTGTGCAGGAGGAGGACACTGTTCTCGAATTACCCAACCAAAAGGGAGGGCGCACAAAGTATTCACAATAATCACAAGCGTCTTTACTCAACCGAAAGGAAGGGCGCACACAATATTTTGATCGTTTCAAAAACACAACATCTCAGTAACTTAAATAGGGTTATCTCAGTAAATTAACATTATGTAATAGGAAAATAAAGAATAATTAAAAATAGTTCAAAATTACGGGATGAAATTTTTTAACAATTGATTGAATTGACTGTCATAACAAGAAACATGGCGGCATCAGACAAAATAGCGCAGGACACATGACAGTGACGCCTGGCGGCAAGATGAGGAAAAAGCTGTCAAGGGCCTGGGCATCACCTCCGTTGGGACTGCCATACCTTCCCGCGAGATGCTTCTTCACACTTCGTTTGAAGGTCCATATTGAAGGAAGGAGTAAATACATGCGTTGGCCAAGAGTTCCATTTCTTGACGGTGCAGCAGAATAGGAACTGTCAAACTTTATTCATTAAAAGTATTTAATTAATTAATTCAAGAAAGCCAGACATTTAGACGCTTTTCTTCTTAGCCAGATACTTAAGCTTTTACTTAAGTGACGTTGCGGCCAAATAATATAATTATCTCTAAGGTAGTTCTTCCCTATCACTACTTCTTTATTATAGTCCATTCAGTATTTGAAGGTGAATAGGACAGTTCTATTTTGACATTAAAAGTGAGACGCTCATTTTAAACCTAACCGATATTTTTAAGAATCGAGAATATTTTCTTTAGAAATCTAATCGACTTTTTATTTGTTTGATTTTTAATATTGATCAACATTTAACCTATGAATTTGAACTATCTGGATATGGAATACAATATGTACATATTCTTAGTGGTACACACGCAATAAATCATAAATTAAATAATATTCATCTTATTCATCTGAAAAATAACAACACTCGCTTGACGTGTCGGAACCACATTCGTCATCAAAACCATACCGATTACTGATTTAATGCGATTGTTTGTGTCAATCCCTATGAGCATCATAACATTTTTTTCACAAATGTTATTAGTAATGACTATGTCTTTTAAGATCTTGTTCAGATTATTTTAAAAAGATTAATACTTGTTATTTTGGACATAAAAGTTAATGATTTTACAACTTAGTATTTTTATTTGTAGAATGGACGGACTTTATAAACCTTTGAAAAAGCGTTTGTCTTATAAGAGGTTTCAAAGTTATCTTTATAGGTTTATCAGTGTACGTGAACGTGCCTGATTCTCTAGTTAGTGTTGGCTTTGTTCCAATATTGTGATCAGTAGTTTTTTCATTAATATTATTTTCTTACTCTTAAAGGGAGGACTCTTAAGAGGGATTTCTGACATCCATAACACGGGTGCTTGAGCTACCTTTTTTATGATACGACGGACAAACATTTGACCTCAATTTCACCTGATGTTAAGTGAAGATGAGGTCTACCTTAGGCCATGCTTGCCCGTGAAAAGCCTATTCACTCTTGCCTTAAAGGGGCCCAGGTTATATTGTTCAGGAAATACATCGGCGGGCAACGAGTTCCACTCCTTGGCTGTTCGCATCAGAAAGGAGTTTGCGTAGCGGTTAGTACGGATGGCTGATACCTATGAGTATATTGAAGTCAGATCAATGTATGTGATATTGTCACTCCCATCGTATTCACCAGAAACGCGAACTCTTATCGAACATTAAGCAGAGGAAAGTTGTCTACTTAGCACATGTGTTAAGTCCATAGACTTAGGATGCTGCCCTTAGGTTAAGACACGATAGGTACGAGTTATTGCGCCTAGATATTTCGCCTCGCTAGAGACCGAGAAGAATATGCTAGATTCACGGCCAACCTTCGCTAGTCGGAGAGGCACTTTAAGATGACGAGTAGGGCACACTATATATGTATACATGCATAATATTCCACTCGTACGAAGCCGGGGCATTTCGCTAGTTACTTATAAAAGGTATTAGACCAAACTTAGACTTCAAGAACCAAGAGATATTTAAATTGAAGTAAATTGATCTGTTCAATAATTTCTTTATTCAATGACCGTGAAACATAAGGCAGATGTTTCAACATACATTTAGTAGCGTAAACAAACGGGCTAAGGCAAGCAACGGTTTGAAGAAAGGAGGTAAAACGCCAATCACCACGCCTAAATTACACAGACAAACAAGTTTATCGGTCCTGTAGCTCAAATACTGCAATGTTTCCACCTGATTCGAAAGCTATATTATTGCTTGAATCGTTTCACATTTTTATTGTTTCTCTATTTTCGCGTTAAGCTCTGCTACACTTTTATTACATATTTCAAAAGACTCGCTACTAAATATTTCACATAGATGCTCCAAAAAATTCATGTGAAAGAATGTCGAGAAGAGGAAAATGTACTGCACTTGATTGATACAAATAGACAATCGATTGCGTGTTCTCTAAAACTAATTTATATCATATCAAGTGGTAGGTATAGTACAGGCAGTTTATTTACTTAGGCTCACCCACCTGGTCTTGTAGCTCCCAGTTCTTCCTCCTCCTTCAGATTTCATCCAGTGTTTGCATAGGTATTATTATGGCATCCTCCAGATGTTTCGTTCAGCCACAAGGAGCTTGGGTATTAATATCATCGGCGAAACTTAAACACATCTGCTTCGCTGTGAGAATGGGAGAGTATCGTGCAGCAAAAAGAGCGTACCTGGGACAGCCAAAATGTTCGAAGGCCAGTTGGCCGTCCAAGGTACCGATGGCAAGACGAGGTTGAAAGCTTTTGCGTGGACTTTTGGCGGATGACTTGCAGGAGGTGGCACAGGACCGACCTAGATGGAGACTGTTATTATCGGAGGCCAAGGCTCACTTTGGGTCGCGGCGCTAACCTAGTTTATTTGTACCTTTCGTAGAATAAGGAGTGCTTGATACTATAGGTGAGAGGGATTCTTCGAGATGTGACTTTCGTGCCGTTCTCAAATCTAATATTACTCGGAAATTGACATCAAAATCTTTTAGAACACGTAAAAGTTATATTCCTTACAGAAGAGGCCTTTTATTTTATCAGATTTTTTTTCTTTATATATATTATAGATATAGATTTTGATGTTATATTAGATTAAATTCGAGAACGGCCACGAAAGTCATATCTCGAAGAATTAATGTCCGGCCAATCTCAGCGATCAGCCATCGACTGCAGGACATATTATAGTGCACAAGTATTTGCGCAGACACAAGTGCACTCTCTATTCCCGTACCCTCTTATTTCGATGGGACACTAGTATGACACGACCGAAGAGGGATTAGGCGCAGGACCAACGGCTTAACGTGCTTTCCGAGGTACTGGGGTACAAGGCCGCCAACTTCCAGACTCCGGGCTTACACTGAGAATTTCATAACAGAAAAAGTCAGGTACAAATTTTGGCCCGACCCGGGGATCGAACCCGGGACCCCAAGCGCAACCGTAGCTTTAAAGTGCGACCCACTAACCATTGCACCACCGAGGCAGTCAAGTCAAAGTCGAAGAATTACTCAAGTACTTGTAGGTTATTGAATTGAAACAAAGTCATTGTCAACTCTTATATTTAATCTCATTAATCCTACTTAACCTTGTATCTATCACATCAAAATGAAATGGAAATATTTTCTGTTTCACCATTCACACTTTGTCTTCATAGGAAATGTCCGTAAACTCAACTATGTTGCTGTTTGGAAATATGTACAGTTCACTGACCCTCTCGTCGCCAATCGGTAACTCGTTGCAGTTGCTCAGCTGCCTTCCAGAGAACTTTTTTCTACTGGTCCCTTCATTGTTCGTATATCTGTTACTCTCATGTGTATTGTTGTAGTCGTCTGGTTTCAAAAAACGAAACCCATTTTCTTTGAAATTGTTTTGATTCCGTAGACAATGGCACGGATTACTCGCGGGATTTTTGAGACTGTCGATTGGAGTAAGATTAAGCGATTTTCTAGCAGAATATACGCTCCTTTCATTTGTGGATCGAAATGATAAAATACGAGTTCTGTATGATTGGCCATCCTGTAACAAAACTTTTCTTAGCTACTAAATTTTTATTCATACAGTGCAAGTATAGAGTAAGTTATAGGGATATACTGAGATAGGAGGCATCAGTCGGCTAGCCAGTGCTAGCGCCCTCTAGAGGAAAGTCAGTGAGACGTTTAAAAAATATCAGAATTCATTTATTTGCTATGTAATAAAATTCCCAATATGTTCTTTATTTCACGTACTTTTTAAGTTGATAATGTGGGCAGGCGGCTTGACGTCATTGTTTCGGAAACACACTTTACTAGCGCGATGTAAAAATGCATAGTGACATCTACCGAAACAACGCCAAATTACCTGCTTGATTGCTTTTTAAAGCTCCATCTAACGCGAAAAACGATGAACTATGTTTTCAATACCACGAAAAAAGTACTAAGCATAATGACCCTGGTATTTATTTTATAAAGCAAATATAATACTTATTATAAAGTTTATAACTTCGAATTGAAAAGTACCTATTACCTACCTCGTAACTATCATTTGCGAATCGGTTAGGTTTTTGACCAAAAGTAAAACGCTGCTTGAACTCTTTCTTGAACTTTTCCTGCAACAAATAAATAATAAGTATTTATTGCATAATAACTTATATCTAATACACACTTATGATTTGACCGTGGGAGAGCCACGCTTCGGCATGAATGGGCCGACTCGACTGGAGTGATACTACGGCCTCACAGAAAACCTGCGTGAAGCAGCACTGTGTTGTGTTTCGCTGCGTGAGTGAGGGTACCGGAGGACCAATTCGGGGGAAAGGGGGGTTTAAAGGTTGGCAGCGCACTTGTGACTCCACTGGCGTCGCGGGTTTCTATGGGCGGCAGCAATCGCTTACCATCAGGCGATCCGTCTGCTCGTCTCCCACCTATCACATAAAAAAAGATCATAATCTTATATTATAGTAGGTACTTATAATTGTCATTTTGCCTAAACTAAACTGAACTAAATACTCACTCATGTTTATTCAATTAAAAAGAAAAGTACCTACTTAATGATTTTGATGTTATTTTCTTGCAAGATATACGAAGAATATACTTTTATTTATTAAACTACATTTACCTACAAACTTAGGGTGCTACATCGGCGAAACTAGCGCCGCCAGCAGATTTAAATTGATTGTGGCAATTATGAGACATTATTTAAAAAGTAAATTTAAAAGACTTGGAGGAATGTAATAACGGTTTTTTGAAAGAAACTTATGAAATAATTTCTTCCTACAAGTAGGTAAAAATAATCTGCATAAATTCAAAAAGTGGCCACTAAAATTACTTGTCGCGTGTAAAAAATATTGTTTTGCGTCTAAAAAAATGTATTTTTCTTTCCTCCAAGTATTTAAGATTGTACTTTTTTATAATCTCTCATAATCGCCACAATTTAAATCTACTGACGGCGCTGGTGTCACCGATGAAGCATCTTATCACGTCTAAGCCTACAAACCACTAACGCAATCTTGCAAATTAACACGCCCATAATATTTTACATCCGAACTTAGATCAAAATAGCGGAAGATACGGCACGTCCCTTCAATTAGACAACTGAAAACGGACCTTTTTATTTATTTTTTGGTTTCGCTGGGGGAATGCCGCCGGCTCAAGAGATGAACCGACTACCTTGTGCATACCAGACCACCGGGGGGTGGCCGGGTTATGTGGGGCTCTCCTTTGGCGGGGGCTTCTCGGACCTAACATATGCTTGAAGAAGTAATCAAACGTGCTACGCGCATGCTACGTCAGTGTACGTGAAATTAGGCGACGCGGACCTAATTTAAGCGGTCCACGCATTAGAGTCGAGTCACATATCTTCCGCTATTTTGATTTAATCTTAGCATCCTTTTTTTTAATATCTTCTTCCAAGAATTTGAAAATTAAATCTTCTCTTTCACGTGTTAACAGAAATTGTTATGAAATGTAAGAAAATGGTTACACCTCCGCTAATGTAATCCGTCAAATCAAGTTACCCCCCTGCAGTGGTAAAATAGCACCCCAGACACAAAGACGGTCCAAAGTTCAACAAGGGTACCTAACTCGACGTGACGCCGTGTGTATAGTCACAAAATAATTAAATCCAGAACAGAAAATATCTGGTACATCATGTAATTGTATTTTCTGTGCTGTATTTTCCGATTGTTAATCCTGATAAAATACTGTCCTCCTCATCTTAGCTTGTTATTCCCGGATGCGTCCTAAGCTGTTACTCTGGAGCCCACTTAGACCATGATTCAATATTTGGGGAGTCTGGCAAGTACAATGAAGTGACTGCCCAGACGGCAGTCGGAACTTCGGAACCCTTCACGAGAAGTAATGTATAAAAAATAAATACGAGCATTTTATCGACAGCAAAAGTTTTGCGTCTCTGATATTTACTAGCAACTGCTTCTATTTGGGCTAAAAGACTAACATAATACCCATTAGCTGATTTAATGATAGGCACTATAAGCAGGAGTAGGCGAGCTTGTTGGCATATATGAAGCGGTCAAACGTTAGCCTTGCGTATAACAGTTCACTAAATTGAAAAGAATCACTCTTTCACAGTCCAATTAATATACATTAATTACATACTCGAATTAGTAATTTACTTCAAACATTGAGTGTTAGAGTGATTCGATGATTTCTAAGAACAATGTACAAACAGATCGGAGAGATATTTAAACTTTCTGTGTAAGTATATACAATATATTAAAATTGTGCTGCCCTACACCTTCATCAAGTGTCCTTTACCCAAAGGTTGCCTGGAAGACATGCTCATAGTGATAAGGCCGCCTTCGTTGTACATATCCTGTTAATACAATACCTAATCTTAAGTTTTCATACTGTACTTTGAGTGCAATAAAAGTATATTCATTCATTCATCAGTACAATAAGATTGTTACTTGTTTTGTTTGTTATCCCATTTCCTATAGTAAATAAGTTGAACTAGACCAGTACATACTGCACCTAATGTTTACGCATCAGTAGTGCATCTGTCTCTTTATAAGTCTTAGTAATATTCGTCGGCTCTATCCGTTCTTTTAACTCTCCACGCGCCGGTCGGTCTGTTTCGCTTTAGCTCGTTTTTTATACATTTTATTGTTGTTTTTGTTTTCTATCGCCTAAGCAACAACAAAAAACTAAATGAATTACTATGATCTACAATGCACAAGAAAGAGTGAGCGACATGAGCTAGCTTGTTAATTGAACTGGTGCAATTGAACCACTCACTCAGGACCTAGCCAGGCCTAGTGGCCATAAATATCAGCCATGGCTTCAGTTTACACGCCCAAGCTTAGTCGTAGTCCCCGGGGCCTACCAGGTTTACGGCTATGAAAGAGGAAGTATAGTGTTGCCATTAAAGTGATGATTTATCACGGGAAAATGTTGGAGAAATATCACGTATCGGCAAAGAGTTAAGTGAAACAGTAATCATACGTCATTTTAATTATAATACTTTAGAGTGCTTCACTCACAGTCACGTGAAGTTTGATAATTTCTAAGTTCAATTAAACCAGTCAAGCCTTTATCTAACAAAATAATGAAATTTTACTATAGCGATAATTACCTAAAATTTGTACGATATTACAAACCAATTGATACCTCAATAAATATAGTTCAGTAATTTAGGTGAATTCGACGAACTACAACATAACAGCCTACCACAGTCATGCTCACTCAAATGTCTCTGAGGTGGTGGCGCTATGTGGCGGGTCATAACATTCCCTCTAATATGGTTGAGTGAAATGATGGCTGACACATACGTCATACTTGTGAACAGGTGCCACCTTTGGGGACTGGTCTGCTTCGGTTTACCTTATAATATTTATTTTATTATTATTTCCTTTATTTTATTTTGTGTAACAATTAAACTGTATGGCTTGGTTTGATGATGACACAACATTGTATGATAGTTTGGCGATTAAAAAGTGTAACTGGCGAGTTTCTTGCCGGATCTTCTCGACCAGAAACAACTTTCCGAGCCGGTGGTAGAATCGCATTATGTTTATTTATTTCTTTAGTATATTTTATGTATCAACATATATGTAAATACATTCATGTAAATTATACATAAGTACTTATAAATAGTTTTAAGTCATTCAAATGTATGACGATTTGTAAGTGCTGTGTACAAGCCTATGCAAATAAAGAATTATTTGACTTTGACTTGACTTTACATAACATTACAGCATATCACCGCCCCTTATTGCATTTGCCGTAATCGCATAAAAACTGAAATACCTACATTAGCTATGATATTTTCTACATACTCGATGCTTAATACCTAAGACATAAGAATAACTGTACAGTAACAATTTGTAGTAAATTGTGTGGTGTCACAGCTTCAGTACAAAAGTCACGAAGTAGGAAGTCTTTTTCAATATGTGTTACATGAGTGAGCTTAGTAATCAGTGGCGAAGCATCTTTTTCATAAATAATTTTACATAAAATTCCCTTTAATACAGACACATTATCAAGTTACAGCGAAACCAGTGGTGGTTCGACATAAGTCTATTCAAATATGATAGAACATGAAGTTGTCTTATTGCTAGAGTGGCCATTCTTTAAGTTGTGCTTTTTTGTAGTGGCACAGCATATTGGATCGCCTTAGCCTGATGATATATTCTTTAATTTTTTCCCTTATAATAATAATACTTACATTATAAATGGCATAAATAAACGGGTTGTAGCAGGAATTGCTGTTCGCCAGCCAGTCGAAGCAGAAGAAAAGTACATTGATATATCTGTACCTGCAAATGAAAAGTAAAAGTTAATCCATAAATCAACTTACGTCGAGATACTTTCCCAGTATGAAATTGATTTCCTAAAGTCAGACTTTCGACATCAAATTTTATTTTATTTAAGCCACGGGTTTTTATGTTTTTTCCTCGTGGAAGTACGAGTATTTAATAGTTTTGAGATCCGAAATTTTTAACCAAAACTGTTTTCTAAATCGCAGTAGAAGTTAATGGACGCAAACAACGCGTATGTTCTTAGGCTGATGTTTAATAGGCATCTCATATAATAACTTGTATAAGTCCTACTATTTCTGTCCTCCTGGTAGGACCACCAGGAAGACGTATTCCTAGTGGTCCCACTAATATTGTCCTACTAAAAAATAGTAAGACCACGAGGTAACTATACTATATATTACTATGGGTAAAGCTGTGCGTGTTTTTTTCCACCCTCTGTTTTCGATACGTATTAAAAAAATCTATTCGGAAGAGAAACGAATTATGACATCTACTTATTTTCGTACTTTATAAGATTACCAAGTGATGTTTGGCTGTTCTTCTCACTACCACTTTTCTTCTAAGATGGCAGATTTTTTTTAAACTTTCGCATATTCCATTAACTGGATGAGGTGAGTAGATGTGCCGCGATTGCCCAGGCCATAAAGCTTGCAGAGCGCTATCAAGTGTCGAATACTCCGCAGGCTTAGACCCCGGACGTTAGTCCCGGGGGGCCTGTCGTGGGCCTTTGAAAATTGTTAGTAGGTCAACGCGATGAATGCCAAATAAGGGTTGTTTTCAAACTCGACACGAGAGACTGGGTATACGTACGCATGTCCAGGTGGTGAAACCATGGACTAATATTAGCCTATGATGAAACTCAAAATTTGTTCAACTTTTTTTGTCATCTGTGTCCAGATGACAAAATAAATTGAACAAATTTTTTTGGAAAAATTACAGTCAGCTTATTAATTTCGCTTCACTTTATAGGGCCGCGCCGGCTCAGGGTTGAAAGAGCTTGATTTTTTTATTTGGATTCGATTGCTTAGTTTCTTAGCTTAGCTTCGCCCTAATTTATTCAAAGTACTTACCAGGTAGGTAAGCAATATCAAGTGCAAGTAAACGCTTTTAGCGAGACTACTTTGCTAAATTAATAAATAAAGTGAACATTTACATCGTTTATTCTAATGTACCAGGAGAGCAGAAATAACATTATAGTATATTCTGAATTAAAATAAAAACGTTCCAATTTCAGCGCCTTCTTTCACTTGATTTCTGCTTTTCTGGTAAGTACTTCAATAAATTATAAAGCGCGTGTGAACAGGTATCTTCTAGGTAATCGTGCTACATCTTAGACCATATTTTCACTTACCATCATGTGAATTATGGTCAAACGTTTACCTATCTACAGAAAAAAAATATAACTAAGTACCTAATATATCTAATAATAATAATCTAAATTTGAAATATCAAGCTGTTGTTTCAACCCTGAGGGTCCGCGGTTCTAAATGAACAGAAAAGTTAATACGACGACTGTTACTTTCTTTACAAAAATCCTGACCGTGTCCAGATGACGGAATAATAATTTGTACTAATTTTGAGTTTCACTAACTGGACATACGTGTGTCCAGTCTCTCGTGTCGAGTTAGAGAACAACCCTAATACACATGTTAAAACAGTTAAACGTGTAATTTATTTCAATAAGTTACTCTTAGGTGTCCTTTTACCCATTAGAGCTATTTTCCTGTGATGCAGATTTGCGTGCGTGTAAAATCGTAATTGTATACCCGCAGCCACGCTGCGCTGGCGGCCCGCAAAATGTTCACATTTTTTGGTTTAACGTTTGTACCCCGCGCGCTCTAAATGATTTTCCTATCATGCAAATTTTGGCCTGCGTGCGGACTAGGCAACCAACTTTGCCAAAACCAATTAATGTTCATAGAAGCAAACATATATTTTTTTACATAGTTAACCTAAATTCTCACTAGGGCGAAAATCTGCATAATAGGAAAACCCTCATGCGGACAACATTTTCCATGAAAGGAAATAATGTCCTAATATGGGTAGTCAATTAATATGGGTCGGCATTATTTAACCGAACTTCATCGTGTCGTGTTAAATATTTAAAAAGAAAAAGAAAAGATGCCCACAAATGTAAAGTTAGGTAGATCAAATGTAAAGTTAGAAAGAATGGAAGCTATGCAAAGGAATATTATGAGCTCTTAATAAAAGTATTTGATAGTTTTGAGATCCGAAACATTGAACCACACCTGTTTTCTAAATCCCAGTAGAATGATAATGGACGCAAACAACGCGAAAGTCCTTAGGTTGATGTTCAATAGGCATCTTATACAGGTAATAACTTGTATAAGAACTTGATTCCTAGGAGACAAAAGTTGTGAAATCTTCGTGGTCTTAAGCTTCGGATGTAGTAATAACCATACCATAGGTGATGTCCCAAAGCGAGGTCTCGAGAGACTGGAGTTTATGATACAGTAAACAATGCCGTGAATTGATTTGGCCCTCAATTATTAGGCATTTACTAACAAGCTTAGTTTTACAAATGTATCAACATCAGTCCCTCAGGGATGAAAAGTTAGCATAAGTCTATAAAACTCTGAAACAATTTATCGAATAAATAAAGTTTAAATTTTGTTTCACATCTCATTAAATCTTTTTGCAAAGCGAAAACTTACCTATTTGTTTATTCCATTTTTAGTAGGAAAGTAGCAAGTTTTGAATTTTTAGATTTACGTCCCTGAATGTATACGTTTCTTACTAGTTGCCATATGAACCCGATATATAAACCTGGAATTTGCAAAGTTTATAACTCAATCTCGGCAGCATTTGACTAACATCCCTAGCATAAGCATAATTATGTCAGCCTCAGGTGAAATTTGTTTCCACACTCAATGAGCATGTTACTTTGGAGTTGAGATCCAGCTACTGTGTAATTTAGAAACAAGTTTGTTCGTGTTCAAATTATGATTTATTTTTGAGAAATGTCATTAATTTTGCATTTCATATTAGGAGTACAGTATAAGTAGAACAGCTTGTACCTACATCTGCGTAACATGCTCTTGTCCTTTCCTAGCATTTGTTGTGAAGACTTTCAAGGCAAAAATTGTTGCGGGTTCAATTCCCACACAGTACAAACATTTGTATGCATGAATATGTCTGTTTATATTGGTCTGGGTATTGAGTTTGTGAATGATTTTATTCCATTAAAAATATTTAGATCTAGAAACTGTTATTCTTTTCGTTCATTTACATATTTTTTTCATCAATGTCTTTAAATTGTAATTTATAATTAATTGTAAAATGTATAAATAAATTGTCTAAGTAAGTAATTAATGATTTGAGTTAAAGGTTTGTGCAGATATTAATTAAAATACAAGTGGTGGTATCCACACTAAATTATTAGATATTTATATAAATGTGTAAGTGTGTGTGCCTTTCTGTCTGTTCGTCCGTCTTCCGTAGCAAAACGAAGCGGAATGGATTGGCATGATTTTTCAAGTTTAGATAGTTGAAGAGATGGGGAGTGTGAGTGACATAGCCTACTTTGTGGCAAACTAGATAACCAGCGGGCGACCGCTAGTAAGGTTATAAAGCTGTGTTTTCAAAGACAGCTGGCAACAGCGGAAACGAGAGCAGAGCGCCTAGTTGCATACAATAGCTGCATACAAAAGTCACTATAATACCAAAGAAGTTTTAAGTAATTTGCGGAAACCACCGTTTTGCTGCAGTTTCCGCAACCGTTTATAAGCACAAAAGTCCATGGATTTGCGACCGTTCGTGAATATTTTGTTTTGCGCAATTTTTGTCAAGTTCGAAATTTGATTACGGTACATTTACATAATATAGTCACGTCAGAGTTTGAGCTCGCATTGTGCAAATAAAAATACACGCAGATAATAATGACAATTCGTGGAATATAAATAAAACTACACACATAAATAATAATAATAATTCTCACAACATCTCATACGTTGACCTGATTCCGTACTGAGTAGCTTAAGCACTTGTGTTACAGATATCAGACAACAGAGTAACACAAATATCTCTTGTGTGTTATATATAAGTCACGTAAATAATAGTATTCTAATAAACCAGTCCACAAATAGAGATTTGCTTATGTAATGCACAGCTTTGGAATAATCTATCCCTCAAGAATGAATATACCTACGACACCGAACAACTCTGGGGAATGGTGTGTGTCTTTAGGGTTTAGGTACTCGTAATTCCAACTTTAGTGTAATGAATGTCCTGAAAAGTTTGTACTGGTAATGAGGCTTAACTATTGGCAATTTTAGTGGGCGTCCTAACCTATATTAAGTCTGCAACTTAATATAGGTTTTTTCGGTAAGTTTTGCCGGCTACACACTCGACATGGGATGATCTAAATAAATGAATTCTATAGGTAATATCCAACAAAAAGTTGGATGATCTACACTTGTAAAATTACGTACCAAAGTAATAAACATCTTGCGAATAATAAATTTGTATAAAATTTGCCCAACCATTCCACTTTAGAAGATATTCAATCATCTGCATGCACATTTATAAGTACTCTGATACTCGCAGAAAGCTTGACTTAATAAATTAAATTCCTGTAACCATCATTTCTTGAATGGTATTCGAAAGGCTCACCGAATCGAAAATACCATTGAGTTTTTTCCACAAGGGGTTTTTATAATCACTAAACAAAACCTTATTAGAACCGTTTCGTTTATTTTTTTGACGCCTGGAGAATGTATTTTATCAATCGTGATAATAAATGAAAATGAAAATAAAAATTGTTTATTCAATTTAGCTCCATACAGAACACTTATGAATCTCAACATGTTTACCACTGGTTCGGAATGTAGTTTTTTGCCAAGAAGACACCAGCAAGAAACTCAGCAGTTACTCTTTTTAAAAAATGTTTTACAAAATGTCACCATTAACTTAAAAACATAGTACAATTTTTGTGTTACTAATATGTCCCTAAATTATTGTCATTCAAAAAATCGTCTATTTTATAATAGCCTTTCTTCATTAAACAGTTTTTTATATACAATTTAAACTTATGTGTGGGCAAGTTAATAATAATCTGAGGTAACTTATTAAACATTTTTATGCTCAATCCTATAAATGAACTGCCAATCTTATGGAGCCTGATATTTTGAACGGCAAGTCTGTGTTTATTTCTGGTGTAAAGGCTGTGACAGTCAGCCTTCTTCGAGAACAGATGGAGATTTTTATGTACGTACATAAGGCAATCAAGGATGTATTGAGAAGCTACGGTAAGTTTGTCGATTTCTTTAAACAAATCTCTAAGGGAGTCGCGCGATCTAAGGCCATAAATGGCGCGGATGGCTCCCTTCTGTAATTCGAAAATAGTCTGTATATCAGCAGCTGATCCCCATAGTAATAGACCATATGTCATGATGCTATGAAAGTAGCTGAAATAAACCAGCCTCGCCGTTTCAACATCAGTTAGTTGTCTTATCTTTCTAACTGCATATGCAGCAGAACTAAGTCTACGTGCCAGGACATCAATATGGGGACCCCATTGCAGCTTAGAATCTAATGCGATTCCTAGAAATACTGTTGAATTTACGAGCGCAAGATGCTCATTATTTATGGTTATATTTGTATTAACCTGCCTCACATATGGCATTGTGAATTTAACACATTTAGTCTTTTTGGCATTATGTAGTAAATTATTAGTTGTAAGCCAATATATCACTTGTGAGAGTGCATCGTTTAAATCGTCGAATACTTGCTTAACCCTATCAACTATAAAAATCAGAGAAGTGTCATAAAACTAAACCCATTTGATATGCTATATAAATACCCAATTTTCTTTACAGGAGATGTGCTAAAATGGAAAAACCAGGAGCCGCTGAAGCTCTTATAGGAAATATAGCATTTATGACGCTCAGATATTATACACTCGGTGTCATTATAAAGGCAATAAGTGCATTTATGATTGAAATTAAATGGCTTTTATAACCTCTTAAGTATGTTTTAATATAAATTATTCATAAATAAAAAAAAACATAACGTGGATGATATAGCTAAGAGTTTCACACAGTAATACAGAGTGAACATTTACATCCCTTCAATCACGTGTTCTACCAACCATTAGCAACAACATTTGTTCTACTACTTTTCCAAATTAGTCGAAAATGTTGTAGACTTTTCATACAAAATGACCAAGTCCCGTAACTGACTTTGTATGAAAAGTAGATTTTTTTAAATGCGAATTTCCAAAACCATTAGACAAATGTGTTGTTCAGAATGGATAGTAGAAGTACATCATGTATAGAGTTGAACAATTTACGCTGTTATGGTACCTCAATGGGTTATGATACTGTTCCTTCATAGGTACTTTGTCTTTTAAAAAACATACTAAGTAACATTAATAATCCCAAGAGTAGTAGAAACGGTTATTTTTATTGTACAGACTAATGTGCCTGTGTGATACCGAACCCATAAACATGTATTATACCTAACAGCCAGATGCCACGTGGGAGATATCGAAAGCAGAGGTGACCCATCGCCACGCACCACCCACTATGCTTTAAATTGATAAGTATTTTTAGCCCGAGGCATTAAATTATATCGGATATAGTATTTATACGGAATTCAGCCCACTGGCTACTTAGGAAGAGGTGAGTACCTCCGTTTACAGGTAGTCTTATTAAAGAATACTGCAATCTTTTACGCCCGTAGCACATCTCCGTTGCACGCTGTCAGCGGAATAACAGAAACAGCGTTATAATCAATGGACAACATTTCATATTTTTAACATGTCCATATTTGTTTTTTTTTATGAAAATAGACATAAAATGAACAGACCCATATTTTTTCTTTTTTCAAAATTTGTCCATTTTCAAGAATAAAATAATTATTGAAATTCTTTTTATTCTAAATAGACGTAAGCGCCAAATGACGTCATCGGACGGCTGAATCAGCGATATTCCTTTGCTTATCATTGTTTTAATAACAAAAAGATACTACTGTCAAAGGTAAATAATACTAGTGTCAACATTGTCAACGTCATTCATTCATTCGACGTTGACAAGTTGTCTTTTTTTTGACAGTTACATGTCATGGGTTTGGCATTTCGTAAATTTAAAACTATAATGTGCTAAGCAAAGAAAAAATTCACATTCTGCCGTCCAATGACGTCATCTTACGTTTTTTAGTTTTTAATTTTTTTCTCAGTAAATAAGCAATATAAAAAATGAATAAATATATATTCGAGCAGCGTAAAAGTAAACAAAGAATTGGTATTTTTTGTTTCAGAGCTTAGCAATTTTGAAATGTTGTCCATTACAAGTGCTAGAAGAAGCAATTTCGCTAGTATTCCGCTTCTTATACCTACGTCATAGCGGATCAACAATACGCTCCATCGTGCGTTCCGCGGCGTGTCCTGTGGGGGACAGTTGCATACGTTTCTATTGCAGAAATTTAAACTATTGAGTTATTTCAAATGCAAACATGTTGAATGCGTGGGGATGCCACTCATATACATTTAACTCTATGATCCCACTCTGGTACTTCGTTTTTGCTGCGTTTGTTATTCTTACCAAATTCCGAGTGAAAAAAGAGTCCACCTACGAGTAACTTTGTGTTAAGTTTTTACAGGATCCCCGAAAACTAGCACCTCGACGATTATTATGTCTTTAACTGAGGGTCATCTCTTTGGTATAACACCTTTACTACCTGTTAAGTGTGATTTAAAATACAAAATTATTTATTTTATGTTTTCCAGAATAAAATATTTTCTATCCTATTCTAAACCTTGTTGTGTTTGCGAGTGATACGTTTCTAATAATATAATCGGTTATGTCTATTCTGATACAATTAATGTGCAATTTGTAAAGTACAGATGTCTAGCATACACACACAGCCGGGTATTGTATACATCGTTAGTGTCATGTTCTATTTCCTTAGATCTGTTTAATTTTAGTAAAAGATATTGCTTGCGCATAATTTGTCATAAGAGCTACTTAATTGAACTGAGCTGCGTGGAAAAAGGTGTTTTTATTAAGACAACGGGTGGCCCTAACTAGCGACAGCAATCGATTTAAATTGATAACAACTAAACCGGATATCTTTTCAACACTTGCAAAGTTTGAGCCTCTCGGAAAAAATATATATTATTTATTTAACTAACTTTAATTAACTTTTTGACTCAAAACTTTGATTAACGCCATAAGTAGCCGTTTTTGACGGTAATTCATATTTCGAGTAGGAAGCAGACCAAAAAGTTAATTATAAGTATAGAATAAATAGTATAAGTTCTTTTCGAGATGCTCGAACTTCGAAATTGTTAAAAAGATATCCGGTTTAGATGCTAACAATTGAATGGCGTCGCTAGTGTGCCCTATCCGTCACCTTAAATAATAGGCTATTTGACAGTGATAAAAATATACAATTCTTTTATAACACCAGTGTTTATATATTTTTGTGGAGCGATTTGTAATAACGCAAGATTAAAATATTGCATTATTTCATCAAAATTTGTCTTCTAAAATAATTATTTTTTAAACCCCTGTTTGACCCCTGTCACGTGACTAAAAACGGGCCGTGACGTAGATTACGCGTAAGTCTACTGCCTATGGTTGATTGCTTTTCCTTCATAGGGAGAAATAAACAAAAAAAAAGAAACACTGAAACACCAACAAGCTCAATGTTTATTTATGGACAATCTACGTCACTGGCCGCCATATTGCTAAAAGACGCGTTTTTGCGGCATATTTGAATATTGCATTTTCTTTTTCGTTTTTTTATTAAAATATCTAAAATAAAAACAGAAAAGTATTTTTCTAGGGCTCCTTATAAACAAATGAATACCCTAAGATAGTTTTCAGAATTTTATCAAATAGCCTATTAACGAGATTGATCCTAACGACGTAAAATCTAAAATCTTACTCATTGATCGACGGAAAAAAGGATTGTAGCAGCATATAACTTTGCAGTGGGAGCCAGCATAGCGCGAAGAGTGCCACCACCAGCACCAACATCTTGATCACCTGTACAAAAATAACATTATTTATTACACTGATTTAGAAGATTAACTGATGATCGCAAAAGAGTGCTTTTCCTAGTTTTATCGTCTTCCAAACAAAAGAAAATGGGTCGTTTGTTTCGGCACCACGGATTTTCAGACACCCACATCAAAATTATAGCACACCTTTTTGTGTCGAGAAGGTAATCTCGCGTAAAAACTCTTTATTCGAATATAAATCTAGAAATAGGAGAATTATAACTCTACGAGTCGTATGGGTTGACAGCGTTATACTATTCATTACTCTCGGATAAAGATAGATCTTTTTTTTAATGATATAGGTGGCAGACGAGCCGACGGATCACCTGATGGTTAGTGATTACCGCCGCTCATGGACACCTGCAACACCAGTGTGCAGTGATGTCACAAGTGCGCTGCTTATCTTTTAGCCCCCCTTACTCTGGATTGGGCCTCCGGTACCCTCGCTCACGTAGCGAAAAACAGGGCATGCACTGCTTCTCGCCGGTTTTCTGTCAGGACGTGGTATTACTCCGGTCGAGTCGGCCCATTCAAGCCGAAGCGCTCCTACTGTTCGAGATCGAATCGGGTTTTATACAATCAATAGGATTAAACAGGACACAAATGTGCATCTGATTAATGAATTAACAAATAGTTATCACTTTCTGCTAAATGTAACGATCGCTAATTTATGACGCAGGCATAATATTTTTTTAAACATCCCATTCTTTATCGAACGTTTTTATTAGGATAGGATACGCAGACTCTAATTTATAGGAAGAAAAATAGCAAGAATTTAAGATCAGTGAACGGAAGAGTATCCAAAGTTGAAATCTCCGCACTAAATGTTTGTGGCTTAATTATATTATAGTTTTTTGAGACAGAACATTACATAAAGTACCTTTATCTACACTTAAGTCTTTTCTTATTGCGAAAAATAGGCAGAGGAGCATGAGGCCCATCTGATGGTAAGTGGTAATCAGTCGCTCATAGACATCAACAATACCGGTGCAGTCATGCCGCTGCGTACCGTGAAGTAGAACTCTTTTGAAACTTCGTTTAAAAAAGGACATGTCATAGCTGATCAGGGAACACCTGCGTCTGGAAGCTCATTCCAGAGTTGGCACGAGCGTGGGAAAAATGAACGTTGGAAACGAAGCGTTCCAAATAGTATTAGATAAAAAAAATCTTTATTCAATTTAGGTCCATGCAGAACACTTACGAATGTCAATATACGTACACATATTATCATCTACCGCTGGTTCGGAATGTCGATTTCTACTGAGAAGACACCAGCAAGAAACTCAGTAGTTACTTTTTTAAAATATCGATGATGTTACAGAGTTTCAATTCAGAAGAAAAAAAATACAATTGTAAAAGTTAACAGACTACTATGAATAACAACTCACAAGACTAATCGACTAACATGACCAAGAATCCTTATCATTTAACCCTTAATCGGACAATGGTAAAATAGTTACCACCAGATTTTGAACTTTATGTGCCATGGCATAAGAGCGAAAACCAATGCAATTTTTCACTGACTCATAATCCGATTAAGTCTTGTACACTATAGTAACCTTTCTTCATTAGGCAGGTTTTAATATGAGGCTTAAACTTAACCAGTGATAGGTTAGTGACATTTTGTGGGAGCTTATTGAATATCTTAATAGTTAAGCCAACAAAGGAATTACCGATTTTATGAAGTCTGAGGACTGGGACGGCAAGTCTATGTTTATCTCTGGTGTTAAGACTATGACTATCGGACTTTTTTGGAAAAGGTTTTATTGGTTGGGTTTTAAGGCTTTATTGGTGGAGTTTAATCATAGGTAGATAATCTTCAAATTAAGAAATAAACAGTAAACACATTTTGACATGCTTTATATCCTGTATGACTCTTGGCCCCCCTGCGTTGTTCCCCTGGGAAGACCACGAGTAATTCGCAATCGCTCGTGGTTCCCTCAGATTTGTACTTGACGAGGGATGATGTAATAAGGTATGTTATGGCCAATCAAACGATGTAGCTATACTATATGTAAAAAAAGCTTTAAAGAAAATTTTAAAGTTATCTGCAACAGCTATTACTCTATGCAACAGTCTTAGGACAAGTTGTCATCATTCGTACTGCCAAAAAAGTATAAAATATATATCCTAAAAACTAGCCATGTGATTGATCACTTATCGACTTCAATCACATTGTATCCTCTAAATGGGTGGCACATGTTACCTCTAATACTATATGACGAATGAACCAATGTTCCGGCTTAGGATTATTGTTGCCAGGTGGGTCTGGCATTCATCCAGATTTGTCCCGGTAATTGGCGTTAGACGGAACAATGCCAAATTTTAGGCAAATGTGAATATTCGTCTTCAATATACCTTGGAAAATCACGTGCTTACGCATACTAGTAACTAGTATCGTCTAAATATTGTCCTTCTGCAGGGTAAAGGTCTCGATCATAATAAGTCATCGCTACAACGATGGGATTAAGGTTAATTACCATGCTTGCCTAATGCGGATTGGTGAGCACTAGTGATCGGATAATCGGGATCTTGTTTACCTAAATTTAACATGCCTTTTAGATTCCTGCAAGCGGAATTGCTGTAAAGGTCCCGGTATTAATAACAATACTACCAAAGTGTAAATATTTCATAGAAACCAATTGTAAGATTGATATTAAATTGAATTATCATCTTTTTTCATAAATTTGAATTAAAAAGTCATGTCCATATTGATCTTTGGTGATAAGTTTACTTAAATAAGCGCCCGAATATCCGAGCACTAGTATTCCGAGGTATGTTCGAGAAATTCGAAAGATACCTTTACTTGACCCGGAAATCGAACCCAGCTTGACCCGGGAATTAAACCTAGGAACCCGAGATCACGAACCAATACTTAAACCACAATACAAACAGGGCCTATGCATAATTAATAATATTTAATTATGAAAGTTATTACTAGTGCCATCTTTTGAATACATTTACAGAGTTGATATGACGTGATCAATTTAAAAGGTGAAGTACCACAGTCACTTTGGCTTATAGCTTTGGTCTCTTGATCATGGAACTAAAGTACTTACACTGATTTCATACAGCGAAAGAGTAAAGTGAATATACCTCAAATGTCGTAAGTTGTCATAAAAAAAATAAAAAAACCCCTTGATTTATTGAATTTAATACTTTGTACCTATTTGTGTGATAATCGTCAAATTTAGTCAAAATTAATGTGTCTGCAGTAATTTAGGTGATACGGCCAAAATTAATTTTGAGATGTTCATTCAAAATATCAGGAATACCAGTGCTACAAAATATTTTCATTTTTATTTAAGAATTTTCATAAATCACTGGTTCTTCTACCTACCTTTTTTTAATTAAGGATTCTTCGGATTCGTTCATCTGTTAGAGTATCGTTTGCTTAGTCAATTTCATTTATGCTTCCCCTTTAATTTACTTATTTTTTTGATTTCGTTCCTCTAAGCGAACACTGAAAATGGTAAACAAGGTTGATTACGAATGATTAAGGATCGCACAGTAAGGAAGCATTTGTAAATGGAGACAAATTATTTTGCTGTAATTACCCCAGACCTAGTACCTGAATGTACAACGCATTTGTATGAGTATGAAATTAATGTAATTTTACATTGTTAACTGCAATCCCATTTAACGTACATACATTTGGGCTGTAGAACCGATCAAATTAATTTGAGAAAATTATCGTGTATGACTCGTGTTCACACCGCGGTTTAGTCACACTGGTCTGGATACGAATAATTCTCATATTAAATGATTAAAACCATGATTGGGTCTAGAACTAAAAAAAAATGTTCAAGTTCGACCTTAGAGTAAGAGCAGTCGAGTACTCAGTCCTGGCCTGTTGTATCGATTCGCAAGCGGATATGTTAAAGGTACCTATGACCTTAACTATATGGTAATAAAATATTGAATATTGAACCTTCGATCCTACCTGTAGTGTAGCGCTGATTGACTTATAAAAGATACTCGATGAATGTGTATATCTGTGCTTACATTTCATATTCCAGCTTGCTTATATAAATGTTACCGGAAATGTTTGAATCCTATAATCCAAGAAATGTATGTAATTTCCTAGGAAAACTGCATCATCATCGCCCTTTCTTTTCATTCTTTCTGGAACCTAATACAGGCAATGAATTGGTACAGGTAGCTATATACTTACACACAAATTGTCTTTTTTAACCTCAGCTGTTTACATAATTTGTACTAAGATGAATACAGGCATCATTGTGTGATCAACTTTATTTAATTTACTATTTGTACGGATTTGTTTTAACTTAAATTCTAAACCTTCACCACATTCGTTTCTCATTATTTTCAGTGGCTGTTTTGACTTTTTAGCTGCTGCATAATATTAAGCATCCCTCTACCATCTGCCATAGTATCACAAATAAATGGTAAAAGAAAGAAAACCGCTTGTACCATTTTTCTTTCAATAGGGCTCGTCCCATCGATTCGTCTTTTTTATCGTTTTGATATTCTTACATGACTTCTTTCATCAAAAGATTCCTCGCATTTTTATTAAAATACTTAGTTTCGGATACAAATATTTTCTATCTCTCTCACGATTCATTAATACAGCTTTATTAAAATTTTGTCATAATTATGATTTAACATGAAAATATGCAAATGAATGAAAAAATATTTCTTCAAAGCGCCTATTTGTATGCCGCCCAGACTCGGTAAAAATCTTTTTTCACTCCTAATTTTCTGTTTCCTTTCTTTGGGAAAGGGAAATATTCAAATTGGGACAAACAGACAAACTTTCTGTTTCAAAAGGACACCTCACCCGAACCAGGAAAGTTTAGATTTTATTAAATCTTGCTTGCATATATGACGACCTAATAAAATTGCCTTGAAATTGGTCTGGTTTCCCTGTTAACGAGTTGCGAAGGTCAGACGACAATCGTTTAACTGTAATTACACTATCCTAGTCCTAAATCATGGTTTAAGCGTCCCCTGGGCTCCAGAGCGACAGCATTGATTAAACGCAACCAAGAATTATACTGTAAGATAAAGAAGAGACAAGCTCCTTTGGAATCGCACGTATGATCATTTATTTTTCGAACCAATTCATTGTGTTAGAAAAGTGTTTTGCGTGTATGTTCAAAAACTTTCTGCCCAAATGAAGTGTTTTTTGAAGCTGAAAACAAATTTCTTTTGTGTCTGCTGTCTGGATAGGACAAGGATATCTTCCGCTTGGAGCGTTATTGATGTTTTCCCGAAGGAATTCGATATTTTTCCATAATAAAATATAGTCTGTGATAATTGGTGATACTGCGCGATGCACGGCATACTCAAGTAGTGGTATTATTATACATAGATATATATACGTTTAAAAATATATCTATCATCTTGTAATATTGGATGTGTGTATTATTTATTATTACCACTGGACTACTACAGTGACATATTATCTGATTACGAATCTTAGTTGCCCTATTTGAACGTTTTTCTACTTAGAATCTTCCTTTCTTTGGGATCTTCACATTTGATATCAAAGTTTGCCGTTCTGACCGCGCTATCTGAAATTCATTTGTTTCCTATTGTAAATATCCAACTGGAGTTCGAACCTTCACCTCATTAGTTATGGATATAGGTGTTACCCACCTATAGATATTCAAATCAATTGGCACGTTTGTACTGCGGTTTACCTATCAATCAGAATAGTGAACCTGTGGGAGGGTTAGTCTAAAATTCCTGTATATAATAATGTACATACATACATACATACATTCAGATAGTTACGTGAATTTAATAAGTACCTTCGACTCATTTATATTATATTATTGAAAAAAAAAATATTTTTTTTTTATTCAGCGCTAAAGGATGAAACTGCGTATTACGTGTATTTATCCGTGAAGAAATATACAGATTAATCTCTAAAGAGTTTTGTAGAAAGAGAGTTTCGGTAAAAAAGATCATGTTTACTTTTCATACCAATTAAAAAGGGGAGGATGTTTCTCTTAGAAAACGTTTGCAAAGCCGGTCAGCTCTTAAGGCAGCGCGTCGCTTAATTAACATGCAAATTGGTGTAGTATCACTAAATAAATATAATGGTATGTCATCGTCTACTACATAGTATTTCCACGTACCACCACGCTCAAGGATATTTAATTGGTAAGAGATCACTCGAATTTCAATAAACAAGCTGTGTGTTGCAACAACCTTTAATCTTATAACTAATTGTATGTAAACACTCCTGCATATTTTGTTGAAGGAAATTGTATCAACTCGAACGTATGATGCTTGTATAAGAACGTATGTCAAGTTTGCAGTCAGTTTTAATGATTGAGAGATAAATTGTAGCCCAAAATTTGACACCTTTTGAGACCTTTGTCTGACAAAAATATATGAGCGTCTTTTCTTGCGTATGCTTATATAAACAATATTCGATATTTGGACGGTAGTATATAGTCAAGCTGCAAATTTGTAGCCATATTCAAAGTTAACTAAATCGATGAATCTCAACTTAATGTAGTAGGTTTGGTTGAGATAAGTATGTAGGGGACTACGGTGCGGCGGCCTCCTCGTGTGGCCCCTTCGGTAGTATTTTTGCTCTGTTTGGAGCTGCTACCGAAGGGGTCCTGGCGTCCCTGGGCAACGGCGGGTAGTAATGTGGTGCGCTCGCCATATTGCTACCCGACGGCCGACGGCTGCACACATGGAGGGGTTCGTAACCCCCCCTACGGACCTTTTGCTAGGTCTTAGAGTGGACCGCTCCTTCTGGAGCGAGGAGTTTGGTGGGGGGTGTTCTGCCACCCTCGGAGTTCTGCGTCGAGTTTCTCAGCCAGAGTGGCTCGGCGGCAGTCCGGCGTTGCCAATGTTCCTGGCTCCGCATCCAGCGGAGTTGGGACTTGCGGCGGCTTCGTTTTTTGAAGCCTGCAGGTTTTGTTTCCCCAACCCACTCTGCACTGCAGCCAGCAGTGTATGGGTGGGGAGGGGTACCTGCAGTCTTCCTCCCGGTGGTATTCTGCTCTGCAGCCAGCAGTGTGGATGCCATTCGGGGGGCGGAGTTGGTGGGCCGTGGGAGAGGCCCTGGGTCCGCAGGACCAGTGTTTTGGAAGGAGGCCGTGCCGGCGAGCCTCTCCGCCCAGGACGGCTCGCGGTGGTAGCCTGGAGGTAATCCCGCGTTCCGTCCCGACTTAGCGGGCGTGGAATGGAAAAAGCCCCGGTGATTTTAGTGGGTATGCCCTTGGACGGCCTCTGATTAGCAGAGGCCTAATCCAGGGGAGAGCCCCACACTACCCGATCGACTCCCAGCGACCGGGTGTGCATAAGGCGGCGCCGACCAACCGGCGCCGACGTCGGCTCCTGTCAGTGAGCCGGCGGAATTTCTACCAGGGTCAACAAAAAAAAAAAAGTATGTAAGCGTCTACTTAGATTTTAGATTCTCGAGTAAAACATTGCAGGAGATATTTTATTTCCTCATTATACCTTCTATTCTTATCTCAAAATTTTAAGTTTGAATTAATTGATTGAATAATTTATCTTTGTTTAACTATTTACCTCAGTGAATTTAGACAAGTTTAATTTCACCTATGTTGTTGTTGACCGAAACGTGGCCACTTACAATGTGCCGATTAAGGAGGCTCAAAGTCACCCAGAGAGCAATGGAGAGGGCTATGCTTGGAGTCTTGATCGGAGAGTTGATCGTATCAGAAATGATGAGATCCGCAGGAGAACTAAGGTCACAGAAATAGCCCACAGGATTGCATGCCTCAAGTGGCAATGGGCAGGGCACATAGCGAGGAGAACAGACATCCGTTGGGGCGGAAAGGTCCTCGAGTGGAGGCCACGTACAGGAAGTCGCAGCCGTGGCAGGCCCCCCACAAGGTGGACCGACGATCTGGTGAAGATCACGGGAATCCATTGGATACGGGCGGCACAGGACCGATCTATGTGGAGAACATTGGGGGAGGCCTATGTCCAGCAGTGGACGTCTGTTGGCTGAAATGATGATTTTGATGATGATGATGTTTTTGTTAATAAAACTACTGCTTTTTATCCATGTGTTTTTTATTTGTATACATGTGTTTGGTCCGTGACATAGCCTTAGCTACCTAGGTAACTGCATATAATTTAAAATAAACATTACGTAACGTTAAATTCAATGGCAATAATTTTGTTTGTTGATAACTTTGTTTGTCTGTATCCCCATACCAGTAGGTAAGGCACCTACCTTCGAATAATACTATGAATAGAAACAAATATCACGAGCCGTGACCCGTTAAATTTTATTGCCGATTCGGGAATACGATTCTATATTTTTGACAGGGGTGAGAAGATAAAGGGAAGGGACGTGTACGCCACTTTTCAAACATTATTGAAAATGGATTTAATATCATCCTACGTGTTTTAAATCTTTACTTTTTCCATAAATGTTCAGAAATAAGAAGACGGCGATGCAATGGCTAGGACAGCAATGACTGAACTCGCGGTCGCGGTTTTACTTGCGCAGTTATACATGCTAACTATGTGAGTTATTTCTATGATGATTAATACAGTCACGGTTTAATAAAGATAACTATTGAGTATACATAAAAAAACATAAACACCTAAGCAAATACGTTTTTGTATCTTCTAATTAGCAAGGGTATTTTATAAGCAGGTAATAGCGGGTAAGGTAATCTTGAAACGTTAAATCTTTCACAAGAATTTCTATTAGTCCGTTGAAATGGCGCACCTTTTAAAGTTTTTAAGAACATTTCAATCTAAATGTCGGAATAATGAGAGCTTGAGTAAGTTCGTGAATTGAATGTTATAACAGATACGACTTGAATTCTTACTTTTCAGTAATAAAAGATATTAATGAGTCGAGAATCTACTCTTTTTTTGAAGTCGTTTCAAATGGTTTGTGTGTTGTCAGCACTGGTATTAACTTTATTACTATAGATAATGTTTTTTTCTTGAGATAAGGATACAATAGTGATATTTTGTAAACAAAACTTACAGTGTGTGCCTAGTTTTCTTGTCGACCCTTTCCGTCAAACCTCTGTTTCCAGCATATAATTAGGCGGCACCCTAAGTCTGTGCTTACCACTTTTTTTTTATGATACAAGTGGCAGACGAACAGACGGATCGCCTGACGGTAAGCGATTGCCGCCGCCCTTGGACACCCGCAACACCAGTGGAGTCACAAGTGCGCTGCCAACCTTTAAACTCCCTTTACCCCCGGATTGTATCTCCGGTACCCTCACTCACGAAACACAGCACAGTGCTGCACAGTGGTTTCCACATAACATAGAAAGTTTACTGGTTGTTTGTTGATATAGTACCGTTGCGTTGAATACGCAGTTTTCTTGTTTGTGCCGTTGGGGGTTAGGACTCTACTGATTAATGTAAATTCATCATCATCATCATCAGCCCATTTAAGTCCCCACTGATAGGGCACGGACCTCCCTCAATCACATGAGGGGTAATTGCCATACTCACCACGCTTGGCAAACGGGTTGGCGAGGATGAATGTAAATTATTTGCGGATATTTTGCATACCTATCTGCAACATACGTTTCGGTTAGGTTCGGACATATTATTATTACTTTGTACAGTCAGCATTTTAAGTAGATTGGTTTACTTACCAAATACATTAATATTTTAATTGTATTACATTGCCAAACATATCATAAGAGTTTGACTATAAATTGTTACAAAAAGTAAGTACCCAAAGGTTTGTATGACAGGTTGCCCAGAGATTTAAGTCGGTAAACCTCCGCCGTCATGCGGAGGGAGTCCGGCATAACCGGTCCGGTATGCGTAACGTCGCTGAATGTGAAAGAAAGGGGTGTTTAAAGGTTGGCAGCGCTCTTATGAGTCCACTGGTGTCGCGGGTGTCCATGGGCGGCGGCAATCGCTTACCATCAGGTAATCCGTCTGCTCGTCTGCCACATATCACATAAAAAATAGAACCAACCGACCTTAACGCAGATTTTATACGGGTGCCGTAGAGAAAGAACGTCGCCCAGCACGTCACCTCGGCACTAACGGCTTCGCGCGACTTTTCAAGTATGGCTTTCTATGAAAAGGCTCAGGCAGTTTAGGGTGCATGTATCACATAAAAAGGGATCCCAAAATAAAGGCACTCACCTTTTTCTTATTCTTCATGTGGTTCGCGTCTCTGGTCTCGAGCGCCGCACCCGGGGGCCGCGCGCCCCACAACTTCATGGCCATGTGTGCGTAGGCGAAGGTTATGACGAACAGCGGGATGACGTACTGCAAAACAAACAGACATAAGTAGCTCCCGGCCTAGTTACAGCCAGGTGTACTAAAAATGCACTTGGTATACAGCAGAAACGGGCTGAGCTAACACTTTATTCACACTTTAATAGTAATTATTAGGTAGGTCACTTAAAAACCTTTTTAATGGAATAAAAAGGTTTTTAAGTGACCTACCTAATAATTACCTTTTTAATGAAATCTAAACTCAGCCCGTTTCTGCTGTATACCAAGTGCATTTTTGCAAGTCAATTAAGACATACTGAAAAAAATATCAAAACATTTAAAATAAAAAAAGGTTTTGTGATTTTTATTACATATTTTGCACACGCCATTTATGTCACAATCATCATTTGACTGGAGTGATACCAAGGCCTCACAGAAAACCGCGAGAAGCAGCACTGTGCTGTGTTTCGCTGCGTTAGTGAGGATACTGGAGGCCCAATCCGGGGGAAATGTTGGGAGCGCAGTTGTGACTCCATTGGTGTCGCGGGTGTCTATGGGCGGCGGCAATCGCTTCCCGTCAGGTGACCCAGGTTATCAGCTGACGTCTGCCACCTATAACATAAGAAAATCTAACAAGATTTAGTGGTGGTTCCACTGATCCGTAAAGAGCCCTTAAAAAGTTTTGAGATTCTCGAGTCATCATTACCTAAACGTAAAATCAGTGGAACCCATGGTGGGTGCCACAACTAAAGTCATTTCTTTGATCTGTGTGTAATCATTTAATGTGTGCGTAGAAGAAATCTTATGAACAAACAAGCATCGCAAAACAATATATTCTATAATCCTATTACAACAAACAACTTCCTAAACCAACACTAAACACCTAATTTTGCAAGTCCACCCAAGAACTAAAGAAAGGCCCCAATATTACGTCTGCTTTTTGCAAACTTAAACGATTTAGATACATTTCAAGAAAAACTTATTGATATGCGCCCTGTGCCGACGCGTTTGGGTCGCCCACCAGTTGGATTGCGGCATTTTCAGGCCCTATTGGCCGTGATCGGAATCATAACTTTTACGCATCAGCACAGTTCAAAGATGACCAGTGACTCTGCATTATAATAATAATGAGTACTGCGTTATATAAATACATACTCTGTCGTGGTTTTTACAAATAATTTTAATCTACAGACTGGGCCCGTGTTGGTTAGTTTTTTGTTGCATATAAGTACACATTATAATTTATTTCTAAATTACTGCGCGTAAGATAGAAAGGTTTCCCCATTTACGTGAGAAATGGGGGGGGGGGGGGGGGGGTTAATATGATTATTCATATACTGATAATGCTACAGTCAGAGATCAATTGCAAAGAGCGAATACAACGCTGTCATTAAACTCATTATAGAATACATATTCTTAAGTGCTGTTATTGAAAAGCATCTGAATTCAATTTTATGTGTAATTAATTTTATATTAGATGTTTCTCTACTCCGACATCTGAGAATATGATTTATAACGAGAATAATTCATCATCATCATCATCATCAGCCCATTTAAGTCCCCACTGCTGGGGCACGGGCCTCCCTCAATCACGTGAGGGGTAATTGCCATACTCACCACGGTTGGCAGACGGGTTGGCGAGGGTTTTGATATAAATGCAGAGTTTTCCTTCTCTGGGTGCTGATGATCATGCCAGCAGCTTTACCTTAGTCGCCTTTTACGACACCTCGGTAAGAGTGAGTGTGGCCTATTCTACTATGCCAGGGACCACACTGCTAGCTACTCTGCCGGGGACCACATGGCTAGCTACTCTGCCGGGGACCACACGGCTATCTACTCTGCCGGGGACCACACGGCTAAAGAGAATAATTAAAGTTATATAATTAGGATGAATATGTCCCGTCAAACTGTTGCCTGATTAAGTAGAATGCACCATTTTCACGAAAAATCTTAAGCCTAAACATTTCAGCATGGGTGCTATAAAGAACCAAAACAACCTACACATCATGTGACGATTACGTACGGTTTATCGAGTTCGCTTTCTTTAATAATGTTCGGTCTAGTTAGGGTGCGTCTATGCTACTGGATCACACTGCAATGTGTATTCGTTTTCCTACGGTGGCTACATCACACGAGTTGGTGAGTGACAAAGAGTAATCGCGGTATCCAGTGCACTTTAAAGTGAGAGCCTCTAGCAGCCAGACCGACATCATTTTTATAAATACTTGTATATGCGTGGTGAAAAATTGTTCCTTATCTCAGCGTGTAATTCTCAGTTGCATCCAAAGCTGTCGTTTCGGAGCCTAGAGTGCGTTTTGAACTATGATCCTGAATTTGAGGTGTCTGGTAATGACAATGAAACGACTGCCATCAGACCTTCGCAACCCTTTATCAGGGGAAATAGACAAACTAAATCATGGTTACACGTTTCAGAAACTAAACTTGCTAGGTTTTCTCACGATATTTTCTCTCGCCGCCGAGCTAATGGTAGAAATACGCGCATTGGTTTGAAAAACCCAGAGGTGCATAAATAAACCAATATTTCACAACATTGCATACATTACTGACTCCGAGATACGTAGTCCAAGCACGGTACTGGATATAAGAACCAACAGCGGAATTATAAATATACTACCTACATAATAATATAATACTTTCTTTTGTAATATGTATGTATTTAGATATTAGATTATATTGTACAAGAATGTTTAGTACATAGAAAACATCCAAACTAATACAAACACACATGTTCATGCACACAAATGTTTGCACTGTGCGGGGTTCGAACTCGCAACCCTTTGCTCCAGAGGCAGCATTCATTACGACTGATCCAAACGGGTCGTCATGCTCGGATTCGAACCAACGCCCTCCCTTATGGATGGCGCGTTCTTATCCACTGAGTCATAATCCACCACCATCACTCTCAAACGTAAAAAAATATTATATGATATTTTGTTACCACTACGATACTTGAGTTTTAGTTTCACTTGAGTAATGATGAGGCATACGATTACTGATGAAATTACCTATTTTCGAGTAGCCAAACTATTATATTACCACACTATTTTCTCGACGACGATAAGCTTCAGCTTTGTGGTTAAAATCTCTAACCAAAAAGTAGGTATTCAAACACTTGTTCACAATAGGCGTGACAGACAGCCCTCTATGCAGAGGGTGTTTCAACGCGGAGGAATCAGTTACACACGTAATCCTGCAATGCGATGCTGTGACCACCCAACGCGAACAAATCCTCGGACCGGTGAGGTCGCTTCGCGAAGCCTGTGAAGCTCCCAGGAAACTTCTGCGCTTCTGGGCGGAGCTGGGCTGGCTTCATTAGTCAGCCGACCCATCACGTATAATGGACCGAAAGAGAGTCTAAGTGCGGAAAAGGGAGTCCACATTACATTACATTACATTACAAGGCACAGTCTTTTTAGGGTTTTGCTTGACACAATACAGTCATGTTTAGTTGTTTAATCTGTGGTATTTGAGCAGCAAGACAAGCAAGTCTCTCAACGCTTTCGAGTTAGTTCTGAAAAAGATTTGGGCTTTTATTATTAATGTAGATCGGCCAGCATCTGGCTCTTGGTCACAGTGTCTTGGTCCACGAGGATTAATCTCGTCGAGTGTGTTGAACCGCAAGCAGTTAACTAACTATTTAAAAAATCTAACCTCACCTGAAATATGTACAGGATCAGCCGGTAGATGGCGAGTGAATGTGAGCCAAACTCGCTGGACGTACAAAACGGCTTTTTGTAATACGTGTTTGTCACTGCAAAAAAAGGTAGAGAATCAGTTCGTTTTTTACGAGTATTAGGATTTCGGATGTTCTTGAGGAAACCTTAGTTTTTTTTATGTGATAGGTGGCAGACGAACAGACGGATCACCTGATGGTAAGCGATTGCCGCCGCCCATGGACACCCGCGACACCAGTGTAGCCACAAGTGCGTTGCCGACCTTCGAACCCCCATTTCCCTTGAATTGGGCCTCCAGTACCCTCACTCATGCAGCGAAACACAGCACAATGCCGCTTCACGCCGGTTTTCTGTGAGGCCGTGGTATCACTCCGGTCGAGCCGGCCCATTCATGCCGAAGCGTGGCTCTCCCACGGTCAAAAAATAGTTTCAGCATGTCCGTCCGTCCGACCGTCCGTCTATCCACAGCCTAGCTCAGAGAGTATAAGTACAGAAAAGTTGTTATTTAGTATGAACATAGTACATAATATTTGTCACACTAACAAAGTGGTAGAATAAAATGTGTCACGACTTTATAAACATTTCGACTTGTTGTCGTGACTTGTTTTATTGTACATTTCTTTGTAGGTATGTCACCTTCTGGTGACATACATCATGAACCACTACGGCGGAACACCTACATTACGCACGCACTTAGGCCAGTTTTTAAGTAAAATAATGTCTATCAACAATGGGTAAAAAAATATTTTTTTTTTACTTTCTTGGTGGGCTAAAATCTTTTAATTAGAAATACTGAACAAATTTCCGACTTGTTAATGATTTATTTATAACAGTAAAATGTTACTTCTTATTTATTTATAACTATGTTTATACCTACAAACTTTGACGAATTCAAAACCGTACCTTAGTATTACCTTCTTTTAAACTTTTACCGTTTTGAATTAACATACCTATGTAAGTATAAATATAACTTTCATCTTAGTATTTCTGTGGAGAATATTTACCAATAATTCCGTATTCGTTTCGTAATACCGTGCACCAATTAAAATTAGTCCATGGTACTACCGAAGGAATTCTTCCATTATTGAAAATCATTTTAAGAATTGATCAGTTACTAAGTTACAATGATCGATATATGGTTACATTAAAAAAACACTTCAGGCACTAAAATAATTCATTCGTCATTCGCCATTTCTTAAAATTAAAAGAATAAAAATCAGTAACTATAACTATGACAGGAAAATGTACACATTAATATTTAAATGTCTTTTCTTTTTATGTTTACAAAATGTAAAACAATGGTCGGGTTCTTTGTTCTAAGATTAAAACTGTGCGCAAAAACGCGAGTGATTTTAATTAAAATTGTATAAAAGCGTGAACTCAAAGAGTGGAAATGTAGGGAACCCACACAATGGATTGTTAACCGGTCTTGCTCGGATAGCACTTTCGAATACCCTACACTTTCTGACTTTTTAAATATCCTGTTCAAATATGGGGCTTTAATTAAAAAGGTAACCCCGATTTATTCATTTATCTCAGTCTGACAGGACTATTATCTGCTGATTACGCGTTATAAATACTAGTTAACCTAAAAAAATAAAAATATTTTCAAGACGAATAAAAAGTACGAACTGGTTACAAAGCGTTTGTGAGTAGTAGAAGTGAAGTAATTTACTATTTCACTATGGATATATATACACTTCTATTATCAATGTAACTTTTATTAGGATTGGAAGTAGAATAAAAAAATATCAAAATTGGATCACTAAATCATATCGCAATCGTATCACTAAATCGTATCGTACCGTGCAAAAGCTCCAGAAGCTTTCTAACGAGGTTTTGTTCTTGATCAAAACAAGGTAGTATCAGCCTATTAACTGTCCGACTGCAGGGTAAGCCTCCATCACAGAAATCAAGTTATCGTTACTATGATGGGATTAGGCTTAATCACCACGCTAGCCAAATGCGGATTGGTGATCACAAACCCAAGCTTTGTTCGAAAAAATCGAAACATAATTTTCGCTCGACCAGGGAGTTGAACAAAGGACCCCGATATCACGGCCGGTACTCAAGCCAAAACAAGGTATTCTATATTTTTTCTTCACTTTTTCAGAGCCAAAATTTGCTATTTTATAAACTAAGTATACGTTTTTAAACTTGGTATGTGTGTATTATTGGAATACACTGAAATAAAATATAGCATGATTGTTATTTTATTTTAATAGACAATATAATAATAATAAAATAAAATATTATTTATTTTACTCTACTTTATTCTTCATCTTAGCGTGTAATTCCCAGTTGCGCCCAAAGTTATAGCTTTGGAACCAAGAGTAGATAGATAGATAGAAACGTTTATTCGCACCAAAAAGCACACATATAGAGCAGTATAAAAGTAAGTACAGTAAAAATCCCTAGAAGGTCTTATAGTGAGGCGAAATGGCAATGGCTCAGTGAATTGTTTACTCGACGAGCAAACCACTGATTTTCAGCCATTGCCAGTATTGAGGGATGCACATGACGGCACCGCAACAACTTAAACTAAATAAATGAAAGTAGACAAATAAGTAGACGTTAAACAAGTATTACTTATATACGATGATAAATAGAAGTTATCAAACACGGATTACAGCTGTATTAAAAGTAAATAGATAAGATGTGTGTGTGTAAAGTTTCTCACGATGCAGCAGTGGAATTGAAGCCATGCAAGCAACCAATCGCTGTGTGCCCATTTTTCGTCGTTCCAAGATAATTCAATTTAAGATTTTTTTTTAAAAATAGGTTTAGAACGAGCTTCCCTTATGGCAATGGGAGGAGGCAAGTTGTTCCAGCATTTAGTTGCTTGATGGCGGAAGCTACCTGTGAAAGCCACAGTTCTGTGAATATGAGCTGCTAATGGCAATCGTGATGACCTAGGAACTCCTGGCCCATTCTTAATGTGGAAATTAGAAAACTGAAGTTTAGCGAAAAGGTAATCGGGATTCTTGAATTTCATGAGATCGAACATGAGGACAGCAAGATGCAAATGTCTTCTCGAGTCCATATTCAACATCGAAGCCTTATACGTGATACGTGACCCCGTTTAGGAACATTGAAGCAAAAGCGGCAGCAGGCATTTTTTACCCCGTTGAATTAGGCGTTTAGTCTTAAACAAGAGGCGGGGCCCATAAACAAGGTCACCGTAATTGAGCCTGGACAAGACGAGAGACTCGCAAAGGCTTATGCGTGCTTTTTCTGACAGAAAATTGCGAATCTTATAAAGAACATTGAGTCTATAAAAGCAGTTCCTTACAAGACTGAGGATGTGACTCTCAAAGCGCAGCTGGCAGTCGTACACAATACCGATATTTTTCGCCTCATTAACGCGCTCAACATTGGCGTCCAAGAGGATCGGCTTTAATAATGGTAGTACGCCTTGACCTTATGGTTCCATCCAGATTTTCCGAATGCTATATCATTCCAGCAAAGTCTGGTAATTGCAATAAAGCGACTGCCGTCTGACCTTCAACGAAACCACGGTAACACGATCAGAATCATTATCTTAAATACTGTAAGTATATATAATTTTGACAAACTATCCTAGGCTTGCAGGTTTCCTCAGGATGTTTTTCCTCACGAGCTGAGCTAACGGTAGAAGTATGCACGTAGACTTGAAAAATCCAGCGGTGTATGCTTGGATTCGAACCATGACCCAACTTTCTTATCCACTAAATTCTACTATTTTATTCTATTTCATAATAATGATTTCTATTCTAGTTGCATAAAGTGATTTACGTCTTCTCCATCTAGGTACTATGTGGTAACATTCCCACGTGACCACTCCATGTGACCATCCGTCATACAAAGTTGTCTCATCCCTAAATGGGTCACGTAGCACGGGTTCGGTCCCCAAGGTGTGGGACGATATCGGACCTCAAAATGAATGGCATTCTCATCAATTAAATTTAATATTACGTTGGATAAAATTAAGCCTGGTCATTAATTAAAACTTCACGGCCTACGAGTTTACTAATGATTTATCTTTGCTAGGGATTAATGGCTTTTGTCCATAACTTTTCAGTTACTATAACTTTTATGATTTTTTTTAATGTAAAAATTTTAACTTTATCTGCATATTCACATAAAACTTATTACGTGTACACACCGCGACATTTTCAATACCCGAGTAACTTTTTGAGGGCATCGAAGGAATGAAAACTAACATTTTCCCCCAAGAAACATATTTTTAAAAAAAAATCTCGCCTTTCCATACATATTGGATAAATCAGCTGATCACTGTTGTATGGAATGATTTTTTAGATTTGACCGTTCCGTGGGGAATAATATTCATTCTACTCATGAAATAAGTTTTCATGAGTAGAATGACCTTGAGAAGAATCTTGGGTATTCAAAAAGCTACGGTGTTTATTTTTACTTTCTCAATTTTCTTACAGTCTAGACTTAAACTTAAACGAAAAGATTATCGTTATACTAATAATTCTTAGCAGGTCCACGAATAAAAGTAGGTACGGTACAAAGAATAAAAAGGTTCGTCACCTTAAGGTAACGGGTAGGGCACACTAGCGACGCCAATCGATTTAAATTTTAGCTACTAAACCATGGACCTAAAAACTAAAAAACGGACCCAATATTTGTGCATGATTATTACCAACATACCGTTTTAAAAAGATCTGCCAATCTTCTTTACATTTTCTTTACATCAAAAGTAATCAATATTGCTACAAGCAAATCTGATCTTTCTGATTTAACAGTTAAGCATAATTTTCTGTACAACAGGTATTACATACTCTGACAATTTTACGAAAGGTAACAAGTGCTCATAGCATATTAAACGAATCAATTTGAAAAGTGACGAACCTTTTCGTTCTTTGACTGTACATTCAGGAAGTATATTTATTTTTCAATGTAAACCAAAATATGGATTACATCTTACAAATAAAAAAGTTTCTATTTCGACAAGTTATGAAAGTGTGATTGATATAAGAGGTTCCAAACATATGTTGTAACTTACGAGTTCAGATTAAATATATATTTGGCTGCTATCCAAACTTGCCCTAACAGATGTTGTAAGAAGTTCATTCATTTACCTGGATCCTTTTCATCCTCCATGACGACCTCCCAAGACATAGCCATCGGTGCCGCCAGTGATAGGGCCAAGAACCATATGAGGACTATGATTACTTTGGCCACCCTCTTGGAAGTGTGAGCACTGTAACAAAAAGGCGATTTCAATAAAAGTTCCAAGCCAAAGTATGTACTGCATCTTTTTATAAAAAAAAATCTGCGAAAAAAAACCGCCTTCAAAAACCACGAACTAAAAAGTGTCAAATAATATTTTTATCACTTTATACACTTCAAATAACATTTTATAACAGTACACCTCGAGAAAAGGTATTACCGAAGTCGGCGCCCAATACTATCTTGTAATTTAATACAACAATCAATTATTCAACAGAAGAGTGTCTCATTTTTTGGCAAAAAATAACACTAAAAAGACCTTTTTAAAATTTAAGGGGTTCTCATTTTTTTAGCACCACCCCCACCTTTCCTCTTCCACCCCCGCCAAATAACTAACAAACTTATTGTGAGTAGAGTATTGAAAGAGTTATCCTTTAACTCCTTACCGTTGAGGAGTTGACCTTCCATCATCAGCAGAGCCACAAAATTAATACAGTCAGGCATAAATACTAGTGCAGTTTTTGACAAAATTATTATTATATATATATATATATATATATATATATATATATATACCCTATATTACAAAAAACAAATTTTATAGGGACACGTAATGCTTAGGTATCTTTTTCTATGGTGACGTCATTTCATTTTTGTTGTGTTTTTAGTCACGGGGTCAAAAATGGAGATTTAATAATTTTACTAATGAGATTTAAAAGATCCCAGTATATTTCGATGTTATGTTTAGGTTAAATTACTTAAAAAAGTATTTCCTATTAGGTTAATAACAATTTAATTGATATTTTCACTGTAGCCAAATTCCCTATTAAGACACGCAGTTTCAATTTCCGCACAAATACAAATATTTGTTGATCAAAGAGATATTTGAGTCGGGTATTTGTGTTTGTGGTACCTTTGTTGTTTCGAGTTTCCAAATACAGTCAACAGCAGAAGTAGCTGCACGCACATATTTCGCAGTTTTTAGTTCTTATTCCGTGGAGCAAAAGAGCAAACAGTGTGCATCAACGTTTGCTGTTGACTGTACATGGGAAAACCAGTAGTTTGGGAACAGGACAATGTTTAGTGATGCCTCAATTCATGAGTTATTTTCTATAAAGATGACATTATTATTAATTTTAACTTAATGATGGAGCGCATTTAAGCTTGGTAATTCACATAGCCTTTCCATTAATAATAATATCCTCCTACCGATTACGGGGCCAATATATAGGGGCCAATCAATAATACAGGGGCCAATCTCAAAGATCAGCCACGTACGCAGGATATATTACAGTGCTCAAGTATGTGCGCAAACACAAGTGCACTCTCTATTCCCTTACCCTCATATTCCGATGGGACGTTACTGTGACACGTCGAGCGCAGGACCAACAGCTTAACGTATTTTCCGAGGCACGGGGGTACAAGACCGCCAACTTCCAGACTCCGACTCCGTAAGAATTTCTTACCGAAAACTTAGGTACAAATTTTTGGACGGACCCGGGGATCGAACCGGGGACCTCTTGCGTAGCCGTCGCTTTAAAGTGCGACCCACTAACCGCTGCGCCATCGAGGCAGTCATTCCATTCAAGTCTTTCCATTATGGATATTTTAAATAACATGGATCTACGTGTAGCTCAATGCCTTCAGTTATGTTGTTTGTAATCATTGTGTTATTTTCACCGCATTAACTTTACATCGCATCCCTCGTAAAATGTTTATTTCACGAAGTTTGTCGTACGCCTCGCCACTGAATCCGTAGCGAAAGTTTCGGTTTTCCCAGAGTCCCTTTACTGCCGCGGTAAGTAAGTTTCTTCTCCAGTTTCTAATTTTATTTTGGAAATCTCATGTTCCTGATGCGAGCCGTATTTGTATTTTCGGGGAAATGTGGCGTATCCAAAATTTTTTTTCAGTCTTTTACCGAGTAAAAGAGGGTACGGTGGGCCCAATCCGGGGGAGGGAAGTTTAAAGGTTAGCAGAGCATTTGTTACTCCACTTTTGTTGCGAGTGTCCATGAGCAGAACGGGTTAGGAACGGAGCCAGACTATCGAGATCATGGCTCTTCTTCTTCATCTTAGCATTTGATTCCTGGTTGCGTCTAAAGCTGTCGGTTGGAGCCCAGGGAATGCTTAGAACCAAAGATGAAATCTTTGCTTATACCATGACTTAGGATTGGGGAGTTGGAAATGGATACATGACATCGAGTCACGGCCTCACAGAAAACCGGCGTGAAGCAGCAATGTGCTGTGTTTCGCTGCTTGAGTGATCGGAAGTCTAATCCGGAGGAAAGGAGGGTTTAAAGGTTGGCAGCGCAATTGTTACTCCACTGGCGTCGCGGGTAATCATAGATGGCGGCAATCGCTTATCATCAGGGGATCCGTCTGCTTGCCTGCCACCTATGACGTAAAAAATAAAAAAATTACATGGTTATCGTTCATAATCACAATCAAGTTTAATCGTAGGTATTTGTATTATTCACATTCACGCTAGATTGGGTAATTTCGAGATTTAGTGTAATAATTAGTAGAATAAACATATTTCTAATGTTGTTATATTTTTTCTTGCTAAAATTAATTTGTAAATTTCAGTCCTTTTTTCTTTCGTTTCTGTCTAAGATACAGGAAATTATTAGTTAAGACAGTAAACTTAAAAGTGTTCCCTTAGTGTAGTTTTTTTATGAACTAGTCTAACGCTTGACCACAATCTCACCTGATGGAAAGTGACGATGAGGTCTAGGATGTAACGCGTTTGCCTAGGAGATGCCTGTTCAGTCTTGCTTTATAGATTGGAGTTGTTCGGGAAACCACACCTTGGTAAGGAGTTATTAGTCTTTTATGTTCTTAATATTGTTCAAGTACTTACCATTTAATATATTGTGTATCTGCAGACATGGAGTACTACAGGTTGCTAAAATGCTTCACCATGACTTAAATTATTATCATTGATTTTCACACAGATTACTGTAAACCATCGTTATTTGATTTCTCTCAGTTTGCGCATTTTGTGGATGAAATGTAAAAACGATTTTTTTATCTCTTTGGAATATGGCGTCTAGGCCGAAGATGCTCGTAAATAAGATAACATACAAATACTAGTAAATATTCCTTTGGTTATCAAATACGTTGATGTTATTACAAAAGGTTATTAGGTATATTGCAGGCATCCCTTTTTCTTTTTATTTCTACATTTTAGGGCTAAATTGGTCCATTTCTGGCGAATAGATAAGAACGCCATTTTTTGTACCTAGATTATTTTTCTTCATCCCGCTTTGATTGATTCCTAAGTGATTCTTGGGTTACAACAAAAACAAAGAAAAACCAATTTTAAGTCTCATACCTACCTATTTGGGATAAAACACTTTGTATCCCAAGAAAATGTACATGTCCCGCAGGACGCTCCGCAAACACTTTCATTGACGAATGTTGTCCTGGCTTGGTCGCTAGAAGAACTTAGAAAGATGGATTTGGAATTTTACAACGATAAATTGTGTACAAAATAATACCCTAAATGTCTGCAAAGTTGCAACACAATTATGAAAAGTAAAGCACAAAAGGTTATTTATATCGCAGTTTAGCACAGTTAAGAGTGACGCTACGATTATCAGAGCCCTTATTTAATCCCTGTTTTTCATTTAAATAGGCTGTTCTCAGTTTGCCAAATAGAATAATAAAATTCACACCGATTACGGATTGAGGACAGGAAATGCTCAATTCTGAGACAACTTTTTTTAGGTGGTATTCGAGCAGACGGAACACCTGGAGGTAATCGATTACCGCTGTCCTATGGATACCCGCAACACCAATGGAGTCACAAGTGCGCTACCAACCTTTAATCTTTCCTTTTTAAAATCCCCGGATTTGGTCTCCGGTACCCTCATTCACGAAGCGAAACACAGCAGACGTCTAAATCTAGTATGAATAGGGGTAAATCTAGAGAAAGTTTAAAAAAAGTATCTTAATTCACTCAACTGAAAGGCGTTAACACCTTTGCCATCGAGGCTTAACGTCAGAAATATCCATTCAATTTGATGCGACTAACCTAACCATTGATATATTATTAAATTAAATAATTGAAAAATGTATAATAGCCTCACTGCTATTTTGAAATGTAGTCCAATATTTTAAATATGATGTGTTTTTGGTGTTACGTCTTACTGTCGTGTATTCGACTGTGATGTGTTGCCGTACTCGCTATGTTCTCCTTGGAGTATTTTGAATTATTACTTAACGGGTGTGCCGTTGCATAGGACTTGCTATTGTTTCAACGATTGTAATATTTTAAGACAGTGTCTCACTCGTATACATATATTATAATATTATCTACCTCTAGTTTTACATTTTAACTGGACCAATGGCGTATTAAGTAGTGACCCTGCCATAAACGTCTAAGTCGTGGGCTCGATTGCCACTCTGGACAAACATTCGTGCGATGAGCACTTATGTTTGTTCAGTGTCTGGGTGTAATATATGTATTTAAGTATTTATTCGTGTTCCTCTGTTGTCTGATATCTGTAACACAAGTGCTTAAGCCACTTAGTACGGAATCAGGTCAACGTATGAGATGTTGTGAGAATTATTATTATTATTATATTATTTTCTGTACAACAGGTATTACATACTCTGACAATTTTACGAAAGGTAACAAGTGCTCATAGCATATTAAACTAATCAATTTGAAAACTGACGAACCTTTTCGTTCTTTGACTGTACATTCAGGAAGTATATTTATTTTTCAATGTAAACCAAATATAGATTACATCTTACAAATAAAAAAGTTTCTATTTCGACAAGTTATGAAAGCGTGATTGATATAAGAGGTTCCAAACATATGTTGTAACTTACGAGCTCAGATTAAATATATATTTGGCTGCTATCCAAACTTGTGTCTGAGTGACATGAATCTGGTAATTACAATAAAGCGATTGTTGTCTGACCTTCGCAACTCTTTACAGGGGAACAGGGGAGCCCAACTGAGTTATGGTTACACGTTTCAGAAACCATCCGAAATGTACAGGTTTCCTTACGATGTTTTCCCTTACCGCTGAGCTAATGGTAAAAAAACGTACATAAATTTGAAAAAGCGGATTCAAACCACGATCCCTTTCATGGAATACGCGTTTTTATCCACTGAGTTACCGAAGCACCGAGGCACACCGGGAAATTCATGGATTGTACATAAATATCGAACGCACTCTCCTACAGTTATTACATCATAAATAAATTGCTTAAGGTGGCGGGTAGGGCACACTAGCGACGCCAATCGATTTTAATTTTTAGCTACTAAACCGGATCTATTTTAAACAATTTCGGGGTTACAACCTCTCGGCAAACACTTATACTATTTATGAAATAACCATGGACAAATGTTGGGTCCAACGCGTACGCGAAAAATTGATTCACGCCGAAAGCGGCCACTTTTGGCGTGAATCAATATTTCGAGTACAAAAACAGACCCAACGTTTGTGCATGGTTATTTAATAAATAGTAAGTGTTTGCCGAGAGGTTGTAATCCCGAAATTGTTTAAAATAGATCCGGTTTAGTGGCTAAAAATTACAATCGATTGGCGTCGCTAGAATGCCCTCATCATCATCATCAGTTTATTTAAGTCCCCACTGCTGTAGCACGGGCCTCTCTCAATTATATGAGGGGTGATTGCCATACTTACTACGCTTGGCAGATGGGTTGGCGAGGGTTTTGATATAAATGTAGAGTTTTCCTTCTCTGGGTGCTGATGATTATGCCAGCAGCTTTACCTATTCAGTATAGTAAAGTATGTCCTACCCGATACTTAAAGTACGAGAGTATGAGTTGCTCTGTATAGGACATTGCTCTATGCTGGGAAATGTCGGCAAGTGCCGCACTATCGCATCATTAACTACTACAATCTGCGGCACTAGTGGCCACAATAGTCGTTTCGCACAGATTTACGGAACTTGGGACTATAAGTGACTGTGATTGCCGCAACATTTTGTGCCGTCATGTATTCCTTGGTAAATAGTACAGACGATTAAGCCGAATCTACGAGCATTAAGTGAGGTAAGCTTCAGTTAACTCGTTCCAGCTAAAAAAGGACTGCAAATAATTTGATTGGCCTTGGCGTATTGTTAGTAGTTTTTGGTTGGTACTCTGCCACACGCTCTAAGTATTGGGTTCGATTGCCATCCTGGATAAAATATCGTACTCATTATTTAGGTATTATCTAATTTATTATATTTTTGTGGTTCCTGGACCTTTTTAAATTAGATTTCATTGATTAAAGATCCTTTTATTACACAAATCACTTTGATTTAATATTTACAACGAAACTAGATAATTTTTTTTAGGTTTTTATTTTAATCAGCCTATAAACTGCCCCACTGGCAAAGGCCTCCATCAAAAAATCAAGTTAAATAATAAAAAAAAACATAATAGTAAAGAAGTTTTTTTTTAGATTAAGACTACAAATATTATACCATTATATACTGGAGTGATACCACGGTTTCACAGAAAACCGGCGTGAAGCAGCACTGTGTCGTATTTCGCTGCGTAAGTGAGGATACCGGAGGCCCAATACGGAGGAAAGGGCGGTTTAAAGGTTGGCAGCGCACTTGTGACTCCACTGGTATCGTGGGTGTTCATGGGCGGCGGCAATCGCTTACCATCAGGTGATCTGTCTGCTCGTCTGCCACGTATCACATAAAAAAATACAATTCTTTCATGTTAATTAAATTTGTCTAGATCGAAGTGGGCCCGTCAGGGAGCATATTATGATTTTGTAAGGACTGGTCTTGGCAGATATCGTCTCTAAATTTATAGGTATAATGTTACTGTCGCCCCTCACTGAACGTGTCGATAAAAATGAAACATGATAAATGAAATTAATTTGGATGAACACGGTTACAAATGGTATCCAATTAATCGATTGAAGCATTGTTGCACTCCACATCGCCATCGCTGTGAAACGAGCATCACTCTAGAAAAAAAAATCTGCAAAAAAAAACCGCCTTCAAAAACCACGATCTAAAAAGTGTAAAAAAATATTTTTTACACTTTATACACCTCAAATAACATTTTATAACAGTACATTCGAGAAAAGGTTTTTCCGAAGTTAATTATTCAACAGGGATTAGGCGCCGACTTCGGTAAAACCTTTTCTCGAATGTACTGTTATAAAATGTTATTTGAGGAATTTATAAATACACTTTATAGTGTAAAAAATATTATTTTACACTTTTTAGATCGTGGTTATTGAAGGCGGTTTTTTTTGCAGAAAATTGTTTTTCAAGCCTTTTAGTGTCTCATTTTTTGTCACCCCCTCCCCTCCCCCTCCCTCTTCCACCCTCGCCAAATAACTAAAAAACTAATTGTGAGCACAGTATTGAAAGAGTTATCCTTTAACTCCTTACCGTTGAGGAGTTGACCTTCCATCATCAGCAGAGCCCCAAAATTAATACAATGAGGCGATAGAAAAACATTATGTGTCCCAATAAAATTTGAGAGTTCCCCTCATTTTTTTCAGAATATCAGATCCTGATATCCTGATCATGGTACCAATCCGGGACTATCTACTTTCAAACTAAAAAAGAATCATCTAAATCAGTTCATGAATGGCAAAGTTATCGGCAAACAAACATCGAATCGAGTCGAATTGAGAACGTCTTTTTTTGTAGTCGGTTAAGAACTGATTACTTTTTAAGAATGTCACATTAAATGTGATTGGAATATAAACTGATTTAGCCAAGATACAACGTATCAGTTTAAAGCAATGGCGAAATTTCAATATCGAAAAATAATAAATACGTGGAGGCGTCATTATGTTAGAAGGTAATAGTAGCATCAAATTCAACAAACAAGAGATGAAACTACGCAGAATGTAAACGAAATCTTAAAGATAGAAACAATGGTTCATTCCGATGTTTCCAACTTTTAATACTGGAAACAGCTCTTTAGACTTAGCGCACGCTTAGACTGTGTCAAATCATCATCATCGTCATTTCAGCCAATAGACGTCCACTGCTGGCCATAGGCCTCCCAATGTTCTCCGCAGGACCAACGGCTTAACGTGCTTTCCGAGGCACGGGGGTACAAGACCGCCGACTCCCAGACTCCGGGCTGACACTAAGAATTCCTTAGCGCAAATTTTTGGCCCGACCCGGGGATCGAACCCAGGATCCCAAGTGCAGCCATCGCTTGAAAGTGCGACGCACTACCCACTACGCCAACGAGGCAGTTACTGGACAAATATTCGTGTGATGAACACTTGTGTTTTTTCAGAGTATACCCACACTCAGAAAAAAAACACAAGTGTTCATACGTAGTGATGATATGAATATGAATTTAAATAGAGATGCGCCGAGCACTACTTTTACCGAGTTACCGAGTACTGTGCGAGTACCAAGTTTACTCGGTTCAAAGTTCCGCAAACCACTTACTCGGTTAGTTTTGAGGCACGAAAACTTCTTAGTATTTTACAGGACTGTTACCATATATGTTACCTTATATTTGAGATTTCGATATTTTAGCACTGCTGAAAGCGTCATGGTTACGCCATGACCATTGCACTTGCAACTGTGCCGAACACGAACATGGTAGCAATTCCCTAAAATTCTAACGTTAGTGATCATGAAAGTTAAAAACTTCCAGAAATATTAAAAATGATTATTTTCTCTCAGTTTTTTTTCAATCAAAGCGATGGCAAACGAGAGAACGAGAAACGAGAATGCGATCACCTGATGGTAAGCGATCACTGTCGACTACCGCCCATGGACATCAGCCACACCAGGGGGAGTGGAGATGCGTTGCCGGTTAGAAAGGTATAGGCTCGTTACTTGAAGATCTCAATGTTATACCTGTTCGGAAATACCGCTGCGACTTCGAGATGCTCGAACTTCGAAATTGTTAAAAAATTATCCGGTTTCGATGCTAACAATTTAAATCAAATGGCGTCGTTAGTGTGCCCTACCCGTCACCTTAATGCGTTGACAAGATATTCACATGGCTGTGATAGGAACCCATGGATATTAAGGAAGTAGTAAATGACGGAGGCCGTGTTTCGGTCGTCGTACTACGCGAGTAGAAAAAGTACATACGAGTAGGTGCGTAGTATACAGGGTGAATCTGTGAACATTTACATCCCTTTAACCACGTGTTCTACTAACCATTATGAACAACATTTGTTCTATCACTTTTGGAAATTTGCATGAAAAATTTTAAATTTTTCATACAAAGTAGGTCACGTGACTTGGTTATTTTGTATGGGGAGTCAAAAAAAAATCGATGAATGTCGAAAAGTCGTTGAACAAATGTTGTTCAGAATGATTGGTCGAACACGTGGTTAAAGGGATGTAAATGTTCACAGATACTCCCTGTATGACTGTCTGGCAGTGACCGGACGAGGAATGCTTGGGCTAGAGATCTGTGGTGTAGCATGAAGGTGAAATATGTCCGGAGCATGGAACTGGAAAACGTGCGCTTATCCAGAGTGATTTTTTTAATGTAATAGGCGGCAGACGAGCAGACTGATCACCTGATGGTAAGCGATTGCCTCAGCCCATGGACACCCGCGACACCAGTGGAGTCACAAGTGCGCTGCCAACTTTTAAAGTCCCCCTTTCCCCCGGAGTAGGACCTCCGGTACCCTCACTCACGCAGCGAAACAGCACAGTTCTTCATGTCGGTTTTCTGTGAGGCCGTGATATCAATCCGGTCGAGCCGGCCCATTCATACAATAGCGTGGCTCTCCCACGGTACGGACTTAGACGGTGGAAGATTGTTTTGTCAAATCAAGCGGCTTTCTTTTGCGACGCAAAATGTCAAAATATATTGTTGTACACTAGCTAATGCTGCCATTTGTAAAAAATAAATTAAAGAAAAAATATCTCCGTTCGTGAATTAGGGAATTGTATTCTATTGGACTTCAAAGTAAACTAGAATCTAGTTTTATTGTTCATTTTGAATATATTTTACGTTTCAAATAATATTAGAGTTAAAAATTTCCTTTAAAAAGGTGTTATTCTTTGTCTCAAGCAATTAAAAATGCTTAAAGAGCCTTTATTTATAATAACGAACAGAAAGTTTAATTAACCTCCACCGTATTTTAGAAATCAGCGCTTCCTAATTGACGGGTCTTTTGCAGTGAGCTATACCTAACTACTACGTATACGCTAGTAATATCAGTTCAATAGTCTTTTGTATTCACAAAATACTATTGAACTATTATTACTAGTACATTCGTACTGTTACTAAAATATATTATGTTATTAAATATTTTATTGTGCCTAACTGAATACGAGCAGGTATCATTGTTATAAATTGAATACGGAGATACTCAAACGACTTTTGATTGAGTAGTTCCATATAGAAAATTTGATTGGCATTTCGAACCGGATTTTCAATTACAAATGAAAGTCAAATTTGAACTAACTACGCAAGTTGCTACGTACGTACAGCCACACATCGAAGTAAACAAAACTGTCAAATTTCTTCAATTGACTCTCAACTTAATGTCAAACACGTTTGGTTCATTATCAATTGAGAAAAGACGGATTGTGGTAACATGATGTGTGGCTGTATGTACATTAGATAGATAATCTATCTTCATCCTGTAACGGTTTTCCTGTATTATTTTACATCACATCGAATCCTTAACGAAAAGCAGGAAAACAGAGTCGAAGCAGGAAAGCGGACCCCGGGCTCTGAAGCGACATCTTGGAATGCAACATGCTACATGCTTGCTTGCATGCGGCATGCTATCTTGCATACTAATGTTACGTTTTATTTATTAAAGGTCAATAAAACGATCAACGATTTATTAAGATTGAATACAATATTAAATCCCAGGGGGGTCTTGGTCTCGCTCTACTCAAACGTAAACAACCCTATACGTTCCCGCACTTCCCTTTGGTTGTCCAGCACGATAAGCTCTGGTCTTTCTGCTCCAACATCAGTCCAGTAGGTATCGCAAGATAGCCGAATCCTGTTGAGACGTAACACAACATTACGAAATGCAAAAGTACGGTCGCTAAGGAAAGTGCTACTGTCTACTGTTACCAAGAGGAGGCATTTTTACTCACTGCGTTAATCCGAGATGTGGCATTTACAATGATACTGATTAAAACCAGAAACGGGACAACAACAATTTTAGGACATAATACATTTAGGCGTTTTGTATTAGGGCAAGTAATATTATGAGAAATTAAGTTTGGGCTAATTATCATTCGCTAAATGATAATTAGGCCACAAAACATTATGACACGTTATATTATGAAGAAAAAATTTATGAAACAAAATAGAAAACCCTTCTGACTCGTTAACTACATATATTTTTTTAAAACCGTTTTATTAAGCTTACCCCATTTGTTTTATTCTTCTTGGGTCTTTGGTAATTTAAATCTCTTTCTGTGATTCGATTAATCCGAAAAGTACACGCCTTTGGTTTAAAGTTGTAAGTGGTTCGCGTATTTTCTTCGTTCATCCTTCAGACACAAGCTTATGATCTTCAAACAGGAATACTTTACTCTTTGATCATGTCACATTGCAAACGAAAACAATACATTTAGATTCAACAATGTATCTAATTTTTTACACTTCAAAGGCAATCTACAGTTTGGCAACTGATCAGGGCTTGTTACTGGCGATGGCGTTCCGTAAATCATTGTTGCCCGCGCCGCGGGTAGTCGTAAAGTTGCTGACATTATTCAAGCGTTGGGTGGCTTATTATCGTTGTGAAACACAAGCCCCTCGTGCTGCGGCTTATTTACAACAGGGCAGGGCGATAGCAATTATTTCTGGTTCGATTTCAGCTTATTTGCCGTCTATGTGTACTATGGCTACACGCAATCGATTGCCGTTCCATCCTTATCCTCTGGCTAAAATGGTTGACGGTTCTGGAGCCCAATTCTCGGGACGTGATATTTTGTCATCATACGATATATATCACCAAAACATATTTTTCAGGAGATATCCGCCATTTTTTTTTCATATCGAAATCCCCAGATTTGGGGTCCTGGAGCCTGTTTCTCGTGCTCGTGACATTTTGAAAACATGGCGGATGTCAAATGAAATCCATACAAAAAAACTATATTTGAGTGATATACATAATGTGTACTAAATATCGGGAGTTTTTAAATAAAACAAAGAATACAAATTATTCATCTAAATTTATTTTATCGCCTTCAAAGTAGGCCGCTTGCAATATAACATTTGCAACGCTTCACCCAGTCTTCCATACATTTTTCATAGGCTATTTGCGGTATGGCCTTTAGCTCATTCAGCGAATTTTCTTTTAAGGCTTCTATCGACTCAAAACGTTTTCCTCGAAGTGGTAATTTTAACTTGGGAAATAAAAAAAAGTCAGACGGAGCCATATCAGGTGAATACGGTGCTTGGTCGAGAAGTTTTGGTGCATTATCATGGTGCAGCATCCATGAGTTGTGTTGCCACTATCTCTACGTCTACTATCTAGACGTTTTCGGCGGATACTCTCACGCAAACGCTTCATGACGCCTAAATAATATTTTTTATTGACTGTTTCACCCTCTGGAAGGAATTCGGAGTGAACCACGCCACGGTAGTAAAAAAAAACTGTCACATCACCTTGATTTTGGAGCGACTTTGCCGCGGTTTTTTGGGTTTCGGCTCGTTTTCGAGACGCCATTCTGAAGACTGTTGGCTTATTTGCATGTCGTACTCATAAGCCCATGTCTCGTCGCCAGTTATTATACGTTTTATAAAGGTCGGATCTGTAGAAGCTCGGGAAACCATGTCTTCAGCGACATGCTTTCGCTGCGCTTTTTGAACAAAACCGAGCTCTTTTGGAACTAGTCGAGCGGCAACGCGTTTCATGCCTAAAATGTCAATGAAAATGTCGTGGACGGACTTAAAAGATATGTTCACCTCACTAGCCAACTCTCTCAGACTCATACGTCGATTTTCGAGCACTATCTTCTTGATTCTGTCGATGTTTTCTTTCGTAGCGGTTGAAGATCTACCAGAACGAGGCAAGTCTACTACTACTTCTCGGCCTTCTTTAAAAGCCTTATACCATTCATAAGTCCTTGTTTTCGATATACACGATTCACCGTAGGTATTTTGCAATATTTTTAGTGATCCACCACATGAAATATCATTCGAAACACAAAATTTAAGGCACACTCTTTGTTCAACAATATTTGCCATTGTGAAAATCGCCGAGAACTCAAAAGTATGACCAACAAAAAGTGTAGTTTAAACAAATTAAATGACAGATCACGTCAAACTTTGCGCTCTAAATCAGTACAGTGCTACCAACATGCAGTAAAAAAATTAGAACGACCTCTTTTACGCGGGTCTTTTTATTGATATATTCCCGATACTTTTTACACACAGTAGTATGTCGTATATCAAAACTCACGACAACGAGAATTGGGCTCCTGGAGCCCAATTCTCGTGCTAGTGACATTTTGAAAACATGGCGGATGTCACACAAAATCCATTTAATAGAACTATGTTTTAGTGATATATGTCGTATGATGATAAATGTCGCGAGCCTGAGTATTGGGCTCCTGGAGCCCAATTCTCGTTGTCGTGAGTTTTGAAAACATGGCGAATATCACCTGAAAACCATACAAGAAAACTGTGTTTTGGTGATATATGTCGTATGAAAATAAAAATCACGAGCACGAGAATTGGGCTCCAGTACTGTGCATTTTTCACAGTACTTTATAGCCCGTATCTTAGTTTTATGGAATGGTTTCCGTACCGTCCAACAATATTTGCTGATGGGAATTTGAAACGATGAGCTATTCTATTATAAAAGGCTGGCAACGCATACCCGACTCATCTGATCTTGCAGATGTTCAGAGGCGGCTTAAGATGATTAATTAAAATTTGCATCTGATACGCCGCTTCCTTGTTTGTTGCCTCTAACATAAAAATATGGCAGTCACCGACGCGTACGTTGAAGACAAACTTTAATTAATACCATTTTATGTTTCGTCACCAAACAAACATTAATTAATAGCATTTTATGGCTGCTCATGTTACATCTAAAAGTTGCGGTAGTGTGAATAAGATTTTTGTATACGAGCTGTATGATATACTCGTAGAAAAAAAAAAACAAATAACAATTTGCTTCATTATGTCATAAAGAAACCCCATTCCGAATAGACTGAATATATCTTATTTTCAAAACGAATAAAAAAAAATACGCGTCCAAATATTTGCGCAGAATCTTGATTCAAGTTAGATGAAAAAAATAACGATAACACAGTTGGTTCATGATCTTTTACTTGTAGATATCAGGAACAGAATAACTTTATTCCTTTCCTTACTTACCAAGTTAATTTAAAAAGTTCACTATACCTATAACAAATTTCCTCTAGAAAAATATAAGCGTGGCTGTTTTGAAGTAAATAAGGGAAACATTTGAAATTGGTTACTCCACCTGATACGCAATTTTGCCGTAAAGTCAAGTAAAATAATATATTTTTTATAAGTTAATAATTAAACTGGGTATTAATGTCAATGTACATCAAATTTATTCAGAGCCCATTCGTAATTACTTAATACACGAACCTTTTACATTTGAAGGTCTTGAAAATAAGAAATGCTTTGTAGGTATTGTGGCATTTTTAGTCACTATTATAAAATATTTACTTAAAATGTTTTTATCCGTGGTTACCACCCATTAAACCATATCACAAATCTATCATATTTACATAATCAATACGGTCTATTCTTTGTTGCTTTTACATGACTGGTAAAGCTTATAATTTATTCAATTCAAATGATATTTGGAACTTTACCCCCCTTTAGCAGACAAAACAAAACCTATTTCAGATAATAGATACTGGTTATCCACTTTCTTGCTGTGCATTTATTTTATTTTTCTGTAATTCTTTTGTTAGCACACATGTAATATAGGATGTAATAAAAATAATAATAATATCCGCCAACCGATTACGGCTACGGCGGCCAATCTCAAAGATCAGCCACGTACGCAAGATATATTATAGTGCTCAAGTGTGTGCGCAAACACAAGGGCACTATCTATTCCCTTACTCTCATATTCCGATGGGGCATTACTGTGTCACGACCGGAGAGGGATCGAGCGCAGAACCAACGGCTTAACGTGCTTTCCGAGGCACGGGGGTACAAGACCGCCAACTCCAGGCTCCGGGCTGCCACTAAGAATTTCTTACCGAAAACTTAGGTGCAATTTTTTGGTCCGACCCGGGGATCGAACCCGGGACCACTTGCATAGCCGTTGCTTTAAAGTGCGACCCACTAACCACTGCGCCACAGACGCAGTAAATATAGGATGTAATATTGTTTAGGTAAGTATATATATATATATATATATATATATATATATATATATATATATATATATATATATATATATATATATATATATATATATATATATATATATATATTCATTGTTTAGTCTATGCCCCATATCACTAGTGCTTATACATCGTATCAAATCACTACACTTATTTATCACTTTGATCATTTCATTTATTTGATTCCATTCACTGCGTGAATTGAATGATTGTTTTCTCTCTAACTTGTATTTTACGCGATAAAAGTTCTTCCATTTGTGGCATTTGACTTAGAATTTATGTTTGTAAAGTTTAAGCATTAACCTTTGTTACGATGTGTAGTTAAATTGTCATTAGAAAAAGTTGATCCTAGACTATGTACCGTAGATAGAAAAATATTTCTTTTCGTTAGTTATCATTTTATTTTATATACAAATGCATACAAAAACATGCTATGTGTTAAACATCTTGTCTATGTCGTCCAGCTGTTAAAATCACAGAATTTGAAACATTTGACCCTGGTCTGGGTCACGATATTTTTTTAGGTTACCACAGCCGTTGGCGGCGTTACTCACTAGAAAACATATAATCATGCCACCTTATTATAAATCAAGATCTAAAGTTATTACCGTACTAAAGCTCATGTCATCCCGTTCTAACACGCAATGTTAAAAGGGGCTGGCACGAAAATTTACCAGGATGGTGTTATATTATAATCAACCATATAATAGTAACCATATAATTTGCCGTGTGGTCCCGGCAGAGTAGAATAGGCCACCCTCACTCTTACCGAGGTGTCGTAAAAGGCGACTAAGGTAAAGCTGCTGGCATGATCATCAGCACCCAGAGAAGGAAAACTCTGCATTTATATCAAAACCCTCGCCAACCCGTCTGCCAAGCGTGGTGAGTATGGCAATCACCAATTAAATGGGCTGATGATGATATAATAGTGACCAGAAAATAGTTCGAATCGCAGTACATAGTTAATCAACTTTCGGAAAATAAAAACTGCAGTTAGACAAACTGGATTGCTTATACAGCGGTGTTATGTTTAGTTTCCGAAAGTAGGTTAGGTTATATTAGTACTGGTGACTCCAATCATGTATAAGACAGATTTTTTTTATTTAAAAAAGCTTTGTATTCCTCAAGTCTCTCAACGTTGATGTAGAAAATAGTTTGTGATCACAAAGCGGAAGAAAAGCGAGTAAAGTAAATACTTTTACACTACATTCAGAATTTTTCAGAAAATATGAGTAAAGTCTTGTATGAGTAAAGTTGAATGCTATGATGGAGGCATTTGCCTTGCAGTGGGATAGTTTATATGCTGATATTTTCACTTTCATGATTAAGTACACTTTGAGTCGTTACTTTATGGAGCGCAATGATAACGCAACAAAAAATATTTGCTAGGAGTACGTTGACATGAAAAAAATAACTTTTTTAGAGGTAAGATGACTGACATATTTGATGACTTTCATGGTGCAGTGGTGGTATTTAAAATTGATGGGGTAACGTTGAGGGGAGACATCTCGCCATACAGGGGATGACACGGACAATGCGCGTAGCACAGTTCTTACGGCAGAATCGTGACGCACCACAAAGGGAATAAAATAATTTTACCCTGTCAATCCTAGCCGCATAAATAGCTGAGCCATGCTACTTCCGTGTCACGTCACATATACTCCTCCCCGTCATTCGTTCAAGGTTTGATTTGCGTCCGATATTTTTAAACCTTATTCATGCCCTATGTCGATCAACAACATTATACTCGTACCTTGTGGAACCACCCTTAGGAATCTTTTTATTAATTTATGTGACTATGAAATACTACCATCATAATCTCGTTACTCTCGCCTTTCGCTCTCCAGATTGCATTGTTTGCCGTTTTATTAATTTTGGCAGCTGTTTTCGACGCAAAAAATATCTTTTGTATTTGTTAAAAGTAAAACCTTTGTTAGGAAATAGTCGCTTTTGTAACAATAACCTTCTTTCAAAATCTTACGGGATACAAAGTAAAATAACAAGTTTTTATTTAAAAACTACAATAATAATTTAGTTTTACCAATTCCGTACCAAGTATAAAGTGCTCGTTATAAAGAAAAAGATAATACAGGATCATTTTGTTTGTTCAATTTATTAGACTAAATAAAATGATAAACAGATTCAGAAATTTAAAATAAATTATTGTATACAACCTGTGAATCTAAAGCTACGTATCAGTTTATAATATAAACAGAAATGATTATAATAACAAGAAGACTTTTTTAAGTCAGTATGTTTTGCTACCCTTAGGTGTCTACACAAAATAACACTCTATTTGTAAGTTAGCTATTAAAACATTGAACTTTAATACCCAAATAAACACAAGAAATAAATCTATTATAAATGTAGATGTACTGTATTTGATGAATGTATAATTATGAACTATAAGGGGTTTATAAAGTTAATTGAAACTATTTCCATCACATAACTCGTAGTGGAAGAGTCGAGCTTAATAAGTCCCGTTCAGTGGTGCCAACTTGGCACTTTTGCAGCTCAATTTAGCACTATTTTCAAAAGTCTAACACCAAAATTTATATCACGCACCCAGCTATTTTAAAACACTATTTTGCTCTCGCGGACAATGATGTCAAAACAAGTGAATTACAACGCTGTAAGGTCTAAATAGAAAATTAACTTTTACGAATCAAATTCAATGATATTATGTAGTTTAAGTGAACCTATGTTTTTATGGTAAGTTTATGCCTTCTCAACCTAAGACCCCTTGTTAAATAAATAAAGTTCCCATGTTAATTTCAGCCCAGCTTTGTAATATAGTTTGTCGCTAGTGTCTTCTAATGTTCCATATTTTGTACATAATATGGAACGACTTAAGTTAAGCAAAATTGTACCTATTGTTAAAAGTTTTAATACTCCTGATATCAAAAAAGACGCGACATAACTTCAAATCTATGAAGTTTTATGTCTCTGGGTCACAGCCAATCATAGGATTTTCACTTTGCACCTAGCACTAAATCATTATCAAGCTGGCAACACTGGTCCCGTTCATCTCTGAAGCTATGAGTTTGGCGCTCTTCCAGATTGGTTTTGTTTTAAATTCGAGTAGATACTTGCTTCTCTTTTTATGGATCCGACATGTTAGTCGCTGTGTTGATAAATCGCTTAAACTTTGTTTAGTTTTATGAAAGTGTTATGTTATATCGGTCACTTTTTATTTTCACAACCTAGGTAGGTACTAATACAGAATTAAAAAATCATGTGATGGAAGTAAAAAAAACATTGTAATATTTAGTACCTATGTGATATAGCTAAACAGACCAAAGTATGTATGTATTAATGATTTCATATATTCTGTGACTTTGTAACTCTTTTTGATTTTGTAGCGAATTTTATCTGCATTCATTGTGCTAATTAAATAGTATAAGTGTTTGCCGAGAGGTTATAACCCCGACATTGTTTAAAATAGATCCGGTTTAGTAGCAAAAAATTAAAATCGATTGGCGTCGCTAGTGTGCCCTACCCGTCACCTTAAGAGGTACATGCATTGTGTAAATTATGCCATGAATTAAGTCGTTTGAATTCTAGGATGCACCTCTATATTTTGCGGTATCCAGTTTTGTCCAAAGCTGTCGCTTCGGAGCCCGGGGTACGCTTAGACCGATCCAAGATTCCGGAAAGACTGGTAATTACAATGAATGGTCGCTGCCGTCTGACTTTCGCAACCCTAAGACAGGGGAACCAGACCAACTGGATCACGTTTACACGTTCACAATCACTAACCCAACTTCGGACTTTCATATATTTTTAGTCCAAATAAGAAAGTGCCGGCCAAAACAAAATTTTGCTGTATTCTACTAAAGCTTATCTCCCTGATTCCCCCTGATAAGTCACAGAAAATGTATGATGTTGATATGTAATGTAAGTTGGTAATCTTACAGGTTTGATGTAAAGTAAAGTATCAGCCTATGTACTGTACCACTGCAGGGCAAAGGCTTCCATTATAGAAATCAAGTAATCGCTACTATGATGGGATTGGGATTAGGTTTAATCACCTCGCTTGCCAAATGCGGATTGGTGACGATAACCCAAGCTATGTTCGGAAAATTTGAAACACGCTTGAAGCACGCGCTTTCGCTCGACCGTAGAATCGAACCCAGGACCCCGAAATAACGGCCCGGTACTTAAACCACTAGACCAACAGGGCGGCCTAAAACCGGTCAGGTTTGATGGCATAGTAATGAATACTCAGAGGTGCAAGTACTACAGAATACTTCAAAACAAAATTACAGACCGGCATTTGGATGAATAAAGAGGATGTCCTTAGAGAAAGTATACGAAGATGTGTAGGTTTCCTCACGATGCTTACCCTCACCGCCGAGCTAAGGGAAGAAATAAGATAGATAGATATTCTTTATTGCACAAAAACAAAATACAAGTATGTTACAACAACAAGAGACAGTACAAAAAGTTCATAGATTTGAAAATCCCCCGTATGGATAACGCTTTCATAACCACTGATCTACCATCGCTCTCTATCTAACTATGACTATTTGTTATTAGTTCAATGGTTATATTTAACATTGGAGATCATTTTTTACTTCACAGTTTACAATGCAATCCTTCCCCCATTTATTATAGACGATAAACTATTCTGTGTTTTATAATGTGTGAAAAAGATAGTATTTTGAGGTGGTAAACATTTTACGAGCATGCTGCTACGTTTGACCTATTTTAGTTTTTAGCTTATTTCCCTAGCGGTAAAAAATTGTTCACAAAATTCACATTAAAGCCAAGCAAAATTGCAACGCATTGTATTGTAAAAATGTTTATCGGAATCTTTTCCATATATTTTGCACAGTTCATTGCTTGCGCACAAGGCGCCTCGTTCGTCATGCTCTCTTTATACGAGGAGTGTTTCTAAAGTTGGGATTTACTTTCACTGCATTTCCTTGCGGCTTTAGCGATGGCAACAAGCTCGTAAGTATTCGTTAAATATGAAATTGCAATTGTTATTCACGCTACAGATAAGTCGAAATTAAAATCCCAAAAGCATTGTTCAAATAAATATTCTGATATGATTTTGTGCACATGCAGCTATCACATGTTCTATTGATTACAAGCCCTTTTGATCAATATTTCTTGTAATATGTACCTGTGTATTATCTATGTACCTACTAAATTTAGTTATATCGTATACTTACTAATTTGTCATTAAGTCGTACATTACCACAATTTATTTTATTGTTTCTTTGTTTTTCTCTTTGGACAAATAGTGGAACTGCAAGCCACACAATCGATCAGTTGATAAAAGTACGACAGTTCTGATCGTAAGTAAGAAGTATTGGATTGCCTGTTTTCAACCTTTACGAGAAAATGTATTTACTAAACCACTACAAACTATTTTTGACATAAGTACTAACTATTTTTGTATTACAGAAAAGAGTTATTCACGCTATATACACCCTTAGATCACGTGACTCACTTCGTGTACTTTGGCAGATGAGAAATCGTCCACATGCCACGTCCCGTGTTAAATTGTCTAAGCCTGCCACAAAATGTCATTAACCTGTCACTGGATAAGTTTAATTCTCATATTAAAGTGTACTGTGGACTATTTAAATGATAAGGATTCTTGGTCATGTTAATCGATTAGTCTTTTGAGTTGTTATTCATAGGAGGTAGGCTGTTAACTTTCATAATTGTATTTTTTTTTCTTATCAATTGAATCTCTGTAACATCATCAATATTAGAAAAGATAAACTACTTAGTGTCTAGCTGGTGTCTTCTCAATAGAAATCGACATTCCGAACCAGCGGTAGATGATAAATATGTGTAAAGTATCAGCCTATAAACTGTCCCACTGCAGGGCAAAGGCCTCCATCATAGAAATTAAGTCATTGCTACTATTATGAGATTAGGCTTAATCACCACGCTTGCCAAATGCGGAATTGGTGATCACAAACCCGAGCTATGTTCGAAAAATTCGACACATACTTTTCGCTCGACCCGGGAATCGAACCCAGGACCCCGAGATCACGATCCGGTGCATAAACCACTAGACCAGCAGGGCGATTTTTTTATCTTTTTATCTTATCTTTATCACTTCAAAAGTGTTGAGAAACCATAAGTATATTAGGTCTCTACCTATAAAATTGTCGTTTAGTAAGAAAAATTTGAAACGAATTTCTTTCATGTAATTGTTATTTGTATTAATCGAAGATATCACCCATGCAATCAATATGTCTTTGCCAACGTAGTGACAGTTTATTGATGCTCTTCTTAAAGAACTCAGTTAGACGGGAGGCAACAAATTCTTCAAAGGTATTTTGTATTGCCTCTCGGGTATTAAATTTTTTTCCCGCCAAGAAGTTATCCAAATTCTGGAACAAGTAGTAGGCTGTAGGTGCAAGGTCTGGTGAGTAGGGCGGATGACGTAGAGCTTCCAACTCCAGTTCTTGCAACTTGGAGGCCGTCTGCTGTGCAGTATGAGGTCATGCTTTGTCGTGCAGGAGCAGCTGAGACGAGCGATTGACCAATGCTCATTAGAAATGTGCCAGCTTCTCCACCAATTGTGTTCAGTTCTTCTAGTACACATCCAGTAATTCTTACCCCGTGTGGTAAGAAGCTGTGATGAATCACACCGGCGCTAGACCACTAAAAAGTGACCATCACTTCTGTAGGGGTAAGTTTGCATTACGGGCATTGTTTAGGTGCTGAACCAGGACCCAACAAACTTGCTGAGCGCTTGCGGTTATCAAACAGAATTAGACTTTTATCGCAGGTAACAATGGTTCAAAATGTTCTTCATTTATGTGTCTGTTGAGTTACTGCTTTTGGAAAAGGAAAGCCGTATTTTAAAATTAATTTGAAATTAGAAATCTTAGCAAAACCAAAATTATTTTGATTTGAAATTGCCATTACTGCAGAATGGCAATTTCATAGGTATAGACCTAGTATATTATTACACTCGGACATTATACGAACACAGGTATTGATTAAACAAATATATTTGTTCTAGACGTGTGTAACTCTTTACTGAAACGACTCAGTGCTCCGACTCAGTCAATTGGACTCCACGGAAGGCCAGCGTCGGGTTATCCTTTAGACACTGTGACACATGCTGAGTGGAGCCCATTTCAGTGCCATTCTAATGTCCATTTCGTTCTATTTTTATTTTCTGTATGTTTGGCGCTGAATAAATAATTTTATTCTTATTCTTAAATGATACACTGTTCTAAATCTCTAAAGTTCGCTCCGAAAGTATCATTCGACTCAAATGGATCTCGAGTTCGAGTGAACCAAATGCTCCGAATGAGCTGAATGATCCGATGAGCTGAATGATCCGAGTGAGTCGAATGATTCGAATGAGCGGAATGATCCTAATGAGCTGAATGATCCGGGTGAGCCGAATGAGCGGAATGTATCTCGGATCTGTCTGAGAGTCGATGTTCCAAATGAAGCGTTTCACTGTTCCGCATCTCTGCACTGATCCAGATTCAAATGTTCCAATCTTTTGAAAGATACGTTTTTGCCAGGTCTAGTTTGTCCAATGCGCATCAAACCCACGACCATTGACGTATGGTGCAAGGTCACAACCATGCGTTTTCGAGGTATTCAACAATTTTATAACTGAAATTAAAATACTTACTAGTGTATTTTTACTTACTTTTACTAAGTATCTATTTAAGTTCAACCTCATTTCTTTTTGGAATTGAGCCAGAAACACACTTCACTAACGGCTGTTTTACCCGTTACGTTAGGATTCCGACATGAATGGGCCTGAAAAGAAAACGTGGGGCCCAAAGAACTTGATAATCGGTCCCTTTTCCAACAAAAACAACTATTACAAAGGTACTTATAGGAAACTCGGCACGGTTTTCATTCCAGTCCGTATTATTGTCTTCTTTTTCAGTACACAAACAAATTTGAAATAAATTTATTCAAATTTTTGAACCACTTTTTAGGGTTCTTTACAAAATACAAAATAAAATAAAAACTGCGTAAATACGAATTAACATGGTAATCACTACATCGTTGTTGTACTACGGGTTGACGACTCGTTTGGATCAGTGGTAGTGAACGCTACCTCTGGTGCAAGGGTTGCGGGTTCGATCCCCGCACAGTACAAGCATTTGTGTGCATGAACATGTCTGTTTGTATTGGTCTGGGTGTTTCTATGTATTTACAAAAGAAAAGTATTTTAAGTATTTGTAATTCCGCTGTTGGTTCCGATATCCGTAACACAGGTGCTTGAGCTACCTATCTCGGAGTCAAATCTATGTATGTGATGTTGTGAAATATTTATATTATGTATTTATAGTATAAAACAATGTCGCTTTCGTTGTATGTCCGTATGTTCTTGTCTTAATGTCCCTGTGTATGCTTAAATATTTAAAACTACTCAACGGATTATGATGCGATTTTTTTATTAGGTAGAGTGATAAAATTTAAGAGGCAGCTTTATGTGATAATATAAATCATACAGAGAAACGTTAATCATTTTAGAGGTTTCTGAGTGATATCGTCAATAATTACGGATTTTACGGTAACATTGCAAACGCTGTTCACACCCTACGAGGTATATCAAAATAAAGTACTACTTGTACACCTTAAAAAGTTCTACAAAAAAGCCTTCAATGGAACATTAGTCTATCTCCTAGGGACAACCAACAATAACCGTATTTTATCGTTTACTATTTACGAGAAATAAAGGATTATTTACTAAGCGATCGGATCAATACACCAATCCTTATACAATTGAGTACCTTATATACGTTGTGTATTTTCAAAAGATCAATATGGCCCTATATAGCATGCAATTCATTTAGGGAGGTTTAAATGTAGGTACACTAAGGCCGCGCTTCGCCCTATCGCCCAGCGCTAATGTCCCGAAACGAAGCAAGTGCGGGCTGCTAGCCCCATATAAGTGCGGCATTCCCCCAACGCAAAAAAAAAGCCCCATAGAAGAACAAATAATTAGAAGTGCCTACCCAAAATAAAAATCTGTGTTGAAAAGTTCAGACAGCCCTTCATGTGATTTCGCTACGGGTGTATTGGAAATTCCTAGCTCGAAAGTATTTGGATCGAGCGCGGTGTGTTTCGGTCTCACCAATAATGTTGAATAGATTTTTTTTGCTAAGATAAATCGCTTTGATTTACTACTATAGTTTCAACACGAATTTCGACAATAAACCAATGAATCCGATACAATATTTTTTTATCTATACAAATATTTTAATCAAAAACTATAAGATTTATTTAGACAATTCTCTCACTAGTTTGCAGTTATAATGCCAGCCAGTAAATATACATAAATATTAGCCACACCACAATATCAAACAAGGTCAATATATATTGACCTTACCCTTACCAAGTAAGTAAACTTAGAACACTATACATACAATGTTATAGGTACTTATCGGAATCAACGAAGATAACAACAAAATTAATACACTTCAAAAACAGCTGACGTGTTTCAAATTGAACTATACTATACCATATCACTCTACCAATTAACGTTCTACTAAATTTCCTTTGAGCTGCCCCATAACATACTAAACATACTCGTAGCTATGACTATGAAACTATGAAAGTAGGTAGATGGTAATTCAATCAAAGCGTCTCTAGCTAGGTTCGTATCTACCATTATACCAATGCGAGTTATATCGCGTGAAACGTTGCTCGTGCGTCGTGAGCTAAGGCCTTTCATTCAAAACGACAGTAATTTATAGGCGTGAAAAGTCAAAAGGAAAATAATAGTGTACAAAATATATAGGCTGAATAGTTCCCCTATTCAACTTTAATTTTATTTCGTCCTGCAATAAAACTTCGTGTGTACTGATTATACGTATAGTCGGTATTGGAACATCACGTTGATGCAACAACAAATTAGTCTGTATCGACTAAACATTTTGTATCTGTACACGCTTATGGCCAAGATTTGATATAATCTCCTGAAGTGTTAAAATAAAGCATATTATGTGACTGGTGATTTACTGTTTGAACTAAAACGTAGTGATTATTTATCTTTGGTTCGAACTATAAAAAGTCGAAACAGTGGTAAGTACACACGGCGTCACGTCCAGTTACCCATGTTGACCTTTGGACCGTCTTTATGTCTGGGGCACAAGTGCTATTTTTCCACTGCAGGGGGTAACTTGATCTGACGCTGACTGTACTCATTGTACGTACGTGCAGTAACACAATTGTACAGTCAGGAATTTGGAAACCGCGAAAAAATATCACATATTCTGAAGGTACACTTTTGCACACGGCATTCAATGTTTTTTTATGGTGGTGTAGCTGACATTATTTCACAATTTAATAACACATCTTATTGCATAGATATTCCCATATAAATAAACATTACCACGGTAATCATTTACCATCAGGTAAGCCGTATGCTCGTTCATCCGCCATTATGTAAAAAAAGAAAAATAACACCACCTTCAAGATGAGCCATGAAAAATCATTTATTTAACATACCTTTAATCTACTTTTCTTACAGTAAAGTAGGCTTCCAGTAGCCGCCCAAGTCATATGTAATTTCTTAGTAATTCATCGGTTCACCCTAGCGTGTTACGGGATTATGTAAACATGGATTTTTTGAAATAGCAGCACATACTTTCTTCTTTTCGTACGGGCTTTTAAACAATTGGGCGAAGTCAGCTTTTTTCAAGTTCTTCAAGGAAACCTAACAGCGCCTTGACGTTACCGTAGACTTCCTGGAGTTTACCTGGGTTTCCTAGGTAGTGTGCCCGAAAGTTAGCCGCTCTTTTGTACTCCTCATACCTTAGTGGCGTGATGATGGCTCGATGCCTGTCCACAGCGATGGCGGTAAGCTGTGAACACGCTGACGTTCACACTGAGCGCTTGCACGAAAGGGCAGAAAGGACACATGAAGTGCGGAAGGAGCCATCGCTGCAGCAGCGCTGCTTGGAACTGTAAAAGACAATATAATAATTATCATCATAGAAAAATACTAACCTGCTTTCGCTGTCTCTCCCTATATATGCTTAGATAATTAAAACTACGCAATGGATGTTCAAACGGTTTTATTAATTAATAGAATAATTCAAGAGAAAGGATTAACGTAGTTATTATAATAGAATACATGCATAATATTGCACCCGTGCAAACCAGGGGCAGGTCGCTTGAAATTTATTGATAAGTTATAATGTGGACCAACGAGTTGAGAGCGATAGTGGCTCAGTGGATAAGGACGCGCCTTTCATGCAATGGGTTGTGCGTGGTTTGGATCCAAGCATGCACCTTTAGATTTTCCAAATCTATATGCATGCATTTCTTCCATTATCTCGGCGATGAAGGAAGATATCGTGAGAAACTTGCACGTTTCGGATAGTTTCTGAAACGTGTGACCATGATTTGGTTGGTCTGGTTTGGTTGGTCTGTTAAAGGGTTGCGAAGGTCAGACGGCAGTAGCTTCATTGTAATTACTAGACTCCCCAAATCTTGAATCATGGTCCAAGCGTACCCTGGGTTTCAGAGATGAGGAATGGTAGAATAGGATATAAGAGTACACGCGGTAGTCCTTAAAATATATGGCCATTGCGTTTACAATGTTGTCATTAATGAAACTTATGAAGAAAACAATTTTCTCCACCCACGTTTTGATATCACCTCATCACCTCTGTAAATTCCTCATTGGTCACAGCGGTCATCAGGAGATTTGTGTTTATTTATTTTGCGATCCTAATAATTAAATTAATTTTTATCCCCGTAAAATATCAGATCTACTCCCAGATTAATTCCGATTATACACTTCATATTACTCCCAGGTCAGACACTATACTTACTGCTTGATAAAATGAAAACTGTGTTAAAAAGTTCAGAAAGCACTCCTCGCAACTTCGCTTCGTATGTCTTAGAAACTTTTTCGCCAGATTTTTACCAATTTAACAAACTTTCCTAGTACTCAGACACCAAAAATGGAATTAGAGGTTGTCAAATACGTAGCGTCGATTTATTTGCTATGCCGGTAAGCCTATCGGACTTCACTACCTTACACCCTGACACGTAATAAGGTAAAGTACCCAGTAAACCACTATAAGATATTTTTGTAATTTCTTTATTATTCGATATAAATTCTTGGGAATTCGGTTTGATTTCAGTTTTGGAATCAGTACAATAAAAAATTATAATTAAACAACACCTCTACTTAGACACCAGTTACAGACAACAGTGATCCAGTGTTAGACCCCATATTACGGACATTACCTAGTTATGAACACCCATTAATGGACAGTGACTTATTTCTTCAGTAATGCCACCCCATCAAATAAAGTATTTAGATCATCATCATAATTTCTTCCAATAGACGCCCCTGCTGGACATCGGCCTCCCCCAATGTATTCCAGACTGATCGATCCTGTATTGCTCGCATCCAAGGGATTCCCGTGATCTTACCCAAGTCGTCGGTCGACCTTGTGGGGGGCTTGCTACGTGTGCAACTTCCTATAAACGGTTTAAATTCGCCATATGCCCTGACCAATGCCACTTAAGGCATGTAATTCTTAAGTTTATACCTATCTGTGACCTTGTAATTGTCCTGTGGATCTCATCATTTTTGATACGATCACGCTAGGAGATTCCATGCATATCGGCAATTGAGAGGATTGCCCTCTGCGTGACTTTGAACCATCATATTCGGCCATTGTAAGCAGCCGTTACGGTTCCATAATGTCATTTCAAGGTCCAAGGTAAATATTTTCGGCTACAACTTTCAGTGCCTCCACACTGAAACCTTTACAGTTGCGAGAATTTCTTTTCTCCCAACCTTTACAGAAGTGGGTATGACATGGGAGTTTGACATAATGTTCGTCTCGTCCATATTCATTTTGAGATCCACTTGTTGGAAGACACGTTCGGCCCAATCCAGTGGAAAGGGAACTTTAAAGGTTGGCAGCGAACTTGTGAATCCACTGGTGTTGCGAGTGTAAATGGGCGGCGGAAATCGCTTATCCATCAGGTGCTCCGTCTGCTCGTCTGCCGCCTATCACATAAAAAACCTAACTTATGAATTGAAAAATCGTGTTTCGAGGATCTCCCTAAGTAGTTTTCCCATTGCATAGGCTATTGAACCAATGGACACCCGGTCATGGACAGGGTGTCCCAGATATCGGAAGAGGTAGGTACTTTAAAAACATCTAGTAATGGACACCATAAAATCTTAGGGTTAAAATTTAAAATACATTTAGCTTAAAATATAAAAGCAATGTAGTACCATTGATAAATCACATAATAATTTGAATTTCAACCAATACGATTCACCTGGTAGAAAATAAGTTGATCAGTGTACTCAGGTGTATCCCGATCCTTATAAGAAACCGACGATTTCCGACACCAAAATGGCACCGCTTAACTAAAACTGATATGGCTGCACTTATATTGCAGCCATATCAGCTTAAACAGTTTGGTATGACAGCTAATATAAAGGCACGACTAATCAGTGTTGAAATTTGAAAAAAAAAGTACGTCGCATTTGCATAATTTTGGAGGTTAATTTAAAAATGTCCATTACTGGGCGACGTCCATTATAGGTGCCTGTACCTTACCTTCACGATGCTATAAATTATTAACCGAATTACATGTAAACAGAGTTTCCAGGACGATTTGTTAGCTTGCTCCTAAACCCCATAATTACAAGTTTCATTGTATGTCGGTCTTATCTGAAAACAGCAATTCCTATCAGAGAATTATAAACACGTAGGTATCAGATAAATCCACAATAAAATGTTGTTTTACAAATTAACGCAATGGTAAGAAAACGATATGACTGTAATGCCAGTGTTAATGCCAAATAAAACCTTTCATCTTATTACTCAGTGATGTAGGTATAATCTTTTCGCGTCAAGAATAATAATCCCTTAGCTAAACTATTTACACTCAAGACATGATATACTATTTTATTTATTTATTTTATTTTATTTCGAACATCAACAGTTGTCTTTATATATGAGTCTCACACTACACAGCTGTACGTGTCCCGTCTACACTGATCTACGAAGGTCGAGGGAGTAAATTACGTGCGAAAGAATTCAGCTAGTACGTTGGAGTAAGTAGAATGGTTGGAGTCTTGTCACAATGTGAACTTCAGCTCATTTGTGGTGAATATGCCGACCCATTCCCTGGTGACCTTTATTTAGGAAGACTTTTGGCCGTAGTGAGTCGTCTTTCGGAAGTTTCGAGGACGGCTACCAGCTGACTCTACGCGCCGGACGTAGAAATATTGTGAAAAAAGGGTGAATTTTATTATGTATCTATATATTTAGACTGTATTTATAGTGGGCCATTGAAATATTTTACCTGAAATAAATGAATTATATATACGATAGTATTACAATAAATGTCTTAAAGCTAATAACAGGTCTTCACTGATAGATAATATGATAGATTCGCTGCAGTTGAATGCTGGATGACTCAAGTTTTTTTTACAAAATTATAACTTCACAAGTCTTGGCAATATCCTGGCGAGACCCCCCAGCACAAGTAGGACCAAAAGTACATATTTGGAATAGTTCATTTTCTATATTGATCCGACCGTGAATCAAACCCGGTACCTTATGCGTATGAGCGTGGCCCTCAGTACGTATGCCTCTTGAATTGCACTAATTGACCCATTCTCTGAGAAATACTATTTGAAGACATTATCATCGAAGCGCGCCTATTATTAACTTGTTATTAGAGTATTATATATAGTCAAATTGGTAAACTAATTTCAGTTGATTTCAAGATAGCAATAAATTACATAAGAACACTTCTTGTTTCAAACATATCAAAGTGTCTACATAAATCAAAGCAATTGATATTTAGCAAAGTTCGCTGGAGGAATATTTTAAAATGACATTTCAAAAAGTTTGGCCTGTATAATTTTAAATGAGGGTTTTTCTTTACTTTTTATACTAGTCAGCCGTTCCATTTGATCATTACGTAATGAGAAATGCTTTCGAAAAATTATGTCAGACAACATTAAAAATGTTACCCGATACTTGGAAAAAAATATTCAACGTAACGAGTTAGAATAAGAAAGTGTTTAAAACTGTTTACCGATGCTTTCATGTAGATTCTTTGTCAGGTTTTAAAAATCAATCCATTCGATAAGCTAACCTGAGTATCTTTCTAATTAACGTTAAATCTTAACGAGTACCTATCTTACTTTATCTTTTCATGAATATTATGATTGATATACTGAAAGCATGTACTTGAATTGAACTGAACCAAATTAAAAATGTTAAAAGTTCGTTATATTTTTTTTCTCATCCAGTGTAATGACAGCAAATATATTCAAAATATAAAAATATTTGACATCTGTAAATGAAGAAAAAAAAGTACAGGCAATAATAAATCAAATTCTAAAATTAAATAATCATATTTCCAAACTAAAGTGTTAACATAAGATAAGAAAATTATGTCATGCTCATACTTTGCGGCAATGTGAGTGCCGAGGCTTAAAGATTCTGGCTTCTGAAAATACACAGTTGGAGATACGACCATAATTGGGAATACCGCCAAATAGAAAAAGGTTCATGCCGGGCGGGTTCGTATGAGGGAATTACAGAAACTAGGCCAAAACTATTATAATCTATTCAATGCATTTCAGTGTTTTTAGACACATTTATTTTTTATTCTTTAACATAATACTTTTTTTTGTAGTCGTCATAATCGCTTATCTTGTGAACAAAATCAAGTAAGTGACATAACAGGGCAAGATAACCAGCGATATCTATATACATAAAGCTTACTTAAAGATTTCATAAGATAAATACCTACGTGATTTTTAAATAGTACTGGCGAAAAAACTTAAATAAATAAATATTTGCACAACATCACATACATTGATCTGACACCGAGATAGATATGTCAATTTAGATATGTTTAATTTAAATCTCTATCTCGATTTATCATAAATATTTAAACATTAAAATTACATGTAACTGTAATATAGGTACGTAGGTATTATAACCAATATGATCCTCCAGTGACCTGTTCGTCTTTTTTCATTGATTTTCATTTTTAATTGTATCGTAATAATATTGATTTGAAGAACTTGTTAGCAATTTAATTCAAGCAAGGTCGAATAAAGAAGAGGCCGGTCCTCTTCAAATTCCTAGTAATCGGAACATTTCCCTGAACACTCCCCGAATAAATAATGAGCATGTAAATTAATTATATCAGAGCTAATTCTTATTTAAATTAGTCGTCCTCCCCTCTTCTTAGCGAGTAATTCCGGGGTATGCTTGGACCATGATCCAGGATTCGGGAAGTCTGACAATAACAATGAAGCGACTGCCGCCTGACCTTCGCACCATTTAGACAGGGAAACCAGACCGGTCACCGTTGTAGATATTTATGTTGCCAAAAAGAAACTATGCGAGACGTACAGGTTTCCTCAAGATGTTTTCCTTCGCCGCCGAGCTAATGTTAGAAATATGCACATAGATTTTAAAACATCCAGAGGTACATGATCGGATTCGAACCATGACCCCCCCTTATGGATGGCGCATTTTTATCCACTGAGCTACCACCACTCATCATTAATTAAATTAGTATTAAGATCAAAAAACAATTACCTGGAATGGTACTGCGAATAATCCTATTACTATATCTGCTAAAGCTAAATTGGAAATGTAGCAGTTTGTGACACTCTGCATTCTCCTGGACGTGGCCACTATCCACATGACCAGGAAGTTGCCGACGACCGCCAGCACTGATATCGAACCATAAAGGAACGATAGTAGCACTATCATACTCGTCGGCACATCGTACAGTGTGTCTGGAACAAAAGGTTATTAGATGAGTTTTTGCAAACTATGCATAATGCGTAGTGCAATTGCTGGGCAGTGAATATAAAGTAAGAAAACTACACGGTATGATATTAATGAATAAATGGGAACAACAAAAAAACTTAATTAGTACTTGACAAAGACATTAAAAAAAGAAAAACCTACGGCGCCAAATAGTCGGCCGCTCAGAATTTTTCCAGTCAATTCACATTTGTTGGACTACAAAATCACAGAAAATGGATCGAGATGGCAGTTGTAAGCGGGAACGACATGTTTCCGCTCGGTAATTTAAGAATACTCTTAGTGCCTTATTAAAGTTATTAAAGACTTAAGTAAATAACACACTTATAAATTTCAATTCGTGTTCAGGCGGGGAACTTTTAAGTGTCTTATTTACTTAAGAATAAATTTCAAAAGATTGCTATAAAAATATCAATTATTAAAGACTTCTTTTTGATTGACATTAATAAGTCTACGAAACCAAAATTTAGTCATATTCGCATACAGGTACATTACAAACGCTCTAAAAAAACATATTTACCTACTTTTTAATATTAGAATATTTGTTTTTAGTAAATATTATTTTTATAAAAAGTTTTTTTGTAACATTTTACTTTCCTTAACCGGCCAGAGGGCGATCTGTCACACAGAGATTACACTAGTATAGACACCAGGCTCTCACAAAGGTAAATGTATACCTTTAATTATGTCGTACTAAGCAGTGTGTATAATGTTATGTACCTATGCGAAGATCAAATAAAGTGATTATTTATTTATTTATTTCAAAATCCCCCCCACACTCCATAGTTTACTTTAATTTTTTTTCAAATACCAAATTTTCATAAGGGACATTTCATCTCCTAAAATAATATTAATAATTCTCACAACATCTCATACGTTGACCTGATTCCGTACTAAGTAGCTTAAGCACTTGTGTTACAGATATCAGACAACAGAGGAACACAAATATATACTTAAATACATATATTACACCCAGACACCGAACAAACACAAGTGTTCATCGCACGAATGTTTGTCCAGGGTGGGGATCGAACCCACGACCTTTGGCGTAAGAGGCAGGGTCACTACCAATTGCGCCATCCGGTCAGTCAAATATATAAATAATCTGTTATCAATAATTGAAATAAAATAGGCAGTTAGTTTTTAATATTGCTAGTTCGGATTCCGGTCAATACAAGAGTAACAAATCTTTGAATTTAGTTTTATTTCTAGAAAATAAAACTAAATTCAAAGATTTGTTACTCTTGTATTCTGTATGTAAATCTGCTGTCGTCGTCTGAATTTTAGGTAGTTTCCATCCATTCTTATTTTACTTTGTATATTAGAGCATTTTTACCAGACAAACCCGGTGTCATACTTTAAAAGCAATCCAGAAAAATATAAATGCATTTCAGTGTACTTCTCGATGTTATAGTTTCGTGATAGTGATTGCGAAAAATCTATATTCGTTAGTTTCATTTCAATCGTAAGACACTCGGCTTCGCAATGGGATACTTATACCATAATGGTTGTAACACCCCGTTATTACTTTCGAATCTTAATGCAAATCAGACTTTTCTTACTTCAAAGGATAGCTTACGGATTATCCGCTAGGAAGCTATTCAATACTAAATTAAATCCATGATCAAACGAAATACTTTCACCAGTATGTAAATACCTCTCCAATGTTATACAAGCAGTATCACTGCTGGCACTGTCAATTAAAACATGCAAAACTTATTCATTAAAGAAGAAAGGTTAAAAAAATAATTAGACTCAGGTCCGCCGGAGGACGGCGTAGAGTACCTATGTATACTATACAGGGCGTCCCACGGCCATACCACAAGTTGTCGGGGCTTCCCAGAAGGTAGTCAAGGGAATGCCTCGCTGTTCCTAAGTAATCATTATATTATTTAGATTTTTAACATTAGATTTACATAAATAGTAATTAGATTTAGAATTATAAGTAAGAATTAGATTTATAATAATCATAATCATCTTTCCATAATCTTTACACTACCAGTTAAAGATCCCAAGATTTTAATTGTTATTATTAAGTAATTCATTATTATTATTCTTTTTATAAAGAATTGTATAACCTGCTAGTATGTTTGTGTGTGCGTGTGTGTGTGTATATGTGTGTGTATATGTGTGTGTGCGTGTGTGTGTGTGTGTGTGTGTGTGTGTGTGTGTGTGTGTGTGTGTGTGTGTGTGTGTGTGTTAGGGTGCGTGTGTATGTTATTTTATGCGTGTGTGTAAGTGTAAATTGCACCCTTTGCAACCTTTAATATTGTAGATGGAACATTTTATTGAAAGAAGACATTATTTTAATTTCAAAAAAAATCTTAACTGCATTCATAGATTTTTAAATAATTCTACGATTGAACCAGGAATCGAACCCGCTACACGAGAAAAAAATACCCTGTAGCTTTATCACGCCGATCGGAAGGCTTCGTCCTACTTGGCTCAAATCAATCGTGATTGTAAAAAAGTTGGCGATTAAAAAGAGTAACTGGCGAGTTTCTTGCCGGGTCTTCTCGACCAGAAACAACTTTCCGAGCCGGTGGTAGAATCGCATTATGTTTATTTATTTCTTTAGTATATTTTATGTATCAACATATATATGTATTAACATGTAAATTATACATAAGTACTTATAAATAGTTTTAAGTCATTCAAATGTATGACGATTTGTAAGTGCTGTGTACAAGCCTATGCAAATAAAGAATTATTTGAATTTGAATTTGAATTGTGCCAAACTGGACACCCCAGGAGATTTTTGGTTGCGGTTACAGTCCAACTCATCACATTGTTACCTACATGTGATAAGGTGACGCACTTGACAGTTTTTAATTATTATTAGTATTAAGTTAGTATTTATTAACCAAAAATTGCACATACATATAAATTTTTGCTGGTCCCCACACTAGGCAAGTCTGTCCTGTGCGGAACAGAAAACGATTAACAGGGTAAATTTACGGCATAGACAGACATATAATAGAATAGCCGCCTATGGTTCCCCCTGAAATACCAAGACGCCCTGTTGGTCTAGTGGTTTAAGTACCGGGCCGTGATAACGGGGTCCTGTGTTTGATTCCCGGGTCGAGCGAAAAGTATGTTTCGAATTTTTCGGACATAGCTCGGGTTTGTGATCACCAATCCGCATTTGGCAAAAGTGGTTATTAAGCCTAATCCCATCATAGTAGCGATAACTTGATTTCTATGATGGAGGCCTTTGTCCTGCAGTGGGATGTTTATAGGCTGATACTTTACTTTACTTTTATCCATTAAAATCTGTAGTAAAATTAATATGAACACAAACTATTTTGTTTCGATAGCTAGGTAGCTTAAAAGATAACATAGTTACGAGTAAAACTGGTTTATTAATTAATCCTTGTGCCTTGCCGAATGTTTGGAAACCCAATTTAAAGGGCTTTTGAGGTTAAGCGGTATTTACAAAGAGCACTGTTATTTCGTAAATCGTGTAGGTAAGCGATTTCTGAGACTTGAGCCTTTGGCATGTGAAATTTTCGACAAGAATCGGACTAGTGATATATGATTCTTGTGTTAAGGATTGCCTATACTTATTTTTTCTTTATTGCACAGAGTAAAAAAAAAAAGTACAATTGGCGGACTTAATGCCTTACAGCATTCTCTACCAGTCAACCATTGGGCGAAGCAGAACATTTGTTGCGGCATAATATGATTTATAATAAATATAAATAACTATGTACTTATACATATTTAAAATATAAATATAGAAGGTATAATAAATAATAATATGAATACTAAAAATATAGATACTTACGCCTTTCGCATTTATTTTTATGAGAACGCCCATTTTACGGTCTGTTCTAAACAGATGGTATTCTACTATGAGTACCTTTGTTGATATTACTCGAGTTCTTATCTACTTTATGATTATAGATACGGCGCATTCATTTGGTATAATGCAGCAAAATTCGGTTCTATCGTAGGCTATGTTATTAAATGCTTAATTGTATTCTTTGCAATACAGTTAGTAGAAATTGAGTTTCGTTCAGAAGAACCCTACCCCCTGTGAAAGAAAAAACCATATCAAATTGTAAGTATCAATACATTTTAAATTTAAACAAGAATTTATTTGTTCGGCACGATTCGGTGTAGGCAGTCGTAAAATTCTAAGCGATATTGACAAAATTGACTATGCACTAGAGCTAAACCTAAATTGCTTTTTAGAACGTAAAGTAAACAGTTCTACTACGCCAGTAAAGCGAGCTGAAGATTCCATAAAAGTACGCAAATGTACTTTTCATATACCAAATGTAGATTTCAAATAGATGTGGGGATTTACTATTTTTTCTCGTCTAAGTAAAATTACGTGAATATTTCGCACAAATCTAACTTACAACGTTAGATTTACTTATTGCACCAGAAAAAAAATACTTTTCTATAAATCGCAGTGATTTTTTTTCTATTTATATAGGATTATATTCACTGCCTTGGTGGCGCAGTGGTTCGTTAGTCGCACTCTAAAGCGAAGGCTGCGCAAGAGGGGTTCAATCCCCGGCTCGGGCTAAAAATGTCTAAGTTTTCGGCAAGAAATTCTTAGTGGCAGGCCGGTCTTGTACCCCCGTGCCTCGAAAAGCACGTTAGGCTCTCCGGTCGAGTCACAGTAGTGTCCTATCGTAATATGAGGGTAAGGGAATAGAGAGTGCACATGTGTTTGCCCACACTCTTGAGCACTATAATATATCCTGCGTACGTGGCTGATCGTAGAGATTGGCTGGCGTAGCCGTAATCGGTTGAAGGATATAGGAGCACCAAACAACACCAGATCAAGCCCATTTAAATTCAATCAATGAGTGAAACTGCTGTAAATTCTACTTTCTTCAGATAATTTAGGAATGATAACAGTATTGCTAGTTATTGAGAAATTATGATACTCGTAAATGCAACTGTTCAAAGTCACTTCTCTCGGAACTAGGAAAGTTGTCAACTAAATATGATAAATGGTGAGAAAGACAAAAATACTTACACTAGAAATAACTCTGTGATTAATGTGAACCGTGTCCAAGTCTGAATAAAATTTGTGTAGACAAATATCAAACCCCGGTATATCTACTATAAACAAAAAATGCGAAATTAGAGAAATGTGTATTTGGCTAGTGATATAAATTTTTATTGCAATTCTTAAAAACGGGTATTAATATTGGCGTTTATGTGTATAAGAATATATAAAAATAAAGTTTAAGTAAAAGATTACGCTTTAAAACAATGTAGAAATGTTAATATATCGGTGTTTGATGTACATTAACAAAATATATAGGAATTTATTCCACAATAAATTCCTATATATATCAGTCAAGACCACACTTGACTGATTTTGAAAAGTAGCTTCCATCTTCGAACTGGCAGCCATCTTGGACGCCGTACTTTGCTCTCATTGGTGGATGTGGACGTGCTTGAGATTGATATACCTACACTTGTCAATAGACGTGCCGGCGTTTGAAATAAATAATTGATTTTTACCGTTATTTTATAGAGTTTCTGCGGGCTTAACGTGATTTGCAAAAAAGTAACAGAATGACAACTGAAATTCAAATTTGGCGCCAATTATAGTTCAATTTTGAGTATGGGTGTGACCTACCGGAGTTTGATATTTACTTACACATTTTATCTCGTATTCAAAAAAATATATATTACTAAATAAATCCGGATATAAACCAGCGACCTAGTCGGGGTGACTGCACGGGATTGTTGCACGAACGTTGCGCTATGGAAGGCTGAAACAATGCCTTGTTCGAGGCCCGCTATGGATACTGTGAAACTGCAGCGTGTCTCTACTTTATATGTCTTTTAAATATTGTATCAACCGATAATGCTAGATAAATCGAATGGAGACCTATAACTAATTGGAACCGTTTTTAAACCTTAGGGTTGTAAGGAAAAACTTCATCTTTTTTAAATTTACTACCTCGAAATTATTTTTTTGATGTCATGTTTCCAAATGATGACGTATTTAGACTTTTTTATTATTAAATATGATTGTTGAATAAATGACCAACAAATCCTGTATACCTACGCGTCAATTTGAGCACCTCTACTTTATTTTTTGTGAGCGGCTGTACAGGCGTGGGATCGCTGATTGACCGGCAGATGAATGAATAGTCAGGAATATGCAAAAAAATATTTTGGGAACTATTTAAAGAAATCATCTAGAGAAAAATTTAACGCCGACTGTTATTTTTAAATTGCTACCCGAAAACAACATTCAGCAGAATTTTGACATATTTCTCGTACATTTTCGTGAGTAACATGTTCACGTCACTGCTGGTCATATATATTAATTTCGTACTCTTGACCAATTTGCCTACTGTAATTAACTTTCCAATCAACAATATGACAAAGATTAAAAAAAACTCTTAAAGACAAAGGACTCCGGGAGAAATTAATGTGATTACTTTTTTAGCTCTGGTAATTTTCCCTGTTTAACTAAGTTTCGGGGCTAAGCTTCGGGTTGAGGTAATAACTATGGAGCATCTTGCAAACGGACCATGATACTCGTAATTTATATTAGAGGTAAAAGTATCAAAGATATAAATTTCAAAATAATACGAGTAAGTATTGATACACCGTTCTATATTTGACTGTGCTTAAAATGGAGAACGTTTAGATACATTCAAATGGCTTTTAGCAAAAAGCTTTTTTTTTTGGCAGAAAAAAAAATGTTTATTATAAAACGTCAATTCTGCCTAAGAAAAAAAGGGTGATTGCTGGATTCGGCGGGTAGGGCTAAAACAAGCCGCGAGGGCTGATGCAATTCAAAGGGTCTTAAATTAGTGTCTAGTGGTTTTTAGTGTACAAATTTGGTATTTATTTGTGCAACAAAGTGCCGCAAAGTGATCCTAATTATAAGAATCGTTCGATTGTATTGTTTTTACCACTGCTATTGTGTGTCGAGTGAGTTGTCTCGTGACAACTTGCTTGGACCTAATAGAGTCTTAAAACCCGCGATTGCTTTGAGAGTGATTTAAGAGTGCTTTGAGCTGAATCCGTAGGTCGATAAATCGTAAAACACCGATGATTTATTGAGTGACTGTGACGTTGACTGACTTCAATTGTTGACTACCTACTTATTCTCAATAAGTTACATGACATTGGCGAATTATCTTCGGATAGAGCCATATCTAAACAAAAGGTGACTTTCAATTTTTTTTCAGCATCAAGAAATTATCAATTATCATATCTACACATTACAAGCCTTAGAAATATGATCTTTTATCAAAATAAAAATATTGGAAATATTAATCTTATTATGACTAGAATAAAAACGCCGATTTCAAACTTACAGAAATCTAAGAGTGATAAAGACGGAAAATGTCCGTCATTAGTATTAAAAAAAACACTTGAAAAATAACAATTTACATAAAAGGTTTCTAGAAACTGTTTAATATGCACCCCTTCTTCCATATTCATTCATAACGAATATTTTTGTGCGACCCAAGCCAGCTTTACGATGACACATTGGAGCAATAAAAGCTGTTTTGGCGCATAGCCACAGCTTGTCGGAAGAAGATTAGCTGGAAATGTAATATTTCGGTGCATCGCATTGAGATAACATGGAAGGGCGAATGTCGATAAAAGTTCAGTGTATAGGAACGTATCCCTTCTGAACAGGATGTCGTAGTTTGGAATCCGAGTATGTACTTCTGGAAATGAGCTGTAGAAATAAAATAACTGAGTAGAGGACATGTTAGGACACTCACTCGGACCCTCACGGGCCAATGCAAATTAAACAAGCACCTGCAAAACATGGGCCTTTCAGATACCAAAATCTGCAGGTTCTGTCGCGAGGACAAGGAAACGATTATCCACGTCGTGGGGCTGCCACAATAGATCAACTATTGGTCGCAGTGGCAATGAGACGCAAGGCTTGTAACCCGGCATTTTGTAAAATTTCGGATATTTGTTTACGTTATTATTTTGGCATGATTTAGGTGATAATTTGTCAAATAACGTCATCTGTTGGATATCGATAGATTCGTTTTGTTCATTAAAAAATCAATCAATTAAGTACTTCTTCTAGTAAGCGCTAGAGGGCGCTGAGGAATATACGTTGGTTAAATATTAATACATAAAGGAGACCCTTTTTCAATTATGTTTTTATTATTTAATATTGTATAATTACATAGGATTCGGTTCACATTTCCTTATTTTGAAAATAAAATAAGATACGACATTGTGAATCATCTGATCGCAAATTAGTTGATAATAGCAGCCACATTGGTTCGCCCTCTCTTTTCTTCCTCTCAGGATACGGCTCCTGTTTTTGTCTCGTTCTCGCAGGAAGTTTTGACAGTTGCCATTTCGAAAGATCCTTGTTCTTTTGGTTACGCGCGTGCTGGACGCACGCAGCGTTTATAATGTGTTTCGAGTAGAAACTGGTGTGGACGAAGGAAGCCACCTGTCTCATGATGATGAGGTGGATCTTGTTTGCCACCTAATTAATTAGAAGAAGCCGCCGGTTTGTATCTTGTTGAGAGTGAGCACATGTATAGAGAGAAGTGTCTTGACGTGGTTTCTTATTGGAATTTCTTCGTTTCAGCATACACCATCATGTTAGTACCCTAAGGGAGAGGAGGGGATTAAACCCATACATGAAATGGATTTAATCAAGGGAATAAAAAAAAGAAATTATTACTGTTCTGTGTTATTCATATCGTTTCACTGTGGCCGAGGGCTAAATATCAGCTTCCTAAATTTTCTGTAGGCTAACTTAGGCTTTTGGTTGAGACCTAGGAATCCAGCCTTACAGTGACACCCTTGTATTATTCCAATTATTTCTGTAAGAAGAACCAGTCTTACAGGCTCACCCCATTTCTTTCAAATAATAATAAATAATGTGCTTCTGGAAGTTTCAAATCTATGTGCCATACGCACATCTACTAATGACTAGGCGGTGAGGGAAAATATCGTGAAGAAACGTGCGCGTCTCAGATACTTGGTTTCTTAGTGGAGACCCACAATTACCGAGACAGCAGCTGATTCATTATAATTACCAGACTCACAAATCCTGAATCATGACTGAAGAGTACACTAGGCATTTAAACGGTAACACAAACTAAAAAGAAGATACTAGAATTATATTATATTACATATGTAATATTAGAAGATCTTCTATCTAATTTCCTTTACCTGAACGTTGTCTAGTAGAGATCGCTCCCAGCGATAAGACCGCCTAAATTGTACAATTTTTTTTTTGTAATTTATTTTTTGTATGCTTTTAAGTTTTGTATGTTGTGCAATAAAGAGTATCTATCTATGTGTACTAGGTACAGCGACAGCTTTGGACGCAACCGGCAATGACACGTTATGACGATGTATGGCATTGACATTTATATACCTATATATATTTTATAATATGGCTCTACTTGCCAATATTTTAGGTTATCTGTGAAGACATCTGTCAATAAGTTACTTATTGAGAATAAGTAGGTAGTCAACAGTCATAGTCACTCAATAAAACGCCGGTGTATTGCGTTTTAAGGATTTAAGGATTCTGCCGATACCACTCCAAACACAGTCGAGGATTTTAAGACAATTAGGTCCAAGCAAGTTGTAACGTGACAACTCATTCAACACACAAAGCAGTAAATTTATCAAGACGGGAATTAACACGATATTGGTCCGCTCGTGACCACGGCTGCTGTAACGTAGCCGAAACGTCGTCGAGCAAAATCATCATCATCAGCAACCCACACTCGTCCACTGCCGGACATAGGTCTCCCCTAATGCACGCCACTGCTCCAGATTTTCGGCCACTCTCATCTAGCCCACACCAGCCAGCCTTCGAATGTCATCATCCCATCTTGTCGCAGAGCGTCCTACACTACGCTTACCGACAGAGAACCAGAGTCACCGACATAGCCCACCGAATAAGCAAACTGAAGTGGCAGTAGGCTGGTCATATTAGCCGCAGAACTGACAGCCGTTGGAGCCGTAAAGTCCTTGAGTGGAGACCACAATGTTGTATCTCATAATAAATATCGTGTTAATTCGCGTCTTGATAAATTATAGTTATAATGCAACGCAAAAATCTAAAAAACACAAAAACAATAGAAACTTTTTTATTATTAGGATCACTTTGCGGCACTTTACTGCACAAATAAACACCAAATTTATTTATTAAAAACCACAAGAAGCTAATTTATAACCTTTGTATTGCATCAACCCATGCGGAGTGTTTTAGTCCTACTACCGTCAGAATTCCATTGACATAATATTATACAAATAGGGACTGGGTTATGTTTGGGCGGATATCTGATACGGATCACTCATCTGGAAATACAATCTATTCAATTCTACGAATGACCGTCATATTGCGTTGTTTACGAAATCATTTCGTCATATAAAAACACACTTTACGACGATTTAAAACTGCCTATTGTCTGATTTAACGATGTAGTTTTATTTTTCAAAGGCTTTGAAATAAATATTATACAGAGATAAAATACTTTTACGCCTGTAGAAAACCATTTGAAACACATTGTGTAAGAGCGAAGCAATCATGTTTATACATGGTGTATCAGTGGACATATACATACCTTTAACCACGTGTTCTACCAACCATTCTAAACAACATTTGTTTTACGACTCGAAATTAGTCGAAATATTTTTCGACTCCTCATACAAAATGACCAAGTGACCGACTTTGTATGAGAAGTTGAAATTTTTATATGCGAATTTTCAAAAGTCATAATCAAATGTTGATAGAACACGTGGTTAAAGGGATGTAAATGTTCTCAGATACATCCTGTATAGGATAAATACCTTAGTGAAAATTTAAATTTCACAATGTCTTTTACTCTTATAGTAAAAACTCTTAACGGATTTTGTTAAAACTAGTTGAATTTATACAGGGTTATTCTGAAATCCAAAGCTGAAATTTGCTCCTGATGGCCAGCATGGCTGAAAATTGGCCATGACCACTGAGTAACTTTTTTTAAAAAAAACCTAACAAATAACTTTTCAGAGAAAAGTTATTAATAGAAATCAAATTGACAAGTACTGTTCCTATTTCTTTTAAATGAAGTTTAACACAATTATTAGAACCTACTGCAAAGTATTGGGTTAAAGTTTTAGAATAAACCTGTATGTATGTTAACCACTATTTCCAATTTGATATTAACTATGTTTACTACTCGGTTCAAAGTTTTATTCCCAATTCCCGCAATAAACGCAACTTTGAAAGTGTATGAATTATTTATGTGGTATAACAAACATTCACAAAATGTTATTCTGTCGGCAGATTACAAGAGCGGCCAGCCTGATCATGCACGCACAGGATAAAGGATAATATTTGGGTTTTCTCCAAAAACTTAAAATACCTTAATCGAAGAAACGATTTCGCATTTAAAAGATCTATCTCGCTACCCCACTTGGTGTTCATGCGTATTTTGTTTTCATGCGTACCCCACGCATGAAAACAAAATACAAAGATTCATTAGGTACCTTAAAATTTAATTTACCAAGACGGGTTTTAATAGTTGTTATGTGATACAACATTGTGTACTCACATATTTTGCTCGACGCTACTTTCGGCTACGTTACAGCAGCCGTGGTCACGACTTATATTATAATGCAACGCGAAAATCTAAAAACTATTTACCTTAAAGTTTTTTTTACATTTTATTATATCACATTTCCTGGTCTGGTATTTCACATGTGGTGCTTGGAGTCGCCTTGCGTGATCGCATCAGAAATGATGAGATCCGCATGAAAGTCACAGACATAGCCCAAAGGATTGCATGCCTCAAGTGGCAATGGGCAGGGCACATAGCGAGGAGAATAGACGGTTGTTGGGGCGGAAAGGTCCTCGAGTAGTGGCCACGTGCCCACAAGGTGGACCGACGATCTAGAGAAGATCGCGGAATCCATTGGATGCGGGCGGCACAGGACCGATCTGTGTGGAGAACATTGGGGTAGGCCTATGTCCAGCAGTGGACGTCTATTGGCTGAAATGATGATGATATCACATTTCGGTGTTCATGCTCAATTACAGCTTCCTGGTAATAACAGTATCTGAGCTAGGCCGCGGACAGACGGACGGACATGGCTAAACTATAAATGTTCCTCGTAGACTACGGTACCCTAGCAAAGACCTGGCACTTGATATGATATTTGTTATTGTTTTTTTATATTATGTATTTTGATCCGTTTGGTGATGAAACCGGGGACGAAAGGTATTCAAGTCCTGAAAGTCTCGTTTAAGACAGCAATGCTGCTAAACCACCAAGTTTATAACTCATAAGAATGCTATATATAATGAAGAATAGACAAAATGAATTATAATAAGCATATAATTTTACATACATTATTGTATACCGCTATCTTTTGAAAAAAATATCATTGTGCGACGCTGTAGCAGTTCCGTAGTAATCCAGTAACTACTACGAGATGCTACGAGATTTCTGCTACGAGAGCGTACAAAAATATTAATACCTTACGGACACTTATTAAATTAAGAGCATCACCCCGTAGAAGTATGGGTAAAAATGGTTCATAATTAATTACACCCATATTTCTTATAAAATATTAATAAGGTGCGTAAGCACTTTTGTATAATACAATTTGAATTTAAAGATTTGGACCCACTGAGAAATTTATTTTGAAGTTAAATAAAGTATCCTTTTTTTATTTTATAAAGTAACTCTGTATGTTTCATTTACCACATGAGATCAATAAACTCTCTAACAAAGATAACTTACAATAAATGAAACGCCTATAGACCCCTGTTTTCATAACAAGCACAGTAATAATCCTAAAATACACGTTTAGGGATTCCAATCAGCTGTTTGCAATTTATAAGACACAGTTCAGAAGGCCTGTTCTCGCGCACTCGACATCAAAGTCGAGTGAGAGAGTTGTATGGACAAATGTATGAAATCTCTTCGACTTTAAATGTCGAGTTCACGAGAATTTTCCGTCAGGTATTATTGACTCACAGACTTTCAAATTATGATGCATAGTATAGTATGATCAGCCTATATCTGTCCCACTGCACTGAAAAATTCGAAACATATCTTTGCTCGACCCGGAAATCGAACCTGACCCCGAGATCACGGCCCGGTACTTCAACCACAAGACCAACAGGGCGTTGATGCATAGTGGCATGGCATTCGTTACGGGAATTTATTAATAGTTGATATTTTTATAGCAATCTTTTGCAATAAATTTTTAAGTAAATAACACACTTAAAAATTTCATCTCGTGTTCAGGTGGGACGCGAACCCACATCTTCCATAATCTGTGTGGATGTTCTACCAATTAGACCACTGAACGCGTTACAAAGACGACAAAATTTCCAAGTGCTTGATTCGACATGAGCTGTCGATAGTCTCATCAATATCGTGGGTATATTTACAATCTTCAGTGAAAATATTATTACAAATATTTGACCAACAGTTAAGGTGAGACTACTTAATCAATAATTGATATTTTTGTTGGATTATGGATGATGTGGGTTCGAGTCCCGCCTGAACACGAGATGAAATGTTTAAGTGTGTTATTTACTTGGGAATTTATAAGTTGCAAATTGAATAAATTGGAATGAGTGGGTGTTCATTACATCGCTCAAGGGTTTCCCCTTTTCGAATTACCTATACGCCTTGCCGTTGTATAATATGTAGATGTATCTTTATAAATTGTAAAAAATGACATACCGTATGTTTCATTACTGCTATTGTTTCCTGTGTATTCTAACCTAGATGAATTTCTTGACCAGTCTGCGTCGTCGTCTTGACTTGAATTTGATGTACTAGAACAAAGAAATAATATAAGGTAAATAAAAATATGAATACTAAGATGCCAATATATATTTATGTTTTTGCAGTAATAAGATAAATCTTCGGCCTAACTATGAATGCAGTTGTATCTTACGTCCTTGCAAGCCAAAAGTCACCCAACAACATTATTCATGAATCCATCCTATTATAAAAAAAATGCCAAGGGTGTTTTTAAACACGCGCAACAAAAGAGTTCCGTGGTTGCTAATGATGGATAGCTTCTATATACTGTATGTTTAACCTGATATTGAAAAGGATAAAAAGAATAGAGCGAAATAGACGAATGCACGCTCAGACTCCGCATTTTGCATTTTTCGTAATCTAGCAGACGGATAGACGAAAGGATATGCCAAAACTACATAAGTCCTATGCGAACCCTAAAAATAGCGTATCTTTTTACAAGACCGTTTTTTTTTTGTAGTCAGTAGATAAATAAAATTAACACAAATTTGGTATTAAAATATCTCTTAATCAAGTGATGAGACCTATTCAACACTAATAAAATTACTTAGTCGCAATTAAAATGTGTCTAAGATTCTAACTAATACGTTTATTTGAATGAATAACAATTGAGATTCTTGGTATTTTTATACACAGACATAAGTTACTACCTATTAATACGATGGTGAGAATTTCAAATTCTTATTCATATGCACCATAAACCTTATCTGGAGACTGATTTTACCATCAATATTGTACGGATAGCCACACATGTAATTGTTATGAACCATAACGGGTATGATTAACGAAAAAAAAATTAAATATTGAGTCTGATTATTAAAATTCCTTCATACTAAGTTAGTTTTAAGCAGTTGGCACACAACCGGCTATCGGCGATGTTCTAGCTCAAGAAACGTAAAATAAATATACTTTCCATGTAAAGAAAAGAGATATATGAATAGTTCATTGCTGACTTTTCCCACTGCTGGCGAGGACTCCCTCCACTAGTTAGGGCTCTAACACACGGGCAGCACATTGACGACAGCAAAAGCGCATTCACTTGTCGGGTGCTAGCCGTCGACGTGCCCGCAGCAAGCCGTCGACGTGTCGACAGCTTGTTGCGACGACCGTGTCGGCGTACGTCTTTGTACAGGAGCCAGTTAAAAAAAAGTACAGAATAGATGAGAATTTTCAATTATCGCTTAACACGTGCAAGAAGATACGTAGAATGCTCATTTGGGATCCTAACAAATAAGTGGCGAATATTTCACTCTTATGAATTTATCTTTGAAATTTTCAAAAAGTTTTGTTAAAGCATGTTACATATTGCATAATTTCGTTCGTGACAGGGGGATGGTTTGGAAAGTTTACCCACACTTTTGAATAAAGAGCAACCGATAACGGTTTGACCCGTTATTAAGGCAAACATTTACAAACTATTTTACTAGTAGTGAAGCTAGTATTTCCTTTCAATTAAATAGCATATAAAACTATAGATATATTAGCGTTCTTTGCTCCTGGACTATTGACAGATGACCTTCAAAATCGCGAAAACGGCTAGCTGTCGCCACCTGCTGGCGGCAGTCGCCAACGCGTCGACAGCACTGCGGCGGCACGACGACAGCTAGCCGTCGCCTTCTGACGTCGACTGTAGTTACATGCGTCGATAGCAAAATGCTGTTCGTGTGTAAACACTTTAATTGCTGATCGACAAGAGCTATCAAAGATAACATCGCTCAGCGATGCTCGCTTGGCGATCAACTAGTTCTCATTTACGCACTCGCGCACTCGCTATAATACGAGTACATCCTTCTCCAACCGATTACGGCTACGACGGCCAATCTCAACGATCAGTCACGTACGTAGGATATATTATAGTGCTCAAGTGAGTGCGCAAACACAAGTGCACTCTCTATTCCCTTACCCTCATATTCCGATGGGATACCACTATGACACGACCGGAGAGGGATCCGGCGCAGAACCAACGGCTAAACGTGCTTTCCGAGGCACGGGGGCACAAGACCGCCAACTTCCAGACTCCGGGCTGCCATGAATTTGTGCCTAAGTTTTCGCTTTAGGTTAGCCCAGCGTTAAAAATCGAAACTACACTCGCTTCCCCATTTTCGCCATCTCTTTTCTAGTGTATAGCTTCTATCGCTTCTCGTTCGGCTTTGGGACACCTGCCTTATATCAAAATTAATATTTAAATAAGTGATTAAATATGTCCTTATACTCTGTCTGAAGGGCAGTGGCCAATATTGTATGTAATGCCTTATCAATTTAATTATTTTAATACTGATAAGTACAGTCCGATCACGGTTCTTTGGCACGTGGCAAAAGTCGGAACTAAGGTTCTTTCCTTTACAAGTGGCCGTGCTCTTGACATTTTCCCATAGAGAAAATATTATACAGCGCCCCCCTGTTACTGAAGTGCATTTTGATCGTGGTCGGTCTGTATCAAATTGAACTCTACCTCTTTTTGGGTATTTGTCAATGTTCAATTTCACTTAAAGTACAATCTAATAATGATGTAGGTACAAGATTTTTTCCAAGCAACTCCTTGACGGAGGTTACTTGTATTTCTTGTACGGTTACATAACCTTTAATTATTTTGAATCCAAAAGTAACCACAGATCACTATATATGTAGCAAGCTACAACTTCCATGCTGTTTTATTGTATCTAGCAATATTTCCGTAGCACGCAAGTTTCCACCTTGAGATTTGACGAAACTTATTTTGTTTATAGAGCTCCAACACGCATCCACCTAGAGATAAAATCTGAATCGGATATTTTAAATCCTACTACAATTTGGTATTCTTATTGTGGATGTAATCGTGCTAATTGCAAAAGCATTATTTACTTGATATCATGTAAATGTAATGGATGGAATCTGGAGAAGGAGGAAGAACTGGGAGCTACAAGACCAGATGAGCGAGCCTAATATCATCGGCGAAACTAAAGCTCATCGACTTCACTAGCTCGGCCACCTCGAGAGAATGGGAGAGGATCTTGTAGTAAAAAGAGCAAACCTAAGACGGCCAAATGGTCGAAGACCAGTTGGCCGTCCAAGGTACCGATGGAGAGACGAGGTCGAAAAGGATTTGCGTACACTTCTGGCGAATAACTGGCAGGAGGTGGTGCAGGACCGGCCTATATGGAGACTCTTATTATTGGAGGCCAAGGCTCACTTTGCGCCAACCTAGTTAGTTAGTTATGTAAATGTTCTGGCAGTTAGGCATTAATTGGCTTCTAATGGGTTCGCACTCCGATCATTCCATTGCATTTATATAAATACTTCGTTAATTAAATAAACAAAGGTATCAAATCCAAAAGAAACGGAAAGTACAAGCATGACAACCTATGAAAGTTGACATTATGAGCAAATGCACATTATGAGCAAATTATATGAAGTTAATAATAAATATGAGTTGGTTATACTTGAATCGTTTATTTCTTTAATATTTAGCTGTAGGTCGATTTTAATTTTCATCATCATCATCATCATCATCAGCCCATTTAAGTCCCCACTGCTGGGGCACGGGCCTCCCTCAATCACGTAAGGGGTAATTGCCATACTCACCACGCTTGGCAGACGGGTTGGCGAGGGTTTTGGTATAAATGCAGAGTTTTCCTTCTCTGGGTGCTGATGATCATGCCAGCAGCTTTACCTTAGTCGCCTTTTACGACACCTCGGTAAGAGTGAGGGTGGCCTATTCTACTCTGGCGGAGACCTCACGGCTTGTGTAATTTTAATTTTATATTTTATATTTTTTGTTGAAAAATTATCTAATGATAGATAAAAAGTAATCCAACATAGTTAAGCTTTTTTAAACGAATGTCACCAGAGAAAATAATATTAAAAGTCTAGGGTAACAGACCTAAAATTAAATAAAGTTTGAGCCTTGAGGCTGCTTTTGGCCCAGATGAGCTGCCATTTGATTTTTATTAATTGAGCTTCTGAAAAAATTTTCATTCATATAAATTGAAATCGAATGGTGGAGCTAGTCCGCCGATGATTTAACTGACAGGTTAATTTATTTGAGCGGTGGGAATTAGGTACCTCCTTAGACAATTAACACGGACCTGGATTATTTCCAGCAGTTGGACGAATTAAGGCTTATAATGATGATGAAATCTTCGGAGGATTTTTCTTCTATTCTTGTGTAAGTTTATTTGGGTCTACATTTATGAGAAGATCACGAACGTGCCTAAAATTTATAAAATAAACAAACTATGCTGTTTAAAGAACTTACTTCAATTGGTCAGATAATAATATTTTAAAAATCAGATGCTTTCGTAAGATGAATGACATCGTAGAGTCGGAACCATAAATGTTAGGATGAAAGCGTTTAGGTAGAGTAAATTGCATAAGAGTAAGTTGCCGTGTGGTCCCGGCAGAGTAGAATAGGCCACCCTCACTCTTACCGAGGTGTCGTAAAAGGCGACTAAGGTAAAGCTGCTGGCATGATCATCAGCACCCAGAGAAGGAAAACTCTGCATTTATATCAAAACCCTCGCCAACCCGTCTGCCAAGCGTGGTGAGTATGGCAATTACCCCTCATGTGATTGAGGGAGGCCCGTGCCCCAGCAGTGGGGACTTAAATGGGCTGACGATGATGATGATGAAGTAATCAACCACTCCGCTACAAATCCTCTTCCCCAAGCTCAGAGAGCGGCCATGATGGATTTGCTTGAACAACCAAAAAGGCTTAGTCATCAAAAGATCCTATTCGCGACAGGTTTACTCGTAGGCGTCTTAAATATACCCGAACTAATTACTTATTTCAACGTTATAATAATAGAAAGTAGGTAAACATTTATTGACCACATCATAGATTTACATAGATAGGACACATAACATAAACATAAGGATATTGCACAGTACATAGGAAAAATATTTAAACAAAAACAAATAAAATAAGTTAATACATTAAGTCCAAGCTCAGCATGTGCTGCTACGGTTTGCATCCGCTGCCACGATGATTTTCAGTTTGGACCTTGAGTGACTGGCGAAATCAATTTTGAATGTAGACAGATAGCAGAGAATGTGAAAAATAATCAAAGATAACAAAAAGAAAAGACAAAAAGAACGAGTATACAAAGAAACAGTAGTAATTTTCTATATACTACAATGTACTCTGTGGTAGTAGCCATGGTGATATCCTTAGACAATTTAACACGGGACGTGGCATGTGGACGATTTCCCCTCTGCCAAAGTACACGACCAACGTGATTCAACGGTCGGGTATTTTTAAAAAATCACCATTTCGAATTTGTATCTGTTGCTGAGCGGAACTCGTCAAAATGGTTGTTGTGCAGTTTTTACTTGCGAACGACGATCAGAAAAATCTAATTTATCTTTTTATCACGCATAAGTAGGTTTTTAATAAAATAAACGTTATTTCACAGAATAATAAAATTTTTCATCTGTATATTTTGCGATAGAAGTAACTCCAAAAGACAATAGGCGATATCGTGGTACGTTGACACGATCTTGATTAGTGTTGTGACAATGATAGAAAGAATGAATAATTAATTTCTCACTATTTGACTTTTTTATGTTACTAACTGAGCAGATGGTATTTTACTTTTACTCGACTGTATTAGAAGGAGGTAAAATAAAAAAATTAAAGATAAAAGACAGCATTGAAAAGATACTGGTTGTTGCGAGAAGTATTGAAGAATAAATACAAGAAACAACAATAAAATTTATTGGCTCATTTGCTATTGGTTATTGAAGAGTGACTTCGGTCTCCCTAAGATTCCATCATCAGATTCTACGATGATAATAACAGGCAGGAGTACATTCTTTCAAACAAAAAAATATTTAGCAAATTTTCTACGCACAGCTTTAGATGCATATTACATTTTTACTAGAATAAACATTTAACACTGTATATATAGATATACTTTATTGCACAAAATAGACAACTTAAAAAAAATAGGCATTACAGAAACTTAAATGTGTACTTAAATGGCTGTATGACTGTTTCAACAATCCAACCCTTTCACTATCCTGGTGACCGCCCAGACCACTAGGCCACCGAGGTATTAAACTATAACTTTTCTAGTTCTTGCATTATTTACAACACACACTCATTTACTCACAACCTACACAAATATGCACGTCAGAAATGCATGAGTTTTTTACAAACCCTTTTGATATTAAATTTCACAGAAGTTAATATAAAATACTTACACTGATAAAAATAATACCTGCTATACGAAGGCAGTAATAAGAATCTGGTGGCTTTACCAAATTTAGCTCTCTTTGAGATATGGTTAGAAAACAAAGTTTAGAAAACTTTCTTTCTACCTAAATCAAGTATGTGGCAAAAAAAAATTCAACTTTAACTTTTAAACTGTTCTTTTATGTTTTTATCGTGGTGTTTTTAAAATTCTATTAAAATGCTAAAATAATCTTAGTAAAATGCTCTTGTTTGTACAATATAGGAAGATTATTGTTTTCGAGTATCTACAAATTAGCAAAATACATACACATATAAATAATAATATTATTCCTTATAACATTTCATATTTTCATGATTCCGTACCGTTACGGATATCAGACAACAGGAGAATTACAAAATATACAGGGTGGCCCATTATCAATGGTACAAAAATTTTTTAGATGCCTCACAACGAGGCTGGTCTAAAACTCCCCATGTAACTATGTCCAATGTTCGAGAAACAAAATATTTTATCCATTATGGCTTTATTTACTTATGGCCAGACAAGATTTTTTAATTGAAAGATGATTTACAAATGCTCGTAAGACATGGATCCCACAGACTGTGATTGAACTAAAGCTGCACTATGATATCGCAGTTTTTTAATAGGTTAATTACATACCACAGACTCTAGGTCCATGCCCTTGTTTGCTAGTAGTTACAGAGTTTGTTTGCGTCCTTATAGTTATGTTTCTCTGAGCACAAAAATACTTTTCTTAACGCGGAGACTGGACATAGGCCTCCCCCAATGTTCTCCACACAGACCGGTCCCGTGCCGCCCGCATCCAATGGATTCCCGCGCTTTTCACCAGATCGTGGGTCCACCTTGTAGGAGGCCTGCCACGGCTGCGACTTCCTGTACGTGGCTTCCACTCGAGGACCTTTTCGCCTCAACGGCCGTCTGTTCTCCTCGCTATGAGCCCTGCCCATTGCCACTTGAGGCATGCAATCCTTTGGGCTATGTCTATGACCTTAGTTCTCCTGCGGATCTTATCATTTCTGATACGATCACGCAGGGAGACTCCGAGCATAGCCCTCTCCATTGCTCTCTGGGTGACTTTGGGCCTCCTTAATCGGCACATTGTAAGCGGCCACGTTTCGGTTCCGTGTGTCATCACTGGCAACACACACGCATTGAAGACTTTCGTGACTTGAGATTGAGACACTGCGATAGATCTGCCGAAAATATGCTGCGTGGCAAGCTACGCTGCCCAGCCGAGTTGGATTCGTCGATCGACCTCTTTCAGGAAGTTGGACTTATCAAGCTGGACTTTTTGTCCGAGGTATATGTACTCGTCTACAACTTCCAGTGTGGAGCTTCCAACCTTTACAAGAGTGGGTACGACATTGGAATTCGACATAATGTAAGTCTTGTCTATGTTAATTTTCAGACTAATTTGACTCTACTGAGGTACTTAATCGATTACCTGACACCTTATACCCTATGAGTAGTTAGTGTGTTAGGCAGTAAAGTGAATCTATTAACATAAACGTAGGATAAAGTGATTAAGTCGTAATATATCCCTAAGGCAAAGCATTTATGAGTATGCTCTCGCTTTGTTGTAGGGCGATGATTACGGGAGCGGCTTTACAAACGTTATATAGGTAGAGGCACAGTATAAAGAATACCAATACTAATTACTAATTATGTATGTATATTTAGTCATATTATATATTACTCGCATGTATGTTTATGGATGTATCTTTTTTTAGCCATCACACATATTACTGCATCGCCTAATGGTTGACTGGTAGAGAATGCTGTATAGCATTAAGTCCGCCAAATGTACTTTATTTTCTTGTGCAATATAGAATAAATAAATAAATACCAACATTAAGAAACAACGTTTAGACGAGCATAGCCGTTGTGACTAGTAAACAGTATCAAAGCTAAAATTATTTTGTTTATGTACTGTATTATGTTGGCTACTGGAAGACTGTGTAACTGTAATATTGTTTTTCATAAAAATCCTCCATTTTAATTTTTTCTATCCTGTGCCACTAGTTACTGTATTCGGGAAGGAGAGGGATAAAGAGCTTTTCATTTTGGCGTCAGCGATCCTTATATCTCACTCCCTATGTTAAACGTCGTCTACTACAAAAAAAAAAACCTAATCTATAAATTTTTAATTTAATCTTACTTGTTCTAAGGACAATTCATTTTCTAAAAAATCAATTCTTATTGCGTTAGCGCCGTGACTGTAACATGTTCTTGTTCATTGAATATTTTGATCGCTCGTATCACAAAGTAATTTTATATATTTTGTAGCCCCGAAATTGTTTTTAGATCCGGTTTAGTGGAGTCGATTGGCGTCGCTGGTGTGCCCTACTCGTCACCTTAAAAGCATTCGTCGACGAACATCAGTGTACAGTTAAATCAACGCTGGTTTATGTTAGACTGATTATGGCAGAAGAATACCTGTGTAATTTGTAATATGTAACTCGTTTTAAATAAAACAAAAAATAATAATATAGGAAAGTTCGTACACGTAGTTGTATAATACAAGGGCACATCACCTTGAGCATTGCAGAACTACCAGTAAACGTTACACTGTGTCACAGGTGTTGAGTAAAGATATTACCTAAACCACCTAAACATAATGCCAAGGTGCTGATGTGACAATAAACCGTAAATAACCGTCTCTACCAAATAAATCACAAGCATAAACTTGGCCTTTGAATGGGTGGATATCATGACGAGGACCGTGCGAAACCCTCTGCGTAAGAGAAACGATCAGAGGCCTTACTATGAGTTTGAAATACTATCCTCGCTATCCAAAACTATTGCTCTGTCTCTTTCACATGCACCACTATGAAAGGGACAAAGCGATAGTTTTCGATAGCGACTTGAAAAACCAATTGAATTGACTTGAACCATGAGTTTGAAAAACTGTTCGTTTTTCAAACTCATGGTAAGGGTACTGTTTTTCTAATATTGTACGGAAGTGGGTAGACTTTTGTGCCAGATCCATCAGACTAAGTGACCTGCATTAATTACTCATTCATTAAAAAATTACAAAAAAGCCATCCATCACGGTGAAGCGGAGAAGAACGGTTTGCAAGATCGAACTTTTTAATTAATTAACACAACTATCGGTCGTGAAAACCATATCCAATATACTTGAAGATATTGCCTAGAAAATGTTCTAATTCGTTACATAATAGGATTTACTTTAATCAAGAGCTAGTGTAAAAGTTACAAACGAATTGATTAGCTCTAAAATAACTGATTATCACATTATTTTTGTACACAAATATTATGATTCTTTTATCACAAAAACTAATTGAAATGATAAAGAGAGTGTAACTTTTAGCTCCTTGCAGCTGCTTGGACCGTTGCTGTGTCCTGCTCTTGCAAGACAAGCTAGATAGAAACGGTTTATTATGCTTATGCCTGGTCTAAAAACAACTAACGAATGCAACTGTGTGTGTTCGATAATGCGATGTATGCCTACATAATATTATATTAATTTGTTATTATATACCATACTGTTAATGTAGGTATTTTGGTTTGAGGAATATCCCCGAAACGCTCCCCTTTTTTTTCCACTTCATTAAAAATAACAAGGGATGACAGTAATTATATTTAATTATACTTTTTGTAATGTTAATGTGATGCTGTGTGTACACGTCTTTGCGCTACAATCTGGCACTTATGTTTACTGTGTTTTTAGCTTGTATTTTACCGATTTTTAACTGTTATGTATACTAATAAATAAATAAATATTGGTATGGCCATAAAAGGAAGAGTTGATTATAATTGTTTAATTCCTAACAAGAAGCAAAACCCATTAACAATATTAATTTGCGCTGCCGTCACAAAACCTCATGTGATTAGATATTGAATTCGTGTTTTTAGTATAGGTCTAGTGTAGTTTTGAGGAAGGTATTTCAAATTTGGTTATACTTCAAATACAAAATAAAATTTGTTTTATAGTTAATATTTCCTATTTAGTCCTAGTATTTATACCGTACCTACTGTAGCTCCAGCTGCATAGAAATTTGACTTCTTTTTAAATTTCAGAAATTATCAGTCTTTAGATCTATCTGTATAGACATTCAGACAAATTATGCTGTTGCATGCCACGAAACTTACATGTCAAATACAATTCGAGAGTTATATAAGAAAATATACAAATCGAAATAAAATAAGGGTTATCTTTATTATAAAAGAAAGTCGTGTTAGTTACACTATTTATAACTTAAGAACGGCTGGACCAACTTGGCTGAAAATTGGTGGAGAGATAGTTTAGAATCAGCGGACGTTCATATAAAGCATCCTATGACCGTATTGTACCGTAGTAGCCGTGTGGTCCCCGGCAGAGTAGAATAGGCCACCCTCACTCTTACCGAGGTGTCGTAAAAGGCGACTAAGGTAAAGCTGCTGGCATGATCATCAGCACCCAGAGAAGGAAAACTCTGCATTTATATCTAAACCCTCGCCAACCCGTCTGCCAAGCGTGGTGAGTAAGGCAATTACCCCTCATGTGATTGAGGGAGGCCCGTGACCCAACAGTGGGGACTTCAATGGGCTGATGATGATGATGATGATGACCGTATTGTAAAAAAAGTATTTTATCCCGAAAAATGTTTGACTCCTGTGGAATGAACAAAAGCGAATACTAGACGGGTAATTTCAGTAGCGAAAGCAATGAGCGAAAGCTACTTTGTTATATTATGTAAATCACCCATCGCGCGAAATACAAAGATTCTCACAATGCGCTGTATATTTGCAAATAATATATTATAAAGACAGAAAAGAAATATTTGAGTCTTTATTGCTGGTGTATGTGTCATCAAGATGGCATAACCAACGTTATACGTTCATGCATATTAAGTAATATTGTCGGCACATTACAGCTTTTACTGCTAAGCGTAAAGCTGGCTGATGTTATAACTTAATTATTATTTTTATTACAAGACAGAGCCTTTAGATTTTTATTTTTGACAGTATTGCGTCACTCCTGGGAATGTACTCATATACTTATCCATTTTGAGCTAGACAGGACAGTGAAAAACAATGACATCGGAAAGGTATGCGTTAACCTAATAGTAATATCCCCGTAGCCAACAACATAGAAACTCCTTTTTGAGCCTATGATTCGGGGATTGGGGAGTTTTGTATTTATAATAAAGGGACTGCCTTCTGACCTTGGGACCCAACTGAATCATAGGTACACGTTTCAGAAAACATCTAAAAAGTACAGGTTATCTCACGACGTGTTAGTGCACCGCCGAGCTAATCGTAGAAGAAGGCACATACCATAATCCAGAGGTGTATGCTCGGATTCGAACCATTACGACCCCCATATGGAGGCGCGCTCTTATCCCCTAATTGGTTTCATTCTTCGAGCGACAGAGGGTAGCTCAAAAGCTCCTTTGTTCGAAGGTGAAGTCAATTTCAATTCAATTATAATGATCCAGAAAGATTGCTAAGTAAATGTAAATCATTTTTAGGGTTCCTTAGTCAAATGACAATAATCGGACCGGAATGTCTGTCCGTCCGTATGTCACAGCCACTTTTTTCCGAAACTATTGAAACTAGGTAAATAGATGTATTTTGTTAACTGCAAAACGATTCTTACACAAAAATAGGAAAAAAAATAAAAATTTGGAGGGTCCCAATACTTAAAACTTTTTATTTTCATCAAACCCATACGTGTGGCTTATCTATGGATAGATCTTTAAAAATGATGTTGAGGTCTCTAATATATTTTTTTTTCAAAACTGAATACTTTGCGCCAGAGACGCTCCCAAAGTGATAAAATGTGCGCCCCCCTCCCGCCCCCCCTCTAACTTCTATAATAAAATAATTATGAAACTAAAAAATATATATGATATACAGTTTTACAGTTAAGTACGAGAACAGCTTACTTGCTGCTAGGAAACCCTTCATGGGCGAGTTGGACTCGCACTTGGCCGGTTTTTTAATAAAAAAAGTAAAGCGACAAACAATCGACCAAGAATAGTTTCCAAGACTTATTTACTATTCTACCAATAACATGTTTTCTACAAGAATAACAATACCTATCCTTCAGCTAAAATCAATAAAGAAAGAATGTACACAAACCAACTAAGGGTTTATCAAAACTTAGTTTAGCTAAAGCTTTTTAACCCCCGACGGTAAAACGACCGGGCGTTATAAGTTTCACATGTATGTGTGTGTGTGTGTATGTGGCATTGTAGCTCCCCAAGGGATGAACTCGTGATAGGTGGCAGACGAGCAGACGTATCACCTGATGGTAAATTCTGGAAAAAGATTTTATTATTTTCTAAAAATCCGTCCGTTAGTCCGTAAGCTTTTACTATAGGTACAAAATATAGGTATACCTATACCTATATTTTATACCTATAATAAAAGCACACTTATCTAGGTATATTATAAAAATACCTGCCGACTTATTTCAAAAGGCAATCAAAGAAAAGTTCCAAAACTAAACTCGTTCTATTCTAGCCTCATTTCAAGATTACGCGTTGCGTTGACCAGGATGAGATAAGAGTACGGTAATAAGTATAACTCATGAAAAAAGTTTTTTTAATAATTTACAACATTACATAGGCATTGATCTGCCTCCGAGCAGGTATAATCTCTCCGAATAGGTAAATCTGCCTCCAAATACGTAGTAATTTAAAAATAAAGTCTGTATAAATACACAGTAAAATTATTAAATTGTCTTCACATATTGATCTGATGAGAAATTACAAATATAATAATTGCATCCAGATTCTGAAATATTACACACAATGAACAATCACAGGAAACTTTTTCTAGGGTGGGGATCGAACCCACGATCTTTGGTGTATGAAGCAGGGCCACTACCAATTGCGCCGTCGGACAAGTAATTTTGCCAAATTGTATTATCTACTTATCTATCCTTAAAATTATTTTAAACCATTAGTAAATTAAAACTCGCCCTAAGGTGCATTGGTTATAATACATATTTCATACACTTTTTGCGTGCAAATCGAAAGTAAAATAACACGGCAAAATTTCTTGTATTCATTATGTCAATTACATGAAAATTATAATAATATGGTACTGAATAAAGGCTCATTGAAAATTAGCGTCTTTGCCTACCCTGACGTTGATGGTTAATGGATTCATTTAGACTGTTTCATCATCATCAGCCCATTTAAGGCCCCACTGCTGGGGCACGTGCCTCCCTCAATCACATGAGGGGTAATTGCCATACTCACCACGCTTGGCAGACGGGTTGGCGAGGGTTTAGATATAAATGCAGAGTTTTCCTTCTCTGGGTGCTGATGATCATGCCAGCAGCTTTACCTTAGTCGCCTTTTACGACACCTCGGTAAGAGTGAGGGTGGCCTATTCTACTCTGCCGGGGACCACACGGCCGACTGTTACATTTAGACTGTTTATCAAGGTATTTTACGTATTTGATTACGCGAGAGATATTAGACTATAAACTATACTTATTCATTAAATTTTATTTACAACACATCTTCAGTACTTACCACTTAACATGTTTCGAACTTGGTGGTGTTACAACCGTTGAACGTCGGATTCTAGCGGTAGGAATAAAACAATCCACGTGACATAATGCTATTCGAAGGTTTTTAATTAGTTTCTAATGGTTTTTATTTGTGCAGTTATGTGCCGCGAAGTGATCATAATAATAAGAATCTTTGAATTGTATCGTTTTTAACACTGATGTGTCGAGTAGATTGAGAGTATAAAAACCCGCGATTGTGTTAAGGGTGATATCGGCAGAATTCGTAGGTCGATAAAACCAAGCGTTTTATTGAGTGACTGTGACTTTGACTGACTTCCACTGTGGACTTCCCTCTTAATTTACCTAATACCTAAGTTACATAATATTGGCAAAATATCTTGGCGTATAGCCATTATAAAAAAAAGTTGAATGTCAGGCTATGAGTAGTAAACGATAACAACATACACTTATTAGTCTGTGACAACATATTTATCGCCTTCGCACGACGAACTATGTACTATAAGGCATATGACGTATCAAAGCCATCGCACTACCCGACGGTCATGTCACCAATATTCAGGACGTGACTCCCGCAACTAGATCGTGGTTTGCATTCACTTACGGTAAAATTGACAGGCACAATGGCGCATTTAACTAGTACTGCCTAGAATCACACACTACCAAATGCTATGTGAAAAATCATAACTCGCATTAAAATTTTAAATACAAACGTTACATTATACATTATGCATAATATGACGAAATTGATCTAATTGATACGAATATTTTAGTTTTAAATCAGTCAATTGTTTCTTTATATTTTAATAATCTAGCTCTATAGTCGTTTGCAATACTTAGATACCTACTTTTAAGAGGTTGCGAAGTTAAAAGAATTTTGCTCATAATACTCGAAGTAACTTTGTTTATAAGTACCTACTAGAATACGAAATATAATGACACAGTATAATAACAAGAGATTTTCTTACAGCTTTTCTTAAGCTGTGATAATGATGACGATGGGCTTTGCTTTTTATGAAAAGACAAAATTTAGTAACCTATCAGTAATGCTTGGAAATGTCTATTGCAATTTTCATGATTAAGGTCAAATATTATTTTGATTTGCGTTTACTTCATAAACCGATGCTATTAATTAAATATCGAGAGCTTTTTACGTCACGGCATGACGTAAAATTACAAGCGATTCTGGCTTGGTTTTATTCGCCTAACCTTTGTGGCATGAAATCGGTTCCGTTGAGTTATTATTCTTAGCTGTATACAATTAAGGCCCGATTTGACCAATATTTATCCGAGAATTAGTCTATGGTATAACGCTTTCGAAGTGTTAAACAAATCGATCATTTAGGATTTTATGGAATAGAAGAATTTTATTTAGTCTTTTAAAAAGCCTACAAACGTAAAATACGTCACTATGCATGTTTGTGTGCGTAGCCTATCAAGCTAGCGGTGTAGGCTGGCGTTCTGGGCCTAATTGTTTTGTGATTCTGGATCTAATTAATTTGTGTACACATGTATTTAATTTGAAAGATCAGTAAACATAACATCAATAAATCAACATATTTCAAAAACAGATAACGAGTTCTCTCAACTAATTTCAAGTTTCCAACTCACATACGTCAACAAAATTATAGAAGGTAACATTGAAGACAGGCATCTAATCACCTCTAGTAGTGCAAAATTAGCACTTGTACCTATCTCCGACATAAGGACGGTCCAAAGTCCAAGATTAGTAACTCTACACGCGCCGAGTGTACATCCGAATCATTCCATATAGCAACCATTCCGTTCATTCAGTCGATTTTTAACCGCCTTCGAAAAATTAAGGAGGTTCTCAATTCTTCGGGATTATTAACACGCTTCTATAATGTCGTGTATATAACTAAGATGTATGTAATCAAATCTCAGATAGGTCATTTCCTTCCAAGGATCTTTGCATTATAGAAATTGGCATAATTTTTCTTAACATACAATTCTTGCCTCAAATGATAACATTCAAAACGGATGTCTCAGTTTCAAATAAAGTTATTTTCACTTCAAATAATTAATTTTTGCAAATGCTAATAAAGTGTTACTTCTACTGAAATCCTATCCACTCTATAAGTTCGCTTCGAATTCGTATAAACCTTCTCTCGATTAAAAGCGTTTTTTGTGCAAAAACCGATAAAACTGTTAAACCGAGACTACCGGGAGAAATATAACGTATCAGTACCTCCACGCCACTTCCTACCGCGTGTAGTAAAACTATGGAATCAGCTACCAACGATGGTGTTTCCGAACAGATACGACCTGGTGATCTTCAATAAAAGAGCTTATTCCTCCCTTAAGAGCCGGCAACGCATCTGTGATGCCCCGTGTGTCGCAGATGTCCATGGGCGGCGGTAATTCACTTACCATCAGGTGAGCCGTCTGCTCGTTTGTCTGCCATAATGTAAAAAAAAATCATAAATAGACAAAAAAGTAGTCTCATTATCATCCTCCTGTCATATTCCCAGGTTTTCTAGAGTCGGTGTAGTATGTCCTTATGTGAAAGAAGACAAACCTCATTGTAAGAGAATAGCCCTTTTATGGATTCATCATCATCATCAGCCCATATAAGTCCCCACTGCTGGGGCACGGGCCCCCTCAATCACATGAGGGGTAATTGCCATACTCACCACGCTTGGCAGACGGGTTGGCGAGGGTTTAGATATAAATGCAGAGTTTTCCTTCTCTGGGTGCTGATGATCATGCCAGCAGCTTTACCTTAGTCGCCTTTTACGACACCTCGGTAAGAGTGAGGGTGGCCTATTCTACTCTGCCGGGGACCACACGGCCGACTGTTACATTTAGACTGTTTATCAAGGTATTTTACGTATTTGATTACGCGAGAGATATTAGACTATAAACTATACTTATTCATTAAATTTTATTTACAACACATCTTCAGTACTTACCACTTAACATGTTTCGAACTTGGTGGTGTTACAACCGTTGAACGTCGGATTCTAGCGGTAGGAATAAAACAATCCACGTGACATAATGCTATTCGAAGGTTTTTAATTAGTTTCTAATGGTTTTTATTTGTGCAGTTATGTGCCGCGAAGTGATCATAATAATAAGAATCTTTGAATTGTATCGTTTTTAACACTGATGTGTCGAGTAGATTGAGAGTATAAAAACCCGCGATTGTGTTAAGGGTGATATCGGCAGAATTCGTAGGTCGATAAAACCAAGCGTTTTATTGAGTGACTGTGACTTTGACTGACTTCCACTGTGGACTTCCCTCTTAATTTACCTAATACCTAAGTTACATAATATTGGCAAAATATCTTGGCGTATAGCCATTATAAAAAAAAGTTGAATGTCAGGCTATGAGTAGTAAACGATAACAACATACACTTATTAGTCTGTGACAACATATTTATCGCCTTCGCACGACGAACTATGTACTATAAGGCATATGACGTATCAAAGCCATCGCACTACCCGACGGTCATGTCACCAATATTCAGGACGTGACTCCCGCAACTAGATCGTGGTTTGCATTCACTTACGGTAAAATTGACAGGCACAATGGCGCATTTAACTAGTACTGCCTAGAATCACACACTACCAAATGCTATGTGAAAAATCATAACTCGCATTAAAATTTTAAATACAAACGTTACATTATACATTATGCATAATATGACGAAATTGATCTAATTGATACGAATATTTTAGTTTTAAATCAGTCAATTGTTTCTTTATATTTTAATAATCTAGCTCTATAGTCGTTTGCAATACTTAGATACCTACTTTTAAGAGGTTGCGAAGTTAAAAGAATTTTGCTCATAATACTCGAAGTAACTTTGTTTATAAGTACCTACTAGAATACGAAATATAATGACACAGTATAATAACAAGAGATTTTCTTACAGCTTTTCTTAAGCTGTGATAATGATGACGATGGGCTTTGCTTTTTATGAAAAGACAAAATTTAGTAACCTATCAGTAATGCTTGGAAATGTCTATTGCAATTTTCATGATTAAGGTCAAATATTATTTTGATTTGCGTTTACTTCATAAACCGATGCTATTAATTAAATATCGAGAGCTTTTTACGTCACGGCATGACGTAAAATTACAAGCGATTCTGGCTTGGTTTTATTCGCCTAACCTTTGTGGCATGAAATCGGTTCCGTTGAGTTATTATTCTTAGCTGTATACAATTAAGGCCCGATTTGACCAATATTTATCCGAGAATTAGTCTATGGTATAACGCTTTCGAAGTGTTAAACAAATCGATCATTTAGGATTTTATGGAATAGAAGAATTTTATTTAGTCTTTTAAAAAGCCTACAAACGTAAAATACGTCACTATGCATGTTTGTGTGCGTAGCCTATCAAGCTAGCGGTGTAGGCTGGCGTTCTGGGCCTAATTGTTTTGTGATTCTGGATCTAATTAATTTGTGTACACATGTATTTAATTTGAAAGATCAGTAAACATAACATCAATAAATCAACATATTTCAAAAACAGATAACGAGTTCTCTCAACTAATTTCAAGTTTCCAACTCACATACGTCAACAAAATTATAGAAGGTAACATTGAAGACAGGCATCTAATCACCTCTAGTAGTGCAAAATTAGCACTTGTACCTATCTCCGACATAAGGACGGTCCAAAGTCCAAGATTAGTAACTCTACACGCGCCGAGTGTACATCCGAATCATTCCATATAGCAACCATTCCGTTCATTCAGTCGATTTTTAACCGCCTTCGAAAAATTAAGGAGGTTCTCAATTCTTCGGGATTATTAACACGCTTCTATAATGTCGTGTATATAACTAAGATGTATGTAATCAAATCTCAGATAGGTCATTTCCTTCCAAGGATCTTTGCATTATAGAAATTGGCATAATTTTTCTTAACATACAATTCTTGCCTCAAATGATAACATTCAAAACGGATGTCTCAGTTTCAAATAAAGTTATTTTCACTTCAAATAATTAATTTTTGCAAATGCTAATAAAGTGTTACTTCTACTGAAATCCTATCCACTCTATAAGTTCGCTTCGAATTCGTATAAACCTTCTCTCGATTAAAAGCGTTTTTTGTGCAAAAACCGATAAAACTGTTAAACCGAGACTACCGGGAGAAATATAACGTATCAGTACCTCCACGCCACTTCCTACCGCGTGTAGTAAAACTATGGAATCAGCTACCAACGATGGTGTTTCCGAACAGATACGACCTGGTGATCTTCAATAAAAGAGCTTATTCCTCCCTTAAGAGCCGGCAACGCATCTGTGATGCCCCGTGTGTCGCAGATGTCCATGGGCGGCGGTAATTCACTTACCATCAGGTGAGCCGTCTGCTCGTTTGTCTGCCATAATGTAAAAAAAAATCATAAATAGACAAAAAAGTAGTCTCATTATCATCCTCCTGTCATATTCCCAGGTTTTCTAGAGTCGGTGTAGTATGTCCTTATGTGAAAGAAGACAAACCTCATTGTAAGAGAATAGCCCTTTTATGGATTCATCATCATCATCAGCCCATATAAGTCCCCACTGCTGGGGCACGGGCCCCCTCAATCACATGAGGGGTAATTGCCATACTCACCACGCTTGGCAGACGGGTTGGCGAGGGTTTTGATATGAATGCAGAGTTTCCCTTCTCTGGGTGCTGATGATCATGCCACCAGCTTTACCTTAGTTGCCTTTTACGACACCTCGGTAAGAGTGAGGGTGGCCTATTCTACTCTGACGGGGACCACACGGCTCGGCACGGCGGTTATGGATTAGTGGCGTATAATCATTTGTAACGACATTAAGTAAAAAAAAACATATAAATTGATAAAGAAATTTAAAATAAATAGGGTTTGGGATTTTTCAAAGCTTATTTGAGTCCGTTTTTGTACGCGAAAAATTTATTACCGCCTAAAGCAGCCACTTTTAGCGTGAATCAATTTTTCGCGTACAAAAACGAACCCAATATTTGTGCATGGTTATTTAATGAATAGTATAAGTGTTTTGCCGATAGGTTGTAACCCCGAAATTGTTTAAAAGAGATCCGGCTTAGTAGCTAAAAATTCAAATCGACTGGCGTCGTTAGTGTGCCCTACCCGTCACCTTAATATTAAAGTTCTTGTAATTCGTACGTGTTTTAAATATAGTGTGTTTATTTTTAAATTAAAAATATTTCGCATACGCAAATGTATCAAAAATTAACTTGTGTACGCGAGTTACTGCCCTCACGCGTCTGTACGTTCGGGTCAGCGCAGTCGGGCACGTGCCCGTTTAGTTTTCATGGTAATGTATTATCATATATATTTTTTAGTTTTATAATTATTTTATTATAGAAGTTAAAAAGGGGGGCGACACACATTTTACCACTTTTGGGAGCGTCTCTTGCGCAAAGTATTAATTTTAGAAAAAAAATATGTTAGAAATCTCAACATCATTTTTAAAGACCTATCCGTAAATACCCTACCGTACACGTACCGTACACGTATTTAAATTAAAACATTACTGACTCACAACACTTTGTAATTAATCATGTGGTTTTGGTCAAATGCGTACCAGCCGCCGCCGTTCGCCACAACAGCTGTTGCCTCATAGAATTAATTTTATTTGATGTTGTGTTTGAGTTTATTTTAAGACTAAACATTCAAAATTAGTGAGTTAAATTAGTACCAAAAATATCACGTTAGTTTTATTTGGAGCAGTGGTAGTGAACGCTGCCTGCGGTCCGAGGGTTGCGCGTTCGATCCCCGCTCAGAGCAAACATTTGTGTGCATGAACGAACATGTCTGTATTGGTGTGGGTGTTTTCATTATATTACTCATATAAGTAAATATTCCAAAGAAAAAAGTATTTTATGTATATATTTGTAATCTCACTGTTGATTTTGATAGCTACCTATCTCGGAGTCAGATCAATGTGTGTGATGTTGTGAAATATTTATTAATTTATTCATCACGTGATTTCATTCATCACGTTCGTTTTACTACTTTGATCAAAATTATAAGTAACATTTTCGGAAAAAAATATTTTACTTATTGTTAGATGAACGGAAGAAATACCCACGACAGAGGATAAGCACGAGTATAAACTGATACCGATGTCGGAGTGATACCACTCTTCACAGAAAACCGTACCTCACTCACGCAGCGAAACGCAGCACAGCAGCACTGTGCTGTGTTTCGCTGCGTGAGTGAGGTTACCGGAGGCCAAATTCAGGGGAAAAGGGGGTTTAAAGGTTGGAAACGCACTTGTGACTCCATTGGTGTCGCGGGTGCCAATGGGCGGCGGCAATCGCTTACCATCAGGCGATTCATCTGCTCGTCTGCCACCTATGACATAACCGGATAAAAACCGGATGGTGACCCGAACAAAATGAAAACGCGTTAGAAAGAGTATGTAACTATGGTTGAACTTTGCTCGATGCGAAAAATCTTGAAGGTTAAAGGTTGAAAAACTCTAAGGAAAACTTTTTTAATAAGAAAGCAAAACTTTTTTCACTACCACGAGGGTCACATGTGAGTTTATGAAAGGATACACGTACAACCACACAACCTTTAAACCCCCTTTTCCCCTGGATTTGGCCTCCGGTAACCTCACTCACGCAGCGAAACGCAGCACCGCAGCACTGTGCTGTGTTTCGCTGCGTGAGTGAGGTTACCAGCAGTGGATGTCTATTGGTTAAAATGATGATAAGTTAAAAAGTATTTGATAATTTAAAAATGCACCGCACATATTCTAGTAACCAGTAACCAGCGCACTGGAAACCTAAACAGATACAAAGAAAACATACACAATTTAATACTCAGATAACTAAATTCAAAAATCGAAAAGCGATCGCATCCACCTAAAAATGTGAATATAAAATGAATGGTGGACTTGATTGAATTGATGAAAGTTCAAAACAAACTATATGTATGGTTATTTTTGATAGAATTTTTAGGTGTTAACAAAAACTCAATTGAAAGCTATTCATTTGCTATTCACAGGGATCACTTTGATGTGCAGTGTGATTATGTACTGAATGGGAGTCTAACGAATTGCCTAGAATTGTAGGTTAGGTACAGTCACTGATTAACTGTCTGGAATTTTATTGTAGGTTATGTACACTCACTGATTGATTGCCTATGTGGGGGAGTAGCCTGTTGGCCCCACAGGCCACTAGACCACAGCATCAAAAGTAGCTTATCACTTTAGTATCATGTCGAAGTAACATTTTTCACGTACTTCTTAGAAACTGACTATAATAAGTAGAACAGTTACTTTGACATGGTACTTAAGTTTTAAGCTACTTTTGATGCTGACCGTATCTATAAAAGAAAGTCCTGTCAATTACACAACAACATATCTACTGAACCTTTTTGAACCGTGGGAGAGCCAAGCTTCGGCATAAATGGGCTGGCTCGACCGGAGTGATACCACGGCCTCACATAAAACCGGCGTGAAGCAGCACTGTGCAGTGTTTCGCTGTGTGAGTGAGGGTACCGGAGGCCCCCCCTTTCCCCTTAAACCCCCCCTGTTTAAGGGTTGGCAGCGCACTTGTGACTCCACTGGTGTCGCGGGTGTCCATGGGCGGTGGCAATTGCTTATTATCAGGTGATCCGTCTGTTCGTCTGCCTACCTATTACATAAAAAAAAGAATAAAGAAAGGCCAAGTATGTAGGCAAAGGTTACGTCCTAATCCGTGACTGTGTGGGAGAGCCATGATTTGGGTTATGGGCCGGCGGAGTAAATCAGCGATTGCGCTGTGTTGGTACAGTGGAGTGTGGGTACAGGAAGCCTCATCCAGTGGGAAGGGGAGTTTAAAGGTTGTCAGTGGAGTCATCCACTGGCCACCAATTACTTAATATCTGGTCATTCATCTGCTCGTCTGCCACCTATCATACAGTAAAAATCGTCATCAAATCTGTCCCATTGTTGAAACCTACAAGAAACTTTCACTATTCATCCTTCTTGAGGTTTGTTCCACTTCGTAGTTATTCTGAAAATTTATGTAAGCTTTCAACCACTAATAATCTTATAGCCGATGGTACAGACTGTAACCACAGCTTAAAGCAGTAATAATTATAGCCACAAAATTTCTTGTAAAATGCCTGGGTCTGAAGAGCTGACCCGAATAAAACAGATGGTACAAGATTAATGAAAGACTATATAAACTCAGTCAATTATTATACAGCGGGTTACCGTTTTTAGGACGTAACATAATGTATTTCAACATAGTTTAAACTTTTAAGACCAATTTGCTTCTAAAATATTAACATACTAATTCGTGCATGAGAGAATTGTGTAAATTACCACTTGGTACATTCTAAATATGGCAACACAAACTGAGAATCTCTGTTCATATACAAGTTAACTTGCTTAGTATTGTGCGCGTTAACCGCTAAAAGACAGCCAGCAAGTGCCAACCGGTTTTCAAGGCTCTCCCCTTGAGCCTTCTATCGGGATTCTTGGTGTCAACATTTCAAGCGATGTCCAGTTTTGCGGTCATATGGAAGACAAAGCTAAATAGCTTAAAAAAATCAAGGGCAGTATTTTACGCTAGCTCATCTGCTACAGCTTTACAAGGCATAAGTACGGCCCCATATGGAATACTACTCCCATCTCTGGGTTGGAGCACCTCAACGTCAGCTTCTTCCTTTTGACTGCATCCAACATAGGGCTCTCTCTAGTCGGTAATTTTTTGAACCACATGCAGTCGATGGTATTCCATCCTCAACATTCATGAATGGCAGTCCTGTAGGTACTGTGAGTTTATCGTGGAACTTTCTACCACGTAGACACCTCAGTTTTATGGAACGGTTTAGCTGCAGCAGTTTCCCGACTTGAAACCTTCAAGAGAAGAGCGTACTCCATTCTGCCGACAACGCATCAGCGAACTCTCACAGAATGATGTTCATGGGCGGCGATGATTATTTACTTTTAATCAGGTGACCCAAAACTTGTTTATCATCTTTAGCATAATATTACTTTTGTAAGACCTGCGATTTTGAAACCTTGGTAGTAATAGTATAACTGTAATAATAAAATACCTTTACTACAAAATTCAACTCAGAAAGCTTTACTCAAATTGTAAATTATGGAAGTGGAACCGTGCTATTTCAATTATTAAACGTAGGTCCTATAGACTAAAAGGCATGAGTAGATTTTTTTTATATAGAATAGGGCATTCAATTTCACTCTGAATACCAAAAAAAAAACAATATCCAATCGACCAATTTACCTAGAAATATATCGAATCCTATTCAACGCTCAAATACTATGAGTAACAAAGGAAAACGTGGTAAGGAGAAGTTATTGGTAAAGCTTAGGTTGCTTTATATTCATTTCAATGTGAAAAATACTATTGATAATATCACACGAAATCTTGTATCGAAGTAAGTACACAAACGCAATGGAATCGCGTATCGAGGTGAGATATGTAGTGTTTGAGATCCAGAACAGATCCTAGAATAAATGGTTTCCCGTTAATGTTACGATTTGTTACGCATTATATTGTACTTTAACTTTACACAGTGTTAATAGATACTTTTATAAAAGACACACTTTGATATAAGAGCGATGGTAGCTCAGTGGTTTAGAAACGCGCCTTCCATACGGGTGGACATGGTTCGAATCCGAGCATGCACCACTAGATTTTTCAAATCTATTTGCGTATTTCTACCATTAGCTTGACGACGAGGGAAAACATTATGAAACCTTCACGTTTTGGCTAATATCTAAAACGTGTAACCATGATTCAGTTGGTCAGACAGCAGTCGCTTCAATGTAATTACCAGACTCCCCAAATCCGAATCATATTCCAAGCGTACCCCGGGCTCCAGAGCGACATGAGACAAGACGACAAGATGAGGAGTATTAATAGATAAACTTAATAATAGTACTGATGAGTTGGTAGTATTATTGATTACATACACTTTCATTCTGTGCACATAAAACAAAAGTAGGTACAAGCGTGTAAAACTGGCAGTTTTGTGTCGTAACAATCGCTTAGTAGTGCCTTTTCTTCCCAATTTCACAACGAAGTTATTGAACATTTATCATAAGAAAATCCCTAGATATTCCATTAGTTTTCATACAAACAAACAGTTTAAATTCAAGACGCCAGAAATGATACAATAAAATATAATAGGCAAATTTATTTTAAATCGTCAGATAGATGGAATTTATGACAAAACCCTGCAAAGAATAGCCAAATTCCAAACGCGGAGCAATAAACTGCTACTAAGAAACGCATTTTTTTGCGTATGTTTTTTTCGTCTGGTTTCGAAATGGACAACATTTTAAATTTTTAACATGTCCATATTGTTTTTTTATATGAAAGTAGACATAAAATGAACAGACCCATATTTTTTCTTTTTTCAAAATTTGTCCATTTTCATGCATAAAATAATTATTGAAATTCTTTTTATTCTAAATAGACGTAAGCGCCAAATGACGTCATCGGACGGCTGAATACAGCGATATTCCTTTGCTTATCATTGTTTTAATAAAAAAAAAGGTACTACTGTCAACGGTAAATAATACTAGTGTCAACATTGTCAACGTCATTCATACATTCAACGTTGAGAAGTTGTCTTTTTTTTTGACAGTTACATGTCATGAGTTTGGCATTACGTAAATTTAAAACTATAATGTGCTAAGCAAAGAAATATTATACATTCTGCCGTCCGATGACGTCATTTTACGTTTTTTTGTTTTTAATTTTTTTCTCAGTAAATAACCAATATAAAAAATTAATAAATATATATTTGCGCAGCGGAAAAGTAAATAAAGAAATGGTATTTTTTGTTTCAGAGCTTAGCAATTTCGAAATGTTGTCCATTGCTTCTTTGCTGGGCTAGTCATAAATAACGATACACTTTTACTGATGACATAAAAATAATTAATACATTTAACTTAGGTACAATTTAATTTCTAGAGCCCCAAACTTTCGCTCTCTTATTCCAAAACGTTTTTATAACAAAAAATTAAGAACTAACAATATTTTATTCCGTAATAATCATGAATCTGCTTGTTTAGGATTAAAGCCGGTATCAGAATATTTTTTGTAAGGTATCCCGAGGTTATTTTATAAATATACAGACGTCGTCATGTGAAGTTACCATTGTCGAATTATGGACCGTCCTTATGCCTGAGACACAACTGTTATTTTTGGACTGCGGGGGGTAACTTGATGTGACGCCGTCTGTACGTACATAGGTAACATTACGAATAGTCTTTTTCATTTTTTTATTTTGATCTTTATAAGTAAAACTCGTAGATGTAAAAACAAATCAACTCAGCCTAATTGACAAGTGTTGTAAAAATTTAAGTCTTTTAGTCTTTATTTTGCGACTTTAGTCTTTTTTCAAAACTAGGACCCGTTATTCACATGAGTTCAGAGTCTTTTGAGTCTTAAGAGTCCTATAGACTCTTAAGTTCTTTGAACTAGAGTGACTCATGAACTTGAGTTGGTGTATTACATTAACCAATAGGTGCAAGAAAATAGGTAGGTAAAAGATGATTTTATATCGTCATCCACATTTATGTTCTGATTAAAACTAAATCACACAACAAACAATTGTATCAATTAAATTTCACTAGCGCAAATAATTTATCCTATAATAAAACCTATCCACCTGTAGACTGACGATTTGCTAATCAAAATGCGAGTAAAAATGTTTCAATAAAATGATAAACTATACAACCATGGATATAGAGGAGTCAGTCATGAGTTCTTTTAAAAGACTCAAACTTTGAGTTTATTTTGGCAGGACTCAATTTTTTAACAAAATACTCTATATTCTGAAGGACTTGAGTTCTAAGTTTTATTTATAAGCGTTGAGTCTTCAAAAAAAGCTCAAGTTCTATTAAATGAGATTCTAAGACTCGAGTCTCTTACAACATTAAAATTAACAAAATTAAGTTGGCAAAATTTCCTCATTTTGATTATTAAAATATAAAACAGAGTTAACGAATTGAAGGGTTTTAACATTAAATGCGTGATTTTTAATATTCATAATGGGTTGATTTTTTATTTTACTATTATAATGAATCTGTTTTGCAACAGTAAGTGGCATACGACCACGGTAATACGCCATAATAATTCCAGCCGAGACAATTTTCTTGTTTCGTACTTTTTAGAGCGTGTTTTTTTAGTAGACGATTTTTAGTTCTTAAACTTTATTTTTATTTAACATATTTTTAGTTATGTAAATAAAATTACATATTTGAAATGTGCTAAAAAAGCTCTTTCATTTGATACCCCACATGGTACCGTCAAGCAAAATTATTTTTAGTTACTTACTCTAAGTCCCCTAGAGGGCGCTGTAGTCAATTTAACGTGACGTCATGTCGCTTATAACCAGAAGACAATCAAGACGCTTCTAACGACATCAAATATGATAACTAGTTTAGAAGTTATGAGGGAACAGATGAACAACCATACATACATACAGGTCAAAATCATAACCCTCCTTTTTGCTTCGCCGTAGTCGGGTAAAAAATAAGAGGACAACCTTATACTGTAGGTAACTTTCTGTCAAGAATGGCGGAGTGTCGATACTGCTTTAGCCATAGAATTATTACAAGACTAGAAGGATAGTTTCCTTATCTTATCTTGCTATTGGGGGCTGACTAGGAATAGCCAGCGACATTTCGACCCAATGGGATCTTTTGTGTCATCCCCATTACCCTATATTCCTACTATCTCCCTGTGAATATATTGCATTAGATGCAATATACACTTCAAGGGGAGTAGCCTTTAATCTTCTGGGCTAGGATAAGCTAAGCCCATCAGCCTCATTCTCATGCCTGCCAACGCGTCGCATTCACACAGCAGGTGTGATATGGACTCGTCCTGTTCGCCACAGGTTCTACAGGTAGTGCTGCTGGCCAGTCCCATTTTGCACAGGAAGTCCTTAGTGCCAAAGTGTCCTGTGAATGCTCCCACGAGCAGACGCATCTGGCCCTTATCGACACTGCACAACTTACTGTTGAATCCCGTGGCCATATTTCCAATGAATTTTTTGGAGTGCTCCAGTCTAACTGTTGCTTGCCACTCCAGGTTTCGTTTTTCATTGCCATGTGCATCAAAAGCTGCCCTAACGGTACTCGCGGAGAGTCCCACAAATGGCTCAGGTCCAACAAATCTCCGTTCCGAGCCCTTACGAGCCAGTTCATCGGCTGCCTCGTTCCCGAGAACCCCTACATGTCCTGGCACCCATACTAGCTTGACCGTGTTCTGTCTGCCAAGTTTATTGAGAGTCTTCACACAGTTCAGAACTAGCTTGGAGTCTACCCTGTATGAATTCAGGGCCTTAAGCGCAGCTTGGCTGTCACTGAGAATGTAAACAGTTTTCCCCACGACATTGCAGTTTACAATCTCCTGTGCACAAGCAATTATAGCGTAAGTTTCCGCTTGGAAAACCGTTATAGTTTCCTTACTGCTGTCACCTCAAATTTGAAGCACAAATTTGGTTTTTTAAGTTGGCACTACATACGTAGTATCAACATAAAAATCCTAATTAATGTTACCAGTCAAATCATATTTCCCTAAAAAGATGGGAGATAGTTATTGTAGTAACTACATTTTTTTTTGTATTACAAACCGTAAAAATTCTTTAATTGGTATAGAACCAATCGTTTTTGAGATTAATGACGTATTGTCTACTTTGATGTGTTGCTGTACGAACTTTCTTCGAAGTATCTATGTACTAATTGTAATTATAAAAATAGTTGGCAAGTTATGTTTTGTTATTTAAATTGCTTTGACCTTACAGTAATAAATAAGAACTGCCTATTTATTCTGGTTATCCCTATCAGATTGAATTATTTCACTCTCATCACAATTTCAAACACTTGCACGCACGCACGCACTTTCATGCACTAACAAATTTCGTCGGCTTAGTAACGCGTTCAGTAGTCTAATTGGTAGAACACCCACCCGGATTACGGAAGATGTGGGTTCGAGTCCCGTCTCAACACCAAATAAATTTTTTAAGTGTTATTTATTAAGAATAAATTGCAAGAGATTGCTATAAAATATCAACTATCAATTAATTTTGGAATTTTGACAGATAGTAGTAACCTGATGTGTGTTCTTCTGTTCTTACGTTCATATCAGTAGCAACTGTTTAAATTGATCAGTCTGAGCAATATTTAAGTTGAAATGGGAAAATAATTTTCATTATCGAGCAACACTGAACATTTTAATAACTTGTTTTTATTTTTAGCTTATAAAACACAACATACTATGAAATATTGAACGCTTTTATGTGAAAAGTGATGCTGTTACACTTCTTATGTTTTTCAAAATCGTTGTGACAAAATCTTACTGAACAAATCGTCATAGTTAATTAATTTTCGCGAGATGCGTTCGACAGGCATTGACATTGACGACTACGGAGCGGTCCGGGCGTTTGGAGCCGTACGGCTCCGTTTGAGTTGCTTCAAATTGAGGGCACAGACTAGGTTTCTAGTCTTGTTATTATTCTATGGCTTTAGCGTATTTATCTGCTGTGCCACAAAGCTCAAATTTGAATGCTTATGGCGACTTAAGCGCGGTTTTCACGAGACTCTTTCGTGGCGTGGCTTTCTAGTCCAAATGTCATCTCCCATCGGTTATTATTTTTTCTGGCACAGGTAACGTCCTCCAAACCGATATTTCGGTCATGGCGGCCAATCTCAGCGATCAGCCATCGACGCAGGACATATTATAGTGCACAAGTGTTCGCGCAGACACAAGTGCACTCTCTATCCCCGTACCCTCATATTTCGATGGGACACCAGTGTAACAGGTCCGAAGAGGGATTAGGCGCAGGACCAACGGCTTAATGTGCTTTCCGAGGCACGGGGGTACAAGACCGCCAACTTCCAGGCTCCGGGCTGACACTGAGAATTTCTTAACAGAAAACTCAGGTACAAATTTTGGGCCGACCCGGGGATCGAACCTGGGACCCCGAGCGCAACCGTCGCTTTAAAGTGCGACCCACTAACCATGGCGTAACCGAGGCAGTATAAATATATTTTCTTGTTTCGTATTTTTTAGAGCGTGTTTTTGGTAGTCAGGTTTTAGTTTTTAAACATTATTTTTATTTATCCTGATTAATATTCCAAGAATTAATAAATAAAACTTTATAAATAAACATAAAAACATGTTACTGTAAAGACTTTAAGACTTCTTTTTGGGATTCACCAAGTTAGATCATACGGTTATGAATAAAATAAGCGTACAACCTAGTTATTTCAGATTCCAATTTCTTCCCCTCCTCGTAAAATAGGTAGCTTTATTTTTTCTGCACCCTAAACTCAGGCAAAACAGTAGCATAAATGAATACTGGTAAGGTTTCAGTCTTAGTACACAATTGAAATGCCAAAGGAACGAGCATTTTCTTTACTTTATAATGAGAATGAACAAAAAAGAAATTCTTGGGGCAAAGTGACAATATGCATGACATTAAGTTTAGGTCGAATCTCTACGATCATAGAATTATAATTTACTCCAATATGTATTTTATCTGCTTATTTATTCAATCCAATCTAATTTGTATCTACGAGATTAAATAAATATGCATTTAAAATACACTTCTATGCGTAGATTAAATCAAAATAGCGGAAGATAGGTGACTCGTCTATACCGCGTGTACCGTTTAAATTAGGCGCCCGGCGGCGCCGGCGGCGTCTGCTCTTGAGAAAATTGTCATAATAAAGGTTAATGAAAATTATCAGGTAGGATACCGATTTTCCGAGACCCTAACAACGTCTGATTGAGTAGACTAATTCTTGAATATATGGCTATAGTGTTAAGGTGAAGGGTAGAGCACACTAGCGACGACAATCGATTTTAATATTTAGCTACTAAACCAGATCAATTTTAAACAATTTTGGGGTTACAATCTCTCAGCAGCGTTCGGGAAGCTACGCAGCATATTTTTAGCCCATCTACCGCAGTGTCTCAAGACGAAAGTCTTCAATGCGTGTGTGTTGCCAGTGATGACATACGGAACCGAAACGTGGCTGCTTAGAATGTGCCGATTAAGGAGGCTCAAAGTCGCCCAGAGAGCAACGGAGAGGGCTATGCTCGGAGCCTCCCTGCGTGATCGTATCAGAAATGATGAGATCCGCAGGAGAACTAAGGTCACCGACATAGCCCAAAGGATTGCATGCCTCAAGTGGCAATGAAAATGGCACATAGCAAGGAGAACAGACGACCGTTGGGGCGTGCGACAAGAAGTCGCAGCCGTGGCAGGCCCCCCCACAAGGTGGATTGACGATCTGGTGAAGATCGCGGGAATCCATTGGATGCGGGCGGCACAGGACCGATCTGTGTGGAGAACATTGTGGGAGACCTAAGGCCAGCTGTGGACGTCTATTGGCTGAAATGATGAATCTCACAGAAATCACCTATACTATTTATATAATACTTATAGTTAACTGTTTGGTCTGCTTTTGCACTCGAATTGTGGATTACCGCCAAAAATTGCCGCTTTTGGCGTGAATCAATTTCGCGTACAAAAACGGACCCAACATTTGTGCATGATTATTTAATAAATAGTATAAGTATTTGCCGAGAGATAGTAATCCCGAAATTGTTGAAAATAGATCCGGTTTAGTAGCTAAAAATTAAAATCGATTGGCGTCGCTAGTGTGCCCTACCCGTCACCTTAAGTATGCAGATAAGTATGATAATCTTAATTCTGATTTCTTCTATTCTTTCATAAGAGAGTATAGAAAATAAAAAACAAATATTCATCTCCATTGTTGTTCTTAATACTCAAACACACGTGATGGTCCTATTAGGAACTTAGTTAGGTGTAATCAAGACAAAGCAGTACACATAGCCTTTGTAGACGAGATAAATAAGGAAAACAATGATAGCAGTGTTTAATTACGAAGTGTAAACAGATCCGTGGAAAACAAATTAAACGGTACGGCATTTATGTTACTGCAAATTTCTTCAATCTACTATGTACCTACTCATACTTTATAAGTAAACCAATTTCACGTTTTAGGATTCTTGACCCCTGAAGAAAAAACGGAACGGTCAGTAAACAGACCTAAACGCATTATCTTAGGAACGCGAAGAGGTCCCTAGCTAAAATTAAATCAAATACAATCCTTTGTAGATAAAAATATCAAACTCTACGTCAATCACAGATCAAAGAGATCAGATGTTTGGATATCACATTGTATTCATTAAATTGGTTTTCCCTAACGTCTAAAACCTAACGAGTATCCATTTGTCAATCTTTTCCTGGACCTCTTCGTAACTTCTCAAATACTTTTTGTATTAGTGGTCCCGTGTCCCAAGATTTTTAGCTCTGAACTCCCGGGACACTCCTCCGGAGTCGAAATAAAATTTAATGAGAAACTTTTTTCATATTGTGCACAATATGCTATGATATTGATTATGTACATTACAATTTGTTTATGTACATTTCTTTTGTACATTCTATGCAGGTTTGTCTAGTATGCCGGGCCTCTTAACTGTTGTGACTTCTCAAACCCTCATCGATTTACTACGATTATCTAATAAAACCTAGTCAGGTTAATTACATCATAACCGTAACCCAAGAATAGTTTTCTTGATTTAGTAAATACTAATTGGTAGATTCGCCGATGCCTTGAATAATAATAATATCCTTCAACCGATTTCGGCTAAGGCGGCCAATTTCAACGATCAGCCACTTACGCAGGATTTATTATAGTGCTCAAGTGTGTGCGCCAACACAAGTGCACTCTCTATTCCCTTGCCCTCATAATCCGATGGGAAACCAGACGAACGGAGAGGGATCGGGTGCAGGACCAACGGCTTAACGTGCTTTCCGAGACAGGGGGTTACAAGACCGCCAACTTCCAGACTCCGGGCTGATACTGAGAAATTCAGGAACAAATTTTCAGAAAAACTTAGGAACAAATTTTAGCCCGACCCGGGGATCGAGCCCGGGTCCCTAAGCGCAACTGTTGCTTTGTATATACAAATAACAAGTTCAGAGAAAAGCAAAATCAAAGTTAGGCGATACATCAAAGTTAGGAGGCCTAGTTGGTTACATAATTATTATTATAGTTAAGTTAGTCATAGATTAGTTCGTAAGCAAATTTTGTAATGTGCCAAATAAATATTATTCTATTCTATTCTTAACAAAATTCGCCAGGACGTACTAAATCTTACTCATCAAATTTACAAGTATCATTGTTAGGTAATCGAGTACTCGTGTATTCCACTAATCATGTTTTATAGTGTGTGTGATAGAAGTTGTAAGGCTGGTAAGGAGGTTCAAATTAAGCCGCTTGTTTACATTGGCTCTCAATTGACTTTCACTATTAATACCACACTAGACTTATGATTAAAATAATTAAAAGCATACAAGATCTGTATTATCGGCTGTCAATAAAAAATAATATTTTATCTGAGCGCATCCGTTATTTTATAATGAGCTTATCAATTTTTAATTAATTATTATTACTGGTTTAATCCAGCTTGAGTGTCGAAAAGGACAGGTAAAAGAAAACTAATCATGGAAAACATATAAATATCACAAAAAAAATACAAAAGAACAAATTTACCAGTTTCATATTTTTTTTTAATTCAACCTATAAAGAGGTTGTACGTGGGTAAAAACATAGTATGTCATTTTTAAAGCTAGAGTCATGAAAATTGGTGTTTGGGATCTTTATACAAATTAAATACAAGGAAATATATATCATAACACCCAGAAGCTGAATAAACACACTTGTGTTATATGAACACTTGTTCATCACCACACGAATATTTTTACTATTCCATAAGAGTAGGAATCAACTCCACAACCTTCGGCGTATTTATTGGTACTGAAACGTATCAGTTTGTTTAGAGAGACTAAATAATATATGAGATAAGTTTCGTGATGACAGGCTGCACCAACCTCTTTTTATATTGTTTATGTTTAAATAATTTTGTCTTTGGCCTCTTGTGATGAACTTGACATTATGACATTATGCAAACAAAATATTCGCATTTGCTTCTTCCAAGATAAGTATTATTGACTTCAGTGCCGTCAAATATAATTATTGTCGACATACATTTTACCACTTTGGAAGCGTCTCTTGCGCAAAGTATTAAGTTTAAAAAAAAAATTAGAACCCTCGGCATCATTTTTAAAGACCTATCTATAGATATCCCACACGTATGGATTTAATGAAAAAAATGTAGAGTTAGAGTTCTACGCAATGGCGGCCCCAATTTGTTTTTTCCTGCTTTTGTGTAAAAGTCGTCATGCGGTTAAAAAAATACATCTATTTTCAATAGTATAGTTATAGTTTCGGAAAAAAGTGGATGTGACATACGGACGGACGGACAGACAGATAGACTGACAGACACGACGAATCTATAAGGGTTCTGTTTCTTGCCATTTGGGTATGGAACCCTAAAAAACCATAAAAGTAGTATTTCGACGCACCCAATTAAGAAACTTTATGCTATACTATATTTTGATACTGATCAGGCGGTAAATTTGAACCAAAGAAGGTCAAACTCAGTAAGGTGGTCTGCCGTAAACATAGAAAATTGATTAGGTAATACTAAATGCAAAGACTCGTGGCTGTTGTTATCATATATCATTCTTTAAATTATTAATGAAATATAACACCGACTGCCTCGAGTATTTGCGTTACGTAAAGTATTTCCGGACCTTATCTTAGTTTACCCTCTTTGAAGGTAGTATCTGAGCTAGAATATTATATTATGTGCGAATATTAAACACAGCGTTACAGATTTTGAATGTTATGTAATGAAATATTAAATGCAAAACGGTCAGACCTGTGCAAATCCTGGAGCCGGGTCTGCGTATTAGGTACACCTACTCGAAGTTGAAGGATAATGAAGATATATAATATTAAAAGGAGGCGTAAGAAGCGCCCAAGTTAATATTCATGGACTCCAAATTCTCAGTGTCACTATCACTCACTGTTTTTCTACCTGGAAGAAATGGCAAGGTGCAAACACACTTAATTTTGCGGATCAATCAATTTATGAGTACATAAAATGCAGAGAATATCTACTGTGAATTTCATTTTTGAATTCTAAATGTTTCATGTTTAATCTGAGCAAATTTGTATCTTTATAATCTCAAGTTTTTAGCTTCTATTCAAAAAGATAATACTTATTGTCGATCATAAAAAGCACCTTATCCATATCGATTTATTATTCATGATGCATTGTTTGGTTTAATCACGGGTATCATTTGCACTCATTGATTGCCAATTCAACAATTTTACGATACAATTCCCATTCGAACAATTACGATTTAATGCGATTGCTCGCTACGTGTGATGTATGATTTAATTCACTTACATACATGGTACGATAGTAAACTTTAAATAATATGTATTGTTGCATTTAAATCTACAGCATCAATTGAAATATAATTTAGGTTTTTTTCGCATAATATCCCATAGTTGCGTTACAAAATTTACTTTCTCTACAATTTTCTTTCTGATGAAAAGACTACAACGGGGTTTCAACGGTAGGGGTTGAATAAAAATAGGGGTCACTAAAACCATGAGAAATTTAAGTATTGTCTTTTAATTATATCGGATAAACCTCTAGCTAAAAGTCTAGGAAGCTAAATTTAGATAGAAACATGATAGACAGAAATATTTATTCACTGAAATTACAACACACCATATTTTATAGATAAGAACGGACACAATAAGTATAATTATACAATATGTAAACAAACAGAAAAAGAAACAAACACAAACTAAAACAATTATAAAGATAAAAAATTAAGAGAGGAAATAAGTATTTTCGTACAGGTTTGTGTGTTAGGTAGGTGTGTCGCGATAATCAGTGAAAACTAGCTCACTCAGCTTCGGCCATGGCGCTGGTTTTATCTGATGCCTAATATGATGCACGGACGACAAAAATAGGTACATAAATAGTTTATAAATAAATTAAATATAAGGTTCTATCTAAGCGTGTTCTAAATAAGTCATAGTTCCCAAGATTAACAAGTAAAAACATAGACACGATTTTTGACGTCACAAAATTAATCATGCAATCTACGAAAATTGCAGATCCAGTCCTTTTATTTTTATATATTTATTATTGGTCTAAGGGGTGCAGGTTCGATTCACAGTACAAACATTTGTGTGCATGAACATGTCTGTTTGTATTGGTCCATACCAACATAAAACACCCATGTGTTTTCTATGTGTTATTAGTATATGTTTACAAAAAAAAAGTATTATATACGTAACACAGGTGCTTGAGCTATCTATCTCGGAGTCAAATCAATGTTATGTGATGTTGTTAAATATTTATTTATTGTTATTAGTATTACCTATCTGCTGTATATGTTGAGATTATTACTCGTAGTTATTTTCTTGACAGGTGTGGTTTTAGGGCTACTAAGGTACACAAGGCTACAAGTTAGGCTCGTAAAAACTATAGTTAGCTATCTAGGAAAAGAAGAAAGAAAACTCAAGCTCAAATACGAATGTAGGTAAAAATGTAAGTTTTGTTTCTTATTACAGGGTCAGAATGTATTTTTATCTTAATCCGACTAACTTTTAACCAAAATAAGGCTCTGCGGGTTGCGTATTGAACGCTTAGAGATAAGTAATCACCAGATATAAGATAAATTGCGGCATTTTTGATAACAAGTTTAGCGTGCTTAATTAACATACCAATAAGCTACCTTTTTAGTCACAGCTATTATTTGACAACTAATATTTGTACCTCAAAGCTAAATATGCGGCTATTAGCATGTATTAAACATAAATAATTCTATGCCTAGGTAATAATGTAATAACTTTAACTAGATAATAATGTAAATAATGTACTTAGTAAGCTCAGACAGATCAACAACAATACCTAAAGATAGTGCAGACAATTTCTCTTCATTGTTTTTCCATAGTCTTCAGTTAATCTTCGAGGAGGCTTATATCATAATGTCTATCTTAAGGCCATCTTACACAAACAACTCGCTCTCTCTGATAATGAATGTATCTCATTCTGCAGCCGCAACTTTAGTTGTCCACATCGAGAAACCATTTCTTATCATTGATCCGTCTAAACCTCGTCATGATGTGGATAAAAATCAGAGTAACAATCCATGAAACGCAACCATTGTGAGAATTTACTTCTTATGATAATATGTTGTGTACTTTTTATAAGAATGTTATATATATCCCCAATAGACAAGTGCTACCTACGTAAATGTTTCTATGTCAAGCTGTAAGCATTTCTAATAAATAAATAAACCAATTCCATAAATTATCAAACATTTCATGAAGTGAGCAAATCTATACTACGCCGTCACGTTCAGTTTACCTCCTTATGTCTGAGACAAAAGTGCTATTTTTACATTTTGACGCCGTCTGTACTCAGAATCATTCAATTGGTAGCCAATTTGGCACCCTCCTTTTTTATTACAATACGATTTGCATAGCACTTATTGCCGGTAATGCGATTTCGTAAAAATTACTTAATAGCTTTTGGTTCTCACGATATTTGAATACGTTTAACTTTTCTCTGCTTTGTACACTAAAAGTTTATTTCCCTTGACTTAGCAGGAAAGTACTAGGTAGGTACATTATTCTGACATTGAATTAAGAATAAGTTGAACTTTTAATCACTCAACCCGCATTTGTCAAGAATAATCGTGTTGATCAACACAAATCAACCTCGTTCTATGTGGGACATTATACCATCCAAATTCATGGACGAAAAGATTAAGCAAATACCACAGTTATACAAAATTAGTACTAAATCACACTGATATTGGCCGAAAAAGAGATGGATGGATTGTGTAAAGAATGGCATGATGGGAAAAGGGGTTGATGATTCGATGACGTATGAGAGGAGGACGTATGAGAGGAATACATACTGCGCCGACCCCAGATAGCCTGGAAAAAGGGCAGGAGGACGATGATTATTTGAAATTGAATTGAGATAATCACATTTAATTTCTTAGTCCCAAACCCTAACCAAGGTTTTCTCTTTCATCATAAAAACCAGAAGCAGCGACAGTACCACAAGCTGAAAATTTCTGACCTAAATAAACTCTCAATAATTTTAAAAGTAACCCAATCAAACCATAAGGGAAAACCCTGTCTAGGTATACACATATACATACAGTAGTGACGGGAAGTGGAAAAGTATAAATGTTAACATCAAAAAGCTCTATCGGATAGATACATTATCAGGTTCATGTGATATAAGTATGACTCCTGTTACACCTGTACACAAGTTTATAGGTACTCTCCCGTGCTTTGATTCACCGTTATCAGAATACTGTAAGTTGTTACTATGTAGTTAGAAATATAGACTAGAATGTGATAAATTTGATTAGGGTGATGGGTAGGGCACACGCCAATTGATTCAAATTGTTGGCAACTAAACCGGATATATTTTTAACAATTTCGTAGCTGCAGCCTCTCGGAAAACACTTATACTATTTATTTAATACTTATTCTTAACTTTTGCTTGCTTTTGTACTCGAAATTGGAATTACCGTTAAAAACGGCCACTTATGGCGTTAATCCAAATTTCGAGTGCAAAAACAGATCAAAAAGTAGTGCACAATTAATTATTAAATACATAGTATAAATGTTTGCTTACAGACTTCCGCTCCGAAATTGTTAAAAATAGATCCGGATTAGTAGCTTACAATTTAAATCGATTAGTGTTGCTAGTTAGGGCTACCCGTCGCCTTTTAAGTACCTATTTTATGTTTGCAAGGTAAACTCATGAAGGTGTAGTTGTTAAAAAACACCTGAAAAAGTCCGTTAGTTTCTTATCTGGAAAGTTTTTAGGCTGTCGTAGGGAATTAAGCAGCATTCGGATAAACTTCAAAACTTGAAACTACCAAAAATCGCAGAACATACTAGGGGGTGTTTCGGGTACCGCAAATGTTGGTCTATCTATGGCTTCTCGTTTGACCCCATAAATTAAACACACTGTACATCGGAGGTAAAGGATTTTTCATTAGTAAATGACGTTTTATTCCATTATACAACAATGATCTCTCAAGGAGAGCTGCCTTTAGCTGTTTGATATTTTGATCGTTATTTTCTTGGTGAATTTCGCATCAGGAGACAAAAAACTTATAAAAAATATTTTAGTTAATTTTATTGAGCTCTCTCAGGTGTACTGTCTATCTTTATTTTTCTATTTTATTACTGTTATATATTTATTTTCTTTATAAAGAAAAAATACAGCTGTTATATAGTACTCTGTCTTAAAATTACTTAAATAATATTATGTCCATACTACTAATAAAAATATATTCACATAAGTATACTATATATATATATATAGTAAGGCAATGCTAGGCAAAAACGTGAACCTGAAAACTCACGATTTCCGAAGTATTGTTGATTGAATAGCACTTGAATATTTCGGTAAATGAAAAAGGTTACCTCGTATTTATCCCATTGCATTTTTTTATTTGAAAAGACACATACATGTGTAAAATATAAACTTGGTAGGTGTAAATCAAACCTGCGCACACTTCAATCAAATCAAATGGAGTGCGTTCAGGCAGTGGCCGCAAAAGATTACGTAGCTGTCACTATCCGAGAAGTAAATTCTTTTCACTTTAAAAATCATGTTGCAAAATCGCAGGCTGGCATACTATCATGTGTATACCTCACAAACATAATACTTTGCCAGCCAGCGATCTAGGTTAAGGCGACGGGTAGCCCTAACTAGCGACGCCAATCGATTTTAATTTTTAGCTACTAAACTGCATCCATTTTAAATAATTTCGAGGTTACAACCTCTCGGCAAATACTTATACTATTTATTAAATAACCATGCACAAATGTTGGGTCCGTTTTTGAACGCTAAAAATTTAATACCGCCAAAAGTGGCCACTATTAGCGTGAATTATTTTTTCTCGTACAAATGTTGTGTCCGCATTTGTGCATGGTTATTTAATAAATAGTATAAGTGTTTGCCGAGAGATTGTAACCCCGAAATTGTTTAAAATAGATCCAGTTTAGCAGCTAAAAATTTAAATCGATTGGCGTCGCTAGTGTGCCCTACCTGTCACCTTAAGACGTAAATTAGATAACTTCATATTTTTCTAATTTTGACTCCCTCGGTTGCGCAGTAGAAACGAGGTCGCACTTTAAAACAACGGCTGCGCAACAGGTCCCGAGATAGATCTCCGGTTTGGACCAAAACTTTTCGGTAAGAAATTCTTAATGCTAGCCCGGAGTCTGGAAGTTGGTGGTTTTGTACCTGCGTGGCAAGCCACGCCACTTGTTAGAGGACAAGTCCTACGCTCGATCCCTCTCCGGTCGTGTCACACTGGTGTCCCATCGGAATATTATGGTAGGACAATATAGAGTGCGGTTGTGTTTGCGCACAGACTTGAGCACTATACTATACATATCCTGCGTAAGTGGCTGATCGTTGGAATTTGCCGCCATAGCCGTAATTGGTTGGAGGATATCAACTATACTTTATGTTAGGCAAACAGTACTACTGTACGAGTAAGTAGTAATTAAGTTTCAGGTGTATCGAAATAAAAGGCGGTGCTTTGACGTGAACACAGTAACCAACAATATATGTAGATGTTACACTTTATTCCGCAAGTTAAGTACGGTCCATGTTCATACCATTGTATAGATGGATGATTTGTATTTGTGCAGCTGTACAATGCAGGCATTCGTATCAGTGGTTGCGATCTTTAGTAGACAATATAATTACACATTATTGACTGCCTCGGTGGCGCAGTGGTTAGTGGGTCGCACTTTAAAGCGACGGCTGCGCAAGAGGTCCCGGGTTCGATCCCCGGGTCGGGCCAAAAAATTTGTACCTAAGTTTTCGGTAAGAAATTCTTAGTGGCAGCCCGGAGTCTGGAAATTGGCGGTCTTGTACCCCCGTGCCTCGGAAAGCACGTTAAGCCGTTGGTCCTGCGCCCAATCCCTCTCTGGTCGTGTCACAGTAGTGTCCCATCGGAATATGAGGGTAAGGGAAGAGTGCACTTGTGTTTGCGCACACACTTGAGCACTATAATATATCCTGCGTACGTGGCTGATCGTTGAGATTGGCCGCCGTAGCCGGTCGGTGGCCGCCGTAATCGGTTGGAGGATTATTATTAATTACACAACACATCGTGGCTTAGCGATATGGACATGGGTTGGTTTAGTTTATAGTAAGGTCGGCATTTTTAATTTTGATATTTCCACTCTTTTACATAACTATTTATGTGCTTTTTGGGGATAACGTTACATCTCTCTCAACTTTCAACGCATCAATTAATTTACATTGATGAGAGGTACCTACATAAAGAAAATGTAAGGGGATTTGAGACTTTTGGCTCCCTACTGTTTTATTTTTTCTCAAAATAATGGCAAAGGATAGAAGCTTCAAAATCAATAGATAACATCAAAGTACATTAAAGATGAATTTTGGTAAAACCTTGAAAAGTGTCAGGTTTCTTTTGCCGAAGAATATTTTCTATGAATTTACCCGACTACGGCAAAGCGGGGCTATGATTTTAACAGGCTATGTCTGTATGTATGTATTTATGTATGTATGTATGTATGTATTTATGTATGTATGTATGTATGTATGTATGTATATATGTATGTATGTATGTATGTTCATCAGTTTCTATGTAACTTCTAAACTAGTTATCATATTTGAACAAATGAGGTGTTGTTAGAAGCGTCTTGGTTGTCTTCTGGTTATAGGCAACATGACGTCACGTTAAATTTAATACAGCGCCCTCTAGGGGACTTAGAGTAAGGAACTAAAAAAAAAATTTGACGGTACCGTGTGGGGTACCAAATGAAAGAAAATATGTTAAATAAAAATAAAGTTCAAAAACTAAAACCCAACTACCAAAAAAATACGATCTAAAAAGTACAAAACAAGAAAATTGTCTCTGCTGAAACGATTATGCCGTATCGCCGTGGTCGTATGCCACCTACTGTAGCAAAACAGATTCATTTTAATAATAAAATAAAATCAATGTGGCATACGACCATCGCGATACGGCATAATCATTTCAGCAGAGACAATTTTCTTGTTCTGTACTTTTTAGATCGTATTTTTTGATAGTCGGGTTTCAGTTTTTAAACTTTATTTTTTGTTGTGATTTATTGATTTAAAAAACCATTCATTCATAGCCGCAAAGAACTAAATCAACATAAATAAAAAATCTATTTGATTGATTACTTACCATCAGAAAACCCCTTTACTTAGGACTTTAGTCAACTACTATAAAACTTCGGATAATACTCATTAATTGTAACTCTTTTGTCAGTTTTCTTACTTGCAGCACATATCGTCGCTTGCCTGTCTGACTGACGTATCTGACTTTTCTATCGAAACTGAGTTATCGACACCATCTTAATTAATTTTGCGAGACGAATCTATCTATCTTATCGACGTATCTGTATGTTTTAACAGTTCTGGGATATCACAAAGGCTGGGGCAGGTGTATCTACACTTTCTTGAAATTTAGAGCTCACTAATAGACTTATGTCATTAAGACTAAAAAACTTAATAAGCTAAGGTGTAATCTCGTAGAAAATGCTTTTTGAAACAGTTAATTGTCTAATTAAACACATGTTGATTATGTTTGAATGTTAAAAAATTTGGTGGGCTATGTCGGTGACTCTGGTTCTCTGTCGGATTACATCATTTCTGATGCGGTCCTTCAGAGATACTCCGAGCATAGCCCTTTCCATAGCTCTTTGAGCGACTTTGAAGCGAACCGACATAGCCCACCAAATTAGCAAATTGAAGTGGCAGTGGGCTGGTCATATTAGCCGCAGAACTGACAGCCGTTGGAGCCGTAAAGTCCTTGAGTGGAGACCGCGACTCGGTAAGCGTAGTGTAGGACGCCCTGCGACAAGATGGGATGATGACATTCGAAGGCTGGCTGGTGTGGGCTGGATGAGAGTGGCCGAAAATCGGGAGCAGTGGCGTGCATTAGGGGAGACATATGTCCAGCAGTGGACGAGTGTGGGTTGCTGATGATGATGATGATGATGATGATGTTAAAAAATTATGTTATAGAAAAAAACTGTTGTTTAAGCTTAAGTTACAAACTCTTGCTAAAAATTTACACAAAAATAAAGAATTGTTGCTACATTTGTTATTTTTTAAAACTGTCACTATGCCTAATGGTTTACGTGTTTGTAATTTGTTACTTGTAATTTATTTACAACTGATTATTTCTTTACCCTGAATTTTATTTGTGATTTATAGTACAAATTGCCCGACGTAAGTTACAACAAAAACCGTCCTAATCGAAAACAAAGTTCTCTCCAAGAGACGTCTCTGCTTTGAAAATGTATTATTTAAATAATAATATTTAAATAAAATGTATGTTCTCACGAAGTACTCTATAAGATAATTATACAGGCAGATTTTTATTTTGCTTACGCTGATAAACGTTGAGCTGCCTCCGATTTTAGGTAACCATAAACCGAGCTTATCCTGAACATTTTGCTCAGTGTCAGTTACATCAGTTAAAGAGGCAAGATACGATATGTAAGCCAACAAATTACTTTAGTTTGGGAGGTTTTCTATCACTCATATTAGTGCAATTGACGAGGGTTATTCCACAAATCCCCATTGAGAATCCCCATCAATTATCTTTGTGATTAACAAAAGTGACACAGGAGGTAGTACTTATAAAAAGTATGACCATTATCTATCTCTGTATCTATACGATTTTATAAATATTTATGTGTGTGTGTGTGCATGTATTTAATGTATTTCCTCGTCAAATTGGGCGGTGCTTTGATCTTAGTCCTCGCAAAAAGTCTAGGTAGACCTTTTGCGAGGACATATAAATTAGGCTTTATTTGGAGCCTAGACAGGTAAGTCAGTAAACGCCGACAAAATTGTTATATATTCTTATCCTTTAGAATGTAATAGCAGTGATGTTGATTTACTTCCTTAATTAGACTTTTTTTAGCTGTTATTTATAAAGATATAGCTGTTATTGTTAAAACCAGGCTGTCTACCACTTGCCTGAGAAAAATCCTTTAGTTTTTTGGCCACATAGCCCGGAAAGAGGGACATAATCTGGAACAGCTGATGGTAACTGGCAAGGTGGATGGAAGGATACCCAGAGGTCGTAGCCCTATCAGATCATCGTCATCATCGTCAGCCCATTTAAGTCCCCACTGCTGGGGCACGGGTCTCCCTCAATCACATGAGGGGTAATTGCCATACTCACCACGCTTGGCAGACGGGTTGGCGAGGGTTTTGATATAAATGCAGAGTTTTCCTTCTCTGGGTGCTGATGATCATACCAGCAGCTTTACCTTAGTCGCCTTTTATGACCCCTCGGTAAGAGTGAGGGTGGTCTATTCTACTCTGCCGGGGCCCTATCAGATGGTCAGACCAAATACGTTCGACGCTGGACACCAAGCTGTATGACGCCCTCCACAATGCAAAAAACAGACACGGATGGAGTTCTATTATAAAGACCAAACTGGCCGCCCACGGGAGGAATCACGGCCCTCAGTAATGAGGAAAACGACTAGAGGAGGATAAAGAGTTGCATTAAACTCCTTAGTCAAAAAAATGTATAAAGATAAAAAATCTAAAGGCTATGTGAGTTAAATGTAGCTTATTGAAATTGTACCAAAAATTACGAGTATTGGAGGATGAAATAATGCCTACAATTAATTTAGACGTGACCTGATAACAATTTTAACTGCACCAAGAGAAGGAAAACTCTGCATTTATATCAAAACCCTCGCCAACCCGTCTGCCAAGCGTGGTGAGTATGGCAATAACCCTTCATGTGATTGAGGGAGACCAGTGCCCCAGCAATGGGGACTTAAATGGGCTGATGATGATAACAATTTTATAAAAAATCTAAAAAATCACGAACTAAAATGTGTAGGTAAATCCTATTTTTAACACTTCAAATACTTCAAGTACACTTGAAAAAAGGTGTTTCTGAAGTCGGCGCCTAATCCCTGTTGAAATGTTATTTAAAGTGTATGAAGTATTAAAAATGTTATTTTACACTTTTTAGTTCGTAGTTATTGATGGCGGTTTTTTTTTTTGTAGAAATTTTGACCTTCCATCATCAGCTGAGCCACAAAATTAATACAATCAGGCGTAATTATTAGTGCAGCTTTGAAAAAAGACATAAAAACATTACATGTGGGACATGGTGACAACGGGACCGCCTTGGGAGTGTCTTTTAAAAAAAATATTACATATAGACGAAAATAGAACCTCCTCCTATTTTAAATCGTTTAAAAACCCTTTTACGAGGTACGGTGAGTTGTGAGCAGTGGGTTATTATTACTACGTATAGTAATAATAGTGCAATGGTTATCATTAACCACTAACTGGTTAGTCGTATAAGTATAACCCTAGCAAACCTCATGTCGCCTTAATATTTTCTTTTTTTATTACTATATTTTTTTGTTGTGTTCGAAAAATGGATAGTTTTCGATAAATCATGTTTTATATTGACGATTATTAAAATCCGTCCAGACGATTTTAATTTACTTAGTAGTGATGTAACTAGCAAGACTTTGTTTATTTTGACATTTATTAATGAGATTTTTATTTGGGATTATTATAGTTCCGATAAAAAGTTAACAAGAATTTTAAATGATCGATGTAATAAATATTCGTAAGGTTCCGGGTTTAAATTAAAAATTGTAATAATCATTGACTAGCAAACACTCCAAACCAGTTACAACGAGTTTAGAAAACTGGATATTGATTTTTTGTACTTACAATATTTTCCTTCAATACATTTAATTATATTTCTAATAAGAAATACTCGTAATTATGCGTTGGTGGTTTCTAAAGATACCAGTGAACTATTTATAAGAATTAACAAATTTCCGTTATCCTGGTTTTAATATCGCGTATTTAATATATCTGCAAGTTTTCACTTATTTTTTATACAAGTTAATAAGAAAATAAAACTCATTGATAGAAAGTATAATCTATGCTGTAGGTACCTATCTAAGTAGTAGAAATTACATACAGCGGTATGTACTCCTGCAAACATTATTATCATTTATTTGCTCCACACAGATACAGCCGCTTGCAAGATTTAAATACCATAGTAAATGTTTAAGATGAAATCTATTAATTCGATTTTTTCTTCAAATACTGCTTTTGATGTAGGTTATTTAGATAACTTCATGCATATATGTAATGCTAAAACAACTACTTATCTATTTCAGTAGTTCGGTTTCTGAACAAACAAACCAGTAGCAAATACCTAATCCTGAAGTGGATTCACGCCGGATTGACGTCAAAGCTAATGCACAACTAGTCCTAATTTTATCACCAGTTCATTCACTGTATTTTATAGTTGTCGAGATAAGATAAGTAACTAATTTTGGTAACTCACCTGGTATCCATCATGAGGTTTTCCAATGGGTATCGGAGAATGTTGACGGTTCAACGATAGCTTCTTTTGTTCTTGGCGCAGGGAGTCTGCTTAGCTCACTGTGCTAACACACAAGACACACAAGGAGCTCTCGACTCGAGCCTTACAGCGTATTTGCAGACCGATTAGCATCGTTGTCCCCGCTTCCAAAGTTGACATTGCGCACTTACAGATTTTTCAACCTTCACGTGGAAAATTAGTTGGGTAAACTTCGACTGATATTTTTCTGTATCACTTCACACAGAACTACAAGTTTATTACTATAATCGGTGTTTGTAGCGTTGTTACTTTACTTTTAACTTTACTGACTACTTTTTGATCGGTAACTAAACACTTTAAATATTAGCTTAATTAAGTGTGTTTTTGGAAAATGTGGGTTAGTGCGGGTGTTAATTTCGAAAATGTTAGTGCTTTCGTAGATTGTTAGTTTGCGTTAAGTTTTTGTTCGGGAGCACGGGCGAAAGTTTCAGAGCTCTGGCTGGTGTACGCGGCTGCGAGCGATCGCCTCAGCGGGCGCGAAACGAATGCGACGCGTTTCAGCAGTACAATAACACCACCCTCTGCTCGGCGGACTCGTCAAAACGAACCATGTCGATACCAATACCGCCACTTGCACTAATTAACCGTGCCATCGCGGGACCATTGTTTGACGATAAACTCAGTAGGTATAATAATTATGACAATTAGTACAATTAATAGAATAAATTAAAAATATAAATTTAGTAGCTAGGCTTTACCGAGTTTTTTTTATTCTTGGCGGTGTTATCGCTTCTCAACGATAATTTTAAATATAAAGAAACTAGAAAAGAACATATTTTCATGATAATATATTATCATGAAATGATTGATCATCACAAGTGTTCAATCATTTCATTTACCTTAAATTTTTTTTTTCCAAAAAGTTTATTTTTCTTATTTTAAATATTAGGATTTCCACACGCTTATTTATGTAGTAATAAGTGAGCTGAAAGTGATACGCGTATGTTTTCATAATCATAATCAACTATTGACCTCCTAAGACCCAAGCAGCAGACAAAATAGAAAATTAATTGTCTTTAGCTTTAGAAAGGACTGAGGGCCTACAAAACGTTATACATAAATCACAAACAAGTAATAACAAATAGGCCTTCAGCATATCCCGTCATAAGTAAATTCTTTATTTTCTTATCCAAAGAAATGGTAGCAATCTCAAAAGACTCGGACAAGGTTTTCGGTACCTTACATTTTTGCTCTCTTTTGTTTCATGCAACATTGTAGCTTCGTATTCGTTTATTAGGACAAGGCAATAACGAGCCACTGAAACTGAGTCACCCTCCCTACCCCCCAACATATAACGTAAGAAGGGGTATAAATATCCTTTGGTGTTTCTACTTAGGCCCGATTTTTCCACCCTCAGATAAAACTTATCAGAACAAAAACTCAGCGAATTAGAGTCTTCTTACATCCATACTAATAATACAGTATAACAAAACTGTACTGTAACTGTGGTAGTGAACGCTGTCTTTGGTCCAAGGGCTGCGGGTTCGATCCCCGCACAGTACAAACATTTAGGTGTATGAACGTGTCTGTTTGTATTGGTCTGGGTGTTTGTATGTATTATAAGTATGTACGAGTATTTACATGAGAAATTATTATATGTATATATTTGTAATTCCGCTGTTGATTCTGATATCCGTAACACAGGTGCTTGTGCTACCTATCTCGGAGTCAGATCAATGTATGTGATGTTGTGAAATATTATTTATTATTATTTATTTAAAACTCTTGTTATACTGTGCTAATATTAGCCCTTACCTATGAAATTGGCGTTTCGTATGGCGATTTTCTTAGAAGTTGTATTTTCCATACTAACTTATTTTTAATTTGTAAAGTAACTATTAACTCCACAATTATCTGTGCTTTAATGGATAACGTTTAGGAACGTGTAGGATAGTTTTTCAGAAAAAAAAAATTTCAAATTGTTAATACTTTCATTCAAGTATGTGTTGAAATTTTGTTCTTTGGAACAATTTCTGACATATTAAGAGTCTGAATGGATGTATTTATAGATAGTTGTTTATATCTTTAAATAGTAGGTCAAATCTGCTAGTAGGGTTAACTATGAGCTATCACTCCCCTTGATGTACTAAAGTTATAAATGTCTCGTCTGTGGCATTGTAGTAAATAAATCCAAATTTTGTACAAAAAACACAGACACTAAAAGGAAGAACAATGGACAATATTTCATATTTTTAACATGTCCATATTGTTTTTTTATATATAAATAGACTATAAAAGGAACAGACCCTTATTTTTCTTTTTTCAAAATTTTGCCATTTCATACCTAAAATAATTATTGAAATTATTTATATTCTAAATAGACGTAAGCGCCAAATGACGTCATCGGACGGCTGAATACAGCGATATTCCTTTGCTTATCATTGCTTTAATAAAAAAAGGTACTACTGTCAAAGGTAAAGAATACTAGTGTCAACATTTGTCAACGTCATTCATTCATTCTACGTTGACAAGTTGTCTTCTTTTTTTGACAGTTGCATGTCATGGGTTTGATATTTCGTAAATTTAAAACTATAATGTGCTAAGCAAAGAAATATTTTAAATTCTGCCGTCCGATGACGTCATCTTACGTTTTTTAGTTTTTAATTTTTTTCTCTGTAAATAAGCAATATAAAAAATAAATAAATATTTATTCGAGAAGCGGAAAAGTAAATATAGAATTGGTATTTTTTGTTTCATAGCTCAGAAATTTTGAAATGTTGTTCATTCCTCTTTACTACCTCCGTAAGTATTTCTTCAAAGAAATTTACAAGATCCAATTATTATTTAAATAGTGAATATGAGCTCAACTCCCGTCGGCTGCCAGCAGCGTGGGGTCACCCTACTGACCGCCGACGCGACGGCGGAGTCGAGCTGCCTGAGAGGGTCCTCAGGCCTGCCATTTTCAGTCTAGCCATAAGCCCAGGAGTGCAAAATTTGGCCTCTAAATTCAACGTTTCGTATGGATGTTGGGACCATACGGGAAGAAGCAGAAAATGTCCAGTCAGATTTTTCAGATATTATTCAAAAAGTTAATTCAATCGGCCTGGTCTTAAATTTCGATAAATGTGAAATCTTTATATTGTAGCTCTCAACATAAAAATCTTTTCCAGTCTTTATCTTTTGGGGTGACCAATTTTTGAAAGCGCTGTTATTCCGCATATTAAACAATGAATAGCAAAATTAAACGAATGCTCAGTTCGCCTTCTGGAAATTAATCCTCATTCAGCGCTTGTCATTTTTAAATTCTGTCTTTTTGTACCCAAATTTACTTATCTTTTACGCTGCTGTCCTCTGTGTAAATTCCAAAATATAACCCAAAATTTAGACAGTATACTTAAAAATTAAAAAAAATCCTGAACATAAACCTCCTAGATAAGTCCTGGATTCACGCGTACCTGTCCATCCGTTTCGCGGACATCGGTATACGCAAAACTACTGATATTGCTCTACCGGCCTTCCTATCCTCAATCCATAGCACGTCCACTTTTGTAGCATAAATAATGAGGCTAGTAACCGCTCCCCTTTAAAAGGCGTGCTCGGTTGAGGATAGTGATGCCTGGACAATGGCTTCCCGGGTCAAAATTTATCAGCCGGTCCAAGTTCACATAGGTGCTGGGACAACAACACCAACGCCGACCTTACACGACTCAGAGCGGTTTCGACTCGCCAGTGAATTTCCATCGCGATCCAGCGGGGTAATACTGCCATCATTTTAAGGATACTGCCGCTGGGACTTTGGACTTTGTTTTAATTTTACTTTTTACTTTCTTTTAGCTTAGCTTTAGGTCTCAGTAAATTGTTCAATAAAATTTTCACCATCTCAATAGTAAAAATTAAATATTACCATGGACTAATATATAAAGGTGTTGGTAACCTTTAGTTTTTGACAGGATCAGCTTGATCTAAATTTCAAAATGTAGGTATTTTACATAGTATAGACACAAAAAGTAATCGGCATATACTAATCGAACAGTAGCTAGTATATTATTCGAAAAGTATTTTGTCAGTCACATAAACTACTTACTATTATAATATTATTGTGATCACTTGTAACATGTTTTAAATATCTGTGGAAACTTTGTTGTTACATGTTATATCAGTATTTATGTTCTTTATAAGTTGACACAATAATGTTTGTTTCCCTTAAAAAAAAACAACAGATTCTCACCACCATTTCGCGAAGGCTTTGGTCTCTGCATAATAATTTGTTAAGGCGACGGGTAGCCCTAACCAGCGACACGATTCGTTTTTACTTGTTAGCAACTAAACCGAATCTACTTTAAGCAATTTCGGGGTTACAACCTCTCGGCACACACTTATACTATTTATTAAATAGCCGCATCGATAATCGATAAGCGCCAAACCGATACATTGACTTATCGGTTGACAGGCGAACGGACAGTTCGATTTAAGCAGTCGTCTGGTACGGACGTTTCAAGATAGGTCTCGTGTAAGCTAAAAGTTCTGAGTGGTTATCAATGTAACTTGCCGTGTGGTCCCCGGCAGAGAAGAATAGGCCACCCTCACTCTTACCGAGGTGTCGTAAAAGGCGACTAAGGTAAAGCTGCTGGCATGATCATCAGCACCCAGAGAAGGAAAACTCTGCATTTATATCTAAACCCTCGCCAACCCGTCTGCCAAGCGTGGTGAGTATGGCAATTACCCCTCATGTGATTGAGGGAGGCCCGTGCCCCAGCAGTGGGGACTTAAATGGGCCGACGATGATGATGACGATGATCAATGTATCTATGAATATCTATTAGAACAAATTATGGAATCAATGCGGATACTGGAGTTTCTCTATACTTCAGAAGCGGGGTTACCCAAAAATAAGGTATGTGCAGCATGCATTACGATGATTAAGTAACATTTGCTCGAAACTTCGACGATGGAAATGCAATTAGATGTTTTTAAAATGATTTAATTTACTTTAACACAAAAAAATCAATTTACTTTTTACAAAAAGATAAACAGGATTAATGTAGGATACATTATTAAAGTGATTGATTTTGGTATTGCTATCTAAATAAGTAGGGCAAGGTGACTCTCTGATATTATAGGATGCGTAAGTTTGTATTAGATTTGGAGTGACCTAAGAGGTTCACTGGATTAGAATTACACTAGGAAGGCATATCTGATAACATCAATGTGTCTTGACTAAGTACCGAACTTGTGTTATGCTTATCGAATTGCTAGGTCAGGAACTGATTTAAGTTCGAAGGACTAAACGTTTTCGCGAGTTCTAATAGGCTGCAGTAATCGCTTACCATCTGAGCCGAGCCGCACTGCTTGTTTGCCACCGACATAGTATATATATATAAAAAAAAATATCTAACATTTTTTTGAGATCAGATTTATTATCCTACTAATTCGTTAACCAGGAGAGATATATATTTTAATATAAAGTTAACTAATGTTATCAACTTGTTATATTAATAGTTCAGGTCACTACCTTATGGATAATCTTTAGTTCACTGAATATTAGATTCCATTTTGGGTACCTTCATGATAATCTATGTTAAGATCATGATAAGTCCATGTTTGGTTCACGATAGACCCATGATAGTCCAATGATACATCCGTAATAAATATTTGATAAGTTCGTGATAATTAAAAGAGATAGTTGATATTTTTATAGCAATTTTATTCTTAAGTAAGTTTCCCGCCTGAACACGAGATGACATTTTTAAGTGCGTTATTTACTTATTTAAAAGTGACTTTCCTTATGTTCAGTAATTTTAATTTGCGTATATAATATTTATATGCCTATAAACCCCGATATGTAAGTACCTACCTAAATTATGTTAAAAATAAGATTAGATGTAAATTTACAAAGATTTTTAAGTGGAGATAGTTGAAAGAATAGAGAAGAGCATAGGCTATTTTTGTCTCTTTCTAACGTGAGCGAAGCTGCAGTTATATTGTAACTGACTTAAATTTGGGTAAAAATATATAACAATTCTTTCTTTACATAAAATCTGTTTTATTTTAGATAAAACGTAGAAATGAGTTGTAATTTAAATTAAAAATATAATTAAATAACGAGGAAAAAACCAATAATTTATAGGCCTATTGTCTTTCTTTTTTTGCATGTTTATGATCTATACTTGCAATGAAGTCATCTCTACAAGTACGGTTATGGATGTAGGTACGAGTATAGAATATAATATTCATTGTAATTACTGTAACGCGAAGGAATTAACACTCGGATCCGCACTTTAATTTTAACATCATCATCATCAGCCCATTTAAATCCCCACTGCTGGGGCACGGGCCTCCCTCAATTACATGAGGGGTAATTGCCATACTCACCACGCTTGGCAGACTTGTCGGCGAGGGTTTTGATATAAATGCAGAGTTTTCCTTCTCTGGGTGCTGATGATCATGCCAACAGCTTTACCTTAGTCGCCTTTTACGACACCTTGGTAAGAGTGTGGGTGGCCTATTCTACTCTGCCGGGGACCACACGGCAATTTTAACATCGCGCACCACATAATATCAAATTCATGCTTCCCGTCATTCGCTTTCGCCAATATTCCGCACCCATTAGCCCGTTGCCCGACAGAGGGCGCCAGCCAGTCCCTCGTAAGAGTATATGTATTCTATGGCCAGTCCGCCTATGGCCGCGATGTGCGCGTATTCTACTCTTTCTGATATTGTTATTTTTCTGCCTCATATTATGTCTTTCGTTTTGTTATTGTTTTTCTATTATATTTATCGTTACTTATCCGTGCCTGCGAACTTTATTTCCCGCCATTCAATCATCATTCTTCATCCAACATATTACAATACGAAAATAAAGATTCATTCCTATTATCATAAACTTCAGCTAAATCATAAGATTACGAGTATGAAGATTTTTTTCACACTTGAGAAAATATTGCTGCTAGTGTTTTGTACTACCTTTAAAACAAAGTCCCTTCTTATTTGTTTTAAATCTAGCACAAAGCTAGAAAGTGGGTATTCCTACTAGCTTTCTGTTCGTAGCGTTGCCTACGTAGACTAAATAATGTAGGTAGTATAGACATTTTAGTAAACTCAAATACTCGTCGTAGAGTATTTCATTCATTAATAATAAATGGTATAAAAGTTAAAACGGTCAGTAGAATAAAAGGGAAGTAACTGTTACAATCGAGCCAAATACATATTTCATTCATAATAAACTGAATGAAATACTATTCCGTTTGCCGTGAGTCTTTGAGTTAAGTATAGTAAAATTGTGGAATGTTGCTCTTAGTTGTTTTTGAATTTATTCACGATAGACATAAAAAATATATTTCACTTTTATATTTTGTCTTAGGTACTTCTGATTTACATCGGTGGCTCAGAAGCCTAGCTTGATGACATGATTACCTTGATTTGGGAATAAAAAGAGTGGAAAGAAAAAAGTAAATTCAAAAATCCTTTGTTACCTTGACCTGAAAAGTAATAAAACATGTAAATTGCTTTATTATACATAAGTCACAAGGGATATATGGAACAAAAAGGTTTGTAGAACGTAATATTTCTTCTCATCCATCAAGAATTCGTAACATTTGAGTGCTTCTTCACCTCACAGATGTGTTCAGAATTTATTTTTATTGCGATTCAATTCATAATTAATTAAAAAGCATTTTTAGTTAGTTAAAGTTTTATATTTTAGATAATACTGGATAAAACTTTCAAAGACTTCTAAGTACATATCTGAGTTTGGTCACTGAATATATGTGAGTTGTACAAAAACATTAAGTTTGACATTCGAATATAAAAAGCCTCTAAAAATAATCATTAAACAGTATATTTTTCTATCTACTGTTGAGCAGTAAATACGCTAACCTTCATTCAGACTCAGATTTTACTTTACAAATACCTACTTATGATAATCAAACAAAGTACAATAACAGTAAGTTTGGAACATAGATCATCAAGTTAAGGTTGGTAATGAGTCACTTTTGAGAATATATTTGAGTAACTAAACTGATCTTAGAAGACCACCCCAAATCCTCTATGAATATTAATCTTTGAGTGGATTTAAAAAAATCATGATATGCCCATTCATCTGCCTCCATCCTTTTACATGAAAAACGTATCCACTTTTCTACATGAAACAAAAGACTTTTGGAATCTGAAACCGAATAATCGAAAAATTTGACTCATCCTTTTGACCGGGCCGGGTAATCCTCGTTCATGTTAGAGGAAGGCTTTCGGGCGCTAAACCATTATTTTGTCTAGGGACTCCATTATCCACCCCAGAAGCAATTTGCATGAGAATGCGAGACGTACTCTGGAGATCTTGGTTTCGGAACATACATCACAGCGCGTTTAACCATAAAATGGCAGTGAATTAGAACCAGCTTCAGCAGTTCAATGGCAGAGAACACACTTTTTTAAATATGCCAAATAGGCATTAAGAATAAGATGAAACTAAAATAAATTAAATTCCCAACATCATATTAATTGTCCTGGTCCCAAACTTACTCATACTTACTTATCTCTATGGCCTAACAATAGGTAACTTGGTCTTTTGAAGAAGGAGAGTTAGCAATTTTCAACATCAATAGATATCATTATTTCTATACGATACAAAAGCTAAGATTGATCGTGAAAATTATCTCCCAACATTTCCTTAGTTATTATTGGTTGGTATTTGAAATACGGAGATACATTGCATCACATTACAACGAGAGCCAGCAACCAGATGCAACAGAGCTTGCCAAATCCTTATGTCAAATGGACTTCGAACTTTTTCGTATGGAGCCGGGTATTATACAAAAATGACGTAATTGGTGTACACCTATGAAACAATTGATACCAAATGACAGAGATAATAATTACTTACAAACAACAAGTGCTCTTTGATAAAATGTTGTACATGATATTACCTATTTTTTGAAATATTTCAGTCTGAGTACAACTGGCTGGATGGCGCATTTGGTTGTTGATATATATTTGTACCCAATCCTGTAAAGGTTGGAAGCTCTACACTGAATGTTGTGGACGAGTAAATTTACCTGGGACAAAAAGTTCAACTTGTAAGTCCTACTTCCAGAAAGAGGTTGATCGACGAATCCAAATCGGCTGGGCAGCATTCGGGAAGTTACGCAGCATATTTTCGGTTCATACCGCAGTGCCTCAATATGAAAGTCTTTAATGCGTGGGTATTGCCAGTGATGACATACGGAACCAAAACGTGGCCGCTTACATGCTCAAAGTCACTCAGAGAGCAATGGAAAGGGCTTTTCTCGGAGTTCCTTCCGTGATCGTATCAGGAATGATGAGATCCGTAGAAGAACCAAGGTCAAAGACAGAGCCCAAAGAATTGCATGCCTCAAGTGGCCATTGGCTGAAATAATGATCATGATGATATTTTTGTAATTCTTCTGTTGTCCGATATACTTTTTTGATTTCGCAGGGGGGATGCCGCCAACCCTAAATATTTATACGGGGGAACAAAGAACAAAATGATTAGAATAAGGTATGTATTTGACTGTTCACCATACTAACCTAAATTAACCCACCAAAAATACTAATTGCATATCAAAATAAGACCGCTGGAATTGTACATTAAAGTTTTGTAATACCTTAGTTATTTATTTAAGCATTTTGTGCAATAAAGTATATCATTCTATCTATCTAACAAAATTACTAAGTGTGCACCAAATGCTATTCTTTGCATATTTTTTTTGCACCTAATATTATATCAGTTAGAATAATAACAGTTACGGGACACAAATCAATAATCACAGGGGTAACAATAAATCGAAAAACCTTAAGAACGACTGCTTTAAGTGAACGTTTAATAGTACATAACTTACGTACATATATCAAGCTTCTGGCATTATCAACAGTGGGCAATGTAGAACTATTAGAAACAATGCCTAGACAAACGGACGTAATCAATTTGACTAACTGGTTAATTGCGTGCTTATTGATAATAATAATGGACGGGTTTATTCAAGATCGCTCAAAGATGTCAAGTAAATTAAATATCACAGTTGAATTTCCGCACAAAAGATCATGTTTACACATGCACTGCTTGTTACTATCGTATTTGAAAATACTGTTAAATGCGAGTCAACATCACACACGGAGAAGTCCATTTTAGATAGGTCTGTAAATAGTTCATACATCACAGAAAAAACTTTCAAAAAAATAAGTTTATACCTAAGTACCATTATGTATTTTTCTCGTTAATTACCGACATTTTGTTTTCTCTATTTATTGGTTTTCACTTTTTGCCATATTTCATGAATAAACTCTGAGCCGAGAACAAAAAGTACCCAGTAGGTTTTCATAAAATAGCGAAAACCCATAGATAGACATAAACGGATCTTTTGATGGGATTAATTAAAGAAATTTGATAAAGTCAACTATCAAAATCAGTTAAATTCACACGGATTATTTAAAGGAAACTCTAGGAGGTTTTAAGACTTTATTAAGTCGAAGCAAGTCCAAGTGACATTTCATTCGACACACAAAAGCGGCATCATACCGATACAAATCAATGAGTCTTGGTTAATATCACTGCACAAAAAAAGCTCACAGCATGGAAAAGTTCGCAAAGACTGCCTGCATTATGGCGACCAAAGCTATGTCATCAACGTCGAAAGCGGCTTTGAATGCCCTGCTCAACCTGACGCCTCTCGACACTCACATCGTCAAAGAGGTGGAGGCTAGTTTCTGCAGGATAAACGCACAGGGCGAGACAAAGCTCTTCTCACAGAGGCTGAGATTTCTACTCAACTCAACAACTGAGACGCCAGTCCTGAGCATGCCTTCTGATGCTCTCACAACAACCCATTAATTCCAAAAACCATATGTTGTGGATATATGCGCTCATCCAATCTAGTTAAAAGATGACTGGATGAGCGCATTACCTTGTGAAAAAGACGGTATAACCTGGTATACTAACGGGTCTAAAATGGGTCCCCACGTAGGCTGCGGCATATATGCTGAGAAACCTAAAATCAAGGTTTCTCAGAACATGGGCAAACTTGCATCTATTTTCCAAGCGGAGGTATACGCCATATATTGAGTGTGCGGAAACCAATTTGCAAAGGAAATATTTGAACAAAACTATATACATAAACTCTGACAGTCAGGCGGCTCTGCTAGCACATAGGGCGTACTCTACAACATCCAAACTAGTAGAAGACTTGCATGACTAGGCTGAACCTTCTAGATCAATGTAACAGAGTAACTACTTAGGTGGGTTAGGTCACCCGCAGATTGGAGGCAATGAGATTGCTGATGAGCTCGCGAGGGCAGGATCGGAGGGTACATGGTACCGTAAAGAACCCTTCTGCGGCATACCCAAAAGTCAACATACGCATCCTTGTAAGAGCTCTAACTCACAATTGTCTCAATAAGCACATGGCCACTATGGGAAAGTCACTGTTGCCTCAATAAGCACATGGCCACTATGGGACTGAGCTACACTAGAATCTGCAGAATGTGTAACGAGGCGGATGAAACCCCTATACACATAATAACCGAATGCGGACAGCTGATGTGCAAACGTAGAATACATCTGGGAAAGCACATTTTCAGCCCCAATGAAGCTAGGGATCTCAGTCCCAAACAATTAATACACTTTTCTGATAAGCTGTAGGCTTCGGGACTAGTGTAGCAGAGTGGCGATTACAATAGATCAAACTGGTCGCAGTGACACTGATCTGAAAAGGACCTGCATAGCCGCCCGCTCAAAATAATAATAATACCTAATAAATGTAAAAGTTCCCATGTGTGATATATTTTAAGACTATGGATATAATTCACACCCCTTCAATAAACCTTTGCTAACTAAACCGGTGCACGGTGTAATAAAGCAGTTTTGACGTTTGATAATGAAAATAATTAGAAAATTTCGAAAAAAGAATACAAACGGCTTTATAACACCGTTTTAGTTAACAAAAATGTATTGAACGTTTATGAATTAGACCTTTATTAGGTACCTACATACTTTATTCCTTGCTACTTGTTCCAAATTACCTACTGCTATTTTTTGTTTGCAAAATCATTTGACTTCTGTCGATTAAATTACAACTTGAGATTCGAGTATAAAATCAGAGGTCAGTTTTTTACCATTGTTAAAAACTGTATAAGTTCATGTTTTAAATCATAATTTGTTTTTAGCTAGGTACTATAATTAACAAGTGCTACAAAAACAAATATCAATACATATTCTTTTTATTAATAGGTATCCAAGTAAAAAATAACATTGTTAAAAAAATATTATGGCGATGCATTGTAATCGTAAATTTACTTTATGAAATAAAAATAATACGTGAAATATTTTTTTTGATACGAATAAACTTACAAAGATATTGCTCTGAATGTCAACAACAAGTTGCTTAATATTCTACAAGTAGAGACGACACGTAAGTTGCTGCAAAGTTTTACACTTTGCACACGCTCTTGTTGAAATCTGTTGTCGAACAATGTAAACCACAGGTCTGAAGTCCTACTGTTAAGTTTTAAAAGGTATAAAGGTATTTTTTAAAGGTTATTTTCGTCTTATTTCAGACCAGATTTTCAAATACGAGTCAACTTCAAACAAAATATCTAGTCAAAAGTTTCAATTCAATTTCAAATTGATTTATAAAAACCATTTCTCGGAAGAGTTAAAATTTCATGCCAAAGAGCCTTTGTTTATTTCCATTGGTAATTTAATTAAATATTTTAGATTCATTCAGCGGAATATTTTCATATTGATAGATTATACTAACTATGTATTATGTAGATTTGTGTTGTCAGCATGAGATCCGCGAAAGTCGAACCTTCGCAGAATACTGATTACTTCAGTGATATTATATACTAATATACTTATACTACTATACAGTATACCTACTACTTTACGTCACTGATACTTCTCATAAAATTAATTGTATGAAATATAGGAAATGAAACTTCTTTTAAATTCCTTGTTTGTTTAGCTACTTTCTCTTTCTGGCTTTCCTTAAATCATTTGTCTTTCCGTTTGCCGCTTAGTTCTTATTTGTACCAAAAACTTTTCTCGAACTTTGACGTATTTCAAACTGTTCACGTTGGGTTTCATTGCGACCCCTATGTATGCAATCAATCTGCGGTATCCTTTGGGGGCTGCGGCCTGCACTAGTGCTAAAGACCATGGCCTATCAGTCAGACAGCACTGGCGCTCTCCCAGTGCCAGCCAAAGTCTTTCCCGTTGACTTGGAGGTCGGCCGTGAAGGCAGGAGGGTTATGAATCACCAGACTGGGGCCAAGAATGAGTTGAGCAGGCTGAAACGAGAAGGCAAGTCAGACAGTCAGAGACGAAAAGGGTCGCGAGCTTTACCAATTATTCACTGACGAGTCTGGGAGACTCGGCATCCAATGGGTCGCACCAGATTATGTAACGCAGGTATAAGCAATACCTGGCGTGGTGGTGGTGTAGGTGGTTGCTTCCCGGCAGAGTAGAATAGGCCACCCTCACTCTTACCGAGGTGTCGTAAAAGGCGACTAAGGTAAAGCTGCTGGCATGATCATCAGCACCCAGAGAAGGAAAACTCTGCATTTATATCAAAACCCTCGCCAACCCGTCTGCCAAGCGTGGCGGGTATGGCAATTACCCCTCATGTGATTGAGGGAGGCCCGTGCTCCAGCAGTGGGGACTTAAATGGGCTGATGATGATGTGGTAAATATTTTACATCTGTTCAATTAATATGATGATATTAATTTGTTTTATTAGATTAAAAGTGATTATCTGAAATTTGTGAAGTTATTAGCCATCTTGTTAATGTTCCTCCTTTGTTTAAAACTTTAAATAATTGAATTTTTATTAATATAATCTTAGACAATTTCACCCACTGTGTAATCAAAACTCGTTTTTAGAACATTGTTATGATTTTATTCTTTATAGATGTTTATAGGAAAATAAAGGATCGCCGTCTGTCATCCATAGACACGCATTATGAGTAATACAAAGTATATATTACATGTTTGTAATGTCCATATTTAAAGTAAGGTTTTTCGTGATATGTCAGAAGTTTTTTAACATTTGTAAATCTTGGTGCAATCATGCATAACAGTGTTTTATATTTTATATCATGAAAATAAGAGCATTCAAAGTCTCGTTTTGTCTGCGTGCTGTTGCAGTGCCGATTCTGCGATACCGATATGAAAATATTTTGCATACTGGTAGTTGCTCACTTCACTACTTGCACAGGTAACACTTATTTGAATTTTTCATCACAACACTCTTTGATTTTATTGATCATAGAACTAGATGTACGTGTCAAATACATGTAGTAATAAACCTTGAAATGGCATTTCCCAATCACATTTAGCGCAAACAAATGTATGCCAAAATAACCAACGCCCAGGAGGCCAGTCACAGCTTTATCCCATAAAGAATAATGCTCCAAATCACTTGGCAAAAATAAATACCTACTCAGAGTATTTATTTCCACTTAGGTAGGTCATGTTTTTTTTGACGTGAATCTAAGAGGTGTAATTACTTGCATAGGTTTCAAAAAGTACTTCTCACTTGGCAGGCTTTTCCGTAACTAATATTTAAGGTCTGACACAATATGATTATTACTTCAGCATAGGGTGGACAAACTACCTACCTGCACTGCAGGAGCCCAATTCTCGAAACGTGATAATTTGTCATCATACGATATGTATCACAAAAACATAGGTTTTTTTTTGTATGGTTTGCGTACGACATCCGCCATGTTTTTTCATATCGATCTTTATACTTAGAAAAGTCATGGGTAGATATTGTGGAAGCTGTGAAATACGAATGCCTTTGTTTGGTCGACATAAACCTTGGGAGTTATTTTTCATGAGCACACTTTGTTTGCACGCGTTATCTACGTTGTTACAAGATGTGTTTGTTTGTAGATTCAAATTCAAATTACTGGAGTTTTTGTGTTAAATTAAGAAGAAATGAATTAATGTGAATCCTTTGATCACTATATTCTAATATTCTGCTTGTTCCTCATAGTGGGTAGCAGTTTAAAGCGACAGCTGCGCTTGTCCCGAGTTGGATTTCAGGGTGGCGCTAAATGATTTGTCACAGCACTTTATGCTGTTGAGCCTGTACACATAGGTGGTATGTGTCACCCTGGTGTCTCAGTGGGATATGAGGGTAAGGACTCTCAGTCACTCGGCGTATCAGAGCTCTTAAACGCTACGTCACGCCGGTTATTCTGCTGGAAGTTGGTGATGAGTTGCTTGTGATGTCACTCTTATAATTCCAGTTCGTACCTACTACTGTTTCAAGTCAGGTTATTTCAGTTTAGTTATATCTTCCCCCTCATTTGTATATACACCGTAATTTTTTTATCATAAACATCCCAAAAACCTCATAATAGGTATCGTAAATAAAATCCATATAGAATCTTAGATCAGCAAAATAAGCGTAAAAAATAAGTTGTTCCATTCATTATTGCCGGGTGGAATTTCTATTTTGTATGTAATAGCTGATTTTTTTCGATGTTTCGTGTACATAAAGGCAAGCTCTATGTTTCAATAATTCTAATTACAGAATTTAACTTAACTTCTCCAGTCTCTACACAGTTATTTTAGTCTCAGTTCATTAATGTCTACAAACATCTCATAACCCAAGATTTCCCGACGAACTACAAAGTTTAGTCGATCCCTAGTCCCTTACCTACTATCACTACTAAATAAAATAAATAGATTTAAGTAAATACTTGGAAGTCGTATTGCATATCCGAACCTAACTTGAGTGTTTGTCTAGATATTCTTATCTTCCTTTTTTTCTGAAAATTGGCAAGTAGATCTAAACAACTACCTCTCTTGGCAAGGCTGAAAACAAGGGGTAAATAATTGTTTAACATTAGACTGACTGTCTTTTTATGCAAAGACAGTTACGGTCTTTTTGGTGAAAAGAAATCCAGAATAATAAGACAATAATATACTACGTACGAACTACATAGGATTAATATTCCTGATCGTAAATATTCTATATAGAACTCGACTTAACAATGTTTTTATGTGATAGAGGACAGACCAGCAAACTGATCAGTTGATGGTTAGCGATTACCCGCCTTTGAACAGCCGTTTGGAATAAGACATTCTCCCGGGGTAAAACTTGCTATTCATTTAGATACAAATAACATAGCTCCCTACCTTTGAAATAATTGAAAACGGATACGTTTTTTGAAAATAATTTGTTCAAACATCAAAAAATACTTTTAGTATTGCATGTAGAAAGAAAAATATACAAGGGCCGCCCAGGTGTCGCACGGTTGGTCATTGATTTTTTTTATAATCCTATTTTTTAGTAACAAAATTGCCTCTATTTTATACGCCCGTAGCACTCCGCCGCGGAACGCATGGCGGACCAGTACTGCGTATAAGAAGCGGAATACTAGCGAAATTCTCTAGCACTCAGTTGACTCACTTAGTTTACTCATCACATACATACTCGTGAAATACAAATAATTCCTCTATATAATACTACAGTTGAGCCAAAATAGTAGGCGACATTTGACGTTTCTCTCATAGAGAGGTGACCTACTAAAAAACTTCGATTAAAATGAATAATCGATATGTACTTCAAACAAACGTGAATCGAATAAAATAATAATGGAAATGAAGTTATTAGTACTTTTAGTTGGAGAAATATGAATCGAAATAATTTGAAAAGAAAGAAAATAGTAGGTGCCGATCCTATGAGTAGATATTGATCCGCGGCCAGTTTATTTATTTTTCTTCGAAATCAAAGCGCTTATATTTTGTGCCATATATAGATTTTCTGTTTAATAAGTTATAAATGTATTTATATTTTAAACAACAGACATAAAACGTTTTATTTAATCCGAATGTGGCTTTTCATTTTATGGTTGAAAATTCCTACGAGTAAACATTGTATTCGTTCGAATTTTTGGGAATATTTCCCTAGAGCTTAAAAAGAAAATGAGTTGACAGATACAATATTGTACCAACGTTCAATTCTCTAGAAAAGTAATTTTTTAATAAGTTTATAAATATTTTAACAGGGGAAAGTAAATAGTGAAATTATCTTTTTTGTCTTTATTGCAATAAATAAAATGCAAACATAATTTTAAACGTTAAAAAATTGTGCTACTTTAACATTGATAGATTGATAAATTCAATGCCCGTTGTTACAAGGTTACGTTGTCGAATTTTGATGAAGTGTCAAATGTGGCCTATTATTTTGGCTCTACTTTAGTAGGTATAACATTATTATGATTCCCAAAGGAACGTGTCTTGTTAATCACTTGACATTGGCAGAGTTGTCTCATAAGAGCAACACCAAGCCATAAGAAAAAAAAACATTATTGTGTTATAATCGAATGTAATTTACTATCGGATTTTTACGTAACATGTCGCACCGTCTATGTGTCGTATGTGTCATTATCGGCTGCCTGCCTCAGAGATTAATATACACCGACGGGTGTCACAGGTTCGTTCCAGTGGAACCGGTTTGCCAGACACGTGAATTTATGATCACAGTAAACACTGCAAAAATGTCAGCTGGATTTTTGGAGAATTATACTTTTGCTTAATTTTTTTGACATATTTTCCTGTTTAGCTCTGGGTTTCCATTGCGTGGAATATAATTTTATCAGGATTATTATTTCATCGGTGACAGATCACCTCATGGCATATGAATAGCGATTGCCTCGCCCCTTATGCAGACAAAGCTATGTGTAGGTGAATAGATAAAATAATAACTGTAACTCTATATAACTTGGGTTTTCTTCTTCTAAAATTGTGACCAGAAAATATAATATTTAATACAAAAGACATAAATAAAAAAGTTAAATAAATATTTCACAACATCACATACATTGATCTGACTCTGAGAAAGGTAGCTGAAGCACATAGTGTACGGGTATCAGAACCAACAGCGGAATTACAAAAAAATAATCTAGACTTCAGTGTAAGGCCAATGGCAAACCCATCATCAAAAAAAAACATAATAATACTTTTCTTCTGTAAATACATACTTATATAACATCCAGACCAATACGAACAGACATGTTCATGCACACAATTTTTGTACAGTACGGGGATCGAATCGTTAACCCTTGCATCAGAAGCAGCATTCACTACCACTGATAAAAACGGGTCGTCATACATACATAAATACAATATTTTTACCCTTACTTTTTATTACTTTTCTCCCCTTAATAATATCGTAATATTCAGGCCAGGAGAATGATTTTTTTATGTGATAGGTGGCAGATGAGCATACGGATCACCTAATGTAAGCAAATGCCGCCGCCCATGGACACCCGCGACACCGGGTGGAGTCACAAGTGCGCTGCCAACCTAACTAAATGATAATGACGATGAACGACTTAACAATCCATTGCAAACAAAAGCCTTTTTTGTTAGTAGGCTTAAGTTTTTTAAAGAAAAACGATGTTTTTTAAAATTATATCTATAATTAAATTTTTATGATCCGATAAAACGCAGTAAAGGCAATATACCCCTAAATTCAATCAGATTTTCTTTTACTGAAAAATTGTGTATCCACATTAGTGTTTGGATATGTTACGGGCAACTTGATAAACCGGGCAGTATTAATTTTTATTTTATAATTTTTTTTTTTTATTTATTTATTTATCATATAAAATTACATTTCAAATTATCTTAAAATAATCACGCACTTAAACCACTATGGTTTGTGATGGCGCGACCTGAGTCGATGTTAAAGTTAAGCAAAGTGCATAACGAACAATACACAATTCCTACCTACATAATTTATTCTATTAAGATTTAAGTAAGTGCATCTCATTCAACATTATCGAGAAATTGACAAGTTTTAATTGGCAAGTTTTATTTTTCTTTTTATTTTATTTAATTTTATTGGTATTATTAATTGATTTTAATTTATTCATTTTATTGCGATTAATTATAATACGAAATAATATGTAACGCTAAGGGTAAACGCCTGAAATAAATTACTATTTATTTATATTTTATTTTATTTTTTATTTATTAATTACTTTACCTGATCATTACTAATAATGCCCGACGAACCATGGTAAATTTAATAAATCATGGTATAAGATAGTTTTCATTAATTATTGGGACTGATCAGTATGAAAACTGCTTCGTTTTTTTGGTAATATAGGGTAGTACCGCCGGCCCGGATACAATGGACCCACGACGGACGATTTACAAACAGAATCCTTTGCCATCACTAACAAAGAGTGTTCTTTTTTCATATTGTTAATTTTGGCAGGAGATCTTCACAAGTTGGTAGTAAGGTTTAGGTTAAAATTAGGTTACAGCTGGTAACCCCACGAAGCGAGCCGAGCGTGTTTTATTCCTTTGCCCAAGATAGGGCATTATTCATATTGACCGAGAGAAGTGACAAATCATGTAGTTTAAACTGCATGATTTACGCTCTTTTCCCGTTATGCTCACATTGCCCACTTGACACTGGCATTATGAATAATCAAGTTGCCTGTAACAGATTTAGGTACCTACTGTTCTTAGGAAAACTGCTTGCTTTTTTAATCACGGTGAAAGCCCCTGAAAGCTTTCCCTACCTACTAAAAATTCAACAGACCTCTCCAATGTCGCAGTAAAAACTTCTTAAGAGGCCGAATGTTTTGATCGCATCTCACGTTTGATACCAACTTTGAGTAGAAGAATACCTCATAATCTTGGTAGGTAATGATTTTGTTGAATAATTTATTATGACAGTACTGAATACTGTTTGAAAGCTTACCAAATTAGTTTAAACTTAGTGAAAAGAATTACACCTAAAGAATATTATTATTTTATTCCAAATTGACGGTAGAATGAACCAGTGTGGTATAAAAGTTGAAGTAGATTACTGCAAGTGCTATGAAAATTTCACGGAATAACATATTCATAGGGATCACATCGCGGAAAATAAGGTTTGTATCATATTTCTTGGATATTCCAATAAAAATATTGTAACAAAATATCGCTCTGAATCGTGTCGATCTTCCCAATACAAATTTATGTACATATTTTTATCAGAGAAACATATTAATAAGATAAAATAGCTTTTACACTTCTCTATTCTTCATGGTTAATAGTGACAGGATACCTATCATTCGATTTATATATTACTTTTTAGGAGTAACATGATATGTGATTGAGGCCAAGAGATCATAAATACGGATGAATCTTTAGATCTTTTATATTTCCGGGAAATATATTTTAGCCATCCAGATCGAAAAGAAGCAATTACGTGTCGCCCAACCCAACTCTAGCTTTTAAAAAACTCCCAGGAACATTGCTTTTACAAGAGTAAAGTGATTTCCAATTTATGTTTTCTTGTGTCAGTCTGAAAATTTGCACCTTAGCTTTGACTGCAAATTTTATGAGTCTGTTTTCATTGTTTTTTTTTTCTGTTAAAATGTGTTGTAGTCAATAAAAGTCATGTATCAAAATAAATATAAAACTGGTAATCAAATTGGATCTTATCAATCGTATATAAATAATCTAATAATTCAGCGCAGAGCTCCCGAACGCCTTTATAGATATTTATAGACATGGCGAATTTGTGAAACACTTGCCTCGTAAGAAAATATTGAAAAGTTGCAGGTGTCACACGAAAAGTGATTTTACTGCCTTTGAGTAAGAATTATATTACAATCACGCTCATAAATAAATTTAATAGACGAGTACTTTAAAGTTGTCACTAGTTACAAAAATATCCTTGCTTACTAGTAAAATTTTACGCAACTCATTTATTATTCACTTTCAAAGAGCCTATTGTTAACTTAGCTGCTGGGTCCCAAGCTGGGAATAGGTTAAATCCATATTACCTTGAGATGAGATTTTCCTCTATGCATATTATACAAACATAAACCCTTACCTTAACTATATGTAGGTACATTATTTTGTCCCAAATTTTATGATTCCCTTAACTATCCAAATTGTATTCAAGAGAAAATCGTTGGTGCATGTTAAATAATATTTTCCCATATAAGCGTAGCGTATAAGTTTATATGAAATATCTTGCGTCGTATTTACTTTGTTGCTTCTTATTTTTATAATACAGAAACAAATGCTTTATCAACTCTGAGTCAAGGCTTCAGTCATGAAGCTACGTGAGAACATTATTTTCATCATTAGTAATGTTATAGACTCGATTCGTCAATCGCCAAGTAAACGTTAATTGAATAATTAAGTTGTCTTACTTTTTTTGTATTGTTATTTAATTGACGATTGAAAAACTACCTTTTCCTTAAAAATCGATCAATTATATTCATGATCGAAGGTCTTAAAGCTTCGTAATTTTAATTGCACTACCATTCTATCTACTATTTATATATTACCTACATTCTGAAAAAACTGCCTCAGTGGCGTAGTGGTTAGTGGTTAGTGGGTCACGTAGCGCTCTAAAGGGACAGCTGCGCAAGAGGTCCCGTGTTCCCCGGGTTCGTCGGGCCAAAAATTGGTACCTAAGTTTTTCGGTAAGAAATTTTTAATGTCAGCCCGGATGTGCCTCGGAAAGCACATGTTAAGGCGTTGGTACTGCGCCTACTAATCCCTCTCCGGTCGTGTCACGCTGGTCATAGAGTAGAGTAGATGCATCAGTCGGCTGGGCAGGCAGTGCCTAGCGTTATCTAGAGGAAAATAGTAAACGGCTATGTAGAACGGCCACCTTCGAGAATCAGTCAGGGAGACGATTGAAATAAAGTGTCAGAAATAATTTTATTATTATATTCTATTTGCTATAAAACCAAAATCCCAATACCCTCTGAAACTCTGGTTTATTTTCCGTACTTTAATAAAATTGCTAGCATGGGCCAGGCGGCTTGAGGTAATTTTTCGGAAACACGCTATACTAGCGCGATGTAAAAATGAATATTGACATCTACCGGAACAATGCCGAACCATCTGCTTGACTGCTTTTTACAGCTACATCTGCTTTTTACCAGCTCCATTTAACGGAAACCGCTGAACTATTTACTAAGTGAAATAACCCTGACGCTGGTGTCCCATTGGTATATGAGGGAAAGGGAGTAGAGAGTGCACTTGTGTTTGCACACACTTGGACACTATAATATATCCTGTGTACGTGGCTGATCGTTGAGATTGGCCGCCGTAGCCGTAATCGGTGGGAAGATTATTATTACATTCTGATGAATTGTAGGTATCAGTCTTGTAATTACTACTTTCCGTGCAAACACACTGTTTTAAATTTATTCGATATTTAAATTTTGCAGGTAAAATCTTTTATTTTTACACTATTCATTTTCTAATTTCAGTTTTCCATAACGTTGAAGCGCAATGTAGCCTTACGGCTTGCGAAGTATTTGAAACGCTAACGAGAGGATCGAAGAGAGAAGACCACCCGTCTGGGCCTTGTACAGCTGATGTTCACTGGAGGCAGCTAGACCGAAGATTACGAGCTATTGAACAACCAAGTTGGTACCTAATAATATGACTTAAAAGACTTCTGATGGGCGAGTAGCGATGGAGACGTTGAACAGTTGCTTTGCGTCTTCTTACTCTTCAATTTAGAAGGTAATAGGTTCCTGTTTCCTTATTCGTACTGCGAAACAGTAGAATCAGCTGCCTGAGGAGGTGTTCTCTAGAGGCTACAGTTTAGGTACAAAGCGCGAGTGAATAGGTATCTTCTAGGTAATCATGCTACATCTTAGACCATATCATCACTTACCATCAGGTGAAATATGGTCAAACGCTTACCTATCTACAGTAAAAAAAGGTAAGGCTCTGTCGCGGCTCCTCAGGGGGAGAAAATGCCTCCGCGTTTGGTCGGTTATGTTGGTGAAACCACCAGGAAAGGTCATCAAGCAAGGAATCTGGACAATCCTGGTGAATGACTCATTCCCGCATATGGGTGGTCAAGGAGGGCGCCTTTCCATCAAGGATGTGCTATGCAGCTATAATGCAAAGATGGACGGCTACACTACGAAACCATATGACCGTTTTTATTAATACTAAGTCATGTACTAGTACTAGGAAAATGCGTTTTGTAGATGGGGCACGCATTTTTCCATACAAAAGCCATATCTTAGTTAAACCCGTTTCCACCACTCTGATGCTATTTGAGCCAATGAACATGATTGCGTCTGGTATCCACCAGACGCATCCATAGCAACGTAGCGTAGCATTTCTTTGGTAGAAAGGAACCCTTATTTGTATACAATTATCTTACTATGGCTTACTATCAAATAAAACTCAAATAAATTATAATGGATATTTTATAAAAGAATCTGCTGACACAAAGATTATAGTTGACAATCGAACTGGAAAGCTCAAGTAAATAAGGTGTGCTCTAAACTAAATAGCTAAATTTACCTGCTTAGTAGACTCTGAAAGACAATACACATCGCATAATACACTAATGACAGCATATTATTCATATATTTATTCTACACTGGATTATGGCCTTCACCTCTGGGGAAACAAGAATATTAAAGTGTTTAATGCTTTATCAATAGAACTCCAATCTCTCCCAAGAATGCGGTTTAGAAACGCAGTAAAGTTTTGGCTGCAGGAACAATGCTTCTATTCTGTTGAGGAGTACTTGCAATTTAATATTCAGATCCAGGCACTAATTGAACTCGATGCAAAGTGCTTTATATTTGTAAAGTCTGTAATATACTTGTATATTCCTACCGATTTTATTCCATTTTAGTTCTAACTTAATCCCAATTATTTTATTTTATTTCATTAAATCTGACATCTTTCATAATTTAATTTAATGTAATTTTATATTTTCATGCTACAGGGTAGCGTAACATGTTCGCATATATTTTTAAATGTAACACCTTACCATGTACCATGTTTCTTGTAAATAAATATGATTAGAATTATTAAGTAGTTATGTCTCTGTGTACCTCCAATGGGTTCTTCTCCAAAGAATCCTTGGTGGGGAGACCTACGTACTTAGTGCCTTATTAGGAATATCATCATCGAAGGCTTCTAAAATTTGTATATTTAAGTGTGATGATATTTTTTTATGTGATAGTTGGCAGACGAGTAGACGGATCGATGACAACACCAGTGGAGTCCCAAGTAAAAAATAAATGTATTTATTTATTTATGCTAGTCACATGGTTATAACGTTGGTATAATCGTACAATACCTAGAGAGCGACACAATACATAATTATTTATCTTTATATAATGACAGAGATATATAAAACTTTGTGTTGCCATAAGAGTTATGAAATTAATTTGTCGTTTAAAAATTCTTTTAGATTGAAGTGTGATTTGTTTATAAAAAAACAAAAGTTTTGAATTTGTAGAAATGTAAAATAAATAGAATATACTGTGTTTTCTCCAATTTTTCAGCTTGGACGATAAGTTATGGCCAATCCAGATGGCGTCAATGTTCAAAAAATGTCTGCCGTTGTGACGTCACCAGACGTTCGTTGAACTGCTGGAGAGCAGGTCTTTCCAGTCTCACCACCGAGTTGGTAGTGCCTGCTGACTTACTTACTATGTACGTACGTGCTTTCAAACAGATATTAGAAGTTGATCTGAAACGTGATGCGCAATATTCATGTAAGTGAACGGCAAAACCGCAGGTTGAAGCATACATTGCCTCTCAAAGGGTCAATTTGGGTAAAACCTCAACACTACTCGTTCTGAATAGTTGTGATCACTTAGGTACCTGGTCACACCCAAAGCAGAAAAAACCGGACCCACTGGTACGGCTGTACAATCTTCTAATTCTAATAAAAATTGATAGGTAAGACTAAGTTTCCATGGTGCGGTTTCTTAGACGCGACAGCTGCGAATCCGCACCTGCTGCGGTTTTTATCTCAGAACACTCGAAACCGCGCATAATCCGCAGAGGCCAGAGCAGCGGTAGCCGCAACCAACCTCACACATCGGGTCGCGGACGTAAAAATGCACCGTGGAAATTGCTATCTGCCTTTCGACACAGGCGGTTCCATTTCAGAAACCACCACGGCATACGTGAAAGTGTAGTGAAAAGTTATGCTGATTGAGAAATAGAAGGGAAAGTGTGATCTGAACAAGTAATTAAACCCTCAATACAAGATGCGCATATATGGTACACTTATGGGTCACATTTAAATTAAATTATACAGTCCTTTATACTTTTAATACTTTTCAATCTAATTTTGTCACGAATTGTCTAATACTCTAAAAAGCAGGAGTTATAATAAGGTATTACCAGATAAGAAGATACGTGTGCATTAAATCTGTGCGTGTGCACATAGGTGCAGGTACGTGTAATTTGTATTCAGAGTAATCAGGCTATTCGTTACTAAGTTGGACTACAAATACTTGGTTTAACTACAGATGTTTTCAACAAGGGTGTCTCTGCAGGGATAGAGAAGTAATAAGGAAAATGTAGTATTACGGTCTCAACCCATTTGCCTTGCACAACTTTACACAGGTGGATCAGGGTTAAGTGAAAAACTAACTTTCAAGGATAAAGTTTTGAACTATAAGTAACGACACGTGTAATTTTGACTCCATCGGGCCTGAGGGCGCCCTATACTACATTTGCCGAGACGTAGACACTTTTAGAACTCGTTTACTCTAGCCGTTGTCAGTTCTGAGGCTAAATGGCCAGGCCATATCAACTTGCTAATTCGGTAAGCTATGTTGATGACTTTGGTTCTCTGTCGGATCACCAATACAATTTTACTTAACCATACAGATTATCTATGATACCTCTAAACATGATGAAGTTCAAAGGCATTCAACACGCTAATACGATAAATGTGGAGTTAATATTTTTACATTAGTAAAAATTACCCGACACTAGCGCCTCAACCTTTGCGATTTGTGGGTAGTCAATAGTTTGTAGTAGAAACATCTCATTTGTACTATGTTAACATCTCATTTGTACCTAATAAACGTAATTTTACCAATAAAGATTACCTTTCAATGCAACCATTTCAATGCAATTGGATACGTTGCAGTGATCTGGGGACAAACAAACTGCGAACGCTGCACAAGTCGACATTCAAAGGCATGCGCTCGCTCGCCGAGCTGGATATGTTCGACAATCATGTCGAATACTTGCCTTCTGGAATATTCGAGCCCCTTGTGAACTTGAGGATACTGTAAGTACCCACCGTTAGAGAAATGGCACCGCTATCCTAAACCAAATATTCATGAAAACAATTTCAGAGAATTCATAATACATTAATAAAAATACTACTACTTACCTACAATAGGTCTAAAGTAAACTGGGCTCTTTTTTCATTTTCCATATTGGTTAAGGTGACGGGTAGGGCACACTAGGGAAGCCAATCGATTTTAATTAAAGCTACTAAACCGGATCTCTTTAAAACAATTTCGGGGTTACAACCTATCAGCAAAGACTTGTACTATTTATTAAATAACCATGCACAAATTTTGGGTCCGTTTTTGTACGCGAAAAATTGGTTACCTCCAAAAGCGGCCACTTTTGGCGTGAATCAATTTTTATATAGATCCGGTTTAGTAGCTCAAAATTTAAATTGATTGGCGTCCCTTGTCTGCCCTACCTGCCACCTGAAATCGTGAAGAAACGGGTAACGGTAAAAAGTAGACAAGTTAGTCTACTTTTTTAGACAAATATTAGTGCATGCGCTTCTTTTTTATTCACTTTGAAGGTTCGAAACCATTTATCCATTTAGTTGATATTAATTTGGACGATATTCTACAAGGATTATTTTAAAGACAAATATCGATGGGCTGAGGATAATACGAGGTCATTGCACAAGCTGTACGTGCTTAGACGAAAACTTCTAAAGAGTGCATGTTTGATAGCGCGCACTACGCTTATTTGCTCCAAGTTGTAGCATTCACGGAAAGCTAATGCTGCTTCGCTATTCGCATTTTGAGTGCATCAACAAAATGCAAAGATGCTTATTAAGCGATAACCCCTAACCCAACTGTTTTAGAAAAAGATATAGGTTAAAGATTTCGTATTCGATGTTTCAGACGACTACAAAGAAACTATTTAGAAGAAATAGACAGCGAAGCGTTTCGGTCCACAAAAAAGCTATTTCATGTAGATTTATCTAATAACTATTTGTATACGCTCCCGGAGAGGGTTTTCGCAAATAACTCGTTCTTAGAAACTATTGACATTTCCAACAATCAAATTGTATATGTGCCCGCGGACAGTTTCGTGGGGCTCGACTCTTTGACAATATTAGATCTCTGTAAAAACAAAATCCAAAGAATTGAAAATGGAACTTTTGTAATAAAGACCCTTCAAATATTAAAGCTGTCCGATAACCGTATAAGTAATATTACTGAGAACGCATTTGAAACTTTGGCGTCACTAGAAACTTTACTACTTGATAGAAACAACTTGGAAAATATTCCGAGTCGTCTGTTTTATAATCTCAACTGCTTGACATATTTGGATTTATCAAATAATAATTTGTTGAGTGTAAGTATAATAAAGTTAATATATTTTGTAGTATATGAAAATGATAATTTATTTTGTGAAATCAATTTTAATTTTTCAGCTGACGGGCATCGAGTTTGAAAATCTGAAAATGCTGCATAATCTAGACTTAAGAGAAAATTCTTTAACGGAGCTACCAGATTATACCTTTTCAAAGTGTTCTAGACTCGAAAAACTGGACTTGTCTAAGAATAAGCTGCGCTTTTTAAACATCACGGCGTTTCACAGCCTGGAGAACCTGACGTCTCTGTTGTTGTCTGATAATAAATTACATGAAGTGCACTTTAAAACCTTTTCAACTCTAAAAAATCTCACAACTTTGTAAGTGTTTAGACGGTAATCTTTTTACTGTCAGCTATTATTTTGGGTTTATTAAACAATACTTACTCATATAAGTGTTATTTTGTATCCATCTACGAGTTTATTCTATAAAATTTATTGTTTATTTTATTTTAGTAAATTAGTTAGCCAGAGATATTTTTTCAAAAAGTTGTCTAGCAAGTTAAATCATTAATTTTATATTCATATCATGAGTTGTATCAATTATGTTAATGATTGGCCTAATTCGCATTTTATTGCCTTAAGTATTGTGTACCTTACGTATTGTGGATTCAATTTTCAACAAATTCCTGAGATGAACGATTAGTTTGATCAGTATTATAGATTCTATTTCATGTATTATTATGTACGTACGTACATTATATTTATGGCAATTTCGTTGATTACATAACACGAGATAATTACTTTGGGAACAAGTCTATTGTGGGATGTTGTCTAATATTTAAATGTATTTAATTTCACAGGTACATAGATGGCAACATGTTTCCGTCATTACCATCGCGGACCTTGGATTACATGCCTAAACTGGCAATAGTGAAATTATCAGGGAACCCATGGCATTGTGATTGCCACGCTCTGTATATTTCAGCGTAAGTTTCTTCTATTATGACACCCCCTTAGATGGTAAACAAAACCGACGATTGTCAACGTATCTATTAACCATCCTCTAATCCTCAGTGTCAGCCCGGGGTCTGGAAGTTGGCGGTGTTGTGCCTCGAAAAGCACGTTAAGTCGATGATCCTGCGTCCGATAGAGAGGTCCGTAGAGTAGAGGGCTACGGTCGTGTATAACTGGAGTAGGAATTTGAGGGCAAGGGCAACTTTCTATTAGAGTGTACTTTTGTTTGCGCACACACTTGAGCTCTATAATATATCCTGCGTAAGTGACTGATCGTTGGGCTGCCTTAGCTGAAATATGTGGGAGGATATTATTAACCACCTTTGCTTTCTCTTTTTTGGTATGTTCAGTAGCGAACAACCTAAATACATTTATTCTGATGTCAAATTATTTTAAGCTTATACAATAACTTCTCCATCCACATACAGAATGGTCCACTTTCAGTGGTCCAAAAATGGTTATTGATGGTTTTTGGTATGCAAGTCTTATCTAGTTATAGGATTTTTTGTAGTTTTCAAGAATAAAAAAAAAGTGTTTAATTATTTTTAACAGGAAAGACTTTACGAATCGACCACATTCAATATGTTATTAAAAATATAAGCTGATTATATCCCCTCCGGCCACATTGGCAACTAAGGTTCACAACCAGTTGCCGAAGAAGAACTAACATTCTTGCTACTCAACCAGTTGCCAAAGACGGTAGATTTTTTCTTTTTTCGCAACTAGCTGCCTACAAAAAATTATTACATTTTATTTGATTTTAGATACATTACAATTTCGCTTAAATTGGATATGTATCTAAAATCAAATAAAATGAAAGTAAAAAATTCTAGCATATGAAAATAATAATTCCAGCGAATACTAAAGTACGTGATTGAAATATTCAGTGATCAGTGAAAGAAAAATAACAAGCCAGTTGATATTTATGAAATAAAATAGCAGCACTTTAGTAACAACCCACTCCGTATTTATTTGGATATCGTCGCTGATACACACACTTCGTACAGCCATTAAATTACACAGACCTGAAGTAGTAGGTAAATCATAAATAAGAATAATTACTACCAACATTAACATCTAAATGACGTTCATTCTTTGCATTGCAGCCAACTTAAATACACAAAACAAAACATTGCTATATTAATAGCACCAGTAATCCTTTTTTTTAATTCACAAACTAAGCAGAATATTCTCTGACTTTAAAATTCAGAGCGACATTCGACTTCTCTCATTTGATAGCGAATTTTCATGTTGAAATTTGAAGATTAAGAAATGAATATTTACCCAAATTTTAGTAGTTTTTCAAAAGGTAAAGTTAGGTTACCTACTTGTCCTACGTAATAGATTAATTAATCATTTGGATTTTATTTAAGGCCTGCATCGAACTTTATAGGTAACTGACACTATCGGTCTTGAATAAATCCATTATATTTGAAGATATTGTCTAGAAAATGTGCTCATTTGTTACATGATAGGGTTTACGATACTGGATAAAAAATGCCCAAAAAGAGCTCGTGTCTTAAAACCTTAAAGTCGTGAAAAGTTTAAATTTATTAGCACTAAAATAATTGATTTTCCAGATTATTTTTATAACAGTTAAAAAAAATATGATTATTCTATTAAAAAATGGTTAAATGAGTGTAATTTTTTAACCCTCGCGTCGTTACGGCAGTTCTCTCTGCTCTCGCAAGACAAGTTACACAGAGACGATTTTCTGTGTTACCCAATAATGATAATTTCTCCGTAAAAACCTATCTATTGGCACATAAAATATTAGTACCTACGTCAATTAACATTTACTGTGCAATTAGATATTTTACTGATCGATACAACCTATTGTATCGAATCTGTTGATATTGTACCTATACAATATCAAGGTTATGATGTGTAGTGTTTATAATTGGTCTGTATGGACCTAAATTAAAAAAAGTATTTAGAAGTATTAAAAAGTAAAATATCAACCTTTAAACTGTCTCACTGAAGGGTAAAGGCCTTTATCATAGAAATCAAGTCATCGCTACTATGGTGGGATTAGGCTTAATCACCACGATTTGCCAAATGTGGATTGGTAATAAATAACAAGCCCGAGTTATATTCAAAAAATTCGAAACATACTTTTTGCTCGACCCGGGAATCGAACCCAGGATCCCGAGATCACGGCCCGGTACTTAAACCACTAAACCACGGCGTTTAGAGGTATTAATTTCATTAAAATGTAGATATTTATTTTAATCTCATATCATAAACTAACCATATTGAATGTTATGAGGCTCCCAGCAAGGCATTTTGATTAGATTGTATCGAGATTTTAATTTCAGTATCAATATTTATTATCTGATAAAAAATATCAAAAGTAAAGATTAAAATTCAAATCACTTTTATATTGAATTTGTGTTTATTTCTCGTGATAAGCGTAGGTGCATAATACCTATCTATGATTTATTTTTTGGAATGAACATTTATACAACAGAAATATTCGGTTTTAAAATATTATTTCTTTGCTTTTGTCATTTAAGTTTAATTATCTCAACTAAACTGCCCCGCCGGCGTTTATCTACAAAATTAAAAAGAAACCAGGCATACTTACTTTAACAACATTGTTATAATAAAATTAATTTAGCTGACTTTTTAACCGACTGCAAAATTAGGGGGAGGTTCTCAATTCGACATGTATTTTTTTAAATAATGACTGCAATCACGCCCCGTTGGTCTAGTGGTTTAAGTACCGGGCCGTGATCTCGGGGTCCTGAGTTCGATTCCCGGGTCGACGGAAATTATGTTTCGAATTTTTCGAACATGCTCGGGTTTGTGATCACCAATCCGCATTTGACAAGCGTGGTGATTAAGCCTAATCCCATCATAGTAGCGATGACTTGATTTCTATGATGGAAGCCTTAACCCTGCAGTGGGATAGTTTATAGGCTGATACTTTTTTTTTAACTTTTAATGACTGCAATCATGGAGACACAATAACTCTGCCTATGGCTGACCGGTGTGGCAAGTTTTAAATCTTTTGAACTTTGTTTCCAGATGGGTACGCCTAAACGAAATGAAGATTTGGGACTATTCTCCTACGTGTATATCTCCCTGGTTTCTGGAGGGGCATTTTCTAAAGAAGTTAAAATTTCCGGAGTTGTGCTCGGGCCAATGGGCCAGCATGGTTAACCTATCACCCAGACTTCCCATCCAGCAGCTACTAGCGCTAAATGTGTCGGTGAACAGGAAACCTCAGGACAGTATGGAGCAGAATCATGACGTCACTACTGTTGATACGTGGCATTAATGATTCTAGAAGAAATCGTCTGTTTCACAGTGCCTTTTTCAGCAGTTAGCGCAAACGCTTAAAAATTTATTCAGAAGGCTAAGTTTTATTTTACTTTATAGAACAAAATCCATATTTAGGTTCTATAGAAATTATTTAAAGGAGAGTATATAGCAATAAGATTATAATATTGTGAAAGAGCTGATAGCAGAAATGGTGCCTTACTGACTCTTCTTTGAATACAACAAGATGTGTAGGTTGGCTAAACGGCAACGCATTTCCACTCCCTCTGGTGTGGCTGATGTAAATGGGCGGTGGTGATCACTTACCATCAGGCGACTCGCTTACTCGTTCGCCTCCCTTTCTCATAAAAAAAATCAGCATATAAACTACGAAAGATCATAAAATATAAGGTGAGTGTGTAACTTCAGACTGAGACATCCACGAATTTAATATAATAGGAGCTAAGTAAGTTCTATTCTAACTGAATGTGTGCTAACCTATTCAACGACCAGCTTAATACTTGTTGTTAGATACACTATGACCATTGTGCTTCCATTCTCTACAAAACGTCACTTGAAAGTCAAATATAGCGCCAGAGTAAAACGAGAATATAGCAGCACCAACTAGTATTATTCCATGTAAGTTACTTACTTACTCGTGCTTATACACGTAAGCCGTCTGCCGACTGTAGGCTGCCCAACATACACATAGTTACAAACTATTCATGTACAATAACAGAAGATGTTGCTCTTGCAAAACTTAATCATTCCAAGTTTATTTATACTTTCGTTCTGTTAAGACTATTGTTCAATAATGTATATACTACGTGTGCGGATAAAGAATGGGGTCAGAAATGGCGGCGCATCTATTCACTTCTCGCTCGCACACTATTTGCGTCTATACTCGCACCCCACGAGTGCGAGTATAGACGCAATCCGCACTATCCCATTTTTTATCCGCACAGGTTGTACAACCTGAAGAATGGGATAAAAAATCGCACTCGTGGGGTGCGAGTATAGACGCAAATAGTGTGCGAGCGAGAAGTAAATAGATGCGCCGCTATTTCTGATCCCATTCTTTATCCGCAAAGGTAGTAAGTACTCATAGAAATAAGCAAATTTATAAAAGCCTAAAGACAAGCTAGGAAAAATGGACTTATAACTGAGAATACATTCTGTTGAAATAAAATTAAACCATATTTATTTATTTTTAAGATACTCCTCTAATTATGTAATTTGGCTTGATCACCACGTGGCGTAATGCGGATTGGTGACGAATGATTACGTTACGATTACAAATCGGAGCTATGGTCAAACATAAGTACTTTTTGCTCGAACCAGAGGGCCTAATTTAAAGCAGACGTTACGACCGAATCGGAGTTTCTCTCTCTTTCACACGTGATGTGTTTCCTTTGTTTGGATACGACAGATACATTCTCATTCGTTACCGGACGGCTTCCAATTAAACCCTCAGGAATCAAATCGAAGGCCCCCAGATCACGGCCATACTTAAAGCAATAGACCAACAGGCTAGCACATACAAAAATTGAACGAATTTATTAATTTACACGTTTTTGCTATACAAACAGCAATCTTGTTCCCCAGAGGCCCTTTTAGATACATGCGATTGATGGTCAAACATAAATCGACCTTATCTACGCTGTAAGTTAATGTGCCAACTGGGAGGCTCACCAGGACGTGCCGAGAATAAACCAAGTAACACCAATAACCAAGTGACGTTCGCTGTCAAATTAACAATGTATCTAATCACAGGATACCTCCCTGATTGTGATGTCTAATAATAAGCGATACCCACGGACACAGAAATTCGATTCAATTCAATTTATATTTTACTAGTAGCCCGCCCTCTGACGCCCTGTTGGTCTAGTGGTTTAAGTACCGGGCCGTGATCTCGGGGTCCGGGGTTCGATTCCCGGGTCGAGCAAAAAGTATGTTTCGATTTTTAGGGTTCCGTACCTCAAAAGGAAAAAACGGAACCCTTATAGGATCACTTTGTTGTCCGTCTGTCCGTCCGTCTGTCAAGACCCTTTTTCTCAGGAACGCGTGGAGGTATGAAGCTGAAATTTATATCAATTACTCAGGTCTACTGTCCCTTGAAGCTGTGAAAAAATCAAACTTCTAAGCCAACGCAATCAAAAGATACAGCTGTTTATGCCGCAAATTTTCGACACTTGCAAGGGAATCAAAACCTACAGGGTGCTTCCCGTGAACTCAGAATCTTGAAATTTGGTACGAAGAAACGTCTTATAGCATAGATAAAGAAAATAATTACGAAAACCATAAATTTTTAGTTACATCACATAATATATATTTTTTTAATAATTTTAAACTTACTACCCATTTCCTCATAAACGCGTACAGGTATTAAATTGAAATTCATACCAAATACTCAGGTCTTTATTACCTTTAAGCTGTAACAAAATCAAACTTCTATGTCAACGCAATCAAAAGAAACAGCAATTTAAGCTGCATATTTTGAAACTCGCAAGTACTCGCAAGGGAATCAAAACCTAAAGGGTACTTCCAGTCGACCTAGAATCTTGAAATTTGGCATGAAGCAACGTTTTATAGCACACATAAAGGAAAAATTCCGAAAACCTTAAATTTTTAGTTACATTACAAAATATATATTTTTTAATAAATATAAACTTATTACTTTTTTCCTCATGAACGCGTAGAGCTATCAAGTTGAAATTCATATCAAATACTTAGATCTAATTGCCCTTGCAGGTTTTTTTCGAACATAGCTCGGTGCACCAATCCGCATTAGGCAAGCGTGGTGATTAAGCCTAATCCTATCATAGTAGCGATGGCTTGATTTCTATGATGGCGGCCTTTGCCTTGCAGTGGGACAGTATATAGGCTGATACTACTAGCCCGCCCTCATTATGTACTAACAGATGGCGCTGGGTGTCGATTGCATCGCGCTAGTGTTTCGCCTTTCTGGTTTGTATATAAGATCTCTATTTCTCTAGATGACACAATCACAATATAATAGTCAGCACTCTGCAGTTTCATAGTCCAGGACCGTAGACTAGGGCGCATATAGACCAGGGCGGATATCCTAAATCTATTCCCTTTATTACATCACGATCTAACAGAAGATCCGGAACTATACTGGTCTCCAGCCTCTTGTAACATTGCGTGTTTGAAGGGATGGCACGAGTTTTAGTACGGTAACAAATTTAGATTGCGTTTTGTAACAAGGTGTAATTTTTAGGTGGAATATTTTCATTAACTATATTGTGAGAGACTGGCGTCTGAAGGATCCTATATTGCAGATTACTAAGCTCCCATCACCTCCGAGTAATGAATAGTAATACATTAAAAATAGCAATACAGTGTAATTAGGTAAATAGCAACTTTTGGCTGTGCGAAAATATTCCTGAATAATATTATTACCTGGACCTCTTTAAGCCTAGAGTGAATAGGCTTCTCGGACAAACATCTACCTTAGACATCAGGCGGAGAGTTGATTTCTGTTATAACTAAAACATTACAAGTTGAAGGATTGATAATGATAGATAACCCCAAGGACATTGATCTCGTCCCAGACTAAGGTGCCAGCACTGTGGAAACCGAAAATAATTAAGATAGCACTTACACCTAGAATCTAATGAAGAAATTCGATACATTTTAAAATTTTACTACAACAAAGGCAAAAATGCAACGCAAGCCTCGAAAAAACTTTGCGATGTTTATGGACCTAGTGCAGTGTCTGTGAGAGTAGCACAAATTTCAATACGGAAATTTTGATGTCAAAGATGCACCTCGCTCTGGTCGCCCTATTACGGATAAAATGGATGCCATTTTTGTAAAAGTGGAGCAAGATCGACATATCAGTAGTCACGACGTAGCTGAAGAACTAGGAATCGACCACAAAACAGTTTTGGCGCATTTGAAAAAAGCTGGGTACACAAAAAAAACTCGCAATAAGGTGATGTTGTGTGTGTGTGGTGGGATGAGAAGGGCAATATTCATTATGAGCTGTTACCACCAGGCAGGACTTTCGATTCTGAACTCAACTGTGAACAACTTATGAGATTAAAACAAGAAGTTGAGAGAAAACTGCCGGAATTGATCAACACAAGGGGTGTGGTGTTTCATCATGATAACGCTAGACCTCACACATCTATAGCCACCCAGCAAAAATTAAGAGAGTTTGACTGTGAGGTGAATGCATCCGCCCTATAGTCCTGACCTTGCAACTTCAGAATTCCACCAGTTTCCAGACTTCCAACTTCAGAATACCAAAATCACGAGAGGACAGCCAAATCCACTTGTCGCGGTATTTTAATGAAAGGTCCCAAAATTATTTATAGCAATTGGATGATGTCCCTACCTACAAGATGGCAAAAGGTTATCGAACAAAATGGTACCTACATACATACTTTAGTTAAATGTAAATAATCATTATTAAAAAATGTTTTGGATTTTCTTAAAAAATGCGAAGAAACTTTGTCCCCAACCTAATATTTACTTATGACATTGCCGTTCTGCATAACTGGCCATTTCAAATCATTTTTTTTTTTTGCGGAGAATTCTAATTTAAAATTAATTATATATTAAAAATATGGAATTCTTTTTTCAAAAGTACATAGTAATTTTGTTTATTAAGTAGTGTTACATTTTTATCGCATTTCAATCTATTTCGTCATCATGGATACCTACGTAAAAAAAATGAGTACTCGTAATTGTGGAATATGAGTACCGTCGTGGCAGCAACGCGGCACAAGCGGCACGCAACATCAACGGCGTTTACGGAGCTAAACCTACAAACCAGCGCATTATAGGTTTGCACGCTTCCGTTCTGGAATATTTAAAAATGAACCTCGCGGTCGTCCGAAGACTTTGGTCCGACAATTACGAATTAAAGGCGATTTTGGTCGCTGATGATACACAATCTACTGCTGAATCAGCAGCAGCTTTAAATAATTTTGGTCTATTTGTGTACGTACGTAAGCGTCAAAATAATTTTGCTCTATTTGCGTCAAATTGGCAAAATAAAAATGCTCGAAAAATCGGACATTAAGTCCGATAGCTCAACTCATCGCCAGCGCGAAGTGCGCGTCGAGACGTGGCTTGTACTGCAAGACAGACACACAAATGAAAGAATTTTGACCCGCATTGTTATCAGCGATGAAAAATAGATGCTGTTTGATAATCGCAAGCGCTCAGCAGGTTCGTTAGTTGCTTATTCAGCACCCAAACAATGCCCTAAACGAAAACGTTTCCCTAGAAAAGTGATGGTCACTGTTTGGTGGTGTAGCGCCGGTTTGATTGATCACAGCTCCTACCAAACGGGGTGAGCATTATTGCAGATGTGTACTGTGAAGAACTGAACACAATAAACTAAACTTAACTAGCATATCTCTAAACAGATTTGGTCAATCACCCGTCTCCGCTGTTCCCTGCACGACAACGCGCAACCTCATACTGCACAACAAATGGTCTCCAAGTTGCAAGAACTGGGGTTGGAGCTTTCCGTCATCCGCACTACTCACCAGACCTTGCGCCTACAGACTACTACTTCTTAGAGAATTTGAATTACTTCTTGGCGGGAAAAATCATTTTTTGGCTGCCTCTCGGGTATTTCATAATACCTTTTGTTGCCCCCCGTCTAGCTAATTTATTTATTTATTTTGCATGTCACATGGTATTATTAGATCTTAAATTATTATAGTCCATAAATTATTTTTAAGAAGGGTCTCAATAAACTGCCACTGCTTTGGCGAAGATGCATTGATTGCATGGGTTTTACTTCGATTAATACAACTAAAAAAAAGTTTAAATTGTTTTATACAAAACGGCAATTTCCTAGGTAAAGACATAATATTATGAGTATATTAATATACTTGTGTGAGTGACCAATTGGCACGTCTCAGATGAGCCGTCCATGTCCGACAACACCCACATTAGGTACGACATACTATGCTCGGGAACAAAGGAACTGAACACCTACCGTGACCCCAAGGGAACAGACTGGGAGGGCTTTAGGAACTCCCTTAGGTTATACCTTGGAGATTTTAAATACATCAAAACTGTGGACCAAGACCAGCAGAGGACTTAGGCAAGAGCCTAATGAATGCGTATCTAGAAAATTGTCCTCTTAAGACCACTAAGAGCAACAGGATCGCGCCTTGGTGGAACAAAAACCTGGAGCATCTGAGGCAAAAGGCCCGTACCTTATTTAACAAGGCAAAAAAAGACAAGAACTGGGATGCTTACAGGAAGGCGTTAACACGTTTCAATAGGGAGCTCAGGAAAGCAAAAAGAAGATCCTGGCAAAAATTCTGCGGGTCCATCAAAGACACTGCCCAAGCTGCCAGGATCTATAAAATACTATCCAAGACACCTGAATCCCATCTAGGCCTGCTAAGGAAAGCGGATGGATCTTTCACAGAATCTCGGGAGGAAACACTGAGACTGCTTGCTCAAACGCACTTTCCGGAATCCGTGTACATTAATAACGAAAGAGAACTCCAGGTCAGTAAGTCTCCGGACAGGAGACCGAGGAATGAAGACTGGATGAGAGCTTCCGTTATTTTTCGTCCCCAGCAGATAAGTTGAGCCATTAGGAGTTTCAAGCCTTATAAATCTGGTGGGGTCGATGGTATCTTCCTGGCTTTGTTGCAGCGGGGCGAAGATATCATCATCTCTACGCTGATAAAACTATACCGTGCAAGCTTTGCTTGGAGTTATCCGCCATCAGCGTGGACTCGGGCGAAGGTCACTTACATTCCCAAGGGAGGGGACAAAGACAAATCGCAGCCCAAGTCCTACAGACCGATAAGTCTCACCTCATTCCTATTAAAAACGATGGAAAAGGTGTTGAACAGCCACATCAGGGCAACATACCTCGTTGAAAAACCCCTGAGTGCAAGACAACATGCTTACCAAACAGGCAAGTCCACGGAAACGGCACTTATTGACCTGGTGGACAGAATTGAGAAAGCCATAGAAGACAAAGAAATTGCACTCTGTGCCTTTCTCGACATCGAAGGGGCGTTTGACAACACCAACTTCGATGTTATAACACGTAGCATGGTGAATCGTGGAATCGACGACACCACCACCAGATGGATGGGATCCATGCTACAAAATCGGACTGCAACAACAACGTTGATGAATAAAACCCTTCATTATAGAGTGACCAGAGGATGTCCACAGGGCGGAGTCCTATCACCCCTTCAATGGTCATTGGTTGTTGACAGTCTCATCTGCGAGCTCAATGAAGCCAGATTTCTGACTCAGGGTTACGCAGATGACATAGTAATAATGGTCATAGGAAAATGCCCTAGCACCATTTCCAATCTTATGCAAAGGGCCCTACGAATAGTAGAAAACTGGTGCACGAGACACGTGCTAACAGTCAATGCACGTAAGACGGTCTTAATCCCGTTTACCAAAAGAAGGAAACTAGAAGCGCTCCACGCCCCAACACTTCTTGGTACGAAGCTATGCTTGTCCAACGAGGTCAAATATCTCGGAGTCTTTTTAGACCAAAAACTAACATGGAACAAGCATCTCGACTACATCACTAGAAAGGCAAAAATTGCGATGGGGGCAAGCAGTAGGTTGGTGGGGCTAAAATGGGGGCTACGGCCCATGGCCGCACTCTGGATTTATAAAACCATAGTGAGGCCGATCGTCACTTATGGCTGCTGTGTGTGGTATAAGAAGACGCACCAACTTAACTGCGTAGAGAATCTCAGCAAAGTTCAAAGAACAGCCTTATAGCCACCGGCGCGCTTTCGTCCTCTCCCTCTGCAGCACTGGATGCCCTCCTGAACATTCCACCTCTGCACATTCACGTGCAGATGGAAGCGAGGATGGCTATCACGAGAGCGAAAATCAGAGGGAGGACGAGATGGCAATCTAGGGTCATGAGAAACCTCTACAACGAACTAATGAAAATTCCGGTCATGGATATGCCCTCTGACTCCATGGTCCGTGAACACCGCTTCGATTAGCGGTTTACAGTCTTGTTACCAAGTAGACAAGACTGGGAGGCTGGAACTCCCGGAAATGTTAAGCAGAATGACATCGTTTGGTATACGGATGGCTCCAGGAAGCAGGGCATATCCGGGGCGGGATTTTGTAATGATCGCTGCGGAATACGCAAATTCGCCAGCCTGGGTCGCTATACCACAGTGTACCAAGCGGAAGTCTTCGCAATAATTGGCTGTGTCCAAGAGAGTCTACAAATGAATCTCCAGAATAAGAAGATATTCATCTTCTCAGATAGTCAAGCTGCCCTCAAGGCGTTAACATCCTGTGAACTTGACTCCAAACTCACTAGCGAGTGTGTCCTGCTCCTAAACCAGCTTGGCAATGCCAACATCGTAAATCTGATTTGGGTACCGGGACACTGTAATATCAGAGGCAACGAAGTCGCTGACGTGCTAGCAAAGGCTGGGGCAGAGAGCCCACTACTCGGACCGGAACCATTATGTGGCGTTCCAGCCTGCATAGTCAGGTTCGAGATAAAAGATTGGGAGAAAAAACAAAGCACTGAATTCTGGAAAAGACTACCTCGACTAGAACAGTCTAAGGCGTTGATACAGGCGTTCGATCAGAGACGAGCTGTAGAGATAACAAAACTGAGTAGAGGACATGTTAGGGCACTCACTCGGACCCTCACAGGGCACTGCAAATTAAACAAGCACCTGCACAACATGGGCCTTACGGATACCAAAATCTGCAGGTTCTGTCGCGAGGACGAGGAAACGATTATCTACGTCCTCGGCGAGTGCATGGCGCTGCACCGCTGCAGAAGCCGGCACCTGGGAGCACACATGATCTCAGCTGACGAGATCAAGAGCTCCCCCATCAGCTCCATTCTCGGGTTTATCCTGGAACTGGAGCTGCATGAGGTGCTGTAATAGGTTACGGGGCTGCCACAATAGATCATCTACTGGTCGCAGTGGCTATGAGACGCAGGGCTCACCCCATTTCTATCAAATAATAATAATATTAATATTAACCACCAAAATGGAAAACGTAATGTTAGTAGTTTTTTCTTTTCGATGGCTTACTATGAAAATTCATTATCAGATAAAGTAGTGCAAAGTAATGGCTTCCATGAATGCTACTGTCGTTTATAAATAATATAAAACTAAACCCAAATAAATACAAGAAACTCATTCAATTGATTGAAAAGGTATGCACTAACCTTTCTATATTTGATATCCGCCGATATTTATAAAATAAAACTTTCTTATCACCCAAGACATTTTGTTGGTTGAACCAAAGCCAGTAGCTCAGTCAAGACTTATATATGACATACGGACAGCGCAAAAATTATACGAGTAGGTAACAAAAATATATATTTTTGCAGTGCAGACTTTAAAGTAATGTAGTGAAAAATGTTGCAATCTAAACGATATGATTTCAAAAGTCGATTAATATTTGATGAGCATAATAACATTCAGAAAGATCTCCCTCTCCTCTCTGTTTGATTCGAACCCGACCGAAGCGATGGAAGCGCGTTCCTATCCACTGAGCTACCATCGCACGCAAAACTTGCGAGTCATTACAAAATTTCATTCTGATATAAATAATCACAATAAACTACCAATTATCGAAAAACCTAAAAGCATTATGTATTTCCTAAATTTTCTTTAACGCCAAGATTATTGGGTCTTTATATTTAAATGGAAAACTTTTGGGTCTGTCTTATTAAGCCTCTCTTAAAACTTTCCGTTTCTGACTACTTTACAAATCAATCTAAGTTACTTCCACTTTCCAATTCAATTAATTGTGAATTTGATCTGAGTCTTATCTACGGGGAACAATCGTAGATTGTTTAGTTAAAATCGTATGTAAATCCATACACAGGTATTCAATCGGATATTATTGATATAATTTAATATATTTGGTACGGTATTTTTTGGACGACCCGTTTGGAACAGTGGTAGTGAACGCTGCCTTTGTCCAAGGGTTGCGGGTTCGAACCCCGCACAGTACAAACATTTGTGTGCATGAACATGTCTGTTTGTATTGGTCTGGGTGTTTCTATGTATTATAAGTATGTATTTACAAAAGAAAAGTATTATATGTATATATTTGTAATTCCGCTGTTGGTTCGAATATCCCTAACACAGGTGCTTGAGCTACCTATCTCGGAGTCAGATCAATGTATGTGATGTTGTGAAATATTTATTTATTTATATTTATTTATCAAAATAGTTCTTATGTCAATTACTCTGTCGTTTTCGAATATGAGATGTATTGGTGTTGCATGTATGTCCATGGTCGGCGGCAGTCGCCTACCATCAGGTGATTCGTCTGCTAGTCTGCTACCTCTATTATAAAAAAGTATAATCAGTACTTCCCTCACTCTTACCGAGGTGTCGTAAAAGGCGACTAAGGTAAAGCTGCTGGCATGATCATCAGCACCCAGAGAAGGAAAACTCTGCATTTATATCAAAACCCTCGCCAACCCGTCTGCCCAGCGTGGTGAGTATGGCAATTGCCCCTCATGTGATTGAGGGTGGCCCGTGCCCCAGCAGTGGGGACTTAAATGGGCTGACGATGACGATGGATGTAAAGGATACTATACAATTGTAGATTACTTAAATGATAAGGATTCATGGACATGATGACCTCCGTGCCTGCACACATGTAGTAATTGTATAAATATTTACTGGAATCATTATTATTATATAATTAATCATTTTTAATAAATTAGGCTTAGCAGCATTTATTAATGTATACAAATTGATTAGTATTGATTAATCAAACAATTGACAAGATGCTAACCACCTACTATTGTACACCTCGTCCTGCAGTTTATTAGTATTGGATTAAGTACTCTGTGACCTATGAGGGGAACCTAAGTAGTCATGCTCACTCAAATGTCTCTGAGGTGGTGGCGTTATGTGGCGGGTCATTACATTCCCTCTAATATGGTTGAGTGAAATGATGGCTGACACATACGTCATACTTGTGAACAGGTGCCACCTTTGGGGACTGGTCCGCTTCGGTTTACCTCATATTTAGCTTTTAATTTGCTTCATTCTATTTTGTGTTGCATTAGACTGTATGACTTGGTATGAGGATAATAAACCATTGTAAAAAAGTTGGCGATTAAAAAGAGTAACTGGCGAGTTTCTTGCCGGATCTTCTCGACCAGAAACAACTTTCCGAGCCGGTGGTAGAATCGCATTATGTTTATTTATTTCTTTAGTATATTTTATGTATCACCATATATATGTATTAACATGTAAATTATACATAAGTACTTATAAATAGTTTTAAGTCATTCAAATGTATGACGATTTGTAAGTGCTGTGTACAAGCCTATGCAAATAAAGAATTATTTGAATTGAATTGAATTGAATTGAATTGAATTGATGATGATAATCAGTACACAAATTTATTGAATAAATACGAATATGTCAAGCTATAATATTAGGTAGGTCAGGAAGGCTTGCTAAACTTGACAGAGTCATCTACGCCCTATTCTGTTTCACGGTATGCCCATGTTAGTTGGTGCGTTACTTGGGATTTATTTAGATTCAACACGTAACTGGACTGCACATATAGCTGAGGTTAGTCGTAGGGAAGTCCCGTAGGCATGCCCGAGAAGTCTGTACCGGTTTAAATTCTTTCACCCTTTTTCTGCCAAGCTCATGCCGATTCACTCCCTGATAATACCCATAATTGACTATGCTGATCTATGTTATCTCGATCTCACTGAGGCCCTCACCAACAAGCTCGATCGTCTTCTTAACAACTGCATTTGATTTATCTGCGGACTTCGCAAATACGATCATACTCTGCTTACCGGAATCGCCTGAAATAGCTCCCTTTACGTCAGCGTAGACATTGTTGAATTATTTGCTTTTTATATATCCTCCACAACCCGATTTCTCCATCTTATCTCAAAGATCAGTCCCGCCTTCAGTGTCTATCTCATGACCGTTCTTCAGATAATTCTTCTCTATATCTCGCCACACTGCACCTCGTTCGTCACCAACTAATTTACCGTGAAGACTATACCGTATGGAGATTCTCACGGTATCTCTCTCTACTCGATCTCTCTCTCTCTTCTCGATTTATGTCGCAGCAGTAGCTGGCCTCCCACAAGGTTGACCGACGATCTAGTGAAGGTCGAGGGAATCCCTTGGATGTGGAGAGATTGGAGAGGCCTATGTCCAACAGTGTCCAATATGCGTTAATGATGATGATCGTACTTGCCGATGACAAAACGCTAGTCCCCCTACTGAATGTACTCGTACTACTTATTCACTAACAAGATAACTAGCTATGACTGCCTCGGTAGCACAGTGGATAGTGGGTCGCACTTTAAAGCGACGGCTGCGCAAGAGGTCCCGGTTTTGACTTCCAGGTCGGGCCAAAAATTTGTACCTAAGTTTTCGGTAAGAAATTATTAGTGCCAGCCCGGAGTCTGCAAGTTGGCAGTCTTGTACCCCCGTGCCTCGGAAAGAACGTTAAACTGTTGGTGCTGCTGTTCTGTCCCGTTCTGTCTCCGGTCGTGTCACAGTAGTGTCCCATCGGAATATTAGAGTAAGGGAATAGAGAGTGCATTTGTTTTTGCGCACACACTTGAGCACTATAATATATTCCTAATGCGTATGTGTGGCTGGTCATTGAGATTGGCCGCCGTAGCCGTAATCGGTTGTAGGATTATTATAATTATTTAGGGATGAATTCCCTCCGTCAGGGACAGACGAGAGGTTAATACATGATCACATATTGGACTGTGCATAATCAAGAAGTGAACTGGTTAAAACATTGGAATTAAAAACCTGACACTTCGTTCGGATGACGTAGGTACTCCGTGTTTATGACAATCACGTCACGTGAATGATTTTAATATTACCAGTAGATATTAGCGGTAATTAATTCACAATACAAAGAAAGTAGGTACTCCAATAATGATAGAGAACAATCATCAGTGAATCATTCTCAGAAACTGATAAATGACTTATTGATAAAAAAATGGAAACATTCCTAATGATTTTTACATCGCTAAAATGCTTGTTTATCGCGTTATAAAGCTGAAGGTAATATGTATATCTATTATCTCGATATTCCTGAGATACGATTCTATAGATAACAGTAACAGTCAATGCCTATAATTGACATTTTGTTCAGTTGGACATTGTTATTTTATTTGGAGACACTGATATTTTGTGTGTGGTGGTGGTATGGTGAAATACTTTCAAAGTTTTCGTACGTGAACTGCAAGAGTGAAACCTTATTGTTATTAAGAGAGAATAAATACCAAAACTATTATTGGCTCTAATAGAACGCTTCATTATTATATACGGTCAGTAAAAGCATTTTACAACTAATAATACTTTCTTAATAGATTTACCTAAATACGTTTTTAAGACTATGCTTTTTGGATAGTGCAATAACATGTAAGTACATACATACATACATTCAAAATATGTAAGTAATGAGTATTAATGTACATAACATTAGGTATACTAAGCAAATTAGTACTTAAGTAACCTACATACTACGCAGGTGCCAATGTGAAAACAACGTACAGTGGCGGACACATCAAGCTATGCAAAACTGTCAAATTTCTTTATTCGATTATAAACCTTATATTGTTACACATTGAGTTCGATATCGATTGAGGAAATTTGACAGTTTTGTATAGCTTGACCTGTCCGCCACTGTACCTACACTTATATATAAATTTCGTTTTGGTAACTGAGAGCACATTTACCAATAACATTACAAAACATGAATAGTAAGAAAATGCATACAGTGACCAATTAGAAAATCAAACCTCTTTCTATGTAGAGAATGAGTGTAGATTGTCCAGAGTGACGCCGGCTAATTAATGCATGATAATGCGATGATAAGGACTAGGTCCGGGACGCCCCAGTCTCGTGTTTCTAAAGTGCACTTAATATAAACAACCAAGTTATTAAAGACGCAGACGACCTGCGTTTCAGGAACGCGCGTCATGTACGCTGTACGTGGCAATTTTGACGACTAGAGGCGCCATGAAAGAACCGACACGAATGACCAAGAAGAAACCGTTTTGTACCGTGGGAGAGCCACGCTATGGCATGAATAGGCCGGCTCGACCGGAGTGATACTATGGCCTCACATAAAACCGGCGTGAAGCAGCGCTCTGTTACACTGCGTGACCGGACCACTTGTGAGTCCACTTGTGTCGTGGGTGTCCATGGGCGGCGTCAATCGCTTACCATCTGCCACCTATCCTAAAAAAAAAATACGGAGCTAAAATTTAAGATTCTCTGTGCTTATAAACATAAAGCTTGATTTGATTGTTGATGGCGACCGAAACGCGCGTTTCATAGCACCTATTTGGCATGGACTCTATGGAGCGCACTCTAAGCTCGTACGTGAAGAGCGTGTAGGCTTAAAGTGACGAGTAGGGCACACTAGCGACGCCAATCGATTTTATTTTTTAGTTATTAAACCGGATCTATTTTAAACGATTTCGGGGTTACAACCTCTCGGAAAACACTTTATTAAATAACCATGCACAAATGTTGGTTCCGTTTTTGTACGCGAAAAGTTGATTAGTGCATGGTTATTTAATAAAAAGTATAAGTGTTTGCAGAGAGGTTGTAACCCCGAAATCGTTTAAAATAGATCTGGTTTAGTAGCTAAAAATTAAAATCGATTGGCGTCGCTATTGTGCCCTACCCGTCACCTTAACCGACGCCACCACTAAACAAAACGCAGAAGCTACGAGCGGCTACAGCGCGCCTGTATGGCTGTATCTGCGAGTATACGCGCAGGCGTTACACAATTACCCTGTTAGCTTAGGTTACAAGTTTGTATTCAAATATCGATTCAAGAGCGTATACGCGTTCCATATACTAGGGGTCATCAAAGCGCACCAACATGGTTTTTAGATACGTATCAAACTCGGTTTTGTAATCAAAGTTATAGATTTATAAGTTTTGATACATATAAATATCTAGAAATCTAGACAAAGCAATGCATGAGATTGGCTACATGCAAGCTTGGACAGTTAACACAACGATGTTAAACAAAGGCCCGAATTGTTCCACTAGCATTTGTTTTGCAACATTTGGCGCGTCACAATCACAAATTTATATTTTAAAAGATCACGGTTTATTGAAGAATCGCCGATCTATTGATCGGATTATTCCAAAACATCTCTCAAAAATCTCATATAATATTATGATGAAAAATATGCATTTCAAGATCGAAATCCACTGTAGAATACTACGATACGTTGAAATTATGAATAATTGGTTGAGTCGAAATTTGTTAAGCGTCTGTCAACAGTTATGGTAGCTCCCTTATCGTGCAAAGTAAACCTTTTCTTCATTTATGTATCGCCTGGGCTTTCTTATTAAGGTGACGGGTAGGGCACACTAGCGACGCCAATCGATTTTAATTTTTAGCTACTAAACCGGATCTATTTTAAACAACTTCGGGATTACAACCTCTGGGCGAACACTTATACTATTTATTAAATAACTATGCACAAATGTTGAGTCCGTTTTTTAAAACAAAATTGATTACCGCCAAAAGCGGCCACTTTTGGCGTGAATCAATTTTTCGCATACAAAAACGGACCCGACATTTGTGCATGGTTATTTAATAAATAGTATAAGTGTTTGCCGAAATCGTTGAAAATAGATCCGGTTTAGTAGCTAAAAATCAAAATCGATTGGCGTCGCTAGTGTGCCCTATCCGTCACCTTAAGATATTTTGGTCACTCCACTCCTTCACATCTGTGTTAGGAATATAAACTTTGAGGCACTGTATATTTAGGGCTGGGACCATTCAATACGAATATTATCAAATAAACGAGTACCTAAGCCTATTTTAGAAATATTCTACATCGAAACATAATTCTCTTTCATTACATCTTGCTCCATAAACAGCAAAAAGGTCTATTAAGTAGTTATTAAAATAAAATAATAAGATTATTTTACGCTTTTTTTTTCAGGGATGTCAATACAAAATACCAAAATTGAAACATAAAATGAGATTCAAAATATATCTCTTATTTCTAATTGGGCTATCCGTTTTAGTCTGTTGCAGCTATGGTACGTATTACAACAGTTTTCATTAGATAATTAAAAAATACAAATTAAATGTTTTTATATAGTTTTGAATTAAGACTCCGTATTCATAGCACTATATAGAAAAGTTCATAGTAAGTAGGTATCCTAATCTTACAAATGAATGATGTGATGATTTTACTAGCAATACACAGTTGTAAGCGTCGCGTTGTTTTCTTTACGAAGATATTTTGCAAAAATCCCTACACCAAATTAGTCTGAACATGGCTATCGTTTTTTAAACTAATCACACTTAATTCACAATGCAGGATGCCAAATGGATAACGTCGACAACTGGCGGTTGCCTCAAGCATACACAATCGTCGACGTATTCCGAGGAGAGATCTTCAGCAGTCCCACTTCAAATATCATGGGTAAGTAATATTAGTTTTCTCAAACATGCGCGGAAATTCGGACATAATTAAAAAAAAAACCTTCTTTAAAAATAAATCGATATTGCTCTATCTATTAGCCGTGTGGTCCCCGGCAGAGTAGAATAGGCCACCCTCACTCTTACCGAGGTGTCGTAAAAGGCGACTAAGGTAAAGTTGCTGGCACGATCATCAGCACCCAGAGAAGGAAAACTCTGCATTTATATCAAAACCCTCGCCAACCCGTCTGCCAAGCGTGGTGAGTATGGCAATTACCCCTCATGTGATTGAGAGAGGCCCGTGCCCCAGCAGTGGGGACTTAAATGGGCTGACGATTGACGATGACGATGATTGCTCTATTGAGATAAACAGGCCAGCAAAATTGCCTGAAAATCCTTAGCGTAAACTGTTTGAGAAGAGGGGATTCAAGGGGTAAACTACTATGAAAACTCATAACTGTCGTATTATTTAAAAATTGAACATTGCGTAGTAATAAAACCAAGGATTAACCATGTTTATTTAAATTTCTTACTGGCTGAATGCAACTGAATACGAAAAAAAACTTAAAAGAAACAAATGAAGACTTTGGCGCGTAGCGTGACATATCTCAGTCGATTTTCGAGTTAAATTCATTGTACTTGTAAAACCTATTGAATTATACAAATTTCTTGAATTTCCATGCATTTTTTGAGAAAAACACTATATCAATCGATTGCGTTCTCATCTGGTAATTAGACTCCGGGTTTTATTCTACTAAAATTATTTTACAATGCTAACAAGTAGCCGAAAGTTTACGCACAGTGAGGAAGTGTCATAAAATTTATTCCGCCGGCCCCCTTTTACTACCGGGATACAAAGCGCAGAAGAGATTACCACCCTAACATATGTATGTAGTTGAAATACCGGCAATTCGTAACAAACGGTTTGAATGTACAGTGCAGTGCCAGTACTTACGTGCCAGTCGAAAATGTGTTTATAACCTAGGTAGTTGTCTATTTTAAAAAAATACGAATATAAATAGATTAAAACTATAATAACATGATGAGCCAAATTTCAGCCTTTGATAAATAAATTCCTTTCGCAGGTATAAGCTCGGTCACATTCGTGGAGCTTTTAGAAGGACCGTACCTTGATGTGACGCATTCAAACTCCCACTTCGTAGTCCAGACCAATGATCAATTTGAAAATTATGAAGAAAACGAAACCTCGCTATCTATGGATTTCACTGTAGTTTTCAATTGTGTTGGTGGTACAACCCAATCATTGGTAGGTGCTTTTTATTATTTTGTACTAGTAGCCCGCCCAGACTTGGTTTTGGGACATTAGTTCCACTTTACACCAATAGATGGCGCAAGGTGTCGATTATATCGCGCAAGCGTGTTTTCGTTGTCGCTGTTCTGTAGGATTTACTTCTTTATAATATAATCTTTTTTTTTCATTTCCTGGGCTTTCATTAGTCAAGTGCCGATTCGACCAATCTTATTATAATACTTAATCTATGGTATACTATGCTGTCATACTATACAAATCTGACGTTATACTATAGATTTATCCACGAATAAAGATTTTTCCGATTCGACTATCTAAGAGTATTATAGTAAGAACTATTTATACTGTTAACAAATATTTCCGAATACCCACGTTTCGAGTAATATAATGTACGTACGTACATATATTATGTGGCGTAGTTTAAATTATATAAATGAGTACCTATTCAAGTTCTAGAAATATATTATCAATTATATTTTAATCATGGTTGATAAAAACGGTAAAATGATCATTTCTAGGAAATGTTAAGCATGTATGTATATTCTCAAATGTAGTACCTCTTGCGCTAGCTCAACCATCCTAAGAGGATCATGCATCCACAAAAAGAGACATCCGAGATTGCCCCATTTTGTTCTAATGTCACCTGTCAGTACCGAATGCGGCACTAAAGTCTGGTCTGCCAAAAATGTCCCGTAAAAGCCGCGTTTGAGTCGCCAATTCAAGTTTAAAGATCTGAATAGATTAGGCTGAAATGATGAATGTTTCAGCTTGAGAAGGACAAGTTATGTATAGAGTCCGTGTCACGAAAGAGGTCCCGCGGAAAAACGCGAAACTAAAATTTGAAATTCCTTGTGTCTATCACAAGCTGATTTATTCATCATTTCAGCCTGATCTATTTCATCATTCATCATCATCATCATTTCAGCCAATGGACATCCACTGCTGGACATAGGCCTCCCCCAACGTTCTCCACACAGATCGGTCCTGTGCCTCCCGCATCCAATGGATTCCCGCGATCTTCACCAGATCGTCGGTCCATCTTGTAGGAGGCCTGCCACGGCTGCGAGTTCCTGTACGTGGCCTCCACTCGAGGACCTTTCCGCCCCAACGGCCGTCTGTTCTCCTCGCTATGTGCCCTGCCCATTGCCACTTAAGGCATGCAATCCTTTGGGCTACGTCTGTGACCTTAGTTCTCCTGCGGATCTCATCATTTCTGATACGATCACGCAGGGAGACTCCGAGCATAGCCCTCTCCATTGCTCTCTGGGTGACTTTGAGCCTCCTTAATCGGCACATTGTAAGCGGCCATGTTTCGGTTCCGTATGTCATCACTGGCAACACACACGCATTAAAGACTTTCGTCTTGAGACACTGCGGTAGATCTGCCGAAAATATGCTGCGTAGCTTCCCGAACGCTGCCCAGTCGAGTTGGATTCGTCGATCGACCTCTTTCTGGAAGTTGGACTTACCAAGCTGGACTTTTTGTCCGAGGTAGATGTACTCATCTACAACTTCCAGTGTAGAGCTTCCAACCTTTACTAGAGTGGGTACGACATGGGAATTCGACATAATTTTCGTCTTATCCATGTTCATTTTCAGACCCACTTGTTGGGAGACTCTATTGAGGTCGTCGAGCATTTTGCCTAAGTCTTCCAAGGTCTCAGCCATGACTACGATATCATCAGCGAATCGAAGGTGCGTCATGTACTCGCCATTTATATTGATGCCAAGTCCATCCCAGTCCAGAAGTTTAAACACGTCCTCCAACAGAGTGGTGAACAGTTTCGGCGATATAACGTCGCCCTGTCTCACACCTCGCCGGAGAGGTATGGGTTTTGATTCCCGGTCTTGAAGACGGACTGACATTATGGCGTTTTCGTACAATGACTGCAACACTTGTATGTATCGGTAGTCTATTCGGCACCTTTGGAGAGACTGTAGCACGGCCCAGGTCTCGACAGAGTCGAAGGCTTTCTCATAGTCCACAAACGCTAAGCATAATGGCAGATTATACTCTTCGGTCTTCTGTATAACCTGCCGCAGCGTATGTATGTGGTCTATGGTGCTAAAGCCTTTTCGGAATCCAGCTTGTTCGGGAGGCTGGATGTCGTCGAACCTGCGTACGAGACGATTCGTCATAACTCTCGAAAACAGCTTATATATGTGACTTAGCAGCGTGATAGGCCTGTAATTCTTCAATTGGGATTTGTCACCCTTTTTGAAGAAAAGCCTCACCACGCCAGAGTGCCACGCTTTGGGTGTCTTTCCCTCAGTGATGATGGAGTTGAAAAGCCTCTGAAGGGCTTTCAGGACAGGTCGTCCACCTGCTTTCAGAAGCTCCGCTGTGACTCCATCATCACCCGGTGCCTTACCGTTCTTAAGCTGTTTGAGAGCTATGCTAATCTCGTATAGGCTGACGTCCGGGATATCTTCGGTGTAGTGCCGGGTTAATTTGGCTCTGCGCTCAACGGCCTGAATGACAGGTGTGCATGATGTCGCGTAAAGCTGTCCATAAAAGTGTTCGATCTCGGCCAAAAGCTCTGGGCGTGACGTGACGATTCTGCCATCCTCTGTTTTCAGCTTGGTCGACAAGCTCTCTCCAATAGCTAGATCTCTAGCGAAGACTTTGGAGCCTTTGTTCCGCTCTATAGCCTCTTTAATACGTTCCGTATTAAATCGGCGTATGTCCCGGGTCAGGCACTTGGAGATGCGCTTGCTGAGCTGCCGTCGTTGACGAGCTTCATCAGAGGTTTGCAGAACCATTTTCCGCCTTTCCTCCATTAACTTTAAAGTTGGCTCCGAGATTTTACTGGCTTTTTTCGTACGGCTAGGTCTATAGACCTTTGCACCCGCCGTAAGAACAGCTTTCACGAGCCTGTCATTATATATGTCCACGTCTGAGCAGCTCTCTGATCTATTTAGCAACACTTATTTATCTTTCATCATCATCATCATCATCAGCCTATCGCAGTCCACTGCTGGACGTAGGCCTGTCCAATTGTTCGCCACTGTGATCTATCCATGGCTTCTCGCATCCAGCTCTTGCCAGCCATCCTGCGCAGATCGTCCCCCCACCTAGCCAGAGGGCGCCCTACATTACGTTTGCCAAGACGCGGTCTCCACTCCAGAACCCGTTTACCCCATCGGTTGTCGGTTCTGCGGCTAATATGGCCAGCCCACTGCCACTTAAGCTTGCTAATCCGGTGAGCAATGTCGATAACTTTGGTTCTCTGCCGGATGACCTCATTTCGGATTCGATCTCGGAGAGAGACGCCGAGCATTGCTCGTTCCATAGCCCGCTGAGCGACCTTTAACTTGTGGACCAGCCGTACCGTAAGTGTCCACGTTTCGGCTCCGTATGTCATGACGGGTAGGACGCACTGATTGAAGACTATATTTATCTTTATATTTCAGGTTTTCACTATAGGAATTACGGATACGAATAACCACGACCCAGTATTCAGACCCAACGCAACTGGATTTGAATTTACTGTTATGCCGCCTTTGCCACCAGGGTTCCAACTAAATGTTTTAAATCAAATGTTCGCAAGAGATATAGATTTAACGACATACAGAGTAGATTTTGAGATCTATGACAGTCAAAATTTTGCAATTGAGTACGATTCGTCAACGACTGTACCTAAAGAGTTCAGTGCTTCATTAACAACGACGGACTTGATTCGATCGATCCCAGAACCAATTGAGTTAAGAATAAGCGCTACGGTAAGTTCATAGTATATATCATTTCATTGCTGCATTATACAAAGTTTATGAAGATTATACGTAAGAAAGTTGTTGTTCGGTATGTAAGTATCTATACAAAATTAAGATTGTAGGACTTCATAATTGGAATATACTAATTCCAATTATAAAGTCCTTTTTGATAGTTGTTAAAAGTTCAGTACTAGGGTACTACCCTTAGAAACCGATACTCAGCGGCATCGAATCTAGATTTGTAACCAATTTTAATCGAATTAACTTTCAAAAACTAGGGTTAATAGAAATTGTCGAAAAAACACTTTAAGACATTAAAAAACACTCGCGCTTGAATACGCAAAACTTTTTTTGGCACTATGATCAAAACAATTAACGATACTCGACAACAAACAAACTCAAGAAGCGCGTACGTCTTATTGTCGTCGTAGGCTTTTCGGCACTCGTCTCGTACTGACTGAAGTGACAAACAAAATAGCAGATGATGATTGATGAACACGGATTTTTAAAATTGGCGAACATAGAATTTTATATCTCTGGAACATGCCCTTTTAAGCCATTCATCACGTTCAATGTTCAGATAAAGTTAATTTATTTTGTTATTTAAATAGTTTAAATATTACCCGCAAATGACTACACTTTTTATTACGCTTGCCCCATTGCCGCCAGATTCATTTTCATACGCGAACGATCGGTTCAAGTAACTGAATACTTGAGGCACGTCACTATGTTTAAAAGTAAACATAAACCATACTAGTACGTCACCGCAATCGCCCAAAAAAATTCGCTGCGTGAGTCAGGGTACCGGAGGCCCAATCCAGGGGAAGGGGGGTTAAAAGGTAAGCAGCGCAGTTGTGACAGCACTGGTGTTGCAGGTGTCCATAGGCAGCGGTAATCGCTTACCATCAGGTGATCCGTCGGCTCGTCTGTCACCTGTATCATAAAAAAAGGAAAGTATTAACAAATGTTTGCAACCCACCTATGTAATAATTTCTGTAATAGTTAGCATTCCTAAAAGTGGCCACTATAGACAGTTATGAAAATTATTGTTACTTGTAGTAAGTAATTACTACATATTTCGTCTCAATATATTTTTAATACTTTCCTTAAAGTATCCATCCTATTCGCCTCAATCAATATAAATCAATGTTGTGAAGGTTGTCTGGTAGAGATCGCTCCCAGCGATAAGACCGCCTAAAATGTACATTGTATCTCTGTATACCCAGCTTAACTAGCTTTTAAGTTTTGTATGTTGTGCAATAAAGAGTATCTATCTATCAATTGGCGGCGTGTGTGTATCGCGCGGTGTTACCTTAAACAATAGGTTTGGTTTCCAGGACGTAGATAGAACAGGTGATCCACGTCGTACAACTTACGCTACAGTTCGAATCAAGAGCACTGGAGAATTCGAATTACCAGATGAATTGGTCTTCTCCCAAACATTTTACTTGGCGACGTACACGGAAAACCACCAGGTGGTGTTACAAGAAGTAATCACATTGCAGCAAGGTTACCACGCTGAGGTAGAATTTAGCCTGAGTTCAGGTAAAGTCAACATGTACATAAAACCACACACCAATAATACAACAATAACACGAATAAAAAAAATTGCAGTATTTATTAACCATCATTAACTTAAATATATATTTTGACTGTCTTGTGCCCCCTTATAAAATGCGATTTAAAAAAGTTCCGGAATCTGAACTCGTTCTAACCTCTTTTCTGTATCAACGGAATGGCATGAGCTTTTGTAAATTTGTAAATGGTGGATAATGTCTATTTCTTATAACGCTTACACGGTGAGATATTGTATTTACCTATGAGAAAAGGAACATTCAAGAAAGGGGAGCTTTATCCTTCAGAGCCGTTAAATAAGTACCATCTAAATGAGTACTTAATATACATGCAGGCCACAAGAAAACGAAACTAGTTAAAAAAAACTTAAACACTATAACCGAAAGAAGCTCATTTTTATTCTCATTTTAGAATACACGGAATACTTCTCACTGGATAGGAATGGTAATGAAATTTCCATCAAGGTCAATCAACAGCTGCCAGCGGACTTACTAGCACTTTCACAACTTTTGCTGGTGGTAAAAGCAACACGTAATAATACCAGCGGTGCTAGTGCAACTATTGTCCTACAATTTCCAGAAGGTAAGCTCCCTACGACTACATGGGAAGACGAGACTCTTACCGTCAAGTGGATAATCCACATAAAAATGGAACTCAGCTTTTCTTTCTGATAACTACTGGTGATGCTAGTGAACTGTATACTAACTGGAGAGTGATAAAAGCACGATTTAAAAAGTAAATTTTGTATTATTTGGAGATAAATACGAATGACAAAGCGATGTTTATGTGACACAATCAGTTGACCGTTTTTATTGGAGACGAAGCACGTCAAAATCCAGAAAATAACTTATAAAAATAAGGTTGCACCTCAGCCAGTCGCCAACACTTTCTTTTTCTACAAGTCTAATACTAAACTGACCCGATGGCGCATTTCGTAATGACCCTACCTCATACGCCAAAAATCGTGGGTTCGATGCCCACTTTTGACATTTTTTTATGTGATGATTATTAGTGTTTGTTTTATGTCTGGGTGTTTCTTTACCTCCCGTGCAATTTCGAGGACTATGGTACGCCAGTACAGCAGAAGCTAGAGTTTTTACAAATAAGAGACCGATAGTAAAAAAAATCTACTCAAATAGACATGCCACGTCTCAATTACGCCACAAAATAACTCGTTATTTTTTGTCGTCGAAAAAGTTTGGAACCGAACAATTCAAATAGAATTTGCGAGTTCAAACATAAAATTATTCAATAAAGGAAAAACTGTCTACATAAATCATCATCATCATCATCAGCCCATTTAAGTCCCCACTGCTGGGGCACGGGCCTCCCTCAATCACATGAGGGGTAATTGCCATACTCACCACGCTTGGCAGACGGGTTGGCGAGGGTTTTGATATAAATGCAGAGTTTTCCTTCTCTGGGTGCTGATGATCATGCCAGCAGCTTTACCTTAGTCGCCTTTTACGACACCTTGGTAAAAGTGAGGGTGGCCTATTCTACTCTGCCGGGGACCACACAGCTTTTTTTTTTTTTTTTTATTATGTACTGTAGGCTAACGCTTGACCACAATCTCACCTGTTGGAAAGTGACGATGAGGTCTAGGATGTAACGCGTTTGCCTAGCAGATTGTAGTGGTCCGGAAAAACAGACCTTGACAAGGAGTTCCATTCCTTGGCTGTCCGCATTATGAACGTGGAGGCAAATCGCTTCGTGCGGATAAGGGGTAAGTCAACAACGTATGGATGAAAGCTACATAAATAATGTAAGCAATTTAAATTTCCAGTGGAATCATTGCAGTTCCAGCAACTCAGTATTGTAGGGACCATCGTTGATAATGTTTTACAAGTTCCTGAACTAGTTCTCTCTCAAGGCTACGAAGGGGAAACTGTAACAGTCGAAATCAAATCTGGTAAGTTAATTAGATAGATTAACGTTATTTTAATCGAAGCACACGGTAAAATGTTATTTGCACAAGACTACAAATAATATAAGTTAAAGCAAACCTATAAGATTCATGTATGTACAAACATCACTCGTCAGGTTACCACAATCTGTCAAATGCCTCAATTGATATTGAACCAAACGTGTTTGACATGAATGTGAGAATCCATTGAAGAAATTTGACAGATATTTCACATTTCTTCTTTATTCTTGTGACTTAGCCACACATCACAAGAGCTTAGACAATAAATTGTTCTTGTAAAGCTTTTATGATGTGTAGCTTTACGTACAGTCATAGTCTGAAAATTTCTGATTTTTTTATTAATATTGAAAGAAAAATGCTTTCTCTTTTCAAAATCTGTTCGATTGATTTCAGAACCGTAGGTTTTTGTTTTCATTGTTTTAACTAATTTTATTTGAAGAAGATTTAATAAAAAGTTATAATTAATCAAAAAGCTTCATTGATTGCTTGGTGTTGCGGGTGTCCATGCGCGGTGGCAATCGCTTACCATCAGGTAATCCAGATTCATCTGCACCCATCACATAAAAAAATCTATTGTAATTTCAATTTTCTATGTGTATTATTCTGTATAATTGTATGCTAAAATTATTATTGCCAAATTCACCTACGACTAGAAAGAAATAGTAGGTAATTACGCAAGCTTAATTGGTCTACTAAAAACTTTTCAGAACACGCCTCTTACTTTGGATACAGAATTCAGCAGAACATAATAGTCCTAACGATGACACCACTAGGCGTCGACCATAATTGAGCAGAACAACTTCTTGAATTTACAAGTGGTCGCCTCAAACAATCGTACCTCTGCTTCGACAATAGTCACGCTGGAAATCGTCAAGGATGATGGGGTGACACCGGTGTTCCAGCGTGCGTTATACGAAGGCACTTATAACCCTGACAGCGGCTTGACTCTCGATCAAATTGTGCTAGTGCAGGGAAACGACGACACTGTTCAATTCACCTTAACAGGAGGTAACTACTATTGTTAGCTGATTGACAAATTAGATAAAAACTGTCTTCAAGAGAAAAATCAGAATCGACACTAGCAGTGATAAACATTTTTATTTTTACCTAATGAGTCATTATAATGACAAACCAAATAGGATTAAGTCTTAGAGAATTAAAATTTTGTAAATATCTTGTAGTATATAAGAGAAACAATATTATGGTAAAAACCTTCAACTCGCAAACTTGTGCTATTTATATTATTTGTATACATAATCCGTTGACTATCTACATATTTGCTCGGTAAACTTCGAAAGTGCTTCTATTATACGTATTGTGACATAATAAGTTAGCAAACAAACGAATGCTCTCTCACGTTGATAAAACATTGGTAAATGCTGTATTAGATTTATAACATCATTTTCATGCGAGATTTTTTAATAAGTAAGCGTTATGTCCTCTTTTCCCTTACAAAGCTGTAGCTGTTATTTTCTAGATAAATGTTTGATAACCTAGCAGTATTACGCTGGCAATAGTCCAAATACAGAAATTAAATTAAAGTACCGTTTTATAATTCATACCACCCAGCCTGTAAGCTGTATTTATAAACTGGATAGTACTTATTCCGCACTATTTTGCCACTTAAGTTATGTAATAAATCCTTCTAAATATCAACATGTCCTTAAACTTCTTTGAATATGAACTTATTTCAAAATACTCACTTATGCTCTAAAGCAAGTCGAAGTTCAATATTCTTTTGCATCTTAGCTCTTGAGCCCGGGGTATGCTTAGTCCATGATTCAAAATTTGGGGAGTCTGGTAATTACAATGTTGTGTCGAAGTTCAATATAAATAGAAGTTGAATAAACTATTTCAGAACATGAAACACTCTTCCAAATAGTACGAAACGGACCTAACATCACCCTGGAGACCTCAGGCATTCCATCTGAGTTGTTTCGAGAATCCAACCTACTGCTTACTTTAGAAGCCACCAAACCTCGTACAGTGGGAGCCAACACCGTAATATCTATTGCTTTGCCTGCAGGTGACTCATAAGATAACAATATCAAAATATTTAGCATAACTAATCGCCACAGGGGCGGAGCAAAGTAGTGAGAACGAACGCTGAACGAACGGTTCCATTAGCTTACTGGAAACTGGTTCAGCGTTCCAATACTTCAGTCCTCTCCTCCACAATCTCCGCTCTTTTTATTGGTGGAATTTTATCGCACTCACTGCTCCATCACCTTCCTCCATGACAGTTCATACTGTCTCGGAGCAAGGTGACGGAAAATACTACATAGCAAAAAAATATATATAAAGGTACTTTGTGCTATGTAGTATTTTCCGTACATATAAACTTACATTGTGAACGAAAACCACAATTTTTCATGTGCTCAGGTGTAAATTCAATTTATATTCAAAAAATTTAATTAGGTACAAGTAAGTTAATAACTTCCACAACAGTACTGGTAAGTTGTTTATTTATTATTATTTCATTTTCAAATTCACAAGATTTCGCTATTTGTTTTGTGATTGTCTTTCATGATGAAATATTCGCAGGTCTTAATTTTAAATGTTTAAATGTTTTATCTGTTTAGAATAGCTCTTATTTTATTAAGAAATATCTTATTGATAAATCTTATTTATGGGCACCGTCTGAATAATTTACTTTTTCCCACAGAAACCCAGCTAGAGTTCGAACAACAGAATTATAATGGTGTCATAAAAGATGAAGTTTTACAACTTTCCCAGCTGTCACTGAGTCAAGGATATGATAGTGAGGAAGTGTCGGTTCACATCCAAAGTGGTAATAAATGTTATTTTAAGTATTATGATACACACACACACAGTGATACCAGTTTTTGCCAGTTTTTTATTTTTTTATATGAGAGGTGGCAGACGAGCAGACGGATCACTTGATGGTAAGCAATTCCGCCGCCCATGGTCACCCGTGGACCACCAGTGGAGTCACCGGCCCATTCATGCCTAAGCGTGGCTCTCCCACATTTCAAAGTTGTGCTCCATAATAGGTATAATCTAAAAGATATCGGTTCGGACTCAGAAAGAAATACTTAGTTCGATTCGACGCTGTCTTGGCAACATAATTTTCCGTTTCCAATGTAGTGCTTCATCGAAACGATTTATATTATGATGCTACCTTTAATAATTTCAGAAAAAATATTAAATATTCTTGTTTGTTATTTTTCAGGCTCAGCACACGCTTCGTATTTCAGTGCAACAGTCGAAAATAACATAGTTACCATAGCAATGTCTCCCTTACCTGCAAATATTATTGAACTCAATACATTCTTAAACCTACAAGTGGTTGCCTCCACTAGCCGAAGCTCAGCGTCCACTATAGTTACTCTGGAGATCATAAAAGAGGACAACGTAACTCCGGTGTTCGGACGAGCCCTGTACGAAGGAAGCTATGATCCGGTCGCTGGACTAACGCTCGGTCAAATTGTGATTGTTCAGGGATACGACCATACTGTTCAAGTCACCATAACAGGAGGTAACAATGATTGATATGTGGCATAACAGATTTTTGTTTTCAAGAAAAAGGGTTTCGTCACGCGCTGTGATAAAAAATCTTCGCTTACAAACGCAGGACTCTCGGACGCAGTAACAAAAATAAGTTTTCTCTTGTTTAAATGTAAATAGCTTTTACAATGTCAAATTTAGAAAAAACTACAATAATTGAATCGTTAAAAATTATATTATTTGACGACCCGTTTGGAACAGTGGTAGTGACCGCTGCCTCTGGTGCAAGGGTTGCGAGTTCGATCCCCGCACAGTACAAACATTTGTGTGCATGAACATATCTGTTTGTATTGGTCTGGGTGTTATCTATGTATTATAAGTATGTATTTACAAAAGAAAAGTATGATATGTATATATTTGTAATCCCACTGTTGATTCTGATATCCGTAACACAGGTGCTCGAGCTACCTATCTCGGAGTCAGATCAATGTATGTGATGTTGTGAAATATTTATTTATTTATTTATATCCATTTCAAAATTCCAACTCATGATCTTTTATGACTGCTTTTCATCTTCTTATATCTATAATACGTATACTAGTCAATTTATTACTAATTAGTTGATTTGGTTAAGCGTTAGCCTATTGACCAAAAAAAAAGCAATACTAGTATTTGTTTTGTAAACTAAAAATCCCTTTCATTATTTTAGTATAATAGTTATCAAGCAAACCAATGCTCACAAATAAATATATTAAGTTCTACTCATAATACCACTTTTATAATAGATGTTTGAAAAGTTAGTGTTATGCCTCTATTTGCTAACAATACCTACTGTAGCTGTAATGTTATTTTCTAGGTTTATTGATTCTTCGATAATTTAACATTTTTCCGCTTGCAAAAAGAATCATTTTAAAACACAAGCCACCCGAGCCTGTAACTTGTATATTCTACTAAATGATTTATCTTACTGAGCACTGTTTGAACGGATGACGGTTGGCTAGTTGTTTGTAACTAATCCTTCTTAAAATTAAACATTATCAACAGGCCCTCTTCAAATGACATACCTATTTGGAAATATTTCCGTATGCCCAATACAGCTCAATATTAACTTTGTAAAACTATTTCAGAATATCAAACACTCTTCCAAATGGAACGAAACGGACCTAATATCAATCTGGTAACATCAGGCATTCCATCTGAGTTGTTTCGAGAATCCAACCTGCTGCTTACCTTAGAAGCCACCAAACCTCTTACAGTGGGAGCCAACACCGTCATATCTATCGCTTTGCCTGCAGGTGACTCATAAGATAACAATATCAAAATATTTAGCATTACTAATGACCACAAGATCGGAGCAAGGTAGTGAAACACTGAACCAGAGGTTCCACTAGCTTATTGGAAACTCGTTCAGCGTTCCACTACCTCACTGCTCTCCTCTATCGGAAAAATCTCCAAATAAAATTACGTAAAATCTCCAATCTTATTATAGGTAGAATTTTACCTCGCTCACTGCTCCGCCACCTCCCTCTATCACAGTTCATACTGTCGCGGAGCAAGGTGACGGAAAATACTACACGGCACAAAGTTACATATATAAACTTAGACTACGAACGAAAACCACAATTATTCATGTGTTTAGGTGTAAATTCAACCTAAGGTGACGGGTAGGGCACACTAGCAACGCCAATCGATTTTATTTTTGAGCTACTAAACCGGATCTATTTTAAACAATTTCGGGATTACACTCTCTCGGCAAACACTTATACTATTTATTAAATAACCATTCACAAATGTTGCATCCAACGCGTACACGAAAAATTGATTCACGCCAAAAGCGGCCACTTTTGGCGTGAATCAATTTTTCGCGTACAAAAACGGCCCAAAATTTATGCATGGTTATTTAATAAATAGTATAAGGGTTTTCCGAGAGAGTATAATCTCGAAATTGTTTAAAATAGATCCGGTTTAGTACCTAAAAAATAAAATCGATTGGCGTCGCTGGTGTGCCCTACCCGTCACCTTAATATCCAAAAATGTTAATCAGGTACAAGTAACTTAATAACTTTCACAGCAGTACTGGTAAGTTTTTTTTTTGTTATTCTAAATTAATCTGTAAACGTATTTGTAAAACTTCATAAAAAAGCAGATCTCAATCCTTAAAATTCAAATACTTATTTGATCTCTATAGAAAGATGGAAAAGCTGGTTATTTATTTATTAATATCTTATAGATAACTATTATTTATGAGCATTGTCTGAATAATATTTTTTTCCCACAGAAACCTACCTAGAATTCGAACAACAGAGCTATAATGGTGTCATAGAAGACGGTGTTTTACAACTTTCCCAGCTGTCTCTGAGTCAAGGATATGATAGTGAGGAAGTGTCGGTTTACATCCAAAGTGGTAATAAATGTTATTTTAATTATTATGATATGACAGTTATAATACTTTTGCCAGTGATGCTGCATAATTACTCTAACACCTAGGTATAATTATATACCGCGATACTGGCTACATTTAACCTTTAATAACTTTACGCTATTATTAAGGTAGTAGAAAATATGAGAAAAAAATCCTGTTTGTTACTTTTCAGGACCAGCACACGCTTCGTTTTTCAGTGCAACAATCGAAAATAATATAGTAACCATAGCAATGTCTCCCTTGCCTGAAAATATTATTGAACTAAATACATTTTTAAACCTACAAGTGGTTGCCTCCACTAGCCGAAGCTCGACGTCCGCTATAATTACTTTAGAGATCATAAAAGACGACAACGTCACTCCGGTGTTCGGACGAGCCCTGTACGAAGGAAGCTACGACCCGGTCGCTGGACTAACGCTCGGTCAAATTGTGATAGTGCAAGGGTTTGATGAAACAGTCAAACTTGATCTTCGGGGAGGTGAGATTTTTTTTTCTCATAATATTTTGAAGTTCCAAAACCGTTCAAGCTTTTACACAAAACAATGTCAACATTCTTTAGAAGTTTAAGACTTATTTGCTGTGATAAGATGAAGATTCAGAAATACATATTTTCACCGCTGACGGGTTCAAGCAAATTAAAAATAAATACTTTAAATAAATTAACATACTCGTATCTATAAGCGCCAGTTTGTGCGTCGTTAATAAACAATGTTATTGAACCACTCTTCGTCCAAAACAGACAACTGAATTTTTTGAAAGTTCGGTAACACTTATGATAAAAAAATTTAAATGATAACATAAATAAAATAGACTAACTGCTAGCAATCTATCCTCGTAATTCTATAGAAAGTAAACTCCTTCCTACTGTACATTTTTCACCAATAAAATATGAGGCTTGAAAAGAGTCAGCAATTCAGATGCTAACAGTGTAAAATGGTGACCATTTAGTATCGCGAAAAAAAGCATTGAAAATACGCCTGGAAATTTTCAGTGCAACGCGCGCCGCAAAACAAAAAATGGAACGACTAGTTAGTTACTCCCGGTAGATTTCGCACAGCTGTTAGCTCTCAACCTGGACCTACCCTTCCGGCAGTTGAACTGATAGTTCGAGGCAGTAGACTAAGCGTTTAATCATTTATCAGCTTTGCAACTGTTCCAAATTGGTTTGGAAATGTTTTAAGCAAGGTTCGGGGACTATTTACTCGATTGGTTCGCGCTACGTTGACTGGCCCGATGGCGCTTCAAGAGTTGTGAGTAGAATTCCCACTCTGGATAAACGTTTCTATGATAAACACTTGCGCTTCTCCCGTGTGTAGGTGTTCCAATACAGTCAGATAGTGGCTAAGTACTTTTTTAACATCTCATACATTGACCGGATTCCGTACTAAGTAGCTTAAACACTTGTGACCAGACAACAGAGATTTAAGATTCAAGTGTTCATTACACGAATGTTTATCCAGGGTAGGGATCAAACCCAAGACGTTTGGCGTATGAGGCAGCGTCTCTACAATGTATGTTTATCTAAGTATTTGTTTCCTTTGTGTTGTTTAATTCTATAAGTATGGTACGGACAACAGCAAGTTCGGTTACTACAATGTATCAAATCTCTTCTACCAAACCTTAATGTCAAACACTTGGTTCCTTTGGTCCATCGAATAAATCTTGATAATGGTTTAGATAGGTAGTATATTCCTAGTTAAGTTTATTTATTTAAGAATAAAAATAAACCTTGAAATACCATGAATTGAATTTTTGAAATCTATTGTCGAATACATTTGGTTCCATGGCAATTGAGGAAAATCGGTTTTTACTTCTCCAAATCAGAATTTTTTTCAGGCTCTTCTAGTGCGTAAAATTATATTTTTATCGTTTCAGAACACTCCGGACATTTTGAAATTGACCAGGATAATCAGTATCTTACATTAAAACTGCCTAATAGTCTCCCAGAAACCTTGTTCAGTAAACAAACATTACTCCTGTACATAGAAGCCACCAAGCCGCGTACAGTTGGAGCGAGCACTGCAATTATCATCAATTTACCAGCAGGTACACTAAAGTAAACTTTGAGTAAAATTATTTTACTTACAATTTGATGTGAGAAAGGTTACTTAAAACTTTCGATTTCCTATCATTTAATTATAGGTATACCATTGGACTTGAGATGCCCTTTAATTTTTTAATCGCGGCTCCCCGTATCCCGCGGTATTTATTGTGATAGATGGCAGACGAACAGACGGATCGCCTGATGTAAAGTGATTGCCGCCGCCCAGGGACACCCGCGACACCAGCGGAGCCATAAATGCGCTGCCAACGTTTAAACCCCCCTTTCATATATTCCTAAATATTGATGTGTTTTTAATTTTGGAAAAGACTAAACTCTGCGCTCTTTAACATGTTTTACATCGACTTAAAAGCAGAAACCGTATTCCTTTTCCAACACTAGATAAAAAACTGAAGTAATTGAACTGTATATTTCAGCAACTCCCGATCAAGTTCTCGGCTTCGAACGCTCCCACTACGTTGGCTCGCTAGTGGACAACTCCGTCAATTTGGAAACGATAACTCTCAACGAAGGATTCACATCCGCTGTCGTGTTTACTCTGCATGGAGGTACATACAATACCTAAGCTATCATTCAAATGCAACCCTTTCTCTAATACTTGAATTATAACATAAATAACTGCGTGATTTTTCAGATCTCGCTTCTTATTTCAAAACAAACGAAGAAGGCGCTACCGTTTCTATTGATTCACTCCTGCCTATTCCTGAACAGTCCCTGCCTTCAAATGGACTCATCCTACTGGAGATACGAGCATCGGCACCGTCAGCTTTGCCCGCGGTCGCAACCGTGGTGCTCCAGGTTGTCACTGAGGGCGAAGTCACACCAACACTACCCAACCCAGTGTTTGCCCAGACGTTCTACCAGGGAAGTTACACAGCACCCAACATGCTGGAATTTGACACACCAATATCGTTATCTGAAGGATATGATCAGGATGTGTCGTTCGAACTGGAAGGAGGTGAGTAATTGTAGTGAATATTGTCATAGGTATAACTTCAACATATATATGCCAAAAAAAAACAAACTCGCAAAATTTGGTCACAACACCATTTTATTTCAGATCAATCGCAATGGTTCACTTTGTCTCGATCTACAAACTCAGTAACACCGGTCGTGTCCACCACTATCCCGGTCGCTGTTGTCGCCAACAACCAACAACTCGTCTTCGTTGTTACCGCAAGCCGACCCGGCACCGCTACTGCTCGCGCTACTGTAGTTATTCATCTGCCGGATGGTATGATTTTTTGTTAAACCCACTTGGGTTTCCATAGACAAAGTTTACATTCTGGTTTTAAGAAGACATCCTGTATGTCAATCTGTTCGTTATTCACTAGTCTGCTTACCAAAAAATAATAAATGTCGTATGTAAAATAAAAATGTGCCTGTTTACTTTGCCCCTCAACCGATATAAACAAATGGTTATGGGCAACGCGCGTTGAAGAGCGCTATAGAGTCTTTATACATAGGAACCAAAAAGTACTATGGAAAATCCATCGGTGCCTTACGGCACGCGGCACGGAACTGCAGGAACATCAGCTATTTCCATAAATAAATTAAATAGGAAAAATTTCAACACCGTAAGCAAGCATTCGATGGCAAATGCCCATTGCCATCGAATGCTTGCAAACGGATTTGGAGCTATAGGACGTGGTGACCTCACCCACTGACCCCAAGGACCCCGACGCCAGGACGCGCCAAAATCTGCTTGACGTGTGAAGAATCGGTATACCCAGTGATTCGAGGAGCAAAGACGGCATACGACACCTTTAAAAGCCTCCAGAGGGCTGAAGACTGCAATTAATGAAGAAGTTGCTCTTCAATCAATGTTAAGGAAACTTACAAAGCTATGTGCATACATCTCTTGGCATACAGCAAGAACTACAAGAGATAGGAGAAGGAGTAGAGTATGAGTTTCCAGCTATCACCATACTAGCTGGACTCCCAGATGAGTACAAGCCTCTCATTATGGCTCTCGAGCAATCCAATGCCAAAATTACGTCGGAAAACGTAGTGGCAGCTCTTCTCAAAGACGACTCTCGACCATGTCGCACTACCAGTACCAAACCTGAGGATCCTACGGTGCTGAAGTATTAATCTATTCTTACAATCGTCATTATTGTGTGCATATTTCAGAGGTGACTCCCGATCAAGTCCTGGGCTTCGAACGCTCCCACTACGTTGGCTCGCTAGTGGACAACTCCGTCAATTTGGAAACGATAACCCTCAACGAAGGATTCACATCCGCTGTCGTGTTTTCTCTGCATGGAGGTACATACAATAAGCTATCATTAAAATTTAACCCTTACTCTAATACTTACTTACAATTACTACTGTTGAATTATATCATAATACCTGCGTGATTTTTTCAGATCTCGCTTCTTACTTTAAAACGAACGAAGAAGGCGCTACTGTTTCTATTGAATCACTCCTGCCTATTCCTGAACAGTCCCTGCCTCCAAATGGACTCATTCTACTGGAGATACGAGCATCGGCATCGTCAGCTTTGCCCGCGGTCGCAACCGTGGTGCTCCAGGTTGTCACCGAGAGTGAAGTCACACCAACACTACCCAACCCAGTGTTTGCCCAGACGTTCTACCAAGGAAGTTACACAGCACCCAACATGCTGCAATTTGACACACCAATATCTTTATCTGAAGGTTATGATCAGGATGTGTCGTTCGAACTGGAAGGAGGTGAGTAGTTGTAGTGAATATTGTCATAGTTATAACTTCAACATATATATGCCTAAAGAAAAAACAAACTCGCAAAATTTGGTCACAACACCACTTTCATTTCAGATCAATCGCAGTGGTTCACTTTGTCCCGATCCACAAACTCAGTAACACCGGTCGTGTCCACCACTATCCCGGTCGCTGTGGTCGCCAACAACCAACAACTCGTCTTCGTTGTTACCGCAAGCCGACCCGGCACCGCTACTGCTCGCGCTACTGTAGTTATTCATCTGCCGGATGGTATGAATTTTCACGGATCTTATTTTCGTTTCTTTGTAAATTCAACTGAAGTATTAATCTATTCTTACAATTGTCATTATTGTGTGCATATTTCAGAGGTGACTCCCGATCAAGTCCTGGGCTTCGAACGCTCCCACTACGTTGGCTCGCTAGTGGACAACTCCGTCAATTTGGAAACGATAACCCTCAACGAAGGATTCACATCCGCTGTCGTGTTTTCTCTGCATGGAGGTACATACAATAAGCTAACATTAAAATTCACTATGTACTATAATACTTATATTTACAATCATTCCTATCGGATTACATCATAAATAACTAACTATGTGATTTTTCAGATTTCGCTTCTTATTTCAAAACGAACGAAGAAGGCGCTACTGTTTCTATTGAATCACTTCTGCCTATTCCTGAACAGTCCTTGCCTCCAAATGGACTCATTCTACTGGAGATACGAGCATCGGCATCGTCAGCTTTGCCCGCGGTCGCAACCGTGGTGCTCCAGGTTGTCACCGAGAGTGAAGTCACACCAACACTACCAAACCCAGTGTTTGCCCAGACGTTCTACCAGGGAAGTTACACAGCACCCAACATGCTGGAATTTGACACACCAATATCTTTATCTGAAGGTTATGATCAGGATGTGTCGTTCGAACTGGAAGGAGGTGAGTAGTTGTAGTGAATATTGTCATAGTTATAACTTCAACATATATATGCCTAAAGAAAAAACAAACTCGCAAAATTTGGTCACAACCCCACTTCATTTCAGATCAATCGCAGTGGTTCACTTTGTCCCGATCCACAAACTCAGTAACACCGGTCGTGTCCACCACTATCCCGGTCGCTGTGGTCGCCAACAACCAACAACTCGTCTTCGTTGTTACCGCAAGCCGACCCGGCACCGCTACTGCTCGCGCTACTGTAGTTATTCATCTGCCGGATGGTATGAATTTTCACGGATCTTATTTTCGTGTCTTTGTAAATTCAGCTGAAGTATTAAAATATTCTACAATTGTCATTATTGTGTGCACATTTCAGAGGTGACTCCCGATCAAGTCCTGGGCTTCGAACGCTCCCACTACGTTGGCTTGCTAGTGGACAACTCCGTCAATTTGGAAACGATAACCCTCAACGAAGGATTCACATCCGCTGTCGTGTTTACTCTACATGGAGGTTCATACAATAAACTAACATTAAAATTCACTATTTACTATAATACTTATACTTACAATTATTACTGTCGGATTATGTCATAAATAATTACGTGATTTTTCAGATCTCGCTTCTTATTTCAAAACGAACGAAGAAGGCGCTACCGTTTCTATTGAATTCACTCCTGCCTATTCCTGAACAGTCCCTGCCTCCAAATGGACTCATCCTACTGGAGATACGAGCATCGGCACCGTCAGCTTTGCCCGCGGTCGCAACCGTGGTGCTCCAGGTTGTCACCGAGAGTGAAGTCACACCAACACTACCCAACCCAGTGTTTGCCCAGACGTTCTACCAAGGAAGTTACACAGCACCCAACATGCTGCAATTTGACACACCAATATCTTTATCTGAAGGTTATGATCAGGATGTGTCGTTCGAACTGGAAGGAGGTGAGTAGTTGTAGTGAATATTGTCATAGTTATAACTTCAACATATATATGCCTAAAGAAAAAACAAACTCGCAAAATTTGGTCACAACACCACTTCATTTCAGATCAATCGCAGTGGTTCACTTTGTCCCGATCCACAAACTCAGTAACACCGGTCGTGTCCACCACTATCCCGGTCGCTGTGGTCGCCAACAACCAACAACTCGTCTTCGTTGTTACCGCAAGCCGACCCGGCACCGCTACTGCTCGCGCTACTGTAGTTATTCATCTGCCGGATGGTATGAATTTTCACGGATCTTATTTTCGTGTCTTTGTCAATTCAGCTGAAGTATTAAAATATTCTACAATTGTCATTATTGTGTGCACATTTCAGAGGTGACTCCCGATCAAGTCCTGGGCTTCGAACGCTCCCACTACGTTGGCTCGCTAGTGGACAACTCCGTCAATTTGGAAACGATAACCCTCAACGAAGGATTCACATCCGCTGTCGTGTTTACTCTACATGGAGGTTCATACAATAAACTAACATTAAATTCACTATTTACTTTAATACTTATACTTACAATTATTACTGTCGGATTATGTCATAAATAATTACGTGATTTTTCAGATCTCGCTTCTTATTTCAAAACGAACGAAGAAGGCGCTACCGTTTCTATTGAATCTCTCCTGCCTATTCCTGAACAGTCCCTGCCTCCAAATGGACTCATCCTACTGGAGATACGAGCATCGGCACCGTCAGCTTTGCCCGCGGTCGCAACCGTGGTGCTCCAGGTTGTCGACCGAGAGTGAAGTCACACCAACACTACCCAACCCAGTGTTTGCCCAGACATTCTACCAGGGAAGTTACACAGCACCCAACATGCTGGAATTTGACACACCAATATCTTTATCTGAAGGTTATGATCAGGATGTGTCGTTCGAACTGGAAGGAGGTGAGTAGTTGTAGTGAATATTGTCATAGTTATAACTTCAACATATATATGCCTAAAGAAAAAACAAACTCGCAAAATTTGGTCACAACCCCACTTCATTTCAGATCAATCGCAGTGGTTCACTTTGTCCCGATCCACAAACTCAGTAACACCGGTCGTGTCCACCACTATCCCGGTCGCTGTGGTCGCCAACAACCAACAACTCGTCTTCGTTGTTACCGCAAGCCGACCCGGCACCGCTACTGCTCGCGCTACTGTAGTTATTCATCTGCCGGATGGTATGAATTTTCACGGATCTTGTTTTCGTTTCTTTGTGAATTCAACTGAAGTATTAATCTATTCTTACAATTGTCATTATTGTGTGCACATTTCAGAGGTGACTCCCGATCAAGTCCTGGGCTTCGAACGCTCCCACTACGTTGGCTCGCTAGTGGACAACTCCGTCAATTTGGAAACGATAACCCTCAACGAAGGATTCACATCCGCTGTCGTGTTTACTCTACATGGAGGTTCATACAATAAACTAACATTAAAATTCACTATTTACTATAATACTTATACTTACAATTATTACTGTCGGATTATGTCATAAATAATTACGTGATTTTTCAGATCTCGCTTCTTATTTCAAAACGAACGAAGAAGGCGCTACCGTTTCTATTGATTCACTCCTGCCTATTCCTGAACAGTCCCTGCCTTCAAATGGACTCATCCTACTGGAGATACGAGCATCGGCACCGTCAGCTTTGCCCGCGGTCGCAACCGTGGTGCTCCAGGTTGTCACCGAGGGCGAAGTCACACCAACACTACCCAACCCAGTGTTTGCCCAGACGTTCTACCAAGGAAGTTACACAGCACCCAACATGCTGGAATTTGACACACCAATATCGTTATCTGAAGGATATGATCCGGATGTGTCGTTCGAACTGGAAGGAGGTGAGTAGTTGTAGTGAATATTGTCATAGTTATAACTTCAACATATATATGCCTAAAGAAAAAACAAACTCGCAAAATTTGGTCACAACACCACTTCATTTCAGATCAATCGCAGTGGTTCACTTTGTCCCGATCCACAAACTCAGTAACACCGGTCGTGTCCACCACTATCCCGGTCGCTGTGGTCGCCAACAACCAACAACTCGTCTTCGTTGTTACCGCAAGCCGACCCGGCACCGCTACTGCTCGCGCTACTGTAGTTATTCATCTGCCGGATGGTATGAATTTTCACGGATCTTATTTTCGTGTCTTTGTCAATTCAGCTGAAGTATTAAAATATTCTACAATTGTCATTATTGTGTGCACATTTCAGAGGTGACTCCCGATCAAGTCCTGGGCTTCGAACGCTCCCACTACGTTGGCTCGCTAGTGGACAACTCCGTCAATTTGGAAACGATAACCCTCAACGAAGGATTCACATCCGCTGTCGTGTTTACTCTACATGGAGGTTCATACAATAAACTAACATTAAATTTCACTATTTACTTTAATACTTATACTTACAATTATTACTGTCGGATTATGTCATAAATAATTACGTGATTTTTCAGATCTCGCTTCTTATTTCAAAACGAACGAAGAAGGCGCTACCGTTTCTATTGAATCTCTCCTGCCTATTCCTGAACAGTCCCTGCCTCCAAATGGACTCATCCTACTGGAGATACGAGCATCGGCACCGTCAGCTTTGCCCGCGGTCGCAACCGTGGTGCTCCAGGTTGTCGACCGAGAGTGAAGTCACACCAACACTACCCAACCCAGTGTTTGCCCAGACATTCTACCAGGAAGTTACACAGCACCCAACATGCTGGAATTTGACACACCAATATCTTTATCTGAAGGTTATGATCAGGATGTGTCGTTCGAACTGGAAGGAGGTGAGTAGTTGTAGTGAATATTGTCATAGTTATAACTTCAACATATATATGCCTAAAGAAAAAACAAACTCGCAAAATTTGGTCACAACCCCACTTCATTTCAGATCAATCGCAGTGGTTCACTTTGTCCCGATCCACAAACTCAGTAACACCGGTCGTGTCCACCACTATCCCGGTCGCTGTGGTCGCCAACAACCAACAACTCGTCTTCGTTGTTACCGCAAGCCGACCCGGCACCGCTACTGCTCGCGCTACTGTAGTTATTCATCTGCCGGATGGTATGAATTTTCACGGATCTTGTTTTCGTTTCTTTGTGAATTCAACTGAAGTATTAATCTATTCTTACAATTGTCATTATTGTGTGCACATTTCAGAGGTGACTCCCGATCAAGTCCTGGGCTTCGAACGCTCCCACTACGTTGGCTCGCTAGTGGACAACTCCGTCAATTTGGAAACGATAACCCTCAACGAAGGATTCACATCAGCTGTCGTGTTTACTCTACATGGAGGTTCAAACAATAAACTAACATTAAATTTCACTATTTACTTTAATACTTATACTTACAATTATTACTGTCGGATTATGTCATAAATAATTACGTGATTTTTCAGATCTCGCTTCTTATTTCAAAACGAACGAAGAAGGCGCTACCGTTTCTATTGAATCTCTCCTGCCTATTCCTGAACAGTCCCTGCCTTCAAATGGACTCATCCTACTGGAGATACGAGCATCGGCACCGTCAGCTTTGCCCGCGGTCGCAACCGTGGTGCTCCAGGTTGTGACCGAGAGTGAGGCCACACCAACACTACCCAACCCAGTGTTTGCCCAGACATTCTACCAGGGAAGTTACACAGCACCCAACATGCTGGAATTTGACACACCTATATCTTTATCTGAAGGTTATGATCAGGATGTGTCGTTCGAACTGGAAGGGGGTGAGTAGTTGTAGTGAATATTGTCATAGTTATAACGTCAACATATATATGCCTAAAGAAAAAACAAACTCGCAAAATTTGGTCACAACCCCACTTCATTTCAGATCAATCGCAGTGGTTCACTTTGTCCCGATTCACAAACTCAGTAACACCGGTCGTGTCCACCACTATCCCGGTCGCTGTGGTCGCCAACAACCAACAACTCGTCTTCGTTGTTACCGCAAGCCGACCCGGCACTGCTACTGCTCGGACCACTGTTATCATAACACTTGAACAAGGTTTGAGTCTCCAGTAAATTTACACGGAATGATGTAACTATTATTATTTCCTATATTAGCCGAAAAAGTCTTAAAGCTAGCTACTTGAAACATGATTTTTTTATGAACATTCTATTTTATTTTGAATTTTTGAATATGTCTTAATCTAAAAAACACCAGGTTCTTAGACTCTCAAACAGCAGCAAAGTAATATTCAATGTAATACAGTACTTTTAAATTATGATACATATTGTGTGATAGTTCCCTTATCATTTTCCTTATTTATCGTTATCTCCGATAATATAAACACTTAAAATTTTCTTTCAATAAAATCGCGACAGTCACTTCAATTAACTCTATAGGTCTTATTTAGCAGCTCTGTTTATATGTTAATTTGCAAATTAGCTTACATTTTCTATTTTTAATGAACATTGTGGTTTTCGTTCTTGTTAGGGAAATTTAGATTTTAATTTAGATTTAACAGTAATTTAGTTGTATGTGTTATTATTTTTTCTTATTTTATTTCTATGTTTCAGAAACCGTTAATGACTCGTCGGTAGCCTTTGATAAAGTACTTTTTAATGGAATCATACAAAGCAACGTTGTTCAACATGAGACTATTACTATTAGAGGATTCGAAGGAAGCACTATTGACATTGTTGGAGGTAATTATTATCTAATTGAGGAACATCTGTTTGAAAAGTGCTTTTTTCAAACAGATGTTCTGCACATGGAGGATTTTGGAGGATTTCTATTTTTTTTTCAATTCGTTTCAGTATCTAAGATCCCTTTATACTCTATCAAGATCAAAAGTGCCTTTATGTAGTTAAAAATTGCCACTCTTTGTAACATGTGAACGTGTTCAAACAGTGGTACCTAAATCTTAATAGTTGATTCAGGCTTGGTGCAATATGGAAATCCATAAAAAAGACTTCACCTCATAAGAACGAATTTTCACATTAGAACGGGCATTTTTTTAAATTTGTCAAAGAGCTATCCATTTTAGATATAAGCTTTAATATATGTAAGTAAATAATATTATAAGTATTAGAAAAACAGAATGGCAATAAAAATTTGGAAGCCTTCTCACGAGCTTATTTTGCTAAACAATACTTACAATAGGTGAGTAAGTTTTTAATCTGTATTTTTTTTTTCGATTTATTGTTTTAATTGAATTGAGAGTTTATTTAGTTTGGTAAAAGCCCTTTTCGTTAGTAATTATCTGAATATTTTATTAATTTATTTATTGCTAATATTAACATAGCAGTATTTTATGTACTTTCTCAAGATGATTCGAGCCGTGTCAATATTGTACATTACAATAGCGATTTCAGTTAGTCCCATCACTTTTTTTATTCAACTTGAAGAGAAAGAATATATTATGAAACTGCTGTTTATCATATTTATACTGAATGAAACGTTTCGATACAAGTTTTTCAATTTACCATCCTTTTAAGGGCCATTTAAGTGGTCTGAAAGGTGTCACTTACAATAATGATACGAAATAAAGAACCGCGTTAATATACCTATAGTATTAAATTATGAAGCATTTTTTTAAGTCATACGTGCCAAACGATCAGACGGATCACCTGAGATTAAGGTGACGGGTAGGGCACACTAGCGACGCCAATCGATTTTAATTTTTAGCTACTAAACGGGATCTATTTTAAACAATTTCGGGTTTAGAACCTCTCGGCAAACACTTATACTATTTATTAAATAACCATGCACAAATGTTGGGTCCAACGAGAACGCGAAAAATTGATTCACGCCCAATCAATTTTTCGCGTACAAAAACGGACCCAATTTGTGCATTATTTAATAAATAGCATGTTTGCCGAGAGGTTGTAACCTCGAAATTGTTTTAAAAAGATCCAGTTTAGTAGCTAACAATTTAAATCGATTGGTGTCGCTAGTTAGGGCTACCCGTCGCCTTAAGTGATTAGACACCCGCCACATCAGTGGAGTCACAAGAGCGCTGCCAACCTTTAAACCCCCTTTACCCCGGATTGGGTGTCTGGTACCCTCACTCACGCAGCGGTATACCGTGTTATCATTCCGGTCGAGCCGGCCCATCCATGCCGAAGTGTGGCTCTCCCACGGTGCAAATATAGCATAGAAGAATATAAAACTAATTATTCTTCTACATATTCCAGTATATAGCTCGATGTTCCAAGCAACCCTCACCGGAGAGATCGTCGTGGTCCAAGCAGCGGGGCCCCTGACCCTGCCCGAAGACGTGCGCCATGTAGTCCTTCAGCTCGATGCCGGTAGTGCAGCAGCTGTTCTGATCCTTGAAGTGTCAGCTACAGGTCTGTTGAAGTGTCTCTTTATGAACTCCTTTGCGCATTTGTACATACTCACAAACACACCAGATACACGCTATTCAAATTCACATAGATACAGACACACACATATACTTACACTCTAGTTACACACACTAAAGATACACACACAGATACACACACACACACACACACACACACACACACACACACACACACACACACACACACACACCACAGATACATATGCAACACACACATAGTTATAGATACGCACAAATGCACACACACATTAGTTTAGTATGATCCTTATCTTTGTAAATTTCAAGAAGGAGCGGGGTCTCTAAACACAGGTATTGCATACTTAAATAGAGACCCCAGCCATTTGTAATGTAGGTATGTAATTTAAAAGATATTAAGTAAACATTTTTCATTTTCATTTTTTTTTTGCTAAAGCGAATTACAGACAGAACGCATTTTCGTATAGAACTTGTGAACAATAACTTGGCAAAAATAAATATAAGGTGACATAGGTTTGTTCAGATCTCGGGTTCTGGGTTCGATTCTCGAGTTAAGCAAAAAGTACGTTTTGAACTTTTCGAACATTGCTCGGGTTTGTGATCACCAATCTGCATTAGGCAACACCACCCTTGCCTTTCCCCATCATTAAGCCTGATCCCATCATAGTAGCAATAACATGATTTTTTTGATGGAGGCCTTTGCTCTGCAGTGGGACAGTATATAGTCTGATAATTAGATTTGTTCGATAGTTCAGTATCGAAATTCAACATTTGTCCACGATAGAAACCGAACTCACAACCCTTAGATAGTGAGAAATCGTCACCACCAAATACGCCAAACCAAATCGCGCCAATCATTGTCGCCTCGCTAGACACAGTTTAGTCATAAAAAGGTTTGACAATCAGTTTTACTTTCTTTGGAAGTAAATCAATTTTCATACTATGACAGCGTAACACAGATGGATGGATCCAAAGTGGGACTATCCTTCCAATATGAGGAAACACCACTTTGATATTTCGTGTCATTTTCACAACTTTATAGCATAGTCTGCTTAACTCTATTTGTTTCATAGGCTGTGTGACTAATATCGAGTTCGAGTTTATCTATAAACCTATCAATTCGTTGTAGTACCTAAGAATCATCAGTTGAGTCAGTGTTAGAAGAAGTCCACTCAAATGTTATTATGACTTCATAAACGTTCAGAAGATTTGAGGTAATATTCTCGAATAAACCATATCAATAATTTCAATAAGTGTCGCTTTTTCAATACTACTTATGAAGTTCTTATTTCCTCAACGTGATATGAGGATTAAACTAGTCAATAAAATACTTAAAAGACAATCTTAGTAAGTTTATTAAATACACAAAGCAATCATCAAATCATTTCAATATATGCCTGAAGTGCTCTACTAAACACTTCACGTGTTTAGTAGAACACTTCAGGAATATACAACATTATAGTAATTAAATATTAGTGAATACATTTATGCAAACCTTCACAAAAGCATTTTATTATTCCAAATAGAATTTTTTTCATTTCTCTTTTTCCTGGACTTTCCTCTTAATTACGGTACCTAACTAAATATTATTATATAAACTCCTCCTTTTGTTTTTGAAGTCGGTGCAAAACTTATTTCACTCGTATTGGTCAAATTTTCAAACCATAGAATTAGGCATCCTAAGTCTACGTTTCAACCACATTCAAAAAACTTCTACTGAAAATCAAAATCAGCTACATTTTAGGTAGGACTAGTCACTTCTTATTACAGAACTATTAGGTACAAAATCTCTGCTAGGGAAGTGTTAAGTTCAGAAGATAAACCTTTAGTGGCTACTAATATAAATATCAACGCATTTCGCCTGGGACGTGTTTTTTTTTTCGGAAAATACATTCACTTAACTCAAATACAAGATTTGTATGTGCAAAGGCACTTTTTGTACCGAAAACTATTTCAGTATATTTTTTATGATAGTTTGTATTAGAGATACTTATTAATTATAATATTATTATCTGATAGATGTGTCAAACTAACTGATAAAGAAGTTATAAATGTAGGTATATTAAATTTATCCAGAAGCGACTAAACCGGTCCCTAATCTTATACTAGATACAGCGTATTATCCCTGATAAGGATTATTTTATATTAACCAAAAACTTTATCTACTACTTAGATACTGTAAATTATTATTATAATTTTTAAAATTATTAAAATGTTTTTGGTCGCCATCAAAGCAATTTCTTATCTCAGAAGATGATGAATTCTAACAACCCCTAATTTATTCTACAGAAGGTCTACCAATAGTATTATTCGACAGTCCCACGTACGTAGTTCGGGTGAGGATGGACCAAACTGGCCAAGTGGGTCGCGTCCACGCAACTGCCAACAACGGAGAAGCCGTCACCTATTCACTACTTGTGGTCGATGGTATGCCGTTTTTTTTATTCAATAATATCATTCCCCACCTCAATTTATTATCCCTTATGGTGAGTAGTCAGCACCCGTTAATATAATTCTGCAGCGGTATACCTACTCGAAACATAAACGATTTTTGTGATCAATTTTTTTGTCAGAAAAACATGCAACTCATTTTATTGCATGTTCATTGATCGTTCATGAAGAAGAAGAAGTAGTAATACTACTATGATAATGACCTATGTTCTTATCTACCATTTTTATTTTATTTTAATAAACTTAAGTATCTAACATTAATATGCGTGTGCCGTAAATCACTATCGCTTAGTAGGAAACGAACGCGCAAATAATTGAAATTAATATGATATAGTGTTTTTTTCTTTGGTAGAAATATAATCTTTTGTTCTTGCTAAGCCGCCTTCTGGTGTCAATATATTCGAGTGTAGTACTTCTCGAATGTATTTTATTATTTTTCTTTAAGAACACCTTCGGTCTCGAATTTCCATCAATAACGAGGGAGAACTAAGTCTATCGGCGCCTGCAAATAGCGGAATCCACACTTTCACAGTAGTAGCCACGACCGTCTTCTCCGAAGCAACAGGATTAGCCACAGTGAGTAAATACATAGAATAGAACTTAATTGTTAAATAAAATCTGTATTAAAGGCACCACAAAATATTCATAACATTCTCCGCCATGCTTCTTTACCATGGTACAAGGTAAAAAATATTACCTATTTAATTTTAGGTAAAAGGTAGCTACTTATATTATAATCTCTGGATTGAATTCAGGAATAGTTTTTACCTATCAGTCGATTTATATACAGCTATAATTACGACTATATTTAATTATAAAGTGCTGAAGTGTTTAAATAAAATAAATACTTTCACTTAACATGAGACGTCTCGCAATAAAAGCGCCTGTTGATAATGTTGCGCATAAGCTTCGAGCAATATAATGGCTGTTAAAATAATGCGATACGAAATGGACGGCTAAGTACACTTACCCTAGCCACCCGCTTGCTCGATGCATTCTATAGCAATAGCTGCCTTAGCAATAAAAGTACACTTGCAATAAAAATACACTTTCTGTAAAAAGGTTGCATTTTGTGAAAATTAACTCAATCTACCGTATATTATTTTAGATTTGCAACTCAACGTGAAGTCTCTCTGTTTCAATAAGAAATTCCAATTAAGTCAATAATTTCGCCGAATTATAATAGGTACCTAAGTATATGATATCAGATTGCCTATGATCCTATTGATGTGAAAGTTACTGTTATTTTAAACAACCATCATAATTGTAATAAACTACGAGGAAGTGTATAATAATAAGTAGCCTTTGACCGCCTCGCTGCCCATCGCCGAAAATATCAGTTAGGTTGTACTGAATTGTAAAAAAGCCAATAAACTTATCAAAAGTTATCTTAATGAATGTTATAATATTTCAGGTCCTCTTCTCAGTAGAAGCGTTAACTGTGTGCGGAGACGACACGGTAACACCTCCTCTAATAGTGCTAGATCGTGACGAGGAACAACCGCTCAGAGACTTGGTGCTGTTGAACGCTACCGAGCACGTAGGCTGCCAGTACTCTGTGACTTAGCAGGTGGCCTACTGATCAGACATGGATGTACGTCGACCAGACAGGTCTGCATGCCACAGCCATAGACAGAGAGGACCCATCCATAGCTTTCATGGCGCTCTCTCAAGTTCAAGTTGAGCTAATTCTAACATGCGACAGTGACGTCACAAGAACTAGAAGGTCTCTAGATGAAAGACTAGATTGGCTCGGACCATACGACTATGGCACGAATACTTGGCTACTCGGAGATACGATCCTATTTAATCCCAGGAGAAGTATTGTCAACTTGATCGTGAACGATATAAACGATAACGCACCTATATTTGATGGGAAGGAAAGTGAACCCATTATAGTAGGATACCCAATTCGAGAACTTGAAGAGACTGTATTGCCCCGATCTTTGGTAGAATTACAGGTATGGTTTAGTAGAGTATGCTTGGTTTTTAAATTTTAATAATATGCAATTACCTACAGAATTAGTTGGTAAAATGTTTTTTACTATTTTAAAATACCTACCTAGTCCCACACTTTGCTCTACACTTCTATTTTTACCACATTCACAAATATGTCAGCTGGGTTTGACATATAACAGATAATAATATTGTGTTAAACTAGTCGTTAGTTAGATAATATTATTCACATTTTGGATTAATGCGCATTACATCACTTCTTATTTAAATAAATGCCTAGTGTGTTAATACACTAAGCATGCACATATACCTAAATAAGAAGTGATATCATATAATCTGTTATATGAATAGTAAATAAATGTATTAATAAGCTATCAAATTTAAATGTGAATATTTTTACAACGCATTTACAGAAACACATTAATTCATTAATAGGTAGATATTTCAAGATAATTTCAACTTGGTTTAAACCTCAAGTGTTCGAAACGTCGTTTGTTATTTTTATTACCTCGTGCCAAACTTAACTGCTTTCCGTATATTTACGAGGTGAATGTACTTCATAGAAATATTTTGTGGTTTCGCCAAATGGTTCATAATTTATGAAATGCTTTTAAATTTTAGCCATAATTTTGTTTAAGTTGAAATGATCTTTTTAACTGCTAAGTTTTTAATTAAAACAGTATTGTACTACTTTAATGAAGTCATGAGTAGGTACATATGTACATACCTACTTAAGTTGTCAAAACCGATAGCCATGTTTCTTCTATCCATTGTTTTATCAACACAATAACTGAATTATTTATAGGACTTCATTCATAAACATTTGCTAGCTAAAACGGTATTATAGAGCAGTTTATACGTTTAAAACAAAAAAAAACATTAAAAAATTTCGAAAGAAGAATGAAAAAACTGCTTTATTTAGCAAGGTTTAACAAACATTTATGAATAAGACCCTTATGCGACTTTATGTGTATTAATGTGTGTGGACAGGCAACAGACGCAGATATAGGCGAAAACGCTGCTCTGGTATACTGGAGTACTGAGCCTGAACTAGCCGTCTCATCGACCACTGGTTTCGTACACGTTCGGAATGAACAACGATTGGAGCATGACAGGATACTCACTGTTAACGTCACGGATCAGAACGGACAGGGACTCACTGGCTCTGTCACTCTTATGGTAAGTCATTTGTGATCAATAAAAGAGAGATATAAAAAGGGATGTGACGACCCCATCGGCCGCTGATGAGAGTTGGTGATCTTCGCTAATGGAGAACAATAATTCTCAACAGTGCAATCAGTCTCCACAAGGCAGCTTGGCGAGCTGTTGGTGTGTGGCGACACCACGGTCCCGAGACTCCCGGGGGAGACACCATCTGTCCCCCACCCCTGGCTTGCCTTTGTTGGCCGGCCAGAGTTGAGCGCAAGAGCTATATGCTCGAAAGGGTGGAAGTGCTCAACCTGCGTAATAGCGAGGAACGGCTGAACGGATTACCGGGATCCATAAATCGATGCACACCTCTCTACATCCTTAACTCACCGCGCCGATGTTGCCGCCTTGCCGCCTAATATGGTGAATGATTTTGGGGGCCCATCTAGTGGGAGGCGAGTCACCGTCTGCCATGGCTATAAAGATTTATGTGGCAGGCGTCCCTTCGTCTCGTCAATAACCCGGCAACCAGTCCAGCAAGATCCTATCTATAGACCCGGGATAGTTCCCCTCCTACTTGCAATAGTCCTTGCATCTGGCGAGTCCGATCTTTGGCTGTATCTCTTCAATAGTACAGTCAGAGACAGTACATTATTGTGTCTCAAAAGGTCCCTCTTCGTGTTGGATCTGTATCCCAACGTACGCCTTCCAAAAGGACCTAGCCTTGTTCGATACAAAATAATAATAAAGCCCTTATATTTCCGAAATCACATAGTTTTTACAATAACAAAAAATACCTTTCACTTATAATTAAAAATTCCGTTTCTTCATTATTTTGATACTCCAAGGGCTCTGGCCTTGGTTAGATAGTTATGCCACTGGTTGTATACGGAGATAATGTTTGTTTCTTTCACGTTTGAAGATTCTTGATATGAAAAACAATATTGTTCGTTACAACGAACAAACGAAGTAATATGGCATTATTAGGCAATAACTCGGGAAAATGTTGGTTAACATATCAGTGACAAAAATATTCACATTGAGTTATGAACTCATACCCAGATGTTTATCTTTACAATTTAACTCGTTCAATCTTTAATGTACATACGGCTGTCTCATGTTTTCCTGGAAATCAATTTTATCAGGCTATTCTAACGAGGCAAGGATATGCTCATCTTAGCGTGTAGTTCCTGGTTGCGTCCTATGCTATTGCTTTGGAGCCCAGGGTACGCTTAATTTTTTATATGTGATAGGTGGCAGACGAGCAGACCGATCGCCTGATGGTAAGCGATTGCTGCCGCGCAAAACACCCGCCACACCAGTGAAGTCACAATTGCGCTACCAACCTTTAAATCCCCCTTTCCCCCGGATTGGTCCTCCGGTACCCTCAATCACGCAGCGAAACACAGCACATTACTGCTTCACGCCAGGTTTTCTGTGAGGCCGTGGTATCACTCCGGTCGAGCAGGCCCATTCATGCCGCAGCGTGGCTCTCCCATGGTCATTAATCGTCCTTATTCAGCTAGACCATGAACATGGACTAATTTGCCAGGATTCAAGATTTGAGATGACTTGTAATTACAATGAAGCAACTACCGTCTGACCTTCGCAACACTTTATCAGGGGAAACTGACCAACTGAATCATGTTTACATGTCTCAGAAACTACTCATCCGAAACGTTCAAGTTTTTTCCCACGATATTTTCTCTCACCGCCGAACTATTGGTAGAAATACGCAAGTAACAAGGCAAGGATATATAAAGTATCCTAATAATCCTAAGAGGTTATCCTAATTGTAATTCATTTGTCTAAAATTTCAACCAGTGTACTAAAGTATTTGGTGCAGCTGCAGCTATTTGACTTCTATAATAAATAAAACAGTTTTCAAAAGCTCTGTTTGTCCTATTGTGTACTTAAAAATAAACTGAGGTTCCAGTACGGCTTGACTTATGAATACTGAGTATGGGGAGGATCCCGAGGTAAGTTGTTCCAACGCAAAATATCGAAAACGTCAATACAAAATCATGTTACGTAGCCTCGGCGCGTGTGTAGGTATAATGTCTGACAGGTCATTACGTGTTTTCGATATTTTACGCTGGAACAACTTACCCCGGGAACTTCCACCCCCGTTCGCCCCTAGGATGTGCTATATAGATTTAATATTTTTTATGTATTTTTTTTATGTGATAGGTGTATCACCTGATGGTAAGCGATTGCCGCCGCCCATGGACACCCGCGACACCAGTGGAGTCACAAATCCGCTGCCAACCTTTAAATCCCCCTTTCCCCCGGATTGGGCCTCCGGTACCCTCACTCACGCAGCGAAACACAGCACAGTGCTGCTTCACGTCGGTTTTCTGTGAAGCCGGTGGAGCCGGCCCATTCATGCCGCAGCGTCGCTCTCCCACGGTTTTATCTTGCTTTTACAAAATCAATTTGATTCCAGGTGAAATTATTAGAATCAAGAAACATCGCTGTAGTTACTGTTCGTAACGCATTTTTGGAGGACGAAAGCCGTGTACTTGGTAATATCAGCAATATCATCGGATACGAAGTGAGGTCTCTTAGATCCGTAGTGGTGTCAGAACCCGAAACGGGGGGAGAGACAACTCGAACGAAACGTGAAGCGACCAATTCAGGAGCATCCTTGGAGCTCTATGTTTACGGTTTCGAACAGAACGATCCTGTCACCGTGGAAAGACTTACAACGTAAGTAACAATTATAGAAAAGTGATCATACATAAATACAATCTTGGTGGTTTTATCGCTAATCTCTTCCGGACATTCTTGGGATAGGAAAAATGTATAACAAATTGAACGGCAGTGCATATCAGTTATATATCAAAATTGAATTAAGGTTTTAAGGTTTAAAGATATGTATTTTCATAAAGACATATGGCTCTTGCATGGGAATTTAAATATAAACAAATTGCACTGCCTTACCCCTTTTTAAAGCTGGCATTGTACTTAGCAAGAAAAAGAAAGTAATAAATATATGTCGGTAACGTACACACACATAAATAATTTTGTTTGCAACATTTATACTGTTTATTTTATTTGAACATTACAGACACAGTACAGATTGTTATAAAACACTACACACACGCATATAAATGCATTTTAATAAAATAAAAACATATATTCAAATCAAATTAAATAAATGAATCACATACATTGATATGACTCCGAGATAGGTAGGCTCGTAGGTAGCTCAAGCACCTGTGTTACGGATATCAGAACCAACAGGGGATAGATAGATAGATATTATTTAATGCACAAAAAGAAAATACAAGCATAATACAACAACGACAGATAGTACAATAAGGCGGTCTTATCGTTTGTAGCGATTTCTTCCAGACAACCTTTGGGTAGAGGAATTACAAATATATACATAATACTTTTTTTGTAAATACATATAATACATGAAAACACCCAGACCAATAAATACAAACAGGCATGTTCATGCAGACAAATGTTTGTACAGTGCGGGGATCGAACCCGCAACCCTTAACACCAGAGGCAGCATTCACTACCACTGATCCAAACGGGTCGTACAAATTATTCTAGAATATTGCTTGTTGTTTATTTAAATAGATACGTAGTATGTTTCTAAATTTTATCTCTTATTCTAAAAGAGAATCAAAATTACTCGTACATCTGAATATAAAATCACAAATAGTGAATTCAATTGTAATGCACAGGAACATCATAGTATTATGTACCGTTACTCGCCATTAGCACGTATTTATCTTTAGCTTCAGTCTATTAATAAATGTCATAAAATAAATAAACATCTCATTAATTCCAGTGACATAAATAATGCGGATACGGCAATTGTAGCGGTTGACATAGCCCGTATACTATCGCTAGAAGATCATCTCGAAGGTCTTATGATATGCGAAAACCCAGGACGTGATGCAGGTTTATTTGCCGCTACAATAGTTCTAAGCATACTGCTCTTCATACTAATTGTAGCCATAATCGTTTGGTACATCCTTACAAGGTAAGACTAACGGTTAGCAAAATTATGTCTTATCACCACATGACCATAAACAAATCACTATTCTCATTGTTATCCACAGGAGAAAGAGAGAAAACTACGAACAGTTTAGTGACTTGAATAGCTTGGCCTCAAGAACTGAATCACTTGGTCAGCCGGCAAAACCACTGGACAGCGTCATGGTAGCTAAGCCAAGACTAAATATAGAACAACTGAAAAGAAGCGAAAGGAGACTTCAAGATATGTTAAATGCTCCTATTGAAGAAGTTACTGTTGAACCCAGCACCTCAACAAAAGAGAATACAGTTAACGCTGTCACCAAAATACCTGATCCGTTAGCACCCATAGTAATACAAGATAAACTGAAAGACGTAGAATCGTCAGATGATGATGAATTCGGTGAAAAGAAAAAGCCCAGAAGAAAATCTGTAGTAACATTTAATGAAAATGTAGAGAAAATTATTCACGTAGAAGAACCGGAGCCAGACCCGAGCTACGAAATCTATAAATTGTAAATATGTATTATACTATTTTATATAGCTGTGTACATTATAAAAATGTTATAGTTTTTGTGTTTTGTTCAAATTTGGTATTAGCTGAAGGGAATTTAACGAATGATCCTACACATTCATGTGAAGATAAGATAATTACGTATGTACCTACTACATTTTATTATATTATTGTAGCCTTCCGGCACATTTCATATCCCTTTTTGCAATAACATAGTTACTCTGCTATACAGGGTGTATCTGTGAACATTTACATCCCTTTAACCACGTGTTCTATCGACCATTCTGAACAACATTTGTTCTATGACTTTTGGAAATTCGCATAAAAAAATTTTAACCTTCTCATACAAAGTCGGTCACGTGACTTAGTCATTTTGTATGGGAAGTCGAAAAAAATTTTCGACAAATTTCGAAAAGTCGTAGAACAAATGTTGTTTAGAATGGTTGGTAGAACATGTAATTAAAGGGATATAACATGTCCACGGATACACCCAGTATACGACGAAGCCAAACCAAAATAAACTAAACTGAGTCTATTAGAACTCGACTTTTAAATACGGTGTAACTTATCTGACGCTGCTCGTCGAAGGGGAAGTACTCAACGTTGATCTCGCACGAAGACTTGTAGATAGCCGGCGGCTTCCATTTCACTTCTCCTGTGTACTTGAGGGTCGCTTTTGTCATTAGGGTCACCTGGGAAGAAGTAAAATATTATCACATCTAGGTAAATGTTTTCAGTTTGCGTTTCATTCTCACTAAACAGTTATATGAAAAATGTCCGAGATGGCATATCTACATCCGCAAGTGTCAGAGGGGGCTATTTATAAAAGGTAATACAAGGGGGGAAGGGTCAATATCTTTCTGATACACAAGTTGCTGAACTTCATTTTACATTTATTTATATCAGCTAGTAGATACTTATATAGTAAACTACCAATAACACCTGTCACCACTATATAGGACTCGCTTACGCACTCGATCATTTATCGAAAAAACATGGCTTGATATCGTATAAGAACCCTTACATAATAAATTAATCGTTTATTTTCCTCTTTACAGTAAGGGTCTTAAATTTAAAAAAATTAATTGAAAATTTAAAAAACCCCCGACACAACTAAAGTTCTTTCATTTGATACCTACATATATTGAGGCAGTTGGAACAACAAATAGGTTATTCGTCATTTTCTGACGGTGGCCATCTTGGATTTGAAATTTTTACAATAAATATATTCTGCTACTCAAGCCCTTTTATATGATACCCATATTGTAGGGAGTTGTGTTAAAACATAAAATCCAAATCTGTGTGACGGCGGCCATCTTGGATCAATTTTTATCCAACATAGCTAAGAACACTCCCTCTTTATTCATCTTTCAAACAAAAAAAAACAAAATCAAAATCGGTTCGTTTGTTCGGGAGCTACGATGCCATAGACAGACACACAGACATGTCAAACTTATAACACCCCGTCGTTTTTGCGTCGGGGGTTAAAAATACAAGTTGATTAATTGCACGTCACCTTATATGATCCTAGAGTAAGAGAGGCTGGCGCCTGAAATAGGTTTGTTAAAACCAGTGTTACAGGTCGCCAGGCCAAACCATAATATAAATACATGTTTTTCCGATAAATGTCGGTTTTGGATAAATATTACAAGCATGAGAATTGGGGTCCAAGACTGACTCACATAGGTCATAAATAAACGCATCACAAAAACAGGTTCTGAAAAAAATGCCATAGTAATGGCAACGTCCTCTTTATGGCGGTCTCTGAGATATTATCTGCGCACCAATTAAACCACTAAAGTATGTTTAACGAACACGCTAACTTTGGTCGGACCTTTTCACATGGAGACTCGAATTTGGTTTACTACATGCATATACGAGTGATTTATTAAATTGGTGCGTAGTTTCAGTAGTTTCAAATAAGTTAGATACCTACTTCTACTCCATAATATATAAATACTCTTTGTTGCACAAAAGGTTACAAATATTAATATTATAATTAATAATAATAATAACCCCCCCGAGGGGCCACCTTGTCGTGGTGGGGGGGCTTACGGGAAGGCTTGCACTTTATCTTTATATACAGAAACAACATTGTAAACACAATCAGGCTGCACTATATACTATCAACAACATCTTGATTACCCTTCCTCAACCAACGGTCCCAAAACAACCCAAAATATGGAGTCACAACAAAAGAGATATAGTTTGAGGCCGCTACCCGGGGGCTATCGCCGGGGTACATCTGGAGCCGACGCTGGATGTCACAGCATGCGAACCGTCGGTGGCGAGGAGCTGAACAGGCGGGGCCCTCGCTGGGCATGAACCCGAAGTTACTTCAGCCGAAATTAACTCAGTTCCGTCATCACCATCTTCAACGTACAGTTTGTTCCCATCAATAGGATCATCGCCCCATTCTTTTGAAGATCAAAACACATCTCGATCTACCACCGCTTCCCCAGAAGATGAACGGAACAAAAGTTATAGGCCGCGTCCCGGGGATCGCCGGGGCACGTCTGGAACTGGCGCTGGACGTGACAGCATGCGATCCGCCAGAAGCCGTCAATCAAATAGGCGAACAATAGTGAAACCTCAGAATTGCGCCGATATGGTGGAACATCTACAGAATGGAAGCAATTCACCGCCTCAGCAAATCTATGTGGCCGCCAACCCAACATATAGGCGTTCACCGACATCGTCAACCCATAGCATGCAGCTGGATGATGTTGTGCAGGAGACATCTGTCAACAATTCTGCACCCATCGCTGGCAGCGGAAGAGTTCGTAGGAGATGGAGTGCTGAAATGAATGAATTTATCCTACGAACTTATTTTCAAATAACAAAATTAGAGGAAGATACCACCAGTTATTTGCCATTTTTACACGAAAAGTTTATAGAAAAATTCCCTGATATGAAAAATGTGTGCAGACAAAGAGTAGGAGACCAAAGAAGAGCAATAATAAATAAAAAAATGTTACCGCAAACTACAATAGATAGTATCCGTAATCAAGTAGCGTCAGAACTAAACAAAACCCTTAACACAAACACACATCAACTCTCTAAAAACTTTACACCTATTAGAATTACGCATACAAGGCAAACAACCACGCAGAAGCGAATGAGATGGACTTTAGAACAAAATGAGACGATACTACGAGCTTACTACAAATTAACAAATCTTGAAACTAATCTAACCACATATAGACAGGCAGTTCATCAAGCATTCATACAGACATATCCACAATTATCACACATAACAGAACAAAGAATAGCGGATCAAAACCGACTTATTTTAATGGGCAAATACATAGGCAAAGATAGAATGAACATTATAAGAAGGGAAGTCGCAGAAGAATTAAAAATACAACATGAAAGCCTTATAGAACATCATTCTTACGGAAATAGCTTACTTAATCCACGAACTGAAAATAATAATGCCACTACAGAAATAGATGATAGCACCCAAATCTCAAATGATACAGCACTCCAAACCCAAACGGAAAATGTTAATACGACAGTTAGATATGGGCAAAATGAAAATTTAGATACGTTAGTAAAAGAACTAGAAGATAAACTTGAAGCAGCAATAGATCGATATTTAGACATTGTCCCAGAGGAGCGCCCAAGATTACCGAAACTCAGAGAAAATAAAGATTTATATAAAATAGTTGCGATATTTAACCGAAAAATTCTACATAACTTCTTAAAAGAAGATCTAACCGTTACAAATTTACATACTCTCATTTATTGCAGTGCAGTAGTAATTAGCGAAAAGATGGGACTCAAAGTACAAACACAAGAAAGAAAAAATACACCTAAACCAGACAAACAACCATGGCAGATTAGATTAGAAAATGATATTACACAATTACGAGCAGATATAGCTAGAATAACACAATACATAAGCGGAAATAATTTATCAAACAAACTAGTTTTAAAAGTACAAAAAATTATTAAGAAAAATCAAATACATTCAACGCATGAAAATAATAATAGAACTCCACAAGATGTCCTCGACACACTAAAACAGAAATTAGCCCTTAAATCACACAGACTTGCACGCTATCTGAAATCATTGAAGAGAAAGACAGATAACAAGCTTTTTTCCTCAAACGAAAAGGTATTTTATAGGTCATTAGGTGATAAAGCGATAGAGCTCACTGAATCAACCACTCCAAATGAAGAAAGTTTGAAAGGTTACTGGGCTAAAATATGGGAAAGAGAGCAAGGGCACAATGAAGAAGCGAGGTGGATAAAAGATGAAGAACGAAAGTGGGATAGTATAGAAGAAATGGAATTTTTGGAAATCAATAAGGAAGACATTGAAGCAGTAACGAGAAAAATGAAGAACTGGAAAGCACCGGGAAGAGATGGGGTCCACAACTTTTGGTATAAAAAGTTTGTCACGTTACATGATATGTTGGCAAAAAAATGTACGGAGCTGATTAAAGGCGAAGAATTTAACATCAAATCTATGGACATAAACGACATATATAAGTATTTAGGAATAAAACAAAATAGGAACATAAACCATACACAAATAAAGAAGGACCTAGGAACAGAATATATAAGAAGAGTTAATCTACTATGCAAGAAACACCTAAATTCAAAAAATTTGTTCAAAGCTTTAAATACCTATGCCATACCAATCCTAACATATTCTTTCGGTGTCATCAAATGGTCAACTACAGATATATCAAAACTGCAAATCAAAACTAGGACTACATTAACCAAGAACAATTACCTGCATCCAAAATCTGCCATAGAACGCATGTCAATTAAGAGAGACCAGGGGAGAAGGGGTTTAATAGACTTACAAGTACTATGGGAAATTCAAATAGATAATATGAGACAATTCTTCTTCCATAAATCTGAAACAAGTGACTTGCACAAAGCAGTAATAGAATCTGATAAAAACTACACCCCACTAAATCTTCAGTCCAAGGATATTATGTTCAATACAGCAGAAGAATCAAGAAATGATAAGCTTGAGGCATGGCGGAAAAAACAACTCCATGGAAGACACATCCAAGACCTAGAACAAACTCATATAGATGAAAACGCTTCTAATAAGTGGCTGAAACTAGAATATCTCTTTCCAGAAACAGAAGGGTTCTTAATATCTATACAAGACCAGGTCATTAACACTATAAATTACAGGAAATATATCATCAAAGATCCTCACACACAAGATGACAGATGCAGAAAATTCCATAAGAACCCTGAAACAATACAACATATAATAAACGCCTGTCCAATCTTAACTCAAACTGACTATACTCACCGACATAATCAAGTTGCATTCTATATTCACCAAAAGCTAGCTATTAAACACACACTCTTACCCCCAACCATAAAACCATACTATGAATATACCCCAAAAGCCGTTCTGGAGAGTTCCAGCTGCAAGTCATACTTTGACCGTGCTATTTTAACAGATAAAACAACACATTGCAACAGACCCGATATAACATTAGTTGATAAAATACATAATACTGCATACTTAATAGATATAACAGTGCCCAATACCCACAATATAAAAAAAGCAATATCTGATAAAATACATAAATACTCGGAACTTAAAGAAGAAATTTTAAGAATATGGAACTTAGATAAAGTATACATTGTGCCGCTGGTGCTCTCCAGCACTGGAGTTATCCCTACACATCTCCACCACAGTATCAAACTCTTAGGTCTCCCGGAAAATACATATATAACAATGCAAAAAGCTGCTATACTTAACACTTGTAGAATAGTCAGACGTTTTCTACAAGATGAACCGTATGACTCGAACCCGCCAAATTAACAAAAACTTCAGTTGCTTGGTAAAACGCCCGTAACTGAACTTTGAATCCAGCACTGACGCTGAGAAATAGTATAGGAAGATAATAATAATAATAATTCTCACAACATCTCATACGTTGACCTGATTTCGTACTAAGTAGCTTAAGCACTTGTGTTACAGATATCAGACAACAGAGGAACACAAATATATACTTAAATACATATATTACACCCAGACACCGAACAAACACAAGTGTTCATCGCACGAATGTTTGTCCAGGGTGGGGATCGAACCCACGACCTTTGGCGTAAGAGGCAGGGTCATTACCAATTGCGCCATCCGGTCATTATTAAAGTGTGCCTAAACACATGTATATATGCTCTTTTTTCTTATTCTTATAATCCGATAAGATAGATTAAAACAATCAGATAAATATCATAGATACGAAAGATTTTAGTATTTTAAAAGCCAGATTGTTCTAACTACACAATCCTTACCAGCCAATAGTAATTATTCCGCCCGATCCCTCTCCAGCGGTCGTGTCACAGTAACTCCCATCGGAATATAAGGGTAAGGGAATAGATAGTGCACTTGTGTTTGCGCACACACTTGAGTACTATATATCCTGCGTACGTGGCTGATCGTTGAGATTGGCTGCCGTAACCGTAATCGGTTGGAGGATATTAATCAATTATTCCGCAGTTTTTAATTTTTATTGCAAAACATTACTATGAACGACATTTAGGATATTATCGTAGCATTTTATAATCCATGGTCTGGGTGATTCATTACAAACATTTATTATATCATCATCGTTACCATAAATTCTAATTCACACTTTAAAGTATTGTGGAACCCAAAAGTTAGTAGATATTTTATCTCATTTCGTTTCTAAGCCACGAACATCTGCACATTGAATAACTAACGAGAACAAATTAGTTAACTTGGAAATGTGCTGAAATAAGCATTTTCCAATAATGACGATCCAAAAATACCTTATCTGAAACAGAAAAGAGCTCAGGAGCCCAATTCTCTCAATCATTCAATTTCAATATGAAAAAAACATGGCGGATATCACCTGAAAACCATACAAAAAACTATGTTTTAGTGATATATGTCGTATGATTATAAATGTGACGAGCACGAGAATGGGCTCCAGACTCTTACAAATAATGACACTTGCCAAACTGATAGCAACAACAAAGGCATTTCCGTCCGTTTCATGTCATAATAAAAATAACACTTCGAAGCTTAGCACATTATATTCGACAGTCAATTTAATAAATCGTATCAGACCATTTGCCGATAAGGGTTTCCCTTTTTCATATACAACGCAAATTCAAAATACATTTCAGCGTACGATACCGCTAACTGTCACACATGACAACAATATTGCCTCGGAACACGTATTTACAGTTAGTTGGTCGGACATTTTAAAAATGCTATAGAATTTTGATATTCAACCCGCGACTGGTGATAGCATCTCGGACATACCGAGACAACGCATAGTACCCACGCACGTTTTTGCTAGCTGATGAATGGATACTGCTCCCGAAATCTCATGATTGATAATCGTTTTGTTGACTGTACTTGACTGTACCCACTATCAATCACATTATAATAAGGACATCATGCCATGTCTATAGCGGTTCTATATCTGATTGTTTGCATAAAGCAGAGCACTTTCTAATGAGAATACTATACAGGCTGTATTGATAAACAGCTGCATCCCGTCAACTAGAACTTCTGCCAACCATTCTCTCTCCCGGCTCTGCCACGGTTTGGCATCAGTGGGCCAGGTCACTTGCCGGAGTATCACGGCCGTACAGAAAACCGGCGTGAAGCAGCGTCTTAGCTGCGTGAGAGTGGGTACCGGAGGCCTAAAGGGAAAAGGGGCTTTAAAGGTTGTCAGTGCCAGTGTAGACTTGTGACTCCACTGGACCAGTGGAAGTGTTGCAGATGTGCATGGGCGGCGGCAATCGCTTACCATCAAGTGATCCGTCTACTAACGCGACTTTTGTTTCACGACTTTTGAAACTTCGTCGAAATATTGTTCGACTGCCGACAAAATGACGACCCATATAGTGCAGTGATTTGAGCGCCGGTTGAGATGCAAGGGACGTGAAGAGTTCGATGCATAGCTAACATAATTTTTTTTTTGTGACACAGATATTTATGTTGGGTCTCGGTGTTTTGTTACCTTCGCTGTTCCTGGTTTCCGTAGTACCAACAAGGATAATCCATTTTTGGGACCGGGACAAAATCTGTGATGTTGTTTCAATTTATTTAGTTTTGACCAAGGCACGTGACATACGGTCTATGAGAAGCTGAAAATTTTTGATGAAAATTCTACAACGTTGTTTAACATAGGTTGAGAAATGTTAAAGGGAGAGTGTTAATATGATGTTAGTGTTAACCTATATACTGTAAGTATCTATACTCTGTAATTTTTATCGTTTAGGTACATCCCGAAAACCACATAATAGATATCGAGAATAAAGTCCATTTAGCATGTAAGATCAACAATACAACGCGAAAAAAAAATCAGCTGTTCCATACAAAATATCCAACCGACAATTGTAACAGCTGATTTTTTTCGCTTGTATTGTTGATCTAACATACTAAATGGACTTTAAGGTGTACAAGTATGTCCAAACAAATATACCTCTTTAGAAGAATGCATGGGAGTATGCCGCGTCAGGAATTCAGCAAAATCAAGTGATAAGTACTAAACTAATCTCGAGAAATAATGCCTAAAACTTGGCAATCCCGTTGAAGACCAATCATCATCATCGTCATCATCATTTCAGCCAATAGACGTCCACTGCTGGACATAGGCCTCCCCCAATGTTTTCCATACTGATTGGTCCTGTGCCGCCCGCATCCAATGGATTCCCGCGATCTTCACCCGATCGTCGGTCCACCTTGCGGGGGGCCTGCCACGGCTGCGAATTTCTGTACGTGGCCTCCACTCGAGGACCTTTCCGCCCCAACGGCCGTCTGTTCTCCTCGCTATGTGCCCTGCCCATTTCCACTTGAGGCATGGAATCCTTTGAGCTATGTCTGTGACCTTAGATCTCCTGCGGATCTCATCATTTCTGATATGATCACGCAGGGAGACTCCGAGCATAGCCCTCTCCATTGCTCTCTGGGTGACTTTGAGCCTCCTTAATCGGCACATTGTAAGCAGCCACGTTTCGGTTCCGTATGTCATCACTGGCAACACACACGCATTGAAGACTTTCATCTTGAGACACTGCGATTGAAGACCAACAACAATGTCAAAAAATAATCGTAGATATACTCGTAGCCCAAAATTAGCAGGTTTCCAAATCAAATTGGCAACTAGACCCAGACAACGTTTTGTTACGTATTTCGAAAATTATTCGAGGATCGGGTCTTGAATAACAATTCCACTAATTTAGGGAAAAATAGCACCAAAGGTTAATAGACACTGAGGTTCATTAGTCAAGATTGGTGGCCCTTTTAGTTAGCTCTATGTATATCAAGTACTTCTTAAGTAGTTGTAAACTAATCACTTAGGCAAGTGGTTTATCTGGCTATTACAAGTAAATTCTCCTATTAACAACAACAAATCACACCGAAATGATTGCGCTTAACGTCATTTATGCCATTCATAGAATATGTTTTGAATAAACCTGCGGACTGATAGTTAACACGACATGAACAGCGTTTAAAAACATCATTTTTATCATTATGTACTGCAAAAACATGTATACACGTTAGTACCTTGTCACAATAATATACCTTCCGTTTAAGAAAGCATGAGTCAGCTGGCTATTTTGACAAGGTACTAAAGTATCTACACCCTATTGCAGCCGACTGTACCCGTACATTTGTTGTTTTGCTCCCAATGTGTCTTCTCCTTCTTTTTACGATTCAACACTCGCATTTGAATTAGTGTGTTTCAAACGACATCCGAGATACGAGTCAAATCCGCAATAACATGTTGATAAACGTGATCCGAGTGCAAATTATATGGTAATGTACATACATGGATGCGTTTTCAACGAGATTTCAGTATCGGTGCAAGCAAAAATGCGGTACTATTGTTTTTTCATTCCGTCGCGACCCTGTGGGAAATAGAAACTGCCAATACACAAAGCTCCGCGTGGGGACGCTAAGGGTTGTTCTCAGAAGTATTTCCATTTAATTAAACTTATTTTATTTACCCATAACTTTTAGTGCACATTTTTTTCAAGAGAAAACTAAGTAGGTTACCCACATTATACGAGTACATAGTGTACATAGTGGGTACATTCGTGTCTGCAGTTAAGAAAATAAAAAGATTCTGTATGCAGTCTGCATAACATTGGTAAAATTTGCTCAACCAATATTGCATACTAATAAAATTCGAGCTGCTGCTACCCATACTGGAACTAAAAATGCTCCACTTACCAATGCTCACACAAAAAGGTAGCAATACTTATCATTAATATGCTTCTCTCGCATTCATGCACAAATCTAGCAATACACAACTGAAGGTTTAAGCAACTGAATACTTGAGGCACGTCACTATGTTTAAAAATAAAACATACACCATGTACGTACCTAACCACAATCGCGCAAAAAATATTATTTTATTTTGAAGTTTAGATTATTTTGAGCATTATATACAAAAAGAATAAGTTAATTTTGCTTGTGAATTAATTGTAGAGTGTTTTTGTATAATTGTATATTTTTAAAATGACGATTTACTATCGAATACAGAAAGAGATATTTAATTAGATGTATATGAAACGTGCAGATTTACGTTCTTCGGAATGTCAAAAAGGACTTCGTAATTGGAACAGCCTGTAAACTCCACTTCCCCCGCCTCCCTCCCCGCGAATTTTAGCAGAATGTGTTAAAACCAAATTTGTCCCGTGTCAAATTGTCTAAGGTAAAACGTAATCACTGGAACCTACAGGTACTCGTACTTGATACAATCATCATAACGCTGTGTATTATGTCTAAGAACAAGTCACATAAAGTTTCCTCTCTTTAATCATCAAAACATTATATCTTGTATAGTTCTGGGTAGTCGTTTAAAAGATAAGATCGTTTGAACAGAACAGTCTGGGTGCCCTATGATAACCTACACTTTTTCCTCGCACTGTATTTGTTGGCTTGGTAGCGATAGTCATCGCTGAACCGCAAGTTATTTACAGCTCTGCCCGGGAATACTGAGTAATCCTGCGGATTTTATTAATGCTGAGAGCTAAAGACAACCCTATTCGGGCGAGAGAAGGGTTAATATTTGAGTAGTCTTAAAGCCAGCCAGCTGTTGTAGCATTCGTCAGTCCAACTCTGTACCCGCATAGGAACCGCTTTACCCGTTTGTTTCGTTAGTTGCAAAACAAACAAACGTAGATATTTGAAAATGAAATAAATCGACTTTAGAGAAAAAGAATGAATATAAATTGCAACATAAACATAGTTCATACATATATCAACTGAATCTAGTTTGTTACTAATAAACTCTAAAACTATTAAACCAATTTCAAAAATACTAATACCTAATTGATTGCTATAGTAGGATATGGACAGGGAAACGTTTCATTCCTATGGGAAAACATCAATAAGATTTCCGTTAGGAATGAGACTACCCTACGATGAGACTGCGACACGCGGCCATACTAGGCGGTAAATTCATGGCTCTAGAATTAGAATAGGTAATAAATTAAAGGGTTGTATTTAACGTTTCCTCAAAATTAATAAATTACCTAACCCAACCTCTTTGCATACCAAAAAATACTTATTTCACATCAAAATCATCGTTTGACATGCTAATAGTTGTAATAATTAATTAATGCTAATAAAATGATAAATGTTAGAATACTAATTGAACATCAAACCATGATTTTGTTGTGAAAATCGGTAATTCTTTGAGGATCGGTTTTTTATATTTCTAAATTAAAATAGGCATTTTTGCATAGTCAGTCACATAGTGTCATATCTCGCTGACACGGACGACCCAAAAATAATTTGACTAATTTATTTTACTTAATTACTCCGCTGTCTCAACGACCCAAACAGAGTCTTGGCCTCCGAAACAAGAGAGCGCCTCTTTAGTCTTTAGTCCGATCCTGCACTACCTCTTGCCAGTCATTGACCTGAAGTTATTTTACTATCTTATATTTATGCATAACAATATACTTATATATTTTTTATTCTCAACGTCATTGTTAGGTATAGGCTATACGAATAAGGGTTAGAAGAACTAGTCCGTGTGCTTACCTAACAACTAATCCATGAAATGAAATGTATAAAAACATTATTTAATGGCCTACTTCGCAGTTATTAGAGTTCAACCATTCATCATTTTATAAGGGTGTTGCCACACTTTCGGATTGTGATTTTTTTCAAAGCGGAGTAACAACGCAGCGAACATGTCGCGGCTGCGCAGCGTTCACGCCGCGTATGAGCAACGGATGCGACGGTTTCGCCGCGAAGATAAGTTCCAACGCCATTGTTTGTTTGTGGCAGAAAACGCCGGTGAATCCGCCAGTGTGGCAACTCCCTAACGGTTGCTAAATTTTCCCTCCAAAGTTCTTTTGACCGCTAAGGCCCCAATTATTGTCTTGAACATTGAAAATTCACAACATAGATTTTTCTCTAGAAGTGAATTTAATATAAAATACGCCAACTATATGACAGTTCACTTATATAAAATTTCAAAAAATATATTTAATCAGTTACTTTTTTGACGACCAGCATTTCTATAGAAACATACTTAATACTATACCAGTATTTCTTGCATTATGAATCTATTGTAGGCATTCAAAATGCTCCTTTTTTAACACGAGAACATTGTGATAATGAATTGCCAAACAGTTCTGTATATATCCAAGTATATAAAAATATGTATTACAGAATAGTTCCGTTTACCGTAGAGGTAATATCCTGCTAATTGGATGCGTTGTCATTTATTTAAGAATCAGAGTCGTTGTTGTGGCAATTTCGATGTAACAAATTAACATTTTATAAAATTACATTATATAATATCTTACTTCTTCTACGAGTGTACAATAAATACCAAAGGACGCCTGTGGCTCCGCTCGCATGTAGGTAATGCGATTTGCCACAAAACATTAGATTGGTATTTCATGTTATTCAGGAATAATATTTCAAGTTTGTTCGGTTGGGAAAAGGCGAGACTGCTTTATATGATTTCCGCTGTTAGCATTTTTTTGCAATAAGAGGCTCATTTTTGTTTAAGCGGAAGATACTTAAAAAATAAAAGCGACCTTTTTCAATCATTGTCGAATATTTACATACAATACCTATATAGGTATAGAAGTAGTTGAGTATTTAGTTATAACACGTTTTGACCCTTGTCACATTGAGGTTCCGTTAGGTGAGAAAAAAATTAATCATTATGTATAATAATAGAAAAATCGAGTTTTATCGAATAAATTTATCATGATTTTTGTTTTAGCAATATGGTGAGTATGTTATCTGTTATTTATAAAAACACAATATTACCTCTACTTATATAAGAAACTTCAATATGGCAATGCAACCATACAGAACCTTTTACGGTAATTGCGTGGGAGATTTAGTAAAATCTGCAAGCAAATGCGTCACCCTACGCCGAGTGGTAAAGTTAAACATTTTCTCTGAATTCGCGATAACTTAGGTATTTTAATCCTAAGCTTGAATCTTGCGTCATGTGGAGGTCTTGGCTGAACCTAATCCTGAATGAGTTCAGTGCTCTTTTTATATAGGGTGTCCTTGAACGTTTTAAAAAAAAACTTTCATACTTATTACGTTTGTAACACATTTAGTCATATTTTTGATCAGCATTCTGTCAAGTGTATTAATTATGGTCTCTTAATGATGATATAATTACATTTTCAGTATATAAAAGATATCAACGCGCTCCTGCGCATACAGATTGTCGAGCTACGAGGAACTACGAGTATTTTTGAATTTACATTTTCTTCTACTTCAGATTGTGCATTTCAGGCTATTGAACATTGTCACATTTTGACCCATTTTTAACTAAGAGCACCGGTTGAGACACAATGACAAGGGTCGCAGGTTCGATCACCGCACCAACCAGATATTAGAGTGTAGTGACACCAAGCCTTGTAAGCTTACAAGTTTATCTCTTATCTTTATTAAGTAGTTATCTTTATTTAGTATTCTACACAAATCGGTCCTAAACAAAAAATGTTAATATACGAGTAAAATACAAACTTTTATTCCTAAAATAGGCAGAGGTAAATGGTAACCGCCGCTCAAGACATCGACATGCAAGGCACAGTCGTGCCGCTGTCTACCGTAGAAGAAAAATTATCTACATAATATCTTCCAACCGATTACGGCTAAGGCGGCCAATCTCAACGATCAGCCACGTACGCAATATATATTAGTGTGCTCAAGTGTGTACACAAAAACACAAGTGCACTCTCTATTCCTTTACCCTCATATTCCGATGGGACACCAGCGTGACACGGCCGGAGAGAGATCGGACGCAGCACCAACGGCTTAACATGCTTTCCGATGCATTTCCGAGGGCAAATTATCTTCATACGCTGTTTACAAAAGATATGTCATAGCGATAAAAAAAACACAGCTTCTGAGATTCCAGAATCGGCACAATCGTAAGAGACATTGGAGCTAGAAGCGAAGCGTTCTGAGAGTTTGGTTTCAAATAAATAGTATGGATGCAACTTACCACGGCATCGAATCGTGCGATTATAGAATAGTGACCCTGGTATGATATTAGATTGCTGCTATTGTAAATACTTCGTTTATGGACATACGATTTGCTAAAACACCATATATTGTTTCGTATTTCCGCCACAAATCAAACAAGAATTACAACTGGCTATTTCGATTTTGATTGCTGTGTAATAAACACAATTTATTAGCTAAACTAATTGGTAACATTTTAATTAACGAGAAAGCATAAAACGACACCAAAAACAGTATTTATATTTAAAACCTAATCAAAATATTTAACGAATAATAAAAAAATCTCTTAATACGCACTACACAGCACAAGAGTGGGAGCCCGAAACTAAGAAGAGACCACGCGGGTTTTTTTTTACAACAACACATACACTGATCTGAGCCCGAGATAGGTAGCTCAAGCACCTGTGTTACGGATATAAGAATCAATAGTGGGATTACAAATTTATACAAATAATACTTTTCTTTTCTAAATACATACTAATAATACATAGAAAAAACCCAGACCAATACAAACAGACATACAAAGGCAAACCCCGCTCAGTACAAATACTGAGCGGGGTTCGAAACCGCAACCCCTGGACCAAAGGTAGCATTACCACCGTTCCAAACAGGTCGCCAGGACGATTGAACGACTTCCATAAACGATGGAAGGCGGGTCTAGGGAAGGCATGGGAAAGGGACTGGGGAGGACTTTGTCCTGTTACACAATGCTACTAGCATTGTGTAACAGGACAAAGTCCTGTTTCTTTTCTTCTTCTTTAAATAAACCAATTATTGACAATATTTATCGATCACTTGCAAGACGTCGACTCTAAAAACGCTAGTATGTCTTTCTTCAATTCAATAATCTATTCAAAATTTCCAGCTAAACGTTTTCTTTGAAGCCAGTATCTCTAGCAAACATCTACTTTAACATAGCCAAAGTTGATTGAATATTCAAATTCGAATGTTATAAAAAAGCACAAATATTTATGGTCGAGCTTCTAGACATATCCAAAGACTAGCGTTCATAAAGTATTCTCAGCAATTTTATTCTGCAACAAGATTTTAATCTCGAGGCAGGTGGATCGTAGTCACGTTAGATCTGAGCTTGTGGTTTAACCGTTTCACTAGTACCTTTAAAATATTTTATTTTTGTTAATATAGGAGTTCTTTGCAATTTATTCTAGCTTATTAAGTAAATCATGCACAAAATTCGTCGACTTATTATCGCTATCAGTAGTTCAGTTGGAAGGACACCCACGTACGTGGAATATAGTGTGTTCTAATCCTACCATTTAAGCATAAAGATTTTATTAAGATCAATTCAAAAACATCTTGAATATCACAAACGGTACAAGGAAAGACTGAGTTAGGCATTTTTTTGTGTTAGGTGACAAACGAGCAAACGGATCATCTAATGATCTAATGGTAAACGATTGCCTTATAAAAATAATAGAAAATAATGAAAAATTATCAGGGAAATGGGTTCAAGTTGTGATAGAGTTGAATAAACATTTTATAAATAAATGAAACTAATACTGCCCCACTGCTGAGAAAACGCCTCCCCCAAATCTCTCCATTGTTTTTTATTTACGACATTTGTGGCCAAACTTGGACAAAGTTATTCAGATTGTCGCACCATCGATCTGAGGGAGCCTGCACGTCTCGGATAGTTTCTCAAAATTGTAGATACCTAATATATGTGACATATTGATTCTGAACGTACAACCGTGACCCATTCGGTCTGGTTCCCCTGTCTCAGGGTTGCGAAGGTTAGAGAGCAGTCGCTACATTGTAATAACCAGACTCCCGAATTCTGGATCATGGACTAAGCGTAGATAGATAGATATTATTTATTGCACAAAAATAAAATACAAGCATGATATAGATAGATAGATATTCTTTATTGCACAAAAATAAAATACAAGCATGATAGAACAACAGCAACAGACAGTACAATAAGGCGGTCTTATCGCTTGTAGCGATTTGTTCCAGATAACCTTTGGGTAGAGGAAAGAAATATCGTATTCGTAATAAGGGAAGGCAATGCAAAGTAGTTTAACAAATGAAATTGAGAATGGCAGAAATATACATATTTTATATATAGCGTAGTTATAGTGGACACCGAAGCAACATTCTTTGGACGAAACTGGGAATCATACGCTAAGAGAAGGAGGAAACCACTGCCTGTGGTGATACCACTGCCTCACAGAAGACCGGCGTGAAGCAGCGCCTGCGCTGTGTTTCGCCGTGTGAGTGAGGTTACCGGAGGCCTAATGGGGGGAAGGGGAAAAGGTTGGCAGCGAACTTGTGACTCCACTGGTCTTGCGGGTGTGCATGGGCGGAATTGCTTACCATCAGGTGATCCGTCTGCTCGTCTGCCACCTCTCATATATAAAAAAAAGGAAGAAGGCAAGGTTACAAAAAAAAATGTTTGCCTTGTTAAATACAGGGCCAGTTTGAGCTAAATTGGAATGACTGGCCCGATTAATTGTATGAAAACACCGCGCTCTTATAATGCCAAAAGATTTTGGCCCTACAGAAAGATTTTATATATACCTTAAATAAAATCCTCTTGGTGAAAATATTTCAGTTGAATTATAAAATTAGTGAACAATCTTTATGCCATATCTTTTCATTTATTGGTAAAGTGATTAGTGATTTTACTGATTTAAAATAATAACAAATATAAAATAAAGATTTTGCATCTAATCTTAACCACTACGGCTAGGGAAATTGTTAGCAAATATTTAAATTTAAAAGCATACTCAACATGCATTTTGTATTAAGACTCTTCTCATCTTAGCGTGTAATACCCAATCTCATCCAAGCTATCGCTTTGGAGCCCAGGGTACGCATAGACCATGATTCATGATTTGGGGAGTCTGGCAATTAATGAGGCGACTGCCAGACTGCCTTTAACCATACCAACTGATTCATGTTTAACGTTCTAGAAACTATCCAAAACGTGCTGGTCTCCTCACGATGTCTTCCCTTACCGCTGAGCTAATGCTAAAAATATACATATACATTTTAAAAATCTACAGGTGCATAGGGTGGTTATGATTTGAATGGCGCATGGGAGGCTCTTTCTTATCCACTGAGTTACCATAGTTTTATTTTTTAGTACAGGACATTACGTAGTTTATTGAATTATCGCATTAGCATGAGCATGAGATTATATTACTAGAAACAAGAAATATTTTTAATTTGGAAAGCTCGTTTGGAAACTGAAGGTTGCATAGAGTATTTTAAATATCAGTAGGTACGCGTAAATACGTATCGTTGTATCATTATTTAATAACGTAATAAATACGGTACCAACCGATTACGGTTCGGCTACCAATCTCAACGATCGGAAACATACGCAGGATAAATTATAGTGCTCAAGTACATGCGCAAACACAAGTATACTCTCTATTCCTTTACCCTCATAATCCGATGGGATACCATTGAGACACGACCGGAGAGGGACCGGGCGCAGATCCAACGGCTTAACATGCTTTCCGAGGCACGGGGGTACAAGACCGCCAGATTCTGAATGAGATTATATTAGGTACTATCAATATACATAAAAGGAATATTCAAATATGGAAAGCTCGTTTAGTCACTGAAGGTTGCATGCAAGGAGTATAGTAAATATCAATGGTTAGTGGGTATGCATGAATGCGTTACGTAGTATCATACCGTTCGCATTCAAGGGTTAACTCTGAACGTGATCTTTCTTTTGTCGTAATATATCATAAGTACGGGAATCATCATACGGTTTTTACATCAAATTTGAAATGCAAAATAGCTCGTGTAGGTGGAACAGAGTGGACTCTGGTTTCCTCAGGTCGTTCACCGAGTCTGGACCGTTAAATAGCTCTGGTCGTGTCATTAATGGGACATTTTTATTTAATCAAGTTAAATCGATCTGCCAAACGTAAAGACGCGTTTTCAGATCGTCTAATTGTTGCGAGTGATTAATCAACTATTTAGAGTTCATTAAATTTTACTTACGATAGTGATTCTCTTCCTCTTTTAACGAGGATTAATTTTTCTTGCTAGGTCCGAAGGAGAAACAAGAAAGTTTCCTCTATCTTTACTATTTCCTGCAATAGGTACCTACTAGAATCAATATTATGACATTTATATTTAAATAGTTTTTTTAATAAGATTTTCAATTAAACTCTTTCAAAGACCGAAAATTCACCAAAGGTCAAAATTAACTTAGTAGGTATAAGGTAGGTATATGAAGACACGACACCAACATATTTATGTAAATCACCAGATCGTCGCTGAAAACGTCAACAAGCTTTAGATTAATTAAGTGCCTTGAAGTGTATGATTATTAATAAACTGTGAGTGAAGGGTATGCCACCGAGTTATTTTCTAAATAACGACAATGTACAGTCAACATCAGATCAAGTCCCGTGTCTCAGATATGACCTGTCTTCTGGTTACCTACAACTTACCCGCAAAAACATTTGCAATAGAATAATATGTACGATTTAAAATTCATATATTTCATGTAAGCCACGATTTGACCAGAAAGCATGTTATCATATCCAGATTTTACAATAATTTCTATAACGGTTTGCAACAAGTGTGAACAGCACCTTACAGAAATTATCACTTTAATACTTATATTTATCACTACTTGGGTTTGATGCCTACTAGACTCTGGATTATTTTTCTTAGAAATAAGTAAGTAATCTTTCCTTCGTACTAAGCATCTACTTGTACAATATAATATGAAAGCTAAGTAGGTACTTGTATCTATCCACATATAGCATATTACAACTTAATTATATTGTAGTTAATAGCGATAAACTAAACTAAACTAATTAAACTGTACCACTGGGTAATAATAAAAGCCCTTTGTTTGAAATCCTTTGCATTGGTATGTGCTGCAATTTTTAAGCTTTGCTAACAAAACAAAATCAACAGACCGTAAAAAAATTCTTGTTTAAATTGACACTTAATTTTAAATCTTAAAGCATTTGAATAACTTTACCACAATCGAGTCACCACACAAAGCAAGTATTTAACCTTATCAATTTAATAAAATAACCGCAGCAGGTTATAAATAACTTCGGCATGCAGCAAAGATTACGATTGCGAAAACCTTCTTACATTAGGGTTCCGTTTAATTTAAAGTATCGTAATTTGTAACTGAACAGAAGTGTGTCGAAAAGGGTGGCGTACCTTACACTCGGAATTACCAAACTGGTTTCGCTAAAAGTGATACAGGTTTACGCCCCGACCTCTACACACCCCGACGAGGAAGTGGAAGTAATGTATGAGGATATCTCTCGGGCAATACATACTTCCAATACTCACTACACTGTTGTCATGGGAGATTTCAACGCAAACCGGGCGATGAGGAGTCGAAAGTGGGCCAATTTGATCTGGAATCCGGAACCACCGAGGTCAAATCCTAGCCGAGTATATAGAGAGGTAGGGACTCTACATGATGAACTCCATCAAACAAACGTCTTCAGACCCAGCCGTACGAAAAAACCAGTATAATCTCGGAGCCCACTCCAAAGCTAATGGAGAAAAGGCGGGAAATGGTTCAGCAAACCTCTGATGAAGCTCGCCAACGACGGCAGCTCAGGAAGCGCATCTCCAAGTGCCTGACCTGGGACATACGCCGATTTAATACGAAACGTATTAAAGAGGCTATAGAGCGGAACAAAACTCCAAAGTGTTCACCAAAGATCTGGCTATCGGAGAAAGCTTGCTGGCCAAGCTGAAAACAGAGGATGGCAGAATCGGCACGTCACTCCTGCTTCTTTATTATTGTTTTATTAGGAACACAATATATCCACTTAGCGTCGTTAACATGCACATCAAATAATATAACTTAATGTTTTAAACATAAACTACCAATTCATATACTAATGGGCGGCGGCATTTGCTTACCGTCTACTCGTCTGGTGCCTATCACATTAAAATAACTAAAGTAGATATTTTGCCTCGATTACATGGAACTCAATAATACCAATTAAGTACTTACTTATCAAGAAGTGACGCAAGCAGTGTACAAATAAACACTCCTAACATATTCTTTGGATTAATTTTGGATTCGATAAAAGAAAGACAGTACCCTCGTCACATGGTATGAGGTTACATAATTTATCTTCATTGTTAAGGCCTTTTTCTTAAAAACGATAAAGGTATATGAGGAAGATATTAATCTGTGTTAAGTCTCCTGTGCCGCTAGAACGTTAACCCTTTGTTCATTTTAAGCATACGTACTACGGAACGTTTTATAAGCTAGCAAGCAGAGTAAGTACAGACAGTCACACGTCCGGTTACTGCATTCTGTGAATTTTCTCAATGGATATTGAACCAAATGTGTAACATTAGCTTGAGAGTCAATTGAAAATTATAGCTTGTGTGTTATTCGGATATTAAGCTATATTATAATTAATCAAGACGGGATTCAAAACGATATTTATTATGTGATACAACATTGTGTACCTACTCACATATTTTACTCGACGTTTCGGCTACGTTAGAGCGCACTGTGGGGTCCGCTCGTGACCACGGCTGCTGTATCGTGTTAATTCCCGTCTTGACTAATTATAGTTATCTACGAAACTATTACCCTCCCTCCCTCCCTCCCGCCAACCCGTCTGCCAAGCGTGGTGAGTATGGCAATTACCCCTCATGTGGTTGAGGGAGGCCCGTGCCACAGCAGTGGGGACTTAAATGGGCTGACGATGATGACGATGACGAAACTATTATGCTACATTATTGTGAAGTTTCATCAAAATCCATTCAGTAGTTTTTGCATGAAAGAGCATTAAATATTCTTACAATCTTACATTGTTCACAAGTTTTTGTGTTTATAATATTTAATAACAATTTTATTTATAAATTGAGACAGATGGTACTTAAAAAAATACGTTACTACTCCAATCAAATAATTTCGTACTTAATAGTACGAAAATAAACTAAAGCTGCTATCTACTTATGACTGAGAAAGTGAAATGTCGCCAAAGTTTGATTACATTAATTAAACTTCGTCAATGTTCATGCGATTGACATGAAAAAAAATGGCAAAACAATAAAGGCGTCCAATTTCCTGCCAACCACTCTGGCAGCTTTTCCCGAGTTCTCTCGAACCAATTTCAAACCGTCCGATTGCTAAATTGAGTCAACCGAAAGTCGAACCAAACATTAATGTTTCATCGTGAGGGTGTAGACATCGCCTGGGAACTAAACTAAATATGTACTTTTCTAGAAAATAAACAACTAAATAGTTTTCGAATGTGTAATTTAACTAGTTCTTGAAATTTGAGAAGCTCTTAGATACTTTGCTCAACAAAGTTTTGCAATTCAACTTGATATCATCTTATCCAACTTTCTATGAAAATCTTAAGTTTGAAGTCTATTCACCTAGTCTCGAATCGGTACTAATTTAAAAGGCATATATTAGAAATTGAACGTGAGCATTAGTGAGTAGGTAAACTAATCTTAACAAAATTGGGGCAATGTGCCGTTCATAATTAACACGTTATACGATTAAATTTCTTCGAGCTGAAATGCATCGTTTTGAGGCGCTGGATGCCGATGGGTACTCGCTTTTTAATGCAAATGCAAGCCGTTTTATTCAATCCGTTCCATCGGAAACTTTTTGACCTTAATCTTCCTTTATCTTGGCTTAATATATGATGTCGATACTTGAAAGTAATGACAAATGGCAATGTTCTTACATCCAGACCGCCTCGATTTTTAATCCACAGAATAATATACACATTTACACCAGTATAACGGAACTTGATAAAACAATTCAGAAATCGGTAAATGGAAAAACCGGTAGAAAAGTATACGAACTTTTCTTGTTAAGCGTTGTTTGAAAGCGTCGAAAAGTCAATCAAAAGCTAAACTTGAAAGAAGATTCAACTCTCCGTGAAAAAAAATTGGAAAAATAAAGGGTGACGATATTATAGATAATAATATCGTCACCCATTATTTTTCTAAATTTTTTTTCATACCTAAAAATATGGCATAATTTTTTATACTTTCATAAAGAGGTTATTCTAATATAAACAAGACTAAAGCAGAACACTTGCGCGATATAATCCACACCCAACGCCATCGATTGGTACAGATTGGAACCAATATTCCGAAACGAAATGAGGGCGAACCACTAGTATTGAATAAAGAAGTAGGTAGGTACCTAAATAATTTGTAAAGACTTCCTGTACAACCTTAGTGATGAGATTGTCATAATTATTGAAATAGGACTCCACAGTTTAATGTAATGTTTATTTAGACCTGATCAGAAAATAAAGTCTTGGTTCAAAGCTTAAAAAGTAGAGTATGAACCCCTCCACCAGTTAAAAAATAACACTATCTTGTTTCTACATGTACCTAAAAAGATTAAAATGAACCTAAACTAAACATCAAAAATATTTTTAGCGAAGCAAACATTTAGGAGCTACAAAATTTCCGTTCGATAATAATTACCATAAAGAAATAACTGTTATTTTTATGTTGACGCTGACGACATAAAAATAGCCACCAAAACTGGTTTATCTTAGGTATTTTATGCATACTAAAATCGGAGCCTATAAGAATACAAATGATACATTAGATTACGAGTATACCTATAGGTGCCAAGTTTGCTTAAAATACGATAACCGCGTTATCCTCTTTTTAACTCTATGAAAACTAAGTTTCATTGTCATAACGCCTAACCCTCTTATTCCAAAACGTGGTTTAAAATAAGTAGTGTGATTAATACTGGGAATAACTGAAGAACTAGATTAAACATTGTTACAAAACTAAGTTTAACGTTATTTAGTATATCAACTATAATACTTAAGTTAAACCACCCGGACCCCTAGTTTAAAATGAGTACTAAAATAATAACCTCAAAATTTCGATTCAGTAACCATGACAATCTATCCCTGTGACAGTTCATTCCGTTTTACGCTAAAGTTATTTGTGAGAAAGAAGTTAATTTATTTTTGGTATTTAATCCCAAAAATATAAGCAATTCCTGTGCATATTACTTGGAAACCTTACTTAGGTTAATATTTTAATTTATTGTTGCTTAAAACAATTCTTTAGAATTTTTACTTCAGACCACAAAATAAGGTTATGTAAAATGAAATGTCACTGAACGAATGATCGAATGATTCGATCAATTTTGACACTATCCTGCGGTTCTAAGTTGTCTAAGGTTAGTCGAGGATTTGTAATAAAAATTTAAGAATTAACATTATTCCGTAATAATTATGAAACTTGCTAGTTTAGGATTAAAAGCGGTATCACAGCAGTTTTTTGTAATAAAAGGGTAAAAGTTTTCCGCAGGCGAAGCATATTTTCACTTTTTGTAATTTTCTTATGGAGCAAAAGATACCGTCTTTCTTTTCCACGGAAAACATTTAAATATTAAAAAATATTTAAGCCAGACTGGCCAAAGTCCCGGGTGACTTAACAGACGACACGCTCAAATCCGACCTTCGTTCTTCGTAGCTACTAAACCGGATCTTTTTTAAACAATTTCAGAGCTCCAGTCTCTAAGCAAAATTAATACCGTTTATTTATTTAATAATTGTTCACTACTTTTTTATCGGTTTTTGCACTCGAAATTTGGTTTACTCCCAAAAGATTTTGGCGGTTATTATAATTTCGAGTACAAAAGCAGACCAAAGGTAATACGTATTAAATAAATATTATAAGTGCTTTCCGAAAGGCTGGAGCTTCGAAATTGTAAAAAAGATATCCGGTTTAAATGCTAACAATTTAAATCAATTGGAGTCGCTAGTGTGCCCTACCCGTCACCTTAAAGTCAAAAACCAGTATTTAAAAGAAATGAACATTTCAACGAGATTCCATAAGATGCGCATATGTTTTTTTTGTGCGTTTAGTTTATGCTTTGAGCTATATTTCTAATTGAAAAGAAAATGCGCAAACCTAGGTTTTGAGCGCCATGGGGGACACCGGGAACCGACAAACAATAAATATTTATTTGTGTCTGGTTTGATGGCAGTCAATGTGTTGGAGAAAAAAAAACGAAAATATTTGATATTGTCGTAAATACGACAATATCAATGAGTTTAAAAATATATTTAAAATTTATAGTTTAAAGTCCCCTAAATACTTAAAAGGCAAATAGTTTTCTAGCACGTACACTTTTTTAATAAAAAATAAATTTCGGTTGACCGGGTTCAAAAATTATCCAATTTAAAAAAAAAATACTCGGCAGCTAAGCGGAATTGTAACACGGGAGTTCTTGCCTTGTATTTGTAATAGTAAGGGCTTTCCAAAAAGGGGGATGTCCGATTTTGATGTTTCAGGAAACACTGTGCAAACGTGGCCGTTTTTGGCGTTAATCATATTTTCGAGCTAAAAATTAAAATCGACTAATGTGCCCTACCTGTCACTTTAAGTAGCGACAGATATCACACAATAGAGAGATAAACAAATATAAAGGTAATATTTACTACACCGAGATATCAGTATTATAATATCTGTGACCGAGACATTGAAGAAACACAAGTGTGCATAGAGTCTCACGAATGCTTTGTCTAGATTGAGGATCGATTCCATGACCTTTGGTAGGGTCTCTTGCAAATGCGCAATCGAGTCGGTAAACCGACAAATACAGTTTTTTATGAGGTGGTTTACTTTCAGTAACGTTAGTCGTTTTATTTAATTCGGCTGTTAGTTTACATTGTAGTATTTACATGTAGGTAACAAGTATGTTACAAAATTGATATTTCTTCTTGATTCAGATAATCAAGCTCATACACGTGGTTTAGGTACGTTATACCATGGAGTAATTAATCCATGGCTTATACTCATGTTTTTTATTTTGGAAAAAGATTAGCGATTCTTCCTAAAGATAAAAACAAATGAAACCTTTGAAATAAGAGGAAACCGTTCTTATCTCTCCATATTTTCCTGTTGGTGTGAAAATAAAGATTTTTAAACAAACACAAAACTGTGTTATTCAACGGTAGTAATGCTGAGTTAATGTTGTATCGCGGGTACTTTCGTGCAAATAAAAATTCGTCTGCAACGGGTCTGTCCTTAAAACGCAGTTTGTTTCCAAATGTTTTGGTGTCACACTTTCCTTACCTACTTACATTTACAAACTGATACACAAATCCGTTGTAACAACAAAAATGCTGCAAAGCCTACATGGTCAACGATGTTGGTTTTTGTTGGAAATAATTAGAACCACATACGTCTGTTTGTTTCTTTCTAATTTGCATGATTAGGTATAAAGGACAAAGAATACTCGACATAATGTTGCTTCCTGATAATAGACAGATGGTTTAAATTAAAAAAAAAGATTTTCATATAATCTCGGCGGCCGTATTGGTTAATATAATTATATACATTTACTATATGGGTAATGGGCCTGCCTCGGTGGCGCAGTGGTTAGTGGGTCGCACTTTAAAGCGACGGCTCCGCAAGAGGTCCCGGGTTCGATCCCCGGGTCGGGCCAAATATTTGTACCTAAGTTTTCGGTAAGAAATTCTTAGTGGCAGCCGGGAGTCTGGAAGTTGGCGGTCATGTACCCCCGTGCCTCGGAAAGCATGTTACGCTCTTGGTCCTGCGCCCGATCCTTCTCCGGTCGTGTCACAGTAGTGTCCCATCGGAATATGTGCGTAAGGGAATAGAGAGTGCACTTGAGTTTGCGCACACACTTGAGCACTATAATATATCCTACGTACGGTTGAAGGATATTATATGGGTAATCGAGGATACTTGGGGCAGAGGAAAAGTTCAGAGAAATATAGAAATAATATTATAGTCACTAACTAGTATCAACTATGTAAGTTACTCGTATATAGGCACCTTAATGATAATAATACTTTTTTTCACATTTCGTTCCGTTAATATTCATCTATACTTCGAGTATTTCAGAGCAAAAGACCGAAAAAAACTTTTCTTCTCCGCAAGCGATGCCACGACTGGGTGACTGATATTAAACAAACCCCTCATCTAGCGGTAATTCCCGACTGCGTCCAAAGCTTTCGCTTTATAGCCTGGGTACGCTGGGATTTGGAGAGTCTGGTAATTATGAAATATTACAAACATTTTATTACATAAATTATTTACTTTAATAAATTATTTACGGTAAAATACTAATTGAGACAGCGGAAAATTTCACATATTTCTCTTGGCAAGATTAATGAAGTTCATACATCAAATTTTAATTGCGTAGAAATATGAACGACGGATCATCTTACTCATTAAGTATGTAGGATGAGTAGTACCTGCCTACGCACACCGTTTGAGGCAATTAGAATGGCCGCCCTGGTTTAAGGTAATATAATGGCATTTGATACTAGCTCCTACGTGTGCTCCTCCTATGAATCTTTGATCAGTATGTGTAGAATAACTTGAAACTTACAATACATTTTACACACTTCTTGAAGCCAAATTGTAAGGTATACCAATTATCTTTATCATCATCATCCTGCCCTTTTGCAAGGTTATCTGGGGTGGGCGCAGTATGTCTTCCTTTTCCATACGTCCCTGTCATTCGTCATCGACTAATCCACTAATTTTCCCATCATGTCATTCTTCAAACAATCCATCCATCTCTTTTTCGGACGTCCTCTGTTCCTCCAACCACTTATACTCATCACTCTTTTGGTTACATGTTCTTCCCCTCTTCTCATTACATGGCCATACCAGGAAAGACGATTTGCCTACAATTTATCAATGATGAGGGCCATTTTCATACTTCCTTTTATATACTCTATTATTGTGATATACTAATTATTTTACCATATCAATATAAACTACCATACCATCACCATTACATTACATGTTTTTGTCGACCCATTTGGAACAGTGGTAGTGAACGCTGCCTGTCCAAAGGTTGCGGGTTCGATCCCCTGTTCGGTCTGAACATGTCTATTTGTGTTGGTCTGGGTGTTTTCTATGTATTATAAGTATGTATTTACAAAAGAAAAGTATTATATGTATGTATATGTAATCCCAATGTGGATTCTGATACCCGTAACACAGGTGCTTGAGCTACCTATCTCGGAGTCAGATCATTGTATGTGATGTGGTGAAATATTTATTTATTGCCATGTTGACGACCCGTTTAGCGCAGTGGTTTGTGCGCCGGTTGAGACGTAAAGGTCGCAGGTTCGGTTTCCGCATCAGTACAATGATAAAACAGAATTTGTGTTGGGTCTGGGTGTTTGTGTACCGCCGTTGTATCTGGTTTCCATAGTACAAGGGAAAACCTCAGTTTGGGACCAGGGCAATGTAATAGGAGTTAAAGTATGAAGTTGCCGTTTTGTATGGCGATTTTCTTTGGAGTCGTGTAATAAAGAGACTATTAATAAATGATCTATCAACGCACAGCCGAAACTACGTGACCGAAAATCATGAAAATTGGAACCTGGGTAGTTTTTATTATGTAAGCGCGCACTAAGAAAGGGTTTTTAAAAATTATGTCATTTTTGATGTTAGAGTTTTGAAAATTCGGCTTATGTTTATTAATAATAAAAAAATTTTTTTTATTCATCCTCGATGGGGTAAAATGGGAGGTTGAAACGTATGGGAGGTTCGTCATATGTAATGCTAGAGTCGTGAAAATTGGTATTTGCACTGTTCATTCATTCAAGCATATCATACTGTCACTGCGGCCGTGTGGTCCCCGGCAGAGTAGAATAGGCCACCCTCACTCTTACCGAGGTGTCGTAAAAGGCGACTAAGGTAAAGCTGCTGGCATGATCATCAGCACCCACAGAAGGAAAACTGGAGGCATTTATATCAAAACCCTCGCCAACCCGTCTGCCAAGCGTGGTGAGTATGGCAATTACCCCTCATGTGATTGAGGGAGGCCCGTGCCCCAGCAGTGGGGACTTAAATGGGCTGATGATGATGATGATACTGTCACTGTAATCGTAATTTGTATAAGAATGAAAATTGTAATTACCATATTATTTGAAAAGAGTAACTACTGAGTTTCTTGCTGATTCTTCTCGGTAGAAATTGACATTCCGAATCAGCGGTAGATTACATAATATTTGACATTTATAAATATTCTGTATGGACTTAAATTGTATAAAGACATTTTTATTAATTTATTTACAGTACTTTCAGCATAGTAGAGTAGAATAGGCCACCCTCACTCTTACCGACTTGCGACTAAGGTAAAACTGCTGGCATGATCATCAGCACCCAGAGAAGGAAAACTCTGCATTTATATCTAAACCCTCGCCAACCCGTCTGCCAAGCGTGGTGAGTATGGCAATTACCCCTCATGTGATTGAGGGAGGCCCGTGCCCTAGCAGTGGGGACCTAAATGAGCTGATGATGATGATGATACTGACTTTCAGCATATTTTATATTCAACCCCCTAAAAAGGGTAAGGTTAAAAGGCCGCATGAAAGTTTGTTTTTTTTAACGCTAGTCATGAAAATCTATATTTGACCTTTATAACTTAAAATATTTAGCATTTTTTCCTCATCTCCTAAAGGTTAAAAAGTATGGGAAATTCGCCATATTTGATGCTCGAGTTTATGAATATTAGAATTTTACAGACATACAGAAATTTTTTGAACCCCTAAAGGGTGAACAGTTTATGAAAATTAGAATTTGACAGACATACAGAAATTTTTTGAACCCCTAAAGGGTGAACGGGGGTTTTCATTTCAAATACCTACCTACATACCTAAAATCTCAAAATTGGTTTACTACAAATCAAGTTCGTATAGAAAAATACAATTTCTAAATGTTTGTTTTAAAATTAAATTAGCGAAGCGAAGCTACGGCGGGTCACTAGTTTTATGTATATAGGTAATAAATTCACGATTTTTCCCTCACTGCCCAGCTATTAGTAGATTTAGATTTGAAAAATCCAGAGGTGCATGCTCGAATTCGAATCACTATAGAACATAACCCCACACGGAAGGCGCGTTCTTACCAGTGGATGAGCTACCATCGCTTTAATCATCATATTCTACATAAAAATTATGCCGTCCTACGTCATTTTATAGGAAGGTAAAATAAATGCGATTTTATGCTAACAGAAATGTAAACACGGCTATGAAAAACTTTGGCCACAACTTCCAATTATCGCGTACGTGCAGGCTGCGCAACATGGTACTAACATTATGTTATACTTTGTGACTCATTCGTAAGGGTTTCAGCGTTTTGGGACTAATTGTACAAGAAAATGTAATCATATCCACTAAACTTTTTTCACTCATACTAAGTTGAACAGTTTAGTTCAACAGCTCACTCTTCTTCGACAAGAAAAATAAATTACACGCCTGTCTCCATAGTTCAATTTCTTATTAAAAAACCTTTACCAAGCCTTGGAAACATCCTGGAGTAAAAATGATTCTATAAATCAATGCAGGAGACGATGGACGTAGCCTTTTGGTTACAAATCGATAAATTACTTATAATAAGAACTTCAGTTTAACATTATAATGACATGTATACGTGAGTACGAAGTTCGGGAGTATTATGAGGAGGAGGATTATGCATAAATATAACTAGTACATCCTGTCCCTCACATCAAAGGTTGAATACAAATGACAAGCGTCACGGAAGCGTTAAAGCAACCTTGATCTTATTCCCGAGATACACATAATAATATCTTGGTCACTCAGCCGAATGGTTTGGCTACCGGTCGTGATTTTTAGGTCCTGTAAGTACTCTTCAATGAGTACTTACAGGATCTAAAAATCAAGACAGCCAGATAAAAAATGTACCAACATCGTCACCTTCTTTTAACAACTGACATGTTCGTTTGTCATAATAGTAACACCATTAACACTGAAGAAAGTAAGACTAACTGTCTTAAGGTGACGGGTAGGGCACACTAGCGACACCAATCGATTTTAATATTTAGCTACTAAACCAGATCTATTTTAAAACATTTCAGGGTTACAACCTCACGGCAAACACTTATACTATTTAATAAATAACCAGGTCCGGTTTTTGTACGCGAAAAATTGATTCACGCCAAAAGTGGCCGCTTTTGGCGTGAATCAATACTTTCGCGTAGGTACGCGTTTTTAATTGTTTAAAATAGATCTGGTTTAGTAGCTAAAAATTAAAATCGATTGGCGTCGCTAGTGTGCCCTACCCGGTCGCCTTAAGTAAGCCGAATTTAAAAGGAAAGGACAGCACATCTAATAAAAATAATTTGAAGACAATCAGACGTTACCATGCTCACTCATGCATAACCATTACATTATAACATAAATAAATAAACAGCACATACATTGATCTGACTCCGAAATAGGTAGCACCTGTGTTACGGACATCGGAACAAACATTAGAATTACAAATATATACATTGAATACTTTTCTATAGTAAATCCATACTTGAAATACATAGAAAGCACCCAGACAATACACACAGACATTTTCATGCACACAAATATTTGTTTAGTGCGGGGATCGAATCCTACCAGCAACCCATTGCACCAGAGGCAGAGCGTTCTCTACCACTGATCGAAACGAGTGCGTGTTTATTCTTCATTCTTTGTTTAGTACAAAAACAGTACTATTTTTAGAACTTCTTTTAACAATTCGTAGCCACGGAAGCTTGACCTCGAACTTGCTAAACGTTGTAAAGGCACCGTATTCCGTGCAATCGATGCAGATGCAATTTTAACGAGAATCAAATTTAAGAAAGTATCGGAATTTTGTTTTTGTTTTGTTAACGAGGATACAGGTTCCCTGCCTGCGTAAATGAAATGCAGACAATCCGGCAGTAGGGTTGGCAAGCCTGAGGAAATATGAAGGCTTTTTTATTCGCTTTATTATGAAGAATTTTTAAGTTTTTACATAGTTTTGTTTTCTTTACAACTACAAAATACATAATTATGTTTATTGTAGAGGTACGTTTGAAATGTACGATAGCCACCTGTAGCCACCTCACATTAGCAAAGCATCATTAAGTACTGAGATAATCACACTTTTTTGCTCGGTAGTTACAGCTGATTCAGTTACTAAACTGTCGAAATTGCTATACAACACTAATGACCAAATGACATAATATTAAGTTGACAGTGGATTAAAGATACTTGACAGATTTGGAAAGTCCAACTTGTGGATTTATACATAGCTTGTAAATTAAGTGTTCATCCCAATCAGTCAGCCACAGAACATTCGGTGTCCTCGCTATAAAATAGATAGTGGGTAAAATAAACCAAAAAAATATGACTTTCCTTTGGCTACCCTAGCTTGCAAGCTGTAGCTGGGTCATTGAACCGAATCCGATCACGAGGAAAAAATCTTTCCATACATCGGATCTTGCAATTCCCGCTCCATGTAGCCTTCGAAGAATGGGCGAGGGGCGAAACCGCGTGTTTGTCACAGATTACCGCTATCCGGCGAAATGAGTGATGCCAACTTTAATACAAATTAGTGCTAAGTGCCATGTGAAAAGAAGCTAGAATGTTAAGACTTTTCAAATATAGGTAGTACGGTTGACCAATTTAGGGCTTAAGAATAAAAAAAATCTGAAAAGAATCAAGTAGAAATTTATTTATAATATCATGCTGGAGATAAAACAAAACTCTTATCAATTTCCGGTTTATAGGAGTAACTCAGTTTTACACGTGGATACTATTTATATACCTACTTAACATGTAGTAACTATTATTTTTCTTGTAATAAGTTTCAAAGTAGCTCAATTATTTGTACCATGTAACCCACATGATTCCAAGTGCAAAATATTGTGCTAGTAAAATTTGGGCATTCGATTCATGAAAAAAGTGCTAGATCTAGCACCGAAGAGTGCTAATTTGGCAACACTACGTGAAGTCTCGTCCCCAAATTTTGCGGTGTGTTATGTGTTTTACGAGTTTTTTGGACTGCCGCCATTAAGGCGGTTGTTTACTCATTTCATGAAACTGTGCCGTGATCAGATTATTCAAATGAGTGAACTTTTACGGTAAACTACCTTGAAGTTTCGATGCTTCTTTCAGTCAAGTTAGCTAAAGGGTTTTTCAACTCTCCCGCAACAACACAGGTATGACAGCAACCTACTAAGTATTATATACTTAGGGCTTTATTCATAAACGTTCATTAAACCTCTGTTAGCTAAAATGGTGTTATGAAGCAATTTTGACGTTTGAAACAAAAAAAAACGTATTTTTCGTAATAAGAATGAAGACTGCTTTATAAAACCGTTTTAGTTCACAAAGGTTTAACAAGCAGTTATGAATAAGACCCATATAGTTTTATTCACTAAGCTAACGCTTCCCGAGCTAACGGGACGGGCTATAATAGATTATCGGACCAGCCCTTAGATTAAATTGATTTGATCTGAGGACCAGGCTCCGAAGCTTTTATTTACTGTTTCAAGGAATTAGAAGAATAATGGAACAGTGCATAAAAGTGATTTTAACTTGGAGTACATAAGAATCATATTAATTAAGCGGTAATTATACATTTTTGTTATTTTAGTTAACGCAAAATCATATTACATTGATTGAAAAAGGCCGACAACACATTAGCGATCTCTGTGAGTTCGCGGATGTTCATGGCCGGCGTTGATTACTTTCCATCAGGTGACTCGCTTGCTCGTTTGTCCGCCTATAGCATAAAAAAAGAATTTAAACATACCCTGTAAATACTCCCTAATAAAGCTCGTCGCGTGCCTAATGAGTACATTTTCTTAAAAATCAATATATTTCTCGCTGATAGAAGTAAATTATCGTTCACATTTGAGAAAGATTTTTTTTTAGATCTCGTGCCTTTTAATCATTCACAGCACTATCGTGATTCAATTCCAGATTATTTCGCTTGTTCATTGAAATCCGCACTTGCATCAATAAGCAACTTTGCTCACTTGTAGTGTTTTATGCTGGAAATTGCACTGGTGGGTAAAAAATATCTTTAATTTACTAAGGCCCGATTCAGCCAATGTTTATCCGTGGAAACATCTATTGTATAACGTCAGATTTGTATAGAATGACAGCACTATACCATATTATTTAGTATCGGAATAAGGTTGATCTCGAATCGGTCCTTAGTGGTTTACATTCTAATAATACCTACACGAAATCACGGTACTTTTGATTAAATAAAATATGTACGTACCTACATACTTTTTTATCAAAGGTACCGCACAATATTCTCAGTAAATAAAGTCTTAAGTTCATTCCTGACACTAGCAGTTTGCAAAGTTTCAGTATCACGTCTCTATCGTTATTGTAGGTAGCTTGAGCTAGAGCAAATTGTGAATATAGGAGTCTGTACTCTCATATCATATAAGTTAGAAATTACCGTATTGCAATGACGACAAACATAAAGTGACATGAATCGATATATTATTTTAGCTTGGGTGGCCGTCCTGGCCAGTTTAGTGTGATTTATCACGAATTCCGTGCTTCGAAGCCTCGAAGGAAACCGTTATTAATTGTCCCAACTAAGTCTTCCGTTGCTTTAGGGTGCTTTTATATTGTTTGCAATAAAAGAAATTTATTGCCTTGCAACTTTTCACTATATACACTCGATGCAAGTATTATCTCCTAAACCAAGAGGATTCCAGGCCTGTCTCGTTGAGTAGAGATGGTGTTATCTATAGTTAGTTATTCATTTCTAGCTTTCGCCAGAACACATTGACATTGTCCTTTAACAAGTGATCTACCAAAATACTTATTTCTTTAAACTTCAATGCTTAAAATATTAATTATTCATACTAAATTCATTCAATCCAAACCCGATCGAGATTAGCATACCTACCGCGTATAAGAACGCTATCACTGCCATAAAACAGACTTCAATGTGGGTGGAAAATGATCTCATGTAAACTTAATGATCGAGATTTTGACGATTTGCTGCGAGTTCTCGAGCCAGAGATAAGGCAATCATTAGTAAAACCATTATCGTGTCGGGTAGAAAAGGTTTATCTTCATGATTGAATAAAGTAATGCCCAGTAAAATTAATCACAAGGATAATTCACACAGATATAATTATCTGATGTATAACTTCTAAAACTCCTGTATGCACGTTCTTGTGACGGTAACACCCGATAACCTATCTGGAGCCCAATTCTCGGGCTCGTGACATTTATTTTCATACGACATATATCACTAAAACATAGTTTTTTTGTATGGTTTTCGGGTGATATCCGCCATGTTGAATGGCGGATGAATTGGGCTCCTTGAGCCCAATTCTCGGGACGTGCGATAAAATGTCGTATTTTCTGTAATGTGAGTTTTCCAATGTCGTACGAAAATGTCACCAAAATGTCACAAAAGTAAAAAAACTCTATTCTCGTGCCCATGCGACAGTAAAAGTCACTTCCATAGAGAATGTGGCCCATATCATTTCCGCTAATACGTTCCATTTTATTGATTAACACAAATATACAATCGCGAAATCTTAATGTTTATTGTTTAATGTATTAAGTAGTTGGAACAGTGGTAGTGAACGCTGCCTTTGGTCCAAGGGTTGCGGGTTCGATCCCCGCACAGTACACCCATTGTGTGTATGAAAATATCTGTTTGTATTGGTCTGGGTGTTTGTATGTATTATAAGTACCTATGTATTTACAAAAGAAAAGTATTATATGTATATATTTTTAATTCCGCTGTTGATTCTAATATCCGTAACACAGGTGCTGGAGCTACCTATCTCGGAGTCAGATCAGTATGATGATCAGTATGTGATGTTGTGAAAATGTTGTGAAATATTTACAGGCCTGGGCCTGGCCTGGGCATACTAAGTTAGTATGGCGGCATCCTAAGTCTTAGGATGACGCCCTGCTAATTATGTATATGAGCCTGGGAGATATTACTTCGTCGATGTGAAAGACACGGCATACATATAAAGTAGTCTCGGCCCATTGCACTTCGGGCTGAAAACATGTACCTTACGAAATAAAATGAAAATACTAAAAACGTGATCGAATAATAGGGAATATTTTCGAATACTAACACATAGCGCATTTAAGTTTTGGTATATTTTGTATTTTATTTAATTTTAATTCATACAACATCTCACACATTGACCTGATTCAGTATTAAGTAGCATAAGCGCATATGTTATCTAGGAATAAACTAGGGTTATTAGAGGGATGATTTTATAAAGTAATATTTATGTATTATTTCGTTAGTACAGACTATTGTACACCTTGTATTTCAGCAAGTTCTATTCATGACCCTGGTAGAGCCACGCTTCGGCATGAATGTTACGGCCTCAAAAACCTAAGTAAAGCAGCGTTTGTGTTGGTTTTACCGAGTAAATGTGGTTAGTAGAGACCCGTTCCGGGGGAAATAGGGTTTAAAGGTTGGCAGTGCACTTGTGACTCCACTGGTGTCGCGGGTGTCTATAGGCAGAGGTAATCGTTTAACATCTGGTAATCCGTCTACTCGTCCACCACCTACCTATCACATAATAAAACTAAGTGTTAAAATGACGTATCAACGAAACTAGCGCCGCCAGTAGATTTGTATTTATTGTAGCGATTATGAGATTTAGAAAAAAACACATACACACATCGATGAATCCATAAAAGAAAGTATTAAGATTTTTTTGAATATCTACTCTACTTGTGTATCTACTCGTGAAATATTATCTTCGTACTAGTAACTATTATTCTTATTATTTCCTAAAGTGGCCACTTTTAGCAAATACAAAATTATGGTTACTTGAAGAAATTATGACATAATATTTGACGTGGCAGGTTTCCATTGGCGGCGATAATCGCTTACCATCAGGTGAAACGTCTGCTCGCCTGCCCCATATATAATAATAACAAATGTCTCAAAAAAATCATAATACATACTTTCTTTTATGGATTCACCGTTGTTTTTTTATTAATGTCTCATAATCGCCACAATTAGTAAAAATCTATTGGCGGCGCTAGTTTCGACGATGCTTTACCTTAAACCTGCTTAATGTAGTGGCAAGTAACAAAATTAAGCAATGCTATAAAAAGTATCACCAGTGTACTCTCGGACAACCCATTAGGTTTTGTGACCGGCATAAAAGGACAATATCATTACGAGCCGACCAGTGACCCTCCGTATCTGCTGACTCCAGAGTAAAGGAACGCCCAATCTGACTCGGACATATACGAGTATGATTATGAAAGTTTCACGCACAAGAAAAGAGCGTATTCCTTTTTAATCGACTGCGCACTTGTGACTCGTGTCCATGGGCGGCGGTAATCGTTTACCATCAGGTGATCCGTCTGCTCGTCTGCCGCCTATACCAAAAAAAAAATTGTTCGAAAGAGTAAATAATCAAACAATAAAATTACTACATAATATTCTCAATGTCTAAACAATAAAATTAAAGCTGTTGCCAGTAACACCTACTAGGTTTTAGTAACAGAATGAATACAGTGGTACAGTGGATAGTGAACGCTGCCTTTGGTCCAAGGGTTGCGGGTTCGATCCCCGCACAGTACAAACATTTGTGTGCATGAACATGTTTGTTTGTATTGGTCTGGGTGTTTCCCATGTATTATAAGTACTGTATTTACAAAAGAAAAGTATTATATGTATATATTTGTAATTCCACTGTTGATTCTGATATCCGTAACACAGGTGCCTTGAGCTACCTATCTCGGAGTTAGATCAATGTATGTGATGTTGTGAAATATTAAAAAAAAATGATGAATTTGTGCTGTATGTCGCTGCGTGAGTGAGGGTGCCGGAGACCCAATCCGGGAGAAAGGGGGGTTAAATGGTTGGCAGCGCACTTGTGACTCCACTGGTGTTGTGGGTGTCCATGGCCAGCGGCATCGCTTGCTATCAGGTGATCCGTTTGCTCGTCTGCCACCTATCATATAAAAAATCGCCTAGTTATACTCAAAGACGTTATTTTAAATATATTTTGGCATCATATAGTTCTATGCGAGTAGCATATTCGTGATTATAGTTGTAAGTAATCATGGTTATGACATGAATAACGTGTACAGAACAAAACCTCAAAAATCACAATACTTTTCACCGGTATCAGTGCAAAAGCAGACCAAACAGTTAACTATAATTAATCAAAAAAATGGTATAGGTGTTTGCCGAGAGACTCGAGGCTCGAAATTATCTATAATATAAAAATGAATCGCAAAATGTGTTGGTAAGCGCATAACTCAACAACGCCTGGACCAATTTGGCCAATTCTTTTTTTAAATGTTGGTTGAAGTCCAAGGATGGTTCTTACGGCGAGAAAAAATCGAATAATTGTCGGGAAAACCCTAAAAACAGCCCTTTTCTTTTTCACATACAAACGTATTCTAACTAAAACGTAGAATCAATTTGAGTTTTATTGCTATTATATAAAGTTCATATTTGTTGCCACATTACAATTTTTATTGACAGGACGAAGTCTGTCGGGTCAGCTAGTTTAAAATATATTTGATTTAATGCTAAACATTAAAATCAATTGGTGTCGCTAGTGTGCCCTCATCATCAGCCCATTTAAGTCCCCACTGCTGGGGCACGGGCCTCCCTCAATCACAGGAGGGGTAATTGCCATACTCACCACGCTTGGCAGACGGGTTGGCGAGGGTTTTGATATAAATGCAGAGTTTTCCTTCTCTGGGTGCTGATGATCATGCCAGCAGCTTTACCTTAGTCGCCTTTTACGACACCTCGGTAAGAGTGAGGGTGGCCTATTCTACTCTGCCGGGTACCACACGGCCATGTGTGCCCTACCAGTCGCCTTAAATCCCACTGCCATTAGTAGTAATAAAAGGTAAATAAATTTGTGAGTTATAAATTTAAAACCTACTAATATCATCAGAAAGCACGCAGGGAGTTTAATATTGCCTACTAAGAAATGATCTGCATAGCTCACATAACCGGTCCTACATGTCTGCAGCTTCACACGGGTACATCTAAATACCACTTGAACACGTAATTTCAATGTCAAGATTACACTCCTCAACAAATTACCATTTTAGAACCTCCTAAAACTTACGTTGAAAGGCTACAATAACACTACCTCGCATGTAGGCACGCACGAGAAATATGAAGATATTCTGATGAAAGACTAATTAATAACAGTTAACACTTGAAGTAATTAAGCCTTTATAATGGCCGTTATTTCAAAATTACATAAGTTAATATTGGGTTAACCGAAAGTTTATTCTAATTCTCGAAACAGTTGAATATCTAATATTCAAATAATAAATTTTGGATGAACATTCTGAATATTTGCTATTACTTTAAAACCCTTAAAACGTTTCTAAAAAACTTGATAATGTATTCAGAGCACGCAATTTATTAATTTACTTTGTTGTATTCAATTTCTTTATCAAACCAAAAGGGAAGGATTATGATGTTTTGAGCAGTCTAGTAAGCCTCCAATTTCTGTTACTGAAGACTATGGTTCGTGACGAAAATATTGTAGAAGTCAAAAGAATATAGTATCACTCGCATAAAATACCACATATATTATACAGATAACGCCGCTAACGACGCCACAGCACGTCTAATATCCATGGCATCGAAGGCTACCATCGAAAAAATCACCGAGTATAACCTCAAAATGGCGATCCGGCGGGGCTGATGACGCGGTTAGGGACAAGCTTGCAAACAAAACATAAAACATCAACTTACGCCAATACCCTCCCCTCTCCATAAACTACCCCCCCCCCCCTAAACCAACCCCCTACCCCCAAAAACTTAAAATTGTAAGTACAATAACACTAAATTCATCCTACTAACAAAAACCATGTTTAACTGCTTAAACTTAAGCTATTGTAATTTTATTTAATTTAATTTTGTTGCGGAAAAAATTTAACATTTTCTTTTTTGTGACCCTTAAAAAAGAATAAGCACAAAAAAGGCACGGAACCAGTGACCGTGAAATTTAATGTATATTTAAAATAAAATACCACAAACTTGTAGCACTGTGCTGTTTTGCTGCGTGAGTTAGTCCACTGGTGTCGCGGGTGTCCATGGGCGGCGGCAATCGCTTACCATTATGTGATCCGTCTGCTCGTCTGCCACATACGTAAAAGAAAAACACGAAAATCGCCACAGAGTAAGAGTGAGATACATACCATATACCTACATTACCATATCCAGGTCGATATAATCAAAGCATATCCACTACAAGGCAGCCTAAATTCATCTCTTCATATTATAATTAAGATGATGAGATAGGAAAAAATAACTAACTAGTATAGCAGACGACCTTGCGGCCCATTTGATGGTAAACTGTAACCGCCGCTCATAGACAATGCCGGAACACAGTCATGCCGGTGCCTACCGTGAAAGAAGAACTCTTTTTAACCGACTTCAAAAGAAATGAGACACTAAAAGGCTTAAAAAAAATTCTGCGAAAAAAAACCGCCTTCAAAAACCACGAACTAAAAAGTAACTAAAATAATATTTTTAACACTTTATACACATCAAATAACATTTTATTACAAAAGACTCAGAAAGGTTTTACCGAAGTCGGCGCCTAATACCTATCGAATAGTTGAATGTTGTATTAAATTGCAAGATAGTATTGGGCGCCGATTTCGGTAAAACCTTTTCTCGAGTGTACTGTTATAAAATGTTATTTGAGGTGTATAAAGTGTAAAAATATTATTTTACACTTTTTAGTTCGTGGTTTTTGAAGGCGGTTTTTTTCGCAGATTTTTTTGTGAATGAAAGAAGAAATGTCATAGCGATCAGGGAACATGTAGTAGTAGACTGCTCTTTACGGTTTATCAAGTAGGTATGGCTTTCCGTGAGAGTGCTCAATCTAAGTATTTACTGCTATGCTAGTGGGTGCATGGCTATGATTACAATGAAAAGAGAAAGAAAGTTACGAAAGGGGGGCTTAAAGGTTGGCAGCGCACTTGTGACTCCATTGTTGTCGCGAGTGTCCATGGGCGGCGGCAATCGCTTACCATCAGGTGATCCGTCTGCTCGTCTGCCACCTATCACATAAAAAAAGACATACAAATTGTAATCTTCTTACATTAGATTCACGTATTTATTTGTTTAGCTCTTCCCTATAAGCGTGAATTTAATAAACTCAATGATTGATGATATTTAACGACTCTTTAAGAACTTTGTCAGAAAATGTACGGTGCTTTACTCGATTCTTGTTAAGGTAGTACAAGCAAAATTGTTAAATGTTTATCAAATATGAATTAATTTGTAAAAATGAAGATGAGGTACCTACTAAATTACGTGCTGTCAGAGTTTATGAAAGGAGTCACGAACTCGAAATAACTGCGAGTATCGTCATAAAGGCCAATATCCTTTGCTTGTTTTTTTTTGTTGTTGCTTTAGGACAATCTAGCTTTGTTGACTTTTCTTAATAAACCCGCGGAGCAAATTAGAAATGAATTATAATAATACGAAAATTTTATTAAACAAAGGCACCACCAAGTCGGAACAAGTCCGTAGACGAAACATATGTTATTATAAAATATATTTTTTCTGATATTACTATGAAACCAAAAAGTATGAATTCTCAAATACGTGTATATGTTTTGTTTATTTTTTCATTCATCCAATTAATTTCAAATAATAAATTTCTTTGCACGGCTTTACTCCATTACCCATACACTTTTTACACGAAATATCGACGTGGTGTTATAAGTTTGACGTGGTTGCGTGTGTGTGTGTGTGTGTGTGTGTTTGTGTGTCTGTGGCATCGTAGCTCCCGAACGGATGAACCGATTTTAATTATGTTTTTTTTTTTGTTTGAAAGGTGAATTGATCGGGAGTGTTCTTAGCTATGTTAGATGGAAATTGATCCAAGTTGACCGCCACCACAAAATGTCTGATTAGTATTGTATGACAACCCCCTCTCGATTGATATCTAAGTATCAAATAAAAGAGTTTGAATAGTAGAATCAAGGAGCTTATAAGTTCCTTGAGTAGAATACAATACCTACTCTATAAAAATGTCGAATCCAAAATGTCCGCCCCCATAAATTGGCAAAATAATAAATTATAAATATACTTGAGTGGAGTGCCTATTGAAAGCGCTAACTAATTAGTACCTACTTCACTAAAAAAATAAAAAATAGAGTCCTTTTAAAAAGCGAAAAAAAAAACAATAAAAATTTAAAACCCCCGACAAAAGTTTAAAATTTCCCAAAATAAATTGAAACTGCTGTTGACTGTCCACGTATGATGAAAATGTGTGCTTTAACAAAACGTTACGCTAATATGTAATACTTATGTAGACCCCCCGACATCCGACAATATTTCACCAAATATTTTTATACCTAGAACAGTCAACAGCAGTTTAATTTTTTTTGGAATTTTCAAATTTACGTCGGTGATTTTTTTAATTTTTTATTTATTTTTCTCTCGTCTACCTACCCAAAGTTTGTCTGAATAAATTGGCAACAAGCGATAAGACTGTTTGTTATATTGTGTTTCTTTGTTGTTGTAACTCATACCTGTATTTCAATTTGGTGGAATAAAGAATCTATCCGTCTGTTATTTATAGGGTTCCGTCCGAGTACCATATTTTCCGTTCGATTTCTATACTAATAATTATTCTATAATAATTTGGGTCTGATCTCATGGATCGCACCTCCAAGACTCCAAGTGCAGGCGTCACTTTATAGTGCAACCCACTAGCCACCGAGGAAGGGCTGCATATTATTCCACGAGTATATCAATGCGAAATCATAATTATAATATAACTATAAAACTTCAAAATCTTGTGCAAAACAAGCTTTCAAATTGCGCAAAACCTATACTCCTAGATAAATTGCAACACAATTCATCATCATGTAGTTTCACGAATAGGTAAAATAAATATTCCTTTTTACTCTTGTGCCATATTTGATACAAGAGTCAAGAATATTACAAAAATAAGTCCATAACGTTGCCCTCTCATCATAGCAACGCGTGGGGCGTAAAGTCTTTTTGAAGCCGTGTCTAATTTTTTTTTTTTTTTTTTTACTGTAGATAGGTAAGCGTTTGACCATATTTCACCTGATGGTAAGTGATAATATGGTCTAAGATGTAGCACGATTACCTAGTTTACTCTTTATTTGTAAGTAGGTACACGTCCTTTATTATTGTGTAAAGGCACCCTACGGTTATTTGGCACGTAGCAAATTCGGAACATTTTTTTATGTCATAGGTGGCAGACGAGCAGACAGGTCACCTGATAGTAAGCGAGTGCCGCCGCCCATGTTACTAATGCTATTTTGACATTTTCCTATAGAAAAAATGTTATAGAACGCTCCCATGTCAGTGTCAATGAAGTACCTTCTGATCGTGGTCGCACTATAGTTTGTTAAACCCTAGTTTTATATGTCAATTAGCCTGGAAACCCAATGACGTGATGTAAAGATGTCTATTAAAACGACAACTCGGACATTTAGGAAATTCTGGACTAAACCAAAGGGAGAACTAGATAAAAAGATTATTTGAAAAGCAATCAATTTTTTATTTACACAAATCTTCGAGCGCCTAGTGGGAACGTGGTAATATTACTGGATATATCAGGTTAAAAATAATCTACCAAAATCCTTTAAAAAGTCGGCAGTATAGAAAGAAAGAGCGAATTGATGAAATGTCATGTCTAAGGCCAAGAGCCTCTCTCGATCGCTGAGCCTCACATCTCATACACACAGCTTCAATCGGGTCTTTCATAGTTGAGTATCGTCATACAGCCTGCCTGTATGTAATATTACAGTATAAAAATACCTAGTAATAAAACAAATAACGATGGACGCCTCTCCGGTCACCTTATAAACGAAAACTTTGTGTACCCAAAACGGAGCGTCTATAACCCTTCGCGCACAGCGCACTCTATGAGTGCACACGGGGGTGTCTGCGTTGTGAAAGCCCTAACTCTAAACAGACGGATATGCGAACCATGGCACTACTTAGTAAAAGGGCTTGGCACTTATATCAAGCTACTTGTCTGCGATGTACAATATATCGAGCCACTGGTTATGAACACTGGGTTGTACCTACTATCCTATCCAAACTAAGAGCACTTACCAATAGTAGTAGATACTCTTTTAAGATACTATCCTACTCACAACCCACTAAATATAAACCTATGTAAATTCGTTTTGAACTAAAACTCTATTCATGAGCTTTTTCTTGCGTGACGATATCAAAAGTTAATGTAATAGCTAACTTTTTGTTTGCAATGAACATGGACTTGCTTTTACTTATACTATTACTTAACTGTTAACACCCTTAACGAATGGTGTCATTTTCAATTTAGTTAATTACTTTCAGGTGAACAAATAATTACACTTCAGAGTAGATACAAATATCTCAAACAAAATAGAAGCTTTCAAAGTCAGTTACACAAATTAAAATCAGAACAGATGTTTAAACATTGTTTTAAGATTTGTCACAAACAGAAAGGAATTTATAATTTTACTGAGAATTTAACGGAATGGTAGGTTTTGAGGAAAGTATTCCCATTATCTTTATTTATTAAACATAATGAATTCGTATTTCCTGGTAATCTACACGACAGTCTTATACAACTCTACATCAAAACCTACCAGTAGGTACTTCTAACAATTTACAATTATATTTGCTGTTGATTTATTGTCCTAAAAACTACATTTGGGCATTCTATATTTGTATCTCTAGTCGTAACATGATTTTAGGTGTCTGATTTTGAAATATAACCACTTCGAGTGTAATATAATGGTATTAGGTAGTCTTAAATTGCGTGCAAGAAGCCAAAACCTGATTCAGCAACACGGAAGATACAATTTCTGAAGAAGAAGTCTATACCAAATAACCACCCCCTGTAAGATGAAACTTTGTTGAACTATTACTATAACAAGCACCCGTTTTGTATATTAATAGTACCTAAATTAACAAAAGATAATTGGAACAAAGAATAAAGGTTCCTTGAGGGGTGTAAATGTGTTATTATATCCTGTATGCAAATACCTACCATGCAATCCACGAAGTGTGGTCGTGTCGTAAAAAAAAACAAAGAAGTTAAAATAATGTGCGTGAAGATAGAGTGATTAATTAAATCGTTTTTGTACGAAACGAATGCGAGGAAATAAAGTGCACATCATTATTTTATGAAAGCAGTATATGTTGTTTTAAGCACTAAGGCAAAATAATGAAAATTATTGTTTTCTTCTGAAGATTAAAAAGTCATAACTTTTATGAAAGATTTACACCAGTTTCGTCCCATTATGCTAGTAGCACTCAAACAAGCGTCAGCCTATAGTCTAGCAAAAAAAAAACAAAAGTTTTTTAGTGAGTAACAGCACTGCCGATGATACAAATACACAGATCTTAGCCAGACGACTCTGCATCAGAAACAGAAGTGTGAATATTTGAGGCCTTTGAAGATAAGGGCTCCCTTTCAGTTCACTAGTGGCGAAATTGCATTAACTCTGAATACACATCTCTTCATTAATGGGAAAGGGGGAATCACAGAGGGAATTTAACGGTGAAATGTCACTTGTGACTCCACTGGTGTTGCCACAATCGCTTACCATAAGGTGATGCGTCTGCCACCTAACAAAAAAAAACTCGTAAATTGTTTTTACATATTTTTGTGAAATATGAATGTACTACTACAGTCTAAAGCCCGACTTCACCAACTTTTCAAACGATGTTAATCACGATGACGGTGCTTTAACAATACTAATCAGTGGTTAAAGCACGGCTAGAGTATGATTACCGTTGTTTTAAAGTTAGGGTACTCGGCCCTTAGTTAAACAGTTGATGGAAGGGCTTGTTTTCTAAGATCAATATTTTGCTTTATAAATAAAAATGTAAAATAAGTACAATAGTATTTTTTTCTATTATTTTGTAACGGTTTCGAGCGGTTCAGGAATCGTGACGCGCACAAGTTTTGCAAGTTATTTATTTGTAAACGCCACCGGCGAATCAACTCCTATTTCCGCTTGATCTTGGTTCAATATACCTATTTATTTAAATAATGTTGTCGCCCGGTTTGTTGTCTCAACTGTGCGAACGGCTAATGTATAAGGCATTATAATGTTATTAATGTACACTTCTAGACATCGTATATAGTCACACTCAATAGAAAACTTTTTTCTAGAAATGAGATATATTAAGATCAAAATTTAAAACTAAAGCTAAAATTTAGTTCCATTCTTGTATTAACACAAAATACAGACAGTCACACGTCAGGTTACTACAATCTGTCAAAATTCCTGAATTGATATTGAACCTAACTTGTTTAACATTAAGGTAAGAATCGAATGAAGAAATTTGTCAGTTTGGTTTGCTTTGATGTGTGACTGTACGTACCTCCGTAAGTTGATAGATTAGGTTTGAGCAGCCGCAGATGACAAGGTGACGACCATGATGGGTTTCCTTAGGAAAAAAAAGAAGGGTAGCCACATATGGATATATAGATAGACACGTTTATTCACTGAAAATACGACACACCACATTTTACAGATAAGAACGGACACTACAAATATAATTATATAATATTTAAACAAACCGAAATAGAAAAAAATACAAACTAAAACCTATATTCAAGTCCCGTATCAAAACTCACTTCCTATCTCTATAAATAGGTACACTGTTTTTTCCTTGTCTCTTCTTCCTTTTTTATGTGGTCTGCTCTCTGATCAAATGATCAGAGATCTGCTCTCTGATCAATAAAAATATTTCTTATAGATAGGTATAAATATACCTATAGGTATAGATAGGTATAAATATACCTATCTATAAGAAATATTTTTATTGATTTTTTGTTATAAGTTATCTATGTATATATTATTGGGTATGTATGTATTGTTTATTATTATTTATGTAATGTAATAATATTAATATATAAAATAATGTATATTTCTGCCATTCTCAATTTCATTTGTTAAACTACTTTGCACTGCCTTTCCTTATTACGAATACGATATTTCTTTCCGCTACCCAAAGGTTGTCTGAAAGAAATCGCTACAAATGATAAGACCGCCTTATTGTACTGTCTGTTGCTGTTGTATCATGCTTGTATTATATTTTTGTGCAATAAAGAATATCTATCTATTTAAAACAACAAACAAAAAAATTACAAGAATAAAAGGAGACAAAAAAATTAAGAGAAGGAAAAACTAAATTAAAGTAATGATATGGCTTTTCAAGCCGGGCGAAAAGTATTTGCGTACAAGATATTTGTGTGTGACGTGTGTCGCGATAGTCAGTGAAAAGCATATGGCCGAAGCTGAGTGAGCTCACTCAGCTTCGGCCATATGAATGTATACCAAAATCTTAAAACGACTCTTATCTTAATGTCGTTTGCACCATGACGTATACTGACATAAAGTTGTCTCTTTGTCAAATGCTGGGATATGTTTGGTAGTTTTGAACGCTAAGATCATTTTACTGCTGACTTTTAAATATTATTGTGTACATAGGTACACAATAATATTTAAAAGAAAGAAAGGTTTATTTCTAATCAAATTATTAAAAATACCTATTTTACTGTCTTTTTATGATTGCATCATATCTGATATTGATACTGACAGAGTTAATACTTGTAAATAATGTTTATTGATATCGCTCTATCTGATTCTAATCATCTAATAAATAAGATGTATTATAGAGTAGAGAGAATTCAGACGAATGAACCGTATTTTTTTTATAGTGGCAAAGCAGCTTTATTGGCTCAGATAGCATGATGGAAGCAAAAGGAGAGCCCACATCAGGGTCATTTCCCTTAGTACTTTTTTCCGTAGTATGAGAAAAATTATTTAGCGGTTTTCGTTACATGAAGCCTATAAAAAGCAGATATAGCTTTGAAAATCAAGCAGATGGTTGCTTTTGTGTCGGTAGATCTCACTTTTAATTTTATTTTTGACATCACGCTATTAATATTAATGCGTGTTTCCGAAACAATGACCTCAGGCCGCCTGCCCAATTTAGAAAATTTACCAAAGTATAGGCAATAAACCAGAGATCTAGAAAGTATTGGAAATTTTGTTATGTACGAAATAAAAATATTTCTGATATTTTATTTAATTGTCTCCCTGACTTATGGCCGTACTACATAGGGTATTGGCCGTTTCATCCTCTAGATGGCGCTAGCACTGGCTAGCAGACTGAGCCTCTATCTCAGTATATATAAGTTTATAAGTTATGGTCTTAGTATATATATTAATACTATATGGCCCACGTTGCAATTACAACGGACGCCGTGGCGCGGCATCACATCCGTTGGCACTGCCATACTGGCCCTCGAGATGGTTCTTCACGTTTCGTCAGAAGGAGTCCATATTGTAGAATGGATGAATAGACTTTTAATGCTGCTAGGTTTACCTACCAAGGGCGACATCCTAAATCTATGTAGGAAACAGATGGAACTCATTCATTTCATTTCTTTCTTCTCATTTCAAAATTAGCTCGGAACGGGGTAATAATAGATTAATGTCTTCATTATAGAAAGCCTTTATTTAAGAAAGTTAAATACACCCTGACTTTTTGAATACCCGAGCCGCTTTCCGAGGGCATTGAAAAAAGAACAAATAATTCGCCGTCTCGTACAAATGGCATTAATCAGTTAATCACTTTTGTAAGGGAATGTGTATGTATAATGCCCTCGAAAAGTTTCTCGGGTATAAGTAAGTCACAACAGTGTATATAAATCTATCTCAACGCATCAATATCTCACGCACTTAGTGGGTACCGTACTATTTTTATAACAAAATACTATGTACCACGTATCAGATTATTACTGACACTTGATATAAATTCAAGTGTGGTGCACGGATAGACCAAACCCCAGAGGACTTAGATAAGTTGATAAGAAGAATAATTCTGTATGTTATTCTATGAAAAATTGTCAAAAAAAACAGACGGGAACGAACAGTCGTAACGCATCACAAAGGTACTCAATAGTACAATTAAATGCCTAGAACGTATTTTTCATAAAAAACGTATTCTTAAACTTGACGTTTTACTTTTTAATTTATGAAACGGTGAAGTGCTTTCATAAATTAAAAAGTAAAACGTCAAGTTGTGATATTCACGTTGCATGAAATGCATGGTAACGAGAATAGATAGATAGATAGATATTCTTTATGGCACAAAAATAAAATACAAGCTTGATACAACAACAGCAACAGACAGTACAATAAGGCGGTCTTATCGCTTGTATATATTATTGAGAATATTATTTACCTTACTCTATGATGGAATCCTTCCAATTTGCACAAAAAAAAAGCCAATCAATCTTTTTGCCCCTTCTCCGGAGCTTAAAAGCCGATATACTTTTTAATTACCTAATTTTTAAATAAAATTACAAAACAATTTTCTTACTTTTTATCTTATGAAAACATGAAGTGAACTGAAGTGAGCACCATTGTATGAAAAATACGCTGTTTAATACATTTTGTGTAACACCCGCCTCAAAATGTATTAACTTTATGTCAAAATTAATAAAATTTTTGGTGAAATTACTGTTTCTCGTACATCACACACCTCTTGTATCAGTCCATTACGAGTACCTATCTAAAACAAACACATTCGGTAATTGTAATTAAGTACATGTAATGAAAACGTGATGTTGGAACAAGATGGCAATTTACTGATTTATATCCTAATTAAAAGCACTTATCCCGCAGACTGGGTTATTAATTTCATTAATGTATGTACTAAGAATTTCTGATAATGGAGCATTGTAGCAGCATTTGCGAAGGTACATAAGTTAAGGATTTGCTATGTAGTTATACAACCAACTAAAACTGTTTCTGTCAAAATAATGCTCAAAAGCTCTACTGTTAACTATGAGTATATTTTGTTTTGTTAGGAGTGTAGCAAAGAGTATCCTAATGCTAAAATTTGTATTTAAACAGATTTCATAAATTTTTTTCTAGTAAATGTTCTATTTGCAACTGTACTTACCTAGTTCCGGGTTTGTGGTGGGAAATTGGTAAGTCGCAGACAGTTTTAACCTTCGTCGCGCCTCTAAAATGCCTGCATGATTTGAGAACACCCAAGGAATCTCTGATAAGTCCATGTGTGACAAGATACCCAACTATAAAAGTAGTTGCAAAAACATCATAATTTCATACATAAATAACCATACCACACAGCATTTGCGTGAAGTGAATAATAAAAAGGAGTTTGAACTCGAACGAAGTTTCTGAGTGTTGATTAAACAAATTTAACGTTGCTTTTACGCGATTATAAACGTTAATGGAGCGCAAAGTTTAAGAGAAAAAGATAGGTAATTAATAACGCTGATAGGAATCCTCTCAACGGAGAAAGGATGGAGGACAACCGTGGATTCGCATATAGGAGCGCACCATTATCACATGTGTCGCCAAAAGCGCACACGCCGAAATTCACGCACACACGCGAATGTCGTTATATGCCAAATACGTTGCGGTATTCGAGTTAACGTAAGGTAATATAAGAGGCGCATCTTTGAGTTTGCACATTTTAGTTTTTAAAGCCGACCGCCGGAGAGCGGGTGATGCTAGCGGATTCGCGCTCAGGTCGTGTGTAGCGGGCGTAGGTCACAGTGCAAGGGACGGAGCCTTCTTCCTGAGGAGCAAGGGCCGAAGGGCCAGCTCCCGCGCCATGGGGCCGGGAATACTATTTTATTTATTGGTGAGTTTTAGTCTTTATGAAACGGGTCGGAATTGAATTAAGGTTTTTTTATTGTTTTGTAATAACAATGTTTTAGTAGTTGTACTGAATGATTTATATTATTTTATAATAATACGAGTACCTATAGCGTTCATAAAATAGAGCTCCGTGATTGATAATACAGCCCTTATATTTACTTTTTTAAAGTATGATTTGAACTTTATAGCGAAAAAAAGTAAAAAAGCTCAATTAAATTAACAGTCTTTTTTATATTATAGTTCAGTAATAGTGATCTCTTCCAGACAACTTAGGGGTCGAGAAAAAGTACAGTGAATAAAAGGGAAGACAGTACAAGTTTGGCAATGCTATTTTAAAGATATACATACTAAATATATAAATAGGTGCATCAATACACATAATTTAATATCTAAATAACAATAACATACTCACGTTCTTTGTAAAATCATTACACATTTGTATGTAAATTTGATTTTATTATAAGAAAAGACACGATACGAAATACCAGTAAAGGAGAAAGAGAAGGAAGCAAAACAGGTTGTAGGAAATGTGCTGTTAATTTTTTACTCGAGGCTTGAATGAAGGGGCTGAGTTTGCCATATAGAGAGTAGGTAAATCCAGAGGCAGAGGAATTTGTTAGTTAACGTGGAAAATTTGTGTGTCCATGCTGGGCCTAATATAGTGCTACACTTTTTTTTTAATACCTATAGGTACCTACCTATATTATGCAAATAAACCTTTTGTATTTTTTTAAATTTATTATTAAATAACATTACAAATTATACACGTACAATAATAAGACAGCACATTAAACCACAGAGGTTTGTCTTGTGCTATCGTGCTTTACGAACCGATTGGAACTGTGGTAGTGAACGCTGCCTTTGGCCCAAGGATTGCGAGTTCGATCCCCGCACAGTACAAACATTTGTGTGTATGAACATGTCTGTTTGTATTATTCTGAATGTTTGTATGTATTATAAGTATGTATTTACAAAAGAAAAGTATTATATGTATATATTTGTAATTCCGCTGTTGATTCTCATATCAGTAACAAAGGTGCTTGAGCTACCTATTTCGGAGTCAGATCAATGTAAGTGATGGTGTGAAATATTTCTTTATTTATTATTTTAGTCAACGGTTGTAAGTAGAAAAGTGTCGAGTGAGATGGGATAATATAAATATGAGGTGTAATTTACGGAATTATTATCATTTTCAACATCCCAATTTGGCGCTTCGGAACCCGGGCATCTCACGTACTATCTTTCGCATCCATTATGGTGTAGTTATTGGCATCCCTTTTGGCTCTACCGGGACCGTGCAGAATTTACGTTATACAGTGTGAGTCTTCATAAAGTGCATAGATCAAAATCAGGAAAACTACACCCCATTTTATCGACGGAAAAAATTAAAAAATAAATAAAAAAAATATTTGTATTTTTTATGATTTAAAAAAAATGTTGACTCTGTTTAGATAAATCGTCATAATTTTTAAACTAAGTGTGTTTTCGCAATGGAATAATTTTATGATGATGTCTAATAATAAGCCGTACCCATAAAGTAAAAATGTCCAATAAAACTAACCCTATAAATGTATAGTTAGTTAAGTAAAACTTGAAAAAATCTGCATTTTTTTTCATTATTTTTGCATTTATTCTACGATTTCAAATATTTTTATTTTATTTTTTCCGTCGATAAAATGGGGTAAAGTTTCTCTAATTTTGATATGTGCACTTTATGAAGAATTAAACTGTTTATTATGCCTAAATCTTGTAAAATATAACAACCCTAAAACAATAAATTCGATAATAAATTTATAAAGGCTGTAATTGTTTGTGAAATAAGAATAATAAAAGTTATACCTACTTTTAAAAAATCTTAATAGGACCATCACGATTCCCATGGAAGTAGGAACTAAAAGCCATTGTCCAGCCCTTAGATAAACCCACGCACAGTAAAAATGGAATATAATAAAATATGCCCTAATTGGTACGGCTTGAAATTGAGTCATGTTGGGTCGTTAGTCGCCTTCACAAAACAACAATGTCATAAAAAGGATGAAGAACGTGTAGGATTGTGTTTTACTTCCAATATACGCTCAATAATAAACCATGGTTCTAATAACGTATTGCCTAATATAATAGGCCTTAGAAAAGTGGAAGCTACAATGGTTTTGATACTTTCCTAGATGCTATATTTTTTTCACTCAACACTATCATTAAATTCAAGTATTAAGGGCACATACAACCGAGTCTATTTTTGACTTCTACATTTTACCTTACTACAAAACATAGGAAGATAACAAAGACTTAAAAATCTGGAGGACACTCAGAAATAAACGAATATATATTATATTGAACATGATAACGTTTGATTGTTGATTGTTTGTAATGTTGAAAAGTCAAATCATATAATTAGAGTTATTATACGTTGCTAAATATGATAAACTAGCTCTCAAATAAACTCTTCACCCATTTGTGTTTCAGACGATATCTACATGAAAAAAATCTTTCGAATAGACTTTTCTATGAAAACGTACCACATTAATGTTCGGTGGAAAGAAAGTAAGACGCACAAATTTACCGTTTTAAGCTGTTTTAGGCATTTTCATGATCAGATTTTTTTCTTTTTACTTAAATAGATACCATTTTTAAGTAATTAGTAAAAGTCAGTTTCTAGGTACTTTGTAAAACTTTATCCATTAAGTAAAAAAAATCAATGTTAATTTTAGTGGCATTCGTGTCAGCTTTTCTTTTCTTCTTTCCATATATATGCAAACTAATAACGCGACTCGTATTTAAAGATTTGGTTGAGAAAGTCTAAATTAAAGCTAGTTATATTCCTACTACATCACTTTTATAAAGTTGGCACCGCACTTGTGAATCCAGTGTATTCACGTGCATCGGGACTCGCTTACCATCACATGATCCCTTTGCTCGTATGCTACCCATAACTTAAAAAATAAGTAAATTGAACTATCAACAAACAATCAAGACTTTATGATGGATGGAATCATCCCAAATTCAAATTTATGTCAGACAAGCCAGCCAATAAATAGATTATCACGAGTCATCAATCATCAGCCAGTATTGTTTAAGAATATACTGAAACCCGTAACAAGGTGATCGTCTCTCGATAAACCAAATGACATCAGTTCAATGGGAGTTCAGGATTATCAGTCACCGCGAGCTTCGTGCGTAGGTTTTACAATAAAAAGCTTTTGTGTTCCTTTGTAATCCAGCGACATTCTTATTTCTCGTTCTACTTTTTTGTTACGTTTTCAGTGCTCACTTCTTATTGCAGGAAGAAGCTAGTTAGTGCTAAGTAACAACATAATATTATGATACATCAAATTCAAAGTTTCTGGACCTATCAAATAGTCTAAACATAATATATGAATTACTTGACACTCAAATGTCAATTGACGCTGAACTAACTGAATCCAGGTTATGTTTAAGCATTAACAATATATTTTGGACAAGTTTAAAATCGTTTGTCCGAAATTTGACTGTACGTCTATGGGTTTATGCAGAAAACAAAAGGGGAAAGAAGTAGGTTTGTCTGGGCGATACCGCAGACATCATTATGGTGGACACTACACGCATTGTTTAGTTTACATAACAAATGGCGAGATAGTGTACCATGGAGAACGAGATCACCGCACAAAAGCGGCCCGTTAATGGATAATGAAACTTGTTCCGTGACGTCTAGTGACTCAGGAGATAGTCCAGAATTGTCGCTAGGTCATTACGTCTGCTTCCATTCACGGACTAATTGAAGATAGTAAAAGAATTGTCTTGACAATCTTTTCCACTTCATTTATCAGATCTAAATCAATTAAGTTCGTTGGATTATATAACTATGAACACTATTACATCGTGATAGTATTGTGACATAATCGATTTGATACAAACATTACATAGTATTTTATCTAGACAATGTAGTTGGAAATTATTTCAACACCCAATCCATTTGATCCGATTATTTCCCAAATCGAAACCCATTCTCAGAAGATATATTTAGATAACACTGGGAAATGATATGATCGAGGCGCTTTAGATAAACACTCTTCTAAAGAAATATTTTTACCTATCTAACATTTTTTTTTAAAGTATTTTTACTTTTTATGTGATAGGTGGCAGACGAGCAAGTGCTAATTTCTTTGATAAGAATTATGTAAACAAGAGCCCAAGTAGAATGATTTACGATTTTTTGAAAAGTGTCTACCTATGGTTAATTTTTTGCAAGGAATTGAACAATCCGAAAACAAAAATAATATAAAGTAAAGCTGTAAGCGAAAAAACTGTAAGCAAAAACGAAAAAAAGCAGTTGTTCCATACAAAATGGAAAGGCTATTTGTCAATAATGTATAGAACAGCTATTTTTTTTCTCTAGTTTTATTGATTTAACTTGCTACGAGTAAAATTATTATTCGTTACACCTATAAAGAGGGCTTCGGAAAAACCACCACTAACACAGCTATTTACATATATATCAATATTGTTGTTTCGTAATTTATTGTTTTTATAATAGTATTAAACAGATTGTCTGTCCACCTTGTGGGGGGCCTGCCACGACTTCCTGTACAGTGGCCTCCACTCGAATTCATTGGCGGGAATCCATTGGATGCGGGCGGCCCAGGACCGATCTGTAGATCATTGGGGGTGGCCTATGTCCAGCAGTGGACGTCTATTGGCTGAAATAATGATGATGATGATAATAGTATTAAGTACCTAATGTATTCTTGAAATTAGACACAGAAATACAGAAAAAAAGATGGCTCTGAATCAAAAGCTATAGGTAATTAATTAACAAAATATAACAAAATCGTTTATCGTTACATTATATAGGTTACGATACCGGAACTGAGAAATTACTCCTACTTTAAATTAATAACGTCTATCTCCACCTTTTGTATATTTTGGCCCGTCCGTGAAAGTTAATCTTTATTGCTTCGAGTCAATTAATTCTCACGAAGTTTGAACAGTATTTGATTTTAAGTTAATGAATCCCGATATCCTATACAAACACACTCCACGTCCGTTTAATATATTCATTAGAAAATTAAAACCATTAGCTCGGCGGTAAGGGATAAAAGGTCGTGAGGAAACCTGCACATCTCGGATAATTTCTGAAACGTGTAACCTTTTTTTTGTGATAGGCGGCAGACGAGCAGACGGCTGATGGTAAGCGATTGCCATCGCCCATAAATACCCGCGACGCCAATGGAGTCAGAAGTGCTCTGTCAACCTTCAAACCCCCCTTCCCCCGGATTGGGCCTCCGGTACCCTCACACACGCAGCGAAACACAGCACAGTACTGTTTACGACGGTTTTCTGTGAGGCCGTGGTATCACTCCGGTTGAGCCAGCCCATTCATACCGAAACGTGGCTCTCCCACGGTCAAAAGGTACATGTAACTATGATTTAGTTGGTCTGGTTAACTTGTTAAAGAGGGTTGTACACGTCAGACGGCCAGTCTCCCTAAATCTTGAATCATGGTCTAAGCGTACTTCGGGCTCCAAAGCGACAGCTTTGGACGCAACCGGGAACTACAAATAACGCCAACATCAAAAAGGAAACAGGTTCAGTAATAATTTACATTAAAATCACTGCCTCAACGAAGCAAAGCAATTCAAGTAACATTTAGTTGGTCATAAATTATTATTCTAGATAATATATGCTTGTATAGGCCAATATAATATCAGACTAGGCTGACCTGGAATAAAGCAAGAAAATAAACGAAGATACATTTCATATTATCAATTCCTTAACTTTTTTTACATATTTAACGATATTGTGATTTATCGACAGCACATTTTAGTTCACCTGCAAACTTACTCCTTACCCAAAATATAACATTTAGTAGGTATATAACATCTTAGTTATGACTTTAAAGCATTTCTGGGCACTTTGGTTCTTGACCTTTTCTTTTGTTTTGATCTTATTTAATCTAGCATAGGTTTGTAACTCTTTGATGATATCACTGGGCTGGAAACATACTGTGATCTGGTTTCCGAACCGGTCCTGGCCGATAAATGAATGACCTGTCCTTACATAAGTTACGTGTTAAATCGTACTGTTTTATGTTCGATTACGAGAATAACGGTGTAGGTAAACTGACAGTGTAGCATTATAGGGCATTGACATTGTACAAATTATAAGCGCGAACGATGATGTTGGTCTGATCATTTTATTTAAACCATTGTGCTGTCAATCATTATGTCAAAATCAGCTTTGGGCGTATTGTAAAACAGTTTTGACAACGCTAATCGCACATATTACGATCATTTGTAATAACGTTTTAAATCAAGTGCCGTCAAAAGAGATGTAAAATATTAATTGTTACCCCTAGAGTCTCACTAAACGCTAATTAGGCTCTACCTGCCAACGTCAATGATTCATCGTTCAATTCATGAGCTTGAATTTGATATGTAAGTAGGTACTATTGTAAAAATAGTTGCCAATGACGCTATCTGTTTTAATTTTTTTATTGCCTCAATTTTAAAAGTACTTTAGTCGTTTGGCCATAAAGCACGGAAATCCAACTTTCGATCAAATATTAGATTGGAATAATTTACAAATACCTAGAGTTTGTAACGTGACATCAGCTGGTATAATAAATTCTTACTTTAATAAGTCGAACCCACTTGAAGGAAAAATAACACAACGTAGGTTAAAACCCTTTTCATTAAAAATTACTCCTTCATCTTAGCGTTATTGCTGGATGTGTCTAATGTTGCTTTGCTTTGGAACTCGGAGTACGTTTGGACCATAATCCAGGATTTGGTGAGAGTCTGCCGTCTGACCTTCGTAACACTTAGACAGGAGAACCAGGCCAATTGAATCGTGGTTACACGTTACAGAAAATATGTGAAAACTGCAAGTTTCCTCACGATTTTCACACTCTCCTCCAATGATAGAAATATGAACATAGATTTTGAAATTCAGAAGTGCACACTCAGATTTGAACGTTCAACCTCCAGTTAAGTAGGCACACGTTTCATCCAGTGAGATACCATAGCTCTAATAGAATTTATAGGTACCTACTATAAGTCGATATTTATAAAACTTAAAAAAATAAATCTTGTTTTACTAGGCATACTTAAGTCTCTATTGTACCTATTGGTACTATTTAAGTAACCTATTACTCGTAACAATATTCTAAAAATCAGTATTGTGATTGCACAATATATAATATATTGATATTCTGTGAACAAATGCGATTTTTATGTTTTGGTGATTGGCCAAATTAAGCTCGAGTCGAAAACCTTAAACTCTACGTTGCCGAGGTCATCTTTACTTCTGTTAGGCTTTGTTACAAACTAATAACTTGTTTACTAATCAACACAGAATCTGAATATACCGTAACCTGCCCCCGAGAGGCGGCCATGCCTACCGCATTCTTAGTCCTGTTAAACAAACGATATAGAAAGCTTTATGTTACAAGTTCCAACCAAGACACGAAGTCACAAGGCAAGAAATATAGGTAAACAACAACTTTCTTCCAATTTACAAAGGAAATGCAACTAGATATGTTATGTTTCTTCGAAGCTCTTTTTCTTTGAGAAGAAAGGCCAATTAGGTGCAACATCGTACAAAGAGAAGTTAAAGAAAAAACTAGCTTCCATAATTAATAATTCCACGCACCTTGTTTAATTTACCGCCAAGAATGTCATTATGAGTCATCTCCACTTTTAAACAAAGTCGATACAAACAGATACCGGTTACAGACGAGATGAGAGGTACAGGGACATTTTGCAATCGCGGACCTACTAAAGGAGTTAGAATAGTTTAAAGGTTGAGGATGCGAGCTAGCTCACCTCTGACAAGCGAGCTCGTCGCGCCATGACGTAAGCCGCATGCGACGGCCTTTCGAACTAACGAAGGTTTGGGAACAAGTTTAATTTTTTAAGTTTTACCCACATTTAGCAGACAAGATTTTTGTATTAAACACACATGGAAACATTAGTTACTCACACTGCTCCCACCCACGTAACATGAGACCTCGTTTGTGCAAAATCGGAATAACAGTTAAATTAATTACCATGGGAATGAGTTTCCTGATAGAAATAAGTCAAATTCGATTCAAAGGCTAGAAAACGATAACTTTAACTACATCTTGATTAGAATTGGGGTCGATATCCGCAAAACATACCTAGTTAAAATATAATGGGATACCATTTTTTGCTGGACAACCAAAGAATAAATGTATATCAGTTAGGTTTATTTCTGTGTAATACGTGGCAGACGAGCTGACGGATAACAAGATGGTGAGCGATTGCCGTCAGCCATGCACACTCTCAACACCAGTGCCCTGAGAACTTTTGAACCCCCTCTTTCCCCGGATTGGCCCTCCGGTACCCTCATTCAATCGGTACTTATATTTTTTTATTGCTTAACTGTAAGATATAATTACTATTAAAGGTTTATTTCATAAATCGCATTACTAGTTCTTAAAAAGACGTAAATTTTATTTTAACAATTTTAGAGTAGCGTGGTTTAAAGATTTTTACTCTAACATTTACGTCTTTAGATAATTCTTAAGATAAGAGTAGTAGTCTACAATGAAATAACAAGGGACATTTCTCTTTTTGTTTTATCTACCAAAACACTTATTTTTATTTAGAATGAAAGAAAAATGGGTCTGATTGTGAGACTGATTCGTCCCTTTACGCCAAAACCCGCTGTGTACCCAAAAAGTATATTAAGGATAATGAGGGTTGAGCAATTTGTTCCCATTCTCACGCGATGTCCGAAGTAGTTCTGCGTCCGATGCTCGTTCTCTTTGCCCCATTCACCTATTGAGCCACGCGCTCAAACAATGCAGACTATTTGAACTGATACAACGCGCTATTACGAGTAGTGCACGCTACAGATTTTGCAGCGTTTGCGAGTTTACATATCACAGGCATTTTGAATAAATCTGCTGGCCTACCGACTTTGCATGGATTCACTCGTAGGATCATGTAATTTGGGTGTAACTCACATTAAAAAAAAACACTCTTTACAGACTTTTTAAAGTAATTAACGAAAATGGATTTTCGGTGTTGGTGTTTACCCATATCAACCTGATTTATTGTGTTGCTCGGCATTTCGTGGAAGTTTCGTGACTTATCCCCTACGAAATGGTTTGGAGCGATGGAAGCTCAGTGGCGAACGCGCCTTCCATACGGGAGTCGTGGTTCGCATGCATGCACCTCTGGATTTTTCAAATCTATGTGCTTATTTATACTATTAGCTAGGCAGTGATGGAAGACATCGTGAGGAAATCTGCACGTCTCGGATAGTCTCTCAAATTTGTGGATACCTACAATATTTTACATAATGATTTTGAACGTAATTAAGCTCTATTTTTATACAGTAATTATGCGTAAAAATATATTTAAAAAATGAGCAAATTTCACAGTCCATTCTAATAACGAAAAGATGTCTCTCACCTTGCTAAGCAATATTATTTATGTCATAATAACATTGTAACAGCCGTGTGGTCCCGGCAGAGTAGAATAGGCCACCCTCACTCTTACCGAGGTGTCGTTAAAGGCGACTAAGGTAAAGCTGCTGGCATGATCATCAGCACCCAGAGAAGGAAAACTCTGCATTTATATCAAAACCCTCGCCAACCCGTCTGCCAAGCGTGGTGAGTATGGCAATTACCCCTCATGTGATTGAGGGAGGCCCGTGCCCCAGCAGTGGGGACTTAAATGGGCTGACGATGATGATGATGAATAACATTGAAATATATTTTGACTTATCCGTTTTATCCGCTTAGTAGTTATCTTTAATTTAGTCTTGTAGCATTATCATCTCTCAGGGCTTAAAATGGTTAAGTCGAGGTCTAAATCTGACTGTTTGATAAGCTTGATCGACATCGACTAATCCATTCTACCGTCGAGCAACCACCGATTGACGGTCAATCGATCTGGTAGCACCCTAACATCCCCAGATTGTATTGATATATTAAATATGTTAAACAAACTTTATGCTTTTAGGTACATTTTATATTGTACGTTTATTTGACATTGATATAACTTATACATTTTTGTGTACCACATTCAAGAAGTGGATGAATGAAAAATTTGTGTTTCGGCGCGCGCTGAATTTAAGCTATTTTAAGTATAGGTACTTAAATCAAAAGCAGATATACAGTCAGTGCATAAGAATGAGATTTATTTTTAAAGGCCAACACGATGCGACCAAGCGTCGTTGCATCTTGACTTGGTTGTTAAGCAATCCCGCGCATCTCACGAAAACACTCCGATCACAATATGCAAACAGACATGCGATCGTTATGAAATATTAATTGTTCCCCAAACAAACAGACAGGTCCTAATGAGCTCCCAATGACAATAACTGATTATCTACTTACTAACTTATAAATACACATCGCACAATGTCATGAGATTAGGCAATAGCCGATTTGATGTTCAGCTAAAAGTAAAATTATATTTAGTAGCGTGATAAACTTCTACAATATTATATCCTATTTCCAAATAAATTACTTGAATATTTTGCTTGCCTAACACTTGAAACTAAATATCCCTAATGCAAGACAAGGCGAGTTAATCAATAAACAATATTCCATAATAGGTAGTGTTGAAGTTTGCTGTAAAATGTTGCAAAATCACGCATATTGAATTCTGACGATCACTTATGCACCGTAATTTTGATACTACAATAAGAATTAAGTAGACGCGACCTTTTTAACTTTTTAATATTATTAAATGCTAACCACTACATAGAGATCTTTTTAATATACTATTACGTGCACCATGTTCTCTCTTTCTGTTCAGTCGGTCCCTCACTCTCACCATGTTCTCTGACTCCGTTTAATTCCGTCAACCAGTTGTCTCCATCGGTCCCGTTCTATAGGTTGGTGGAGTGCACTATGTTACCAGTAGGAAAATCGCGCCGTTTATTATCAAATTAAATAATTAATCATAAATAATCATGTGATTACCAACTAAAGGCGTAAACTTGGCATCTTTACCTTTTTATACCCGATTAAAATCCATTGGTCATCATAATATATTTGGAAGTGGTTTCGACACTTTACATTTTGTATTTTCATATTAGTTGACACCTGTTGTTGACTGATGATGTAATAATGAAACAGTGCCCCCGAAAATTGATATTTCGGACAAAAATTTGAGATTAGCATTTCTTATCCAATAAACCAGTTTCTCGAACACCGACAAAGCAGGAATAAAGAATACGAAGTCCCGAAGTTTTTGTAACACGACCCAGAACAGATTGCTTGCGGTGATAATAACGAATGCAATGGACTGACCCCAAATTATTTGGATGAAAGCCAGGACAGACACGAATGAATACACCTTGTATTTACTTACTTTAAATACTGGAAAATAATTCATACGTAAATGGTTTTTTTTTGTTGCGACACTCCTAAAGACACGCAACTCGACTTGAAAGTTCCAACTGCCCGGAATTTTGGCAATAAGTATGTTTATTTACAACCAACTATACAATGATAAAACTGACTAGCATCAGTATGCTCAGCCAAAGAAATTTAAAAAAACAAAAACAACATTACTTGTCTGCATAAACCTTTTCAAAGATTTTTATAACCGACTTAAGAAACTATTAGATACGGACACACGGATAAAAGCAATAACAGGATTATCCGGAAGCTTAGCTACTCCACAAGCATAGACTACCACCACCTTTTGTAACGAGTGCAAAAAAGAATATGATTACTTATGCCTGAGTGCTTCTCTGATACCATTCGATTTGTTATAGGTCAAATAAACAAATATCAGACAACATCACATACAACTGATACCAAAATTATAAGCCTATAAAAGGCACAGGGCCAGTCGATCACCCTAATAAACGGATAACTTGGAATCGAGGTGAATATGGTAGCCCTAAATATGAACATGACCCACAAAACGGTCGATTGATATGAAGAGTGGTCAATAACAAAGCCCGGTGACCACTTTCGCTGCTGGCGGGTGCCGGATGCGCGCGACCTTCACCTGTGTGTCTACTGCTTAGCGGCTAGTTTAGCGTCGCGGAGAGTGTGACATAACCTGCGCTGGCGTCATCGACCGCGCCTTGACATGATATCAATCCAAACAAGCTTGCACTGTACTACCTCATAAACTGGGTGGAACAACATTAGAAGGGGTGCCCAGGATATCATTTATTTTTTGACATTGTAATCTTTTTTTATGTGGCAGACGAGCAGACAGATCACTTGATGGTAAGTGATTGCCGCTGCCGCACTCGCAACACTAATGGAGTCACAAGTGCGCAGTCAACCTTTTCCTAGATCGGCCCTCTGGTAACCTCACTCACGCAGCGAAACCCAGCACAGACGCTGCTTTACACCGGTTTCTCATTATTTTATTATCTCCGTGCAAAACTGAAGCTTATATGTATAATTGGGCATTTCACCAAAAATCTACGAGTATTCTATCAACAAAAAAATGCTTGCTGGCAGCTCATATCCTTTGCAGATAAACACAACATTAGGTAACATATAAGTCCTCATATTACCTTAAATTTTAGCTAATAAAAACCACTGCAATCCTTTAAAAGTAAACTGACGTCCGAGAGTTAGTAAATACATTAAGTACCCTTTAATTATTCTAGTAGAAATGAATTGGTAGTACTTTTAAAGGGGCCTACTGTTTGTGTAACTTAAATCTAATAGATAGAGTCCGTAAAGCTTTACCAGATAAATCACTTGTAGTTCGATTGTTACAACTCCCATTATTCTTATTGAGTAGGCTACTTAAGTCAGAGCCGTAGGACTTGTTCCTTCATCTAAAATGAATACAGAAAAAGAATGTCGATTATTCTTCTCGTCTTTTAGGCCACAACTCCATTAGGGCAGAATAATTATGCTAATCAAAAGACATGATATTTTCTCATAGCACACTTTGTATTTATGAAACAATAGGTATAAGTGCACCTGTAAGGATTAAAGTTTACAATATAAAAAACAGACTTCTTAAAGCTTAATTTATTCTAAAAAACATAGTCTAGATACTCGTATATCGATCGATATCTAGATCGAAGGACTAGATATTGACATAAATAATTGAGTTTTATAACTCAAGATTTAATTTTCATTTGCAAAGGTGATCCTCAGATTACTCATCAATCGAAAAGAAATAATCAAGCTTAATCATTTATCTCATAAAAATGTCAAGGGTAATCCTAAGCTTTGATAGACACGCTCCGAAGACACTTCAAAATTTATACTCGAATATTGTTGACGCAATACGCAAGTCGAGAAATGTGAATCCGAATAATATATGTGTCGTTATATTTGAATGTTTCATCACCCGACTGTTACTTTATCCCCGTGCATATGGCCTTATCTTACAACACAATAAAGTATGCAAATCCTTGCAGGGATGACCTACCGAGTACCTACCGGCTCATTGACGAAAACACAACATACATTTTATTATGAAAAAGATAATAATGCACTTTATATGTGCGAAGTCGTCATTAAAAATATTCTACACATCAGCCGTTTGTCATCTTACCGCTGTGCAATGTACAAATCGATAATTAATTAAATACGTAATTGGGAAACATTGTAAATAAATTTTATAATGTTTAAGAAGTTTGGATAATAAAATAGAAACCAAATGTGTAAAGTTGAATGAAATACCTAATCTAAAAGTCTTACCTACTCAGTAACCTCGCGGTAATAATACCTACATGCTAAAATGCCTTTATAAAATTACACACTCATTATATTATTATACCATATATGCATAGTTCTACACTATTAAACAAATATTAATTATAATCTATATCCGCTTGGACATACTGAAGTGAATATGCATCAGAGTAGTAAAGATGACGAGATTATACAAGTTTCCAATGAATCACCTTATAATATGTTTAGTTTACGCTTATGCTCGTGTATTTAGAGACGTTAATGTGAGTGATGTATGTGACTATGTTGTATCCATGTCCGGGACACATGGAAACACGATGGACGCAGAGATTGGAGGCTTCATATCGCGATGTCGCGACACGACCATCTTTTTATCACGACTTAAAAATTACAAATTTCTGTCAGTAACCAGGATTCTCGGGATACTTTTTCAAAATCACAGCTAGGTATGTTTATATTAATTATTCACGTGAACTCCTAACATGGCCTTGAATTGTTACCATATTTATTTATAGCCCAAGGTAAGTAAGTAAACGAAAAGATCACAAACAAAATAATAATTTATATTTGTAGAACTAGAGAGTAGCACCGTGACATAGGTACCTTTAATGACAATTTAAATCTACAAACATGATTTTAAGGAACATTCCTTCGAATTAAAATAGATTTTACTTAAAAATTCAACGCATGTAAATCTAGGCGCCTGCTTAAAATAAACAATTTAATTTTGAATATAGAGCGGGAAAAGTAAGTGGGTTTGACCGGAATCCGAAGGAAGGCTGAGTAATCCGTCTGCATAGTTATTCTGCACGGCGCGTGGTGTCTTTTGGGCGGTGGCTTTGTGTGCCATAGCCATTGTTTCGCGAATTTTCGCCGTTCGAAAACCTGCTTTGGACTAAACGTGGTGTCCCAGATCAAAAAACAATTTACTTTGATGCTTGTCTCGTACGTGCGTTTGAAACATAAGTCGAGGTTACGGTCATGGACTACTGAAGTATTAAGCTGGAGTAACACGAATTGCATTTCAATACTGTTTAATCTGGTCAAGCAAAAAAGCGTCGGCTTCTGACCTTCATATTTACTATTTGATTTCTTCGATAAAAATATTATTAGCATTTCATTTGGAAGATTACTGAATCATCTGTCAACTAATAATAGCACCTACATGTTTGTTGTATACAGTGACCTTATAACTAGGAATATGTCTCGTGATACCAATTCAGGGAAAAATCCTATTTACGACGCAAGTGCTTTCATCATCAGCCCATTTAAGTCCCCACTGCTGGGGCACGGGCCTCCCTCAATCACATGAGGGGTAATTGCCATACTCACCACGCTTGGCAGACGGGTTGGCGAGAGTTTTGATATAAATGCAGAGTTTTCCTTCTCTGGGTGCTGATGATCATGCCAGCAGCTTTACCTTAGTCACCTTTTACGACACCTCGGTAAGAGTGAGGGTGGCCTATTCTACTCTGCCGGGGACCACACGGCCATTGTTACGAACGAGTATTAGGAATACCTAAATACATATACACGTAGGTATACTAGACGAGATCACTAATGTTGTACTAAAAACAATGAATTATATTATTAGTTTAATTATCTAAGTATAGAAGGACCTATTCATTAATTTACCAATATCTTACTTAGAGCAATATTTGCAAATTATTAGCCTTATACGGATAAATAGTTAACGTAGATAATTTCAAAGGCAAATTGTGCACTTAACTATCTAACAAGAAACGATTATTAACAACAATTTAGAACAAGCGGGTTTGCAAGTTTTAGTATGTATAGTTAGTGATCTAAAACCTTGTAGGAGTAACTATACTCCTACCAAATTAATTAACATCCGGAAATTCCTCTGCAAAATTTAGGTAAAATGTAGGTCTTGAACTCAAAATGTCGAATCCTTTTTTAGTAGGTATACGAGTAGGATAACTATTCCTACATTACTTACCGAAAAAAATGCTCTCGCTAGTCGCAAAATTTGCCTTGATCTGGAGCCCAATTCTCGAGCTCGTGACATTTATTTTCATACGACATATATCACTAAAACATTGTTTTTTTGTATGGTTTTCGGATGATTTCCGCCATGTTCTCAAAATATCACAAGCACGAGAATGGGCTCCAGAATAGCAGCTATTGGTGTCACAGAAAAGTCTTTAGGTTGTAGTTAAATGATAAACCTTAAGATCATTGAAATAAAGGTCAAGTAGACCATCAGCATTCTTATCATGGTATATTTTACGGAGTATAGATAGAATTCCCAAAATACTTGTCTCGCCATAAATGAGTTTTACCATTGCTATCAGTAAGAGTGGCCCGTAACGAACGAAAATATACTTGTCACAGTCGCATTTAAACAAAGGAGATACACAGCGGGTGTGAAAGGGAAGGAAACTCCGATTTCAAGTTAGACCCCAGAGCCCTAAGACCAATTGCTGGAGTAATGTTATGTCCAGCAGTATAATAAATGGCTCTTTGTAAATAGTTTACTTGCAAATTCACGGTCTAAAACTTTGTATAAAGTTGGCTTCTGCCTGAAGCCTTCCAAAAGCCATAGGGACATTTATCCCCAATGAATTAATATTTTACAAAGTTACGTTAAAGTAAATTCAGTGAGATCACGTAGGGCACATGTGTGGTATACACCCAAACTCATATCACACAGTAGTTTTTAAAATTGAATTCAACGTTTCAATACAAACCTTCGACACATCGAAATTGTAATAGACAGTTTTGCCGGCATCAGCTGCAGTTTCCACTTTGGGTGAACTTTATAAGAAACTTAACGGGAAGAGATTTTACGGGAATTTTTATTACCAATAGTTAGATAGTTAGGTACTGTTCATATTCTAATAAATACTGTACTACTTAAGTAAATGTACGGATTCGCGGCAGGCAGTAGAGAATTTCTTTCATTATTTAAAAATGAAATTGATGATGATGATGATTTACAAAAGATAAGTATTATATACAAAGAAAACACCCAGACCATTACAAACAGACATAAAAGTTACTAGTACAAAAGTTACTATCTTTTAAACTTATTGACTATTCTAAACCACTTAACTGTTAACATATCATTCTTTATAATGAATGAAATACTGTAGTACCGTTTGCCGAGAGTCTTTGCGGGTAGTATTAGTAACGTAGATAATATTTACATTGGTATCTTTTAACACTGTGTAAGCTTCTGAAGATGTCTAACATATCAATAATATTAGAAAAGAAAAGGTGGTTAACACCTTCATTATTTGATTGCAAAATAATAAGGTACAAGTAAAGCTATAAGAAATATCCAACACACTCGTCTTGTCCAAGAATAACCGTATGTAGGTAGTAGTAAGTACAAGTAGAACTAGGCAAAATAAAGACTTTTATTTGGATGTGTGTACAGTGAGTTGTGTGACAGTGCGATTCAATATTTTTTCCTTGAACTTCATCTTTACTAGAGCATCGTAGGTACCTTTTGTTTCAAACTTTTTATTTTATTTATTCTATCGAAGCCACTGACCTCTATCAGTGAGGGAGAGAGAAATACCGGCCAAGTGCGGACTCGCCCATGAACTGTTCCGTAGCAGCAAGTAAGATATTTCTTAATACGTATAAAAGTTCTTGTAATCTGTACATGTTTTAAATATAGCATTCGCAAATGTATCGAAAAATTAGCTCCGCGGACAGACAGACGGACAGACAGACGGACAGACAGACGGACAGACAGACGGGCAGACAGACGGACAGACAGACGGACAGACAGACGGACAAACAAACGGACAGACATGACGAATCTACATGACGAATCAATAAGGGATCCGTTTTATGCCATTTGGCTACGGAACCCTAAAAAGCAAGGTTCTCGCACAGTGATTCTATGCTAGTGTAGAAAAATGTTAGTGAGGCAGCGCACTTGTGAATCCACTGGTGTTGCGGGTGTCCATGGACGGCGACATTCGCTTACAATCAGGTGACCCGTCTGCTCGTCTGCCACCTATGACATTAAAAAATAACAACTGGAGGCATATTCTCGTGCACTCGACACCTGGGTGAATTATACCGTAATCTCAACCGCAAATACTCGTGAATTACCGACTTTGTAAACCATTTGTAGCTTTTTTGACAATAATCTTTTATGAAGCTTTTCGTCAACATTTAATATTTCAGTTTACCAAGCTAAGTGCCTCCTTCACAGTTTGGCATTGCTACAAAGCAAACACAAAAGTTATTACTACAAAGCATACACAACACGATATTTTGACACCTCAGCTCAATGTCGTGGGCCTGAAAATATTTCGTTAAAAGTATGATGTCATGATTAAAAGTTCCTTTTGAAGTGTAAAGTCACACACAAGGTAGTTAGTTAATTGCTGATTTATTTTCAAATAATTTAATGAAACGAGTATTTAATTACCTATTCCTAGTTTTTTTTTTTGTGTTACCATAGCGACGCGCGATGGCAGGTTATTGGTTTGTAAGCATACATTTATACACAATAGTCGTAGGTTTGAAATTCCACTCTTCATTAAGTATCACATTTTTGAAAACTCTATAATATAGAAACAAGTAAGTCCTTTAAGTCTAGCCACCCACGTGATAATTAAGAGTACCTACCTCTTAAACTTTGTTAATAGCTAGACATCAAAAATGTTTACAGAAAACAAACAAAGTAATATCTTTTATAAAAGCTGATTTTATTGTCAATAAATCGGCTACAAGTATTTCTAAATTGTCTTATTTAGAGAAACCACATCGTAAAATTTAATGATCAGCAACAGACACCCTATAACAAAATTTATAAGTCATTTTTAGGGTTCCGTACCTCAAAAGGAAAAAACCGTCCGTCCGCCTGTCAAGACCCTTTTTCTCAGGAACGCGTGGAGGTATGAAGCTGAAATTTATATCAATTACTCAGGTCTACTGTCCCTTTAAGCTGTGAAAAAATCAAACTTCTAAGCCAACGCAATCAAAAGATACAGCCGATTATATCGATATTTTCATCAAATTTTCGACACTCGCTTAGGAATCAAAACCTACAGGGTACTTCCCGTAAACTCAGAATCTTGAAATTTAGCATGAAGCATTGTCATATAATGCAAATATAGGAAAAATTGCGAAAATCACATTTTTTTAGTTATATAAAATAATAAAAATATTTTAATAAAATGAAATTTACTACTTTATTTCTCACGAACGAATAAAGGTATCAAATTGAAATTTATACCAAATACCTAGGTCTACTGTCCCTTTAAGCTGTGAAAAAATCAAACAAAAGTTAACGCAATCAAAGGATACCGGCGGAACCCTCGGTGCGCGAGTCAGACTCGCACTTGTTTTATTATAAAGTTTGATTACTCCAACTAAATATTAACTTTGTTATATTTATTTGATAGGGCCGTGATGTTGTGACTAACTTTTCACTGCTCTGCTGTTAATTTCAGCTCGTTAATAAATAAACCTAAATTGTTAAGTTACAGCAAATTTTCAGAGGTCAAACTTTTTGACTGATCATCATTAGACATTTAAAGGCCCTTTTACGGACGTTTCAATGGCGCCACTAATGGATTTTAAGTAATTTTAATGAATTTAAGGAATATTCAATGGAAAAATATTGAAGATACTTAAGAAAAAAGGAATAGTGACTTTTCAAGCTTATCATCTGTAGCACGATTAAAGTTTTATCGCCACTTTTTTAAATCATGCTAGAGATTATTGTGACCTAAATGGCGTGTGCAAAATAAGCTTGAAAAATCACAAATCCTTTCCTATTTAAAATGTCTTGTACAACTATTCAGTTTTTTTCTTACTTTCATTACAATTAATAAAAATCCGATGGCATCACTTATCCGTAAAAAGTCCCTTAAAATGTTTGTCATAAATTATGTTCTTAATGTAAAAAATTGTACATTGTACATGTATGTTAGGTGCCTAGGTGCCAATATAGCATGCACTAATTTAATGCTTCTTACCTACTGGCCATATACACAAAGGTAATTTACTCGTTTATTTTTTTCCGATGTTGTTTTGTTTTATTTGAATGCTCTTCCGTTGTTATAAATATATTAATTGTGCATAGCTTGCGTAAATTTAATCAAAAATTACATATGTACAACTTGTTTATTTTTATTTAAAAACACGTACAAAAACATTTAAACAGAAAGTTCAATCAAGAAAATGGCTAAAATAATTATGACTATTTGGATTATGAGTAAGGTGCGTAATTTATATTCATAAAACAATTGAAGATTTTCTCGTTTAAATTCTTGTACTTAATGTGATTATTTTTCTATTCACTCATACTGTTATTTTATGTTTAGGTTTTCTATTAGAAATGCACAATGTGATTATCACGGTCTACCGAGATACACTTTATTGCACAAAATTTGCAGATCTTAGTCTATGGTATTACGAGTACAATGTAGGCGGCCTTATCGCTAATAGCGAACTCTTCCAGACAACCTTAGGGTAGAGGAAAAGTTTACCGAGCTTATTCCGGTACATTTGGTTCTTCAGCTACGTTTTGAATGTACATAAGAACTAATAATCTTTTTTATAGCTATAGATACAAAAATATTTAATAGTCCTTAAACATAAACATAAATATTTATTTATTTGCCTTAATACACATTGATACAAGGTGGTACAAGAGTTTCTTATAGATATGGTATCCACCCGGCCAGTTTTCTGTGAGGCCCTGGTATCACTCGAGGCGACTAATTCGCAGCGATCCATGGCTCTCCGATGGAAAATTTTGGTGGTTCGTTATTTTTGGTATTTTATTGAAGCGATGGCCGTCGAATGTCTACTATACTATTCGTTACAAGTGCTGGATAGGTACAAGTTAGGTATTGGTACAAAGTAGAAACAACATTGGGTCCTAGAGGGAAACTACCTTAAATCCTCAAGTTAACAAGTTTTGCTTGAGGGAAATATTCCTTTATTTTTTTATAGAAATAAAAGTAGGCAAGTACATTTAAAGATTTTGTTATAACTTCGCTTGTATTCTCCGAGAATTGAAATGGCGAAAATAAACAATAAAGATTGGCTAGTTTTATTCTACCAATCAATATAGGCATTATTAAGATATAATTTCTCCCAATACACAATACGTACACTCGTCTGTCGTGTAAGATAACCATAACTATCCAAATATTGTATGTTTCGTATCGTACTCACTCGGATCATTCAGCTTATTCGGATCATTCGGCTCATCGATTCGTTCCGCTCATTTCGGATGAGTCGAATGATACATTCGTAGCGAACATTAGAGATTCGGAACAGTGTATCATTTGGCTGTAGTCGGATCACTGAGTCGTTTCAGTAAAGAGTTACACACGTCCAGTTAATTTCTCCTTGGTATACCCATGGGTATACCTACCAGTTATAAACCCTTTGGTGTGTATACTTATGAGCTTAAGTATACACACCAAAGATTTTTGTGTCATACGTTGCAAGATTTAAGATCCAAATGAAGTCAGTAAATAACAAATATTAATAATCTGAAACACTGTCGAATATCACGCGATTCGGTCGTTCAAATCACATCGTGTAATCATAAGTTCACAGGTTTTTTTCTTAAATACATAAGCATTTATAGTATGAAATCTTAGTAACACGAGACAGGTGTGCTAGCAACACAATGTGTTTAGTAAACGATTGGGTAAGGCCCCTCCCATTGTTGAGAAACCCCTAGTACTAACACAGGCTGATTTATTCTGTCAACAGTATCCTGATATATTACGAATAAGAATAAGGGTGAAAATAGTGCGCTGGAAACAACTTTGTAATTACTTATCTATAATAGTAGGTATTTTATACAAGCTTCTGGCTCACTCGCTCGTCTGGTGTAAAAATATACCCTATTATTAAATTGATAGTACATAATAACGAAATGAGCTTCTATTGAAAATGTTGTTTTTTATTATCGTGAGTGTCTTTATATTATAGGTATAATCATTGTGTCGGAGTTTCAAAGAGCCCATGACGTGGTTAAATAAACTAAGTAGATTGTTTTTCTTGTTCTTGTTATTGATGTGCAACTTGCTGAATAGCATGATATTGTTCTTAAAACGCATCTAAGTTAGGAGTTTATGAAAACTTGAACCTCTAATACTTACTAATAATAATACATAGTGGTGTACGATCAAAAGTAGCTTAACACTTTAGTACCATGTCGAAGTAACATTTTTACGAACCCCTTAGAAACTGCCTATAATAGGCAGAACAGTTACTTTGACATGGTACTAAAGTATTAAGCTACTTTTGATGCATGACCGTACCACTATTATTTTGTTTCATTCAAATTATATGAACTATGTAGGTATCGTATCTGCCTACGAATAAGTACTTTCTCTCTAGTGTGTGTTTATTACCATCGATAAAAGCTTTTTTACCATTTACTTTATTTGCATACCTACATGACTCGGTAAGAGTATCCTCCATAATAAAGCAGTGGTGGCATTATAAACACCTTTATCCCTTTGCAATTGAATGATAAAAGATAGCCCGAAGGACTCGTATCCATACTAAGTTTGTCACACTAAGTGTGACTACGAGTAATTTCTATTATTCGTGGTCACACCGCTTTCACGCTTTGCCGAAATGCATTTAGTGCCGTGAAGTACTTGATAAATAAATAACTTTGAGTCATCTAGCGTGCCTAGACTGAATGAAACCGTCGTAGTTATTAAGAAAGGTTTTTGTCTTTGAGTACTTCATACACTATAACGCCTTGGGGATATTGACTTATGAATATTATGGTAACGACTACGATTAAATAGAGCGCCAGTAAATCAAACTAAGATGGATCAGAACATGTTGGCATATAAGGAAGGCCGATATTCATAGTGAGATAAAGATTTTTTGGATACGTTCGTCGTAGATACAGAGATTCTAATATCCTCCAACCGATTAGCGACTACGGCGGCCAATCTCAACGAACAGTCACGTACGCAGGATATATTATAGTGCTCAAGCATGATGCGCAATCACAAGTGCAATCTATTATCTTACTCTCATATTCCGATGGGACACTACTGTGACACGACCGGAGAGGTACAGGGAACGGAAATTCTAAAACAGTATGATATACACTATTAGAAACACCAAAAAATACTTTTACTTTAAAAAAAAATAATTTAACAACCACTTTAAACTAACCCCCCGTATCTTTGTTACAGGCATCGCTAGTGCTTATACAAGCTAGCGAAGACACGCCAAAAATTGCACTCAAGACTGATCCAGAAGTAATAGAAGATGCGCGAGAGTCCCGTCAGTACGGCCCCTACGGGCCTTACCCCTCGGCCGACAACGAGGTGGTCGTAGACATCCAGGACGATGAGAAGAAACAGTATTATGAAACGAACTACGATACAAGTGAGTCCTTCAATATCGATTATGCAAAGTGCCGTTATTTACATTTATTTATTATATAGATAGATAAATACTCTTTATTGCACAACATACAAAACTTAAAATCTAAGTATCAGAGATACAATGTACAATATAGGTGGTCTTATTGCTGGGAACGATCTCTACCAGACAACCTTCAGGTAAAGGACAGTAGAAGAGAGGAGGGCGGTGCAATTTAACAAAAAAATTATGGACCGATTTTTTTGTTTTTAACTCCTGACGCAAAAACGACGCGACGTTAGGATAGGTAAGTTTGGCATGTCTATTTGAGAATTGGTCAGGAGTGTTTTTTCTATATTATTTGATTTCCACCGGTCCAAGATGAATATCTTGGACGGCGAATTATTTAAAATAAACGGAATACCTAGAATATTTTGTTGGATGTGTTTTGGCCCTGAATAGCAGAATAGTTAATAATTAAAATATCGAAACTAAGGCACAATGAAGTTTACCGGGGCCACTGGTTTCTACTTAGGACAATTTGTATTCAGTTTACGAATAACGGAAAAAGACGAGACATAGAATGGGGAGACAAATAATTTTGTCGGTCCGTGACTCGCTTGCTACACAATTTAAAATCCTTTCAATTCCATTTAGGTACCAACTAAGTACCTACCTATTTCTGATTTAGGTGGGAACTCTAGGTACTTCTCTAAAGCGTTTGGTATTGTAATTCTATCTACATACTAAGAACTTTCCTACAGTCTGTTTTTTGTGTTTCGTCCTATTTATATATCCGTAATTAAAAATTAAAATATGGCCTTATATGGTATACTCTTTAAAAACCAACCGATGATTTATCTATTTACCACGTAACCATGAGATGATTTAGAAGTAAAACGTAAATGTATTTTAAAAGGCTAATGGATTCAAATACATAAATATTTTTATCTTAAAATAATCAACACAAATGTAAATAAAACAACGAATCTAAATTTGTAATTCAGTCACTATTAAACGTGGTGCTATCATTTGAAATCATGTAAATTAATTGAACATGAAAATTAATTGCCGATATTTCACGTTTATACTAAGCGGCGAAAACAACAGAGATTACTTACTTGTACGAGTAGATACTACAAAACAGTTAAGAACAGAAATAAATTGTAGGTATCGCAAATCAATACTGATTCCAGCTTAAGAAATAAATTTAAAGGCATCGTAAAACTCATTATTCCGCACAGAACACCATTTTTCAAACTAATGCTTTAAGACTATATCTACTGGGAGTACGCTCCTCGTACGATATGCAAGATTTACAGCCCATTGGCATTGCTGGGATTTTTCTCATTAGAAAAACCCAAGAGAAATTTGTTCATCTGTAACGCGTTGTCCAATACATGCAAAGGAAATGTGGAATACTTACCAGTTCAAGGGCTATAAGAAAGACAACCATAGGGATTGTTACACTTCTGACATTTATAAACTTATATATGGACATAAATAGAGACTTAACCCCCCCATCAGAGAAATAATTTATAATAGATATATCGCTCATAGCGATAACGCCGTTCCTTCTGAAACCTTGTTTTAAATTTTGATACACCTACTATGTTTTGTGTACAATAAAAGTATACCTATTCGTTCCTTCATAATAAGTATATTTATTTAGGGAGAAATATCTCTCATAACAAGATTTTTAAATGAAGTCTGAGGTTTAAACTATAGCTGTAAACTTAGGGTGGCATTCGATATTTCTAGATTTGTCTTTGACCCCAGGCGGCAAAGGAAAGGGGGCGGCCAAATCTTCATCCTTGTGTCTTCCGCACTGGGCGACACCAACGTTACGCCACTGTTGCCCCGTCATTCATTTCATTAACAAATATTGGCATGCGAAATAAAAGGATCCCCATCCCCTTGTATCCCCGTTTACTGATTGTTTTTATTGTAAAAACGGCTAGAAACGTTAAAATTTCTCTTCTAAAATTGTTTTGTTTTCCTTTATTGACCTACACTCTATCAAAACGTTTAGGAGTTAGGAAGAAAGAGATACTTATTTTTTTCTGCAAAATTATGTTTTCAAATATTTTTGAAATACTTTTTTATTTTTGTAATTTTAAATATAGGTTTTAATCAAGACACTTTTTTTAACTCGTAATTGTTCGGTGTTGTGATGATAATGAGCAGATTACATTAAAAGCCATTTCATCCTAATTTAGCAATAGGTAGGTAAGTAGGTATAGGTAGGAAAGATACTTTGAGACCGATATTACAAGGTACTCGTGCATAGGTAGTACACTACGAGTAAACAAAAGGTGTTTATTAAAATTTATTACAAATAGTCTTATTACCACATTAGCGGCTATCAGCGCGTTGTAAAACTTCCACTGTTATAGTATTACTGATTATTCAAAATGTTTTCTTCTATTTGTGTTTGGCGGCTAATGAGCAGACGGATTACATGATTATAAGCCTATGTACACCTGCAACACCAGATTCACATGTGCACTGCCAGACTTTAAACTGCCATTCCCCACCAGATTGGCCCTCCGGTACCCTCGCCCATTCAGCAAAAGAGTGCGTTTGTCGGCAGACAATAAGTACCACCAGTCTAACGCAGTTGTTTTGGGCGCTGGCTGAAACGCAAGGGTCACGGGTTCATTTCCCGCTACAACACAAATGTTTGTTGATGAAACAGATATTAATGTTGGGTCTGGATGTTTGTGGATCCTTAGCGTTTTCTGGTTTCCATACCCATATTCATATATACGTCATAATTTGCAACGACTACTATGTATTCACCTATTGTTAATCATCATCTGATGATGATATAGGCTGATGCAGTTGATTACTAATCATAGACCTTTCTAATTGTTTGAAACTGCACATGGCCTGAGAATGTACTACACTTCGATCATATATTGATCGAATTTAATATATGATCGAAGGTCCTATACTACAAAATGTTTTATTGCAATGTGACACATCACATCATCACTTACCATCAGGTTAGCCAAAATGTCTGGCTATTCGAAAAACATAATTATGTTAAGTCTTTTTATGCTAAACCAAGGAAACCTTCCAATTTGCCCAAACATAATTAAAATAATGTGGCTTTGAGTGTTGTACAAAACAAAACCTTAATTTAGGTCCACTTAAACCTTAATCGGGGCCACGTATGGTGTCATATTTTTTTATTTAATTAATTTCGTGTTCTTCCTATTTCTAGGTGCATACGGTTTCGGTTACGACGTGGGTCCGAATGGTCAATTCCACCACGAGAACCGCGGGCCCGACGGCGTCACGTACGGCTGCTACGGCTACGTGGATCCCGACGGGTATCTGCGCGCCACGCACTACGTGGCCGACAGCCACGGCTACAGGGTCGTGGAGCCCGAGAAGCCGATTGAAGTCTGGCCCGATGAGAAACACGAATACGACGAGTGAGTGTGACATGACATTACTATGGATAGCTATTATATAGGCAACTGTGTGGCTATTTCGAACGCAACAGTAACGAATCAGTGAAGGGTATCAGTATGTGTGGTTACGAGGACCTGCGCGCCAAGCACTGCATGGCCAACAGCCACAGGTCGTGGTAGTTGAAGATTGGCCCAATGACAGACCCGAAAACAAACGAGTCTGATGTTTGCAACCCTCAGACTGGAGAACAAGTCTCCTCTTCTCTTGTCGGAAATTCGGAAAAGAAATTACTAATTTTTTAATGATCTTTGAAACCATGTAGGTTAGGTTAGGTTGATGACGTTGATGGTTTCTTTTGTCATATCCTGTGGACATACTCTTGTGCGGCATTGCTATTATTAATTTCTTTGCTAGGAGCTTCAAGCATTTTGCATTACAAAGAAGTATTAACTACTCCACTGAATAGGTAATAGGTACAAGAAGATTTAAAAAATAAGGCCAATAGCCTATTGAGTGGGACCTTATGTATGTGCTTATTCGACGACCCGTTTGGAACAGTGATAGTGAACGCTGCCTTGGGTCAATGGGTTGCGGTTTCGATCCCCGCACAGTACCTACAAACATTTTGGTGCATGAACACATGTTCAAACAGACATCTGTTTGTACCTACTGGTCCGGGTGTTTTCTATGTATTACCTATAAGTATGTATTTACAAAAGAAAAGTAGATATTATATGTACATATTTGTAATCCCACTTTCTTGTTTGTTGATTCTGATATCCGTAACACAGGTTCTTGAGCTACGTATCTCGGAATCAGATCAAGTATGTGATATTGTAAAATATTTATATTTATTTATAGCATCTGTGTAAAGTTGATCATTTCTTTTAGATCTCAGAATGCTGTGACAGAAAAGGTCCCTGGCCAAATCATCCCGTGGGAGAAGCTCTACTTCCCCAAAGGTTGTGGCCGCACTCCCGGCGGAGTGCCTCCAAAGCCTCCCCCGCGACCCCCGCGCCCCCCGCGTCCGGTGCGCCCGCCAACTGACAGCACAGGAACCCCGAGCAACCCCTCTGGTGTATTTATCCTGGACAAGGTTAGTGAACGTCTATAGAACTTAGAATTTATGTTTTGTTACATTATATTATACATAGTCTACCAAGATCCGATTTCACCGCTGAACTGAATTAATCGCGTTCATTTTGAATTTTGAACTCGGTTTACTCGCTAAACTGAGTCACGATGTCAAGTTTTTGTTCGCACTGCTCGCATTTTTGCGTTGAGAGCTTTCCATTTTAGCGGTGAAATAGGTCCTTAGTTTACTTTTCGAGTGTTTAGGTATAGAAACCTTAATTTAAATGGTACAGTCTGTAAAGGTTCCGGAATTTTCATTGAATTTCAGAATATAACGATCCGACATGCGGACATTGACCATAGCAATGACCAACATGCTTTCGTCATTAAAATAAAATTTCTACCGAAGACAAATCAATTTATCACATCACACACACAAATGATTAACTCTCTTAGGTTCATCTCCTTGACCGTATTATATATTTCAAATTAAATAAATATATACAAACAACTACAGTAATATTTTGTCTTTCTGGGCTTAGGTACATCATTTCTTATTAGTGCTCCTATTTATTTAATAAACATCAGCAACGTTTACAGTTGATAATCATTATCATAACTTTCCGTAGGTCAACCCGGTGGCCCAGGCGGTCCCGGTGGGCCCGGCGGTCCTGGCGGTCCTGGAGGCCCACATGGCCCTGGTGGTCCTGGCGGTCCTGGAGGCCCACATGGCCCTGGTGGTCCTGGCGGTCCTGGAGGCCCACATGGCCCTGGTGGTCCTGGCGGTCCTGGTGGCCCCGGAGGCCCTCACGGACCTGGAGGACCATCTGGACCTGGTGGACCAGGTATAATTATTTCTTATTAAATAAGTTTATATTTCAGATGTGGTAGTCATAGAAACACATTTGAACATTAAAAGTAATAGCGAAACAACCTTTATATTTTTTTGCTTTTCAGGACAAGGTGGCTACTACCCTGGTACACCCGGCACACCCGGTACGCCTGGCACCCCTGGTACCCCAGGTGGACCTGGTGGACCAGGCGGACCAGGCGGGCCAGGTAGTCCTGGTAGCCCAGGCTATTACCCAGGTAATTTTAAAATACTAGTTTTATGTTCTCAAAAAAACTCGACACAATTTAAAAATCTGCATGATCTGCTTTCTGTCTTGCACACACACTCATAATTACACAAAAGAAAATACAAGTACAATCTTGAGAGCATTATATACATCTCTCTTAAGTACATCTTGTCCATATTATGTTTTTCAAATTAGATAAATAAACACCTATTAACGTTAATGTTTTGTCTTTCTGGGCTCTTATTACCTAGTGCTCCTATTAAATAAACCTCAGCAATGTTCACCAGGAGATAATCATTATCTTTATTTTTTCGTAGGTCAACCCGGCGGCGCAGGTGGTCCACATGGCCCTGGTGGTCCTGGCGGTCCCGGCGGTCCATCTGGTCCTGGAGGTCCTGGCGGTCCCGGAGGCCCCCACGGACCTGGAGGACCATCTGGACCTGGTGGGCCAGGTACAGATTCTATTTTATTATTTCTTATTAATTATGTCTATATTTTGGATTTAGTTGTCATAGAAACCCATTTGAACATTAAATAGCGAAACAATTTTTATATTTTCTGGTCTTTCAGGACAAGGTGGCTACTACCCTGGTACGCCCGGCACACCCGGTACGCCAGGCACCCCTGGTACCCCTGGTGGACCCGGTGGACCAGGTGGACCAGGTGGTCCTGGCAGCCCAGGCTATAATCCAGGTAATTTATAACTGATTTTATGCTCATTATTTTACTTTTAAAAAACAACACAATATATTTTCTTTCCATCGATGATAAGATTGCAATTGCACAAAATAAAGTGAGAGTAGGTACTTGTTATAGTCACATTTGATTAGGTTATTGTAAGAATAATGACTGCTTAAAGTACCCTCCAAAGCGTAGAATTATGTATATTTCTTTTAAAGTGATTTCGAAACTCGATCTTATGATGATTTTAGAAAGAGACAACTTTGGATACCTATTTAACACATATTTTAAATCTACTTTATTTAAGGACAAGGCGGCTACTATCCCGGACAGCCTGGAGCACCCGGTACTCCCGGTAGCCCTGGTGGACCAGGTGGTCCAGGAGGACCTGGCGGTCCAGGCGGTCCTAGTGGACCTGGAACTGTAATTAAACCAGGTACAGTTATTATCCACTCTAATCTTCAAATATTATCTGGATTTGTCATTGCAACTTAATCCCTGCTGTGCAAATTTAATGACATTTCTAACATTTTTATTGTTCTAACTGGAAAATTACAAGACTCCTTTTGTACTGACTATTAGTTTAATTACACCAAAATTCGGTACTCAAAATTTCAGATGTGGTAGTCTTAAATTTAAGTGTATTTAGATGATATGTTTGCATTTTAGGACAAGGTGGCTATTACCCAGGTACACCTGGCAGCCCCGGCACTCCCGGTACTCCCGGCACTCCCGGCGGTCCCGGTGGTCCAGGTGGTCCAGGCGGTCCCGGTGGACCAAGTGGTCCAGGTAAATAAAATGAAATAATTCCAAATCATATTTCAAAATGGCTTCTTCAACATCATTTTATATATATTTTTTTAAATTACTGGACAAGCTATACTGTGAGATACATAGAACCTAAACTAAACTTAGCAAAATATAGTTAGATATATAAAGTATAGGCATTTGTTGTAGGTACAAAACACTGAGGGAAATAGTGAAGACTACTGTTATATTGATATGTTGATTAATTAAAAGAACGATTTTATGTTTCAGGACAAGGTGGCTATTACCCAGGCACTCCCGGAACACCCGGTAGCCCCGGTACTCCTGGCGGACCCGGCGGCCCTGGCGGTCCAGGCGGTCCTAGCGGACCTGGAACTGTAATTAAACCAGGTACAGTTATTATTCACTCAATTTTTCAAATATTATCTAGATTTGTCATTTCACCTAAAGCCCTGCTGTGCAAAAATGACATTTTTAACATTTTTATTGCTCTAACTAGAGCATTACAAGACTCGTTTTGTACTGACTATTAGTTTAATTACACCAAAACTCGGTACTCAAAATTTCAGATGTGGTAGTCTTAAATTTAAGTGTATTTAGATGATATGTTTGCATTTTAGGACAAGGTGGCTATTACCCAGGTACACCTGGCAGCCCCGGCACTCCCGGTACTCCCGGCACTCCCGGCGGTCCCGGTGGTCCAGGTGGTCCAGGCGGTCCCGGTGGACCAAGTGGTCCAGGTAAATAAAATTGAAATAATTCCAAATCATATTTCAAAATGGCTTCTTCAACATCATTTATATATATTTTTTTAAATTACTGGACAAGCTATACTGTGAGATACATAGAACCTAAACTAAACTTAGCAAAATATAGTTAGATATATAAAGTATAGGCATTTGTTGTAGGTACAAAACACTGAGGGAAATAGTGAAGACTACTGTTATATTGATATGTTGATTAATTAAAAGAACGATTTTATGTTTCAGGACAAGGTGGCTATTACCCAGGCACTCCCGGAACACCCGGTAGCCCCGGTACTCCTGGCGGACCCGGCGGCCCTGGCGGTCCAGGCGGTCCTAGCGGACCTGGAACTGTAATTAAACCAGGTACAGTTATTATTCACTCAATTTTCAAATATTATCTGGATTTGTCATTGCACCTAAAGCCCTGCTGTGCAAATAATGACATTTCTAACATTTTTATTGCTCTAACTAGAGCATTACAAGACTCGTTTTGTACTGACTATTAGTTTAATTACACCAAAACTCGGTACTCAAAATTTCAGATGTGGTAGTCTTAAATTTAAGTGTATTTAGATGATATGTTTGCATTTCAGGACAAGGTGGCTATTACCCAGGTACACCTGGCAGCCCCGGCACTCCCGGTACTCCCGGCACTCCCGGCGGTCCCGGTGGTCCAGGTGGTCCAGGCGGTCCCGGTGGACCAAGTGGTCCAGGTAAATAAAATGAAATAATTCCAAATCATATTTCAAAATGGCTTCTTCAACATCATTTTATATATATTTTTTTAAATTACTGGACAAGCTATACTGTGAGATACATAGAACCTAAACTAAACTTAGCAAAATATAGTTAGATATATAAAGTATAGGCATTTGTTGTAGGTACAAAACACTGAGGGAAATAGTGAAGACTACTGTTATATTGATATGTTGATTAATTAAAAGAACGATTTTATGTTTCAGGACAAGGTGGCTATTACCCAGGCACTCCCGGAACACCCGGTAGCCCCGGTACTCCTGGCGGACCCGGCGGCCCTGGCGGTCCAGGCGGTCCTAGCGGACCTGGAACTGTAATTAAACCAGGTACAGTTATTATTCACTCAATTTTTCAAATATTATCTAGATTTGTCATTTCACCTAAAGCCCTGCTGTGCAAAAATGACATTTTTAACATTTTTATTGCTCTAACTAGAGCATTACAAGACTCGTTTTGTACTGACTATTAGTTTAATTACACCAAAACTCGGTACTCAAAATTTCAGATGTGGTAGTCTTAAATTTAAGTGTATTTAGATGATATGTTTGCATTTTAGGACAAGGTGGCTATTACCCAGGTACACCTGGCAGCCCCGGCACTCCCGGTACTCCCGGCACTCCCGGCGGTCCCGGTGGTCCAGGTGGTCCAGGCGGTCCCGGTGGACCAAGTGGTCCAGGTAAATAAAATTGAAATAATTCCAAATCATATTTCAAAATGGCTTCTTCAACATCATTTTATATATATTTTTTTAAATTACTGGACAAGCTATACTGTGAGATACATAGAACCTAAACTAAACTTAGCAAAATATAGTTAGATATATAAAGTATAGGCATTTGTTGTAGGTACAAAACACTGAGGGAAATAGTGAAGACTACTGTTATATTGATATGTTGATTAATTAAAAGAACGATTTTATGTTTCAGGACAAGGTGGCTATTACCCAGGCACTCCCGGAACACCCGGTAGCCCCGGTACTCCTGGCGGACCCGGCGGCCCTGGCGGTCCAGGCGGTCCTAGCGGACCTGGAACTGTAATTAAACCAGGTACAGTTATTATTCACTCAATTTTTCAAATATTATCTGGATTTGTCATTGCACCTAAAGCCCTGCTGTGCAAAAATGACATTTCTAACATTTTTATTGCTCTAACTAGAGCATTACAAGACTCGTTTTGTACTGACTATTAGTTTAATTACACCAAAACTCGGTACTCCAAATTTCAGATGTGGTAGTCTTAAATTTAAGTGTATTTAGATGATATGTTTTCATTTCAGGACAAGGTGGCTATTACCCAGGCACTCCCGGAACACCCGGTAGCCCTGGTACTCCTGGCACTCCCGGCGGTCCCGGTGGCCCTGGCGGTCCAGGCGGTCCCGGTGGACCAAGTGGTCCAGGTAAACAAAACTTCAAACTCTCTGGTCTCTCTCAAACTCAAAAAAAAAACTCTGGTATTATACCAGACAATCATCAACCTGCACATTTGGATGACAAATGTGGAGAATACCAAACAATCATTGCTACTAGGAATAACTTCACCACCACTGCGCCATCGAGCCGCAGATGATGATTGCTGAGATGCAGATTGCGCAGTGGTTAGTTGTTTGCACTTTAAAGCGATGGCTGCGCAAGAGGTCCCGGATTCGATTCCCGGGTCGGGCCAAAAATTTGTAAGTAGGTACCTAAGTTTTCGGTAAGAAATTCTTAGTGTCAGCCCGGAGTCTGGTCTTGTACCCCCGTGCCTCTGAAAAGCACGTTCAAGTAATCCCTCTCCGGTCGTGTCACTCTGGTGTCTCATCGGAATAGGAGTGTATGGGAATACAGAGTTCACTTGTGTTTGCACACACATTTGAGCAGTATAATACATCCTGCCATGTTCATAGCCCGTACGCTGATCGTTGAAACTGGCCGCCGTAATCGGTTGGAGGATATTCTTAATATTGAGAACAAAGTAGGGTACCTTATATACAATGCCTGCCTCTGTGTTTTAATGGCGTCGTCCCTAAAAATCCTGAGTTTATGGGAACAAATGACATCCATACGAGTTCACGATACACTTTGTGACCCCGAGTCCAGCAATACGCCAGAAATATTTTCTAATCACAAACCGAGTGCATTTAAAGTACTTACTCATAAATTCCTGTACGTGGCCTCCATTCGAGGACCTTTCCGCCCCAACGGCCGTCTGTTCTCCTCGATATGTGCCCTGCCCATTGCCACTTGAGGCATGCAATCCTTTGGGCTGTCTGTGACCTTAGTTCTCCTGAGGATCTCATTATTTCTGATACGATCACGCAGGGAGACTCCGAGCATAGCCCTCTCCATTGCCCTCTGGGAGGCCACGTACAGAAGTCGCAGCCGTGGCAGGCCCTCCACAAGGTGGACCGACGATCTGGTGAAGATCGCGGGAATCCATTGGATGCCTATATCCAGCAGTGAACGTCTATTGGCTGAAATGATGGTGATGACTCATAAATTAACTTATTATGTTCTGATTTTAGGACAAGGTGGCTACTACCCAGGCACACCCGGCACTCCGGGTACACCAGGTACTCCCGGCGGCCCCGGGGGCCCAGGAAGTCCAGGCGGACCTGGTGGACCCAGCGGCCCTGGCGGTCCTCACCCAGGTACCTATATATTATTTCCTTGTGATTAACCTCCAAAAGCTTGTATCTTTATTGTGCCATATAAATGATTACTTACTTACTTACTAAATTCTAACTTTTTCGTAAACATCGTAACCATGCACAAATATCGGGATCAACGCGTACGCGAAAAATTGATTCACGCCAATTGCGGCCACTTTACCGGAAATATTGTAAGTAATGGGCCATGGCAGAATCGCTTGAAGACCTCGGGAAAATGCTCGAAAGCCTCAATCGAGTTCCTCAACAGGTGGGCTTCCGGATGAACATAACAAAGATCATGTCTGATACCTATGTTGCGCCCTACCTAGTATCAGTTGGGAGCTCGATCCTCATAATAATTGACAAATATGTGTTCTTAGGACCATGCTAGGACCAACAATCCAGTGAGGTACGTTCAATTTTGAGGGAGAAGGATAATAATTTTCGAATTTAACTCGAATAGGCAACGGTTGGAAAACTAAGCAACATTCACTTCAAAATACACTTACACAATTAAAACCACATGCAAATAATAATACTCGTAAATTAATTTCAGGACAAGGTGGCTACTACCCAGGCACACCCGGTACTCCCGGTACACCTGGCACACCTGGCGGTCCCGGAGGCCCAGGAGGTCCAGGTGGTCCTGGTGCACCAAGCGGCCCTGGCGGTTCTCATCCAGGTATATATTATTTCCTTGATGATTAACCTCCTGATCAAGGGATATATTAACCTCGTCTTAAACTTCGTAAAATCGATTGGTTAAAAAATAAACCTAGAAGTGGTGAAAACTTTCGTACACCTTTAGACAATTGTCTAAGCGTACACCCATGACTTTGAAATCTCATACCTACTTGTTAGAATTATGTAGGTACTTACTCCACTGGCTCAGTGATCCAAAACGAGTCTTGGCCTCCGAAACAAGAGAACAACACTTTGATCGATCCTGCACTACTTGTCGCCAGTCACCGGCCTGAAGTTCTCGCAGATCATTTTCGACGACGTCTTTCCAGCGATACCTAGGCATCGGTAGGCTCTGGTACGCTTTCTTCACAAGACAATGTTCGTCCAGTCACTCAGAATTATGTAGTCAGAGAATTATGTTGATTACTTATAATATAACATACATATTGATACATAAGACTGAATCGGTAGCGCAGTGGATGTCCGATTCCCGGGTCAAAAATACCTACTTGATTTTTGGGAGACCAGATTTCGGGAAAACATTTAAAGCCACTATATGTAACAAGAAAACATGAAAGTTATTTTCTTAAGACCTTTTGGTAAAGTATAAGTAAGAACAAATCACAAAATATGATTCACCCAAGGTACTTAAAATAAAATAACCATCTTTTTACAGGTCAAGGCGGCTATTACCCAGGCACACCCGGAACCCCAGGTAGCCCGGGTACTCCCGGTACTCCTGGCACACCTGGGGGCCCCGGAGGTCCAGGTGGTCCAGGAGGACCAGGTGTAGGCGGACCAGAACAACATGAAAAACCTGGTGGACCAGGTAAAAAGCATTCCAAAGTTTATACACAAAGCGTAGATAATTAAAGTCGGTTTTGGTATGCCTATATCCACGCTATCGTTACTGACTGTAAGACAGGAAGATGTAAATCTCTAAAACTTCACCGCTGCAGTAGAAAAACGTAAACGAAAACGCTTTCAAACTCCTGGCATGAAATGGATTGGGCATCAACATAAACTCTCATCATATCAATCACCTTCGGTTGGCCGGTGAGCAGCGTTAATAAATCCAGCTCCGATGTGCAGCGTTCATGACCGACATGCAACATCTCCTCCACCAAAATGCACAGACAGGTTTTTTTTATTAACCTAATACAATTTTCTGATTTAAGGACAAGGTGGCTACTATCCAGGCACACCCGGTACTCCCGGCACTCCCGGCGGTCCCGGAGGTCCAGGTGGCCCAGGTGGTCCATGGTGCACCCAGCAGCCCCGGAGGTACTCACCCAGATATAATTATTTCCTTGATGATCTAACTCCGGACCAAAGGAAATATTGACACTTTCTTAAAATTAGTAAATTCAATTCAAGAGAATGATTGAAAATGACACTTTGGTATTCAAACAATATTTGCGTTAAATTTTTAGGCGCTGAACACTTTGCAGAAATGATCTTATTTGCTAAGAGTTTCTTAAAGAAAACAAATAATCGACTTCACAGAAATTCATTTAAATTGAATTTCTGTAAAGTTGATTCTTTGTTTTCTTTTTTGTACGAAACAATTAGCACCAATTATTATTTTTTCAATAGGACAACCAGGTAAACCAGGCACTCCAGGCCAACCAGGACACCCGGGACAACCAGGACACCCGGGTCAACCAGGACACCCGGGACAACCAGGATACCCGGGACAACCAGGACACCCGGGACAACCAGGATACCCGGGACAACCAGGACACCCAGGACAACCAGGACACCCGGGTACACCAGGTCACCCGGGACAACCAGGACACCCGGGACAACCAGGACACCCAGGACAACCCGGACAACCCGGACAACCAGGACAACCAGGACTACCTGGACAACCAGGCAAGCCAGGACAGCCAGGTCAACCCGGATATCCCGGCCACCCAGGACACCCAGGACAGCCAGGACAACCTGGACAACCAGGACATCCCGGACAACCAGGTCAACCCGGAACACCAGGAAGCCCAGGACAACCTGGACAGCCAGGATACCCAGTACAACCTGGACAGCCAGGATACCCAGGACAACCTGGACAACCAGGTCAACCAGGATTACCCGGACACCCAGGCCAACCAGGAAAACCCGGACAGCCCGGATACCCGGGACAACCTGGACAGCCTGGACAGCCTGGACAGCCCGGTAAGTCACATTCACATCACAAGTAGACATAACCAAATGCAAAAAAACTACGAATCCGCATTTATTTACTCATGTCATAATATTAAAATCAAAAGTAAACACATTTTGACAGGCTTTATAATATTGATAGCTTTATAGAAAATTAAAGTTTAGGTGTTGCATAATTATCTTTTTTTTGCATGCTATGTAAAAGCTGCCACTTAATGCAACAGCCACATTTCTTAAGTGACAATAATATTAGGACATCATCAATTATACTACCAAAAAATTTGAAATTGACAGCCCAAAAATTAATTTTTGAAAAAAAATAAAAACCGCCTTCAAGACTACACTAACAATATATACAATTGAACTAAAAAGCATAAAATAATATTTTAATTACAAGCCAAATAACACTAAAGGAAAATCAACGAAATTATTGATACTTATGCATACTATTTACATTTTAAAATCAGTTATTTTTGGAGTCGGTGCCAGCCACGGAGGACAGGGAATCCCGTTCCAGAACAATAATTATATTACTGTGTTTACAACAAAGTATTAATCGCGCGCAGTCTTAATGCTTTAAAATTTTTATGCGCTTCTTTTCAATTGTCAGTTGTTTTTCCTTAGTTTATGTTTCTTTTTTGTGTTATTTATTTATATTATTTTATTTTATTGTCTTCTTTTCAATTATCGGTAGTTTTTCAATTATTTATGTTATTTCTTTTTGTGTCATTAATATATTGTTTTTGTTTTGGCTGGCACCGACTCCAAAAATAACTGATTTTAAAATGTAAATAGTATGCATAAGTATCAATAATTTCGTTGATTTTCCTTTAGTGTTATTTGGCTTGTAATTAAAATATTATTTTATGCTTTTTAGTTCAATTGTATATATTGTTAGTGTAGTCTTGAAGGCGGTTTTTATTTTTTTTTCAAAAATTAATTTTATTTTTCACTTTTTAGTGGAAAGTTAGTGATTTTTAGTATGGGTAGACCTACTAAACGCGCTGCCCAAATGAGGCAGGGTCGTTTAGAGGAGAGTGACGCCGAGAGGCAAGATCGCTTACAAAAGAATAGAGAAAGAAATTCTGTGACCATTGCGAATGAGAGTGAGGAGCAGCGGGCTCACAGACTTTCTTTGATGAGGACATATACAAATTTGTCAAGAAGTTATGAAACTTCAGAAATTCGAGCTTGACGACTCGGTTTAATACATGAACAACGTTCTCATCGACTTGGTTGGAAGAGCAACGTTCTCATCGACTTGGTTTGATTCATGAGCGTTTATCAAAAGAGACCGAAGAGCAACGTTCTCATCGACTTGGTTTGATTTGCGCTCGTTTATCAAACGAGACCGAGGAGCAACGTTCTTATCATCTTAATTTGCAACGCGATCGTTTATCAAATGAATCTGCCGAATCCAGAGCGACTCGATTAGATGCTATGTGACAAACCGCTCGCAACCGCAGGAACGCATGTTGTATTAATGATTTGAGGAGGCTATAAATATTTTTACTGACCGGATGGCGCAATTGGTAGTGACCCTGCCTCTTACGCCAAAGGTCGTGGGTTCGATCCCCACCCTGGACAAACATTCGTGCGATGAACACTTGTGTTTGTTCGGTGTCTGGGTGTAATATATGTATTTAAGTATATATTTGTGTTCCTTTTTTTTTTTGGTGACCCAGGAGAAATGCGTTACGCATACCCATCCGTCTGTAAACGAACGGAAAACTCCTGGGGTTCTCCCTCATCGTCCATAGTGGGAGAGGTCGTGGGGTGAGGTACGAAACCTGGCACCATGACCTCTCCCGGACGGAAGCCCGCCTACACGGCGGGCACGGCGCTTCCTCCCCCGGGGTCGGGGGAGGGAGTGGGGACAGCCGGGAGAGCTGTGCCGTCCCCACCAGGCGTAGGAGGAGGTCCGTGCAATGCCGGTGGCGGGGTTACAGCCCCACGCACCAGCGGACCTGCTCCTCGCAGGGGAAGGAGACGCAAGTATTCGCGTCGTCTCCTCCCTCTACGTGCCTTGCGAAGCGCGGGGGCGAGAGGATCCGACTCTCGCTCGCGCTCCGCCGCCTCCTTCGCTGCCATCACGTGCTCGCAAAAGGCAGCGAAAGCCTTCCAGGCCTCGTCACTCACTAGTATAGCTCTCGCTATACTAGCCAGTGAGAGGTCCTGGCCGACCTTCGCCACCAATGCATCACGTTGCGGTGCCCACGGCGCACATACCGCTAGGGTATGTTGCGCCGTGTCCACCGCATCACCGCACGCGTGGCACGAAGGTGTCTCCTCCCGATGGATCTTATGCAGGTAATAACCGAAGCAGCCGTGCCCGGTCATTACCTGCGCCATCCGGAAGGAGACGACACCGTGGGCACGCTCAAGCCACCGGTCCATGACCGGGGCGAGCGCGTCGAGGGTTCTGCGGCCGTAACGGGTGAGGACGAGGTGCTCCGACCATCGCCTCAGGAGGACCTGTCGGGCCTCCTTCCGTACGGCCTCCCGCTCGACGGGGCCTTTTGCCCTTTTCTCCGCCGCGAAATCATACACGGCGGAGAGCACCACGGCATATATATTTGTGTTCCTCTGTTGTCTGATATCTGTAACACAAGTGCTTAAGCTACTTAGTACGGAATCAGGTCAACCTATGAGATGATGTGAGAATTATTATTATTATTTTTGCAGACGTTCCATGTGCCATTTGTAATAAAGCGTTATATCCACCACAACGTTGTAATTTGCATACTGCAATGTACAGTGCATTATTACCCGAAGAATTGGTTTCTCGGGGCAATATCGTAACATGTTCTCGCTGTCAAAATAATATTAGGAAACGGAAAATTCCGTCGGTAGCTTTCTGGAACAAAATGACAGTCGCGAGCCTCCACCCAGTCTGTTACCATTTTGGTGACCCATTGATCATGAGCTGGTTTTCCACCACTTTTGCGACTTTGGGACCTAATTCTTAGTTATGATCATGCAGTTCAAATTGTATACTGATTTTCAAGTCGTTGAGAATGATGTTAATTATGGAGGCCATTTTGAAAAAGAAAATGACCACTTAGCATTTGCCCAAGATTTTAAATAATATTTATTTAGGACCACCTTTCTATGTGTTACCGTTTAGTCGGACTGTTCACCATAACCTGATCTCCAAAATATTCCTTACGACATGAATCTGCGAAGGATTTTGAGTAATATTTGTTCGGAAGCTGCCACTCAATCTGTTATAAATTCTGTAGGTTGTTGAATTTGACCTGGTCTCCCACCACTTTTCCACCATTACATCCTGGTCTCCCACCACTTTTCGACCATTACATTTTCCAGACCGCATACTTCATATATATACCGAATTTCATCTCCAAATAACGACGTAATCTCTGTATTTTTTGGTTATTGTTGTTTTGTTCAAAAACCACTGAGTCAATTTTGATAAAAAAATTATGGGACCACCTCTGAATGACGGCCTATCAAACAAAAAAAGAACCATTTAAATCCATTCATAATTGGCGGAGATATCGAGAAACATACATACAAAAAAAAAAAAAAAACATACGGGTCGAATTGAGAACCTCCTCCTTTTTGAAGTCGGTTAAAAAGCACAATATGCGCGCGCAAAATGTATTATTGGTCGATATTGTACCATTTGTTTTATAATTAACATAATAGGATGGAATTTATCTATTATATTTTGATAATTAGTAGATAAGTATTTGACTCCACCAGATATTTTAGCAAAAGCATCAACAGTTACAAAGTCTTTTGCTAAAAAAATCTACTAGATTATCAGGTACTCATAAAACGGAACCCTTATAGATACGTCATGTCTGTATGTCTGTCCGTCCGTATGTCACAGCCACTTTTTTCCGAAATTATAATAGCCCGGGAAAGTTAGGTGACGTCATAAGGGGATCCTCAAAAAAAACCCAAAGCTAATTTTGGTCCAGGATTATTTCTTAGAACCCCTAATGCATGGTCCTCAAAAGTCCCCACCTCTAGGGTGTCCGCGTAACGAAATAGGACCCGATTTTCAGAAATTTCCCATTTACTCAACAACGGTGAGAATTAGATAAAAACTGTCAAAGAAGAACCTGCAACCCTTGGACCAAAGGCAGAGTTCACTACCACTGCACCAAACGGGTCGTCCAAATTTTTTTTTTTTACTGTAGATAGGTAAGCGTTTGACCATATTTCACCTGATGGTAAGTGATAATATGGTTTTCATTTTGCAGGGTAAGTCCTTTATATGAAAGGTAATAATACAGTTTCCATAGTAAGTCTTATTGTAAAATTAGACTAAATCTAAGTTGCAAACGCGTTTTAATATAGATAATAATAAGAATAAATATCAGGCAACACCACATACGATGCAAATGCGCTTAGGAAATGCTTGACGACCCTCGAAGAGATGAGAGCAATTAATATCTGCGTAAAATCACCACACAACCAAGAAATTCCTGCTTTGGACTAGCGTCCTAGCCACCCAACATTGATGCGTGTGCCCAAAAGTCAATGTGTAAAGTACCTATACTTTTCATATTATACAAGAATAACTTAGATTACTTATTTTATCATTAGTTATTTCAAAAGAGCCGTGTGGTCCCAGCAGAGTAGAATAGGCCACCCTCACTCTTACCGAGGTGTCGTAAAAGGCGACTAAGGTAAAGCTGCTGGCATGATCATCAGCACCCAGAGAAGGAAAACTCTGCATTTATATCAAAACCCTCGCCAACCCGTCTGCCAAGCGTGGTGAGTATGGCAATTACCCCTCGTGTGATTGAGGGAGGCCCGTGCCCCAGCAGTGGGGACTAAAATGGGCTGATGATGATGATGATGATTACAAAAAAATTGATATATGTAGTGCCAAAAGAGTCTATAGGCACAGTAGATATATACGCTAATATATCTACTGTGCTATAGGTATACGTTTAAATGACAACTTTATACCTACGTATGGCTGGCCCGATAGCGCTTTTTTAGTGGATTTTGCATCCTATGGCAAAAGCCGTAGTTTTAATTCCCAGTATTTGCAAACATTGTGTGATGAAGAGTTGTATTTGTTGATTGTCTGGATGTTAAAATGTTGTACATATCACTTTATTGTACAACATTAGGATCCAGTGTACGCTACAAAGATGCGCCAAGACTGTTTTTTAATTAACAATCTGTCAGGTGTAAAGCTCAAGTTCCCCTACATTTAGACCATTTGCTTCTGTCTTATGAGGTCGAAATGCACAGAATTGAGACATTGACATCTGTCAGTTCAGCTCACACAGTTAAAACTCAGAATATAAGAATGCATGGTTTCGTGGTTGATGTTGATAACCACCTATAACGCAAGTGCTTAAAGCTCCTTATAAGAGTCAGATCAATGTATGTGGTGTAGACTGATATTAATTACATACATTTTAGGGACCTCATAAACGCTCCTGCATCAAAATTAGCTGCAGGTTTTTTTTTAACCCTAAACCCTATCTTTCCCGGGCTATAGGAACTATACTATTGAAACTTGGTAAAAAGATTTATTTTATTAACCGCATTACGTTTTTTATACAAATACCTTTGGGACAAAAAAAAATCTGGGGGTACTTAGAAATGAAACTCTAAATTTTATTTCATCAAACGCATTTATGTGCGGTATCTATGGATAGATCTTTAAAAATGATGTTGAGGTACCTAATTTTTTTTTTTTCTAAACTTAATACTTTGCGCATGAGACGCTCCCAAATTGGTAAAATGTGTTCCCCCGTCCCCTCTAACTTCTATAATAAAAGTAATAAAAATATATGATATAAATTACCATGAAAACTAACAAGTAAAATTGGTTTGAACTAGATCTAGTAAGTAGTTTTTTTTTAATACGTTATAAACCGTAAACCACCTTTTATATAATCTTACTTGCTGCTACGGAACCCTTCATGGGAGAGTCCGACTCGCACTATGCCGGTTTTTTTTTAATCTTGCGCGTATTTTAACAACCCTCAATATGTAGCAGCCACATAAACTACTATTAATTCTTCATATTTTTTGTGTTCGTCTTGGAAGAATTGAAGAAATTGTAAGACTTAATATGGGTTCTCAAAATATAGGTACTTTTAGTGACTCTCCGATTCTATTATTCATTATGAATATACTATCCGTGCGGATAAAGAATGGGATTAGAAATGGCGGCGCGTGGAGCCGGTACCGTCAGCATCAACGGTTTGAAAACTTATAACTGACGTTTTTCAGTATAAAATATCGTTACCGTTAAAACTGTTTTGTTTTTTTTAATAAATAAATTAATGTTATTAATTAAAATACGATTTATGTACGAGTATGTTTTATAGGTTTTATTATTTTGGAGTCTTTTTGACTGTATATAAAAATGTATGAAAATTATTCAGATAGCATATTATATATATTTAACGATAAACGAATTTGTTCTCAAGTAAATATATATTTACTAGCGGTCCGCCCCGGGTTCGTCCGTGGTACATACATAGCCTATGACCTACCTAACGTACCTTTCCTATGATGAAAGAATGATTGAAATCGGTCCAGTAGATCCTGAGTTCATCGCGTTCAAACCAACTATTTAGCTTTATAATATTAGTATTAAATATAGATTGCGTTAGAACAGTTTATGATTTATACAGTTGTAATTTAATTACATTAATTTCATGTACTATTCTACATGCACTTCATAACTTTTAAAATTAGTATCTTGAAATAAAAGATTGTAATAAGTATATCTTAACTATATCTATATCCTATTGTAACTATATCTTAAAACACTATCTATACTCAATAAATAACTAACAAAACAATTATTTAACATACAAATTAACAATAAACTATAACAACAAACAATAACAAATGACAAAATAACGAAAGGTTCAAAACCACGGAAAAACTGAGAACGCGTCGGACTGATGCGACAGGGAAGGGAACGCAGAATATTTTTTTTGCAGTCAGTACCCACGAGTGCGAGTATAGACGCAAATAGTGTGCGAGCGAGAAGTGAATAGATACGCCGCCATTTCTAATCCCATTCTTTATCCGCACGGGTAGTACTGTATGAAATCGTTATAAAAAATAACGAACGATACGATAATGTTTTTATTAATCCTGTTGTTTTGTACTAGAACATAAGAATTGATTTATTAAACTTTCAGGACACCCAGGGGGACCGGGGCAACCAGGACAGCCAGGATACCCCAGTCAACCAGGACAACCAGGGTACCCCAGTCAACCAGGTCAGCCAGGTAACCCCGGACAGCCAGGAAAACCAGGCCAGCCTGGTCAACCAGGACAGCCAGGATACCCCGGTCAACCAGGACAGCCAGGATACCCTGTTCAACCCGGACAGCCAGGAAAACCAGGCCAGCCTGGCCAACCAGGACAGCCAGGATACCCCGGTCAACCAGGACAGCCAGGATACCCCGGACAACCCGGCCAGCCAGGCAAACCTGGCCAGCCCGGTCAACCAGGACAGCCAGGATACCCCGGGCAGCCAGGACAGCCAGGATACCCAGTACATCCCGGACATCCAGGCAATCCCGGACAGCCAGGATACCCCGGACAACCCGGCCAGCCAGGCAAACCTGGCCAGCCTGGTCAACCAGGACAGCCAGGATACCCCGTACAACCCGGTCAGCCAGGCATTACCAGGCCAACCTGGTCAACCAGGACAGCCAGGATACCCCGGACAACCCGGACAGCCAGGCAAACCGGGCCATCCTGGTCAACCAGGACAGCCAGGATACCCTGGACAACCCGGACAGCCAGGCATACCAGGCCAACCTGGTCAACCAGGACAGCCAGGATACCCTGGACAACCCGGACAGCCAGGCATACCAGGCCAACCTGGTCAACCAGGACAGCCAGGATACCCCAGTCAATCAGGACAGCCAGGATACCCCGGACAACCCGGACAGCCAGGCATACCAGGCCAACCTGGTCAACCAGGACAGCCAGGATACCCCAGTCAACCAGGAAAGCCAGGATACCCTGGACAACCCGGACAGCCAGGCATACCAGGTAAACCTGGTCAACCAGGACAGCCAGGATACCCTGGACAACCCGGACAGCCAGGCATACCAGGCCAACCTGGTCAACCAGGACAGCCAGGATACCCCAGTCAACCAGGAAAGCCAGGATACCCCGGACAACCCGGACAGCCAGGCAATCCAGGCCAACCTGGTCAACCAGGACAACCAGGATACCCCGGACAACCCGCACAGCCAGGCATACCAGGCCAACCTGGTCAACCAGGACAGCCAGGATACCCTAGCCAAACAGGACAGCCAGGATACCCCGGACAACCCGGACAGCCAGGCATACCAGGCCAACCTGGTCAACCAGGACAGCCAGGTCTTCCAGGACAGCCAGGACAATCAGGACAACCTGGAGGCCCAGGACAACCGGGTCAACCAGGATTCCCCGGCCAACCAGGCGAGCAAGGCAAACCCGGACAGCCAGGATATCCCGGACAACCTGGAGAGCCAGGCAAACCAGGTCAGCCTGGTCAACCCGGATACCCCGGACAGTCTGGACAACCAGGTACCCAAAATTTTGCAAGAATTAATACTGTTATTCTCAAAAAATATGTATTACACTTCTGAACGTTCATAAACTATTATTATTATTTATTCTGTTGTATTGTTAACTTTCAGGACACCCAAGTAGTCCCGGACAACCTGGTCAGCCAGGTCAACCAGGACAACCCGGAAAACCAGGACAACCAGGACATCCCGGGCAACCAGGTCACCCCGGAACACCAGGAAGGCCAGGAGAACCTGGACACCCCGGGCAACCAGGACAACCTGGTCAACCAGGTCAGCCAGGATACCCCGGACTACCCGGACAGCCAGGATACCCCGTACAACCAGGAAAGCCAGGTTACCCCGGACAACCCGGACAGCCTGGCATACCAGGCCAACCAGGACAGCCAGGTCTTCCAGGACAGCCTGGACTTCCCGGACAGCCAGGACATCCTGGACAACCTGGAGGCCCAGGACAACCTGGTCAACCAGGATTGCCCGGAAAACCTGGACAGCCAGGATACCCAGGACAACCTGGACAACCAGGATACCCCGGACAACCTGGACAGCCAGGACACCCACAGCAACCTGGTCAGCCTGGACAGCCCGGTAAGTCACATAAAGATATTGAAAGAGTTCTGAACTGGGCTCAAAATACTTTAAACACAATTGAAATCTAATTGACATAAATATTACACAAATAGGAAAAAAATGTAGCCAACAAGGCCCAACCTCAGCATTTCCTGCAGCAACCGAAGCCACTGCAGCACTGGTTTCCATTCTGTTCCTTGGGCGTTGGGCACTTCATCAAGTAAACATAATGCATAATAAATAAAATTAATGGAATTGTCTTTTATCGATTTCGACTACATAAAGTTTTAAAATCTGTAATATTTTTTGTGTTCTTCTTGGTAATCCTACATAATAATACATAATACTTGTATTTATATTTTGTTGTTTATTGTGAACATACTGTAATAGAAAAATAACGAACGATAATAATTCATAATAATTATTTTCGTTCTTTTTTTTTCCTTTTGTTTTATGCTGGAACATTAGAACTGATTTTATTTAACGTTCAGGGCACCCAGGGGGACCAGGACAACCAGGATATCCCGGTCAACCTGGACAGCCAGGACATCCAGGCCAACCAGGGCAACCTGGAGGGCCAGGACAACCTGGTCAACCAGGATTCCCCGGACAACCAGGCAAACCCGGACAGCCAGGATTCCCCGGACAACCTGGACAGCCCGGTAAGTCATATCACAAGTAGACATAACTAAATGCATGTTGTCCGACTACAAAAACGTAAAAGGTTTTTAAATCTTCTATATTTTTTTGTTCTTTTTGAAGAATAGAAGATATATCAAGATTTATATAGGCACGAACACTATTAACAAAAATTCTGATATATTATTTTGGAACATAAAACTGATTCTATTTAACTTTCAGGATACCCCAGTCAACCAGGACAACCAGGATTTCCCAGTCAACCAGGACAGCAAGGATACCCCGGACAACCCGGACAACCAGGCATACCAGGCCAACCTGGTCAACCAGGACAGCCAGGATATCCCGGACATCCTGGACAGCCAGGCAAACCAAGTCAGACAGGTCAACCCGGACACCCCGGACAGCCTGGACAACCAGGTACCCCACATTTTACAACTGCTTTTATTAATTTATATTAAGAGGAATCTGGTAATTACAATGAAGCAGCTGCCGTCTCACCTTCGAAATCCTTATAACGGGGGAATGAGACCAACTGAATCATCTTTACACGTTGCATGAAGTGACTGATTACAGTATGATTCATAAATCTATTTTAATCTGTATTCGAAATACTTAGGTATGAGCTTGAATTCAGAATATTTACCAAATTGAATAAACTATTTCTGTTGACATGAACATTCTGTTGACATGACGACTGGTTTGGAACAGCGGTAGATAGCGCTGCCTCTTGTGCAAGGGTTGGGTTCGATCCCCGCACAGTACAAACATTTATGTGCATGAACATGTCTGTTTGTATTGGTCTGGCCGTTTTCTGTCTATCATAAGTATGTAGTATATGTAGATAAAGTATATGAGAGATTTACAAAAGAAAAGTATTACTTTTATGTACGAGTATACATATATTAGTAATACCACTGTTGATTCTGATATTCGTAACACAGGTAGCTACATAAAATATCTCGGAGTCAGTCAATGTATGTGATATTTTGAAATTGATTTATATTTATTTGTTATCGACACATTAGGATATTTTATTGTATTGTTGATTTTCAGGACACCCAGGTAGCCCCGGACAACCTGGTCAACCAGGATTCCCGGGTCAGTCAGGCCAACCAGGACATCCTGGGCAGCCAGGTCAACCAGGACATCCCGGACAACCTGGTCAACCAGGATACCCAGGACAACCAGGACAGCCAGGTGCCCCAGGGCAACCCGGACAGCCAGGTTACCCAGAACAGCCAGGACAGCCAGGCGGCCCAGGACAGCCAGGTGGCCCAGGACAGCCAGGCGGCCCAGGACAGCCAGGCGGCCCAGGACAGCCAGGCGGCCCAGGACAGCCAGGCGGCCCAGGACAGCCAGGCGGCCCAGGACAGCCAGGCGGCCCAGGACAGCCAGGCGGCCCAGGACAGCCAGGCGGCCCAGGACAGCCAGGCGGCCCAGGACAGCCAGGCGGCCCAGGACAGCCAGGCGCCCCTGGACAGCCAGGTGCCCCAGGACAGCCAGGCGGCCCAGGACAGCCAGGTGGCCCAGGACAGCCAGGCGGCCCAGGACAGCCAGGCGGCCCAGGGCAGCCTGGACAACCTGGACACCCAAGTAGCCCTGGACAGCCAGGATACCCAGGACAGCCAGGCGGCCCTGGACAACCAGGATATCCCGGAAGCCCTGGCCAACCAGGACAGCCTGGATACCCGGGGCAACCAGGACATCCAGGTACGTGAATCAAAAATCTTGACTTTAAACATTACTGTTTCACTTTGTTATAATAATTAAACAGCACATTACATAAATTTACAACCGATCGCAACAATTGATTCTTTCATTTGTTTTGTTTTCGGCAGTATTTTTAACATTACGTTGGTTTCAGATTCCGAGGGCGCACCAACAACAGGCACGGGCGTTCAGCCGCCTTCATACTACCCCCCGCAGTCAGGACAAATGCCTCCGTTCCCCATCTACGTCATTCCTTACCCGCTGCCAATCGTTCCGAGTCCTGGCACCTGTCCGTGCTATCTCTTGAACCCAGGAAGCAATGCCACCAACTCTGTATCTCAGGGATCTCCCCCGCCTCAAGCGCCGACACAGCAACAGCCTGGAGCCGGCTACGCTCCCTACGGCATCATAGGATTCGTCCCTGTCGTGTTCGTACCCTACTGCCCAGGAAACGCCTCTGGAATGAATTCTGCACAGCAAAACTTCCCCAACGCGGTCCCAGTGCCCTACAACTGCGCCCAGTGTCAAGCTAACAAAGACGTCTACCGATACCTAGGTAGACTGAACGGAGGACGCAGCGCAGATTTCGGGGACCTAAAAGAAATCAAATCGCTTGGTGAACTAGAAAGCCTTCTACGAAATCAAATTAAACCGATGAAGAAAAGTTTGCGTAGAATAGCCGTGCACCCCAGAGTGCTCGAGACGAACGACAAAACCAATGCGAAAATCGACGTGAAGGCAGAAGCGAAAACTGCGTAGTTATTTATTTAATCGATGAGCTTTCTATCGATTCAGTCAGAGAAATAGATAAGGAAAATGGTAAATTTTGAGACTGTCCGATAATTCTTCTTGGACGATCTCAAAATTTTATGCGACGCTTTTATTTATTATTACATTATATTAAATATTAAACGAACGTCGTTAAATGTCTACTTGTGAAATTATGTGTAAATTGCTAATGTAAGATTTTTCTCAAAGTAAATATTCAAAATTGCTTGTATAAAGTAAACATTCCGTTGCCATTATAGTGTAATTTTATAAGACATTAAATAACTTAAAATATTACTTAAAGTTTTAATTTATTTATTACCTATAAGCCCCCGCAAAACCAGGAAACGATTCATAATGATCGTCCATGCTAAAGAAGACAAACAAAACCATACGCCGTCGATTCTGACCATGCGTCAAAAGTGGGTGTATGTAGGTAGCCAAAGATAGCGCGCGGGGCATAGTCGAAGCTTGAGGTGAAGAGCGGGAGCTTCTGATGTTGTGGCCGTCTGTACATGATAATGTAGGAAAAACACGTCAAAGGTTCTTTTACCATTTTATTACTAGGTACGTGATGTAAGCAAACATGATACGACGTAGATTGTTATTATGTCTCTAGGGCTGCCAAAATGAGGATCATAGTCATATCATCAGTTACATAACAATATAAATATTAAGTAAATAACACACATAAAAATTTCATCTCGCGTTCAGGCGGGACTCGAATCCACACCTTCCACAATCCGGATGAATGTTCTACCAATTAGACCACTGAATGCGTTATTAATAAATGCGGGTTCGAGTCCCGCCTGAACGCGAGATGAAATTTTGAAGTGTGTTATTTACTTAAGAATAAATTGCAAAAGATTTCTATATAAGAAATCATCTATTAACATAAATATTGTTCTAGAAAAGGATAAAAAAATGGTCGAAAGGATTTCTAGAAGTGAATTAATGATTGCAGTTAAAAAAAAACTCCCTGGGTAGAGCTATACGTAGGTACCTGTGTGTACTTAGACCTGGAATAATAAGTACCTAAATAGGTATCTACGTACGTATATAAGATAATAAATTATTATATTACGTTCGTAAGAATTTCCTGGAATTCCGGACCTATCGTGACTGTAGCGGCGCAACGGGTCATGGCAGAACTCCAGCTCTTTAGCCCCTCTTGTTGACCGATGCTTAGGTTGCGTTTCCATCAAAGATGTAATCAATGCATTGCGAGGGATGTGGTTGTTAAGAATCAATCGAATAATTTCTTTTATTTGGCTTCGCTCAACACAGCTCTATTATAAATTTATCTGCGAATCGTCTGACATCACACTTCAAATTCCTCATTCTGTTTCACAGCTTCGCTATAGGAATGTCTTCGCGCCGCTGCACTGGTGGAAACGCGGCCTTCTCTTACATAAGAAAATCTTTCATACCTACAAATACCTAATGTCCAAATCCGGCAAAACCTAAAAAGGACAGGTGACCTTTGGAGGTTTTGCCGGATTTTCCAGCTTAATGACAGCCCTATGTGTCATGTCCACCATTAGAGTAGGTAGATAATGCACATACGGCCGTGACTTGGTTGTGGCGTCACGGGTCAGCGCTGGGCTTATTAGCCACCTCTTACTGACCGCGGTTTGTCATCTTATTAATATGTAATGAATGGAGACCTAGAAACTAACTATACGTTGGACTAAAAGAACTATAATATTTTAGTTATTTAGTTACAATGGGGATTTCTCTGAGAAAACGTATCAGAAATGTGGTAATGGGCTGATCATATTTGTCGCAAAACCGACAACCACTGGTGCAATTGGTTAAGTAGATAAGTATTAGAGTAGACACTGTATCGCGACAACAGTATTGTTTAAGACGAGTCTCAACCCTTTTTTTTTCTTTTTTTGTTTTCCCGGTGGTAAAATGCCGCCTGCCCGATGTGCGAGGGCAGGCGTAATTCGCCGGTAGGCGGCGCCACCTTATGCACACCCGACCGCTGGGAGACGGCTGGGTAGTGTGGGGCTCTCCCCTTGGGCAACCCACTAAAAACCACCGGGGCATTCCCTGCTACGTCCATGTGGGATGGGCTGCGAATACGGGTACGAAACCATGTTCGCGACCCACCCTCGAAGGACGAGAGGCTCGCCAGCACGGCCTCCCTCAAGACGGGCCTCGCCCATCACACGAGGCCTAGGGCCACTTTCATGACCCACCCCCCCATCCTCTCCGAGAGGTGTCCACGTTGCTGGATTGCAACGCCGACGCCCAGGAAAGGATGACTGCAGGCCCCTCTCACAAACCCTTACCCTGCTGGCTGCAGGGCAGAGATAGAAGAGGGTACCCACAGACTTCAACACCAGACCCAAAAACCCGCCCGTTCGAGCATATCCGCTGGGTTGCGGAGACGGACGACGGGACCAAGAAAGCGGGTGCGGTGAGTCGTAGCCGCATCCCACTGGCTGTGGGACGCAGCACAGACCCGCCCACAAAGTCCCCACCATGAAGGTGGGGGGAGCACTCCCGGGGATCGGGGGGCAACAGCCGATTGAACCCGAACAAAAAGGCGCCCCTGTACGGGTGAGCCCAAAGTCCGAGCCCAACAAAACTCTTCGACGCGCACAATGACGCGACACAACACTGATGATTTCCTCCTCCGAGGATCCTCCACACTCCAACGCGCCCGAAGGCACAAACACCATGAGAGCCCACGTCAATCAAACGCGCTCGCCGGGAGACCGCTGCGCAACTCGCGCAGGCGAGGCCGGACAGGGCCCACTGTGCGTCCGTCGGCCGTCGGATGACAAAAGTGGCAGTCAGAACACATTTTCCATCCGCCGTTGCCCGAGAAACACCGGATCCCTACTGGAAATACGTTTGATACCGCCTATACCCATCCGAACTGGAATCAGGTCAACTGATGTCCAGTAGGGCCACACTAGCGGTCGACGCAAAGCACCTTAGCTCCCCACGACTCCTCAACCCTTTTTTTTTTTTTTTTTTGTTGGCCCCGGTGGAAATGCCGCCTTAAGCACACCCGACCGCTGGAGAACGGCCGGGTAGTGTTGGGGCTCTCCCCTGGGGTGCTCCCAGGGCGCTACCCACTAAAAACCACCGGGGCATTTCCTGCTACGGTCCGTGTGGGGTGGGCTACTGTAACGGTAGACAACCAAGTACGCGGCCCACCCTCGAAGGACGAAGATGGCCCTCGCCACACGGCCTCTTCAAAAAACGGGCTGCGCGTAAAACGAGGCCTAGGGCCACTCCATGGCCCACCATTCCCTCCTCTCCGGAATCGTCCACGTTGCTGGATCGCAACGCAGACGCTCCGGAAGGGACGACTGCAGACCCCTCCCCCAACCCATACCCTGCTGGGCTGCAGGGCAGAGAGAGGAGAGAGCACCCACAGACTTTTAAGTTATACCCGAAAACCCTCCCGTTCGAGCATCCCCGCTGGGTTGCGGAGACAATCGACGGGACGGGAAAAGCGGGGGTGGCGAGTCGTAGCTGCATCCCACTGGCTGCGGGACTCAACACAGACCCACCAACAAAGCCCCCACCATAAAGGCGGGGAGAGCGCTCCCGAGAATCGGGGCGCAACAGACTGTTGGCAGGAATTCCACCACCGTGGAACTCCCCAACATTCGAACGCGCCCGAAGGCGCGACAGTTTCAAGGCCCGAGAACAAAAAGGCCCCCATACGGCACCATCACACCAGGAACACCGGCCCACCGCACGCCAAAGCGCCCGACAGTGGGTGCCACCACACCCCAACGCCAACCTACGGCAGAAGGGGGGGCTGGATAAAGAAGGCAGCCTCCGTGCCCGGCCCTATTGTGTTCAGGTCCGTAAAGAGAGGCCGGTCCTCTAAGCCCTCAGCAGACAATGAAAGCCCCCGAGTGGTGTGCGCTGCACGCGATCCACTGCGTCGGGGCTGGTCCGCCGGAAATTCTGTGCATCCTTTGGCCGTCGGTTAGCAATCCACGAATGAATTACTACCCGCCGTTGCCCGGGGAAAACCGTGCCCCACGGTAACCGTTTCTGCCTAATACCAACCGAAGCTGGAATCAGGACAGAACTGATTACCAGCGGGGCCACTCTAGGAGGTAGATACACCTGAGTCCCCACGACTCTCAACCCTGGGCTAGGTAGCGCAACCTAAGGATATAATCGGCACGCAAAGTGGATGGGATCTATTTATTATTTATTGGATTACCAACATAAGTTACAGCTGGTACTTACATTTGAAAGTGAACAATTTTTCTTAAAGCTAACTGTATTGGATCTGTTGAAAAAGAAAACATAAGTACTTAACTGAGATAAAAGGCGTACCATTAAGGATGCATTTATAGGCTGATGAATGTCTATACTGTCAGTTCCACTAACAAGTCATTTCTTCCAATCGTGCGGACTGTTAAACCTTAGAGCCATGAGGTAGAGTTTCAATCGTGATTAAATAACGACCAATATTTAAGTGACGGTATTGACGGCTTAACGGGTCCTCCGAATCACGGACACATATTTATTACAGGCCATGAGATGATCCAATTGGGCTTACTTCGATACACAATGTCCTCGTGAAATCTAAAACCACAAGCTCTTGGCTTTTTGACCAATTCTGTTAACTATTACACAACGGAGACGTCGGAGGCAGTCAGTCATATCGAAAAACATGAATTTTGTTTTGTTTGGCCACGTTATGCAGCACATCACTTGATGAAAGCGGAAGAAAGACATTTTTGGTTAAAACCTATACATATTGCATGAGAAGAATTTAGGAGAAGCCTTTGCCTTTCCATTAATGTTGTAACGCGGTCGAAACGTCAAGCTGTGAGTATATGCTACTGCGAGTATGTACAGTCGCGGACACATCAAGCTATACAAAACTGTCAAATTTCTTCATTCGATTATAAACCTTATATTGTTACACATTGAGTTCGAAATCGATTGAGGAAATTTGACAGTTTTGTATAGCTTGACCTGTCCGCCACTGTACTTACATATAATAATAACCGCGTTTTGTCCCGTGTACATTAATTATTTGTATAATGCAACGCGAAAGTTTAAAATCTTAAATTTACTTATAGGTAATGTAAAATGTAACTTGGAGACGTTCCGATAAATCCTTCTTGGACGGTCACTATTTTATACGACATTATTATTTATTATATTCGGTAAACGAACGTGGTTAAATGAGATTTATTTGAAAATACATGAATGGAACACTAATATATGTACAAATGTTGAAATTTTTTTGTAAAGTAAACCTTCGGCTGCCATTATTGTGTAATTTAATGAGACATTAAATAATATAATTATGTATGGTGTTAATTTATTAAATCTTAATCTAGGTACAGCCCGCAAAACCAGGAAACGAATCATAATTGTCGGTCGTCCATCTATCTACAGAAGAGAAACAAAACAATACGCCGTTGATCGTGACCCTGCGCCAAAAGTGGCTGTACATTAGGTAGCTACTACTTGAGCGATAATTCACAAAACAATTACATGCATACTAATAGAGTACCTCGGACGTACTTAGTTACACTGAATAGGTACTGATGAATATACAATAACCATGGCCGGATCGTGAATTTGTGGGGCCCTGGGCTGAAACTACTGGGGGGCCTATCTTAGTACTCAACTAATAACCATGCCAAAAAACTGTTTCTATAATGATATATTATTCTTATACATACATATATTTTTATTGCACAAAAAACATGAAAGTATTAGTTGTACAAAAGGCGACCTTATTGCTGTGTAGCAATCTCTTCCAGGTAACCTTTTGGTGAGAGAGAAACCGAAATAGAGATGAACATTGTATAAAAGAAAATAAAAAACAACAAAATAATTTTATTTATTTATTATGCATTTATTCTTAAAAGAAATTATAATGTATAAATTAACCCTTCTACATTTTTGTGCTGCAAATTCTTTTATTTGGTCATCACATTGCAAGTCTTTTGTCACAATTTATAGACAGAAGTGATAAATGGTTTAGTCGAGAGTTCGCCATTGTTGTCCTATATTTATTTTTAACCCCCGACGCAAAAACGATGGGGTGTTATAAGTTTGACGTGTCTGTGTGTCTGTCTATGGCATCGTAGCTCCCGAACAAATGAACCAATTTTGATTTTGTTTTTTTGTTTGAAAGATGAATAAGGAGGGAGTGTTCTTAGCTATGTTGGATAAAAATCGATCCAAGATGGCCGCCGTCACAAAGATTTGGATTTTATGTTTTAACACAACTCTCACAATATGGGTATCATATAAAAGGGCTTGAGTAGCAGAATATATTAATTGTGAAAAATTTCAAATCCAAGATGGCCGCTGTCAGAAAATGACGAATTACCTATTTGTTGTTCCAACTGCCTCAATATAGGTATCAAATGAAAGAGCTTTAGTTGTGTCGGGGGTTTTTTAAATTTTCAATTTAATTTTATCTATATAGGACATCTTTGAGAAGGAGCGTTCTGCTTCACAGCTAGTTACTGGTAAAGTTAAAAAAATCTTTAAAATGGTATAGCAATTAGGGAACACGTCAATTAGTTTATTTTCATACATGATCTTAAAAATGTCACTGCAAGAGTTGTAAGACTCTGACTTAGATTGGAGTAAGTATGATTTTAATTGAATGCACTCATTCACTAAATGCTCGTCTACGTCATCTGGATAGTAATCAATAATATGACGTGCACTTTCCAAATCTATGTTATTGATATTTTTGTCTTGCAAATCCATTAAATTTTTTTTTTTTTACATGTCTCATAGACTTGGCTCCTTTTATTTAAGGTCCATAATTAGCTTATCCAACGCAACATTTAATTTTGCCAGTCACTATCAACTTATAATTAATAAATTTATTTCTGTCAAAAAACACAAAGTTGTCGCTATGACTAGTAACTAAATCATATAATGTAGTATTCAATAGGTGAATACTGTTATTTTGTTCTGATGAATAGTGCCTAGAAAATGGGAAGGCACAAACAATATTTTTTTACAGCAACTTTTGCGCGATATATTATAGTGCACAAGTATTTGCGCAGACACAAGTGCACTCTCTATTCCCTTACCTTCATATTTCGATGGGACACCACTGTGACACGACCGAAGAGGGATCAGGCGCAGGACCAACGGCTTAACGTGCTTTCCGAGGCACGGGGGTACAAGACCGCCAATTCCCAGACTCCGGGCTACCACTGAAAATTTCTTAATAGAAACACTCAGGTACAAATTTTGGCCAAACCCGGTGATTGAACCCAGGACCCCAAGCGCTAACCGTCGCTTTAAAGTGCGACCCACTAACCACTGCGCCACCGAGGCACCATAGGTATATATAATATACAAGTTACATATCATACATAACTATCGTAATACATGGACCCTGTATTTGCTAACTACTTACTTACCTATTTACCTACTTATGTTTCCGGCCGCCCCCTATACCATTTAGGTAATTCCATATACTAATGGTAATACGCAGGTATAGTGACTCAGACCTATGTTCAGAGTTACATTTGTTTTTATACTTACCTCACTACTACGAGATACTTGCTCCATGCTACTACTTACTAGGTATTTATTACCTTTGACAACCTCGATTTCGCATTTCAATGGTGGTTAAATTTGAAAACCAACTCTTCTAAAGTATGATCTGGGTGCTGGGAGAATCCTTCGGCGTGGCTTCACACACCGGTTTGGTGTAGACCAATAGTGGTATCACCCCAGCCGAACCGGCCCATTCATGCACGGAAAAAATAGTCTGCACTGTTAATGTTTCCACTAAACTAGTGCAAATGGGCGTGTAGCGGATTCCATTCGATTAAAATCAAATCTTTTGATGTCTTCTAGAATTTTCAGTTCCTAACAATGACTCCTAATAGTTATTATAATAGTAGTAGTAGAGTAGATTTTTTTCATATAACTCCATCAAAGAAGTTATAGCGGATTAGGTAAGTACGCATGTAAAAGAAATATTTTCCAAACAACAATGGCGTTGCAACCAATTAACTTAAACAATTATACACGCCCCTTCTAAAACACAATTACGCTATATTCTAATGAACTGGTCACACCTTTAAACACTTTTCTTGTACTGCAATTAACAAATGGTAAGTTTCGCAAGCTAAGTCGTGGGTAGTAGCTTAGTGGTCACATTTTCAACTCGTAAAACGAACATGAATAACCATCAGACGTTAAACAATCACTAAATGGTGACCTGAGCAGCCTCTCACAAAATCTGCACTTAGCTGCTTTAAATATTCGAATTAAACAGAGTTAAAGGAACAATAGGCCTGCTCTGATATTTCAAACCCTTAGACCATGATTTTTTTAGGGACTCTGGTAATTACAATGAAGCGACTGCCGTCTGACCTTCGCAACTCTTTACAGGGAAACCAGACCAACTGAATTATTGTTGGCTCTCCCACGGTCATTCATCACAGCCCTAACTGCAAAGCTATCATAACGTACATAACTATATAGGTGATAAATAAAATAAGACATTGCTCTCAAAAGGTAATAGTTGATTTACGGCATATTAAAACCGGCCTTATTTTTTTACGATAACCTTATTGGGATTACGAACTATCTAAGTTGCGGGATGTCCCAATGGAAATCTTTTTTCAAATTTACTACCTGTCTACTGAAAAAAGGAGAGCACTGTTTTAGGTGATATAGCCTACACGTACTACACATATAGACAGGAGGGAGGTACTAAGTATTTTCTTACCGTATGAATCATCATCATTATTTCAGCCAATAGACGTCCACTGCTGGACATAGGCCTCCCCCAATATTCTCCACACAGATTCCCGCGATCTTCACCAGATCGTCGGTCCACCTTGTGGGGGGGGGCTGCCACGGCTACGACTTCCTGTAGTGGCCTCCACTCGAGGACCTTTCCGCCCCAACGGCCGTCTGTTCTCCTCGCTAAGTGCCCTGCCCATTGCCACTTGAGACATGCAATCCTTTGGGTTATGTCTGTGACCTTAGTTCCCCTGCGGATCTCATCATTTCTGATACGATTTCGCACCTTATGGATGAGCTCCTCTAAATGCGAGTCATTTGAAAAAGCTAAATTAGGATTGACAAAAGTACCATGGGATGGTTCTGCTCATGTTATTTAAGTACCTACTACCTAATTGTAATATCAGATCATTCATAAGTCCAGTTATTAATTCGTTTTACTTGAAGAAAAACATGTGTACCTCAAATGTTTATGTCATTTCTTTGAATTCATATTTAGTGTTTTTTAAGAAACAAGTAAACGTCTGAAAAACTAGCGAACATCGTAAAATTCAGTCAACATAAATATAAGTACTAAGTATTTAGACTGACCGGATGGCGCAATTGGTAGTGACCCTGCCTCTTACGCCAAAGGTCGTGGGTTCGATCCCCACCCTGGACAAACATTCGTGCGTTGAACACTTGTGTTTGTTCAGTGTCTGGGTGTAATATATGTATTTAAGTACCTATATATTTGTGTTGCTCTGTTGTCTGATATCTGTAACACAAGTGCTTAAGCTATTTAGGGCCGATTTCACCGTTGAAATTGAACGCGATCAATTCACTTGAACTCGGTTTACGCGCTAAACTGAGTTCCGTTCCTTTGTTTTCGCTCGCATTGATCGCGTTTAAGCGTTGATCGCGTTCAATTTCGATGGTGAAATCGGCCCTTAGTATGGAATCAGGTGAACGTATGAGATGTTGTGAGAATTATATTTACTTACCTTATGGATGAGCTCCTCTAAATGATTTGAAAAAGCTAAATTAGGATTGATAAAAGTATCATGGGATGATTGCGATAGATTGAATGAAGAAATGATTATTTTTATTTAAGTAATCATAATATTATTATTTTAGTGAGCCACATGATTGGCCTGTGTCACATAATTGTGAAACCTTTCTTAGATCTTAGTTTATTAGTCTGAGCTGATTACCCTGAGTCGACAGTGCCAATTACGTTATTAATACCGGAAAATAATAAGGTATAATAGGTATGGAACCTTTTATGAATCAGCTTTTCTATGACGTTTCTGCCCAGATAACATCAGCGAGAATGTCATCATCAGTGACCTAGCCATAGGAATTCACCTTAGAGACTATGCTAGGAAATCTATTATTCAGGCGAGATCTAGATCTTTTTGTTCATATTTTTCGCTGAAGATCTTATATTTTGCCCAGAATATAGCAGACTTGTTTATAGTGATACAGTATTGGCTCACCTTGAGAGCGATGGTAGCTCAGTGGTTCAGAACGCTCCTTCCATACGGGGGGACCGGGTTCGAATCCGAGCAAGGACCTCTGGATTTTTCAAATCTATGTGCGTATTTCTACCATTTTCTCGGCGGTGAGGGAAATGAATGTGAAACCTGCACGTATCGGATAGTTTCTGAAATGTGTAACTATGATTCAGTTGCGAAAGTCAGACGGCAGTCGCTTTATTGTAATTACCAGACATCCCAAATCAAGAATCATGGTCCAAGCGTACCCTGGCCTCCAGAGGACGCAACTGAGAATCACGCGCTAAGATGTGGAGGAGTATTGACTCACCTTCATCATCATCATAATTTCAATCTATATACGTCCACTGCTGGATATAGGCACAATCTCCACACCGATCGCCGGTCCACCTTGTGAGACTCTTAGAGTACGTGAACGTACCCTGTTGGGGAGTGGCTCGCTCAGCATACGACTCCGCGGGGGACGACCTTACCGGGTGTCTTGGTAGGTCGTACAATGTCGAAGGGTGATATTGCGCCAGATAGGGGTGAAGTGGCGAGCGTGATAGCGGTACGGCTTAGTCTCGGCTGTGGGGTTTCCGACTGTGATTGCACAGAGATGGACACCCCAGGGGTTTTAGTTAGGGTTTGAGTCCCACGCACCACCTTGTTCCCTACATGTAATAATGGCCTCCAAACCGATATTTCGGTTATGGCGGCCAATCTCAGCGATCAGCCATCAACGCAGGACAAATTATAGTGCACAAGTGTTTACGCAGACACAAGTGCGCTCTCTATTCCCTTACCCTCATATTTGGATGGGACACCAGAGTGACACGACCGAAGAGAGATCAGCTTGCTTTCCGAGGCACGGGGGTATAAGACCGCCAACTTCCAGACTCCGGGCTGACACTAAGAATTTCTTACCGAAAACTTAGGTAGGTAGTGTAGGTACAAATTTTTGTCCCGACCCGGGGATCGAACCCGGGACCTCTTGCGCAGCCGTCGTTTTAAATTGCGACCCACAACCACTACGCCACCGAAGCAGTCATGTAGCAAGGTGACGACCATGACTGTTTCCCCTGGGAAGATTTTAAAGGGCCTGCCACGGCTTCGACCTGCTATATGCTACCACTCGAGGATCTTTCTGCCCCACCGGCCCTCTGATCTCCCCCGACCTGCCCATTGCCACTTGAGGCATGCAATTATCTGGGCTATGTTTTTGACCTTGGTTTCTCCTGCGGATATAATCTTTCCTGATACGATCACGCAAGGAGATTCCAAGCATAGCCCTTTCCATTGCTCTCTGGGTGACTTTGAGCTTCTTAAGCGGATCATTCCCCAACCTTAGCGAGATGAAACTAAAAGGAGAGCCAACGTTACAATTACAACGGACGTGAAGGCACGGCATCATATCTGTTAATACTGCCCCGTACTGGCCCTCGAAATACTAGTAATATTAACATTTGTGTATAAATTACATAATATCCCAGCCGATATCCACGATTAGCTGACACTGCGGAATCAGGTATATGTTGCACAAGTGTATTTTCTCTTTTAACCCATTCGATATTACACTTCAACCTTATTAATGGGCAAGGGACTTCCGAAGGACATAAAAATTCAAGTACAATTTTGACCCAACTCGGAATTTGTACCTGGGACTCAGCGCAGCCGTCGCCAAAATGTGACCCACTAGCCACTGCGACACCGAAGCAATAACAATTTTATTACTAAAACAAGAATATTGTTCTGGTATTAAAAGCACAGACAAAACACGTATATGTAGATACATACCTTAATTACGATACAATGTTACGAAACTGAATGAACAAAAGTTGAATATTGTCAATTTGGTTAAGGAAATCTTGAAAGGCTGAAATATATACACATAAATATACATATACCGAACCGGAGCAAAATTAATGATAAGCACAACTTATTACTATTCACTCATAGTGCGATACAGGTCTGCCAGCCTAGTGCAATAACTAATGTAACTCGATACTTATCATGAAATAAACAACAATTATATCAATTAGGTATATGGTAAATTACGAAGTTAACCTTACTTATAAATTTAGTTTGTCTCCCAAAGGAATCTGAACCTAAATATCTGATCAAACAAGTTCTAAACAGCTGCCGCAACTTAAAACCTCTGGGAAGAAATTACATGTGAGACCGTGGGAGAGCCATGCTTCGGCATGAATTGGCCGGCTCGACCGTAGTGCTACCACAGCCTCACAGAAAACCGGCGTGAAGCAGCACTGGTGTTGCGGGTGTCTATGGGCGGCAGCAATCGCACCATCAGGCGAGCCGTCTGCTCGTCTACCACCTATCACATAAAAAAATGTAGCTATGGCCAGGTAGGCCAGGTATGAATCAATGATAATTATGACCACTTACTTGTTTGTTATGGATCAACAGAAAAAAAAACAAATCTTATTTATTATGGATCAACGAAAAACAAACAATACGCTTTTACGTTATTGAAGCATTTTTAAACACTAAATCATGATGACTCCAAATCGTCATCATCATCTTAGTATTAAATAATAAATAAATAAATAAAATCTTTATTCACTAAAGTGCTTATATTACAATAACAGTAGCTGGAGTCTCCATTTAAGCTTATAGAAAGCTTGTGCCAGGAGAGTCCGCTCATCAACATAAGCTATTATTAATAGTGTTACAATAATATGACAAACATTTTATTAGTCTTTATCACTATTCTATGCTCAAATCCAAGAGCCCAATTCTCGTGCTCGTGATATTTTGAAAACATGGCGGATATCACCTGAAAACCATAGAAAAACTATGTTTTAGTGATATATGTCGTAAGAAAATAAATGTCACAAGCACAAATAAATAAATAAGTGTTTTGTCCCGGTTGCGTTCCAAGCTGTCGCTTTCCTACTTCGACTCCTCCACTTCGCACGGTCATGTGTATTCCTAGTGGTCAGTTTATTGGCGCGCATGTCATCCTTTACAACGACAAGCCATTCATTATTGTGTCTACCCCTTCTGCCGGGCCCCGGTGGTAGGTAGTAGCATGGCCATTTGTTTCCCACGTAGCTGTCCGGTTTTCGCAGGACATGACCGTACCAACGTAGGCGACTCTCCAGCATTTCGTCTGCTACGTCACGGACATGGAGGCTGCCTGCGCTGACTGCATGCGCGAGTTTCTGTCGCGGTCTTTCCGCGTAACTCCACACATCCACCGCAACATATTCATCTCGTTTTGTCGAACCTACCTAGCTGAACTACTCAGGCAGAACTCGTAGCCAAAGTACGTCGACCTTCAAAAACTAGAGGTATAACTTTAAAGGATGAAATAAAAAAGGGGATTTATACTGCGACTTGTTCATGCACATAAATCGCCTCAGTCCAATCAGTCCAATGGCCGCCTTTTCAAATTCTACTTCGAAACGGAATGTTCAAGAAGTAGCCATATTGTCCGTTTTCGGAACATGACCATACCTCTAGTTTACATAGACAAAACTGCCTCAGTACGTGTATGGAATAGCACAAGTCAAAGATGCCTCGACCTTGCTCCATGGCCTTCAGTCAGCGGAGCGTGAGAGTGATTCAAAACGCCACAGCAATCATTTCACCGAATCTGTCATGCAAACGCACTTCCGTCTGATTCTACAAATGCAGGTGTAATTTTAGGACAATTTGGAAACTCCGCAGCTAGTTCTTAACAATGAAATAGTTACGTCAAGGTTATACTGTACGTATTGACAAAAAATTAAATTCAAGTGCTAGAAGGACTTCTTCAACATTAATTTGTATAATAAATAGAGCTATACAACATTTCATACAGAACTACTACATTTCATACAGAACTACTTAACGGGCGCTTATGTTACGGATATCAGAGAATAAAAAATCAGAAAAAAATATATCACGAAAGTCCATAGTGGAAATCGAACCCTCGGCATTTTGGCGCATGAGGCATCCTATTAAAAAAAACTCAAACTCATTCTCAGGAACCTGTGTCCCGAACACAGTAGTAAATCCATTAAAAAAGCTATATCTATTCATCACTATCATAAACCTTATATCCGACACCAGAAACAACAGAAAACGAACTTGATGTAGTTAGTTAGAAAACTTTCAGATTTTCTATCAGAGGAACTTTAGCGCTTCGCATAGAATCAAATGTACAGCGAGATTTTTGACACATTTTTGTCTCTGTCCGCCCGGGGTGGGCAAGCAAGGAATGGAGTGAGATTAAGGGTTTTACACGATTATGCCGATTATCGATCCTATAAAAAGTCGGACGATTTTATCATACTAATTCTGACCGATTTTTTATATGCCTTGCGCGTTTTATTTTTCTTCTAAAAAAAGTTGGTCACCTATTATTATCGGTTGTGGACGGGCACCCTGGGCCCAGTGAGATTTGAACCACCCTCTGTGCTTCGATAGAATGCTCTTAAGCATTGCACCACAGAGGCAGCACTTTGAAGGAAGTAAATAACAAATTTCCACTAATTCTATTAGCGGTGTTTATTATTAGCCACACATTTCCGGCAGATTGTGACACCGCAGAGAAGCAGAGCCGCTATTAGGTACCCGTAGGGTGACAATGATTGTGCACTCTATGCGTCATAACGTCTTGGGAGAAGGACGGCCTGCCTACAAACGGACTCATTACCTCCCAGTGACCATTGTCAATTACAAGACAAAAACTCTCACGGTTTATAAAGGTTTGAACGCACGCGTGCACACGCAGAGCGCATCTCCGCTCGAGACATACAGCCTGTGCGGTGGTTTACGCTAGTGCAAAGTAAGTTTTTTTCTCTTATTGAAAGAAAGTAAAAATTATCATATCTTACATACATAAAAATACCTAACCTAAAATAGTGCGTGAGTGTGAAGTGAGTGTCTATCTCCAAAGCTTTATATGAAAACCACTTCCAAGGATTTAGGTGGAGCCACCAAGCAATTTATTTAATTTGTAGGATGATTTAATTCTGGAATCGTAAATCAACAGATTTATTTTTATTTGAAATACACTTTCAGTCAATTCCTAATCTCTAGGTGAAGTAAATTTTGCTGCTAACCTATGGGTCTACACACATAAAACATACATGAAAAATTGTAAAAGTTACCTATCTATTCTACTTAAGCTGGGGTCAATCTGAAATTTATATATTATATTCAACTTTGTGAGCCTCATTCAGATTCATTTTATAAAACGCTAAATATTACTAGATTATGTATAAATGATGATGGCTTAGTAGATAATAACGTAGCTACGTCGTGGGTTCGAATCCGAGCATGCGCGTCAGTATTTTCAAATCTAGTGCGTATATTTGTTACCATATACCTGTTTAGGTTGGGATGTTCAGACGGCAGTCGCTTAGTTGTAATACCAGACATCCCAAATCCTCGATCATGGTCCAAGCGTACCCAGGCTCCGAAGCAACAAGATACGCTTAGATAATGCCCTTGCTTATATTCATTTATTTATACTTACAATTATATTCGACCAGATTATCTAGGTACTAATGATTTGGCGATCTCGAGGTTTTAGGTGATCTTATCGCTAGTGGCGATCTCTTCCAAAATTATATAAAAAGTTACGTAGCAGAAATAAATCAGTCGACTTAAATTCGAATTAGACCAATTTTTATCAGTAGGTAGATAAATCTATGGATATCGTCAGATTTGTATAGAATGCGCTATACCATTGATTTAGTATCGAATTAAGGTTGGTCGAATGGGCCCCATTAGCATGTCAATTGAAATTGAGGTAACGTTTGAACCATATAGTAGTTGAATAGTTTGGACCATATCCAGTTATTACAAACTAAAACCTTAGCATTTGTATAACAGCACCCACACCCAGACACTAAACACACTTATTTCTAAAGTTCCTCCAGAATGGGAATCAAACTCACGTCCCATGCAGCTTGAAGCAGGGTTAACCATAGGTATGCACCTTCGGGCCAGTTAAAATGGACATACAATTGCCCAATAAAAAGGATTTAAGAACTAGTTTTGAAGTCCTGGGCATAAACAGACATCGATGGTATTAGGACGTTAACAAATAGGACCTACTTAAATATGGGTCCCAGATAGGTTTCATGGCGGCACTAGCTTTTAGACGCTAATATTATGTAACTTAGTACTTAGGCCTTTAGTGGTTACACAAATACCTTCTGCCTGTTAGTCACTCCGTCAGAACAGTAGTGAACAGTCCTGAGTAAGATGGAAAAGGCTATGGTATCGGTCTTGAACTATGTTAATGAATCGTTGACTACACGGTAGGTCAGGCCATTAGCGTGGGAATGGTCTAACTAACAGTCGATTATTGTTTTGAGGGTCAGCATATAAAGATTCTTAGATTCGTATTTTCGTCGTATGTCGCTAATTACGAGCAATTAGTTGTAACGTGCCTACTTACATAAATTATTTCCTTACAAAAAGTATGCGTTAACGATTGTTGTAAATGGCTTTGACGTAAGATATCCATCAAAATTTTTAAGGAATTACATTATTAACTTGCCCACGACCTTAAAAGATAACCTACGGTGCATGTGAACCCGGGCTCATTGTAATACCTATTGGAAATCTTAGTTAAGAATATATTTGATAGATTGTAGTAATCTAATATGTTGCCTGTAACTTGTATCAGGGTTTCTGAATCTTTTTGTCTTGATGAGGAACCACCCGGATGATTTGCGCTGGGCGCTTTGGTTACCTACCGCACTGTGTTTGTTGGTTGTCTCGTCATTTTTAGAATGGTTAAAATTTGTTACAATACCGTGTTGGTAAAACACGGCATTTGTAACATAGGCTCGGCAATGTAGGTACCTACCTTTTAGGGAACTTTCTACAAATGATAAAATGTCTTAACAGGCGTGACGACCGATCATAAAATGATCTTAAATTATTTGATATAGTAATTGGTGGCGCAGTGGTTAGTGGGGCGCACTTTAAACCGACGGCTGCGCAAGAGGTCCCGGGTTCGATCCCCGGGTCGGGCCCAAAATTAGTAACTGTTTTCGATAAGAAATTCTTAGTGTCAGCCTGGAGTCTGGAAATTGGCGGTCTTGTACCCCCATGCCTCGGATAGCACCATTCTCACATCAATTTCAAACACAATAAATTTAAATTATAAATTAAATAGTATACTAAAACTATAAATTGGTTGAATGAACATAACTTACAAATTAACTTTCAAAAAACCAAATTAATATCTTTTTACCCCTATTAGAAAACTCCAATCCACATACATTTCTCATCCAACAACTCATCAATAGTAACAGTTAAAGATTTTATACCATCTTAATTGGAAATCCCATGTTGAAAGAATACGCAAAAAAATATCTAGCTCCCTCATAAGCACTGCGTGAATATAAAAAAAAACGACAGACATACAGACAGCATTACTTACCTACTACGCCTACGCTTATTCATGGTTAAGTTACGGTATCATACTATGGGGAAATATTACTGATACACAGATCCTTCTCCCACTACAAAAGAAACTCGTCAGAATAAAAGTCAATATAGAAGTTAGAAAGAAGAAAGAAAGAAAAAATATTTATTTGGACACAATTAAAAATTACATGTACATTCAAATAACACAACATTTTACAGTAGGCAAATCAATACAGGTGTACAAGTATATGTGCCCAAAATGGTATCCACTCAGCATGTGTTAGCGACTAGAGTAGGAGCCGCTAACGCTGGTTTTCAGTGGAACCAGTTATTATTATGAGGGGCTAAAGTGACATGTATTATTATTACAAGAAGTAGACAATTTCCAATTCCAAATATGAATGGCTCATTCACAAAAAATTAGATAATAATATTAAAATATCTTAATAAGTAGGGAATCTGGAGACATAGGTATTTTATAGATATAGGGAGAGTTAATATATATTATTAGAATAAGTAAACATATAATTTTAAATTTAATTTATATATAATGTTTGAGTAAGTATGTAGTGGTAGAACCAATTTATAAAGTAAAATTGATAGATATTATTTAAAATCAACTTTAATATCAGTAATGTTATAAGTAAGTTATTTTTTTTAATTAATGGCTGCCTAAATAAAATTAGGAAATCTGCTCCTCAAACAGGAATTTCTTTAATTTAAATTTAAAAGATGTTACAGACAGTTGTAAACCACATTTTCAGAACCTAAACATTTCACGCAACCATGTATCTACATCATAGAAATATATAAATTTGTAAGAAAACACCCTGATTACTAAGTATACTAAACGCATGGACCTCGCAGTAACTTACCAATTACGTCACAGAAACGCCTATTGATATTGAAGCATAATCATAATGTAGGTCTGTAAAAACTAGAGGTCTACTCTGAAAGCGAATTCACGACCGGTCGATAACCCCGCCCCTTTTACACAAACGATATGGACAGCGCGTTTGAAAGACACGGCTAATAAAGATTCTATCGTGAATTTGTTTTCAGTGTAGGCCCTAGAATGGGCGACAGTGGGCGAAATAGGACTAAAATTAAGTATAGGTACAGGATAAATTCAGAACGCCAACATTGTTTTATTCATTTCGAAGAAACCATGTTGAATATAAATTGCGCATTAACCTATGTACAATTGTACAGACAGCATCAAAATTATCATAGCTACCAAAAATATCTGAGCAGTTGATAAAAAAAACTTTTATAATATTTATTGATAAAAAAAAGCACAGTAGGTACCTTATTAAGGTGAAGAGTACCCCGCACTATCGACGATAACTGATTAAAATTTTTAGCCATTTTCATTCAATTTGTTGTCATTTGTTCTGAAACAACAAATGAAAATTCACCTTGGCGTATACTTGGTTGGTACTTACTTTTTGGTTGGTTTAAACGCTAAGATCATTTTGATGCTGACTGTACCTATTTACAATACTTTTATTACTAGGAAGTGCATGCATATGTAATAAATATGACCCTGTATCCTAATATAGAGCGACAATAATATTGAAGTTGCTATTGTTTTCTTATTGGAAAATACGCAAGTAATTTAAACAAACAATCAATTTGGTCCTTACTTAGAATTAGGTACGTGATAAAATGCATATACTTAGCTTAAGATAGATACCTAATTTAATCGCGGTTAGTGAATGATATTGCAGAAATAAAATAGTTAAACCTTTTACATACAGGAACAATTATTATTTCAAGGTCTGTTCAAGTAGGAAGAGCTCCCACTGAAATAAATTGTCCCCAATACACTTTTGAATCAAAATCCTACACACGTCAGTGTACCTTTGTAGACCCTTTCTTTAATGCAACATACCTAATATTGATAAAAAGGGTAGCTCAGTGGATAAGAACGTACCTACCTTCCATACGGGGGTCAAGATTCGAATCCGAGCATTCACCTCTGGATTTTTCAAATATATGTGCATATTTCTACCATTAGCTCGGCGGTGAGGGAAATACATTGTGAGATTGTTTTTGAGTAATTATCTGAGACATGCACCCTGCTTGGAGATATTGTGGATAGGTACTTACAATCCATAGTAATATTATAAATGTTAAAGTGTGCAGGTCTGTCTGCTTGTCAGTCTCTCAGAGCAACCCGGAGCGATGGATTAACGTGATTTTTTTACGTAGTTGAACGGATGGAGAGAAACGCAAATTCCACGCAAGCGTAGCCGCGGGCCGGGCCCGCGAGCGAATATAATGTTTTAGCTTTCCGAATATTACGCTAGAGGTGGATACTATACTATTGTTGAGTAATAGATTCCCTAACTACCACGAAACCTCAACAGAAATCTATAACAAATTGACAGTATGTTATTCTTTAGTGCGTTTCGTTTTTAAGTCTCGTTCTAAGAGAATATAATCACTACGGTCTCGTTAAACTCCCATTTTACGAGACATAAAATTTTCGAAACGTATTAATTACCTATGTATTATTTTGTGGAATAAAATAAAAATGTATATTTTTTTCAGATGATGTTACGCATTCTCACGACACTCTTGTTGCTGTTAGGGTGCGCTTGCGCAGCCCCTGCAGCTGACAATGCAGATGACAAGGGAATAGGACCCAAAGAGTTACAAGGCAACGACGACTTGAAGGCCGATGCTAGCACATGTATGTAAACATTTTTTAGTATCTGTTCAATGATGTAAATAGTCTAGCGGGATTAAGAGTTATCAATTACAAATTTTATTATCTTCATATTGATTTCAGATATCCGTAAATATTCAGATTGGAGTGGATACCCTGGAAACAGTTATAACAATTATGCAACTGGATACGGATTATTAGATGACAAATACAGCACGTACAACGGTGGCTATAACGGATATAATTCCGGATTCAGCGGCTATTCCGGATACAACGGATACGCCAGCAACGGTAACGGTTATGGGTACAAAGGCTACGGAGGGTACGATAGCGGCATCGGGTATGGCGGACAGAGCGCTTTAGCCAGCGGCGGCTATGGAGGATACGGCGGGTACGGAGGCAACGGTGGCCTGACTTCTTACACTGGTTACAACAATCCGTATTACACAGGAGCATACCATCTTGGTTACGGATACAGGAAGCCAGGCTATGGAAATATCTACAACAGCGGCATCACGCCGAGCTTAGTCACTGGTTATAGAGGTTACTCCTAGAAGATAGAAACACCATATATTGGGTACTGAGTCAGCGTTGCCGTATTATAAACATTTAATTAACATCAACAAATTAAGTCATACTCAGTTAACACAATCAAGTTACGGGGAAAGAAAGATTTTTCTGATCCGTGAATTGATGAAAGTTACCCATACTCGCCAAGTCACCGACATAGTTGCATTACATGGTTGCATTACATGGTACCCCTAGATAAATATGAATAACCTACACATATTTTAATGTAAGTAATTAATTTAATATTTAAGTTAACCAAAGTATTACCCAAAGTAACGTGTTACGTAGTTATAAGTTTAAAACTGTGTATATAAAACAATAAATAAAATAATGTTTGCATAGTTTCAAATCTTTATTACTAACAAGTGACATACACGTAAAATCATACATGCTACTTCATTCCAGAAAATGTTTAGCAACATTAGTTAAAATAAAAACATTAATATGTAATATTATTACACTACATAAAAGTCAGCATTACTTAGAAAGTGTGGACGACAAAAGCCTTGCGTGCCTTATCTAGTCAGACCCGGATGCACTGGTTTGCTTCTTCATGGATTTTAACGCTCTTTCCCGCAATTTCTTTTCCAGGTCCTCATTATTCACTTTTCCCTCTTCCTCCTCTTCCTCGGCTTCCTCGCTATCCGAAGAGTCGTCCTTCTTCTTAGACGCCTTTTTGTGTTTTTTGTGTTTCTTATGTTTTTTAGAATGCTTCTTGTGCTTCTTATTTTTTTTCGATTTTTTAGGTTCATCACTGTCAGACTCAGATTCTGATTCGGACACTTTCTTTTTAGCCTTCTTTTTACTCACTTGGTCGCTGTCTGATGAAGACTCCTCTTTCTCTCGTTTCTTAGCCTTCTTTTCGCCCTCATCGCGTGACTTAGATTTGTGCTCCTCACTATGCTTTTGTTTCGATGGCTTTTCTTCAGTTTTCCTTGATTTTGCGACATCGGGAGAAGGAGGTTTTTCCTTTGCAGAATCAACCTTTTTGCCTCGTCGTGCATCTTTTTCAGAACTCGTAGACTCGCGCTTCGATACCTTCTTTTTGTTCGACTTTTCATCGCTGTCTGAGCTATCGTCATGTGATTCTTCAGAATTATCGACCTTCTTTGACTTAGCTTGTTTTGAGTCCACCTTTTCGGACCGCGATCGCTCAATACTGGAATCTTTAAGCCGTTTCTTTGACTTTTTCTCGGTGTCAGATTCTTCTGGAATGTTCTTCTGCTTTTTAGAACTCTTATGTTTGACCTCCTCTTCGGAACTGGAATCGGAACTAGAAGAGCGAGCTCGTTTCCTCCTCGATTTCTTAGCCAGCTTTTTCTTAGCATTCTTCTTGCTCTTCTTTTTCCTATCATCCTCGGAATCGCTAGAAGACGAATCCTCCGACTCGCTTTCACTGGACGAACTCTCCTTTTTAGGTTTCTTTGCCTTCTTTGAGGTGACTTTCTCTTTACGTTTAAGCTTGGCTTTGCTCTTTGACTTAGATACCTCCTCACTGCTTTCGCTTTCAGATTCGGAGTGGTGAGCTTTACGTTTAGCTTTTTTAGCATCTTTAGTCTTGCTCTCCTCCTCTAAATGATCCTTTCCAGACACTTCGTCGCCAGATCTATCTGACTTTTTGTTATTCTCCATCTCATGTTTCCGTAGGAATGGTGATGCCGGTCGCGAGAGACTCCTGGAGTACTCCCGCAATGTTGGAATAGGAATAAAATCTTCCTTTTCATCTTCAGATGAATGAGCTGGTTTAGACTGACTCTCGTTCTTATCAGTAGATTTGTCGTTAACGACCGAAGAATCCCTACTCGAACTAGAAATTACTCGTTCTTTGGAGTGTTCATCACGAGTTATTGAAACTCGTTCAGAAGACTTCTTGTGCAACTTCTCAATATTTTCTGTAACAATAGAGAATATTGTAATTTACAATTAAAGCTTAGTAATTAAAAAAAATCAAATAATTAAATAAATTCCCTCAGCGTCCCATATATTGACCTGATTTGTCTAACAGATATCAGAAAACGGGGAAATTACTAAATACTACTAAAATACGTCTGTGTGTACCAGACACTGAACAAAAAGTGTTCAACAATTTTTGTTCAATCAGGAATTGTGTGTCATGAGGTAGGGCCCTTACAAAATACGTCATCGGACTAGCATAAATAAGTAATAATAAGCCAAATAGTCCTACCTTTCCTTGGTATCGAGACGGACTTCTCCAATCTCTCCTTTATGAGATCACTCGACCTCTTCTCGCGAGATTTCCTGTCTCTAGATCTCCTGTCCCTCAGGCTCCTCTCCTTGGACTTATCTCTTGCTCTGTCGCGACTGCAATAAATTTTGAAACACTTATCACTAAAAATTTACAGTCACAAAAGATAGTATTTGAGAGATACTATCTTTTTACATCTATCAGTGAAGACATGTTACTAGCGTTAAGGTGACAGGTAGGGCACACTAGCGACGCCAATCGATTTTAATTCTTAGCTACTACTGAAATATCTACAACAGCGGCATCACGCCGAGCTTAGTCACAAGTTTAAGTTCAACACGTACGCGAAACATTTATGCATGGTTATTTAACAAATAGTAAAAGTGTTTGCCGAGAGTTTGTCACCCCGAAATTGTTTAAAATAGATCCGGTTTAGTAGCTTTAAATTAAAATCGATTGACGTCGCTAGTGTGCCCTACCCGTCACCTTAATATATTCATTGTAATTGCCACCACATTAAAAAGCTGTTGGTTAATAAAATAATATGAAATAAACAATTTAAGGGAATTTCTATCAAGTGTTGCTGTTTCGCATTCACTGCGGGCGCGGGACGAGAGTTTTAAGGCTAATAGTGAATCTGTACATCGACGACGGTGCTGTCAGATGAAATCCATTTGTATTTAATTTGTCCTGTTATTTCATACAATGTACTGCGACCTACAGTTACTGCCACCCACATAGACAGTGCTGCCACCTGGTGCCATCAATTTGAACTTAATTTGGCCCGTTAATACAAAGTTTTAAAGCTATTTAGTACACCTCCCTGATCAATATAATAGGGTTGCCATATGTCTAGTAATTGATCATCCTGTCCCTATTTATTTAGTCTATGTCTCGTATTGTCTCATATTTCGATAAAATAAGCCGCCGGGTGGTCTCCCCCCTAGTAAATTATACGACTAGCCGCCGCAGGATTCCCCATATCGTATTGAAGAAATTATGGCAACCCTACCTCTTTTTCTTCTTTAGCCTGTTTAAACTACACTACACTTTAAACTACTTTTTGCATCCAGTTAGAGCCAGCAACCCTCGTCACATCGTCTTTCCAGCGCGTCTCAGGAGCCCAATTCTCGGGCTAGTGACATTTATCATACGACATATATCAACAAAACATGGTGGATATCGTATGAAAACGTTTTTGCTTATTCTCGCGATGTCAGATGGTGAAATATGTCACATATTTTCGTGCGACACGTATCTTATGGTCTTGACCATACGATATGAAGTGTCACGGTGATTTTGGTGATATTTGTCCAATTCAACGTGACGTTTCAGTCGTTTCGCGTTTTGTTGTTTATTGACGTTTGGTTGTTCAAATCACAAAACGTCTTCAAATTAACTACACAAACTAAGAAGATGATTGATTCTGTGTGTGAACGATTGTTTAGCCGAGAATTTTACATTTTCTTATATTTTCTTTAATTGGTACAAATTTTCACCAGTATTACCTACATACCTTTAAATATTCGTCATTAAGCCTTTTTATCTCAGTAATAAAATCAGAGTAAAGATTTTTTTTTTATTTAATTTTTTTCTTTTAACGCCTCTTTTTGCCACAGTTGCCATCTTTTTTTGCTACAGACTGAAAATAAATCTATTAGTTTTCGGTCGGTGTAACGGAATTACAATTTCATAAAATCAATTTTCTTTGTCGTCTTTTTTGATTGTATTTTAAAGTAGTTAAGATAATTATGTTATGCAACCATAAAATTGACTGTTGATATAAAAAGGCTAGAAAATTTTGAATTAATACTTAAACAATAAACATATAGATTTCTCGATTGTATATTTGTTTCAATTGACAAAATGGAACGTATTAGCGGAAATGATATGGGACACATTCCCTATGGTAGCGACTTTTACTATCGCACGGGCACGAGAATAGAGTTTTTTTATTTTTGTGACATTTTGGTGACATTTTCGTACGACATTGGAAAAGTGACATTACAAAAAATACGACATTTTATCGCACGTCCCGAGAATTGGGCTCCAGGAGCCCAATTCTCAGGCTCGTGACATTTATTTTCATACGACATATATCACTAAAACATAATTTTTTGTATAGTTTTCAGGTGATATCCGCCATGTTTTTGTCATATCGAAATCCAGAGAATTGGGCTCCAGGACCCCAATTCTGGGGATTTCGATATGAAAAGAACATGGCGGATATCACCTGAAAACCATACAAAAAAACTATGTTTTGGTGATATATATCGTATGATGACAAAATATCACGTCCCGAGAATTGGGCTCCAGATCTTCCTGGAGGGCGATATTTCCCGATGGCTTCCACTCAAGAAGACGCTTGCACCAAGACCTTTTTTTTTCATCATGGCCGTCACCTTGCTACATGTAGGGAGCAAGTTGGTGTGTGGGACTCAAACCCTAACTAAAACATGGAGTGTCCATCTCCCCGCAATCGCGATCGGAAACCTGACAGCCGGGACTCGACCGTACCGCTAATCGCGGTCGCCGCTTCACCTGGCTCCATCTGGCGGAATACAGCCCTTCGATGCTGTACGACCTATCAGGACACCCGGTAAGGTCGTCCCCCGCGGAATCGTATGCTGAGCAAGCCACCCCCAGCAGTGGGTACCGCTCACGTACTCCGAAAGCCCCACAAGTAGGACCGGCGAACTGGTGAAGGTCGCGGGTATCCCTTGAATGCGGGCGGCACAGGACCGATCTGTGTGGAGATCATTGAGGGAGGCCTCCGAAAGCCCGTTTAGTCACCTCTTACGACCCTAACTATTAAGGCAAAATGGTGTAGAATAAATGTACCTGGGAGAGCTACGCTTCAGCATGAATGGGCCGGCTGGACCGGAGTGATACCACGGTCTCACAGAAAACCGGCGTGAGCACTGTGCTGTGTTTTAGTTGCGTGAGGGAGGGCACCGGAGGCCCAATCCGGGGGAAGGGAGGGTTTAACGGTTGGCAGCGCACTTGTGACTCCACTGGTATCGCGAGTGTCCATGGGCGGCGGCAATCGCTTTCCATCAGGTGATCCGTCTGTTAGTCTGCCACCTATGACAAAAAAAACCTACTTGACTGTACGCCTCCTTCAGCATCTTCCATTCTTCCCGGCATTGAGCTTTTTTTTATAGTGACACAGTACATTGGCTCTTCGCAGCCTGACGGTAAGCAAGAGAAGAGTTCACGTTGCAGTTGCATTCAGTTTGAGCCAGCAACCCGCTTCACGTCGTCTTCCCAGCGCATCTGAGCTTCAGGGCGTTTATTTCCCCATGGCTTCCACTCGAGAAGACGCTTGCACCAAGAGCCTTTTTTTTTTTTTTTTGGTAACGCTGGAGGAATGCCCCCCTCCCTGTCCCGTATCTTGGGTACTGGGAGGAGGCGTGCCTAACCCGCACTACACCACGTAGTCCACCGGAGTGGAAGGGAAGAGGCACCCTTTTGCAGACCTGGCCCTCAGGGGAGGGACCCGACCCTGGCCTGTCGGCGCAGGGCACTCAGGTACAGCTGGGCTCTCCGCGGGGGGATTCGAACCCCTCTTGCGCGGCCTACCAGCTAGAACCTATCCAGCGACTCACCCACCCGTGGTACTGGGAATGGTGTCACGAGAACTGCCAAAAGGCTTTGCCCCGCAACACTGCACCAAGAGCCTACCCTAACTGTGAAGGCAAAGTGGTGTGCAATAAAGTACCTGGATCTATCGCGGGAGCGCCTGTCCTTGGAGCGGCGGTCTCGCGAGCGCCGCTCCCGCGAGCGCCGGTCCGAGCGCCGGCGCGAGCGCGAGCGCCTGCGCGACCGCGAGCGCCGCCGCTCCGGCGACCTGCCGAGCATCGATCAATGACGGACTTTACAAACAACGAAGGCAAGAGGGTGTATCTGTGAACATTTACACCCCTTTAACCACGTGTTCTATCAACCATTCTGAACAACATTAAATAAATAAAATAAATAATAAATATTTCACAACATGGCCGTGTGGTCCCGGCAGAGTAGAATAGGCCACCCTCACTCTAACCGAGGTGTCGTAAAAGACGACTAAGGTAAAGCTGCTAGCATGATCATCAGCACCCAGAGAAGGAAAACTCTGCAATTATATCAAAACCCTCGCCAACCCGTCTGCCAAGCGTGGTGAGTATGGCAATTACCCCTCATGTGATTGAGGGAGGCCCGTGCCCCAGCAGTGGGGACTTAAATGGGATGACGATGATTTCACAACATCACATACATTGATCTGACTCTATTTTAAAACCACAAGAACAATATAAATACTTATAATCTACTTATACTAAGGGAACTAATTTTAAGTTTGTTGCCTGAACTAGGAATTTCACGTTGCTTCTACCGCTTGCTTTAAGTCACTCGACCAACGAGTGGGTGGGGTCACTCATCTGAAGATAGGTAGCTCAAGCACCTGTGTTACGGATATCAGAACCAACAGCGGAATTAAAAATATATACATATAATACTTTTCTTTTGTATATACATACTTATAATAAATAGGAAACACCCATTTGTTCTATGATTTTTGGAAGACCAAGGCGCTGATAGGTTTCCTTGAAGAACTCGCCTGGTTGGAATGACACCGGCCGACTTCACCCTCCGCGCGCTAAATGGGCACAACTGCTGTCTGATTGCGGAAAAGCCCGCACGACGAAGATGACTTTTGTAAATTCAACTTCTCATACAAACTCGATCACGTGACTTGGTCTTTTTGTATGGGGTGTCGATAAAACTTTCGACTAATTTCGAAAAAGTCGTAGAACAAATGTTGTTCAGAATGGTTGGTAGAACACGTGGTTAAAGGGATGTAAATGGCCACAGTTACACCCTGTATAATAAATCCAAATAGGACAGGAGCCCAATTCTCGTGCTCGTGACATTTATTATCATAAGACATTTCTTATGATAATAAATGTCACGAGCCCAAAAATTAGGCTCCTTGTGTGATATAAATTTTTGGTATTTTATCCTCGGCACTTGGTTATTTATTTTCTAGAAGTTAAAGATTTTCTAGAACTTATTGTTACACATTGTGTAATTACACGGTACCACCACAACATAGCTCTCTGCCTATCTTCTTTAAAACCGACATGAATGGGCCGGTCTCACAAAAAACCGGCGTTAATTAGTGTCTGTGCTGTGATTGGGTGATATGTCAAATTGTCAACTAACGAATAAATAAGTCAATGTTGAAGTTGGACCTCGGTCCACAAGCACGCCATCTAGCGGATATTTCACACACGATAGCCCCCATCATTTTCAAAAAAAATTGGCCCTATTCTCAAAAGTATAAATATAATTCCTGTAATTACTTATGCAAAATACAAAAGACACAAACCTTTCCCTCGAGCGTCTCCTTGATCGAGACCGCGATCTTCTCCGCCTCTCGAGCGAGCGCCGACGTTCACGTGACCTAAACAGAATCCCATATAAATATATTGGAGTTTCTGTAAGGAAAAATGTTTCAAGTAGATCACTTATGAACTTTTATCTAGGACTTCACTTTTTAGAAATGGATAGCGAGGAATGCGCATGAGAGATGGTAGCACAGTGGTTCAGAACGAGCCTTCCATACTGGGGGACCGGGTCCCGATCTTTTAAACCTATGTGCTTATACCATTCATTAGCTCGGCGGTAAGGGAAAACATCGTGAGGAAACCTGCACGTTTCAGATAGTTTGTGTTACGTTAGACCATGATCGAGTTAGATCATTTAATTAATAAATAAATCATAATAATTTACCTTTCTCTTCTTTCTCTTTCGCGTCGTCTACGTTCCCTCTCTCGTTCCCTCTCGCGCTCGCGTTCCCTTTCACGCTCACGACGGTCCACTGATCTTCGGCGACTATTGCGGCGACGGGACTTGCTCCTAGAACATAAAATTTGGAATGCTTAGCAGCTTATGGATTAAATGTATACTGTCGAAGTGTAGTAATACTTTACAATCCCAAATTAGGTTACGCATAGTTAGTTATAAAAAATCTTACCGTTCTCTGCGAGAACTACGTCTTGGACTGACACTTGTTGAAGAATCGCGGTTGGACCGGTATTGACGCTTCTTATGTGATGATCTTTTCTTGGCACTTCCATCTATAAGAAAACTTCAAATTAGCTACTTATATTATACTTACATTAGATATAAATCTAAGTTACACAGAAAATATAATTTCACAATTCAACAAATAAGTAATATACGTTTTCCAAGCTTAACACTTGAATATGCAAATATGAATTCAATTACTGCATTCTTAGTCATAGTCATTTATTCTCCCAATTTGTAAATGGTATATATCGCACTCTCAGTAACCTAACCTAACCTAACTCAAAATTTTAGAGATTAGCATCAGTCATAATAGTATAGGATATAGTCCAAGATGATGAAAGGTCATTTAACAACAATTTCGAGTAAGTAAATAACACACACATATGAACACGATCTGAAAGTTTTAAGAATAAATTGCATAAAATTGCTTTAAAAATATCAACAATTTTGAGTTAGGTCAGTATTTTACTAAGAGTGCGATATTATCATTCTCAGATAATCATAAAGAATCCTTCAAGAACAAGTAACGAGATTGGTTCTCATCAATATGAAACAAAGCGGCCAATAGTCATATAACTTTAGACAAGATGTTATGTAATAAATGTGTAGAGTAAATTTAACTAAGTGAACTTACGTGACGAAGCTGATGTAGAGCGCCGTTCGCTCGAGGAGTGGCGAGCCTTCTCAGCAGGTTTCTCATCGGCTGGTTTTTCGGTGGTGGACCTATCCAAATATATTTTTTAATTATTATGCACACCAGGAAATTAATATTCAAGAAAATCTGTTATCATTACAGTTATTTAATTTGGAATGTAATGTAATTTCTAAACAAAAGGCACTCTCCCGTTTTCTCATTAAAATGGTTTTAATAATCACTCCTGATCATAAGAACCAACATAACATAAAACAGTCTCACTTAGCAGGCGACGCTGATCTCGACTTGGCTTCGTTGTTATCCGTAGTATTCTCCTCCTTCACCTCCTCCTTTTCCGGATCTTTAACTTCCGCTGAAGAGTTGTGATTAATTTCTTCTTTCACTGTTGGTTCATCTTCCTTAATGTCTGGGGATTTACCGTTTTCTGAAAAGAGAATTCTCGTTAATCAATAATCCTTACATTTTCACAATTTGACTAGTTGTTTTTGCAGTTTTAATGAGGCCAACATTGACCAAGTATTTCACAGATTTTATTACATTTACGACTTTTTACGTATTTTATATGAAATGATATAGAACAAATGGTCGCAGGGCAGGCGTTGAAACCGGCGGTAGTGGCAAAATAAGTTCTAAGCCAATGGTATACACACACACATGGCTGGGTACTATAAAACACGCTCAAAATACCATTTTGATATTATACAAAAAACTTGATTTATACAAAAAAAACTTGATTTTACCTTTTGCTTCTGGTACTTTGACCTCGTCTACGTGGGACGACTTCGACTGGCTGCTTTTGTCGCGGCTACTCTTGTCGCGGCTGCGCCTCCTCGAGCGACGCGGGCTCCCACCGCTGCGATGTCTATCAAAAACAAAATCAACATCTTAGCGCGTCGTTCCCGCTTGCGTCCAAGCATCGAGGCCCGGAAACCGCTTATCAAAATTATTAAATTGTGACATGTTAAGGTCAATTCACAACTAAACCCAAACAGCACAGCAGATTTCAACGGACAATTTTATTAATGAAAGACTCGCTAACTCATTTAATTAAAAAGAGACTAAAACTTAGTTTTAAAAATTCTGTGGACAGCCTTCCAGACTAACAGGCAAGACAAACACGAGTCGAGGAAGAAAAGAGGGCGCCAACTACACCACTTCGCCACTGGTAGCGTAACTTAGTAGGGGCGGGGATCGGCGGCACTTTTTAGGTTGAGGGGGAGACAATATGTTGGTTTCATGCTGGGGGCTGCCAAAACAATCTATCGCCCCGGGCGGCCCACGCCCACGCTACGCCGCTGCGTAAATCCCCCTTTAAATTGACAACTTTACATCAAAAAAGTTATATAAAAATTAGAACTCTATTCATGTTTTTAGGCTTTCTGAACATGATTTATACTTCTCTCGGTATTTATTACTCTCAAAATTGCGACATATCAAAAAAATAATATTACCTATAGGATTAATATCCTATATTCTTTTTAGCACTACTTTTTTTTTTAACGTTAATACCTACGCCAGAAAAATAATATCAGATGGCAGATGACATTTCGATTAGAAGACCACGCTACGAAAGAAGCCTCATGAAAACCGCACTTACGTCGCCATCAGCAATCAAATTTGAGCTTAATGATCATAAATATAAGGAATCTAAAATTTTAGTTACATGTTTTGCCGCGGCACTTTTCAGATGGCGCGTTTGGATTTGATTGACTCAGTCAACACTGACGAGCTGGATATTAAATTTTTGGGAAACAAAAAGCAAAGAAATTACTACTGTCCGTCCCGTAATGGTACTTACGTCGTTTTAGAATAAGCAGATTTAAAAATTATTATTTTTCACATTAAACATTGAAATTATCAAAAATAAAAAACACGTATTCAATGTTTTTAACTCAATTCTATATTTTAATCATCAAAATGAAAAATATTACTAAATGTTGTCAAGTAATTATAACTTACTTCCTGTCAGAAGAACGATCACGGGACCTGGAGCGCGAACGCCGGCGCTCCCGGGAACGGCGGCGCGACCGGGACCGCGAGCGCGACCTACGCCGCTCCTTATCCTTGTCCTTGTCTTTGTCCTTCTGTTGCTCTTCCTGCCGTAAACAATTATTTGGTGTTAGAAATTAAGTTAATCTAAATTTGTCAGTCATGTTTATAATTATGATGTCTGATACCTCTAATATAAGTGCTTATTAATAAATAAAATAAATCTTTGTTGAAGAAATTGTGGTTTACAAAATATGCAGGTGTTCAATTATTCTCACAATTACCTGTTTAGGCATACAATAGTCTATTTACCAATTAATTTCATGATAATTAAATTTTGTTTGACATGCATTTCAATACTTTATAATTAATTACATAATGATTGTGGTACGAAGTCTTATTTTATTATTTACCATGTCAATATGATGTGTCCATGTCAAGTGAGTGTCAATAACTAAACCTAGAAATGTTGAATGGTCAACTTTTTCTATTTCACTGTCATGGTATTTTATGTTTAATGTCTTGGGTGTAGAAGCGTCGTCTGCAAATAGTACACAGTATTCTCTCACTAATTTTGGAGTAATTAATATATACAAGAAACAAAAGTGGGCCTAAGATGCTACCTTGAGGCACCCCAAGCTTAATTTCAGCATAATCAGATTGCGTCGAAATTATTGTTTTAGTTTTCTTGTCAATAGAATTTACTTCTGTTGCTTGGAGTCTAATTTGTAAGTATGATCTTAGCAAACTTAATGGCACCCCTCGTATTCCCATGTGTTCTAATTGATTTAAAAGTATTGAATAATTTACACAGTTAAAAGCTTTCGACATGTCCAAAAGTACTACAGTCGCAGGAGTTTTTGTGATAGTGGAGACTAATACATCCTTGATCATTTTGAACATAGCCAGGATTGTAGATCTGTTCTTTCGGAAGCCACATTGCGCGTCATTAATTGAATTAAAAATTAAAACCCGACTACAAAAAAACACGTTCTAAAAAGTACCTATGCCATATTGATTTCATTTTATTATGAACCTGTTTTGCTACAGTAGGTGGCATACGACCACGGCGATTCGTCATAATAATTCCAGTAGAGACAATTTTCTTGTTTCCTACTTTTTAGAGCGTGTTTTTTTGCAGTCGGGTTTTAGTTTTTAAACTTTATGTTTTAAATGACTTCATTAGTATGTATTGATAGTGTAGAACGTCTAGACCTAATTTGATTCGTATTTTCCCAATATATAATAGAATAGGGCGAAGCGAAGTTCGCCGGGGGCCACAAATTAGTACGAAATCTTCTATCAACAGTTTTATAAGAAATAAATCGTAAAAATCATATTTTAGTGTAAGGACAATTTCAATAGAAAGAGATACAATACCACTTACCATTCTTTTCTTGATCTCTTCTTTCTTCTGCTGCGTGAAGGTCTCCGGAATCCCGTTCTCGCTGGCCTGCGCGCTGAGCAGCAACTCCCACAGCTCGCCCATAAAGAGACGCGCGTTCTTCCCGTTCAAGAATCCAGTCAAGTTTATCTGCATTTTCTTGGGACAAGGGAACTAGGAGTCGAGGAAGCGGGATCGGGAAAGAAACAAAGATCTCATTATTAATCAGTCTCACTCTAAACGTCACACCCTACCTAAGTATTTTAACATTTCTTTAAACTTTAACATTTTCTCTCTGTTAGTTACAAATTAATTTGTAGAAAAATAAAAAATAGTTGATTTTAAAAGCCGATAAGAGCGCCTTCATGTCAATAATTTAGTTATTCGAGGTTTACTAAGAAGAACAAAAACGATAGCTGTCAATTTTTAAGAGTGCATACCGATTCTTAACGCACATTAAAAATTAACAATACTGAACAAAACAATGGGCACTGAAATGACTCTGGTAGGGAAGCAAGCATCATGTACAATGTCCAACATGTTGTTAGTCTTCGTGCTGCGTGCGTGGGCGCCGGCGACGGCGACGACGGCGGCAGGACCGCGCGACGCCGCGCAGCAGCACGCCGCGACGCTCGGCGCACGGACGCTGCGACCACCGCTGGAGAGACAGCAAATGATCCCATTTTCTTTCTTCTACCTCTTGCATCTGTAAGGGTTTTGCGAACACAACCACATTATGCTGAACGCAAGGCCTAGTAGGACGGAACTTCCCTACCTCGAGTCAGATCAATCTCTTAACGGCTTTAACAAATTACACTTTATTTATTCTTTTTCAAGCTAGGGAACTCCACAGCGCATATTCTCTTATTATGAGTTAGCATTGTAAGTTATTAATTTCCCCGTAAATACCGATTTAGTATGCTAAGGCCTCCGAAAGAGTGGAGCCGGCGGGCGGTGGCGGCTAGCTGGCGGCGGCGGGCGGCGGCAGCGACGGCGCGCTAACCGATGGGGACCATAAAAATATCCATACGCAATCAATATACATGAAACACCAGACTTCAATTGCAGTTTCTTTTATACACTAATTTAAAATCAAAACCTTTTATACCCATTATTAAAAGATTGATAGTAAAGAAACTGCAATGATTACATTTTGGCATTAACATTTAATGTAAAAAGAATAGAATAAATTATCCACCTTCTCTTCAAGCTGATTGTTGACGTAGTCAATGACCACGTCATCTTCCATCTTGAGGATCTCGGTGATCTTCTGCGTGATCCATGGCTTCAACACGTCCAGCTTCACTTTTGACATGTCCACCTAAGTAACAATTAAATTCCCATCTTACAACCATATAAAGTTCTTAACTTCAAGCTGCACAAGATTTTGTTGTTATCACCATCATCTTAGCATGTCACTCGCAATTGAGTCCAAAGCAGTTGTTTCGTGTCCCAAGTACACTTGGACCATGATCTAAGATAAAGGAAGTCCAGTTCCAGATTACAATGAGACAGGGAAACCATACAATCTGGATCCTGGTTACATGTTCATAATCATTTCCGAAACATAGGTTTCCTCACAATGTTTTCCCTACTGCTGAGTTAGTGCTAGAAATATGCACATAGATAACAAAAATCCACTGGTGTGTACTCGAACTCGTATTTACGACGATTTAGGAGGTGTACATTCTTATCCAATGAACTACTCAGTTTCTTCTTAACTTACTGTAACTTAAACTTGAGTATAGTGTATTCCAATGAGGCGTATTCCAAAAAAAAGAAATAGTTCCAAAAAACTTACTAGATGGCGTGAAAGTCACAAAAATTTAAGTGTCAAATCATTGAGTGCAGTTGCGTTCTCGATTTTTAAAAAAAAACACCTATAGTTGGATTTTTAACTAAACAACGTTATTTGACAGTTGCTAATGTCAGATTCCCATACATTATAACATTTTTCATTTTGTAAATGTATAACACATTGACATATTTCTATTTTACTTTGTCTAATTAAAAATCCGACTATAGTACGTAGTGAACGGAATTGACATTGACAGAACTATTTTCACCTGCTAAGCGCCATCTATTGAGCTATTATTTTATTAGCTTTTATTTTTTTTAAGAAAACGCCTCATTATGAAGTCCTTTTTAACAGATGTTAATAGTTCACTACTAGGGAAGTACCCTTAGAAATCGATACTCAGCAGCATCGATTCTCGATATTGTAAACAATTTTTTATCGAATTAACTTTCAACAACTAAGGTTAATAGAAATTGTCGAAAGAACATTTTTAGACATGCAAAACCTTCAATCTTGTTTTTTGTCGAAAAAGTAATACACGATTGGATGTAATCGATGGATGACCAAAATAATCTTGGAAGGCGCACCACAAATTACGCAAAACTTTTTTGACATTACAAATAAAACAATAACGACACTCAACAACAAAAAAACTCAAGAAAAACGCGTACGTCTTATTGTCGTCACCGTAGGCTTTTCTGCACTCTCGTCTCGTACTGAAGTGAGAAACAAAATGGCAGATGATTGATGAACACGGACTTTTTAAATTGGCGAACATAGAATTTTATATCTCTGGAACATGCCCTTTTAAGTAAAGTAATTACATCACGTTCAATATTCAGATCTGGTTAATTTATTTTGTTATTTGAACAGTTTAAATATTACCTGCAAATTACTGTACTTTTAATTACGTTTTATTGTAAAATGCATTTAAGTTACATATTTCAGCTATTATTTCAGCCCCATTGCCGCCAGATTAATTTTCATTCGCGAATGATCGGTTTAACGGCGACGGGTAGCCTTAACTAGCGTCACCATTCGTTTTTAATTGATAGCTACTAAACCGGATCTATTTTAAAGAATTTCGGGGTTACAACCTCTCGGCAAATACTTACTTATACTATTTATTAAATTACCATGCACAAATGTTGGCATCCGTTTTTGTACGCGAAAAATTGATTACCGCCAAAAGTGGCCACTTTTAGCGTGAATCAATTTTTCGCGTACAAATGTTGTGTCCGCATTTCTGCATGGTTATTTAATAAATAGTATAAGATAAGATAAGATAAAAAATTCTTTATTCAATTTAGGTCCACACAGAACACTTATGAATGTCAAAATAGGTACATAATATCTACCGCTGCACTATGCGATAAAGGCCCGATTTAGCTAGACAAAAAGGGTCAAGCCCTTTTAGCCACTGTCCTAGCTACTACGATAGCTAACATTCCCGTGATAGTCATAACGTCAATTTTTTTTCCAAATACCCTCTAAAAAATTATAATTGATTTCGAAGTATAAGATATGACCGTCGCTATAATGAAATTATTCACTTTTTCGTTTATTATAAATTTTCAATTTGGTCAAGAAAATATATATTTTTTATTTTATTTTAAATTTAACTTAAGTGAAAGCTGAACAAAAAGGAATCGACAAGACCGATCTGATGTACGAGCGCAAACCAGTTATTGTACCTATGTACGCAACCATGTATTCAATCAGAATCTCCATCTCCAGTAGATCCGAGTAATCAGGAGTTTAGCAAAATTAATAGACTGATCTGGAACGTTTACCAGCGGAAATACGTACAGTGACATTTTCAGAAATACTGGATTACATCCGAAAAGTGAGAAAGGAAGATAGTTTATGTGATGTGAGTTTACCCAGTTTTGATAGTGACTCCGAGGATGTAGAATGAATGACATACTTTATGTCCTGTAAGTAATATTAAGCCAAATAAACACAATTTTCAAAAATAATTTACTGTTTTATTTAATTATACATTAAACATATTATTGCCATAGCATAATTGTCACACTGGAATTGAACTAAATAACCAAATTTCTATAATTTACAACCTAAACCTATAACCAATTTAAGCTGATCTCGGAACACGTATCGCGTGTATGCATAGAGAGTTCAACTTACGCTGGCTACTTTTTTTCTTGACAGTACAGCTATGTTTAACGATCTAAATATTTTATTGTTAAGGAAGGTGTCAAAACCTTCCGTTTAAATACCATTTTGCATCTTAAATAATATTGTCTAGCTAAATACAATTATGAAAGTAAATAGACTAATATGAATACCAACTCATAAGTGTTTGCCGACAGGTTGTAACCCCGAAATTGTTTAAAATAGATCCAGTTTGATAGCTAAAAATTAAAATCGATTGGCGTCGCTAGTGTGGCCACCCGTCACCTTAAGTAACTGAATACTTGAGGCACGTCACTATGTTTAAAAGTAAAACATAAACCATAGTACGTAACCGCAATCGCGCAAAAAAATATTATTTTGTTTTGATTATTTCGAGCATTATATTCAAACACTATATGTTAATTTTGTTTGGGAATTAATTGTAGGGTGTTTTGTATAATTGTATATTTGAAATGACAAATTACTACCAAATACAAACAGAGATATTCAATTGGGATTTATATGAAACATGCAGAGTTACGTTCTTCGAAATGTCAAAAAGGACTTTGTAATTAGGAACAGAGTATAAGGAATGATTTTATGATCCATAGTTACTTTTTGGTAAAATTAACTATAGTTAACTGTCTAAGTGATGTAATTCTTTGTAATATAACTATCGGTTAAACTAATTATACTTAGTTTAAAAAAAAACGTTTTGGTGATATTTTACCATTGGTTACTTTTTTAAACCAATAGTTCAGTTTAACTAAGCTTCAAAAATCGGCCCTTAGAAAATTGAAATAACAATGTTTGAGTAGCTCCCAAAGTTAACAAGCATATAAGTATTGGGGCTTAACCTTATTTTCACTTTAAAAGGTGTGCTAAACATTGAAAATTTGTATGTAGTTATTAAATATCAATAGTGAAGTTATTTTAAGCAAAATAAATTAATTATAATTTCATCAAACCTGTTGTGTTAAACAATCTCCAAATTTCATCTGCTTCATCAGCTTCTTCTCCTTGTCGCTGAAGCGGGTGTCCTGCTCGGTGCTTGTTCCCTATAAGAATTAAATTCAAATAAATAACAAAATACAGTAAACAATTCTGTAGTGTGTGATTCAGCTTGCCCTTAGATTTGTAAGTGTATATAAGATAGATTTAGTTTGTAATAGCATCACTTGTTTGTTTTACACATCCCCAAAGCCCATCATTGCAATGAGATCCTGCCAGGATTGCAATTCCTTCCTGCCTTCTACACAGCTACATTTGGAAATACAAAACTTACTTTGTAATAATTTAGATATTTTGTGATAATAACAAAGGTACAAGTTTCCCAGATATCAGCAAAACAAAGTGGTTATTGACAACATAGGTCTATGAACTTCAATGCAACATTGTAAACAAAATACCTAAATTTATTTGTATAATTCATTATAAAATTATTTAAATTCATTATAAAATTATTTCAGTAAGTAATCATTTGTTTGGTATTAAATTATAAAAAATCACACTTTTCACAGGTGTGCAAATTTTCACAGATTTTTTTACCAAGAAAAGAGAGAGCTGTTAGTCTGCATCAAAATGATTTTAACATTCAAATCTACCAAAAATATCTGAGCATTTATTTTTAAGTGATACAGGCAGACGAACACCGCAACACCAGTGGAGTCACAAGTGCACTGCCAACCTTTAATTAAACGCCCCTTTTCCCCCTGAGTAGGACCTCCTCCGCTACCCTCACTCACACAGCGAAACACAGCACAATGCCGCTTCATGCCGGTTTTCTGTGAGGCCGTGGTATCAATCCGGCATTTAAAAAAACCACTCGTAACATAATGCTTTGCTTTAAAATGTACTTTCATTTGTTGTCATTTATTCTCAAACTACCAGTCTTTTGTTAAATGCTGAGCTGCTGAGCTGAGTCTTTTGTTAAATGTGAGATATTTTTGGTAAGTTTGAACACTTAAGTTCAGTAATTTATGATAGAAGCGACAAACAAGCATGCATTTTAATGTTAACTGTACAAATGCAGCTAAAATGCGGATATGAAATTGGAACCAATACTATATTTTTTCGGTATTTAGTAGAACCAACAGCGATTCACATTGTGTACCTACTTATGAATATACACGAATAAGGCAAATAATAGGTTTCCCTAGATTTACCATCAGTATAAATGAACAGCTTACATGATTATGATGTGAATATTTGTTGATTTGCTAGTCCAGACAACAAGAACTAAAAACGATCGCAAAATTTTATACAGATCTTTGATGATATTGAGGCTTGCGCATGGGAAATTGGGGGCTGTTATCAGTACATAGCGTGGGCAGAATCCTGCAAGTATCTTTGTACTTAGTCGCCAAACGTGATGACATAATAGCAAGAATAATTCTGGTTATAAATTGAACTTACCGTGTACATCATCATCATTCTGGTATCCTACGAAAAATCAATAAAATACGACAAAATGGCTAGGGTTAGACCCCTGCCAAAGCGTTATGACGCCAACTCTTTAATCCTTTGGATGTTAGCAACGTGTCCAATTTCTTAATGTGCAAAATATTCTGTTATTAATTGTTACACAAAAACACTCTTAAATTACAATTCCATGGCTTTTATTAAATGTAATTATTTAAAATAGCAAGCACGTACAATGTGACTAACCGCCATTTTGAAAATGAATGAATGAGTGTTGCCAATTTTTTGTTTTGCCAGATAATAATTTAATATTTTACTTTTTATGAAGCCCGCTCCACACTAAGTCCGCGATTCGCGGCTCAAAGGAGCAAACACTATCACCTTGGGTAAGCTACACTTCGGCATGAATTGGCTGGCTCGACCGGAGTGATACCACGGCCACACAGTAAACTGGCGTGAAGCAGCGTCACTGATGTTTTGGTTTATGAGTGAGGGTACTGGGGGTCTGACTCGGGGGAAAGGTTGGCAGCACACTTGTGAATCTCTACTGGTGTTGCTGGTTCCATAGGTGACGGCAACCGCTTGTCGTGATCAGTCTGTTCTTCTGCCACATATCGTGACCTATCACATTTTCGCGGCTATATTCAAATAATTTAAACCAGTCAAATTTCGCTTTAGCCTACCACTAAAGCGAAATTTGTGTAGTGAATGTCAGATCGTCAGTACAGTGGCGCCCTCTATCATGTATAGAAACGTCAAGGAACTTTCCTTGGGTAGAGCCGATATAGCGATGTTGATACTTTTTGGTTATTTTCCATTGCCATGTATTTTGATTTTAGCGAGATATCAGTTTGACGTAGGACTGCAGATACGCGGGAATCGCTAGAGGGATTTGGTATGTGTTTTCTTAGTTTATGCTGGTGTTCGCTTTGGTATTGTGATGGGATTCGATGGTGGTGATACTAGAACGGACTGTAGGATCGCGCAGTGAACAATTGTAGACGAATCATCGCTATGTCGAACTTGCCGCGTTTCCTTGTGTACTTTCCAGTTTCAGGATATTAATAGTTTGTTCAACAGACGCTTGAGACTTCTGAAGTGACTTCGTTTTATGATTTGTGGACTCTAATTTTTTTTTAATAAATATTTCATAACATCACATACGTTGATCTAACTCAGAGATAGGTAGCTCGAGCACCTGTATTGCCATCTTGCATAAGGAAGAGCTCTGACCAGCCTCCGTTATACACGAAGACTTTTAATCGGTGATCAGGATCTACTGATTCCGACTAGGTGGATGATGGCCATTGCTATAGTAATAATAGTTACATGTTTTCTTTTTGTTTAGGTTTTATTTTAAATTTTATTAGATATCTAAATTTAATTGGAATGTATGGTCTTCCTACATTTTTATGAAGTGTAGAAAGCTATTTTAATTTTCTTTAATTTGTTTTATTTGACGTTGTCTGCCATTTGACAGTTTTATACCAATAACATGAAAAACTTTAAATCTCTAATGAGGTTTGTTATCATCACTGTACCTGTACTTATGAAGAGGTTTTATTTGTAACAAGGAGGAGTAGGATGACCATATTCATAGTTATTAACTTAAAGTCCCAGACAAGAAAAAAAAATGGAACGCTGACATGTAACTACTATTACTATAACAATGGCGATTGCCATTGTTGGCCTTGCGGCGGTGGGCAATCGCCGCATGAGGGTCATCGGATCGTCAGGAGTTCGGATAACAGTTAGAAATACGTGTATACGGTTCGTCCACACTTTTACATAAGTTTTATAGTTGCTAACTAAGGTTTTGTGTGCGTAAAACAAGTTAAATACCGTGCCGTCTCGGCGCAAACGTGGGCTAATGTCAAACTCCCTCACTCACTGTGTCGCTACTGTCGACGTGGCGGTTTAGGGAAACCGCGTACGTTTCGATTTACTCTCATGAGTAAATATAATGCTACAGATATCAGATATCTTACCCTCTGGGAGTACCAATAAAACGGGTGACCATAAATTAAAGTTTTAAGTTTCAAAACTATTTACTGAATGGTAACTAACAAATCATACATTAGAGTTACATAAAATACAAAATGATAAGCTTCATTTCGGAGACCTTGTATTTGAGAATCAAAATTACGTCCTGTATTTTTTTCTATATGTTGAAAATGATTTTGTAATACCGAGTGGTATTTCATCTTAAATCATGAGTGTGGAATACAAAAACAACTTTGAAAAAACTATAACATCTATCTATCTATTTATCTAATAAGTTACTATTTATAGAAACACTATTCTTTTACTGGCTGAATGGCGTTTATCTGCTTACTTACTTCAACTTCAACTTTAGTTGAACTTCAAGTATTATCTAAGCAGATTTTAGATTAATTTTGCCTACTACTTGAACGGCCTCTAAAGAAGAGAGTGCCCAGAATATCAGGTTTTTTTCTTTTGTAATAATGGGTGACGAGGGTATCTAGGTATCTATTCGGAGACTCCGGTTGGGGGACTCCGATGCGGCGGCCTCCTCGTGTGGCTCCACCGGTGTAGACAACTACACTTATGAGAGGGATCCTCTGGTCATTATAATGACCCACTTGATCCCCCTCTGGGCCGTTGCCCGACCTCTTCTTGTGGGTATCGGGGCTCCGTCTGGCATCACATGATATTGACCATCACCCTAGAATTATAGCACTTTGACGTGCATTTTCTAGCTAATATTTTCTAGCCTTTCATATCAACAGTCAATTTTATGTTTGTATAACATCATAATCATCATAACTGCTTTAAAATATGATCAAAAAAGACGAAAAAGAAAATTGATTTTATGAAATTTTGATGCCGTTCCACCGACCGAAAGCCATAAGATTTCATTTCTGTCTGTGGCAAATAGTGATGGCAACTGTGGCAAAAAGTGATGGCAACTGTGGCAAAAAGACGCGTTACAAGGAAAAAATGAAATAAAGAATTTTCTTTACACTGATTTTATTACTGATATAAAAAGGCTTAATGACGAATATTTAAAGGTATGTAGGTAATACTGGTGAAAATGAGTTCCAAGTAAAGAAAATATAAGAAAATTTAAAAATCTTAGCTAAACAATCGTTCACCCAGAGAATCAATCATCTTCTTAGTTTGTGCAGTTAATTTAAACTTGTTATGTGATTTGAACAACCAAACGTCAATAAACAACAAAACGCGAAATGACTCAAACGTCACAAAATCACCGTGATACTTCATATCGTATGGTCAAGACCATACGATACGTGTCGCACAAAAATATGTGACATATGTCACCATTCGACATCGCGAGAATAAGCAAAAACGTTTTCATACGATATCCGCCATGTTTTGTTGATATATGTCGTATAATGATAAATGTCACGAGCCCGAGAATGGACAACATTTCATATTTTTAACATGTCCATATTGTTTTTTTATATGAAAATAGACATAAAATGAACAGACCCATATTTTTTCTTTTTTCAAAATTTTGCCATTTTCATACATAAAATAATTATTAAAATTCTTTATATTCTAAATAGACGTAAGCGCCTAATGACGTCATCGGACGGCTGAATACAGCGATATTCCTTTGCTTATCATTGTTTTAATAAAAAAAAGGTACTACTCTCAAAGGTAAATAATAGTGTCAACATTGTCAACGTCATTCATTCATTCAACGTTGACAAGTTGTCTTTTTTTTGACAGTTGCATGTCATGGGTCTGGCATTTCGTAAATTTAAAACTATAATGTGCTAAGCAAAGAAATATTTTACATTCTGCCGTCCGATGACGTCATCTTACGTTTTTTAGTTTTTAATTTTTTTCTCAGTAAATAAGCAATATAAAAAAATAATAAATATATATTCGCGCAGCGTAAAAGTAAATAAAGAAATAGTATTTTTTGTTTCAGAGCTTAGCAATTTTGAAATGTTGTCCATTGGGCTCCAAATCGCCATGTTTTTTTTTTTCATACAGAATTGGGGTCCATATCACTTCTACTTACTTAGGCCGCGTTCCGAGATACGCTCTGAGCGCTGTCAGCAATCCCAGCTAGCCGTTCCGATTTAGTTTTCGTGATTAGAGCGTTTATAGCGATATTTCTTTGGAACGATCTGCTGGCGCGCTAACTGCGATTATGACGTTTTTCGAACGGATAGTTCGGCAATTATTAAATTATTTTTGTCTGTCATATCTATTCCTTAAGTAATTTAATTGTTTTTATAAACGTATAAATTTTGAAATGTCACTTTTGACAGCGATTACTTATAGTAATATTGCTTCTGAGCGTGAGCGCTGTTATTGCAAGATGGCGCCGATAGTGACGTCATGCATGACGTCAAGAAATCCTTTATGGACGCGCGAGGCTCACGTCAAAACGAAACGACTGTTAGCGAGCTCAAAGCGCTCAGAGCGTGTCTCGGAACGCGGCCTTAGTTCTTATATTGCTTGTCAAATCTGTCAAACAAAATTAAAGCTGTTTCTGAAGTTTTCTTTCTCTTCTCCGTCAAAAGTTTTTAAATGCACATGGTTTTCGTTTTATTTTTCTTTCTGGCTTTTGATTTGACTGAGAAAAATATAGAAGTTGCCGCAGATCGGTTCTAAGATTTTTAACAGAATAGAATAAACTTTAACAAAAGTTTTTTCGAGTTTAAAGTAAGTATTTGTGACTTCAAATATTTCTTCAAAATATATATTTTCCGTAAACTTTTTGAAAGGTATTCGTAGTAATCTACTTCTGATGTAAATATAAAAGTAATATTTACATTTTTTTACTTATTGATCGTCTTATTAGCCCATGGTAATACAATTTAAATTAATTAATAAACCTTGTTTGAATGGCCATTGTAGCCAATTATTTTAATTAACTTGTTATCAAGCCAGCTGGAGGAAATTTATTTATTTACTCAATGGAATATTATGACATCAATTTATTTATTTTTAGAATCTTAAGTTAATTAAACTTAGTATCTAAGCTAAGAATATATGATCATTGACCAATGACACAAATGGAATGTATTGGTCTTACACTTTAATAGCCTTTATTCATAAACATTCAACAAAACTTGTCAGCTAAAATGGGGTTATAAAGCAGTTTTGATGTTTGAAACAAAACATTTGATAAAAGTAATGAAAACTGGTTTATAACACCATTTTAGTTCACAAGTTTAAAGTGTGGTTTAAAGAATGTTTATGAATAATGCCACTTATTGATCTGTTAATAACATAAGAACAGCCATTACCTTTTTTCTACTCAAAGCATGTACTTACCTAATAGATAAATTAGGTTCAAGATGTTTGTATGTAGTTCATCCTTATTTATTGGAAATTATGCTGTAAACTTGTTTTACGTTTAGGTCAGTGTCATCCATCAGATAACTGCTTCTCAAGTATTATCTTCTTAGTCTGTGCTGCTTCTCTTTGCAGTGTAGAGGTAAAATACTTATTTTTAATTTGTGGTATTTGAAACTTTAACGAGCAAGATGACATAGTGATTACTTGCTCAGTGGCAAGATGGTTCTGTGATTTTTTATACTTTATTTTACACTTAACTATTAAAAATGGAGCAAATTTTTTGTTTTATCAACTACTTACAATATTTTTATATTCTAATTATAATTTTATTAAGTAGCTCATCTTTTGAAAGACATTAATCAATATCTGTTGATGAAACAATAATATGAATGTACAATGTTGGGTCTGGGTGTTTGATTCACTTGAACTATATGTTGTAAATTTTACTTGCTTGCTTATTTTTACGAACCAATAGTGTAACAAAACAAGATTTGTACTTATTATTATATTTTTTCATTTCTTGATAATGATTCTCGTCATTCAATTCTAGCAATACTGTATGTGTTGATATTGCATAAGTTGTTTGCGTTTATTTGTTTCAGATAACTCAAGATAGAGACTGAACTTTGACATTGATGTAAGACATCAATTTGTGTGCAGTGCCATACATATTCAATTGGATGGTAGTCTAATGTGGAGCGTTGAACTTGTTGGTCAGAAATCATTATGTGTATTATAAGATTTTTTTCGTCTGAAGCATTCAGTGCTCATAAAACAAAAGAAATATTACGAAAGTTGAAGGATGTTGATGCTGACATTTCTGGATTGTCTACCGAGCTTTGCTACCATGTGGAGCTGACAGAGGGGTGTGATTACTTGAACATTAATCAGATCAAAATATTGCAGTGGTTGCTGAGTTCTCCTTTGCAGCCAAATGCATTGAAAAATGAATCCATTTATAAGAGTGTTAAAAATAATCAAATGATTGTGGAAATTGGGCCAAGGTAAGAATGTTTTGTGTTGTAATAAATATTCCATATATCCATGTTATTTGTTTCATAATTTATCTGGAGGTACCCATGAATTCAAACTAAAAATTAATTAATATCTAGTGTATATTAATATGTAGTTATTATAAAACATTTTTTTACCTTCATTCCAGGTTTAATTTCTCAACAGCAGATTCAAGTAATTCAGTTCAAATATGTGAGAGTGTAGGATTACGGGATATTGTACGACTTGAGGTTTCTACACGGTATCTTATAACATTCAAAGCTGCTAAAATTGTTTCAACCCAACTGTTTGAAGACCTGGCAGCACCACTGCATGATAGAATGACTGAATGCATTTATACCAGCAAGAATTTGCCAAGAAAAAGTTTCAATGAAGGATTGCCTAAAGATCTGGAGCCATGGTTTGTTGTTCCTCTTCAAAAAGAAGGCAGACCTGCAATGGAAATAGTTAATGAAAAATTAGGTACATAGCATGTTTATATTACAAAAATATAAAAAAGTTTTTATAGGATTATTCTAGGTAAATCATTATATTTCTTTTTTTTAGGTTTGGCTTTTGATTCTTGGGACATGGATTTCTACATGGATCTGTTTGTTAATAAATTGAAAAGAGACCCAACCAGTGTTGAGTTATTTGACCTTGCGCAGAGCAACAGCGAGCATTCACGACATTGGTTTTTCAAGGTAACATCAATCAATTTGAATAGGTACATACTTACGATATTTAATAAGATTTTATTACAAATGTTTTACATAACAGGTGTTATATGTACAGAGACAGCCAAACATCAGGTTACTATAATGTCAAATTTCCCCAAGAATTAACCAAAGGTGTTTGACATAAATGGAGAATAAACTGAAGAAATTTGACAGCTTTGTATAAGTACTCTTATGTGTGGCTGTATGTACCTACTTAATTTTTATGCCTATCAGCAACAATGTGTATCGATGGTGGTACCCCTGGTGCGATTAATTTGAACTTAGTTGTCAGTACGGTTAACTCATCATCCTAACGAACTCGTTCGCCAACTCACCATGAACCACTATGTGAGACGTCTAAAACGTCACCACATCCTGGAGCTCGAAGACCGGCAATAGCCTTGGGCAGCAGATGAGTTGATGCTTCCAGTGGGAAGCCATTCTGCATGACAGCATCACAGAAAAAATTTGCTCATAGTCCGCCAACTGATTGCAAATAAGTAATCAATAAAAAAAAAAAAGTTGTCAATACAAAGTGCACTCACTCCACATAGAGGTGGTGCCTACTGGCGTCATTCATTTGAACTTATTTGTCAATATAAAAATGCTCTCAGTCCACATAGAGGTGGTTCCTACTGGTGCCATTCATTTGAACTTATTTGTGAATACAAAGTGCTCTCAGTCCACATAGAGGTGGTGCCTACTGGCGCCGCCATTTATTTGAACTTATTTGTCAATACAAAAGTGCTCTCGGTCCACATAGAGGTGTTGCCAAGTGATGCCATTCATTTGAACTTAGTAATTTAATATAAGGGGATGTGCAGTTAAAATTACTGACCTAGAAATTTTAGAAGGTTAAATTTGACCTTGAGTCAATGCAAAGTGCTGCTTCTACTAAGTTCAAATGAATGGCACAAGTTGGCACTGCCGTTTATGTAGACTGACAGCACTTTGTATTTTTATTTTATTCGGAAGACCAACAGCAGTCTTAATACGGTAGCAATTACAATGAAAGTCTTAAAGCTAATAACACGTCTTTACTGATAGAATTAAAGTAGGTAACAGTTTTAACATGCGAAGAAAAAGTAGAAGTAAAGTTAACAACATTGACAAGTTACAGTTATTGACAATTAAGTTAAAATGAATGGCACCAGTTGGCACCACAGTCGATGCGCATGTTTCCTATACTTTTTATATACATTCCTGAGTCAAATTGGATATATTATTTATAAATACTCAATAATTGAATCCTTGTACAGGGGAAAATCATATTGGACGGCGAAGAAATAAATGAATCTCTAATAGATATGGTAGCATCTACCCAACAAACTTCCAATAGCAACAATGTGATTAAGTTTGGTGATAACAGCAGGTAAAGAATTGATACAATTTTATACAGCTTTTTTTAACATACAATGTTTAATATCACCCAGTTTCATTTTGGTTCAAACTGATTTCGAGAGGTTTGCCTTTCTGACCTGACCGGGAATATTAACATTTTGAATTTAAAATTAAAAACTAAGTGTCGGCTTTTATGTAGTCTAATATCTAATTATGTAAGTTTATGCAAAAGAAAAATATTTTACTTTTGCATAAACTTACATTACATTAGGGACATTGCTTCAGTTGTAATTGCCACATGGGCTCTTCTCTTGCTTACCATCAGGCTGAGGAGAGCAAATATACTATGTCACTATAAAAAAATAAAAATACTTAATCTCTTAATCATATGTATTTGCAAAGAGGAAAAATTTAAAATCTATAAATAACGAGTGATGTTATAATTTATAACAGTGCCATAAAAGGTTTCACACACACAAAGATACGTCCATCGAACGTGCGCGCTCCGTCTCAAGTGGTCCAGGAGCGCGTGGAGTCCGACATCATCTTCACAGCGGAGACGCACAACATGCCGACGGCGGTGGCTCCCTTCAGTGGCGCCACCACCGGCACGGGCGGGAGGATACGAGACGTGCAGGGCGTCGGCCGAGGGGGGCATACCGTCGCTGGCACGGCAGGGTACAGCGTTGGCAATCTATACATTCCAGGTTAGTGACAATGTTTTGACGATGGTCCAGCAGCTAGTGTAGCGCACAGGCCTGGAAGGTTGCCGGTTCGATTCTCGATTAGGGTCAATATCCAAGAACTGTCCTAGTTTGATAAAATTACTCAATGATTGATGTTAATTGTCAAGTCCATTTTTATTGTCATATGTTTATTTTAATGTCATTATGACATTAAATCTCCTATTTCTACATATCTAAGTTTTGGTAGTTAAATGGGTCTTAGATCAACTTTTTGCTTCTTTTCGTTCCAGGCTACGATTTGCCATGGGAGGAGAAAGGTTGGGAATATCCTAGCAACTTTGCCAGCCCTCTCCAAATTATCATAGATGCAAGTAATGGTGCATCTGATTACGGAAATAAATTTGGAGAACCAGTTATTTCAGGTAAAGTAATTTTCAATTGTATTTACCTGTACTTGATCTCATTTCAATAGGGACGTGTGAAAAATCCTACTAGATGGCGTCTTCGCTCATTATACGATCGAAGAGATGGCGTAGAGTTCGCGCCACGAATAAAATTCCGGGGCAAAACACGCGCACTCTAGTCGCCCTAAGGTTATTTGGCACTCGCCAAAAGTTGGAACTGTTGTTGTTTCCTTTACAAGTGTCAGTGAATTTGACACTTTTCCATAGAAAAACTGAACAATGCCACCCTGTTACTGAAGTGACTTGTGATAATCGCACTGTGGTATCCATGGAACTAGAACCTTAAACGGTGGAAATGTGCCATTTTCGGAAAAACGTCACAGAGTGAAAGAGATCCAACCATCTCTGACGCAGACTTGTATCTCTATTTGTATCACCCTCGTATGTACTAACGGTTTCGCGCGGTTTTTCATGTAAGTATGGCTTTCTATGAAAGAGCACGGTCTTTTTAGGGTGCATTTCTATTGTCTATGGGTGGATCTCAGTCAATAGTACTCCATCTAGCGGATTTTTCACGCGCGGCAGTCAGTATTAGGTAGCCAGTCAGTTCAACATGTTGCCATAATTTCTGTTTAGGTTTTGTCCAGTCTTATGGATTGAAGAATGCTGACAATGTGAGGGAGGAGTTTGTCAAACCGATCATGTTTAGTGGTGGCATTGGATACATGCCTCATACTATGATTAAGAAGAACAAACCGGAAACAGGTAAAATCTCATGCGTTAAAATATGATTACAGTTACAACTGTGGATGAATGGGCAGGACCGACCGTAGTGATACCACGGATTCACAGAAAACCCCAATCTAGGGGGAAGGAAAGTTTAAAGATTGACAGTGCACTGTGACCCCACTTGTGTTGCGGCTGTCTATGGACGGCGCTAATTCGCTTACCATCAGGAGATCCGTCTGGTCATCTGCCACTTCAGACATAAAACATATTATAGTGAACTCTCAGTAGTTTTCACCGTTGATATATGTGTAGATAAGATACTTGTTTTTTTTTATTATTTCAGGAATGTTACTTGTGAAGGTGGGAGGTCCGGTTTACAGGATTGGAGTGGGCGGAGGAGCTGCGTCGTCCGTCGCCGTCCAAGGAGGTGACTCCCGAGATCACGCATTGGACTTTGGGGCTGTACAAAGAGGTGACATTTACAAATAGTCTGCTAAAATGCCAATTTTTCTCTGTCGGCACTTTAATATCGTTATAATAATTTAAGCCTACCTATTCTTTCTATAGTATAGTAGTGTAGACCAATAGTAATACTTATTGGTTAGTCTTATTCTATAATACTAAAAAAAATTTTTTAGGGGATGCGGAAATGGGAAATCGTCTTAATCGAGTTGTCAGAGGATGTTTGGAGTCTGACATCAATCCTGTCGAGTGTAAGTTGTTCTACTGATCCGTTTCTTCTATGACATGATAATTTACACATAAAAAATCGTAATTGAAAATGTACCTAATGTTATTATACCTTTAGCGATTCATGACCAAGGCGCAGGCGGCAATGGAAATGTATTAAAAGAATTGGTAGAACCAGAAGGAGCAGGTGGTCTTTACAAAAGAATTCCAACTTGGAGATCCAACTATCACGACACTGGAACTATGGGGTGCTGAGTACCAAGAAAATGATGCATTACTTTGTACCAAGGCAAATAGAGCCATATTAGAAGGTAGAAAATTGCTTGAAAGCTTTTTCAATTGAATAACTAACAAGTTTGTACTCATTAAAACTGGTAGGGTCAGTATCAAAAGTAGCTTAACACTTAAGTACCATGTCGAAGTAACATTTTTACGAATCCCCTTGGAAACTGCATATAATCGGCAGAACAGTTACTTCGATATGGTACTAAAGTGTTTTAAAGTGTTTATGGTACTAAAGCTACTTTTGATGCTGACCATACCTACGTACTTATAATATCTACATATAATTTTAAATAAAGGCATATTTTAAAAAGTTTGAATATTAATTACAATAATGAAGATACTAATACAATTTATCCAGGCTTGAAGGACCATTTGGAGAAATCAACGATTGCAATGAATTTGTTTTAGAAATTTGTCGTCGCGAAAGATGCCCTGTTTCCTTCGTCGGAGAGGTGACGGGTGATGGCTATATGAGTCTTATTGAGGACTCTTACACTGACCAATACTTGGACAGGTCAAACAGAGTCAAACCGGAGACAAAGGAAAAACTACCTTTTGATTTGCACTTAGAGGCTGTACTAGGTAAGAGATTAAATGTATGCACCTATATTTAAATATAAAGTTGTCATTTAAATAGATTCCACTTCACATTAACGGCCATTTGTAACATAAAAATGTTTCCAGGTAATATGCCCAGAAAGACATTTGACTTGAAAAAAGAGAAGAGGACAAAGTTACCTTTGTCATTGCCGACAGACGTAACCGTGAAAGAGTGCTCTTGACAGAGTCCTAAGGCTTGTGAATGTAGCAAGCAAAAGATATTTGACCAATAAGGTAATACTTCAAACGAATTGTATACACAGATTCTCTAACAGCATAGCTAACAGTAAGCAAACATAAGTGTATCAGCTTGTTTGCTTACTAAACATGTTTTTTTGCTCATTATTAACATTTAAGCTGAAATGTGTTGTCTGTTTTCTCCTGTATCTTTCACTAATATAATCACGAGTATATCCTATGGATATAAATAAATATACACTCGCGAGCTACCAAATCGACTCAAGGACCTAATTTACATACAAACATACTATCTTCAGAGGCCTATAAATATGAAAGTATATGTGCTTTAGTGATAATTTTAATGTAAATCGGCGTCCAAATGTTCTTTCATTAGTTAAGAAATCACCATCTACTTATTAAAATAATTAATTGAAATTTGAACACTTTTCAAAATCGATTTACAATAAAATTATCACTTAAGCTATGTTTGTATGAAAATTCCTGAGTCGATTTGTTTGCTCGCAACTGTAGATACTTTATATAAAAATTTTACTAGTTAATTTGTACTTTTCAGTTGCTTGAGTAGACTGCTTACCATACCAGGTGGCCAGGTTTATTATCCCAACGCCCGATACAACTGCTGTCATTTTATACAAATCTGACGTTATTATCCACGGATAAAGATTGGTCGAATCGGGCCTAAGTATGATAGGAGGTAAACTTAATTTAGTCCAACAAATGTTTACTATACATACATTGCTTTCTAGGTCGACCGTTGTGTCACAGGTTTGGTGGCCCAACAGCAATGTGTGGGGCCCCTCCACACGCCTCTCGCCGATTGCGCTATCATAGCTCTTTCATACCACGAGCTGGTCGGCTCCGCTACGTCCATTGGAACACAAAACATCAAAGGGCTTCTGGAACCGGCAGCTGGGGCGAGATTATCCCTTGGAGAAGCCCTAACTAATTTGGTAAGTCTTTTTTTATAACTTCAAACCGCATAGGGTAATCTAAAATAAATCAGTATTTGCAGTATTCCGTATCAATTTTAAATGTCTAACTTTAACATAACTAAACCCCCATACAATAGGAAGTCGCAGCCGTGAAAGTCGCGGAAATCCTTTGGATGCGGGCGGCACAGGAACCGGTCTGTGTGGAGAACATTGAGGGAGGCCAGTGGGCGGCTATTAGTTGAAATGTTTTTTTATGTGATAGGTGACAGACGAGCAGACGGATCACCGATTGCCGCCGCCCACGGACACTCGCAATACCAGTAGAGTCACAAGTGCGCTGCCAACCTTTAAACCCCCTTCTCCCTCAGATTGGGCCTCCAAATGATGATGATATCCAATTTATAAGTTTTTTTTTACATGATATAGGTGGCAGACGAGCAGACGGATCACCTGATGGTAAGCGATTACCGCCGCCAATGGACGCCTGCAACACCAGTGGTGTCACAAGTGCGCTGCTTACCTTTTAACCCCCCTTCCCCTGGATTGGGCCTCCGGTACCCTCACTCACGCAGCGAAACCCAGCGCATGCACTGCTTCACGCCGGTTTTCTGTGAGTTACGTTATTTTTTTATTTCAGGTGTTCGCCGGCATATCCGAGCTGGAGGACGTGAAGTGCTCCGGCAACTGGATGTGGGGCGGCAAGACGGGCGTGGAGGGCGGCGCGCTCGTGCAAGCGTGCGACGCTCTCTGCGCCGCCATGCGCACGCTCGGAGTCGCCGTCGACGGCGGGAAGGACTCGCTGTCTATGTGCGCCTACGTCGCAGGGGAGAAAGGTAACGTGATGACTCTGTAACACACTCGGCTCACTGCATCTGCCGTCGACGGCGGGAAGGACTCGCTGTCCATGTGCGCCTACGTCGCAGGGGAGAAAGGTAACGTGATGACTCTGTAACACACTCGGCTCACTGCATCTGCCGTCGACGGCGGGAAGGACTCGCTGTCTATGTGCGCCTACGTCGCAGGGGAGAAAGGTAACGTGATGACTCTGTAACACACTCGGCTCACTGCATCTGCCGTCGACGGCGGGAAGGACTCGCTGTCCATGTGCGCCTACGTCGCAGGGGAGAAAGGTAACGTGATGACTCTGTAACACACTCGGCTCACTGCATCTGCCGTCGACGGCGGGAAGGACTCGCTGTCCATGTGCGCCTACGTCGCAGGGGAGAAAGGTAACGTGATGACTCTGTAACACACTCGGCTCACTGCATCTGCCGTCGACGGCGGGAAGCACTTGCTGTCTATTAAAGTTTTTATTCTATTTGGGCCAATCAATCAATCGCATGTCGACCGTCGCCGTCACAGATCAATAAGAATAAGAAAGTTCGTGGAAGTGTCATGTGCACTTCTAACGTAATTTACGTAATGCAACATTAATAAATTATATTGTTATGTTAGTAATATTTTCAACACATAGATAGGTACTTATGTGTTAGTGCTTACCTACATAATTATTGTATTGTCAACAAGCCTATTGTAATTCATGTAATAGATAATATTTTTAGGCACTGTTTATCTTAATATTAGTACATAGAAGTTTTAGTAATAATATTGTAATGACTGTTTGTGCCAAAATAATACGAAAAAAAAAAAGAAAAAAAAACCGTGCGGACTGCGCGAGATCCAAAGAGAACTTTGTCGATTAGTCAAGCACATTCCGCCCGCCGCTGATTGGCCTAAAGAGAAAATAAACTTTTTCGATTGGTCAATCGCACTTCGCCCTCTCCGCCCACCGCCATGTGCAGGTCTACTTTCTAGCAGTAAAGCTATAAGACTTACTATTCCATAATTCGTTTTGACTTCACATTATCTAGTCTGAGGAAGGGAGAAGTCTGAAGCACTCAGTCCTTTTTTTGAAATGGGACATTTTTATATGTATAAAAAATATTTTTGTTTCCTTTCAGTGAAATCTCCGGGAACTTTGGTAGTGTCCACATACGCACCGTGTCCCGATATCACCGTCAAAGTTGATCCGGCGCTGAGGGCAGAGGGCTCTGCATTGGTTCATGTCCCGGTGTCCCCAGGAAAATACAGGTACCAATAAATACAATTAAATAGACATTTGACAAAATACAAAAATGGAATAATTACATACTACTTTTATATTTGCAGACTCGGTGGTTCTTCTCTAGCTCAGTGTTACAAACAGCTAGGAGACAGTCCACCAGACCTTGACAACCCAGAAATTCTCAAATCCTTGTTCAAAGTTACGCAGAAACTACTCAAAGGTATAAAAATACTGGCATCCCTTACTATTGTTACATTTAGATTTTTTAGAAAAATAAAATAAATTTATTTATTCTTTTTTAGAAAATAAATTGCTATCTGGCCATGATATCAGTGAAGGAGGTTTCATTACCACTGTGCTAGAAATGGGTATCGGTGGTATTCGTGGACTAAACATTGACTTAAAAGTAGAAAGCAATGTGTCTGCAATAGAGGCGTTGTTCAATGAAGAGTTGGGTATCGTGGTTGAAGTGGCTCAGTCAGATTTAAGATATGTCCTCGACGAATACAAGAAGCACGGTGTTAGCGCTAAGCACATTGGTAACACTGGCAAATATGGTATGAAGTCCAAGGTAAGACAAATTCAATCCTTTGTAATTATGGCAGAGAATGGGAGTTTCCTAACATTGATAGCTTCTCAAACCTAGTGGTTTCAATAGCAGTAATGCCACGGTCTCAAAAAAAAAACAGACGTGAAGTAGCAACTGCGCAGTGTTTCGCCGAGTGAGTGAGGGTACCGGAAGCCCAATACGGAGGAAACCGCATTTGTGGTTCGGTGATGTTCGAAGTGTTCATGGGCGGAGGCAATCGCATACCACCTGGTGATCTTTCTGTTTGTCTGCCACAAATCACACAAAGAACATGTTGCCTCGTCTCTATCAAACAAACATTTATTTGCTAGAAATACATGATACATAAGGTCTTAAGTAGAATTTAAGTATCTAGTGTTTGTATTTCGCTTGCAAGCAAGCGTGCAAATATTATAGTGTATACCTACAAGTATACCATATTAAAAAGTAAGTACTCTTTGAAGTAAACATAATGAGCTAGGTTAAATTTATAGTTAAAGTCATAGAGTAAGGTAAAGACTACTATTGTAAAGGTAATGTTAAAACAATATTTTACAGATTTTAAAAAGTAGTAAAATCAAGAATGGGTAAGGAGACATTATCGGGTTAAGAACACTGAATTAAATTCCTAATTTGTTTGCCTATCAGCTTACAAAACGAATAACAAATCTTAATGAGATACTATTTACACTCTATATAAATATGTATGTATGCAGTCATCATCATAAAGTATACAAAGTAAACAGGTATATATATATGTTTGAGAGACTTCCAAAGTTAACAATTATTTCGGTATTGGGTGGTTAGTCTCTCATTATCTCAAGATTATCTATGTCCGCATTTTGGCTTTTTTAAGTTTCCTTGATCAAGTAAAAGTTTTTAAACATGTTATTCACTTTTACAGATCACGGTAAACGTTAATGGAGCAGAAGTGCTAAACACACAGTTGATAGACGTATTCAGAATGTGGGAAGAAACCAGTTATCAGCTAGAGTGCCTTCAAGCGAACTCTGATTGCATAAACCAAGAATGGAAGGGTAGCTAACTTACTTACTAAATACTTTTCTGTGACGATAAACAAATAATGAATACTTACTATTTTATCCACAGTAATTTTATACACATTGTTTTGTTTGCAGGTCTAGAAAAGCGTAAGGGTGTGACGTATAATGTGACCTTTGACCCGTCTGCAGCATTATTGAAAAACAAATCTGTGAAGGTCGCTGTGCTTCGAGAGGAAGGTACGAACGAGTTAGCGCCCACTATTGTTTGCTTAGCGAAAAATTATTTAATTAAAGAGACCTCATAGAAAACCGGGGTGAAATAGCGTCTGTGCTGTGTTTCGTTGCGTGTGTGAGGGTACTGGAGGCCCAATCCGAGAGCCCTTTCCCTCTAAAGGTTGGCAGCGCACTTGTGACTCCACTGGTGTTGCTGGACCCGCCACCGGATCCGACGCCGACTCACTGGATCCTACCTATGACATAAAAAAATTATAACTTATATGGGACTACTGTTTTTTACTACTATCTAATTATATTACAGAATCTAAATCTTGTTCAACAGGTACCAACGGCGACCGTGAGATGATAGCGTCTCTGATGATGGCAAACTTCGATGTATTTGACGTGACTATGAGCGATCTGCAAAACAAGAAGATAACATTAGACGCTTTCCAGGGGCTGGTGTTCCCTGGCGGTTTCAGTTACGCAGGTATTTTTTAAATATGGTATTTTCGTATCGAATGTTAAGAGTTTTATGCAGTATTTCGTAACGTGTCGCTCACACACACGTTCCGTATAGTCTGTCTCTGTCTCACGATGAACCAGGCCGAAATAACCGTACGCGCGCATGCATCCACATCCATGCGTAATCGCTTAGTATGCGAAGTAGGCAGCTAGTGTGCTGTGTCTAAATATTTGACGACCAGTTTGGATCAGTGGTAGGGAACGCTGCTTCTGGTACAAGGGTTGCGGGTTCGATCCCCGCACAGTACACACATTTGTGTGCATGAACATGTCTGTTTGTATTGGTCTGGGTGTTTTCTATGTATTATAAGTAGGTATGTATTTACAAAAGAAAAAGTATTTAAGTTTATAATTGTAATTCCACTGTTGGTTCTGACATCCGTAACACCTGTGGACTCCGAGATAGGTAGCTCAAGCACAGGTGCTTGAGCTACCTATCTCAGAGTCCGATCAATGTATATGATATTGTGAAATATTTAATATTATTATTTTACTTATAAAAGGCTAACAAATAAATCACATTTTCACGTGTCACATATTTTCCAACAGACACCCTAGGATCAGCCAAAGGGTGGGCAGCGGGTATCCTCTTCTCGGAGTCACTGACCGCACAGTTCTCCCACTTCAAGGGGAGGAGCGACACGTTCTCGCTGGGCGTGTGCAACGGCTGCCAGTTAATGGGGCTCCTTGGCTGGATAGACCCTGAACCCGCCTCGAAGAAGTCCGACAAAGCTCAAATATTCCTCGACCATAACAGCTCAGAAAGGTAAGCCGTTAAAGATAAAGAACGCTTTTGCAGTTTTTTGTATTTATGTAGATCACACCTGAATCTTTACATGTCCGTCATGGACAGCACCAGTTAATCCAGCTACTATTGCAGTAGATAAATTTAAGACTTTTCATTAGTTTATGAATGCCCAAACATAATACACAGGTCAAATTTAAGATTTATATATAGGACTGCCCAAAAAAGGAGTATTTTTAATGCATGCAATGCATGAATGCAATTAACAGTTTAGAGTTAAAATACAAAGATGTACTTACTACTGCTTTTTGCATTGTTGGCAATTTTTTTAATAGTTGATGACATAATCTTACCATTGTATAGAAGGGAATTCCCCGAGTATGAGGTTCAAAATTAAACATAACAAAGAAAATGTCAAATCACACTTTATTTGCATTAAACCGATAACTCGAGAGTTATTTGGAATACAGTGTGAAGTTAACAAGTAGCCCGGGTTCCGAAGCGACAGTTTTGGACGCAACTAGGAATTACACGCTAAGATGAGGATCTTTACTTTGTAATTGGATAGGAATATGTCATTGAGGGGAGGTGTTAGTAGCAATAACATATTATTGGGTGGTAACACTGATATTGTAGTAGAATGATTTTTTTTTGCGTTGTGTTGGCAACCCTCTATTCCTTCTTCCTGTTTTTTCTATGGTAATGGCGTACAACAACAATTGTAATTTTCCTGTGTGAGAATCCAAATAAATCTCTTTAATCAAACAAATCTGCCCGTTTTAATTAAGTCCTAACAGATTCTTTGATTGATGCTTTGGTTATCGCCACTCCACTTGTTGATCAGGGCGGCGGCTACTTTTTTATTTACCTCATACTTACATTGATATATTTTTCTCATGCCACTTAATACGAAAAGAAGACCTACATAATTTGGACACCTGGACTACGGTATTTGACTATTTTTTTAATATTTGTAATCAAAAGACCTCTCATTGATAGAAATATTGTTGAAAAATTACTTGATTTACATTTAAACTACCTGAGATATCAAAACTTTAATATCACATTATTTTGGGCAAACCCAAAACTCTCCATAGAAATAGCTAAGATGTGACGTTACACGACAGTATTTATGCATTTCATTTGAATTTTGTATGGTAGCTATATCAAATGTTTTGTGTATGTCAATGGTTCTATTATAATAGTTGCTGGTGCAAATTGTGTGGGTTATTCAATGGTATAATTTTTTTTTAATAATTTCATACTTTTAAAAAAGACTTGCCCATGAATCTTTGAATGACCGTAAAACCGGCTAGACATTATATTTTTAATTGAGAATTTTTGCTATTGGCACATAGTTACCTATATTTTGATAAAATATTTTTATATTTTGTAAAATCTCCAGCTTAGTCAAATACCCTATTATATAACGCGATCTAACGGTTGGTACAACTGTAAAAACCCTAATTATATCTATACAAACCCAGGTTTGAATGCCGGTGGAGCGCAGTAAAGATCACCGAAAGGACAGACAGCGACGTGTGGTTCCGCGGCATGGGTGGCAGCGTGCTCGGCGTGTGGGTGGCGCACGGCGAGGGCCGGTTTGCCGTCGCAGACCCACAGGTCTTGGCCAAAGTCCAGAGGAACGGCCAGGTCGCGATGCAGTATGTAGACGATGATGGTATCCCGACTGAGGTCTACCCGATGAATCCTAATGGAAGTCCTGGTGAGTTTAAGAAAGGCTAAAAATAAGATGAGAGAAATGGGATTTTTGCGTTGTATTGATTTGTTTTATAGTAATTAAGCCGGTGATCCTTGCCAAACAATTGATTTTCTATTGTCTGCTGTCTTTGCCTTAGGTGGTTAAGATGGCACCGCGACGATACTAGCGTTGACAAGTGATTTGTTTTAAGTGGCCTAGTGGCCATACAAATGTAATGGGTGGCTTAGTAGGTGGGTTGCAAAAAATTGTTAATACTTCCCTTAAACTGGTTCATCATCATCATCATCATCATCATTTCAGCCAATAGACGTCCACTGCTGGACATAGGCCTCCCCCAATGTTCTCCACACAGATCGGTCCTGTGCCGCCCGCATCCAATGGATTCCCGCGATCTTCACCAGATCGTCGGTCCACCTTGTGGGGGGCCTGCCACGGCTGCGACTAAACTGGTTGTTGCCCGCTATTTAAAAAAATGTCCTATTCGTCACAATCATTATAAATCACTTGGCAGCGCTAGTTGCGCGCGGTGTCGCCTTAAACTTAACACTTAACCGAAAAAAAAATTCTGTAGGTATGGTAAGATTAACTAGATCTTATTTAACATAATGAGATGCTTACTTGTTCATGAAGACATGATCGACTCATCCCCGTGCTGTTATCTAGGGTCAGCGCAGTATTAATAATGAAGACAATTTACTATACAATTTATTGAAGATAATTTAGATATTCAGATAGGTTTGAACGCTAAGATAATTTTGATGCTGACTGTACCTAATATAAATTTACAACATGTGCGGATAAAGAATGGGATCAGAAATGGCGGCGAATCTATTCACTTCTCGCTCGCACACTATTTGCGTTTATACTCGCACTCGTGGGTGTGCGAGCGAGAAGTGAATAGATGCGCCGCCATTTCTGATCCCATTCTTTATCCGCACAGGTTGTAATTAGGTGAATGAATAAATTAAGTGATTGTATTACGATAAATGGAAAGTGTGCATCTGAATTTCTAAAACACTTTTCACAAATGTTTCAACAGCTGGGATAGCGGGCCTGCGGTCTGCCGACGGGCGCCACGTCGCCATGATGCCGCACCCCGAGCGCTGCGTGCTGCGCTGGCAGTGCCCGGCGCCGCCGCCGCGGCCCGCCCCCGGCCAAGCCTCGCCTTGGATGAAGCTCTTCCAAAACGCGTACATTTGGTCCACAAAACAAAACTAAATGGAATTTCTGCTTAGATTAAATCAATTTTTTTTTTTTTTTTTATTATGGCTGCTACTGTGTTGCCCACGGCGAACACTTATATAACTCTGCCAATGTCGAGCGATTAAAGAGACACGTTATATTGAGAAAATGACCGGTGTAATGATATTTTACTCATTCTGATTTTTATTTTTTAATTGAGGGTTACACCACCTAAAACAAAATAGTAAAACGTATACAAACAAACAAACACATATACAGCACAACATTATGAGGGAGATTCGGTTGATTAAATCAAAATAGAGGTTTAATCTAAGAATTCTGACGTATATCCAGCGTTGTCAGATCTTTACTAGCGAAGTGAGATTTTGAAAAAAAAAAGTGTCAAAAAGTTATTTTTGGTCGTAAACAACGCAAACTAAAACTACTTTTGACTGTCAAATCGGTGTCGTTTTCTGACACACGTGATCCGCTTACTCGTCAGATTTATATCGTTTTTGTGTCATTATCTCTGTGATTATTATCTTTGATTGAGTGCATGTGTTGTGTATGTCGGTAAAGGTTTGTTTGTAAGTAGTAAATACTAACTTTCTGTTATAAATTATATTTATTTACTGTATACATAACCTTAAATTCCCTTGAGTGTCATACAGCGACGAAAATGAATATTCCGCCTAAGCCCCCGGACCCACCAGATGATGGTCTATCCCCATTGGTGTTTTCCAATGAGAATGGACTACATTTTGGAACCCCGGTCGAGACATCTTCCACATCCAGTTCTGCTTCCTCCAGTAGGAAGCAGAAACGTCATGTGGAGAACTTAGACAGAACTGTAAATTCGGAGAAACGGACGCGCAATAATGATGATGTCGAAACATCTGCATCCCATCAATCTATTTACACTCACCCATGTTTCTCCCAATCGTACACTTATTCTGAACAGGACTCTGGGCCGTTTATTGTTCACGTTTCGAGAGTAGAACCTGACCCTGCCGCGGGTACCACTCTGAAGGCACTTGTTTGGTTCTTGCAGCGCACTGCCTAACGGCTGTGCGCTGCAAGAACCCTCCCCCATTGCCGAGGATAGGTTGATAGAAACAACCGTTGCGTTGCTGACTATTATATTATCCAAATTTAACGATGCTCTACCGTCCAACGTTGCTTCTCAACTTGCTACTCTATTTAAAAGCATGCCAGTGGACATAATGCATGGCAACAAAACACACTCATCCAATGAGTCCGACGACGGACTCTTGCCAGTTCCTTCAATGGAAATGTAAGAGTATCCGTCGCAAAAAAAAATGAAGTAATTTATCTTTTCAACAAGTTCTCCGTGGCGGTCGCTGCCATCTCTGAGACATGGTTAGTGCCCGATTCCCTCTTTAGGGTGTCTGGCTATGCATGCCTTAGAGATGACAGGGACGACGGCTACGGAGGCTGTTGTTTATTAATAAAAAGAAATATAACATATTCACAAATTTCAATCCCCGCTCACAGTCCATCACTCAATGTGGTGGCTGCGAGAATATTTAACATTTCTTTTATATCTATCTATATTCCCCACCCTTCCCCTTCACTTATCCCTGACCTCCTCAATATCTTTTCTTCTGTTCCTTCTCCAATCTTTATTCTTGGAGACTTTAATGGCCACCACACAGCGTGGGGTTCCCGCTCATGCGACTCATTCTCAACACAACTGTTGGATCTTTTCGAAGACCTCAACCTTTGCGTTTTGAATGATGGTTCTCCAACTCGTTTAGTTTCACCTTCACAAGACCCACGCTCTGCGGTGGACTTATCTGTCTGTTCTACACCTCTCTCCTCCCTCTGCTCCTGGAAAGTCTTACCCCAATCCCACGGCAGTGATCATTACCCTATTATTATATCCCGACCCCTATCTGTTATCCCAGCTGTCTCTCCACCCCCCTTACTGAAGTATAAAGTAAAATATGCCGACTGGTCCAAATTTAGTTCAGAAATTAGAGTACATTTGGATGGAGTCCTCAACAATCCTCCTTCTACTGTTGAAAATAAGCTGGCCGTATTCATGGAGGCATTATCCTCTGCTGCGGAAGCAAGCATCCCTTTGAAGAGACCGAACCGCAAGAAATTAGCCCCTCCGCCGTGGTGGGACTCAGAATGCACGGAGGCGGTTACTCGTCGAAGGGATGCTGAAGCAGAGTATAAACGCTCCATGTCTATGGACAATTATGTTCAATATAAAAAGATAGCTGCGCGTACTCGTAGAATCCTCTCTAAAAAAAAGAAAAACGGCTGGGTGAAGTTTTGCGAATCTCTTTCCCCTAGATCCCCTATATCAGGCGTTTGGAAGAACATTCGAAGGTTCCGTGGTTCCCTGATTGGAGCTTCACCATCCTCAAATGACCCCTCAACCTGGTTGAATGAGTTTGCAAGTAAATTATCACCCCCTTTTGCCCCCACGGAAAACAGTATCCCATCGTGCTACCCCTCTCTCAATAGTAGTGATAGGTTCGACCAGCCATTCTCCTTAGCGGAACTAAACTGTGCTCTGCGTGGCCTAAGAGACTCTAGCCCCGGAGAAGACGGCATTCCCTATTCATTCCTCTCCCACCTGGGTTCAACCGGGGAACAATACTTTTTAGACCTACTGAACGCAATTTTTATGACAGGCAATATCCCGTCCTCATGGAAGTCTCAAATCGTTGTTCCCTTGTTGAAACCAGGTAAAGACCCAACCAAAGCTTCCTCCTACCGCCCCATCGCCCTATCCTCTACCCTCTCTAAAATCCTTGAGCATATGATTAAGAACCGTCTCGAGTGGATCATAGAGAGTAGGAACATTATTCCCAATAGCCAATTTGGATTCCGGAAATCTAGGGGTACTACAGATAGCCTAGCCGTTCTTACAACGGACATCAGAATCGCCTTATCGAAAGAGGAGTACCTAGTGGGTGTGTTTTTGGACATTGCGTCTGCCTATGATAACGTGCAACTTCCGGTGCTCAGACAGAAGATGCTTCGCATGAGTCTTCCAGTGAGGTTAGTACATTGTGCAACGAACTTGCTTATGGGTAGAACAATCAAAATTAGGTCGTTTGATCACTCACTCCCCCCCAGAAGTCTCTGGCAGGGATTACCTCAAGGTTCCGTTCTGAGTCCTATTCTGTACAACATTTATACATACGATCTTGAGCAATGCGTCTCTTGCTTTTCTAATATTTTGCAATACGCAGACGATTTGTGCCTTTATGTATCGGATAAATCAATTGTCAATATTAATCGCCGCTTAAATTCTGCACTCTCTTACCTAAACGATTGGCTTCTAAATCATAATCTATCCCTATCAATCCCTAAAAGTAACGTCATGGTATTCACTAGAAAGAGATCTATCCCGCTCATTGACATTCACTGTGATGGTCAACCTATCCCTCTTGCTGACCAAGTTAAATTCCTCGGCGTCATCCTTGACACGAGAATGTCCGGTGTCCCCCATTTCAATTATGTGGCTCAGAAATGCGAAAAAGGAATCAACATCCTCAGGTCCCTCTCAGGTGTCTGGTGGGGGTCTCATCCTTACAGCCAAAAACTGCTTTATAATGCTGTAGTCCGAAGCCACCTGGACTATGCTTCTTTTCTTCTTGAACCCTGTAACAAAGAAACATTAAACAGGTTAGAAAAACTCCAAATGAAAGCATTAAGAATCGTCCTTGGAGCGATGAAGTCCTCCCCAAAAATTGCCTTACAGGTGGAGGCTATGGACCCCCCACTAGATCTCCGCCGTCAATACCTCTCGGATAGGTTTATATTTAAAACCAACCAATCTAGTGATCATCCCCTCATTTCCAGACTTCAAAACTTATCCGAGCTGATCTCTCAACCTTCTTGTAAATATTGGGCCCATAAAACCCCTCCTCTAACAATTACTAGTTACAGAAAACTTCCATCCTTGTCTTACCCAATGGTACAGTTTCCCATAAACCCCCTCTTTCAAATACCCTATGATGCCCTAATCTTTCAACCCCAAGTTGTCCTGGACTTTGGAATTCCCAAAAACGACCCAATGGCTGACTACAAATTCAACATGTATCTGAACAAAGATTGGCAAGATTGGTTGCCAATTTATACTGATGCCTCAAAATCACCGACAGAGGACACAGTAGGAAGCGCGGTATGGATTCCAAAGTTCCAGGTCATGTTAAATTTTAAATCTCCCAAAGAATGTTCAGTATTTACAGGGGAGTCTATTGCTATATTAGAGGCCCTATCGTATGTGCTTTCGCATAAACTAAATAAAACAGTAATACTCTCAGACTCCAAAAGTTGTTTACATGCAATTTTGGGTAATTTATTTAGGAAAAAAGGAGTCTCACCTGTAATTCTTTCTATTAAAAATGTTATATTCCAATGCCATCTTGCAAACGTAGAAGTAGCCTTAATATGGATTCCAGGCCACAGTGGTATTCGCGGCAACGAGCAGGTCGACGTTTGGGCCAGAGAGGCCATACAGCTTGGCACTGCTCGAGAGCAAAATTTTGCCCACGACATCTTACCACATGCAGCAAAGTCACTGAGAGATGATTGGCAAAACCGGTACAGCGAACTGTCTAAACTCAAAGGTCGTCACTACGCAGGGGTTCAACCTTTGATTCCCCGGAGACCATGGTTTTTCAAACGGAAAACCATGTGCAAGCTTGCTGTCTCCACTATTTGTCGCCTACGTTTGGGACATGCTTGCACTCCAGTCTTTTTAAATAAAATCCGTGTTAAGGACTCATCACTGTGCGAATGTGGTTTAGATGAAGGTACGACAGATCACATTTTTTTCAACTGTCAAAATCATCCTTTCTCGCTGTATGACGTTCTCCCCCCTAGAATCCCCCGCCCTATTAACTTTTCTTTTCTTCTATCTTTATCCTTCTCCTCTGTCATAAAATATTTATGTAGATATATTATAAAATATAATATCAGACTATAACCGAATCTCCCTCATAATGTTGTGCTGTATATGTGTTTGTTTGTTTGTATACGTTTTACTATTTTGTTTTAGGTGGTGTAACCCTCAATTAAAAAATAAAAATCAGAATGAGTAAAATATCCTTACACCGGTCAATTTCTCATTAAAACGTGTCTCTTTAATCGCTCGACATTGGCAGAGTTATATAAGTGTTCGCCGTGGGCAACACAGTAGCAGCCATAATTAAAAAAAAAAATAAAAAAAAAAAATAAAACTACTTTAAAAGTACACCTTCTCGAAAGTAAAAATCTTTGTCAGTCTTGCCTCCACTGAGTTAGTTCCTGGTATGTTTGCATCTGCAAAAGTATCATAACGAGGCAATAACTTCTCGTGAACTTTGTAAAAGTGCCTTACTTTTAATGTAGGTATCTCAAAATATTACCATAAATAACTGATGATCTGTAATTTTTGTGCCAAGACAGATTTACCCAATTCAAAGTGAAATAAATACATTCCTTTATAGTTTTATTTATAAACCTATATTTTTTCCTGTTTATTGTTGTTAAATGTATTTTCTTAAGTAAACAAGTATCTGTGATGGATCATCAATATAATTGTCTTCCCTGGATCATGCCTAAATTTGTATTAAATGCATTTTTTAATATTTTTTTATTATCATTTTACTTGTTTCATTTCAAGTTCTAGCTGTTAAATGGAGCATTTATTTATGTAAGATTTTGATATTTGTATTTATTATTATTTGAATGAAATGGGGTGGCATTGCGTCTCATAGCCACTGTGACCAGTAGAAGATCTATTGTGGCAGCCCCAGAACTTATTATTTGAATGAAATGGGGTGGCATTGCGTCTCATAGCCACTGTGACCAGTAGAAGATCTATTGTGGCAGCCCCAGAACTTATTACAGCACCTCATGTAGCTCCAGCTCCAGGATAACCCTGAGGATGGAGCTGATGGGGGAGCTTTTGATTTTTTGATATTTGTAAGTGAAGTTTTTAAAATAAAACATTTGTTTTATTAAAATGTCTTTAATTACTATTATAAAATGCATTACTAACAGTCCATGAAGTAGATAATGCAAAAACTTTATTGCAATTACCTGCACATAGTTATTTTGCATTGAGGGTTTTCGCATGTGAAAAATCTGGAGTACTATAGGAGTGAGGTCCATATACAATGTGATTGTTTATTTTTAAATGTGATCTGTCAAAATGTCAATTTGCCAAACTAAACCAATGAGGTTGATGTTGGACATCAGTCCAACAGTACGCCATCTAGCAGATTTTTTACATGCGAAAACCCTCTTTGATCCAATACTAATTATTCTTTTGAATTTAAAAATATGTAATGCTTGTTTTACACAGTGAAAATAAATGGTCATTACGGGTCCAGAACTAAAAACATCTGAGTATGTTTTGTAAAGTTGAATTTAATAATGCAAATAGATTTGATTTTTATTATTCAGGTACAGACTACTAAATTCACAAAACAAGGTCATATCAAACAGAAACAAAATTTTATGAGGAACTGGATAGGGCAGCAGCCAAAATAAGTGAAAGTTGGTATTAAAGAAAATTAAATATCACTCATCCAAACAACAGGTTTCACACAAAATAAATGTGAACCACAACTTTTGTAAAGGATGATGGCGCTTAATAGTTAGAAATATCTTAATACATAAAAGAAATGTGAATGAAAAAATATATGAAAATATCTTGAGTATAATTTGCAAACAAGCAGCCGACAAAACAATGTTTGATTCTTTGTAATTGCTTCGTTTGCAAAGTTGGAAGACTGACAATGGCCACGAGACATGTATTATGGTAGATTTTTAAATATTCATTACTATTATTTTTTTCAGTTTTCTGACTAATTCCCTTCTTCTGCAAGTTTCCAAAGCATCACACAAGTCAAAAAACCAAGTATTTTCATCTGCTTTTTTATTGTATAAATCCATTATACACTTAGCTTTTAGAGACACTTCTTTGTGGTTTTCGTTTAGATCATCTATAACCTTTTCTTTGATGTTTAAACCTCTAGCTAGATCCCTCCAGTTTGTGCCAATGTCTTCAATTATAGTTTCAATAATTCTTTGCCTTTTATGCATACTCATGCCTGTATTTGGATTGGATGGATAGTTGGTGAAGGATGTTTGGTGTTGCACCGGTTCTTGGGTTGTACAGGTTTGAATGTTTTCTGAGGCTATAATAAAAGAAGTAAATTTTAGCTTATTACAAAGTAAATGCATTATACTTACTCAATTCATTTAAATATAATAATATAATGGTCAATTTTAAGAAAACTTACCGTAGTAATTAACAAACTCTGCTGTTGGTAGGCGGCTAGATTCGTACGCATTAATTTTTTGGAGGAGATCAAATGAATTTGGGAGTCGACGACCAATCTCTTTTAGTGGTCCAACTTTGTCCGCCGACAGCACGTCTCGAATTTCTAGCGTTTTCAGTAGCTGGCCTATTGCCGTGATTTGCTCGTATCGTCTGGGCGAGTTGATTTCATCACGGAAAAACTCTTTTAAAGTACTCAGCAACTGACTATACCGTTCGCTGTTGTTGGTGCTCAGTAGAACTTGATCTTTTAGTTTTTTATAATCAGAGTACTCTATTAATGTCATTCTTTCAACGTAAATTTAATAGATCGATATACACATAAAGTTAATAAAAAAAACTCCACCACCACACCACACATAAAAGATATTATTTTACTCTACTCTATTATATGCACCAAAGCATAGATAAATATCACCAAAGTTTACGAAGTTATCTATCAGCTGTCGTCACCATATTATGGCTGTCACGATTGTCCTGTGTGTGTCATTTCGAACAAACAATATTTAAGCCGTTTCTTTGTACGCAATAAAATTGCAAGTGTTTAATTGCGATGAAAAATCTTACTTTATATATTTAAAAATAATCAAGATTAATTCTTACTTATTAATAAAACAAACATAAGTTTCTAATAAAGTAATGTTTTTTTATGAAATAAAACTAATTTCCACTTAGTTTTTAAATATGAACTAATTATTTTCTGCGTGACACGGAACATCTTGATCGGGTTCTTTTGACAGGGAAATTCCCTTTTGGCTGTGTAGGTACCTATAGAGTCGTGAGAGTATTTTATTCTTTGGTATAAAGTAAGGACAGCACATTAGTTAGCAGTACCGTTAGAAAATGAATCTCAGATAACCGTGATGACGACTGTTATTTTGCTTGCTTGTCCAGGAACTTGAGGAACATTGTTATGTTATGTTTATGAAATAAGACACTATTACATAAAGTAGTTGTTTGTTTTATTTTCTTCAAATTAACCATTTAACACATTTAGTTAATAATATGAATGACATCAAAACTCCATCAACGACGCCATCTTACTTGTGTTGCCATATCTACTTCTGGGTGAACCTACACCCAACATAATAATTATACTATTACAACATCTCCCCCTTTTAGCTTATTTTTACTTTATTACAATTGCTTATATATATATATATATATATCTGCCAACTATTACACACCATTAAATGTTATAAGTAACCATGTAATAACTATATGACAATTACTAACAAATGTTTCTAAGTATTTTATTTTGCCACCAAATTAGAAGTCATTTATAAATCTATTACATACAAGATGTTCTTATTATTTATTTACTTAACTTATTTCTAAAGTATACATGAATACTCTATCATATGAACTAAAACTAATCACATTCATAGTCTTCTAAATATTTGGGTTTCACTGTCTGTCTTTTGGATCTTAATACTTCTTCTGGATTTATATTTCTTGAATTTTCTATCTCAATAGATTCACTAACACTTTCTCTTAATTCTGCATTCTGAGCTATCTCTGGATCCAAAAAATGGGCAGATGAATCAACATTATAATCCTCATAAAATATATGATCACTAGTAACATAGCTATCCTCCGCTGGTGAACTCTGAGTGGGTGGGGCTAATTTAAGGTGCCATCTGTTTCTTCTAAATTGTCCCCTATCTGTATCTATAATATATGATCTAGGCTGTTCGCACTTCTTTAGAACCTTGCCATAAATTTTCAGATCAGTCACCCAAACCCTATCATTAATGTTCAATTCTTTGAGATTGACTACTTTATGTCTCTTATTATAATAGTAACTATCCCTACACTTTTTATCCCACTGTTTTTTGTTTAATGCTTTACTTACCATTACAGGTTGATCCAGTTTACTGGGTATGATAGGGAGGTTATCTCTCAGTTTTCTATTGAACATTAATTCTGCGGGGCTATAACCTATATCTAAAGTAGTGTTCCTATAAACTAACAAAGCCATGTAAATATCCTCATTCTTTGCAAGTAGTGATTTAGCAATCTTGACCCCGGATTCTGCTAAACCATTACTTTGGGAATAGTATGGGCTGCTAGTTATTGATTTAAAACCATATTGTTTGGCAAACATGTTAAATTTTGTTTTAAATTGTGTACCACAGTCAGATCGGACTACTTCTGGAATCCCATACCTAGAAAACATTTCTTTACATTTGATGATTATAGTATCTTCTGTTAGATCTTTTAAAAGAGCAATTTCTAAGAATCTGGAATAGTAGTCCATTGCTACTAAGTACCAACAATTTTGAAACTTGAATAAATCTATTCCTACTTTTTCCCATGGTCTATTTGGTGGAGGATCTAGTAGCATTTCTTCTTTATGATTTTGTGACATCTCTAAGCATTTAGGACAAGCTTTAACACAATCTTCAATTTGTTTTGATAGACCCAACCACCAGACAGTCTGTTTGGCCCTTTCTCTACATTTAGAAATACCCAAATGACCCTCATGAATTTTTATTAAAATTTCTTTCTGCATGCTAGTTGGAATAACAATTCTAGAATTCATCAGCAGAAGATCCTTTTCTACTGAGAATTCATCTTTATACTGGTAATATTGTTTAAAATGACCTAGTTGATGTTTTCTTGGCCAACCATAAGTTATAAATTGTTTTATTTGGACACAAATATCACAATTGTTTTGTTCCCGTTGGACTTTTGATAACATCTCACTGGGTACAGTTTCACTTATAATTGCATTCATATTGAACTGTAAATCTTCTGAGTTATGTGTACTAGTTACTAAAGGTAATGGCTGTCTAGACAAAGCATCGGCGACTATCAATTCCTTCCCAGGTATGTATTTGACTTCATAGTTAAATCTCATTAATTTAATCTAAGTCTTAAAAGTCGTGGGCTTAAATCATCTAGTTGTTTAGTTTCTAGGATTTGCAAAAGTGGCTTATGATCTGTTTCTAAGTGGACATGAATACCTACAATGTAATCTTTAAATTTGTCTGCAGCCCATGACAAAGCCAAACATTCTTTTTCTATTTGGGCATAGTGCTTCTCAGCATCTGTTAAACTTTTACTAGCATACATAACAACTGATCTCTGACCTAAACTATCTTCTTGCATTAGAACAGCTCCTAGTCCAAAAGAACTGCTGTCAGCTGAAACTATGATTTTTAAGTTTGGATCAAAATGTGCTAATGTGGGGGCACTCTGTAATTTATCTTTAATCTCTTTAAAAGCTTGTATCTGAGGATGATCCCAAACAAAAATACGATCTTCCTTCAAAAGTTCATGTAATGGTGCTAATATATGAGATTTATTTGGGATATACCTGCCAATAAAATTCACCATTCCTAAAAATTGTAGCACCTCCTTTTTATTTGAGGGTGTTTTGAAACCATTAATTGCTTCAGTTCGTTCGAGATCTATTTTAACTCCTTTTTCATTTATTATATGCCCTAAATAACGGACTTCCCTAACCCCAAAAACACATTTACTTTTATTAATTGTTATACCTCATTATGGAGCCTCTTTAGTACTTCCCTGAGTACTTTATCATGCATTTCTTTATTAGGTTCATATATCAATATATCATCCAATATGAATAGCAACATTTAAGTCTTTTTAACAAATTAGAGAACTTCATACTGAAATATTCTGGTGCACAGTTAAGTCCAAAAGGTAGACGGTTATAAATAAACCTACCGAAAGGGGTTATTATGGTTGTTAGCTTTTTAGAAGCTTCATCCAGGCATATTTGGTGGAATCCAGAAGTAGCATCAATTTTAGAAAAATAATTAGCTCCCTTCAGCCTTGCTAATGTATGTTCTACCTTAGGAATTGGGTAAACAGGCCTTAAAATATTTTTATTGACTTGTGTGTAATCACCACAAATTCTAACCTTATCATTTTTAAATACAACCACAATTGGAGACACAAAATCAGTAGGTTCCTCAATAGGACTAATTATACCTAATCTCTGCAATCTATCCAACTCGTCTTTCACTTTTGGCAATAACGGAATTGAAACACTACGAGGCGTTGCTTGCACATATGCTTTAGGATTATTTATAAGCTTTATTTTGTATTCATCTTTAAAAACTCCTAATTCATTAAAAATGTTAGGAAATTCTTTTTCTATTGCAACATCATAACTTGAGTTTGAGTCACTGATCTGATTTAATTCTGACATGCTACAAATACTTATCATTTTCATACTATCAATTGATGGTCTGCCTAATATAGCTGTGTTTAAATTTTTTATTACGTATACCTTACCTTCATATATCCTTTCCTTGTATTGCAACTTTAATTGTACTGTCCCAATCACATTTAATTTAGTACCATCAGGCCCATTCACCTTATCAGCAGTTTTCACCAGCGGAAGTTTACCCTTGACTGCAACATGTTCGGGTATAGCACTTATATCTGCTCCTGTATCAATTAAAAATTCTAATTTATCCACAAAAACATCATTCTTATAAATATCGACTTGTACATTATATTGACCACTATTTAATATACATACCTCATATTCTTTATTAGTCATTACATTTGCTTTTTTAGACCGACATAATTTAGCGAAATGACCTACTCTTCTACAGTTATGACATGTAATTTTCGATGCTGGACATAGAGACCTCTGATGCCTGTCTCCCCCGCAGAACCAGCAGCTTCCTTTAGTATTTTGTTTTACATGTTTTTGAATTCTGTTAACTGACTCTTGCTTATTCTCTATCGTGTTTATTTCTGTGTCTCTCATACGCTTTAGTTCCTCACATTGAATCTCCGCCTGCCTGCCAATTTGTATTGCATCACTCAATTTTAATTCTCGTTTTGCCAGCATATTATCACTTGCTCTTTTATCGAGCATCCCTATTACTATTCTGTCCCTTATAAGTTCCTCCTTGAGGGTCCCGTACTCACAGCCCTCTGCTAGTTTGTAAAGTTCTGTGACATACTCGTCAAATCGTTCTCCTACCAGTTGGATTCTTGAGTTGAATTTGAATCTCTGGAATATCTCATTTTTCTTTGGAGCAAAATGCTCGTCAAACCTTTTAATTAAATCCGAAAAAAACCTTTTTTTCACCGTCGAATTGCGCTAAATAATCTTCTGCTTTTTCACCCATACAATAAAGTAGGCAATTTATTTTATTCTCCTCCGACTTTCCTTCCAGCCCCGACACACTCATGTATCTTCTGAATCTTCTTTTATATTTTTCCCACTCCTCGGGCACAAATGAGAACGCGCCCGGAGGCGTCACCGTTATTTTCTCTTCCGACATTTTATGTACTGATCTGATTATTTACGTTGCACTGAATATTATTTCTTTTGCCGCTGCCACCATGTTATGTTATGTTTATGAAATAAGACACTATTACATAAAGTAGTTGTTTGTTTTATTTCTTCAAATTAACCATTTAACACATTTAGTTAATAATATGAATGACATCAAAACTCCATCAACGACGCCATCTTACTTGTGTTGCCATATCTACTTCTGGGTGAACCTACACCCAACATAATAATTATACTATTACAACAAACATTAATCACATTATAGTACCTAGGTATCTAAGGAAATGTACGACGTATTTATCCCATAAAAAAACTAAGTTTTATCTTGAGAATTCTCGCGGCCACCCAGTCAAGGCAGACCCTAACCGGGCATCTGGCTTCACTACTGGTAGTTAGGGGAAAATAACTTGCGCGCAACTTGTCAACTGATTAGCTAGAAGGCGAGGGAATAATACATCGTGAGGAAACCTGCATGTCTCGAATAGCTTTCAAAATTATGAATATAGTAGGTAGGTACCTAGGTAGGTACTTACCTATCTACCTAAAATATTTGAGATAATGATTAATTAACTTTTAACTGTAATCCAGTTGATTTGGTTTCCCTGTCTAAGGGTTGCAAAGGTCAGACGGCACGGCAGTCGCTTCATTGTTATTAAGACTTCCTGAATCCTGGAATATGGTCCAAGCGTAGGATTTGAAGCGACAACTTTGGACTAAGTACCTAGGATAAAAATAAATATACGGTAAAAAATATTTTAAAAACAAGCTTTTATTACGCACGAAAAAAATAAAATTCGTAGTTTTTTAAACTTTTTATGTAACAATCTACAAAAGTGTTTCAGACTTTCAGTTTAACTGTTCATGTCTTAGATTAAATCATTTTGGTTTAATCTAAAGTTCATGTAGAAGTATGATACGTAAACCTATATTATCTATAACATGTGATCTAAAAGCTTGTAGCGACCGAGGTCTACCTATGCGTTAACGAAATTGCGCGACCAGCTCCATCATCCAAGTTGCGTATGTATACCAAGTTTCAGTTCAATCGGTCTATTGGAAGTGGTTCAAATCCTTCTTGCAAGAGTTGTAAACATACATACAAAAGTGAAGTTTAATGAAACCTTGTTACCTAATAATAAAAATCATTTGCATTATAGGCAAAATATTTCCAAATATTATTTATTTACGGTAAGTAAAAAAATCGTATAAAAATATGAGTACCTAAGTAGTATGGAACTACTACTATTTTCTTTTGAGGTAGGTAAGTCCAGACTATCATTATTTTACTATTTTAGGTTCGTGACTCTATGAGGAAAGTAGAAGGTATCGGCGGTTGCGTATTGACTGCCTCGAGGGCGCAGTGGTAAGTGGGTCGCACTTTAAAATGGCGGCTACGCAAGAGGTCCGGGTTCAATCCCCGGGTTGGGCCATAAAATTTTGTACCTTTTCGGTAAGAAATTCTTAGTGTCGGCCCGGAGTCTGGAAGTCGGCGGTCATGTACCACCGTGTCTCGGAAAGCACGTTAAGCCGTTGGTCCTGCGCCCATTCCCTCCTCGGTCCTACGGTGTGTGTGCACTTGTGTTTGCGCACACACGTGAGCACTATAATATAGTCTGCGTACGCGGCTGATCGTTGAGATTGGTCGTAGTCGTAGTCGGTTGGAGGAGATTATTAGATATTAGATATCGGCGAAACTAGTGCCGCCAGTAGATTTATATTGATTGTGGCGATTGAGACTTAGACTAAATCATTTTTGGTTTAATCTAAGGATTGAGACAGATTTTTAAAAAGTAAAGGTAAAACAAGTTTTACATCTTTAAATACTTAAAAGAAAACAATGAAATCTTTTTTTTCAGATGCTTTACAATAATTCACACGCTGACTAACTTTCCAAACCTGTGAACTTTCCTAACAATTATGAAGATTATTGTAATTTGTAGCAGAAATTATTATCTAACATTAGTTTTTCTCAAAAAACTGTTAATCTTTCCTCCAGTTAAGTATTTAAAGGCCGGCAGCTATCCGGACGGGCTGAGCCGTTAAAGGCCCTGTTGCTCCCGCTTGCCTTAACCGGCCGGCGAGGGTTAAGAATTGTGTAGCATTCGTGCGTAAATCCCCGACCGATTGGGACTTCCACATCCCATCGGCCGAGGTCGGACGTTAATGTTCAGGCCTAGTGCGCTGGGGGTGAACCCTGCCCCTTGTTATCCTCCTCGACATGCCGGAGGCCGGTGGAGGCCCTCTCCACGTAAGTGGTTTGTGCCACTATTGCGCATTTAATGTGGCACAGGACCAGTGGCAGCTGGGGGGATGTCGGTCGACTGAGTGCGCCTCTTCAGTCTGGCCACGCTTTGTCCTATGTCACCCCTTCCGTGTGGAGAGCCCTCGGGCTCGGAGGTTCTGCGTCGAGTTCTTCTCAGCCAGAGTGGCACGGCGACAGTCCGGTGTTGCCAATGTTCTCGGCAGTTGGTGTTAGCGGCAGCCTCGTTTGAAGCCTGCAGAGTTTATATCCCCAACCCACTCAGCCAGTAGTGCATGAGTGGTGAAGGGTACCTGCAGTCCTCCCCCCGGTGGTGTTTGCACGTTGGGGTGCCACAGGGGGTGGTGTTAGTGGGCCTTGGGAGAGGCCGTAGGTCCGTCGGGATGGATGAAGAGCCCGTACTGGCGAGCATCTTTCACTGCGGTGACTCTACAACGATCGTCCTATGGCCCGTGTTCCAGGTTTCGTGTTCCGGCTCTAAGAGTTTCTCCCGAGTGACTAATTTTAAAGAATAACTAATTTTAAAACGTAGAGCATGAAACTAGCGCAAAGAATGGGTATCATACAAAATTCTGAAAACGTTTGTATGGAACGCTACATACGACGCGGTTTTATGCTTAGCGGTTTGAAATGGGTCATTCTTTGCTGGATTTGGTCATAAATTCAGTTAAAACATTACATTACCCCGCTAGCAAGACAACAATAAATAGCCTTCTTATTTTTTTTATTTCATTTTTAGGGCCACCCTGTTAAGGGGTAAGTTCAAGGTTACCCCTTAAGGTGTCGGGTAGGGCACACTAGCGACGCCAATCGATTTTAATTTTTAGCTACTAAACCCCGAGGTTGTAACCCCGAAATTGTTTAAAATAGATCCGGTTTAGTAGCTAAAAATTAAAATCGATTGGCGTGTGTTGCTAGTGTGCCCTACCCGTCACCTTAACATAGTGGCCTGCCTGAAATGATTTAGTAGACGATAATATATCATTGCAAAAAGTGAAAATAGGACCTCCTGGTCCGGACGTATGAATGTAACGAATACTTTCTATCGGTCGAGGCGGCCCATTCTTGCCGAAGCGTGGCTCTCCCACGGTCAAACTATTCTCAAAAGGGGTTTAAGAATGTAACGAATACTTTTCTAAACACTTCACAGCATCAAAATCGGTTCAGCCAAACGCGAGTAATCATGGACAAACATATTTAATTACATATGAACTACCAGGTCAAACTGAGGACCTCCTTCTTTTAAGTCAGAATTATTAAAATCTTTTTCGAGTTATTATAGATAAGTAAAATGTGGTGTAACTACGAGCAAACACATTTTGTTTTTTAAGTATAAGTACATAGGTAAGTACATGTAATAATTTAAAAATATAATTTGTACCTAATAATGAAGAAATTAGGTATACCTAGTAGCAGGAGAGCACTTACTTTTTACTGATATTGATAAGGGGTCATCGTTATATAACAATGGTTAATGATAAATTTGTTAATTATATTTGCCTATTAACTACATACTTATCTTGTGTATGAAATGTTTTGACCCCTGTATCAGTAGCTACGTAGTTCTTGTCTTTGTACGACACAATGCTCATTTAAGAGAACTGGAATAAATTTATTTGACTTTCAAAATGCATAAGTTCTTATTAAAAGATAGTGCTTTAATTAAAAAATCTGTGGATAGTTTGAGGAGTGTGAAAAATGTTACATTTTTACGAAAGAGTGTTAGGTCTGTGACGACGAAAAGTTCTAATTCCGATACTTTATTCCCTGAGAGAGCAGATTTTCCACGGAGGCATATCGGACCACGAGACCAAGATGTAGTGACTATGTTGGATTTACTTAATTATAAGGTATGTAGTGTATTCCTGGAATTATTTCCCTAGTCAATTACTTAGGTACGAGTAGTCTATAACCTACTCAAAAATATTTCCTCTACATATTTTTATATCCTACGTATTAATATATTTTTAACTAAATGATCTACTTACTAAGTGATATTATTTAACTTTAATTACTAAACAGTGCTTTATTTTAGAGTTTAGATCAACTTACAAACGATGCTGTTCCGAAAAAGATTCAGTTAGAAGAACTTATGAACATCACTGAACCAATGAGTAAGTACTTTATTGCAGCAAGAAGTTTCAAAATATAGATGGGTTCAATTCATACAACTTTAGAGAAGATAAATAATAATGGGTATATTTATTGAATATTACCTTGCTACTGCTACTGACCATCAATGTTATTTTAGGTGAGTATGATCTCATTGAACGAGTGCGTAAAATCGCCGAACAGAATCAAATATGGCGATCTTATATCGGCATGGGATATCACAACTGCTGCGTGCCACATACGATCATGCGGAACATGTTTGAGAATCCTGGATGGTATGTATTTTTACTCAGTTTGGAGCTTTTTATAATGACATAGGGGACAGAAGAGCAGACGGATCACCTGATGGTAACTGATTACCGTCGCCCGTGGATACCTGCAGCACCAGTAGAGTCACAAGTGTACTGCCGGCCTTTTAAAAATGATTACGCTCTTTTCTTGAAGGTTTGCAGGTCTATCGGTCCGGAAATACGGCAGACGATAGTTCTTTCCATAAATTTATCGTCAAAGCTTTATTATACATTGCGTAAGATGATTGATATCTACAGATAAAACTGAGTAATAGATAAGGACTATTGAAAAGTGATTCTTTTTATCAACGCGTTAGGTCAAGGTTTGATCATCATCAAAGTTCAATAGTAAAATTATTATTTGCTTAAATCACCGATGTTTACTCAAAGTTAACCATATACCATTCGCAGTAAACAGAACTACATGTTTGTTGAACTATTACTTATCTGGCTCTTTTATCACGAACTTCATTTTAGGACTACGCAATACACCCCATACCAACCCGAAATTGCACAAGGTAGACTGGAAAGTTTACTCAACTACCAAACTATGGTCAGTGATCTCACTGGGTTGGACGTTGCTAATGCTTCTTTGTTAGATGAAGGAACTGCCGCTGCTGAGGCCTTATCACTTTGCCACAGGTATGCCGTAAAAACGTAACTATATCTCGTACATCATAAATAGGTACAGATTTTTCATGAGACTGAGTATTGCTTGCAGACATAACAAACGAATGAAATTCGTGGTATCAGAGAGGATTCACCCACAAACCCTTGCTGTAGTCCAAACAAGATTGGACGCGTTGGGCATGGAAGTGACCGTTGTCCCTGACGTCAGACAGGTGGACTTCGCACAGAGAGACATTTCCGCTGTACTTCTACAATGCCCGGATACCAGGGGGCTGGTGTACGACTACTCAGGGTTAGCAGCTGCTGCTCAGGAACATGGGGTTAGTAGACTATGGGGGTATAGACTTAGGATAGGACCGCCTATGGTTTGGACATTTCTATTTCTAACTGAAACATACCTTTAGAGGACAAGGCAAATGCGTATTATTTTCATATTGGTCCGATGCTAGGTAAGTACCTAGGTATCTATTGACCAGAAGTTAGTAGTAGAAAATTGTAAAAGAGTAACAAGAAAATGAATTAAAAGAGAGATGAATTTATGTCATAATATTGCCTTAGGTATAAACCAACTAGGTAGTCCACGGTAGGTACATATACCATAATAAATCTATTACGAATGTTACTTACCTAGGTAAACAACTTAAGTAGGTACCTACAGCAGTATCTAATGATTGTCAGTACAGTTCTAAATACAATGAGATGATAATCATTGTGACTATAATGATTAGGTATCATCTCATTTTATCTTACAGAACTTTCTTAAAAAATACTTTCAGGTTTTCATAAATTTGTCTCGGATCTGGGTGTTCTGGGATTAATTTATTCCTTTATTTCTTACTAAGTGCCGTTCGTAACATCTATTGCACTTCTGTATTTTAGACACTCGTAGTGGTAGCCACGGATCTGTTAGCAATGGCTCTATTGCGGCCGCCTGCAGAATGTGGGGCAGCCCTCGCGGTTGGCACATCACAGCGGTTGGGGGTTCCTCTTGGGTATGGAGGACCACACGCTGGCTTCTTCGCGGCTGAACATGCTCTTGTGCGGTTGATGCCTGGTCGTATGGTTGGCGTAACTAGAGATGCTACAGGGAGAGATGCCTATAGGTAAATTGGGTCAATTCAATTCAAAATATTCTAGATTTGCATAGGTTTGTTCACAGATTTTACAAATCATTTTACATAAAATAATATTTATAACTATTAATTATAAAGTATCTATAATATACATGTAGGTAATTGCACTTAAATGTCGATTCATACAATATATTAATAAATGAATAAACATAATGATTCTACGGAGCGGAATCAGAACGTTGATTCCGGACGAGAAGATCCGACAAGAAAAAGATAAATCATAATTTTTCATCTCTAATAATAATGTACAAAGTTATCAAAATACCTAATGAGCAGTTCATTACTACCAGTGATAATTTATTTCCTTATTTCTAGATTAGCACTCCAGACTAGGGAGCAGCATATCAGACGAGACAAAGCGACGTCTAACATCTGCACGGCTCAAGCTCTTCTGGCTAACATGTCGGCTATGTTCGCAGTCTACCACGGACCCCAAGGGTTAAGAGACATTGCTACTCGCGTGCATAATGCTACACTTGTACTGGACTATGGTAAGCAATAATGTCTTCATCACCAACTTCACCTCGGGCGGTCAAACTTATAGGTAAAGATGTTGTCTCTGAGGCATACGAATGTATACATATCCAGCTATCCTATATCTATGACTACGATAATTCTTTAATTTCTCGTTGCCTTATTACCGAGTTGGTGATACGCTTCGATTAGTTAATACAAACGGTAATATTCTAAGTTATGTTTGAGTTTTGACAAGCAATTCAAATAAGCAACCTATAGTAAGCTCTCTTTTGTGTCTGTTTGGAAAGGCTCAGTGCAAAGGATTGTTAAACTTAACACTTTCAGCGGAGCAGACTGCCATGTATTTTTTTGTTATGTGACACAATTATTTTTCATACAAATAAAATTGACGTCTATAAACGTTGTTCATGACAAAATAACAATATACAAAAGGACGACTACGCACAATGCGAGCTAAACAGGCTACGCACACATATGCGCGCTTACAGTAATCTCAGCTAGTTTCGGCAATAATGACAGAGACAGATATGTGGGAGAGACACGATACAATATATGTACTGCTATAACTTTCTGGTAATTGCGAGACGTATCATGAAGTTGTGTATATGTGTAGGCGAATAAATTTACATGTGTGTTTGCTCCGTTGACAATGAGGGTAAAAAAATGTACGTGTCGTGGCGCTAGAGATTTGGGAATTTGATGCTATACGGCGCAATGACTTAGCTCATAGATTTTAGTACAGGGGCGGCGAGCGTCATAGTACGTTTCGCGTGTGATTGTATAATTTATTTCGACGCGATTATACGTTGTGGCAGCAACTACTTTAAAAAAATTACGTCTAAAGACGTTGCTCCGCTGAAAGTGTTAATAGTAAGAATGATGACGGTATACGAGGATTCCGCTCTTTTTAGGAATCAGGCAACGTGGTCACAAGCAAAGCAATGATGTTTACTTCGACACCCTGCACATTGTACCATTAGCGGATCATAATGCTAGTGATATCAAAGCCCGGGCCCAGGAAAAGAAAATAAACCTGAGGTACTTCGACGATGGGGCAGTGGGGGTGGCGCTGGATGAGACTACGACTATGGAAGATGTTAATGATCTTCTCTGGATATTTGATTGCAAGACTGTCACTGATGTACGTATCCCTTTCTGAAAACTGCATTGCATTCTTCGCTTGATGTTTTTAGAGCGATTGTTGCCACTTAGAGATGCTCATGCGTGTCATGGAGAAGTAAGTAGATTTAAGTTTTCAAATCTGTAGATTTGAATTATTTACATAGTTAAGTTTCATCTGGAAGAGGTGATATTGGTAAATTAAATAAACACATTTAAAATTACAGGTGATGCAAGGAGACGTAACATCGCATAGCATATTAAAGGGCCCGTTTAGACGAACATCACCGTATCTCACACATCCTGTATTTAACATGCACCACTCTGAAACTAGCATAGTTCGATACATGAAACGTTTGGAAAATAAGGACGTTTCACTAGTACACTCTATGATTCCCTTGGTAAGTGCCAACAGTCTTATCAAATTGGGAGTATGTCTGATCGTTTCTTGTAGAGCCGTCATCACGGCTATAGCCTGTAAGATCTGTGGTGACTCCCCTTGAACATTGATGAATTCAACGAAGGGAAGAGATAAGTTTAGCAGCCTTTTTCCTATCTTTAAAGACTGCGAGGTCATGATGTAAATTGTTGATTCCTTACAGGGCTCCTGCACAATGAAACTAAACTCGACCACAGAGATGATGCCGTGCTCGTTCAAACATTTCACTGACATCCATCCATTTGCTCCCCTGGAACAATGTGAAGGATACCACACACTATTCGAGGAACTAGCCAAAGACTTGTGTGCTATCACTGGATACGACCGCGTCTCGTTCCAGCCCAACAGGTGACTATAAAGAATAAGTACCTCCTATAAGTAACCTTACCTTACCTATGAGTAATATTTTCAATTTAACTATTACAGTGGGGCACAAGGCGAATACGCGGGACTACGAACAATAAAACGGTATCACGAATTCCGGGGGGATACCGGGAGGAATATCTGCCTCATTCCCGTGAGCGCACACGGAACCAACCCTGCGTCTGCGCACATGGCTGGCATGCGCGTGTGTGCCATCAGAGTTACCCCCAATGGAGACATAGATATGGAACATTTGAAGGATATGGTAATTATTACAATTAAGTCTATCTTACTGTCTAATTTCATCCTGCAGAAAGACAGAAATTCCAATTCTCGGCACTTATGGCCAGCAACAGAACTTGATGCGTCTTGTTTTTAACTTATTAAATCCTAATTCAGTATGCATTTGTTGCTGATTATTTAGCTATTCAGTTGGTTTAGTTCCCCTGTCTCAGGGTTGCGAAGTTCAGACAGCCGGAAATGAAACGCTAAGATGATGATCGTGATTAAATTAAAATTATGCTTTGTCAACTTTCTTCCTAATCGCAATGAATTACTAATAAATAAAGCATATATGTACCGAATAATCCTTTCCCTTTCCTATTCAATGCTTCATTCTTCATTAAAATTTTAAGGAATTTTAAAGACAATGTTAACGCTAATTTCCTATGTATTGTAACTTTACCTAATTAATTCTCCCAGGTGGAAGAACACAGCGCAAATATATCATGCTTAATGCTAACATACCCTAGCACGTTCGGAGTATTTGAGGAGAGAGCGGCAGATGTGTGCGCCCTGGTTCACAAGCACGGTGGCCAGGTTTACCTGGACGGTGCAAACATGAACGCACAGGTTCGTTAACAACAACATCTTATTCCAATGATTGGTATTCCATCTCAAAATCTGTCAACCTCAGCTAGAACAAGAAACGGGATTACCCCGAGGATCATATACTACCTGGACGTTTGATCAGAGTATTTTACGTGTGTGTCGAGGCGAGAGTCTCGGCCAGTACCTAAGTATAATCATTACCCGGATTACAAATAAAACCACACCAGCACGCGCCCCGGACGCCTTCTAAACTTGGACAAATCCCGGAATCCCCGGAAGGAGGGCAATGATCCTCCTTCCGGGGATTCCCGGTAAGACACGTAATTTGTTATCTTCAAACTGCAGGGCGTATCTGGGGCGGGATTTTGTAATGATCGCTGCGGAATACGCAAATTCGCCAACCTGGGTCGCTATACCACAGTGTACCAAGCGGAAGTCTTCGCGATAATTGGCTGTGTCCAAGAGAGTCTACAAATGAATCTCCAGAATAAGAAGATATTCATCTTCTCAGATAGTCAAGCTGCCCTCAAGGCGTTAACATCCTGTGAACTTGACTCCAAACTCACTAGCGAGTGTGTCCTGCTCCTAAACCAGCTTGGCAATGCCAACATTGTAAATCTGATTTGGGTACCGGGACATTGCAATATCAGAGGCAACGAAGTCGCTGACGTGCTAGCAAAGGCCGGGGCAGAGAGCCCACTACTCGGACCGGAACCAATAAGTGGCGTTCCAGCATGCATGGTCAGGTTCGAGTTAAAAGAGTGGGAGAAAAAACAAAGCACTGAATTCTGGAAAAGACTACCTCGACTAGAACAGTCTAAGGCGTTGATACAGGCGTTCGATCAGCTCGAGCGCCCACATGGGTTTTTGTCCTTCCGGATGGTGCAGGTACTTACCGGGCATGGTTGCTTCGGTAACTACCTGCACCGTATTCAGCGGGAGGACACTCCTTCGTGCCACCAGTGCGGCGCTGCGGAGGATTCGGCGCACCACACGTTGATGGTGTGCCCGTCCTTCGACCAACAGCGGTCCGCACTGGTCGCGGAGGTCGGACATGACCTCTCTTTGTCCAGCATAGTTGCAGCTATGCTGGATGATGAGAGAGCCTGGTCGGCTTTCGCCCACTTCCGCGAAGAAGTGGTGGCGCAGAAGGAGGCGGCGGAGCGGGAGCGCGAGACTAACCCCCTCGCAGGCCCGCTTCGAGCAAGGAGAGGACGAGTTCGGCGGAGAACTCTTCGTCCTCTCCGTGGAGGTGGCCAGCCGGCAACAGGGACGGGGGTCCCTGTGCCGGCACTGCCATTGGCACCTCCACCGCTCGTTGGGGACGGCTCAGCTCTTCCGGCTGTCCCCAACCCCCCTCCTCCTAGCCTGAGGAGGGGCGTGGCCGCACACCCCGTGTAGGGGCCTGTGGGGGAGTGGGGTTGCGGGGAATAGCCTCGTGCAGTTCCCGTGAACCCATTCTATACCCACGGGTGGTTGAGCCCCGGGAGTTTTAGTGGGTATGCCCTCAGGTCGCTTCTTGTTAGAAGAAGCGGCCCGGAGGGTGAGTCCCACAGTACCCTGTCGCCCCCCGGCGGCAGGGTCTGCGTAATGCATTTCTCCCGGGAAACCAAAAAAAAAAAAAAAAAAGGCGTTCGATCAGAGACGAGCTGTAGAAATAACAAAACTGAGTAGAGGACATGTTAGGGCACTCACTCGGACCCTCACAGGGCACTGCAAATTAAATAAGCACCTGCACAACATGGGCCTTACAGATACCAAAATCTGCAGGTTCTGTCGCGAGGACGAGGAAACGATTATCCACGTCCTCGGCGAGTGCATAGCGCTGCACCGCTGCAGAAGCCGGCACCTGGGAGCACACATGATCTCAGCTGACGAGATCAAGAGCTCCCCCATCAGCTCCATTCTCGGGTTTATCCTGGAACTGGAGCTACATGAGGTGCTGTAATAGGTTACGGGGCTGCCACAATAGATCATCTACTGGTCGCAGTGGCTATGAGACGCAGGGCTCACCCCATTTCTATCAAATAATAATAATATCTTCAAACTTGAAGTCTATTTTCTTTTCCAGGTGGGACTATGTCGCCCAGGAGACTACGGCAGCGACGTCTCGCATTTGAATCTCCATAAAACATTCTGTATTCCCCACGGCGGTGGTGGTCCTGGCATGGGACCTATTGGCGTGTAAGTTTTTATTCTAAAGCTATAGGAAATGTTATGTGCCAGTTTGAAATATCACAAATCTTATTCTTACAGCAAGGCCCATCTAGCCCCATTCCTACCTTCACACCCGGTTGTAGATCCACTAGCAGACCTGGGTGACGCAGCTCACAGTTTTGGTTCTGTCAGTGCTGCACCATATGGATCTTCTGCCATACTGCCTATTTCGTGGGCTTACATAAAAGTACGTATGATATTTATAAATTACCTTTTGCCAGAAAATAATATAGGAATTAGTTTCAAAATGTCTGTTTTTATATAGATGATGGGACCAAAGGGGTTGAAACGTGCGACTCAAGTGGCTATCCTGAATGCAAACTACATGTCAAAAAGGCTTGAAAGTCATTATAAGACACTTTACAAAGGCGAAAGAGGTTTGGTGGCGCATGAGTTCATAATAGACGTACGTGATCTCAAGAAGAGTGCAAATATTGAACCTGGTGATATCGCAAAACGACTTATGGACTTTGGTAAATTATAAAGATTAGCTAATTATTTGAGAAGTTATTGGGATTGGAATTAATATAAAGCAAAATGTTTTTTCTTTTTAGGTTTCCATGCGCCTACAATGTCTTGGCCTGTAGCAGGAACGTTAATGATCGAACCCACGGAGTCCGAAGACCTCCAAGAATTAGACCGATTCTGTGAAGCACTAATAACAATTAGAAAAGAAATCAAAGATATTGAAGATGGCGTTATTGATAAACGGCTAAACCCTCTCAAGGTATGTAATGATATTTTGTAATAAGAAGAAAAATAATAAAGGTATGACGTCATTTATGAAGACAAATTGGTTTTGGTTTGGAAGTGATAATAATGATGTAATATTGTATTAAACAATTTTAGATGGCGCCACACACTCAAGAAGAAGTGATAAATGAAGATTGGAATAGACCCTACAGCAGACATCAGGCTGCATTCCCTGCTGTAAGATGTTTTTAAATGACTTCAATAAGTAGATATTTTATAGGATACCGTTCGTGGCACACAAGGGACTCTTATTAATGTTGTAGAATAAGCGTCCGTTCCGTTCTAAGCCTAGATAAGGAACTATCGTACGGGGGCACCAGCACCAGCATTGCACAGGCTCCCTTTGCTGCCCGATAGGGACGGCTCAGTTCTCCCGGCTGTCCCTATCCCCTCTCCCGGCACGTCCGGGGGAGGAACCGCCTAGTCCGCCGTATAGGCGGACATCCGCCCGGGGAATATCGTGGAGGGAGGCTTTGGCTGTATCACCCCAATATGGGCGATGAGGGAGAACCGCAGGGGGTTTAGTGGGTATGCCTATGCCTGGCTTCTCTTTGGGAGAACCCCCCGCCAAAGGAGAGCCCCACATAACCCGGCCACCCCCCGGTGGTCTGGTATGCATAAGGTAGTCGGCTCATCTCTTGAGCGGTATTCCCCCTGCGAAACCAAAAAAAAAAAAAGATAAGAAACTATCAGTCCATTCGTACACCTTCTAGAAGTAATACTACTACCCTACATGGCGCGTGGCCCGACACGCATTTAGCTGTTTTTTTTTATTATCATTACAATTTCTAATCTTCTATCATCTGTTTTCAGCCATTTGTGAAGGGTGAGACGAAAATCTGGCCAACCGTTGGACGCATCGATGACATGTACGGCGACAAACACCTTGTCTGCACCTGTCCACCAGTTCTTGATGATTTCTAACTATAACTTTTTATAGGTTACCATAATATTAATAAAACAATGTATTCGCAGTCGCATAATGTAATGTATATTTTATCAATATTGTCGTAGAATAAATATCGTTTTCTAACAACCGAATCTTTTTATTTTGCAAAGATAGATCTTTACCCTATAGCGGTATAAACATGTATTCTGCCGTGAAATTATACATATTGACCTCAAACAAGTTTTCTATCTATCTTATCCTATAAATTGTATTGCGAAGGATTATTAATACGATAACATTTTATATTGGATTCAAGGCAACGTGTTTGTTTTGTTCCTAGCTCAAATAGCACATTGGAATATGAACTGCTTCAAAACCATAACATTAACAATGATTCTAAATTTCTGCTTAAATTATTTATAATAATATTTAAATACAAAGCTGTGCATATTCCAATTGTAACTAGAATAGAATTTAAGCATACTCTTTCAGCTACAAAGCTGACCAGTGATTTACTTTAATCTAAAACGGATTGTATTTAAGTAGTTATCTAAATTATGTTTAAGGCTATATTAAGATTAACCATAAAAATATAAAACTAGAAAACCAATTCAAAAATAACTTATTTTAGAAAACATCATAATCGTTAGTGTACAATCATAATGAAGCGTAAAATATATCAATATACGTATAAAAAAGTAAGTTCACACAACTAAATTCTAGCAATTCAATGTAATTAACACTAAATAGGTATGTAATTTACTTCGGAGAAGAATTGATTTCTTTAGGATACATACCTAACCTGACTCCCAGTTCCTTCGGCATGCGCATCGCAGGTCGGTTCGGAAACGGGTGGTACGAGCCGGTCGAGGGGCTACGTGGGTACGACAACGAAGACAGAGTATCAGTTTCTATTAGCGAAGTGATAGCACTACACGTATCGTCAGACTCTACTATGGTCTTATCACTTTTTTCTATATATTCTTTTGGGAACGTCGGCGTCTCCCTGGGAAATATCTTGGGGGATATTGGCGTAGACACTTGATCGAGTGACGTGATTTGACACAAAGTATCACTAGAGTTACTTTTTACTCCTGTAGGTGAGTCGTCCTCAGCAGAAGGTTCATAAGTGAAGCTAATAGAAGACGTTACTACATGAGCGAAATCACTAACTTGGCTGTTATCAGTCTTTGACAGTTTCTCACAAGCCTTCGGCCCTTGATCGACAGTTTTACTGCATATATCACTAGCTTTGGACAGTACGAAGTCATTATATCTGCTTGAAAAAGGATAGTTATAATCATCTGATGTATAACGTTTGTCGTATGTTGAATTATCCTTGGGTTCGGTTGAAGGTAAAGTTACAGAAGGCTTTGATTCTTCCGAAAATGAATGCCGCGCCCAAACGGATGTCGGAACAGGTTTCAAATCATTCCCAGTAAGTTCATCTAAATCGGATAAATCACACGTATTTCGTTTATAATTAAAATCTACTTTGTTGTCAGTTTTGTCAAACAAGCTCTTGTATTCACATTTTGCTAAAAATCCTTTATTTTCCCATCCATATAAATCAGTTTTATTACCTAGACATTCGTTACTTGGAGATTTCATATATTTTAAATTGAATTCAGGATTATTAGATACAGTATTGCGAATGTCTAAAGAAGAGGGGTCATCAATTGAGATCGGCCTAACTCTAATAAAATCATTTTTGTCAGAGTTTTCATCACTAACGTTCCTTTTTCGGTAACCTATTAGAGAGTCAGACGTGGATTCTTTTAGCAATGGTGATTCAAGTGGTTTATTTTCTGTAGCGTTTTCTGGAATGTTGCTGCAGGTTTTAGGGGGTCTAAAAAGTTTTTCGACGTTTTCATCTTCTTGAGACTTTTCGGTATCTGGAATATTTTGTTTTGTTAAAATTCTGCTTAATATTTTTGAATTTTCTTGAATAATTTGTAAAGCTCTCTCACTGTTTTTCCGTCCAGACTGCAGTATGTAATCTTTAGGAGAAAAAACCTCATTTTCTGATTTTAGTTTTGTAGGTGTTTCCAATTTTTGATCTTTTGGTTTTATAGGCGTTTCTACTTTTGGGGACCGTCTGAATTCTTCTTGTTTCAAATCTAAGACATTAGACTGCTCAAAATCTTCTTCTTTTAAATGCAATACACTAGATTGTGCAAAATCTTCTTGTTTCACATTCAATACATTAGACTGCGTAAAATCTTCTTGTTTAAAGTGTAATAAGTTAGTTTTGATCGGAGTAGTAATAATTTCTAAGCTTGGAGATTTTTTGCTCATGATACTACGATTTTGTGGTAAGGAAGGTTTTACAGGCGTTTCTACTTTTGGAGACCGTGTAAATTCTTCTTGTTTCAAATCCAATACATCAGATTGCACAAAGTCTTCTTGTTTCAAATTCAATACATTCGTTTTTATCGGGGTAGTAATAATTTCTAGGCTTGGAGATTTTTTGCTCATGAAACTATGACTTTGTGGTAAGGAAGAAGCTCGTTCAGCTTCAATTTTCATAATTTTCTCGTTATGATTAGTCTGAAGTGTTAGCGAATCTGGTTTTTTTGGCAGTCTTGAGTGTCTTTTTACGGCTCTTCTATTAGGGATGTCAGTATTGTTAGGGTCAGTTACACGTGCGCCGAAAAATTCTGGACTATGTTCAAAGTATTTATCAATTTTTAATGGAATAGGGGGTTCATCTTCGCTTACGATAATACTTTCCGTACCAGGACTTCTTAGTGGACTCTCAAAATCCGATACATTTTTATCCGATAAATCTATATCAGGCACAAAATTTGGATACATCACCATACTATCAATAATATCAGGAGGTCTTGTAGTTGTGGTTGTTGATTGTGATGTGGGATTAAAATTTGACTCAAAGTCGAAATTATAGGGTGATACAATATCTAAGTTGCATTTACATGACAAATCAATGGGGCTGAGATCAGTCAAATTTGAAGGAGGCTTACAGAGGTTTTTAGGCCTTAGAAGTTCATCACTGCTAGTTTTATCTTCATATTTGTTACTACTAAGTCTTTGTAAAATTTCATTTCTGTCGGAACTCATTTGTGGTGTATATGGGGATATGCTTTTAAAAGGACTAATAGGTTTACTAAAAGGGCTTAAAGGTTTGTAATTATCACTATCGCAACTTATAATAACACTTTCTTTAAGTTTGGTTTCAAAACCATCAATGTATGTACGAAGTGGTTCACCCGCTGCTGAATCCAAATAATCAGAAATATTTTTTACTGTGTTCTCTGCTACAAGATTCGAATCAGATTCTGGGGAGAACTTAATAATTGAGTCCTTTACTAGTGGTGATACACGGTCGATCTCATTGGATATTGGAGAAATTGACATTTTACTATCTCCCAATACTAAACAAGACTTCACTTTATCATCATCCGGTAATTCTGGCTCAGAGTCACTAGCTTTCTCATTTTCATCGCAGAGGCTTGTATCAGTACTTGATGCTGTGCGCGACGAATATGATGAAGTTTCACTTGAACTGCGAGATCTTAACGAGGCAATCATTTTGTTGGCTTCAATTTCAGAAACAATAATTCCATCCCCTGCTTCATCCAAATCAATTGAAGCCTTCCTGATTTTTTCTGAAGTCTTTTCTTTTTTTATGTCTTTCCATTTCATAGAATTCCGTCGACTAATCGATTTTCGGCTTTTTTCTTCTTTCCAGCTAATAGTATCAGTGGAGCGTCCGCGTGACCGCCGTTCTGTGTTTTCTTTCGGAGACGAGGTTTGTCTGGAAGGAGGGACTGCACCAGGAGGTGGACCGAGACGTCTTCCGCGGGAGCTTACAATGGCACTTTTACCCAAGAGTAGGTTGTTGACTGTCAGCGAAGTAGGTGATGTTGGTACTCCGACTGAAAATACAAGATTGATTTTTATTTGTGATATTTAGTCAGATACTTTAAAGATATTGAAATGGAATGGTATGTAGAAAGTTACCGGCAGCATGGCGAGCGCACGCTGCTGCAAGAATGACGTGTGCTTGTCGTTGCCGCTCGCGCAGGCGCGCGTACTGTCGCTTCAGGGCGCCGATGTCTAAGGATAGTCTATCACCAGCTCCGATCCGTTCTTCTCTTCTTGGTATCACCTTAAATAAATTAAATAAATAGGTTTTTATTACTGATGGTTTTGCTCTTGGTTTCACACTGGACTTTAGAGTTAAGAAATCTAAGAATGTACAAATAGCTGCGGTCACAAAAGAACCCATAAAGCAACGTGAAAATCAAATGACTAAGTTATTAATTTCTTTCCTATTTCATGTTATACTTAACTACTTATTTTTAAAAAAACTCTTACAGTAGCTAGTGCCATCTTATTTCCATCGTCGCTTGAATCTCCTTCGTCCTCAGAGTAGAATAATCGTAAACCACGTTTTGTCATTGATTGCATCTGAAACAAATAAATATTATTATATAATATTTTAGATGCTAGCTTAATTTGATTAAGGGCCGATTCAACTAATCTTAATCCGATACAAAATCTATGGTATAGCGCTGTCATTCTATACAAATCTGACGTTATACCATAGATTTATGCACGGATAAAGATTGGTCGAATGACTACGATTCGTAGCAATTCTTACTACGAATAGCGTAATTAAACGTAGCAGGTAGAGTAGACATCTTGGTGCGCGAAGCACAAATTATAGAATAGTTGCCGGAAGGCTTTAAGTAGACATGAGCGCGATGGGCTGGTATCGTCGCTGGTCGGGCGCCCTAGGAGGAGGAAGGAGGGAATTCCTGTGAGATCGAGGTATGCCAAAGCTTGGCTTCCCCATGGTCTATGTAATATAGGATCAAAAATTCTTACAGCAGAGTGCAGCGGTGGGTGGAACACAGGGGCGGCGTGCGGCGGCGCGGGCGGCGTGACGCGGTAGCGGTGCAGGCTGCGCAGGCGCGGCAGCTCCGGCGCCGAGCCGAACGCGACCACCCGCGCCACCAGCGACTCGCCCGCCTCCCACACGGCGCCCGCGCCTCCGCCCATGCAACTGTAGAACTCGTCCGCAGAACGCGCTGAGAGGATTCGACTGGAAATCACATTTTGAAATTATCATCCTTTAAAGGAATAATAATTGGCCGTGTGGTCCCCGGCAGAGTAGAATAGGCCGCCCTCACTCTTACCGAGGTGTCGTAAAAGGCGACTAAGGTAAAGCTGCTGGCATGATCATCAGCACCCAGAGAAGGAAAACTCTGCATTTATATCAAAACCCTCGCCAACCCGTCTGCCAAGCGTGGTGAGTATGGCAATTACCCCTCATGTGATTGAGGGAGGCCCGTGCCCCAGCAGTGGGGACTTAAATGGGCTGATGATGAAAGGAATAAACAGACGGACATCCAGGGATCGTCGCGCTTGGCAGTCCATAGTAAAAGACCAAGACCCACAGAGGCTTGTAACGGTGAAGAGAGTAAGTAAGATAACGAGCCTTTACCTTCCTAAAAGGCCGGCTACGCATTTCCACTCCTTCTGGTGTGGCTGATGTCCATGGGCGAAGGTAATAATTTACCATTAGGTGACTCGCTTGGTCCCATTCTCATAAAAAAGGTAATAATAAACTTTACGTTTACATTAATCCCAGCTAGTTTCAGTACTTCGGTAGTAATGACAGAGACAGACGTGCGGGAGAGACACGATGCGATATACTGCTTATGGCTATAGCTATGACCAATTCTTTGATATCTATGTCAGCTAGAGCTGACTTTTTGTGTATATATGTACTTATTTTGTATCTGCATTCTTATTGGTATGTCCATGGGCGGCCCTGATCACTTACTATCAGTTGACCTGCTTGGCTTCTCTTTGTTTGCTTGGGAATGGCTCATAAAAAGAACACATAAGTACATATACATTTTGTCAATGCGAGCCTACTTTATGCAATAATAAGGTAAATCTTTTGAAGGTCCCCCTAAATAATATGTAAGTTCGTAGCACGCTACGAATAGCCTGCTACGGACTACGAACATACCTACTATGTATTTTATTGCATTTGAGGAGGGGCAACATCGACGCTTTGGATATCTATCAGATTGTTTTCAAAAATACTGAAAACGAACTTAGATTTAAGGTTGGTTTTTATTAGTATCCCTTTCAAAAGGTAAAATATCCGTAAAAAAAGCAATATCCTTCTGCTGATTGATAAGGCCAACTGTGGGTAGGCAGGTAATCAGGTAGCTTACAATGAAACCGTTCCGCATCGAACGAGAATATACTTGACACATACAAAACAAAGGCGACACACAGCGCATGTGAAAGGCAGGGGAACTCCGATTCGGTTTTAAATTCCGGCTCGTGGTAGGCCATCTGATTTGAATGTCTTTAGCAAATAATATTTTGTTTGCTTATTTCCTATTCTTTAGAAGTTTAATAAAGGGATCACTTTGGAATGGATTAGTGAACTTACTCTTGAAGCATATCCCAGATAGCTAAAGCAGTTAGCAGCAAGACCTCGTTCCCGTCGAGCAAGACGAGGTCCCATATCCTGAGCAGCGACTCGCGCGGCAGCCACGTCGCGTACAGCGTCAGGAACCATTGCATGGTGAACACATCCGGCAGGGGGGGCTCCACACCTCCTCCTTAAAATATATAAATAGTAATTTAAAATAATATAATAACATCTGGGTACACGTACAAGACGGCGCTAAGTGGAGGAGACATAGCAGGAAAACGGACCCCGGGCTCCAATTCGACAGTTTTGGACGCGAGCGGGATCAGACAGCATAAAATACATACTACGACATATCCTATCGATGCTAAAGTTAGTAGCTTAACCTTGTCTGGGTATCAGAATCAACGAAGAAAACATATAAATATGCTATTGTTTTATTTTTTACGTGTTAAGTTACATCTAATCGTTAACCGCCAATAGACGTGAGATCTGTTGATTTTTGCAATAAACAATACGCAGTAATTGTGACCTAGTAACAGTCAACTGAAAAGACTTTCTGGGTCAAACGGTGTTCTGAGCAACAGTGAAAATTATTTTTGTGATGTGGTATTTGTAGTGTTTCAATAATCCAATAATTAAAAATGGATGGAAGTCCATTTAACAAGAGCGGGAAAACACTCCGAAGCCCTCCTTCTACCCCTGCGCCCCAACCCTCACCGCGAGCGCAAGTCCAGCCTCCCCAACAGCAGCACTACCAGGATGATACTCCTACAGTTGTTAGTACGCCGGACCTCCAGGACTGGATGAATAAGATTGAGAAGTTTCTAAATGAGGTATCTCATGTGAAGGCAAACTAAACTCCGACCAGAAATTGAGAATCAATAATCTGTGCCGCAATGTAAGTCTGGGAACTTCTCAATTAGTCGTGCAGTATCAGCCGCTCAAGTCCAAAGCCATATAGTATCATAAGCAGATGCTTATGATACTATATGTTATGGAGATCCATAACTGTAAAGAAAATCAAGACCTCTTCCACCAGTTTCAAAACTTACGGGAAGTTATTACAGTATCCTCACATCAAGCCCCAGGGATTGTCTCCTTTGCCGACATGGTAAAGAAAAGCGAAACAAAATTTGTACAGCCGGCTAATATAAGCTCAGTAGCTATATATCCCACTGATAAAAATAAATCCAGCGAGGAGACGAAAAGCCTTGTTCAAAAAATAATGCTCAGTAGCTATATATCCCACTGATAAAAATAAATCCAGCGAGGAGACGAAAAGCCTTGTTCAAAAAATAATCCGCCCTGAAGAAATGAAGCTGCAGGTACGAGGTCTTCGCAAAACAAAAAACGGTGGTGTGATCATCAGCACGGACCCTAAGGGGGACATTGAGAAGCTGAAAAAATCTGAGCAGCTGACTACATCTGGGCTTACCGTAGATGAGCCTCATAAACGTAGGCCCAGAATCATCGTGGTCGGAGTGCCCACCTCAATGCTGGAATCCGAGGTCTTCAACTGCATATTTCAGCAAAATTTAGCCGAAAAGTTTAAGCGCATGACCACAGAAACCTTTATGTCCTCCATTAAACTAAACCACAAGTTGGGTAAGAAAAACGCTGAGACATGTAACTGCGTGATTCAGGTCTCTGCAGAGATACGTAAGGCCCTAATTACAAATGACAGAGTCTTTGTTAATTGGTCGTCGTGCCCTGTAAGAGACTTCAAGCTTGTAACGAGATGTTACAAGTGCCAGCAGTATGGGCACGCCGCAAAAACATGTCGTGGTGAGAAAACCATCTGCGGTCACAGTGCAGAAGATGAACACGACATGAAGGATTGCCCAAAGAAGGCCGAGCCACCAAAATGTGCCACTTGCCTGCACTACAAAAAACAGTCCAATCATAAAACTGGTGACATTGACTGCCCTGCTAGAAAAATGGCCGAAAATCGATATATTCGATCGATTGATTACGGAGGCGCCTAATATCGCCATTGTTTAATTAGTGTACTTATATTTACTATAAATAGCATATATTTTTAAATTATATTCAGTGCCTACTAATTTTATTTTATTAGGTAATCAAAGACTTTGTAAGGTGTTTTGTAGTATTGCTAGCAATACTACAAAACACCTTACAAAGTCTTTAATATAAACGTTTTTAAGTGTGAAGGTATGTGTGTCATGTAAATTTCAGAGTCATCAAATTGTTAACTAAGTTATTCATGAATCATTGTCAATCAGGTTTATTTTTTTTAAATTTGGATTAAGTGTTAGTATAATTTAATGTTTTATTGTTAAATTGATAAGCTCCTTTTGTCCTTTTCTTTCTTTCGTTTTTGCCTGAGATACAGGATATTCCTAGTTCAGGCAACAAACTTAAAATTAGTTCCCTTAGTATAAGTAGATTATAAGTATTTATATTGTTCTCGTGGTTTTTCAATAAAACTTATTATATTATTATTATTATTATGTTACGTGTGTGTGATTCAGTATAAAAACAAAATCGATTCATACGCTCGGAAGCAACGATGCCATAGACACACACACACACACACAGACACGTCAAACTTACAACACCCCGTAGATTTTTCGTCGGGGGTTACAAATGGAATTTACTTACCATCAGAAATTCTTTGTAAATGGTCCATGTGATGAGCAAGGCGAGGAAGACGAAGTCGCAGCAAGTCTCTGAAGGCAGCCATGTCAGCTGACAAACCACGAAGATCGTCTGCAAAATAGCCCTCAGGCAGCACAGCCTCCACCAGGTATATCATCACCTAAAATGCCAATGTAAGTAATTAATGGTTACTTAATAAATTTAAAAACTGGTTAATATCACACAATGACAAGAATTGTGAACACATTTTACCTTCAAAGAATCTGACTCGGATTTTTCCATGACCTCGAGAATGATAGCTGCTAACATATTGAATCCTTGGCAGTAACCCACATCTTTGTTCCATCTGAAAGAGACATTCGTCTCTGAATACAAATGTGTAAGGACAGACATAAGTAAGTAAAACGACAAAGACTATATTTTATCTGCAAGGTTGTTTCGTCAAGATTTATCAACAATACTATTAATGATTTGCGAAATCGATTTATAGCTAGCTCTAAACACAATACATCGAAGAATTTTATGATTCTGATCAGAATTGAACACAACAACGCAAGGACATAAAACTTATTGGATTTCTTTTTTCCATATCGGAATATATTCAAAGCATATTACCTCGCATAAGCTAACAATACTCTGCGGAGCATTGCCTGATTCTCGCGGCCTTCCGTCCCGCAGAAAAGGGAACACCCGGTGCGATGTAAATCCTATGAATAAACAAAGTAGGTATACAACGTGAAATGAGACTAAATTTGCCACTTTTGATTTTACACTAAATTGTGATATAGTCGCGTGGAACATTATTGGTGAGTCCCGCTGGAATTCAGGCAGGACATATAAATAACTTATTTATTTAGATAAATGTTGAACAGTGAATATTTTCATTTCATTTCATTTCAAACTTACTAAAAAGCAACAATATGATTAGTCAGAAAAGGAGCCTATGATATTGATCTTTGAATAGTGTGATTCCATCTCCCACACGATAAGTTCTCATATTCAACCATCTAAATTATTTACTTACGCTACTATGACAACAAACCTGAATGCCTGATCTTTATATAGCCTTCGGTTCTATATGTTTAAGGCGATGGGTACCTACTTAACCAAATCAATTTTAAACAATTTCGGGGCTCCAGTCTCTTGCCAAAAACTATACTATTTATTTAATAACTATGCACAAATGTTGGGTCTGTTTTTGAACTCGAAAAATTGATTCACGCCAAGTGGCCGCTTTTGGCGGTAATCCAAAATTCGAGTGCAGAAGCAGACCTAATAGTTAACTATAAGAATTGAATAAATAGTATAGGTGTTTGCCGAGAGACTGGAGTCCCGAAATTGTTTAAAATTGATTGTTAGAAAGTCAATTGCGAGATACCCGTCGCCTTAATATTTTTTTCTTTGGTTTAAGCTTATATGATCAGAGTTCAGAATAAATAAGTAGAGATTGTTGTACTTGGGCTTCAAACATAATATCGCTTGCAGTCCAAGTACCAAAATATTTCGATTCAAGTATAGTTGAAATTAAAAGTCAATCAACCTTTAGAATCTGTGCGCCCAGCTCTGTGTCATCGGGCTGAGCGGTGCCGCGGAAGCAGCCGCGCTCCGCCAGCGACCAGTCCACGTTTCTTGCGGACAGATGCCTCTCTGCCAGGGTCAGCCATAACTATGCAAAAACAAAAATCATATCGTCATACATCTGTTGTGTTATGGAATCCGAAGTAGAATCCGAAGAGTGGTATTGTATGACACGATAAGCCGTATACTGAGCGGAAACCATTTTGGTATCTGTTATTAATTATTGTTTTTTATAAGTTTAGGTACATGTTGATTATCTTTTTTGTTGATTCCCTGTAAAGAACAAAATGTTTATTTGGTACGAAAATATAATAATTGGTAATCAAATAAAAAAAACTTATTTTTTTTCTTATTAAGTAATACATCATAAAAAGCAAAAACTGTAGTGGTGAAATATGGGTAGTCAACCTTTAACCCCGTTACTTGCTATGTTCCTAATAAAAGTATTTACAAAACAGATCTAGTAATAAGAGATTTTTTTTGTACACGTCAACGTTTGTATTCTGAAGAGAGAACATTTGTAGTAGAGTGCAAATCTGGCATAACCCGGGAAATCACAGGTGTTTATTGTTTAGTATTCCGCGAGGGTCACATCACTCATGTCATGTTGTTAGGCACGCATGCATAATAAATATTTACGCTCAGTTTCACTACTCTTGGAAGAGTTTGAATCAAATTCTTTTCCAAAAAAAATGTTGAGAATACTGTCTGCGGGATAAATATTCGAAGCAAAAGTAATGAAACCGAATATTGCAGCCGCAGTGTCAGTAAGAAATAAAGAAATTAGTTATTTCTTAAGTTTCTTACTTAATTGATTGTTTGTTACTGCCCGTTTTTTACAATCACATTATGAGCATGGGCAACCCCAATTTTTATGAAAAAGGTGAGCAAATGCAACTAAAGAAGCCTATAAGTTAAGCCAGTTTGCTTCCCGGATATGAATTTCGCAAGCTGACGACGGCTTTACGAGTATAAATAATTTATTATTCACGTGAAGTCTAAATATAGAGCGTTCCTCACCAATTTGAGTGAATGACGTCAAACCGAACTTTGATTGCGAATTTGTTTCCCGAGAGCCGTGACCGTAAAGGTTAAACTTTTCAAATTATTTCTCTTTTTATTTCTTTTACCTATTTATGTCCTGCGAGGTTACTGTTTAAGTAGAGTTTCAATACTTAAAACGGACTAATAATGCTACAACACTCACTAACAGAACTTTATTAAAGGTTTTCCCGGAAAATTCAGTGCCGTGGTGAAATACTTCTCCTAACTACCTACTTTCACTCATCTCTGAAGTTAAGAGTGTCTTGGTAGGTAATTTTATTTTTTCAATTGTACATGCTGACTTACAGTAAAACCAAAATGGCAGAATTCTAGTCACTTAAACACAAATAGAATTATAAATTAAATGGTGATAAAAATACATTTGTATTCTACATAAAAATACATTATAAAAATGAAAATGTCAATAGATAAGTCAAACAGAAAAAAATATCTACAAATAAAAAGTTAGAACAGAATACAAATGAATAGATATAAATTCATAATTGATTGTCGTAGAAAATTGTAGGTACCTAAAACAATTCAGACATTTCGATTCAGATAAATAAAGGACATTTGCAACAAAGCTGTCCAAAGCCGTCAGCGAATAGATCGGTTACCTTGTCACGAGCAAGCATATCCCCGATGCGCAGAATGCGGAGAATTTCATTCATTCACATTAATTCGCTGCTTGAGTGAGGGTACCGGAGGCCCAAAGGGGAAAGGGGGTTTAAAGGTTTGCAGCGCACTTGTGACTCCACTGGTGTCGCGGGTGTCCTTGGGCGGCGGAAATCGCTTATCATCAGGTGATTCGTCTGCTCATCTGCCACCTATCCAATATAAAAACAATAAACGACTTCGGATACCGCCCTAATTCTATGTACTCGTACATTACACCACATCAAACACGAGACGTCACAATAATATTTATGACAGGAGCAATACATTCATACTCGTCACTCTTATTTGAATTTTATCATTAGCTACATAAGTACATCTTATAAGAGATAATCAAAAAGAATGCTTATGATAATGTTACTTTTCACCACATAATTTAATACCTGTTATAACATCAAGACTAATAATGAGTTTGCCTGAAAATTAATAAATTACACAACCTGGGATTATTTGGACTGTTAAACATGAGGTAATTTATAGTTTAATTTGTAGCTTAAACAACACATACCTAACATACAAGGTAAGTATAAGTCTGGTACTCTATCGAATTTGGCATTTCACCAGCTAGACCAACAAAAGGTTTGCACACGTCCTCTGATAAATGTGCAAAAACGTCATGTGTGCAAGCTAGGTAAATGATAACGAGGCCTGAGACATGGAGTCACCTGCAATACTCTGCCCCTTCGGCCTCAGTCTTCTTGTTACCACGGACGATATTCTTCCGGTTTTGCTCGCAGTTCTCGAGTTCCGAAATAACAGCTATATACGCAACCAGGAAGACATGCTAAAAGATTGACCTATTTGTCTATGATTGCGAGGCCTCAGACGTAGAGTATTGCAGGTGAAACAAGGAAAAAAACTTGTTTCACCTGCAATACTCTGCCGCTTCGGTCTCAGTCTTCATGTTTCTTGATTCGGTGAGCAGATCCCGGCCTCCGAAGCAATAGTTTTGGACGTATCCAGGAAGATACGATAAGATGATGTCAGATGATAGCGAGTCCTCAGACGTAGAGTATTGCAGGTGAAACAATGAAACAATCTTGTTTCACCTGCAATACTCTGCCGCTTTGGTCTCAGTCTTCTTGATTCGGTTCACAGGTTCCGGGTACCTAAGTAAAAACTTTGGACGCATCCAGAATAACACACTTAGATGATGATCGAAGTTTATGAGGCCTAAGGCGTAGAGTATTGCAGGTGAAACAACGAAACAATCTTGTTTCACCTGCAATACTCTGCCGCTTTGGCCTCAGTTTTCTTGTCACTTTCGATGATCTTCTGGTCTTGCTGGTTGTTGTTTCGGTTAGTAGATCCCGGGTTCCGAAGTAATAACTTCGGACAGAACAGGTAGACACGCTAAGATGGTGATCGCTGATAGCGAGGCCTCAGACGTAGAGTATTGCAGGTGAAACAACGAAACAATCTTGTTTCACCTGCAATACTCTGCCGCTTTGGCCTCAGTTTTTTTGTCACTTTCGATGATCTTCTGGTCTTGCTGGTTGTTGTTTCGGTTAGTAGATCCCGGGTTCCGAAGAAATAACTTCGGACAGAACAGGTAGACACGCTTAGATGGTGATCGCTGATAGCGAGGCCTCAGACGTAGAGTATTGCAGGTGAAACAACGAAAAAAACTTGTTTCACCTGCAATACTCTGCCGCTTTGGCCTGAGTTTTCTTGTCACTTCCGATGATCTTCTGGTCTTGCTGGTTATTGTTTCAGTAAGTAGATCCCGGGTTCCGAAGCTTTAACTTTGGACAGAACAGGTAGACATGCTTAGATGGTGATCGTTGATAGCGAGGCCTCAGATGTAGAGTATTGCAGGTGAAACAACGATAAAAACTTGTTTCACCTGCAATACTCTGCCGCTTTGGCCTCACTCTTCTTGTCACTTCCGATGATCTTCTGGTCTTGCTGGTAATTGTTTCAGTTAATAGATCCCGGGTTCCAAAGCTATAACTTTGGACAGAACAGGTAGACATGCTTAGATGGTGATCGTTGATAGCGAGGCCTCAGACGTAGAGTATTGCAGGTGAAACAACGATAAAAACTTGTTTCACCTGCAATACTCTGCCGCTTTGGCCTCACTCTTCTTGTCGCTTCCGATGATCTTCTGGTCTTGCTGGTTTTATTCTTTTTTTTTCATTTATTTTGGGACAAACATTCATTATAAAATATAACCACCATCATCCATATCATATATATCCACTGGTGGCGCCCTATGGACACCCGTCCATGGGGGGCGGCAATCGCTTACCATCAGATGGTCCATCTGCTTGTCTGCCACCTATCGCAAATAAAACATATATATATTTTCTAATTTGACTTACAGAAAGATAAAACAGTGCCGAAACTTAACAATGAGAATAATTTGACTAAACTTGAGCTTGTTTACAAAATATTACATACATTATGTATAGTAAAATAACAGTTTTTATCTAATTATGAATATGGGTATGGGACAAACTAGAAAGAAATTTTATATCTAATCTAAAGGACACCCTCTTTTTTGGTCCAAGTGCCGGCCAGAACTTTTTTTTGGTGTATTTTGTAGGAGTTGTCTCCCTGAGTACTTATTACTATGCCACCAAAGCCGTCATTATCCTTGGTTTAATTAGAGATCAAAAATCAACGCCTTCAGTGAATTAACTAACAAAATATGTGTTCTTGTTATGCTAAATCTTGACATCTGTACATCAGGGGGATATGTCGTAACATACATAATACAGCAAAACATATTTTGGCCGACACTTTCATATTTGGCCCAAAAATATATGAAAGTATCTCCTTTATATACCTAATCAGCGGTGAAAAAAGTAATTTCCGTGAATTTCTTCTTGAGACGTTGCGTGTGTTTGGGTTAGTAGAATCCAAGTCTCAAATCAATAAATTTAAATGCATCCAATAATAAAAAAACACGCAGTGTCTCAAGACGAAAGTCTTCAATGCGTGTGTGTTGCCAGTGATGACATACGGAACAGAAACGTGGCCGCTTACAATGTGCCGATTAAAGGGGCTCAAAGTCACCCAGAGAGCAATGGAGAGGGCTATGCTCGGAGTCTCCCTGCGTGATCGTATCAGAAATGATGAGATCCGCAGAACTAAGGTCACAGACATAGCCCAAAGGATTGCATGCCTCAAGTGGCGAAGGGCAGGGCACATAGCAAGGAGAAAAGACGGCCGTTGGGGCGGAAGGGTCCTCGAGTGGAGGCCACGTACAGGAAGTCGCAGCCGTGGCAGGCCCCCCACAAGGTGGACCGACGATCTGGGGAAGATCGTGGGAGTCCTGTGTGTAGAGCATTGGGGGAGGCCTATGTCCAGCAGTGGACGTCTATTGGCTGAAATGATGATGATGATGATGAATAAAAACACCATTAGATGATGATTGATGTTAGTGAAGCCTTAGACGTAGAGTATTGCAGGTGAAACAACGAGAGAATCTTGTTTCACCTGCAATACTCATGCCGCTTTGGCCTCAGTCTTCTGGTCATCTCAAATGATCTTCTAGTCTTGCTGGTTTTTGTTTCGGTTAGCAGATCCCGGGTTCCAAAACAATAGCTTGGGATGAAACAGGAAGACAAGCTTAGATGGTGATCGCTGTTAGCGGGGCCTCAGATGTAGAGTATTGCAGGTGAAACAACGAAACAATCTTGTTTCACCTGCAATACTCTGCCGCTTTGGCCTCAGTTTTCTTGTCACTTTCGATGATCTTCTGGTCTTGCTGGTTGCTGTTTCGGTTAGTAGATCCCGGGTTTCGAAGAAATAACTTCGGACAGAACAGGTAGACACGATTAGATGGTGATCGCTGATAGCGAGAGCTTAGACGTAGAGTATTGCAGGTGAAACAACGAAACAATCTTGTTTCACCTGCAATACTCTGCCGCTTTGGCCTCAGTCTTCTTATCACCTCAGATGATCTTTTGGTCTTGCTGATTCTTGATTCAGTAAGTAGATCCCGAGTTCCGGGGCAATTATTTCAGATGAAACAGGAAGACACTCTTAGATGATGATCGATGATAGTGAGGCATCAGACGTAGAGTATTGCAGGTGAAACAATAAAAACATCTTGTTTCACCTGCAATACTCTGCCGCTTTAGCCTCAGTCTTGAAGTCACCTCAGATGAATTAAATGCTTCTTCTAGTATTGCTGGTTCTTGTTGTTGGTTAATAATATGAACAAATTAATTTATTTACAATATAGATTTTAAAAAGTTCTTAATGATAAAGTAAAGTACAGTATACAAACTGTGTACAGGTGTGCAAATTTAAGTAATATTATGGAGCAGTGTAAGACGTTAGGTCAGACAAAAAATGGTTTGAAAGTGTCCTTTGACCGTTGTACAAAAGACAAGTGTAGGTTCTTCAGACCGATGATAGCGAGGCCTCTGAAGTAGAGTATTGCAGGTGAAACAACAAAAAGTCTTGTTTCACCTGCAATAAGACTGAGACCAAAGTGGCAGACCACTTTGGTCTCAGTCTTCTAGTCTCCCCAGATGAAATGAGATCCTCTGGTTTTGGTCTTGATGGTTCTCGTTTCAGCAACTTGGGCGATTTATTCCAGTGTATTTAAGGGTCTTCATCAATAAAAGCGAAGCCTCAGACGTAGAGTATTGCAGGTGAAGCAATAAAAAATCTCGCTTCACCTGCAATAGTCTGCTACGTCGCCCTCAGTATTCTTTCACCTCTTCTGGTCTTGATACTTGCAATTAAGGGTTTTTACAATCAAAAAAAGAAACAAATGCATTGGGATACCACTTCACCTTAGGAAGATGTAAGGTGAAGAGGTTCCCAAATGCGTTTACATATTTAATGGTGATAAAACGCAAACCTGTAAGGAACATGGTGAGGTCCAGGGTGAACTTGGCTAGAAAGTATATAGGTACTAATTCACTCTGGACTTGATATATTCCAGTTTGGAAATTCCACTCCATCGTCAATGGATAATTAAGATAACCAATATAATTCATATTTAAAAACTAACATAACAAATGTTTTTTTCAAATATGAGCGTAATGTGACTGCACCCTTCTTTTATTTTTGTCGAGCTGCAGGGTGCATAGGTTTTATTATTGTATGGCTTTTCATCACCTGTTTGTTTCTAATGGATTGCAGACAATAATATGAATAATATATTGTACTAAACAGGTAACGCTGGAAAGATGAGGGTTGAAAAGGACTTACGTGAACTCTTGGCGGATGACTAGCAGAAGGCTTTTATTATCGGAAGCCAAGACTCACTTTGAGTCGCTGCGTCAACCTAGTTAGTTTATTAGTGACTAGCAAATTGGTGGGTGTACCTTTTTCCGAAAATGTTGAGGCACTCCGGCAGGCAGGCGCGCTACCAGCCGCATTGCGTGCAGCCATTCCGTGTAGCCGCCCTCGCCGGGGCCCTCGCCGGGGGCTTCTCCGCCCGGCGCCACGCCGAATCGAGCGCCGGCCTCGCCGGCTGCAACCAACATTCATTGACCAGGTCACAACGCAATATGCTTTGTTAAATTTCCGCTTTTTATAAAAACAGACCAAAAAGTAGTGCACAATTATTAGATAAAAAGTATAGGTTTTCCGAGAGATTGTTAAAAATAGTTCCGGTTTAGTAGCTAACAATTCAAATCAATTGGCGTCTTTAGTACGCCTTACCCGTCGCCTTAAGAAACCAGCCATTTTTTCTAAAAGGCTAGCAACGCTACATTCATATAATCTGGTGTAGTGTATGTCAATGAGTAGGTAGCGGTGATTGCTTTTCTTCAGGTGAGTCGCTGGCTCGTTTGATTTTCGAATAAAATCATTGATATTTAGATACAGACTTGCAAATTAGTGAAGGGGTTGCGAAGGTCAGACAAAAGTCACTTCATGTATGTAGTTACCAGGATTAGCGAATCCGGGATTATGGTTCAAGCGACTTTGGATCAACCGGGAATCATACGGAAAGTTAATGATTAAAAATTGAGATTTTTAAAACGTCCTTATTTAACTGTTGTTGTTTTTGTGCAGTATAACCTATCTATATTTAAAACTTGGTTATTCGATGTCGGAATGCTGAAAACACCTTTGATATAAAGATATTGAGTACACCTAATGAACCGAAGAATAACAATAGACAGGTCATACCGGTTCATATTCAGATTGACATTCACGACTAGATCTAGGTACATTTATGAATCAGTACCTGCGTCAGTTGTTGGGAACAAATTTATTATCATGAATCATACGTAGTATATTAGCGCTAATAGATACTCACAAATAAAATGTTATATATTTACTTTAGTGCGTTACATTCAAAAGTAGATTTTATAATTGGAGCATAAGAATGAAAAAATAAAAGCTGGAAGTAAACGTAAAGTGGCGTGCAACTATGCGAGTCCCAGTCAAAGGGCTGGCGTCAGGCCATTATTTTAAAATGTAGAAATGTATTTTTCATGCTGCCCCGACTTTAGTGAAGAAGAAAATTACACGAGTTTAAAACGATACATTTATGCGTCTGAAGTTCTGCACTGAAATTATACGTCACCCTACTTGTAGGTAATAATACCTTAATAATATTAGTGAAGTAAATTATTTCGGTACTTATTATATCATCATAATAAAACAATAGTTTTTAACTTGCTTCTGACACTTACTGTCGCACTTACAGACGTCAAATTAACTTAAATACTTAAGAAAAAATATTGACACTCATTTCAATAGGCATAATAGCTTAATTGACGTCTCTGAGTGTGGCATTTAGTGTTTGTTTAAGATAAATTATTATATATCTAGATATAGGTACAAGGATTCTATCTACACAAATATAATATAATACTACATTATCCTTGATTTACATGAGCTAAATGTAATAAATATATTATTGTAAAAGAAGAAATATTCCAAAATATGTGACCATCCGTCCAAAGCCGGACCCATTAGTAACGAATAAATTTAAAAATACTAGTAACAAATAATGGTAAGTATAGTCGTGAGTTAAGGCGACGGATAGGGTCAACTAGCTACGCCAATCGATTTTAATTTTTAGCTACTAAACTGGGTCTATTTTAAACAATTTCGGGTGTTGCACCCTTCGGCAAAACACTTCTTAATATTTATTAAATACTTAAACTATGGGTCTCTTTTGTACTCGAAATGTGAATTACCGCCAAAAAGCGGCCTCTTTTTGGCGGGGAATCAATTTTTTGGTACAAGTGTTGGGTCCGCATTTGTGCAGGTTATTAATAAATAGTATAAGTATTTGCTAGAGTTTGTAACCCCGAAATTGTTTAAAAATAAGATCCGGTTTAGTAGCTAACAATTTCAATCAATTGGCGTCAATTTAGTACTGCCTTACCGTCCGCTTAAGAAACCAGCCATTTTGTTCTAAAAGGCTAGCAACGCTACATTCATATAACTGGTGGAGTGTATGTCAATGAGTAGGTATCGGTGAATTGCTTTTCTTCAGTTGGAGTTCGCTGGCTCGTTGATTTCGAATAAAATCATTGATATTAGATCCAGACTTGCAAATTTAGTGGAGGGGTTGCGAAGGTCAGACAAAAGTCACTTCATGTATGTAGTTACCAGGATTAGCGAATCCGGGATTATGGTTCAAGCGACTTTGGATCAACCGGGAATCATACGGAAAGTTAATGATTAAAAATTGAGATTTTTAAAACGTCCTTATTTAACTGTTGTTGTTTTTGTGCAGTATAACCTATCTATATTTAAAACTTGGTTATTCGATGTCGGAATGCTGAAAACACCTTTGATATAAAGATATTGAGTACACCTAATGAACCGAAGAATAACAATAGACAGGTCATACCGGTTCATATTCAGATTGACATTCACGACTAGATCTAGGTACATTTATGAATCAGTACCTGCGTCAGTTGTTGGGAACAAATTTATTATCATGAATCATACGTAGTATATTAGCGCTAATAGATACTCACAAATAAAATGTTATACATTTACTTTAGTGCGTTACATTCAAAAGTAGATTTTATAATTGGAGCATAAGAATAAAAAAATAAAAGCTGGAAGTAAACGTAAAGTGGCGTGCAACTATGCGAGTCCCAGTCAAAGGGCTGGCGTCAGGCCATTATTTTAAAATGTTGAAATGTATTTTTCATGCTGCCCCGACTTTTGTTAAGAAGAAAATTACACGAGTTTAAAACGATAAATTTATGCGTCTGAAGTTCTGCACTGAAATTATACGTCACCCTACTTGTAGGTAATACCTTAATAATATTAGTGAAGTAAAATATTTCGGTACTTATTATATCATCATATTAAAACAATAGTTTTGAACTTGCTTCAGACACTTACCGTCGCACTCACAGACGTCAAATTAACTTAAATACTTAAGAAAAAATATTGACACTCATTTCAATAGGTATAATAGCTTAATTGACGTCTCTGAGTGTGGCATTTAGTGTTTGTTTAAATGATTTACTGATAAGTTATTATATATCTAGATATGGGTACAAGGATTCTATCTACACAAATATAATATAATACTACATTATCCTTGATTTACATGAGCTAAATGTAATAAATATATTACTGAAAAAGAAGAAATATTCCAAAATATGTGACCATCCGTCCAAAGCCGGACCCATTAGTAATGAATAAATTTAAAAATACTAGTAACAAATAATGGTAAGTATAGTCGTGAGTTAAGGCGATGGATAGGGTCAACAAGCGACACCAATCGATTTTAATTTTTAGCTACTAAACTGGATCTATTTTAAACAATTTCGGGGTTGCACTCTCTCGGCAAACACTTATACTATTTATTAAATACTTATACTTAACTATTGGGTCTGCTTTTGTACTCGAAATGTGAATTACCGCCAAAAGCGGCCTCTTTTGGCGTGAATCAATTTTTCGCGTACAAGTGTTGGGTCCGCATTTGTGCATGGTTATTTAATAAATAGTATAAGTATTTGTCTAGAGGTTGTAACCCCGAAATTGTTTAAAATAGATCCGGTTCAGTAGCTAACAATTAAAATCGGTTGGCGTCGCTAGTGTGCCTTATCCGTCACCTTAAGTATTATGATACTAAACTCACGACGAATTCAACATGTATTAAACGCGCTTTTATTATCCGCCGACCCCAAGTTATGCTAGGTCTTGTTTTCGACGGACGAAAGCTTATCCTAAATCAGTGTCCTAAATGAATCGATAGATAGGGTTCCTAAAGTCGAGAATTCCAAGTTTAATTTTGCGTCAAATGTAGGTGTTTGTTCCCTTTGTATAAAAATGTTATTCTTTGTCCTTAATATAGGTATAAAGATTTATTATAAGGACAAGTACTTTAACTTTTAATAGATACTGTTTGTTTTTTTTAGAAATATTGATAATTCAAAAGAAACTCATCATTGTCAATGTTAAGAAATGTATTAACAAAGATTATTTGATAAAAATGACTACCTGCATGTTTTAAATTCTTTATAATGATTTAAATTGACGATTACTCGCACACAAATGGAAAACTATCCTGATACTTCTACTACTCGTAAAACCTTTTTTTTTATCAACATATAAACTGTCCCTCTGCAGGGCAAAGGCCTCCATCATAGGAATCAAGCCATCGCTACTGTGATGGGATTAGGCTTAATCACCACGCTTGCCAAATGCGGATTGGTGATCACAAACCCAAGCTATGTCTGAAAAATTTGAAACATACTTTTCACTCGACCTGGGAATCGAACCTAGGATCACGGCCCGGTACTTAAACCACTAGTAGTAGCCGTGTGGTCACCGGCAGAGTAGAATGGGCCACCCTCACTCTTACCGAGGTGTCGTAAAAGGCGGCTAAGGTAAAGCTGCTGGCATGATCATCAAAACTCTGCATTTATATCTAAACCCTCGCCAACCCGTCTGCCAAGCGTGGTGAGTATGGCAATTACCCCTCATGTGATTGAGGGTGACCCGTGCCCCAGCAGAGGGGACTTAAATGGGCTGACGATGATGACTTAAACTACTAGACCAACAGGGCGTTACAATATTTTTTGTAAGAAAACTTTATTTCTCTGAAACGCAAAAAGCTAGTATGTTTTATGTTGTTTTAGCCACATCAAGTAGATTTCGAAGTTGATTCAGCAAGTAAATATTCGGCACAGGATTAGCAAGGCTAGCCAACTATGGAACTCTATGTACGCTTCGTAGCAGCTATTGCTACGCTCTAGCCACGATATATTGCATATTGAGTCTTCTTGTTTTGGTGGCGCAGTGGGTCGGAATATAACGCGGCGACTTAGGGTCCCGTGCCCTATTCCCGGTTCGACCCAAATTATTGTACCCGATTTTTATCTGTTAAAAAAACAAAAATGTATCAATGTGTCAACACAATATCCGTAAGTAGGCGGCTTTGTCCCCTTTTACCTCGAAAAGCACATGCGTTGTTGGTTGAGCGCCTCATCCCACTCTGTTGTGTCACATTGATGTCCTTGAATATGAGAGTAAAAGAGTGCAACTGTGTGTACGCACAGTCTTGCGCACTATTGAAGTTCGTACTTGCTGATTGTTAAAATTGGCCGTAATGGCCGTGAACATAGATACTCACAGTAATTAACATACTCACATACCAACAAAAATCGAATTCAAAGTTTTTATAAAATCAGATTGAATCAACTTGAAAGAAAAATCATGAATCTTTATTTTATTTACGTAAAAAATATTTTGTAAAGTAGGCAATATAAAGCTTTATTTTTATTTGAAAGCCACAACGTAGCAAAATAGATAACATTTTATTTACAAAATGATTGCAGTGTAGTTATAAAGACTAAATAAAAAACGCCCACTGATACTAGAAAATTTCGTAGCAGCTACGTTTTGATTTCGTTTCAGAAAAACCTATTTATGAACATTAATAAAGTATTTTATCTAATAAAACCGCTCAAGTCGATTTTTTGGCAATTTTCACTTTTGGAACATCACTGAATAAAAAAAAAATCCTGCATAAAACTACAATGTCGATCTTGCGTTATTCTACCAATCAGGGCTTCAATTACAATACCTTTAAAATTAATACTATTATGCAGGTTTTTTTCACTCACCTGTTAAGTTGATTCAAATGAATTGAGCGGTGTTGTTAGATAACCGACAATAAGTAGTTTACAATAACTTCAATCGGTTATAGTATGTAGGCAGGTAAGTATATGATTTAGATTACAAAGATTTATATCTGGATTTGTTTACAACCGTACATAATGTTGACTTGTGCTACGGGGGTTCGTAGCAGGCGTAGCACAGGCGAAGAAAATACACGATAGACCTCAACAAATTAACACGTACGCACGAATTGTAACTAGTAGGGTGAAATTAACTAAACTTGTCTCAGTATAGTCGTAAAATATTGGTATTATTTTAGAAAATATAATTATTTAATTATAAGTAACGCGACTATAATATTAATCATATACTTTCTTATAATGCAGCGCAAAAATTTAAAGAATTATTTATTTAAGATATTTATGCGAAGTCAAATATGAATATAGCAAAGCAGCATTCTATTTTGATGAAAAGTGTTAATTAACATAATAATGGCAAGCCAGCTCAGTCGGCGCCAATTTGCATAATAAATTACTTGAAGTAGGTATCATCACGATCTAAAATAATTTATCATTCTGGAAAAAAATCGCAGGATCCGACAAGCTTCACGAAATACTAATAACCTGTATAAAGTACTAAGTGTCTTTATACCTATACCAAAATGTTTGTGGGCATTGAGCATGTCACGGATTTACTTGTGCGGCTTCCTATATCGTACTTGACTATACTATGAATGAAAACCTAATTTATTATCATACCTGAGTTGCCCCTTGACGAACTTGCCAAATTTCTGAGGGAGTTTAGGATAGCACTCATCTGTCTTGCACGACGTACACATTGGACAATAAACGCATATCTTTAGAACTGCACTAGGTACTGTGTAAACGACCTGACGCCACAATCCGATGCAGTGTCACTGCGGCTTGGCGCGCGAACCATCCTTCTCTAACAAACAAAGTATTCCTGCTACATATTGTGCAGGTAAATCACTGGCTAACATCAAGAAAATAAAGCGGAAATACGAATAATTATGTGCCATATTTCGAAAGCATTTGATTCTGCGTAGTCGACCAGCTGATGCGGTGTTTATTGGGAAAGTCGCGAAAGGAGCGGTGGGGCTGGCGGCCCTGTACTACTGGACCGCATGCGGCTCGGATCGACGGCGACTTGGGGGCGCCGTGGAGCCGGAGAATAGGCTTTTGTCATGTTAAGATATCGAAGAGCGTTTCATGGTAGATGCATTGGGGCATGCGCGGTGCGGCGCAGCCTGGCTGTCTGTGTGAGTAGCGTATCGATTTGGTGCCGCTGTGTACGTTAGTGTCGGATACAGAAAGACGGGGATAGCACCTTGTGTCCGGTTTCCTTTGAAGTGCGTACAGCTATTTTAAACCCTTATGAATGAAGATATTGTAGCAGTATAATTCGGTACACAGTTTGGAATTTTACTAATTATGACCATCTTTTAATACATAGGTACCTATAGCATTAACATAATAATATGATTTGTTATTTTATTTCAAATGATATAATAATTGCCATTATACTCGTATAGGTAGGTAATTCAAACGTCTGTACGACATTTTTGGCTCAAATTACTATTTGCCTGCCACCTATCACATAACTGATTTAGAAAATTCAGCAAGTTAATTATACAGCACAGCAGCAACATAAAATGTTATTCTAAACACTACAGCGGTAATTAATAACACCGACTCGGTAAGGGTGACAGACAGACCAAACAAAATATTCTCATTCATCATTCCAGTCATTTATTGAAAGCGGGTTTCATGAATGTACTGAAAATAATGTAACTAACTATAAATGAAACCTCCAAAAAAAATATCAAAATTCATCAACTGTTATAACAGTATACGGAGTGTGTTGTGCGAAAAGACATTTGACAGTTTAACAGAGCGATGTGTTCTCCACACGACTACTTACTTATATGCCGCAGCAGTACCGTGAAGGCAGCACACAATCGCTTTTGTTGCCGTTTCAGGCGATCCCTTGCTCTCAGTTTTCTGGCGAGTCGCTGGCCAGTGGTTTGCATTCTCGTTTCCCATTCTGCAGCTTGTTCTTGCAGGTCCTTGATCCCTAGAGTATAATGTTATACACATAGCTTTCAAATTTTTGTTTAAAAAACCTCAATGACTGGTATAGATAGATAGATATACTTTATTGCACAAAAAAAACAGAACTTTAAAAGGCATTACAGAAACTTAATTGTACAATTTCGGCGGTCTTATCGCTGGAAGCGATTTCTACCAGACAACCTTCAGGCAAAGGACATTTGATAGTAGGGGAGGGGTAGGTGGTGCAATATTGAAAAAGGGAAATAAGAGTGAACTGTATATATATATTAAAATATTTATAATGCTAATACATAAATAAACAAAATATTATATACTAATGAATAAATATGTTATGCTTGGATAAAATAATATAAAGTACTAGATATACATTCATATAAATTAGGATCTTAGACGGACCATCGACTACTACCGATGACTGGACTTGTAAAAACTTAAAGGGATTGCTATTTAACGTCCTGAAATAAATTTATGCATAGGTAAGCGATTATGTCTTTTGGCGATTCTTTCTCCAATTTTTAAAATAAAGATTCTTTTTTTTATCAGAAAGAGAGGCAAACGAGCAAGCGAGTCACCTGATGGTAAGTGATCACTGCCGCCCATGGACATCAGCCACACCAGAGGCAGTGGGGATAATTCAGACAAGACTTGATTATAGATAGAAGACTTTTCCTAATGTTTCTGTAAAAATTAAGTAAACTTATTTAACAAAGGTTCCAAAAATAGAAAAAGAATATCAGTTTTTATGGCTATGATTTTGTTTTATTTAAGGACCCAATAGAGAAAATGAAAATGTAACAGAGAAGAAACGAAACAGTGAATGGGTAAAAGGTTTCCTAAATTAGATTCGTATACAACGAAGGGTATTGTACCTTCAATAGCTGTTGTTTGAGGTGAATAAAATGTAGATTGAAACGGGAGATTGGAGTATCTACCTACCCACTTAAATTATGACGTCGATAAAACCATTCCATTTAAGAAAACGTCTATTCGTTTCAAGTGTCGATCATTAAGGGATACTGTCAGTTAATTTACTTTTATACTCGTGATTCAGTATTTCGCGTTCCTTGTGTCGCGAACCTTGTACTATTTTTGTAGGTCAAGAGCTCAAGGCTATAAAACGTAGATACAGTTTTTGTTTTCAAACTTAAATCAATATAATTTATAGCAGTTAATAAAGTAGAAGCTAAAAGACGTGACATAAAATACATGAAAACGAGGCTATCAACCCTACCGACCGTCATAATCAGTATAGGTATTAAGTATAACTCTTATGTTTGAATTAGCAGCATGTTCAATATCATACACAAAATATTAATAAATATTTGAAGAAGCTACACCACATACCTAGAGCTTCTAAATAACTGCGTTCAATGGCGTCCGTTTGTTCTCCGCAGTTTGATTGCGACGATGTCACTGATGCTAGAGAAATTGATCTGAAAATGTATACGCAGTGTCACTATCAAATTTGCCATCGGGCTATTTAGTCAATTATCAATTGAATTCACACGTGGAATAGCGTAGTATGAATACCTTTACCCTCTCAGTAAAAGCACACCTTCGCCTCATCAGTAGGGGTAGTTATAAAAACATTACACACTACCTACGTAACACATCATGTGTCGTCTACTCGGACGTTTTATTAGAAGTTATGATATTACTTTTCGTGGCGTAATGTCAGAGCATATCAACAATATTACCTTGAAATATTGCTCGAGTCCCTCTTTACGATTATGATTCTATGTTTGATTAAAAATATAACTATTCCATAATCGAGCATTTCTGCAAACATTAATCAATGCCGAAATACAAGAGCTTTCCGTACAGTAGTTTTATAGAGATAGGACAATGTGGGGTGTGCGGGGTGTACCCAAGCGGGAGGAGCCCAAGCTATAATAATAATAATAAATAAATATTTCACAACATCACATACATTGATCTGACTCCGAGATAGGTAGCTCAAGCACCTGTGTATATATAATACTTTTTTTTTGTAAATATATACTTATAATACATAGAAGAGACCCAGACCAATACAAACAGACATGTTCATGCACATAAATGTATGTACTGTGCGGGAATCGATGCACCAGAGGCAGCGTTCACTACCACTATTCCAAGCTGTTAGTAGCTTGGGATTCGTCTTCTGGGGCTCCCCCGTTTTAACATTTTAATGATCAGTTTTCCAGTAGGTATATGTGAACTTCAAAGTTACTCCCTAGATGGTGTAGTCATACTCTTTAAGTTTTAGGTTCAGTATGACAGCTGCCCAATTTACGGGAAATTTTCCATGTGCTAAGTTTTTTTACGTTTAACATTTTTTATATTTCGTAGTACCTACGTACCTGATCTTTTTAAGTATTGGTCCAGTTTTCTAGATATACCATAAATAACTTGGTAATTCAATATAAATGTATGAAGTCGGTTATATTTGCTGTTCTTCTCACCACCACCCTTTCCTCCAAGAGAGCCACGGCATAAAATCAGATGCAAGCAGCACGGCATTTTATGAATTTATTTATTAAATTAATCGTACCCTCGGCTGTAGTCTACATTGCTACTGGTGCTCCAATCTCGCTGGTCAGCATATATTTCGTCGAGTAACTCTTCTATAAGATCCTTTACGTCCCTCTTCTGCTAAAATGATAATAACAAGCTTTAAAATCAGGCAAGGGAAAACTATTTTATTAGTATTATTAATTTTATCCATTTTCATTCATTTATCCAGAACGCCCTGTTAAGTACCGGGTTGTGATCTCGGGGTCCTGGGTTCGATTCCTGGGTCGAGCAAAAAGTGTGTTTAGAATTTTTCGAACGTAGCTCGGGTTTGTGATCACTAATCCGCATTTGGCAAGCGTGGTGATTAAGCCTAATCCCATCATAGTAGAGATGACTTGATTTCTATGATGGAGGCCTTTGCCCTGCATTGGGACAGTTATAGGCTGATACTTTATTCATTTTATGTTTGAAAAGAAATTATCGCCATGGACATTCAAAGGATATAAGATCTTATAAATGGAAATAATTGTAAAATATAACTTGTACCTCAAGAACTTCTTCTTCATCTTCATATTAGCGTGTCATTCCCGGTTGCATCCAAAGCTGTCACTTTGGAGCCCAGGCTACGATTAGACCATGATTCAGGTTTTGGGGAGTGGTAATTACAATGAAGTAACTATCGTCTGACCTTCGCAACCCTTTAGCAGGGGAACCAGGCCATATATGCTTAAAATAGGAAGACGAACTTGCTGCCTATCTGATGGTAAACGGTAACCGACGCTCATAGACATCTTACAATGCCGGAGCAGCCATGGTGCTTTTCAAACCTCGTTTAAAAAAGGACATGTCATAGCAATCAGGGTACACCGCGGCTGTAAGCTCATTCCAGAGTTGAAGGTATTGGTTCCAGGTAGTATTGATGAAGTTTGCCGCGGCGTCTAGTCGTGCGATTGTAGAATGGTGACCCTAGTATTGAACAGCTCCACAGAGCAACCCATGTTTCAGAAACTATCCAAAATGTTTCTCACGATGTTTTCCTTCACCGCCGAGCTAATGGTAGAAATACACAGATAGATTTGAAAAATCCAGAGTTGCATGGTCGGATTCGAACTACGATCCCCCGTATTGAAGACACGTTCTTATGCACTGAGCTACCATCGGTCACTTATTTATTATATTTCAAGAACGTTAGACTGATTGAGTTGTTGCATTCTTTTCGACCAGAATAGCAAAATAATTAATACAATTATATCGAACGTATGAATATTACAAAATCCACTGGAGGCTAGGTATTTAGTTTTAAATAAAATAAGTACTTCACAGAAGTTGAACTAAAAAAAATATAGATACAAGTACAATTTGGGTAACAGAACGGGTGATGAGCAAAACTGTGGATGTATGAATTCTTGGCATATCAGTCAATGTCCATAAACTAAGTAAAAGATAGGTTACTACGTGTGTCTGTTTATTTAAAAGCATATTCTCGTACTTTTTTTTCTCCTCTACTGTTCCCGTGATAGATGAGGATGTATTTTACATAAAATACTATCTACTTAATAACCAGAAGGTTAGAGATATTGGCATTAGTGAAGCAATCTGAAGTGTGTACTGTTATTTCTAGACTCAGCCAAATGATACTGTTTCGAATCTCTAATGTTTGCTCCGAATTTATCACTCGACTCAAATGGATTTCGTGGTCAATCGGTACGCGGTAGTATTCACGCTCAATGATATGGATGAGCCGAATGATTCGAGTGAGCCGAATGGGCTGAATAATTCGAGTGAGCCGAATGAGCTGAATGATTCGAGTGTGCCGAATGGGTGGAAGACGCCAAATGACGCGTTTCACCTTTGCAAATGTACCAAACTTTTGAAAGATACGCTTTTGTCAGGTCTAGTAATTTCTTACGAAGATTGTAAGCCGTGGTATTGTAGAAAGAGCATGGTCAATTTTGTCAATTAAATAAATTGGTATCTAATGTAAAATTAATAATGTACTTACTTGTGTATTAGCTTTTATTATCGGTGGAGGAGGCACTGTCTTCTTTTTTGAGATAAAATTCACGTTCGGAATTTTTATTTGTTTAGGTTTTTTCACATGGTTTTGGAGACACTAAAGGTGTGAAGTCAAGTTCAAACCTGACTACTTTTAAATTTATAGGTTGTTGTACACTAATTGTTTGCATTTTAATTAAAAAATTAACAACTTTTGACGAAACTTTGCTGTGGCGATGTTTTGACTTTTACGCTGACAATTTTTATTTTTAATTTAGTAGGAACGTGTTGGGTAAACGTTAAAGTTTTGTTGTGTAGTGCAGAGTTGATAAGCGGAGTAAAGTGCGTGGTGGATGCCGGTGGGGGACTGATTATCACAGGCACCCACTCATTTGTGTCGGTCGTTTTGTCGTCCTGGCTCCTGATACCGATGATAACGGTTAATTTATTTCACTGAGTGCATGCCCAATGAGCTAAGTCTAGGTGCACACCCAGAGGCAGGTAGGTACCACCTTGCAAAATTAAGAATAAATACTAGATTAACCTTTATAAAAATATGGACCTCTATTTTTAAAGATTCCCTATACTCGTATGTGTGGTCTGTAACGATGTTACTTGCCTTTCATAGTTATAGATCAATAAGAAGTAACCTTTACGCTTTGACTTAGGCGTATCGGAATATGCGTTTTTCGATGAATATACGGCCTGTATCAAGGGACTGTAATAACACAATACCTTCACGTGTTCCCGAATTTCAGGGCGTTGACACACAAACGAACAGACAGACAGACGGACGGACAATAAAGTGATCTTACTTATAAGACAAAGGAATACTTATAAGTCAAAGGAATAAACGGAGCCCTTAGGCTTCGTTTATTCCTTTTTAGGTACGAAATCCTAAAATTGTAAAAAATGTATGAGGTAAGTATTATTTATCAGAGAATTAAAGCTATTTCCTAAAAATTATATTTTGAATAGGACTGTTTTTGTTCTTCTTAAATTAGTCTTTACAATGTATCTGTTACTGTTTGCTCCCAGTGTATGTTATTCTTAATAAACATCTACAAGTAGATACTAATGAGCTACTTTGATAACGCTATTCGTTTATACCGCAACACGAAATTTAATTACTGCGCCTGAACTTCTAAGCGTGCAGGTAGCAATACCATAGGTCTTGCTGGATTTTATAAAATATTCGATTGTACAGGTCGTTTCATGTAGGATGTCAAGCGGAAGGCCATGGATAGTATCACCCCCATGTATGTTCTACGGTTTTTATAGTTCAGGAGTTGTCAATTTTTTTACTGAATCTTGCAGAATTCTCTACTTAACAGCTGAAAAACTTTCTAGAACAAAAACGGAAACACTTTTTTAACTTTTCTTTTTTGCAAATAAATCTTCATTAGTGTATCTTTTATGCATAAAATAATCGGAGAAAAAAAATATCTTTCCATACAAAAGTGGTCAGTTGATTGGTGCAATTTGTATAAGAAGTCGAATTTTTTTAGAAAGAGAGTTCCTTGGGGAAAAATATTTGTTTTCATTATTATAGTACCCCAGATAAGGTAATTTGGAGAATGATTTTTTCTTCAGAGCAGGCGGTTTTGGAAAAACATAATTATCTCACGTCTCAGAAGTATACTGAACCTTTAATTAATTCAATTAGTGTTTAATCAAAATCTCATCCGTTCAACTGTGACCTCAAAAGTTCAGAGTACAAATTAATTGAAATCAGTTGCGAAAACCGGACAGCTACGTGAGAAACAATTGTCTGGCCATACCCACCACCGCCGGGTCCCGGCAGAAGGGGTAGACCTAAAAGCGGTGCTTTGATATCGTAAAGGATGACATGCGTGCTGTCCACTAGTGAGATTCAAGACCGTGCGAAGTGGAGGAGTCGAAGTAGGAAAGCCTACCTCGGAATCCGAAGCGACAGTTTGGGACACAAGCGGGACAAAACGCTAAGATGATGACAATGATTAATTAACTAAGACCCTATTGCATTAGTAATATTTATTAAATAGATTAAATAAAGAAACAACTAAAGAAAGAAAGAAACTATTTATTGACCATAACACAGAGCATAAAAGTTGCGGCCAACAAGGCTCAGCATCAGCGTAATGCTGTGACTGCCGCAAGCAACGGCTGCAGCACTGGTGTTCAGGCTGGACATTGGGTGACGCCTTTGTACTAGAAGAAATATAAATATTGACATGCAATCAAGAAGCCATAGAAGCTATAGATCATGCAATACAGAAGAAAACATAACAAAATTAACCAAAACCTACATAAAGACCGACCAAGATCAAAAGGCACTTCAGGGACATTGACAAGTGGGCGTTGTACGATGTATTTTCTATCCGAAAATGTCAAAACAGCATTAGTTCCGACTTTTGTCATGTGTCAAATAGGTGGTAAAATATGGAATGGGTGATTCTCTGAAATTTGACCTACCCTTAGACAATTTAGACCTATCGGTTCTTCGCGTCTGATCTCTGGATTCAAAAAATATTGATCAAATTAGAAGTTTATTTTGAAATCTTTTCTTACGTGTTCTTATTTCAATTTAAAATTATAATGTGAAAAATATTTTTGAGCCCATGGAAATCAGACGCGAAGAAACCGGAAGGTCAAATTTCGGGGAATCAACCGAATCCTAAAAATGATATTTATAATAAAAAAAAACAAAGTTAACATTAAAAGAAGTTCTGAAAAATCATCTGAGCTGGTGCCAACCTATATATCGTCTATACTCGCACCCCACGAGTGCGAGTATAGACGCAAATAGTGTGCGAGCTAGAAGTGAATAGATGCGCCGCCACATCTGATCCCATTCTTTATCCGCACAGGTAGTAGTGATTTGTGGTGCCAACAACCTGTGCCTGTGTGTGTGTGTGTGTGTGGTGCTGTGAGTCACAGACAATAAAGCATGTACATAGTTTACAATTTTACAAAGCGAATGAATGATGGCGCCACTGTCTCCAAATATTGGATTGTTGGCACCAGCTCAGATGATTTTTCAGGACTTCTTTTAATGTTAACTTTGTTTTTTTTTTAATTATAAATATCATTTAAATGTTTCCGTATTTTACCACCTATTAAAGTTTGATCACGATTATTTTGTGACACAGTATCGAAAGAGAAAAAATAATTAAAAGGGGTTTGATTACTTTTATATTGTTCCGTATGTCGTCTTATCCGAGTATTATTATCTTACTCTATGTTATGTCTTACCCTTTTAGCACACCTTCAAGAATATAGGTGGATGTAATTTATAAGTTGAGTTTATGAGTTTGATTCTTCTTTTACACGATCGATCATAGGTCGGCTCTTCATGGGCCACCCTTCTTGCTTTGTGCTAGTGAATAACTAATGCCACTTCCAAGGATCAATCAATATAAGGTTGAGTTCCCTTTTACGGCTGGTAAAATCATTAATTTATCTATATTACCAGCCAAATACCTATGTTTATGTCCGTTAATTAACTGATAAATATGTAGGTATTAGGAACATTAGGATTTAGTAAGAAGCAAACACTTAACCGCCTTGCAGATGATATTCATATTAATATAGGTAGTAAGTATATGCACTTGAGCATTCAAATATAATAGATACCGATCTATTTTTGATATCATAAACGTTCAATAAACTTTTTCAGAAAAAACTATTTTTATGTGATAGGTGGCAGACGAGCAGACGGATCACCTGATGGTAAGCGATTGCCGCCACCCATGCACTCCCGCGATTCCAGTGGAGTCACAAGTGCGCTGCCGACCCTTCAACCCCCCTTTCCCCTGGATTGGGCCTCCGGTATCCTCACTCACGCAGCGAAACACAGCACAATGCTGCTACACGCCGGTTTTCTGTGCGGCCGTGGTATCACTCCGGTCAAGCCGGGCCATTCATGCCGAAGCATAGCTCCCACGGTCAAAAAATATGTGTCTGTGTTATAGAGCAGTTTTGACGTTTGAAACAAAAATAAATCATCGTTTAATACTTTTTATTCTTACTTATTACAATATGCAACACATATTGTAATAATTGAATACAAAAATTGCGGCATTGCACTGAAAACTTGCTATGGTGATAACTCCGACACACCGAGCCTTCAATTTTAGCTATCTGCTATAACATTATTGTCGCGTAGTACTCACCTGTAACACCCAGGTACCACCTTAGAGGAGAGGAAACCTTTATCTATATTTCTAGGTTAACCAACAGCCGGAGAGCTAGCCCAGGAAATAGGTCGTTGCTCTAATCACATACCTATTTTCGTGGCTAGCTCTTAGACTACTTGTATGTACCCCACGCTTCTGTAACCAAAGCAGGTATAACCTTATTTTTGAATATTTGTTTGGACACGCCAGACAGTATCCAAGGAAGCGACGTAACAGTTGTCAATGGTTGCCAAGGAGATTTGTTCGAAAGCACGGGTTCGGAAGCTTGGTACAATTGCGCCGCGTATAATTTTAGCACGTTGACCTCATTTTCCTATATTCTCGTTCTAATTCACCATGAATAAACAACCTGCGGATCCCACTCCAGAGAATATGCGCCCGGGATTCTGTTCTGCGACCTGCACAGACAGAGCCAGTCTGCAGCAAGAAATCAAGAAGCCGGATCAAAAAACTTCGGATTATTTTGCTACCTGCAATCTTCCCAAGAGATTTGAGCATCCTCGTAAGTGTTGTTAAATACTAAGCACTAACAGGGTTTAGGTGGTAATTGACCCGTAGATTAGACTGCTAAATTCCTAGGTACCTAAGTACATACTAAGTGACGGCCTCGATGGTGCAGTGGTTAGTGGGTCGCACTTTAAAGCGACGGGTGTGCAAGAGGTCCCGCGTTCGATCCCCGGGTCGGGCCAACAATTGGACCTAAGTTTTCGGTAAGAAATTCTTAGTGGCAGCCGGGAGTCTGGAAGTTGGCGGTCTTATGCCCCCGCGCCTCGAAAAGCACGATAAGCTGTTGGTCCGGCGCCCGATTCCTTTCCAGACGTGTCACAGTAATGTCCCATCGGAATATGAATGTAAGGGAATAGAGCTTGCACTTGTGTTTGCGCACACACTTGAACACTATAATATATCCTGCGTACGTGGGTGATCATCGACATTGGCCGCCGTAGCCATAATCGGTTGGAGGATATTACATACTAGGTAGGTCTATAAAGTACTTTGTCTTCTTAGTCAAAATCAGTAGGCAGGGAGGTACCGCGCCCATAATCCTCTGGCCAAATTATAAGTTGTGACTAGTAATATTTCTGTTACAACTTCATCCCCGTTATTTCAAAATGCGATCTAACGTTACCGTACCAAAGCTCATACTATCCCAGCAATGTTAATAGGGACTGGAACAAGTTTCTGTCCAGCACTATTCTTAGATCGCTTTTTGTAATAAGGGGGTGTAAGTTTATCTTCATATTAGCTTATCGTATAGGGGCCATCCCTTCTTATTGAATTACATAGTTTTAATTGACAGTTAAAGCTTTATACAATCCACATTCGGTCTGAGTCAGTAAAATACGTATCCTCTTGCATTGAAAACTTTAAGGAATTGGCAGATGAGAGATGAGTCTCTTTGATGCAGTAATACTTAAGATAGCTCGTAGAGGATTATATCAAAGGCTTTAGGCAAATTTATACCTACCACAGGCTCGGCGTTAAAGAAAAACATGATCGTGAGAAAACCTGCATGGTTGTCTTAATATCTCAAAACTGGGAATGCCCACTAATTGTTTTTTTTATGTGATAGGTGTCTGACGACCAGACGGATCGCCTGATGGTGAGTGATTGCCGCCGCCCATAGACACCCGCGACACCAGTGGAGTCACAAGAGCGCTATCAACCTTTAAACCCCCCCTTTCCCCCGGATTTGGCCTCCGGTACCCTCACTCACGCAGCGAAACACAGCACAGTGGTCGAGCCGGCCCATTCATGATGAAGCTTGGCTCAAATTGTAGAGATAATTTCTGAACGTGGAGGTAACCTAATAGGAACATAGTTTGTCTGATTCCCCTGTCTAGGATTGCGATTTCATCTGAATTAGACCATGGTAATAACCAGTGTTACCAAATCCTGGATTACTCCAAGTATTCCCCGAGCTTCGGAGTGACGACTTTGGGCTCAACCGGGAAAGACACCTTGAAATAAAATTAAATAAATAAATATTTCACAACATCACATACATTGATTTGAATCCGAGCTCAAGCACCTGTGTTACGGATAACAGAACATACGGATTACGAATTAAATTAATTTAATACTTTTCTTTTGTAAATACATATCTACTTAGATCTAGATGATGATGATCATGAAATTTCGGCCAAATGAACATTGGTTAAGTTTTAGTATGTCAGAGTTTTAGGTAGGTACATGAGGTAGGTTGGAGCTGGAATTTCTTCAGAAGCAACATAAAATGTCAGTGAACCGTCATTTATGCGGGTAATGAGGTAGTAATCAATACTCAACTTGCGTGCAGGAGCGGTGGTTTTGAGCAATTTGACGCTTTAAGTACCTGTAGTTAACTCTTCAAATGTATTGTGATATTACGAGTCCCTAGACTCGTCGTATCACAATACATTTGGAGAGTTATACTAGGAAGACTGACAGTAGATATACATATTAACACCACTGGGTTGTTGGACGCAGCCCGCTTATTAATCGGCCGCTCTGGAAGTAGGAAGTGTTGACACTTTCAGAGCGGCCTCGCGGGCCCATGTTCCGTAGTAGCCATCCTATGGCTGATAGCAATTGAAGCAGATGACAAGGAAGCTATTGAAATGCTAATTATAAAACGCGAAGTTAAATTTGTCTACAACACTCATGAATAGTTTGTAGAGATCAAATAATTATCAGCTGAATTTTTAGAAAGCCTATTTTTTATATGATAGGTGACAGACGAGCAGACCGATTGCCTCATGATAAGCGATTGCCGCCGCCCATAGACACCCGCGACTCCTGCAGTCGCGGTAATTATCTAAAATATTTACCTATCTGCAAGAAAACTGGTGTTACTGGACCGAACAAACACTCTTAAATTTTTAATACAATTTTGTGTAAAACAAATAACTTTATGTTTGCTTTCCAGATTGGTTCAACGGCTACGGGTCCCAAGTGAGCCGACAGCACCCGTTTTACAGAACGTCTGCTAGCGTGTATGGATGGTATGCGCCAGGTAATTTCAGTATTCAATTATAAATATAGGTAATTAATTCAAGGATCATTCAATTTGTAATGACAGGAAGCTTAGTGCCATTTTCAGTTCAACAAATCATTAAAAAAAATTATAGCTTTATAATACAATTTACTTATAATTGTGTGATTTGTATCGCATATGATAGGGGAAAGGCGTACAAAATGGATTTTATTTATCTCAATTAGGTGAGAATGAGGGTCCAGTTACATATCGAAACCTGCGACGACGCCATTGTCGTTCGCGAGGCGGTTTGTCGTGGACACTTGTTTGTTTGATTTTTGCAATCGCGAATTTCTTCTCAGACGGATGTGGTTTCAATAACTTCAAGTAAATTTTATTTATTAGCTTTATTTGATTGTTAACATACTCAACACCGAGAATGTGTTAAAATTTTAATATTCTTATTGCATTTCATATCAGGTTTGATAAACCTCTTGGTTGGGTAAAATGGCATACCATTTTTTTATTACTCTTTTTATCGTGGTTTATATGGACCCCCTTCGGATAAAAGCCTCCTCCAAGGACTTCCATTGTTCTTTATTTCCAGCCGTGGATATCCATTTTTCTCCTGCTACGTTTACTAGATCGTCTGTCCATCTAGCGACTGGGCGGCCTCTAGCCCTATGAACTCTAGGACCTTGCCATTTCACAACCCTTATGGTCTACCTGTCATCTTCATAGCGGGCTACGTGTTCCGCCCATCTCCATTTCATTTCTAACGAAAAAATCAGAGCGTCGGTTAATTTAGTTTGGTCAGTTTAATCAGAGCGTCGGTTAAAGTACCACATAAAGGTTATTAAAAGGCATGTACAGAAAATAAATATGATCATCATGTGTAGATCTTTCCAAAAAGACAAGTGATTTAACTTTTGAACTCAACATGTACCGTTCCCTAATTTTGAGTGCATTTTTGGTACCTATACCATTTTACCCGCCTAGGGCGGACAAAACGGATTTTTTCCGAGTTTTTTTAAATTACTTATAATTTTGTTGTTTTAGTTTTAATTTGTTCGATCTCTTTAAATTTTGTAGTCAACTTACCAAATTATATGAATCTACTAAAAATATATGATAAAGAGTATGTGTTTATTTACGCCTTTCCCCTACAAAAGGCCTGTCTTTTACTTATGAACAAAATGAGTGTATTTACGTTTTTATCAATAGCTTTTCATACTATGTCTAGGCATCGGAATAATTAGTAGTTTATGTGACTGTCACATAATGAGGGTATTAAAACACAAGCGAGATTTTAAAAAACGAAACCGTGGTAAGTTTTTAATTGCATTCGCGAGTGTTTTAATACCTATTATAGTTATGTGCAGTCTCATACACTACTTTATCTACACTCATGTTAGTAATCTTCAATCAAAGTAAGAAATCATAGGGAAACACTTTTGACAAGCTTACCTGTATAACGTAATTCGCGTAGGTAGCGTAGCTTTAATCGTATTACTGATTGTCACGAACTGTACGTAACTAATTATGCTCTTTCTGAGATATTCGAGTGGAGCCAAATCCTCAAAATCACTGTCACATTCAGACATTTTTAACAAACAAAAATTATTTACGAAGAAATGGCGCTAAATCGACGAAAGGTAAACATTTTAATTATCTATATGACGAAACAATACGCGCGCATGTTGTGCTTTATGGTGTCGCAGGTATTTTAGTGTCAATTCGTAACTTTATTGCCTGTATTGATGATAACTTTGTCCCAACATTGTCATTTAAGGAGTTTAGTTGTTGCATAAAATGCAAAAAAATATCACTATGCAACACCCTAACTTTTTAATTTTCTTTAAAGCTTTCTATATCATAAATCTAGTCAAAATGTGTTTACTTTTTTCAAAAAAGGAGGTGGTCCTTTGTTCGACTTAGATTTTTTTTTATTTTATGTAGGTATTTCACCGATTTCCCCGCCAAATTGACCGATTTGGACAATTATTTTTTTATTTGAAAGAACACCCTCCCAAATTGGCCCCATTGTCACCATGTCAGGATCAGATGACGGGATCCTGCCGAAAAAATGACACACTAGACACTAAAATGTGTGAAAAAAAAATCTACGATAAAAAACCGCCTTCAAAATCCACGAAGTTTAAAAAACTTCGTGGTTTTTGGAGGCGGTTTTTGTACAATTTTTTTTTATTTCCTAATTTGATGATTATGACATGAGTGTAGATTAAAGTATTTTTCATAGTGTTGTTTAGTCCCTCTTTACAATTTTAATTATTGACACGCTCTTCCAACTGCTCTACATTTATTTTTTAAATCGTTTAAAGATTTATTTTAAACTGGACTAAAGGATGAAATAAAATTATTTTAGGTTATCATACTGTGCCATCCGTGTATTTCCCGAAAAGTCAAAGTTTCTCAAGTCATCTGGCGGAATCTGGGATGTACAGAAACTACTCGCTTAACACCGCCCGGGATCCTGACCCTATTCAATAAGCCTATTTACGATCTAAGCTCTTGCAACTTTTTTTGCAATTAAATTAATTTTCTCATATAGGTAAACATTTACATGCCTTTAACCACGTCTTCTACCAACCACTCTGAACAACATTTTGTTCTAAGACTTCATAAAAAAATTCAACTTTTCATACAAAGTCAGTGACTAAACAAGTATTTTCGTATGATCATCTTCAGCTTGCCGTAGTCCACTAGCTGTTTTGTATGAGTAGTCGAAAAACAAATCGACGAACTTCCAAATGTTGAAGAACATAATGATGTTCATAGTGGTGGTTAAAGGAATGTAATTGTTTACCGATACACCCTATATTTACTGATGTATGTAGATTATTGTATGGAGATGGCGATGTGTCTATGTTATGTTGACTTTTAAAAAAGAGTGATTTGTTTGTGATAAGAGATAAGTAAATAAGTTTTATTTTATAATTATTTTAAGTTACGTTTTAATTGTTATTTTGTAAGTTTTTTCAAATTGCAGAATGAAGATTTGTTAATATAAGTTGTTTGAATACGTTTCTACCTATTAATAAAGTTCTTGAATATAAGTATAGTTTGTTTTTCATTTAAGATTCGATGGTATTATTTTAGCCATATTCAGATGAAGATATCTTGGAAGGTGGTTACAACTTAATCTCCATTGTCGCTGGTGGTTCTTATCTGTGTCCAGATAAACTGCAATAATCATTTTTCGCCTTTTTTAATAGACAGGTAGTACTTTTATGATGAATCTAATGATTATTTCTGCAACAGTACTTAGATAAGTAATTTCGTAACCATTTCTTCTTTATCGTCGATACGAGTTCTCCACAATACGACCACGCGCCTATTTACGCTGTTTTGCTTATGGTAAAGACAATGAAAATCACCGTTACCCTGTTCCCTCTATAATAATAAGGAATTTTGTACAATTAACCACTGAGCCTTCGGTGATATCACAAACTCGACGAAGCACACTGCAGGAGAAGGCTTTTAATTTTAAAATCAATAATTCTGTATGGTTGATAGGTCTCTCTCAAGCATTACCCAAACACACAACGTATTTACCTCTTCCAGGTATTCACTCTGTGCCATCCGTGTTCTTCCCTGCTGGCCAGACATTCACCAACCGGCTAGCCGAGGCTGGGATGTACCGCAACTACAGCCTCAACACGGGCATGGACCCTGCCGGCTATACTTAATCTAGAAACTTTGTTTTGTGATAACTATTAGATATTGATAGTTTTAATTACTGTATAGGTCGGGGTTGCGAAGGTACGGCAGTCACTTCATTGTAATTAGGTACCAGAATCCCCAAATCCAGAATGATGGTCTAAGCGTACCCTGGGCGACAGCTTTGGAAACTGGAATTACACGCTAAGACGAAGGAGTCGGGGTTTCCAAATTGTTGGATGCAAAATTTGAATGGTTAGAGGTTTGAGGTAATACGCTCTACTCGCATTGGTCAATTTGTAGTCTATTGCTTGAAATGTTATCATTCATTGCAGAGCTTCTTATTGAAAAGAAATTGATATAATAATTAAAATTTCAGAGATATTCCAGATTGCAACGATATTAAGCTTCTATGAAAATACTAGGTCTTCCAGAATCGAATCCACAATGATTTGAGTTCTGACTTTGAGGGTAGTGACCTACCTAAATCATGTTTGATTTGCTATGTAACTAATTGTTGTAATCTTTGTCAGCATAATATTGCTTATGTATTCCTTCATATCTTCTCGTAACAAGTTAAATATTTTCTTATGTAGACTACTTTATCACAAAGAAGTGGCTGTATCTACCTACTTATTATATACATATTTGTGAGTTTCTATTTATATTTTTATGATGAAAATCGAGACCATATTTATTTATACACATTCTTAACTAACCTAAACAAAAACAATTTATTTTTGTGTCAAAGGAACTTTGGTAATGATGACGACAACGAATGGTAAAAACTGCATGAAAACTTATCCTTTAAAATAATGTATTAGTTGAGTTGAAATGAAAAATGTAATTTCAAAATAAAAGTTTCAGGAACTAGACATAATAATTATGTATTAGTCGTAATTGTAATATAAATATCTTTATATAGGTTGAGTTAGCAAATTATGACAACAGAGACATTTTATTATCTAGTTTCTAGGTAGAAACCCGTATTTGTAATTTTACATTGTAATATTAGTCTAAGATCCCGCTATACAACGACCTTCACCGAGATGCTTATTTGATGAGACGTATTTTTTATGTTATTAAATATGCCAATAAATATATCCTATATGGGTTGCCTAACAAATTTCAGTCCAGAGTATTTTTAATTAATAATTAAAAAATTTTTTTTTTTTAAACATTGCACCGGTGTGATTATTTAATAAATTTGATACCAATCGAAAGTTTGAAGCCCATAGAATATGCAAACGTTAGGTTGCCTATTTTTATCCGGTCACAACCACGGGTTGCCAGGTGTAAACAGGTAAATCCATACTTACAAGCATTTTGCAACGTTCTGATTATTGAATCAATTTTAGATAAAATGAAAGATTATTTCATAAGGAACACGGTGGTATAGGGTTGCCTGCGAAAAATCAGTCCCGAGTTACGGTTGTCGAATTTTAAATAATAAAATATCGCTGCGAGTGAATGTGTGTGAGAGAGAGGTCCCAGACCAACCATCCCATGCGGTAGAAAAGGACGCAGCGTAGCAGCTGTTTAAAGTCCGCCCATTTAAAGAAGGAGAGTGCGCATGCTATTTGTGCTTGGAAATGAAAAGGATAGCGATAGACTCGTATATGCTATACATTATTTTGGAGTATTTAATTATTAATATAGAGAAATAGTTATTTAATTTTTTATTTTTTAATCAATTAATTATTTATCTATGTTTATTGTTTATGTGACACTAAAGTATATACACATCTTTAGTAAAAAGACAGAGTAATACATATATATTACTAATCTGGCAAATTTTATCTTTATTATTAGGAGCCGAAATAAAAAACAACAATTAAAAGAATACTTCTGTTTATTGAAAAAATTGACAACGAAGGCTTGTTTTATACTTTTTCAGCGACGTTTTTTGTCGTAGTTGGGTTTTAGTTTTTTTACTTTTATTTTATTTGTACTATTTTGGTGTCCAAGTGCTAGTAATATATATATATATTCAAAATGTACAAGTCAAGCGCTTTCAAATGATACCAAACACGGCATATTTATCATAACTTTATTTTTTTACTCTGTATGTTTTGTCCGCTAGAGGGCGCCACATTAGATTTTGTGAAACTTCATATAGCCTATAACCAGCGGACGATCAAGACGCTTATAATGATATGTCATTTGTCGAATTCTGATAAGTAGTTAAGAAGTTACGTGGAAACAGATGAACATACATACATACATACATACATACATAGCCTGTCAAAATCATAACCCTCCTTTTGCTTTGCCGTAGTCGGGTAAAAACCATAAGTGAGTTTTACTACCAATTACTTCAACATGACAAAAATATAGAAAATGTATTAGCTTAGATAATTTTTAAGATTCAATTATTATGTACTTACTGTATATTCAGCGATAAATTTAAGAAATTCTTCGTTATATTTTTTATTCAAAACAGTCACTTTTTTGTAGCACGTGGTATTATAACCTACAAATTGGAGTGACGCACTGGGTAGCTCAATAAAACTGTATTTAAAATTTTTTTTCTTACGAAAAGCTAACTTTAATGCACAGTTTTCAAAAGTTTCATCATCAAAATCAATTATTCCGTCATCCGAATCACATAAAAAACACTTTTTGGCCATTTTTTCCAACAATAAATAGCAGCACGTTTTTTCACTTGTATCTATAGCGACAAACTACTTCAAAATAATGTATAGCATATACGAGTCTATCGCTATCCTTTTCATTTCCAAGCACAAAAAGCATGCGCACTCTCCTTCTTTAAATGGGCGGCTTTAAACAGCTGCTACGCTGCGTCCTTTTCTACCGCATGGGATGGTTGGTCTGGGACCTCTCTCTCACACACATTCACTTGCAGCGATATTTTATTATTTAAAATTCGACAACCGTAATTCGGGACTGATTTTTCGCAGGCAACCCTATAGGGGAGAGTTGGATAATACCGCGCGGTTGATAACTCCGCGCGTTAGTGTAATTCAAAAACTATCCACTAGTTTACGCTGTAGCGCGTATTCATCGAAGCCGGACATGCCCACACCCTCCCCCACGCACCGCCACTACGGCCCGCGCGACGACGTAGATAGCACGCACTCCAGAAGGTTTTTTCGTCATTGCTTATAATTTTTCGTATACTTTCCTTAAGAGGTAAGTAATACTGTATTTATATTATAATACTTTGATGCTATACTTTTTGAATGCTTTTGTACTGTAGAATTAATGTCAGAGTAAGTTTTTGCGTGCTATAATATTTTGCATATAATTTTGAAGTTAAAAAATAAAATGATCAAGTTCGATAACTCCGCGCCGGGGGCGCGGTATTATCAGTCATCAACTCCATTATAGGAGCAGTTAGAGGAAAAAGAACGAAAGCGACAAATGAAGATAGCAAAAGAAAATAACGCTGCAGTGAACAAAGTTAAAGAAAAGAAACAAACTAAAGGAAAGTCTGTCAAGAGAAGAGTTTTGAACGGCATAAATTATAAGTTTTTGTTAATACTTATTGTGTGATGAGTCTTTATATGCTTACTGATTTAATCCCTAGAAAAAGATTTGAGTCTCCCTATTTTCCACAAGAAAAATACTTAGAGTTGTTTATTTTTTATTATTACTTTTGTTATCTACCAACTAGAGTGCAATTAATGTGGGTACGATTTGATCAAACCTGGGCACGATATTATCAGACCAGTTTGACAATACCGCGCTTTTAGCTATTTTCGTAAATTGAAGATAATTATTTTTTAATTGAATTTTGTAAGCTCTTGTTAAACGGTATGCGTACCTAAATAAATGTCCTAAAATTACAAAATTTTGTTTGTTTTAATATCAAACAGTTTCCTAACTATAGGTGAAATTCCTTAGGGGCTCGGTATTATCCAACTCTCCCCTACCACCGTGTTCCTTATGAAATAATCTTTCATTTTATCTAAAATTGATTCAATAATCAGAACGTTGCAAAATGCTTGTAAGTATGGATTTACCTGTTTACACCTGGCAACCCGTGGTTGTGACCGGATAAAAATAGGCAACCTAACGTTTGCATATTCTATGGGCTTCAAACTTTCGATTGGTATCAAATTTATTAAATAATCACACCGGTGCAATGTTTAAAAAAAAAATTTTTTTAATTATTAATTAAAAATACTCTGGACTGAAATTTGTTAGGCAACCCATATAGGATATATTTATTGGCATATTTAATGACATAAAAAATACGTCTCATCAAATAAGCATCTCGGTGAAGGTCGTTGTATAGCGGGATCCTATACTATATCAACTAATACAATAAATAGCTGGTAAAAGGATGTAGCTCCAAATACATACTCTTCGTTGGATATTAAATTATGTATGTTAGTAATTTAAAGTGACGTGTATTCTGTTTGACGCTTTCTTTCAACTTTTGCTAAATACATAAGTATTTTTTATTAAATATTAAAATTTTATTTGAATAAATAATGGGTGTTTAAATAAAAATTAAAGATAAATAATTACACTGAAACGAAACACCTCAAAAATGATTTCATACGCTGCCGGTACATACATATTTGATTCATATTTCAAATATGTAAAACATAATATACTTACCTATTTTTAACGTGTTTTGTTTTGCAATAGGTAGGTACCTATTGAGCAAGGAATCCATTGGATGCGGGCGGCACAGGACCTATCTACTTAAGTGTAGAACATTGAGGGCGGCCTATGTCCAGCAGTGGACGTCAATTGGCTGAAATGATGATGATGAAGTAGGTATCTAGGTACTTAAAATGCGTCTAGAAAGTAGTGATTGATATTCGAGGAGCTAACGGGTTTCCAATGCCATAGGTAGGTACCGGTAGAATCAGATGTAGATCGAGGGATAATCAAACTTTTCATTCATTAGGTACCCGTGGCACTTCTCCTGCATGACACTACAAAGTCCGCGCCACAAAATGAAGTTCCGCGGCACAACATGGAACTAAAATTTTAGATTCCTTAGATGTGTATATACAGAGATTCCTTTTTTTTATGGGATAGGGGGCAGACGAGCAGACTGTTCTTGTAATAATTCTATGTGTATATATTAACAAAGCTCAAATTACAGAAGTGGCGCCTATCATAAGACTTCTTTGGTGGCGCGAACTCTAATTCAGGAAAGGCGTTTTGGTAGGCAGGTAGGTATTCGGAAATAAAACAAACTGAGCGTCAATATTGATAGGTATTAACTTACCAAAAGAGGTATTTATTTATAGGTATATCATTATATATAGATTAACATGCATTCAAATTCCATTAACATATTCCATTCGAACGAGGACATGGTCGCACTACATTTACGTACTAATATTGCCGAAATCCGCTAACTTACAAGATTGATGATGGTTTCAAAGCTGCAAGATGTCTTGAGGTGTCTGCCTCAAAATGACTACGATAAAACTGGTATGTATATTGCATACAAAATTAATCAAAGTCACCATAAATTAAAATAGGCACCTACTTGCAGTAAGAGGTCCTAGATAGGTAAGTAATATGAATATTGTTTGTGACAGACCATGTCCCAATTTAAAAAGATTAAATCACGATAAACAGTAAACAAGGCGCCCAGTCCTTCTAGGTAGAATATACAGAGGGCCTTATTAAATTTATTTTTTATCATGATCATCTTGCGGAAACTCTATTCATCATTTCCATATGAGTACATATTGTATAACTTGTTTAGCAACAACAACAACAGCATTATATTAACTTTAGTGTTTATATTATTATTATCTTAACAGTTAACAAAGTGAGAATATTCTTTAAACATCAAAATATTTAAAATAATCTACAGAATAACAAACAATGTGGTAACTAAATTTCTCATACGCTATTATGATTTATAAAATTAAATAAATCGATAATATACATTTTATTAAAATGTATTTTATTATTTAATAATAATTATCTAATTGCGCATTTTATAGACACTTAGGTATAGTTAGTGACACGTACACCGTGGCTGTTAATGCTAAGAGATTTTGTGTCAAAATCTACCTACGGGTGCAATAATCTAAGCATACCATATTCGTATAGAGGTATGACATACTGCCAAGGCCCCGGTAACATAGAATACTTACCTACAGTACTTCGAAAACCAATAACCGTAAGAAGATTACCATGGAATGGAAATGTTTACTATAAATTGAATAGAATGCAGACAAATTCAACGCCGGTATAAATTCTCGTATTCGCAGGAATCGTCTTAACATAATGAGTTGTTCGACTTACATTTACACATATAGCTATTTTCGTTGTAAAATCTACAATAACAAGTGGGCTTCGGGTTGTTATATTATAGGTACTGTACTGTAATATTACTGTAACACGTTACGTAAACAAAATATTACTAAGATTACCTCTGGTTTCATCCCAGCGCCCTTATGCGTATATATTCCAACTACACATTTAAGTATCTACTTTGATTGGAATTGGTTAGCTAAAGAATAGTTTACAATGAAGTAGCTTAATATAAAATTCGCTAAATAGATATGAAAGCACAATGCACTTGATGAATAACACCGACTTCTCTTCCTGATATGACTCTTCATCAGACTTAGCTCATGTGAATCTTTCCTTTTTAAAAAGTACCTTGGTAGGCATAACGCATACGAAATATACAAATAACTCAGTGGACAATGAATGAATTGTACTAAGATCATGATGATACATTTACCTGGTTTTCATATTGACCTTAGTTACTAAACTATTTGCAACACATGCAGCAAATGAAATCTGTATCATTCAACGGAAACGAATAATGGATAACTTAATACAGTGAGGCACAAACGAGTAATAAGACATCCTTAAAGCTATAAATACGACTAGTAATAAGTTATATAAAATGTGAATCTATTTTTGCATTTAACAATATTGTCTTTTATTTAGCATTGCTCACATCAATTGCCAACAATTAAGATTTAAGTTAAAAAATTGAAAAGTTTTTTGTAATACACAAGTTTTTAAAAAGTTTTATTTTGTTAATACTCAGACATTTTAGATTCCTTGTCATAAATTAATTCATGGAATGCCAAAACCGAGAGCAACACGCTCCTATAGATATCGAGACAAAGTTAACGCTTAAGATCGTTCAATCTACTTATTGCCAAGTTTTATTCACCCTCCGAACGATATAACTCTAAAGAAAGAAGTGAGATCGAAAGTAGAAGTATCGGTCGTACTGTGTTCAGGTTCATCTCTAAGTGCGGTGCAGCGAGTGTAGAGCACACTGAGACAGAGAGAGAAAACTACTCGCGCGTCGCGGACGCGCAGGTGCCGAACGGGTTCGATCACAATGCAGCTCAGTTGATTCTTTTTATATTAATAATAAACTTAGTGTAAAAAATCTATAGTTATTTTACATTAAAAACTATGCTTAACATTCTGTTTCTCGCGCGGTCGCGCTACGACACTCGCATCTAGGGGGTGGTCCCTACATACAAAACAGAGGCTCTATGTCGTAACTATGCGTCCGATATTAAGTGCTCTCTATCCGATTCACTCATTACAGCATGATGGGTCGAGGGAGAAAGATAGCTAGTCATTTATTTTTGACGGATAGTTACGAAATAGATCACCAGGTGCAGCACGAAGTGTCGTGCGTACAACGGAATTGAGTATTATGTATCTATTATGGTTTCGGGTGACCTGTATTAATTGCCTCATATCTCTATTGTACTTATCGTAATTATGGTATTTGAATCATTATAAATCTCGGTCAAAAACATGTCAAACGAACAACCTAATTTCTTATTGTAGAATTATTTATTGGACGTGCACATGAGATCTCCGTTGCAAATACAATAGTTATTAGTTACCCCAAACACCCCAAGTATTATTATGTACCTACTGGAAAATACTAAAAGGGATTACATTGCATGGAATCAGTTCAGGGTCATCAAAACATTCAAAATTCGATGGGTACCAGAGCGGCTAAGCTCAAAGTCGTATCTTCGAAATCTTCTAGTACCTAGTACGTAGCTTTGTAAAAAAATTTGTGAAAATAAAAAACGACTTTCCCCTCATAAGTTTGTACAAATTTCCATATTATGTAATTATTCACGTAACTAAAAACCTTTCGAACTATAGATAGAAGATTTCAAAGATACGTCTATCTTCTTGGTACCCGCCAAAATATACTTCCTGGAAATTATGTGGTTTTAATTGTTCCAAGTAGGATGTGCACGTCTGTCATAAAAGATTTCGTTTACATATCACCGAAGATGCCGGCGAAGGTTTTCCGCAGGTTCTTCATGGTGTCCTCTGCGTCCTCTGTCAGGGCTGCGCTGAGGGAGCCCTGCCGCGCGAAGCCGCCGCGGCCCCCGGCGGAGCCCGCGGGCGGCGCGCCGCTGGGCGCCGAGCTGCTGGCTGTGCTGGGCGCTGCGGACGCCGATGATACCGTCGAGGATTGGGAAGCTGGAAAGGTGGTGCGTGTTTTTATCAGACTGACTCAACTGCCACATTGTGTGCTAAACATGATATGCACATACATACGCGCATATGTAGTGGTCTCGGCGTGGTTTCGGCGTAAGTTAGAGCATATCGAACGTGTGCGGGAGACACGGTACGATATACTGCCTAGCGCATAGGTCAATGAACTCGTCGATATCAATGTCAGCTAGAGCCAGCTCTCTGTGCCGATTTGTTTTGTGATGAGCGGCTTTGCAAATGACGATGCTGCACATTAGGTACATAAGTGTAGACACTAAAGGAAAAGTGCGTTCACTCTACAAATTTATTCCAAAATAGTTTTGGTACCTAGTAGAGTCGTTAATATTAAAAGGCGTGTTTGTCAAAAAATGGATGTGGACACTGATGGGGACGCTAGTCCACAAATGCCGCTCAGTGCCTAAGTTACGGAACGAACAATATTATAAGCCTAGTCAAAATGGATACATTCAAGAGTTTAGGTAGGTATATTAATTCGTACAAAGCTGAAAATTTGTATGTATGTTGTTGGGAACACTATTTTAAATAATTAGTAAAATGTTCCCATCGATCCGAAGTGAAGAAAAAAAACAACGTTTAAGCGCGTTACCTTGAGAATCACGACGTGTGAGTGGTGGTGGCGGCGGCTGCGACGGTTCAGCTGGGATAGGCGGCAAGGGACGGTCGATGCTGGCCGCTGAAGCCAGAGGTGCCGGGGGTGGAGCACTGGGCGGGCCTGACCCCGGCAACGGCACTGAGCGTTCTTCAGGTGACGTCGCCGCGGAGCTGCCAGATACGGAGGCTCTCGATGCCGTCTTAGTAATTCCTGGCCGGCAGACTGCCTGGAAAATAGAAAAAAAGATTATACCTAAATGCAACGGACAATTCAAACCAACCATTTATGTAGGTATTTGCAGACGTAAGCTAAGTACGAAAAGTTCGTTTTATACCAGGATAATAAACACCTTCATCTTCATCATCATCTTAGCGTGTAATTCCCGGTTGCATCCAAAGCTGTCGCGTTAGAGTCCGGGGTGCGCTTGGACCATGATTCCGGATTTGGAGATTCTGATTATTGCAATAAAGCAATCTGGTAATTTAGCAGGGGTATCAGACAAACGGAATGTGCTACATAAATGCTTCAATCATCTTTGATCATAATAATGAGTAGGTACTTAGGTACTTAGATAACACTTAATTTTTCACCTTCGACAAAAATCGGTTAGAGATTTTCAGGACGGGACATTGAAGTTATAGTTCATCTAACGTTTCAACGGAATTGTAGTATAGGGACTTACCTGCATGCGCTGCAGAACGAGGTCAGCGAGGTGCCGACGATCCTCCTCCTGCGAGTCGCCCATGAAGGAGGTGGCCGAGTCGTTGAGCTCGATGATGTGCTCGCGGCCGTCCTTGCCCACCACCAGCTCCAAAGCGCACACTTCTAAACCTCCGAAGATTTCGCTCACCTATAACATCACTCAAAAGTTCAGTAACAAAATTTCTACTAGGACTAATTTATGAGGATACTGAAAAAGTTCTGAGTATAGAAATAGACTAATTATATGTAGCCGTGTGGTCCCCGGCAGAGTAGAATAGGCCACCCTCACTCTTACCGAGGTGTCGTAAAAGGCGACTAGGGTAAAGCTGCTGGCATGATCATCAGCACCCAGAGAAGGAAAACTCTGCATTTATATCAAAACCCTCGCCAACCCGTCTGCCAAGCGTGGTGAGTATGGCAATTACACCTCATGTGATTGAGGGAGGCCCGTGCCCCAGCAGTGGGGACTTAAATGGGCTGACGATGAATTATATATTCCTCACAACATCTCATACATTGACCTGATTCCGTACTAAGTAGCTTAAGCACTTGTGTAACAGATATCAGACAAAAGAGGAACACAAATATATACTTAAATACATATATTACACCCAGACATTGAACAAATACAAGTATACATCGCACCAATGTTTTTCTAGGGTGGGGATCGAACCCACTACCTTTGGCGTAAGAGGCAGGGTCACTACCAATTGCGCCATCCGGTCAGTCAAAATTATACATAATTAGTCCATGGTATAGTGTCAAATACACACACACGCATACACACCATCACACACACACACACACACAAAATCTGTTTCTTTTTTATAATTTAAAATAAAATTAAAAACACTTTTGTACCTAAATTCAAAAATTGTTTCATGTTGAAAATAAAAAAATGGCCATATTTAGAAGTTTTTGCTTCGCCGTGATCCGACGATATTTTGTATGTACCTACAAATATCCAGTGGAAATATTGTTACAAATATTTAAGATTTTAATCACATAAAAAGTGAAATGCATGGCTAAGAGCGAGATAGCCACAACTCATGTATTTTATTACTTACTGGGGCATCTCAAAACATGTATGAGAATGAATATGGGAAATAAAATTATTTTATATTTTATTTGTAACTCATTTTCTTCATATCATCATCATTATATTTTAGTGTATTATTCGCGGGTGCTTCCAAAGACACGGCTTTTGGGGCCCGGGGCACGTTTGGAACATGTTCCAGATTCGGGAAGTTTGATAATTACAATGAAGCGACTGTCTTGTGCCCTTATAATACCATTGCGTAGTAAATGCTCACGATGTTGCAGTCTAGATGAGAAGCGAATAAAAAGGCTATTGATGCTTTCAATCAGTATTTCTGTAGTAGTTAGTGTGCGAAATTAAAAAAAAAACTTGGAATGCAGTTCTATTTATTGAATAACGCCAAAAGAGGCCGCTTTTGGCGTTTACCAATTCTTCGAGTACAAAAACAGGGCAAATAATATTTGTTCATGATTGTTAATAATTAGTATAAATCCTTGGAAAGTCTCCGATGGTCTGCAAATTTTGAATTTAGATCAGGTTTAGAAGCTAAAAATTTTAATCAATTGACGGTGCTAATGCGCATCTAGTTTCCCTCCAGGGACCAAGGTGTTATTTCATCCTGTATATCAAATAGGTAGATAGTGAATTTATGATGGAAATATAATTTGCTATAGAGAAACCGAAAAAATAAGAACATTTTAATTAGGCACAGGGTTGAAATACCTCATCTATCCACATCTTGTATCTGTCGTTCATCCCGATAGCCTCCAGCATTGCTGATCCTTGATTAGTCTTCCAATTTCCAGAAATAGATTTACGCCTGTAATAGAGAGATTACAATTAAGCTTTTTAGAAGTCGTTATTCCGGAACGCCTATCATTCCTTGCGGAGAAACCCCCGATTGAGTTTTAACTTCAACAATCTTGGTAGGCGTAATCGCTCTGCAAAAAATAGCTGTTTCATTTTGTTGAATTTTAAGAAAAAGAAACGTTAATTTACTTTTTATTTCAGTTTAGTAATCTTAAATTCCTTAACTGTTTTCTGGCAATCATTACTTCTAGTTAAGGTTTGTTAGATTTCTTTGCTAAGCTCTATTATTTGGATTCTTGAGATATAAACCCTTATATTATACATAAAACCTATATTTTCTAGTTCTCGTTTCACTTAGGATCTTAATAACTCAACTTTAAGTTGTATGTCATTTATTATTGTTTTATTGATGGGAAAAGAACAAAACGCGAGATATTGCAATGTGGACAGCTTAGGCAAAGACTTACATAAAGCCTTGTAATTCGTCCCAATCTTCTGTATATGGATGTCATATTTGGCGTCAATGTACGGCTCCACAGTGCAGTAAGTGCCCAACATTGCACCACTCCAGCGATGTCCTATAAGCAATATCAATTACACATTTATTGTACTGTTTAAAGACTTAATGGAAAGAAACATTGTTACATACCTTAATGAGTATTTTAATTTAATCATATATTTAATAATAAAAATATTCACACCATCTCATACATTGACCTGATTCCGTATAAGTAGCTTAAGCACTTGTGTAACAGATATCAGACAAAAGAGGAACACAAATACTGACTACCTTAAATACATATATTACACCCAGACACTGAACAAAATACAAGAGTTCATCGCCACCACAATGTTTTTCTAGGGTGGGGATCGAACCCACTACCTTTGGCGTAAGAGGCAGGGTCACTACCAATTGCGCCATCCGGTCAGGCAAAATTATACATAATTAGTCCATGGTATAGTGTCAAATACACACACACGCATACACACCATCACACACACACACACACACACAAAATCTGTTTCTTTTTTATAATTTAAAATAAAATTAAAAACACTTTTGTACCTAAATTCAAAAATTGTTTCATGTTGAAAATAAAAAATGGCCATATTTAGAAGTTTTTGCTTCGCCGTGATCCGACGATATTTTGTATGTACCTACAAATATCCAGTGGAAATATTGTTACAAATATTTAAAAATTTTAATCTCATAAAAAGTGAAATGTATGGCTAAGAGCGAGATAGCCACAACTCATGTATTTTATTACTTACTGGGGCATCTCAAAACATGTATGAGAATGAATATGGGAAATAAAATTATTTTATATTTTATTTGTAACTCATTTTCTTCATATCATCATCATTATATTTTAATGTATTATTCGCGGGTGCTTCCAAAGACGCGGCTTTTGGGGCCCGGGGCACGTTTGGAACATGTTCCAGATTCGGGAAGTTTGATAATTACAATGAAGCGACTGTCTTGTGCCCTTATAATACCATTGCGTAGTAAATGCTTACGATGTTGCAGTCTAGATGAGAGGCGAATAAAAAGGCTATTGATGCTTTCAATCAGTATTTCTGTAGTAGTTAGTGTGCGAAATTAAAAATAAACTTGGAATGCAGTTCTATTTATTGAATAACGCCAAAAGAGGCCGCTTTTGGCGTTTACCGATTGTTCGAGTAAAAAAACAGGGCAAATAATATTTGTTCATGATTGTTAATAATAGTATAAATCCTTGGAAAGTCTCCGATGGTTTTGAATTTAGATCAGGTTTAGAAGCTAAAAATTTTAATCAATTGACGGTGCTAATGCGCATCTAGTTTCCCTCCAGGGACCAAGGTGTTATTTCATCCTGTATATCAAATAGGTAGATAGTGAATTTATGATGGAAATATAATTTGCTATAGAGAAACCGAAAAATAAGAACATTTTAATTAGGCACAGGGTTGAAATACCTCATCTATCCACATCTTGTATCTGTCGTTCATCCCGATAGCCTCCAGCATTGCTGATCCTTGATTGGTTTTCCAATTTCCAGAAATAGATTTACGCCTGTAATAGAAAGATTACAATTAAGCTTTTTAGAAGTCGTTATTCCGGAACGCCTATCATTCCTTGCGGAGAAACCCCCGATTGAGTTTTAACTTCAACAATCTTGGTAGGCGTAATCGCTCTGCAAAAATAGCTGTTTCATTTTGTTGAATTTTAAGAAAAAGAAACGTTAATTTACTTTTTATTTCAGTTTAGTAATCTTAAATTCCTTAACTGTTTTCTGGCAATCATTACTTCTAGTTAAGGTTTGTTAGATTTCTTTGCTAAGCTCTATTATTTGGATTCTTGAGATATAAACCCTTATATTATACATAAAACCTATATTTTCTAGTTCTCGTTTCACTTAGGATCTTAATAACTCAACTTTAAGTTGTATGTCATTTATTATTGTTTTATTGATGGGAAAAGAACAAAACGCGAGATATTGCAATGTGGACAGCTTAGGCAAAGAACTTACATAAAAGCCTTGTAATTCGTCCCAATCTTCTGTATATGGATGTCATATTTGGCGTCAATGTACGGCTCCACAGTGCAGTAAGTGCCCAACATTGCCACCACTCCAGCGATGTCCTATAAGCAATATCAATTACCACATTTATTTGTACTGTTAAAGACGTTAAATAGGAAAGAAACATTGTTACATACCTTAATGAGTATTTTAAATTTAATCATATATTTAATAATAATAAATATTTCACAACATCTCATACATTGATCTGACTCCGAGATAGGTAGCTCAAGCACCTGTGTTACGGATATCAGAATCAACAGTGGGATTAGAAATATATACATATAATACTATTTTTGTAAATATATACTTATAATACATAGAAAACACCCAGACCAATACAAACAGACATGTTCATGCACACAAATGTTTGTACTGTGCGGGGATCGAACCCGAAACCCTTGCACCAAAGGCAGCGTTCACTACCACTGTTCCAAACGGGTCGTCAAATATATTATATGTATCTATAATTTAACTCACATTTTTAAAAGGCAATAAATTATTATACCCAACAGAAACCTACGTATAATAATAGTTAATCCGGTAAAAAGGTCGTCTGAAACTATGGGGTGCAGAACATCATAAACAAGATCTTAGCCTAATGAATAATCCACGTTTATGAGCGCCGAACGCAACTTTGTCACATATCGATAATAACATTTAAGAACTAGTTTTTGAAAAAACTGACATGTTTTCAAAGAGACCAAAGTATTACAATATGATTATAGAACTGTCTCTGTGAACTCAATAGTTTCCGAGATTAAGATTTCGATGATATCTGTGACTACTTATGACCTACTTAAGACCACTTCTACCAAAACTTTATCTAAATTTTGGGATCCATATATTGTGCACTAATGTAGGTAATATATTCAACAAGAACAGATATACCTAACACCTAAATTTACATTTGCAGGCTACGAAGTTGTTAACAAAGTTTGTTTTTGTTGGGCCGGCGAGGGGCTAACATAAATACCGATTATGCGGTTAGCCGATATGAACCAGATTTGCTTATAATCTGCTAAATAGCTTTACCTGGAAGTCGGCCAGGGAGTCCACTTTCACCTTGGCCACGCCGCTGTGCGCGTGACCTATCTTGATCACCACCGGGAACTTCGGGGCGGATACCTGCAACAATGATGCTTTAGGTTAGCACTTCACTTTTTACGTCATTCATGTTGGTCCTTTCATTTGAAATAAAGTTTGAGAAAAGTTGTCATAATGAATTTAAAAAAAGGAATGAATACCCAGCTTTGACTAAGTAGCCAACCAACTTAATCTTACTTGAATTTTCATTAAAGCTTGAATTTGTTTGCATCGTAACCATTTTCAATAATCATGAATTTTAATAACTTAACTGTTGTTAAGTCCCAATAAAAATACAAAATATCCAAAATACTGTGCTTTACATGCATTAAAATAATTTGGTAAGTCATAATTCCAACATGGCGACCTTGATCTGTTATCTTAGTGACCGAGATCTTATCCGAGAGAATATCCAGCCAAAATACAGAGTTTTCGCGCCAATAATAAAAGTTTAGTAGATAATAGTTACATGTCATGTCAAATATTTTGGATTATTGTAACAAGTACGAGTAGGTATTTGATTTCAATACTATCTAAAAATAGAGTGGTAGAACAATTCAAAAGGGATACATTTTTCTATTTGTCAAAGATTTTAGCTTGGAAATTACCTATTTATTATATTTAACCACACAAGTAAATAGTGATTTATATAATATAATAGACATAGATAGTTATCTAGAGAACGGGGATG